>BSBM01000216.1:0-2951507 GCA_027924585.1 Larix kaempferi | reverse complement strand
CCGATTGACCTCCAGTTCGATTAGGTGACTTGCTCTGACTCCAGTTAGCCTCCCATGCGCCCCCACTGAGCCTCCAGATCCTATATCAGTGCTACACACTTCAGTTACATTTATTATGATCAGTTAGACTCAGCTTGACACCTGGATGACTGTTTGTTGTGATTGATGAGCAACACCGATGATTGATGAGGACTCCTAGATTGAGTCAAGCTACTCCATTCAGTGATTCGAATGGCCTACTTAGTCAATTCGAATTGCCATTGACAGATATTGGATTGTATTGTAATCTATTGTAATTCATTCACCCTTTCTGGGATAGAGAGCACTGCTGCATGTTTTTGCACAGTTTTGCACCATATCTTCTTATTCATCTGTTGTGACTGATTTATTTGTTCATTAGATCTGCTGTGACTAACTTTACATGGTATCAGAGCCATGGCAGGGACAAGATTTCTTTTCTACAGGTGTTCTACATGAAGAGAGAGCAATCTTTGCTCACCAATATATTTCAGCAGTGGCATGCAAAATCTCATGTGCATTCGCTCATGTGCATGCAAGGCTGAAAACATAGTGTTTGTTTGTGTGTGATTTGCAGGTTTCTTACTTCCTCCATGTGCATTCGCTAATGCAAAGATGGAGACTTCTTCTTCACAAAATATTCTTACTCCATTCAATTATGATGAATGGAAACCAAAGATGATTGCATTCTTGAAGAGACAATGTCTTTTTGATATGTGCATTGGTAATACAAGAGATTTTGATTCCGATGAAGAGGAGAATGATTGGCTCAATGATTGTGACAGAGATTTTGGAACAATGTGTCTTGCTATGTCTCCGTGTATGCGCTACCTCAGTAATACTGCTGAAAATCCAAGTGATCTATGGGTCCAACTTGACAAAGAATTTGGAAAGCAGGAAGAAGAGGATCATGCTAGCCTTTTGGAGAACAAGACCAATGAGATCTCCTTATGTGTTCCTTCCGATCATGTGTTGGCCTCAACAATTGTTCAAGATGAAGAAGAAACTGTAGATTCAACACTCATTCTCTCAAAGTCTTCTATTTCGAATTCTGAGCAAGATAAACAAGCTCATACTCTAGATTCCGAAGAGGTTCTTGAATCCTCTCTTTCACATGAGTTTGTCGGCATGCAGAATAATGATCTACTTGAAGTTTTGGAGGTAAAATCTGATTTTGGAGGTGAAGCATTCGCCCTCCTTGATTGCATGCCTCCTATAGACTCATGTTCTATCATTTGCAAAGTTTCTCAGATGTTTAATGAAGATGAAGAGCACTACCATTCGCTTGAGTTCAAATCTCATGCACTTTTTGCTGATTTTGGTTTTGATCTCACCCTTGTTGGTTCAAAGGAGATCTCAAGAAACCATTCATCTATTTTTGGAGCTGATTTAACTTCTATTGATAAGAAGTTCAAGTTTCAAGATCTATTTTATCCGATTGGAGCTATTCCTACCTCACTTGGTTCGAATCACAGGTTCCAGGATCATCCTTATATTTTCAGATTTGTTCTCACCATTTTCGGTATGAAGAGCAAGTTCTTAAAGTCTCCACATTCGCTTGCATCCACTGATGGAGAATTCAAGCACATGTTTTTGGAGCATAATCCATTTACTCCCAAGAGTAAGATACCTCCAGACATATCTATTTTAGTTTGGAGCAGTTAAATCTTTTGGTGTACTACAGTCTATTTTGAGGGGGGGTATTTTTCCCATGAGGTTTTCCCCATTTCCTCGGTTTATTGACTGTTATTAGTTTTTGGATTATTGTATTGGGGTTACCTTTGGTCTTAGTTACCAGGGCCCCACATTATTTTAGTTGGCACATCATAGTCTAGCTTGAGGGGGGGTGTTCGGATATCCATCATCTATTTCGGGATACATATCTATTTCAGGATCATCTATTTCGGGATACATATCTACTTCAGGATCTTGCATGATCTATTTCAGGATATGTAGTCCAGTCACCAGTTTGATGCCTCCAGCACCTTATCCACCTTATTCTAGCACCCGGGAGCCACTTTCCACAGAGTTTTAGCCCTCCTAAGCTGAAAGGCGCCCTCTTCTCACCTACTGACTGAGAAGGGCGCACTTGCTCACCTACCACTGCAGATTCACTCCAGTTACATTCAGTTAGCTCCGATTCTGATTGATTTCACTCTGATTTCACTCCTGACTGACTGTTTCACCTCCGATTGACCTCCAGTTCGATTAGGTGACTTGCTCTGACTCCAGTTAGCCTCCCATGCGCCCCCACTGAGCCTCCAGATCCTATATCAGTGCTACACACTTCAGTTACATTTATTATGATCAGTTAGACTCAGCTTGACACCTGGATGACTGTTTGTTGTGATTGATGAGCAACACCGATGATTGATGAGGACTCCTAGATTGAGTCAAGCTACTCCATTCAGTGATTCGAATGGCCTACTTAGTCAATTCGAATTGCCATTGACAGATATTGGATTGTATTGTAATCTATTGTAATTCATTCACCCTTTCTGGGATAGAGAGCACTGCTGCATGTTTTTGCACAGTTTTGCACCATATCTTCTTATTCATCTGTTGTGACTGATTTATTTGTTCATTAGATCTGCTGTGACTAACTTTACAGCGAATGCATCCGGAAATAAGAAAAGCTTAATTCCCCTCGTTTTTTAAAATCATAGCTTCTAGAAGGTTTACATGATTTCTTAAAAAACACGAGTTTTTAGAAAATGTCATTTATTTCATATATGGAATCAACAAAGTATGGACATTCTATTTCATAACGACTTTGAATAGTTTGCGCATGCCGAAACTATGCACATTCTACGTCATAACGACTTTCTGTAGTTTGCGAATGAATTCGAAAATAAGAAAAGCTGACTTCCCCCCGTTTTTTAAAATCATAGCTTCTAGAAGGTTTACATGATTTCTTAAAAAACACGAGTTTTTAGAAAATGTCATTTGTTTCATAAATGGAATCAACAAAGTATGAAAAAACTATGTCATAACGACTTTGTATCGTTTGCGCATGCGCAAACTATGCACATTCTATGTAATAACGACTTTCTATAGTTTGTGCATGCGTCTGGAAATAAGAAAAGCTTACTTTCCCCCTTTTTTTAAATTCACATCTTCTAGAAGGTTTACATGATTTCTTAAAAAACACGAGTTTTTAGAAAATGTGATTTATTTCATAAATGGAATCAACAAAGTATGCACATTCTACGTCATAACGACTTTCTATAGTTTGTGCGTGCGTCCGGAAATAAGAAAAGCTTACTTCCCCCCGATTTTTAAAATCATAGCTTCTAGTAGGGTTACATGATTTCTTAAAAAACATGAGTTTTTAGAAAATGTGATTTATTTCATAAATGGAATCAACAAAGTATGCACATTCTAAGTCATAACGACTTTCTAGAGTTTGCGCATGCGTCCGGAAATAAGAAAACCTTACTTCCCCCCGTTTTTTAAAATCACATCTTCTAGAAGGATAACATGATTTCTTTAAAAACATGAGTTTTACGAACATGTGATTTATTTCATAAATGGAATCAACATAGTATGCACATTCTATGTCATAACGAATTTCTATAGTTTGCGCATGCGCAAACTAGGCACATTCTACGTACTAACGACTTTCTATAGTTTGCGTATGCGTCCAGAAATAAGAAAAGCTTACTTTACCCCGTTTTTTAAAATCACAACTTCTAGAAGGTTTACATGATTTCTTAAAAAACACGAGTTTTTATAAAATATGATTTATTTCATAAATGGAATCAACAAAGTATGCACATTCTATGTCATAACGACTTTGTATGGTTTGCGCATGCGCAAATTATGCACATTCTACGTAATAACGACTTTCTATAGTTTGCGCATGTGTCCGGAAATAAGAAAAGCTTACTTCCGCCAGTTTTTTAAAATCACAGCTTCTAGAAGGTTTACATGATTTCTTAAAAAACACGAGTTTTTAGAAAATGTGATGTATTTCATAAATGGAATCAACAAAGTATGCATATTCTACGTCATAACGACTTTCTAAAGTTTGCGCATGCATCCGGAAACAAGAAAAGCTTAATTCCCCCCGTTTTTTAAAGTCACGGCTTCTAGAAGGTTTACATGATTTCTTAAAAAACACGAGTTTTTAAAAAATGTGATTTATTTCATCAATGGAATCAACAAACTATGCACATTCTACATAGTAATGACTTTCTATAGTTTGCGCATGCGTCCGGAAATAAGAAAAGCTTACTTCCCTCCGGTTTTTAAAATCACAGCTTCTATAAGGTTTACATGATTTCTTAAAAAACACTAGTTTTTAGAAAATTTCATTTATTTGATAAATGGAATAAAAAAAGTATGAACATTCTATGTCATAACAACTTTGTATAGTTTGTGCATGCGAAAACTATGGACATTCTAGGTAATAACGACTTTCTATAGTTTGCGCATGCGTCCGGAAATAAGAAAAGCTTACTTCCCCCCTTTTTTTAAAATCACAGTTTCTAGAAGGTTTACATGATTTCTTAAAAAACACGAGTTTTTAGAAAATGTCATTTATTTTTTAAATGGAATAAAAAAAGTATGAACGTTCTATGTCATAACGATTTTGTATATTTTGCGCATGCGCAAACTATGCACATTCTAGGTAATAACGACTTTCTATAGTTTGCGCATGCGTCCGGAAATAAGAAAAGCTTACTTCCCGCCTTTTTTTAAATTCACAGCTTCTAGAAGGTTTACATGATTTCTTAAAAAACACAAGTTTTTAGAAAATGTGATTTATTTCATAAATGGAATCAACAAAGTATGCACATTCTATGTCATAACGACTTTCTATAGTTTGCGCATGCGTCCGGAAATAAGAAAAGCTTACTTCCTCCCGTTTTTTAAAATCACAACATCTAGAAGGATTACATGATTTCTTAAAAAACATGAGTTTTATGAACATGTGATTTATTTCATAAATGGAATCAACAAAGTATGCACATTCTATGTCATAACGAATTTCTATAGTTTGCGCATGTGCAAACTAAGCACATTCTACGTACTAACGACTTTCTATAGCTTGCGTATGCGTCCAGAAATAAGAAAAGCTTACTTCACCCCATTTTTTAAAATCACAACTTCTTGAAGGTTTACATGATTTCTTAAAAAACATGAGTTTTTAGAAAATGTGATTTATTTCATAAATGGAATCAACAAAGTATGCACATTCTATGTCATAACTACTTTGTATGGATTGCGCATGCACAAACTATGCACATTCTACGTAATAACGACTTTCTATAATTTGCGCATGTGTCCGGAAATAAGAAAAGCTTACTTCCGCCCGTTTTTTAAAATCACAGCTTCTAGAAGGTTTACATGATTTCTTAAAAAACACAAGTTTTTAGAAAATGTGATGTATTTCATAAATAGAAGCAAAAAAGTATGCACATTCTACGTCATAACGACTTTCTATAGTTTGCGCATGCGTCCGGAAATAATAAAAGCTTACTTCCCCCCATTTTTTAAAATCACATCTTCTAGAAGGTTTACATGATTTCTTAATAAACACGAGTTTTTAGAAAATGTGATTTATTTAATCAATGGAATCAACAAACTATGCACATTCTACGTAATAACGACTTTCTATAGTTTGCACATGCGTCCGGAAATAAGAAAAGCTTACTTCCCCCCGTTTTTTAAAATCACAGCTTCTAGAAGGTTTACATGATTTCTTAAAAAAATACGAGTTTTTATAAAATGTCATTTGTTTCATAAATGGAATCAACAAAGTATGAACAAACTATGTCATAACGACTTTGTATCGTTTGCGCATGCGCAAACTATGCACATTCTACGTAATAACGACTTTCTATAGTTTGCGCATGCGTCCGGAAATAAGAAAAGCTTACTTCCCCCCATTTTTTAAAATCACAGCTTCTAGAAGGTTTACATGATTTCTTCATAAACACGGGTTTTTATAAAATCTGATTTATTTAATCAATGGAATCAACAAACTATGCACATTCTACGTAATAACGACTTTCTATAGTTTGCGCATGCGTCCGGAAATAAGAAAAGCTTACTTCCCCCCTTTTTTTAAATTCACAGGTTCTAGAAGGTTTACATGATTTCTTAAAAAACATGAGTTTTTAGAAAATGTGATTTATTTCATCAATGGAATCAACAAACTATGCACATTCTACATAATAACGACTTTCTATAGTTTGCGAATGCGTCTGGAAATAAGAAAAGCTTACTTCCCCCCGGTTTTTAAAATCACAGCTTCTAGAAGGTTTACATGATTTCTTAAAAAACACGAGTTTTTAGAAAATGTTATTTATTTCATTAATGGATTAAAAAAAGTATGAACATTCTATGTCATAACGACTTTGTATAGTTTGCGCATGTGCAAACTATGCACATTCTAGGTAATAACGACTTTGTATAGTTTGCGCATGCGTCCGGAAATAAGAAAAGCTTACTTCCTCCCTTTTTTTAAATTCACAGCTTCTAGAAGGTTTACATGATTTCTTAAAAAACGAGAGTTTTTAGAAAATGTCATTTATTTCTTAAATGGAATAAAAAAAGTATGAACGTTCTATGTCATAACGACTTTGTATATTTTGCGCCTGCGCAAACTATGCACATTCTAGGTAATAACGACTTTCTATAGTTTGCGCATGCGTCCGGAAATAAGAAAAGCTTACTTCCCCCCTTTTTTTAAATTCACAGCTTCTAGAAGGTTTACATGATTTCTTAAAAAACACGAGTTTTTAGAAAATGTGATTTATTTCATATATGGATTCAGCAAAGTATGCACATTCTATGTCATAACGATTTTCTATAGTTTGTGCATGCGTCTGGAAATAAGAAAAGCTTACTTCCCCCCGTTTTTTAAAATCACAACTTCTAGAAGGATTACATGATTTCTTAAAAAACATGAGTTTTACGAACATGTGATTTATTTCATAAATGGAATCAACAACGTATGCACATTCTATGTCATAACGAATTTCTATAGTTTTGAGCATGCGTCCAGAAATAAGAAAAGCTTACTTCACCCCGTTTTTTAAAATCACAACTTCTAGAAGGATTACATGATTTCTTAAAAAACATGAGTTTTACGAACATGTGATTTATTTCATAAATGGAATCAACAAAGTATGCACATTCTATGTCATAACGAATTTCTATAGTTTTGAGCATGCGTCCAGAAATAAGAAAAGCTTACTTCACCCCATTTTTTAAAATCACAGCTTCTAGAAGGTTTAAATGATTACTTAAAAAACATGAGTTTTTAGAAAATGTGATTTATTTCATAAATGGAATCAACAAAGTATGCACAGTCTATGTCATAACGACTTTGTATGGTTTGCGCATGCGCAAACTATGCACATTCTACGTAATAACGACTTTCTATAATTTGCGCATGTGTCCAGAAATAAGAAAAGCTTACTTCCGCCCGTTTTTTAAAATCACAGCTTCTAGAAGGTTTACATGATTTCTTAGAAACCATGAGTTTTTAGAAAATGTGATTTATTTAATCAATGGAATCAACAAACTATGCACATTATACGTAATAATGACTTTCTATAGTTTGCGCATGCGTCCGAAAATAAGAAAAGCTTACTTCCCCTCGTTTTTTAAAATCATAGCTTCTAGAAGGTTTACATGATTTCTTAAAAAACACGAGTTTTTAGAAAATGTCATTTGTTTCATAAATGGAATCAACAAAGTATGAAAAAACTATGTCATAACGACTTTGTATCATTTGCGCATGCGCAAACTATGCACATTCTACGTAATAACGACTTTCTATAGTTTGTGCATGCGTCCAGAAATAAGAAAAGCTTACTTTCCCCCTTTTTTTAAATTCACAGCTTCTAGAAAGTTTACATGATTTCTTAAAAAACCCGAGTTTTTAGAAAATGTGATTTATTTCATAAATGGAATCAACAAAGTATTCACATTCTACGTCATAACGACTTTCTATAGTTTGCCCATGCGTCCGGAAATAAGAAAAGCTTACTTCCCCCAGGTTTTTAAAATCATAGCTTCTAGTAGGTTTACACGATTTCTTAAAAAACATGAGTTTTTAGAAAATGTGATTTATTTCATAAATGGAATCAACAAAGTATGCACATTCTAAGTCATAACGACTTTCTATAGTTTGCGCATGCGTCCAGAAATAAGAAAAGCTTACTTCCCCCCGTTTTTTAAAATCACAGCTTCTAGAAGGATAACATGATTTCTTTAAAAACATGAGTTTTACGAACATGTGCTTTATTTCATAAATGGAATCAACATAGTATGCACATTCTATGTCATAACGAATTTCTATAGTTTGCGCATGCGCAAACTAAGCACATTCTACGTACTAACAACTTTCTATAGTTTGCGTATGCGTCCAGAAATAAGAAAAGCTTACTTCACCCCATTTTTTAAAATCAAAACTTCTAGAAGGTTTACATGATTTCTTAATAAACACGAGTTTTTAGAAAATATGATTTATTTCCTAAATGGAATCAACAAAGTATGCACATTCTATGTCATAACGACTTTTTATGGTTTGCGCATGCGCAAAATATGCACATTCTACGTAATAATGACTTTCTATAGTTTGCGCATGTGTCCGGAAATAAGAAAAGCTTACTTCCACCAGTTTTTTAAAATCACAGCTTCTAGAAGGTTTACATGATTTCTTAAACAACACAAGTTTTTAGAAAATGTGATTTATTTCATCAATGGAATCAACAAACTATACACATTCTACGTAAAACGACTTTCTATAGTTTGCGAATGCGTCAGGAAATAAGAATAGCTTACTTCCCCCCGATTTTTAAAATCACAGCTTCTAGAAGGTTTACATGATTTCTTAAAAAACACGAGTTTTTAGAAAATGTCATTTATTTCATAAATGGAATCAAAAAAGTATGCACATTCTATGTCATAACGACCTTCTATAGTTTGCACATGCGTCCGGAAATAAGAAAAGCTTACTTCCCCCCGTTTTTTAAAATCACAACTTCTAGAAGGTTTACATGATTTCTTAAAAAACACGAGTTTTTAGAAAATGTCATTTATTTCATAAATGGAAAAAACATGAGTTTTACGAACATGTGATTTATTTCATAAATGGAATCAACAAAGTATGCACATTCTATGTCATAACGACTTTGTATAGTTTGCGCATGCGTCCGGAAATAAGAAAAGCTTACTTCCCCCCGTTTTTTAAAATCACAGCTTCTAGAAGGTTTACATGATTTCTTAAAAAACACGAGTTTTTAGAAAATGTCATTTATTTCATAAATGGAAAAAACATGAGTTTTACGAACATGTGATTTATTTCATAAATGGAATCAACAAAGTATGCACATTCTATGTCATAACGACTTTGTATAGTTTGCGCATGCGCAAACTATGCACATTCTATCTAATAACGACCTTCTATAGTTTGTGCATGCGTCCGGAAATAAGAAAAGCTTAGTTCCCCCCCTTTTTTTAAATTCACAGCTTCTAGAAGGTTTATATGATTTCTTAAAAAACATGAGTTTTTAGAAAATGTGATTTATTTCATCAATGGAATCAACAAACTATGCACATTCTATGTAATAACAACTTTCTATAGTTTGCGAATGCGTCCGGAAATAAGAAAAGCTTACTTCCCCACGGTTTTTAAAATCACAGCTTCTAGAAGGTTTACATGATTTCTTAAAAAACATGAGCTTTTAGAAAATGTCACTTATTTCATAAATGGAATCAAAAAAGTATGAACATTCTATGTCATAACGACTTTGTATAATTTGCGCATGCGCAAACTATGCACATTCTAGGTAATAACGACTTTCTATAGTTTGCGCATGCGTCCGGAAATAAGAAAAGCTTACTTCCCCCCTTTTTTTAAATTCACAGCTTCTAGAAGGTTTACATGATTTCTTAAAAAACACGAGTTTTTAGAAAATGTGATTTATTTCATAAATGGAATCAACAAAGTATGCACATTCTACGTAATAACAACTTTCTATAGTTTGCACATGCGTCTTGAAATAATAAAAGCTTACTTCCCCCCGTTTTTTAAAATCACAGCTTCTAGAAGGTTTACATGATTTCTTAAAAAAACACGAGTTTTTAGAAAATGTCATTTGTTTCATAAATGGAATCAACAAAGTATGAACAAACTATGTCATAACGACTTTGTATTGTTTGCGCATGCGCAAACTATGCACATTCTACGTAATAATGACTTTGTATAGTTTGCGCATGCGTCCGGAAATAAGAAAAGCTTACTTCCCCCCATTTTTTAAAATCAGAGCTTCTAGAAGGTTTACATGATTTCTTAATAAACACGAGTTTTTAGAAAATGTGATTTATTTAATCAATGGAATCAACAAACTATGCACATTCTACGTAATAACGACTTTCTATAGTTTGCGCATGCGTCCGGAAATAAGAAAAGCTTACTTCCCCCCTTTTTTTAAATTCACGGCTTCTAGAAGGTTTACATGATTTCTTAAAAAACATGACTTTTTAGAAAATGTGATTTATTTCATCAATGGAATCAACAAACTATGCACATTCTACGTAATAACGACTTTCTATAGTTTGCGAATGCGTCCGGAAATAATAAAAGCTTACTTCCCCCCGGTTTTTAAGATCACAGCTTCTAGAAGGTTTACATGATTTCTTAAAAAACACTAGTTTTTAGAAAATGTCATTTATTTCATAAATGGAATCAAAAAAGTAGGAACATTCTATCTCATAACGAGTTTGTATACTTTGCGCATGCGCAAACTATGCACATTCTAGGTAATAACGACTTTCTATAGTTTGCGCATGCATCCGGAAAAAAGAAAAGCTTACTTCCCCCATTTTTATAAATTCACAGTTTCTAGAAGGTTTACATGATTTCTTAAAAAACACGAGTTTTTAGAAAATGTGATTTATTTCATAAATGGAATCAACAAAGTATGCACATTCTATGTCATAACGACTTTCTATAGTTTGTGCATGCGTCCGGAAATAAGAAAAGCTTACTTCCCCCCGTTTTTTAAAATCACAACTTCTAGAAGGATTACATGATTTCTTAAAAAACATGAGTTTTACGAACATGTGATTTATTTCATAAATGGAATCAACAAAGTATGCGCATTCTATGTCATAACGAATTTCTATAGTTTGCGCATGAGCAAACTAAGCACATTCTACGTACTAACGACTTTCTATAGTTTGCGTATGCGTCCAGAAATAAGAAAAGCTTACTTCACCCCATTTTTTAAAATCACAACTTCTTGAAGGTTTACATGATTTCTTAAAAAACATGAGTTTTTAGAAAATGTGATTTATTTCATAAATGGAATCAACAAAGTATGCACATTCTATGTCATAACGACGTTGTATGGTTTGCGCATGTGCAAACTATGCACATTCTACGTAATAAAGAATTTCTATAATTTGCGCATGTGTCCAGAAATAAGAAAAGCTTACTTCCACCCGTTTTTTAAAATCACAGCTTCTAGAAGATTTACATGATTTCTTAAAAAACATGAGTTTTTAGATAATGTGATTTATTTCATAAATGGAATCAACAAAGTATGCACATTCTACGTAATAACGACTTTCTATAGTTTGTGCATGCGTCCGGAAATAAGAAAAGCTTACTTCCCCCCATTTTTTAAAATCACAGCTTTTAGAAGGTTTACATGATTTCTTCATAAACACGAGTTTTTAGAAAATCTGATTTATTTAATCAATGGAATCAACAAACTATGTACATTCTACGTAATAACGACTTTCTATAGTTTGTGCATGCGTCCGGAAATAAGAAAAGCTTACTTCCCCCCGTTTTTTGAAATCACAGCTTCTAGAAGGATTACATGATTTCTTAAAAAACATGAGTTTTACGAACATGTGATTTATTTCATAAATGGAATCAACAAAGTATGCACATTCTATGTCATAACGACTTTGTATAGTTTACGCATGCGCAAATATGCACATTCTATCTAATAACGACTTTCTATAGTTTGCGCATGCGTCCGGAAATAAGAAAAGCTTACTTCCCCGCTTTTTTTAAATTCACAGCTTCTAGAAGGTTTACATGATTTCTTAAAAAACATGAGCTTTTAGAAAATGTGATTTATTTCATCAATGGAATCAACAAACTATGCACATTCTACGTAATAACGACTTTCTATTGTTTGCGAATGCGTCCGGAAATAAGAAAAGCTTACTTCCCCCCATTTTTTAAAATCACAGCTTCTAGAAGGTTTACATGATTTCCTAAAAAAACATGAGTTTTTAGAAAATGTCATTTGTTTCATAAATGGAATCAACAAAGTATGAACAAACTATGTCATAATGACTTTGTATCGTTTGCGCATACGCAAAATATGCACATTCTACGTAATAACGACTTTCTATAGTTTGCGCATGCGTCCGGAAATAAGAAAAGCTTACTTCCCCCCATTTTTTTAAATCATAGCTTTTAGAAGGTTTACATGATTTCTTCATAAACACGAGTTTTTAGAAAATCTGATTTATTTAATAAATGGAATCAACAAACTATGCACATTCTACGTAATAACGACTTTCTATAGTTTGCACATGCGTCCGGAAATAAGAAAAGCTTACTTCCCCCCGTTTTTTAAAATCACAGCTTCTAGAAAGATTACATGATTTCTTAAAAAACATGAGTTTTACGAACATGTGATTTATTTCATAAATGGAATCAACAAAGTATGCACATTCTATGACATAACGACCTTGTATGGTTTGCGCATGCGCAAACTATGCACATTCTTCTTAATAACGACTTTCTATAATTTGCGCATGTGTCCGGAAATAAGAAAAGCTTACTTCCGCCCGTTTTTTAAAATCACAGCTTCTAGAAGGTTTACACGATTTCTTTAAAAAAATGAGTTTTTAGAAAATGTGATGTATTTCATAAATGGAATCAACAAAGTATGCACATTCTACGTCATAACGACTTTCTATAGTTTGCGCATGCGTCTGGAAATAAGAAAAGCTTACTTCCCCGCATTTTTTAAAATCACAGCTTCTAGGAGGTTTCCATGATTTCTTAAAAAACACGAGTTTTTAGAGAATGTGATTTATTTCATAAAAGGAATCAATAAAGTATGCACATTCTACGTCATAACGACTTTCTATAGTTTGCGCATGCGTCCGGAAATAAGAAAAGCTTACTTCCCCCCATTTTTTAAAATCATAGCTTCTAGAAGGATTACATGATTTCTTAAAAAACATGAGTTTTACGAAAATGTGATTTATTTCATAAAAGGAATCAACAAAGTATGCACATTCTACGTCATAACGACTTTTTATAGTTTGCGCATGCGTCCGGAAATAAGAAAAGCTTACTTCCACCCATTTTTTAAAATCATAGCTTCTAGAAGGTTTACATGATTTCTTAATAAACACGAGTTTTTAGAAAATGTGATTTATTTAATCAATGGAATCAACAAACTATGCACATTCTACGTAATAACGGCTTTCTATATTTTGCACATGCGTCTGGAAATAAGAAAAGCTTACTTCCCCCCGTTTTTTAAAATCACAGCTTCTAGAAGGATTACATGATTTCTTAAAAAACATGAGTTTTACGAACATTTGATTTATTTCATAAATGGAATCAACAAAGTATGCACATTCTATGTCATAACGACTTTGTATAGTTTACGCATGCGCAAATATGCACATTCTATTTAATAACGACTTTCTATAGTTTGCTCACGCGTCTGGAAATAAGAAAAGCTTACTTCCCCCCTTTTTTTCAATTCACAGCTTCTAGAAGGTTTACATGATTTCTTAAAAAACATGAGTTTTTAGAAAATGTGATTTATTTCATAAATGGAATAAAAAAAGGATGCACTTTCTATGTCATAAAGACTTTCTAAAGTTTGCGCATGCGTCCGGATATAAGAAAAGCTTACTTCCCCCCGTTTTTTAAAATCACAGCTTCTAGAAGGTTTACATGATTTCTTAAAAAACACAAGTTTTTAGAAAATGTGATTTATTTAATCAATGGAATCAACAAACAATGCACATTCTAAGTCATAACGACTTTCTATAGTTTGCGCATGCGTCCGGAAATAAGAAAAGCTTACTTCCCCCCGTTTTTTAAAATCATATCTTCTAGAAGGTTTAAATGATTTCTTAAAAAAAACGAGTTTTTAGAAAATGTGATGTATTTCATAAATGGAATCAACAAAGTATGCACATTCTACGTCATAATGACTTTCTATAGTTTGCGCATGCGTCCGGAAATAAGAAAAGCTTACTTCCCCCCTTTTTTTCAATTCACAGCTTCTAGAAGGTTTACATGATTTCTTAAAAAACATGAGTTTTTAGAAAATTTGATTTATTTCATAAATGGAACAAAAAAAGGATGCACTTTCTATGTCATATCGACTTTCTAAAGTTTGCGCATGCGTCCGGAAATAAGAAAAGCTTACTTCCCCCGGTTTTTTAAAATCATATCTTCTAGAAGGTTTACATGATTTCTTAAAAAAAACGAGTTTTTAGAAAATGTGATGTATTTCATAAATGGAATCAACAAAGTATGCACATTCTACGTCATAATGACTTTCTATAGTTTGCGCATGCGTCCGGAAATAAGAAAAGCTTACTTCCCCCCTTTTTTTCAATTCAAAGCTTCTAGAAGGTTTACATGATTTCTTAAAAACATGAGTTTTTAGAAAATGTGATTTATTTCATAAATGGAACAAAAAAAGGATGCACTTTCTATGTCATATCGACTTTCTAAAGTTTGCGCATGCGTCCGGAAATAAGAAAAGCTTACTTCCCCCCGTTTTTTAAAATCACAGCTTCTAGAAGGTTTACATGATTTCTTAAAAAACACGAGTTTTTAGAAAATATGATTTATTTAATCAATGGAATCAACAAACTATGCACATTCTAAGTCATAATGACTTTCTATAGTTTGCGCATGCGTCCGGAAATAAGAAAAGCTTACTTCCCCCCTTTTTTAAAATCACAGCTTCTAGAAGGTTTACATGATTTCTTAAAAAAAATGAGTTTTTAGAAAATGTGATTTATTTCATAAAAGGAATCAACAAAGTATGCAGATTCTACGTCATAACGACTTTGTATAGTTTGCGCATGTGCAAACTATGCACATTCTAGGTAATAATGACTTTCTATAGTTTGCACATGCGTCCGGAAATAAGAAAAGCTTACTTCCGCCCTTTTTTTAAATTCACAGCTTCTAGAAGGTTTACATGATTTCTTAATAAACACGAGTTTTTAGAAAATGCGATTTATTTCATAAAAGGAATCAACAAAATATGCACATTCAACATCATAACGACTTTCTATAGTTTGCGCATGTGTCCGGAAGTAAGAAAAGCTTACTTCCCCCCGTTTTTTAAAATCACAGCTTCTAGAAGGTTTACATGATTTCTTAAAAAACACGAGTTTTTAGAAAATGTGATGTATTTCATAAATGGAATCGTCAAAGAATGCACATTCTACGTCATATCGACTTTCTAAAGTTTGCGCATGCATCCGGAAATAAGAAAAGCTTACTTCCGCAAGTTTTTTAAAATCGCAGCTACTAGAAGGTTTACATGATTTCTTAAAAACCACAAGTTTTTAGAAAATGTGATTTATTTCATAAATGGAATCAACAAAGTATGCACATTCTAAGTCATAACGACTTTCTATAGTTTCGAATGCGTCCGGAAATAAGAAAAGCTTGATTCCCCCCGTTTTTTAAAGTCACGGCTTCTAGAAGGTTTACGTGATTTCTTAAAAAACACGAGTTTTTAGAAAATGTCATTTATTTCATCAATGGAATCAACAAACTATGCACATTCTACGTAATAACGACTTTCTATAGTTTGCGAATGCGTCCGGAAATAAGAAAAGCTTACTTCCCCCCGGTTTTTAAAATCACAGCTTCTAGAAGGTTTACATGATTTCTTAAAAAACATGAGTGTTTAGAAAATGTGATTTATTTCAAAAATGGAATCAACAAAGTATGCACATTCTAAGTCATAACGACTTTCTATAGTTTGCGCATGCCTCCAGAAATAAGAAAAGCTTACTTCCCCCCGTTTTTTAAAATCACTGCTTCTAGAAGGTTTACATGATTTCTTAAAAAACACGTGTTTTTAGAAAATGTGCTTTATTTAATCAATGGAATCAACAAACAATGCACATTTTAAGTCATAACGACTTTCTACAGTTTGCGCATGCGTCCGGAAATAATAAAAGCTTACTTCCCCCCGTTTTTTAAAATCACAGCTTCTAGAAGGTTTACATGATTTCTTAAAAAAAATGAGTTTTTAAAAAATGTGATGTATTTCATAAATGGAATCAACAAAGTATGCAGATTATACGTCATAACGACTTTCTATAGTTTGCGCATGCGTCCGGAAATAAGAAAAGCTTACTTCCCCCCATTTTTTAAAATCATAGCTTCTAGAAGGTTTACATGATTTCTTAATAAACATGAGTTTTTAGAAAATGTGATTTATTTAATCAATGGAATAAACAAACTATGCACATTTTACATAATAACTACTTTCTATAGTTTGCACATGCGTCCGGAAATAAGAAAAGCTTACTTCCCCCCGTTTTTGAAAATCACAGCTTCTAGAAGGATTACATGATTTCTTAAAAAACATGAGTTTTACGAACATGTGATATATTTCATAAATGGAATCAAGAAAGTATGCATATTCTATGTCATAACGACTTTGTATAGTTTGCGCATGCGCAAACTATGCACATTCTATCTAATAACGACTTTCTATAGTTTGCTCATGCGTCTGGAAATAAGAAAAGCTTACTTCCCCCCTTTTTTTCAATTCACAGCTTCTAGAACGTTTACATTATTTCTTAAAAAACATGAGTTTTTAGAAAATGTGATTTATTTCATAAATGGAATAAAAAAAGGATGCACTTTCTACGTCATAACGACTTTCTAAAGTTTGCGCATGCGTCCGGAAATAAAAAAAGCTTACTTCCCCCCGTTTTTTAAAATTACAGCTTCTAGAAGGTTTACATGATTTCTTAAAAAACACGAGTTTTTAGAAAATGTGATTTATTTAATCAATGGAATCAACAAACTATGCACATTCTAAGTCATAACGAATTTCTATAGTTTGCGCATGCATCCGGAAATAAGAAAAGCTTACTTCCCCCTGTTTTTTAAAATCACAGCTTCTAGAAGGTTTACATGATTTCTTAAAAAAAACGAGTTTTTATAAAATGTGATTTATTTCATAAAAGGAATCAACAAAGTATGCACATTCTATGTCATAACGACTTTGTATAGTTTGCGCATGCGCAAACTATGCACATTCTATCTAATAACGACTTTCTAGAGTTTGCGCATGCGTCTGGAAATAAGAAAACCTTACTTCCCCCCGTTTTTTAAAATCACAGCTTCTAGAAGGATAACATGATTTCTTTAAAAACATGAGTTTTACGAACATGTGATGTATTTCATAAATGGAATCAACAAAGTATGCAGATTATACGTCATAACGACTTTCTATAGTTTGCGCATGCGTCCGGAAATAAGAAAAGCTTACTTCCCCCCATTTTTTAAAATCATAGCTTCTAGAAGGTTTACATGATTTCTTAATAAACACGAGTTTTTAGAAAATGTGATTTATTTAATCAATGGAATAAACAAACTATGCACATTTTACATAATAACTACTTTCTATAGTTTGCACATGCATCCGGAAATAAGAAAAGCTTACTTCCCCCCGTTTTTGAAAATCACAGCTTCTAGAAGGATTACATGATTTCTTAAAAAACATGAGTTTTACGAACATGTGATTTATTTCATAAATGGAATCAAGAAAGTATGCATATTCTATGTCATAACGACTTTGTATAGTTTGCGCATGCGCAAACTATGCACATTCTATCTAATAACGACTTTCTATAGTTTGCTCATGCGTCTGGAAATAAGAAAAGCTTACTTCCCCCCTTTTTTTCAATTCACAGCTTCTAGAACGTTTACATGATTTCTTAAAAAACATGAGTTTTTAGAAAATGTGATTTATTTCATAAATGGAATAAAAAAAGGATGCACTTTCTACGTCATAACGACTTTCTAAAGTTTGCGCATGCGTCCGGAAATAAAAAAAGCTTACTTCCCCCCGTTTTTTAAAATTACAGCTTCTAGAAGGTTTACATGATTTCTTAAAAAACACGAGTTTTTAGAAAATGTGATTTATTTAATCAATGGAATCAACGAACTATGCACATTCTAAGTCATAACGAATTTCTATAGTTTGCGCATGCATCCGGAAATAAGAAAAGCTTACTTCCCCCTGTTTTTTAAAATCACAGCTTCTAGAAGGTTTACATGATTTCTTAAAAAAAACGAGTTTTTATAAAATGTGATTTATTTCATAAAAGGAATCAACAAAGTATGCACATTCTATGTCATAACGACTTTGTATAGTTTGCGCATGCGCAAACTATGCACATTCTATCTAATAACGACTTTCTAGAGTTTGCGCATGCGTCCGGAAATAAGAAAACCTTACTTCCCCCCGTTTTTTAAAATCACAGCTTCTAGAAGGCTAACATGATTTCTTTAAAAACATGAGTTTTACGAATATGTGATTTATTTCATAAATGGAATCAACATAGTATGCACATTCTATGTCATAACGAATTTCTATAGTTTGTGCATGCGCAAACTAGGCACATTCTACGTACTAACGACTTTCTATAGTTTGCGTATGCGTCCAGAAATAAGAAAAGCTTACTTCACCCCGTTTTTTAAAATCACAACTTCTAGAAGGTTTACATGATTTCTTAAAAAACACGAGTTTTTATAAAATATGATTTATTTCATAAATGGAATCAACAAAGTATGCACATTCTACGTCATAACGACTTTGTATGGTTTGCGCATGCGCAAATTATGCACATTCTACGTAATAACGACTTTCTATAGTTTGCGCATGTGTCCGAAAATAAGAAAAGCTTACTTCCGCCAGTTTTTTAAAATCACAGCTTCTAGAAGGTTTACATGATTTCTTAAAAAACACGAGTTTTTAGAAAATGTGATGTATTTCATAAATGGAATCAACAAAGTATGCATATTCTACGTCATAACGACTTTCTAAAGTTTGTGCATGCGTCCGGAAATAAGAAAAGCTTACTTCCCCCAGTTTTTTAAAATCACAGCTTCTAGAAGCTTTACATGATTTCTTAAAAACTACAAGTTTTTAGAAAATGTGATTTATTTCATAAATGGAATCAACAAAGTATCCACATTCTAATTCATAACGACTTTCTATAGTTTGCGCATGCATCCGGAAACAAGAAAAGCTTAATTCCCCCCGTTTTTTAAAGTCACGGCTTCTAGAAGGTTTACATGATTTCTTAAAAAACACGAGTTTTTAGAAAATGTGATTTATTTCATCAATGGAATCAACAAACTATGCACATTCTACATAGTAATGACTTTCTATAGTTTGCGCATGCATCCGGAAATAAGAAAAGCTTACTTCCCTCCGGTTTTTAAAATCACAGCTTCTATAAGGTTTACATGATTTCTTAAAAAACACTAGTTTTTAGAAAATTTCATTTATTTGATAAATGGAATAAAAAAAGTATGAACATTCTATGTCATAACAACTTTGTATAGTTTGTGCATGCGAAAACTATGCACATTCTAGGTAATAACGAATTTCTATAGTTTGCGCATGCGTCCGGAAATAAGAAAAGCTTACTTCCCCCCTTTTTTTAAAATCACAGTTTCTAGAAGGTTTACATAATTTCTTAAAAAACACGAGTTTTTAGAAAATGTCATTTATTTTTTAAATGGAATAAAAAAAGTATGAACGTTCTATGTCATAACGATTTTGTATATTTTGCGCATGCGCAAACTATGCACATTCTAGGTAATAACGACTTTCTATAGTTTGCGCATGCGTCCGGAAATAAGAAAAGCTTACTTCCCGCCTTTTTTTAAATTCACAGCTTCTAGAAGGTTTACATGATTTCTTAAAAAACACAAGTTTTTAGAAAATGTGATTTATTTCATAAATGGAATTAGCAAAGTATGCACATTCTATGTCATAACGACTTTCTATAGTTTGCGCATGCGTCCGGAAATAAGAAAAGCTTACTTCCTCCCGTTTTTTAAAATCACAACTTCTAGAAGGATTACATGATTTCTTAAAAAACATGAGTTTTACGAACATGTGATTTATTTCATCAATGGAATCAACAAAGTATGCACATTCTATGTCATAACGAATTTCTATAGTTTGCGCATCTGCAAACTAAGCACATTCTACGTACTAACGACTTTCTATAGCTTGCGTATGCGTCCAGAAATAAGAAAAGCTTACTTCACCCCGTTTTTTAAAATCACAACTTCTAGAAGCTTTACATGATTTCTTAAAAAACACGAGTTTTTAGAAAATGTGATTTATTTCAAAAATGGAATCAACAAAGTATGCACATTCTATGTCATAACGACTTTGTATGGTTTGCGCATGCACAAACTATGCACATTCTACTTAATAACAACTTGCTATAGTTTGCGCATGTGTCTAGAAATAAGAAAGGCTTACTTCCGCCAGTTTTTTAAAATCACAGCTTCTAGAAGGTTTACATGATTTCTTAAAAAACACGAGTTTTTAGAAAATGTGATGTATTTCATAGATGGAACTGTCAAAGTATGCACATTCTACGTCATAACGACTTTCTAAAGTTTGCGCATGCATCCGGAAATAAAAAAAGCTTACTTCCGCAAGTTTTTTAAAATCACAGCTTCTAGAAGGTTTACATGATTTCTTAAAAACCACAAGTTTTTAGAAAATGTGATTTATTTCATAAATGGAATCAACAAAGTATGCACATTCTAAGTCATAACGACTTTCTATAGTTTGCACATGCGTCCGGAAATAATAAATGCTTAATTCCCCCCGTTTTTGAAAGTCAAGGCTTCTACAAGGTTTACATGATTTCTTAAAAAACACGAGTTTTTAGAAAATGTGATTTATTTCATCAATGGAATCAATAAACTATGCACATTCTAAGTCATCACGACTTTCTATAGTTTGTGCATGTGTCCAGAAATAAGAAAAGCTTACTTCCCAGCGTTTTTTAAAATCACAGCTTCTAGAAGGTTTACATGATTTCTTAAAAATCATGAGTTTTTAGAAAATGTGTTTTATTTCATCAATGGAATCAACAAACTATGCACATTCTACATAATAACGAGATTCTTCAGTTTGCGAATGCGTCCCGAAATAAGAAAAGCTTACTTCCCCTCGTTTTTTAAAATCACAGCTTCTAGAAGGTTTACATGATTTCTTAAAAAACCGCGAGTTTTTAGAAAATGTCATTTATTTCATAAATGGAATCAACAAAGTATGAACATACGATGTCATAACGAATTTGTATAGTTTGCGCATGCGAAAACTATGCACATTCTATGTAATAACGACTTTCTACAGTTTGCACATGCGTCCGGAAATAAGAAAAGCTTACTTCCCCCCGTTTTTTAAAATCACAGCTTCTAGAAGGTTTACATGATTTCTTAAAAAACACCAGTTTTTAGAAAATCTGATTTATTTCATAAATGGAATCAACAAAGTATGCACATTCTACATCATAACGACTTTCTATAGTTTGCGCATGCGTCCGGAAATAAGAAAAGCTAACATCCCCCAGTTTTTTAAAATCAGAGCTTCTAGAATGTTTACATGATTTCTTAAAAAACATGAGTGTTTAGAAAATGTGATTTATTTCATCAATGGAACCAACAAAGTATGCACATTCTATGTCATAACGACTTTCTATAGTTTGCGCATGCACAAACTAAGCACATTCTACGTACTAACGATGTTCTATAGTTTACGTATGCGTCCAGAAATAAGAAAAGCTTACTTCACCCCATTTTTTAAAATCACAACTTCTAGAAGGTTTACATGATTTCTTAAAAAACCACGAGTTTTTAGAAAATGTCATTTGTTTCATAAATGGAATCAACAAAGTATGAACAAACTATGTCATAACGACTTTGTATCATTTGCGCATGCGCAAACTATGCACATTCTACGTAATAACGACTTTCTATAGTTTTCGCATGCGTCCGGAAATGAGAAAAGCTTACCTCCCCCCATTTTTTAAAGTCACAGCTTCTAGAAGGTTTACATGATTTCTTAGTAAACACGAGCTTTTAGAAAATGTGATTTATTTAATCAATGGAATCAACAAACTATGCACATTCTACGTAATAATGACTTTCTATAGTTTGTGCATGCGTCCGGAAATAAGAAAATCTTACTTCCCCCCTTTTTTAAAATTCACAGCTTCTAGAAGGTTTACATGATTTCTTAAAAAACATGAGTTTTTAGAAAATGTGATTTATTTCATAAATGGAACCAACAAAGTATGCACATTCTAAGTCATAACGACTTTCTATAGTTTGCGCATGCGTCCGGAAATAAGAAAAGCTTACTTCCCCCCGTTTTTTAAAATCACAGCTTCTAGAAGGATTACATGATTTCTTAAAAAACACGAGTTTTACGAACATGTGATTTTTTTCATAAATGGAATCAACAAAGTATGCACATTCTATGTCATAACGACTTTATAGTTTGCACATGCGCAAACTAAGCACATTCTACGTACTAACGACGTTCTATAGTTTCCGTATGTGTCCAGAAATAAGAAAAGCTTACTTCACCCCGTTTTTTAAAATCACAACTTCTAGAAGGTTTACATGATTTCTTAAAAAACACGAGTTTTTAGAAAATGTGATTTATTTCAAAAATAGAATCAACAAAGTATGCACATTCAACATCATAACGACTTTCTATAGTTTGCGCATGTGTCCGGAAATAAGAAAAGCTTACTTCCCCCCGTTTTTTAAAATCACAACTTCTAGAAGGTTTACATGATTTCTTAAAAATCACGAGTTTTTAGAAAATGTGTTTTATTTCATCAATGGAATCAACAAACTATGCACATTCTACGTAATAATGACTTTCTTTAGTTTGCGAATGCGTCTGGAAATAAGAAAAGCTTACTTCCACACTTTTTTTAAATTCACAGCTTCTAGAAGGTTTACATGATTTCTTAAAAAACATGAGTTTTTAGAAAATGTGTTTTATTTCATCAATGGAATCAACAAACTATGCACATTCTACGTAATAACGACGTTCTATAGTTTGTGTATGCGTCCAGAAATAAGAAAAGCTTACTTCCCCCCTTTTTTTAAATTCACAGCTTCTAGAAGGTTTACATGATTTCTTAAAAAACATGAGTTTTTAGAAAATGTGATTTATTTCATAAATGGAATCAACAAAGTATGCACATTTTACGTCATAACGACTTTCTATAGTTTGCGCATGTGTCCGGAAATAAGAAAAGCTTACTTCCCCCCGTTTTTTAAAATCACAGCCTCTAGAAGGTTTACATGATTTCTTAAAAATCACGAGTTTTTAGAAAATGTGTTTTATTTCATCAATGGAATCAACAAACTATGCACATTCTACGTAATAACGACGTTCTATAGTTTGCGTATGTGTCCAGAAATAAGAAAAGCTTACTTCCCCCCTTTTTTTAAATTCACAGCTTTTAGAAGGTTTACATGATTTCTTAAAAAACATGAGTTTTTAGAAAATGTGTTTTATTTCATCAATGGAATCAACAATCTATGCACATTCTACGTAATAACGACGTTCTATAGTTTGCGTATGCGTCCAGAAATAAGAAAAGCTTACTTCCCCCCTTTTTTTAAATTCACAGCTTCTAGAAGGTTTACATGATTTCTTAAAAAACATGAGTTTTTAGAAAATGTGATTTATTTCATAAATGGAACCAACAAAGTATGCACATTCTAAGTCATAACGACTTTCTATAGTTTGCGCATGCGTCCGGAAATAAGAAACGCTTACTTCCCCCCATTTTTTAAAATCGCAGCTTCAAGAAGGTTTACATGATTTCTTAATAAACACGAGTTTTTAGAAAATGTGATTTATTTAATCAATGGAATCAACAAACTATGCACATTCTACGTAATAACGAATTTCTATAGTTTGCACATGCGTTTGGAAATAAGAAAAGCTTACTTCCCCCCGTTTTTTAAAATCACAGCTTCTAGAAGGTTTACATGATTTTCTTAAAAAAACACGAGTTTTTAGAAAATGTCATTTGTTTCATAAATGGAATCAACAAAGTATGAACAAACTATCTCATAAATACTTTGTATCGTTTGAGCCTGCGCAAACTATGCACATTCTACGTAATAACGACGTTCTATAGTTTGCGTATGCATCCAGAAATAAGAAAAGCTTACTTCACCCCGTTTTTTAAAATCACAGCTTCTAGAAGGTTTACATGATTTCTTAAAAAACACGAGTTTTTAGAAAATGTGATTTATTTCATAAGTGGAAACAACAAAGTATGCATATTCTACGTCAAAACGACTTTCTATAGTTTGCGCATGCGTCCGTAAATAAGAAAAGCTTACTTCCCCCCATTTTTTAAAATCACAGCTTCTAGAAGGTTTGCATGATTTCTTAAAAAAAATGAGTTTTAGAAAATGTGATTTATTTCATAAAAGGAATCAACAAAGTATGCACATTCTACGTCATAACGACTTTCTATAGTTTGCGCATGCGTCCGGAAATAAGAAAAGCTTACTTCCCCCCATTTTCTAAAATCACAGCTTCTAGAAGGTTTACATGATTTCTTAAAAAAATGAGTTTTTAGAAAATATGATTTATTTCATAAAAGGAATCAACAAAGTATGCACATTCTACGTCATAACGACTTTCTATATTTTGCGCATGTGCAAACTATGCACATTCTAGATAATAACGACTTTCTATAGTTTGCACATGCGTCCGGAAATAAGAAAAGCTTACTTCCCCTCTTTTTTTAAATTCACAGCTTCTAGAAGGTTTACATGATTTCTTAAAAAACATGAGTTTATAGAAAATGTGATTTATTTCTTAAATGGAATCAACAAAGTATGCACATTCTACGTCAGAACAACTTTCTATAGTTTGCGCATGCGTCCGGAAATAAGAAAAGCTTAATTCCCCCCGTTTTTTAAAATCACAGCTTCTAGAAGGTTTACATGATTTCTTAAAAAACATGAGTTTTTAGAAAATGTGATTTATTTCATCAATGGAATCAACAAACTATGCACATTCTACGTAATAACGACTTTCTATAGTTGGCGAATGCGTCCGGAAATAAGAAAAGCGTACTTCCCCCCGGTTTTTAAAATCACAGCTTCTAGAAGGTTTACATGATTTCTTAAAAAACATGAGTGTTTAGAAAATGTGATTTATTTCATAAATGGAACCAACAAATTATGCACATTCTAATTCATAACGAAGTTCTATAGTTTGCGCGTGCGTCCGGAAATAAGAAAAGCTTACTTCCCCCCGTTTTATAAAATCACAGCTTCTAGAAGGATTACATGATTTCTTAAGAAACATGAGTTTTACGAACATGTGATTTATTTCATAAATGGAATCAACAAAGTATCCACATTCTATGTCATAAAGACTTTCTATAGTTTGCGCATGCGCAAACTAAGCACATTCTACGTACTAACTACGTTCTATAGTTTACGTATCCGTCCAGAAATAAGAAAAGCTTAGTTCACCCCGTTTTTTAAAATCACAACTTCTAGAAGGTTTACATGATTTCTTAAAAAACACGAGTTTTTAGAAAATGTGATTTATTTCATAAATGGAATCAACAAAGTATGCACATTCTATGTCATAACGACTTTGTATGGTTTGCGCATGCGCAAACTATGCACATTCTATGTAATAACGACTTTCTATAGTTTGCGCATGTGTCCAGAAATAAGAAAAGCTTACTTCCGCCAGTTTTTTAAAATCACAGCTTCTAGAAGGTTTACATGATTTCTTAAAAAACACGAGTTTTTAGAAAATGTGATTTATTTCATAAATGGAATCAACAAAGTATGCACATTTTATGTCATAACGACTTTATATGGTTTGCGCATGCGCAAACTATGCACATTCTACGTAATAACGACTTTCTATAGTTTGCGCATATGTCCGGAAATAACAAAAGCTTACTTCCACCCGTTTTTTTAAATCACAGATCCTAGAAGGTTTACATGATTTCTTAAAAAACACGAGTTTTTAGAAAATGTGATGTATTTCATAAATGGAATCAACAAAGTATGCACATTCTACGTCATAACGACTTTCTATAGTTTGCACATGCATCCGGAAATAAGAAAAGCTTACTTCCCCCCATTTTTAAAAATCACAGCTTCTGGTAGGTTTACATGATTTCTTAAAAAACATGAGTTTTTAGAAAATGTCATTTATTTCATAAATGGAATAAAAAAAGTATAAACATTCTATGTCATAACGACTTTGTATAGTTTGCGCATGCGCAAACTATGCACATTCGAGGTAATAACGACCTTCTATAGTTTGCGCATGCGTCTGCAAATAAGAAAAGCTTACTTCCCCCCTTTTTTTAAATTCACAGCTTCTATAAGGTTTACATGATTTCTTAAAAAGCACGAGTTTTTAGAAAATGTGATTTATTTCATAAATGGAATCAACAAAGTATGGACATTCTACATCATAATGACTTTTTATAGTTTGCGCATGCGTCCGGAAATAAGAAAAGCTTACTTCCCCCCTTTTTCTCAATTCACAGCTTCTAGAAGGATTAGATGATTTCTTAAAAAACACGAGTTTTTAGAAAATGTGATTTATTTCATAAATGGAATAAAAAAAGGATGCACTTTCTACGTCATAACGACTTTCTATAGTTTGCGCATGCGTCCGGAAATAAGAAAAGCTTACTTCCCCCCGTTTTTTAAAATCACAGCTTCTAGAAGGTTTACATGATTTCTTAAAAAACATGAGTTTTTAGAAAATGTGATTTATTTAATCAATGGAATCAATAAACTATGCACATTCTACGTAATAACGACTTTCTATAGTTTGCGCATGCATCCAAAAATAAGAAAAGCTTACTTCCCCTCGTTTTTTAAAATCACAGCCTCTAGAAGGTTTACATGATTTCTCAAAAAACATGAGTTTTTAGAAAATTTGATTTATTTCATCAATGGAATCAATAAATTATGTACATTCTATGTAATAACAACTTTCTATAGTTTGCGCATGCGTCCGGAAATAAGAAAAGCTTACTTCCCCCGTTTTTAAAATCACAGCTTCTAGAATGTTTACATGATTTCTTAAAAAACATGAGTTTTTAGAAAATATCATTTATTTCGTAAATGGAATCAACAAAGTATGAACATTCTATGTCATAACGACTTTGTATAGTTTGCGCATGCGCAAAACTATGCACATTCTATGTAATAACGACTTTCTATAGTTTGCTCATGCGTCTGGAAATAATAAAAGCTTACTTCCTCCCTTTTTTTCAATTCACAGCTTCTGGAAGATTTACATGATTTCTTAAAAAACACGAGTTTTTAGAAAATGTGATTTATTTCTTAAATGGAATCAACAAAGTATGCACATTCTACGTTAGAACGACTTTCTATAGTTTGCGCATGCGTCCGGAAATAAGAAAAGCTTACTTCCCCCCGTTTTTTAAAATCACAGCTTCTAGAAGGTTTACATGATTTCTTAAAAAAATGAGTTTTTAGAAAATGTGATTAATTTCATGAAAGGAATCAACAAAGTATGCACATTCTACGTCATAACAACTTTCTATAGTTTGCGCATGCGTCCAGAAATAAGAAAAGCTTACATCCCCCCGTTTTTTAAAATCACAGCTTCTAGAAGGTTTACATGATTTCTTAAAAAACATGAGTTTTTAGAAAATGTGATTTATTTCATCAATGGAATCAACAAACTATGCACATTCTAAGTAATAACGACTTTCTATAGTTTGCGAATGCATCCGGAAATAAGAAAAGCGTACTTCCCCCCGGTTTTTAAAATCACAGCTTCTAGAAGGTTTACATGATTTCTTAAAAAACATGAGTGTTTAGAAAATGTGATTTATTTCATAAATGGAACCAACAAAGTATGCACATTCTAAGTCATAACGACTTTCTATAGTTTGTGCATGCGTCCGGAAATAAGAAAATCTTACTTCCCCCCGTTTTTTAAAATCACAGCTTCTAGAAGGATTACATGATTTCTTAAAAAACATGAGTTTTACGAACATGTGATTTCTTTCATAAATGGAATCAACAAAGTATGTACATTCTATGTCATAACGAATTTCTATAGTTTGTGCATGCGCAAACTAAGCACATTCTACGTACTAACGACTTTCTATAGTTTGCGTATGCGTCCAGAAATAAGAAAAGCTTACTTCACCCCGTTTTTTAAAATCACAACTTCTAGAAGGTTTACATGATTTCTTAAAAAACACGAGTTTTTAGAAAATGTGATTTATTTCATAAATGGAATCAACAAAGTATGCACATTTTATGTCATAACGACTTTGTATGGTTTGCGCATGCGCAAACTATGCACATTCTACGTAATAACGACTTTCTATAGTTTGCGCATATGTTCGGAAATAACAAAAGCTTACTTCCACCCGTTTTTTTAAATCACAGCTTCTAGAAGGTTTACATGATTTCTTAAGAAACACAAGTTTTTAGAAAATGTGATGTATTTCATAAATGGAATCAACAAAGTATGCACATTCCACGTCATAACGACTTTCTATATTTTGCACATGCATCCGGAAATAAGAAAAGCTTACTTCCCCCCATTTTTTAAAATCACAGCTTCTAGAAGGTTTACATGATTTCTTAATAAACACGAGTTTTTAGAAAATGTGATTTATTTAATCAATGGAATCAACAAACTATGCACATTCTACTTAATAATGACTTTCTATAGTTTGCAAATGCGTCCAGAAATAAGAAAAGCTTACTTCCCCCCGGTTTTTAAAATCACAGCTTCTAGAAGGTTTACATGATTTCTTAAAAAACACGAGTTTTAGAAAATGTCATTTATTTCATAAATGGAATAAAAAAAGTATGAACATTCTATTTCATAACGACTTTGTATAGTTTGTGCATGCGCAAACTATGCACATTCTAGGTAATAACGACTTTCTATAGTTTGCGCATGCGTCCGGAAATAAGAAAAGCTTACTTCCCCCCTTTTTTTAAATTCACAGCTTCTAGAAGGTTTACATGATTTCTTAAAAAGCACGAGTTTTTTGAAAATGTGATTTATTTCATAAATGGAATCAACAAAGTATGCACATTCTACATCATAACGACTTTCTATAGTTTGCGCATGCGTCCGGAAATAAGAAAAGCTTACTTCCGCCCGTTTTTTTAAAATCACAGCTTCTAGAAGGTTTACATGATTTCTTAAAAAACACGAGTTTTTAGAAAATGTGATTTATTTCACAAATGGACTGAACAAACTATGCACATTCTACGTAATAATGACTTTCTATAGTTTGCGCATGCGTCCGAAAATAAGAAAAGCTTCCTTCCCCTCGTTTTTAAAAATCACAGCTTCTAGAAGGTTTACATGATTTCTCAAAAAACACGAGTTTTTAGAAAATGTGATTTATTTCATCAATGGAATCAACAAATTATGCACATTCTATGTAATAACGACTTTCTATAGTTTGCGCATGCGTCCGGAAATAAGAAAAGCTTACTTCCCCCCATTTTCTAAAATCACAGCTTCTAGAATGTTTACATGATTTCTTTAAAAACATGAGTTTTTAGAAAATATCATTTATTTCATAAATGGAATCAACAAAGCATGAACATTCTATGTCATAACGACTTTTTATAGTTTGCGCATGCGCAAACTATGCACGTTCTATGTAATAACGACTTTCTATAGTTTGCTCATGCGTCTGGAAATAAGAAAAGCTTACTTCCCCCCTTTTTTTCAATTCACAGCTTCTAGAAGGTTTACATGATTTCTTAAAAAACACGAGTTTTTAGAAAATGTGATTTATTTCATAAATGGAATAAAAAAAGGATGCACTTTCTACGTCATAACTACTTTCTATAGTTTGCGCATGCTTCCGAAAATAAGAAAAGCTTACTTCCCCCCGTTTTTTAAAATCACAGCTTCTAGAAGGATTACATGATTTCTTAAAAAACATGAGTTTTACGAACATGTTATTTATTTCATCAATGGAATCAACAAACTATGCACATTTTACGTAATAACGACTTTCTATAGTTTGTGCATGCGCAAACTAAGCACATTCTACGTACTAACAACTTTCTATAGTTTGCGTATGCGTCCAGAAATAAGAAAAGCTTACTTCACCCCGTCTTTTAAAATCACAACTTCTAAAAGGTTTACATGATCTCTTAAAAAACACGAGTTTTTAGAAAATGTGATTTATTTCATAAATGGAATCAACAAAGTATGCACATTTTATGTCACAACGACTTTGTATGGTTTGCGCATGCGCAAACTATGCACATTCTACGTAATAACGACTTTCTATAGTTTGCGCATATGTCCGGAAATAACAAAAGCTTACTTCCACCCGTTTTTTTAAATCACAGCTTCTAGAAGGTTTACATGATTTCTTAAAAAACACGAGTTTTTAGAAAATGTGATGTATTTCATAAATGGAATCAACAAACTATGCACATTCTACTTAATAACGAATTTCTATAGTTTGCAAATGCGTCCGGAAATAAGAAAAGCTTACTTCCCCCCAGTTTTTAAAATCACAGCTTCTAGAAGGTTTACATGATTTCTTAAAAAACACGAGTTTTTAGAAAATGTTATTTATTTCATAAATGGAATCAAAAAAGTATGAACATTCTATGTCATAACGACTTTGTATAGTTTGCGCATGCGCAAACTATGCACATTCTAGGTAATAACGACTTTCTATAGTTTGCACATGCGTCCGGAAATAAGAAAAGCTTACTTCCCCCCTTTTTTTAAATTCACATCTTCTAGAAGGTTTACATGATTTCTTAAAAAACACGAGTTTTTAGAAAATGTGATTTATTTCATCAATAAAATCAACAAACTATGCACATTCTGTGTAATAACGACTTTCTATAGTTTGCGAATGCGTCCGGAAATAAGAAAAGCTTACTTTTCCCTGTTTGTTAAAATCACAGCTTCTAGAAGGTTTACATGATCTCTTAACAAACACAAGTTTTTAGAAAATGTAATTTATTTCATAAATGGAATCAACAAAGTATGCACATTCTACGTAATAACGAATTTCTATAGTTTGCGCATGTGTTCAGAAATAAGAAAAGCTTACTTCCGCCCGTTTTTTAAAATCACAGCTTCTAGAAGGTTTAAATGATTTCTTAAAAAATAGAGTTTTTAGAAAATGTGATATATTTCATAAATGGAATCAACAAAGTATGCACATTCTACGTCATAACGACTTTCTAAAGTTTGCGCATGCGTCCGGAAATAAGAAAAGCTTACTTCCGCCAGTTTTTTAAAATCACAGCTTCTAGAAGGTTTACATCATTTCTTAAAATCCATGAATATTTAGAAAATGTGATTTATTTCATTAATGGAATCAACAAAGTTTGCACATTCTAAGCCATAACGACTTTCTATAGTTTGCGCATGCATCTGGAAATAAGAAAAGCTTACTTCCCCCCGTTTTTTAAAGTCATAGCTTCTAGAAGGTTTACATAATTTCTTAAAAAACACGATTTTTTAGAAAATGTGATTTATTTCATCAATGGAATCAACAAACTATGCACATTCTGTGTAATAACGACTTTCTATAGTTTGCGAATGCGTCCGGAAATAAGAAAAGCTTACTTTTCCCTGTTTGTTAAAATCACAGCTTCTAGAAGGTTTACATGATCTCTTAACAAACAGAAGTTTTTAGAAAATGTAATTTATTTCATAAATGGAATCAACAAAGTATGCACATTCTATGTCATAACGAGTTTCTATAGTTTGCGCATGCGCAAACTATGCACATTCTACGTACTAACGATTTTCTATAGTTTGCGTATTCATCCGGAAATAAGAAAAACTTAATTCACCCCATTTTTTAAAATCACAACTTGTAGAAGGTTTACATGATTTCTTAAAAAACACGAGTTTTTAGAAAATATGATTTATTTCATAAATGGAATCAAAAAAGTATGCCATTCTATGTCGTAACGACTTTTTATGGTTTGGGCATGTGCAAACTATGCACATTCTACGTACTAACGACTTTCTATAGTTTGCGTATTCATCCGGAAATAAGAAAATCTTACTTCTACCCGTTTTTTAAAATCACAACTTCTAGAATGGAATCAACAAAGTATGCACATTCTATGTGATAACGTTTTTGTATGGTTTGCGCATACGCAAACTATGCACATTCTATGTAATAACGACTTTCTATAGTTTGCGCATGCATCCGGAAATTAGACAAGCTTACTTCTGCCAGTTTTTTAAAATCACAGCTTCTAGAAGTTTTACATGATTTCTTAAAAAAACATGAGTTTTTAGAAAATGTGATTTATTTCATAAATGGAATCAACAAAGTATGCACATTCTACATCATAACGACTTTCTAAAGTTTACGCATCGGTCCGAAAATAAGAAAAGGTTACTTCCGCCAGTTTTTTAAAATCACTGCTTCTAGAAGGTTTACATGATTTCTTGAAAAACATGAGTTTTTAGAAAATGTGATTTATTTCATAAATCGAATCAACAAAGTATGCACATTCTACGTCAGAACAACTTTCTATAGTTTGCGCATGCATCCGTAAATAAGAAAAGCTTACTTCCCCCCGATTTTTGAAAATCACTGCTTCTAGAAGGTTTACATGATTTCTTAAAAAAAATGAGTTTTTAGAAAATGTGATTTATTTCATAAAAGGAATCAAAAAAGTATGCAAATTCTACGTCATAACAACTTTCTATAGTTTGCGCATGCGTCCGGAAATAAGAAAAGCTTACTTCCCCCCGTTTTTTAAAATCACAGCTTCTAGAAGGTTTCCATGATTTCTTAAAAAACACGAGTTTTTAGAAAATGTGATTTATTTCATCAATGGAATCAACAAACTATGCACATTCTACATAATAACGAATTTCTATAGTTTGCGAATGCGTCCGGAAATAAGAAAAGCTTACTTCCCCCCGTTTTTTAAAATCACAGCTTCTAGAAGGTTTACATGATTTCTTAAAAAACATGAGTTTTTAGAAAATGTGATTTATTTCATAAAAGGAATCAACAAAGTATGCACATTCTACATCATAACGACTTTGTATAGTTTGCGCATGTGCAAACTATGCACATTCTAGGTAATAACGACTTTCTATAGTTTGCGCATGCGTCCAGAAATAAGAAAAGCTTACTTCCCCCCTTTTTTTAAATTCACAGCTTCTAGAAGGTTTACTTGATTTCTTAAAAAACACGAGTTTTTAGAAAAGGTGATTTATTTCATAAATGGAGTCAACAAAGTATGCACATTCTACGTCATAACGACTTTCTATAGTTTGCGCATGCATTCGGAAATAAGAAAAGCTTACTTCCCCCCGTTTTTTTAAATCACAGCTTCAAGAAGGTTTACATGATTTCTTAAAAAAAATGAGTTTTTAGAAAATGTGACTTAATTCAGAAAAGGAATCAACAAAGTATGCACATTCTATGCAAAACGAGTTTCTATAGTTTGCGCATGCATTCGGAAATAAGAAAAGCTTACTTCCCCCCTTTTGTTTAAAATCACAGCTTCTAGAAGGTTTACATGATTTCTTAAAAAAAACGAGTTTTTAGAAAATGTGATTTATTTCATAAAAGGAATCAACAAAGTATGCACATTCTACATCAAAACGACTTTCTATAGTTTTCCCATGCGTCCGCAAATAAGAAAAGCTTACTTCCACCCACTTTTTAAAATCATAGCTTCTAGAAGGTTTACATGATTTCTTAAAAAACATGAGTTTTTAGAAAATGTCATTTATTTCATAAATGGAATAAAAAAAGTATGAAAATTCTATGTCATAACGACTTTGTATCGCTTGCGCAAGCGCAAACGACGCACACTCTAGGTAAAAACGACTTTCTATAGTTTCCGCATGCGTCCAGAAATAAGAAAATATTACTTCCCCCCTTTTTTTATATTCACAACTTCTAGAAGGTTTACATGATTTTTTAAAAAACACGAGTTTTTAGAAAATATGATTTATTTCTTAAATGGAATCAACAAAGTATGCACATTCTACGTCATAACGACTTTCTATAGTTTACGCATGCGTCCGGAAATGAGAAAAGCTTACTTCCCCCGTTTTTTAAAATCACGGCTTCTAGAAGGTTTACATGATTTCTTAAAAAACATGAGTTTTTAGAAAATGTCATTTGTTTCATAAATGGAATCAACAAAGTATGAACAAACTATGCCATAATGACTTTGTATCGTTTGCGCATGCGCGAACTATCCACATTCTACGTAATAACGACTTTCTATAGTTTGTGCATGCGTCCGGAAATAAGAAAAGCTTACTTTCCCCCTTTTTTTAAATTCTCAGCTTCTAGAAGGTTTACATGATTTCTTAAAAAATACGAGTTTTTAGAAAATGTGATTTATTGAATAAATGGAATCAACAAAGTATGAACATTCTACGTCATAATGACTTTCTATAGTTTGCGCATGCGTCCGGAAATAAGAAAAGCTTACTTCCCCCCGGTTTTTAAAATCATAGCTTCTAGAAGGTTTACATGATTTCTTAAAAAACACGAGTTTTTAGAAAATGTCATTTATTTCATAAATGGAATAAAAAAAGTATGAACATTCTATGCCATAACGACTTTGTATAGTTTGCGCGTGCGCAAACTATGCACATTCTAGGTAATAACGACTTTCTATAGTTTGCGTATGCATCCAGAAATAAGAAAAGCTTACTTCCCCCCTTTTTTCAAATTCACACCTTCTAGAAGGTTTACATGATTTCTTAAAAAACACGAGTTTTTAGAAAGTGTGATTTATTTCATAAATGGAATCAACAAAGTATGCACATTCTATGTCATAACGACTTTCTATAGTTTCCGCATGCGTCCAGAAATAAGAAAAGCTTACTTTCCCCCGTTTTTTAAAATGACAGCTTCTAGAAGGTTTACATGATTTCTTAAAAAATATGAGTTTTTAGAAAATGTGATTTATTTCATCAAAGGAATCAACAAAGTATGCACATTCTACGTCATAACGACTTTGTATAGTTTGCGCATGTGCAAACTATGCACATTCTAGGTAATAACGACTTTCTATAGTTTGCGCATGCGTCCCAGAAATAAGAAAAGCTTACTTGCCCCCTTTTTTTAAATTCACAGCTTCTAGAAGCTTTACTTGATTTCTTAAAAAACACGAGTTTTTAGAAAAGGTGATTTATTTCATAAATGGAGTCAACAAAGTATGCACATTCTACGTCATAACGACTTTCTATAGTTTGCGCATGCGTTCGGAAATAAGAAAAGCTTACTTCCCCCCGTTTTTTTAAATCACAGCTTCTAGAAGGTTTACATGATTTCTTAAAAAAAATGAGTTTTTAGAAAATGTGACTTAATTCAGAAAAGGAATCAACAAAGTATGCACATTCTATGCAAAACGAGTTTCTATAGTTTGCGCATGCATTCGGAAATAAGAAAAGCTTACTTCCCCCCTTTTGTTTAAAATCACAGCTTCTAGAAGGTTTCCATGATTTCTTAAAAAAACGGGTTTTTAGAAAATGTGATTTATTTCATAAATGGAATATACAAAGTATGCACATTCTATGTCATAACGACTTTCTATAGTTTGTGCATGCGTATGGAAATAAGAAAAGCTTACTTCCCCCCGTTTTTTAAAATCACAGCTTCTAGAAGGTTTACATGATTTCTTAAAAAAACACGAGTTTTTAGAAAATGTCATTTATTTCATAAATGGAATCAACAAAGTATGCACATTCTATGTCATAACGAGTTTCTATAGTTTGTGCATGCGCAAACTATGCACGTTCTACGTACTAACGACTTTCTATAGTTTGCGTATTCGTCCAGAAATAAGAAAAACTTACTTCCCCCCGTTTTTTAAAATCACAGCTTCTAGAAGGTTTCCATGATTTCTTTAAAAACACAAGTTTTTAGAAAATGTGATTTATTTCATCAATGTAATCAACAAACTATGCACATTCTACGTAATAACGACTTTCTATAGTTTGCGAATGCGTCCGGAAATAAGAAAAGCTTACTTCCCCTCGTTTTTTAAAATCACAGCTTCAAGAAGGTTTACATGATTTCTTAAAAAACACGAGTTTTTAGAAAATATCATTTATTTCATAAATGGAATCAAAAAAGTATGAACATTCTATGTCATAACGACTTTGTATAGTTTGCGCATGCGCAAAATATGCACATTCTAGGTAATAACGACTTTCTATAGTTTCCGCATGCGTCCGGAAATAAGAAAAGCTTACTTCCCCCCTTTTTTTATATTCGCTGCTTCTAGAAGGTTTACATGATTTCTTAAAAAACACGAGTTTTTAGAAAATATGATTTATTTCTTAAATGGAATCAACAAAGTATGCACATTCTACGTCATAACGACTTTCTATAGTTTGCGCATGCGTCCGGAAATAAGAAAAGCTTACTTCCCCCCGTTTTTTAAAATCACGGCTTCTAGAAGGTTTACATGATTTCTTAAAAAACATGAGTTTTTAGAAAATGTGATTTATTTAATCAATGGTATCAACAAACTATGCACATTATACGTCATAACGACTTTCTATAGTTTGCGCATGCGTCCGAAAATAAGAAAAGCTTACTTCCCCCCGTTTTTTAAAATCATAACATCTAGAAGGTTTACATGATTTCTTAAAAAATACGAGTTTTTAGAAAATGTCATTTGTTTCATAAATGGAATCAACAAAGTATGAACAAACTATGTCATAACGACTTTGTATCGTTTGTGCATGCGCGAACTATGCACATTCTACATAATAACGACTTTCTATAATTTGTGCATGCGTCTGGAAATAAGCAAACCTTACTTCCCGCCGTTTTTTAAAATCACAGCTTCCAGAAGGTTTACATGATTTCTTAAAAAACACGAGTTTTTAGAAAATGTGATTTATTTCATAAATGGAATCAACAAAGTATGCACATTCTAAGTCATAACGACTTTCTATAGTTTGCGCATGCGTCCGGAAATAAGAAAAGCTTACTTCCCCCCGTTTTTTAAAATCACAACTTCTAGAAGGATTACATGATTTCTTAAAAAACATGAGTTTTACGAACATGTGATTTATTTCATAAATGGAATCAACAAAGTATGCACTTTCTATGTCATAACGACTTTCTATAGTTTGCGCATGCGGAAACTAAGCACATTCTACGTACTAATGACTTTCTATAGTTTGCGCATGCGTCCATAAATAAGAAAAGCTTACTTCACCCCATTTTTTAAAATCACAACTTCTAGAACGTTTACATGATTTATTAAAAAACATGAGTTTTTAGAAATGTGATTTATTTCATAAATGGAATCAACAAAGTATGCACATTCTATGTCATAACATTTTTGTATGGTTTGTTCATGCGCAAACTATGCACATTCTATGTAATAACGATTTTCCATAGTTTGCGCATGCATCCGGAAATTAGAAAAGCTTACTTCCGCCAGTTTTTTAAAATCACATATTCTAGAAGTTTTACATGATTTCTTAAAAAACATGAGTTTTTAGAAAATGTGATTTATTTCATAAATGGAATCAAAAAAGTATGCACATTCTACGTCATAACGACTTTCTAAAGTTTGCAAATGGGTCCGGAAATAAGAAAAGCTTACTTCCGCCAGTTTTTTAAAATCACTGCTTCTAGAAGGATTACATGATTTCTTGAAAAACATGAGTTTTTAGAAAATGTGATTTATTTCATAAATTGAATCAACAAAGTATGCACATTCTACATCATAACGACTTTCTATAGTTTGTGCATGCGTCCGGAAATAACAAAAGCTTACTTTCCCCCTTTTTTTAAATTCACAGCTTGTAGAAGGTTTACATGATTTCTTAAAAAACACGAGTTTTTAGAAAATGTGATTTATTTCATCAATGGAATCAACAAACTATGCAGATTCTGTGTAATAACGACTTTCTATAGTTTGCGAATGCGTCCGGAAATAAGAAAAGCTTACTTTCCCCTGTTTGTTAAATTCACAGCTTCTAGAAGGTTTACATGATTTCTTAAAAAACAAGAGTTTTTAGAAAATGTTATTTATTTCATAAATGGAATCAACAAAGTATGCACATTCTACGTCATAGCAACTTTCTATAGTTTGTGCATGCCTCTGGAAATAAGAAAAGCTTACTTCCCCCCGGTTTTTAAAATCATAGCTTCTAGAAGGTTTACATGATTTCTTAAAAAACACGAGTTTTTAGAAAATGTAATTTATTTCATAAATGGAATCAACAAAGTATGCACATTCTATGTCGTAAAGTTTTTGTATGGTTTGCGCATGCGCAAACTATGTACATTCTATGTAATAACGACTTTCTATAGTTTGCGCATGCATCCGGAAATTAGAAAAGCTTACTTCCGCCAGTTTTTTAAAATCACAGCTTCTAGAAGGTTTACATGATTTCTTAAAAAACATGAGTTTTTAGAAAATGTGATTTATTTAATCAATGGAATCAACAAACTATGCACATTCTACGTAATAACGACTTTCTATAGTTTGCGCATGCGTCCGGAAATAAGAACAGCTTACTTCCCCCCTTTTTTTAAATTCACAGCTTCTAGAAGGTTTACATGATTTCTTAAAAAACATGAGTTTTTAGAAAATATGATTTATTTCAAAAATGGAATTAACAAAGTATGCACTTTGTACATCATAACGACTTTCTATAGTTTGCGCATGCGTCCGGAAATAAGAAAAGCTTACTTCCCCCCTTTTTTTAAATTCACAGCTTCTCGAAGGTTTACATGATTTCTTAAAAAACATGAGTTTTTAGAAAATGTGATTTATTTCATAAATGGAATAAACAAACTATGCACATTCTAAGTCATAACGACTTTCCATAGTTTGCGCATGCGTCCGGAAATAAGAAAAGCTTACTTCCCCCCGTTTTTTAAAATCACAACGTCTAGAAGGATTACATGATTTCTTAAAAAACATGAGTTTTACGAACATGTGATTTATTTCATAAATGGAATCAACAAGGTATGCACTTTCTATGTCATAACGACGTTCTATAGTTTGCGCATGCGGAAACTAAGCACATTCTACGTAGTAATGACTTTCTATAGTTTGCGTATGCGTCCATAAATAAGAAAAGCTTACTTCACCCCGTTTTTTAAAATCACAACTTCTAGAAGGTTTACATGATTTCTTAAAAAACACGAGTTTTTAGAAATGTGATTTATTTCATAAATGGAATCAACAAAGTATGCACATTCTATGTCATAACGACTTTGTATGGTTTTCGCATGGGCAAACTATGCACATTCTACGTAATAACGACTTTCTATAGTTTGCGCATGCATTCGGAAATTAGAAAAGCTTAGTTCTGCCAGTTTTTTAAAATCACAGCTTTTAGAAGGTTTACATGATTTCTTAAAAAACATGAGTTTTTAGAAAAAGTGATTTATTTCATAAATGGAATCAACAAAGTATGCACATTCTACTTCATAACGACTTTCTAAAGTTTGCGCATGGGTCTGGAAATAAGAAAAGCTTACTTCCGCCAGTTTTTTAAAATCACTGCTTCTAGAAGGTTTACATGATTTCTTGAAAAACACGAGTTTTTAGAAAATGTGATTTATTTCGTAAATTGAATCAACAAAGTATTTACATTCTACGTCATAACGACTTTCTATAGTGTGTGCATGCATCCTGAAATAAGAAAAGCTTTCTTCCCCCTGATTTTTGAAAATCACTGCATCTGGAAGGTTTACATGATTTCTTAGAAAAAACGAGTTTTTAAAAAATTTGATTTATTTCATAAAAGGAATCAACAAAGTGTGCATATTCTACGTCATAACAGCTTTCTATAGTTTGCGCATGCGTCCGGAAATAAGAAAAGCTTACTTCCCCCCGTTTTTTAAAATCACAGCTTCTAGAAGGTTTCCATGATTTCTTAAAAAACACGAGTTTTTAGAAAATGTGATTTATTTCATCAATGGAATCAACAAACTATGCACATTCTACGTAATAACGACTTTCTATAGTTTGCGAATGTGTCCGGAAATAAGAAAAGCTTACTTCCCCCCATTTTTTAAAATCACAGCTTCTAGAAGGTTTACATGATTTCTTAAAAAACACGAGTTTTTAGAAAATGTGATCTGTTTCATAAATGGAATCAACAAAGTATGCACATTCTACGTCATAACGACTTTCTATAGTTTGCGCATGCGTCCGGAAATAAGAAAAGCTTACCTCCCCCCGTTTTTCAAAATCACAGCTTCTAGAAGGATTACATGATTTCTAAAAAAACATGAGTTTTTTTAAAATGTGATTTATTTCATAAATGGAATAAACAAAGTATGCACATTCTAAGTCATAACGACTTTGTATAGTTTCTGCATGCGTCCGGAAATAAGAAAAGCTTACTTCCCCCCGTTTTTTAAAATTGCAGCGTCTAGAAGGATTACATGATTTCTTAAAAAACATGAGTTTTACGAACATGTGATTTATTTCATAAATGGAATCAACAAAGTATGCACTTTCTATGTCATAACGACTTTCTATAGTTTGCGCATGCGGAAACTAAGCACATTCTACGTACTAACGACTTTCTATAGTTTGCGTATGCGTCCATAAATAAGAAAAGCTTACTTCACCCCGTTTTTTAAAATCACAACTTCTAGAAGGTTTACATGATTTCTTAAAAAACACGAGTTTTTAGAAAATGTGATTTATTTCACAAATGGAATCAACAAAGTATGCACATTCTATGTCATAACGACTTTGTATGGTTTGCGCATGGGCAAACTATGCACATTCTAGGTAATAACGACTTTCTATAGTTTGCGCATGTGTCCTGAAATAAGAAAAGCTTACTTCCGCCAGTTTTTTAAAATCACAGCTTCTAGAAGGTTTACATCATTTCTTAAAATCCACGAGTATTTAGAAAATGTGATTTATTTCATAAATGGAATCAACAAAGTATGCACATCCTAAGCCATAACGACTTTCTATAGTTTGCGCATGCGTCCGGAAATAAGAAAAGCTTACTTCCCCCCGTTGTTTAAAGTCACAGCTTCTAGAAGGTTTACATGATTTCTTAAAATCCACGAGTATTTAGAAAATGTGATTTATTTCATAAATGGAATCAACAAAGTATGCACATCCTAAGCCATAACGACTTTCTATAGTTTGTGCATGCGTCCGGAAATAAGAAGGTTTACATGATTTCTTAAAAAACACGAGTTTTTAGAAAATGCGATTTATTTCATCAATGGAATCAACAAACTATGCACATTCTGCGTAATAATGACTTTCTATAGTTTGCGAATGCGTCCAGAAATAAGAAAATCTTACTTTCCCCTGTTTGTTAAAATATCAACTTCTAGAAGGTTTACATGATTTCTAAACAAACACGAGTTTTTAGAAAATGCGATTTATTTCATCAATGGAATCAACAAACTATGCACATTCTACGTACTAACGACTTTCTATAGTTTGCATATTCAACTGGAAATAAGAAAAGCTTACTTCAGCCCGTTTTTTAAAAGCACAACTTCTAGAAGGTTTACATGATTTCTTAAAAAACACGAGTTTTTAGAAAATGTGATTTATTTCATAAATCGAATCAACAAAGTATACCATTCTATGTCATAACGACTTTGTATGGTTTGGGCATGCGCAAACTATGGACATTCTACGTACTAACGACTTTCTATAGTTTGCGTATTCATCCGGAAATAAGAAAAGCTTACTTCACCCCGTTTTTTAAAATCACAACTTCTAGAAGGTTTACATGATTTCTTAAAAAACACGAGTCTTTAGAAAATGTGATTTATTTCATAAATGGAATCAACAAAGTATGCACATTCTATGTCATAACGTTTTTGTATGGTTTGCACATGCACAAACTATGCACATTCTATGTAATAACGAACTTCTATAGTTTGCCCATGCATCCGGAAATTAGAAAAGCTTACTTCCGCAAGTTTTTTAAAATCACAGCTTCTAGAAGGTTTACATGATTTCTTAAAAAACATGAGTTTTTAGAAAATGTGATTTATTTCATAAATGGAATCAACAAAGTATGCACATTCTACGTCATAACGACTTTCTAAAGTTTGCGCATGGGTCTGGATATAAGAAAAGCTTACCTCCGCCAGTTTTTTAAAATCACTGCTTCTAGAAGGTTTACATGATTTCTTGAAAAACACGAGTTTTTAGAAAATGTGATTTATTTCATAAATTGAATCAACAAAGTATGCACACTCTACATCATAACGACTTTCTATAGTTTGTGCATGCGTCCGGAAATAAGAAAAGCTTACTTCCCCCTGATTTTTGAAAATCACAGCTTCTAAAAGGTTTACATGATTTCTTAAAAAAAATGAGTTTTTAGAAAATGTGATTTATTTCATAAAAGGAATCAACAAAGTATGCATATTCTATGTCATAACAACTTTCTATAGTTTGCGCATGCGTCCGGAAATAAGAAAAGCTTACTTCCCCCCGTTTTTTAAAATCATAGCTTAAAGAAGGTTTCCATGATTTCTTAAAAAACACGAGTTTCTAGAAAATGTGATTTATTTAATCAATGGAATCAACAAACTATGCACCTTCTACGTAATAACGACTTTCTATAGTTTCCGAATAAGTCCGGAAATAAGAAAAGCTTACTTCCCACCGTTTTTTAAAATCACAGCTTCTAGAAGGTTTACATGATTTCTTAAAAAACACGAGTTTTTAGAAAATGTCATTTTTTCATCAATGGAATCAAAAAAGTATGAACATTCTGTCATAACGACTTTGTATAGTTTGCGCATGCGCAAACTATGCACATTCTAGGTAATAAGGACTTTCTATAGTTTGCGCATGCGTCCGGAAATAAGAAAAGCTTACTTCCCCCCTTTTTTTATATTCGCAGCTTCTAGAAGGTTTACATGATTTCTTGAAAAACACGAGTTTTTAGAAAATAAGATTTATTTCATAAATGTAATCAACAAAGTATGCACATTCTACGTCATAACGACTTTCTATAGTTTGCGCATGCGTTCGGAAATAAAAAAAGCTTACTTCCCCCATTTTTTAAAATCACAGCTTCTAGAAGGTTTACATGATTTCTTAAAAAACATGAGTTTTTAGAAAATGTGATTTATTTAATCAATGGAATCAACAAACTATGCAGATTATACGTAATAACGACTTTCTATAGTTTGCGCATGCGTTCGAAAATAAGAAAAGCTTACTTCGCCCCGTTTTTCAAAATCATAGCTTCTAGAAGGTTTACATGATTTCTTAAAAAACACGAGTTTTTAGAAAATGTCATTTATTTCATAAATGGAATAAACAAAGTATGAACAAACTATGTCATAACGACTTTGTATCATTTGCGCATGCGCGAACTATGCACATTCTACGTAATAACAACTTTCTATAGTTTGTGCATGCGTCCGGAAATAAGAAAAGCTTACTTTCCCCCTTTTTTTAAATTCACGGCTTCTAGAAGGTTTACATGATTTCTTTAAAAACACGAGTTTTTAGAAAATGTGATTTATTTCATAAATGGAATCAACAAAGTATGCACATTCTACATCATAACAAATTTCTATAGTTTGTGCATGCTTCCGGAAATAAGAAACGCTTACTTCCCCCCGGTTTTTAAAATCATAGCTTCTAGAAGGTTTACATGATTTCTAAAAAAAAATGAGTTTTTAGAAAATGTGATTTATTTCATAAAAGGAATCAACAAAGTATGCACATTCTACGTCATAACGACTTTGTATAGTTTGTGCATGTGCAAACTATGCACATTCTAGGTAATAACGACTTTCTATAGTTTGCGCATGCGTCCAGAAATAAGAAAAGCTTACTTCCCCCCTTTTTTTAAATTCACAGCTTCTAGAAGGTTTACTTGATTTATTAAAAAACATGAGTTTTTAGAAAATGTGATTTATTTCATAAATGGAATCAACAAAGTATGCACATTCTACGTCATAACGACTTTCTATAATTTGCGCATGCATCCGGAAATAACAAAAGCTTACTTCCCCCCGTTTTTTAAAATCACAGCTTCTAGAAGGTTTACATCATTTCTTAAAAAACACGAGTTTTTAGAAAATGCCATTTATTTAATCAATGGAATCAACAAACTATGCACATTTTACGTAATAACGACTTTCTACAGTTTGCGCATGCGTCCGAAAATAAGAAAAGCTTACTTTCCCCCTTTTTTTAAATTCACAGCTTCTAGAAAGTTTACATGATTTCTTAAAAAACACAAGTTTTTAGAAAATGTGATCTCATTCATAAATGGAATCAACAAAGTATGCACATTCTACGTCATAACGACTTTCTATAGTTTGCGCATGCGTCCGGAAATAAGAAAAGCTTACCTCCCCCCGTTTTTTAAAATCACAGCTTCTAGAAGGATTACATGATTTCTTAAAAAACATGAGTTTTTTGAAAATGTGATTTATTTCATAAATGGAATAAACAAAGTATGCACATTCTAAGTCATAATGACTTTGTATAGTTTCTGCATGCGTCCGGAAATAAGAAAAGCTTACTTCCCCCCGTTTTTTAAAATCGCAGCGTCTAGAAGGATTACATGATTTCTTAAAAACATGAGTTTTACGAACATGTGATTTATTTCATAAATGGAATCAACAAAGTATGCACTTTCTATGTCATAACGACTTTCTATAGTTTGCGCATGCGGAAACTGAGCAAATTCTACGTACTGACGACTTTCTATAGTTTGCGTATGCGTCCATAAATAAGAAAAGCTTACTTCACCCCGTTTTTTAAAATCACAACTTCTAGAAGGCTTACATGATTTCTTAAAAAACACGAGTTTTTAGAAAATGTGATTTATTTCATAAATGGAATCAACAAAGTATGCACATTCTATGTGATAACGAATTTGTATGGTTTGCGCATGGCCAAACTATGCACATTCGACGTAATAACGACTTTCTATAGTTTGCGCATGTGTCCGGAAATAAGAAAAGCTTACTTCTGCCCATTTTTTGAAATCACAGCTTCTAGAAGGTTTAAATGATTTCTTAAAAAACATGAGTTTTTAGAAAGTGTGATTTATTTCATAAATGGAATCAACAAAGTATGCACATTCTACGCCATAACGACTTTCTAAAGTTTGCGCATGCGTCCGGAAATAAGAGAAGCTTACTTCCGCCAGTTTTTTAAAATCACAGCTTCTAGAAGGTTTACATCATTTCTTAAAATCCACTAATATTTAGAAAATGTGATTTATTTCATAAATGGAATCAACAAAGTATGCACATTCTAAGCCATAGCGACTTTCTATAGTTTGCGCATGCGTCCGGAAATAAGAAAAGCTTACTTCCCCCCGTTTTTTAAAGTCACAGCTTCTAGAAGGTTTACATGATTTCTTAAAAAACACGAGTTTTTAGAAAATGTGATTTATTTCATAAATGGAATCAACAAACTATGCACATTCTGTGTAATAATGACTTTCTACAGTTTGCGAATGCGTCCGGAAATAAGAAAAGCTTATTGTCCCCTGTTTGTTAAAATCACAACTTCTAGAAGGTTTACATGATTTCTTAACAAACAAGAGTTTTTAGAAAATGCGATTTATTTCATCAATGGAATCAACAAACTATGCACATTCTACGTACTAACGACTTTCTATAGTTTGCATATTCGTCTGGAAATAAGAAAAGCTTACTTCAGCCCGTTTTTTAAAATCACAACTTCTAGAAAGTTTAGATGATTTCTTAAAAAACACGAGTTTTTAGAAAATGTGATTTATTTCATAAATTGAATCAACAAAGTATGCCATTCTATGTCATAACGACTTTCTATGGTTTGGGCATGCGCAAACTATGTACATTCTACGTACTAATGACTTTCTATAGTTTGCGTATTCATCTGGAAATAAGAAAAGCTTACTTCACCCCGTTTTTTAAAATCACAACTTCTAGAAGGTTTACATGATTTCTTAAAAAACACGAGTCTTTAGAAAATGTGATTTATTTCATAAATGGAATCAACAAAGTATGCACATTCTATGTCATAACGTTTTTGTATGGTTTGCACATGCGCAAACTATGCACATTCTATGTAATAACGAACTTCTATTGTTTGCGCATGCATCCGGAAATTAGAAAAGCTTACTTCCGCAAGTTTTTTAAAATCACAGCTTCTAGAAGGTTTACATGATTTCTTAAAAAACATGAGTTTTTAGAAAATGTGATTTATTTCATAAATGGAATCAACAAAGTATGCACATTCTACGTCATAACGACTTTCTAAAGTTTGCGCATGGGTCCGGAAATAAGAAAAGCTTACTTCCGCCAGTTTTTTAAAATCACTGCTTCTAGAAGGTTTACATGATTTCTTGAAAAAAACGAGTTTTTAGAAAATGTGATTTATTTCATAAATTGAATCAACAATGTATGCACACTCTACATCATAACGACTTTCTATAGTTTGTGCATGCGTCCGGAAATAAGAAAAGCTTACTTCCCCCCGATTTTTGAAAATCACAGCTTTAGAAAATGTGATTTATTTCATAAAAGGAATCAACAAAGTATGCATATTCTACATCATAACAACTTTCTATAGTTTGCGCATGCGTCCCGAAATAAGAAAAGCTTACTTCCCCCCGTTTTTTAAAATCACAGCTTATAGAAGGTTTCCATGATTTCTTAAAAAACACGAGTTTCTAGAAAATGTGATTTATTTCATCAATGGAATCAACAAACTATGCACATTCTACATCATAACAATTTTCTATAGTTTGCGCATGCGTCCCGAAAAAAGAAAAGCTTACTTCCCACCGTTTTTTAAATTCACAGCTTCTAGAAGGTTTACATGATTTCTTAAAAAACACGAGTTTTTAGAAAATGTCATTTTTTCATCAATGGAATCAAAAAAGTATGAACATTCTATGTCATAACGACTTTGTATAGTTTGCGCATGTGCAAACTATGCACATTCTAGGTAATAACGACTTTCTATAGTTTGCGCATGCATCCGGAAATAAGAAAAGCTTACTTCCCCCCTTTTTTTATATTCCCGGCTTCTAGAAGGTTTACATGATTTCTTAAAAAACACGAGTTTTTAGAAAATATGATTTATTTAATAAATGTAATCAACAAAGTATGCACATTCTACGTCATAACAACTTTCTATAGTTTGCGCATGTGTTCGGAAATAAGAAAAGCTTACTTCCCCCCATTTTTTAAAATCACAGCTTCTAGAAGGTTTACATGATTTCTTAAAAAACATGAGTTTTTAGAAAATGTGATTTATTTAATCAATGGAATCAACAAACTATGCAGATTATACGTCATAACGAATTTCTATAGTTTGCGCATGCGTCCGAAAATAAGAAAAGCTTACTTCCCCCCGTTTTTTAAAATCATAGCTTGTAGAAGGTTTACATGATTTCTTAAAAAACACGAGTTTTTAGAAAATGTCATTTTTTCATCAATGGAATCAACAAAGTATGCACATTCTACGTCATAACGACTTTGTATAGTTTGTGCATGTGTAAACTATGCACATTCTAGGTAATAACGACTTTCTATAGTTTGCGCATGCGTCCAGAAATAAGAAAAGCTTACTTCCCCCCTTTTTTTAAATTCACAGCATCTAGAAGGTTTACTTGATTTCTTAAAAAACACGAGTTTTTAGAAAATGTGATTTATTTCATAAATGGAATCAACAAAGTATGCACATTCTACGTCATAACGACTTTCTATAGTTTGCGCATGCATACGGAAATAAGAAAAGCTTACTTCCCCCCATTTTTTAAAATCGCAGCGTCTAGAAGGATTACATGATTTCTTAAAAAACATGAGTTTTATGAACATGTGATTTATTTCATAAATGGAATCAACAAAGTATGCACTTTCTATGTCATAAGGACTTTCTATAGTTTGCGCATGCGGAAACTAAGCACATTCTACGTACTGACGACTTTCTATAGTTTGCGTATGCGTCCATAAATAAGAAAAGCTTACTTCACCCCGTTTTTTAAAATCACAACTTCTAGAAGGTTTACATGATTTCTTAAAAAACACGAGTTTTTAGAAAATGTGATTTATTTCATAAATGGAATCAAGAAAGTATGCACATTCTATGTCATAACGACTTTGTATTGTTTGCGCATGGGCAAACTATGCACATTCTACGTAATAACGACTTTCTATAGTTTTCGCATGTGTCCGGAAATAAGAAAAGCTTACTTCCGCCCATTTTTTTAAATCACAGCTTCTAGAAGGTTTAAATGATTTCTTAAAAAACATGAGTTTTTAGAAAATGTGATTTATTTCATAAATGGAATCAACAAAGTATGCACATTCTACGCCATAACGACTTTCTAAAGTTTGCGCATGCGTCCGGAAATAAGAAAAGCTTACTTCCGCCAGTTTTTTAAAATCACAGCTTCTAGAAGGTTTACATGATTTCTTAAAAAACATGAGTTTTTAGAAAATGTGATTTATTTCATAAATGGAATCAACAAAGTATGCACATTCTACGTCATAACGACTTTCTAAAGTTTGCGCATGGGTCCGGAAATAAGAAAAGCTTACTTCCGCCAGTTTTTTAAAATCACTGCTTCTAGAAGTTTTACATGATTTCTTGAAAAAAACGAGTTTTTATAAAATGTGATTTATTTCATAAATTGAATCAACAAAGTATGCACACTCTACATCATAACGACTTTCTATAGTTTGTGCATGCGTCCGGAAATAAGAAAAGCTTACTTCCCCCCGATTTTTGAAAATCACAGCTTCTAGAAGGTTTACATGATTTCTTAAAAAATATGAGTTTTTAGAAAATATGATTTATTTCATAAAAGGAATCAACAAAGTATGCATATTCTACATCATAACAACTTTCTATTCTTTGCGCATGCGTCCGGAAATAAGAAAAGCTTACTTCCCCCCGTTTTTTAAAATCACAGCTTATAGAAGGTTTCCATGATTTCTTAAAAAACACGAGTTTCTAGAAAATGTGATTTATTTCATCAATGGAATCAACAAACTATGCACATTCTACGTAATAACGACTTTCTATAGTTTGTGAATAAGTCCGGAAATAAGAAAAGCTTACTTCCCACCGTTTTTTAAAATCACAGCTTCTAGAAGGTTTACATGATTTCTTAAAAAACACGAGTTTTTAGAAAATGTCATTTTTTCATCAATGGAATCAAAAAAGTATGAACATTCTATGTCATAACGACTTTGTATAGTTTGCGGATGCGCAAACTATGCACATTCTAGGTAATAACGACTTTCTATAGTTTGCGCATGCATCCGGAAATAAGAAAAGCTTACTTCCCCCCTTTTTTTATATTCGCGGCTTCTAGAAGGTTTACATGATTTCTTAAAAAACACGAGTTTTTAGAAAATATGATTTATTTCATAAATGTAATCAACAAAGTATGCACATTTTACGTCATAACGACTTTCTATAGTTTGCGCATGTGTTCGGAAATAAGAAAAGCTTACTTCCCCCCATTTTTTAAAATCACAGCTTCTAGAAGGTTTACATGATTTCTTAAAAAACATGAGTTTTTAGAAAATGTGATTTATTTAATCAATGGAATCAACAAACTATGCAGATTATACGTAATAACGAATTTCTATAGTTTGCGCATGCGTCCGAAAATAAGAAAAGCTTACTTCCCCCCGTTTTTTAAAATCATAGCTTGTAGAAGGTTTACATGATTTCTTAAAAAGCACGAGTTTTTAGAAAATGTCATTTTTTCATCAATGGAATCAACAAAGTATGCACATTCTACGTCATAACGAATTTGTATAGTTTGTGCATGTGCAAACTATGCACATTCTAGGTAATAACGACTTTCTATAGTTTGCGCATGCGTCCAGAAATAAGAAAAGCTTACTTCCCCCCTTTTTTTAAATTCACAGCATCTAGAAGGTTTACTTGATTTCTTAAAAAACACGAGTTTTTAGAAAATGTGATTTATTTCATAAATGGAATCAACAAAGTATGCACATTCTACGTCATAACGAATTTCTATAGTTTGCGCATGCGTCCGGAAATAACAAAAGCTTACTTCCCCCCGTTTTTTAAAATCACAGCTTCTAGAAGGTTTACATCATTTCTTAAAAAACACGAGTTTTTAGATAATGCAATTTATTTAATCAATGGAATCAACAAACTATGCACATTTTACGTAATAACGACTTTCTATAGTTTGCGCATGCGTCCGAAAATAAGAAAAGCTTACTTTCCCTCCTTTTTTAAATTCACAGCTTCTAGAAGGTTTACATGATTTCTTAAAAAACACTAGTTTTTAGAAAATGTGATCTGTTTCATAAATGGAATCAACAAAGTATGCACATTCTACGTCATAACGACTTTCTATAGTTTGCGCATGCGTCCGAAAATAAGAAAAGCTTACCTCCCCCCGTTTTTTAAAATCACAGCTTCTAGAAGGATTACATGATTTCTTAAAAAACATGAGTTTTTTGAAAAGGTGATTTATTTCATAAATGGAATAAACAAAGTATGCACATTCTAAGTCATAACGACTTTGTATAGTTTCTGCATGCGTCCGGAAATAAGAAAAGCTTACTTCCCCCCATTTTTTAAAATCGCAGCATCTAGAAGGATTACATGATTTCTTAAAAAACATGAGTTTTACGAACATGTGATTTATTTCATAAATGGAATCAACAAAGTATGCACTTTCTATGTCATAACGACTTTCTATAGTTTGCGCATGCGGAAACTAAGCACATTCTACGTACTAACGACTTTCTATAGTTTGCGTATGCGTCCATAAATAAGAAAAGCTTACTTCACCCCGTTTTTTAAAATCACAACTTCTAGAAGGTTTACATGATTTCTTAAAAAACACGAGTTTTTAGAAAATGTGATTTATTTCATAAATGGAATCAACAAAGTCTGCAGATTCTATGTCATAACGACTTTGTATGGTTTGCGCATGGGCAAACTATGCATATTCTACGTAATAACGACTTTCTATAGTTTTCGCATGTGTCCGGAAATAAGAAAAGCTTACTTCCGCCCGTTTTTTGAAATCACAGCTTCTAGAAGGTTTAAATGATTTCTTAAAAAACATGAGTTTTTAGAAAATGTGATTTATTTCATAAATGGAATCAACAAAGTATGCACATTCTACGCCATAACGACTTTCTAAAGTTTGCGCATGCGTCCGGAAATAAGAAAAGCTTACTTCCGCCAGTTTTTTAAAATCACAGCTTCTAGAAGGTTTACATCATTTCTTAAAATCCAAGAATATTTAGAAAATGTGATTTATTTCATAAATGAAATCACCAAAGTATGCACATTCTAAGCCATAACGACTTTCTATAGTTTGTGCATGCGTCCGGAAATAAGAAAATCTTATTTCCCCCCGTTTTTTAAAGTCACAGCTTCTAGAAGGTTTACATGATTTCTTAATAAACACGAGTTTTTAGAAAATGTGATTTATTTCATCAATGGAATCAACAAACTATCCAAATTCTGTGTAATAACGACTTTCTAGAGTTTGCGAATGCGTCCGGAAATAAGAAAAGAATACTTTCCCCTGTTTGTTAAAATCACAGCTTCTAGAAGGTTTACATGACTTCTTAAAAAACACGAGTTTTTAGAAAATGTGATTTATTTCATAAATGGAATAAACAAAGTATTCCATTCTATGTCATAACAAATTTGTATGGTTTGAGCATGCGCAAACTATGCACATTCTACGTACTAACAACTTTCTATAGTTTGCGTATTTATCCGGAAATAAATAAAGCTTACTTCACCCCTTTTTTTAAATTCACAGCTTCTAGAAGGTTTACATGATTTCTTAAAAAACACGAGTTTTTAGAAAATGTGATTTATTTCATAAATGGAATCAACAAAGTATGCACATTCTATGACGTAACGTCTTTCTATAGTTTGCGCATGCGTCCGGAAATAAGAAAAGCTTACTTCCCCCCGTTTTTTAAAATCACAGCTTCTAGAAGGTTTACATGATTTCTTAAAAAAAATGGGTTTTTATAAAATGTGATTTATTTCATCAATGGAATCAACAAAGTATGCACATTCTATGTCATAACAACTTTCTATAGTTTGCGCATGCGTCCGGAAATAAGAAAAGCTTTCTTCCCCCCGTTTTTTAAAATCAGAGCTTCTAGAAGGTTTACATGATTTCTTAAAAAATATGAGTTTTTAGAAAATGTGATTTATTTCATAAAAGGAATCAACAAAGTATGCACATTCTACGTCATAACGGTTTTGTATAGTTTGTGCATGTGCAAGCTATGCACATTCTAGGTAATAACGACTTTCTATAGTTTGCGCATGCGTCCAGAAATAAGAAAAGCTTACTTCCCCCCTTTTTTTAAATTCACAGCATCTAGAACTTTTACTTGATTTCTTAAAAAACACGAGTTTTTAGAAAATGTGATTTATTTCATAAATGGAATCAACAAAGTATGCACATTCTACATCATAATGACTTTCTATGGTTTGCGCATGCGTCCGGAAATAAGAAAAGCTTACTTCACCCCGTTTTTTAAAATCACAGCTTCTAGAAGGTTTACATGATTTCTTTAAAAAAATGAGTTTTAATAAAATGTGATTTATTTCATAAAAGGAATCAACAAAGTATGCACATTCTACACAAAACGACTTTCTATAGTTTGCGCATGCGTTCGGAAATAAGAAAAGCTTACTTCCCCCCTTTTGTTTAAAATCACAGCTTCTAGAAGGTTTCGATGATTTCTAAAAAAAAATGGGTTTTTAGAAAATGTGATTTATTTCATAAATGGAATCAACAAAGTATGCACATTCTACGTCATAACGACTTTCTATAGTTTGCGCATGCGTATGGAAATAAGAAAAGCTTACTTTCCCCCGTTTTTTAAAATCACAGCTTCTAGAAGGATTACATGATTTCTTAAAAAACATGAGTTTTTTGAAAATGTGATTTATTTCATAAATGGAATAAACAAAGTATGCACATTCTAACTCATAACGACTTTCTATAGTTTGCGCATGCGTTCGGAAATAAGAAAAGCTTACTTCCCCCCGTTTTTTAAAATCGCAACGTCTAGAAGGATTACATGATTTCTTAAAAAACATGAGTTTTACGAACATGTGATTTATTTCATCAAAGGAATCAACAAAGTATGCACTTTCTATGCCATAACGACTTTCTATAGTTTGCGCATGCGGAAACTAAGCACATTCTATGTACTAACGACTTTCTATAGTTTGCGTATGCGTCCATAAATAAGAAAAGCTTACTTCACCCCGTTTTTAAAAATCACAACTTCTAGAAGGTTTACATGATTTCTTAAAAAACACGAGTTTTTAGAAAATGTGATTTATTTCATAAATGGAATCAACAAAGTATGCACATTCTATGTCATAACGACTTTGTATGGTTTGCGCATGGGCAAACTATGCACATTCTACGTAATAACGACTTTCTATAGTTTGCGCATGTGTCCGGAAATAAGAAAAGCTTACTTCCGCCCATTTTTTAAAATCACAGCTTCTAGAAAGTTTAAATGACTTCTTAAAAAACATGAGTTTTTAGAAAATTTGATTTATTTCATAAATGGAATCAACAAAGTATGCACATTCTACGTCATAACAACTTTCTAAAGTTTGCGCATGCGTCCGGAAATAAGAAAAGCTTACTTCCGCCAGTTTTTTAAAATCACAGCTTCTAGAAGGTTTACATCATTTCTTAAAATCCATGAATATTTAGAAAATGTGATTTATTTCATAAATGGAATCAACAAAGTATGCACATTCTAAGCCATAACGACTTGCTATAGTTTGCGCATGCGTCGAGAAATAAGAAAAGCTTACTTCCCCCCGTTTTTTAAAGTCACAGCTTCTAGAAGCTTTACATGATTTCTTAATAAACACGAGTTTTTAGAAAATGTGATTTATTTCATCAATGGAATCAACAAACTATCCACATTCTGTGTAATAACAACTTTCTATAGTTTGCGAATGCGTCAGGAAATAAGAAAAGCTTACTTTCCCCTGTTTGTTAAAATCACAGCTTCTAGAAGGTTTACATGATTTCTTAACAAACACGAATTTTTAGAAAATGTCATTTATTTCGTAAATGGAACCAACAAAGTATGCCATTCTATGTCATAACGACTTTGTATGGTTTGGGCATGCGCAAACTATGCACATTCTACGTCCTAACAACTTTCTATAGTTTGCGTATTCATCCGGAAATAAGAAAAGCTTACTTCACCCCGTTTTTTAAAATCACAACTTCTAGAAGGTTTACATGATTTCTTAAAAAACATGAGTTTTTAGAAAATGTGATTTATTTCATAAATGGAATCAACAAAGTATGCACATTCTACGTCATAACGACTTTCTATAGTTTGCGCATGTGTCCGGAAATAAGAAAAGCTTACTTCCCCCCGTTTTTTAAAATCACAGCTTCTAGAAGGTTTACATGATTTCTTAAAAAAAATGAGTTTTTAGAAAATGTTATTTATTTCATAAAAGGAATCAACAAAGTATGCACATTCTACGTCATAACGACTTTGTATAGTTTGCGCATGTGCAAACTATGCACATTCTAGGTAATAACGTCTTTCTATAGTTTGCGCATGCGTCCAGAAATAAGAAAAGCTTACTTCCCCCCTTTTTTTAAATTCACAGCTTCTAGAAGGTTTACTTGATTTCTTAAAAAACACAAGTTTTTAGAAAATGTGATTTATTTCATAAATGGAATCAACAAAGTATGCACATTCTACGTCATAACGACTTTCCTTAGTTTGCGCATGCGTTCGGAAATAAGAAAAGCTTACTTCCCCCCGTTTTTTAAAATCACAGCTTCTAGAAGGTTTACATGATTTCTTAAAAAAATGAGTTTTTAGAAAATGTGATTTATTTCATAAAAGGAATCAACAAAGTATGCACATTCTACGCAAAACGACTTTCTATAGTTTGCGCATGCGTTCGGAAATAAGAAAAGCTTACTTCCCCCCTTTTGTTTAAAATCACAGCTTCTAGAAGGTTTCCATGATTTCTTAAAAAAAAAGGGTTTTTAGAAAATGTGATTTATTTCATAAATGGAATCAACAAAGTATGCACATTCTACGTCATAACCACTTTCTATAGTGTGCGCATGCGTATGGAAATAAGAAAAGCTTACTTCCCCCCATGTTTTAAAATCACAGCTTCAAGAAGGTTTACATGATTTCTTAAAAAACACGAGTTTTTAGAAAATGTCATTTATTTAATCAATAGAATCAACAAACTATGCACATTATACGTAATAACGACTTTCTATAGTTTGCGCATGCGTCCGAAAATAAGAAAAGCTTACTTTCCCCCTTTTTTTTAATTCACAGCTTCTAGAAGGTTTACATGATTTCTTAAAAAACACGAGTTTTTAGAAAATGTGATCTGTTTCATAAATGGAATCAACAAAGTATGCACATTCTACATCATAACAACTTTCTATAGTTTGCGCATGCGTCCGGAAATAAGAAAAGCTTACTTCCCCCCATTTTTTAAAATCACAGCTTCTAGAAGGATTACATGATTTCTTTAAAAACATGAGTTTTTTGAAAATGTGATTTATTTCATAAATGGAATAAACAAAGTATGCACATTCTAAGTCATAACGAGTTTCTATAGTTTGCGCATGCATCCGGAAATAAGAAAAGCTTACTTCCCCCCGTTTTTTAAAATCGCAGTGTCTAGAAGGATTACATGATTTCTTAAAAAACATGAGTTTTACGAACATGTGATTTATTTCATAAATGGAATCAACAAAGTATGCACTTTCTGTTAAAATTCAATATGCTAAGACAGAAAATAGCAGCATTACATTCCATTTCACAATAATAGCATATACAGGATCACTGAAGAAACAACAAGCACAGCATAAACACAAGAGACAGAGATTTATCCTGGGAAACCCTCAAGGGATAGAAAACCCAGCAAAGCTTCCTCAATATAGATGACCAGCAATATACAAAGATGAAACCCTGAGACATGATCTCCTCCTCCACAATAGCAGACCTCTCCTCCACAAGTGCGCTATCCTCAAGTGAGTGAGTGTATCAAATGAGGAACACACCTCCTCTATTTATACACTACTCTGATATGTATTTTACACAAGTACATGTAGGCTCGTATTTAACCATTAGGTTAAATACCCCATTATAACTGATTGGGCCGACCCCCACATGGTGGGTCTAATAACCCTAGTTACCACACTCAACTCGGAGGAATAAGCATCTCCGGATTTATAGTATAATCGCATTGGAGGTATGGAACATCTCCGGAATAAATAATATACAAATATAATATTCTTTGAAGTTACAATATTTCAACACTCCCCCTTAACGAGAAGGATATTATAACAGTATATGCATGAGCAAGGAGTCATCAACATCATACATGATACATCTATAAATCATTGGAAGCTTTCTCAACATCATCAGAAACTCAAGCAGTTACTGGAACATCTTCAATACTGGAACATCAACATCTTCAGTACTGAGTCTTTATCTTCTGCAGCACTCGAACAGCTACAACAACATCAACATCTGGATCCTCACGATCATCAGTATCGCCATCTCACGATCATTAGCATCGTCATCACACGATCATCAGCATCATCATCACACAATCATCAGCATCGTCATCACACGATCATCAGCATCGTCATCACACGATCATCACCATCGTCATCATGTTAAGATTTAATATGCTAAGACAGAAAATAGCAGCATTACATTTCATTTCACAATAATAGCATATATAGGATCACTGAAGAAACAACAAGCACAGCATAAACACAAGAGACAGAGATTTATCCTGGGAAACCCTCATGGGGTAGAAAACCCAGCAAAGCTTCCTCAATATAGATGACCAGCAATATACAAAGATGAAACCCTGAGACATGATCTCCTCCTCCACAATAACAGACCTCTCCTCCACAAGTGCGCTATCCTCAAGTGAGTGAGTGTATCAAATGAGGAACACACCTCCTCTATTTATACACTACTCTGATATGTATTTTACACAAGTACATGTAGGCTCGTATTTAACCATTAGGTTAAATACCCCATTATAACTAACTGGGCCGACCCCCACATGGTGGGTCTAATAACCCTAGTTACCACACCCAACTCGGAGGAATAAACATCTCCGGATTTATAGTATAATCACATCGGAGGTATGGAACATCTCCGGAATAAATAATATACAAATATAATATTCTTTGAAGTTATAATATTTTAACACTCCCCCTTAACGAGAAGGATATTATAACAGTATCTGCACGAGCAAGGAGTCATCAACATCATACATGATACATCTATAAATCATTGGAAGCTTTCTCAACATCATCAGTAACTCAAGCAGTTACTGGAACATCTTCAATACTGGAACATCAACATCTTCAGTACTGAGTCTTTATCTTCTGCAGCACTCGAACAGCTACAACAACATCAACATCTGGATCCTCACGATCATCAGTATCGTCATCTCACGATCATCAACATCGTCATCACACGATCATCAGCATCGTCATCTCACGATCATCAGCATCGTCATCACACGATCATCAGCATCGTCATCTCACGATCATCAGCATCGTCATCACACGATCATCAGCATCGTCATCACACGATCATCAGTATCGTCATCACACGATCGTCAGCATCGTCATCAACACAGGTATCCATAACAATACAAGTATCCACATCATTAGTACAAGTATTCATGCCAATACAAGTATACATATCATCAATACAAGTATCCATACTGATACAAGTAATCATGTCATCAATACATGTATCCTACCGATACAAGTAACCACATCATCAATACAGGTATCCATACCGATACAAGTAACCACGTCATCAATACTAGTATCCTACCGATACAAGTAACCACATCATCAATACAAGTATCCTACCGATACAAGTAACCACATCATCAATACAAGTATCCTATCGATACAAGTAACCACAAAAAAAATTCACTTTCTCGGAGACCATTCGTCTACGGATCAATTCAGGGACCAAAGTCCGGGGATGACACAATCCCCACTTCTCGGAGACCACACATCTACGGATCAATTTAGGGACCGAAGTCCGGGGATGATACAATCCCCACTTCTCGGAGACCACACCTCTACGGATCAATTCAGGGACCAAAGTTCGGGGATGATACAATCCCCACTTCTCGGAGACCACACGTCTACGGATCAATTCAGGGACCGAAGTCTGGGGATGATACAATCCCCACTTCTCGGAGACGACACGTCTAAGGATCAATTCAGGGACCGAAGTTCGGGGATGATACAATCCCCACTTCTCGGAGACCACACGTCTACGGATCAATTCAGGGACCGAAGTCCGGGGATGATACAATCCCCACTTCTCGGAGACCATACGTCTACGGCTCTCTTTAGGACTGAAAGTCCAGGGATGATCCAATCCCCTCAACTGTCCACTAAGGACTTCATTCTCGGAGACCTCACGTCTACGGCTCTCTTTAGGACTGAAATTCCAGGGATGATCCAATCCCCTCAACTATCCGCTAAGGACTTCATTCTCGTAGACCTCACATCTACGGCTCTCTTTAGGACTGAAAGTCCAGGGATGATCCAATCCCCTCAACTGCCCACTAAGGACTTCATTCTCGGAGACCTCATGTCTACGGCTCTCTTTAGGACTGAAAGTCCAGGGATGATCCAATCCCCTCAACTGTCCACTAAGGACTTCATTTTTGGAGACCTCACGTCTACGGCTCTCTTTAGGACTGAAAGTCCAGGGATGATCCAATCCCCTCAACTGTCCACTAAGGACTTCATTCTCGGAGACCTCACGTCTACGGCTCTCTTTAGGACTGAAAGTCCAGGGATGATTCAATCCCCTCAACTGTCCACTAAGGACTTCATTCTCGGAGACCTCACGTCTACGGCTCAATTCAGGGACCAAGGTCCAGGGATGATACAATCCCTATCTGTCCACTAAGGACTTCATTTTCGGAGACCATACGTCTACGGATCAATTCAGGAACTGAAGTCCAGGGATGATACAATCCCTCTTCTTTCTCGGAGACACCTGTCTACGGCTCACTTTAGAACAAGTGTTCAAGGATGATACAATCCTCACATGTATTCTCATCAATACAACTATCATCAAAAGCATGTATTCTTACTAATACATCTAACATCAAAATTATGTATAAGTAAAACAAAGTATTCTAAGCATAAGAGTCCTAAATCTAAATATTTCTAAGTATCTAGGTGTAGAGAACAGGTTACCTCATCATCGACCTTGTTGTTCGATGAGACAATCTCATCATCAGTGACTATACTACTCCCCCTTTCGAGGAGGGTCCTTTTGAGCTACACCAAGCTTGTCTCAGAAGTATTCAAATTTCACTCGAGACAGAGGTTTGGTTAGTATGTTGGTAACTTCTTCACTTGAGTAGAAGTTTGGTTAGTACATCAGTAACCTGTTACAAATTCAAACTTTATAGTTCCTTTCTGCATCATATCTTGTTAGATCCCTATGTTCTTTGACTTATCATGGAACACTGGATTCTATGTCATCTTGATACAACTCTATTTGTCACATAGGATCACAGTTGGTTCTATCTCTAAGTCAAACAATCCTGAAGCCAAACTTCTTCACAACTAGCAGAGCAAGCAACCATATATTCTGCTTGTGCTGAGAGCCACACCAGACTACTTCCAGCTAAACCACGAGATCATGGTTAATCCCAGACAATGACATCCTCTTGATGTTTATTTCCTGTCTGATACACTTTCTTCCCAATCAGCATCTGAGTAGCCATCTGAAGTCATGATCTCCAAGATAGCATAGATCAAAGTCTATCGTATCCTTTAGGTGCCTCATCACATGCTTTGCAACTATCAGGTGAACACATCTAGTTTCCACTAGATACTGACTCAAGGTGTTCACAACAAAGCATATATCTAACCTAGTATTCAAGATTTCAGGGAAGTCTTCTTTTACTCATGCATATCATCAATCAAGATAAAAGATATAATATGCATAATCCCTTGATTACTAACTTTATGAATAAGCATAACCAATCATTCCAAGTATACTTATATAAGGGATCCTAACACAAGGTAAGATTCATGGGAAACATACCTGGATTAGTATACCTACTTGGTTATGTACAACATACCTAAACAATCTCTTCAATGATTTAGAGATCCTGAGCTAGAACCTGCATGTCTCATAGGTTAAGCATAATATAACAAAGTCATACATACCTCGTAAGTAGAACAAAGATTATGGATGAGTCTTTGTCTTCATGTTTTCATGGTCATGGAACCTGATTTGTCTTTTGTGATGTACCTATATCTTGTTAGCAGACAACATCAACCTCACACAACATCATAATGCATTAGTACAATCATAAGTGTCAACACCCTAACCAATGAATATCTTCTATCATGCATTCATAATTTTGTTAAGGTGATACAACAAATCTAAAATCAAGATTGTACTAACCGTAATAACATGAAGACAAACATACCATAAACTTAATCATGAACAAATCTCAAAACATATCTCAATGAGTCATACCTGTCGAGATCGCTTGTAATCTCCTTATGTAAAGCCTTAGCCTCATCTCCCTCTGAAACAGGAACTCCTTCACTTATGCAGGTGACCAATCCATCTTCTTCTAGGATTAACCCTATCCACTTGATTTGCAAGAACTGGACCTGGAGCTGGATATGGGTTTGTCAGAGAAACCCCAAAAATTCAAACTTTGAATTTCAAACTTCCGAAAGGATAGAAATATGCGCCTTGATGAGCTGATCAAACTAATATATTCAGAATTTGAAAACTGCAAAGTTTCACTCCTCAATTTTGCCTTTGAAACTTCCGGATTCACTGGACGTGACCCTGAACTGGGGTTTGATGAATCCCACTCTTCTACCCAATCAAAATGTTTGATCCAAAGCTCTAAGCTTCTATTTTTCTGAGGATCTTCCAACCATGGTCACAAATTTCAAAAATTCCCATTTTTACAGAAGCCCTAATTTTCCACTTTTCTGATCAAAGTCCCGAACTAGGGTTTGATCAAGCCCGGCCTTCTGCCCAACCAAAAAATCTGATCTTGGTCTCTAAATTTCTATTTTGATGAGTATCATTCAGCCGTGGTCTCCATTTACAAAAATTCCAACTTTCTTCAAAGCCCTAAATTCCGGAAGCCATGAATGAAGGTACTCAAAAAATAATTTTGTTTTGACAGAAATATGTACCTGATTGTTTCTGGTGTAACTCCAAACTTTTCAATTCACAGGGTCTGAAAACGTTTTCTGATATAGCCTGACCTTTCATCTTTCCATCCTGATAGGTCTGACCTCAATTGGATTCTCTGAGAGAGAGTTATATCAAATGTCGCAACGTGACCGGTTTTGGGATAAAACAGAAGATCAAAGTTGTACGGCGTGCCACATGTCACTGTTTGAACTTCGGCCTCTGAAAACGTTTTCTGAGATAGTACAGACTGTGTACTACCTGTCACTTTTTACGAAATTTCATTTGGAGCTTCCTAGCCCAAGATATGACCTTTTTCCCAAGGTCACCAGATTTTGACTCAAATATGGAAGAGGCAGAAACCCTATATTGTACAGATCATAAATAACAAAGTACAACGAATTAGAGGTTGTCCTTTGGACACAAGGTACCTGGAGATTTAATCTTCGTCTTGTAACAATTTCAGATCCGAAAACTTCGCCAAAACGGATTTATAGCGAAAGTGCTACGATGACTGGTTTTTGCTATGTAAAACCCTAACCTTCAAATTGTCGTAAGTAAAGCAAGTGTCGTTAGTGGCATACCTTGTCTTCCTTCAAGTTAGCTCTGATACCATGTTAAAATTCAATATGCTAAGACAGAAAAAAGCAGCATTACATTCCATTTCACAATAATAGCATATACAGGATCACTGAAGAAACAACAAGCACAGCATAAACACAAGAGACAGAGATTTATCCTGGGAAACCCTCATGGGGTAGAAAACCCAGCAAAGCTTCCTCAATATAGATGACCAGCAATATACAAAGATGAAACCCTGAGACATGATCTCCTCCTCCACAATAGAAGACCTCTCCTCCGCAAGTGCGCTATCCTCAAGTGAGTGAGTGTATCAAATGAGGAACACACCTCCTCTATTTATACACTACTCTGATATGTATTTTACACAAGTACATGCACGCTCGTATTTAACCATTAGGTTAAATACCCCATTATAACTGATTGGGCCGACCCCCACATGGTGGGTCTAATAACCCTAGTTACCACACCCAACTCGGAGGAATAAACATCTCCGGATTTATAGTATAATCACATCGGAGGTATGGAACATCTTCGGAATAAATAATATACAAATATAATATTCTTTGAAGTTACAATATTTCAACACTTTCTATGTCATAACGACTTTCTATAGTTTGCGCATGCGGAAACTAAGCACATTCTACGTACTAACGACATTCTATAGTTTGCGTATGCGTCCATAAATAAGAAAAGCTTACTTCACCCCGTTTTTTAAAATCACAACTTCTAGAAGGTTTACATGATTTCTTAAAAAACACGAGTTTTTAGAAAATGTGATTTATTTCATAAATAGAATCAACAAAGTATGCAAATTCTATGTCATAACGACTTTGTATGGTTTGCGCATGGGAAAACTATGCACATTCTACGTAATAACGACTTTCTATAGTTTGCGCATGTGTCCGGAAATAAGAAAAGCTTACTTCCGCCCGTTTTTTAAAATCATAGCTTCTAGAAGGTTTAAATGATTTCTTAAAAAACACGAGTTTTTAGAAAATGTGATTTATTTCATAAATGGAATCAACAAAGTATGCACATTCTATGTCATAACGACTTTCTAAAGTTTGCGCATGAGTCGGAAATAAGAAAAGCTTACTTCCGCCAGTTTTTTAAAATCACAGCTTCTAGAAGGTTTACATCATTTCTTAAAATCCACGAATATTTAGAAAATGTGATTTATTTCATCAATGGAATCAACAAAGTATGCACATTCTAAGCCATAACGACTTTCTATAGTTTTCGCATGCGTCCAGAAATAAGAAAAGCTTACTTCCCCCCATTTTTTAAAGTCACAACTTCTAGAAGGTTTACATCATTTCTTAAAAAACACGAGTTTTTAGAAAATGTGATTTATTTCATCAATGGAATCAACAAACTATGCACATTCTGTGTAATAACAACTTTCTATAGTTTGCGAATGCGTCCGGAAATAAGAAAAGCTTACTTTCCCCTATTTGTTAAAATCACAGCTTCTAGAAGGTTTACATGATTTCTTAAAAAACACGAGTTTTTAGAAAATGTGATTTATTTCATAAATGGAATCAACAAAGTATGCCATTCTATGTCATAACGACTTTGTATGGTTTGGGCATGCGCAAACTATTCACATTCTACGTACTAATGACTTTCTATAGTTTGCGTATTCATCCGGAAATAAGAAAAGCTTACTTCACCCCGTTTTTTAAAATCACAACTTCTAGAAGGTTTACATCATTTCTTAAAAAACATGAGTTTTTAGAAAATGTGATTTATTTCATAAATGGAATCAAGAAAGTATGCACATTCTATGTCATAACATTTTTGTATGGTTTGCGCATACGCAAACTATGCACATTCTCTGTAATAACGACTTTCTAGAGTTTGCGCATGCATTCGGAAATTAGAAAAGCATAGTTCTGCCAGTTTTTTAAAATCACAGCTTCTAGAAGGTTTACATGATTTCTTAAAAAACATGAGTTTTTAGAAAAAGTGATTTATTTCATAAATGGAATCAACAAAGTATGCACATTCTACTTCATAACGACTTTCTAAAGTTTGCGCATGGGTCCGGAAATAATTAAAGCTTACTTCCGCCAGTTTTTTAAAATCATTGCTTCTAGAAGGTTTACATCATTTCTTGAAAAACATGACTTTTTAGAAAATGTGATTTATTTCATAAATTGAATCAACAAAGTATGCACATTCTACGTCATAACGACTTTCTATAGTGTGTGCATGCATCCGGAAATAAGAAAAGCTTTCTTCCCCCTGATTTTTGAAAATCACTGCTTCTAGAAGGTTTACATGATTTCTTGAAAAAAACGAGTTTTTAGAAAATGTGATTTATTTCATAAAAGGAATCAACAAAGTATGCATATTCTACGTCATAACAACTTTCTATAGTTTGCGCATGCGTCCGGAAATAAGAAAAGCTTACTTCCCCCCGTTTTTTAAAATCACAGCTTCTAGAAGGTTTCCATGATTTCTTAAAAAACACGAGTTTTTAGAAAATGTGATTTATTTAATCAATGGAATCAACAAACTATGCACATTTTACGTAATAACGACTTTCTATAGTTTGCGCATGCGTCCGAAAATAAGAAAAGCTTACTTTCCCCCTTTTTTTAAATTCACAGCTTCTAGAAGGTTTACATGATTTCTTAAAAAACACGAGTTTTTAGAAAATGTGATCTGTTTCATAAATGGAATCAAAAAAGTATGCACATTCTACGTCATAACGACTTTCTATAGTTTGCGCATGCGTCCGTAAATAAGAAAACCTTACTTCCCCCCGTTTTTTAAAATCACAGCTTCTAGAAGGATTACATGATTTCTTAAAAAACATGAGTTTTTTGAAAATGTGATTTATTTCATAAATGGAATCAACAAAGTATGCAAATTCTAAGTCATAACGACTTTCTATAGTTTGCGCATGCGTCCGGAAATAAGAAAAGCTTACTTCTCCCCTTTTTTTAAAATCACAGCTTCTAGAAGGATTACATGATTTCTTAAAAAACATGAGTTTTACGAACATGTGATTTATTTCATAAATGAAATCAACAAAGTATGCACTTTCTATGTCATAACGACTTTCTATATTTTGCGCATGCGCAAACTAAGGAAATTCTACGTACTAACGACTTTCTATAGTTTGCGTATGCGTCCATAAATAAGAAAAGCTTACTTCACCCCGTTTTTAAAAATCACAACTTCTAGAAGGTTTACATGATTTCTTAAAAAACACGAGTTTTTAGAAAATGTGAATTATTTCATAAATGGAATCAACAAAGTATGCACATCATATGTCATAACGACTTTGTATGTATTGCGCATGCGCAAACTATGCACATTCTACGTAATAACGACTTTCTATAGTTTGCGCATGTGTCCGGAAATAAGAAAAGCTTACTTCCGCCCGTTTTTTAAAATCACAGCTTCTAGAAGGTTTAAATGATTTCTTAAAAAACATGAGTTTTTAGAAAATGTGATTTATTTCATAAATGGAATCAACAAAGTATGCACATTCTACGTCATAACGACTTTCTAAAGTTTGCGCATGGGTCCGGAAATAAGAAAAGCTTACTTCCGCCAGTTTTTTAAAATCACTGCTTCTAGAAGGTTTACATGATTTCTTGAAAAAAATGGGTTTTTAGAAAATGTGATGTATTTCATAAATGGAATCAACAAAGTATGCACATTCTACGTCATAACGACTTTCTATAGTTTGCGCATGCGTTCGGAAATAAGAAAAGCTCACTTCGCCCCGTTTTTTAAAGTCACAGCTTCTAGAAGGTTTACATGATTTCTTAACAAACACGAGTTTTTAGAAAATGTCATTTATTTCATAAATGGAATCAACAAAGTATGCACATTCTATGTCATAACGAGTTTCTATAGTTTGCGCATGCGCAAACTATGCACATTCTACGTACTAATGACTTTCTTTAGTTTGCGTATTCATCCAGAAATAGGAAAAGCTTAATTCATCCCGTTTTTTAAAATCACAACTTATAGAAGGTTTACATGATTTCTTAAAAAACACGAGTTTTTAGAAAATGTGATTTATTTCATAAATGGAATCAACAAAGTATGCCATTCTATGTCATAACGACTTTGTATGGTTTGGGCATGCGCAAACTATTCACATTCTACGTACTAATGACTTTCTATAGTTTGCGTATTCATCCGGAAATAAGAAAAGCTTACTTCACCCCGTTTTTTAAAATCACAACTTCTAGAAGGTTTACATGATTTCTTAAAAAGCACGAGTTTTTAGAAAATGTGATTTATTTCATAAATGGAATCAAGAAAGTATGCACATTCTATGTCATAACATTTTTGTATGGTTTGCGCATACGCAAACTATGCAAATTCTATGTAATAATGACTTTCTATAGTTTGCGCATGCATTCGGAAATTAGAAAAGCATAGTTCTGCCAGTTTTTTAAAATCACATCTTCTAGAAGGTTTACATGATTTCTTAAAAAACATGAGTTTTTAGAAAAAGTGATTTATTTCATAAATGGAATCACCAAAGTATGCACATTCTACTTCATAACGACTTTCTAAAGTTTGCGCATGGGTCCGGAAATAAGAAAAGCTTACTTCCGCCAGTTTTTTAAAATCATTGCTTCTAGAAGGTTTACATGATTTCTTGAAAAAAATGAGTTTTTAGAAAATGTGATTTATTTCATAAAAGGAATCAACAAAGTATGCACATTCTATGTCATAACGACTTTCTACATTTTGCGCATGCGTATGGGAATAAGAAAAGCTTACTTCCCCTCATTTTTTAAAATCACAGCTTCTAGAAGGTTTACATGATTTCTTAAAAAACACGAGTTCGTAGAAAATGTGATTTATTTCATAAATTGAATCAACAAAGTATGCACATTCTACGTCATAACGACTTTCTATAGTGTGTGCATGCATCCGGAAATAAGAAAAGCTTTCTTCCCCCTGATTTTTGAAAATCACTGCTTCTAGAAGGTTTACATGATTTCTTAAAAAAAACGAGTTTTTAGAATATGTGATTTATTTCATAAAAGGAATCAACAAAGTATGCATATTCTACGTCATAACAACTTTCTATAGTTTGCGCATGCGTCCGGAAATAAGAAAAGCTTACTTCCCCCCGTTTTTTAAAATCACAGCTTCTAGAAGGTTTCCATGATTTCTTAAAAAACACGAGTTTTTAGAAAATGTGATTTATTTCATCAATGGAATCAACAAACTATGCACATTCTACGTAATAACGACTTTCTATAGTTTGTGAATGCGTCCGGAAATAAGAAAAGCTTACTTCCCCCCGTTTTTTAAAATCACAGCTTCTAGAAGGTTTACATGATTTCTTAAAAAACACGAGTTTTTAGAAAATGTCATTTATTTCATAAATGGAATAAAAAAAGTATGAACATTCTATGTCATAACGACTTTGTATAGTTTGCGCATGCGCAAACTATGCACATTCTAGGTAATAACGACTTTCTATAGTTTCCGCATGCGTCTGGAAATAAGAAAAGCTTACTTCCCCCCTTTTTTTATATTCGCAGCTTCTAGAAGGTTTACATGATTTCTTAAAAAACACGAGTTTTTAGAAAATATGATTTATTTCTTAAATGGAATCAACAAAGTATGCACATTCTACGTCATAACGACTTTCTATAGTTTGCGCATGCATCCGGAAATAAGAAAAGCTTACTTCCCCCCGTTTTTTAAAATCACGGCTTCTAGAAGGCTTACATGATTTCTTAAAAAACATTTGCTTTTAGAAAATGTCATTTGTTTCATAAATGGAATCAACGAAGTATGAAAAAACTATGTCATAACAACTTTGTATAGTTTGCGCATGCACGAACTATGCACATTCTAGGTAATAACGACTTTCTATAGTTTGTGCATGCGTCCGGAAATAAGAAAAGCTTACTTTCCCCCTTTTTTTAAATTCTCAGCTTCTAGAAGGTTTACATGATTTCGTAAAAAACACGAGTTTTTAGAAAATGTGATTTATTTCATAAATGGAATCAACAAAGTATGAACATTCTACGTCATAACGACTTTCTATAGTTTGCGCATGCGTCCGGAAATAAGAAAAGCTTACTTCCCCCCGGTTTTTAAGATCATAGCTTCTAGAAGGTTTACATGATTTCTTAAAAAACACGAGTTTTTAGAAAATGTCATTTATTTCATAAATAGAATCAACAAAGTATGCACATTCTATGTCATAACGTTTTTTTATGGTTTGTGCATGCGCAAACTATGCACATTCTATGTAATAACGACTTTCTATATTTTGCGCATGCATCTGGAAATTAGAAAAGCTTACTTCCGCCAGTTTTTTAAAATCACAGCTTCTAGAAGGTTTACATGATTTCTCAAAAAACACGAGTTTTTAGAAAATGTGATTTATTTCATAAAAGGAATCAACAAAGTATGCACATTCTACGTCATAACGACTTTATATAGTTTTTGCATGCGTCCGGAAATAAGAAAAGCTTACTTCCCCCCGTTTTTTAAAATCACAGCTTCTAGAAGGTTTACATGATTTCTTAAAAAACATGAGTTTTTAGAAAATGTCATTTATTTCATAAATGGAATAAAAAAAGTATGAACATTCTATGTCATAACGACTTTGTATAGTTTGCGCATGCGCAAACTATGCACATTCTAGGTAATAACGACTTTCTATAATTTGCGCATGCGTCGGAAATAGGAAAAGCTTACTTCCCCCCGTTTTTTAAATTCACAGCTTCTAGAAGGTTTACTTGATTTCTTAGAAAACACGAGTTTTTAGAAAATGTGATTTATTTCCTAAATGGAATCAACAAAGTATGCACATTCTACATCATAACGATTTTCTATAGTTTGCGCATGCGTCCGGAAATAAGAAAAGTTTACTTCCCCCATTTTTTAAAATCACAGCTTCTAGAAGGTTTACATGATTTCTTAAAAAAAATGAGTTTTTAGAAAATGTGATTTATTTCATAAAAGGAATCAACAAAGTATTCACATTCTATGTCATAACGACTTTTTATAGTTTGCGCATGCGTATGGAAATAAGAAAAGCTCACTTCCCCCCGTTTTTTAAAATCACAGCTTCTAGAAGGTTTACATGATTTCTTAAAAAACACGAGTTTTTAGAAAATGTCATTTATTTCATAAATGGAATAAAAAATGTATGAACATTCTATGTCATAACGACTTTGTATAGTTTCCGCGTGCGCAAACTATGCGCATTCTAGGTAATAACAACTTTCTATAGTTTGCGCATGCGTCCGGAAATAAGAAAAGATAACTTCCCCCCTTTTTTTAAATTCATAGCTTCTAGAAGGTTTACATGATTTCTTAAAAAACACAAGTTTTTAGAAAATGTTATTATTTGATAAATGGAATCAACAAAGTATGCACATTCTACGTCATAACGACTTTCTATAGTTTGCGCATGCGTCAGGAAATAAGAAAAGCTTACTTCCCCCCGTTTTTTAAAATCATAGCTTCTAGAAGATTTACATGATTTCTTAAAAAAAATGAGTTTTTGGAAAATGTGATTTATTTCATAAAAGGAATCAACAAAGTATTCACATTCTATGTCATCACGACTTTTTATAGTTTGCGCATGCGTATGGAAATAAGAAAAGCTCACTTCCCCCCGTTTTTTAAAATCACAGCTTCTAGAAGGTTTACATGATTTCTTAAAAAACACGAGTTTTTAGAAAATGTGATTTATTTCATAAATGGAATCAACAAAGTATGCACATTCTACATCATAACGAGTTTCTATAGTTTGCGCATGTGTCCGGAAATAAGAAAAGCTTACTTCCCCTCGTTTTTTAAAGTCACAGCTTCTAGAAGGTTTACATGATTTCTTAAAAAACACGAGTTTTTAGAAAATGTGATTTATTTCATCAATGGAATCAATAAACTATGCCCATTCTACGTAATAACGACTTTCTATAGTTTGCCCATGCGTCCGGAAATAAGAAAAGCTTATTTCCCCTGTTTGTTAAAATCACAGCTTCTAGAAGGTTTACATGATTTCTTAACAAACACGAGTTTTTAGAGAATGTCATTTATTTCATAAATGGAATCAGCAAAGTATGCACATTCTATGTCATAACGAGTTTCTATAGCTTGCGCATGCGCAAACTATGCACATTCTACGTACTAAAGACTTTCTATAGTTTGCGTATTCGTCCCGAAATAAGAAAAGCTTACTTCACCACGTTTTTTAAAATCACAACTTCCAGAAGGTTTACGTGATTTCTTAAAAAACATGAGTTTTTAGAAAATGTGATTTATTTCATAAATGGAATCAACAAAGTATGCACATTCTATGTCATAACGACTTTGCATGGTTTGGGCATGCGCAAACTATGCACATTCTACGTACTAATGACATTCTATAGTTTGCGTATTCGTCCGGAAAATAAGAAAAGCTTACTTCTCCCCATTTTTTAAAATCACAACTTCTAGAAGGATTACATGATTTCTTAAAAAACATGAGTTTTACGAACATGTGATTTATTTCATAAATGGAATCAACAAAGTATGCACTTTCTATGTCATAACGACTTTCTATAGTTTGCGCATGCGCAAACTAAGCACATTCTACGTACTAACGACTTTCTATAGTTTGCTTATGCGTCCATAAATAAGAAAAGCTTACTTCACCCCGTTTTTTAAAATCACAACTTCTAGAAGGTTTACATGATTTCTTAAAAAACACGAGTTTTTAGAAAATGTGAATTATTTCATAAATGGAATCAACAAGGTATGCACATTCTATGTCATAACAACTTTGTATTGTTTGCGCATGCGCAAACTGTGCACATTCTACGTAATAACGACTTGATATAGTTTGCGCATGTGTCCTGAAATAAGAAAAGCTTACTTTCGCCCGTTTTTTAAAATCACAGCTTCTAGAAGGTTTAAATGATTTCTTAAAAAACACGAGTTTTTAGAAAATGTGATTTATTTCATAAATGGAATCAACAAAGTATGCACATTCTACGTCATAACGACTTTCTAAAGTTTGCGCATGCATCCGGAAATAAGAAAAGCTTACTTCCGCCAGTTTTTTAAAATCACAGCTTCTAGAAGGTTTACATGATTTCTTAAAATCCACCACTATTTAGAAAATGTGATTTATTTCATAAATGGAATCAACAAAGTATGCACATCCTAAGCCATAACGACTTTCTATAGTTTGCGCATGCGTCCGGAAATAAGAAAAGCTTACTTCCCCCCGTTTTTTAAAGTCAAAGCTTCTAGACTGTTTACATGATTTCTTAAAAAACACGAGTTTTAGAAAATGCGATTGATTTCATAAATGGAATCAACAAACTATGCACATTCTGCGTAATAATGACTTTCTATAGTTTGCGAATGCGTCCGGAAATAAGAAAAGCTTACTTTCCCCTGTTTGTTAAAATCACAACTTCTAGAAGGTTTACATGATTTCTTAACAAACCCGAGTTTTTAGAAAATGCGATTTATTTCATCAATGGAATCAAAAAACTATGCACATTCTATGTAGTAATGACTTTCTATAGTTTGCATATTCGTCTGGAAATAAGAAAAGCTTACTTCAGCCCGTTTTTTAAAATCACAACTTCTAGAAGGTTTACATGATTTCTTAAAAAACACGAGTTTTTAGAAAATGTGATTTATTTCATAAATCGAATCAACAAAGTATGCCATTCTATGTCATAACGACTTTGTATGGTTTGGGCATGCGCAAACTATGGACATTCTACGTACTAACGACTTTCTATAGTTTGTGTATTCATCCGGAAATAAGAAAAGCTTACTTCACCCCGTTTTTTAAAATCACAACTTCTAGAAGGTTTACATGATTTCTTAAAAAACACGAGTCTTTAGAAAATGTGATTTATTTCATAAATGGAGTCAACAAAGTATGCACATTCTATGTCATAACGTTTTTGTATGGTTTGCACATGCGCAAACTATGCACATTCTATGTAATAACGAACTTCTATAGTTTGCGCATGCATCCGGAAATTAGAAAACCTTACTTCCGCAAGTTTTTTAAAATCACAGCTTCTCGAAGGTTTACATGATTTCTTAAAAAACATGAGTTTTTAGAAAATGTGATTTATTTCATAAATGGAATCAACAAAGTATGCACATTCTACGTCATAACGACTTTCTAAAGTTTGCGCATGGGTCCGGAAATAAGAAAAGCTTACCTCCGCCAGTTTTTTAAAATCACTGCTTCTAGAAGGTTTACATGATTTCTTGAAAAACACGAGTTTTTAGAAAATGTGATTTATTTCATAAAGTGAATCAACAAAGTATGCACACTCTACATCATAACGACTTTCTATAGTTTATGCATGCGTCTGGAAATAAGAAAAGCTTACTTCCCCTCGATTTTTGAAAATCACAGCTTCTAGAAGGTTTACATGATTTCTTAAAAAAAATGAGTTTTTAGAAAATGTGATTTATTTCATAAAAGGAATCAACAAAGTATGCATATTCTACGTCATAACAACTTTCTATAGTTTGCGCATGCGTCCGGAAATAAGAAAAGCTTACTTCCCCCCGTTTTTTTAAAATTACAGCTTATAGAAGGTTTCCATGATTTCTTAAAAAACACGAGTTTCTAGAAAATGTGATTTATTTCATCAATGGAATCAACAAACTATGCACATTCTACGTAATAACGACTTTCTATAGTTTGCGAATAAGTCCGGAAATAAGAAAAGCTTACTTCCCACCGTTGTTTAAAATCACAGCTTCTAGAAGGTTTACATGATTTCTTAAAAAACACGAGTTTTTAGAAAATGTCATTTTTTCATCAATGGAATCAAAAAAGTATGAACATTCTATGTCATAACGACTTTGTATAGTTTGCGCATGCGCAAACTATGCACATTCTAGGTAATAACGACTTTCTATAGTTTGCGCATGCGTCCGGAAATAAGAAAAGCTTACTTCCCCCCTTTTTTTATATTCGCAGCTTCTAGAAGGTTTACATGATTTCTTAAAAAACACGAGTTTTTAGAAAATATGATTTCTTTCATAAATGTAATCAACAAAGTATGCACATTCTACGTCATAACGAGTTTCTATAGTTTGCGCATGTGTTCGGAAATAAGAAAAGCTTACTTCCCCCCATTTTTTAAAATCACAGCTTCTAGAAGGTTTACATGATTTCTTAAAAAACATGAGTTTTTAGAAAATGTGATTTATTTAATCAATGGAATCAACAAACTATGCAGATTATACGTAATAACGACTTTCTATAGTTTGCACATGCGTCCGAAAATAAGAAAAGCTTACTTCCCCCCGTTTTTTAAAATCATAGCTTCTAGAAGGTTTACATGATTTCTTAAAAAACACGAGTTTTTAGAAAATGTCATTTGTTTCATAAATGGAATAAACAAAGTATGAACAAACTATGTCATAACGACTTTGTATCATTTGCGCATGCGCGAACTATGCACATTCTAGGTAATAACGACTTTCTATAGTTTGTGCATGCGTCCGGAAAAAAGAAAAGCGTACTTTCCCCCTTTTTTTAAATTCACAGCTTCTAGAAGGTTTACATGATTTCTTAAAAAACACGAGTTTTTAGAAAATGTGATTTATTTCATAAATGGAATCAACAAAGTATGCACATTCTACATCATAACAAATTTCTATAGTTTGTGCATGCTTCCGGAAATAAGAAAAGCTTACTTCCCCCCGGTTTTTAAAATCATAGCTTCTAGAAGGTTTACATGATTTCTTAAAAAAAATGAGTTTTAAGAAAATGTGATTTATTTCATAAAAGGAATCAACAAAGTATGCACATTCTACGTCATAACGACTTGGTATAGTTTGTGCATGTGCAAACTATGCACATTCTAGGTAATAACGACTTTCTATAGTTTGCGCATGTGTCCAGAAATAAGAAAAGCTTACTTCCCACCGTTTTTTAAAGTCACAGCTTCTAGAAGGTTTACATGATTTCTTAAAAAACACGAGTTTTTAGAAAATGTGATATGTTTCATAAATGGAATAAACAAAGTATGCACATTCTAAGTCATAACGACTTTGTATAGTTTATGCATGCGTCCGGAAATAAGAAAAGCTTACTTCCCCCCGTTTTTTAAAATCGCAGCGTCTAGAAGGATTACATGGTTTCTTAAAAAACATGAGTTTTACGAACATATGGTTTATTTCATAAATGGAATCAACAAAGTATGCACTTTCTATGTCATAACGACTTTCTATAGTTTGCGCATGCGGAAACTAAGCACATTCTACGTACTGACGACTTTCTATAGTTTGCATATGCGTCCATAAATAAGAAAAGCTTACTTCACCCCGTTTTTTAAAATCACAACTTCTAGAAGGTTTACATGATTTCTTAAAAAACACGAGTTTTTAGAAAATTTGATTTATTTCATAAATGGAATCAACAAAGTATGCACATTCTATGTCGTAACGACTTTGTATGGTTTGCGCATGGGCAAACTATGCACATTCTACGTAATAACGACTTTCTATAGTTTGCGCATGTGTCCGGAAATAAGAAAAGCTTACTTCCGCCCGTTTTTTGAAATCACAGCTTCTAGAAGGTTTAAATGATTTCTTAAAAAACTTGAGTTTTTAGAAAATGTGATTTATTTCATAAATGGAATCAACAAAGTATGCACATTCTACGCCATAACGAATTTCTATAGTTTGCGCATGCGTCCGAAAATAAGAAAAGCTTACTTCCCCCCGTTTTTTAAAATCACAGCTTCTAGAAGGTTTACATGATTTCTTAATAAACACGAGTTTTTAGAAAATGTGATTTATTTCATCAATGGAATCAACAAACTATCCACATTCTGTGTAATAACGACTTTCTATAGTTTGCGAATGCGTCCAGAAATAAGAAAAGCTTACTTTCCCCTGTTTGTTAAAATGAGAGCTTCTAGAAGGTTTACATGATTTCTTAACAAACACGAGTTTTTAGAAAATGTCATTTATTTCATAAATGGAATTAACAAAGTATGCACATTCTATGTCATAACGAGTTTCTATAGTTTGCGCATGCGCAAACTATGCACATTCTACGTACTAACGACTTTCTATAGTTTGCGTATTCGTCTAGAAATAAGAAAAGCTTAATTCACCCCGTTTTTTAAAATCACAACTTCTAGAAGGTTTACATGACTTCTTAAAAAACACGAGTTTTTAGAAAATGTGATTTATTTCATAAATGGAATCAACAAAGTATGCCATTCTATGTCATAACGAATTTGTATGGTTTGGGCATGCGCAAACTATGCACATTCTACGTACTAACAACTTTCTATAGTTTGCGTATTCATCCAGAAATAAGAAAAGCTTACTTCACCCCTTTTTTTAAATTCACAGCTTCTTGAAGGTTTACATGATTTCTTAAAAAACACGAGTTTTTAGAAAATGTGATTTATTTCATAAATGGAATCAAGAAAGTATGCACATTCTACGTCATAACGACTTTCTATAGTTTGCGCATGCGTCCGGAAATAAGAAAAGCTTACTTCCCCATGTTTTTTAAAATCACAGCTTCTAGAAGGTTTACATGATTTCTTTAAAAAAATGAGTTTTTAGAAAATGTGATTTATTTCATAAAAGGAATCAACAAAGTATGCACATTCTACGTCATAATGGCTTTGTATAGTTTGTGCATGTGCAAACTATGCACATTCTAGGTAATAACGACTTTCTATAGTTTGCGCATGCGTCCAGAAATAAGAAAAGCTTACTTCCCCCCTTTTTTTAAATTCACAGCTTCTAGAAGGTTTACTTGATTTCTTAAAAAACATGATTTTTAAGAAAATGTTATTTATTTCATAAATGGAATCAAAAAAGTATGCACATTCTACGCAAAATGACTTTCTATAGTTTGCGCATGCGTTCGGAAATAAGAAAAGCTTACTTCCCCCCTTTTGTTTAAAATCACAGCTTCTAGAAGGTTTCCATGATTTCTTAAAAAAAATGGGTTTTAGAAAATGTGATTTATTTCATAAATGGAATCAGCAAAGTATGCACATTCTACGTCATAACGATTTTCTATAGTTTGCGCATGCGTATGGAAATAAGAAAAGCTTACTTCCCCCCGATTTTTAAAATCACAGCTTCTAGAAGGTTCACATCATTTCTTAAAAAACACGAGTTTTTAGAAAATGTCATTTATTTAATCAATGGAATCAACAAACTATGCACATTATACGCAATAACGACTTTCTATAGTTTGCGCATGCGTCCGAAAATAAGAAAAGCTTACTTTCCCCCTTTTTTTAAATTCACAGCTTCTAGAAGGTTTACATGATTTCTTAAAAAACACGAGTTTTTAGAAAATGTGATCTGTTTCATAAATGGAATCAACAAAGTATGCACATTCTACGTCATAACGACTTTCTATAGTTTGCGCATGCGTCCGGAAATAAGAAAAGCTTACTTCCCCCCGTTTTTTAAAATCACAGCTTCTAGAAGGATTACATGATTTCTTAAAAAACATGAGTTTTTTGAAAATGTGATTTATTTCATAAATGGAATAAACAAAGTATGCACATTCTATGTCATAACGACTTTCTATAGTTTGCGCATGCGTTCGGAAATAAGAAAAGCTTACTTCCCCCCGTTTTTTAAAATCGCAGCGTCTAGAAGGATTACATGATTTCTTAAAAAACATGAGTTTTACGAACATGTGATTTATTTCATCAATGGAATCAACAAAGTATGCACTTTCTATGCCATAACGACTTTCTATAGTTTCCGCGTGCGGAAAATAAGCACATTCTATGTACTAACGACTTTCTATAGTTTGCGTATGCGTCCATAAATAAGAAAAGCTTACTTCACCCCGTTTTTTAAAATCACAACTTCTAGAAGGTTTACATGATTTCTTAAAAAACACAAGTTTTTAGAAAATGTGATTTATTTCATAAATGGAATCAACAAAGTATGCACATTCTATGTCATAATGACTTTGTATGGTTTGCGCATGGGCAAACTATGCACATTCTACGTAATAACGACTTTCTATAGTTTGCGCATGTGTCCGGAAATAAGAAAAGCTTACTTCCGCCCGTTTTTTAAAATCACAGCTTCTAGAAGGTTTAAATGATTTCTTAAAAAACACGAGTTTTTAGAAAATGTGATTTATTTCATAAATGGAATCAACAAAGTATGCACATTCTACGTCATAACAACTTTCTAAAGTTTGCGTATGCGTCCGAAATAAGAAAAGCTTACTTCCGCCAGTTTTTTAAAATCACAGCTTCTATAAGGTTTACATCATTTCTTAAAATCCACGAATATTTAGAAAATGTGATTTATTTCGTAAATGGAATCAACAAAGTATGCACATTCTAAGCCATAACGACTTTCTATAGTTTGCGCATGCGTCTAGAAATAAGAAAAGCTTACTTCCCCCCGTTTTTTAAAGTCACAGCTTCTAGAAGCTTTACATGATTTCTTAATAAACACGAGTTTTTAGAAAATGTTATTTATTTCATCAATGGAATCAACAAACTATCCACATTCTGTGTAATAACGACTTTCTATAGTTTGCGAATGCTTCCGGAAATAAGAAAAGCTTACTTTCCCCTGTTTGTTAAAATCACAGCTTCTAGAAGGTTTACATGATTTCTTAACAAACACGAGTTTTTAGAAAATGTCATTTATTTCGTAAATGGAATCAACAAAGTATGCCATTATATGTCATAACGACTTTGTATAGTTTGGGCATGCGCAAACTATGCACATTCTACGTACTAACAACTTTCTATAGTTTGCGTATTCATCCGGAAATAAGAAAAGCTTACTTCACCCCGTTTTTTAAAATCACAACTTCTAGAAGGTTTACATGATTTCTTAAAAAACACGAGTTTTTAGAAAATTGTATTTATTTCATAAATGGAATCAACAAAGTATGCACATTCTACGTCATAACGACTTTCTATAGTTTGCGCCTGTGTCCGGAAATAAGAAAAGCTTACTTCCCCCCGTTTTTTAAAATCACAGCTTCTAGAAGGTTTACATGATTTCTTAAAAAAAATGAGTTTTTAGAAAATGTGATTTATTTCATAAAATGAATCAACAAAGTATGCACATTCTACGTCATAACGGCTTTGTATAGTTTGTGCATGTGCAAACTATGCACATTCTAGGTAATAACGACTTTCTATAGTTTGCGCATGCGTCCAGAAATAAGAAAAGCTTACTTCCCCCCTTTTTTTAAATTCACAGCTTCTAGAAGGTTTACTTGATTTCTTAAAAAACACGAGTTTTTAGAAAATGTGATTTATTTCATAAATGGAATCAACAAAGTATGCACATTCTACATCATAATGACTTTCTATGGTTTGCGCATGCGTCCGGAAATAAGAAAAGCTTACTTCCCCCCGTTTTTTAAAATCACAGCTTCTAGAAGGTTTACATGATTTCTTAAAAAAAATGAGTTTTTAGAAAATGTGATTTATTTCATAAAAGGAATCAACAAAGTATGCACATTCTACGCAAAACGACTTTCTATAGTTTGCGCATGCATTCGGAAATAAAAAAAGCTTACTTCCCCCCGTTTTTTAAAATCACAGCTTCTAGAAGGTTTACATGATTTCTTTGAAAACATGAGTTTTTTTAAAATGTGATTTATTTCATAAATGGAATAAACAAAGTATGCACATTCTAAGTCATTACGACTTTCTATAGTTTGCGCATGCGTCCGGAAATAAGAAAAGCTTACTTCCCCCCGTTTTTTAAAATCCCAGCGTCTAGAAGGATTACATGATTTCTTTAAAAACATGAGTTTTACGAACATGTGATTTATTTCATAGATGGAATCAACAAAGTATGCGCTTTCTGTTAAAATTCAATATGCTAAGACAGAAAATAGCAGCATTACATTCCATTTCACAATAATAGCATATACAGGATCACTGAAGAAACAACAAGCACAGCATAAACACAAGAGACAGAGATTTATCCTGGGAAACCCTCATGGGGTAGAAAACCCAACAAAGCTTCCTCAATATAGATGACCAGCAATATACAAAGATGAAACCCTGAGACATGATCTCCTCCTCCACAATAGCAGACCTCTCCTCCACAAGTGCGCTATCCTCAAGTGAGTGAGTGTATCAAATGAGGAACACACCTCCTCTATTTATACACTACTCTGATATGTATTTTACACAAGTACATGTAGGCTCGTATTTAACCATTAGGTTAAATACCCCATTATAACTGATTGGGCCGACCCCCACATGGTGGGTCTAATAACCCTAGTTACCACACCCAACTCGGAGGAATAAACATCTCCGGATTTATAGTATAATCACATCGGAGGTATGGAACATCTCTGGAATAAATAATATACAAATATAATATTCTTTGAAGTTACAATATTTCAACACTCCCCCTTAACGAGAAGGATATTATAACAGTATCTGCACGAGCAAGGAGTCATCAACATCATACATGATACATCTATAAATCATTGGAAGCTTTCTCAACATCATCAATAACTCAAGCAGTTACTGGAACATCTTCAATACTGGAACATCAACATCTTCAGTACTGAGTCTTTATCTTCTGCAGCACTCGAACAGCTACAACAACATCAACATCTGGATCATCACGATCATCAGCATCGTCATCACACGATCATCAGCATCATCATCACACAATGATCAGCATCGTCATCACACGATCATCAACATCATCATCACACGATCATCAGCTTCGTCATCACACGATCATCAGCATCGTCATCACACGATCATCAGCATCGTCATCTCACGATCATCAGCATCGCCATCACACGATCATCAGCATCGTCATCACACGATCATCAACATCATCATCACACGATCATCAGCATCGTCATCTCACGATCATCAGCATCGTCATCACACGATCATCAGGATCATCATCTCACGATCATCAGCATCGTCATCACACGATCATCAGCATCGTCATCTCACGATCATCAGCATCGTCATCACACGATCATCAGCATCATCATCACACGATCGTCAGCATCATCATCAACACAGGTATCCATAACAATACAAGTATCCACATCATTAGTACAAGTATTCATGCCAATACAAGTATACATATCATCAATACAAGTATCCATACTGATACAAGTAATCATGTCATCAATACATGTATCCTACCGATACAAGTAACCACATCATCAATACAAGTATCCATACCGATACAAGTAACCACGTCATCAATACTAGTATCCTACCGATACAATTAACCAAATCATCAATACAAGTATCCATACCAATACAAGTAACCACGTCATCAATACTAGTATCCTACCGATACAAGTAACCACATCATCAATACAAGTATCCTACCGATACAAGTAACCACGTCATCAATACTAGTATCCTACCGATACAATTAACCACATCATCAATAAAAGTATCCATACCAATACAAGTAACCACGTCATCAATACTAGTATCCTACCGATACAAGTAACCACATCATCAATACAAGTATCCTACCGATACAAGTAACCACATCATCAATACAAGTATCCTACCGATACAAGTAACCACATCATCAATACAAGTATCCATACCGATACAAGTAACCACATCATTATAAAAAAAAATCACTTTCTCGGAGACCATTTGTCTACAGATCAATTCAGGGACCAAAGTCCGGGGATGATACAATCCCCACTTCTCGGAGACCACACGTCTACGGATCAATTCAGGGACCGAAGTCCGGGGATGATATAATCCCCACTTCTCGGAGACCACACGTCTACGGATCAATTCAGGGACCGAAGTCCGGGGATGATACAATCCCGACTTCTCGGAGACCACACGTCTATGGATCAATTCAGGGACCGAAATCCGGGGATGATACAATCCCCACTTCTCGGAGACAACATGTCTACGGATCAATTCAGGGACCGAAGTCCAGGGATGATACAATCCCCACTTCTCGGAGACCACACGTCTACGGATCAATTCAGGGACCGAAGTCCGGGGATGATACAATCCCCACTTCTCGGAGACCACACGTCTACGGATCAATTCAGGGACCGAAGTCCGGGGATAATACAATCCCCACTTCTCGGAGACCATACGTCTACAAATCGATTCAGGGACCGAAGTCCGGGGATGATACAATCCCCACTTCTCGGAGACCATACGTCTACGGATCAATTCAGGGACCGAAGTCCGGGGATGATACAATCCCCACTTCTCGGAGACCATACGTCTACGGCTCTCTTTAGGACTCAAAGTCCAAGGATGATCCAATCCCCTCAACTGTCCACTAAGGACTTCATTCTCGGAGACCTCACGTCTACGGATCTCTTTAGGACTGAAAGTCCAGGGATGATCCAATCCCCTCAAATGTCCGCTAAGGACTTCATTCTCGGAGACCTCACGTCTACAGCTCTCTTTAGGACTGAAAGTCCAGGGATGATCCAATCCCCTCAACTGTCCACTAAGGACTTCATTCTCGGAGACCTCACGTCTACGGCTATATTTAGGACTGAAAGTCCAGGGATGATCCAATCCCCTCAAGTGTCCACTCTGGACTTCATTCTCGGAGACCTCACGTCTACGGCTCTCTTTTAGGACTTAATGTCCAGGGATGATCCAATCCCCTCAACTGTCCACTAAGGACTTCATTCTCGGAGACCTCACGTCTACGGCTCAATTCAGGAACTGAAGTCCAGGGATGATACAATCCCTCTTCTTTCTCGGAGACACCTGTCTACGGCTCACTTTAGAACAAGTGTTCAAGGATGATACAATCCTCACATGTATTCTCATCAATACAACTATCATCAAAAGCATGTATTCTTACTAATACATCTAACATCAAAAGTATGTATAAGTAAAACAAAGTATTCTAAGCATAAGAGTCCTAAATCAAATATTTCTAAGTATCTAGGTGTAGAGAACAGGTTACCTCATCATCGACCTTGTTGTTCAATGAGACAATCTCATCATCAGTGACTATACTACTCCCCCTTTCGAGGAGGGTCCTTTTGAGCTACACCAAGCTTGTCTCAGAAGTATTCAAATTTCACTCGAGACAGAGGTTTGGTTAGTATGTTGGTAACTTCTTCACTTGAGTAGAAGTTTGGTTAGTACATCAGTAACCTGTTACAAATTCAAACTTTATAGTTCCTTTCTGCATCATATCTTGTTAGATCCCTATGTTCTTTGACTTATCATGGAACACTGGATTCTATGTCATCTTGATACAACTCTATTTGTCACATAGGATCACAGTTGGTTCTATCTCTAAGTCAAACAATCCTGAAGCCAAACTTCTTCACAACTAGCAGAGCAAGCAACCATATATTCTGCTTGTGTTGAGAGCCACACTAGACTGCTTCCAGCTAAACCACGAGATCATGGTTAATCCCAGACAATGACATCCTCTTGATGTGTTCTTCCTGTCTGATACACTTTCTTCCCAATCAGCATCTGAGTAGCCATCTGAAGTCATGATCTCCAAGATAGCATAGATCAAAGTCTATTGTATCCTTTAGGTGCCTCATCACATGCTTTGCAACTATCAGGTGAACACATCTAGTTTCCACTAGATACTGACTCAAGGTGTTCACAACAAAGCATATATCTAACCTAGTATTCAAGATTTCAGGGAAGTCTTCTTTTACTCATGCATATCATCAATCAAGATAAAAGATATAATATGCATAATCCCTTGATTACTAACTTTATGAATAAGCATAACCAATCATTCCAAGTATACTTATATAAGGGATCCTAACACAAGGTAAGATTCATGGGAAACATACCTGGATTAGTATACCTACTTGGTTATGTACAACATACCTAAACAATCTCTTCAATGATTTAGAGATCCTGAGCTAGAACCTGCATGTCTCATAGGTTAAGCATAATATAACAAAGTCATACATACCTCGTAAGTAGAACAAAGATTATGGATGAGTCTTTGTCTTCATGTTTTCATGGTCATGGAACCTGATTTGTCTTTTGTGATGTACCTGTATCTTGTTAGCAGACAACATCAACCTCACACAACATCATAATGCATTAGTACAATCATAAGTGTCAACACCCTAACCAATGAATATCTTCTATCATGCATTCATAATTTTGTTAAGGTGATACAACAAATCTAAAATCAAGATTGTACTAACTGTAATAACATGAAGACAAACATACCATAAACTTAATCATGAACAAATCTCAAAACATACCTCAATGATTCATACCTGTCGAGATCGCTTGTAATCTCCTTATGTAAAGCCTTAGCCTCATCTCCCTCTGAAACAGGAACTCCTTCACTTATGCAGGTGACCAATCCATCTTCTTCTAGGATTAACCCTATCCACTTGATTTGCAAGAACTGGACCTGGAGCTGGATATGGGTTTGTCAGAGAAACACCAAAAATTCAAACTTTGAATTTCAAACTTCCGAAAGGATAGAAATATGCGCCTTGATGAGCTGATCAAACTGATATATTCAGAATTTGAAAACTGCAAAGTTTCACTCCTCAATTTTGCCTTTGAAACTTCCGGATTCACTGGACGTGACCCTGAACTGGGGTTTGATGAATCCCACTCTTCTGCCCAATCAAAATGTTTGATCCAAAGCTCTAACCTTCTATTTTTCTGAGGATCTTCCAACCATGGTCACAGATTTCAAAAATTCCCATTTTTACAGAAGCCCTAATTTTCCACTTTTCGGATCAAAGTCCCGAACTCGGGTTTGATCAAGCCTGGCCTTCTTCCCAACCAAAAAATCTGATCTTGGTCTCTAAATTTCTATTTTGATGAGTAGCATTCAGCCTTGGTCTCGGTTCACAAAAATTCCAACTTTCTTCAAAGCCCTAAATTCCGGAAGCCATGAATGAAGGTACTCAAAAAATAATTATGTTTTGACAGAAATATGTACCTGACTGTTTCTGGTGTAACTCCAAACTTTTCAATCCACAGGGTCTGAAAACGTTTTCTGAGATAGCCTGACCTATCATCTTTCCATCCTGACATGTCTGACCTCAATTGGATTCTCTGAGAGAGAGTTATATCAAATGTCGCAACGTGACCGGTTTTGGGATAAAACAGAAGAGCGAACTTGTACGGCGTGCCACATGTCACTGTTTGAACTTCGGCCTCTGAAAAAGTTTTTTGAGATAGTACAGACTGTGTACTACCTGTCACTTGTTACGAAATTTCATTTGGAGCTTCCTAGCCCAAGATATGACCTTTTTCCCAAGGTCACCTGATTTTGACTCAAATCTGGAAGAGGAAGAAACCCTATATTGTACAGATCATAAATCACAAAGTACAATGAATTAGATGTTTTCCTTTGGACACAAGGTACCTGGAGATTTAATCTTCGTCTTGTAACAATTTCAGATCCGAAAACTTCGTCAAAACCGATTTATAGCGAAAGTTCTACGATGACTGGTTTTTGCTATGTAAAACCCTAACCTTCAAATTGTCGTAAGTAAAGCAAGTGTCGTTAGTGCCATACCTTGTCTTCCTTCAACTTAGCTCTGATACCATGTTAAAATTCAATATGCTAAGAAATAAAATAGCAGCATTACATTCCATTTCACAATAATAGCATATACAGGATCACTGAAGAAACAACAAGCACAGCATAAACACAAGAGACAGAGATTTATCCTAGGAAACCCTCATGGGGTAGAAAACCCAGCAAAGCTTCCTCAATATAGATGACCAGCAATATACAAAGATGAAACCCTGAGACATGATCTCCTCCTCCACAATAGCAGACCTCTCCTCCACAAGTGCGCTATCCTCAAGTGAGTGAGTGTATCAAATGAGGAACACACCTCCTCTATTTATACACTACTCTGATATGTATTTTACACAAGTACATGTAGGATCGTATTTAACCATTAGGTTAAATACCCCATTATAACTGATTGGGCCGACCCCCACATGGTGGGTCTAATAACCCTAGTTACCACACCCAACTCGGAGGAATAAACATCTCCGGATTTATAGTATAATCACATCGGAGGTATGGAACATCTCCCGAATAAATAATATACAAATATAATATTCTTTGAAGTTACAATATTTCAACACTTTCTATGTCATAACGACTTTCTATAGTTTGCGCATGCGGAAACTAAGCACATTCTACGTACTAACGACTTTCTATAGTTTGCGTATGCGTCCATAAATAAGAAAAGCTTACTTCACCCTGTTTTTTAAAATCACAACTTCTAGAAGGTTTACATGATTTCTTAAAAAACACGAGTTTTTAGAAAATCTGATTTATTTCATAAATGGAATCAACAAAGTATGCACATTCTATGTCATAACGACTTTATATGGTTTGCGCATGGGAAAACTATACACATTCTACGTAATAACGACTTTCTATAGTTTGTGCATGTGTCCGGAAATAAGAAAAGCTTACTTCCGCCCGTTTTTTAAAATCACAGCTTCTAGAAGGTTTAAATGATTTCTTAAAAAACATGAGTTTTTAGAAAATGTGATTTATTTCATAAATGGAATCAACAAAGTATGCACATTCTACGTCATAACGACTTTCTAAAGTTTGCGCATGCGTCCGGAAATAAGAAAAGCTTACTTCCGCCAGTTTTTTAAAATCACGGCTTCTAGAAGGTTTACATCATTTCTTAAAATCCACGAATATTTAGAAAATGTGATTTATTTCATCAATGGAATCAACAAAGTATGCACATTCTAAGCCATAACGACTTTCTATAGTTTTCGCATGCGTCCAGAAATAAGAAAAGCTTACTTCCCCCGGTTTTTTAAAGTCACAACTTCTAGAAGGTTTACATGATTTCTTAAAAAACACGAGTTTTTAGAAAATGTGATTTATTTCATCAATGGAATCAACAAACTATGCACATTCTGTGTAATAACAACTTTCTATATTTTGCGAATGCGTCTGGAAATAAGAAAAGCTTACTTTCCCCTGTTTGTTAAAATCACAGCTTCTAGAAGGTTTACATGATTTCTTAACAAACACGAGTTTTTAGAAAATGTCATTTATTTCATAAATGGAATCAACAAAGTATGCACATTCTATGTCATAACGAGTTTCTATAGTTTGCGCATGCGCAAACTATGCACATTCTATGTACTAACGACTTTCTATAGTTTGCGTATTCATCCGGAAATAAGAAAAGCTTACTTCACCCCGTTTTTTAAAATCACAACTTCTAGAAGGTTTACATGATTTCTTAAAAAAAACGAGTTTTTAGAAAATGTGATTTATTTCATAAATGGAATACGCAAACTATGCACATTCTATGTAATAACGACTTTCTACAGTTTGCGCATGCATCCAAAAATTAGAAAAGCTTACTTCCGCCAGTTTTTTAAAATTACAGCTTCTAGAAGGTTTACATGATTTCTTAAAAAACATGAGTTTTTAGAAAATGTGATTTATTTTATAAATGGAATCAACAAAGTATGCACATTCTACGTCATAACGACTTTCTAAAGTTTGCGCATGGGTCCGGAAATAAGAAAAGCTTACTTCTGCAAGTTTTTTAAAATCACTACTTCTAGAAGGTTTACATGATTTCTTGAAAAACACCTGTTTTTAAAAAATGTGATTTATTTCATAAATTGAATCGACAAAGTATGCACATTCTATGTCATAACGACTTTCTATAGTTTGTGCATGCATCCGGAAATAAGAAAAGCTTACTTCCCCCCGATTTTGAAAATCACAGCTTCTACAAGGTTTACATGATTTCTTAAAAAAAATGAGTTTTTAGAAAATGTGATTTATTTCATAAAAGGAATCAACAAAGTATGCATATTCTATGTCATAACAACTTTGTATAGTTTGCGCATGCGTCCGGAAATAAGAAAAACTTACTTCCCCCCGTTTTTTAAAATCACAGCTTCTAGAAGGTTTCCATGATTTCTTAAAAAACACGAGTTTTTAGAAAATGTGATTTATTTCATCAATAGAATCAACAAACTATGCAAATTGTACGTAATAACGACTTTCCATAGTTTGCGAATGCGTCCGGAAATAAGAAAAGCTTACTTCCCCCCGTTTTTTAAATCACAGCTTCTAGAAGGTTTACATGATTTCTTAAAAAACATGAGTTTTTAGAAAATGTCATTTATTTCATAAATGGAATCAAAAAAGTATGAACATTCTATGTCATAACGACTTTGTATAGTTTGCGCATGCGCAAACTATGCACATTCTAGGTAATAACGTCTTTCTATAGTTTCCGCATGTGTCCGGAAATAAGAAAAGCTTACTTCCCCCCTTTTTTTATATTCGCAGCTTCTAGAAGGTTTACATGATTTCTTAAAAAACACGAGTTTTTAGAAAATGTGGTTTATTTAATCAATGGAATCAACAAACTATGCACATTATACGTAATAACGACTTTCTATAGTTTGCGCATGCATCCGAAAATAAGAAAAGCTTACTTTCCCCCGTTTTTTAAAATCATAGCTTCTAGAAGGTTTATATGATTTCTTAAAAAACACGAGTTTTTAGAAAATGTCATTTGTTTCATAAATGGAATCAACAAAGTATGAAAAAACTATGTCATAACGAGTTTGTATCGTTTGCGCATGCGCGAACTATGCACATTCTACGTAATAATGACTTTCTATAGTTTGTGCATGCGTTCGGAAATAAGAAAACCTTACTTCCCCCCGTTTTTTAAAATCACAGCTTCTAGAAGGTTTACATGATTTCTTAAAAAACACGAGTTTTTAGAAAATGTGATTTATTTTATAAATGGAATCAACAAAGTATGCACATTCTAAGTCATAACGACTTTCAATAGTTTGCGCATGCGTCCGGAAATAAGAAAAGCTTACTTCCCCCCGTTTTTTAAAATCACAGCTTCTAGAAGGATTACATGATTTCTTAAAAAACATGAGTTTTATGAACATGTGATTTATTTCATAAATGGAATCAACAAAGTATGAACTTTCTATGTCATAACGACTTTCTATAGTTTGCGCATGCGGAAACTAAGCACATTCTACATACTAACGACTTTCTATAGTTTGCGCATGCGTCCATTAATAAGAAAAGCTTACTTCACCCCGTTTTTTAAAATCACAACTTCTAGAAGGTTTACATGATTTCTTAAAAAACACGAGTTTTTAGAAAATGTTATTTACTTCATAAATGGAATCAACAAAGTATGCACATTCTATGTCATAACGTTTTTGTATGGTTTGTGCATGCGCAAACTATGCACGTTCTATGTAATAACGAATTTCTATAGTTTGCGCATGCATCCGGAAATTAGAAAAGCTTACTTCCGCCAGTTTTTTAAAATCACAGATTCTAGAAGTTTTACATGATTTCTTAAAAAACATGAATTTTTAGAAAATGTGATTTATTTCATAAATGGAATCAACAAAGTATGCACATTCTACATCATAACGACTTTCTAAAGTTTGCGCATGGGTTTGGAAATAAGAAAAGCTTACTTCCGCCAGTTTTTTAAAATCACTGCTTCTAGAAGGTTTACATGATTTCTGGAAAAACATGAGTTTTGAGAAAATGTGATTTATTTCATAAATTGAATCAACAAAGTATGCACATTCTACATCATAACGACTTTCTATAGTTTGTGCGTGCGTTCGGAAATAAGAAAAGCTTACTTTCCCCCTTTTTTTAAAATCACAGCTTCTAGAAGGTTTAAAAAACATGAGTTTTTAAAATCACAGCTTCTAGAAGATTTACATGATTCCTTAAAAAACATGAGTTTTTAGAAAATATGATTTATTTCAAAAATGGAATCAACAAAGTATGCACTTTGTACGTCATAACGACTTTCTATAGTTTGCGCATGCGTTCGGAAACAAGAAAAGCTTACTTCCCCCCTTTTTTTAAATTCACAGCTTCTAGAAGGTTTACGTGATTTCTTAAAAAACATGAGTTTTTAGAAAATGTGATTTATTTCATCAATGGAATCAACAAACTATGCACATTCTACGTAATAACGACTTTCTATATTTTGCGAATGCGTCCGGAAATAAGAAAAGCTTACTTCCCCCCGGTTTTTAAAATCACAGCTTCTAAAAGGCTTACATGATTTCTTAAAAAACACGAGTTTTTAGAAAATGTCATTTATTTCATAAATGGAATCAAAAAAGTATGAACATTCTATGTCATAACGACTCTGTATAGTTTGCGCATGCGCAAACTATGCACATTCTATGTAATAACGACTTTCTATAGTTTGCGCATGTGTCTGGAAATAAGAAAAGCTTACTTCCTCCCTTTTTTTAAATTCACAGCTTCTAGAAGGTTTACATGATTTCTTAAAAAATATGAGTTTTTAGAAAATATGATTTATTTCAAAGATGGAATCAAAAAAGTATGCACTTTGTACGTCATAACGACTTTCTATAGTTTGCGCATGCGTCCGGAAATAAGAAAAGCTTACTTCCCCCCTTTTTTTAAATTCACAGCTTCCAGAAGGTTTACATGATTTCTTAAAAAACACGAGTTTTTAGAAAATGTGATCTGTTTCATAAATGGAATCAACAAAGTATCCACATTCTACGTCATAACGACTTTCTATAGTTTGCGCATGCGTCCGGAAATAAGAAAAGCTTACTTCCCCCCGTTTTTTAAATTCACAGCTTCCAGAAGGTTTACATGATTTCTTAAAAAACACGAGTTTTTAGAAAATGTGATCTGTTTCATAAATGGAATCAACAAAGTATCCACATTCTACGTCATAACGACTTTCTATAGTTTACGCATGCGTCTGGAAATAAGAAAAGCTTACTTCCCCCCATTTTTTTAAATCACAGCTTCTAGAAGGATTACATGATTTCCTAAAAAACATGAGTTTTTTTAAAATGTGATTTATTTCGTAAATGGAATCAACAAAGTATGCACATTCTAAGTCATAATGACTTTCTATAGTTTGCGCATGCGTCCGGAAATAAGAAAAGCTTACTTCCACCCGTTTTTTAAAATCATAGCTTCTAGAAGGATTACATGATTTCTTAAAAAACATGAGTTTTACGAACATGTGATTTATTTCATAAATGGAATCAACAAAGTACGCACTTTCTATGTCATAATGACTTTCTATACTTTGCGCATGCGCAAACTAAGGAAATTCTACGTACTAACGACTTTCTATAGTTTGCGTATGCGTCCATAAATAAGAAAAGCTTACTTCACCCCATTTTTTAAAATCACAACTTCTAGAAGGTTTAAATGATTTCTTAAAAAACATGAGTTTTTAGAAAATGTGATTTATTTCATAAATGGAATCAACAAAGTATGCACATTCTACGTCATAACAACTTTCTAAAGTTTGCACATGCGTCCGGAAATAAGAAAAGCTTACTTCCGCCAGTTTTTTAAAATCACTGCTTCTAGAAGGTTTACATGATTTCTTGAAAAACACGAGTTTTTAGAAAATGTGATTTATTTAAGCAATGGAATCAGCGAACTATGCACATTCTATGTAATAACGACTTTCTATAGTTTTCGCATGCGTCCGAAAATTAGAAAAGCTTACTTCCCCTCGTTTTTTAAAATCACAGCTTCTAGAAGGTTTACATGATTTCTTAAAAAACACGAGTTTTTAGAAAATGTCATTTGTTTCATAAATGGAATCAACAAAGTATGAAAAAATTATGTCATAACGACTTTGTATCGTTTGTGCACGGGCAAACTATCCACATTCTACGTAATAACGACTTTCTATAGTATGCGCATGCGTCTGGAAATTAGAAAAGATTACTTTCCCCTTTTTTTAAATTCACAGCTTCTAGAAGGTTTACATGATTTCTTAAAAAACATGAGTTTTTAGAAAATGTGATTTATTTAATAAATGGAATCAACAAAGTATGCACATTCTACGTCATAACGACTTTCTATAGTTTGCGCATGCGTCCGAAAATAAGAAAAGCTTACTTCCCCCCATTTTTAAAATCACAGCTTCTCGAAGGATTACATGATTTTTAAAAAACATGAGTTTTACGAACATGTGATTTATTTCATAAATGGAATCTACAAAGTATGCACATTCTATGTCATAACGACTTTCTATAGTTTGCGCAAGCGGAAACTAAGAACATTCTACGTACTAACGACTTTCTATAGTTTGCGTATGCGTCCAGAAATAAGAAAAGCTTACTTCACCCCGTTTTTTAAAATCACAACTTCGAGAAGGTTTACATGATTTCTTAAAAAACACGAGTTTTTAGAAAATGTTATTAATTTCATAAATGGAATCAACAAAGTATGAACATTCTATGTCATAACGACTTTGTATGGTTTGCGCATGCGCAAACTATGCACATTCTAAGTAATAACGACTTTCTGTAGTTTGCGCATGTGTCCGGAAATAAGAAAAGCTTACTTCCGTCAGTTTTTTAAAATCAAAGCTTCCAGAAGGTTTACATGATTTCTTAAAAAACACGAGTTTTTAGAAAATGTGATTTATTTCATAAATGGAATCAACAAAGTATGCACATTCTCCGTCATAACGACTTTCTAAAGTTTGTGCATGCGTCCGGAAATAAGAAAAGCTTACTTCCGCCAGTTTTTTAAAATCACGGGTCTAGAAGGTTTACATGATTTCTTAAAAACCAGGAGTATTTAGAAAATGCGATTTATTTCATAAATGGAATTGACAAAGTATGCACATTCTAAGTCATAACGACTTTCTATAGTTTGCGCATGCGTCCAGAAATAAGAAAATCGTACTTCCCCTCGTTTTTTAAAGTCACAGCTTCTTGAAGGTTTACATGATTTCTTAAAAAACACGAGTTTTTAGAAAATGTGATTTATTTCATCAATGGAATCAACTAACTATGCACATTGTACGCAATAACGACTTTCTATAGTTTGCGAATGCGTCCGGAAATAAGAAAAGCTTACTTCCCCCTAGTTTTTAAAATCACAGCTTCTAGAAGATTTACATGATTTCATTAAAAACACGAGTTTTTAGAAAATGTCATTTATTTCATAAATGGAATGAAAAAGTATGAACATTCTATGTCATGACAAGTTTGTATAGTTTGCGCATGCGCAAACTATGCACATTCTAGGTAATAACGACTTTCTATAGTTTGTGAATGCGTCCGGAAATAAGAAAAGCTTACTTCCCCCCGTTTTTTAAAATCACAGCTTCTAGAAGGTTTACATGATTTCTTAAAAAAAATGGGTTTTTAGAAAATGTGATTTATTTCATAAATGGAATCAACAAAGTATGCACATTCTATGTCATAACAACTTTCGATAGTTTGCGCATGCGTCCGGAAATAAGAAAAGCTTACTTCCCCCCTTTTGTTTAAAATCACAGCTTCTAGAAGGTTTCCATGATTTCTTAAAAAAAATGGGTTTTTAGAAAATGTTATTTATTTCATAAATGGAATCAACAAAGTATGCACATTCTATGTCATAACGACTTTCTATAGTTTGCGCATGCGTATGGAAATAAGAAAAGCTTACTTGCCCGCGTTTTTTAAAATCACAGCTTCTAGAAGGTTTGCATGATTTCTTAAAAAACATGAGTTTTTAGAAAATGTCATTTATTTAATCAATGGAATCAACAAAGTATGCACATTATACGTAATAACGACTTTCTATAGTTTGAGTATGCGTCCGAAAATAAGAAAAGCTTACTTTCCCCCTTTTTTTAAATTCGCAGCTTCTAGAAGGTTTACATGATTTCTTAAAAAACACGAGTTTTTTGAAAATGTGATCTGTTTCATAAATGGAATCAACAAAGTATGCACATTCTATGTCATAACGAATTTCTATAGTTTGCGCATGCATCCGGAAATAAGAAAAGCTTACTTCCCCCCGTTTTTTAAAATCACAGCTGCCAGAAGGATAACATGATTTCTTAGAAAACATGAGTTTTTTGAAAATGTGATTTATTTCATAAATGGAATAAACAAAGTATGCACATTCTAAGTCATAACGACTTTCTATAGTTTGCGCATGGGTCCGGAAATAAGAAAAGCTTACTTCCCCCCGTTTTTTAAAATCACAGCGTCTAGAAGGATTACATGATTTCTTAAAAAACATGAGTTTTACGAACATGTGATTTATTTCATAAATGGAATCAACAAAGTATGCACTTTCTATGTCATAACGACTTTCTATAGTTTGCGCATGCGGAAACTAAGCACATTCTACGTACTAATGACTTTCTATAGTTTGCGTATGCGTCCATAAATAAGAAAAGCTTACTTCACCCCGTTTTTTACAATCACAACTTCTACAAGGTTTACATGATTTCTTAAAAAACACGAGTTTTTAGAAATGTGATTTATTTCATAAATCGAATCAACAAAGTATGCACATTCTATGTCATAACGACTTTGTATGGTTTGCGCATGGGCAAACTATGCACATTCTACGTAATAACGACTTTCTATAGTTTGCGCATGTGTCCGAAAATAAGAAAAGCTTACTTCCGCCAGTTTTTTAAAATCACAGATTCTAGAAGGTTTACATCATTTCTTAAAATCCATGAATATTTAGAAAATGTGATTTATTTCATAAATGGAATCAACAAAGTATGCACATTCTAAGCCATAACGACTTTCTATAGTTTGCGCATGCATTCGGAAATAAGAAAAGCTTACTTCCCCCCGTTTTTTAAAGTCATAACTTCTAGAAGGTTTACATGATTTCTTAAAAAACACGAGTTTTTAGAAAATGTGATTTATTAAATCAATGGAATAAACAAACTATGCACATTCTGCATAATAACGACTTTCTATAGTTTGCGAATGCGTCCGGAAATAAGAAAAGATTACTTTCCCCTGTTTGTTAAAATCACAGCTTCTAGAAGGTTTACATGATTTCTTAACAAACACAAGTTTTTAGAAAATGTAATTTATTTCATAAATGGAATCAACAAAGTATGCACATTCTATGTCATAACGAGTTTCTATAGTTTGCGAATACGCAAACTATGCACATTCTACTTACTAACGACTTTCTATAGTTTGCGTACTCATCCACAAATAAGAAAAACTTAATTCACCCCGTTTTTTAAAATCACAACTTCTAGAAGGTTTACATGATTTCTTAAAAAACACGAATTTTTAGAAAATGTGATTTATTTCATAAATGGAATAAAAAAAGTATGCCATTCTATGTCATAACGACTTTCTATGGTTTGGGCATGTGCAAACTATGCACATTCTACGTACTAACGACTTTCTATAGTTTGCGTATTCATCCGGAAATAAGAAAAGCTTACTTCTACCCGTTTTTTAAAATCACAACTTCTAGAAGGTTTACATGATTTCTTAAAAAACACGAGTTTTTAGAAAATGTGATTTATTTCAAAAATGGAATCAACAAAGTATGCACATTCTATGTGATAACGTTTTTGTATGGTTTGCGCATACGCAAACTATGCACATTCTATGTAATAACGACTTTCTATAGTTTGCGCATGCATCCGGAAATTAGACAAGCTTACTTCTGCCAGTTTTTTAAAATCACAGCTTCTAGAAGGTTTACATGATTACTTAAAAAACATGAGTTTTTAGAAAATGTGATTTATTTCATAAATGGAATCAACAAAGTATGCACATTCTACATCATAATGACTTTCTAAAGTTTGCGCATGGGTCCGGAAATAAGAAAAGCTTACTTCCCCCCGTTTTTTAAAATGACAGCTTCTAGAAGGTTGACATGATTTCCTAAAAAAAATGAGTTTTTAGAAAATGTGATTTATTTCATAAAAGGAATCAACAAAGTATGCACATTCTACGTCATAACGACTTTGTATAGTTTGTGTATGTGCAAACTATGCACATTCTAGGTAATAACGACTTTCTATAGTTTGCGCATGCGTCCAGAAATAAGAAAAGCTTACTTCCCCCCTTTTTTTAAATTCACAGCTTCTAGAAGGTTTACTTGATTTCTTAAAAAACATGAGTTGTTAGAAAATGTGATTTATTTCATAAATGGAATCAACAAAGTATGCACATTCTACATCATAACGACTTTCTATAGTTTGGCATGCGTTCGGAAATAAGAAAAGCTTACTTCCCCCCGTTTTTTTAAATCCCAGCTTCAAAAAGGTTTACATGATTTCTTAAAAAAAATGAGTTTTTAGAAAATGTGATTTATTTCATAAAAGGAATCAACAAAGTATGCACATTCTATGCAAAATGACTTTCTATAGTTTGCGCATGTGTTCGGAAATAAGAAAATCTTACTTCCCCCCTTTTGTTTAAAATCACAGCTTCTAGAAGGTTTCCATGATTTCTTAAAAAAAATAGGTTTTTAGAAAATGAGATTTATTTCATAAATGGAATCAACAAAGTATACACATTCTATGTCATAACGACTTTCTATAGTTTGCGCATGCGTATGGAAATAAGAAAAGCTTACTTCCCCCCGTTTTTTAAAATCACAACTTCTAGAAGGTTTACATGATTTCTGTTTCATAAATGGAATCAACAAAGTATGCACATTCTACGTCATAACGAATTTCTATAGTTTGTGCATGCATCCAGAAATAAGAAAAGCTTACTTCCCCCCGTTTTTTAAGATCACAGCTTCTAGAAGGTTTACATGATTTCTTAAAAAACACGAGTTTTTAGAAAATGTGATTTATTTCATAAATGGAATCAACAAAGTATGCACATTCTATGTGATAACGCTTTTTTATGGTTTGCGCATACGCAAACTATGCACATTCTATGTAATAACGACTTTCTATAGTTTGTGCATGCATCCGGAAATTAGACAAGCTTACTTCTGCCAGTTTTTTAAAATCACAGCTTCTAGAAGGTTTACATGATTTCTTAAAAAACACGAGTTTTTAGAAAATGTCATTTATTTCATAAATGGAATAAAAAACGTATGAACATTCGATGTCATAATGACTTTGTATAGTTTGCGCATGCGCAAACTATGCACATTCTAGGTAATAACAACTTTCTATAGTTTGCGCATGCGTCCAGAAATAAGAAAAGATAACTTCCCCCCTTTTTTTAAATTCATAGCTTCTAGAAGGTTTACATGATTTCTTAAAAAACACAAGTTTTTAGAAAATGTTATTATTTGATAAATGGAATCAACAAAGTATGCACATTCTACGTCATAACGACTTTCTATAGTTTGCGCATGTGTCCGGAAATAAGAAAAGCTTACTTCCCCCCGTTTTTTAAAATCATAGCTTCTAGAAGGTTTACATGATTTCTTAAAAAAAATGAGTTTTTGGAAAATGTGATTTATTTCATAAAAGGAATCAACAAAGTATGCACATTCTATGTCATAACGAATTTTTATAGTTTGCGCATGCGTATGGAAATAAGAAAAGCTCACTTCCCCCCGTTTTTTAAAATCACAGCTTCTAGAAGGTTTACATGATTTCTTAAAAAACACGAGTTTTTAAAAAATGTGATTTATTTCATAAATGGAATCAACAAAGTATGCACATTCTACATCATAACGAGTTTCTATAGTTTGCGCATGCGTCCGGAAATAAGAAAAGCCAACTTCCCCCCTTTTTTTAAATTCATAGATTCTAGAAGGTTTACATGATTTCTTAAAAATCACGAGTTTTTAGAAAATGTGTTTTATTTAATCAATGGAATCAACAAACTATGCACATTCTACGTAATAAAAACTTTCTATAGTTTGCACATGCGTGCGGAAATAAGAAAAGCTTACTTCCCCCCGGTTTTTAAAATCACAGCTTCTAGAAGGTTTACATGATTTCTTAAAAAACATGAGTTTTTAGAAAATGTGATTTATTTCATAAATGGAATCAACAAAGTATGCACATTCTACATCATAATGACTTTCTAAAGTTCGCGCATGGGTCCGGAAAAAAGAAAAGCTTACTTCCGCCAGTTTTTTAAAATCACTGCTTCTAGAAGGTTTACATGATTTCTTGAAAAACATGAGTTTTTAGAAAATGTGATTTATTTCATAAATTGAATCAACAAAGTATGCACATTCTACGTCATAACAACTTTCTATAGTTTGCGCATGCATCCAGAAATAAGAAAAGCTTAGTTCCCCCCGATTTTTGAAAATCACTGCTTCTAGAAGGTTTACATGATTTCTTAAAAAAAATGAGTTTTAAAAAATGTGATTTATTTCATAAAAGGAATCAACAAAGTATGCAAATTCTACGTCATAACAACTTTCTATAATTTGCGCATGCATCCGGAAATAAGAAAAGCTTACTTCCCCCTGTTTTTTAAAATCACAGCTTCTAGAAGGTTTCTATGATTTCTTAAAAAACACGAGTTTTTAGAAAATGTGATTTATTTCATCAATGGTATCAACAAACTATGCACATTCTACATAATAACGACTTTCTATAGTTTGCGAATGCATCCGGAAATAAGAAAAGCTTACTTCCCCCTGTTTTTTAAAATCACAGCTTCTAGAAGGTTTACATGATTTCTTAAAAAACACGAGTTTTTAGAAAATGTCATTTACATAAATGGAATAAAAAAAGTATGAACATTCTATGTCATAACGACTTTGTATAGTTTGCGCAAGCGCAAACGATGCACATTCTAGGTAATAACGACTTTCTATAGTTTCCGCATGCGTCCGGAAACAAGAAAATCTTACTTCCCCCCTTTTTTTATATTCGCAGCTTCTAGAAGGTTTACATGATTTCTTAAAAAACACGAGTTTTTAGAAAATATGATTTATTTCTTAAATGGAATCAACAAAGTATGGACATTCTTCGTCATAACGACTTTCTATAGTTTGCGCATGCGTCCGGAAATAAGAAAAGCTTACTTCCACCCGTTTTTTAAAATCACGGCTTCTAGAAGGTTTACATGATTTCTTAAAAAACATGAGTTTTTAGAAAATGTCATTTGTTTCATAAATGGAATCAACAAAGTATGAACAAACTATGCCATAACGACTTTGTATAGTTTGCGCATGAGTCAACTATGCACATTCTACGTAATAACGACTTTCTATAGTTTGTGCATGCGTCTGGAAATAAGAAAAGCTTACTTTCCCCCTTTTTTTAAATTCTCAGCTTCTAGAAGGTTTACATGATTTCTTAAAAAACACGAGTTTTTAGAAAATGTGATTTATTGAGTAAATGGAATCAACAAAGTATGAACATTCTACGTCATAATGACTTTCTATAGTTTGCGCATGCGTCCGGAAATAAGAAAAGCTTACTTCCCCCCGGTTTTTAAAATCATAGCTTCTAGAAGGTTTACATGATTTCTTAAAAAACACGAGTTTTTAGAAAATGTCATTTATTTCATAAATGGAATCAAAAAAGTATGAACATTCTATGTCATAACGACTTTGTATAGTTTGCGCGTGCGCAAACTATGCACATTCTAGGTAATAACGACTTTCTATAGTTTGCGCATGCATCCAGAAATAAGAAAAGCTTACTTCCCCCCTTTTTTTAAATTCACAGCATCTAGAAGGTTTACATGATTTCTTAAAAAACAGAAGTTTTTAGAAAGTGTGATTTATTTCATAAATGGAATCAACCAAGTATGCACATTCTATGTCATAACGAATTTCTATAGTTTGCGAATGCGTCCGGAAATAAGGAAAGCTTACTTCCCCCCGTTTTTTAAAAAGACAGCTTCTAGAAGGTTTACATGATTTCTTAAAAAAAATGAGTTTTTAGAAAATCTGATTTATTTCATGAAAGGAATCAACAAAGTATGCACATTCTACGTCATAACGACTTTGTATAGTTTGCGCATGTGCAAACTATGCACATTCTAGGTAATAACGACTTTCTATAGTTTGCGCATGCGTCCAAAAATAAGAAAAGCTTACTTCCCCCCTTTTTTTAAATTCACAGCTTCTAGAAGGTTTACTTGATTTCTTAAAAAACACGAGTTTTTAGAAAATGTGATTTATTTCATAAATGGAATACACAAAGTATGCACATTCTACGTCATAACGACTTTCTATAGTTTGCACATGCGTTCGGAAGTAAGAAAAGCTTACTTCCCCCCGTTTTTTTAAATCACAGCTTCTAGAAGGTTTACATGATTTCTTAAAAAAAATGAGTTTTTAGAAAATGTGATTTATTTCATAAAAGGAATCAACAAAGTATGCACCTTCTACGCAAAACGACTTTCTATAGTTTGCGCATGCATTCGGAAATAAGAAAAGCTTACTTCCCCCCTTTTGTTTAATATCACAGCTTCTAGAAGGTTTCCATGATTTCTTAAAAAAAAATAGGTTTTTAGAAAATGTGATTTATTTCATAAATGGAATCAACAAAGTATGCACATTCTATGTCATAACGACTTTCTATAGTTTGCGCATGCGTATGGAAATAAGAAAAGCTTACTTCCCCCCGTTTTTTAAAATCACAGCTTCTAGAAGGTTTACATGATTTCTTTAAAAACACGAGTTTTTAGAAAATGTCATTTATTTAATCAATGGAATCAACAAACTATGCACATTATACGTAATAACGACTTTCTATAGTTTGAGTATCGGTCCGAAAATAACAAAAGTTTACTTTCCCCCTTTTTTTAAATTCACGGCTTCTAGAATGTTTACATGATTTCTTAAAAAACACGAGTTTTTAGAAAATGTGATCTGTTTCATAAATGGAATCAACAAAGTATGCACATTCTACGTCAACGAATTTCTATAGTTTGCGCATGCGTCCGGAAATAAGAAAAGCTTACTTCCCCCCGTTTTTTAAAATCACAGCTTCTAGAAGGTTTACATGATTTCTTAAAAAACACGAGTTTTTAGAAAATGTGATTTATTTCATAAATGGAATCAACAAACTATGCACATTCTAAGTCATAACGACTTTCTAACGTTTGCGCATGCCGCCAAAAATAAGAAAAGCTTACTTCCCCCCATTTTTTAAAATCACAGCTTCTAGAAGGTTTACATGATTTCTCAAAAAACACGAGTTTTTAGAAAATGTGATTTATTTCATCAATGGAATCAACAAACTATGCACATTCTACGTAATAACGACTTTCTATAGTTTGCGAATGCGTCCGGAAATAAGAAAAGCTTACTTCCCCCCGGTTTTTAAAATCACAGCTTCTAGAAGGTTTACATGATTTCTTAAAAAACATGAGTTTTTAGAAAATGTCATTTATTTCATAAATGGAATAAAAAAAGTATGAACATTCTATGTCATAACGACTTTGTATAGTTTGCGCATGCGTCCGGAAATAGGAAAAGCTTACTTCCCCCCGTTTTTTAAAATCACAGCTTCTAGAAGGTTTACATGATTTCTTGAAAAAACGAGTTTTTAGAAAATGTGATTTATTTCAAAAAAGGAATCAACAAAGTATGCACATTCTACATCATAACGACTTTGTATAGTTTGTGCATGTGCAAACTATGCACATTCTAGGTAATAACAACTTTCTATAGTTTCCGCATGCGTCCGGAAATAAGAAAAGCTTACTTGCCCCCTTTCTTTAAATTCACAGCTTCTAGAAGGTTTACTTGATTTCTTAGGAAACACGAGTTTTTAGAAAATGTGATTTATTTCCTAAATGGAATCAACAAAGTATGCACATTCTACATCATAACGACTTTCTATAGTTTGCGCATCCGTCCGGAAATAAGAAAAGCTTACTTCCCCCCGTTTTTTAAAATCACAGCTTCTAGAAGGTTTACATGATTTCTTAAAAAAATGAGTTTTTAGAAAATGTGATTTATTTCATAAAAGGAATCAACAAAGTATGCACATTCTACGTCAAAACGACTTTCTATAGTTTGCGCATGCGTCCGGAAATAAGAAAAGCTTACTTCCTCCCTTTTGTTTAAAATCACAGCTTCTAGAAGGTTTTCATGATTTCTTAAAAAAACGGGTTTTTAGAAAATGTGATTTATTTCATAAATGGAATCAACAAAGTATGCATATTCTACGTCATAACGACTTTCTATAGTTTGCGCATGCATATGGAAATAAGAAAAGCTTACTTCCCCCCATTTTTTAAAATCAGAGCTTCTAGAAGGTTTACATGATTTCTTAAAAAACACGAGTTTTTAGAAAATGTCATTTATTTCATAAATGGAATAAAAAACGTATGAACATTCTATGTCATAATGACTTTGTATAGTTTGCGCGTGCGCAAACTATGCACATTCTAGGTAATAACAACTTTCTATAGTTTGCGCATGCGTCCGGAAATAAGAAAAGATAACTTCCCCCCCTTTTTTAAATTCATAGCTTCTAGAAGGTTTACATGATTTCTTAAAAAACACAAGTTTTTAGAAAATGTTATTATTTTATAAATGGAATCAACAAAGTATGCACATTCTACGTCATAACGACTTTCTATAGTTTGCGCATGCGTCCGGAAATAAGAAAAGCTTACTTCCCCCCGTTTTTTAAAATCATAGCTTCTAGAAGGTTTACATGATTTCTTAAAAAAAATGAGTTTTTGGAAAATGTGATTTATTTCATAAAAGGAATCAACAAAGTATGCACATTCTATGTCATAACGACTTTTTATAGTTTGCGCATGCGTATGGAAATAAGAAAAGCTCACTTCCCCCCGTTTTTTAAAATCACAGCTTCTAGAAGGTTTACATGATTTCTTAAAAAACACGAGTTTTTAGAAAATGTGATTTATTTCATAAATGGAATCAACAAAGTATGCACATTCTACATCATAACGATTTTCTATAGTTTGCGCATGTGTCCGGAAATAAGAAAAACTTACTTCTCCCCGTTTTTTAAAATCACAGCTTCTAGAAGGTTTACATGATTTCTCAAAAAACACGAGTTTTTAGAAAATGTGATTTATTTCATCAATGGAGTCAACAAACTATGCACATTCTACATAATAACGAATTTCTATAGTTTGCGAATGCGTCCGGAAATAAGAAAAGCTTACTTCCCCCCGGTTTTTAAAATCACAACGTCTAGAAGGTTTACATGTTTTCTTAAAAAACATGAGTTTTTAGAAAATGTCATTTATTTCATAAATGGAATGAAAAAAGTATGAACATTCTATGTCATAACAACTTTGTATAGTTTGCGCGTGCGCAGACTATGCACATTCTAGGTAATAACAACTTTCTATAGTTTGTGCATGCGTCCGGAAATAAGAAAAGCCAACTTCCCCCCTTTTTTTAAATTCATAGATTCTAGAAGGTTTACATGATTTCTTAAAAAACACAAGTTCTTAGAAAATGTTATTTATTTCATAAATGGAATCAACAAAGTATGCACATTTTGTAATGCTCTGGTTTTTTTCAGCAGAGCACTGAGTAAAATTTCAGAGTTAATTTTCTATGTATTAAACTTTATCAAGTGTATGGAAGTCAATTTCTAACAATTACTATGTGCCTAAATGATATTTAGTGTACTGTCGTGTTTTCATCACCCTTACATTCGTAATTTAAAATAAACAAACATATCATTATTTTCTTTTCAACAATCATGTTCCAGCATAAGAATATGTTTCACAACTTAGTAAATCAGTAGATAGCAAGTTATGCATATTTACAGTAAGATTTAGCATAATAATCAAATAACGTAAATAACAAGGAAATTACCTTATGCTGATGCTAACCGTAGGTTGTAGCAGGTTGTATAACCCCTTAGACAGCCAAAATGAAGTGTCCACCCTACCGACCAGCTATTATCTTGCTGGTCCTTGGAAATCAAAGGATTTCCAAGCCCCCGAGCCCACAATCTGATAATCCCGAGAGCAGTCCTCTCTTCGGTTCTCCAAACTTTCTGTTCTCCCAAACTTTCTGTTCTCCAAAACCCTCTTTTCTTCCCTCAAAAAACCCCCCTTTTACTCCAAGCTCTCCCCCTCTATATACTTTCCCTTACTCGAGAATATCTTGGGCTTACTCCACCGCCCCAAAATCCCCCTCTCGAGCCCCTCAACATTTACTCCTATCCCCAGTTCATTCATACACGGTTCTTTATAAAAAAATGTATAATTAATTACCCTCATGGAAAATTTATTTGGTTTTGGATTGACGGTCGTAAGTATTTATTACGGTGGGAATTATCACCCAAAGGTTATCCATTCGGGACAAGCTTCATTAATTACAAGTCTATTCGCCATCCTTGGTATTTAATGTTATTAATGTAATTAATAAAATATTATATAATTAGTTGACCCTTTTCAACTTGGACATGATGTGTCTTAATGGTCTACCTTATCCGTCGAGATCACTTATCTTGAGGTTTAAATTCCAAGATTAATATTGAATAATTAAATAACCATTTTCCATCACATCATGTTCATTCCAAAAATAGTTATCCTATTATGTCTAACTTAGAAATGTAAAATAATCACATTCTAATCATTCATTAATCAATATTTAAATTTCACCTATTTTGCAATTGTTACGACATGGGTAGTAGTATTATTAAAATAAATTTTAGGTAATAATATTAATTTAAATCCCCATAAGGTAATAATAATGGTGAATTTAATAAAGATGTCTTTTACATCATTTGTTTATCACATGAGTACCCTAACATCTACATAGTATCATCGTTCTTCTAAACAAAGCACCCTTAAGTGCTTAAACAACCTTACTGATTAACTAAACAGTACCCTTATCTTATTTACAACAATTCTCAGACGACAATGTTAACTAATGACACTTGTCTCAATTGTATATCACAATGTTTACCAACGGGTAATGCGTAGCTTAGTTGACTTGTTTTATACATCTTAGATAACTTTATATTCATTATCTGAATTCGGTCAATGCATGATTAACCTAATTACTTATGACAACTTATACATTTATTCAATATGTTAAGTGTTTGTATATCGATACTAGTGTACATGTGCAAGGTGTGCATGCGTGGCCAGCGTATGCACACATCATAAATGTACTATAGACAAACCCCATCCGGCCTATGCATACCTGCTAACTAATAGTAGTATTTACCCCCATGTAGAAGAACAAACATAATATATATAGTACAATTACTTCAACATTCTCAGTTATTTAACAGTTAATTCTTTACGATTTCACATCATTCTCTTTATCTTTACATTAGTTTAATCACTCATGTACAAGGAAGGGTGCCTACTACCACTAACTCAGAATCAAGGAATACTAAACCCCCAACAGTACTAACTAACACATCCTCCCATCATAACCTACGTCCAGCATCCTCCCTATCCTTCCTCTGCTAGTACACAAGTGGATGTCGGACTCACCGATCTGACCACATAGAACTTGAGAGTGATAGCGTCGGCTGAACAGTGGACCTATCCTCCCCTAGCAGGCATCCGACCATCGTCATCACAACAACAAGGGGAGCGTGTCTCAGCACGGCCCTCCCACGACCTCGGGTCTCATGGAAACATAGGGTGGGAAACACATCCATCCCTCTCAACATACTGGGCCTACGCCCTTATCAACTCATACTTTGCTGCTATCGGGATTATCAGTTTGTGTTATCGTATCCTCATTTTGGCTGCTAAGGTTTGCTGTATGAACATGTTTTTCCTTTCCAATATATATCAGATCAAGTAACTGGCTATCCCATAGCCCTTGTGTCCTGTAGGTTAGTATTTTGCAAAATACAAATTTATAGAAAACATTTCCCATTGATCGCCAATTGATCCATGCTATCAAAATCATTTTATTTCATGCAACCCTTTTAGCTCATCATAGATCCGTATGACATATAACACTTCAATAATTCATATAAGAAGATGGTATCCACGTACCGAATCATATATTTCACATTTCATTAATGAAAACATATAAACATATACTGTAATCGTAAAATAACGAATTCATATGATAATCATGACATTATAACTGCATAACATAGTAACATCATAATCATGGTGAAATCACAAGACAGAGTAACATCATATAATGAGGTCCAATATAGTTTACTCAGTCGAGCTGAGTTCAACAAAATATATAAGAAATAAAGTATGGTGTGTCTAACTAATAAATATGTCGAATCAAAAATATGGGCATTACACATTCTCCGTCATAACGACTTTCTATAGTTTGCGCATGTGTCCGGAAATAAGAAAAGCTTACTTCCCCCCTTTTTTTAAATTCATAGCTTCTAGAAGGTTTACTTGATTTCTTAAAAAACATGAGTTTTTAGAAAATGTGATTTATTTCATATATGGAATCAACAAAGTATGCACATTCTACATCATAACGACTTTCTATAGTTTGCGCATGCGTCTGGAAATAAGAAAAGCTTACTTCACCCCGTTTTTTAAAATCACAGCTTCTAGAAGGTTTACATGATTTCTTAAAAAAAATGACTTTTTAGAAAATGTGATTTATTTCATAAAAGGAATCAACAAAGTATGCACATTCTATGGAAAAAGACTTTCTATAGTTTGTGCATGCGTTAGGAAATAAGAAAAGCTTACTTCCCCCCTTTTGTTTAAAATCACAGCTTCTAGAAGGTTTCCATGATTCCTTAAAAAAAATGGGTTTTTAGAAAATGTGATTTATTTCATAAATGGAATCAACAAAGTATTCACATTCTACGTCATAACGACTTTCTATAGTTTGCGCATGCGTATGGAAATAAGAAAAGCTTACTTCCCCCCGTTTTTTAAAATCACAGCTTCTAGAAGGTTTACATGATTTCTTAAAAACCACGAGTTTTTAGAAAATGTGATTTATTTCATCAATGGAATCAACAAAGTATTCGCATTCTAAGTCATAATGAATTTCTATAGTTTGCGCATGCGTCCGGAAATAAGAAAAGCTTACTTCCCCCCGTTTTTTAAAATCACAGCTTCTAGAAGGATTACATGATTTCTTAAAAAACATGAGTTTTACGAACATGTGATTTATTTCATAAATAGAATCAACAAAGTATGCACATTCTATGTCATAACGACTTTCTATAGTTTGCGCATGCGCAAACCAAGCACATTCTACGTACTAAGGACTTTCTATAGTTTGCTTATGCGTCCAGAAATAAGAAAAGCTTACTTCACCCCGTTTTTTAAAATCACAACTTCTAGAAGGTTTACATGATTTCTTAAAAAACACTAGTTTTTAGAAAATGTGATTTATATCATAAATGGAATCAACAAAGTATGCACATTCTATGTCATAACGACTTTGTATGGTTTGCGCATGCGCAAACTATGCACATTCTACGTAATAACGACTTTCTATAGTTTGCGCATGTGTCCGGAAATTAGAAAAGCTTACTTCTACCAGTTTTTTAAAATCACAGTTCTAGAAGGTTTACATGATTTCTTAAAAAACACAAGTTTTTAGAAAATGTGATTTATTTCATAAATGGAATCATCAAAGTATGCACATTCTAAGTCATAATGACTTTCTATAGTTTGTGCATGCGTCCGAAAATAAGAAAAGCTTACTTCGCCTCGTTTTTTAAAGTCATAGCATCTCGAAGGTTTACATGATTTCTTAAAAAACACGAGTTTTTAGAAAATGTGATTTATTTCATCAATGGAATCAACAAACTATACACATTCTACATAATAACGAATTTCTATAGTTTGGGAATGCGTCCGGAAATAAGAAAAGCTTACTTCCCCCCGGTTTTTAAAATCACAGCTTCTAGAAGGTTTACATGATTTCTTAAAAAACACGTGTTTTAAGAAAATGTCATTTATTTCATAAATGGAATAAAAAACGTATGAACATTCTATGTCATAACGACTTTCTATAATTTGCGCGTGCGCAAACTATGCACATTCTAGCTAATAACAACCTTCTATAGTTTGCGCATGCGTCCGGAAATAAGAAAAGCTAACTTCCCCCCTTTTTTTAAATTCATAGCTTCTAAAAGGTTTACATGATTTCTTAAAAAATACAAGTTTTTAGAAAATGTTATTTATTTCATAAATGGAATCAACAAAGTATGCACATTCTACGTCATAACGACTTTCTATACTTTGCGCATGCGTCCGGAAATAAGAAAAGCTTACTTCCCCCCGTTTTTTAAAGTCACAGCTTCTAGAAGGTTTACATGATTTCTTAAAAAACATGAGTTTTTAGAAAATGTGATTTATTTCATAAATGGAATCAACAAAGTATGCACATTATAAGTCATAATGACTTTCTATAGTTTGCGCATGCATCCGGAAATAAGAAAAGCTTACTTCCCCCCGTTTTTTAAAATCATAGCTTCTAGAAGGTTTACATGATTTCTCAAAAAACATGAGTTTTTAGAAAATGTGATTTATTTCATAAATGGAATCAACATAGTATGCACATTCTAAGTCATAACGACATTCGATAGTTTGCGCATGCGTCTGGAAATAAGAAAAGCTTACTTCCGCCCGTTTTTTAAAATCACAGCTTCTAGAAGGTTTACATGATTTCTTAAAAAACATGAGTTTTTAGAAAATGAGATTTATTTCATCAATGGAAACAACAAACTATGCACATTCTACGTAATAACGAATTTCTATAGTTTGTGCATGTCTCCGGAAATTAGAAAAGCTTACTTCTGTTGGTTTTTTAAAATCACAGCTTCTAGAAGGTTTACATGATTTCTTAAAAACCACGAGTCTTTAGAAAATGTGATTTATTTCATAAATGGAATCATCAAAGTATGCACATTCTACATCATAACGACTTTATATAGTTTGCGCATGCGTCCGGAAATAAGAAAAGCTTACTTCCCCCCGTTTTTTAAAGTCACAGCTTCTAGAAGGTTTACATGATTTCTTAAGAAACACGAGTTTTTAGAAAATGTGATTGATTTCATCAATGGAATCAACAAACAATGCACATTCTACATAATAACTACTTTCTATGGTTTTCGAATTCGTCCGGAAACAAGAAAAGCTTACTTCCCCCCGTTTTTTCAAATCACAGCTTCTAGAATGTTTACATGATTTCTTAAAAAACATGAGTTTTTAGAAAATATCATTTATTTGATAAATGGAATCAACAAAGTATGAACATTCTATGTCATAACGACTTTGTATAGTTTGCGCATCTGCAAACTATGCACATTCTTTGTAATATCGACTTTCTATAGTTTGCGCATGCGTCTGGAAATAAGAAAAGCTTACTTCCCCCCTTTTTTTCAATTCACAGCTTCTAGAAGGTTTACATGATTTCTTAAAAAACACGAGTTTTTAGAAAATGTGATTTATTTCATAAATGGAATCAAAAAAGTATGCACTTTCTACGTCATAACGACTTTCTATAGTTTGCGCATGCGTCCGGAAATAAGAAAAGCTTACTTCCCCCCGTTTTTTAAAATCACAGCTTCTACAAGGTTTACATGATTTCTCAGAAAACACGAGTTTTTAGAAAATGTGATTTATTTCATCAATGGAGTCAACAAACTATGCACATTCTACGTAATAACGAATTTCTATAGTTTGCGAATGCGTCCGGAAATAAGAAAAGCTTACTTCCCCCCAGTTTTTAAAATCACAGCTTCTAGAAGGTTTACATGATTTCTCAAAAAACATGAGTTTTTAGAAAATGTGATTTATTTCATCAATGGAATCAACAAACTATGCACATTCTACGTAATAACGACTTTCTCTAGTTTGCGCATGCGTCCGGAAATAAGAAAAGCTTACTTCCCCCCGTTTTTTAAAATCACAGCTTCTAGAAGGATTACATGATTTCTTAAAAAATATGAGTTTTTAGAAAATGTCATTTATTTCATAAATGGAATCAAAAACGTATGAACATTCTATGTCATAACGACTTTGTATAGTTTGCGCTTGGGAAAACTATGCACATTCTAGGTAATAACGACTTTCTATAGTTTGCGCATGCGTCTAGAAATAAGAAAAGCTTACTTCGCCCCATTTTTTAAAATCACAGCTTCTAGAAGGTTTACATGATTTCTTAATAAACACGAGTTTTTAGAAAATGTGATTTATTTAATCAATGGAATCAACAAACTATGCACATTCTACGTAATGACGACTTTCTATAGTTTGCGCATGCGTCCGGAAATAAGAAAAGCTGACTTCCCCCCGTTTTTTAAAATCACAGCTTCTAGAAGGTTTACATGATTTCTCAAAAAAAATGAGTTTTTAGAAAATGTTATTTATTTCATAAAAGGAATCAACAAAGTATGCACATTCTACGTCATAACGACTTTCTATAGTTTGCGCATGCGTCTGGAAATAAGAAAAGCTTACTTCCTCCCATTTTTTAAAATCACAGCTTCTAGAAGGTTTACATGATTTCTTAATAAACATGAGTTTTTAGAAAATGTGATTTATTTAATCAATGGAATCAACAAACTATGCACATTCTACGTAATAACGACTTTCTATAGTTTGCGCATGCGTCCGGAAATAAGAAAAGCTTACTTCCCCCCGTTTTTTAAAATCACAGCTTCTAGAAGGATTACATGATTTCTTAAAAAATATGAGTTTTACGAACATGTGATTTATTTCATAAATGGAATCAAAAAAGTATGCACATTCTATGTCATCACGAGTTTCTGTAGTTTGCGCATGCGCAAACTAAGCACATTCTACGTACTAACGACTTTCTATAGTTTACGTTTGCATCCAGAAATAAGAAAAACTTAGTGCACCCCTTTTTTTTAAATCACAACTTCTAGAAGGTTTACATGATTTCTTAAAAAACACGAGTTTTTAGAAAATGTTATTTATTTCATAAATGGAATCAACAAAGTATGCACATTCTATGTCATAACGACTTTGTATGGTTTGCGCATGCGCAAACTATGCACATTCTACGTAATAACGACTTTCTATAGTTTGCGCATGTGTCCGGAAATTAGAAAAGCTTACTTCTGCCAGTTTTTTAAAATCACAGTTCTAGAAGGTTTACATGATTTCTTAAAAAACACGAGTTTTTAGAAAATGTGATTTATTTCATCAATGGAATCAACAAAGTATGCACATTCTACATCATAACGACTTTCTATAGTTTGCGCATGTGTCCGGAAATTAGAAAAGCTTACTTCCGCCAGTATTTTAAAATCACAGCTTCTAGAAGGTTTCCATGATTTCTTAAAAACCACGAGTTTTTAGAAAATGTGATTTATTTCATAAATGGAATCATCAAAGTATGCACATTCTACGTCATAACGACTTTCTATAGTTTGCGCATGCGTATGGAAATTAGAAAAGCTTACTTCTGCCAGTTTTTTAAAATCACAGTTCTAGAAGGTTTACATGATTTCTTAAAAAACACGAGTTTTTAGAAAATGTGATTTATTTCATAAATGGAATCAACAAAGTATGCACATTCTAAGTCATAACGACTTTCTATAGTTTGCGCATGCGTACGGAAATAAGAAAAACTTACTTCCCCCCGTTTTTTAAAATCACAGCTTCTAGAAGGTTTACATGATTTCTCAAAAAACATGAGTTTTTAGAAAATGTGATTTATTTCATAAATGGAATCAACAAAGTATGCACATTCTACGTCATAACGACTTTCTATAGTTTGCGCATGTGTCCGGAAATTAGAAAAGCTTACTTCCGCCAGTATTTTAAAATCACAGCTTCTAGAAGGTTTCCATGATTTCTTAAAAACCACGAGTTTTTAGAAAATGTGATTTATTTCATAAATGGAATCATCAAAGTATGCACATTCTACGTCATAACGACTTTCTATAGTTTGCGCATGCGTATGGAAATTAGAAAAGCTTACTTCTGCCAGTTTTTTAAAATCACAGTTCTAGAAGGTTTACATGATTTCTTAAAAAACACGAGTTTTTAGAAAATGTGATGTATTTCATAAATGGAATCAACAAAGTATGCACATTCTATGTCATAACGACTTTGTATGGTTTGCGCATGCGCAAACTATGCACATTCTACGTAATAACGACTTTCTATAGTTTGTGCATGTGTCCGGAAATTAGAAAAGCTTACTTCTGCCAGTTTTTTAAAATCACAGTTCTAGAAGGTTTACATGATTTCTTAAAAAACACAAGTTTTTAGAAAATGTGATTTATTTCGTAAATGGAATCAACAAAGTATGCACATTCTACGTCATAACGACTTTCTAAAGTTTGCGCATGCATTCGGAAATAAGAAAAGCTTACTTACGCCAGTTTTTTAAAATCACAGCTTCTAGAAGGTTTACATGATTTCTTAAAAACAACGAGTTTTTAGAAAATGTGATTTATTTCATAAATGGAATCATCAAAGTATGCACATTCTACGTCATAACGACTTTCTATAGTTTGCGCATGCGTATGGAAATAAGAAAAGCGTACTTCCCCCCTTTTTTTAAAATCACAGCTTCTAGAAGGTTTACATGATTTCTTAAAAAACACTAGTTTTTAGAAAATGTGATTTATTTCATAAATGGAATCAACAAAGTATGCAAATTCTAAGTCATAACGACTTTCTATAGTTTGTGCATGCGTCCGGAAATAAGATAAGCTGACTTCCCCTCGTTTTTTAAAATCACAGCTTCTAGAAGGTTTACATGATTTCTCAAAAAACATGAGTTTTTAGAAAATGTGATTTATTTCTTAAAATGAATCAACAAAGTATGCACATTCTATGTCATAACGAATTTATATAGTTTGCGCATGCATCCGGAAATAAGAAAAGCTTACATCCCCCCGTTTTGTAAAGTCACAGCTTCTAGAAGGTTTACATGATTTCTTAAAAACCACGAGTTTTTAGAAAATGTGATTTATTTCATCAACGGAATCAACAAACTATGCACATTCTACGTAATAACTACTTTCTATAGTTTGCGAATGCGTCCGGAAATAAGAAAAGCTTACTTCCCCCCGTTTTTTAAAATCACATCTTCTAGAATGTTTACATGATTTCTTAAAAAACATGAGTTTTTAGAAAATATCATTTATTTCATAAATGGAAACAACAAAGTATGAACATTCTATGTGATAACGACTTTGTCTAGTTTGCGCATGCGTCCAGAAATAAGAAAAGCTTGCTTCCCCCCGTTTTTTAAAATCACAGCTTCTAGAAGGTTTACATGATTTCTCAAAAAACACGAGTTTTTAGAAAATGTGATTTATTTCATCAATGGAATCAACAAACTATGCAAATTCTACGTAATAACGACTTTCTATAGTTTGCGAATGCGTCTAGAAATAATAAAAGCTTACTTCCCCCCGGTTTTTAAAATCACAACTTCTAGAAGGTTTACATGATTTCTTAAAAAACACGATTTTTTAGAAAATGTCATTTATTTCATAAATGGAATAAAAAAAGTATGAACATTCTATGTCATAACGACTTTGTATGGTTTGTGCATGCGCAAACTATGCACATTCTACGTAATAACGACTTTCTATAGTTTGCGCATGTGTCCGGAAATTAAAAAAGCTTACTTCTGCCAGTTTTTTAAAATCACAGTTCTAGAAGGTTTACATGATTTCTTAAAAAACATGAGTTTTTAGAAAATGTGATTTATTTCATAAATGGAATCAACAAAGTATGCACATTCTACGTCATAAAGACTTTCTAAAGTTTGCGCATGCGTTCGGAAATAAGAAAAGCTTACTTCCGCAAGTTTGTTAAAATCACAGCTTCTAGAAGGTTTACATGATTTCTTAAAAACCACGAGTTTTTAGAAAATGTGATTTATTTCATAAATGGAATCATCAAAGTATGGACATTCTACGTCATAACGACTTTCTATAGTTTGCGCATGTGTATGGAAATTAGAAAAGCTTACTTCTGCCAGTTTTTTAAAATCATAGTTCTAGAAGGTTTACATGATTTCTTAAAAAACATGACTTTTTAGAAAATGTGATTTATTTCATAAATGGAATCAACAAAGTATGCACATTCTAAGTCATAACGAATTTCTATAGTTTGCGCATGCGTCTAGAAATAAGAAAAGCTTACTTCCCCCCGTTTTTTAAAATCACAGCTTCTAGAAGGTTTACATGATTTCTCAAAAAACATGAGTTTTTAGAAAATGTGATTTATTTCATAAAATGAATCAACAAAGTATGCACATTCTACGTCATAACGACTTTATATAGTTTGCGCATGCGTCTGGAAATAAGAAAAACTTACTTCCCCCCGTTTTTTAAAGTCACAGCTTCTAGAAGGTTTACATGATTTCTTAAAAAACATGAGTTTTTAGAAAATGTGATTTATTTCATCAATGGAATCAACAAACTATGCACATTCTACGTAATAACGACTTTCTATAGTTTGCGCATGTGTCCGGAAATAAGAAAAGCTTACTTCTGCCATTTTTTTAAAATCATAGCTTCTAGAAGGTTTACATGATTTCTTAAAAAACACGAGTTTTTAGAAAATGTGATTTATTTCATAAAAGGAATCAACAAAGTATGCACATTCTACGTCATAACGACTTTATATAATTTGCGCATGCATCTGGAAATAATAAAAACTTACTTCCCCCCGTTTTTTAAAGTCACAGCTTCTAGAAGGTTTACATGATTTCTTAAAAAACATGAGTTTTTAGAAAATGCGATTTATTTCATCAATGGAATCAACAAACTATGCACATTCTACGTAATAACGACTTTCTATAGTTTGCGCATGTGTCCGGAAATAAGAAAAGCTTACTTCTGCCAGTTTTTTAAAATCACAGCTTCTAGAAGGTTTACATGATTTCTTAAAAAACACGAGTTTTTAGAAAATGTGATTTATTTCATAAATGGAATCAACAAAGTATGCACATTCTACGTCATAACGACTTTCTAAAGTTTGCGCATGCGTCCGGAAATAAGAAAAGATTACTTCCGCCAGTTTTTTAAAATCACACCTTCTAGAAGGTTTACATGATTTCTTAAAAACCACGAGTTTTTAGAAAATGTGATTTATTTCATAAATGCAATCATCAAAGTATGCACATTCTAAGTCATAACGTCTTTCTATAGTTTGTGCATGCGTCCGGAAATAAGAAAAGCTTACTTCCCCTCATTTTTTAAATTTACAGCTTCTAAAAGGTTTACATGATTTCTTAAAAAACACGAGTTTTTAGAAAATGTGATTTATTTCATCAATGGAATCAACAAATTATGCACATTCTACGTAATAACGACTTTCTATAGTTTGTGAATGCGTCCGGAAATAAGAAAAGCTTACTTCCCCCCGGTTTTTAAAATCACAACTTCTAGAAGGTTTACATGATTTTTTAAAAAACACGAGTTTTTAGAAAATGTCTTTTATTTCATAAATGGAATAAAAAACGTATGAACATTCTATGTCATAACGACTTTGCATACTTTGCCCGTGCGCAAACTATGCACATTCTAGGTAATAACAACTTTCTATAGTTTGCGCATCCGTCCGGAAATAAGAAAAGCTAACTCCCCCCCTTTTTTTAAATTCATAGCTTCTAGAAGGTTTACATGATTTCTTAAAAAACACAAGTTTTTAGAAAATGTTATTTATTTCATAAATCGAATCAACAAAGTATGCAAATTCTACGTCATGACGACTTTCTATAGTTTGCGCATGCGTCGGGAAGTAAGAAAAGCTTACTTCCCCCCGTTTTTTAAAATCACAGCTTCTAGAAGGTTTACATGATTTCTTAAAAAAAACGAGTTTTTAGAAAATGTGATTTATTTCATAAAAGGAATCAACAAACCATGCACATTCTAAATGCACATTCTAAAATCACAACTTCTAGAAGGTTTACATGATTTCTTAAAATACACAAGTTTTTAGAAAATGTTATTTATTTCATAAATGGAATCAACAAAGTATGCACATTCTATGTCATAACGACTTTCTATAGTTTGCGCAAGCGAAAACTAAGCACATTCTACGTACTAACGTCTTTCTATACTTTCCGTATGCGTCCAGAAATAAGAAAAGCTTACTTCACCCTGTTTTTTAAAATCACAACTTCTAGAAGGTTTACATGATTTCTTAAAAAACACGAGTTTTTAGAAAATGTGATTTATTTCATAAATGGAATCAACAAAGTATGCACATTCTATGTCATCATGAATTTGTATGGTTTGCGGATGCGCAAACTATGCACATTCTACGTAATAGCGACTTTCTATAGTTTGCGCATGTGTCTGGAAATAAGAAAAGCTTACTTCCCCCCGTTTTTTAAAATCACAGCTTCTAGAAGGATTACATGATTTCTTAAAAAACATGAGTTTTACGAACATGTGATTTATTTCATAAATGGAATAAACAAAGTATGCACATTCTATGTCATAACGACTTTCTATAGTTTGCGCATGCTCAAACTAACCACATTCTACGTACTAACGACTTTCTATAGTTTGCGTATGCGTCCAGAAATAAGAAAAGCTTACTTCACCCTGTTTTTTAAAATCACAACTTCTAGAAGGTTTACATGATTTCTTAAAAAACACGAGTTTTTAGAAAATGTGATTTATTTCATAAATGGAATCAACAAAGTATGCACATTCTATGTCATCACGAATTTGTATGGTTTGCGGATGCGCAAACTATGCACATTCTACGTAATAACGACTTTCTATAGTTTGCGCATGTGTCTGGAAATAAGAAAAGCTTACTTCTGCCAGTTTTTTTAAATCACAGGTTCTAGAAGGTTTACATGATTTCTTAAAAAACACGAGTTTTTAGAAAATGTGATTTATTTCATAAATGGACTCAACAAAGTATGCACATTCTATGTCATAACGACTTTCTAAAGTTTGCGCATGCGTCCGGAAATAAGAAAAGCTTACTTCCGCCTGTTTTTCAAAATCACAGCTTCTAGAAGGGTTACATGATTTCTTTAAAAAAACGAGTTTTTAGAAAATGTGATTTATTTCATAAAAGTAATCAACAAAGTATGCACATTCTACATCATAACGACTTTGTATAGTTTGCGCATGTGCAAACTATGCACATTCTAGGTAATAACGACTTTCTATAGTTTGCGGATGCATCCGGAAATAAGAAAAGCTTACTTCCCCCCCTTTTTTAAATTCACAGCTTCCAGAAGGTTTACATGATTTCTTAAAAAACACAAGTTTTTAGAAAATGTGATTTATTTCGTAAATGTTATCAACAAAGTATGCACATTCTACGTCATAACGACATTCTATAGTTTGCGCATGTTTCCAGAAATAAGAAAAGCTTACTTCCCCCCGTTTTTTAAAATCACAGCTTCTAGAAGGTTTACATGATTTCTTAAAAAATGGGTTTTTAGAAAATGTGATTTATTTCATAAAAGGAATCAACAAAGTATGCACATTCTACGTCATAACGACTTTCTATAGTTTTCTTATGCGTCCAAAAATAAGAAAAGCTTACTTCCCCCCTTTTTTTAAAATCACAGCTTCTAGAAGGTTTCCATGATTTCTTAAAAAAAAGGGGTTTTTGGAAAATGTGATTTATTTCATCAATGGAATCAACAAACTATGCACATTCTACGTAATAACGACTTTCTATAGTTTGCGAATGCGTCCGGAAATAAGAAAAGCTTACTTCCCCCTGGTTTTAAAATCACAGCTTCTAGAAGGTTTACATGATTTCTTAAAAAACATGAGTGTTTAGAAAATGTGATTTATTTCATAAATAGAATCAACAAAGTATGCAAATTCTAAGTCATAACGACTTTCAATAGTTTGCGCATGCGTCTGGAAATAAGAAAAGCTTATTTCCCCCCATTTTTTAAAATCACAGCTTCTAGAGGGATTACATGATTTCTTAAAAAACATGAGTTTTACGAACATGTGATTTATTTCATAAATGGAATCAACAAAGTATGCACATTGTATGTCATAACAACTTTGTATGGTTTTTGCATGCGCAAACTATGCACATTCTACGTAATAACGACTTTCTATAGTTTGCGCATGTGTCCGGAAATAAGAAAAGCTTACTTGCGTCAGTTTTTTAAAATCACAGCTTCTAGAAGGTTTACCTGATTTCTTAAAAAACACGAGTTTTTAGAAAATGTGATTTATTTCATAAATGGACTCAATAAAGTATGCACATTCTACGTCATAACGACTTTCTAAAGTTTGCGCATGCGCCGGAAATAAGAAAAGCTTACTTCCACCAGTTTTTTAAAATCACAGCTTCTAGAAGGTTTACATGATTTCTTAAAAACCATGAGTTTTTAGAAAATGTGATTTATTTCATACATGCAATCAAAAAAGTATGCACATTCTAAGTCATAACGACTTTCTATAGTTTGCGCATGCGTCTGGAAATAAGAAAAGGTTACTTCCCCTCGTTTTTTAAAGTCACAGCTTCTAGAAGGTTTACATGATTTCTTAAAAAACACGAGTTTTTAGAAAATGTGATTTATTTCATCAATGGAATCAACAAAATATGCACATTCTACGTAATAACGACTTTCTATAGTTTGCGAATGCACCCGGAAATAAGAAAAGCTTACTTCCCCCCAGTTTTTAAAATCACAGCTTCTAGAAGGTTTACATGATTTCTTAAAAAACACGAGTTTTTAGAAAATGTCATTTATTTCATAAATGGAATAAAAAACGTATGAACATTCTATGTCATAACGACGTTGTATAGTTTGCGCGTGCGCAAACTATGCACATTCTAGGTAATAACAACTTTCTATAGTTTGCGCATGCGTCCGTAAATAAGAAAAGCTAACTTCCCCCCTTTTTTAAATTCATAGCTTCTAGAAGGTTTACATGATTTCTTAAAAAACACAAGTTTTTAGAAAATGTTATTTATTTCATAAATGGAATCAACAAAGTATGCACATTCTACGTCATAACGACTTTCTATAGTTTGCACATGCGTCCGGAAATAAGAAAAGCTTACTTCCCCGCGTTTTTTAAAATCACAGCTTCTAGAAGGTTTACATGATTTCTTAAAAAAAACGAGTTTTTGGAAAATGTGATTTATTTCATAAAAGGAATCAACAAAGTATGCACATTCTACATCATAACGACTTTTTATAGTTTGTGCATGCGTATGGAAATAAGAAAAGCTCACTTCCCCCCGTTTTTTAAAATCACAGCTTCTAGAAGGTTTACATGATTTCTTAAAAAACAAGAGTTTTTAGAAAATGTGATTTATTTCATAAATGGAATCAACAAAGTATGCACATTCTAAGTCATAACGACTTTCTATAGTTTGCGCATGCGTCCGGAAATAAGAATAGCTTACTTCCCCCTGTTTTTTAAAATCACAGCTTCTAGAAGGTTTACATGATTTCTCAAAAAACACGAGTTTTTAGAAAATGTGATTTATTTCATCAATGGAATCAACAAACTATGCACATTTTACATAATAACGACTTTCTATAGTTTGCGAATGCGCTCGGAAATAAGAAAAGCTTACTTCCCCCCGGTTTTTAAAATCACAACGTCTACAAGGTTTACATGATTTCTTAAAAAACACGAGTTTTTAGAAAATGTCACTTATTTCATAAATGGAATGAAAAGAGTATGAAACTTCTATGTCATAACGACTTTGTATAGTTTGCGCGTGCGCAAACTATGCACATTCTAGGTAATATCAACTTTCTATAGTTTGTGCATGCGTTCCGAAATAAGAAAAGCTAACTTCCCCCCTTTTTTTAAATTCATAGATTCTAGAAGGTTCACATGATTTCTTAAAAAAAACAAGTTCTTAGAAAATGTTATTTATTTCATAAATGGAATCAACAAAGTATGCACATTCTACGTCATAACGACTTTCTATAGTTTGCGCATGCGTCCGGAAATAAGAAAAGCTTACTCCCCCCCGTTTTTTAAAATCACAGCTTCTAGAAGGTTTACATGATTTCTTAAAAACCACGAGTTTTTAGAAAATGTGATTTATTTCATCAATGGAATCATCAAAGTATGCACATTCTAAGTCATAACAACTTTCTATAGTGTGTGCATGCGTCCGGAAATAAGAAAAGCTTACTTCCCCTCGTTTTTTAAAGTCACAGCTTCTAGAAGGTTTACATGATTTCTTAAAAAATAGGAGTTTTTAGAAAATGTGATTTATTTCATCAATGGAATCAACAAACTATGCACATTCTACGTACTAACGACTTTCTATAGTTTGCGTATTCGTCCCGAAATAACAAAAGCTTACTTCACCACGTTTTTTAAAATCACAACTTCTAGAAGGTTTACGTGATTTCTTCTAGAAGGTTTACGTGATTTCTTAAAAAACATGAGTTTTTAGAAAATGTGATTTATTTCATAAATGGAATCAACAAAGTATGCACATTCTATGTCATAACGACTTTGCATGGTTTGGGCATGCGCAAACTATGCACCTTCTACGTACTAACGACAATCTATAGTTTGCGTATTCATCCGGAAATAGGAAAAGCTTACTTCACCCCGTTTTTCAAAATCACAACTTCTAGAAGGTTTACATGATTTCATAAAAAACATGAGTTTTTAGAAAATTTGATTTATTTCATCAATGGAATCAACAAAGTATGCACATTCTATGTCATAACATTTTTGTATGGTTTGCGTATGCGCAAACTATGCACATTCTACGTAATAACGACTTTCTATAGTTCGCGCATGCATCCGGAAATAAGAAAAGCTTACTTCTCCCAGTTTTTTAAAATCACAGCTTCTAGAAGGTTTACATGATTTCTTAAAAAACATGATTTTTTAGAAAATATGATTTATTTCACAAATGGAATCAACAAAGTATGCACATTCTACGTCACAGTGACTTTCTATAGTTTGTGCATGCGACCGGAAATAAGAAAAGCTTACCTCACCCCGATTTTTTAAAATCACAGCTTCTAGAAGGTTTACATGATTTCTTAAAAAAAATGAGTTTTTAGAAAATGTGATTTATTTCATCAATGGAATCAACAAACTATACACATTCTACGTAATAACGACTTTCTATAGTTTGCGAATGCATCCGGAAATAAGAAAAGCTTACTTCCCCCCGTTTTTTAAAATCACAGCTTCTAGAATGTTTACATGATTTCTTAAAAAACATGAGTTTTTAGAAAATGTCATTTATTTCATAAATTGAATCAACAAAGTATGAACATTCTATGTCATAACAACTTTGTTTAGTTTGCGCATGCGCAAACTATGCACATTCTATGTAATAACGACTTTCTATAGTTTGCGGATGTGTCTGGAAATAAGAAAAGCTTACTTCCTCCGTTTTTTTAAAGTCACAGCTTCTAGAAGGTTTACATGATTTCTTAAAAAACACGAGTTTTTAGAAAATGTGATTTATTTCATCAATGGAATCAACAAACTATGCACATTCTACATAATAACGACTTTCTATAGTTTGCGAATGCGTCCGGAAATAAGAAAAGCTTACTTCCCCCCGGTTTTTAAAATCACAGCTTCTAGAAGATTTACATGATTTAGATAAAAAACACGAGTTTTTAGAAAATGTCATTTATTTCATAAATGGAATGAAAAAAGTATGAACATTCTATGTCATAAGAACTTTGTATAGTTTGCGCATGCGGAAACTATGAACATTCTAGGTAATAACGACTTTCTATAGTTTGCGCATGCATCCGGAAATAAGAAAAGCTTACTTCCCCCCTTTTTTTAAAATTCACAGCTTCTAGAAGGTTTACATGATTTCTTAAAAAACACGAGTTTTTAGAAAATGTGACTTATTTCATAAATGGAATCATCAAAGTATGCACATTCTACGTCATAACGACTTTCTATAGTTTTTGCATGCGTCCGGAAATAAGAAAAGCTTACTTCCCCCCGTTTTTTAAAATCACAGCTTCTAGAAGGTTTACATGATTTCTTTAAAAAAATTAGTTTTTAGAAAATGTGATTTATTTCATAAAAGGAATCAACAAAGTATGCACATTCTATGTCATAACGAATTTCTATAGTTTGCGCATGCGTATGGAATTAAGAAAAGCTTACTTCCCCCCATTTTTTAAAATCACAGCTTCTAGAAGGTTTACATGGTTTCTTAAAAAACACGAGTATTTAGAAAATGTGATTTATTTCATAAATGGAATCAACAAAGTATGCACATTCTAAGTCATAACGAATTTCTATTGTTTGCGCATGCGTCCAGAAATAAGAAAAGCTTACTTCCCCCCGTTTTTTAAAATCATAGCTTCTAGAAGGTTTACATGATTTCTTAAAAAACACGAGTTTTTAGAAAATGTCATTTATTTCATAAATGGAATCAAAAAAGTATGGACATTCTATGTCATAACGACTTTGTATAGTTTGCGCATGCGCAAACTATGCACATTCTAGGTAATAACAACTTTCTATAGTCTGTGCATGCGTCCAGAAATAAGAAAAGCTTACTTCCCCCCTTTTTTTAAATTCACAGCTTCTAGAAGGTTTACATGATTTCTTAAAAAACACGAGTTTTTAGAAAATGTGATTTATTTCATATATGGAATCAACAAAGTATGCACATTCTATGTCATAACGACTTTCTATAGTTTGCGCATGCATCCGGAAATAAGAAAAGCTTACTTCCCCCCATTTTTTAAAATCACAGCTTCTAGAAGGTTTACATGATTTCTTAAGAAACACGAGTTTTTGGAAAATGTGATTTATTTAGACAATGGAATCAACAAACTATGCACATTCTACGTAATAACGACTTTCTATAGTTTGCGCACGCGTCCGGAAATAAGAAATGCTTACTTCCCCCCATTTTTTAAAATCACAGCTTCTAGAAGGATTACATGATTTCTTAAAAAACATGAGTTTTACGAACATTTGATTTATTTCATAAATGGAATCAACAAAGTATGCACATTCTATGTCATAACGACTTTCTATAGTTTGCGCATGCGCAAACTAAGCACATTCTACATACTAACGATTTTCTATAGTTTGCGTATGCGTCCAGAAATAAGAAAAGCTTACTTCACCCCGTTTTTTAAAATCACAACTTCTAGAAGGTTTACATGATTTCTTAAAAAACACAACTTTTTAGAAAATGTGATATATTTCATAAATGGAATCAACAAAGAATGCACATTGTATGTCATAACGACTTTCTATAGTTTGCGCATGTGTCCGGAAATAAGAAAAGCTTACTTCTGCCACTTTTTTAAAATCACAGCTTCTAGAAGGTTTACATGATTTCTTAAAAAACATGAGTTTTTAGAAAATGTGATTTATTTCATAAATGGAATGAACAAAGTATGCACATTCTACGTCATAACGGCTTTCTATAGTTTGCGCATGCGGCCGGAAATAAGAAAAGCTTACTTCCCCTCATTTTTTAAAGTCACAACTTCTAGAAGGTTTACATGATTTCTTAAAAAACATGAATTTTTAGAAAATGTGATTTATTTCATCAATGGAATCAACAAACTATGCACACTCTACGTAATAACGACTTTCTATAGTTTGCGAATGCGTCCGGAAATAAGAAAAGCTTACTTCCCCCCCGGTTTTTAAAATCACAGCTTCTAGAAGATTTACATGATTTCTTAAAAAACACAAGTTTTTAGAAAATGTTATTTATTTCATAAATGGATTCAACAAAGTATGCACATTCTACGTCATAACGACTTTTTATAGTTTGTGCATGCGTATGGAAATAAGAAAAGCTCACTTACCCCCGTTTTTTAAAATCACATCTTCTAGAAGGTTTACATGATTTCTTAAAAAAAAAGAGTTTTTAGAAAATGTGATTTATTTCATAAATGGAATCAACAAAGTATGCACATTCTAAGTCATAACGACTTTCTATAGTTTGCGCATGCGTCCGGAAATAAGAAAAGCTTACTTCCCCTCGTTTTTTAAAGTCACAGCTTCTAGAAGGTTTACATGATTTCTTAAAAAAGACGAGGTTTTAGAAAATGTGATTTATTTCATCAATGGAATCAAAAAACTATGCACATTCTACGTAATAACGACTTTCTATAGTTTGTGAATGCGTCCAGAAATAAGAAAAGCTTACTTCCCCCCGGTTTTTAAAATCACAGCTTCTAGAAAGTTTACATGATTTCTTAAAAAACATGAGTTTTTAAAAAATGTCATTTATTTCATAAATGGAATAAAAAACGTATGAACATTCTATGTCATAACGACTTTGTATAGTTTGCGCGTGCGCAAACTATGCACATTCTAGGTAATAACGACTTTCTATAGTTTGCGCATGCGTCCGGAAATAAGAAAAGCTAACTTCCCCCCTTTTTTTAGATTCATAGCTTCTAGAAGGTTTACGTGATTTCTTGAAAAACACAAGTTTTTAGAAAATATTATTTATTTCATAAATGGAATCAACAAAGTATGCAGATTCAACGTCATAACGACTTTCTATAGTTTGTGCATGCGTCCGGAAATAAGAAAAGCTTACTTCCCCCCGTTTTTTAAAATCACAGCTTCTAGAAGGTTTACATGATTTCTTAAAAAAAATGAGTTTTTGGAAAATGTGATTTATTTCATAAAAGGAATGAACAGAGTATGCACATTCTACGTCATAACGACTTTTTATAGTTTGTGCATGCATATGGAAATAAGAAAAGCTCACTTCCCCCCGTTTTTTAAAATCACAGCTTCTAGAAGGTTTACATGATTTCTTAAAAAACAAGAGTTTTTAGAAAATGTGATTTATTTCATAAATGGAATCAACAAAGTATGCACATTCTAAGTCATAACGACTTTCTATAGTTTGCGCATGCGTCCGGAAATAAGAAAAGCTTACTTCCCCCCGTTTTTTAAAATCAAAGCTTCTAGAAGGTTTACATGAGTTCTCAAAAAACACGAATTTTTAGAAAATGTGATTTATTTCATCAATGGAATCAACAAACTATGCACATTTTACATAATAACGACTTTCTATTGTGTGCGAATGCGTCCGGAAATAAGAAAATCTTACTTCCCCCCGGTTTTTAAAATCACAACGTCTACAAGGTTTACATGATTTCTTAAAAAACACGAGTTTTTCGAAAATGTCACTTATTTCAAAAATGGAATGAAAAAAGTATGAACATTCTATGTCATAACGACTTTGTATAATTTGCGTGTGCGCAAACTATGCACATTCTAGGTAATAACAACTTTCTATAGTTTGCGCATGCGTCCGGAAATAAGAAAAGCTAACTTCCCCCCTTTTTTTAAATTCATAGATTCTAGAAGGTTTACATGATTTCTTAAAAAAAACAAGTTCTTAGAAAATGTTATTTATTTCATAAATGGAATCAACAAAGTATGCACATTCTATGTCATAACGACTTTCTATAGTTTGCGCATGCGTCCGGAAATAAGAAAAGCTTACTTCCCCCCGTTTTTTAAAATCACAGCTTCTAGAAGGTTTACATGATTTCTTAAAAACCACGAGTTTTTAGAAAATGTGATTTATTTCATCAATGGAATCATCAAAGTATGCACATTCTAAGTCATAAAAACTTTCTATAGTTTGTGCATGCGTCCGGAAATAAGAAAATCTTACTTCCCCTCGTTTTTTAAAGTCACAGCTTCTAGAAGGTTTACATGATTTCTTAAAAAACATGAGTTTTTAGAAAATGTGATTTATTTCATCAATAGAATCAACAAACTAAGCACATTCTACGTCATAATCACTTTCTATAGTTTGCCCATGCGTCCAGAAATAAGAAAAGCTTACTTTCCCCTGTTTGTTAAAATCACAGCTTCTACAAGGTTTACATGATTTCTTAACAAACACGAGTTTTTAGAAAATGTCATTTATTTCATAAATGGAATCAACAAAGTATGCACATTCAATGTCATAACGAGTTTCTATAGTTTGGGCATGCGCAAACTATGCACATTCTACGTACTAACGACTTTCTATAGTTTGCTTATTCGTCCCGAAATAAGAAAAGCTTACTTCACCACGTTTTTTAAAATCACAACTTCTAGAAGGTTTACGTGATTTCTTAAAAAACATGAGTTTTTAGAAAATGTGATTTATTTCATAAATGGAATCAACAAAGTATGCACATTCTATGTCACAACGACTTTGCATGGTTTGGGCATGCGCAAACTATGCACATTCTACGTACTAACGACAATCTATACTTTGCGTATTCATCCGGAAATAAGAAAAGCTTACTTCACCCCGTTTTTCAAAATCACAACTTCTAGAAGGTTTACATGATTTCATAAAAAACACAATTTTTAGAAAATTTGATTTATTTCATAAATGGAATCAACAAAGTATGCACATTATATGTCATAACATTTTTGTATGGTTTGCGCATGCGCAAACTATGCACATTCTACGTAATAACGACTTTCTATAGTTTGCGCATGCATCCGAAAATAAGAAAAGCTTACTTCTGGCAGTTTTTTAAAATCACAGCTTCTAGAAGGTTTACATGATTTCTTAAAAAACATGAGTTTTTAGAAAATGTGATTTATTTCACAAATGGAATCAACAAAGTATGCACATTCTACGTCACAACGACTTTCTATAGTTTGTGCATGCGTCCGGAAATAAGAAAAGCTTACTTCACCCCGATTTTTGAAAATCACAGCTTCTAGAAGGGTTACATGATTTCTTAAAAAAAACGAGTTTTTAGAAAATGTGATTTATTTCATCAATGGAATCAACAAATTATACACATTCTACGTAATAACGACTTTCTATAGTTTGCGAATGCATCCGGAAATAAGAAAAGCTTACTTCCCCCCGTTTTTTAAAATCACAGCTTCTAGAATGTTTACATGATTTCTTAAAAAACGTGAGTTTTAAGAAAATGTCATTTATTTCATAAATTGAATCAACAAAGTATGAACATTCTATGTCATAACAACTTTGTTTAGGTTGCGCATGCGCAAACTATGCACATTCTATGTAATAACGACTTTCTATAGTTTGTCCATGTGTCTGGAAATAAGAAAAGCTTACTTCCTCCCTTTTTTTAAAGTCACAGCTTCTAGAAGGTTTACATGATTTCTTAAAAAACACGTGTTTTTAGAAAATGTGATTTATTTCATCAATGGAAGCAACAAACTATGCACATTCTACATAATAACGACTTTCTATAGTTTGCGAATGCGTCCGGAAATAAGAAAAGCTTACTTTCCCCCGGTTTTTAAAATCACAGCTTCTATAAGGTTTACATGATTTCTTTCAAAAAAATAGTTTTTAGAAAATGTGATTTATTTCATAAAAGGAATCAACAAAGTATGCACATTCTATGTCATAACGAATTTCTATAGTTTGCGCATGCGTATGGAAATAAGAAAAGCTTACTTCCCCCCATTTTTTAAAATCACAGCTTCTAGAAGGTTTACATGATTTCTTAAAAAACACGAGTTTTTAGGAAATGTCATTTATTTCATAAATGGAATGAAAAAAGTATGAACATTCTATGTCATAACAACTTTGTATAGTTTGCGCACGCGGAAACTATGCACATTCTAGGTAATAACGACTTTCTATAGTTTGCGCATGCGTCCGGAAATAAGAAAGGCTTACTTCCCCCCTTTTTTTAAATTCACAGCTTCTAGAAGGTTTACATGATTTCTTAAAAAACACAAGTTTTTAGAAAATGTCATTTATTTCATAAATGGAATCAAAAAAGTATGAACATTCTATGTCATAACGACTTTGTATAGTTTGTGCGTGCGCAAACTATGCACATTGTAGGTAATAACAACTTTCTATAGTTTGTGCATGCGTCCAGAAATAAGAAAAGTTTACTTCCCCCCTTTTTTTAAATTCACAGCTTCTAGAAGGTTTACATGATTTCTTAAAAAACACGAGTTTTTAGAAAATGTGATTTATTTCATAAATGGAATCAACAAAGTATGCACATTCTATGTCACAACGACTTTCTATAGTTTGCGCATGCGTCCGGAAATAAGAAAAGCTTACTTATCCCCATTTTTTAAAATCACAGCTTCTAGAAGGTTTACATGATTTCTTAATAAACACGAGTTTTTAGAAAATGTGATTTATTTAATCAATGGAATCAACAAACTATGCACATTCTACGTAATAACGACTTTCTATAGTTTGCGCATGCGTCCGGAAATAAGAAATGCTTACTTCCCCCGGTTTTTTAAAATCACAGCTTCTAGAAGGATTACATGATTTCTTAAAAAACATGAGTTTTACGAACATTTGATTTAGTTCATAAATGGAATCAACAAAGTATGCACATTCTATGTCATAACGACTTTCTATAGTTTGCACATGCGCAAACTAAGCACATTCTACGTACTAACGACTTTCTATAGTTTGCGTATGCGTCCAGAAATAAGAAAAACTTACTTCACCCCGTTTTTTAAAATCACAACTTCTAGAAGGTTTACATGATTTCTTAAAAAACACAACTTTTTATAAAATGTGATTTATTTCATAAATGGAATCAACAAACAATGCACATTCTATGTCATAATGACTTTGTATGGTTTGCGCATGCGCAAACTATGCACATTCTACGTAATAACGACTTTCTATAGTTTGCGCATGTGTCCGAAATTAAGAAAAGCTTACTTCTGCCAGTTTTTTAAAATCACAACTTCTAGAAGGTTTACATGATTTCTTAAAAAACACGAGTTTTTAGAAAATGTCATTTATTTCATAAATGGAATAAAAAACGTATGAACATTCTATGTCATAACGACTTTGTATACTTTGCCTGTGCGCAAACTATGCACATTCTAGGTAATAACAACTTTCTATAGTTTGCGCATGCGTCCGGAAATAAGAAAAGCTAACTCCCCCCCTTTTTTTAAATTCATGGCTTGTAGAAGGTTTACATGATTTCTCAAAAAACACTAGTTTTTAGAAAATGTTATTTATTTCATAAATGGAATCAACAATGTATGCACATTCTAAGTCATAACGACTTTCTATAGTTTGCGCATCGCGTCCGGAGATAAGAATAGCTTATTTCCCCCCGTTTTTTAAAATCACAGCTTTTAGAAGGTTTACATGATTTCTAAAAAAACACGAGTTTTTAGAAAATGTGATTTATTTCATAAAAGGAATCAACAAAGTATGCACATTCTACATCATAACGACTTTCTATAGTTTGCGCATGTGTATGGAAATAAGAAAAGCTTACTTGCCCCCGTTTTTTAAAATCACAGCTTCTAGAAGGTTTACATGATTTCTTAAAAAACACGAGTTTTTAGAAAATGTCATTTATTTAATAAATGGAATCAACAAAGTATGCACATTCTATGTAATAACGACTTTCTATAGTTTGCGCATGCGTCTGGAAATAAGAAAAGCTAACTTCCCCCCTTTTTTTAAATTCATAGCTTCTAGAAGGTTTACGTGATTTCTTAAAAAACACAAGTTTTTAGAAAATGTTATTTATTTCATAAATGGAATCAACAAAGTATGCAGATTCAACGTAATAACGACTTTCTATAGTTTGTGCATGCGTCCGGAAATAAGAAAAGCTTATTTCCCCCCGTTTTTTAAAGTCACAGCTTCTAAAAGGTTTACATGATTTCTTAAAAAACACGAGTTTTTAGAAAATGTGATTTATTTCATCAATGGAATCAACAAACTCTGCACATTCTACGTAATAAGTACTTTCTATAGTTTGCGAATGCGTCCGGAAATAAGAAAAGCTTACTTCCCCTCGTTTTTTAAAATCACAGCTTCTAGAAAGTTTACATGATTTCTTAAAAAACATGAGTTTTTAGAAAATATCATTTATTTCATAAATGGAATCAACAAAGTATGAACATTCTATGTAATAACGACTTTCTATAGTTTGCGCATGCGTCTGGAAATAAGAAAAGCTTACTTCCCCCCTTTTTTTCAATTCACAGCTTCTAGAAGGTTTACATGATTTCTTAAAAATTACGAGTTTTTAGAAAATGTGATTTATTTCATAAATGGAATCCAAAAAGTATGCACTTTCTACGTCATAATGACTTTCTATAGTTTGCGCATGCGTCCGGAAATAAGAAAAGCTTACTTCCCCCCGTTTTTTAAAATCACGGCTTCTAGAAGGTTTACATGATTTCTTAATCAACAAGAGTTTTTATAAAATGTGATTTATTTCATAAATGGAATCAACAAAGTATGCACATTTTACGTCATAACAACTTTCTATAGTTTGTGAATGCGTCCGGAAATAAGAAAAGCTTACTTCCCCCCATTTTTTAAATTCACATCTTCTAGAAGGGTTACATGAGTTTCTTAAAAACACACGAGTTTTTAGAAAATGTGATTTATTTCATAAATGGAATCAACAAAGTATGCACATTCTACATCATAACGACTTTCTAAAGTTTGCGCATGCCTCCGTAAATAAGAAAAGCTTACTTCCGCCAGTTTTTTAAAATCACAGCTTCTAGAAGGTTTACATGATTTATTAAAAACCACGAGTATTTAGAAAATGTGATTTATTTCATAAATGGAATCAACAAAGTATGCACATTCTAAGTCATAACGACTTTCTATAGTTTGCGCATGCATCCATAAATAAGAAAAGCGTACTTCCCCTCGTTTTTTAAAGTCACATCTTCTAGAAGGTTTACATGATTTCTTAAAAAACACGAGTTTTTATAAAATGTGATTTATTTCATCAATGGAATCAACAAACTATGCACATTCTATGTCATAACGACTTTCTATAGTTTGCGCATGCGTCCGGAAATAAGAAAAGCTTACTTCCCCCCCGTTTTTTAAAATCACAGCTTCTAGAAGCTTTACATGTTTCTTTAAAAAAATGAGTTTTTAGAAAATGTGATTTATTTCATAAAAGGAATCAACAAAGTATGCACATTCTATGTCATAATGACTTTCTATAGTTTGCGTATGCGTATGGAAATAAGAAAAGCTTACTTCCCCCCTGTTTTTTAAAATCACAGACTTCTAGAAGGTTTACATGATTTCTTAATAAACGAGAGTTTTTATAAAATGTGATTTATTTCATAAATGGAATCAACAAAGTATGCACATTCTATGTCATAACGACTTTCTATAGTTTGCGCATGCGTCCGGAAATAAGAAAAGCTTACTTCCCCCCATTTTTTAAAATCACAGCTTCTAGAAGGTTTACATGATTTCTTAATAAACACGAGTTTTTAGAAAATGTGATTTATTTAATCAATGGAATCAACAAACTATGCACATTCTACGTAATAACGACTTTCTATAGTTTGCGCATACACGTCCGGAAATAAGAAATGCTTACTTCCCCCCCGTTTTTTAAAATCACAGCTTCTAGAAGGATTACATGATTTCTTAAAAAACATGAGTTTTACGAACATTTGATTTATTTCATAAATGGAATCAACAAACTATGCAGATTCTATGTCATAACGACTTTCTATAGTTTGCGCATGCGCAAACTAAGCACATTCTACGTACTAACGACTTTCTATAGTTTGCGTATGCGTCCAGAAATAAGAAAAGCTTACCTCACCCCGTTTTTTAAAATCACAACTTCTAGAAGGTTTACATGATTTCTTAAAAAACACGACTTTTTATAAAAATGTGATTTATTTCATAAATGGAATCAACAAACAATGCACATTCTATGTCATAACGACTTTGTATGGTTTGCGCATGTGCAAACTATGCACATTCTACGTAATAACGACTTTCTATAGTTTGCGCATGTGTCCGAAATTAAGAAAAGCTTACTTCTGCCAGTTTTTTAAAATCACAGCTTCTAGAAGGTTTACATGATTTCTTAAAAAACACGAGTTTTTAGAAAATTTGATTTATTTCATAAAGGGAATCAACAAAGTATGCACATTCTACGTCATAACAACTTTCTAAAGTTTGTTCATGCGTTCGGAAATAAGAAAAGCTTACTTCCGCCAGTCATTTAAAATCACAGCTTCTAGAAGGTTTACATGATTTCTTAAAAACCACGAGTTTTAGAAAATGTCATTTATTTCATAAATGGAATAAAAAAACGTATGAACATTCTATTTCATAACGACTTTGTATACTTTGCCTGTGCGCAAACTATGCACATTCTAGGTAATAACAACTTTCTATAGTTTCCGCATGCGTCTGGAAATAAGAAAAGCTAACTCCCCCCCTTTTTTAAATTCATAGCTTCTAGAAGGTTTACATGATTTCTCAAAAAACAACATTTTTTAGAAAATGTTATTTATTTCATAATGGAATCAACAAAGTATGCACATTCTATGTCATACGACTTTCTATAGTTTGCGCATGCGTATGGAAATAAGAAAAGCTTACTTCCCAACTTTTTTTAAAATCACAGCTTCTAGAAGGTTTACATGATTTCTTAAAAAACATGAGTTTTTAGAAAATGTGATTTATTTCATAAATGGAATCAACAAAGTATGCGCATTCTAAGTCATAACGACTTCTACAGTTTGCGCAGATGCGTCCGGAGATAAGAAAAGCTTATTTCCCCCCGTTTTTTAAAATCACAGCTTTTAAAAGGTTTACATGATTTCTCAAAAACACAAGTTTTTAGAAAATGTGATTTATTTCATAAAAGGAATCAACAAAGTATGCACATTATACGTCATAACGACTTTCTATAGTTTGCGCATGCGTCCGGAAATAAGAAAAGCTTACATCCCCCCGTTTTTTAAAGTCACAGCTTCTAGAAGGTTTACATGATTTCTTAATAAACAAGAGTTTTTATAAAATGTGATTTATTTCATAAATGGAATCAACAAAGTATGCACATTTTACATCATAACAACTTTCTATAGTTTGCGAATGCGTCCAGAAATAAGAAAAGCTTACTTCCCCCCATTTTTTAAATTCACAGCTTCTAGAGGGTTTACATGATTTCTTAAAACACACGAGTTTTTAGAAAATGTCATTTCTTTCATAAATGGAATCAACAAAGTATGCACGTTCTACGTCATAACGAATTTCTATAGTTTGCGAATGCATCCGTAAATAAGAAAAGGTTACTTCCCCCCAGTTTTTAAAATCACAGCTTCTAGAAGATTTACATGATTTCATAAAAAACACGAGTTTTTAGAAAATGTCATTTATTTCATAAATGGAATAAAAAAAGTATGAACATTCTATGTCATAACCAACTTGTATAGTTTGCGCATGCGCAAACTATGCACATTCTAGGTAATAATGACTTTCTATAGCTTGCGCATGCGTCCAGAAATAAGAAAAGCTTACTTCACCCAGTTTTTTAAAATCACAACTTCTAGAAGGTTTACATGATTTCTTAAAAAACATAAGTTTTAGAAAATGTGATTTATTTCATAAATGGAATCAACAAAGTATGCACATTCTACGTCATAACGACTTTCTATAGTTTGCGAATGCATCCGGAAATAAGAAAAGCTTACTTCCCCCCGTTTTTTAAAATCACAGCTTCTAGAAGGTTTACATGATTTCTTAATAAACAAGAGTTTTTATAAAATGTGATTTATTTCATAAATGGAATCAACAAAGTATGCACATTTTACATCATAACAACTTTCTATAGTTTGAGAATGCGTCCGGAAATAAGAAAAGCTTACTTCCCCCCGTTTTTTAAAATCACGGGCTTCTAGAAGGTTTACATGATTTCTTAATCAACAAGAGTTTTTATAAAATGTGATTTATTTCATAAATGGAATCAACAAAGTATGCACATTTTACGTCATAACAACTTTCTATAGTTTGTGAATGCGTCCGGAAATAAGAAAAGCTTACTTCCCCCCATTTTTTAAATTCACATCTTCTAGAAGGGTTACATGAGTTCTTAAAAAACACGAGTTTTTAGAAAATGTGATTTATTTCATAAATGGAATCAACAAAGTATGCACATTCTACATCATAACGACTTTCTAAAGTTTGCGCATGCCTCCGTAAATAAGAAAAGCTTACTTCCGCCAGTTTTTTAAAATCACAGCTTCTAGAAGGTTTACATGATTTATTAAAAACCACGAGTATTTAGAAAATGTGATTTATTTCATAAATGGAATCAACAAAGTATGCACATTCTAAGTCATAAACGACTTTCTATAGTTTGCGCATGCATCCATAAATAAGAAAAGCGTACTTCCCCTCGTTTTTTAAAGTCACATCTTCTAGAAGGTTTACATGATTTCTTAAAAAACACGAGTTTTTATAAAATGTGATTTATTTCATCAATGGAATCAACAAACTATGCACATTCTATGTCATAACGACTTTCTATAGTTTGCGCATGCGTCCGGAAATAAGAAAAGCTTACTTCCCCCCGTTTTTTAAAATCACAGCTTCTAGAAGCTTTACATGTTTCTTTAAAAAAATGAGTTTTTAGAAAATGTGATTTATTTCATAAAAGGAATCAACAAAGTATGCACATTCTATGTCATAATGACTTTCTATAGTTTGCGTATGCGTATGGAAATAAGAAAAGCTTACTTCCCCCTGTTTTTTAAAATCACAGCTTCTAGAAGGTTTACATGATTTCTTAATAAACGAGAGTTTTTATAAAATGTGATTTATTTCATAAATGGAATCAACAAAGTATGCACATTCTATGTCATAACGACTTTCTATAGTTTGCGCATGCGTCCGGAAATAAGAAAAGCTTACTTCCCCCCATTTTTTAAAATCACAGCTTCTAGAAGGTTTACATGATTTCTTAATAAACACGAGTTTTTAGAAAATGTGATTTATTTAATCAATGGAATCAACAAACTATGCACATTCTACGTAATAACGACTTTCTATAGTTTGCGCATACGTCCGGAAATAAGAAATGCTTACTTCCCCCCGTTTTTTAAAATCACAGCTTCTAGAAGGATTACATGATTTCTTAAAAAACATGAGTTTTACGAACATTTGATTTATTTCATAAATGGAATCAACAAACTAAGCAGATTCTATGTCATAACGACTTTCTATAGTTTGCGCATGCGCAAACTAAGCACATTCTACGTACTAACGACTTTCTATAGTTTGCGTATGCGTCCAGAAATAAGAAAAGCTTACCTCACCCCGTTTTTTAAAATCACAACTTCTAGAAGGTTTACATGATTTCTTAAAAAACACGGACTTTTTATAAAATGTGATTTATTTCATAAATGGAATCAACAAACAATGCACATTCTATGTCATAACGACTTTGTATGGTTTGCGCATGTGCAAACTATGCACATTCTACGTAATAACGACTTTCTATAGTTTGCGCATGTGTCCGAAATTAAGAAAAGCTTACTTCTGCCAGTTTTTTAAAATCACAGCTTCTAGAAGGTTTACATGATTTCTTAAAAAACACGAGTTTTTAGAAAATTTGATTTATTTCATAAAGGGAATCAACAAAGTATGCACATTCTACGTCATAACAACTTTCTAAAGTTTGTTCATGCGTTCGGAATAAGAAAAGCTTACTTCCGCCAGTCATTTAAAATCACAGCTTCTAGAAGGTTTACATGATTTCTTAAAAACCACGAGTTTTTAGAAAATGTCATTTATTTCATAAATGGGAATAAAAAACGTATGAACATTCTATTTCATAACGACTTTGTATACTTTGCCTGTGGCGCAAACTATGCACATTCTAGGTAATAACAACTTTCTATAGTTTCCGCATGCGTCTGGAAATAAGAAAAGCTAACTCCCCCCCTTTTTTTAAATTCATAGCTTCTAGAAGGTTTACATGATTTCTCAAAAAACAACATTTTTTAGAAAATGTTATTTATTTCATAAATGGAATCAACAAAGTATGCACATTCTATGTCATAACGACTTTCTATAGTTTGCGCATGCGTATGGAAATAAGAAAAGCTTACTTCCCAACTTTTTTTAAAATCACAGCTTCTAGAAGGTTTACATGATTTCTTAAAAAACATGAGTTTTTAGAAAATGTGATTTATTTCATAAATTGGAATCAACAAAGTATGCGCATTCTAAGTCATAACGACTTTCTACAGTTTGCGCATGCGTCCGGAGATAAGAAAAGCTTATTTCCCCCCGTTTTTTAAAATCACAGCTTTTAAAAGGTTTACATGATTTCTCAAAAAACACAAGTTTTTAGAAAATGTGATTTATTTCATAAAAGGAATCAACAAAGTATGCACATTATACGTCATAACGACTTTCTATAGTTTGCGCATGCGTCCGGAAATAAGAAAAGCTTACATCCCCCCCGTTTTTTAAAGTCACAGCTTCTAGAAGGTTTACATGATTTCTTAATAAACAAGAGTTTTTATAAAATGTGATTTATTTCATAAATGGAATCAACAAAGTATGCACATTTTACATCATAACAACTTTCTATAGTTTGCGAATGCGTCCAGAAATAAGAAAAGCTTACTTCCCCCCATTTTTTAAATTCACAGCTTCTAGAGGGTTTACATGATTTCTTAAAACACACGAGTTTTTAGAAAATGTCATTTCTTTCATAAATGGAATCAACAAAGTATGCACGTTCTACGTCATAACGAATTTCTATAGTTTGCGAATGCATCCGTAAATAAGAAAAGGTTACTTCCCCCCAGTTTTTAAAATCACAGCTTCTAGAAGATTTACATGATTTCATAAAAAACACGAGTTTTTAGAAAATGTCATTTATTTCATAAATGGAATAAAAAAAGTATGAACATTCTATGTCATAACAACTTTGTATAGTTTGCGCATGCGCAAACTATGCACATTCTAGGTAATAATGACTTTCTATAGCTTGCGCATGCGTCCAGAAATAAGAAAAGCTTACTTCACCCAGTTTTTTAAAATCACAACTTCTAGAAGGTTTACATGATTTCTTAAAAAACATAAGTTTTTAGAAAATGTGATTTATTTCATAAATGGAATCAACAAAGTATGCACATTCTACGTCATAACGACTTTCTATAGTTTGCGAATGCATCCGGAAATAAGAAAAGCTTACTTCCCCCCGTTTTTTAAAATCACAGCTTCTAGAAGGTTTACATGATTTCTTAATAAACAAGAGTTTTTATAAAATGTGATTTATTTCATAAATGGAATCAACAAAGTATGCACATTTTACATCATAACAACTTTCTATAGTTTGAGAATGCGTCCGGAAATAAGAAAAGCTTACTTCCCCCCATTTTTTAAATTCACAGCTTCTAGAGGGTTTACATGATTTCTTAAAACACACGAGTTTTTAGAAAATGTCATTTATTTCATAAATGGAATCAACAAAGTATGCACATTCTACGTCATAACGAATTTCTATAGTTTGCGAATGCATCCGTAAATAAGAAAAGGTTACTTCCCCCCAGTTTTTAAAATCACAGCTTCTAGAAGATTTACATGATTTCATAAAAAACACGAGTTTTTAGAAAATGTCATTTATTTCATAAATGGAATAAAAAAAGTATGAACATTCTATGTCATAACAACTTTGTATAGTTTGCGCATGCGCAAACTATGCACATTCTAGGTAATAATGACTTTCTATAGCTTGCGCATGCGTCCAGAAATAAGAAAAGCTTACTTCACCCAGTTTTTTAAAATCACAACTTCTAGAAGGTTTACATGATTTCTTAAAAAACATAAGTTTTTAGAAAATGTGATTTATTTCATAAATGGAATCAACAAAGTATGCACATTCTATGTCATAACGACTTTGTATGGTTTGCGCATGCGCAAACTATGCACATTCTACGTAATAACGACTTTCTAGAGTTTGCGCATGTGTCCGGAAATAAGAAAAGCTTACTTCCGCAAGTTTTTTAAAATCACAGCTTCTAAAAGGTTTACATGATTTCTTAAAACACACGAGTTTTTAGAAAATGTGATTTATTTCATAAATGGAATCAACAAAGTATGCACATTCTACGTCATAACGACTTTCTAAAGTTTGCCCATGCGTCCGGAAATAAGAAAAGCTTACTTCCCCCCTTTTTTTATAATCACAGCTTCTAGAAGGTTTACATGATTTCTTAAAAAACATGAGTTTTTAGAAAATGTGATTTATTTCACAAATGGAATCATCAAAGTATGCACATTCTACGTCATAACGACTTTCTATAGTTTGCGCATGCGTCCGGAAATAAGAAAAGATTACTTCCCCCCGTTTTTTAAAATCACAGCTTCTAGAAGGTTTACATGTTTCTTTAAAAAAATGAGTTTTTAGAAAATGTGATTTATTTCATAAAATGAATCAACAAAGTATGCACATTCTATGTCATAACGACTTTCTATAGTTTGCGTATGTGTATGGAAATAAGAAAAGCTTACTTCCCCCCGTTTTTTAAAATCACAGCTTCTAGAAGGTTTACATGATTTCTTAATAAACAAGAGTTTTTATCAAATGTGATTTATTTCATAACTGGAATCATCAAAGTATGCACATTCTACGTCATTACGACTTTCTATATTTTGCGCATGCGTCCGGAAATAAGAAAACCTTACTTCCCCCCATTTTTTAAAATCACAGCTTCTAGAAGGTTTACATGATTTCTTTAAAAAAACGAGTTTTTAGAAAATGTGATTTATTTCATAAAAGGAATCAACAAAGTATGCACATTCTATATCGTAACGACTTTCTATAGTTTGCGCATGCGTATGGAAGTAAGAAAAGCTTACTTCCCCCCGTTTTTTAAAATCACAGCTTCTAGAAGGTTTACATGATTTCTTAAAAAACAAAAGTTTTTATAAAATGTGATTTATTTCATAAATGGAATCAACAAAGTATGCACATTTTACGTCATAACGACTTTCTATAGTTTGCGAATGCGTCCGGAAATAAGAAAAGCTTACTTCCCCCCGGTTTTGAAAATCACAGCTTCTAGAAGGTTTACATGATTATTAAAAAACACGAGTTTTTAGAAAATGTCATTTATTTCATAAATGGAATAAAAAAAGTATGAACATTCTATGTCATAACGACATTGTATAGTTTGCGCATGCGCAAACTATGCACATTCTAGGTAATAACGACTTTCTATAGTTTGCACATGCGTCCGGAAATAAGAAAAGCTTACTTCCCCCCTTTTTTTAAATTCACAGCTTCTAGAATTTTTACATGATTTCTTAAAAAACACGAGTTTTTAGAAAATGTGATTTATTTCATAAATGGAAACAACAAAGTATGCACATTCAACGTCATAACGACTTTCTATAGTTTGCGCATGCATCCGGAAATAAGAAAAGCTTACTTCCCCCCGTTTTTTAAAATCACAGCTTCTAGAATGTTTACATGATTTCTTAAAAAAAATGAGTTTTTAGAAAATGTGATTTATTTCATAAAAGGAATCAACAAAGTATGCACATTCTACGTCATAACGACTTTGTATAGTTTGCGCATGTGCAAGCTATGCACATTCTAGGTAATAATGGCTTTCTATAGTTTGCGCATGCGTCCGGAAATAAGAAAAGCTTACTTCCCACCTTTTTTTAAATTCACCGCTTCTAGAAGGTTTACATGATTTCTTAAAAAACAAGAGTTTTTAGAAAATTTGATTTATTTCATAAATGGAATAAAAAAAGTATGCAGATTCTACGTCATAACGACTTTCTATAGTTTGCTCATGCGTCCGGAAATAAGAAAAGCTTACTTCCCCCCTTTTTTCTAAATCACAGCTTCTAGAAGGTTTACAAGATTTCTTAAAAAAAACGGGTTTTTAGAAAATGTGATTTATTTCATAAATGGAATCAACAAAGTATGCACATTCTACGTCATAACAACTTTCTATAGTTTGCGCATGCGTATGGAAATAAGAAAAGCTTACTTCCCCCCGTTTTTTAAAATCACATCTTCTAGAAGGTTTACATGATTTCTTAAAAAACACGAGTTTTTAGAAAATGTGATTTATTTCATAAATGGAATCAACAAAGTATGCGCATTCTAAGTCATAACGACTTTCAATAGTTTGCGGATGCGTCCGGAAATAAGAAAAGCTTATTTCCCCCCGTTTTTTAAAATCACAGCTTCTAGAAGGTTTACATGATTTCTCAAAAAACACGATTTTTTAGAAAATGTGATTTATTTCATAAAGGAATCAACAAAGTATGCACATTCTACGTCATAACGACTTTGTATAGTTTGCGCATGTGTCCGGAAATAAGAAAAGCTTACTTCCCCCCGTTTTTTAAAGTCACAGCTTCTACAAGGTTTACATGATTTCTTTAAAAACACGAGTTTTTAGAAAATGTGATTTATTTCATCAATGGAATCAACAAACTATGCACATTCTACGTAGTAACTACTTTATATAGTTTGCGAATGCTTCCGGAAATAAGAAAAGCTTACTTCCCCCCGTTTTTTAAAATCACAGCTTCTAGAATGTTTACATGATTTCTTAAAAAACATGAGTTTTTAGAAAATATCATTTATTTCATAAATGGAATCAACAAAGTATGCACATTCTACGTCATAACGACTTTCTATAGTTTGCGCATGCGTCCGGAAATAAGAAAAGCTTACTTCCCCCCGTTTTTTAAAATCACAGCTTCTAGAAGGTTTACATGATTTCTTAAAAAAAATGAGTTTTTAGAAAATGTGATTTATTTCATAAAAGGAATCAACATAGTATGCACATTCTACGTCGTAACGACTTTCTATAGTTTGCACATGCGTATGGAAATCAGAAAAGCTTACTTCCCCCCTTTTTTTAAAATCACAGCTTCTAGAAGGTTTACATGATTTCTTTGAAAACACGAGTTTTTAGAAAATGTGATTTATTTCATAAATGGAATCAACAAAGTATGAGCATTCTAAGTCATAACGACTTTCTATAGTTTGCGCATGCGTCCGGAAATAAGAAAAGCTTATTTCCCCCCGTTTTTTGAAATCACAGCTTCTAAAAGGTTTACATGATTTCTAAAAAAACACGAGTTTTTAGAAAATGTGATTTATTTCATAAAAGGAATCAGCAAAGTATGCACATTCTACGTCATAACGACTTTGTATAGTTTGCGCATGCGTCCGGAAATAAGAAAATCTTACTTCGCCCCGTTTTTTAAAGTCACAGCTTCTAGAAAGTTTACATGATTTCTTAAAAAACACGAGTTTTTAGAAAATGAGATTTATTTCATCAATGGAATCAACAAACTATGCACATTCTACGTAATAACTACTTTCTATAGTTTGCGAATGCGTCCGGAAATAAGAAAAGCTTACTTCCCCCCGTTTTTTAAAATCACAGCTTCTAGAATGTTTACATGATTTCTTAAAAAACATGAGTTTTTAGAAAATATCATTTATTTCATAAATGGAATCAACAAAGTATGAACATTCTATGTCATAACGACTTTGTATAGTTTGCGCATGTGCAAACTATGCACATTCTATGTAATAACGACTTTCAATAGTTTGTGCATGCGTCTGGAAATAAGAAAAGCTTACTTCCCCCTTTTTTTTCAATTCACAGCTTCTAGAAGGTTTTCATGATTTCCTAAAAAACACGACTTTTTAGAAAATGTGATTTATTTCATAAATGGAATCAAAAAAGTATGCACTTTCTACGTCATAATGACTTTCTATAGTTTGCGCATGCGTACGGAAATAAGAAAAGCTTGCTTCCCCCCGTTTTTTAAAATCACAGCTTCTAGAAGGTTTACATGATTTCTTCAAAAACAGGAGTTTTTAGAAAATGTGATTTATTTAATCAATGGAATCAACAAACTATGCACATTCTATGTAATAACGACTTTTTATAGTTTGTGCATGCATCCGAAAATAAGAAAAGCTTACTTCCCCTCGTTTTTTAAAATCACAACTTCTAGAAGGTTTACATGATTTCTTAAAAAACACGAGTTTTTAGAAAATGTCATTTGTTTCATAAATGGAATCAACAAAGTATGAACAAACTATGTTATAACGACTTTGTATCGTTTGCGCATGGGCAAACTATGCACATTCTACGTAATAACGACTATCTATAGTTTGCGCATGCGTCCGGAAATAAGAAAAGCTTACTTCCCCCCATTTTTTAAAATCACAACTTCTAGAAGGTTTACATGATTTCTTAATAAACAAGAGTTTTTATAAAATGTGATTTATTTCATAAATGGAATCAACAAAGTATGCACATTTTACGTCATAACGACTTTCTATAGTTTGCGAATGTGTCCGGAAATAAGAAAAGCTTACTTCCCCCCATTTTTTAAATTGACAGCTTCTAGAAGGTTTACATGATTTCTTAAAAAAAACGAGTTTTTAGAAAATGTGATTTTTTTTCATAAATGGAATCAACAAAGTCTGCACATTCTACGTCATAACGACTTTCTATAGTTTGCGCATGCGTCCGGAAATAAGAAAAGCTTACTTTCCCCATTTTTTAAATTCACAGCTTCTAGAAGGTTTACATGATTTCTTAAAAAACACGAGTTTTTAGAAAATGTGATTTATTTCATAAATGGAATCAACAAGGTATGCACATTTTACGTCATAACGGTTTCTATAATTTGCGCATGCGTCCGGAAATAAGAAAAGCTTACTGCTCCCCGTTTTTTAAAATCACAGCTTCTAGAAGGATTACATGATTTCTTAAAAAACATGAGTTTTACGAACATGTGATTTATTTCATAAATGGAATCAACAAAGTATGCACATTCTATGTCATAACGACTTTCTATAGTTTGTGCAAGCGCAAACTAAGCACATTCTATGTACTAACGACTTTCTATAGTTTCCGTATGCGTCCAGAAATAAGAAAAGCTTATTTCACCTAGTTTTTTAAAATCACAACTTCTAGAGGGTTTACATGATTTCTTAAAAAACACAAGTTTTTAGAAAATGTGATTTATTTCATAAATGGAGGGTTTACATTCTACGTCATAACGACTTTCTATAGTTTGCGCATGCATCCAGAAATAAGAAAAGCGTACTTCCCCTCGTTTTTTAAAGTCACAGCTTCTAGAAGGTTTACATGATTTCCTAAAAAACACAAGTTTTTAGGAAATGTGATTTATTTCATCAATGGAATCAACAAACTATGCACATTCTACGTAATAACGACTTTCTATAGTTTGTGATCGCGTCCGGAAATAAGAAAATCTTACTTCCCTCCGGTTTTTAAAATCACAGCTTCTGGAAGATTTACATGATTTCATAAAAAACGCGAGTTTTTAGAAAATGTCATTTATTTCATAAATGGAATCAAAAAAGTATGAACATTCTATGTCATAACAACTTTGTATATTTTGCGCATGCGCAAACTATGCACATTCTAGGTAATAACGACTTTCTATAGTTTGCGCATGCATCCGGAAATAAGAAAAGCTTACTTCCCCCCTTTTTTTAAATTCACAGCTTCTAGAAGGTTTACATGATTTCTTAAAAAACACGAGTTTTTAGAAAATGTGATTTATTTCATAAATGGAATCATCAAAGTATGCACATTCTACGTCATAATGACTTTCTATAGTTTGTGCATGCGTCCGGAAATAAGAAAAGCTTACTTCCCCCCATTTTTTAAAATCACAGCTTCTAGAAGGTTTACATGATTTCTTTAAAAAAAATAGTTTTTACAAAATGTGATTTATTTCATAAAAGGAATCACCAAAGTATGCACATTCTATGTCATAACGACTTTCTATAGTTTGCGCATGCGTATGGAAATAAGAAAAGCTTACTTCCCCCTGTTTTTTAAAATCATAGCTTCTAAAAGGTTTACATGATTTCTTTAAAAAAATGAGTTTTTAGAAAATGTTATTTATTTCATAAAAGGAATCAACAAAGTATGAACATTCTACGTCATAACGAATTTCTATAGTTTGCGCATGCGTCCGGAAATAAGAAAAGCTTACTTCCCCCCATTTTTAAAAATCACAGCTTCTAGAAGGTTTACATGATTTCTTTAAAAAAATGAGTTTTTAGAAAATGTGATTTATTTCATAAAATGAATCAACAAAGTATGCACATTCTATGTCATAACGACTTTCTATAGTTTGAGCATGCGTCTGGAAATAAGAAAAGCTTACTTCCCCCCATTTTTTAAAATCACAGCTTCTAGAAGGTTTACATGATTTCTTAAAAAAAACGTGTTTTTAGAAAATGTGATTTATTTCATAAAAGGAATCAACAAAGTATGCACATTCTACGCCATAGTGACTTTCTATAGTTTGAGCATGCGTCCGGAAATAAGAAAAGCTTACTTCCCCCCATTTTTAAAATCACAGCTTCTAGAAGGTTTCCATGATTTCTTAAAAAAAAGGGGTTTTTTGAAAATGTGATTTATTTAATCAATGGAATCAACAAACTATGCACATTCTACGTAATAACGACTTTGTATAGTTTGCGAATGCGTCCGGAAATAAGAAAAGCTTACTTCCCCCCGGTTTTTAAAATCACAGCTTCTAAAAGGTTTACATGATTTCTTAAAAAACATGAGTGTTTAGAAAATGTGATTTATTTCATAAATGGAATCAACAAAGTATGCACATTCTAAGTCATAACGACTTTCAATAGTTTGCGCATGCGTCCGGAAATAAGAAAAGCTTATTTCCCCCCGTTTTTTAAAATCACAGCTTCTAGAGGGATTACATGATTTCTTGGAAAAAAACATGAGTTTTACGAACATGTGATTTATTTCATAAATGGAATCAACAAAGTATGCACATTCTATGTCATAACGACTTTCTATAGTTTGCGCATGTGCAAACTAAGCACATTCTACGTACTAACGACTTTCTATAGTTTGCGTATGCGTCCAGAAATAAGAAAAGCTTACTTCACCCCGTTTTTTAAAATCACAACTTCTAGAAGGTTTACATGATTTCTTAAAAAACATGAATTTTTAGAAAATGTGATTTATTTCATAAATGGAATCAACAAAGTATGCGCATTCTATGTCATAACGACTTTGTATTGTTTGTGCATGCGCAAACTATGCACATTCAACGTAATAACGACTTTCTATAGTTTGCGCATGTGTCCGAAAATAAGAAAAGTCTTACTTCCGCCAGTTTTTTAAAATCAGAGCTTCTAGAAGGTTTACATGATTTCTTAAAAAACATGAGTTTTTAGGAAATGTGATTTATTTCATAAGTGGAATCAACAAAGTATGCACATTCTACGTCATAACGACTTTCTAAACTTTGCGCATGCGTCCGGAAATAAGAAAAGCTTACTTCACCCCGTTTTTTAAAATCACAACTTCTAGAAGGTTTACATGATTTCTTAAAAAACATGAATTTTTAGAAAATGTGATTTATTTCATAAATGAAATCAACAAAGTATGCACATTCTATGTCATAACGACTTTGTATTGTTTGCGCATGCGCAAACTATGCACATTCTACGTAATAACGACTTTCTATAGTTTGCGCATGTGTCCGAAAATAAGAAAAGTCTTACTTCCGCCAGTTTTTTAAAATCACAGCTTCTAGAAGGTTTACATGATTTCCTAAAAAACATGAGTTTTTAGGAAATGTGATTTATTTCATAAGTGGAATCAACAAAGTATGCACATTCTAAGTCATAACGACTTTCTATAGTTTGCACATGCGTCCGGAAATAAGAAAAGCTTACTTCCCCTCGTTTTTTAAAGCCACAGCTTCTAGAAGGTTTACATGATTTCTTAAAAAACATGAGTTTTTAGAAAATGTGATTTATTTCATCAATGGAATCAACAAACTATGCACATTCTACGTAATAACGACTTTCTATAGTTTGCCCATGCGTCCGGAAATAAGAAAAGCTTACTTTCCCCTGTTTGTTAAAATCACAGCTTCTAGAAGGTTTACATGATTTCTTAACAAACACGAGTTTTTAGAAAATGTCATTTATTTCATCAATGGAATCAACAAAGTATGCACATTCTATGTCATAACGAGTTTCTATAGTTTGCGCATGCGCAAACTATGCACATTCTACGTACTAACGACTTTCTATAGTTTGCGTATTCGTCCCGAAATAAGAAAAGCTTACTTCACCCCGTTTTTTAAAATCACAACTTCTAGAAGGTTTACGTGATTTCTTAAAAAACACGAGTTTTTAGAAAATGTGATTTATTTCATAAATGGAATCAACAAAGTATGCACATTCTATGTCATAACGATTTTGTATGGTTTGGGCATGCGCAAACTATGCACATTCTACGTACTAACGACATTCTATATTTTGCGTATTCATCCGGAAATAAGAAAAGCTTACTTCACCCCGTTTTTTAAAATCGCAACTTCTAGAAGGTTTACATGATTTCTTAAAAAACACGAGTTTTTAGAAAATTTGATTTATTTCATAAATGGAATCAACAAAGTATACACATTCTATGTCATAACATTTTTGTATGGTTTGCGCATGCGCAAACTATGCACATTCTACGTAATAACGACTTTCTACAGTTTGCGCATGCATCCGGAAATAAGAAAAGCTTACTTCCGCCAGTTTTCTAAAATCATAGCTTCTAGAAGGTTTACATGATTTCTTCAAAAACATGAGTTTTTAGAAAATGTGATTTATTTCATAAATGGAATCAACAAAGTATGCACATTCTACGTCATCAAGACTTTCTAAAGTTTGCGCATGGGTTCGGAAATAAGAAAAGCTTACTTCCGCCAGTTTTTTAAAACCACTACTTCTAGAAGGTTTACAGTATTTCTTGAAAAAAATGAGTTTTTAGAAAATGTGATTTATTTCACAAATTGAATCAACAAAGTATGCACATTCTACGTCATAACAACTTTCTATAGTTTGTGCATGCGTCCGGAAATAAGAAAAGCTTACTTCACCCCGATTTTTGAAAATCACAGCTTCTAGAAGGTTTACATGATTTCTTAAAAAAAATGAGTTTTTAGAAAATGTGATTTATTTCATAAAAGGAATCAACAAAGTATGGATATTCTACGTCATAACAACTTTCTATAGTTTGCGCATGCGTCCGGAAATAAGAAAAGCTTACTTCCCCTCGTTTTTTAAAGCCACAGCTTCTAGAAGGTTTACGTGATTTCTTAAAAAACACGAGTTTTTAGAAAATGTGATTTATTTCATCAATGGAATCAAAAAACTATGCACATTCTACGTAATAATGACTTTCTATAGTTTGCCCATAAGTACGGAAATAAGAAAAGCTTACTTCAACCCGATTTTTGAAAATCACAGCTTCTAGAAGGTTTACATGATTTCTTAAAAAAAATGAGTTTTTAGAAAATGTGATTTATTTCATAAAAGGAATCAACAAAGTATGGATATTCTACGTCATAACGACTTTCTATAGTTTGCGTATGTGTCCGGAAATAAGAAAAGCTTACTTCCCCTCGTTTTTTAAAGCCACAGCTTCTAGAAGGTTTACATGATTTCTTAAAAAACTTGAGTTTTTAGAAAATGTGATTTATTTCGTCAATGGAATCAACAAACTATGCACATTCTATGTAATAAGGACTTTCTATAGTTTGCGAATGCGTCAGGAAGTAAGAAAAGTTTACTTCCCCCCGTTTTTTAAAATCACAGCTTCTAGAATGTTTACACGATTTCTTAAAAAACATGAATTTTTAGAAAATGTCATTTATTTCATAAATTGAATCAACAAAGTATGAACATTCTATGTCATAACAACTATGTATAGTTTGAGCATGCGCAAACTATGCACATTCTATGTAATAACGACTTTCTATAGTTTTTGCATGTGTCTGGAAATAAGAAAAGCTTACTTCCTCCCTTTTTTTAAATTCACAGCTTCTAGAAGGTTTAGATGATTTCTTAAGAAACACTAGTTTTTAGAAAATATGATTTATTTAAAAAGTGAATCAACAAAGTATTCACTTTGTACGTCATAAAGACTTTCTATAGTTTGCACATGCGTCCGAAAATAAGAAAAGCTTACTTCCCCCGTTTTTTAAAATCACAGCTTCTAGAAGGTTTACATGATTCCTTAGAAAACACGAGTTTTTAGAAAATGTGATTTATTTAATCAATGGAATCAACAAACTATGAACATTATACATAATAACGGCTTTCTATAGTTTGCGCATGCGTCCGAAAATAAGAAAAGGTTACTTTCCCCTTTTTTTAAATTCACAGCTTGTAGAAGGTTTACATGATTTCTTAAAAAACACGAGTTTTCAGAAAATGTGATCTGCTTCATAAATGGAATCAACAAAGTATGCACATTCTACGTCATAACGACTTTCTATAGTTTGCGCATGCGTCCGAAAATAAGAAAAGCTTACTTCCTCCCGTTTTTTAAAATCACAGCTTCTAGAGGGATTACATGATTTCTTAAAAAACATTAGTTTTTTTAAAATGTGATTTATTTCATAAATCGAATCAACAAAGTATGCACATTCTAAGTCATAACGACTTTCTATAGTTTGCGTATGCGTCCGGAAATAAGAAAAGCTTACTTCCCCACGTTTTTTAAAATCATAGCTTCTAGAAGAATTACATGATTTCTTAAAAAACATGAGTTTTAAGAACATGTGATTTATTTCATAAATGGAATCAACAAAGTATGCACTTTCTATGTCATAACGACTTTCTATAGTTTGCGCATGCGCAAACGAAGCACATTGTACGTACTAACGACTTTCTATAGTTTGCGTATGCGTCCATAAATAAGAAAAGCTTACTTCACCCCGTTTTTTAAAATCACATCTTCTAGAACGTTTACATGATTTCTTAAAAAACATGAGTTTTTAGAAAATGTGATTTATTTCATAAATGGAATAAACAAAGGATGCACATTCTATGTCATAACGACTTTGTATTGTTTTCGCATGGGCAAACTATGCACATTCTACGTAATAACGACTTTCTATAGTTTGCGCATGTGTCCGGAAATAAGAAAGGCTTACTTCCGCCCATTTTTTAAAATCACAGCTTCTAGAAGGTTTAAATGATTTCTTAAAAAACACGAGTTTTTAGAAAATGTGATTTATTTCATAAATGGAATCAACAAAGTATGCACATTCTACGTCATAACGACATTCTAAAGTTTGCGCATGCGTTCGGAAATAAGAAAAGCTTACTTCCGCCAGTTTTTTAAAATCACAGCTTCTAGAAGGTTTACATGAGTTCTTAAAATCCACGAATATTTAGAAAATATGATTTATTTTATAAATCGAATCAACAAAATATGCACATTCTACGTAATAACGACTTTCTATAGTTTGCGCATGCGTCCGGAAATAAGAAAAGCTTACTTCCCCCCGTTTTTTAAAGTCACAGCTTTTAGAAGGTTTACATGATTTCTTAAAAAACATGAGTTTTTAGAAAATGTGATTTATTTCATCAATGGAATCAACAAACTATGCACATTCTGTGTAATAACGACTTTCTATAGTTTGCGAATGCATCCGGAAACAAGAAAAGCTTACTTTCCCCTGTTTGTTAAAATCACACCTTCTAGAAGGTTTAGATGATTTCTTAACAAACACGAGTTTTTAGAAAATGTCATTTATTTCATAAATGGAATCAACAAAGTATGCACATTCTATGTCATAACGAGTTTCTATAGTTTGCGCATGCGCAAACTATGCACCTTCTACGTACTAACGACTTTCTATAGTTTGCGTATTCGTCCGGAAATAAGAAAAGCTTACTTCACCCCGTTTTTTAAAATCACAACCTCTAGAAGGTTTACATGATTTCTTAAAAAACACGAGTTTTTAGAAAATGTGATTTATTTCATAAAAGGAATCAACAAAGTATGCCATTCTATGTCATAACGACTTTGTCTGGTTTGGGCATGCGCAAACTATGCACATTCTACAGACTAACGACTTTCTATAGTTTGCGTATTCATCCGGAAATAAGAAAAGCTTACTTCACGCCATTTTTTAAAATCACAACTTCTAGAAGGTTTACATGATTTCTTAAAAAACACGAGTTTTTAGAAAATGTGATTTATTTCATAAATGGAATCAACAAAGTATGCACATTCTATGTCATAACGTTTTTGTATGGTTTACGCATGCGCAAACTATGCACATTCTATGTAATAACGACTTTCCATAGTTTGCGCATGCATCCGGAAATTAGAAAAGCTCACTTCCACCAGTTTTTTAAAATCACAGCTTCTAGAAGGTTTACATGATTTCTTAAAAAACATGAGTTTTTAGAAAATGTGATTTATTTCATAAATGGAATCAACAAAGTATGCACATTCTACGTCATAACGATTTTCTAAAGTTTGCGCATGGGTCCGGAAATAAGAAAAGCTTACTTCCGCCAGTTTTTTAAAATCACTACTTCTAGAAGGTTTACATCATTTCTTGAAAAACACGAGTTTTTAGAAAATGTGATTTATTTCATAAAAGGAATCAACAAAGTATGCACATTCTACGTCATAAGGACTTTGTATAGTTTGCACATGTGCAAACTATGCACATTCTAGGTAATAACGACTTTCTATAGTTTGCGCATGCGTCCGGAAATAAGAAAAGCTTACTTCCCCCCTTTTTTTAAATGCACAGCTTCTAGAAGGTTTACTTGATTTCTTGAAAAACACGAGTTTTTAGAAAATGTGATTTATTTAATAAATTGAATCAACAAAGTATGCACATTCTATGTCATAACGATTTTCTATTGTTTGTGCATGCATCCGGAAATAAGAAAAGCTTACTTACCCCCGATTTTTGAAAATCACAGCTTCTAGAAGTTTTACATGATTTCTTAAAAAAAACGAGTTTTTAAAAAATGTGATTTATTTCATAAAAGGAATCAACAAAGTATGCATATTCTACGTCATAACAGCTTTCTATAGTTTGCGCATGCGTCCGGAAATAAGAAAAGCTTGCTTCCCCGCGTTTTTTAAAATCACAGCTTCTAGAAGGTTTCCATGATTTCTTAAAAAACATGAGTTTTTAGAAAATGTGATTTATTTAATCAATGGAATCAACAACCTATGCACATTATACGTAATAACGACTTTCTATAGTTTGCGCATGCGTCCGGAAATAAGAAAAGCTTACTTCCCCCCGTTTTTTAAAATCACAGCTTCTAGAAGGTTTACATGATTTCCTAAAAAACACGAGTTTTTAGAAAATGTCATTTATTTCATAAATGGAATCAAAAAAGTATGAACATTCTATGTCATAACGACTTTGTATAGTTTGCGCATGTGCAAACTATCCACATTCTAGGTAATAACGACTTTCTATAGTTTGCGCATGCGTCCGGAAATAAGAAAAGCTTACTTCCCCCCGTTTTTTAGATGATTTCTTAAAAAACATGAGTTTTTAGAAAATGTCATTTATTTCATAAATGGAATCAAAAAAGTATGAACATTCTATGTCATAACGACTTTGTATAGTTTGCGCATGCGCAAACTATGCACATTCTAGGTAATAACGACTTTCTATAGTTTGCGCATGCGTCCGGAAATAAGAAAAGCTTACCTCTCCCCTTTTTTTAGATTCACAGCTTCTAGAAGGTTTACATGATTTCTTAAAAAACATGAGTTTTTAGAAAATGTGATTTATTTCATCAATGGAATCAACAAACTATTCACATTCTACGTAATAATGACTTTCTATAGTTTGCGAATGCGTCCGGAAATAAGTAAAGCTTACTTTCCCCCGGTTTTTAAAATCACAGCTTCTAGAAGGTTTACATGATTTCTTAAAAAACACGAGTTTCTAGAAAATGTCATTTATTTCATAAATGGAATCAAAAAAGTATGAACATTCTATGTCATAACGACTTTGTATAGTTTGCGCATGCGCAAACTATGCACATTCTAGGTAATAACGACTTTCTATAGTAAGCGCATGCGTCCGGAAATAAGAAAAGCTTACTTCCCCCCTTTTTTTAAATTCACAGCTTCTAGAAGGTTTACATGATTTCTTAAAAAACACAATTTTTTAGAAAATGTGATTTATTTTATAAATGGAATCAACAAAGTATGCACATTCTACGTCATAACGACTTTCTATAGTTTGCGCACGCGTCCGGAAATAAGAAAAGCTTACTTCCCCCCATTTTTTAAAATCACAGCTTCTACAAGGTTTACATGATTTCTTTAAAAAAATGAGTTTTCAGAAAATGTTATTTATTTCATAAAAGTAATCAACAAACTATGCACATTCTACATCATAACGACTTTGTATAGTTTGCGCATGTGCAAACTATGCACATTCTAGGTAATAGCGACTTTCTATAGTTTGCAGATGCGTCCAGAAATAAGAAAAGCTTACTTCCCCCCTTTTTTAAATTCACAGCTTCTAGAAGGTTTACATGATTTCTTCAAAAACACGAGTTTTTGGAAAATGTGATTTATTTCGTAAATGGAATCAATAAATTATGCACATTCTACGTCATAACGACTTTCTATAGTTTGCGCATGTGTCCGGAAATAAGAAAAGCTTACTTCCCCCCGTTTTTAAAAATCACAGCTTCTAGAAGGTTTACACGATTTCTTAAAAAAAACGAGTTTTTAGAAAATGTGATTTATTAAATAAACGGAGTGAACAAAGTATGCACATTCTATGTCATAACGACTTTCTATAGTTTGCGCATGCGTCTGGAAATAAGAAAAGCTTACCTTCCCCCTTTTTTTTAAATCACAGCTTCTAGAAGGTTTCCATGATTTCTTAAAAAAAAGGGTTTTTTGGAAAATGTGATTTATTTCATCAATGGAATCAATAAACTATGCACATTCTATGTAATAACGACTTTCTATAGTTTGTGAATGCGTCCGGAAATAAGAAAAGCTTACTTCCCCCCTGTTTTTAAAATCACAGCTTCTAGAAGGTTTACATGATTTCTTAAAAAACATGAGTGTTTAGAAAATGTGATTTATTTAATAAATGGAATCAACAATGTATGCACATTCTAAGTCATAACGACTTTCAATAGTTTGCGCATGCATCCGTAAATAAGAAAAGCTTATTTCCCCCCGTTTTTTAAAATCATAGCTTCTAGAGGGATTACATGATTTCTTAAAAAACATGAGTTTTATGAACATTTGATTTATTTCATAAATGGAATCAACAAAGTATGCACATTCTATTTCATAACGACTTTCTATAGTTTGCGCATGCGCAAACTAAGCACATTCTACGTACTAACGACTTTCTATAGTTTGCATATGCATCCAGAAATAAGAAAAGCTTACTTCACCCCGTTTTTTAAAATCACAACTTCTACAAGGTTTACATGATTTCTTAAAAAACAAGAGTTTTTAGAAAATGTGATTTATTTCATAAATGGAATCAACAAAGTATGCACATTCTATGTCATAACGACTTTGTATGGTTTGCGCATGCGCAAACTATGCACATTCTACGCAATAACGACTTTCTATAGTTTGCGCATGTGTCCGGAAATAAGAAAAGCTTACTTCCGCCAGTTTTTTAAAAGCAGAGCTTCAAGAAGGTTTACATGATTTCTTAAAAAACACGAGTTTTTAGAAAATGTTATTTATTTCATAAATGGAATCAACAAAGTATGCACATTCTACGTCATAACGACTTTCTAAAGTTTGCGCATGCGACGGAAATAAGGAAAGCTTACTTCCGCCAGTTTTTTAAAATCACAGCTTCTAGAACGTTTACATGATTTCTTAAAAACCATGAGTTTTTAGAAAATGTGATTTATTTCATAAATGGAATCAACAAAGTATGCACATTCTAAGTCCTAACGACTTTCTATAGTTTGCACATGCGTCCGGAAATAAGAATAGCTTACTTCCCCTCGTTTTTTAAAGTCACAACTTCTAGAAGGTTTACATGATTTCTTAAAAAACACGAGTGTTTAGAAAATGTGATTTATTTAATAAATGGAATCAACAAAGTATGCACATTCTAAGTCATAACGACTTTCAATAGTTTGCGCATACGTCCGTAAATAAGAAAAGCTTATTTCCCCCCGTTTTATAAAATCACAGCTTCTAGAGGGATTACATGATTTCTTAAAAAACATGAGTTTTATGAACATTTGATTTATTTCATAAATGGAATCAACAAAGTATGCACATTCTATGTCATCACGACTTTCTATAGTTTGCGCATGCGCAAACTAAGCACATTCTACGTACTAACGACTTTCTATAGTTTGCGTATGCATCCAGAAATAAGAAAACCTTACTTCACCCCGTTTTTTAAAATCACAACTTCTAGAAGGTTTACATGATTTCTTAAAAAACACGAGTTTTTAGAAAATGTGATTTATTTCATAAATGGAATCAACAAAGTATGCACATTCTATGTCATAACGACTTTGTATGGTTTGCGCATGCGAAAACTATGCACATTCTACGTAATAATGACTTTCTATAGTTTGCGCATGTGTCCGGAAATAAGAAAAGCTTACTTCCGCCAGTTTTTTAAAATCAGAGCTTCTAGAAGGTTTACATGATTTCTTAAAAAGCACGAGTTTTTTGAAAATGTGATTTATTTCATAAATGGAATCAACAAAGTATGCACATTCTACGTCATAACGACTTTCTAAAGTTTGCGCATGCGCCGGAAATAAGAAAAGCTTACTTCCACCAGTTTTTTAAAATCACAGCTTCTAGAAGGTTTACATGATTTGTTAAAAACCATGAGTTTTTAGAAAATGTGATTTATTTCATAAATGGAATCAACAAAGTATGCACATTCTAAGTCCTAACGACTTTCTATAGTTTGCGCATGCGTCCGGAAATAAGAATAGCTTACTTCCCCTCGTTTTTTAAAGTCACAACTTCTAGAAGGTTTACATGATTTCCTAAAAAACACGAGTTTTTAGAAAAATGTGATTTATTTCATCAATGGAATCAACAAACTATGCACATTCTACGTAATAACGAATTTCTATACTTTGTGAATGCGTCCGGAAATAAGAAAAGCTTACTTCCCCCCGGTTTTTAAAATCACAGCTTCTAGAAGGTTTACATGATTTCTTAAAAAACACGAGCTTTTAGAAAATGTCATTTATTTCATAAATAGAATAAAAAACGTATGAACATTCTATGTCATAATGACTTTGTATAGTTTGCGCGTGCGCAAACTATGCACATTCTAGGTAATAACAACTTTCTATAGTTTGCACATACGTCCGGAAATAAGAAAAGCTAACATCCCCCCTTTTTTTAAATTCATAGCTTCTAGAAGGTTTACATGATTTCTTGAAAAACACAATTTTTTAGAAAATATTATTTATTTCATAAATGGAATCAACAAAGTATGCACATTCTACGTCATAAAGAATTTCTATAGTTTGCGCATGCGTCCGCAAATAAGAAAAGCTTACTTCCCCCCGTTTTTTAAAGTCACAGCTTCTAGAAGGTTTACATGATTTCTTAAAAAAAATGAGTTTTTGGAAAATGTGATTTATTTAATAAAAGGAATCAACAAAGTATGCACATTCTATGTCATAACGACTTTTTATAGTTTGCGCATGCGTATGGAAATAAGAAAAGCTCACTTCCCCCCGTTTTTTAAAATCACAGCTTCTAGAAGGTTTACATGATTTCTTAAAAAACAAGAGTTTTTAGAAAATGTGATTTATTTCATAAATGGAATCAACAAAGTATGCACATTCTAAGTCATAACGAATTTCTATAGTTTGCGCATGCGTCCGGAAATAAGAAAAGCTTACTTCCCCCCGTTTTTTAAAATCACAGCTTCTAGAAGGTTTACATGATTTCTCAAAAAACATGAGTTTTTAGAAAATGTGATTTATTTCATCAATGTTATCAACAAACTATGCACATTCTACATAATAACGACTTTCTATAGTTTGCGAATGCGTCCGAAAATAAGAAAAGCTTACTTCCCCCCGGTTTTTAAAATCACAACGTCTAGAAGGTTTACATGATTTCTTAAAAAACACGAGGTTTTAGAAAATGTCATTTAATCCATAAATCGAATGAAAAAAGTATGAACATTCTATGTCATAACGACTTTGTATAGTTTGCGCATGCGCAAAATATGCACATTCTAGGTAATAACAACTTTCTATAGTTTGCGCATGCGTCCGGAAATAAGAAAAGCTAACTTCCCCTCGTTTTTTAAAGTCACAGCTTCTAGAAGGTTTACATGATTTCTTAAAAAACACATGTTGTTAGAAAATGTTATTTATTTCATAAATGGAATCAACAAAGTATACACATTCTACGTCATAACGACTTTCTATAGTTTGCGCATGCGTCCGGAAATAAGAAAAGCTTACTTCCCCCCGCTTTTTAAAATCACAGCTTCTAGAAGGTTTACATGATTTCTCAAAAACCACGAGTTTTTAAAAAATGTTTTTTATTTCATCAATGGAATCATCAAAGTATGCACATTCTAAGTCATAACACCTTTCTATAGCTTGTGCATGCGTCCGGAAATAAGAAAAGCTTACTTCCCCTCGTTTTTTAAAGTCACAACTTCTAGAAGGTTTACATGATTTCTTAAAAAACACGAGTTTTTAGAAAATGTGATTTTTTCATCAATGGAATCAACAAACTATGCACATTCTACGTAATAACGACTTTCTATAGTTTGCCCATGCGTCCGGAAATAAGAAAAGCTTACCTTCCCCTGTTTGTTAAAATCACAGCTTCTAGAAGGTTTACATGATTTCTTAACAAACACAAGTTTTTAGAAAATGTCATTTATTTCATAAATGGAATCAACAAAGTATGCACATTCTATGTCATAACGAGTTTCTATAGTTTGCGCATGAGCAAACTATGCACATTCTATGTACTAACGACTTTCTATAGTTTGCGTATTCGTCCCGAAATAAGAAAAGCTTACTTCACCCCGTTTTTTTAAATCACAACTTCTAGAAGGTTTACGTCATTTCTTAAAAAACACGAGTTTTTAGAAAATGTGATTTATTTCATAAATGGAATCAACAAAGTATGCACATTCTATGTCATAACGACTTTGCATGGTTTGGGCATGCGCAAACTATGCACATTCTACGTACTAACGACATTCTATAGTTTGCGTATTCATCCGGAAATAAGAAAAGCTTACCTCACGCCGTTTTTTAAAATCACAACTTCCAGAAGCTTTACATGATTTCTTAAAAAACATGAGTTTTTAGAAAATTTGATTTATTTCATAAATGGAATCAACAAAGTATGCACATTCTATGTCATAACATTTTTGTATGGCTTACGCATGCGCAAACTATGCACATTCTACGTAAAAATGACTTTCAATAGTTTGCGCATGCATCCGGAAATAAGAAAAGCTTACTTCCGCCAGTTTTTTAAATCACAGCTTCTAGAAGGTTTACATGATTTCTTAAAAAACATGAGTTTTTAGAAAATGTGATTTATTTAATATATGGAATCAACAAAGTATGCACATTCTAAGTCATAACGACTTTCAATAGTTTGCGCATGCGTCCATAAATAAGAAAAGCTTATTTCCCCCCGTTTTTCAAAATCACAGCTTCTAGAGGGATTACATGATTTCTTAAAAAACATGAGTTTTATGAACATTTGATTTATTTCATAAATGGAATCAACAAAGTATGCACATTCTATGTCATAACGACTTTCTATAGTTTGCGCATGCGCAAACTAAGCACATTCTACGTACTAACGACTTTCTATAGTTTGCGTATGCATCCAGAAATAAGAAAAGCTTACTTCACCCCGTTTTTTAAAATCACAACTTCTAGAAGGTTTACATGATTTCTTAAAAAACACGAGTTTTTAGAAAATGTGATTTATTTCATAAATGGAATCAACAAAGTATGCACATTCTATGTCATAACGACATTGCATGGTTTGGGCATGCGCAAACTATGCACATTCTACGTACTAACGACATTCTATAGTTAGCGTATTCATCCGGAAATAAGAAAAGCTTACTTCCCCCCGGTTTTTAAAATCACAACTTCCGGAAGCTTTACATGATTTCTTAAAAAACATGAGATTTTAGAAAATGTCATTTATATCATAAATGGAATCAAAAAAGTATGAACATTCTATGTCATAACGACTTTGTATAGTTTGCGCATGCGCAAACTATGCACATTCTATGTAATAACGACTTTCTATAGTTTTTGCATGTGTCCGGAAATAAGAAAAGCTTACTTCCTCCCTTTTTTTAAATTCACAGCTTCTAGAAGGTTTACATGATTTCTTAAGAAACACGAGTTTTTAGAAAATATGATTTATTTAAAAAGTGAATCAACAAAGTATGCACTTTGTACGTCATAAAGACTTTCTATAGTTTGCACATGCATCCGGAAATAAGAAAAGCTTACTTCCCCCCGTTTTTTAAAATCACAGCTTCTAGAAGGTTTACATGATTCCTTAAAAAACACGAGTTTTTAGAAAATGTGATTTATTTAATCAATGGAATCAACAAAATATGCACATTATATGTAATAACGGCTTTCTATAGTTTGCGCATGCGTCCGAAAATAAGAAAAGCTTACTTTCCCCCTTTTTTTAAATTCACAGCTTCTAGAAGGTTTACATGATTTCTTAAAAAACACGAGTTTTTAGAAAATGTGATCTGCTTCATAAATGGAATCAACAAAGTATGCACATTCTACGTCATAACAACTTTCTATAGTTTGCGCATGCGTTCGGAAATAAGAAAAGCTTACTTCCCCCCATTTTTTAAAATCATAGCTTCTAGAAGGATTACATGATTTCTTAAAAAACATGAGTTTTAAGAACATGTGATTTATTTCATAAATGGAATCAACAAAGTATGCACTTTCTATGTCATAACGACTTTCTATAGTTTGCGCATGCGCAAACGAAGCACATTGTACGTACTAACGACTTTCTATACTTTGCGCATGCGCAAACTATGCAGATTCTACGTAATAACGCCTTTCTATAGTTTGCGCATGCGTCCGGAAATAAGAAAAGCTTACTTCCCCCCGTTTTTTAAATTCACAGCTTCTAGAAGGTTTACATGATTTCTTAAAAAACACGAGTTTTTAGAAAATGTGATTTATTTCATAAATGGAATCAACAAAGGATGCACATTCTATGTCATAACGACTTTGTATGGTTTTCGCATGGGAAAACTATGCACATTCTACGTAATAACGACTTTCTATAGTTTGCGCATGTGTCCGGAAATAAGAAAGGCTTACTTCCGCCCGTTTTTTAAAATCACAGCTTCTAGAAGGTTTAAATGATTTCTTAAAAAACACGAGTTTTTAGAAAATGTGATTTATTTCATAAATGGAATCAACAAAGTATGCACATTCTACGTCATAACGACATTCTAAAGTTTGCGCATGCGTCCGGAAATAATAAAAGCTTACTTCCGCCAGTTTTTTAAAATCACAGCTTCTAGAAGGTTAACATGAGTTCTTAAAATACACGAATATTTAGAAAATATGATTTATTTTATAAATCGAATCAACAAACTATGCACATTCTACGTAATAACGACTTTCTATAGTTTGCGCATGCGTCCGGAAATAAGAAAAGCTTACTTCCCCCCATTTTTTCAAGTCACAGCTTTTAGAAGGTTTACATGATTTCTTAAAAAACATGAGTTTTTAGAAAATGTGATTTATTTCATCAATGGAATCAACAAACTATGCACATTCTGTGTAATAACGACTTTCTATAGTTTGCGAATGCATCCGGAAACAAGAAAAGCTTACTTTCCCCTGTTTGTTAAAATCACAGCTTCTAGAAGGTTTAGATGATTTCTTAACAAACACGAGTTTTTAGAAAATGTCATTTATTTCATAAATTGAATCAACAAAGTATGCACATTCTATGTCATAACGAGTTTCTATAGTTTGCGCATGCGCAAACTATGCACATTCTACGTACTAACGACTTTCTATAGTTTGCGTATTCGTCCGGAAATAAGAAAAGCTTACTTCACCCCGTTTTTTAAAATCACAACTTCTAGAAGGTTTACTTGATTTCTTAAAAAACACGAGTTTTTAGAAAATGTGATTTATTTCATAAATGGAATCAACAAAGTATGCACATTCTATGTCATAACATTTTTGTATGGTTTGCGCATGCCCAAACTATGCACATTTTATGTAATAACGACTTTCTATACTTTGCGCATGCATCCGAAAATTAGAAAAGCTCACTTCCGCCAGTTTTTTAAAATCACAGCTTCTAGAAGGTTTACATGATTTCTTAAAAAACATGAGTTTTTAGAAAATGTGATTTATTTCATAAATGGAATCAACAAAGTATGCATATTCTATGTCATAACGACTTTCTAAAGTTTGCGCATGGGTCCGGAAATAAGAAAAGCTTACTTCCGCCAGTTTTTTAAAATCACTACTTCTAGAAGGTTTACATGATTTCTTGAAAAACACGAGTTTTTAGAAAATTTGATTTATTTCATAAAAGGAATCAACAAAGTATACACATTCTACGTCATAAGGACTTTGTATAGTTTGCACATGTGCAAACTATGCACATTCTAGGTAATAACGACTTTCTATAGTTTGCGCATGCGTCCGGAAATAAGAAAAGCTTACTTTCCCCCTTTTTTTAAATTCACAGCTTCTAGAAGGTTTACTTGATTTCTTGAAAAACACGAGTTTTTAGAAAAAGTGATTTATTTAGTAAATTGAATCAACAAAGTATGCACATTCTACGTCATAACAATTTTCTTATAGTTTGTGCATGCATCCGGAAATAAGAAAAGCTTACTTACCCCCGATTTTTGAAAATCACAGCTTCTAGAAGTTTTACATGATTTCTTAAAAAAAACGAGTTTTTAGAAAATGTGATTTATTTCATAAAAGGAATCAACAAAGTATGCATATTCTACGTCATAACAGCTTTCTATAGTTTGCGCATGCGTCCGGAAATAAGAAAAGCTTACTTCCCCGCGTTTTTTAAAATCCCAGCTTCTAGAAGATTTCCATGATTTCTTATAAAACATGAGTTTTTAGAAAATGTGATTTATTTAATCAATGGAATCAAGAACCTATGCACATTATACGTAATAACGACTTTCCATAGTTTGCGCAAGCGTCCGGAAATAAGAAAAGCTTAATTCCCCCCGTTTTTTAAAATCACAGCTTGTAGAAGGTTTACATGATTTCTTAAAAAACACGAGTTTTTAGAAAATGTCATTTATTTCATAAATGGAATCAAAAAAGTATGAACATTCTATGTCATAACGACTTTGTATAGTTTGCGCATGCGCAAACTATGCACATTCTAGGTAATAACACCTTTCTATAGTTTGCGCATGCGCTTGGAAATAAGAAAAGCTTATTTCCCCCCGTTTTTTAAAATCACAGCTTCTAAAAGGTTTACATGATTTCTTAAAAAACATGAGTTTTTAGAAAATGTCATTTATTTCATAAATGGAATCAAAAAAGTATGAACATTCTATGTTATAACGAATTTGTATAGTTTGCGCATGCGCAAACTATTCACATTCTAGGTAATAACGACTTTCTATAGTTTGTGCATGCGTCCGGAAATAAGAAAAGCTTACTTCCCCCCGTTTTTTAAAATCACAGCTTCTAGAAGGTTTACATGATTTCTTAAAAACCATGAGTTTTTAGAAAATGTGATTTATTTCATGAATGGAATCATCAAAGTATGCACAATCTAAGTCATAACAACTTTCTATAGTTTGTGCATGCGTCCAGAAATAAGAAAAGCTTACTTCCCCTCGTTTTTAAAGTCACAGCTTCTAGAAGGTTTACATGATTTCTTAAAAAACACGAGTTTTTAGAAAATGTGATTTATTTCATTAATGGAATCAACAAACTATGCACATTCTACGTAATAACGACTTTCTATAGTTTGCCCATGCGTCCGGAAATAAGAAAAGCTTACCTTCCCCTGTTTGTTAAAATCACAGCTTCTAGAAGGTTTACATGATTTCTTAACAAACACGAGTTTTTAGAAAATGTCATTTATTTCATAAATGGAATCAACAAAGTATGCACATTCTATGTCATAACGAGTTTCTATAGTTTGCGCATGCGCAAACTACGCACATTCTATGTACTAACGACTTTCTATAGTTTGCGTATTCATCCCGAAATAAGAAAAGCTTACTTCACCCCGATTTTTTAAATCACAACTTCTAGAAGGTTTACGTGATTTCTTAAAAAACACGAGTTTTTAGAAAATGTGATTTATTTTATAAATGGAATCAACAAAGTATGCACATTCTATGTCATAACGACTTTGCATGGTTTGGGCATGCGCAAACTATGCACATTCTATGTACTAACGGCATTCTATAGTTTGCGTATTCATCCGGAAATAAGAAAAGCTTACTTCACGCCGTTTTTTAAAATAACAACTTCCAGAAGCTTTACATGATTTCTTAAAAAACACGATTTTTTAGAAAATTTTATTTATTTCATAAATGGAATCAACAAGTATGCACATTCTTTGTCATAACATTTTTGTATGGCTTGCGCATGCATAAACTATGCACATTCTACGTAATAACGACTTTCTATAGTTTGCGCATGCATCCGGAAATAAGAAAAGCTTACTTTCACCAGTTTTTTAAAATCACAGCTTCTAGAAGGTTTACATGATTTCTTAAAAAACATGAGTTTTTAGAAAATGTGATTGACTTCATAAATGGAATCAACAAAGTATGCACATTCTACGTCATAACGACTTTCTAAAGTTTGCGCATGGGTCCGGAAATAAGAAAAGCTTACTTCCGCAAGTTTTTTAAAATCACTGCTTCTAGAAGGTTTACATGATTTCTTGAAAAAAACGAGTTTTTAGAAAATGTGATTTATTTCACAAATTGAATCAACAAAGTATGCACATTCTACGTCATAACGACTTTCTATAGTTTGTGCATGCGTCCGGAAATAAGAAAAGCTTACTTCACCCCGATTTTTGAAAATCACGGCTTCTAGAAGGTTTACATGATTTCTTAAAAAAAACGAGTTTTTAGAAAATCTGATTTATTTCATAAAAGGAAACAACAAAGTATGGATATTCTACGTCATAACGACTTTCTATAGTTTGCGCATGCGTCCGGAAATAAGAAAAGATTACTTCCCCCCATTTTTTAAAATCACAGCTTCTAGAAGGTTTCCATGATTTCTTAAAAAACACGAGTTTTTAGAAAATGTGATTTATTTCATCAATAGAATCAACAAACTATGCACATTCTACGTAATAACGACTTTCTATAGTTTGCGAATGCGTCCGGAAATAAGAAAAGCTTACTTCCCCCCATTTTTTAAAATCACAGCTTCTAAAAGGATTACATGATTTCTTAAAAAACATGAGTTTTACGAACATGTGATTTATTTCATAAATGGAATCAACAAAGTATGCACTTTCTATGTCATAACTAATTTCTATAGTTTGCGCATGCGCAAACTAAGCACATTCTACGTACTAACGACTTTCTATAGTTTTCGTATGCGTCCATAAATAAGAAAAGCTTACTTCCCCCCGTTTTTTAAAATCACAGCTTCTAGAAGGTTTACATGATTTCTTAAAAAAAATGAGTTTTTAGAAAATGTGATTTATTTCATAAAAGGAATCAACAAAGTATGCACATTCTACGTCATAACGACTTTCTATAGTTTGCGCATGCGTATGGAAATAACAAAAGCTTATTTCCCCCCTTTTTTTAAAATCACAGCTTCTAGAAGGTTTACATGATTTGTTAAAAAACACGAGTTTTTAGAAAATGTGATTTATTTCATAAATGGAATCAACAAAGTATGCACATTCTATGTCATAACGACTTTCTATAGTTTGTGCATGCGTCCGGAAATTAGAAAAGCTTACTTCCCCCCGTTTTTTAAAGTCACAGCTTGTAGAAGGTTTACATGATTTCTTAAAAAACACGAGTTTTTAGAAAATGTGATTTATTTAATCAATGGAATCAACAAACTTTGCACATTCTACGTAATAACAACTTTCTATAGTTTGCGAATGCGTCCGGAAATAAGAAAAGCTTACTTCCCCCCGTTTTTTAAAATCACAGCTTCTAGAAGGTTTACATGATTTCTTAAAAAACATGAGTTTTTAGAAAATGTGATTTATTTCATCAATGGAATCAACAAACTATGCACATTCTACGTAATAACTACTTTCTATAGTTTGCGAATGCGTCCAGAAATAAGAAAAGCTTACTTCCCCCCGTTTTTTAAAATCACAGCTTCTAGAAGGTTTACATGATTTGTTAAAAAACACGAGTTTTTAGAAAATGTGATTTATTTCATAAATGGAATCAAAAAAGTATGCACTTTCTACGTGATAACGACTTTCTATAGTTTGCGCATGCGTCCGGAAATAAGAAAAGCTTACTTCCCCCCGTTTTTTAAAATCACAGCTTCTAGAAGGTTTACATGATTTCTTAAAAAACATGAGTTTTTAGAAAATGTGATTTATTTCATCAATGGAATCAACAAACTATGCACATTCTACATAATAACTACTTTCTATAGTTTGCGAATGCGTCCGAAAATAAGAAAAGCTTACTTCCCCTCGTTTTTTAAAATCACAGCTTCTAGAAGGTTTACATGATTTCTTAAAAAACACGAGATTTTAGAAAATGTCATTTGTTTCATAAATGGAATCAACAAAGTATGCACATTCTACGTAATAACGACTTTCTATAGTTTTCAAATGCGTCCGGAAATAAGAAAAGCTTACTTCCCCCCGTTCTTTAAATGACAGCTTCTCGAAGGCTTACATGATTTCTTAAAAAACACGAGTTTATAGAAAATGTCATTTATTTAATCAATATAATCAACAAACTATGCACATTCTACGTAATAACGACTCTATATAGTATGCGCATGCTTTCGGAAATAAGAAAATCTTACTTCCCCCCTTTTTTTAAATTCACAACTTCTAGAAGGTTTACATGATTTCCTAAAAAACATGAGTTTTTAGAAAATGTGATTTATTTAATCAATGGAATCAACAAAGTATGCACATTAAACGTAATAACGACTTTTTATAGTTTGCGCATAAGTCCGAAAATAAGAAAAGCTTACTTTCCCCCTTTTTTTAAATTCACAGCTTCTAGAAGGTTTACATGATTTCTTAAAAAACACGTGTTTTTAGAAAATGTGATCTGTTTCATAAATGGAATCAACAAATTATGCACATTCTACATCATAACGACTTTCTATAGTTTGCGCATGTGTCCGGAAATAAGAAAAGCTTACTTCCCCCCGTTTTTTAAAATCACAGCTTCTAGAAGGATTACATGATTTCTTAAAAAACAGGAGTTTTTTGAAAATGTGATTTATTTCATAAATGGAATCAACAAAGTATGCACATTCTAAGTCATAACGACTTTCTATAGTTTGCGCATGCGTCTGGAAATAAGAAAAGCTTACTTCCCCCCGTTTTTTAAAATCACAGCTTCTAGAAGGATTACATGATTTCTTAAAAAACATGAGTTTTACGAACATGTGATTTATTTCATAAATGGAATCAACAAAGTATGCACTTTCTATGTCATAACGAATTTCTATAGTTTGCGCATGTGCAAACTAAGCACATTCTACGTACTAACGACTTTCTATAGTTTGCGTATGTGTCCATAAATAAGAAAAGCTTACTTCCCCCCATTTTCTAAAATCACAGCTTCTAGAAGGTTTACATGATTTCTTAAAAAAAATGAGTTTTTAGAAAATGTGATTTATTTAATCAATAGAATCAACAAACTATGCACATTCTACGTAATAACGACTTTATATAGTTTGCGCATGCGTTCGGAAATAAGAAAATCTTACTTCCCCCCTATTTTTAAATTCACAGCTTCTAGAAGGTTTACATGATTTCCTAAAAAACATGAGTTTTTAGAAAATGTGATTTATTTCATCAATGGAATCAACAAACTATGCACATTCTACGTAATAACGACTTTCTATAGTTTGTGAATGCGTCCGGTTTTTAAAATCACGGCTTCTAGAAGGTTTACATGATTTCTTAAAAAACATGAGTTTTTAGAAAATGTCATTTATTTCATAAATGGAATCAAAAAAGTATGAACATTCTATGTCATAACGACTTTGTATAGTTTGCGCATGCGCAAACTATGCACATTCTATGTAATAACGACTTTCTATAGTTTTTGCATGTGTCTGGAAATAAAAAAAGCTTACTTCCTCCCTTTTTTTAAATTCACAGCTTCTAGAAGGTTTACATGATTTCTTAAGAAACACGAGTTTTTAGAAAATATGATTTATTTAAAAAGTGAATCAACAAAGAATGCACTTTGTACGTCATAAAGACTTTCTATAGTTTGCACATGCGTCCGGAAATAAAAAAAGCTTACTTCCCCCCGTTTTTTAAAATCACAGCTTCTAGAAGGTTTACATGATTCCTTAAAAAACACGAGTTTTTAGAATATGTGATTTATTTAATCAATGGAATCAACAAACTATGCACATTATACGTAATAACGGCTTTCTATAGTTTGCGCATGCGTCCAAAAATTAGAAAAGCTTACTTTCCCCCTTTTTTTAAATTCCCAGCTTCTAGAAGGTTTACATGATTTCTTAAAAAACACGAGTTTTTAGAAAATGTGATCTGCTTCATAAATGGAATCAACAAAGTATGCACATTCTACGTCATAATGACTTTCTATAGTTTGCGCATGCGTCCGGAAATAAGAAAAGCTTACTTCCCCCCATTTTTTAAAATCACAGCTTCTAGAGGGATTACATGATTTCTTAAAAAACATTAGTTTTTTTAAAATGTGATTTATTTCATCAATGGAATCAACAAAGTATGCACATTCTAAGTCATAACGACTTTCTATAGTTTGCGCATGCGTCCGGAAATAAGAAAAGCTTACATCCCCCCATTTTTTAAAATCATAGCTTCTAGAAGGATTACATGATTTCTTAAAAAACATGAGTTTTAAGAACATGTGATTTATTTCATAAATGGAATCAACAAAGTATGCACATTCTACGTCATAACGACATTCTAAAGTTTGCGCATGCGTCCGGAAATAAGAAAAGCTTACTTCCACCCGTTTTTTAAAATCACAGCTTCTAGAAGGTTTACATGAGTTCTTAAAATCCATAAATATTTAGAGAATATGATTTATTTTATAAATCGAATCAACAAACTATGCACATTCTACCCAATAACGACTTTCCCCCCATTTTTTAAAGTCACAGCTTTTAGAAGGTTTTCATGTTTTCTTAAAAAACACGAGTTTTTAGAAAATGTCATTTATTTCATCAATGGAATCAACAAACTATGCACAATCTGTGTAATAACGACTTTCTATAGTTTGTGAATGCATCCGGAAACAAGAAAAGCTTACTCTCCCCTGTTTGTTAAAATAACAGCTTCTAGAAGGTTTAGATGATTTCTTAACAAACACGAGTTTTTAGAAAATGTCATTTATTTCATAAATGGAATCAACACAGTATGCACATTCTATGTCATAACAAGTTTCTATAGTTTGCGCATGCGCAAACTATGCACATTCTACGTACTAACGACTTTCTATAGTTTGCGTATTTGTCCGGAAATAAGAAAAGCTTACTTCACCCCGTTTTTTAAAATCACAACTTTTAGAAGGTTTACATGATTTCTTAAAAAACACGAGTTTTTAGAAAATGTCATTTATTTCATAAATGGAATCAACAAAGTATGCCATTCTATGTCATAACGACTTTGTATGGTTTGGGCATGCGCAAACTATGCACATTCTACGTACTAACGACTTTCTATAGTTTGCGTATTCATCCGGAAATAAGAAAAGCTTACTTCACCCCGTTTTTTAAAATCACAACTTCTAGAAGGTTTACATGATTTCTTAAAAAACACGAGTTTTTAGAAAATGTGATTTATTTCATAAATGGAATCAACAAAGTATGCACATTCTATGTCATAACGTTTTTGTATGGTTTGCGCTTGCGCAAACTATGCACATTCTATGTAATAACGACTTTCTATAGTTTGCGCATGCATCCAGAAATTAGCAAAGCTCACTTCCGCCAGTTTTTTAAAATCACAGCTTCTAGAAGGTTTACATGATTTCTTAAAAAACATGTGTTTTTAGAAAATGTGATTTATTTCATAAAATGAATGAACAAAGTATGCACATTCTACGTCATAAGGACTTTGTATAGTTTGCACATGTGCAAACTATGCACATTCTAGGTAATAACGACTTTCTATAGTTTGCGCATGCGTCCGGAAAGAAGAAAAGCTTACTTCCCCCTTTTTTAAATTCACAGCTTCTAGAAGGTTTACATGATTTCATAAAAAACATGAGTTTTTAGAAAATGTGATTTATTTCATAAAAGGAATGAACAAAGTATGCATATTCTACGTCATAACAGCTTTCTATAGTTTGCGCATGCGTCCGGAAATAAGAAAAGCTTACTTCCCCGCGTTTTTTAAAATCACAGCTTCTAGAAGGTTTCCATGATTTCTTATAAAACATGAGTTTTTAGAAAATGTGATTTATTTAATCAATGGAATAAACAACCTATGCACATTATACGTAATAAAGACTTTCTATAGTTTGCGCATGCGTCCGGAAATAAGAAAAGCTTGCTTCCCCCCGTTTTTTAAAATCACAGCTTCTAGAAGGTTTACATGATTTCTTAAAAAACACGAGTTTTTAGAAAGTGTCATTTATTTCATAAATGGAATCAAAAAAGTATGAACATTCTATGTCATAACGACTTTGTATAGTTTGCGCATGCGCAAACTATGAACCTTCTACGTAATAACGACTTTCTATAGTTTGCGCATGCGTCCGGAAATAAGAAAAGCTTACTTCCCCCCGTTTTTTAAAATCACAGCTTCTAGAAGGTTTACATGATTTATTAAAAAACACGAGTTTTTAGAAAATGTCATTTATTTCATAAATGGAATCAAAAAAGTATGAACATTCTATGTCATAACGACTTTGTATAGTTTGCGCATGCGCAAACTATGCACATTCTAGGTAATAACAACTTTCCATAGTTCGCGCATGCGTCCGGAAATAAGAAAAGCTTACCTCCCCCCTTTTTTTTATATTCGCAGCTTCTAGAAGGTTTACATTATTTCTTAAAAAACACGAGTTTTTAGAAAATATGATTTATTTCTTAAATGGAATCAACAAAGTATGCACATTCTACGTCATAACGACTTTCTATAGTTTGCGCATGCGTCCGGAAAAAAGAAAAGATGACTTCCCCCTGTTTTTTAAAATCACAGCTTCTAGAAGGTTTACATGATTTCTTAAAAAACATGAGTTTTTAGAAAATGTCATTTGTTTCATAAATGGAATCAACAAAGTATGAACAAACTATGTCATAACGACTTTGTATCGTTTGCGCATGCGCGAACTATGCCCATTCTACGTAATAACGAATTTCTATAGTTTGCGCATGCGTTCGGAAATAAGAAAACCTTACTTCCCCCCTTTTTTTAAATTCACAGCTTCTAGAAGGTTTACATGATTTCTTAAAAAACATGAGTTTTTAGAAAATTGGATTTCTTTCATCAATGGAATCAACAAACTATGCACATTCTACGTAATAACGACTTTCTATAGTTTGCAAATGCGTCCGGAAATAAGAAATGCTTACTTCCCCCCGGTTTTTAAAATCACAGCTTCTAGAAGGTTTACATGATTTCTTAAAAAACATGAGTTTTTAGAAAATGTCATTTATTTCATAAATGGAATCAAAAAAGTATGAACATTCTATGTCATAACGACTTTGTATAATTTGCGCATGCGCAAACTACGCACATTCTAGGTAATAACGACTTTCTATAGTTTGCGCATGCGTCCGGAAATAAGAAAAGCTTACTTCCCCCCTTTTTTTTATATTCGCAGCTTCTAGAAGGTTTACATGATTTCTTAAAAAACACGAGTTTTTAGAAAATATGATTTATTTCTTAAATGGAATCAACAAAGTATGGACATTCTATGTCATAACGACTTTCTATATTTTGCGCATGCGTCCGGAAAAAAGAAAAGCTTACTTGCCCCTGTTTTTTAAAATCACAGCTTCTAGAAGGTTTACATGATTTCTTAAAAAACATGAGTTTTTAGAAAATGTGATTTATTTAATCAATGGAATCAACAAACTATGCACATTATACGTAATAACGACTTCCTATAGTTTGTGCATGCGTTCGAAAAAAAAAAAAGCTTACTTCCCCCCATTTTTTAAAATCATAGCTTCTAGAAGGTTTACATGATTTCTTAAAAAACACGAGTTTTTAGAAAATGTCATTTGTTTCATAAATGGAATCAACAAAGTATGAACAAACTATGTCATAATGACTTTGTATCGTTTGCGCATGCGCGAACTCTGCACATTCTACGTAGTAACGACTTTCTATAGTTTGCGCATGCGTTCGGAAATAAGAAAAGCTTACTTCCCCCCTTTTTTTAAATTCACAGCTTCTAGAAGGTTTACATGATTTCTTAAAAAACATGAGTTTTTAGAAAATTGGATTTATTTCATCAATGGAATCAACAAAGTATGCACATTCTACGTAATAACGACTTTCTATAGTTTGCAAATGCGTCCGGAAATAAGAAAAGCTTACTTCCACTCATTTTTTAAAATCACCGCTTCTAGAAGGTTTACATGATTTCTTAAAAAAACGAGTTTTTAGAAAATGTGATTTATTTCATAAAAGGAATCAACAAAGTATGCACATTCTACGTCATAACGACTTTGTATAGTTTGCGCATGTGCAAACTATGCACATTCTAGGTAATAACGACTTTCTATAGTTTGCGCATGCGTCCGGAAATAAGAAAAGCTTACTTCCCCCCTGTTTTTAAATTCACAGCTTCTAGAAGGTTTACTTGATTTCTTAAAAAAAATGAGTTTTTAGAAAATGTGATTTATTTAATAAATGGAATCAACAAAGGATGCACATTCTAAGTGATAACGACTTTCAATAGTTTGCGCATGCGTCCGTAAACAAGAAAAGCTTATTTCCCCCCGTTTTTTAAAATCACAGCTTCTAGAGGGATTACATGAGTTCTTAAAAAACATGAGTTTTATGAATATTTGATTTATTTCATAAATGGAATCAACAAAGTATGCACACTCTATGTCATAACAACTTTCTATAGTTTGCGCATGCGCAAACTAAGCACATTCTACGTACTAACGACTTTCTATAGTTTCCGTATGCGTCCAGAAATAAGAAAAGCTTACTTCACCCCGTTTTTTAAAATCATAACTTCTAGAAGGTTTACATGATTTCTTAAAAAACACGAGTGTTTAGAAAATGTGATTTATTTCATAAGAGGAATGAACAAAGTATGCACATCCTATGTCATAATGAATTTGTATGGTTTGCGCATGCGCAAACTATGGACATTCTACGTAATAACAACTTTCTAAAGTTTGCGCATGCGTCCGGAAATAAGAAAAGCTTACTTCCGCCAGTTTTTTAAAATCACAGCTTTTAGAAGGTTTACATGATTTCTTAAAAACCACGATTTTTTAGAAAATGTGATTTATTTAATAAATGGAATCAACAAAGTATGCACATTCTATGTAATAACGACTTTCTATAGTTTGCGAATGCGTCCGGAAATAAGAAAAGCTTACTTCCCCCCGTTTTTTAAATCACAGCTTCTCGAAGGTTTACATGATTTCTTAAAAAACATGAGTTTATAGAGAATGTGATTTATTTAATCAATAGAATCAACAAACTATGCACATTCTACGTAATAACGACTTTCTATAGTTTGTGAATGCGTCCGGAAATAAGAAAAGCTTACTTCCCCCCGGTTTTTAAAATCACGGCTTCTAGAAGGTTTACATGATTTCTTAAAAAACATGAGTTTTTAGAAAATGTCATTTATATCATAAATGGAATCAAAAAAGTATGAACATTCTATGTCATAACGACTTTGTATAGTTTGCGCATGCGCAAACTATGCACATTCTATGTAATAACGACTTTCTATAGTTTTTGCATGTGTCCGGAAATAAGAAAAGCTTACTTCCTCCCTTTTTTTAAATTCACAGCTTCTAGAAGGTTTACATGATTTCTTAAGAAACACGAGTTTTTAGAAAATATGATTTATCTAAAAAGTGAATCAACAAAGTATGCACTTTGTACGTCATAAAGACTTTCTATAGTTTGCACATGTGTCCGGAAATAGGAAAAGCTTACTTCCCCCCATTTTTTAAAATCACAGCTTCTAGAAGGTTTACATAATTCCTTAAAACACACGAGTTTTTAGAAAATGTGATTTATTTAATCAATGGAATCAACAAACTATGCACATTATACGTAATAACGGCTTTCTATAGTTTGCGCATGCATCCGAAAATAAGAAAAGCTTACTTTCCCCCTTTTTTTAAATTCACAGCTTCTAGAAGGTTTACATGATTTCTTAAAAAACACGAGTTTTTAGAAAATGTGATCTGCTTCATAAATGGAATCAACAAAGTATGCACATTCTACGTCATAACAACTTTCTATAGTTTGCGCATGCGTTCGGAAATAAGAAAAGCTTACTTCCCCCCATTTTTTAAAATCACAGCTTCTAGAGGGATTACATGATTTCTTAAAAAACATTAGTTTTTTTAAAATGTGATTTATTTCATAAATGGAATCAACAAAGTATGCACATTCTAAGTCATAACGACTTTCTATAGTTTGCACATGCGTCCGGAAATAAGAAAAGTTTACTTCCCCCCATTTTTTAAAATCATAGCTTCTAGAAGGATTACATGATTTCTTAAAAAACATGAGTTTTAAGAACATGTGATTTATTTCATAAATGGAATCAACAAAGTATGCACTTTCTATGTCATAACGACTTTCTATAGTTTGCGCATGCGCAAACGAAGCACATTGTACGTACTAACGACTTTCTATAGTTTGCGTATGCGTCCATAAATAAGAAAAGCTTACTTCACCCCGTTTTTTAAAATCACAACTTCTAAAAGGTTTACATGATTTCTTAAAAAACACGAGTTTTTAGAAAATGTCATTTATTTCATAAATGGAATCAACAAAGGATGCACATTCTATGTCATAACGACTTTGTATGGTTTTCGCATGGGAAAACTATGCACATTCTACGTAATAACGACTTTCTATAGTTTGCGCATGTGTCCGGAAATAAGAAAGGCTTACTTTCGCCCGTTTTTTAAAATCACAGCTTCTAGAAGGTTTACATGATTTCTTAAAAAACACGAGTTTTTAGAAAATGTGATTTATTTCATCAATGGAATCAACAAACTATGCACATTCTGTGTAATAACGACTTTCTATAGTTTGCGAATGCATCCGGAAACAAGAAAAGCTTACTTTCCCCTGTTTGTTAAAATCACAGCTTCTAGAAGGTTTAGATGATTTCTTAACAAACACGAGTTTTTAGAAAATGTCATTTATTTCATAAATTGAATCAACAAAGTATGCACATTCTATGTCATAACGAGTTTCTATAGTTTGTGCATGCGCAAACTTTGCACATTCTACGTAATAACGACTTTCTATAGTTTGCGTATTCGTCCGGAAATAAGAAAAGCTTACTTCACCCCGTTTTTTAAAATCACAACTTCTACAAGGTTTACATGATTTCTTAAAAAACACGAGTTTTTAGAAAATGTGATTTATTTCATAAATGGAATCAACAAAGTATGCACATTCTATGTCATAACGTTTTTGTATGGTTTGCGCATGCGCAAACTATGCACATTCTATGTAATAACGACTTTCTATAGTTTGCGCATGCATCCGAAAATTAGAAAAGCTCACTTCCGCCAGTTTTTTAAAATCACAGCTTCTAGAAGGTTTACATGATTTCTTAAAAAACATGAGTTTTTAGAAAATGTGATTTATTTCATAAATGGAATCAACAAAGTATGCATATTCTACGTCATAACGACTTTCTAAAGTTTGCGCATGGGTCCGGAAATAAGAAAAGCTTACTTCCGCCAGTTTTTTAAAATCACTACTTCTAGAAGGTTTACATGATTTCTTGAAAAACACGAGTTTTTAGAAAATTTGATTTATTTCATAAAAGGAATCAACAAAGTATGCACATTCTACGTCATAAGGACTTTGTATAGTTTGCACATGTGCAAACTATACACATTCTAGGTAATAACGACTTTCTATAGTTTGCGCATGCGTCCGGAAATAAGAAAAGCTTACTTTCCCCCTTTTTTTAAATTCACAGCTTCTAGAAGGTTTACTTGATTTCTTGAAAAACACGAGTTTTTAGAAAAAGTGATTTATTTAATAAATTGAATCAACAAAGTATGCACATTCTAAGTCATAACGATTTTCTTATAGTTTGTGCATGCATCCGGAAATAAGAAAAGCTTACTTACCCCCGATTTTTTAAAATCACAGCTTCTAGAAGTTTTACATGATTTCTTAAAAAAAACGAGTTTTTAGAAAATGTGATTTATTTCATAAAAGGAATCAACAAAGTATGCATATTCTACGTCATAACAACTTTCTATAGTTTGCGCATGCGTCCGGAAATAAGAAAAGCTTACTTCCCCGCGTTTTTTAAAATCACAGCTTCTAGAAGGTTTCAAAGATTTCTTATAAAACATGAGTTTTTAGAAAATGTGATTTATTTAATCAATGGAATCAAGAACCTATGCACATTATACGTAATAACGACTTTCTATAGTTTGCGCAAGCGTCCGGAAATAAGAAAAGCTTAATTCCCCCCGTTTTTTAAAATCACAGCTTGTAGAAGGTTTACATGATTTCTTAAAAAACACGAGTTTTTAGAAAATGTCATTTATTTCATAAATGGAATCAAAAAAGTATGAACATTCTATGTCATAACGACTTTGTATAGTTTGCGCATGCGCAAACTATGCACATTCTAGGTAATAACGCCTTTCTATAGTTTGCGCATGCGCTCGGAAATAAGAAAAGCTTACTTCCCCCCGTTTTTTAAAATCACAGCTTCTAGAAGGTTTACATGATTTCTTAAAAAACATGAGTTTTTAGAAAATGTCATTTATTTCATAAATAAAATAAAAAAAGTATGAACATTCTATGTCATAACGATTTTGTATAGTTTGCGCATGCGCAAACTATGCACATTCTTGGTAATAACAACTTTCTATAGTTTGCGCATGCGTCCGGAAATAAGAAAAGCTTACTTCCCCCCGTTTTTTAAAATCACAGCTTCTAGAAGGTTTACATGATTTCTTAAAAACCATGACTTCTTAGAAAATGTGATTTATTTCATCAATGGAATCATCAAAGTATGCACATTCTAAGTCATAACAACTTTCTATAGTTTGTGCTTGCGTCCGGAAATAAGAAAAGCTTACTTCCCCTCGTTTTTTAAAGTCACAGCTTCTAGAAGGTTTACATGATTTCTTAAAAAACACGAGTTTTTAGAAAATGTGATTTATTTCATTAATGGAATCAAAAAACTATGCACATTCTACGTAATAACGACTTTCTATAGTTTGCCCATGCGTCCGGAAATAAGAAAAGCTTACTTTCCCCTGTTTGTTAAAATCACAGCTTCTAGAAGGTTTACATGATTTCTTCACAAACACGAGTTTTTAGAAAATGTCATTTATTTCATAAATGGAATCAACAAAGTATGCACATTCTATGTCATAACGAGTTTCTATAGTTTGCGCATGCGCAAACTATGCACATTCTATCTACTAACGACTTTCTATAGTTTGCGTATTCATCCCGAAATAAGAAAAGCTTACTTCACCCCGTTTTTTTAAATCAAAACTTCTAGAAGGTTTACGTGATTTCTTAAAAAACACGAGTTTTTAGAAAATGTGATTTATTTCATAAATGGAGTCAACAAAGTATGCACATTCTATGTCATAACGACTTTGCATCGATTGGGCATGCGCAAACTATGGACATTCTATGTACTAACGACATTCTATAGTTTGCGTATTCATCCGGAAATAAGAAAAGCTTACTTCACGCCGTTTTTTAAAATAACAACTTCCAGAAGCTTTACATGATTTCTTAAAAAACACGAGTTTTTAGAAAATTTGATTTATTTCATAAATGGAATCAACAAGTATGCACATTCTATGTCATAACATTTTTGTATGCCTTGCGCATGCGCAAACTATGCACATTCTACGTAATAACGACTTTCTATAGTTTGCGCATGCATCCGGAAATAAGAAAAGCTTACTTCCCCCCTTTTTTGTAAATTCACAGCTTGTAGAATGTTTACATGATTTCTTAAAAAACATGAGTTTTTTAAAATGTGATTTATTTCATAAATGGAATCAACAAAGTATGCACATTTTACGTCATAACGACTTTCTAAAGTTTGCGCATGGGTCCAGAAATAAGAAAAGCTTACTTCCGCAAGTTTTTTAAAATCACTGCTTCTAGAAGGTTTACATGATTTCTTGAAAAAAACGAGTTTTTAGAAAATGTGATTTATTTCACAAATTGAATCAACAAAGTATGCACATTCTACGTCATAACGACTTTCTATAGTTTGTGCATGCATCCGGAAATAAGAAAAGCTTACTTCACCCCGATTTTTGAAAATCATAGCTTCTAGAAGGTTTACATGATTTCTTAAAAAAAACGAGTTTACTTTCTATAGTTTGTGCATGCGTCCGGAAATAAGAAAATATTACTTCCCCCGTTTTTTAAAATCACAGCTTCTAGAAGGTTTCCATGATTTCTTAAAAAATATGTGTTTTTAGAAAATGTGATTTATTTCATCAATAGAATCAACAAACTATGCACATTCTACGTAATAACGACTTTCTATAGTTTGCGAATGTGTCCGGAAATAAGAAAAGCTTACTTCCCCCCGTTCTTTAAAATTACAGCTTCTAGAATGTTTACATGATTTCTTAAAAAACATGAGTTTTTAGAAAATGTCATTTATTTCATAAATTGAATCAACAAAGTATGAACATTCTATGTCATAACAACTTTGTATAGTTTGCGCATGCGCAAACTATGCACATTCTATGTAATAACGACTTTCTATAGTTTGCGCATGTGTGTGGAAATAAGAAAAGCTTACTTCCTCCCTTTTTTTAAATTCACAGCTTCTAGAAGGTTTACATGATTTCTTAAAAAACACGAGTTTTTAGAAAATGTGATTTATTTAACCAACGGAATCAACAAACTATGCACATTATACGTAATAACGAATTTTTATAGTTTGCGCATAAGTCCGAAAATAAGAAAAGCTTACTTTCCCCCTTTTTTTAAATTCACAGCTTCTAGAAGGTTTACATGATTTCTTAAAAAACAGGTTTTTTTAGAAAATGTGATCTGTTTCATAAATGGAATCAACAAATTATGCACATTCTACGTCATAACGACTTTCTATAGTTTGCGCATGCGTCCGGAAATAAGAAAAGCTTACTTCCCCCCATTTTTTAAAATCACAGCTTCTAGAAGGATTACATGATTTCTTAAAAAACAGGATTTTTTTTAAAATGTGATTTATTTCATAAATGGAATCAACAAAGTATGCACATTCTAAGTCATAACGACCTTCTATAGTTTGCGCATGCGTCCGGAAATAAGAAAAGCTTACTTCCCCCCGTTTTTTAAAATCACAGCTTCTAGAAGGATTACATGATTTCTTAAAAAACATGAGTTTGACGAACATGTCATTTATTTCATAAATGGAATCAACAAAGTATGCAATTTCTATGTCATAACGACTTTCTATAGTTTGCGCATGCGCAAACTAAGCACATTCTACGTACTAACGACTTTCTATAGTTTGCGTATGCGTCCATAAATAAGAAAAGCTTACTTCCCCCCGTTTTTTAAAATCACAGCTTCTAGAAGGTTTACATGATTTCTTAAAAAAAATGATTTTTAGAAAATGTGATTTATTTCATTAAAGGAATCAACAAAGTATGCACATTCTACGTCATAACGACTTTCTATAGTTTGCGCATGCGTCCGGAAATAAGAAAAGCTTACTTCCCCCCGTTTTTTCAAGTCACAGCTTGTAGAAGGTTTACATGATTTCTTAAAAAACATGACTTTTTAGAAAATGTGATTTATTTCATCAATGGAATCAACAAACTATGCACATTCTACGTGATAACGACTTTCTATAGTTTGCGCATTCGTCCGGAAATAAGAAAAGCTTACTTCCCCCCGTTTTTTAAAATCACAGCTTCTAGAAGGTTTACATGATTTCTTAAAAAACACGAGTTTTTAGAAAATGTGTTTTGTTTAATCAATGGAATCAACAAACTATGCACATTCTACGTAATAACAAATTTCTATAGTTTTCGCATGCGTCCGAAAATAAGAAAAGCTTACTTCCCCTCGTTTTTTAAAATCACAGCTTCTAGAAGGTTTACATGATTTCTTAAAAAACACGAGATTTTAGAAAATATCATTTGTTTCATAAATGGAATCAACAAAGTATGCACATTCTACGTCATAACAACTTTTTAAATTATGCGCATGCGCCGGAAATAAGAAAAGCTTACTTCCGCCAGTTTTTTAAAATCATAGCTTCTAGAAGGTTTACATGATTTCTTAAAAACCATGAGTTTTTAGAAAATGTGATTTATTTCATAAATGGAATCAACAAAGTATGCACATTCTAAGTCATAACGAATTTCTATAGTTTGCGCATGCTTCCGGAAATAAGAATAGCTTACTTCCCCTCGTTTTTTGAAGTCACAACTTCTAGAAGGTTTACATCATTTCTTAAAAAACACGAGCTTTTAGAAAATGTGATTTATTTCATCAATGGAATCAACAAACTATGCACATTCTACGTAATAACGAATTTCTATACTTTGCGAATGCGTCCGGAAATAAGAAAAGCTTACTTCCCCCCGGTTTTTAAAATCACAGCTTCTAGAAGGTTTACATGATTTCTTAAAAAACAAGAGTTTTTAGAAAATGTCATTTATTTCATAAAAGGAATAAAAAACGTTTGAACATTCTATGTCATAATAACTTTGTATAGTTTGCGCATGCGTCCGGAAATAAGAAAAGCTTACTTCCCCCCGTTTTTTAAAATCACAACTTCTAGAAGGATTACATGATTTCTTAAAAAACAGGAGTTTTTTGAAAATGTGATTTATTTCATAAATGGAATCAACAAAGTATGCACATTCTAAGTCATAACGACTTTCTATAGTTTGCGCATGCGTCCGGAAATAAGAAAAGCTTACTTCCCCCCGGTTTTTAAAATCACAGCTTCTAGAAGGTTTACATGATTTCTTAAAAAACACGAGTTTTTAGAAAATGTCATTTATTTCATAAAAGGAATAAAAAACATATGAACATTCTATGTCATAACGACTTTGTATAGTTTGCGCATGCGTCCGGAAATAAGAAAAGCTTACTTCCCCCCGTTTTTTAAAATCACAACTTCTAGAAGGATTACATGATTTCTTAAAAAACATGAGTTTTTAGAAAATGTGATTTATTTCATAAATGGAATCAAAAAAGTATGCACTTTCTACGTGATAACGACTTTCTATAGTTTGCGCATGCGTCCGGAAATAAGAAAAGCTTACTACCCCCCGTTTTTTAAAATCACAGCTTCTAGAAGGTTTACATGATTTCTTAAAAAACACGAGTTTTTAGAAAATGTTTTTTGTTTAATCAATGGAATCAACAAACTATGCACATTCTACGTAATAACAACTTTCTATAGTTTTCTCATGCGTCCGAAAATAAGAAAAGCTTACTTCCCCTCGTTTTTTTAAATCACAGCTTCTAGAAGGTTTACATGATTTCTTAAAAAACACGAGATTTTAGAAAATATCATTTGTTTCATAAATGGAATCAACAAAGTATGCACATTCTACGTCATAACAACTTTTTAAATTATGCGCATGCGCCGGAAATAAGAAAAGCTTACTTCCGCCAGTTTTTTAAAATCATAGCTTCTAGAAGGTTTACATGATTTCTTAAAAACCATGAGTTTTTAGAAAATGTGATTTATTTCATAAATGGAATCAACAAAGTATGCACATTCTAATTCATAACGACTTTCTATAGTTTGCGCATGCTTCCGGAAATAAGAATAGCTTACTTCCCCTCGTTTTTTAAAGTCACAACTTCTAGAAGGTTTACATCATTTCTTAAAAAACACAAGCTTTTAGAAAATGTGATTTATTTCATCAATGGAATCAACAAACTATGCACATTCTACGTAATAACAAATTTCTATACTTTGCGAATGCGTCCGGAAATAAGAAAAGCTTACTTCCCCCCGGTTTTTAAAATCACAGCTTCTAGAAGGTTTACATGATTTCTTAAAAAACACGAGTTTTTAGAAAATGTCATTTATTTCATAAAAGGAATAAAAAACGTATGAACATTCTATGTCATAACGACTTTGTATAGTTTGCGCATGCGTCCGGAAATAAGAAAAGCTTACTTCCCCCCGTTTTTTATATTGACAGCTTCTAGAAGGATTACATGAATTCTTAAAAAACATGAGTTTTTAGAAAATGTGATTTATTTCATAAATGCAATCAACAAAGTATGCACATTTTAAGTCATAACGACTTTCTATAGTTTGCGCATGCGTCCGGAAATAAGAAAAGCTTACTTCCCCTCGTTTTTTAAAATCACAGCTTCTAGATGGTTTACATGATTTCTTAAAAAACATGAGTTTTTAGAAAATGTCATTTGTTTGATAAATGGAATTAACAAAGTATGAACAAACTATGTCATAACGACTTTGTATCGTTTGCGCATGGGAAAACTATGCACATTCTACGTAATAACGACTTTGTATAGTTTGCGCATGCGTCCGAAATAAGAAAAGCTTACTTTCCCCCCTTTTTTAAATTCACAGCTTCTAGAAGGTTTACATGATTTCTTAAAAAACACGAGTTTTTAGAAAATGTGATTTATTTCATTAATGGAATCAACAAAGTATGCACATTTTACGTCATAACGACTTTCTATAGTTTGCGCATGCGTGCGGAAATAAGAAAAGCTTATTTCCCCCCGTTTTTTAAAATCACAACTTCTAGAAGGATTACATCATTTCTTAAAAAACATGAGTTTTACGAACATGTGATTTATTTCATAAATGGAATCAACAAAGTATGCACAGTCTATGTCATAACGACTTTCTATAGTTTGCGCATGCGTCCGGAAATAAGAAAAGCTTACTTCCCCCCGTTTTTTAAAATCACAGCTTCTAGAAGGACTACATGATTTCTTGAAAAACATGAGTTTTACGAACACGTGATTTATTTCATAAATGGAATCAACAAAGTATGAACATTCTATGTCATAACGACTTTCTATAGTTTGTGCATGCGCAAACTAAGCACATTCCACGTACTAACGACTCTCTATAGTTTGCGTATGCGTCCAGAAATAAGAAAAGCTTACTTCACCCCGCTTTTTAAAACCACAACTTCTAGAAGGTTTACATGATTTCTTAAAAAACACGACTTTTTAGAAAATGTGATTTATTTCATAAATGGAATCAACAAAGTATGCACATTCTATGTCATAATGACTTTGTATGGTTTGCGCATGCGCAAACTATGCACATTCTACGTAATAACGACTTTCTATAGTTTGCGCATGTGTCCGGAAATAAGAAAAGGTTACTTCTGCCAGTTTTTTAAAATCACAGCTTCTAGAAGGTTTACATGATTTCTTAAAAACCACAAATTTTTAGAAAATGTGATTTATTTCATAAATTGAATCAACAAAGTATGCACATTCTACGTCATAATGACTTTCTAAAGTTTGCGCATCCGTCCGGAAATAAGAAAAGCTTACTTCCGCCAGTTTTTTAAAATCACAGCTTCTAGAAGGTTTACATGATTTCTTAAAAAACACGATTTTTTAGAAAATGTGTTTTGTTTAATCAATGGAATCAACAAACTATGCACATTCTACGTAATAACAACTTTCTATAGTTTTCGCATGCGTCCGAAAATAAGAAAAGCTTACTTCCCCTCGTTTTTTAAAATCACAGCTTCTAGAAGGTTTACATGATTTCTTAAAAAACACGAGATTTTAGAAAATATCATTTGTTTCATAAATGGAATCAACAAAGTATGCACATTCTACGTCATAACAACTTTTTAAATTATGCGCATGCGCCGGAAATAAGAAAAGCTTACTTCCGCCAGTTTTTTAAAATCATAGCTTCTAGAAGGTTTACATGATTTCTTAAAAACCATGAGTTTTTAGAAAATGTGATTTATTTCATAAATGGAATCAACAAAGTATGCACATTCTAAGTCATAACGACTTTCTATAGTTTGCGCATGCTTCCAGAAATAAGAATAGCTTACTTCCCCTCGTTTTTTAAAGTCACAACTTCTAGAAGGTTTACATCATTTCTTAAAAAACACGAGCTTTTAGAAAATGTGATTTATTTCATCAATGGAATCAACAAACTATGCACATTCTACGTAATAACGAATTTCTATACTTTGCGAATGCGTTCGGAAATAAGAAAAGCTTACTTCCCCCCGGTTTTTAAAATCACAGCTTCTAGAAGGTTTACATGATTTCTTAAAAAACACGAGTTTTTAGAAAATGTCATTTATTTCATAAAAGGAATAAAAAACGTATGAACATTCTATGTCATAACGACTTTGTATAGTTTGCGCATGCGTCCGGAAATAAGAAAAGCTTACTTCCCCCCGTTTTTTAAAATCACAACTTCTAGAAGGATTACATGATTTCTTAAAAAACAGGAGTTTTTTGAAAATGTGATTTATTTCATAAATGGAATCAACAAAGTATGCACATTCTAAGTCATAACGACTTTCTATAGTTTGCGCATGCGTCCGGAAATAAGAAAAGCTTACTTCCCCCCGGTTTTTAAAATCACAGCTTCTAGAAGGTTTACATGATTTCTTAAAAAACACGAGTTTTTAGAAAATGTCATTTATTTCATAAAAGGAATAAAAAAGGTATGAACATTCTATGTGATAACGACTTTGTATAGTTTGCGCATGCGTCCGGAAATAAGAAAAGCTTACTTCCCCCCGTTTTTTAAAATCACAACTTCTAGAAGGATTACATGATTTCTTAAAAAACATGAGTTTTTAGAAAATGTGATTTATTTCATAAATGGAATCAAAAAAGTATGCACTTTCTACGTGATAACGACTTTCTATAGTTTGCGCATGCGTCCGGAAATAAGAAAAGCTTACTTCCCCCCGTTTTTTAAAATCACAGCTTCTAGAAGGTTTACATGATTTCTTAAAAAACACGAGTTTTTAGAAAATGTGTTTTGTTTAATCAATGGAATCAACAAACTATGCACATTCTACGTAATAACAACTTTCTATAGTTTTCGCATGCGTCCGAAAATAAGAAAAGCTTACTTCCCCTCGTTTTTTAAAATCACAGCTTCTAGAAGGTTTACATGATTTCTTAAAAAACACGAGATTTTAGAAAATATCATTTGTTTCATAAATGGAATCAACAAAGTATGCACATTCTACGTCATAACAACTTTTTAAATTATGCGCATGCGCTGGAAATAAGAAAAGCTTACTTCCGCCAGTTTTTTAAAATCATAGCTTCTAGAAGGTTTACATGATTTCTTAAAAACCATGAGTTTTTAGAAAATGTGATTTATTTCATAAATGGAATCAACAAAGTATGCACATTCTAATTCATAACGACTTTCTATAGTTTGCGCATGCTTCCGGAAATAAGAATAGCTTACTTCCCCTCGTTTTTTAAAGTCACAACTTCTAGAAGGTTTACATCATTTCTTAAAAGACACGAGCTTTTAGAAAATGTGATTTATTTCATCAATGGAATCAACAAACTATGCATATTCTACGTAATAACGAATTTCTATACTTTGCGAATGCGTCCGGAAATAAGAAAAGCTTACTTCCCCCCGGTTTTTAAAATCACAGCTTCTAGAAGGTTTACATGATTTCTTAAAAAACACGAGTTTTTAGAAAATGTCATTTATTTCATAAAAGGAATAAAAAACGTATGAGCATTCTATGTCATAACGACTTTGTATAGTTTGCGCATGCGTCCGGAAATAAGAAAAGCTTACTTCCCCCCGTTTTTTAAAATCACAACTTCTAGAAGGATTACATGATTTCTTAAAAAACAGGAGTTTTTTGAAAATGTGATTTATTTCATAAATGGAATCAACAAAGTATGCACATTCTAAGTCATAACGACTTTCTATAGTTTGCGCATGCGTCCGGAAATAAGAAAAGCTTACTTCCCCCCGGTTTTTAAAATCACAGCTTCTAGAAGGTTTACATGATTTCTTAAAAAACACGAGTTTTTAGAAAATGTCATTTATTTCATAAAAGGAATAAAAAACGTATGAACATTCTATGTCATAACGACTTTGTATAGTTTGCGCATGCGTCCGGAAATAAGAAATGCTTACTTCCCCCCGTTTTTTAAAATCACAACTTCTAGAAGGATTACATGATTTCTTAAAAAACATGAGTTTTTAGAAAATGTGATTTATTTCATAAATGGAATCAAAAAAGTATGCACTTTCTACGTGATAACGACTTTCTATAGTTTGCGCATGCGTCCGGAAATAAGAAAAGCTTACTTCCCCCCGTTTTTTAAAATCACAGCTTCTAGAAGGTTTACATGATTTCTTAAAAAACACGAGTTTTTAGAAAATGTGTTTTGTTTAATCAATGGAATCAACAAACTATGCACATTCTACGTGATAACAACTTTCTATAGTTTTCGCATGCGTCCGAAAATAAGAAAAGCTTACTTCCCCTCGTTTTTTAAAATCACAGCTTCTAGAAGGTTTACATGATTTCTTAAAAAACACGAGATTTTAGAAAATACCATTTGTTTCATAAATGGAATCAGCAAAGTATGCACATTCTACGTCATAACAACTTTTTAAATTATGCGCATGCGCCGGAAATAAGAAAAGCTTACTTCCGCCAGTTTTTTAAAATCATAGCTTCTAGAAGGTTTACATGATTTCTTAAAAACCATGAGTTTTTAGAAAATGTGATTTATTTCATAAATGGAATCAACAAAGTATGCACATTCTAATTCATAACGACTTTCTATAGTTTGCGCATGCTTCCGGAAATAAGAATAGCTTACTTCCCCTCGTTTTTTAAAGTCACAACTTCTAGAAGGTTTACATCATTTCTTAAAAAACACGAGATTTTAGAAAATGTGATTTATTTCATCAATGGAATCAACAAACTATGCACATTCTACGTAATAACGAATTTCTATACTTTGCGAATGCGTCCGGAAATAAGAAAAGCTTACTTCCCCCCGGTTTTTAAAATCACAGCTTCTAGAAGGTTTACATGATTTCTTAAAAAACACGAGTTTTTAGAAAATGTCATTTATTTCATAAAAGGAATAAAAAACGTAAGAACATTCTATGTCATAACGACTTTGTATAGTTTGCGCATATGTCCGGAAATAAGAAAAGCTTACTTCCCCCCGTTTTTTATATTGACAGCTTCTAGAAGGATTACATGAATTCTTAAAAAACATGAGTTTTTAGAAAATGTGATTTATTTCATAAATGGAATCAACAAAGTATGCACATTTTAAGTCATAACGACTTTCTATAGTTTGCGCATGCGCCCGGAAATAAGAAAAGCTTACTTCCCCTCGTTTTTTAAAATCACAGCTTCTAGATGGTTTACATGATTTCTTAAAAAACATGACTTTTTAGAAAATGTCATTTGTTTGATAAATGGAATTAACAAAGTATGAAAAAACTATGTCATAACAACTTTGTATCGTTTGCGCATGGGCAAACTATGCACATTCTACGTAATAACGACTTTGTATAGTTTGCGCATGCGTCCGAAATAAGAAAAGCTTACTTTGCCCCCTTTTTTAAATTCACAGCTTCTAGAAGGTTTACATGATTTCTTAAAAAACACGAGTTTTTAGAAAATGTGATTTATTTCATTAATGGAATCAACAAAGTATGCACATTTTACGTCATAACGACTTTCTATAGTTTGCGCATGCGTGCGGAAATAAGAAAAGCTTATTTCCCCCCGTTTTTTAAAATCACAACTTCTAGAAGGATTACATCATTTCTTAAAAAACATGAGTTTTACGAACATGTGATTTATTTCATAAATGGAATCAACAAAGTATGCACAGTCTATGTCATAAAGACTTTCTATAGTTTGCGCATGCGTCCAGAAATAAGAAAAGCTTACTTCCCCCCGTTTTTTAAAATCACAGCTTCTAGAAGGACTACATGATTTCTTGAAAAACATGAGTTTTACGAACACGTGATTTATTTCATAAATGGAATCAACAAAGTATGAACATTCTATGTCATAACGACTTTCTATAGTTTGTGCATGCGCAAACTAAGCACATTCCACGTACTAACGACTCTCTATAGTTTGCGTATGCGTCCAGAAATAAGAAAAGCTTACTTCACCCCGCTTTTTAAAACCACAACTTCTAGAAGGTATACATGATTTCTTAAAAAACACGACTTTTTAGAAAATGTGATTTATTTCATAAATGGAATCAACAAAGTATGCACATTCTATGTCATAATGACTTTGTATGGTTTGCGCATGCGCAAACTATGCACATTCTACGTAATAACGACTTTCTATAGTTTGCGCATGTGTCCGGAAATAAGAAAAGGTTACTTCTGCCAGTTTTTTAAAATCACAGCTTCTAGAAGGTTTACATGATTTCTTAAAAACCACAAATTTTTAGAAAATGTGATTTATTTCATAAATTGAATCAACAAAGTATGCACATTCTACGTCATAACGACTTTCTAAAGTTTGCGCATCCGTCCGGAAATAAGAAAAGCTTACTTCCGCCAGTTTTTTAAAATCACAGCTTCTAGAAGGTTTACATGATTTCTTAAAAACCACGAGTTTTTAGAAAATGTGATTTATTTCATAAATGGAATCATCAAAGTATGCACATTCTAAGTCATAATGACTTTCTATAGTTTGTGCATGCGTCTGGAAATAAGAAAAGCTTACTTCTCCTCGTTTTTTAAAGTCACAGCTTCTAAAAGGTTTACATCATTTCCTAAAAAACATGAGTTTTTAGAAAATGTGATTTATTTCATAAAAGGAATCAACAAACTATGCACATTCTACGTAATAACGACTTTCTATAGTTTGCGAATGCGTCCGGAAATAAGAAAAGCTTACCTCCCCCCGGTTTTTAAAATCACAGCTTCTAGAAGGTTTACATGATTTCTTAAAAAACATGAGTGTTTAGAAAATGCGATTTATTTCATAAATGGAATCAACAAAGTATGCACATTCTAAGTCATAAGTACTTTATATAGTTTGCGCATGCGTCCAGAAATAAGAAAAGCTTACTTCCCCCCGTTTTTTAAAATCACAGCTTCGAGAAGGATTACATGATTTCTTAAAAAACATGAGTTTGACGAACATGTGATTTATTTCATAAATGGAATCAACAAAGTATGCACTTTCTATGTCATAACGACTTTCTATAGTTTGCGCATGCGCAAACTAAGCACATTCTACGTACTAACGACTTTCCATAGTTTGCGTATGCGTCCAGAAATAAGAAAAGCTTACTTCAACCCGTTTTTTAAAACCACAACTTCTAGAAGGTTTACATGATTTCTTAAAAAACACGAGTTTTTAGAAAATGTGATTTATTTCATAAATGGAATCAACAAAGTATGCACATTCTATGTCATAACGACTTTGTATGCTTTGCGCATGCGCAAACTATGCACATTCTACGTAATAACGACTTTTTATAGTTTGCGCATGCATCCGTAAATAAGAAAAGCTTACTTCCCCCCGTTTTTTAAAATCACAGCTTTTAGAAGGTTTACATGATTTCTTTAAAAAAATTAGTTTTTAGAAATTGTGATTTATTTCATAAAAGGAATCAACAAAGTATGCACATTCTATGTCATAACGACTTTCTAAAGTTTGTGCATGCGTCCGGAAATAAGAAAAGCTTACTTCCCCCTGTTTTTTAAAATCACAGCTTCTAGAAGGTTTACATGATTTCTCAAAAAACACGAGTTTTTAGAAAATGTGATTTATTTCATAAATGGAATCAACAAAGTATGCACATTCTAAGTCATAACGACTTTTTATAGTTTGCGCATGCGTCCGGAAATAAGAAAAGCTTACTTCCCCCCGTTTTTTAAAATGACAGCTTCTAGAAGGTTTACATGATTTCTCAAAAAACACGAGTTTTTAGAAAATGTGATTTATTTCATCAATGGAATCAACAAACTATGCACATTCTACGTAATAACGACTTTCTATAGTTTGCAAATGCGTCAGGAAATAAGAAAAGCTTACTTCCCCCCGGTTTTTAAAATCACAACTTCTCGAAGGTTTACATGATTTCTTAAAAAACATGAGTTTTTAGAAAATGTCATTTATTTCATAAATGGAATAAAAAAAGTATGAACATTCTATGTCATAACGACTTTGTATAGTTTCCGCGTGTGCAAACTATGCACATTCTACGTCATAACGACTTTCTATAGTTTGCGCATGCGTCCGGAAATAAGAAAAGCTTACTTCCCCCCATTTTTTAAAATCACAGCTTCTAGAAGGTTTACATGATTTCTTAATAAACACGAGTTTTTAGAAAATGTGATTTATTTAATCAATGGAATCAACAAACTATGCACATTCTATGTAATAATGACTTTCTATAGTTTGCGCATGTGTCCGGAAATAAGAAAAGCTTACTTCCCCCCGTTTTTTAAATCACAGCTTCTAGAAGGATCACATGATTTCTTAAAAAACATGAGTTTTACAAACATGTGATTTATTTCATAAATGGAATCAACAAAGTATGCACATTCTATGTCGTAACGGCTTTCTATAGTTTGCGCATGCGCAAACTAAGCACATTCTACGTACTAACGACTTTCTATAGTTTGCCTATGCGTCCAGAAGTAAGAAAAGCTTACTTCACCCCGTTTTTTAAAATCACCACTTCTAGAAGGTTTACATCATTTCTTAAAAAATATGAGTTTTTACAAAATTTGATTTATTTCATAAATGGAATCAACAAAGTATGAACATTCTATGTCATAACGACTTTGTATAGTTTGCGCATGCGCAAACTATGCACATTCTACGTAATAACGACTTTCTATAGTTTGCGCATTTGTCCGAAAATTAGAAAAGCTTACTTCTGCAAGTTTTTTAAAATCACAGCTTCTAGAAGGTTTACATGATTTCTTAAAAAACACGAGTTTTTAGAAAATGTGATTTATTTCATAAATGGAATCAACAAAGTATGCACATTCTACGTCATAACGACTTTCTAAAGTTTGCGCATGCGTTCGGAAATAAGAAAAGCTTACTTCCGCCAGTTTTTTAAAATCATAGCTTCTAGAAGGTTTACATGATTTCTTAAAAACCACGAGTTTTTAGAAAATGTGATTTATTTCATAAATGGAATCATCAAAGTATGCACATTCTAAGTCATAACGACTTTTTATAGTTTGCGCATGCGTCCGGAAATAAGAAAATCTTACTTCCCCCCGTTTTCTAAAATCACAGATCCTAGAAGGTTTACATGATTTCTCAAAAAACCATGAGTTTTTACAAAATGTGATTTATTTCATCAATGGAATCAAAAAACTATGCACATTCTATGTAATAACGACTTTCTATAGTTTTCGAATGCATCCGGAAATAAAAAAAGCTTACTTCCCCCCGGTTTTTAAAATCACAACGTCTAGAAGGTTTACATGATTTCTTAAAAAACAAGGGTTTTTAAAAAATGTCATTTATTTCATAAATGGAATCAAAAAAGTATGAAAATTCTATGTCATAACGACTTTGTATAGTTTGCGCGTACGAAAACTATGCAAATTCTAGGTAATAACAACTTCTTATAGTTTGCACATGCGTCCGGAAATAAGAAAAGCTAAGATCCCCCCTTTTTTTAAATTCAAAGCTTCTAGAAGGTTTACATGATTTCTTAAAAAACATAAGTTTTTAGAAAATGATATTTATTTCATAAATGGAATCAACAAAGTATGCACATTCTACGTCATAACGACTTTCTATAATTTGCGCATGCGTCCGGAAATAAGAAAAGCTTACTTCCCCCCTTTTTTTCAATTCACAGCTTCTAGAAGGTTTACATGATTTCTTAAAAAACACGAGTTTTTAGAAAATGTGATTTATTTCATCAATGGAATCAACAAGCTATGCACATTCTACATAATAACTACTTTCTATAGTTTGTGAATGCGTCCGGAAATAAGAAAAGCTTACTTCCCCCTGTTTTTTAAAATCACAGCTTCTAGAATGTTTACATGATTTCTTAAAAAACATGAGTTTTTAGAAAATATCATTTATTTCATAAATGGAATCAACAAAGTACGAACATTCTATGTCATAACGACTTTGTATAGTTTGCGCATGCGCAAACTATGCACATTCTATGTAATAACGACTTTCTATAGTTTGCGCATGCGTCTGGAAATATGAAAAGCTTAATTCCCCCATTTCTTTCAATTCACAGCTTCTAGAAGGTTTACATGCTTTCTTAGAAAACACGAGTGTTTAGAAAATGTGATTTATTTCTTAAATGGAATAAAAAAAGCTTACTTCCCCCCGTTTTTAGAAACTATGTCATTTGTTTCATAAATGGAATCAACACAGTATGAACAAACTATGTCATAACGACTTTGTATCGTTTGCGCATGGGAAAACTATGCACATTCTACGTAATAATGACTTTCTATAGTTTGCGCATGCGTCCGGAAATAACAAAAGCTTACTTTCCCCCCTTTCTTAAATTCACAGCTTCTAGAAGGTTTACATGATTTCATAAAAAACACGAGTTTTTAGAAAATGTGATTTATTTCATAAATGGAATCAACAAAGTATGCACATTCTATGTCATAACGACTTTCTATAGTTTGCGCAAACGCAAACTAAGTACATTCTACGTACTAACGACTTTCTATAGTTTGCGTATGCGTCCAGAAATAAGAAAAGCTTACTTCACCCCGTTTTTTAAAATCACAACTTCTAGAAGGTTTACATGATTTCTTAAAAAACATGAGTGTTTAGAAAATGTGATTTATTTCATAAATGGAATCAATAAAGTATGCACATTCTACGTCATAACTAATTTCTATAGTTTGCGCATGCGTCCGGAAATAAGAAAAGCTTACTTCCCCCCGTTTTTTAAATCACAGCTTCTAGAAGGATTACATGATTTCTTGAAAAACATGAGTTTTACGAACATGTGATTTATTTCATGAATGGAATCAACAAAGTATGCACATTCTATGTCATAACGAATTTCTATAGTTTGCGTATGCATCCAGAAATAAGAAAAGCTTACTTCACCCCGTTTTTTAAAATCACAACTTCTAGAAGGTTTACATGATTTCTTAAAAAACACGACTTTTTAGAAAATGTGATTTATTTCATAAATGGAATCAACAAAGTATGCACATTCTATGTCATAATTACTTTGTATGGTTCGCGCATGCGCAAACTATGCACATTCTACGTAATAACGACTTTCTATAGTTTGCGCATGTGTCCGGAAATAAGAAAAGCTTACTTCTTCCAGTTTTTTAAAATCACAGCTTCTAGAAGGTTTACATGATTTCTTAAAAACCACGAGTTTTTAGAAAATGTGATTTATTTCATCAATGGAATCAACAAAGTATGCACATTCTATGTAATAACGACTTTCTATAGTTTGCGAATGCGTCTGGAAATAAGAAAAGCTTACTTCCCCCAGGTTTTTAAAATCACTGCTTCTAGAAGGTTTACATGATTTCTTAAAAAACACGAGTTTTTAGAAAATGTCATTTATTTCATAAATGGAATAAAAAATGTATGAACATTCTATGTCATAATGACTTTGTATACTTTGCCCGTGTGCAAACTATGCACATTCTAGGTAATAACAACTTTGTATAGTTTGCGCATGCGTCCGGAAATAAGAAAAGCTAACTCCCCCCCTTGCTTTAAATTCATAGCTTCTAGAAGGTTTACATGGTTTCTTAAAAAACACAAGTTTTTAGAAAATGTTATTTATTTCATAAATGGAATCAACAAAGTATGCACATTCTACGTCATAACGACTTTCTATAGTTTGCGCATGCGTCTGGAAATAAGAAAAGCTTACTTCCCCCCGTTTTTTAAAATCACAGCTTCTAGAAGGTTTACATGATTTCTTAAAAAAAATGAGTTTTTAGAAAATCTGATTTATTTCAAAAAAGGAATCAACAAAGTATGCACATTCTACGTCATAACGACTTTCTATAGTTTGTGCATGCGTATGGAAATAAGAAAAGCTTAGTTCCCCCTTTTTTTAAAATCACAGCTTCTAGAAGGTTTACATAATTTCTTGAAAAACACGAGTATTTAGAAAATGAGATTTATTTCATAAATGGAATCAACAAAGTATGCACATTCTATGTCATAACGACTTTCTAAAGTTTGCTTATGCATCAGGAAATAAGAAAAGCTTACTTCGGCCAGTTTTTTAAAATCACAGCTTCTAGAAGGTTTACATGATTTCTTAAAAACCACGAGTTTTTAGAAAATGTGATTTATTTCATAAATGGAATCATCAAAGAATGCACATTCTAAGTCATAACGACTTTCTATAGTTTGTGCATGCGTCCAGAAATAAGAAAAGCTTAGTTCCCCCCGTTTTTTAAAATCACAGCTTCTAGAATGTTTACATGATTTCTTAAAAAACATGAGTTTTTAGAAAATATCATTTATTTCATAAATGGAATCAACAAAGTATGAACATTCTATTTCATAACAACTTTGTATATTTTGCCCATGCGACAACTATGCACATTCTATGTAATAACGACTTTCTATAGTTTGCGCATGCGTCTGGAAATAAGAAAAGCTTACTTCCCCCCTTTTTTTCAATTCACAACTTCTAGAAGGTTTACATGATTTCTTAAAAAACGCGAGTTCTTAGAAAATGTGATTTATTTCATTAATGGAATAAACAAAGTATGCACATTTTACGTCATAACGACTTTCTATAGTTTGCGCATGCGGCCGGAAATAAAAAAAGCTTACTTCCCCCCGCTTTTTAAAATCACAGCTTCTAGAAGGATTACACGATTTCTTAAAAAACATGAGTTTTACGAACATGTGATTTATTTCATAAATGGAATCGACAAAGTATGCACATTCTATGTCATAACGACTTTCTATAGTTTGCGCATGCATATGGAAATAAGAAAAGCTTACTTCCCCCCTTTTTTTAAAATCACAGCTTCTAGAAGGTTTACATGATTTCTATAGTTTGCGTATGCGTCCAGAAATAAGAAAAGCTTACTTCACCCCATTTTTTAAAATCACAACTTCTAGAAGGTTTACATGATTTCTTAAAAAACAAGAGTTTTTAGAAAATGTGATTTCTTTCATGAATGGAATCAACAAAGTATGCACATTTTACGTCATAACGACTTTCTACAGTTTGCACATGCGTCCAGAAATAAGAAAAGCTTCCTTCCCCTTGTTTTTTAAAATCACAGCTTCTAGAAGGATTACATGATTTCTTAAAAAACAAGAGTTTTACGAACATGTGATTTATTTCATAAATGGAATCAACAACGTATCCACATTCTATGTCATAACGACTTTCTATAGTTTGTGCAAGCGCAAACTAAGCACATTCTACGTACTAACGACTTTCTATAGTTTGCGTATGCGTCCAGAAATAAGGAAAGCTTACTTCACCCCGTTTTTTAAAATCACAACTTCTAGAAGGTTTACATGATTTCTTAAAAAACACGAGTTTTTAGAAAATGTGATTTATTTCATTAATGGAACCAACAAAGTATGCACATTTTACGTCATAACAACTTTCTATAGTTTGCGCATGCATCCGGAAATAAGAAAAGCTTACTTCCACTCGTTTTTTAAAATCACAGCTTCTAGAAGGATTACATGATTTCTTAAAAATCATGAGTTTTACGAACATGTGATTTATTTCATAAATGGAATCAACAAAGTATGCACATTCTATGTCATAACGACTTTCTATAGTTTGCGAAAGCGCAAACTAAGCACATTCTACGTACTAACTACTTTCTATAGTTTGCGTATGCGTCCAGAAATAAGAAAAGCTTACTTCACCCCGTTTTTTAAAATCACAACTTCTAGAAGGTTTACATGATTTCTTAAAAAACATGAGTGTTTAGAAAATGTGATTTATTTCATAAATAGAATCAAAAAGTATGCACATTCTAAGTCATAACGACTTTCTATAGTTTGCGCATGCGTCCGGAAATAAGAAAAGCTTACTTCCCCCCGTTTTTTAAAATCACAGCTTCTAGAAGGATTACATGATTTCTTGAAAAACATGAGTTTTACGAACATGTGATTTATTTCATAAATGGAATCAACAAAGTATGCACATTCTATGTCATAACGACTTTCTATAGTTTGCGCATGTGCAAACTAAGCACATTCGATGTACTAACGACTCTCTATAGTTTGCGTATGCGTCCAGAAATAAGAAAAGCTTACTTCACCCTGTTTTTTAAAATCACAACTTCTAGAAGGTTTACATGATTTCTTAAAAAACATGACTTTTTAGAAAATGTGATTTATTTCATAAATGGAATCAACAAAGTATGCACATTCTATGTCATAACGACCTTGTATGGTTTGCGCATGCGCAAACTATGCACATTCTACGTAATAACAACTTTCTATAGTTTGCCCATGCGTCCGGAAATAAGAAAAGCTTACTTCCCCTCGTTTTTTAAAATCACAGCTTCTAGAAGGATTACATGATTTCTTAAAAAACAAGAGTTTTACGAACATGTGATTTATTTCATAAATGGAATCATCAAAGTATGCACATTCTATATCATAACGACTTTCTATTGTTTGCGCAAGCGCAAACTAAGCACATTCTACGTACTAACGACTTTCTATAGTTTGTGTATGCGTCCAGAAATAAGAAAAGCTTACTTCAACCCGTTTTTTTAAATCACAACTTCTAGAAGGTTTACATGATTTCTTAAAAAACACGAGCTTTTAGAAAATGTGATTTATTTCATTAATGGAATCAACAAAGTATGCACATTTTACGTCATAACGACTTTCTATAGTTTGCGTATGCGTCCAAAAATAAGAAAAGCTTACTTCACCCCGTTTTTTAAAATAACAACTTCTAGAAGGTTTACATGATTTCTTAAAAAACACGAGTTTTTAGAAAATGTGATTTATTTCATAAATGGAATCAACAAAGTATGCACATTCTATGTCATAACGACTTTGTATGGTTTGTGCATGCGCAAACTATGCACATTCTGCGTAATAACGAGTTTCTATAGATTGCGCATGCGTCCAGAAATAAGAAAAGCTTACTTTCCCCTTTTTTTTAAATTCACAGCTTCTAGAAGGTTTACATGATTTCTTGAAAAACAGGAGTTTTTAGAAAATGTGATTTATTTCGTAAATGGAATCAACAAAGTATGCACATTTTACTTCATAACGACTTTCTATAGTTTGCGCATGCGTCCGGAAATAAGAAAAGCTTACTTCCCCCCGTTTTTTTAAATCACAGCTTCTAGAAGGATTACATGATTTCTTAAAAAACATGAGTTTTACGAACATGTGATTTATTTCATAAATGGAATCAACAAAGTATGCACATTCTATGTCATAACGACTTTCTATAGTTTGCGCAAGCGCAAGCTAAGCACATTCTACGTACTAACGACTTTCTATAGTTTGCGTATGCGTCCAGAAATAAGAAAAGCTTACTTCACCCCGTTTTTTAAAATCACAACTTCTAGAAGCTTTACATGATTTCTTAAAAAACATGAGTGTTTAGAAAATGTGATTTATTTCATAAATGGAATCAACAAAGTATGCACATTCTAAGTCATAACAACATTCTATAGTTTGCGCATGCGTCCGGAAATAAGAAAAGCTTACTTCCCCCCGTTTTTTAAAATCACAGCTTCTAGAAGGATTACATGATTTCTTGAAAAACATGAGTTTTACGAACATGTGATTTATTTCATAAATGGAATCAACAAAGTATGCACATTCTATGTCATAAGGACTTTCTATAGTTTGCGCATGCGCAAACTAAGCACATTCTACGTACTAACGACTCGCTATAGTTTGTGTATGCATCCAGAAATAAGAAAAGCTTACTTCACCCCGTTTTTTAAAATCACAACTTCTAGAAGGTTTACATGATTTCTTAAAAAACACGACTTTTTAGAAAATGTGATTTATTTCATAAATGGAATCAACAGCTTCTAGAAGGTTTACATGATTTCTTAAAAAACAGGAGTTTTTAGAAAATGGAATCAATAGTTTGCGCATGCGTCCGGAAATAAGAAAAGCTTACTTCACCCCGTTTTTTAAAATCACAACTTCTAGAAGGTTTACATGATTTCTTAAAAAACACGACTTTTTAGAAAATGTGATTTATTTCATAAATGGAATCAACAAAGTATGCACATTCTATGTCATAACGACTTTGTATGGTTTGCACAAGCGCAAACTAAGCACATTCTACGTACTAACGACTTTCTATAGTTTGCGCATGCGTCCGGAAATAAGAAAAGCTTACTTTCCCCCTTTTTTTAAATTCACAGCTTCTAGAAGGTTTTCATGATTTCTTAAAAAACAGGAGTTTTTAGAAAATGTGATTTATTTCGTAAATGGAATCAACAAAGTATGCACATTTTACGTCATAACGACTTTCTATAGTTTGCGCATGCGTCCGGAAATAAGAAAAGCTTACTTCCCCCCGTTTTTTAAAATCACAGCTTCTAGAAGGATTACATGATTTCTTAAAAAACAAGAGTTTTACGAACATGTGATTTATTTCATAAATGTAATCAACAAAGTATCCACATTCTATGTCATAACGACTTTCTATTGTTTGCGCAAGCGCAAACTAAGCACATTCTACGTACTAACGACTTTCTATAGTTTGCGTATGCGTCCAGAAATAAGAAAAGCTTACTTCACCCCGTTTTTTAAAATCACAACTTGTAGAAGGTTTACATGATTTCTTAAAAAACACGACTTTTTAGAAAATGTGATTTATTTCATAAATGGAATCAACAAAGTATGCACATTCTATGTCATAACGACTTGGTATGGTTTGTGCATGCGCAAACTATGCACATTCTGCGTAATAACGACTTTCTATAGTTTGCGCATGCGTCCACAAATAAGAAAAGCTTACTTTCCCCCTTTTTTTAAATTCACAGCTTCTAGAAGGTTTACATGATTTCTTAAAAAACAGGAGTTTTTAGAAAATGTGATTTATTTCATAAATGGAATCAACAAAGTATGCACATTTTACGTCATAACGACTTTCTATAGTTTGCGCATGCGTCCGGAAATAAGAAAAGCTTACTTCCCCCCGTTTTTTAAAATCACAGCTTCTAGAAGGATTACATGATTTCATAAAAAACAAGAGTTTTACGAACATGTGATTTATTTCATAAATGGAATCAACAAAGTATGCACATTCTATGTCATAACGACTTTCTATAGTTTGCGCAAGCGCAAACTAAGCACATTCTACCTACTAACGACTTTCTATAGTTTGCGTATGCGTCCAGAAATAAGAAAAGCTTACTTCACCCCGTTTTTTAAACTCACAACTTCTAGAAGGTTTACATGATTTCTTAAAAAACATGAGTGTTTAGAAAATGTGATTTATTTCATAATTGGAATCAACAAAGTATGCACATTCTACGTCATAACGACTTTTTATAGTTTGCGCATGCATCCGGAACTAAGAAAAGCTTACTTCCCCCCGTTTTTTAAAGTCACAGCTTCTAGAAGGTTTACATGATTTGTTAACAAAAACGAGTTTTTAGAAAATGTGAATATTTCATAAAAGGAATCAACAAAGTATGCACATTCTATGTCATAACGACTTTCTATAGTTTGCGCATGCGTATGGAAATAAGAAAAGCTTACTTCCCCCCTTTTTTTAAAATCACAGCTTCTAGAAGGTTTACATCATTTCTTAAAAAACACGAGTTTTTAGAAAATCTGATTTATTTCATAAATGGAATCAACAAAGTATGCACATTCTACGTCATAACGACTTTCTATAGTTTGCGCATGCGTCCAGAAATAAGAAAAGCTTACTTCCCCCCGTTTTTTAAAATCACAGCTTCTAGAAGGTTTACATGATTTCTCAAAAAACACGAGTTTTTAGAAAATATGATTTATTTCATCAAAGGAATCAACAAAGTCTGCACATTCTACATCATAACGACTTTATAGAGTTTGCGCATGCAACCGGAAATAAGAAAAGCTTACTTCCCCCCGTTTTTTAAAGTCACGGCTTCTAGAAGGTTTACATGATTTCTTAAAAAACACGAGTTTTTAGAAAATGTGATTTATTTCATCAATGGAATCAACAAACTATGCACATTCTACGTAATAACTACTTTCTATAGTTTGTGAATGCGTCCAGAAATAAGAAAAGCTTACTTCCCCCCGTTTTTTAAAATCACAGCTTCTAGAATGTTTACATGATTTCTTAAAAAACATGAGTTTTTAGAAAATATCATTTATTTCATAAATGGAATCAACAAAGTAAGAACATTCTATGTCATAACGACTTTGTATAGTTTTCCCATGTGCAAACTATACAGATTCTATGTAATAACGACTTTCTATAGTTTGCGCATGCGTCTGGAAATAGGAAAAGCTTACTTCCCCCCATTTTTTCTATTCACAGCTTCTAGAAGGTTTACATGATTTCTTAAAAAACACGAGTTTTTAGAAAATGTGATTTATTTCATAAATGGAATAAAAAAAGTATGCACTTTCTACGTCATAATGACTTTCTTTAGTTTTCGCATGCGTCCGGAAATAAGAAAAGCTTACTTCCCCCCATTTTTTAAAATCACAGCTTCTAGAAGGTTTACATGATTTCCTAAAAAACAGGAGATTTTAGAAAATGTGATTTATTTAATCAATGGAATCAACAAACTATGCACATTCTACATAATAACGACTTTCTATAGTTTGCGCATGCATCCGAAAATAAGAAAAGCATACTTCCTCTCGTTTTTTAAAATCACAGCTTCTAGAAGGTATACATGATTTCTTAAAAAACACGAGTTTTTAGAAAATGTCATTTGTTTCATAAATGGAATCAACAAAGTATGAACAAACTATGTCATAACGACTTTGTATCGTTTGCACATAGGCAAACTATGCACATTCTACGTAATAACGACTTTCTATAGTTTGCGCATGCATCCGGAAATAAGAAAAGCTTACTTTCCCCCTTTTTTTAAATTCACAGCTTCTAGAAGGTTTACATGATTTCTTAAAAAACAGGAGTTTTTAGAAAATGTGATTTATTTCGTAAATGGAATCAACAAAGTATGCACATTTTACGTCATAACGACTTTAAATAGTTTGCGCATGCGTCCGGAAATAAGAAAAGCTTACTTCCCCCCGTTTTTTAAAATCACAGCTTCTAGAAGGATTACATGATTTCTTAAAAAACAAGAGTTTTACGAACATGTGGTTTATTTCATAAATGGAATCAACAAAGTATGCACATTCTATGTCATAACGACTTTCTATAGTTTGCGCAAGCGCAAACTAAGCACATTCTATGTACTAACGACTTTCTATTGTTTGCGTATGCGTCCAGAAATAAGAAAAGCTTACTTCACCCCGTTTTTTAAAATCACAAATTCTAGAAGGTTTACATGATTTCTTAAAAAACATGAGTTTTTGGAAAATGTGATTTATTTCATAAATGGAATCAACAAAGTATGCACATTCTATGTCATAACGACTTTCTAAAGTTTGCGCATGCATCCGGAAATAAGAAAAGCTTACTTCCGCCAGTTTTTTAAAATCACAGCTTCTAGAAGGTTTACATGATTTCTTAAAAACCACGACTTTTTAGAAAATGTGATTTATTTCATAAATGGAATCATCAAAGTATGCACATTCTAAGTCATAACGACTTTCTATAGTTTGTGCATGTGTCCGGAAATAAGAAAAGCTTACTTCCCCTCGTTTTTTAAAGTCACAGCTTCTAAAAGGTTTACATGATTTCTTAAAAAACATGAGTTTTTAGAAAATGTGATTTATTTCATCAATGGAATCAACAAACTATGCACATTCTATGTAATAACGACTTTCTATAGTTTGCGAATGCGCCCGGAAATAAGAAAAGCTTACTTCCCCCCGGTTTTTAAAATCACAGCTTCTAGAAGGTTTACATGATTTCTTAAAAAACACGAGTTTTTAGAAAATGTCATTTATTTCATAAATGGAATAAAAAACGTATGAACATTCTATGTCATAATGACTTTGTATACTTTGCCCGTGCGCAAACTATGCACATTCTAGGTAATAACAACTTTCTATAGTTTGCGCATGCGTCCGGAAATCAGAAAAGCTAACTCCCCCCCTTTTTTTAAATTCATAGCTTCTAGAAGGTTCACATGATTTCTTAAAAAACACAAATTTTTAGAAAATGTTATTTATTTCATAAATGGAATCAACAAAGTATGCACATTCTACGTCATAACGACTTTCTATAGTTTGTGCATGAGTCCGGAAATAAGAAAAGCTTACTTCTCCCCGTTTTTTAAAATCACAGCTTCTAGAAGGTTTACATGATTTCTTAAAAAAAATTAGTTTTTAGAAAATCTGATTTATTTGATAAAAGGAATCAACAAAGTATGCACATTCTACGTCATAACGACTTTCTATAGTTTGCGCATGCATATGGAAATAAGAAAAGCTTACTTCCCCCCTTTTTTTAAAATCACAGCTTCTAAAAGGTTTACATGATTTCTTAAAAAACACGAGTTTTTAGAAAATGTGATTTATTTCATAAATGGAATCAACAAAGTATGCACATTCTACGTCAAAACGACTTTCTAAAGTTTGCTTATGCGTCGGGAAATAAGAAAAGCTTACTTACGCCAGTTTTTTAAAATCACAGCTTCTAGAAGGTTTACATGATTTCTTGAAAACCACGAGGTTTTAGAAAATGTGATTTATTTCATAAATAGAATCATCAAAGTATGCACATTCTAAGTCATAACGATTTTCTATAGTTTGTCCATGTGTCCGGAAATAAGAAAAGCTTACTTCCCCTCGTTTTTTAAAGTCACCGCTTCTAATAGGTTTACATGATTTCTTAAAAAACACGAGTTTTTAGAAAATGTGATTTATTTCATAAAAGGAATCAACAAAGTATGCACATTCTACATCATAATGACTTTATATAGTTTGCGCATGCATCCGGAAACAAGAAAAGCTTACTTCCCCCCATTTTTTAAAGTCACAGCTTCTAGAAGGTTTACATGATTTCTTAAAAAACACGAGTTTTTAGAAAATGTGATTTATTTCATCAATGGAATCAACAAACTATGCACATTCTACGTAATAACTACTTTCTATAGTTTGCGAATGCGTCCAGAAATAAGAAAAGCTTACTTCCCCCCGTTTTTTAAAATCACAGCTTCTAGAATGTTTACATGATTTCCTAAAAAACATGAGTTTTTAGAAAATATCATTTATTTCATAAATGAAATCAACAAAGTATGAACATTCTATGTCATAACGACTTTGTATAGTTTTTCCATGCGCAAACTATGCAGATTCTATGTAATAACGACTTTCTATAGTTTCCGCATGCGTCTGGAAATAAGAAAAGCTTACTTCCCCCCTTTTTTTCAATTCACAGCTTCTAGAAGGTTTACATGATTTCTTAAAAAACACGAGTTTTTGGAAAATGTGATTTATTTCATAAATGGAATAAAAAAAGTATGCACTTTCTATGTCATAATGACTTTCTATAGTTTGTGCATGTATTCGGAAATAAGAAAAGCTTACTTCCCCTCGTTTTTTAAAGTCACAGCTTCTAAAAGGTTTACATGATTTCTTAAAAAACACGAGTTTTTAGAAAATGTGATTTATTTCATAAATGGAATCAACAAAGTATGCACATTCTACGTCATAACGACTTTCTATAGTTTGCGCATGCGTCCAGAAATAAGAAAAGCTTACTTCCCCCCGTTTTTTAAAATCACAGCTTCTAAAAGGTTTACATGATTTCTTAAAAAACACGAGTTTTTAGAAAATGTCATTTATTTCATAAATGGAATAAAAAACGTATGAACATTCTATGTCATAATGACTTTGTATACTTTGCCCGTGCGCAAACTATGCACATTCTAGGTAATAACAACTTTCTATAGTTTGCGCATGCGTCCGGAAATAAGAAAAGCTAACTCCCCCCCTTTTTTTAAATTCATAGCTTCTAGAAGGTTTACATGATTTCTTAAAAAACACAAGTTTTTAGAAAATGTTATTTATTTCATAAATGGAATCAACAAAGTATGCACATTCTACGTCATAACGACTTTCTATAGTTTGTGCATGAGTCCGGAAATAAGAAAAGCTTACTTCCCCCCGTTTTTTAAAATCACAGCTTCTAGAAGGTTTACATGATTTCTTAAAAAAAACGAGTTTTTAGAAAATCTGATTTATTTGATAAAAGGAATCAACAAAGTATGCACATTCTACGTCATAACGACTTTCTATAGTTTGTGCATGCATATGGAAATAAGAAAAGCTTACTTCCCCCCTTTTTTTAAAATCACAGCTTCTAGAAGGTTTACATGATTTCTTAAAAAACACAAGTTTTTAGAAAATGTGATTTATTTCATAAATGGAATCAACAAAGTATGCACATTCTACGTCATAACGACTTTCTAAAGTTTGCTTATGCGTCGGGAAATAAGAAAAGCTTACTTATGCCAGTTTTTCAAAATCACAGCTTCTAGAAGGTTTACATGATTTCTTGAAAACCACGAGTTTTTAGAAAATGTGATTTATTTCATAAATGGAATCATCAAAGTATGCACATTCTAAGTCATAACGACTTTCTATAGTTTGTCCATGCGTCCGGAAATAAGAAAAGCTTACTTCCCCTCCTTTTTTAAAGTCACAACTTCTAAAAGGTTTACATGATTTCTTAAAAAACACGAGTTTTTAGAAAATGTGATTTATTTCATCAATGGAATCAACAAACTATGCACATTCTACGTAATAACGACTTTCTATAGTTTGCGAATGCATCCAGAAATAAGAAAAGCTTACTTCCCCCCGGTTTTTAAAATCACAGCTTCTAGAAGGTTTACATGATTTCTTAAAAAACACGAGTTTTTAGAAAATGTCATTTATTTCATCAATGGAATAAAAAACGTATGAACATTCTATGTCATAACGACTTTGTATACTTTGCCTGTGCACAAACTATGCACATTCTAGGTAATAACAAGTTTCTATAGTTTGCGCATGCGTCCGGAAATAAGAAAAGCTAACTGCCCACCTTTTTTTAAATTCATTGCTTCTAGAAGGTTTACATTATTTCTTAAAAAACACAAGTTTTTAGAAAATGTTATTTATTTCATAAATGGAATCAACAAAGTATGCACATTCTATGTCATAACGACTTTCTCTAGTTTGCGCATGCGACCGGAAATAAGAAAAGCTTACTTCCCCCCTTTTTTTAAAATCACAGCTTCTAGAAGGTTTACATGATTTCTTAAAAAACACGAGTTTTTAGAAAATGTGATTTATTTCATAAATGGAATCAACAAAGTATGCACATTCTAAGTCATAACGACTTTCTATAGTTTGCGCATGCGTCCAGAAATAAGAAAAGCTTACTTCCCCCCGTTTTTTAAAATCACAGCTTCTAGAAGGTTTACATGATTTCTCAAAAAACACGAGTTTTTGGAAAATGTGATTTATTTCATAAAAGGAATCAACAAAGTATGCACATTCTACGTCATAACGACTTTATATAGTTTGCACATGCGTCCGGAAATAAGAAAAGCTTACTTCCCCCCGTTTTTTAAAGTCACTGCTTCTAGAAGGTTTACATGATTTCTTAAAAAACACGAGTTTTTAGAAAATGTTATTTATTTCATCAATGGAATCAACAAACTATGCACATTCTACGTATTAACTACTTTCTATAGTTGGCGAATGCGTCCGGAAATAAAAAAAGCTTACATCGCCCCGTTTTTTAAAATCACAGCTTCTAGAATGTTTACATGATTTCTTAAAAAACATGAGTTTTTAGAAAATATCATTTGTTTCATAAATGGAATCAACAAAGTATGAACATTCTATGTCATAACGACTTTGTATAGTTTTCCCATGCGCAAACTATGCACATTCTATGTAATAACGACTTTCTATAGTTTGCGCATGCGTCTAGAAATAAGAAAAGCTTACTTCCCCCCTTTTTTTCAATTCACAGCTTCTAGAAGGTTTACATGATTTCTTAAAAAACACGAGTTTTTAGAAAATGTGATTTATTTCATAAATGGAATCAACAAAGTATGCACATTCTATGTCATAACGACTTTCTATAGTTTGCGCAAACGCAAACTAAGCACATTCTACGTACTAACGACTTTCTATAGTTTGCGTATGCGTCCAGAAATAAGAAAAGCTTACTTCACCCGATTTTTTAAAATCACAACTTCTAGAAGGTTTACATGATTTCTTAAAAAACATGAGTGTTTAGAAAATGTGATTTATTTCATAAATGGAATCAATAAAGTATGCACATTCTACGTCATAACTAATTTCTATAGTTTGCGCATGCGTCCGGAAATAAGAAAAGCTTACTTCCCCCCGTTTTTTAAATCACAGCTTCTAGAAGGATTACATGATTTCTTGAAAAACATGAGTTTTACGAACATGTGATTTATTTCATGAATGGAATCAAAAAAGTATGCACATTCTATGTCATAACGAATTTCTATAGTTTGCGTATGCATCCAGAAATAAGAAAAGCTTACTTCACCCCGTTTTTTAAAATCACAACTTCTAGAAGGTTTACATGATTTCTTAAAAAACACGACTTTTTAGAAAATGTGATTTATTTCATAAATGCAATCAACAAAGTATGCACATTCTATGTCATAATGACTTTGTATGGTTTGCGCATGCGCAAACTATGCACATTCTACGTAATAACGACTTTCTATAGTTTGCGCATGTGTCCGGAAATAAGAAAAGCTTACTTCTTCCAGTTTTTTAAAATCACAGCTTCTAGAAGGTTTACATGATTTCTTAAAAACCACGAGTTTTTAGAAAATGTGATTTATTTCATCAATGGAATCAACAAAGTATGCACATTCTATGTAATAACGACTTTCTATAGTTTGCGAATGCGTCCGGAAATAAGAAAAGCTTACTTCCCCCAGGTTTTTAAAATCACTGCTTCTAGAAGGTTTACATGATTTCTTAAAAAACACGAGTTTTTAGAAAATGTCATTTATTTCATAAATGGAATAAAAAATGTATGAACATTCTATGTCATAATGACTTTGTATACTTTGCCCGTGTGCAAACTATGCACATTCTAGGTAATAACAACTTTGTATAGTTTGCGCATGCGTCCGGAAATAAGAAAAGCTAACTCCCCCCCTTGCTTTAAATTCATAGCTTCTAGAAGGTTTACATGGTTTCTTAAAAAACACAAGTTTTTAGAAAATGTTATTTATTTCATAAATGGAATCAACAAAGTATGCACATTCTACGTCATAACGACTTTCTATAGTTTGCGCATGCGTCCGGAAATAAGAAAAGCTTACTTCCCCCCGTTTTTTAAAATCACAGCTTCTAGAAGGTTTACATGATTTCTTAAAAAAAATGAGTTTTTAGAAAATCTGATTTATTTCAAAAAAGGAATCAACAAAGTATGCACATTCTACATCATAACGACTTTCTATAGTTTGTGCATGCGTATGGAAATAAGAAAAGCTTAGTTCCCCCTTTTTTTAAAATCACAGCTTCTAGAAGGTTTACATAATTTCTTGAAAAACACGAGTATTTAGAAAATGAGATTTATTTCATAAATGGAATCAACAAAGTATGCACATTCTATGTCATAACGACTTTCTAAAGTTTGCTTATGCATCAGGAAATAAGAAAAGCTTACTTCGGCCAGTTTTTTAAAATCACAGCTTCTAGAAGGTTTACATGATTTCTTAAAAACCACGAGTTTTTAGAAAATGTGATTTATTTCATAAATGGAATCATCAAAGAATGCACATTCTAAGTCATAACGACTTTCTATAGTTTGTGCATGCGTCCAGAAATAAGAAAAGCTTAGTTCCCCCCGTTTTTTAAAATCACAGCTTCTAGAATGTTTACATGATTTCTTAAAAAACATGAGTTTTTAGAAAATATCATTTATTTCATAAATGGAATCAACAAAGTATGAACATTCTATTTCATAACAACTTTGTATATTTTGCCCATGCGACAACTATGCACATTCTATCTAATAACGACTTTCTATAGTTTGCGCATGCGTCTGGAAATAAGAAAAGCTTACTTCCCCCCTTTTTTTCAATTCACAACTTCTAGAAGGTTTACATGATTTCTTAAAAAACGCGAGTTCTTAGAAAATGTGATTTATTTCATTAATGGAATAAACAAAGTATGCACATTTTACGTCATAACGACTTTCTATAGTTTGCGCATGCGGCCGGAAATAAAAAAAGCTTACTTCCCCCCGCTTTTTAAAATCACAGCTTCTAGAAGGATTACACGATTTCTTAAAAAACATGAGTTTTACGAACATGTGATTTATTTCATAAATGGAATCAACAAAGTATTCACATTCTATGTCATAACGACTTTCTATAGTTTGCGCATGCATATGGAAATAAGAAAAGCTTACTTCCCCCCTTTTTTTAAAATCACAGCTTCTAGAAGGTTTACATGATTTCTATAGCTTGCGTATGCGTCCAGAAATAAGAAAAGCTTACTTCACCCCATTTTTTAAAATCACAACTTCTAGAAGGTTTACATGATTTCTTAAAAAACAAGAGTTTTTAGAAAATGTGATTTCTTTCATGAATGGAATCAACAAAGTATGCACATTTTACGTCATAACGACTTTCTACAGTTTGCACATGCGTCCGGAAATAAGAAAAGCTTCCTTCCCCTTGTTTTTTAAAATCACAGCTTCTAGAAGGATTACATGATTTCTTAAAAAACAAGAGTTTTACGAACATGTGATTTATTTCATAAATGGAATCAACAACGTATCCACATTCTATGTCATAACGACTTTCTATAGTTTGTGCAAGCGCAAACTAAGCACATTATACGTACTAACGACTTTCTATAGTTTGCGTATGCGTCCAGAAATAAGGAAAGCTTACTTCACCCCGTTTTTTAAAATCACAACTTCTAGAAGGTTTACATGATCTCTTAAAAAACACGAGTTTTTAGAAAATGTGATTTATTTCATTAATGGAACCAACAAAGTATGCACATTTTACGTCATAACAACTTTCTATAGTTTGCGCATGCATCCGGAAATAAGAAAAGCTTACTTCCACTCGTTTTTTAAAATCACAGCTTCTAGAAGGATTACATGATTTCTTAAAAATCATGAGTTTTACGAACATGTGATTTATTTCATAAATGGAATCAACAAAGTATGCACATTCTATGTCATAACGACTTTCTATAGTTTGCGAAAGCGCAAACAAAGCACATTCTACGTACTAACTACTTTCTATAGTTTGCGTATGCGTCCAGAAATAAGAAAAGCTTACTTCACCCCGTTTTTTAAAATCACAACTTCTAGAAGGTTTACATGATTTCTTAAAAAACATGAGTGTTTAGAAAATGTGATTTATTTCATAAATAGAATCAAAAAGTATGCACATTCTAAGTCATAACGACTTTCTATAGTTTGCGCATGCGTCCGGAAATAAGAAAAGCTTACTTCCCCCCGTTTTTTAAAATCACAGCTTCTAGAAGGATTACATGATTTCTTGAAAAACATGAGTTTTACGAACATGTGATTTATTTCATAAATGGAATCAACAAAGTATGCACATTCTATGTCATAACGACTTTCTATAGTTTGCGCATGTGCAAACTAAGCACATTCGATGTACTAACGACTCTCTATAGTTTGCGTATGCGTCCAGAAATAAGAAAAGCTTACTTCACCCTGTTTTTTAAAATCACAACTTCTAGAAGGTTTACATGATTTCTTAAAAAACATGACTTTTTAGAAAATGTGATTTATTTCATAAATGGAATCAACAAAGTATGCACATTCTATGTCATAACGACCTTGTATGGTTTGCGCATGCGCAAACTATGCACATTCTACGTAATAACAACTTTCTATAGTTTGCCCATGCGTCCGGAAATAAGAAAATCTTACTTCCCCCCGTTTTTTAAAATCATAGCTTCTAGAAGGATTACATGATTTCTTAAAAAACAAGAGTTTTACGAACATGTGATTTATTTCATAAATGGAATCATCAAAGTATGCACATTCTATATCATAACGACTTTCTATTGTTTGCGCAAGCGCAAACTAAGCACATTCTACGTACTAACGACTTTCTATAGTTTGCGTATGCGTCCAGAAATAAGAAAAGCTTACTTCAACCCGTTTTTTTAAATCACAACTTCTAGAAGGTTTACATGATTTCTTAAAAAACACGAGCTTTTAGAAAATGTGATTTATTTCATTAATGGAATCAACAACGTATGCACATTCTATGTCATAACGACTTTCTATAGTTTGCGCAAGTGCAAGCTAAGCACATTCTACGTACTAACGACTTTCTATAGTTTGCGTATGCGTCCAGAAATAAGAAAAGCTTACTTCACCCCGTTTTTTAAAATCACAACTTCTAGAAGCTTTACATGATTTCTTAAAAAACATGAGTGTTTAGAAAATGTGATTTATTTCATAAATGGAATCAACAAAGTATGCACATTCTAAGTCATAACAACATTCTATAGTTTGCGCATGCGTCCGGAAATAAGAAAAGCTTACTTCCCCCCGTTTTTTAAAATCACAGCTTCTAGAAGGATTACATGATTTCTTGAAAAACATGAGTTTTACGAACATGTGATTTATTTCATAAATGGAATCAACAAAGTATGCACATTCTATGTCATAAGGACTTTCTATAGTTTGCGCATGCGCAAACTAAGCACATTCTACGTACTAACGACTCGCTATAGTTTGCGTATGCATCCAGAAATAAGAAAAGCTTACTTCACCCCGTTTTTTAAAATCACAACTTCTAGAAGGTTTACATGATTTCTTAAAAAACACGACTTTTTAGAAAATGTGATTTATTTCATCAATGGAATCAACAGCTTCTAGAAGGTTTACATGATTTCTTAAAAAACAGGAGTTTTTAGAAAATGGAATCAATAGTTTGCGCATGCGTCCGGAAATAAGAAAAGCTTACTTCACCCCGTTTTTTAAAATCACAACTTCTAGAAGGTTTACATGATTTCTTAAAAAACACGACTTTTTAGAAAATGTGATTTATTTCATAAATGGAATCAACAAAGTATGCACATTCTATGTCATAACGACTTTGTATGGTTTGCACAAGCGCAAACTAAGCACATTCTACGTACTAACGACTTTCTATAGTTTGCGCATGCGTCCGGAAATATGAAAAGCTTACTTTCCCCCTTTTTTTAAATTCACAGCTTCTAGAAGGTTTTCATGATTTCTTAAAAAACAGGAGTTTTTAGAAAATGTGATTTATTTCGTAAATGGAATCAACAAAGTATGCACATTTTACGTCATAACGACTTTCTATAGTTTGCGCATGCGTCCGGAAATAAGAAAAGCTTACTTCCCCCCGTTTTTTAAAATCACAGCTTCTAGAAGGATTACATGATTTCTTAAAAAACAAGAGTTTTACGAACATGTGATTTATTTCATAAATGTAATCAACAAAGTATCCACATTCTATGTCATAACGACTTTCTATTGTTTGCGCAAGCGCAAACTAAGCACATTCTACGTACTAACGACTTTCTATAGTTTGCGTATGCGTCCAGAAATAAGAAAAGCTTACTTCACCCCGTTTTTTAAAATCACAACTTGTAGAAGGTTTACATGATTTCTTAAAAAACATGAGTGTTTAGAAAATGTGATTTATTTCATTAATGGAATCAACAAAGTATGCACATTTTACGTCATAACGACTTTCTATAGTTTGCGTATGCGTCCAGAAATAAGAAAAGCTTACTTCACCCCGTTTTTTAAAATCACAACTTCTAGAAGGTTTACATGATTTCTTAAAGAACACGACTTTTTAGAAAATGTGATTTATTTCATAAATGGAATCAACAAAGTATGCACATTCTATGTCATAACGACTTTGTATGGTTTGTGCATGCGCAAACTATGCACATTCTGCGTAATAACGACTTTCTATAGTTTGCGCATGCGTCCACAAATAAGAAAAGCTTACTTTCCCCCTTTTTTTAAATTCACAGCTTCTAGAAGGTTTACATGATTTCTTAAAAAACAGGAGTTTTTAGAAAATGTGATTTATTTCATAAATGGAATCAACAAAGTATGCACATTTTACGTCATAACGACTTTCTATAGTTTGCGCATGCGTCCGGAAATAAGAAAAGCTTACTTCCCCCCGTTTTTTAAAATCACAGCTTCTAGAAGGATTACATGATTTTTTAAAAAACATGAGTTTTACGAACATGTGATTTATTTCCTAAATGAAATCAACAAAGTATGCACATTCTAAGTCATAATGACTTTCTATAGTTTGCGTATGCGTCCAGAAATAAGAAAAGCTTACTTCACCCCGTTTTTTTAAATCACAACTTCTAGAAGGTTTACATGATTTCTTAAAAAACACGACTTTTTAGAAAATGTGATTTATTTTATAAATGGAATCAACAAAGTATGCGCATTCTATGTCATAACGACTTTGTATGGTTTGCGCATGCGCAAACTATGCACATTCTACGTAATAACGACTTTCTATAGTTTGTACATGCATCCGGAAATAAGAAAAGCTTACTTTCCCCCTTTTTTTAAATTCACAGCTTCTAGAAGCCTTACATGATTTCTTAAAAAACAAGAGTTTTTAGAAAATGTGATTTATTTCGTAAATGGAATCAACAAAGTATGCAAATTTTACGTCATAACGACTTTCCATAGTTTGCGCATGCGTCCGAAAATAAGAAATGCTTACTTCCCCCCGTTTTTTAAAATCACAGCTTCTAGAAGGATTACATGATTTCATAAAAAACAAGAGTTTTACGAACATGTGATTTATTTCATAAATGGAATCAACAAAGTATGCACATTCTATGTCATAACGACTTTCTATAGTTTGCGCAAGCGCAAACTAAGCACATTCTACCTACTAACGACTTTCTATAGTTTGCGTATGCGTCCAGAAATAAGAAAAGCTTACTTCACCCCGTTTTTTAAACTCACAACTTCTAGAAGGTTTACATGATTTCTTAAAAAACATGAGTGTTTAGAAAATGTGATTTATTTCATAATTGGAATCAACAAAGTATGCACATTCTACGTCATAACGACTTTTTATAGTTTGCGCATGCATCCGGAACTAAGAAAAGCTTACTTCCCCCCGTTTTTTAAAGTCACAGCTTCTAGAAGGTTTACATGATTTGTTAACAAAAACGAGTTTTTAGAAAATGTGAATATTTCATAAAAGGAATCAACAAAGTATGCACATTCTATGTCATAACGACTTTCTATAGTTTGCGCATGCGTATGGAAATAAGAAAAGCTTACTTCCCCCCTTTTTTTAAAATCACAGCTTCTAGAAGGTTTACATCATTTCTTAAAAAACACGAGTTTTTAGAAAATCTGATTTATTTCCTAAATGGAATCAACAAAGTATGCACATTCTACGTCATAACGACTTTCTATAGTTTGCGCATGCGTCCAGAAATAAGAAAAGCTTACTTCCCCCCGTTTTTTAAAATCACAGCTTCTAGAAGGTTTACATGATTTCTCAAAAAACACGAGTTTTTAGAAAATATGATTTATTTCATCAAAGGAATCAACAAAGTCTGCACATTCTACATCATAACGACTTTATATAGTTTGCGCATGCATCCGGAAATAAGAAAAGCTTACTTCCCCCCGTTTTTTAAAGTCACAGCTTCTAGAAGGTTTACATGATTTCTTAAAAAACACGAGTTTTTAGAAAATGTGATTTATTTCATCAATGGAATCAACAAACTATGCACATTCTACGTAATAACTACTTTCTATAGTTTGTGAATGCGTCCAGAAATAAGAAAAGCTTACTTCCCCCCGTTTTTTAAAATCACAGCTTCTAGAATGTTTACATGATTTCTTAAAAAACATGAGTTTTTAGAAAATATCATTTATTTCATAAATGGAATCAACAAAGTAAGAACATTCTATGTCAGAACGACTTTGTATAGTTTTCCCATGTGCAAACTATACAGATTCTATGTAATAACGACTTTCTATAGTTTGCGCATGCGTCTGGAAATAGGAAAAGCTTACTTCCCCCCATTTTTTCAATTCACAGCTTCTAGAAGGTTTACATGATTTCTTAAAAAACACGAGTTTTTAGAAAATGTGATTTATTTCATAAATGGAATAAAAAAAGTATGCACTTTCTACGTCATAATGACTTTCTTTAGTTTTCGCATGCGTCCGGAAATAAGAAAAGCTTACTTCCCCCCATTTTTTAAAATCACAGCTTCTAGAAGGTTTACATGATTTCCTAAAAAACAGGAGATTTTAGAAAATGTGATTTATTTAATCAATGGAATCAACAAACTATGCACATTCTACGTAATAACGACTTTCTATAGTTTGCGCATGCATCCGAAAATAAGAAAAGCATACTTCCTCTCGTTTTTTAAAATCACAGCTTCTAGAAGGTATACATGATTTCTTAAAAAACACGAGTTTTTAGAAAATGTCATTTGTTTCATAAATGGAATCAACAAAGTATGAACAAACTATGTCATAACGACTTTGTATCGTTTGCACATAGGCAAACTATGCACATTCTACGTAATAACGACTTTCTATAGTTTGCGCATGCGTCCGGAAATAAGAAAAGCTTACTTTCCCCCTTTTTTTAAATTCACAGCTTCTAGAAGGTTTACATGATTTCTTAAAAAACAGGAGTTTTTAGAAAATGTGATTTATTTCGTAAATGGAATCAACAAAGTATGCACATTTTACGTCATAACGACTTTCTATAGTTTGCGCATGCGTCCGGAAATAAGAAAAGCTTACTTCCCCCCGTTTTTTAAAATCACAGCTTCTAGAAGGATTACATGATTTCTTAAAAAACAAGAGTTTTACGAACATGAAGTTTATTTCATAATTGGAATCAACAAAGTATGCACATTCTATGTCATAACGACTTTCTATAGTTTGCGCAAGCGCAAACTAAGCACATTCTATGTACTAACGACTTTCTATAGTTTGCGTATGCGTCCAGAAATAAGAAAAGCTTACTTCACCCCGTTTTTTAAAATCACAAATTCTAGAAGGTTTACATGATTTCTTAAAAAACATGAGTTTTTGGAAAATGTGATTTATTTCATAAATGGAATCAACAAAGTATGCACATTCTATGTCATAACGACTTTCTAAAGTTTGCGCATGCATCCGGAAATAAGAAAAGCTTACTTCCGCCAGTTTTTTAAAATCACAGCTTCTAGAAGGTTTACATGATTTCTTAAAAACCACGACTTTTTAGAAAATGTGATTTATTTCATAAATGGAATCATCAAAGTATGCACATTCTAAGTCATAACGACTTTCTATAGTTTGTGCATGTGTCCGGAAATAAGAAAAGCTTACTTCCCCTCGTTTTTTAAAGTCACAGCTTCTAAAAGGTTTACATGATTTCTTAAAAAACATGAGTTTTTAGAAAATGTGATTTATTTCATCAATGGAATCAACAAACTATGCACATTCTATGTAATAACGACTTTCTATAGTTTGCGAATGCGCCCGGAAATAAGAAAAGCTTACTTCCCCCCGGTTTTTAAAATCACAGCTTCTAGAAGGTTTACATGATTTCTTAAAAAACACGAGTTTTTAGAAAATGTCATTTATTTCATAAATGGAATAAAAAACGTATGAACATTCTATGTCATAATGACTTTGTATACTTTGCCCGTGCGCAAACTATGCACATTCTAGGTAATAACAACTTTCTATAGTTTGCGCATGCGTCCGGAAATCAGAAAAGCTAACTCCCCCCCTTTTTTTAAATTCATAGCTTCTAGAAGGTTCACATGATTTCTTAAAAAACACAAATTTTTAGAAAATGTTATTTATTTCATAAATGGAATCAACAAAGTATGCACATTCTACGTCATAACGACTTTCTATAGTTTGTGCATGAGTCCGGAAATAAGAAAAGCTTACTTCTCCCCGTTTTTTAAAATCACAGCTTCTAGAAGGTTTACATGATTTCTTAAAAAAAATGAGTTTTTAGAAAATCTGATTTATTTGATAAAAGGAATCAACAAAGTATGCACATTCTACGTCATAACGACTTTCTATAGTTTGCGCATGCATATGGAAATAAGAAAAGCTTACTTCCCCCCTTTTTTTAAAATCACAGCTTCTAGAAGGTTTACATGATTTCTTAAAAAACACGAGTTTTTAGAAAATGTGATTTATTTCATAAATGGAATCAACAAAGTATGCACATTCTACGTCAAAACGACTTTCTAAAGTTTGCTTATGCGTCGGGAAATAAGAAAAGCTTACTTACGCCAGTTTTTTAAAATCACAGCTTCTAGAAGGTTTACATGATTTCTTGAAAACCACGAGGTTTTAGAAAATGTGATTTATTTCATAAATAGAATCATCAAAGTATGCACATTCTAAGTCATAACGACTTTCTATAGTTTGTCCATGTGTCCGGAAATAAGAAAAGCTTACTTCCCCTCGTTTTTTAAAGTCACCGCTTCTAAAAGGTTTACATGATTACTTAAAAAACACGAGTTTTTAGAAAATGTGATTTATTTCATAAAAGGAATCAACAAAGTATGCAAATTCTACATCATAATGACTTTATATAGTTTGCGCATGCATCCGGAAACAAGAAAAGCTTACTTCCCCCCGTTTTTTAAAGTCACAGCTTCTAGAAGGTTTACATGATTTCTTTAAAAAACACGAGTTTTTAGAAAATGTGACTTATTTCATCAATGGAATCAACAAACTATGCACATTCTACGTAATAACTACTTTCTATAGTTTGCGAATGCGTCCAGAAATAAGAAAAGCTTACTTCCCCCCGTTTTTTAAAATCACAGCTTCTAGAATGTTTACATGATTTCTTAAAAAACATGAGTTTTTAGAAAATATCATTTATTTCATAAATGAAATCAACAATGTATGAACATTCTATGTCATAACGACTTTGTATAGTTTTTCCATGCGCAAACTATGCAGATTCTATGTAATAACGACTTTCTATAGTTTCCGCATGCGTCTGGAAATAAGAAAAGCTTACTTCCCCCCTTTTTTTCAATTCACAGCTTCTAGAAGGTTTACATGATTTCTTAAAAAACACGAGTTTTTGGAAAATGTGATTTATTTCATAAATGGAATAAAAAAAGTATGCACTTTCTATGTCATAACGACTTTCTATAGTTTGTGCATGTATTCGGAAATAAGAAAAGCTTACTTCCCCTCGTTTTTTAAAGTCATAGCTTCTAAAAGGTTTACATGATTTCTTAAAAAACACGAGTTTTTAGAAAATGTGATTTATTTCATAAATGGAATCAACAAAGTATGCACATTCTACGTCATAACGACTTTCTATAGTTTGCGCATGCGTCCAGAAATAAGAAAAGCTTACTTCCCCCCGTTTTTTAAAATCACAGCTTCTAAAAGGTTTACATGATTTCTTAAAAAACACGAGTTTTTAGAAAATGTCATTTATTTCATAAATGGAATAAAAAACGTATGAACATTCTATGTCATAATGACTTTGTATACTTTGCCCATGCGCAAACTATGCACATTCTAGGTAATAACAACTTTCTATAGTTTGCGCATGCGTCCGGAAATAAGAAAAGCTAACTCCCCCCCTTTTTTTAAATTCATAGCTTCTAGAAGGTTTACATGATTTCTTAAAAAACACAAGTTTTTAGAAAATGTTATTTATTTCATAAATGGAATCAACAAAGTATGCACATTCTACGTCATAACGACTTTCTATAGTTTGTGCATGAGTCCGGAAATAAGAAAAGCTTACTTCCCCCCGTTTTTTAAAATCACAGCTTCTAGAAGGTTTACATGATTTCTTAAAAAAAACGAGTTTTTAGAAAATCTGATTTATTTGATAAAAGGAATCAACAAAGTATGCACATTCTACGTCATAACGACTTTCTATAGTTTGTGCATGCATATGGAAATAAGAAAAGCTTACTTCCCCCCTTTTTTTAAAATCACAGCTTCTAGAAGGTTTACATGATTTGTTAAAAAACACAAGTTTTTAGAAAATGTGATTTATTTCATAAATGGAATCAACAAAGTATGCACATTCTACGTCATAACGACTTTCTAAAGTTTGCTTATGCGTCGGGAAATAAGAAAAGCTTACTTACGCCAGTTTTTCAAAATCACAGCTTCTAGAAGGTTTACATGATTTCTTGAAAACCACGAGTTTTTAGAAAATGTGATTTATTTCATAAATGGAATCATCAAAGTATGCACATTCTAAGTCATAACGACTTTCTATAGTTTGTCCATGCGTCCGGAAATAAGAAAAGCTTACTTCCCCTCGTTTTTTAAAGTCACAACTTCTAAAAGGTTTACATGATTTCTTAAAAAACACGAGTTTTTAGAAAATGTGATTTATTTCATCAATGGAATCAACAAACTATGCACATTCTACGTAATAACGACTTTCTATAGTTTGCGAATGCATCCAGAAATAAGAAAAGCTTACTTCCCCCCGGTTTTTAAAATCACAGCTTCTAGAAGGTTTACATGATTTCTTAAAAAACACGAGTTTTTAGAAAATGTCATTTATTTCATCAATGGAATAAAAAACGTATGAACATTCTATGTCATAACGACTTTGTATACTTTGCCTGTGCACAAACTATGCACATTCTAGGTAATAACAAGTTTCTATAGTTTGCGCATGCGTCCGGAAATAAGAAAAGCTAACTGCCCACCTTTTTTTAAATTCATTGCTTCTAGAAGGTTTACATTATTTCTTAAAAAACACAAGTTTTTAGAAAATGTTATTTATTTCATAAATGGAATCAACAAAGTATGCACATTCTATGTCATAACGACTTTCTCTAGTTTGCGCATGCGACCGGAAATAAGAAAAGCTTACTTCCCCCCTTTTTTTAAAATCACAGCTTCTAGAAGGTTTACATGATTTCTTAAAAAACACGAGTTTTTAGAAAATGTGATTTATTTCATAAATGGAATCAACAAAGTATGCACATTCTATGTCATAACGACTTTCTATAGTTTGCGCATGCGTCCAGAAATAAGAAAAGCTTACTTCCCCCCGTTTTTTAAAATCACAGCTTCTAGAAGGTTTACATGATTTCTCAAAAAACACGAGTTTTTAGAAAATGTGATTTATTTCATAAAAGGAATCAACAAAGTATGCACATTCTACGACATAACGACTTTATATAGTTTGCGCATGCGTCCGGAAATAAGAAAAGCTTACTTCCCCCCGTTTTTTAAAGTCACTGCTTCTAGAAGGTTTACATGATTTCTTAAAAAACACGAGTTTTTAGAAAATGTTATTTATTTCATCAATGGAATCAACAAACTATGCACATTCTACGTATTAACTACTTTCTATAGTTGGCGAATGCGTCCGGAAATAAAAAAAGCTTACATCCCCCCGTTTTTTAAAATCACAGCTTCTAGAATGTTTACATGATTTCTTAAAAAACATGAGTTTTTAGAAAATATCATTTGTTTCATAAATGGAATCAACAAAGTATGAACATTCTATGTCATAACGACTTTGTATAGTTTTCCCATGCGCAAACTATGCACATTCTATGTAATAACGACTTTCTATAGTTTGCGCATGCGTCTAGAAATAAGAAAAGCTTACTTCCCCCCTTTTTTTCAATTCACAGCTTCTAGAAGGTTTACATGATTTCTTAAAAAACACGAGTTTTTAGAAAATGTGATTTATTTCATAAATGGAATCAACAAAGTATGCACATTCTATGTCATAACGACTTTCTATAGTTTGCGTATGCGTCCAGAAATAAGAAAAGCTTACTTCACCCCGTTTTTTAAAATCACAACTTCTAGAAGGTTTACATGATTTCTTAAAAAACATGAGTGTTTAGAAAATGTGATTTATTTCATAAATGGAATCAATAAAGTATGCACATTCTACGTCATAACTAATTTCTATAGTTTGCGCATGCGTCCGAAAATAAGAAAAGCTTACTTCCCCCCGTTTTTTAAATCACAGCTTCTAGAAGGATTACATGATTTCTTGAAAAACATGAGTTTTACGAACATGTGATTTATTTCATGAATGGAATCAACAAAGTATGCACATTCTATGTCATAACGAATTTCTATAGTTTGCGTATGCATCCAGAAATAAGAAAAGCTTACTTCACCCCGTTTTTTAAAATCACAACTTCTAGAAGGTTTACATGATTTCTTAAAAAACACGACTTTTTAGAAAATGTGATTTATTTCATAAATGCAATCAACAAAGTATGCACATTCTATGTCATAATGACTTTGTATGGTTTGCGCATGCGCAAACTATGCACATTCTACGTAATAACGACTTTCTATAGTTTGCGCATGTGTCCGGAAATAAGAAAAGCTTACTTCTTCCAGTTTTTTAAAATCACAGCTTCTAGAAGGTTTACATGATTTCTTAAAAACCACGAGTTTTTAGAAAATGTGATTTATTTCATCAATGGAATCAACAAAGTATGCACATTCTATGTAATAACGACTTTCTATAGTTTGCGAATGCGTCCGGAAATAAGAAAAGCTTACTTCCCCCAGGTTTTTAAAATCACTGCTTCTAGAAGGTTTACATGATTTCTTAAAAAACACGAGTTTTTAGAAAATGTCATTTATTTCATAAATGGAATAAAAAATGTATGAACATTCTATGTCATAATGACTTTGTATACTTTGCCCGTGTGCAAACTATGCACATTCTAGGTAATAACAACTTTGTATAGTTTGCGCATGCGTCCGGAAATAAGAAAAGCTAACTCCCCCCCTTGCTTTAAATTCATAGCTTCTAGAAGGTTTACATGGTTTCTTAAAAAACACAAGTTTTTAGAAAATGTTATTTATTTCATAAATGGAATCAACAAAGTATGCACATTCTACGTCATAACGACTTTCTATAGTTTGCGCATGCGTCCGGAAATAAGAAAAGCTTACTTCCCCCCGTTTTTTAAAATCACAGCTTCTAGAAGGTTTACATGATTTCTTAAAAAAAATGAGTTTTTAGAAAATCTGATTTATTTCAAAAAAGGAATCAACAAAGTATGCACATTCTACGTCATAACGACTTTCTATAGTTTGTGCATGCGTATGGAAATAAGAAAAGCTTAGTTCCCCCTTTTTTTAAAATCACAGCTTCTAGAAGGTTTACATAATTTCTTGAAAACCACGAGTATTTAGAAAATGAGATTTATTTCATAAATGGAATCAACAAAGTATGCACATTCTATGTCATAACGACTTTCTAAAGTTTGCTTATGCATCAGGAAATAAGAAAAGCTTACTTCGGCCAGTTTTTTAAAATCACATCTTCTAGAAGGTTTACATGATTTCTTAAAAACCACGAGTTTTTAGAAAATGTGATTTATTTCATAAATGGAATCATCAAAGAATGCACATTCTAAGTCATAACGACTTTCTATAGTTTGTGCATGCGTCCAGAAATAAGAAAAGCTTAGTTCCCCCCCGTTTTTTAAAATCACAGCTTCTAGAATGTTTACATGATTTCTTAAAAAACATGAGTTTTTAGAAAATATCATTTATTTCATAAATGGAATCAACAAAGTATGAACATTCTATTTCATAACAACTTTGTATATTTTGCCCATGCGACAACTATGCACATTCTATCTAATAACGACTTTCTATAGTTTGCGCATGCGTCTGGAAATAAGAAAAGCTTACTTCCCCCCTTTTTTTCAATTCACAACTTCTAGAAGGTTTACATGATTTCTTAAAAAACGCGAGTTCTTAGAAAATGTGATTTATTTCATTAATGGAATAAACAAAGTATGCACATTTTACGTCATAACGACTTTCTATAGTTTGCGCATGCGGCCGGAAATAAAAAAAGCTTACTTCCCCCCGCTTTTTAAAATCACAGCTTCTAGAAGGATTACACGATTTCTTAAAAAACATGAGTTTTACGAACATGTGATTTATTTCATAAATGGAATCAACAAAGTATGCACATTCTATGTCATAACGACTTTCTATAGTTTGCGCATGCATATGGAAATAAGAAAAGCTTACTTCCCCCCTTTTTTTAAAATCACAGCTTCTAGAAGGTTTACATGATTTCTATAGTTTGCGTATGCGTCCAGAAATAAGAAAAGCTTACTTCACCCCATTTTTTAAAATCACAACTTCTAGAAGGTTTACATGATTTCTTAAAAAACAAGAGTTTTTAGAAAATGTGATTTCTTTCATGAATGGAATCAACAAAGTATGCACATTTTACGTCATAACGACTTTCTACAGTTTGCACATGCGTCCGGAAATAAGAAAAGCTTCCTTCCCCTTGTTTTTTAAAATCACAGCTTCTAGAAGGATTACATGATTTCTTAAAAAACAAGAGTTTTACGAACATGTGATTTATTTCATAAATGGAATCAACAACGTATCCACATTCTATGTCATAACGACTTTCTATAGTTTGTGCAAGCGCAAACTAAGCACATTCTACGTACTAACGACTTTCTATAGTTTGCGTATGCGTCCAGAAATAAGGAAAGCTTACTTCACCCCGTTTTTTAAAATCACAACTTCTAGAAGGTTTACATGATCTCTTAAAAAACACGAGTTTTTAGAAAATGTGATTTATTTCATTAATGGAACCAAAAAAGTATGCACATTTTACGTCATAACAACTTTCTATAGTTTGCGCATGCATCCGGAAATAAGAAAAGCTTACTTCCACTCGTTTTTTAAAATCACAGCTTCTAGAAGGATTACATGATTTCTTAAAAATCATGAGTTTTACGAACATGTGATTTATTTCATAAATGGAATCAACAAAGTATGCACATTCTATGTCATAACGACTTTCTATAGTTTGCGAAAGCGCAAACTAAGCACATTCTACGTACTAACTACTTTCTATAGTTTGCGTATGCGTCCAGAAATAAGAAAAGCTTACTTCACCCCGTTTTTTAAAATCACAACTTCTAGAAGGTTTACATGATTTCTTAAAAAACATGAGTGTTTAGAAAATGTGATTTATTTCATAAATAGAATCAAAAAGTATGCACATTCTAAGTCATAACGACTTTCTATAGTTTGCGCATGCGTCCGGAAATAAGAAAAGCTTACTTCCCCCCGTTTTTTAAAATCACAGCTTCTAGAAGGATTACATGATTTCTTGAAAAACATGAGTTTTACGAACATGTGATTTATTTCATAAATGGAATCAACAAAGTATGCACATTCTATGTCATAACGACTTTCTATATTTTGCGCATGTGCAAACTAAGCACATTCGATATACTAACGAATCTCTATAGTTTGCGTATGCGTCCAGAAATAAGAAAAGCTTACTTCACCCTGTTTTTTAAAATCACAACTTCTAGAAGGTTTACATGATTTCTTAAAAAACATGACTTTTTAGAAAATGTGATTTATTTCATAAATGGAATCAACAAAGTATGCACATTCTATGTCATAACGACCTTGTATGGTTTGCGCATGCGCAAACTATGCACATTCTACGTAATAACAACTTTATATAGTTTGCCCATGCGTCCGGAAATAAGAAAAGCTTACTTCCCCCCGTTTTTTAAAATCACAGCTTCTAGAAGGATTACATGATTTCTTAAAAAACAAGAGTTTTACGAACATGTGATTTATTTCATAAATGGAATCATCAAAGTATGCACATTCTATATCATAACGACTTTCTATTGTTTGCGCAAGCGCAAACTAAGCACATTCTACGTACTAACGACTTTCTATAGTTTGCGTATGCGTCCAGAAATAAGAAAAGCTTACTTCAACCCGTTTTTTTAAATCACAACTTCTAGAAGGTTTACATGATTTCTTAAAAAACACGAGCTTTTAGAAAATGTGATTTATTTCATTAATGGAATCAACAAAGTATGCACATTTTACGTCATAACGACTTTCTATAGTTTGCGTATGCGTCCAGAAATAAGAAAAGCTTACTTCACCCCGTTTTTTAAAATAACAACTTCTAGAAGGTTTACATGATTTCTTAAAAAACACGAGTTTTTAGAAAATGTGATTTATTTCATAAATGGAATCAACAAAGTATGCACATTCTATGTCATAACGACTTTGTATGGTTTGTGCATGCGCAAACTATGCACATTCTGCGTAATAACGAGTTTCTATAGTTTGCGCATGCGTCCAGAAATAAGAAAAGCTTACTTTCCCCCTTTTTTTAAATTCACAGCTTCTAGAAGGTTTACATGATTTCTTGAAAAACAGGAGTTTTTAGAAAATGTGATTTATTTCGTAAATGGAATCAACAAAGTATGCACATTTTACGTCATAACGACTTTCTATAGTTTGCGCATGCGTCCGGAAATAAGAAAAGCTTACTTCCCCCCGTTTTTTTAAATCACAGCTTCTAGAAGGATTACATGATTTCTTAAAAAACATGAGTTTTACGAACATGTGATTTATTTCATAAATGGAATCAACAAAGTATGCACATTCTATGTCATAACGACTTTCTATAGTTTGCGCAAGCGCAAGCTAAGCACATTCTACGTACTAACGACTTTCTATAGTTTGCGTATGCGTCCAGAAATAAGAAAAGCTTACTTCACCCCGTTTTTTAAAATCACAACTTCTAGAAGCTTTACATGATTTCTTAAAAAACATGAGTGTTTAGAAAATGTGATTTATTTCATAAATGGAATCAACAAAGTATGCACATTCTAAGTCATAACAACATTCTATAGTTTGCGCATGCGTCCGGAAATAAGAAAAGCTTACTTCCCCCCGTTTTTTAAAATCACAGCTTCTAGAAGGATTACATGATTTCTTGAAAAACATGAGTTTTACGAACATGTGATTTATTTCATAAATGGAATCAACAAAGTATGCACATTCTATGTCATAAGGACTTTCTATAGTTTGCGCATGCGCAAACTAAGCACATTCTACGTACTAACGACTCGCTATAGTTTGCGTATGCATCCAGAAATAAGAAAAGCTTACTTCACCCCGTTTTTTAAAATCACAACTTCTAGAAGGTTTACATGATTTCTTAAAAAACACGACTTTTTAGAAAATGTGATTTATTTCATAAATGGAATCAACAGCTTCTAGAAGGTTTACATGATTTCTTAAAAAACAGGAGTTTTTAGAAAATGGAATCAACAGTTTGCGCATGCGTCCGGAAATAAGAAAAGCTTACTTCACCCCGTTTTTTAAAATCACAACTTCTAGAAGGTTTACATGATTTCTTAAAAAACACGACTTTTTAGAAAATGTGATTTATTTCATAAATGGAATCAACAAAGTATGCACATTCTATGTCATAACGACTTTGTATGGTTTGCACAAGCGCAAACTAGGCACATTCTACGTACTAACGACTTTCTATAGTTTGCGCATGCGTCCGGAAATAAGAAAAGCTTACTTTCCCCCTTTTTTTAAATTCACAGCTTCTAGAAGGTTTTCATGATTTCTTAAAAAACAGGAGTTTTTAGAAAATGTGATTTATTTCGTAAATGGAATCAACAAAGTATGCACATTTTACGTCATAATGACTTTCTATAGTTTGCGCATGCGTCCGGAAATAAGAAAAGCTTACTTCCCCCCGTTTTTTAAAATCACAGCTTCTAGAAGGATTACATGATTTCTTAAAAAACAAGAGTTTTACGAACATGTGATTTATTTCATAAATGTAATCAACAAAGTATCCACATTCTATGTCATAACGACTTTCTATTGTTTGCGCAAGCGCAAACTAAGCACATTCTACGTACTAACGACTTTCTATAGTTTGCGTATGCGTCCAGAAATAAGAAAAGCTTACTTCACCCCGTTTTTTAAAATCACAACTTGTAGAAGGTTTACATGATTTCTTAAAAAACACGAGTTTTTAGAAAATGTGATTTATTTCATTAATGGAATCAACAAAGTATGCACATTTTACGTCATAACGACTTTCTATAGTTTGCGTATGCGTCCAGAAATAAGAAAAGCTTACTTCACCCCGTTTTTTAAAATCACAACTTCTAGAAGGTTTACATGATTTCTTAAAGAACACGACTTTTTAGAAAATGTGATTTATTTCATAAATGGAATCAACAAAGTATGCACATTCTATGTCATAACGACTTTGTATGGTTTGTGCATGCGCAAACTATGCACATTCTGCGTAATAACGACTTTCTATAGTTTGCGCATGCGTCCACAAATAAGAAAAGCTTACTTTCCCCCTTTTTTTAAATTCACAGCTTCTAGAAGGTTTACATGATTTCTTAAAAAACAGGAGTTTTTAGAAAATGTGATTTATTTCATAAATGGAATCAACAAAGTATGCACATTTTACGTCATAACGACTTTCTATAGTTTGCGCATGCGTCCGGAAATAAGAAAAGCTTACTTCCCCCCGTTTTTTAAAATCACAGCTTCTAGAAGGATTACATGATTTCTTAAAAAACATGAGTTTTACGAACATGTGATTTATTTCCTAAATGCAATCAACAAAGTATGCACATTCTAAGTCATAATGACTTTCTATAGTTTGCGTATGCGTCCAGAAATAAGAAAAGCTTACTTCACCCCGTTTTTTTAAATCACAACTTCTAGAAGGTTTACATGATTTCTTAAAAAACACGACTTTTTAGAAAATGTGATTTATTTTATAAATGGAATCAACAAAGTATGCACATTCTATGTCATAACGACTTTGTATGGTTTACGCATGCGCAAACTATGCACATTCTACGTAATAACGACTTTCTATAGTTTGTACATGCATCCGAAAATAAGAAAAGCTTACTTTCCCCCTTTTTTTAAATTCACAGCTTCTAGAAGGCTTACATGATTTCTTAAAAAACAAGAGTTTTTAGAAAATGTGATTTATTTCGTAAATGGAATCAACAAAGTATGCAAATTTTACGTCATAACGACTTTCCATAGTTTGCGCATGCGTCCGAAAATAAGAAAAGCTTACTTCCCCCCGTTTTTTAAAATCACAGCTTCTAGAAGGATTACATGATTTCATAAAAAACAAGAGTTTTACGAACATGTGATTTATTTCATAAATGGAATCAACAAAGTATGCACATTCTATGTCATAACGACTTTCTATAGTTTGCGCAAGCGCAAACTAAGCACATTCTACCTACTAACGACTTTCTATAGTTTGCGTATGCGTCCAGAAATAAGAAAAGCTTACTTCACCCCGTTTTTTAAACTCACAACTTCTAGAAGGTTTACATGATTTCTTAAAAAACATGAGTGTTTAGAAAATGTGATTTATTTCATAATTGGAATCAACAAAGTATGCACATTCTACGTCATAACGACTTTTTATAGTTTGCGCATGCATCCGGAACTAAGAAAAGCTTACTTCCCCCCGTTTTTTAAAGTCACAGCTTCTAGAAGGTTTACATGATTTGTTAACAAAAACGAGTTTTTAGAAAATGTGAATATTTCATAAAAGGAATCAACAAAGTATGCACATTCTATGTCATAACGAATTTCTATAGTTTGCGCATGCGTATGGAAATAAGAAAAGCTTACTTCCCCCCTTTTTTTAAAATCACAGCTTCTAGAAGGTTTACATCATTTCTTAAAAAACACGAGTTTTTAGAAAATCTGATTTATTTCATAAATGGAATCAACAAAGTATGCACATTCTACGTCATAACGACTTTCTATAGTTTGCGCATGCGTCCAGAAATAAGAAAAGCTTACATCCCCCCGTTTTTTAAAATCACAGCTTCTAGAAGGTTTACATGATTTCTCAAAAAACACGAGTTTTTAGAAAATATGATTTATTTCATCAAAGGAATCAACAAAGTCTGCACATTCTACATCATAACGACTTTATATAGTTTGCGCATGCATCCGGAAATAAGAAAAGCTTACTTCCCCCCGTTTTTTAAAGTCACAGCTTCTAGAAGGTTTACATGATTTCTTAAAAAACACGAGTTTTTAGAAAATGTGATTTATTTCATCAATGGAATCAACAAACTATGCACATTCTACGTAATAACTACTTTCTATAGTTTGTGAATGCGTCCAGAAATAAGAAAAGCTTACTTCCCCCCGTTTTTTAAAATCACAGCTTCTAGAATGTTTACATGATTTCTTAAAAAACATGAGTTTTTAGAAAATATCATTTATTTCATAAATGGAATCAACAAAGTAAGAACATTCTATGTCATAACGACTTTGTATAGTTTTCTTATGTGCAAACTATACAGATTCTATGTAATAACGACTTTCTATAGTTTGCGCATGCGTCTGGAAATAGGAAAAGCTTACTTCCCCCCATTTTTTCAATTCACAGCTTCTAGAAGGTTTACATGATTTCTTAAAAAACACGAGTTTTTAGAAAATGTGATTTATTTCATAAATGGAATAAAAAAAGTATGCACTTTCTACGTCATAATGACTTTCTTTAGTTTTCGCATGCGTCCGGAAATAAGAAAAGCTTACTTCCCCCCATTTTTTAAAATCACAGCTTCTAGAAGGTTTACATGATTTCCTAAAAAACAGGAGATTTTAGAAAATGTGATTTATTTAATCAATGGAATCAACAAACTATGCACATTCTACGTAATAACGACTTTCTATAGTTTGCGCATGCATCCGAAAATAAGAAAAGAATACTTCCTCTCGTTTTTTAAAATCACAGCTTCTAGAAGGTATACATGATTTCTTAAAAAACACGAGTTTTTAGAAAATGTCATTTGTTTCATAAATGGAATCAACAAAGTATGAACAAACTATGTCATAACGACTTTGTATCGTTTTCACATAGGCAAACTATGCACATTCTACATAATAACGACTTTCTATAGTTTGCGCATGCGTCCGGAAATAAGAAAAGCTTACTTTCCCCCTTTTTTTAAATTCACAGCTTCTAGAAGGTTTACATGATTTCTTAAAAAACAGGAGTTTTTAGAAAATGTGATTTATTTCGTAAATGGAATCAACAAAGTATGCACATTTTACGTCATAACGACTTTCTATAGTTTGCGCATGCGTCCGGAAATAAGAAAATCTTACTTCCCCCAGTTTTTTAAAATCACAGCTTCTAGAAGGATTACATGATTTCTTAAAAAACAAGAGTTTTACGAACATGTGGTTTATTTCATAAATGGAATCAACAAAGTATGCACATTCTATGTCATAACGACTTTCTATAGTTTGCGCAAGCGCAAACTAAGCACATTCTATGTACTAATGACTTTCTATAGTTTGCGTATGCGTCCAGAAATAAGAAAAGCTTACTTCACCCCGTTTTTTAAAATCACAAATTCTAGAAGGTTTACATGATTTCTTAAAAAACATGAGTTTTTGGAAAATGTGATTTATTTCATAAATGGAATCAACAAAGTATGCACATTCTATGTCATAACGACTTTCTAAAGTTTGCGCATGCATCCGGAAATAAGAAAAGCTTACTTCCGCCAGTTTTTTAAAATCACAGCTTCTAGAAGGTTTACATGATTTCTTAAAAACCACGACTTTTTAGAAAATGTGATTTATTTCATAAATGGAATCATCAAAGTATGCACATTCTAAGTCATAACGACTTTCTATAGTTTGTGCATGTGTCCGGAAATAAGAAAAGCTTACTTCCCCTCGTTTTTTAAAGTCACAGCTTCTAAAAGGTTTACATGATTTCTTAAAAAACATGAGTTTTTAGAAAATGTGATTTATTTCATCAATGGAATCAACAAACTATGCACATTCTATGTAATAACGACTTTCTATAGTTTGCGAATGCGCCCGGAAATAAGAAAAGCTTACTTCCCCCAGGTTTTTAAAATCACAGCTTCTAGAAGGTTTACATGATTTCTTAAAAAACACGAGTTTTTAGAAAATGTCATTTATTTCATAAATGGAATAAAAAACGTATGAACATTCTATGTCATAATGACTTTGTATACTTTGCCCGTGCGCAAACTATGCACATTCTAGGTAATAACAACTTTCTATAGTTTGCGCATGCGTCCGGAAATCAGAAAAGCTAACTCCCCCCCTTTTTTTAAATTCATAGCTTCTAGAAGGTTCACATGATTTCTTAAAAAACACAAATTTTTAGAAAATGTTATTTATTTCATAAATGGAATCAACAAAGTATGCACATTCTACGTCATAACGACTTTCTATAGTTTGTGCATGAGTCCGGAAATAAGAAAAGCTTACTTCTCCCCGTTTTTTAAAATCACAGCTTCTAGAAGGTTTACATGATTTCTTAAAAAAAATGAGTTTTTAGAAAATCTGATTTATTTTGATAAAAGGAATCAACAAAGTATGCACATTCTACGTCATAATGACTTTCTATAGTTTGCGCATGCATATGGAAATAAGAAAAGCTTACTTCCCCCCTTTTTTTAAAATCACAGCTTCTAGAAGGTTTACATGATTTCTTAAAAAACACGAGTTTTTAGAAAATGTGATTTATTTCATAAATGGAATCAACAAAGTATGCACATTCTACGTCAAAACGACTTTCTAAAGTTTGCTTATGCATCGGGAAATAAGAAAAGCTTACTTACGCCAGTTTTTTAAAATCACAGCTTCTAGAAGGTTTACATGATTTCTTGAAAACCACGAGGTTTTAGAAAATGTGATTTATTTCATAAATAGAATCATCAAAGTATGCACATTCTAAGTCATAACGACTTTCTATAGTTTGTCCATGTGTCCGGAAATAAGAAAAGCTTACTTCCCCTCGTTTTTTAAAGTCACCGCTTCTAAAAGGTTTACATGATTTCTTAAAAAACACGAGTTTTTAGAAAATGTGATTTATTTCATAAAAGGAATCAACAAAGTATGCACATTCTACATCATAACGACTTTATATAGTTTGCGCATGCATCCGGAAACAAGAAAAGCTTACTTCCCCCCATTTTTTAAAGTCACAGCTTCTAGAAGGTTTACATGATTTCTTAAAAAACACGAGTTTTTAGAAAATGTGATTTATTTCATCAATGGAATAAACAAACTATGCACATTCTACGTAATAACTACTTTCTATAGTTTGCGAATGCGTCCAGAAATAAGAAAAGCTTACTTCCCCCCGTTTTTTAAAATCACAGCTTCTAGAATGTTTACATGATTTCTTAAAAAACATGAGTTTTTAGAAAATATCATTTATTTCATAAATGAAATCAACAAAGTATGAACATTCTATGTCATAACGACTTTGTATAGTTTTTCCATGCGCAAACTATGCAGATTCTATGTAATAACGACTTTCTATAGTTTCCGCATGCGTCTGGAAATAAGAAAAGCTTACTTCCCCCCTTTTTTTCAATTCACAGCTTCTAGAAGGTTTACATGATTTCTTAAAAAACACGAGTTTTTGGAAAATGTGATTTATTTCATAAATGGAATAAAAAAAGTATGCACTTTCTATGTCATAACGACTTTCTATAGTTTGTGCATGTATTCGGAAATAAGAAAAGCTTACTTCCCCTCGTTTTTTAAAGTCACAGCTTCTAGAAGGTTTACATGATTTCTTAAAAAACACGAGTTTTTAGAAAATGTCATTTATTTCATCAATGGAATAAAAAACGTATGAACATTCTATGTCATAACGACTTTGTATACTTTGCCTGTGCACAAACTATGCACATTCTAGGTAATAACAAGTTTCTATAGTTTGCGCATGCGTCCGGAAATAAGAAAAGCTAACTCCCCACCTTTTTTTAAATTCATTGCTTCTAGAAGGTTTACATTATTTCTTAAAAAACACAAGTTTTTAGAAAATGTTATTTATTTCATAAATGGAATCAACAAAGTATGCACATTCTATGTCATAACGACTTTCTCTAGTTTGCGCATGCGACCGGAAATAAGAAAAGCTTACTTCCCCCCTTTTTTTAAAATCACAGCTTCTAGAAGGTTTACATGATTTCTTAAAAAACACGAGTTTTTAGAAAATGTGATTTATTTCATAAATGGAATCAACAAAGTATGCACATTCTAAGTCATAACGACTTTCTATAGTTTGCGCATGCGTCCAGAAATAAGAAAAGCTTACTTCCCCCCGTTTTTTAAAATCACAGCTTCTAGAAGGTTTACATGATTTCTCAAAAAACACGAGTTTTTAGAAAATGTGATTTATTTCATAAAAGGAATCAACAAAGTATGCACATTCTACGTCATAACGACTTTATATAGTTTGCGCATGCGTCCGGAAATAAGAAAAGCTTACTTCCCCCCGTTTTTTAAAGTCACTGCTTCTAGAAGGTTTACATGATTTCTTAAAAAACACGAGTTTTTAGAAAATGTTATTTATTTCATCAATGGAATCAACAAACTATGCACATTCTACGTATTAACTACTTTCTATAGTTGGCGAATGCGTCCGGAAATAAAAAAAGCTTACATCCCCCCGTTTTTTAAAATCACAGCTTCTAGAATGTTTACATGATTTCTTAAAAAACATGAGTTTTTAGAAAATATCATTTGTTTCATAAATGGAATCAACAAAGTATGAACATTCTATGTCATAACGACTTTGTATAGTTTTCCCATGCGCAAACTATGCACATTCTATGTAATAACGACTTTCTATAGTTTGCGCATGCGTCTAGAAATAAGAAAAGCTTACTTCCCCCCTTTTTTTCAATTCACAGCTTCTAGAAGGTTTACATGATTTCTTAAAAAACACAAGTTTTTAGAAAATGTGATTTATTTCATAAATGGAATCAAAAAAGTATGCACTTTCTACGTCATAATGACTTTCTATAGTTTGCGCATGCGTCCGGAAATAAGAAAAGCTTACTTCCCCCATTTTTTAAAATCACAGCTTCTAGAAGGTTTACATGATTTCTTAAAAAACAAGAGTTTTTAGAAAATGTGATTTATTTAATCAATGGAATCAACAAACTATGCACATTCTATGTAATAACGACTTTCTATAGTTTGCGCATGCATCCGAAAATAAGAAAAGCATACTTCCCCTCGTTTTTTAAAATCACAGCTTCTAGAAGGTTTACATGATTTCTTAAAAAACAAGAGTTTTTAGAAAATGTCATTTGTTTCATAAATGGAATCAACAAAGTATGAACAAACTATGTCATAACGACTTTGTATCGTTTGCACATGGGCAAACTATGCACATTCTACGTAATAACGACTTTCTATAGTTTGCGCATGCGTCCGGAAATAAGAAAAGCTTACTTTCCAGCTTTTTTTAAATTCACAGCTTCTAGAAGGTTTACATGATTTCTTAAAAAACAGGATTTTTTAGAAAATGTGATTTATTTCGTAAATGGAATCAACAAAGTATGCACATTTTACGTCATAACGACTTTCTATAGTTTGCGCATGCGTCCGGAAATAAGAAAAGCTTACTTCCCCCCGTTTTTTAAAATCACAGCTTCTAGAAGGATTACTTGATTTCTTAAAAAACAAGAGTTTTAAGAACATGTGATTTATTTCATAAATGGAATCAACAAAGTATGCACATTCTATGTCATAACGACTTTCTATAGTTTGCGCAAGCGCAAACTAAGCACATTCTACGTACTAACGACTTTCTATAGTTTGCGTATGCGTCCAGAAATAAGAAAAGCTTACCTCACCCCGTTTTTTAAAATCACAACTTCTAGAAGGTTTACATGATTTCTTAAAAATCATGAGTTTTATGAACATTTGATTTATTTCATAAATGGAATCAACAAAGTATGCACATTCTATGTCATAACGATTTTGTATGGTTTGCGCATGCGCAAACTATGCACATTCTACGAAATAACGACTTTCTATAGTTTTCGCATGTGTCCGGAAATAAGAAAAGCTTACTTCAGCCAGTTTTTTTAAATTACAGCTTCTAGAAGGTTTACATGATTTCTTAAAAAACACAAGTTTTTAGAAAATGTGATTTATTTCATAAATGGAATCAACAAAGTATGCACATTCTACGTCATAACGACTTTCTAAAGTTTGCGCATGCGTTCGAAAATAAGAAAAGCTTACTTCCGCCAGTTTTTTAAAATCACAGCTTCTAGAAGGTTTACATGATTTCTTAAAAACCACAAGTATTTAGAAAATGTGATTTATTTCATAAATGGAATCAACAAAGTTAGCACATTCTAAGTCATAACGACTTTCTATAGTTTGCGCATGCATCAAGAAATAAGAAAAGCGTACTTCCCCTCGTTTTTTTAAGTCACAGCTTCTAGAAGGTTTACATGATTTCTTAAAAAACACGAGTTTTTAGAAAATGTGATTTATTTCATAAATGGAATCATCAAAGTATGCACATTCTACGTTACAACGACTTTCTATAGTTTGCGCATGCGTCCGGAAATAAGAAAAGCTTACTTCCCCCCGTTTTTTAAAATCACAGCTTCTAGAAGGTTTACATGATTTCTTTAAAAAAATTAGTTTTTAGAAAATGTGATTTATTTCATAAAAGGAATCAACAAAGTATGCACATTCTATGTCATAACAACTTTCTATACTTTGTGCATGCGTATGGAAATAAGAAAAGCTTACTTCCCACCGTTTTTTAAAATCACAGCTTCTAGAAGGTTTACATGATTTCTTAAAAAACACGAGTTTTTAGAAAATGTGATTTATTTCATAAATGGAATCAACAAAGTATGCACATTCTAAGTCGTAACGACTTTCTATAGTTTGCGCATGCATCTGGAAATAAGAAAAGTTTACTTCCCCTCGTTTTTTCAAATCACAGCTTCTAGAAGGTTTACATGATTTCTAAAAAAACACGAGTTTTTAGAAAATGTGATTTATTTGATCAATCGAATCAACAAACTATGCACATTCTACGTAATAACGACTTTCTATACTTTTCGAATGCGTCTGGAAATAAGAAAAGCTTACTTCCCCGCGGTTTTTAAAATCACAGCTTCTAGAAGGTTTACATGATTTCTTAAAAAACATGAGTGTTTAGAAAATGTGATTTATTCCATAAATGGAATCAACAAAGTATGCACATTCTAAGTCATAATCACTTTCTATAGTTTGTGCATGCGTCCGGAAATATGAAAAGCTTACTTCCCCCCGTTTTTTAAAATGACAGCTTCTAGAAGGATTACATGATTTCTTAAAAAACATGAGTTTTACGAACATGTGATTTATTTCATAAATGGAATCAGCAAAGTATGCACATTCTACGTCATAACGACTTTCTATAGTTTGCGCATGCGCAAACTAAGCACATTCTACGTACTAACGACTTTCTATAGTTTGTGTATGCGTCCGGAAATAAGAAAAGCTTTCTTCACCCCGTTTTTTAAATTCACAGCTTCTAGAAGGTTTACATGATTTCTTAAAAAACACGAGTTTTTAGAAAATGTGATTTATTTCACAAATGGAATCAACAAAGTATGCACATTCTATGTCATAACGACTTTGTATGGTTTGTGCATACGCAAACTATGCACATTCTACGTAATAACGACTTTCTATAGTTTGCGCATGTGTCCAGAAATAAGAAAAGCTTACTTCCGCCAGTTTTTTAAAATCACAGCTTCTAGAAGGTTTACATGATTTCTTAGAAAACACGAGTTTTTAGTGAATGTGATTTATTTCATGAATGGAATCAACAAGGTATGCACATTCTACCTCATAACGACTTTCTAAAGTTTGCGCATGTGTCCGGAAATAAGAAAAGCTTACTTCCGCCAGTTTTTTAAAATCACAGCTTCTAGAAGGCTTACATGATTTCTTAAAAAAAATGAGTTTTTAGAAAATGTGATTTATTTCATAAAAGGAATAAAAAAAGTATGCACATTCTACGTCATAACGACTTTGTATAGTTTGCGCATGTGCAAACTATGCACATTCTAGGTAATAACGACTTTCTATAGTTTGCGCATGCGTATGGAAATAAGAAAAGCTTACTTCCCACCTTTTTTTAAATTCACAGCTTCTAGAAGGTTTACATGATTTCTTTAAAAACACGAGTTTTTAGAAAATGTGATTTATTTCATAAATGGAATCAACAAAGTATGCACATTCTACATCATAACGACTTTTTATAGTTTGCGCATGCATCCAGAACTAAGAAAAGCTTACTTCCCGCCGTTTTTTAAAATCACAGCTTCTAGAAGGTTTACATGATTTCTTAAAAAAAACGAGTTTTTAGAAAATGTGATTTATTTCATAAAAGGAATAAAAAAAGTATGCACATTCTACGTCATAACGACTTTGTATAGTTTGCGCATGTGCAAACTATGCACATTCTAGGTAATAACGACTTTCTATAGTTTGCGCATGCGTATGGAAATAAGAAAAGCTTACTTCCCACCTTTTTTTAAATTCACAGCTTCTAGAAGGTTTACATGATTTCTTTAAAAACATGAGTTTTTAGAAAATGTGATTTATTTCATAAATGGAATCAACAAAGTATGCACATTCTACATCATAACGACTTTTTATAGTTTGCGCATGCATCCGGAACTAAGAAAAGCTTACTTCCCCCCGTTTTTTAAAATCACAGCTTCTAGAAGGTTTACATGATTTCTTAAAAAAAATGAGTTTTTAGAAAATGTGATTTATTTCATAAAAGGAATCAACAAAGTATGCACATTCTATGTCATAACGACTTTCTATAGTTTGCGCATGGGTATAGAAATAAGAAAAGCTTACTTCCCCCCGTTTTTTGAAAATCACAGCTTCTAGAAGGTTTATATGATTTCTTAAAAAACACGAGTTTTTATAAAATGTGATTTATTTCATAAATGGAATCAACAAATTATGCACATTCTAAGTCATAACGACTTTCTATAGTTTGCGCATGCGTCCCGAAATAAGAAAAGCTTACATCCCCCCGTTTTTTAAAATCACAACTTCTAGAAGGTTTACATGATTTCTCAAAAAACACGTGTTTTTAGAAAATGTGATTTATTTCATCAATCGAATCAACAAACTATGTACATTCTACGTAATAACGACTTTCTATACTTTTCGAATGCGTATGAAAATAAGAAAAAGCTTACTTCCCCCCGGTTTTTAAAATCACAGCTTCTAGAAAGTTTACATGATTTCTTAAAAAACATGAGTGTTTAGAAAATGTGATTTATTCCTTAAATGGAATCAACAAAGTATGCACATTCTAAGTCATAATGACTTTCTATAGTTTGCGCATGCGTCCGGAAATAAGAAAAGCTTACTTCCCCCCGTTTTTTAAAATGACAGCTTCTAGAAGGATTACATGATTTCTTAAAAAACATGAGTTTTACGAACATGTGATTTATTTCATAAATGGAATCAGCAAAATATGCACATTCTATGTCATAACGACTTTCTCTAGTTTCCGCATGCGCAAAATAAGCACATTCTACGTAATAACGACTTTGTATAGTTTGTGTATGCGTCCAGAAATAAGAAAAGCTTTCTTCACCCCATTTTTTAAAATCACAACTTCTAGAAGGTTTACATGATTTCTTAAAAAACACGAGTTTTTAGAAAATGTGATTTATTTCATAAATGGAATGAACAAAGTATGCACATTCTATGTCATAACGAATTTGTATGGTTTGTGCATGCGCAAACTATGCACATTCTACGTAATAACGACTTTCTATAGTTTGCGCATGTGTCCGGAAATAAGAAAAGCTTACTTCCGCCAGTTTTTTAAAATCACAGCTTCTAGAAGGTTTACATGATTTCTTAGAAAACACGAGTTTTTAGTCAATGTGATTTATTTCATAAATGGAATCAACAAGGTATGCACATTCTACGTCATAACGACTTGCTAAAGTTTGCGCATGTGTCCGGAAATAAGAAAAGCTTACTTCCGCCAGTTTTTTAAAACCACAGCTTCTAGAAGGTTTACATGATTTCTTAAAAACCACGAGTTTTTAGAAAATGTGATTTATTTCATAAATGTAATCAACAAAGTATGCACATTCTAAGTCATAACGACTTTCTATAGTTTGCGCATGCGTCCGGAAATAAAAAAAGCTTACTTCCCCTCATTTTTTAAAGTCATAGCTTCTAGAAGGTTTACATGATTTCTTAAAAAACACGAATTTTCAGAAAATGTGATTTATTTCATCAATGGAATCAACAAACTATGCACATTCTACATAATAACGACTTTCTACAGTTTGCGAAGGCGTTCGGAAATAAGAAGGTTTACGTGATTTCTTAAAAAACACGAGTTTTTAGAAAATGTCATTTATTTCATAAATGGAATAAAAAATGTATGAACATTCTATGTCATAACGACTTTGTATAGTTTGCGCATGCGCAAACTATGCACATTCTAGGTAATAACGACTTTCTATAGTTTGCGCATGCGTCCGGAAATAACAAAAGCTTACTTCCCCCCTTTTTTTAAATTCACAGCTTTTAGAAGGTTTACATGATTTCTTAAAAAACACGAATTTTTAGAAAATGTGCTTTATTTCATAAAATGGAATCAACAAAGTATGCACATTCTATGTCATAATGATTTTATATAGTTTGCGCATGCATCCGGAAATAATAAAAGCTTACTTCCCGCCATTTTTTAAAATCACAGCTTCTAGAAGGTTTACATGATTTCTTAAAAAAAACGAGTTTTTAGAAAATGTGATTTATTTCATAAAAGGAATAAAAAAAGTATGCACATTCTACGTCATAACGACTTTGTATAGTTTCCGCATGTGCAAGCTATGCACATTCTAGGTAATAACGACTTTCTATAGTTTGCGCATGCGTATGGAAATAAGAAAAGCTTACTTCCCCCCATTTTTTAAATTCACGGCTTCTAGAAGGTTTACATGATTTCTTTAAAAACACGAGTTTTTAGAAAATGTGATTTATTTCATAAATGGAATCAACAAAGTATGCACATTCTACGTCATAACGACTTTTTATAGTTTGCGCATGCATCCGGAACTAAGAAAAGCTTACTTCCCCCCGTTTTATAAAATCACAGCTTCTAGAAGGTTTACATGATTTCTTAAAAAAAATGAGTTTTTAGAAAATGTGATTTATTTCATAAAAGGAATCAACAAAGTATGCACATTCTATGTCATAACGACTTTCTGTAGTTTGCGCATGGGTATGGAAATAAGAAAAGCTTACTTCCCCCCGTTTTTTGAAAATCACAGCTTCTAGAAGGTTTACATAATTTCTTAAAAAACATGAGTGTTTAGAAAATGTGATTTATTCCATAAATGGAATCAACAAAGTATACACATTCTAAGTCATAATGACTTTCTATAGTTTGCGCATGCGTTCGGAAATAAGAAAAGCTTACTTCCCCCCGTTTTTTAAAATGACAGCTTCTAGATGGATTACATGATTTTTTTAAAAACATGAGTTTTACGAACATGTGATTTATTTCATAAATGGAATCAGCAAAGTATGCACATTCTATGTCATAACGACATTCTATAGTTTGCGCATGCGCAAACTAAGCAAATTCTACGTAATAACGACTTTCTATAGTTTGCGCATGCGTCCAGAAATAAGAAAAGCTTACTTCCCCCCTTTTTTTAAATTCACAGCTTCTAGAAGGTTTAAATGATTTATTAAAAAACATGAGTTTTTAGAAAATGTGATTTATTTCATCAATGGAATCAACAAACTCTGCACATTCTAGGTAATAACGACTTTCTATATTTTGCGAATGCGTCCGGAAATAAGAAAAGCTTACTTCCCCCCGGTTTTTAAATTCACAGCTTCTAGAAGGTTTACATGATTTCTTAAAAAACACGAGTTTTTAGAAAATGTGATTTACTTCATAAATGGAAACAACAAAGTATGCACATTCTACGTCATAACGACTTTCTATAGTTTGCGCATGCGTCCGTAAATAAGAAAAGCTTGCTTCCCCCCATTTTTTAAAATCACAGCTTCTAGAAGGTTTACATGATTTCTTAAAAAAAACGAGTTTTTAGAAAATGTGATTTATTTCATAAAAGGAATCAACAAAGTATGCACATTCTACGTCATAACGAATTTGTATAGTTTGCGCATGTGCAAACTATGCACATTCTAGGTAATAACGACTTTCTATAGTTTGCGCATGCGTCCGGAAATAAGAAAAGCTTACTTCCCCCCTTTTTTAAAGTTCACAACTTCTAGAAGATTTACATGATTTCTTAAAAAACACGATTTTTTAGAAAATGTGATTTATTTCATAAATGGAATCAACAAAGTATGCACATTCTACGTCATAACGACTTTCTATAGTTTGCGCATGCGTCAGGAAATAATAAAAGCTTACTTCCCCCCATTTTTTAAAATCACAGCTTCTAGAAGGTTTACATGATTTCTTAAAAAAAATGAGTTTTTAGAAAATGTGATTTATTTCATAAAAGGAATCAACAAAGTATGCACATTCTACATCATAACGACTTTCTATAGTTTGCGCATGCGTCCGGAAATAAGAAAATCTTACTTCCCCCCCTTTTTTTAAAATCACAGCTTCTAGAAGGTTTACAACATTTCTTAAAAAAAACTGGTTTTTAGAAAATGTGATTTATTTCAGAAAAGGAATCAACAAAGTATACACATTCTACGTCATAACGACTTTCTATAGTTTGCGCATGTGTATGGAAATAAGAAAAACTTACTTCCCCCCATTTTTTAAAATCACAGCTTCTAGAAGGTTTCCATGATTTCTTAAAAAACACGAGTTTTTAGAAAATATGATTTATTTCATCAATGGAATCAACAAACGATGCACATTCTACGTAATAACGACTTTCTATAGTTTGCGAATGCGTCCGGAAATAAGAAAAGCTTACTTCCCCCCGGTTTTTAAAATCACAGCTTCTAGAAGGTTTACATGATTTCTTAAAAAACATGAGTGTTTTGAAAATGTGATTTATTTCATAAATGGAATCAACAAAGTATGCACATTCTAAGTCATAACGACTTTCTATCGTTTGCGCATGCATCCGGAAATAAGAAAAGCTTACTTCCCCCCGTTTTTTTAAAATCACAGCTTCTAGAAGGATTACATGATTTCTTAAAAAAAATGAGTTTTACGAACATGTGATTTATTTCATAAATGGAATAAAAAAAGTATGCACATTCTATGTCATAACGACTTTCTATAGTTTGCGCATGCGCAAACTAAGCACATTCTATGTACAAACGACTTTCTATAGTTTGCGTATGCGTCCAGAAATAAGAAAAACTTACTTATCCCCGTTTTTTAAAATCACAACTTCTAGAATTTTGACATGATTTCTTAAAAAACACGAGTTTTTAGAAAATGTGATTTATTTCATAAATGGAATCAACAAAGTATGCACATTCTATGTCATAACGACTTTGTATGGTTTGCGCATGCGCAAACTATGCACATTCTACGTAATAACGACTTTCTATAGTTTGCGCATGTGTCCGGAAATAAGAAAAGCTTACTTCCGCCAGTTTTTTTAAAATCACAGCTTCTAGAAGGTTTACATGATTTCCTAAAAAACATGAGTTTTTAGAAAATGTTATTTATTCCATAAATGGATTCAACAAAGTATGCACATTCTACGTCATAACGACTTTCTAAAGTTTGCGTATGCGTCCGGAAATAAGAAAAGCTTACTTCCGCCAGTTTTTTAAAATCACAGCTTCTAGAAGGTTTACATGATTTCTTAAAAACCACGAGTTTTTAGAAAATGTGATTTATTTCATAAATGGAATCAACAAAGTATGCACATTCTAAGTCATAACGACTTTCTGTAGTTTGCGCATGCGTCCGGAAATAAGAAAAGCTTACTTCCCCCCATTTTTTAAAATCTCAGCTTCTAGAAGGTTTACATGGTTTCTTAATAAACACGAGTTTTTAGAAAATGTGATTTATTTAATCAATGGAATCAACAAACTATGCACATTCTACGTAATAACGACTTTCTATAGTTTGCACATGCATCCGGAAATAAGAAAAGCCTACTTCCCCCCGTTTTTTAAAATCACAGCTTTTAGAAGGTTTACATGATTTCTTAAAAATCACGAGTTTTTAGAAAATGTGTTTTATTTCATCAATGGAATCAACAAACCATGCACATTCTACGTAATAACGACTTTCTTTAGTTTGCGAATGCGTCCGGAAATAAGAAAAGCTTACATCCCCTCGTTTTTTAAAATCACAGCTTCTAGAAGGTTTACATGATTTCTTAAAAAACATGGGTGTTTAGAAAATGTGATTTATTTCATAAATGGAATCAACAAAGTATGCACATTCTAAGTCATAACAACTTTCTATAGTTTGCGCATGCGTCCGGAAATAAGAAAAGCTTACTTCCCCCCGTTTTTTAAAATCACTGCTTCTAGAAGGATTACATGATTTCTTAGAAAACATGAGTTTTATGAACATGTGATTTATTCGATAAATGGAATCAACAAAATATGCACATTCTATGTCATAACGACTTTCTATAGTTTGCGCATGCGTAAACTAAGCACATTCTACGTACTAACGACTTTCTATAGTTTGCGTTGTTCAGATATCCACATCATCTTTTTCAGGATCTTGCATGCAATTAGGGTTTGCATGCAAAATCTAGGGTTTGCATGCACCGGCATGCACTGGCATGCATCCCAGTCACCAGTTTGATGCCTCCAGCACCTTATCCACTTCATTCTAGCACCCGGGAGCCACCTACCACAGAGTTTTAGCCCTCCTAAGGTGAAAGGCGCCCACTTCTCACCTACTGCCAGAGAAGGGCGCACTTGTTCACCTACCACTGCAGTTCCACTTCAGTTACATTCAGTTAGCTCCTATTCTCCCTGATTTGAGGCTAGTTTCAATCCCGACTGACTGTATCACTTCCGTTGGACCTCCAGTTCGATTAGGTGAGTTGTTCTGACTTCAGTTAGCCTCCCATACGCCCCCACTGAGCCTCCAGATCCTAAATCAGTGCTACACACTTCAGTTACACTTATTACACTCAGTTAGACTCAGATTGACACCTGGATGACTGGTTGTTGTGCATTGATGAGCACCACCGATTGATTGATGAGGACTCCTAGTTAGATTCAAGCTACTCCATTCAGTGATTTGAATGACCTCCTTAGGCAATTCGAATTGCTCAGTCATTGTGACAGTTTGTATTGTAATTCATTCACCCTTTCTGGGATAGAGAGCACTGATGCATGTTTTGCATAGTTTTGCACCATATTTTCTATGTTCATCTATTGTGATTTATTTACTTGTTCATTAGATCTGCTGTGACTAATTTTACATGGTATCAGAGCCATTGCAGGGACAAGATCTCTTTTCTACAGGTGTTTATACAAGAAGATTTGACTGAATTGCTAAAAATTGCAAAAAGTTTGGCATGAGATATCTCAAGGGCATTCGCTCCTGTGCATGCAAAGCTTGAAAAATATTCCAATACCACTCCAGAAGCTTGAGTTACCACATAATTCCTGGATCTGATACATTGGACCTATTCAACATTGCTTGAAATCCAATCCCAGGTGTGATGCAACTCTCAAAGGGTGGATTGTTCGACCTTATTGTGGTTGTTTTTATGTGATTTGCAGGTTTATTGTCTCCAGCAATTGCATTCGCTATCTTGTGCATGCAAGCCTATTCTACATCAGTTTGACTCGCTCCTAGCAATGGAATACTCTTCTTCAAAGCCTATCCTCACCCCATTCAATTATTTTGATTGGAAAGATGATATGGAGATCATATTACATTCAAAAGGTTACTACTGAGTCACTCTTGGTCTTGAATTGGAGCCAAACAATGTGTCAGATCGAACCAAACACTACAACAAGCTTGATGAAGCTTATGGTCTTCTTTGTCTCTCCATCTCCAAGGATCTTCACTTCCATCTCAGTGGATTGAAGAATCCAAAAGCCATATGGGAGCAACTTGAAACACTATTCGGCAAGCAGGATGAGCTTAGAGAATGAATTGATTGGCCTTAATCCTGAGAATTTCGAGACCATCAATGAATTCTTCACAAAATTCAAGAACTTGAACTTGCAATTGAAGAACAGTGGTGTTATCAAAGAGGATAAACAGTTAATCCTCTCCATTCTAAGCAAGCTTGGGAAAGATTATTCGGTATTTGTCTCTACTTTCAATTCCGGTCGGCTAACTACCCTGAATTGGAAGATGCCTACCTTGAATGCCTTCATTGAATCCGTTACAAAAGAGCATGACAAGTTGATTCAAATGGGGTCCATAAGCTCCAAAGATTCAGCCCTATTTGTTCAAGGACCCAAGATCTCGAATGGTAAAGGAAAGCAAAAGAAGGAGAAGCCCAAATTCGAGCCTCACAAGCAAAAAGACAAAGGCAAGCAAACGGATGCACCATCCAGTTCGAAATCCAAGCAAAAGGGAAAAGAAGGTAACCAAAAATCTAAATGTACTTATTGTAACCGTGGCTTTCATCCCGAAAGTTCATGTATGAAGAAGACTATAGATCAAATGGCCCTCCTTTTGGAAAAGAACAACATAACCCTTCCTGACGGTGCAAGGAAGAAGGATCGGAATGATGATCATGAAAGAGGACAAGCACTCATGGCAACGGTTTCGAATCCCACTACTCTCTTGATAGATTCGGGTGCATCAAATCATATGGCTGCAAATATTGATTCTTTTTCCTCATTCGATCCAAACAGCTCCATCCCCATCCATTTGGGAGATGACTCAAAAATTTCTTCAAAGGGCAAAGGTACGATTCATGTAGAACATGGAAGCTTTCAGAATGTTCTCTATGTGGCTTCCTTAGCTTCGAATCTCCTTTCTGTGTATCAAATGACACATACTGGTGAACCAAAGCAAGTCACATTCAGCCCTAATACAGTTGAAATTTCTGATATCAAAAGTGGAAGACTAGTTGCGGTTGGAAAGGCAAACCACACTACAAAATGTTATGAGTTTTCGCACTTTATTCCGCTTGCAAAGCCCACTGCTCTTCGCACACATGGTAATGAGGTTAGTAGGCTTTGGCATGAAATATTTGGACATCTAAATTATAAGTATTTGCTGCTGCTATCAAATAAATCCATGGTAGATGGGCTTCCACAACTCCGTTCCTCGAAGGGAATATGCACTGGTTGCATTATTGGGAAGCACCCCGAGCACAGATTCGACCACGGCAAGGCTAGCAGAGCCTCTACTATTTTGGGATTGATCCATTCTGATATCAGTGGTCCGCTGCCCCATATGTCATTAACTGGTTCAAGGTATGTTTTGACATTTATTGACGATTTTTCCCGCTTTACATGGGTATTCTTTCTCAAAAACAAGTCAGAAGTGCTTGGAAAATTCAAGGATTTTAAGGCTTCTGTTGAGACCACCACTGAGAGCAAGATCAAAGCTCTTAGATCTGATAATGGTGGGGAATATATCAAGTCCGAGTTGCTGCAACTTTGTGCCCAAAGCGGAATTAAGATCCAACATACAGTTCCCTACACACCCCAGCAGAACGGTGTAGCGGAAAGGAAAAATCGGTCACTGAAAGAGATGGCTACATGCATGATTGAATCGAAAGGTTTCGCTGCAAATCTTTGGGCTGAAGTAATCAATGTTGCTGCATATATACAGAACCGTGTTCCACATTCATCCGTGAAAGGTATGACTCCTTTCGAAGCATTCTTTGGTCACAAACCGGATGTGTCAAATTTGAGAGTTTTTGGCTCTACTGCATGGGCTAGAATCCCTTCTGAGAAGAGACGAGCTTTGGATCCACAAAGTATCGAGTGCATATTGATAGGATATGGGGAAGAATCAAAAGCATATAAACTCATGGATATCAGATCTAAAAAGATATTCATAGAGCGCAGTGTGCAGTTTGAAGAACCGCTTCAAGAATTGCAACTAGTCGAGGAAAAGACTGCCGATTCACCGCCTTCACCAGAAGAAGATCCGAGCAGCGATAATGAAGGTATGAGTTCTGATATTTCTGATATTGTAGCAGCATATGATGATCATGAAATATCAGGTTTGGAATCCGATCATTATGATCCTCCTCAGTTACCAAAGTGGGCCCAAAACACTCTACATTCTGCTGGTTCGAATCTTGGAAATCCTGCTGATCCGAGACAAACAAGAGGAGACTTTCAAAGAGCAGGTATGGCTCTTTCTATTGCTGATCCATTTATTCCTGAGATTTGTTATTTGATGGCTGGTTCAGATCCTACATCATACTATTCATCCCATCGAGATCTGAGATGGAAAAGTGCCATGGACGAAGAGTACAGTTCTCTTCAAAAGAACAATACATGGGAGCTAGTTTCTCTTCCACCTAGAAGAAAATTAGTGAAGTGTAAATGGGTCTACCGTACTAAAGTTGCTGCTGATGGCACTATCAGCAAATATAAAGCAAGGTTGGTGGCAAAAGGTTTTTCCCAAGTCCAAGGAGTGGACTACACAGAGACCTTTGCACCGATTGCAAAGATGGATTCCATCCGCCTTGTTTTAGCTATTGCCGCATCCAAGCACTGGGAAGTGCACCACATGGATGTGAAGAGTGCATTTTTACATGGAGACCTTGCTGAAGAGGTCTATATGCAGCAGCCAGAGGGTTATACATCAGATCCATCATTGGTTTGTAGATTGAAGAAATCTTTGTACGGGTTAAAACAGGCCCCAAGAGCTTGGTACGCAAAGATGGACTCCTTCCTTCTTTCTCAGAATTTCGAAAGATGCAAATCTGATCCGAATGTGTATCTTCAGCGAGTTAAAGGTAATTTGTTGGTTATTGTACTTTATGTTGATGATCTGCTTATTACTGGTAGCACACTTACTTCAATAAACAAGCTAAAATCTGCCTTAAATCTAGCTTTTGACATGAGCGATTTGGGCTTGCTGAGTCACTTTTTGGGCTTGGAGATAGCTCAAAATTTTGATGGGATCACTATATCTCAGCAAAAATATGCTTCCGACCTGTTATTGAAGTTTAATATGGCTGAATGTAAGGCAGCCCCGTTCCCATTCCTCTCAGGAATCAGTCTTGAGGAGGGAGATTCCACACCGCTTGCAGATTGTAGTATGTATCGACAGTTGATTGGTTCACTACTTTATTTGACACACTCACAACCTGATATCTCATATGCCGTGAGTGCCGTGTCAAGATATATGCAGCATCCACATGAGCTTCATTGGCGAGCAGCCAAGCGGATCTTGCAGTATGTGCAAGGTACGATACAGTTTGGCATACATTATGCTGCAGATTCGACCGCGGCAAAGCTAGCAAAGCCTCTACTATTTTGGGATTGATCCATTCTGATATCAGTGGTCCGCTGCCCCATATGTCATTAAATGGTTCAAGGTATGTTTTGACATTTATTGTGTTAAAATTCAATATGCTAAGACAGAAAATAGCAGCATTACATTCCATTTCACAATAATAGCATATACAGGATCACTGAAGAAACAACAAGCACAGCATAAACACAAGAGACAGAGATTTATCCTGGGAAACCCTCATGGGGTAGAAAACCCAGCAAAGCTTCCTCAATATAGATGACCAGCAATATACAAAGATGAAACCCTGAGACATGATCTCCTCCTCCACAATAGCAGACCTCTCCTCCACAAGTGTGCTATCCTCAAGTGTGTGAGTGTATCAAATGAGGAACACACCTCCTCTATTTATACACTACTCTGATATGTATTTTACACAAGTACATGTAGGCTTGTATTTAACCATTAGGTTAAATACCCCATTATAACTGACTGGGCCGACCCCCACATGGTGGGTCTAATAACCCTAGTTACCACACCCAACTCGGAGGAATAAACATCTCCGGATTTATAGTATAATCAAATCGGAGGTATGGAACATCTCCAGAATAAATAATATACAAATATAATATTCTTTGAAGTTACAATATTTCAACACTCCCCCTTAACGAGAAGGATATTATAACAGTATCTGCACGAGCAAGGAGTCATCAACATCATACATGATACATCTATAAATCATTGGAAGCTTTCTCAACATCATCAGTAACGCAAGCAGTTACTGGAACATCAACATCTTCAGTACTGAGTCTTTATCTTCTGCAGCACTCGAACAACTCCAACAACATCAACATCTGGATCCTCACGATCATCAGTATCGTCATCTCACGATCATTAGCATCGTCATCACACGATCATCAACATCGTCATCACACGATCATCAGCATCGTCATTCACACGATCATCAACATCGTCATCTCACGATCATCAGCATCGTCATCACACGATCATCGGCATCATCATCTCACAATCATCAGCATCGTCATCACACGATCATCAGCATCGTCATCACACGATCATTAGTATCGTCATCACACGATCGTCAGCATCGTCATCAACACAGGTATCCATAACAATACAAGTATCCACATCATTAGTACAAGTATTCATGCCAATACAAGTATCCATACTGATACAAGTAATCATGTCATCAATACATGTATCCTACCGATACAAGTAACCACATCATCAATACAAGTATCCATACCGATACAAGTAACCACGTCATCAATACTAGTATCCTACCGATACAAGTAACCACATCATCGATACAAGTATCCTACCGATACAAGTAACCACATCATCAATACAAGTATCCTATCGATACAAGTAACCACATCATCAATACAAGTATCCTACCGATACAAGTAACCACATCAAAAATCACTTTCTCGGAGACCATACGTCTACGGATCAATTCAGGGACCGAAGTCCGGGGATGATACAATCCCCACTTCTCGGAGACCATACGTATACGGATCAATTCAGGGACCCCAGTCCGGGGATGATACAATCCCCACTTCTCGGAGACCTCACGTCTACGGATCAATTCAGGGACCTAAGTCTGGGGATGATACAATCCCCACTTCTCGGAGACCTCACGTCTACGGATCAATTCAGGGACCTAAGTCCGGGGATGATACAATCCCCACTTCTCGGAGACCTCACGTCTACGGATCAATTCAGGGACCTAAGTCCGGGGATGATACAATCCCCACTTCTCGGAGACCTGACGTCTACGGATCAATTCAGGGACCTAAGTCCGGGGATGATACAATCCCCACTTCTCGGAGACCTGACGTCTACGGATCAATTCAAGGACCTAAGTCCGGGGATGATACAATCCCCACTTCTCGGAGACCTCACGTCTATGGATCAATTCAAGGACCTAAGTCCGGGGATGATACAATCCCCACTTCTCGGAGACCTCACGTCTACGGATCAATTCAGGGACCTAAGTCTGGGGATGATACAATCCCCAATTTTCGGAGACCATACATCTACGGCTCTCTTTAGGACTGAAAGTCCAGGGATGATCCAATCCCCTCAACTGTCCACTAAGGACTTCATTCTCGGAGACCTCACGTCTATGGCTCTCTTTAGGACTGAAAGTCCAGGGATGATCCAATCCCCTCAACTGTCCACTAAGGACTTCATTCTCGGAGACCTCACGTCTACGGCTCTCTTTAGGACTGAAAGTCCAGGGATGATCCAATCCCCTCAACTGAACACTAAGGACTTCATTCTCGGAGACCTCATGTCTACGGCTCTCTTTAGGACTGAAAGTTTAGGGATGATCCAATCCCCTCAACTGTCCACTAAGGACTTCATTCTTGGAGACCTCACGTCTACGGCTCTCTTTAGGACTGAAAGTCCAGGGATGATCCAATCCCCTCAACTGTCCACTAAGGACTTCATTCTCGGAGACCTCACGTCTACGGCTCTCTTTAGGACTGAAAGTCCAGGGATGATCCAATCCCCTCAACTGTCCACTAAGGACTTCATTCTCGGAGACGTCACGTCTACGACTCTCTTTAGGACTAAAAGTCCAGGGATGATCCAATCCCCTCAACTGTCCACTAAGGACTTCATTCTCGGAGACCTCACGTCTACGGCTCACTTTAGAACATGTGCTCAAGGATGATACAATCCCCACATGTATTCTCATCAATACAAGTACAAGTATCCTCAACCATACACGTACATTAATCAATACATGTGTCATCAAAAGTATGTATTCTTACCAATACATCTTATCATCAAAAGCATGTATTCTCACTAATACATCTATCATCAAAAGCATGTATTCTTACTAATACATATAACATCAAAAGCATGTATAAGTAAAACTAAGTATTCTAAGTATACGAGTCCTAAATCTAAATATTTCTAAGTATCTAGGTGTAGAGAACAGGTTACCTGATCATCGACCTTGTTGTTCGATGAGACAATCTCATCATCAGTGACTATACTACTCCCCCTTTCGACGAGGGTCCTTTTGAGCTACACCAAGCTTGTCTCGAAAGTATTCAAATTTCACTCGAGACAGAGGCTTGGTTAGTATGTTGGTAACTTCTTCACTCGAGGTAGAGGTTTGGTTAGTACATCGGTAACCTGTTACGAATTCAAACTTTATAGTTCCTTTCTGTGTCATATCTTGTTAGATGCCTATGATCTTTGACTTATCATGGAATACTGGATTCTATGTCATCTTGATACAACTCTATTTGTCACATAGGATCACAGTTGGTTCTATCTCTAAGTCAAACAATCCTGAAGCCAAACTTCTTCACAACTAGCAGAGCAAACAGCCATATATTCTGCTTGTGCTGAGAGCCACACTAGACTGCTTCCAGCTAAACCACGAGATCATGGCTAATCCTAGACAATAACATCCTCTTGATGTGTTCTTCTTGTCTGATACACTTTCTGCCCAATCAGCATCTGAGTAGCCATCTGAAGTCATGATCTACAAGATAGCACAGATCAAAGTCTATCGTATCCTTTAGGTGCCTCATCACATGCTTTGCAACTATCAGGTGAAAACATCTAGTTTCCACTAGATACTGACTCAAGGTATTCACAACAAAGCATATATCTAATCTAGTATATGTTAGAAACATCAATGACCCAATAATTTGACTGTACAGAGTTATATCCACTAACTCTGATGAGTTATCCCCTAACAGCTTCAAGTTGGAATCCATAAGAGTGGCCATTCCAACACCTCAAGTCATATTTCTCATCATACTTTCCCTGGTTGAGAAATATTCCTTCTGAGCCTTGCCATACTTCCAGACCTAGGAAGTAGAGCGTCAATTTGAGATCTTTCATTTTCATTTCTGCATTGAATGATCTTCTGCATATCTATCTGTGCCATCTCTCGTTAGATGGGTCTACTAATATGAGCCTTAATATCATTCGAACTCTGTGGTGAGTTCCTTCTTGCATCCATGTCATTTGTGTATAGAAATCATATTCAACCTTGTAGAAAAGGTTGAGATCCACATCACCCATGGTGATCATTCAGCTTATCAATTTATTATCGATCCTAGGTACCTATACAAAACCTGATTCACACTTCTTCTTTAATTACACCATACTTGGAGCAAACATCTTGTCGTGATTCTCTTCCCCTTTCTAAGAGAATCTTCTAGCCACGAGCCTTCTATATTTTGTTTGATTTGTAAATCTTCTTGTTTGAACATCCACCACTTGTATGGGGTCCATCATTCTTCATGACCTTTCCTACAAATCAAAATTAAGTACATGATTAGTAATACTTCATAATCATCAAATCATATTGACATGATAACCTATTATGCATACAGATATCATTTACATAGTGATGCAACTATTTTGACCAATACTTTGGCACAACACTTTCCCATATCCTGTATGCATACAGTGGCTATCTAGATGCCTTCCATCTCTACCAGAACATACTATCGAGAGTGTGCACAACTCTCAGCATGTCAGCAAAGAGGTTTCATTCTAGAAAAGCAACAATGGAATGTTTGTCCAAATTACCAATCATATGCATATTAGTAGTATACTGTTCAATGTTCTATAAATATTTACACTCAGCATGATATATTATAGGAATACAAATATGCATACAACCTATTACAGGCAATATCATTACTATTTCAAATAACAACTCAAATACTTATCTTTTATGTTTGTGTGGCTGCCTCCCGCTTGATCTTCTGTATGTCTTTTGAACTTCTATTCATTCTGTACCACTGTGCATGCTCAAGAGTCATCCTCATGATCTCATACACAAACATACACTCATTAGTATATTCTAAATGCTATCAAAACATTATAGTACTAAATAATCTTGAAAATGTATAGTCATGATTATAGTTAATAAACATTAGTATTCAAGATTTCAGGGAAGTCTTCTTTTACTCATGCATATCATCAATCAAGATAAAAGATATAATATGCATAATCCCTTGATTACTAACTTTATGAATAAGCATAACCAATCATTCCAAGTATACTTATATAAGGGATCCTAACACAAGGTAAGATTCATGGGAAACATACCTGGATTAGTATATCTACTTGGTTATGTACAACATACCTAAACAATCTCTTCAATGATTTAGAGATCCTGAGCTAGAACCTGCATGTCTCATAGGTTAAGCATAATATAACAAAGTCATACATACCTCGTAAGTAGAACAAAGATTATGGATGAGTCTTTGTCTTCATGTTTTCATGGTCATGGAGCCTGATTTGTCTTTTGTGATGTACCTGTATCTTGTTAGTAGACAACATCAACCTCACACAACATCATAATGCATTAGTACAATCATAAGTGTCAACACCCTAACCAATGAATATCTTCTATCATGCATTCATAATTTTGTGAAGGTGATACAACAAATCTAAAATCAAGATTGTACTAACCGTAATAACATGAAGACAAACATACCATAAACTTAATCATGAACAAATCTCAAAACATACCTCGATGAGTCATACCTGTTGAGATCGCTTGTAATCTCCTTATGTAAAGCCTTAGCCTCATCTCCCTCTGAAACAGTAACTCCTTCACTTATACAGGTGACCAATCCATCTTCTTCTAGGATTAACCCTATCCACTTGATTTGCAAGAACTGGACCTGGAGCTGGATATGGGTTTGTCAGAGAAACCCCAAAAATTCAAACTTTGAATTTCAAACTTCCGAAAGGATAGAAATATGTGTATTGATGAGCTGATCAAACTGATATATTCAGAATTTGAAAACTGCAAACTTTCACTCCTCAATTTTGCCTTTGAAACTTCCGGATTCACTAGACGTGACCCTGAACTGGGGTTTGGTGAATCCCACTCTTCTTCCCAATCAAAATGTTTGATCCAAAGCTCTAATCTTCTATTTTTCTGAGGAGCTTCCAGCCATGGTCACAGATTTCAAAAATTCCCGTTTTTACAGAAGCCCTAATTTTCCACTTTTCTGATCAAAGTCCCGAACTAGGGTTTGATCAAGCCCGACCTTCTGCCCAACCAAAAAATCTGATCTTGGTCCCTAAATTTCTATTTTGATGAGTAGCATTCAGCCGTGGTCTCCGTTTACAAAAATTCCAATTTTCTTCAAAGCCCTAAATTCCGGAAGCCATGAATGAAGGTATTCAAAAATAATTATGTTTTGACAGAAATATGTACCTGATTGTTTCTGGTGTAACTCCAAACTTTTCAATCCACAGGGTCTAAAAAAGTTTTCTGAGATAGCCCGACCTGTTATCTTTCCATCCTGATAGGTCTGACCTCAATTGGATTCTCTGAGAGAGAGTTATGTCAAATGTCGCAACGTGACCTGTTTTGGGATAAAACAGAAGAGCGAACTTGTACGGCGTGCCACGTGTCACTATTTGAACTTCGGCCTCTGAAAAACTTTTCTGAGGTATCTCGGACTGTTATCTTTCCATCCCGACAGGTCTGACCTCAATTGGACTCTCTGAGAGAGAGTTATGCCAAGTGTTGCAACATGACCTGTTTATGGGATAATACAGGAGGTCGAACTTGTACGGAGTGCCACGTGTCACTGGTTCAACTTCGGCCTCTGAAAAAGTTTTCTGAGATAGTATAGACTTGTTACTACCTGTCACGTTTTACGAAATTTCATTTGGAGCTTCCTAGCCCAAGATATGACCTTTTTCCCAAGGTCACCTGATTTTGACTCAGATCTGGAAGAGGCAGAAACCCTATATTGTACAAATCATAAATCCCAAAGTACAACGAATTAGAGGTTGTCCTTTGGACACAAGGTACCTGGAGATTTAATCTTCGTCCTGTAACAATTTCAGATCTGAAAACTTCGCCAAAACGGATTTATAGCGAAAGTTCTACGATGACTGGTTTTTGCTATGTAAAACCCTAACCTTCAAATTGTCGTAAGTAAAGCAAGTGTCTTTAGTGCCATACCTTGTCTTCCTTCAGGTTAGCTTTGATACCATGTTAAAATTCAATATGCTAAGACAGAAAATAGCAGCATTACATTCCATTTCACAATAATAGCATATACAGGATCACTGAAGAAACAACAAGCACAGCATAAACACAAGAGACAGAGATTTATCCTGGGAAACCCTCATGGGGTAGAAAACCCAGCAAAGCTTCCTCAATATAGATGACCAGCAATATACAAAGATGAAACCCTGAGACATGATCTCCTCCTCCACAATAGCAGACCTCTCCTCCACAAGTGTGCTATCCTCAAGTGTGTGAGTGTATCAAATGAGGAACACACCTCCTCTATTTATACACTACTCTGATATGTATTTTACACAAGTACATGTAGGCTCGTATTTAACCATTAGGTTAAATACCCCATTATAACTGACTGGGCCGACCCCCACATGGTGGGTCTAATAACCCTAGTTACCACACCCAACTCGGAGGAATAAACATCTCCGGATTTATAGTATAATCAAATCGGAGGTATGGAACATCTCCGGAATAAATAATATACAAATATAATATTCTTTGAAGTTACAATATTTCAACATATTGATGATTTTTCCCGCTTTACATGGGTATTCTTTCTCAAAAACAAGTCAGAAGTGCTTGGAAAATTCAAGGATTTTAAGGCTTCTGTTGAGACCACCACTGAGAGCAAGATCAAAGCTCTTAGATCTGATAATGGTGGGGAATATATCAAGTCCGAGTTGCTGCAACTTTGTGCCCAAAGCGGAATTAAGATCCAACATACAGTTCCCTACACACCCCAGCAGAACGGTGTAGCGGAAAGGAAAAATCGGTCACTGAAAGAGATGGCTACATGCATGATTGAATCGAAAGGTTTGGCTGCAAATCTTTGGGCTGAAGCAATCAATGTTGCTACATATATACAGAACCGTGTTCCACATTCATCCGTGAAAGGTATGACTCCTTTTGAAGCATTCTTTGGTCACAAACCGGATGTGTCAAATTTGAGAGTTTTTGGCTCTACTGCATGGGCTAGAATCCCTTCTGAGAAGAGACGAGCTTTGGATCCACAAAGTATCGAGTGCATATTGATAGGATATGGGGAAGAATAAAAAGCATATAAACTCATGGATATCATATCTAAAAAGATATTCATAGAGAGCAGTGTGTAGTTTGAAGAACCGCTTCAAGAATTGCAACTAGTCGAGGAAAAGACTGCCGATTCACCGCCTTCACCAGAAGAAGATCCGAGCAGCGATAATGAAGGTATGAGTTCTGATATTTCTGATATTGTAGAAGCATATGATGATCATGAAATATCAGGTTCGGAATCCGATCATTATGATCCTCCTCAGTTACCAAAGTGGGCCCAAAACACTCTACATTCTGCTGGTTCGAATCTTGGAAATCCTGCTGATCCGAGACGAACAAGAGGAGACTTTCAAAGAGCAGGTATGGCTCTTTCTATTGCTGATCCATTTCTTCCTGAGATTTGTTATTTGATGGCTGGTTCAGATCCTACATCATAATATTCATCCCATCGAGATCCGAGATGGAAAAGTGCCATGGACGAAGAGTACAGTTCTCTTCAAAAGAACAATACATGGGAGCTAGTTTCTCTTCCACCTGGAAGAAAATTAGTGAAGTGTAAATGGGTCTACCATACTAAATTTTCTGCTGATGGCACTATCAGTAAATATAAAGCAAGGTTGGTGGCAAAAGGTTTTTCCCAAGTCCAAGGAGTGGACTACACAGAGACCTTTGCACCGGTTGCAAAGATGGATTCCATCCGCCTTGTTTTAGCTATTGCCGCATCCAAGCACTGGGAAGTGCACCACATGGATGTGAAGAGTGCATTTTTACATGGAGACCTTGCTGAAGAGTTCTATATGCAGCAGCCAGAGGGTTATACATCAGATCCATCATTGGTTTGTAGATTGAAGAAATCTTTGTACGGGTTAAAACATGCCCCAAGAGCTTGGTACGCAAAGATGGACTCCTTCCTTCTTTCTCAGAATTTCCAAAGATGCAAATCTGATCCGAATGTGTATCTTCAGTGAGTTAAAGGTAATTTGTTGGTTATTGTACTTTATGTTGATGATCTGCTTATTACTGGTAGCACACTTACTTCAATAAACAAGCTAAAATCTGCCTTAAATCTAGCTTTTGACATAAGCGATTTGGGCTTGCTGAGTCACTTTTTGGGCTTGGAGATAGCTCAAAATTTTGATAGGATCACTATATCTCAGCAAAAATATGCTTCCGACCTGTTATTGAATTTTAATATGGCTGAATGTAAGGCAGCCCCGTTCCCATTCCTCTCAGGAATCAGTCTTGAGGAGGGAGATTCCACACCGCTTGCAGATTGCAGTATGTATCGACAGTTGATTGGTTCACTACTTTATTTGACACACTCACGGCCTGATATCTCATATGCCGTGAGTGCCGTGTCAAGATATATGTAGCAGCCACATGAGCTTCATTGGCGAGCAGCCAAGCGGATCTTGCAGTATGTGCAAGGTACGAGACAGTTTGGCATACATTATGCTGCAGATTCTGAGCTAGATTTCATTGGTTTTACTGATTCAGATTGGGCAGGTGATAGCATTGATCAGAAGTCCACTTCCGGTTATGTTTTCATGATTGGTCATGGTGCTATTTGCTGGTCCAGCAAAAAGCAAGCAGCCATTGCACTTTCTTCAGCAGAGGCAGAGTATCGAGGGGCAGTCAATGCCTGCATTCAGGCAGTTTGGTTGCAGGGTATTCTTTACGAGTTTGGTTTTGGTGGCACTACTTCAACTGCCCTATTTTGTGACAATCAAAGTGCTATCAAGATCTCCACAGATCCAGTTCAGCGGTAGAGGACCAAACACATTGAGATTCATATGCATTACATTCGACAGTTGGTGCATGACCGCACCATCATTCTGCAATATTGCCCTACTGATGAGCAAATTGCAGACATCTTCACCAAGAGCTTCACTGAGAAGAAGTTCTCTTACCTCCGTTCACTGTTGGGGGTGAGTTCCATCATGGTGGAGACAGATTGATTCATTATTATGCTTTAGCTTGAGGGGGGGCTTTCTTCCCACTAGGTTTCCCCTCTTTCCTCACTTAGTTATTTTAAGCATTTTTTGGATTATTGTATTGGGGTGACCTTTGGTCTTAGTTACCAGGGCCCCACATTATTTTTGTTGGCACATCATAGTCTAGCTTGAGGGGGGGTGTTCGGATATCCACATCATCTTTTTCAGGATCTTGCATGCAATTAGGGTTTGCATGCAGAATCTAGGGTTTGCATGCACTGGCATGCATCCCAGTCACCAGTTTGATGCCTCCAGCACCTTATCCACTTCATTCTAGCACCCGGGAACCACCTACCACAGAGTTTTAGCCCTCCTAAGGTGAAAGGCGCCCACTTCTCACCTACTGCCAGAGAAGGGCGCACTTGTTCACCTACCACTGCAGTTCCACTTCAGTTACATTCAGTTAGCTCCGATTCTCCCTGATTTGAGGCTAGTTTCAATCCCGACTGACTGTATCACTTCCGTTGGACCTCCAGTTCGATTAGGTGAGTTGTTCTGACTTCAGTTAGCCTCCCATACGCCCCCACTGAGCCTCCAGATCCTAAATCAGTGCTACACACTTTAGTTACACTTATTACACTCAGTTAGACTCAGATTGACACCTGGATGACTGGTTGTTGTGCATTGATGAGCACCACCGATTGATTGATGAGGACTCCTAGTTAGAGTCAAGCTACTCCATTCAGTGATTTGAATGACCTCCTTAGGCAATTCGAATTGCTCAGTCATTGTGACAGTTTGTATTGTAATTCATTCACCCTTTCTGGGATAGAGAGCACTGCTGCATGTTTTGCACAGTTTTGCACCATATTTTCTATGTTCATCTGTTGTGATTGATTTACTTGTTCATTAGATCTGCTGTGACTAATTTTACGTGCGTATGCGTCCAGAAATAAGAAAAGCTTACTTCACCCCGTTTTTTTAAATCACAACTTCTAGAAGGTTTACATGATTTCTTAAAAAACACGAGTTTTTAGAAAATGTGATTTATTTCATAAATGGAATCAACAAAGCATGCACATTCTATGTCATAACGACTTTGTATGGTTTGCGCATACGCAAACTATGCACATTCTACATAATAACGACTTTGTATAGTTTGCGCATGTGCCTGGAAATAAAAAAAGCTTACTTCCGCCAGTTTTTTAAAATCACAGCTTCTAGAAGGTTTACATGATTTCTTAGAAAACACGAGTTTTTAGAAAATGTGATTTATTTCATTAATGGAATCAACAAAGTATGCACATTCTACGTCATAACGACTTTCTAAAGTTTGCGCATGCGTCCGGAAATAAGAAAAGCTTACTTTCGCCAGTTTTTTAAAATCACAGCTTCTAGAAGGTTTACATCATTTCTTAAAAACCACGAGTTTTTAGAAAATGTGATTTATTTCATAAATGTAATCAACAAAGTATGCAAATTCTAAGTCATAACGACTTTCTATAGATTGCTCATGCGTCTGGAAATAAGAAAAGCTTACTTTCCCTCGTTTTTTAAAGTCACAGCTTCTAGAAGGTTTACGTGATTTCTTAAAAAACACGAGTTTTTAGAAAATGTGATTTATTTCATCAATGGAATCAACAAACTATGCACATTCTACGTAATAACGACTTTCTATTGTTTGCGAATGCGTCCGGAAATAAGAAAAGTTTACTTCCCTCGGGTTTATAAAATCACAGCTTCTGGAAGGTTTACATGATTTCTTAAAAAACACGAGTTTTTAGAAAATGTCATTTATTTCATAAATGGAATAAAAAATGTAATAACATTCTATGTCATAACAACTTTGTATAGTTCGCGCATGTGCAAACTATGCACATTCTAGGTAATAACGACTTTCTATAGTTTGCGCATGCGTCCGGAAATAAGAAAACCTTACTTCCCCCCTTTTTTTAAGTTCACAACATCTAGAAGGTTTACATGATTTCTTAAAAAACACGAGTTTTTAGAAATTTTGATTTATTTCATAAATGGAATCAACAAAGTATGCACATTCTACGTCATAATGACTTTCTATAGTTTGCGCATGCGTCTGGAAATAATAAAAGCTAACTTCCCCCCGTTTTTTAAAATCACAGCTTCTAGAAGCTTTACATGATTTCTTTAAAAAAACGAGTTTTTAGAAAATGTGATTTATTTCATAAAAGGAATCAAAAACGTATGCACATTCTACGTCATAAAGACTTTGTATAGTTTGCGCATGTGCAAACTATGCACATTCTAGGTAATAACGACTTTCTATAGTTTGCGCATGCATCTGGAAATAAGAAAAGCTTACTTCCCCCCTTTTTTTAAATTCACAGCTTCTAGAAGGTTTACATGATTTCTTAAAAAACATGAGTTTTTAGAAAATGTAATTTATTTAATAAATGGAATCAACAAAGTATGCACATTCTACGTCATAACGAGTTTCTATAGTTTGTGCATGCGTCCGGATATAATAAAAGCTTACTTCCCCCCGTTTTTTAAAATCACATCTTCTAGAAGGTTTACATGATTTCTTAAAAAAAACGAGTTTTTAGAAAATGTGATTTATTTCATAAAAGGAATCAACAAAGTATGCACATTCTACGTCATAACGACTTTCTATAGTTTGCGCATGCGTATGGAAATAAGAAAAGCTTACTTCCCCTCGTTTTTTAAAATCACAGCTTCTAGAAGGTTTACCTGATTTCTTAAAAAACATGAGTTTTTAGAAAATGTCATTTATTTAATAAATGGAATCAACAAAGTATGCACATTCTAAGTAATAACGACTTTCTATAGTTTGCCCATGCGTCTGGAAATAATAAAAGCTTACTTTCCCCCGTTTGTTAAAATCACAACTTCTAGAAGGTTTATATGATTTCTTAACAAACACTAGTTTTTAGAAAATGTCATTTATTTCATAAATGGAATCAACAAAGTATGCCCATTCTATGTCATAACGAGTTTCTACTGTTTGCGCATGCGCAAACTATGCACATTCTACATACTAACGACTTTCTATAGTTTGCGTATTTGTACGGAAATAAGAAAAGCTTACTTCACCCCGTTTTTTAAAATCACAACTTCTAGAAGGTTTACATGATTTCTTAATAAACACGAGTTTTTAGAAAATGTGATTTATTTAATCAATGGAATCAACAAACTATGCACATTCTACGTAATGACGACTTTCTATAGTATTCACATGTGTCCGGAAATAAGAAAAGCTTACTTCCCCCCGTTTTTTAAAATCAGAGCTTCTAGAAGGTTTACATGATTTCTTAAAAACCATGAGTTTTTAGAAAATGTGATTTATTTCATAAATGGAATTAACAAAGTATGCACATTCTACGTCATAACGACTTTCTAAAGTTTGCGTATGGGTCCGAAAATAAGAAAAGCTTACTTCCGCAAGTTTTTTAAAATCACTGATTCTAGAAGGTTTACATGATTTCATGAAAAAAACGAGTTTTTAGAAAATGTGATTTATTTCATAAATTGAATCAACAAAGTATGCAAATTGTACATCATAACGAATTTGTTTGCGAATGCGTCCGGAAATAAGAAAAGCTTACTTCCCCCCGGTTTTTAAAATCACAGCTTCTAGAAGGTTTACATGATTTCTTAAAAAACACGAGTTTTTAGAAAATGTCATTTATTTCATAAATGGAATAAAAAACGTATGAACATTCTATGTCATAACGACTTTGTATAGTTTGCGCATGTGCAAACTATGCACATTCTAGGTAATAACGACTTTCTATAGTTTGCGCATGCGTCCGAAAATAAGAAAAGCTTACTTCCCCCCTTTTTTTAAATTCACAGCATCTAGAAGGTTTACATGATTTCTTAAAAAACACGAGTTTTTAGAAATTTTGATTTATTGCATAAATGGAATCAACAAAGTATGCACATTCTACGTCATAATGACTTTCTATAGTTTGCGCATGCATCCGGAAATAATAAAAGCTTACTTCCCCCCGTTTTTTAAAATCACAGCTTCTAGAAGCTTTACATGATTTCTTTAAAAAAACGAGTTTTTAGAAAATGTGATTTATTTCATAAAAGGAATAAAAAAAGTATGCACATTCTACGTCATAACGAATTTGCATAGTTTGCGCATGTGCAAACTATGCACATTCTAGGTAATAACGACTTTCTATAGTTTGTGCATGCATCTGGAAATAAGAAAAGCTTACTTCCCCCCTTTTTTTAAATTCACAGCTTCTAGAAGGTTTACATGATTTCTTAAAAAACACGAGTTTTTAGAAAATGTAATTTATTTAATAAATGGAATCAACAAAGTATGCACATTCTTCGTCATAACAACTTTCTATAGTTTGTGCATGCGTCCGGATATAATAAAAGCTTACTTCCCCCCATTTTTTAAAATCACAGCTTCTAGAAGGTTTACATGATTTCTTAAAAAAAACGAGTTTTTAGAAAATGTGATTTATTTCATAAAAGGAATCAACAAAGTATGCACATTCTACGTCATAACGACTTTCTATAGTTTGTGCATCCGTGCGGAAATAAGAAAAGCTTACTTCACCCCGATTTTTGAAAATTACAGCTTCTAGAAGGTTTACATGATTTCTTAAAAAAAATGAGTTTTTAGAAAATATGATTTATTTCATAAAAGGAATCAACAAAGTATGCATATTCTACCTCATAACGAATTTCTATAGTTTGCGCATGCGTCCGGAAATAAGAAAAGCTTACTTCCCCCTGTTTTTTAAAATCACAGCTTCTAGAAGGTTTCCATGATTTCTTAAAAAACATGTGTTTTTAGAAAATGTGATTTATTTCATCAATGGAATCAACAAACTATGCACATTCTACGTAATAACGACTTTCTATAGTTTGCGAATGTGTCCGGAAATAAGAAAAGCTTACTTCCCCCCGTTTTTTAAAATCACAGCTTCTAGAAGGTTTACATGATTTCTTAAAATACACTAGTTTTTAGAAAATGTATTTTATTTAATCAATGGAATCAACAAACTATGCACATTATACATAATAACGACTTTCTATAGTTTGCGCATGCGTCCGAAAATAAGAAAAGCTTACTTCCCCCTGTTTTTTAAAAACACAACTTCTAGAAGGTTTACATGATTTCTTAAAAAACACGAGTTTTTAGAAAATGTTATTTGTTTCATAAATGGAATCAACAAAGTATGAACAAACTATGTAATAACGACTTTGTATCGTTTGTGCATGTGCAAACTATGCACATTCTACGTAATAACAACTTTCTATAGTTTGCGCATGCATCCGAAAATAACAAAAGCTTACTTTCCCCCTTTTTTTAAATTCACAGCTTCTAGAAGGTTTACATGATTTCTTAAAAAAGATGAGTTTTTACAAAATGTGATTTATTTCATAAATGGAATCAACAAAGTATGCACATTCTACGTCATAACGACATTCTATAGTCTGCGCATGTGTCCGGAAATAAGAAAAGCTTACTTCCCCCCGTTTTTTAAAATCACAGCTTCTAGAAGGATTACATGATTTCTTAAAAAACTTGAGTTTTACGAACATGTGATTTATTTCATAAATGGAATCAACAAAGCATGCACATTCTATGTCATAACGACTTTCTATAGTTTGTGCATGCGCAAACTAAGCAGATTCTATGTACTAACGACTTTCTATAGTTTGCGTATGCGTCCAGAAATAAGAAAAGCTTACTTCACCCCATTTTTTAAAATCACAACTTCTAGAAGGTTTACATGATTTCTTAAAAAACACGAGTTTTTAGAAAATGTGATTTATTTCATAAATGGAATCAACAAAGTATGCACATTCTATGTCATAACGACTTTGTATGGTTTGTGCATGCGCAAACTATGCACATTCTACGTAATAACGACTTTCTATAGTTTGTGCATGTGTCCGGAAATAATAAAAGCTTACTTCCGCCAGTTTTTTAAAATCACAGCTTCTAAAAGGTTTACATGATTTCTTAGAAAACACGAGTTTTTAGAAAATGTGATTTATTTCATAAATGGAATCAACAAAGTATGCACATTCTACTTCATAACGACTTTCTATAGTTTGCGCATGCGTCCGGAAATAAGAAAAGCTTACTTCCCCCCATTTTTTAAAATCTCAGCTTCTAGAAGGTTTACATGATTTCTTAATAAACACGAGTTTTTAGAAAATGTGATTTATTTAATCAATGGAATCAACAAACTATGCAAATTCTACGTAATAACGACTTTCTATAGTTTGCACATGCGTCCGGAAATAAGAAAAGCTTACTTCCCCCCGTTTTTTAAAATCACAGCTTCTAGAAGGTTTACATGATTTCTTAAAAAAACACGAGTTTTTAGAAAATGTCATTTGTTTCATAAATGGAATCAACAAAGTATGAACAAAATATGTCATAACAACTTTGTATTGTTTGCGCATGCGGAAACTATGCACATTCTACGTAATAACGACTTTCTATAGTTTGCGCATGCGTCCGGAAATAAGAAAAGCTTACTTCCCCCCATTTTTTAAAATCACAGCTTCTAGAAGGTTTACATGATGTCTTAATAAACATGAGTTTTTCGAAAATGTGATTTATTTAATCAATGGAATAAACAAACTATGCACATTCTACGTAATAACGACTTTCTATAGTTTGCGCATGCGTCCGGAAATAAGAAAAGCTTACTTCCCCCCTTTTTTTAAATTCACAAGTTCTAGAAGGTTTACATGATTTCTTAAAAACATGAGTTTTTAGAAAATGTGATTTATTTCATCAATGGAATCAACAATCTATGCACATTCTACGTAATAACGACTTTCTATAGTTTGCGAATGCGTCCGAAAATAAGAAAAGCTTACTTCCCCCCGGTTTTTAAAATCACAGCTTCTAGAAGGTTTACATGATTTCTTAAAAAACACGAGTTGTTAGAAAATGTTATTTATTTCATAAATGGAATCAACAAAGTATGCACATTCTATGTCATAACGACTTTCTATAGTTTGCGCATGCGTCCGGAAATAAGAAAAGCTTACTCCCCCCCGTTTTTTAAAATCACAGCTTCTAGAAGGATTACATGATTGTTAAAAAACATGATTTTTTAGAAAATGTGATTTATTTCATAAATGGAATCAACAAAGTATGCACATTCTAAGTCATAAGAACTTTCTATAGTTTGCACATGCGTCCGGAAATAAGAAAAGCTTACTTCCCCCCGTTTTTTAAAATCACAGCTTCTAGAAGGATTACATTATTTCTTAAATAACATGAGTTTTACGAACATGTGATTTATTTCATAAATGGAATCAACAAAGTATGCACATTCTATGTCATAACGACTTTGTATAGTTTGCGCATGCGCAAACTAAGCACATTCTACGTACTACCGACTTTCTATAGTTTCTGTATGCGTCCAGAAATAAGAAAAGCTTACTTCACCCCGTTTTTTAAAATCACAACTTCTAGAAGGTTTACATGATTTCTTAAAAAACACGAGTTTTTAGAAAATGTGATTTATTTCATAAATGGAATCAATAAAGTATGCACATTCTATGTCATAACGACCTTGTATGGTTTGCGCATGCGCAAACTATGCACATTCTACGTAATAACGACTTTCTATAGTTTGTGCATGTGTCCGGAAATAATAAAAGCTTACTTCCGCCCGTTTTTTAAAATCACAGCTTCTAGAAGGTTTACGTGATTTCTTAGAAAACACGAGTTTTTAGAAAATGTGATTTATTTCATAAATGGAATCAACAAAGTATGCACATTATACGTCATAACGACTTTCTATAGTTTGCGCATGCGTCCGGAAATAAGAAAAGCTTACTTCCCCCCATTTTTTAAAATCTCAGCGTCTAGAAGGTTTACATGATTTCTTAATACACACGAGTTTTTAGAAAATGTGATTTATTTAATCAATGGAATCAACAAACTATGAACATTCTACGTAATAACGACTTTCTATAGTTTGCACATGCGTCCGGAAATAAGAAAAGCTTACTTCCCCTCGTTTTTCAAAATCACAGCTTCTAGAAGGTTTACATGATTTCTTAAAAAAACACGATTTTTTAGAAAATGTCATTTGTGTCATAAATGGAATAAACAAAGTATGAACAAACTATGTCATAACGACTTTGTATCGTTTGCGCATTCGCAAACTATACACATTCTACGTAATAACGACTTTCTATAGTTTGCGCATGCGTCCGGAAATAAGAAAATCTTACTTCCCCCCATTTTTTAAAATCACAGCTTCTAGAAGGTTTACATGATGTCTTAATAAACACGAGTTTTTTGAAAATGTGATTTATTTAATCAATGGAATAAACAAACTATGCACATTCTACGTAATAACAACTTTCTATAGTTTGTGCATGCGTCCGAAAATAAGAAAAGCTTACTTCCCCCCAGTTTTTAAAATCACAGCTTCTAGAAGGTTTACATGATTTCTTAAAAAACACGAGTTTTTAGAAAATGTCATTTATTTGATAAATGGAATAAAAAAAGTATGAACATTCTATGTCATAACGACTTTGTATAGTTTGCGCATTTGCAAACTATGCATATTCTAGGTAATAACGACTTTCTATAGTTTGCGCATGCGTCCGGAAATAAGAAAAGCTTACTTCCCCCCTTTTCTTAAATTCGCAGCTTCTAAAAGGTTTACATGATTTCTTAAAAAACACGGGTTTTTAGAAAATGTGATTTATTTCATAAATGGAATCAACAAAGTATGCACATTATACATCATAACGACTTTCTATAGTTAGCACATGCGTCCAGAAATAAGAAAAGCTTACTTCCCCCCGTTTTTTAAAATCACAGCTTCTAGAAGTTTTACATGATTTCTTAAAAAACATGAGTTTTTAGAAAATGTGATTTATTTCATAAATGGAATCAACAAAGTATGCACATTCTACGTCATAACGACTTTCTAAAGTTTGCGTATGGGTCCGAAAATAAGAAAAGCTTACTTCCGCAAGTTTTTTAAAATCACTGCTTCTAGAATCTTTACATGATTTCATGAAAAACACGAGTTTTTAGAAAATGTGATTTATTTCATAAATTGAATCAACAAAGTATGCAAATTCTACATCATAACGAATTTGTTTGCGAATGCATCCGGAAATAAGAAAAGCTTACTTCCCCCCGGTTTTTAAAATCACAGCTTCTAGAATGTTTACATGATTTCTTAAGAAACACGAGTTTTTAGAAAATGTCATTTATTTCATAAATGGAATAAAAAACGTATGAACATTCTATGTCATAACGACTTTGTATAGTTTGCGCATGTGCAAACTATGCACATTCTAGGTAATAACGACTTTCTATAGTTTGCGCATGCGTCCGGAAATAAGAAAAGCTTACTTCCCCCCCTTTTTTAAATTCACAGCTTCTAGAAGGTTTACATGATTTCTTAAAAAACACGAGTTTTAGAAAATGTGATTTATTTCATAAATGGAATCAACAAAGTATGCACATTCTACGTCATAACGACTTTCTATAGTTTGCGCATGTGTCCGGAAATAAGAAAAGCTTACTTCCCCCCGTTTTTTAAAATCACAGCTTCTAGAAGGTTTACATGATTTCCTAAAAAAAATGAGTTTTTAGAAGATGTGATTTATTTCATAAAAGGAATCAACAAAGTATGCACATTCTACGTCATAACGACTTTCTATAGTTTGCGCATGCGTCCGGAAATAAGAAAAGCTTACTTCCCCCCGTTTACATGATTTCTTAAAAAACACAAGTTCTTAGAAAATGTGATTTCTTTCATAAATGGAATCAACAAAGTATGCACATTCTAAGTCACATTTTCTAAGTCACATTTTAAGTCACATTTTCTAAAAAGTCGTGTTTTTTAAGAAATCATGTAAACATTCTAGAAGCTGTGATTTTAAAAAACGGGGGGAAGTAAGCTTTTCTTATTTCCGGATGCATGCGCAAACTATAGAAAGTCGTTACAATGTAGAATGTGCATACTTTGTTGATTCCATTTATGAAATAAATCACATTTTATAAAAACTCGTGTTTTTTAAGAAATCATGTAAACCTTCTAGAAGCTGTGAATTTTAAAAAAGGGGGGAACTAATCTTTTCTTATTTCCGGATGCATACGCAAACTATAGAAAATCGTTATTACGTATAATGTGCATAGTTTGCGCATGCACAAACTATACAAAGTCGTTATGACATAGAATGTTCATACTTTGGTTATTCCATTTATGAAATAAATGACATTTTCTAAAAACTCGTGTTTTTTAAGAAATCATGTAAACCTTCTAGAAGCTGTGATTTTAAAAAACAGGGGGAAGTAAGCTTTTCTTATTTCCGGACGCATGCGCAAACTATAGAAAGTCGTTATTACGTATAATGTGCATAATTTGCGCATGCGCAAACTATAGAAATTCGTTATGAAATAGAATGTTCATACTTTGTTGATTCCATTTATGAAATAAATGACATTTTCTAAAAACTCGTGTTTTTTAAGAAATCATGTAAACCTTCTATAAGTTGTGATTTTAAAAAACGGAGGGAAGTAAGCTTTTCTTATTTCCGGACACATGCGCAAACTATAGAAAGTCGTTATTACGTAGAATGTGCATAGTTTGTTGATTCCATTGATGAAATAAATCACATTTTCTAAAAAATCCCGTTTTTTAAGAAATCATGTAAACCTTCTAAAAGCTGTCATTTTAAAAAACAGGCGAAAGTAAGCTTTTCTTATTTCTGGACACATGCGCAAACTATAGAAAGTCGTTATGACGTAGAATGTGCATACTTTGTTGATTCCATTTATGAAATAAATCACATTTTCTAAAAACTCGTGTTTTTTAAGAAATCATGTAAACCTTCTAGAAGCTGTGAATTTAAAAAACGGGGGGAAGTAAGCTTTTCTTATTTCCGGACGCATGCGCAAACTATAGAAAGGCGTTATTACGTAGAATCTGCATAGTTTGCGCATGCGCAAAGTATACAAAGTCATTATGACATAGAATGTTCATACTTTGTTTATTCCATTTATGAAATAAATGACATTTTCTAAAAACTCGTGTTTTTTAAGAAATCATGTAAACCTTCTAGAAGCCGTGATTTTAAAAAATTGGCGGAATCAAGCTTTTCTTCTTTCCGGACGCATGCGCAAACTATAGAAGGTGGTTATTATGTAGAATGTGCATACTTTGTTGATTCCATTGATGAATTAAATCACATTTTCTACCAACTCCTTTTTTTAAAGAAATCATGTAAACCTTCTAGAAGCTGTGATTTTAAAAAATGGAGGGAAGTAAGCTTTTCTTATTTCCGGACGCATGCACAAACTATAGAAAGTCATTATTACGTAGAATGTGCATATATTGTTGATTCCATTGATGAAATAAATCACATTTTCTAAAAACTCATTTTTTTTAAGAAATCATGTAAACCTTCTAGAAGCTGTGATTTTAAAAAACAGGGGGAAGTAAGCTTTTCTTATTTCCGGACGCATGCACAAACTATAGAAAGGCGTTATGACGTAGAATGTGCATACTTTGTTGATTCCATTTATGAAATAAATCACATTTTCTAAAAAGTCGTGTTTTTTAAGAAATCATGTAAACCTTCTAGAAGCTGTGAATTTAAAAAACGGGGGGAAGAAAGCTTTTCTTATTTCCGGACGCATGCGCAAACTATAGAAAGGCATTATTACGTAGAATGTGCATAGTTTGCGCATGCGCAAACTATACAAAGTCGTTATGACATCGAATGTTCATACTTTGTTTATTCCATTTATGAAATAAATGACATTTTCTAAAAACTCATGTTTTTTAAGAAATCATGTAAACCATCTAGAAGCTGCGATTTTAAAAAACTGGCGGAAGCAAGCTTTTCTTATTTCCGGACGCATGCGCAAACTATAGAAAGTGGTTATTACGTACAATGTGCATACTTTTTTGATTCCATTGATGAATTAAATCACATTTTCTACAAACTCATTTTTTTAAGAAATCATGTAAACCTTCTAGAAGCTGTGATTTTAAAAAATGGGGGGAAGTAAGCTTTTCTTATTTCTGGACGCATGCACAAACTATAGAAAGTCGTAATGACGTAGAATGTGCATTCTTTGTTGAGTCCATTTATGAAATAAATCACATTTTCTAAAAACTCGTGTTTTTTGAGAAATCATGTAAACCTTCTAGAAGCTGTGATTTTAAAAAACAGGGGGAAGTAAGCTTTTCTTATTTCCGGACGAATGCGCAAACTATAGAAAGGCGTTATGACGTAGAATGTGCATACCTTGTTGATTCCATTTATGAAATAAATCACATTTTCTAAAAACTCATGTTTTTTAAGAAATTATGTAAACCTTCTAGAAGCTGTGATTTTAAAAAACAGGGGGAAGTAAGCTTTTCTTATTTATGGACGCATGCGCAAACTATAGAAAGGCGTTATGACGTAGAATGTGGATAGTTTGTTGATTCCATTGATTAAATAAATCACATTTTCTAAAAACTCGTGTTTTTTAAGAAATCATGTAAACCTTCTAGAAGCTGTGATTTTAAAAAACTAGCGGAATTAAGCTTTTCTTATTTCCGGACACATGCGCAAACTATAGAAAGTCGTTATTACGTAGAATGTGCATAGTTTTTTGATTCCATTGATGAAATAAAACACATTTTCTAAAAAATCACGTTTTTTAAGAAATCATGTAAACCTTCTAGAAGCTGTGGTTTTAAAAAACAGGGTGAAGTAAGCTTTTCTTATTTCCGGACGCATGCACAAACTATAGAAAGTCGTTATGACATAGAATGTGCATACTTTGTTGATTCCATTTATGAAATAAATGACATTTTCTAAAAACTCGTGTTTGTTAAGAAATCATGTAAACCTTCTAGAAGCTATGATTTTAAAAAACAGGGGGAAGTAAGCTTTTCTTATTTCCGGACGAATGCACAAACTATAGAAAGGCATTATGACGTAGGATGTGCATACTTTGTTGATTCCATTTATGAAATAAATCACATTTTCTAAAAACTCGTGTTTTTTAAAAAAACATGTAAACCTTATAGAAGCTGTGATTTTAGAAAACAGGGGGAAGTAAGCTTTTCTTATTTCCGGACGCATGCACAAACTATAGCAAGGCGTTATGACTCAGAATGTGCATACTTTGTTGATTCCATTTATGAAATAAATCACATTTTATAAAATCTTGTGTTTTCTAAGAAATCATGTAAACCTTCTAGAAGCTGTGATTTTAAAGAACGGAGGGAAGGAAGCTTTTCTTATTTCCGGATGCATGCACAAAGTATAGAAAGTCGTTATTACGTAGAATGTGCATAGTTTGCGCATGCGCAAACTATACAAAGTAGTTATGACATAGAATGTTCATACTTTGTTGATTCCATTTATGAAATAAATGACATTTTCTAAAAACTCGTGTTTTTTAAGAAATCAGGTAAACCTTCTAGAATCTGTGATTTTAAAAAACTGGCGGAAGCAAGCTTTTCTTATTTCCGGAAGCATTCGCAAACTATAGAAAGTGGTTATTATGTAGAATGTGCATACTTTGTTGATTCCATTGATGAATTAAATCACATTTTCTACAAACTCGATTTTTTTAAGAAATCATGTAGACCTTCTAGAAGATGTGATTTTAAAAAACGGGAGGAAGTAAGCTTTTCTCATTTCCGGACGCATGCGCAAACTATAGAAAGTCGTTATTACGTAGAATGTGCATAGTTTGTTGATTCCATTGATGAAATAAATAACATTTTCTAAAAACTTGTTTTTTTTAAGAAATCATGTAAACCTTCTAGAAGTTGTGATTTTAAAAAATGGGGGGAAGTAAGCTTTTCTTATTTCCGGACGCATGCACAAACTATAGAAAGTCGTTATGACGTAGAATGTGCATACTTTGTTGATTCCATTTATGAAATAAATCAAATTTTCTAAAAACTCATGTTTTTTAAGATATCATGTAAACCTTCTAGAAGTTGTGATTTTAAAAAACTGGCGGAATTAAGCTTTTCTTATTTTCGAACGCATGCGCAAACTATAGAAATTGTTATTACGTAGAATGTGCATACGTTTTTGATTCCATTTATGAAATAAATCATATTTTCTAAAATATCGTGTTTTTTAAGAAATCATGTAAACCTTCTAGAAGCTGTGAATTTAAAATTAGGGGGGAACTAATCTTTTCTTCTTTCCGGATGCATGCGCAAACTATAGAAAGTTGTTATTACATAGAATGTGCATAGTTTGCGCATGCACAAACTATACAGAGTCGTTATGACATAGAATGTTCATACTTTGTTGATTCCATTTATGAAATAAATGACATTTCTAAAAACTTGTGTTTTTTAAGAAATCATGTAAACCTTCTAGAAGCTGTGATTTTAAAAAATGGGGGGAAGTAAGCTCTTCTTAGTTCTGGACGCATGCGCAAACTATAGAAAGTCGTTATGACGTAGAATGTGCATACTTTTCTGATTCCATTTATGAAATAAATCACATTTTCTAAAAACTCGTGTGTTTTAAGAAATCATGTAAACCTTCTAGAAGCTGTGAATTTAAAAAACGGGGGGAAGTAAACTTTTCTTATTTTCGGACACATGCGCAAACTATAGAAAGTCGTTATTACGTAGAATGTGCATACTTTTTTGATTCCATTATGAAATATATCACATTTTATAAAAACTCGTGTTTTTTAAGAAATCATGTAAACCTTCTAGAAGCTGTGAATTTTAAAAAAGGGGGGAACTAATCTTTTCTTATTTCCGGACGCATGCGCAAACTATAGAAAGTCGTTATTACATAGAATGTGCATAGTTTGCGCATGCACAATCTATACAAAGTCGTTATGACGTAGAATGTGCATACTTTGTTGATTCCATTTATGAAATAAATCACATTTTCTGAAAACTCATGTTTTTTAAGAAATCATGTAAACCTTCTAGAAGCTGTGATTTTAAAAAACTGGCGGAATTAAGCTTTTCTTATTTCCGGATGCATGCGCAAACTATAGAAAGGCGTTATGACGTAGAATGTGCATACTTTGTTGATTCCATTTATGAAATAAATCACATTTTCTAAAAAGCCGTGTTTTTTAAGAAATCATGTAAACCTTCTAGAAGCTGTGAATTTAAAAAACGGGGGCAAGTAAGCTTTTCTTATTTCCGGACGCATGCGCAAACTATAGAAAGGTGTTATTACATAGAATGTGCATAGTTTGCGCATGCGCAAACTATACAAAGTCGTTATGACATAGATTGTTCATACTTTGTTTATTCCATTTATGAAATAAATGACATTTTCTAAAAACTCGTGTTTTTTAAGAAATCATGTAAACCTTCTAGAAGCTGTGATTTTAAAAAACCGGCGGAAGCAAGCTTTTCTTATTTCCGGACGCATACGGAAACTATAGAAAGTGGTTATTATGTAGAATGTGCATACTTTGTTGATTCCATTGATGAATTCAATCACATTATCTACAAACTCATTTTTTTTAAGAAACCATGTAAACCTTCTAGAAGTTGTGATTTTAAAAAATGGAGGGAAGTAAGCTTTTCTTATTTCCGGACACATGCTCAAACTATAAAAAGTCGTTATTACGTAGAATGTGCATAGTTTGTTGATTCCATTGATGAAATAAATGACATTTTCTAAAAACTCATTTTTTTTAAGAAATCATGTAAACCTTCTAGAAGCTGTGATTTTCAAAAAAGGGGGGGAAGTAAGCTTTTCTTATTTCTGGACGCATGCGCAAACTATAGAAATTCGTTATGACATAGAATTTACATACTTTGTTGATTCCATTTATGAAATAAATCACATTTTCTAAAAACTCGTGTTTTTTAAGAAATCATGTAAACCTTCTAGAACCTATGATTTTAAAAAACAGGGGGAAGTAAGCTTTTCTTATTTCCGGACGCATGCGCAAACTATAGAAAGGAGTTATGACATAGAATGTGCATACTTTGTTGATTCCATTTATCAAATAAATCACATTTTCTAAAAAATCGTGTTTTTTAAAAAATCATGTAAACCTTCTAGAAGCTGTGATTTTAAAAAACAGGGGGAAGTAAGCTTTTCTTATTTCCGGACGCATGCGCAAACTATAGAAAGACGTTCTGACGTAGAATGTGCATAGGTTGTTGATTCCATTGATTAAATAAATCACATTTTCTAAAAACGCATGTTTTTTAAGAAATCATGTAAACCTTCTAGAAGCTGTTATTTTAAAAAACTGGCGGAATTAAGCTTTTCTTATTTCCAGACGCATGCGCAAACTATAGAAAGTCGTTATTACGTAGAATGTGCATAGTTTGTTGATTAGATTGATGAAATAAATAACATTTTCTAAAAACTCGTGTTTTTTAAGAAATCATGTAAACCTTCTAGAAGCTGTGATTTTAAAAAACAGGGGGAAGTAAGCTTTTCTTATTTCTGGACACATGCGCAAACTATCGAAAGTCGTTATGACATAGAATGTGCATACTTTGTTGATTCCATTTATGAAATAAATCACATTTTATAAAAACTCATGTTTTTTAAGAAATCATGTAAATCTTCTAGAAGCTGTGAATTTAAAAAATGGTGGGAAGTAAGCTTTTCTTATTTCCGGACGCATGCGCAAACTATAGAAAGTCGTTATTACGTATAATGTGCATAGTTTGCGCATGCACAAACTATACAAAGTCGTTATGACATAGAATGTTCATACTTTGGTTATTCCATTTATGAAATAAATGACATTTTCTAAAAACTCGTGTTTTTTAAGAAATCATGTAAACCTTCTAGAAGCTGTGATTTTAAAAAACTGGCGGAAGCAAGCTTTTCTTATTTCCGGACGCATGCGCAAACTATAGAAAGTGGCTATTACGTAGAATGTGCATACTTTGTTGATTCCATTGATGAATTAAATCACATTTTCTACAAACTCGTTTTTTTAAGAAATCATGTAAACCTTCTAGAAGCTGTGATTTTAAAAAACGGGGGGAAGTAAGCTCTTCTTATTTCCGAACGCATGCGCAAACTATAGAAAGTCGTTATGACGCAGAATGTGCATACTTTTTTGATTCCATTTATGAAATAAATCACATTTTCTAAAAACTTGTGTTTTTTAAGAAATCATGTAAACATTCTAGAAGCTGTGATTTTAAAAAACAGGAGGAACTAAGCTTTTCTTATTTCCGGACGCATGTGCAAACTCTAGAAAGTCGTTACCACATAGAATGTGCATACTTTGTTGATTCCATTTATGAAATAAATGACATTTTCTAAAAACTCGTGTTTTTTAAGAAATCATGTAAACCTTCTAGAAGCTGTGATTTTAAAAAACTGGCGGAAGCAAGCTTTTCTTATTTCCAGACGCATGCAAAAACTATAGAAAGTGGTTATTACCTAGAATGTGCATACTTTGTTGATTCCATTGATGAATTAAATCACATTTTCTACAAACTCAAGTTTTTTAAGAAATCATGTAATCCTTCTAGAAGCTGTGATTTTAAAAAACGGGGGGAAGTAAGCTTTTCTTATTTCCGGACCCATGCGCAAAGCATAGAAAGTCGTTATGACGTAGAATGTGCATACTTTGTTGATTCCATTTATGAAATAAATCACATTTTCTAAAAACTCGTGTTTTTTAATAAATCATGTAAACCTTCTAGAACCTGTGATTTTAAAAAACAGGGGGAACTAAGCTTTTCTTATTTCCGGACGCATGCGCAAACTATAGAAAGGCGTTATGACGTAGAATGTGCATACTTTGTTGATTCCATTTATGAAATAAATCACATTTTCTAAAAAGTCGTGTTTTTTAAGAAATCATGTAAACATTCTAGAAGCTGTGATTTTAAAAAACGGGGGGAAGTAAGCTTTTCTTATTTCCGGATGCATGCGCAAACTATAGAAAGTCGTTACAACGTAGAATGTGCATACTTTGTTGATTCCATTTATGAAATAAATCACATTTTATAAAAACTCGTGTTTTTTAAGAAATCATGTAAACCTTCTAGAAGCTGTGAATTTTAAAAAAGGGGGGAACTAATCTTTTCTTATTTCCGGATGCATACGCAAACTATAGAAAATCGTTATTACGTATAATGTGCATAGTTTGCGCATGCACAAACTATACAAAGTCGTTATGACATAGAATGTTCATACTTTGGTTATTCCATTTATGAAATAAATGACATTTTCTAAAAACTCGTGTTTTTTAAGAAATCATGTAAACCTTCTAGAAGCTGTGATTTTAAAAAACTGGCAGAAGCAAGCTTTTCTTATTTCCGGACGCATGCGCAAACTATAGAAAGTGGCTATTACGTAGAATGTGCATACTTTATTGATTCCATTGATGAATTAAATCACATTTTCTACAAACTCAGTTTTTTTAAGAAATCATGTAAACCTTCTAGAAGCTGTGATTTTAAAAAACAGGGGGAAGTAAGCTTTTCTTATTTCCGGACGCATGCGCAAACTATAGAAAGTCGTTATTACGTATAATGTGCATAATTTGCGCATGCGCAAACTATAGAAATTCGTTATGAAATAGAATGTTCATACTTTGTTGATTCCATTTATGAAATAAATGACATTTTCTAAAAACTCGTGTTTTTTAAGAAATCATGTAAACCTTCTATAAGTTGTGATTTTAAAAAACGGAGGGAAGTAAGCTTTTCTTATTTCCGGACACATGCGCAAACTATAGAAAGTCGTTATTACGTAGAATGTGCATAGTTTGTTGATTCCATTGATGAAATAAATCACATTTTCTAAAAAATCCCGTTTTTTAAGAAATCATGTAAACCTTCTAAAAGCTGTGATTTTAAAAAACAGGCGGAAGTAAGCTTTTCTTATTTCTGGACACATGCGCAAACTATAGAAAGTCGTTATGACGTAGAATGTGCATACTTTGTTGATTCCATTTATGAAATAAATCACATTTTCTAAAAACTCGTGTTTTTTAAGAAATCATGTAAACCTTCTAGAAGCTGTGAATTTAAAAAACGGGGGGAAGTAAGCTTTTCTTATTTCCGGACGCATGCGCAAACTATAGAAAGGCGTTATTACGTAGAATGTGCATAGTTTGCGCATGCGCAAAGTATACAAAGTCATTATGACATAGAATGTTCATACTTTGTTTATTCCATTTATGAAATAAATGTCATTTTCTAAAAACTCGTGTTTTTTAAGAAATCATGTAAACCTTCTAGAAGCCGTGATTTTAAAAAATTGGCGGAATCAAGCTTTTCTTCTTTCCGGATGCATGCGCAAACTATAGAAGGTGGTTATTATGTAGAATGTGCATACTTTGTTGATTCCATTGATGAATTAAATCACATTTTCTACCAACTCCTTTTTTTAAAGAAATCATGTAAACCTTCTAGAAGCTGTGATTTTAAAAAATGGAGGGAAGTAAGCTTTTCTTATTTCCGGACGCATGCACAAACTATAGAAAGTCATTATTACGTAGAATGTGCATAGATTGTTGATTCCATTGATGAAATAAATCACATTTTCTAAAAACTCATTTTTTTTAAGAAATCATGTAAACCTTCTAGAAGCTGTGATTTTAAAAAACAGGGGGAAGTAAGCTTTTCTTATTTCCGGACGCATGCACAAACTATAGAAAGGCGTTATGACGTAGAATGTGCATACTTTGTTGATTCCATTTATGAAATAAATCACATTTTCTAAAAAGTCGTGTTTTTTAAGAAATCATGTAAACCTTCTAGAAGCTGTGAATTTAAAAAACGGGGGGAAGAAAGCTTTTCTTATTTCCGGACGCATGCGCAAACTATAGAAAGGCATTATTACGTAGAATGTGCATAGTTTGCGCATGCGCAAACTATACAAAGTCGTTATGACATCGAATGTTCATACTTTGTTTATTCCATTTATGAAATAAATGACATTTTCTAAAAACTCATGTTTTTTAAGAAATCATGTAAACCTTCTAGAAGCTGCGATTTTAAAAAACTGGCGGAAGCAAGCTTTTCTTATTTCCGGACGCATGCGCAAACTATAGAAAGTGGTTATTACGTACAATGTGCATACTTTTTTGATTCCATTGATGAATTAAATCACATTTTCTACAAACTCATTTTTTTAAGAAATCATGTAAACCTTCTAGAAGCTGTGATTTTAAAAAATGGGAGGAAGTAAGCTTTTCTTATTTCTGGACGCATGCACAAACTATAGAAAGTCGTAATGACGTAGAATGTGCATTCTTTGTTGATTCCATTTATGAAATAAATCACATTTTCTAAAAACTCGTGTTTTTTGAGAAATCATGTAAACCTTCTAGAAGCTGTGATTTTAAAAAACAGGGGGAAGTAAGCTTTTCTTATTTCCGGACGAATGCGCAAACTATAGAAAGGCGTTATGACGTAGAATGTGCATACCTTGTTGATTCCATTTATGAAATAAATCACATTTTCTAAAAACTCATGTTTTTTAAGAAATTATGTAAACCTTCTAGAAGCTGTGATTTTAAAAAACAGGGGGAAGTAAGCTTTTCTTATTTATGGACGCATGCGCAAACTATAGAAAGGCGTTATGACGTAGAATGTGGATAGTTTGTTGATTCCATTGATTAAATAAATCACATTTTCTAAAAACTCGTGTTTTTTAAGAAATCATGTAAACCTTCTAGAAGCTGTGATTTTAAAAAACTAGCGGAATTAAGCTTTTCTTATTTCCGGACACATGCGCAAACTATAGAAAGTCGTTATTACGTAGAATGTGCATAGTTTTTTGATTCCATTGATGAAATAAAACACATTTTCTAAAAATCACGTTTTTTAAGAAATCATGTAAACCTTCTAGGAGCTGTGATTTTAAAAAACAGGGTGAAGTAAGCTTTTCTTATTTCCGGACGCATGCACAAACTATAGAAAGTCGTTATGACATAGAATGTGCATACTTTGTTGATTCCATTTATGAAATAAATGACATTTTCTAAAAACTCGTGTTTGTTAAGAAATCATGTAAACCTTCTAGAAGCTATGATTTTAAAAAACAGGGGGAAGTAAGCTTTTCTTATTTCCAGACGAATGCACAAACTATAGAAAGGCATTATGACGTAGGATGTGCATACTTTGTTGATTCCATTTATGAAATAAATCACATTTTCTAAAAACTCGTGTTTTTAAAAAAAACATGTAAACCTTATAGAAGCTGTGATTTTAGAAAACAGGGGGAAGTAAGCTTTTCTTATTTCCGGACGCATGCACAAACTATAGCAAGGCGTTATGACTCAGAATGTGCATACTTTGTTGATTCCATTTATGAAATAAATCACATTTTATAAAATCTTGTGTTTTCTAAGAAATCATGTAAACCTTCTAGAAGCTGTGATTTTAAAGAACGGAGGGAAGGAAGCTTTTCTTATTTCCGGATGCATGCACAAAGTATAGAAAGTCGTTATTACGTAGAATGTGCATAGTTTGCGCATGCGCAAACTATACAAAGTAGTTATGACATAGAATGTTCATACTTTGTTGATTCCATTTATGAAATAAATGACATTTTCTAAAAACTCGTGTTTTTTAAGAAATCAGGTAAACCTTCTAGAATCTGTGATTTTAAAAAACTGGCGGAAGCAAGCTTTTCTTATTTCCGGAAGCATTCGCAAACTATAGAAAGTGGTTATTACGTAGAATGTGCATACTTTGTTGATTCCATTGATGAATTAAATCACATTTTCTACAAACTCGATTTTTTTAAGAAATCATGTAGACCTTCTAGAAGATGTGATTTTAAAAAACGGGAGGAAGTAAGCTTTTCTCATTTCCGGACGCATGCGCAAACTATAGAAAGTCGTTATTACGTAGAATGTGCATAGTTTGTTGATTCCATTGATGAAATAAATAACATTTTCTAAAAACTTGTTTTTTTTAAGAAATCATGTAAACCTTCTAGAAGTTGTGATTTTAAAAAATGGGGGGAAGTAAGCTTTTCTTATTTCCGGACGCATGCACAAACTATAGAAAGTCGTTATGACGTAGAATGTGCATACTTTGTTGATTCCATTTATGAAATAAATCAAATTTTCTAAAAACTCATGTTTTTTAAGATATCATGTAAACCTTCTAGAAGTTGTGATTTTAAAAAACTGGCGGAATTAAGCTTTTCTTATTTTCGAACGCATGCGCAAACTATAGAAATTGTTATTACGTAGAATGTGCATACGTTTTTGATTCCATTTATGAAATAAATCATATTTTCTAAAATATCGTGTTTTTTAAGAAATCATGTAAACCTTCTAGAAGCTGTGAATTTAAAATTAGGGGGGAACTAATCTTTTCTTCTTTCCGGATGCATGCGCAAACTATGGAAAGTTGTTATTACATAGAATGTGCATAGTTTGCGCATGCACAAACTATACAGAGTCGTTATGACATAGAATGTTCATACTTTGTTGATTCCATTTATGAAATAAATGACATTTCTAAAAACTTGTGTTTTTTAAGAAATCATGTAAACCTTCTAGAAGCTGTGATTTTAAAAAATGGGGGGAAGTAAGCTCTTCTTAGTTCTGGACGCATGCGCAAACTATAGAAAGTCGTTATGACGTAGAATGTGCATACTTTTCTGATTCCATTTATGAAATAAATCACATTTTCTAAAAACTCGTGTGTTTTAAGAAATCATGTAAACCTTCTAGAAGCTGTGAATTTAAAAAACGGGGGGAAGTAAACTTTTCTTATTTTCGGACACATGCGCAAACTATAGAAAGTCGTTATTACGTAGAATGTGCATACTTTTTTGATTCCATTATGAAATATATCACATTTTATAAAAACTCGTGTTTTTTAAGAAATCATGTAAACCTTCTAGAAGTTGTGAATTTTAAAAAAGGGGGGAACTAATCTTTTCTTATTTCCGGACGCATGCGCAAACTATAGAAAGTCGTTATTACATAGAATGTGCATAGTTTGCGCATGCACAATCTATACAAAGTCGTTATGACGTAGAATGTGCATACTTTGTTGATTCCATTTATGAAATAAATCACATTTTCTGAAAACTCATGTTTTTTAAGAAATCATGTAAACCTTCTAGAAGCTGTGATTTTAAAAAACTGGCGGAATTAAGCTTTTCTTATTTCCGGATGCATGCGCAAACTATAGAAAGGCGTTATGACGTAGAATGTGCATACTTTGTTGATTCCATTTATGAAATAAATCACATTTTCTAAAAAGCCGTGTTTTTTAAGAAATCATGTAAACCTTCTAGAAGCTGTGAATTTAAAAAACGGGGGCAAGTAAGCTTTTCTTATTTCCGGACGCATGCGCAAACTATAGAAAGGTGTTATTACATAGAATGTGCATAGTTTGCGCATGCGCAAACTATACAAAGTCGTTATGACATAGATTGTTCATACTTTGTTTATTCCATTTATGAAATAAATGACATTTTCTAAAAACTCGTGTTTTTTAAGAAATCATGTAAACCTTCTAGAAGCTGTGATTTTAAAAAACCGGCGGAAGCAAGCTTTTCTTATTTCCGGACGCATACGGAAACTATAGAAAGTGGTTATTATGTAGAATGTGCATACTTTGTTGATTCCATTGATGAATTCAATCACATTATCTACAAACTCATTTTTTTTAAGAAACCATGTAAACCTTCTAGAAGTTGTGATTTTAAAAAATGGAGGGAAGTAAGCTTTTCTTATTTCCGGACACATGCTCAAACTATAAAAAGTCGTTATTACGTAGAATGTGCATAGTTTGTTGATTCCATTGATGAAATAAATGACATTTTCTAAAAACTCATTTTTTTTAAGAAATCATGTAAACCTTCTAGAAGCTGTGATTTTAAAAAAGGGGGGGAAGTAAGCTTTTCTTATTTCTGGACGCATGCGCAAACTATAGAAATTCGTTATGACATAGAATTTACATACTTTGTTGATTCCATTTATGAAATAAATCACATTTTCTAAAAACTCGTGTTTTTTAAGAAATCATGTAAACCTTCTAGAACCTATGATTTTAAAAAACAGGGGGAAGTAAGCTTTTCTTATTTCCGGACGCATGCGCAAACTATAGAAAGGAGTTATGACATAGAATGTGCATACTTTGTTGATTCCATTTATCAAATAAATCACATTTTCTAAAAAATCGTGTTTTTTAAAAAATCATGTAAACCTTCTAGAAGCTGTGATTTTAAAAAACAGGGGGAAGTAAGCTTTTCTTATTTCCGGACGCATGCGCAAACTATAGAAAGACGTTCTGACGTAGAATGTGCATAGGTTGTTGATTCCATTGATTAAATAAATCACATTTTCTAAAAACGCATGTTTTTTAAGAAATCATGTAAACCTTCTAGAAGCTGTTATTTTAAAAAACTGGCGGAATTAAGCTTTTCTTATTTCCAGACGCATGCGCAAACTATAGAAAGTCGTTATTACGTAGAATGTGCATAGTTTGTTGATTAGATTGATGAAATAAGTAACATTTTCTAAAAACTCGTGTTTTTTAAGAAATCATGTAAACCTTCTAGAAGCTGTGATTTTAAAAAACAGGGGGAAGTAAGCTTTTCTTATTTCCGGACACATGCGCAAACTATCGAAAGTCGTTATGACATAGAATGTGCATACTTTGTTGATTCCATTTATGAAATAAATCACATTTTATAAAAACTCATGTTTTTTAAGAAATCATGTAAATCTTCTAGAAGCTGTGAATTTAAAAAATGGTGGGAAGTAAGCTTTTCTTATTTCCGGACGCATGCGCAAACTATAGAAAGTCGTTATTACGTATAATGTGCATAGTTTGCGCATGCACAAACTATACAAAGTCGTTATGACATAGAATGTTCATACTTTGGTTATTCCATTTATGAAATAAATGACATTTTCTAAAAACTCGTGTTTTTTAAGAAATCATGTAAACCTTAAGAAGCTGTGATTTTAAAAAACTGGCGGAAGCAAGCTTTTCTTATTTCCGGACGCATGCGCAAACTATAGAAAGTGGCTATTACGTAGAATGTGCATACTTTGTTGATTCCATTGATGAATTAAATCACATTTTCTACAAACTCATTTTTTTAAAGAAATCATGTAAACCTTCTAGAAGATGTGATTTTAAAAAACGGGGGGAAGTAAGCTTTTCTTATTTCCGGACGCATGCGCAAACTATAGAAAGTGGTTATTACATAGAATGTGCATACTTTGTTGATTCCATTGATGAATTAAATCACATTTTCTACAAACTCGTTTTTTTTAAGAATTCATGTAAACCTTCTAGAATTTGTGATTTTAAAAAACGGAGGGAAGTAAGCTTTTCTTATTTCCGGACACATGCGCAAACTATAGAAAGTCGTTATTACGTAGAATGTGCATAGTTTGTTGATTCCATTGATGAAATAAATCACATTTTCTAAAAAATCCCATTTTTTAGGAAATCATGTAAACCTTCTAGAAGCTGTGAATTTTAAAAAAGGGGGGAACTAATCTTTTCTTATTTCCGGACGCATGCGCAAACTATAGAAAGTCGTTATTACATAGAATGTGCATAGTTTGCGCATGCACAATCTATACAAAGTCGTTATGACGTAGAATGTGCATACTTTGTTGATTCCATTTATGAAATAAATGACATTTTCTGAAAACTCGTGTTTTTTAAGAAATCATGTAAACCTTCTAGAAGCTGTGATTTTAAAAAACTGGCGGAAGCAAGCTTTTCTTATTTCCGGACGCATGCGCAAACTATAGAAAGTGGTTATTACATAGAATGTGCATACTTTATTGATTCCATTGATGAATTAAATCACATTTTCTACAAACTCATTTTTTTAAGAAATCATGTAAACCTTCTAGAAGCTGTGATTTTAAAAAACGGGGGGAAGTAAGCTCTTCTTATTTCCGGACGCATGCGCAAACTATAGAAAGTCGTTATGACGCAGAATGTGCATACTCTTTTTATTCCATTTATGAAATAAATGACATTTTCTAAAAACTTGTGTTTTTTAAGAAATCATGTAAACATTCTAGAAGCTGTGATTTTAAAAAACAGGGGGAACTAAGCTTTTCTTATTTCCGGACGCATGTGCAAACTCTAGAAAGTCGTTACCACATAGAATGTGCATACTTTGTTGATTCCATTTATGAAATAAATGACATTTTCTAAAAACTCGTGTTTTTAAAGAAATCATGTAAACCTTCTAGAAGCTGTGATTTTAAAAAACTGGCGGAAGCAAGCTTTTCTTATTTCCAGACGCATGCAAAAACTATAGAAAGTGGTTATTACCTAGAATGTGCATACTTTGTTGATTCCATTGATGAATTAAATCACATTTTCTACAAACTCATGTTTTTTAAGAAATCATGTAATCCTTCTAGAAGCTGTGATTTTAAAAAACGGGGGGAAGTAAGCTTTTCTTATTTCCGGACCCATGCGCAAAGCATAGAAAGTCGTTATGACGTAGAATGTGCATACTTTGTTGATTCCATTTATGAAATAAATCACATTTTCTAAAAACTCGTGTTTTTTAATAAATCATGTAAACCTTCTAGAACCTGTGATTTTAAAAAACAGGGGGAACTAAGCTTTTCTTATTTCCGGACGCATGCGCAAACGATAGAAAGGCGTTATGACGTAGAATGTGCATACTTTGTTGATTCCATTTATGAAATAAATCACATTTTCTAAAAAGTCGTGTTTTTTAAGAAATCATGTAAACATTCTAGAAGCTGTGATTTTAAAAAACAGGGGGAAGTAAGCTTTTCTTATTTCCGGATGCATGCGCAAACTATAGAAAGTCGTTACCACGTAGAATGTGCATACTTTGTTGATTCCATTTATGAAATAAATCACATTTTATAAAAACTCGTGTTTTTTAAGAAATCATGTAAACCTTCTAGAAGCTGTGAATTTTAAAAAAGGGGGGAACTAATCTTTTCTTATTTCCGGACGCATGCGCAAACTATAGAAAGTCGTTATTAAGTAGAATGTGCATAGTTTCCGCATGCGCAAACTATACAAAGTCGTTATGACATAGAATGTTCATACTTTGTTGATTCCATTTATGAAATAAATGACATTTTCTAAAAACTCGTGTTTTTTAAGAAATCATGTAAACCTTCTAGAACCTGTGATTTTAAAAAACTGGTGGAAGCAAGCTTTTCTTATTTCCAGATGCATGCGCAAAGTATAGAAAGTGGTTATTACGTAGAATGTGCATACTTTGTTGATTCCATTGATAAATTAAATCACATTTTCTACAAACTCGTTTTTTTAAAGAAATCATGTAAACCTTCTAGAAGCTGTGATTTTAAAAAATGGAGGGAAGTAAGCTTTTCTTATTTCCGGACGCATGCACAAACTATAGAAAGTGGTTATTACGCAGAATGTGCATACTTTGTTGATTCCATTTATGAAATAAATCACATTTTCTAAAAACTCGTGTTTTTTAAGAAATCATGTAAACCTTCTAGAAGCTGTGATTTTAAAAAAAAGGGGGAACTAAGCTTTTCTTATTTCCGGACGCATGCGCAAACTATAGAAAAAATTATGACGTAGAATGTGCATACTTTGTTGATTCCATTTATGAAATAAATCACATTTTCTAAAAAGTCATGTTTTTTAAGAAATCATGTAAACCTTCTAGAAGCTGTGAATTTAAAAAACGTTGGGAAGTAAGCTTTTCTTATTTCCGGACGCAAGCGCAAACTATAGAAAGGTATTATTACGTAGAATGTGCATAGTTTGCGCATGCGCAAACTATACAAAGTCGTTATGACATAGAATGTTCATACTTTGTTTATTCCATTTATGAAATAAATGACATTTTCTAAAAACTTGTGTTTTTTAAGAAATCATGTAAACCTTCTAGAAGCTGTGATTTTAAAAAACTCGCGGAAGCAAGCTTTTCTTATTTCCGGACGCATACGCAAACTATAGAAAGTGGTTATTACGTAGAATGTGCATACTTTGTTGATTCCATTGATGAATTCAATCACATTTTCTACAAACTTGTTTTTTTTAAGAAATCATGTAAACCTTCTAGAAGCTGTGATTTTAAAAAATGGAGGGAAGTAAGCTTTTGTTATTTCCGGATGCATCCGCAAACTATAAAAAGTCATTATTACGTAGAATGTGCATAGTTTGTTGATTCCATTGATGAAATAAATCACATTTTCTAAAAACTCATTTTTTTTAAGAAATCATGTAAACCTTCTAGAAGATGTGATTTTAAAAAAGGGGGGGAAGTAAGCTTTTCTTATTTTCGGACGCATGCGCAAACTATAGAAAGTCATTATGACATAGAATGTGCATACTTTGTTGATTCCATTTATGAAATAAATCATATTTTCTAAAAACTCGTGTTTTTTAAGAAATCATGTAAACCTTCTAGAACCTATGATTTTAAAAAACAGGGGGAAGTAAGCTTTTCTTATTTCCGGACGCATGCGCAAACTATAGAAAGGAGTTATGACGGAGAATGTGCATACTTTTTTGATTCCATTTATGAAATAAATCACATTTTCTAAAAAATTGTGTTTTTTAAGAAATCATGTAAACCTTCTAGAAGCTGTGATTTTAAAAAACAGGGGGAAGTAAGCCTTTCTTATTTCCGGACGCATGTGCAAACTATAGAAAGGCGTTCTGACGTAGAATGTGCATAGGTTGCTGATTCCATTGATTAAATAAATCACATTTTCTAAAAACTCATGTTTTTTAAGAAATCATGTAAACCTTCTAGAAGCTGTTATTTTAATAAACTGGCGGAATTAAGCTTTTCTTATTTCCGGACGCATGCGCAAACTATAGAAAGTCGTTATTACGTAGAATGTGCATAGTTTGTTGATTCCATTGATGAAATAAATCACATTTTCTAAAAACTCGTGTTTTTTAAGAAATCATGTAAACCTTCTAAAAGCTGTGATTTTAAAAAACGGGGGGAAGTAAGCTTTTCTTATTTCCGGACACATGCGCAAACTATCGAAAGTCGTTATGACGTAGAATGTGCATACTTTGTTGATTCCATTTATGAAATAAATCACATTTTATAAAAACTCATGTTTTTTAACAAATCATGTAAACCTGCTAGAAGCTGTGAATTTAAAAAATGGGGGGAAGTAAGCTTTTCTTATTTCCGGACGCATACGCAAACTATAGAAAATCGTTATTACGTATAATGTGCATAGTTTGCGCATGCACAAACTATACAAAGTCGTTATCACATAGAATGTTCATACTTTGCTTATTCCATTTATGAAATAAATGACATTTTCTAAAAACTCGTGTTTTTTAAGAAATCATGTAAACCTTCTAGAAACTGTGATTTTAAAAAACTGCAGAAGCAAGCTTTTCTTATTTCCGGACGCATGCGCAAACTATAGAAAGTGGCTATTACGTAGAATGTGCATACTTTATTGATTCCATTGATGAATTAAATCACATTTTCTACAAACTCAGTTTTTTTAAGAAATCATGTAAACCTTCTAGAAGCTGTGATTTTAAAAAACGGGGGGAAGTAAGCTTTTCTTTTTTCCGGACGCATGCGCAAACTATAGAAAGTCGTTATTACGTAGAATGTGCATAGTTTGCGCATGCGCAAAGTATACAAAGTCGTTATGACATAGAATGTTCATACTTTGTTTATTCCATTTATGAAATAAATGACATTTTCTAAAAACTCGTGTTTTTTAAGAAATCATGTAAACCTTCTAGAAGCCGTGATTTTAAAAAATTGTCGGAATCAAGCTTTTCTTCTTTCCGGACGCATGCGCAAACTATAGAAGGTGGTTATTACGTAGAATGTGCATACTTTGTTGATTCCATTGATGAATTAAATCACATTTTCTACAAACTCCTTTTTTTAAAGAAATCATGTAAACCTTCTAGAAGCTGTGATTTTAAAAAATGGAGGGAAGTAAGCTTTTCTTATTTCCGGACGCATGCACAAACTATAGAAAGTCATTATTACGTAGAATGTGCATAGATTGTTGATTCCATTGATGAAATAAATCACATTTTCTAAAAACTCATTTTTTTTAAGAAATCATGTAAACCTTCTAGAAGCTGTGATTTTAAAAAACAGGGGGAAGTAAGCTTTTCTTATTTCCGGACGCATGCACAAACTATAGAAAGGCGTTATGACGTAGAATGTGCATACTTTGTTGATTCCATTTATGAAATAAATCACATTTTCTAAAAAGTCGTGTTTTTTAAGAAATCATGTAAACCTTCTAGAAGCTGTGAATTTAAAAAACGGGGGGAAGAAAGCTTTTCTTATTTCCGGACGCATGCGCAAACTATAGAAAGGCGTTATTACGTAGAATGTGCATAGTTTGCGCATGCGCAAACTATACAAAGTCGTTATGACATCGAATGTTCATACTTTGTTTATTCCATTTATGAAATAAATGACATTTTCTAAAAACTCATGTTTTTTAAGAAATCATGTAAACCTTCTAGAAGCTGCGATTTTAGAAAACTGGCAGAAGCAATCTTTTCTTATTTCCAGACGCATATGCAAACAATAGAAAGTGGTTATTAAGTAGAATGTGCATACTTTGTTGATTGCATTGATGAATTAAATCACATTTTCTACAAACTCATTTTTTTCAAGAAATCATGTAAACCTTCCAGAAGCAGTGATTTTACAAAACGGAGGGAAGTAAGCTTTTCTTATTTCTGGACGCATCCGCAAACTATAGAAAGTGGTTATTACGTAGAATGTGCATACTTTGTTGATTCCATTGATGAATTAAATCACATTTTCTACAAACTCATTTTTTTAAGAAATCGTAAACCTTCTAGAAGTTGTGATTTTAAAAAATGGGGGGAAGTAAGCTTTTCTTATTTCTGGACGCATGCACAATATATAGAAAGTCGTTATGACGTAGAATGTGCATTCCTTGTTGATTCCATTTATGAAATAAATCACATTTTCTAAAGACTCGTGTTTTTTAAGAAATCATCTAAACCTTCTAGAAGCTGTGATTTTAAAAAACAGGGGGAAGTAAGCTTTTCATATTTCCGGACGCATGCGCAAACTATAGAAAGGCGTTATGACGTAGAATGTGCATACTTTGTTGATTCCATTTATGAAATAAATCACATTTTCTAAAAACTCATGTTTTTTAAGAAATCATGTAAACCTTCTAGAAGCTGTGATTTTAAAAAACAGGGGGAAGTAAGCTTTTCTTATTTCTGGATGCATTCGCAAACTATAGAAAGGCGTTATGACGTAGAATGTGGATAGTTTGTTGATTCCATTGATTAAATAAATCACATTTTCTAAAAACTCGTGTTTTTTAAGAAATCATGTAAACCTTCTAGAAGCTGTGATTTTAAAAAACTAGCGGAATTAAGCTTTTCTTATTTCCGGACACATGCGCAAACTATAGAAAGTCGTTATTACATAGAATGTGCATAGTTTTTTGATTCCATTGATGAAATAAAACACATTTTCTAAAAAATCACGTTTTTTAAGAAATCATGTAAACCTTCTAGAAGCTGTGATTTTAAAAAACAGGGTGAAGTAAGCTTTTCTTATTTCGGGACGCATGCGCAAACTATAGAAAGTCGTTATGACATAGAATGTGCATACTTTGTTGATTCCATTTATGAAATAAATGACATTTTCTAAAAACTCGTGTTTTTTAAGAAATCATGTAAACCTTCTAGAAGCTGTGATTTTAAAAAACAGGGGGAAGTAAGCTTTTCTTATTTCCGGACGAATGCACAAACTATAGAAAGGCATTATGACGTAGGATGTGCATACTTTGTTGATTCCATTTATGAAATAAATTACATTTTCTAAAAACTCGTGTTTTTTAAGAAATCATGTAAACCTTCTAGAAGCTGTGATTTTAAAAAACAGGGGGAAGTAACCTTTTCTTATTTCCGGACGCATGCACAAACTATAGAAAGGTGTTATGACTCAGAATGTGCATACTTTGTTGATTCCATTTATGAAATAAATCACATTTTATAAAATCTTGCTTTTTCTAAGAAATCATGTAAACCTTCTAGAAGTTGTGATTTTAAAGAACGGAGGAGAAGGAAGCTTTTCTTATTTCCGGATGCATGCGCAAAGTATAGAAAGTCGTTATTACGTAGAATGTGCATAGTTTGCGCATGCGCAAACTATACAAAGTAGTTATGACATAGAATGTTCATACTTTGTTGATTCCATTTATGAAATAAATGACATTTTATAAAAACTCGTGTTTTTTAAGAAATCATGTAAACCTTCTAGAATCTGTGATTTTAAAAAACTGGCGGAAGCAAGCTTTTTTTATTTCCGGAAGCATTCGCAAACTATAGAAAGTGGTTATTACGTAGAATGTGCATACTTTGTTGATTCCATTGATGAATTAAATCACATTTTCTACAAACTCATTTTTTTTAAGAAATCATGTAGACCTTCTAGAAGATGTGATTTTAAAAAACGGGGGGAAGTAAGCTTTTCTCATTTCCGAACGCATGCGCAAACTATAGAAAGTCGTTATTACGTAGAATGTGCATAGTTTGTTGATTCCATTGATGAAATAAATAACATTTTCTAAAAACTCGTTTTTTTTAAGAAATCATGTAAACCTTCTAGAAGTTGTGATTTTAAAAAAGGGGGGGAATTAAGCTTTTCTTATTTCCGGACGCATGCGCAAACTATAGAAAGTCGTTATGACGTAGAATGTGCATACTTTGTTGATTCCATTTATGAAATAAATCAAATTTTCTAAAAACTCATGTTTTTTAAGATATCATGTAAACCTTCTAGAAGTTGTGATTTTAAAAAACTGGCGGAATTAAGCTTTTCTTATTTTCGAACGCATGCGCAAACTATAGAAATTGTTATTACGTAGAATGTGCATACGTTTTTGATTCCATTTATGACATAAATCATATTTTCTGAAATATCGTGTTTTTTAAGAAATCATGTAAACCTTCTAGAAGCTGTGAATTTAAAAAAAGGGGGGAACTAATCTTTTCTTCTTTCCGGATGCATGCGCAAACTATAGAAAGTCGTTATTACATAGAATGTGCATAGTTTGCGCATGCACAAACTATACAGAGTCGTTATGACATAGAATGTTCATACTTTGTTGATTCCATTTATGAAATAAATGACATTTCTAAAAACTTGTGTTTTTTAAGAAATCATGTAAACCTTCTAGAAGCTGTCAATTTAAAAAAAGGGGGGAAGTAAGCTTTTCTTATTTTCGGACGCATGCGCAAACTATAGAAAGTCATTATTACGTAGAATGTGCATACTTTGTTGATTCCATTATGAAATAAATCACATTTTATAAAAACTCGTGTTTTTTAAGAAATCATGTAAACCTTCTAGAAGTTGTGAATTTTAAAAAAGGGGGGGAACTAATCTTTTCTTATTTCCGGACGCATGCGCAAACTATAGAAAGTCGTTATTACATAGAATGTGCATAGTTTGCGCATGCACAATCTATACAAAGACGTTATGACGTAGAATGTGCATACTTTGTTGATTCCATTTATGAAATAAATCACATTTTCTAAAAACTCATGTTTTTTAAGAAATCATGTAAACCTTCTAGAAGCTGTGATTTTAAAAAACTGGCGGAATTAAGCTTTTCTTATTTCCGGATGCATGCGCAAACTATAGAAATGCGTTATGACGTAGAATGTGCATACTTTGTTGATTCCATTTATGAAATAAATCACATTTTCTAAAAAGTCGTGTTTTTTAAGAAATCATGTAAACCTTCTAGAAGCTGTGAATTTAAAAAACGGGGGCAAGTAAGCTTTTCTTATTTCCGGACGCATGCGCAAACTATAGAAAGGTGTTATTACATAGAATGTGCATAGTTTGCGCATGTGCAAACTATACAAAGTCGTTATGACATATAATGTTCATACTTTGTTTATTCCATTTATGAAATAAATGACATTTTCTAAAAACTCGTGTTTTTTAAGAAATCATGTAAACTTTCTAGAAGCTGTGATTTTAAAAAACTGGCGTAAGCAAGCTTTTCTTATTTCCGGACGCATACTCAAACTATAGAAAGTGGTTATTACGTAGAATGTGCATACTTTGTTGATTCCATTGATGAATTCAATCACATTATCTACAAACTCGTTTTTTTTAAGAAATCATGTAAACCTTCTAGAAGTTGTGATTTTAAAAGATGGAGGGAATTAAGCTTTTCTTATTTCCGGACGCATGCGCAAACTATAAAAAGTCGTTATTACGTAGAATATGCATAGTTTGTTGATTCCATTGATGAAATAAATCACATTTTCTAAAAACTCATTTTTTTTAAGAAATCATGTAAACCTTCTAGAAGCCGTGATTTTAAAAAACAGGGGGAAGTAAGCTTTTCTTATTTCTGGACGCATGCGCAAGCTATAGAAAGGCGTTATGACGTAGAATGTGGATAGTTTTTTGATTCCATTGATTAAATAAATCACATTTTCTAAAAACTAGTGTTTTTTAAGAAATCATGTAAACCTTCTAGAAGCTGTGATTTTAAAAAACTAGCGGAATTAAGCTTTTCTTATTTCCGGACACATGCGCAAACTATAGAAAGTCGTTATTACGTAGAATGTGCATAGTTTTTTTATTTGATTGATGAAATAAAACACATTTTCTAAAAAATCACGTTTTTTAAGAAATCATGTAAACCTTCTAGAAGCTGTGATTTTAAAAAACAGGGTGAAGTAAGCTTTTCTTATTTCCGGACGCATGCGCAAACTATAGAAAGTCGTTATGACATAGAATGTGCATACTTTGTTGATTCCATTTATGAAATAAATGACATTTTCTAAAAACTCATGTTTTTTAAGAAATCATGTAATCCTTCTAGAAGCTGTGATTTTAAAAAACAGGGGGAAGTAAGCTTTTCTTATTTCCGGACGAATGCACAAACTATAGAAAGGCATTATGACGTAGGATGTGCATACTTTGTTGATTCCAGTTATGAAATAAATCACATTTTCTAAAAACTCGTGTTTTTTAAGAAATCATGTAAACCTTCTAGAAGCTGTGATTTTAAAAAACAGGGGGAAGTAAGCTTTTCTTATTTCCGGACGCATGCACAAACTATAGAAAGGCGTTATGACTCAGAATGTGCATACTTTGTTGATTCCATTTATGAAATAAATCACATTTTATAAAATCTTGTGTTTTCTAAGAAATCATGTAAACCTTCTAGAAGCTGTGATTTTAAAGAACGGAGGAGAAGGAAGCTTTTCTTATTTCCAGATGCATGCACAAAGTATAGAAAGTCGTTATTACGTAGAATGTGCATAGTTTGCCAATGCGCAAACTATACAAAGTAGTTATGACATAGAATGTTCATACTTTGTTGATTCCATTTATGAAATAAATGACATTTTCTAAAAACTCGTGTTTTTTAAGAAATCATGTAAACCTTCTAGAATCTGTGATTTTAAAAAACTGGCGGAAGCAAGCTTTTCTTATTTCCAGAAGCATTCGCAAACTATAGAAAGTGGTTATTACATAGAATGTGCATACTTTGTTGATTCCATTGATGAATTAAATCACATTTTCTACAAACTCGTTTTTTTTAAGAAATCATGTAGACCTTCTAGAAGATGTGATTTTAAAAAACGGGGGGAAGTAAGCTTTTCTCATTTCCGGACGCATGCGCAAACTATAGAAAGTCGTTATTACGTAGAATGTGCATAGTTTGTTGATTCCATTGATGAAATAAATAACATTTTCTATAAACTCATTTTTTTTAAGAAATCATGTAAACCTTCTAGAAGTTGTGATTTTAAAAAAGGGGGGAAAGTAAGCTTTTCTTATTTCCGGACGCATGCGCAAACTATAGAAAGTCGTTATGACGTAGAATGTGCATACTTTGTTGATTCCATTTATGAAATAAATCAAATTTTCTAAAAACTCATGTTTTTTAAGATATCATGTAAACCTTCTAGAAGTTGTGATTTTAAAAAACTGGCGGAATTAAGCTTTTCTTATTTTCGAACGCATGCGCAAACTATAGAAATTGTTATTACGTAGAATGTGCATACGTTTTTTATTCCATTTATGAAATAAATCATATTTTCTAAAATATCGTGTTTTTTAAGAAATCATGTAAACCTTCTAGAAGCTGTGAATTTAAAAAAAGGGGGGAACTAATCTTTTGTTCTTTCCGGATGCATACACAAACTATAGAAAGTCGTTATTACATAGAATGTGCATAGTTTGCGCATGCACAAACTATACAGAGTCGTTATGACATAGAATGTTCATACTTTGTTGATTCCATTTATGAAATAAATGACATTTCTAAAAACTTGTGTTTTTTAAGAAATCATGTAAACCTTCTAGAAGCTGTGAATTTAAAAAAAGGGGGGAAGTAAGCTTTTCTTATTTTCGGACGCATGCGCAAACTATAGAAAGTCGTTATTACGTAGAATGTGCATACTTTGTTGATTCCATTATGAAATAAATCACATTTTATAAAAACTCCTGTTTTTTAAGAAATCATGTAAACCTTCTAGAAGCTGTGAATTTTAAAAAAGGGGGGAACTAATCTTTTCTTATTTCCGGACGCATGCGCAAACTATAGAAAGTCGTTATTACATAGAATGTGCATAGTTTGCGCATGCACAATCTATACAAAGTTGTTATGACGTAGAATGTGCATACTTTGTTGATTCCATTGATGAAATAATTCACATTTTCTAAAAACTCATGTTTTTTAAGAAATCATGTAAACATTCTAGAAGCTGTGATTTTAAAAAACTGGCGGAATTCAGCTTTTCTTATTTCCGAATGCATGCGCAAACTATAGAAAGGCGTTATGACGTAGAATGTGCATACTTTGTTGATTCCATTTATGAAATAAATCACATTTTCTAAAAAGTCGTGTTTTTTAAGAAATCATGTAAGCCTTCTAGAAGCTGTGAATTTAAAAAACGGGGGCAAGTAAGCTTTTCTTATTTCCGGACGCATGCGCAAACTATAGAAAGGTGTTATTACATAGAATGTGCATAGTTTGCGCATGCGCAAACTATACAAAGTGGTTATGACATAGAATGTTCATACTTTGTTTATTCCATTTATCAAATAAATGACATTTTCTAAAAACTCGTGTTTTTTAAGAAATCATGTAAAGCTTCTAGAAGCTGTGATTTTAAAAAACTGGCGGAAGCAAGCTTTTCTTATTTCCGGACGCATACGCAAACTATAGAAAGTGGTTATTACGTAGAATATGCATACTTTGATGATTCCATTGATGAATTCAATCACATTATCTACAAACTCGTTTTTTTTAAGAAATCATGTAAACCTTCTAGAAGTTGTGATTTTAAAAAATGGAGGGAAGTAAGCTTTTCTTATTTCCGGACGCATGCGCAAACTATAAAAAGTCGTTATTACGTAGAATGTGCATAGTTTGTTGATTCCATTGATGAAATAAATCATATTTTCTAAAAACTCATTTTTTTAAGAAATCATGTAAACCTTCTAGAAGCTGTGATTTTAAAAAAGGGGGGGAAGTAAGCTTTTCTTATTTCCGGACGCATGCGCAAACTATAGAAAGTCGTTATGACATAGAATGTGCATACTTTGTTGATTCCATTTATGAAATAAATCACATTTTCTAAAAACTCGTGTTTTTTAAGAAATCATGTAAACCTTCTAGAACCTATGATTTTAAAAAACAGGGGGAAGTAAGCTTTTCTTATTTCCGGACAAATGCACAAACTATAGATAGGATTTATGACATAGAATGTGCATACTTTGTTGATTCCATTTATGAAATAAATCACATTTTCTAAAAAATCATGTTTTTTAAGAAATCATGTAAACCTTCTAGAAGCTGTGATTTTAAAAAACAGGGGGAAGTAAGCTTTTCTTATTTCCGGACGCATGCACAAACTATAGAAAGGCGTTATGACGTAGAATGTGCATACTTTGTTGATTCCATTTATGAAATAAATCACATTTTCTAAAAAGTCGTGTTTTTTAAGAAATCATGTAAACCTTCTAGAAGCTGTGAATTTAAAGAACGGGGGGAAAAAAGCTTTTCTTATTTCCGGACGCATGCGCAAACTATAGAAAGGCGTTATTACGTAGAATGTGCATAGTTTGCGCATGCGCAAACTATACAAAGTCGTTATGACATCGAATGTTCATACTTTGTTTATTCCATTTATGAAATAAATGACATTTTCTAAAAACTCATGTTTTTTAAGAAATCATGTAAACCTTCTAGAAGCTGCGATTTTAGAAAACTGGCAGAAGCAATCTTTTCTTATTTCCAGACGCATATGCAAACTATAGAAAGTGGTTATTAAGTAGAATGTGCATACTTTGTTGATTGCATTGATGAATTAAATCACATTTTCTACAAACTCATTTTTTTCAAGAAATCATGTAAACCTTCCAGAAGCAGTGATTTTACAAAACGGAGGGAAGTAATCTTTTCTTATTTCTGGACGCATCCACAAACTATAGAAAGTGGTTATTACGTAGAATGTGCATACTTTGTTGATTCCATTGATGAATTAAATCACATTTTCTACAAACTCATTTTTTTAAGAAATCGTAAACCTTCTAGAAGTTGTGATTTTAAAAAATGGGGGGAAGTAAGCTTTTCTTATTTCTGGACGCATGCACAAACTATAGAAAGTCGTTATGACGTAGAATGTGCATTCTTTGTTGATTCCATTTATGAAATAAATCACATTTTCTAAAGACTCGTCTTTTTTAAGAAATCATCTAAACCTTCTAGAAGCTGTGATTTTAAAAAACAGGGGAAGTAAGCTTTTCATATTTCCGGACGCATGCGCAAACTATAGAAAGGCGTTATGACGTAGAATGTGCATACTTTGTTGATTCCATTTATGAAATAAATCACATTTTCTAAAAACTCATGTTTTTTATGAAATCATGTAAACCTTCTAGAAGCTGTGATTTTAAAAAACAGGGGGAAGGAAGCTTTTCTTATTTCTGGACGCATGCGCAAACTATAGAAAGGCGTTATGACGTAGAATGTGGATAGTTTGTTGATTCCATTGATTAAATAAATCACATTTTCTAAAAACTCGTGTTTTTTAAGAAATCATGTAAACCTTCTAGAAGCTGTGATTTTAAAAAACTAGCGGAATTAAGCTTTTCTTATTTCCGGACACATGCGCAAACTATAGAAAGTCGTTATTACATAGAATGTGCATAGTTTTTTGATTCCATTGATGAAATAAAACACATTTTCTAAAAAATCACGTTTTTTAAGAAATCATGTAAACCTTCTAGAAGCTGTGATTTTAAAAAACAGGGTGAAGTAAGCTTTTCTTATTTCGGGACGCATGCGCAAACTATAGAAAGTCGTTATGACATAGAATGTGCATACTTTGTTGATTCCACTTATGAAATAAATGACATTTTCTAAAAACTCGTGTTTTTTAAGAAATCATGTAAACCTTCTAGAAGCTGTGATTTTAAAAAACAGGGGGAAGTAAGCTTTTCTTATTTCCAGACGAATGCACAAACTATAGAAAGGCATTATGACGTAGGATGTGCATACTTTGTTGATTCCATTTATGAAATAAATTACATTTTCTAAAAACTCGGTTTTTTTAAGAAATCATGTAAACCTTCTAGAAGCTGTGATTTTAAAAAACAGGGGGAAGTAACCTTTTCTTATTTCCGGACGCATGCACAAACTATAGAAAGGTGTTATGACTCAGAATGTGCATACTTTGTTGATTCCATTTATGAAATAAATCACATTTTATAAAATCTTGCTTTTTCTAAGAAATCATGTAAACCTTCTAGAAGCTGTGATTTTAAAGAATGGAGGAGAAGGAAGCTTTTCTTATTTCCGGATGCATGCACAAAGTATAGAAAGTCGTTATTACGTAGAATGTGCATAGTTTGCGCATGCGCAAACTATACAAAGTAGTTATGACATAGAATGTTCATACTTTGTTGTTTCCATTTATGAAATAAATGACATTTTATAAAAACTCATGTTTTATAAGAAATCATGTAAACCTTCTAGAATCTGTGATTTTAAAAAACTGGCGGAAGCAAGCTTTTTTTATTTCCGGAAGCATTCGCAAACTATAGAAAGTGGTTATTACGTAGAATGTGCATACTTTGTTGTTTCCATTGATGAATTAAATCACATTTTCTACAAACTCGTTTTTTTTAAGAAATCATGTAGACCTTCTAGAAGATGTGATTTTAAAAAACGGGGGGAAGTAAGCTTTTCTCATTTCCGAACGCATGCGCAAACTATAGAAAGTCGTTATTACGTAGAATGTGCATAGTTTGTTGATTCCATTGATGAAATAAATAACATTTTCTAAAAACTCGTTTTTTTTAAGAAATCATGTAAACCTTCTAGAAGTTGTGATTTTAAAAAAGGGGGGGAAGTAAGCTTTTCTTATTTCCGGACGCATGCGCAAACTATAGAAAGTCGTTATGACGTAGAATGTGCATACTTTGTTGATTCCATTTATGAAATAAATCAAATTTTCTAAAAACTCATGTTTTTTAAGATATCATGTAAACCTTCTAGAAGTTGTGATTTTAAAAAACTGGCGTAATTAAGCTTTTCTTATTTTCGAACGCATGCGCAAACTATAGAAATTGTTATTACGTAGAATGTGCATACGTTTTTTATTCCATTTATGAAATAAATCATATTTTCTAAAATATCGTGTTTTTTAAGAAATCATGTAAACCTTCTAGAAGCTGTGAATTTAAAAAAAGGGGGGAACTAATCTTTTCTTCTTTCCGGATGCATGCGCAAACTATAGAAAGTCGTTATTACATAGAATGTGCATAGTTTGCGCATGCACAAACTATACAGAGTCGTTATGACATAGAATGTTCATACTTTGTTGATTCCATTTATGAAATAAATGACATTTCTAAAAACTTGTGTTTTTTAAGAAATCATGTAAACCTTCTAGAAGCTGTGAATTTAAAAAAAGGGGGGAAGTAAGCTTTTCTTATTTTCGGACGCATGCGCAAACTATAGAAAGTCGTTATTACGTAGAATGTGCATACTTTGTTGATTCCATTATGAAATAAATCACATTTTATAAAAACTCGTGTTTTTTAAGAAATCATGTAAACCTTCTAGAAGCTGTGAATTTTAAAAAAGGGGGGAACTAATCTTTTCTTATTTCCGGACGCATGCGCAAACTATAGAAAGTCGTTATTACATAGAATGTGCATAGTTTGCGCATGCACAATCTATACAAAGACGTTATGACGTAGAATGTGCATACTTTGTTGATTCCATTTATGAAATAAATCACATTTTCTAAAAACTCATGTTTTTTAAGAAATCATGTAAACCTTCTAGAAGCTGTGATTTTAAAAAACTGGCGGAATTAAGCTTTTCTTATTTCCGGATGCATGCGTAAACTATAAAAATGCGTTATGACGTAGAATGTGCATACTTTGTTGATTCCATTTATGAAATAAATCACATTTTCTAAAAAGTTGTGTTTTTTAAGAAATCATGTAAACCTTCTAGAAGCTGTGAATTTAAAAAACGGGGGCAAGTAAGCTTTTCTTATTTCCGGACGCATGCGCAAACTATAGAAAGGTGTTATTACATAGAATGTGCATAGTTTGCGCATGTGCAAACTATACAAAGTCGTTATGACATATAATGTTCATACTTTGTTTATTCCATTTATGAAATAAATGACATTTTCTAGAAACTCGTGTTTTTTAAGAAATCATGTAAACCTTCTAGAAGCTGTGATTTTAAAAAAATGGCGTAAGCAAGCTTTTCTTATTTCCGGACGCATACGCAAACTATAGAAAGTGGTTATTACGTAGAATGTGCATACTTTGTTGATTCCATTGATGAATTCAATCACATTATCTACAAACTCATTTTTTTTAAGAAATCATGTAAACCTTCTAGAAGTTGTGATTTTAAAAAATGGAGGGAAGTAAGCTTTTCTTATTTCCGGACGCATGCGCAAACTATAAAAAGTTGTTATTATGTAGAATGTGCATAGTTTGGTTATTCCATTGATGAAATAAATCACATTTTCTAAAAACTCATTTTTTTAAGAAATCATGTAAACCTTCTAGAAACCGTGATTTTAAAAAACAGGGGGAAGTAAGCTTTTCTTATTTCTGGACGCATGCGCAAGCTATAGAAAGGCGTTATGACGTAGAATGTGGATAGTTTTTTGATTCCATTGATTAAATAAATCACATTTTCTAAAAACTAGTGTTTTTTAAGAAATCATGTAAACCTTCTAGAAGCTGTGATTTTAAAAAACTAGCGGAATTAAGCTTTTCTTATTTCCGGACACATGCGCAAACGATAGAAAGTCGTTATTACGTAGAATGTGCATAGTTTTTTGATTCAATTGATGAAATAAAACACATGTTCTAAAAAATCACGTTTTTTAAGAAATCATGTAAACCTTCTAGAAGCTGTGATTTTAAAAAACAGGGTGAAGTACTAGAATGTGCATACTTTGTTGATTCCATTTATGAAATAAATCACATTTTCAAAAAACTCATGTTTGTTAAGAAATCATGTAATCGTACTAGAAGCTGTGATTTTAAAAAACGGGGGGAAGTAAGCTTTTCTTATTTCTGGACACATGCGCAAACTATAGAAAGTCGTTATGGCTTAGAATGTGCATACTTTGTTGATTCCATTTATGAAATAAATCACATTTTCTAAATACTCGTGGATTTTAAGAAATCATGTAAACCTTCTAGAAGCCGTGATTTTAAAAAACTGGCGGAAGTAAGCTTTTCTTATTTCCGGACGCATGCGCAAAGTTTAGAAAGTCGTTATGACGTAGAATGTGCATACTTTGTTGATTCCATTTATGAAATAAATCACATTTTCTAAAAACTCGTGTTTTTTAAGAAATCATTTAAACCTTCTAGTAGTTGTGATTTTAAAAAACGGGGTGAAGTAAGCTTTTCTTATTTATGGACGCATACACAAACTATAGAAAGTCATTATGATGTAGAATGTGCATACTTTGTTGATTCCATTTATGAAACAGATCACATTTTCTAAAAAAAGTGAGGAAGTAAGCTTTTCTTATTTCCAGACACATGCGCAAACTATAGAAAGTCGTTATTACATAGAATGTGCATAGTTTGCGCATGCACAAACTATACAAAGTTGTTATGACATAGAATGTTAATACTTCGTTGATTCAATTTATGAAATAAATGACATTTTCTAAAAACTCATGTTTTTTAAGAAATCATGTAAACATTCTAGAAGCTGTGATTTTAAAAAACGGGGGGAAGTAAGCTTTTATTATTTCCGAACGCATTCGCAAACTATAGAAAGTCGTTATTACGTAGAATGTGCATAGTTTGCGCATGCGCAAACTATACAAAGTCGTTATGACATAGAATGTTCATACTTTGTTTATTCCATTTATGAAATAAATGACATTTTCTAAAAACTCGTGTTTTTTAAGAAATCATGTAATACTTCGAGAAGCTGTGATTTTAATAAACGGGGGGAAGTAAGCCTTTCTTATTTTCGGACGCATGCGCAAAGTATAGAAAGTCATTATGACGTTGAATGTGCATACTTTGTTGATTCCATTTATGAAATAAATAACATTTTCCAAGAACTTGTGTTTTTTAAGAAATCATGTAAACTTTCTAGAAGTTATGAATTTAAAAAAAGGGGGGAAGTTAGCTTTTCTTATTTCTGCACGCATGCGCAAACTATAGAAAGTTGTTATTACGTATAATGTACATAGTTTGTTGATTCCATTGATTAAATAAATCACATTTTCTAAAAACTCGTGTTTTTTAAGAAATCATGTAAACCTTCTAGAAGCCGTGATTTTAAAAAACGGTGGAAGTAAGCTTTTCTTATTTCCGGGCGCATGCGCAAACTATAGAAAGTCGTTATTACGTAGAATGTGCATAATTTGCGCATGCGCAAACTATAGAAAGTCGTTATGAAATAGAATGTTCATACTTTGTTGATTCCATTTATGAAATAAATGACATTTTTTAAAAAACTCGTGTTTCTTAAGAAATCATGTAAACCTTCAAGAAGCTGTGATTTTAAAAATCTTGCGGAAGCAAGCTTTTCTTATTTCCGGACGCATGCGCAAACTATAGAAAGTGGTTATTACGTAGAATGTGCATAGTTTGTTGATTCCATTGATGAAATAAATCACATTTTCTAAAAACTTATTTTTTTTAAGAAATCATGTAAACCTTCTAGAAGCTGTTATTTTAAAAAAGCGGGGGAAGTAAGCTTTCTTATTTCCGGACGCATGCGCAAACTATAGAAAGTCATTATGACGTAGAATTTGCATACTTTGTTGATTCCATTCATGAAATAAATCACATTTTCTAAAAACTCGTTTTTTTTAAGAAATCATGTAAACCTTCTAGAAGCTGTGAATTGAAAAAATGGGGGGAAGTAAGCTTTTCTTATTTCCGAACGCATGCACAAACTATAGAAAGTCGTTATTACGTAGAATGTGCATAGTTTGTTGATTCCATTGATGAAATAAATCACATTTTCTAAAAACTTATTTTTTTTAAGAAATCATGTAAACCTTCTAGAAGCTGTGATTTTAAAAAACGGGGGGAAGTAAGCTTTTCTTATTTCCTAACACATGCGCAAATTATAGAAAGTCGTTATGACCTCGAATGTGCATACTTTTTTTATTCCATTTATGAAATAAATCACATTTTCTAAAAACTCGTGTTTTTTAAGAAATCATGTAAACCTTCTAGAAGCTGTGAATTTAAAAAAAGGGGCGAGCTAATCTTTTCTTATTTCCGGATGCGTGCGCAAACTATAGAAAATCGTTATTACATAGAAAGTGCATAGTTTGCGCATGCACAAACTATACAAAGTCGTTATGACATAGAATGTTCATACTTTGTTTATTCCATTTATGAAATAAATGACATTTTCTAAAAACTTGTGTTTTTTAAGAAATCAAGTAAACCTTTTAGATGCTGTGATTTTAAAAAACGGGGGGAAGTAACCTTTTCTTATTTCCGGACGCATGCGCAAACTATAGAAAGTGGTTATTACATAGAATGTGCATACTTTGTTGATTCCATTGATGAATTAAATCACATTTTCTACAAACTCGTTTTTTTTAAGAATTCATGTAAACCTTCTAGAAGTTGTGATTTTAAAAAACGGAGGGAAGTAAGCTTTTCTTATTTCCGAACACATGCGCACACTATAGAAAGTCGTTATTACCTAGAATGTGCATAGTTTGTTGATTCCATTGATAAAATAAATCACATTTTCTAAAAAATCCCGTTTTTTAGGAAATCATGTAAACCTTCTAGAAGCTGTGATTTTAAAAAACGGGCGGAAGTAAGCTTTTCTAATTTCCGAACACATGCGCAAACTACAGAAAGTCGTTATGACGTAGAATGTGCATACTTTGTTGATTCCATTTATTAAATAAATGACATTTTCTAAAAACTCGTGTTTTTTAAGAAATCATGTAAACCTTCTAGAAGCTGTGATTTTAAAAAACTGGCGGAAGCAAGCTTTTCTTATTTCCGGACGCATGCGCAAACTATAGAAAGTGGTTATTACATAGAATGTGCATACTTTGTTGATTCCATTGATGAATTAAATCACATTTTGTACAAACTCGTTTTTTTAAGAAATCATGTAAACCTTCTAGAAGCTGTGATTTTAAAAAACGGGGTGAAGTAAGCTTTTCTTATTTCCGGACGCATGCGCAAACTATAGAAAGTCGTTATGACGTAGAATGTGCATACTTTTTTGATTCCATATATGAAATAAATCACATTTTCTAAAAATTCGTGTTTTTTAAGAAATCATGTAAACATTCTAGAAGCTGTGATTTTAAAAAACGGGCGGAAGTAAGCTTTTCTTATTTCCGGATGCATGCGCAAACTATAGAAAGTCGTTACCACGTAGAATGTGCATACTTTGTTGATTCCATTTATGAAATAAATCACATTTTATAAAAACTCATGTTTTTTAAGAAATCATGTAAACCTTCTAGAAGCTGTGAATTTTAAAAAAAGGGGGGAACTAATCTTTTCTTATTTCCGGACGCATGCGCAAACTATAGAAAGTCGTTATTAAGTAGAATGTGCATAGTTTGCGTATGCGCAAACTATACAAAGTCGTTATGACATAGAATGTTCATACTTTGTTGATTCCATTTATGAAATAAATGACATTTTCTAAAAACTTGTGTTTTTTAAGAAATCATGTAAACCTTCTAGAAGCTGTGATTTTAAAAAATTGGCGGAAGCAAGCTTTTCTTATTTCTAGACGCATGCGCAAACTATAGAAAGTGGTTATTACGTAGAATGTGCATACTTTGTTGATTCCATTGATGAATTAAATCACATTTTCTACAAACTCGTTTTTTTAAAGAAATCATGTAAACCTTCTAGAAGCTGTGATTTTAAAAAATGGAGGGAAGTAAGCTTTTCTTATTTCCGGACGCATGCACAAACTATAGAAAGTGGTTATTACGCAGAATGTGCATAGATTGTTGATTCCATTGATGAAATAAATCACATTTTCTAAAAACTTGTTTTTTTTAAGAAATCATGTAAACCTTCTAGAAGCTGTTATTTTAAAAAAGGGGGGGAAGTAAGCTTTTCTTATTTCCAGACGCATGCGCAAACTATAGAAAGTCATTATGACGTAGAATGTGCATACTTTGTTGATTCCATTTATGAAATAAATCACATTTTCTAAAAACTCGTGTTTTTTAAGAAATCATGTAAACCTTCTAGAAGCTGTGATTTTAAAAAACAGGGGGAACTAAGCTTTTCTTATTTCCGGACGCATGCGCAAACTATAGAAAAAATTATGACGTAGAATGTGCATACTTTGTTGATTCCATTTATGAAATAAATCACATTTTCTAAAAAGTCGTGTTTTTTAAGAAATCATGTAAACCTTCTAGAAGCTGTGAATTTAAAAAACGGGGGGAAGTAAGCTTTTCTTATTTCCGGACGCATGCGCAAACTATAGAAAGGTGTTATTACATAGAATGTGCATAGTTTGCGCATGCGCAAACTATACAAAGTCGTTATGACATAGAATGTTCATACTTTGTTTATTCCATTTATGAAATAAATGACATTTTCTAAAAACTCGTGTTTTTTAAGAAATCATGTAAACCTTCTAGAAGCTGTGGTTTGAAAAAACTCGCGGAAGCAAGCTTTTCTTATTTCCGGACGCATACGCAAACTATAGAAAGTGGTTATTACGTAGAATGTGCATACTTTGTTGATTCCATTGATGAATTCAATCACATTTTCTACAAACTCGTTTTTTTTAAGAAATCATGTAAACCTTCTAGAAGCTGTGATCTTAAAAAACGGGGGGAAGTAAGCTTTTCTTATTTCCGGACGCATGCGCAAACTATAGAAAGGAGTTATGACGTAGAATGTGGACATTTTTTTGTTTCCATTTATGAAATAAATCACATTTTCTAAAAAATCGTGTTTTTTAAGAAATCATGTAAACCTTCTAGAAGCTGTGATTTTAAAAAACAGGGGGAAGTAAGCCTTTCTTATTTCCGGACGCATGCGCAAACTATAGAAAGGCGTTCTGACGTAGAATGTGCATAGGTTGTTGATTCCATTGATTAAATAAATCACATTTTCTAAAAACTCATGTTTTTTAAGAAATCATGTAAACCTTCTAGAAGCTGTTAGTTTAAAAAAATGGCGGAATTAAGCTTTTCTTATTTCCGGACGCATGCGCAAACTATAGAAAGTCGTTATTACGTAGAATTTGCATAGTTTGTTGATTCCATTGATGAAATAAATCACATTTTCTAAAAACTCATATTTTCTAAGAAATCATGTAAACCTTCTAGAAGCTGTGATTTTAAAAAATGGGGGTAAGTAAGCTTTTCTTATTTCCGGACACATGCGCAAACTATCGAAAGTCGTTATGACGTAGAATGTGAATACTTTGTTGATTCCATTTATGAAATAAATCACAATTTATAAAAACTCATGTTTTTTAACAAATCATGTAAACCTGCTAGAAGCTGTGAATTTAAAAAATGGGGGGAAGTAAGCTTTTCTTATTTCCGGACGCATACGCAAACTATAGAAAGTCGTTATTACGTATAATGTGCATAGTTTGCGCATGCACTAACTATACAAAGTTGTTATGACATAGAATGTTTCATACTTTGGTTATTCCATTTATGAAATAAATGACATTTTCTAAAAACTTGTGTTTTTTAAGAAATCATGTAAACCTTCTAGAAGCTGTGATTTTAAAAAACTGACGGAAGCAAGCTTTTCTTATTTCCGGACGCATGCGCAAACTATAGAAAGTGGCTATTACGTAGAATGTGCATACTTTGTTGATTCCATTGATGAATTAAATCACATTTTCTTCAAACTCATTTTTTTTAAGAAATCATGTAAACCTTCTAGAAGCTGTGATTTTAAAAAATGGGGGGAAGTAAGCTTTTCTTATTTCCGGACGCATGCGTAAACTATAGAAATTCGTTATTACGTATAATGTGCATAATTTGCGCATGCGCAAACTATAGAAAGTCGTTATGAAATAGAATGTTCATACTTTGTTGATTCCATTTATGAAATAAATGACATTTTCTAAAAACTCGTGTTTTTAAAGAAATCATGTAAACCTTCTAGAAGTTGTGATTTTAAAAAACGGAGGGAAGTAAGCTTTTCTTATTTCCGGACACATGCGCAAACTATAGAAATTCGTTATTACGTAGAATGTGCATAGTTTGTTGATTCCATTGATGAAATAAATCACATTTTCTAAAAAATCGTGTTTTTTAAGAAATCATGTAAACCTTCTAGAAGCTGTGATTTTAAAAAACGGGCGGAAGTAAGCTTTTCTTATTTCCGGACGCATGCGCAAACTATAGAAAAGCGTTCTGACGTAGAATGTGCATAGGTTGTTGATTCCATTGATTAAATAAATCACATTTTCTAAAAACTCATGTTTTTTAAGAAATCATCTAAACCTTCTAGAAGTTGTGATTTTAAAAAACTGGCGGAAGTAAGCTTTTCTTAATCCGGACGCATGCGCAAACTATAGAAAGTCGTTATTACATAGAATGTGCATAGTTTGCGCATGCACAAACTATACAAAGTCGTTTTGACCTAGAATGTTCATACTTTGTTGTTTCCATTTATGAAATAAATGACTTTTTCTAAAAACTCATGTTTTTTAAGAAATCATGTAAACCTTCTAAAAGCTGTGATTTTAAAAAACTGGCGGAAGCAAGCTTTTCTTATTTCCGAATGCATGCGCAAACTAAAGAAAGTGGTTATTACGTAGAATGTGCATACTTTGTTGATTCCATTGATGAATTAAATCACATTTTCTACAAACTCGTTTTTTTTAAGAAATCATGTAAACCTTCTACAAGCTGTGATTTTAAAAAACGGGGGGAAGTAAGCTTTTCTTATTTCCGGACGCATGTGCAAACTATAGAAAGTCGTTATTACGTAGAATGTGCATACTTTGTTGATTCCATTGATGAATTAAATCACATTTTCTACAAACTCGTTTTTTTTAAGAAATCATGTAAACCTTCTAGAAGCTGTGATTTTAAAAAACGGGGGGAAGTAAGGTTTTCTTATTTCCGGACGCATGCGCAAACTATAGAAAGTCGTTATTACATAGAATGTGCATAGTTTGTTGATTCCATTGATGAAATAAATCACATTTTCTAAAAACTCATTTTTTTTAAGAAATTATGTAAACCTTCTAGAAGCTGTGATTTTAAAAAAGGGGGGGAAGTAAGCTTCTCTTATTTCCGGACGCATGCGCAAACTATAGAAAGTCGTTATGACGTAGAATGTGCATACTTTGTTGATTCCATTTATGAAATAAATCACATTTTCTAAAAACTCATGTTTTTTAAGAAATAATGTAAACCTTCTAGAAGCTGTGATTTTAAAAAACTGGGGGAATTAAGCTTTTCTTATTTCCGGACGCATGCGCAAACTATAGAAAGTCGTTATTACGTAGAATGTGCATACGTTTTTTATTCCATTTATGAAATAAATCATATTTTCAAAATAATCGTGTTTTTTAAGAAATCATGTAAACCTTCTAGAAGCTGTGATTTTAAAAAACGGGGGAAAGTAAGCTTTTCTTATTTCCGGACGCATGCGCAAATTATAGAAAGTCGTTATGACGTAGAATGTGCATTCTTTTTTGATTCCATTTATGAAATAAATCACATTTTCTAAAAACTCGTGTTTTTTAAGAAATCATGTAAACCTTCTAGAAGCTGTGAATTTAAAAAAGGGGAGAACTAAGCTTTTCTTATTTCCGGACGCAAGCGCAAACTATAGAAAGTCGTTATTACATAGAATCTGCATAATTTGCGCATGCACAAACTATACAAAGTAGTTATGACATAGAATGTTCATACTTTGTTTATTCCATTTATGAAATAAATGACATTTTTTAAAAACTTGTGTTTTTTAAGAAATCATGTAAACCTTCTAGAAGCTTTTATTTTAAAAAACGGGGGGAAGTAAGCTTTTCTTATTTCCGGACGCATGCGCAAACTATAGAAAATCTTTATTACATATAATGTGCATAGTTTGTTGATTCCATTGATTAAATAAATTACATTTTCTAAAAACTTGTGTTTTTTAAGAAATCATGTAAACGTTCTAGAAGCTCCGATTTTAAAAAACTGGCTGAAGCAGGCTTTTCTTATTTCCGGACGCATGCACAAACTATAGAAAGTGGTTATTACGTAGAATGTGCATACTTTGTTGATTCCATTGATGAATTAAATCACATTTTCTACAAACTCATTTTTTTTAAGAAATCATGTAAACCTTCTAGAAGCTGTGATATTAAAAAACGGAGGGAAGTAAGCTTTTCTTATTTCCAGACGCATGCGCAAACTATAGAAAGTCGTTATTACCTAGAATGTGCATAGTTTGCGCATGCACAAACTATACAAAGTCGTTATGACATATAATGTTCATACTTTGTTGATTCCATTTATGAAATAAATGACATTTTCTAAAAACTCGTGTTTTTTAAGAAATCATGTAAGCCTTCTAGAAGCCGTGATTTTAAAAAACTATCGGAAGCAAGCTTTTCTTATTTCCGGACGGATGCGCAAATTATAGAAAGTGGTTATTACGTAGAATGTGCATACTTTGTTGATTCCATTGATAAATTAAATCACATTTTCTAAAAATTCATGTATTTTAAGAAATCGTGTAAACCTTCTAGAAGCTGTGATTTCAAAAAACTGGCGGAATTAAGCTTTTCTTATTTCCGGACGCATGCGCAAACTATAGAAAGTCGTTATTACGTAGAAATTGCATACGTTTTTTATTCCATTTATGAAATAAATCACATTTTCTAAATACTCGTGGTTTTTAAGAAATCATGTAAACCTTCTAGAAGCTTTGAATTTAAAAAACGGGGGGAAGTAAGCTTTTCTTATTTCCGCATGCATGCGCAAATTATAGAAAGTCATTATGACGTAGAATGTGCATACTTTTTTTATTCCATTTATGAAATAAATCACATTTTCTAAAAACTCGTGTTTTTTAAGAAATCATGTAAACCTTCTAGAAGCTGTGAATTTAAAAAAGGGGAGAACTAACCTTTTCTTATTTCCGGACGCGTGCGCAAACTATAGAAAGTCGTTATTACATAGAATGTGCATAGTTTGCGCATGCACAAACTATACAAAGTCGTTATGACATAGAATGTTCATACTTTGTTTATTCCATATATGAAATAAATGACATTTTCTAAAAACTTGTGTTTTTTAAGAAATCATGTAAACCTTCTAGAAGCTTTGATTTTAAAAAACGACGGGAAGTAAGCTTTTCTTATTTCCGGACGCATGCGCAAACTATAGAAAATATTTATTACATAGAATGTGCATAGTTTGTTAATTCCATTGATTAAATAAATCACATTTTCTAAAAATTGTGTTTTTTAAGAAATCATGTAAACCTTCTAGAAGCTGTGATTTTAAAAAACTGGCGGAAGCAAGGTTTTCTTATTTCCGGACGCATGCGCAAACTATAGAAAGTGGTTATTACGTAGAATGTTCATACTTTGTTGATTCCATTGATGAAATAAAACACATGTTCTAAAAAATCACGTTTTTTAAGAAATCATGTAAACCTTCTAGAAGCTGTGATTTTAAAAAACAGGGTGAAGTACTAGAATGTGCATACTTTGTTGATTCCATTTATGAAATAAATCACATTTTCAAAAAACTCATGTTTGTTAAGAAATCATGTAATCGTACTAGAAGCTGTGATTTTAAAAAACGGGGGGAAGTAAGCTTTTCTTATTTCTGGACACATGCGCAAACTATAGAAAGTCGTTATGGCTTAGAATGTGCATACTTTGTTGATTCCATTTATGAAATAAATCACATTTTCTAAATACTCGTGGATTTTAAGAAATCATGTAAACCTTCTAGAAGCCGTGATTTTAAAAAACTGGCGGAAGTAAGCTTTTCTTATTTCCGGACGCATGCGCAAAGTTTAGAAAGTCGTTATGACGTAGAATGTGCATACTTTGTTGATTCCATTTATGAAATAAATCACATTTTCTAAAAACTCGTGTTTTTTAAGAAATCATTTAAACCTTCTAGTAGTTGTGATTTTAAAAAACGGGGTGAAGTAAGCTTTTCTTATTTATGGACGCATACACAAACTATAGAAAGTCATTATGATGTAGAATGTGCATACTTTGTTGATTCCATTTATGAAACAGATCACATTTTCTAAAAAAAGTGAGGAAGTAAGCTTTTCTTATTTCCAGACACATGCGCAAACTATAGAAAGTCGTTATTACATAGAATGTGCATAGTTTGCGCATGCACAAACTATACAAAGTTGTTATGACATAGAATGTTAATACTTCGTTGATTCAATTTATGAAATAAATGACATTTTCTAAAAACTCATGTTTTTTAAGAAATCATGTAAACATTCTAGAAGCTGTGATTTTAAAAAACGGGGGGAAGTAAGCTTTTATTATTTCCGAACGCATTCGCAAACTATAGAAAGTCGTTATTACGTAGAATGTGCATAGTTTGCGCATGCGCAAACTATACAAAGTCGTTATGACATAGAATGTTCATACTTTGTTTATTCCATTTATGAAATAAATGACATTTTCTAAAAACTCGTGTTTTTTAAGAAATCATGTAATACTTCGAGAAGCTGTGATTTTAATAAACGGGGGGAAGTAAGCCTTTCTTATTTTCGGACGCATGCGCAAAGTATAGAAAGTCATTATGACGTTGAATGTGCATACTTTGTTGATTCCATTTATGAAATAAATAACATTTTCCAAGAACTTGTGTTTTTTAAGAAATCATGTAAACTTTCTAGAAGTTATGAATTTAAAAAAAGGGGGGAAGTTAGCTTTTCTTATTTCTGCACGCATGCGCAAACTATAGAAAGTTGTTATTACGTATAATGTACATAGTTTGTTGATTCCATTGATTAAATAAATCACATTTTCTAAAAACTCGTGTTTTTTAAGAAATCATGTAAACCTTCTAGAAGCCGTGATTTTAAAAAACGGTGGAAGTAAGCTTTTCTTATTTCCGGGCGCATGCGCAAACTATAGAAAGTCGTTATTACGTAGAATGTGCATAATTTGCGCATGCGCAAACTATAGAAAGTCGTTATGAAATAGAATGTTCATACTTTGTTGATTCCATTTATGAAATAAATGACATTTTTTAAAAAACTCGTGTTTCTTAAGAAATCATGTAAACCTTCAAGAAGCTGTGATTTTAAAAATCTTGCGGAAGCAAGCTTTTCTTATTTCCGGACGCATGCGCAAACTATAGAAAGTGGTTATTACGTAGAATGTGCATAGTTTGTTGATTCCATTGATGAAATAAATCACATTTTCTAAAAACTTATTTTTTTTAAGAAATCATGTAAACCTTCTAGAAGCTGTTATTTTAAAAAAGCGGGGGAAGTAAGCTTTCTTATTTCCGGACGCATGCGCAAACTATAGAAAGTCATTATGACGTAGAATTTGCATACTTTGTTGATTCCATTCATGAAATAAATCACATTTTCTAAAAACTCGTTTTTTTTAAGAAATCATGTAAACCTTCTAGAAGCTGTGAATTGAAAAAATGGGGGGAAGTAAGCTTTTCTTATTTCCGAACGCATGCACAAACTATAGAAAGTCGTTATTACGTAGAATGTGCATAGTTTGTTGATTCCATTGATGAAATAAATCACATTTTCTAAAAACTTATTTTTTTTAAGAAATCATGTAAACCTTCTAGAAGCTGTGATTTTAAAAAACGGGGGGAAGTAAGCTTTTCTTATTTCCTAACACATGCGCAAATTATAGAAAGTCGTTATGACCTCGAATGTGCATACTTTTTTTATTCCATTTATGAAATAAATCACATTTTCTAAAAACTCGTGTTTTTTAAGAAATCATGTAAACCTTCTAGAAGCTGTGAATTTAAAAAAAGGGGCGAGCTAATCTTTTCTTATTTCCGGATGCGTGCGCAAACTATAGAAAATCGTTATTACATAGAAAGTGCATAGTTTGCGCATGCACAAACTATACAAAGTCGTTATGACATAGAATGTTCATACTTTGTTTATTCCATTTATGAAATAAATGACATTTTCTAAAAACTTGTGTTTTTTAAGAAATCAAGTAAACCTTTTAGATGCTGTGATTTTAAAAAACGGGGGGAAGTAACCTTTTCTTATTTCCGGACGCATGCGCAAACTATAGAAAGTGGTTATTACATAGAATGTGCATACTTTGTTGATTCCATTGATGAATTAAATCACATTTTCTACAAACTCGTTTTTTTTAAGAATTCATGTAAACCTTCTAGAAGTTGTGATTTTAAAAAACGGAGGGAAGTAAGCTTTTCTTATTTCCGAACACATGCGCACACTATAGAAAGTCGTTATTACCTAGAATGTGCATAGTTTGTTGATTCCATTGATAAAATAAATCACATTTTCTAAAAAATCCCGTTTTTTAGGAAATCATGTAAACCTTCTAGAAGCTGTGATTTTAAAAAACGGGCGGAAGTAAGCTTTTCTAATTTCCGAACACATGCGCAAACTACAGAAAGTCGTTATGACGTAGAATGTGCATACTTTGTTGATTCCATTTATTAAATAAATGACATTTTCTAAAAACTCGTGTTTTTTAAGAAATCATGTAAACCTTCTAGAAGCTGTGATTTTAAAAAACTAGCGGAAGCAAGCTTTTCTTATTTCCGGACGCATGCGCAAACTATAGAAAGTGGTTATTACATAGAATGTGCATACTTTGTTGATTCCATTGATGAATTAAATCACATTTTGTACAAACTCGTTTTTTTAAGAAATCATGTAAACCTTCTAGAAGCTGTGATTTTAAAAAACGGGGTGAAGTAAGCTTTTCTTATTTCCGGACGCATGCGCAAACTATAGAAAGTCGTTATGACGTAGAATGTGCATACTTTTTTGATTCCATATATGAAATAAATCACATTTTCTAAAAATTCGTGTTTTTTAAGAAATCATGTAAACATTCTAGAAGCTGTGATTTTAAAAAACGGGCGGAAGTAAGCTTTTCTTATTTCCGGATGCATGCGCAAACTATAGAAAGTCGTTACCACGTAGAATGTGCATACTTTGTTGATTCCATTTATGAAATAAATCACATTTTATAAAAACTCATGTTTTTTAAGAAATCATGTAAACCTTCTAGAAGCTGTGAATTTTAAAAAAAGGGGGGAACTAATCTTTTCTTATTTCCGGACGCATGCGCAAACTATAGAAAGTCGTTATTAAGTAGAATGTGCATAGTTTGCGTATGCGCAAACTATACAAAGTCGTTATGACATAGAATGTTCATACTTTGTTGATTCCATTTATGAAATAAATGACATTTTCTAAAAACTTGTGTTTTTTAAGAAATCATGTAAACCTTCTAGAAGCTGTGATTTTAAAAAATTGGCGGAAGCAAGCTTTTCTTATTTCTAGACGCATGCGCAAACTATAGAAAGTGGTTATTACGTAGAATGTGCATACTTTGTTGATTCCATTGATGAATTAAATCACATTTTCTACAAACTCGTTTTTTTAAAGAAATCATGTAAACCTTCTAGAAGCTGTGATTTTAAAAAATGGAGGGAAGTAAGCTTTTCTTATTTCCGGACGCATGCACAAACTATAGAAAGTGGTTATTACGCAGAATGTGCATAGATTGTTGATTCCATTGATGAAATAAATCACATTTTCTAAAAACTTGTTTTTTTTAAGAAATCATGTAAACCTTCTAGAAGCTGTTATTTTAAAAAAGGGGGGGAAGTAAGCTTTTCTTATTTCCAGACGCATGCGCAAACTATAGAAAGTCATTATGACGTAGAATGTGCATACTTTGTTGATTCCATTTATGAAATAAATCACATTTTCTAAAAACTCGTGTTTTTTAAGAAATCATGTAAACCTTCTAGAAGCTGTGATTTTAAAAAACAGGGGGAACTAAGCTTTTCTTATTTCCGGACGCATGCGCAAACTATAGAAAAAATTATGACGTAGAATGTGCATACTTTGTTGATTCCATTTATGAAATAAATCACATTTTCTAAAAAGTCGTGTTTTTTAAGAAATCATGTAAACCTTCTAGAAGCTGTGAATTTAAAAAACGGGGGGAAGTAAGCTTTTCTTATTTCCGGACGCATGCGCAAACTATAGAAAGGTGTTATTACATAGAATGTGCATAGTTTGCGCATGCGCAAACTATACAAAGTCGTTATGACATAGAATGTTCATACTTTGTTTATTCCATTTATGAAATAAATGACATTTTCTAAAAACTCGTGTTTTTTAAGAAATCATGTAAACCTTCTAGAAGCTGTGGTTTGAAAAAACTCGCGGAAGCAAGCTTTTCTTATTTCCGGACGCATACGCAAACTATAGAAAGTGGTTATTACGTAGAATGTGCATACTTTGTTGATTCCATTGATGAATTCAATCACATTTTCTACAAACTCGTTTTTTTTAAGAAATCATGTAAACCTTCTAGAAGCTGTGATCTTAAAAAACGGGGGGAAGTAAGCTTTTCTTATTTCCGGACGCATGCGCAAACTATAGAAAGGAGTTATGACGTAGAATGTGGACATTTTTTTGTTTCCATTTATGAAATAAATCACATTTTCTAAAAAATCGTGTTTTTTAAGAAATCATGTAAACCTTCTAGAAGCTGTGATTTTAAAAAACAGGGGGAAGTAAGCCTTTCTTATTTCCGGACGCATGCGCAAACTATAGAAAGGCGTTCTGACGTAGAATGTGCATAGGTTGTTGATTCCATTGATTAAATAAATCACATTTTCTAAAAACTCATGTTTTTTAAGAAATCATGTAAACCTTCTAGAAGCTGTTAGTTTAAAAAAATGGCGGAATTAAGCTTTTCTTATTTCCGGACGCATGCGCAAACTATAGAAAGTCGTTATTACGTAGAATTTGCATAGTTTGTTGATTCCATTGATGAAATAAATCACATTTTCTAAAAACTCATATTTTCTAAGAAATCATGTAAACCTTCTAGAAGCTGTGATTTTAAAAAATGGGGGTAAGTAAGCTTTTCTTATTTCCGGACACATGCGCAAACTATCGAAAGTCGTTATGACGTAGAATGTGAATACTTTGTTGATTCCATTTATGAAATAAATCACAATTTATAAAAACTCATGTTTTTTAACAAATCATGTAAACCTGCTAGAAGCTGTGAATTTAAAAAATGGGGGGAAGTAAGCTTTTCTTATTTCCGGACGCATACGCAAACTATAGAAAGTCGTTATTACGTATAATGTGCATAGTTTGCGCATGCACTAACTATACAAAGTTGTTATGACATAGAATGTTTCATACTTTGGTTATTCCATTTATGAAATAAATGACATTTTCTAAAAACTTGTGTTTTTTAAGAAATCATGTAAACCTTCTAGAAGCTGTGATTTTAAAAAACTGACGGAAGCAAGCTTTTCTTATTTCCGGACGCATGCGCAAACTATAGAAAGTGGCTATTACGTAGAATGTGCATACTTTGTTGATTCCATTGATGAATTAAATCACATTTTCTTCAAACTCATTTTTTTTAAGAAATCATGTAAACCTTCTAGAAGCTGTGATTTTAAAAAATGGGGGGAAGTAAGCTTTTCTTATTTCCGGACGCATGCGTAAACTATAGAAATTCGTTATTACGTATAATGTGCATAATTTGCGCATGCGCAAACTATAGAAAGTCGTTATGAAATAGAATGTTCATACTTTGTTGATTCCATTTATGAAATAAATGACATTTTCTAAAAACTCGTGTTTTTAAAGAAATCATGTAAACCTTCTAGAAGTTGTGATTTTAAAAAACGGAGGGAAGTAAGCTTTTCTTATTTCCGGACACATGCGCAAACTATAGAAATTCGTTATTACGTAGAATGTGCATAGTTTGTTGATTCCATTGATGAAATAAATCACATTTTCTAAAAAATCGTGTTTTTTAAGAAATCATGTAAACCTTCTAGAAGCTGTGATTTTAAAAAACGGGCGGAAGTAAGCTTTTCTTATTTCCGGACGCATGCGCAAACTATAGAAAAGCGTTCTGACGTAGAATGTGCATAGGTTGTTGATTCCATTGATTAAATAAATCACATTTTCTAAAAACTCATGTTTTTTAAGAAATCATCTAAACCTTCTAGAAGTTGTGATTTTAAAAAACTGGCGGAAGTAAGCTTTTCTTAATCCGGACGCATGCGCAAACTATAGAAAGTCGTTATTACATAGAATGTGCATAGTTTGCGCATGCACAAACTATACAAAGTCGTTTTGACCTAGAATGTTCATACTTTGTTGTTTCCATTTATGAAATAAATGACTTTTTCTAAAAACTCATGTTTTTTAAGAAATCATGTAAACCTTCTAAAAGCTGTGATTTTAAAAAACTGGCGGAAGCAAGCTTTTCTTATTTCCGAATGCATGCGCAAACTAAAGAAAGTGGTTATTACGTAGAATGTGCATACTTTGTTGATTCCATTGATGAATTAAATCACATTTTCTACAAACTCGTTTTTTTTAAGAAATCATGTAAACCTTCTACAAGCTGTGATTTTAAAAAACGGGGGGAAGTAAGCTTTTCTTATTTCCGGACGCATGTGCAAACTATAGAAAGTCGTTATTACGTAGAATGTGCATACTTTGTTGATTCCATTGATGAATTAAATCACATTTTCTACAAACTCGTTTTTTTTAAGAAATCATGTAAACCTTCTAGAAGCTGTGATTTTAAAAAACGGGGGGAAGTAAGGTTTTCTTATTTCCGGACGCATGCGCAAACTATAGAAAGTCGTTATTACATAGAATGTGCATAGTTTGTTGATTCCATTGATGAAATAAATCACATTTTCTAAAAACTCATTTTTTTTAAGAAATTATGTAAACCTTCTAGAAGCTGTGATTTTAAAAAAGGGGGGGAAGTAAGCTTCTCTTATTTCCGGACGCATGCGCAAACTATAGAAAGTCGTTATGACGTAGAATGTGCATACTTTGTTGATTCCATTTATGAAATAAATCACATTTTCTAAAAACTCATGTTTTTTAAGAAATAATGTAAACCTTCTAGAAGCTGTGATTTTAAAAAACTGGGGGAATTAAGCTTTTCTTATTTCCGGACGCATGCGCAAACTATAGAAAGTCGTTATTACGTAGAATGTGCATACGTTTTTTATTCCATTTATGAAATAAATCATATTTTCAAAATAATCGTGTTTTTTAAGAAATCATGTAAACCTTCTAGAAGCTGTGATTTTAAAAAACGGGGGAAAGTAAGCTTTTCTTATTTCCGGACGCATGCGCAAATTATAGAAAGTCGTTATGACGTAGAATGTGCATTCTTTTTTGATTCCATTTATGAAATAAATCACATTTTCTAAAAACTCGTGTTTTTTAAGAAATCATGTAAACCTTCTAGAAGCTGTGAATTTAAAAAAGGGGAGAACTAAGCTTTTCTTATTTCCGGACGCAAGCGCAAACTATAGAAAGTCGTTATTACATAGAATCTGCATAATTTGCGCATGCACAAACTATACAAAGTAGTTATGACATAGAATGTTCATACTTTGTTTATTCCATTTATGAAATAAATGACATTTTTTAAAAACTTGTGTTTTTTAAGAAATCATGTAAACCTTCTAGAAGCTTTTATTTTAAAAAACGGGGGGAAGTAAGCTTTTCTTATTTCCGGACGCATGCGCAAACTATAGAAAATCTTTATTACATATAATGTGCATAGTTTGTTGATTCCATTGATTAAATAAATTACATTTTCTAAAAACTTGTGTTTTTTAAGAAATCATGTAAACGTTCTAGAAGCTCCGATTTTAAAAAACTGGCTGAAGCAGGCTTTTCTTATTTCCGGACGCATGCACAAACTATAGAAAGTGGTTATTACGTAGAATGTGCATACTTTGTTGATTCCATTGATGAATTAAATCACATTTTCTACAAACTCATTTTTTTTAAGAAATCATGTAAACCTTCTAGAAGCTGTGATATTAAAAAACGGAGGGAAGTAAGCTTTTCTTATTTCCAGACGCATGCGCAAACTATAGAAAGTCGTTATTACCTAGAATGTGCATAGTTTGCGCATGCACAAACTATACAAAGTCGTTATGACATATAATGTTCATACTTTGTTGATTCCATTTATGAAATAAATGACATTTTCTAAAAACTCGTGTTTTTTAAGAAATCATGTAAGCCTTCTAGAAGCCGTGATTTTAAAAAACTATCGGAAGCAAGCTTTTCTTATTTCCGGACGGATGCGCAAATTATAGAAAGTGGTTATTACGTAGAATGTGCATACTTTGTTGATTCCATTGATAAATTAAATCACATTTTCTAAAAATTCATGTATTTTAAGAAATCGTGTAAACCTTCTAGAAGCTGTGATTTCAAAAAACTGGCGGAATTAAGCTTTTCTTATTTCCGGACGCATGCGCAAACTATAGAAAGTCGTTATTACGTAGAAATTGCATACGTTTTTTATTCCATTTATGAAATAAATCACATTTTCTAAATACTCGTGGTTTTTAAGAAATCATGTAAACCTTCTAGAAGCTTTGAATTTAAAAAACGGGGGGAAGTAAGCTTTTCTTATTTCCGCATGCATGCGCAAATTATAGAAAGTCATTATGACGTAGAATGTGCATACTTTTTTTATTCCATTTATGAAATAAATCACATTTTCTAAAAACTCGTGTTTTTTAAGAAATCATGTAAACCTTCTAGAAGCTGTGAATTTAAAAAAGGGGAGAACTAACCTTTTCTTATTTCCGGACGCGTGCGCAAACTATAGAAAGTCGTTATTACATAGAATGTGCATAGTTTGCGCATGCACAAACTATACAAAGTCGTTATGACATAGAATGTTCATACTTTGTTTATTCCATATATGAAATAAATGACATTTTCTAAAAACTTGTGTTTTTTAAGAAATCATGTAAACCTTCTAGAAGCTTTGATTTTAAAAAACGACGGGAAGTAAGCTTTTCTTATTTCCGGACGCATGCGCAAACTATAGAAAATATTTATTACATAGAATGTGCATAGTTTGTTAATTCCATTGATTAAATAAATCACATTTTCTAAAAATTGTGTTTTTTAAGAAATCATGTAAACCTTCTAGAAGCTGTGATTTTAAAAAACTGGCGGAAGCAAGGTTTTCTTATTTCCGGACGCATGCGCAAACTATAGAAAGTGGTTATTACGTAGAATGTTCATACTTTGTTGATTCCATTGATGAATTAAATCACATTTTCTACAAACTCATTTTTTTTAAGAAATCATGTAAACCTTCTAGAAGCTGTGATTTTAAAAAACGGAGGGCAGTAAGCTTTTTTATTTCCGGAAGCATGCGCAAACTATAAAAAGTCATTATTACGTAGAATGTCCATAGTTTGTTGATTCCATTGATGAAATAAATCACATTTTCAAAAAACTCGTTTTGTTTAAGAAATCATGTAAACCTTCTAGAAGCTGTGATTTTAAAAAGGGGGGGGAAGTAAGCTTTTCTTATTTCCGGACGCATGCGCAAACTATAGAAAGTTGTTATGACGTAGAATGTGCATACTTTGTTGATTGCATTTTTTAAATAAATCACATTTTCTAAAAACTCGTGTTTTTTAAGAAATCATGTAAACCTTCTAGAAGGTGTGATTTTAAAAAACAATGGGAAGTAACCTTTTCTTATTTCCGGAAACATGCGCAAACTATAGAAAGGCGTTATGATGTAGAATGTGCATACTTTGTTGATTCCATTTATGAAATAAATCACATTTTCTAAAAAATCATGTTTTTTAAGAAATCATGTAAACCTTCTAGAAGCTGTGATTTTAAAAAACTGGCGGAATTAAGCTTTTCTGTTTTCCGGACTCATGCGCAAACTATAGAAATTTGTTATTACGTAGAATGTGCATAGTTTGTTGATTCCATTGACGAAATAAATCACATTTTCTAAAAACTCATGTTTTTTAAGAAATCATGTAAACCTTTTAGAAGCTGTGATTTTAAAAAACGGGGGGAAGTAAGCTTTTCTTATTTCCGGACACATGCGCAAACTATAGAAAGTCGTTATGACGTAGAATGTGCATACTTTTTTGATTCCATTTACGAAATAAATGACATTTTATAAAAATTCGTGTTTTTTAAGAAATCATGTAAACCTTCTAGAAGCTGTGAATTTAAAAAATGGGGGGAAGTAAGCTTTTCTTATTTCCGGACGCATGCGCAAACTATAGAAAGTCGTTATTACGTAGAATGTGCATAGTTTGTTGATTCCATTGATGAAATAAATCACATTTTCTAAAAACTCATTTTTTTTAAGAAATCATGTAAACCTTCTAGAAGCTATGATTTTAAAAAAGGGGGGGAAGTAAGATTTTCTTATTTCCGGACGCATGCGCAAACTATAGAAAGTCGTTATTTCGTAGAATGTGCATAGTTTGTTGATTCCATTGATGAAATAAATCACATTTTCTAAAAACTCTTGTTTATTAAGAAATCATGTAAACCTTCTAGAAGTTGTGATTTTAAAAAACTGGCGGAAGTAAGCTTTTCTAATTTCTGGATGCATGCTCAAACTATAGAAAGTCGTTATTACATAGAATGTGCATAGTTTGCGCATGCGCAAACCATACAAAAACGTTATGACATAGAATGTGCATACTTTGTTGATTCCATTTATGAAATAAATCACATTTTCTAAAAACTCATGTTTTTTAGGAAATTATGTAAACCTTCTAGAAGTTGTGATTTTAAAAAACGGGGTGAAGTAAGCTTTTCTTATTTCCGGACGAATACGCAAACTATAGAAAGTTGTTAGTACGTAGAATGTGCATAGTTTGCGCATGCGGAAACTATAGAAACTCGTTATGACATAGAATGTGCATACTTTGTTGATTCCATTTATGAAATAAATGACATTTTCTAAAAACTCGTGTTTGTTAGGAAATCATGTAAACCTTCTAGAAGCTGTTATTTTAACAAATAGGGGAAAGTAAGCTTTTCTTATTTCCGGACGCCTTCGCAAACTATAGAAAGTCGTTATTACGCAGAATGTGCATAGTTTGTTCATTCCATTGATGAAATAAATCACATTTTCTAAAAACTCGTGTTTTTTAAGAAATCATGTAAACCTTCTAGAAGCTGTGACTTTAAAAAACGGGGGGAAGTAAGCTTTTCTTATTTTCGGACGCATGCGCAAACTATAGAATGTCGTTATGGCTTAGAATGTGCATACTTTGTTGATTCCATTTCTGAAATAAATCACATTTTCTAAATACTCGTGGATTTTAAGAAATCATGTAAACCTTCTAGGAGCTGTGATTTTAAAAAACTGGCGGAAGTAAGCTTTTCTTATTTCCGGACGCATGCGGAAACTTTAGAAAGTCGTTATGGCGTAGAATGTGCATACTTTGTTGACTCCATTGATGAAATAACTCACATTTTCTAAAAACTCGTGTTTTTTAAGAAATCATTTAAACCTTCTAGAAGCTGTGATTTTAAAAAACGGGCGGAAGAAAGCTTTTCTTATTTCTGGACAAATGCGCAAACTATAGAAAGTCGTTATTAGGTAGAATGTGCATAGTTTGTGCATGCGCAAACCATACAAAGTCGTTATGACATACAATGTGCATACTTTGTTGATTCCATTTATCAAATAAAACACATTTTCTAAAAACTCATGTTTTTTAAGAAATCATGTAATCCTTCTAGAAGCTGTGATTTTAAAAACGGGGGGAAGGAAGCTTTTCTTATTTCCGGACGCATTCGGAAACTATAGAAAGTCGTTATGACTTAGAATGTGCATACTTTGTTGATTCCATTTATGAAATAAATCACATTTTCAAAAAACTCATGTTTTTTAAGAAATCATGTAATCCTACTAGAAGCTGTGATTTTAAAAAACGGGGGGAAGTAAGCTTTTCTTATTTCTGGACACATGCGCAAACTATAGAAAGTCGTTATGGCTTATAATGTGCATACTTTGTTGATTTCATTTATGAAATAAATCACATTTTCTAAATACTCGTGGATTTTAAGAAATCATGTAAACCTTCTAGAAGCTGGGATTTTAAAAAACTGGCGGAAGTAAGCTTTTCTTATATCCGGACGCATGCGCAAAGTTTAGAAAGTCGTTATGACGTAGAATGTGCATACTTTGTTGATTCCATTTATGAAATAAATCACATTTTCTAAAAACTCGTGTTTTTTAAGAAATCATTTAAACCTTCTAGAAGTTGTGATTTTAAAAAACGGGGTGAAGTAAGCTTTTCTTATTTATGGACGCATACGCAAACTATAGAAAGTCGTTAGTACGTAGAATGTGCTTAGTTTGTGCATGCGCAAACTATAGAAAGTCATTATGACATAGAATGTGCATACTTTGTTGATTCCATTTATGAAATAAATCACATGTTTGTAAAACTCATGTTTTTTAAGAAATCATGTAATCCTTCTAGAAGCTGTGATTTTAAAAAACGGGGGGAAGTAAGCTTTTCTTATTTTCGGACGCATGCGCAAACTATAGAAAGTTGTTATGACTTAGAATGTGCATACTTTGTTGATTCCATTTATGAAATAAATCACATTTTCAAAAAACTCATGTTTTTTAAGAAATCATGTAATCCTTCTAGAAGCTGTGATTTTAAAAAACGGTGGGAAGTAAGCTTTTCTTATTTCCGGACGCATGCGCAAACTATAGAAAGTCATTATGACGTAGAATGTGCATACTTTGTTGATTCCATTTATGAAACAGATCACATTTTCTAAAAAAAGTGAGGAAGTAAGCTTTTCTTATTTCTAGACACATGCGCAAACCATACAAAGTCGTTATCACATAGAATGTGCATACTTTGTTGATTCCATTTATGAAATAAATCACATGTTCGTAAAACTCATGTTTTTTAAGAAATCATGTAATCCTTCTAGAAGTTGTGATTTTAAAAAACAGGGGGAAGTAAGCTTTTCTTATTTCCGAACGCATGAGCAAACTATAGAAAGTCGTTATGACTTAGAGTGTGCATACTTTGTTGATTCCTTTTATGAAATAAATCACATTTTCTAAAAACTAGTTTTTTTTAAGAAGTCATGTAAACCTTCTAGAAGCTGTGATTTTAAAAAACGGAGGGAAGTAAGCTTTTCTTATTTTCGGACGCATGCGCAAACTATAGAAAGTCGTTATGACGTAGAATGTGCATACTTTGTTGATTCCTTTTATGAAATAAATCGCATTTTCTAAAAACTCATTTTTTTAAAGAAATAATGTAAACCTTCTAGAAGCTGTGTTTTTAAAAAATGGGCGGAAGTAAGCTTTTCTTATTTCCGGATGCATGTGAAAACTATAGAAAGTCATTATGACGTTGAATGTGCATACTTTGTTGATTCCATTTATGAAATAAATAACATTTTCCAAGAACTTGTGTTTTTTAAGAAATCATTTAAACTTTCTAGAAGTTATGAATTTAAAAAAAGGGGGGAAGTTAGCTTTTCTTATTTCCGCACGCACGCACAAACTATAGAAAGTTGTTATTACGTATAATGTACATAGTTTGTTGATTCCATTGATTAAATAAATCACATTTTCTAAAAACTCGTGTTTTTTAAGAAATCATGTAAACCTTCTAGAAGCTGTGATTTTAAAAAACGGGGGGAAGTAAGCTTTTCTTATTTCCGGACGCATGTGCAAACTATAGAAAGTCGTTATTACGTAGAATGTGCATAGTTTGTTGATTCCATTGATTAAATAAATCACATTTTCTAAAAACTCGTGTTTATTAAGAAATCATGTAAACCTTCTAGAAGTTGTGATTTTAAAAAACTGGCAGAAGTAAGCTTTTCTAATTTCTGGATGCATGCTCAAACTATAGAAAGTCGTTATTACATAGAATGTGCATAGTTTGCGGATGCGCAAACCATACAAAAACGTTATGACATAGAATGTGCATACTTTGTTGATTCCATTTATGAAATAAATCACATTTTCTAAAAACTCATGTTTTTTAAGAAATCATGTAAACCTTCTAGAAGTTGTGATTTTAAAAAACGGGGTGAAGTAAGCTTTTCTTATTCCCGGATGAATACGCAAACTATAGAAAGTCGTTAGTACGTAGAATGTGCATAGTTGGCGCATGCCCAAACCATACAAAGTCGTTATGACATAGAATGGCATACTTTGTTGATTCCATTTATGAAATAAATCACATTTTCTAAAAACTCGTGTTTTTTAAGAAATCATGTAAACCTTCTAGAAGTTGTGATTTTAAAAAACGGGGTGAAGTAAGCTTTTCTTATTTCCGGACGAATACGCAAACTATAGAAAGTCGTTAGTACGTAGAATGTGCATAGTTTGCGCATGCGCAAACTATAGAAACTTGTTATGACATAGAATGTGCATACCTTGTTGATTCCATTTATGAAATAAATGACATTTTCTAAAAACTCGTGTTTGTTAGGAAATCATGTAAACCTTCTAGAAGCTGTGATTTTAACAAATAGGGGAAAGTAAGCTTTTCTTATTTCCGGACGCCTTCGCAAACTATAGAAAGTCGTTATTACGCAGAATGTGCATAGTTTGTTCATTCCATTGATGAAATAAATCACATTTTCTAAAAACTCGTGGTTTTTAAGAAATCATGTAAACATTCTAGAAGCTGTGACTTTAAAAAACGGGGGGAAGTAAGCTTTTCTTATTTCCGGACGCATGCGCAAACTATAGAAAGTCGTTATGGCTTAGAATGTGCATACTTTGTTGATTCCATTTATGAAATAAATCACATTTTCTAAATACTCGTGGATTTTAAGAAATCATGTAAACCTTCTAGAAGCTGTGATTTTAAAAAAGTGGCGGAAGTAAGCTTTTCTTATTTCCGAACGCATGCGCAAACTTTAGAAAGTCGTTATGACGTAGAATGTGCATACTTTGTTGATTCCATTGATGAAATAAATCACATTTTCTAAAAACTCGTGTTTTTTAAGAAATCATGTAAACCTTCTAGAAGCTGTGATTTTAAAAAACGGGCGGAAGAAAGCTTTTCTTATTTCTGGACAAATGCGCAAACTATAGAAAGTCGTTATTAGGTAGAATGTGCATAGTTTGTGCATGCGCAAACCATACAAAGTCGTTATGACATACAATGTGCATACTTTGTTGATTCCATTTATCAAATAAAACACATTTTCTAAAAACTCATGTTTTTTAAGAAATCATGTAATCCTTCTAGAAGCTGTGATTTTAAAAACGGGGGGAAGGAAGCTTTTCTTATTTCCGGACGCATTCGCAAACTATAGAAAGTCGTTATGACTTAGAATGTGCATACTTTGTTGATTCCATTTATGAAATAAATCACATTTTCAAAAAACTCATGTTTTTTAAGAAATCATGTAATCCTACTAGAAGCTGTGATTTTAAAAAACGGGGGGAAGTAAGCTTTTCTTATTTCTGGACACATGCGCAAACTATAGAAAGTCGTTATGGCTTATAATGTGCATACTTTGTTGATTTCATTTATGAAATAAATCACATTTTCTAAATACTCGTGGATTTTAAGAAATCATGTAAACCTTCTAGAAGCTGGGATTTTAAAAAACTGGCGGAAGTAAGCTTTTCTTATTTCCGGACGCATGCGCAAAGTTTAGAAAGTCGTTATGACGTAGAATGTGCATACTTTGTTGATTCCATTTATGAAATAAATCACATTTTCTAAAAACTCGTGTTTTTTAAGAAATCATTTAAACCTTCTAGAAGTTGTGATTTTAAAAAACGGGGTGAAGTAAGCTTTTCTTATTTATGGACGCATACGCAAACTATAGAAAGTCGTTAGTACGTAGAATGTGCTTAGTTTGTGCATGCGCAAACTATAGAAAGTCATTATGACATAGAATGTGCATACTTTGTTGATTCCATTTATGAAATAAATCACATGTTTACAAAACTCATGTTTTTTAAGAAATCATGTAATCCTTCTAGAAGCTGTGATTTTAAAAAACGGGGGGAAGTAAGCTTTTCTTATTTTCGGACGCATGCGCAAACTATAGAAAGTCGTTATGACTTAGAATGTGCATACTTTGTTGATTCCATTTATGAAATAAATCACATTTTCAAAAAACGCGTGGTTTTTAAGAAATCATGTAAACATTCTAGAAGCTGTGACTTTAAAAAACGGGGGGAAGTAAGCTTTTCTTATTTCTGGACGCATGCGCAAACTATAGAAAGTCGTTATGGCTTAGAATGTGCATACTTTGTTGATTCCATTTATGAAATAAATCACATTTTCTAAATACTCGTGGATTTTAAGAAATCATGTAAACCTTCTAGAAGCTGTGATTTTAAAAAAGTGGCGGAAGTAAGCTTTTCTTATTTCCGAACGCATGCGCAAACTTTAGAAAGTCGTTATGACGTAGAATGTGCATACTTTGTTGATTCCATTGATGAAATAAATCACATTTTCTAAAAACTCGTGTTTTTTAAGAAATCATGTAAACCTTCTAGAAGCTGTGATTTTAAAAAACGGGCGGAAGAAAGCTTTTCTTATTTCCAGACAAATGTGCAAACTATAGAAAGTCGTTATTACGTAGAATGTGCATAGTTTGCGCATGCGCAAACCATACAAATTCGTTATGACATAGAATGTGCATACTTTGTTGATTCCATTTATGAAATAAATCACATGTTCGTAAAACTCATGTTTTTTAAGAAATCATGTAATCCTTCTAGAAGCTGTGATTTTAAAAACGGGGGGAAGTAAGCTTTTCTTATTTCCGGACGCATTCGCAAACTATAGAAAGTCGTTATGACTTAGAATGTGCATACTTTGTTGATTCCATTTATGAAATAAATCACATTTTAAAAAAACTCATGTTTGTTAAGAAATCATGTAATCGTACTAGAAGCTGTGATTTTAAAAAACGGGGGGAAGTAAGCTTTTCTTATTTCTGGACACATGCGCAAACTATAGAAGGTCGTTATGGCTTAGAATGTGCATACTTTGTTGATTCCATTTATGAAATAAATCACATTTTCTAAATACTCGTGGATTTTAAGAAATCATGTAAACCTTCTAGAAGCCGTGATTTTAAAAAACTGGCGGAAGTAAGCTTTTCTTATTTCCGGACGCATGCGCAAAGTTTAGAAAGTCGTTATGACGTAGAATGTGCATACTTTGTTGATTCCATTTATGAAATAAATCACATTTTCTAAAAACTCGTGTTTTTTAAGAAATCATTTAAACCTTCTAGAAGTTGTGATTTTAAAAAACGTGGTGAAGTAAGCTTTTCTTATTTATGGACGCATGCGCAAACTATAGAAAGTCATTATGATGTAGAATGTGCATACTTTGTTGATTCCATTTATGAAACAGATCACATTTTCTAAAAAAAGTGAGGAAGTAAGCTTTTCGTATTTCCAGACACATGCGCAAACTATAGAAAGTCGTTATTACATAGAATGTGCATAGTTTGCGCATGCGCAAACTATACAAAGTTGTTATGACATAGAATGTTAATACTTCGTTGATTCAATTTATGAAATAAATGACATTTTCTAAAAACTCATGTTTTTAAAGAAATCATGTAAACATTCTAGAAGCTGTGATTTTAAAAAACGGGGGGAAGTAAGCTTTTATTATTTCCGAACGCATTCGCAAACTATAGAAAGTCGTTATTACGTAGACTGTGCATAGTTTGTTGATTCCATTGATGAAATAAATCACATTTTCTAAAAACTCATGTTTTTTAAGAAATCATGGAAACCTTCTAGAAGCTGTGATTTTAAAAAACGGGGGGAAGTAAGCTTTTCTTATTTCCGGAAGCATGCGCAAACTATAGAAAGTCGTTATGACGTAGAATATCCATACTTTGTTGATTCCTTTTATGAAATAAATCACATTTTCTAAAAACTAGTTTTTTTCAAGAAATCATGTAAACCTTCTAGAAGCAGTGATTTTAAAAATCTTGCGGAAGTAAGCTTTTCTTATTTCCGGAACCATGCGGAATCTTTGGAAAGTCGATATGACGTAGAATGTGCATACTTTGTTGATTCCATTTATGAAATAAATCACATTTTCTAAAAACTCATGTTTTTTAAGAAATCATGTAATACTTCGAGAAGCTGTGATTTTAATAAACGGGGGGAAGTAAGCTTTTCTTATTTTCGGACGCATGCGCAAAGTATAGAAAGTCATTATGACGTAGAATGTGCATACTTTGTTGATTCCATTTATGAAATAAATCACATTTTCTAAAAACTTGTGTTTTTTAAGAAATCATGTAAACCTTCTAGAAGCTGTGAATTTAAAAAAAAGGGGAAAGTAAGCTTTTCTTATTTCCGGATGCATGCGCAAACTATAGAAATTCGTTATTACCTAGAATGTGCATAGTTTGCGCATGCACAGACGATACAAAGTCGTTATGACATAGTTAGTTCATACTTTGTTGATTCCATTTATGAAACAAATGACATTTTCTAAAAACTCGTGTTTTTTAAGAAATCATGTAAACCTTCTAGAAGCTGTGATTTTAAAATACGAGGGGAAGTAAGATTTTCTTATTTTTGGACGCATGCGCAAACTATAGAAAGTCATTATGACGTTGAATGTGCATACTTTGTTGATTCCATTTATGAAATAAATAACATTTTCCAAGAACTTGTGTTTTTTAAGAAATCATGTAAACTTTCTAGAAGTTATGAATTTAAAAAAAGGGGGGAAGTTAGCTTTTCTTATTTCCGCACGCATGCGCAAACTATAGAAAGTTGTTATTACGTATAATGTACATAGTTTGTTGATTCCATTGATTAAATAAATCACATTTTCTAAAAACTCGTGTTTTTTAAGAAATCATGTAAACCTTCTAGAAGTTGTGATTTTAAAAAACTGGCGGAAGTAAGCTTTTCTAATTTCTGGATGCATGCTCAAACTATAGAAAGTCGTTATTACACAGAATGTGCATAGTTTGCGCATGCGCAAACCATACAAAAACGTTATGACATCGAATGTGCATACTTTGTTGATTCCATTTATGAAATAAATCACATTTTCTAAAAACTCATGTTTTTTAAAAAATCATGTAAACCTTCTAGAAGTTGTGATTTTAAAAAACGGGGTGAAGTAAGCTTTTCTTATTCCCGGATGAATACGCAAACTATAGAAAGTCGTTAGTACGTAGAATGTGCATAGTTGGCGCATGCCCAAACCATACAAAGTCGTTATGACATAGAATGGCATACTTTGTTGATTCCATTTATGAAATAAATCACATTTTCTAAAAACTCGTGTTTTTTAAGAAATCATGTAAACCTTCTAGAAGTTGTGATTTTAAAAAACGGGGTGAAGTAAGCTTTTCTTATTTCCGGACGAATACGCAAACTATAGAAAGTCGTTATGACATAGAATGTGCATACTTTGTTGATTCCATTTATGAAATAAATGACATTTTCTAAAAACTCGTGTTTGTTAGGAAATCATATAAACCTTCTAGAAGCTGTGATTTTAACAAATAGGGGAAAGTAAGCTTTCCTTATTTCCGGACGCCTTCGCAAACTATAGAAAGTCGTTATTACGCAGAATGTGCATAGTTTGTTCATTCCATTGATGAAATAAATCACATTTTCTAAAAACTCGTGTTTTTTAAGAAATCATGTAAACCTTCTAGAAGCTGTGACTTTAAAAAACGGGGGGAAGTAAGCTTTTCTTATTTCCGGACGCATGCGCAAACTATAGAAAGTCGTTATGGCTTAGAATGTGCATACTTTGTTGATTCCATTTATGAAATAAATCACATTTTCTAAATACTCGTGGATTTTAAGAAATCATGTAAACCTTCTAGAAGCTGTGATTTTAAAAAAGTGGCGGAAGTAAGCTTTTCTTATTTCCGGACGCATGCGCAAACTTTAGAAAGTCGTTATGACGTAGAATGTGCATACTTTGTTGATTCCATTGATGAAATAAATCACATTTTCTAAAAACTCATGTTTTTTAAGAAATCATGTAAACCTTCTAGAAGCTGTGATTTTAAAAAACGGGCGGAAGAAAGCTTTTCTTATTTCCAGACAAATGCGCAAACTATAGAAAGTCGTTATTACGTAGAATGTGCTTAGTTTGGGCATGCGCAAACCATACAAAGTCGTTATGACATAGAATGTGCATACTTTGTTGATTCCATTTATGAAATAAATCACATGTTTGTAAAACTCATGTTTTTTAAGAAATCATGTAATCCTTCTAGAAGCTGTGATTTTAAAAACGGGGGGAAGTAAGCTTTTCTTATTTCCGGACGCATTCGCAAACTATAGAAAGTCGTTATGACTTAGAATGTGCATACTTTGTTGATTCCATTTATGAAATAAATCACATTTTCAAAAAACACATGTTTTTTAAGAAATCATGTAATCCTACTAGAAGCTGTGATTTTAAAAAACGGGGGGAAGTAAGCTTTTTGTATTTCTGGACGCATGCGCAAACTATAGAAAATCGTTATGGCTTAGAATGTGCATACTTTGTTGATTCCATTTATGAAATAAATCACATTTTCTAAATAGTCGTGGATTTTAAGAAATCATGTAAACCTTCTAGAAGCTGTGATTTTAAAAAACTGGCGGAAGTAAGCTTTTCTTATTTCCGGACGCATGCGCAAAGTTTAGAAAGTCGTTATGACGTAGAATGTGCATACTTTGTTGATTCCATTTATGAAATCAATCACATTTTCTAAAAACTCGTGTTTTTTAAGAAATCATTTAAACCTTCTCGAAGTTGTGATTTTAAAAAACGGGGTGAAGTAAGCTTTTCTTATTTATGGATGCATACGCAAACTATAGAAAGTCGTTAGTACGTAGAATGTGCTTAGTTTGCGCATGCGCAAACTATAGAAAGTCATTATGACATAGAATGTGCATACTTTGTTGATTCCATTTATGGAATAAATCACATGTTCGTAAAACTCATGTTTCTTAAGAAATCATGTAATCCTTCTAGAAGCTGTGATTTTAAAAAACGGGGGGAAGTAAGCTTTTCTTTTTTCCGGACGCATGCACAAACTATAGAAAGTCGTTATGACTTAGAATGTGCATACTTTGTTGATTCCATTTATGAAATAAATCACATTTTCAAAAAACTCATGTTTTTTAAGAGATCATGTAATCCTTCTAGAAGCTGTGATTTTAAAAAACTGGGGAAAGTAAGCTTTTCTTACTTCCGGACGCATGCGCAAACTATAGAAAGTCATTATGACGTAGAATGTGCATACTTTGTTGATTCCATTTATGAAACAGATCACATTTTCTAAAAAAAGTGAGGAAGTAAGCTTTTCTTATTTCCAGACACATGCGCAAACTATAGAAAGTCCTTATTACATAGAATGTGCATAGTTTGCGCATGCGCAAGCTATACAAAGTTGTTATGACATAGAATGTTCATACTTTGTTGATTCAATTTATGAAATAAATGACATTTTTTAAAAACTCATGTTTTTTAAGAATCATGTAAACATTCTAGAAGCTGTGATTTTAAAAAACGGGGGGAAGTAATCTTTTCTTATTTCCGAACGCATTCACAAACTATAGAAAGTCGTTATTACGTAGAATGTGCATAGTTTGTTGATTCCATTAATGAAATATATCTCATTTTTTAAAAACTCGTGTTTTTTAAGAAATCATGGAAACCTTCTAGAAGATGTGATTTTAAAAAACGGGGGGAAGTAAGCTTTTCTTATTTCCGGACGCATGCGCAAACTATAGAAAGTCGTTATGACATAGAATATCCATACTTTGTTGATTCCTTTTATGAAATAAATCACATTTTCTAAAAACTAGTTTTTTTTAAGAAGTCATGTAAACCTTCTAGAAGCTGTGATTTTAAAAAATCGGGGTGAGGTAAGCTTTTCTTATTTCCGGATGCATGCACAAACTATAGAAAGTCGTTATGACGTAGAATGTGCATACTTTGTTGATTCAATTTATGAAATAAATCACATTTTCTAAAAACTCATTTTTTTCAAGAAATCATGTAAACCTTCTAGAAGCAGTGATTTTAAAAAACTTGCGGAAGTATGCTTTTCTTATTTCCGGAACCATGCGCAAACTTTGGAAAGACGATATGACGTAAAATGTGCATACTTTGTTGATTACATTTATGAAATAAATCAAATTTTCTAAAAACTCGTGTTTTTTAAGAAATCATGTAAACGTTCTAGAAGTTGTGATTTTAAAAAATGGGGTGAAGTAAGCTTTTCTTATTTCCGGATGAATACGCAAACTATAGAAAGTCGTTAGTACGTAGAATGTGCATAGTTTGTGCATGCCCAAACCATAAAAAGTCGTTATGACATAGAATGTGCATACTTTGTTGATTCCATTTATGAAATAAATCACATTTTCTAAAAACTCGTGTTTTTTAAGAAATCATGTAAACCTTCTAGAAGTTGTGATTTTAAAAAACCAGGTGAAGTAAGCTTTTCTTATTTCCGGACGAGTACGCAAACTATAGAAGGTCGTTAGTACGTAGAATGTGGATAGTTTGCGCATGCGCGCACTATAGAAACTCATTATGACATAGAATGTGCATACTTTGTTGATTCTATTTATGAAATAAATGACATTTTCTAAAAACTCGTGTTTGTTAAGAAATCATGTAAACCTTTTAGAAGCTGTGGTTTTAACAAACAAGGGAAAGTAAGCTTTTCTTTTTTCCGGATGCATGGGCAAACTATAGAAAGTCCTTATTACGTAGAATGTGCATACTTTGTTGATTCCATTTATTAAATAAATGACATTTTCTTAAAACTCGTGTTTTTTAAGAAATCATGTAAACCTTCTAGAAGCTGTGATTTTAAAAAAAGAGGGGAAGTAAACTTTTCTTATTTCCATACGCATCCGCAAACTATAGAAAGTTGTTATGACGTAGAATGTGCATACTTTGTTGATTCCTTTTATGAAATAAATCGCATTTTCTAAAAACTCGTTTTTTTTAAGAAATCATGTAAACCTTCTAGAAGCTGTGATTTTAAAAAACGGGGGGAAGTAAGCTTTTCTTATTTCCGGATACATGCGCAAACTATAGAAAGTCGTTATGACATTGAATGTGCATGCTTTGTTGATTCCATTTATGAAATAAATAACATTTTCTAATAACTTGTGTTTTTTAAGAAATCATGTAAACCTTCTAGAAGCTATGAATTTAAAAAAAGAGGGGAAGTTAGCTTTTCTTATTTCCGCACGCATGCGCAAACTATAGAAAGTTGTTATTACGTATAATGTACATAGTTTGTTGATTCCATTGATTAAATAAATCACATTTTCTAAAAACCTGTGGTTTTTAAGAAATCATGTAAACCTTCTAGAAGCTGTGATTTTAAAAAACTGGCGGAAGTAAGCTTTTCTTATTTCCGGACGCATGCGCAAACTTTAGAAAGTCGTTATGACGTAGAATGTGCATACTTTGTTGATTCCATTTATGAAATACATCACATTTTCTAAAAAACTCGTGTTTTTTAAGAAATCATGTAAACCTTCTAGAAGCTGTGATTTTAAAAAACTGGCGGAAGTAAGCTTTTCTTATTTCCGGACACATGCGCAAACTATAGAAAGTCGTTATTACGTAGAATGTGCATAGTTTGCGCATGCGCAAACCATACAAAGTCGTTGTGACATAGAATGTGCATACTTGTTGATTCCATTTATGAAATAAATCACATTTTCTAAAAACTCGTGTTTTTTAAGAAATCATGTAAACCATCTAGAAGTTGTGATTTTAAAAAATGGGGTGAAGTAAGCTTTTCTGATTTCTGGACGCATACGCAAACTATAGAAAGTCGTTAGTATGTAGAATGTGCTTAGTTTGCGCATGCGCAAACTATAGAAATTCGTTATGACATAGAATATGCATACTTTGTTGATTCCATTTATGAAATAAATCAAATGTTCATAAAACTCATGTTTTTTAAGAAATCATGTAATCCTTCTTGAAGCTGTGATTTTAAAAAACGGGGGGAAGTAAGCTTTTCTTATTTCCGAACGCATGCGCAAACTATAGAAAGTCATTATTACCTAGAATGTGCATAGTTTGCGCATGCGCAAATGATACAAAGTCGTTATGACATAGAATGTTCATACTTTTTTGATTCCATTTATGAAATAAATGACATTTTCTAAAAACTCGTGTTTTTTAAGAAATCATGTAAACCTTTTAGAAGCTGTGATTTTAAAAAAAGCGGGGAAGTAAGCTTTTCTTATTTCCGGATGCATGCGCTAACTATAGAAAGTCGTTATTACCTAGAATGTGCATAGTTTGCGCATGCGCAAATGATACAAAGTCGTTATGACATAGAATGTTCATACTTTTTTGATTCCATTTATGAAATAAATGACATTTTCTAAAAACTCGTGTTTTTTAAGAAATCATGTAAACCTTCTAGAAGCTGTGATTTTAAAAAACGGGGGGAAGTGAGCTTTTGTTATTTCCATACGCATGCGCAAACTATAGAAAGTCGTTATGACGTAGAATGTGCATACTTTGTTGATTCCTTTTATGAAATAAATCACATTTTCTAAAAACTCATTTTTTTTAAGAAATCATGTAAACCTTCTAGAAGCTGTGATTTTAAAAAACGGGGGCAAGTAAGCTTTTCTTATTTCCGGACGCATGTGCAAACTATAGAAAGTCATTATGACGTAGAATGTGCATACTTTGTTGATTCCATTTATGAAATAAATAATATTTTCTAAAAAGTTGTGTTTTTTAAGAAATCATGTAAACCTTCTAGAAGCTATGAATTTAAAAAAAGACGGGAAGTTTGCTTTTCTTATTTCCGGACGCATGCGCAAACTATAGAAAGTTGTTATTACCTAGAATGTGCATAGTTTGCGCACGCGCAAACTATACAAAGTCGTTATGACATAGAATGGTCATACGTTTTTTATTCCATTTATGAAACAAATGACATTTTCTAAAAACTCGTGTTTTTTTAAGAAATCATGTAAACCTTCTAGAAGCTGTGATTTTAAAAATCGGGGGAAAGTAAGCTTTTCTTATTTCCGGACGCATCTGCAAACTATAGAAAGTCGTTATTACGTAGAATGTGCATAGGTTGTTGATTCCATTGATTAAATAAATCACATTTTGTAAAAACTCGTGTTTATTAAGAAATCATGTAAACCTTCTAGGAACTGAGATTTTAAAAAATGGTGGGAAGTAAGCTTTTCTTATTTCCGGATGCATGCGTAAACTATAGAAAGTCGTTATGACTTAGAATGTGCATACTTTGTTGATTCCATTAATGAAATAAATCACATTTTCTAAAAACTCATGGTTTTTGAGAAATCATGTAAACCTTCTAGAAGCTGTGATTTTAAAAAACTGGTGGAAGTAAGCTTTTCTTATTTCCGGACGCATGCGCAAACTTTAGAAATTTGTTATGACGTAGAATGTGCATACCTTCTTGATTCCATTTATGAAATAAATCACATTTTATAAAATCTCGTGTTTTTTAAGAAATCATGTAAACCTTCTAGAAGCTGTGATTTTAAAAAACTGGCGGAAGTAAGCTTTTCTTATTTCCGGAAACATTCGCAAACTATAGAAAGTCGTTATTACGTAGAATGTGCATAGTTTGCGCATGCGCAAACCATACAAAGTCGTTATGACATAGAATGTGCATACTTTGTTGATTCCATTTATGAAATAAGTCACATTTTCTAAAAACTCTCGTTTTTTAAGAAATCATGTAAACCTTCTAGAAGTTGTGATTTTAAAAAACGGGGTGAAGTAAGCTTTTCTTATTTCTGGACTCATATGCAAACTATAAAAAGTCGTTAGTACTTAGAATGTGCTTAGTTTGAGCATGCGCAAACTATAGAAAGTCGTTATGACATAGAATGTGCATACTTTGTTGATTCCATTTATGAAATAAATCACATGTTCGTAAAACTCATGTTTTTTAAGAAATCATGTAATCTCTCTAGAAGTTGTGATTTTAAAAAACGGGGGGAAGTAAGCTTTTTTTATTTCCAGATGCATGCGCAAACTATTGAAAGTCGATCTGACTTAGAATGTGCATACTTTGTTGATTCCATTTATGAAATAAATCACATTTTCTAAACACTCATGTTTTTTAAGAAATCATGTAATCCCTCTAGAAGCTGTGATTTTAAAAAACGTGGGGAAGTAAGCTTTTCTTATTTCCGGACGCATTCGCAAACTATAGAAAGTCGTTATGACTTAGAATGTGCATACTTTGTTGATTCCTTTTATGAAATAAATCACATTTTCTAAAAACTAGTTTTTTTTAAGAAGTCATGTAAACCTTCTAGAAGCTGTGATTTTTAAAAATCGGGGTGAAGTAAGCTTTTCTTATTTCCGGACGCATGCACAAACTATAGAAAGTCGTTATGACGTAGAATATCCATACTTTGTTGATTCCTTTTATGAAATAAATCACATTTTCTAAAAACTAGTTTTTTTCAAGAAATCATGTAAACCTTCTAGAAGCAGTGATTTTAAAAATCTTGCGGAAGTAAGCTTTTCTTATTTCCGGAACCATGCGCAAACTTTGGAGAGTCGATAGGACGTAGAAGGTGAATACTTTGTTGATTCCATTTATGAAATAAATCACATTTTCTAAAAACTCATGTTTTTTAAGAAATCATGTCATACTTCTAGAAGCTGTGATTTTAATAAACGGGGGGAAGTAAGCTTTTCTTATTTCCGGACGCATGCGCAAACTATAGAAAGTCGTTATGACGTAGAATGTGCATACTTTGTTGATTCCATTTATGAAATAAATCACATTTTCTAAAAACTTGTGTTTTTTAAGAAATCATGTAAACCTTCTAGAAGCTGTGAATTTAAAAAAAAGGGGAAAGTAAGCTTTTCTTATTTCCGGATGCATACGCAATATATAGAAATTCGTTATTACGTAGAATGTGCATAGTTTGCGCATGCACAGACGATACAAAGTCATTATGACATAGTTAGTTCATACTTTGTTGATTCCATTTATGAAACAAATGACATTTTCTAAAAACTCGTGTTTTTTAAGAAATCATGTAAACCTTCTAGAAGCTGTGATTTTAAAAAACGAGGGGAAGTAAGCTTTTCTTATTTTCGGACGCATGCGCAAACTATAGAAAGTCGTTATGACGTAGAATGTGCATACTTTGTTGATTCCTTTTATGAAATAAATCGCATTTTCTAAAAACTCATTTTTTTAAAGGAATAATGTAAACCTTCTAGAAGCTGTGATTTTAAAAAACGGGGGGAAGTAAGCTTTTCTTATTTCCGGACGGATGCGCAAACTATAGAAAGTCATTATGACGTTGAATGTGCATACTTTGTTGATTCCATTTATGAAATAAATAACATTTTCCAAGAACTTGTGTTTTTTAAGAAATCATGTAAACTTTCTAGTCGTTATGACTTAGAATGTGCATACTTTGTTGATTCCATTAATGAAATAAATCACATTTTCTAAAAACACGTGGTTTTTAAGAAATCATGAAATAAATCACATGTTCGTAAAACTCATGTTTTTTAAGAAATCATGTAATCCCTTTAGAAGTTGTGATTTTAAAAAACGGGGGGAAGTAAGCTTTTTTTATTTCCGGATGCATGCGCAAACTATTGAAAGTCGTTATGACTTAGAATGTGCATACTTTGTTGATTCCATTTATGAAATAAATCACATTTTCTAAACACTCATGTTTTTTAAGAAATCATGTAATCCCTCTAGAAGCTGTGATGTTAAAAAACGTGGGGAAGTAAGCTTTTCTTATTTCCGGACGCATTCACAAACTATAGAAAGTCGTTATTACGTAGAATGTGCATAGTTTGTTGATTCCATTGATGAAATAAATCACATTTTCTAAAAACCCTTTTTTTTAAGAAATCATGGAAACCTTGTAGAAGATGTGATTTTAAAAAAAGGGGGGAAGTAAGCTTTTCTTATTTCCGGACGCATGCGCAAACTATAGAAAGTCGTTATGATGTAGAATGTGCATACTTTGTTGATTCCTTTTATTAAATAAATCACATTTTCTAAAAACTCGTTTTTTTAAAGAAATCATGTAAAACGTCTAGAAGCTGTGATTTTAAAATATGGGGGGAAGTAAGCTTTTCTTATTTCGGGACGCATGCGCAAACTATAGAAAGTCGTTATGACGTAGAATGTGCATACTTTGTTGATTCAATTTATGAAATAAAACACATTTTCTAAAAACTCGTGTTTTTTAAGAAATCATGTAAACCTTTTAGAAGCTGTAAATTTAAAAAAAGGGTGGAAGTAAGCTTTTCTTATTTCCGGACGCATGCGCAAACTATAGAAAGTCGTTATTACGTAGAATTTGCATAGTTTGCGCATGCACAAACTATACAAAGTCGTTATGACATAGAATGTTCATACTTTTTTTATTCCATTTATGAAATAAATGACATTTTCTAAAAACTCGTGTTTTTTAAGAAAGCATGTAAACCTTGTAGAAGCTGTGATTTTAGAAACCGGGGGGAAGTAAGCTTTTCTTATTTCCGGACGCATTCGCAAACTATAGAAAGTCATTATTACGTAGAATGTGCATAGTTTGTTGATTCCATTGATGAAAGAAATCACATTTTCTAAAAACTCATGTTTTTTAAGAAATCATGTAAACCTTCTAGAAGTTGTGATTTTAAAAAACGGGATGAAGTAAGCTTTTCTTATTTCCATACGCATGCGCAAACTATAGAAAGTCGTTATGACGTAGAATGTGCATACTTTGTTGATTCCTTTTATAAAATAAATCACATTTTCTAAAAACTCATTTTTTTAAAGAAATCATGTAAAACGTCTAGAAGCTATGATTTTAAAAAATGGGGGGAGGTAAGCTTTTCTTATTTCGGGACGCATGCGCAAACTATAGAAAGCCGTTATGACGTAGAATGTGCATACTTTGTTGATTCCATTTATGAAATAAAACACATTTTCTAAAAACTCGTGTATTTTAAGAAATCATGTAAACCTTTTAGAAGCTGTGAATTTAAAAAAAGGGTGGAAGTAAGCTTTTCTTATTTCCGGACGCATGCGCAAACTATAGAAAGTCGTTATTACGTAGAATGTGCATAGTTTGCACATGCGCAAACTATACAAAGTCGTTATGACATAGAATGTTCATACTTTTTTGATTCCATTTATGAAATAAATGACATTTTCTAAAAACTCATGTTTTTTAAGAAATCATGTAAACCTTGTAGAAGCTGTGATTTTAAAAACCGGGGGGAAGTAAGCTTTGCTTATTTCCGGACGCATTCGCAAACTATAGAAAGTCGTTATTACGTAGAATGTGCATAGTTTGTTGATTCCATTGATGAAAGAAATCACATTTTCTAAAAACTCATATTTTTTAAGAAATCATGTAAACCTTCTGGAAGCTGTGAATTTAAAAAAAGGGGGAAGTAAGCTTTTCTTATTTCCGGACGCATGCGCAAACTATAGAAAGTCGTTATTACGTAGAATGTGCATAGTTTGTTTATTCCATTGATTAAATAAATCACATTTTCAAAAAACTCGTGTTTATTAAGAAATCATGTAAACCTTCTAGAAGTGGTGATTTTAAAAAATGGGGGGAAGTAAGCTTTTCTTATTTCTGGACGCATGCGCAAACTATAGAAAGTCGTTATTACGTAGAATGTGCATAGTTTGCGCATGCACAAACGATACAAAGTTGTTATGACATAGTTTGTTCATACTTTCTTGATTCCATTTATGAAACAAATGACATTTTCTAAAAACTCGTGTTTTTTTAAGAAATCATGTAAACCTTCTAGAAGCTGTGATTTTAAAAAATGGGGGGAAGTAAGCTTTTATTATTTCCGGACGCATGTGCAAACTACAGAAAGTCGTTATTATGTAGAATGTGCATAGTTTGTTGATTCCATTGATTAAATAAATCACATTTTCTAAAAACTCGTGTTTATTAAGAAACCATGTAAACCTTCTAGAAGCTGAGATTTTAAAAAATGGGGGGAAGTAAGCTTTTCTTATTTCCGGACGCATGCGCAAACTATAGAAAGTCGTTATGATGTAGAATGTGCATACTTTGTTGATTCCATTTATGAAATAAATCACATTTTCTAAAAACTCATGTTTTCTAAGAAACCATGTAAACCTTCTAGAAGCTGTGATTTTAAAAAACTGGGGGAAGTAAGGTTTTTTTATTTCCGGACACATGTGCAAACTATAGAAAGTTGTTATTACGTAGAATGTGCATAGTTTGCGCATGCGCAAACCATAAAAAGTCGTTATGACATAGAATGTGCATACTTTGTTGATTCCATTTATGAAATAAATCACATTTTCTAAAAATTCGTGTTTTTTAAGAAATCATGTAAACCTTCTAGAAGTTGTGATTTTAAAAAACGGGGTGAAGTAAGCTTTTCTTATTTCTGGACGCATACGCAAACTATAGAATGTCGTTATGATGTAGAATGTGCATACTTTGTTGATTCCATTTATGAAATAAATCACATTTTCTAAAAACTCATGTTTTTTAAGAAATCATGTAAACCTTCTAGAAGCTGTGAATTTAAAAAAAGGGGGAAAGTAAGCTTTTCTTGGTTCCGGATGCATGCGCAAACTATAGAAAGTCGTTATTACGTAGAATGTGCATAGTTTGCGCATGCGCAAACGACACAAAGTTGTTATGACATAGTTTGTTCATACTTTGTTGATTGCATTTATGAAACAAATGACATTTTCTAAAAACTCGTGTTTTTTAAGAAATCATGTAAACCTTCTAGAAGCTGTGATTTTAAAAAATGGGGGGAAGTAAGCTTTTCTTATTTCCGGACGCATGCGCAAACTATAGAATGTCGTTATGACGTAGAAAGTGCATACTTTGTTGATTCCATTTTTGAAATAAATCATATTTTCTAAAAACTCGTGTTTTTTAAGAAATCATGTAAACCTTCTAGACGCTGTGAATTTAAAAAAAGGGAGGAAGTAAGCTTTTCTTGTTTCTAGACACATGCACAAACTATAGAAAGTCGTTATTACATAAAATGTGCATAGTTTGCGCATGTGCAAAATATACAAAGTTGTTATGACATAGAATGTCCATACTTTGTTGATTCGATTTATCAAATAAATGACATTTTCTAAAAACTCATGTTTTTTAAGAAATCATCTAAACATTCTAGAAGCTGTGATTTTAAAAAACGGGGGGAAGTAAGCTTTTTTTATTTCCAGACGCATTCGCACACTATAGAAAGTCGTTATTACGTAGAATGTGCATAGTTTGTTGATTCAATTGATGAAATAAATCACATTTTCTAAAAACACATGTTTTTTAAGAAATCATGGAAACCTTCTAGAAGTTGTGATTTTAAAAAACGGGGTGAAGTAAGCTTTTCTTATTTCTGGACGCATGCGCAAACTATAGAAAGTCGTTATGACGTAGAATATGCATACTTTGTTGATTCCTTTTATAAAATAAATCACATTTTCTAAAAACTCATTTTTTTTAAGAAATCATGTAAACCTTCTAGAAGCTGTAATTTTCAAAAATCGAGGTGAAGTAAGCTTTTCTTATTTGCAGACGCATGCACAAACTATAAAAATTCGTTATGACGTAGAACGTGCATACTTTGTTGATTCAATTTATGAAATAAATCACATTTTCTAAAAACTCATTTTTTTCATGAAATCATGTAAACCTTCTAGAAGCAGTGATTTTAAAAAACTTGCGGAAGTAAGCTTTTCTTATTTTCGGACCCATGCGCAAACTTTAGAAAGTCGTTATGACGTAGAATGTGCATACTTTGTTGATTCCATTGATGAAATAAATCACATTTTCTAAAAACTCGTGTTTATTAAGAAATCATGTAAACCTTCTAGAAGCTGTGATTTTAAAAAATGGGGGGAAGTAAGCTTTTCTTATTTCCGGACGCATGCGCAAAGTATAGAAGGTCGTTATGACGTAGAATGTGCATACTTTGTTGATTCCATTTATTTAATAAATCACATTTTCTAAAAACTCGTGTTTTTTAAGAAATCATGTAAACCTTCTAGAAGCTGTGATTTTAAAAAACTGGCGGAAGTAAGCTTTTCTTATTTCCGGACACATGCGCAAACTAAAGAAAGTCGTTATTACGTAGAATGTGCATAGTTTGCGCATGCGCAAACCATACAAAGTCGTTATGACATAGAATGTGCATACTTTGTTGATTCCATTTATGAAATAAATCACATTTTCTAAAAACTCGTGTTTTTTAAGAAATCATGTAAACCTTCTAGAAGTTGTGATTTTAAAAAACGGGGTGAAGTAAGCTTTTCTTATTTATGGACGCATACGAAAACTATAGGAAGTCGTTAGTACGTAGAATGTGCTTAGTTTGCGCATGCGCAAACTATAGAAAGTCGTTATGACATAGAATGTGCATACTTTGTTGATTCCATTTATGAAATAAATCACATGTTCGTAAAACTCATGTTTTTTAAGAAATCATGTAATCCTTCTAGAAGCTATGATTTTAAAAAACGGGGGGAAGTAAGCTTTTCTTATTTCCAGACGCATGTGCAAACTATAGAAAGTCGTTATGACTTAGAATGTGCATACTTTGTTGATTCCATTTATGAAATAAATCACATTTTCTAAAAACTTGTGTTTTTTAAGAAATCATGTAAACCTTATAGAAGCTGTGATTTTAAAAAACGGGGGGAAGTAAGCTTTTCTTATTTCCGGACGCATGCGCAAACTATAGAAAGTCGTTATGACGTTGAATGTGCATACTTTGTTGATTCCATTTATGAAATAAATAACATTTTGTAAGAACTTGTGTTTTTTAAGAAATCATGTAAACCTTCTAGAAGCTATGAATTTAAAAAAAGGGGGGAAGTTAGCTTTTCTTATTTCCGGACGCATGCGCAAACTATAGAAAGTTGTTATTACCTAGAATGTGCACAGTTTGCGCACGCGCAAACTATACAAAGTCGTTATGACATAGAATGTTCATACTTATTTCATTCCATTTATGAAATAAATGACATTTTCTAAAAACTCGTGTTTTTTAAGAAATCATGTAAACCTTCTAGATGGTGTGATTTTAAAAATCGGGGGGAAGTAAGCTTTTCTTATTTCCGGACGCATTCGCAAACTATAGAAAGTCGTTGTTACGTAGAATGTGCATAGTTTGTTGATTCCATTGATGAAATAAATCACATTTTCTAAAAACTCGTGTTTTTTGAGAAATCATGTAAACCTTCTAGAAGCTGTGATTTTAAAAAACGGGGGGACGTAAGCTTTTCTTATTTCCGGATGCATGTGCAAACTATAGAAAGTTCTTATGAATTAGAAGGTGCATACTTTGTTAATTCCATTTATGAAGTAAATCACATTTTCTAAAAACTCGTGTTTTTTAAGAAATCATGTAAACCTTCTAGAAGCTGTGATTTTAAAAAACGGGGGGAAGTGAGCTTTTGTTATTTCCATATGCATGCGCAAACTATAGAAAGTCGTTATGACGTAGAATGTGCATACTTTGTTGATTCCTTTTATGAAATAAATCACATTTTCTAAAAACTCGTGTTTTTTAAGAAATCATGTAAACCTTCTAGAAGCTGTGAATTTAAAAAAAGGGGGGAAGTAAGCTTTTCTTATTTTCGGACGCATGCGCTAACTATAGAAAGTCGTTATTACCTAGAATGTGCATAGTTTGCGCATGCGCAAACTATACAAAGTCGTTATGACGTAGAATGTTCATACTTTTTTGATTCCATTTATGAAATAAATGACATTTTCTAAAAACTTGAGTTTTTTAAGAAATCATGTAAACCTTCTAGAATCTGTGATTTTAAAAAACGGGGGGAAGTGAGCTTTTGTTATTTCCATACGCATGCGCAAACTATAGAAAGTCGTTATGACGTAGAATGTGCATACTTTGTTGATTCCTTTTATGAAATAAATCACATTTTCTAAAAACTCGTTTTTTTTAAGAAATCATGTAAACCTTCTAAAAGCCGTGATTTTAAAAAACGGGGGCAAGTAAGCTTTTCTTATTTCCGGACGCATGTGCAAACTATAGAAAGTCGTTATGACGTAGAATGTGCATACTTTGTTGATTCCATTTATGAAATAAATAATATTTTCTAAAAACTTGTGTTTTTTAAGAAATCATGTAAACCTTATAGAAGCTATGAATTTAAAAAAAGACGGGAAGTTTGCTTTTCTTATTTCCGGATGCATGCGCAAACTATAGAAAGTTGTTATTACCTAGAATGTGCATAGTTTGCGCACGCGCAAACTATACAAATTCGTTATGACATAGAATGTTCATACGTTTTGTATTCCATTTATGAAACAAATGACATTTTCTAAAAACTCGTGTTTTTTTAAGAAATCATGTAAACCTTCTAGAAGCTGTGATTTTAAAAATCGGGGGAAAGTAAGCTTTTCTTATTTCCGGACGCATGTGCAAACTATAGAACGTTGTTATTACGTAGAATGTGCATAGGTTGTTGATTCCATTGATTAAATAAATCACATTTTCTAAAAACTCGTGTTTATTAAGAAATCATGTAAACCTTCTAGGAGCTGAGATTTTAAAAAATGGTGGGAAGTAAGATTTTCTTATTTCTGGATGCATGCGCAAACTATAGAAAGTCGTTATGACTTAGAATGTGCATACTTTGTTGATTCCATTAATGAAATAAATCACATTTTCTAAAAACTCGTGGTTTTTAAGAAATCATGTAAACCTTCTAGAAGCTGTGATTTTAGAAAACTGGCGGAAGTAAGCTTTTCTTATTTTCGGACGCATGCGCAAACTTTAGAATTTGTTATGACGTAGAATGTGCATACCTTCTTGATTCCATTTATTTAATAAATCACATTTTCTAAAAACTCGTGTTTTTTAAGAAATCATGTAAACCTTCTAGAAGCTGTGATTTTAAAAAACTGGCGGAAGTAAGCTTTTCTTATTTCCGGACACATGCGCAAACTATAGAAAGTCGTTATTACGTAGAATGTGCATAGTTTGCGCATGCGCAAACCATACAAAGTCGTTATGACATAGAATGTTCATACTTTGTTGATTCCATTTATGAAATAAATCACATTTTCTAAAAACTCTCGTTTTTTAAGAAATCATGTAAACCTTCTAGAAGTTGTGATTTTAAAAAACGGGGTGAAGTAAGCTTTTCTTATTTCTGGACTCATACGCAAACTATAGAAAGTCGTTAGTACTTAGAATGTGCTTAGTTTGAGCATGCGCAAACTATAGAAAGTCGTTATGACATAGAATGTGCATACTTTGTTGATTCCATTGACGAAAAAAATCACATTTTCTAAAAACTCATGTTTTTTAAGAAATCATGTAAACCTTCTAGAAGCTGTGAATTTAAAAAAAGGGGAATGTAAGCTTTTCTTATTTCCGGACGCATGCGCAAACTATAGAAAGTCGTTATTACGTAGAATGTGTATAGTTTGTTTATTCCATTGATTAAATAAATCACATTTTCAAAAAACTCGTGTTTATTAAGAAATCATGTAAACCTTCTAGAAGCTGTGATTTTAAAAAATGGGGGGAAGTAAGCTTTTCTTATTTCCGGACGCATGCGCAAACTATAGAAAGTCGTTATTACATAGAATGTGCATAGTTTGCGCATGCACAAATGATACAAAGTCGTTATGATATAGTTTGTTCATACTTTGTTGATTCCATTTATGAAATAAATCACATTTTCTAAACACTCATGTTTTTTAAGAAATCATGTAATCCCTCTAGAAGCTGTGATTTTAAAAAATGGGGGAAATAAGATTTTCTAATTTCCGGACGCATTCGCAAACTATAGAAAGTCCTTATTACGTAGAATGTGCATAGTTTGTTGATTCCATTGATGAAATAAATCACATTTTCTAAAAACCCTTTTTTTTAAGAAATCATGGAAACCTTCTAGAAGATGTGATTTTAAAAAAAGGGGGGAAGTAAGCTTTTCCTATTTCCGGACGCATGCGCAAACTATAGAAAGTCGTTATGACATAGAATGTGCACACTTTGTTGATTCCTTTTATGAAATAAATCACATTTTCTAAAAACTCATTTTTTTAAGAAATCATGTAAACCTTCTAGAAGCTGTGATTTTAAAAAATGGGGGGAAGTAAACTTTTCTTATTTCCGGACACATGCGCAAACTATAGAAAGTCGTTATGACGTAGAATGTGCATACTTTGTTGATTCCATTCATGAAATAAATTAGATTTTCTAAAAACTCGTGTTTTTTAAGAAATCATGTAAACCTTCTAGAAGCTGTGAATTTAAAAAAGAGGGGGAAGTAAGCGTTTCTTATTTCCGGACGCATGCGCAAACTATAGAAAGTCGTTATTACCTAGAATGTGCATAGTTTGCACATGTGCAAACTATACAAAGTCATTATGACGTAGAATGTGCATACTTTGTTGATTCCTTTTATAAAATAAATCACATTTTCTAAAAACTCGTTTTTTTAAAGAATTCATGTAAAACGTCTAGAAGCTGTGATTTTAAAAAATGGGGGGAAGTAAGCTTTTCTTATTTCGGGACGCATGAGCAAACTATAGAAAATCGTTATGACGTAGAATGTGCATACTTTGTTGATTCGATTTATGAAATAAAACACATTTTCTAAAAACTCGTGTTTTTTAAGAAATCATGTAAACCTTCTAGAAGCTGTGAATTTAAAAAAAGGTGGGAAGTAAGCTTTTCTTATTTCCGGACGCATGCGCAAACTATAGAAAGTCGTTATTACGTAGAATGTGCATAGTTTGCACATGCGCAAACTATACAAAGTCGTTATGACATAGAATGTTCATACTTTTTTTATTCCATTTATGAAATAAATGACATTTTCTAAAAACTCGTGTTTTTTAAGAAATCATGTAAACCTTCTAGAAGCTGTGATTTTAAAAACCGGGGGGAAGTAAGCTTTTCTTATTTCCGGACGCATTCGCAAACTATAGAAAGTCGTTATTACGTAGAATGTGCATAGTTTGTTGATTCCATTGACGAAAAAAATCACATTTTCTAAAAACTCATGTTTTTTAAGAAATCATGTAAACCTTCTAGAAGCTGTGAATTTAAAAAAAGGGGAAAGTAAGCTTTTCTTATTTCCGGACGCATGCGCAAACTATAGAAAGTCGTTATTACGTAGAATGTGTATAGTTTGTTTATTCCATTGATTAAATAAATCACATTTTCAAAAAACTCGTGTTTATTAAGAAATCATGTAAACCTTCTAGAAGCTGTGATTTTAAAAAATGGGGGGAAGTAAGCTTTTCTTATTTCCGGATGCATGCGCAAACTATAGAAAGTCGTTATTACATAGAATGTGCATAGTTTGCGCATGCACAAATGATACAAAGTCATTATGACATAGTTTGTTCATACTTTGTTCATTCCATTTATGAAACAAATGACATTTTCTAAAAACTCGTGTTTTTTTAAGAAATCATGTAAACCTTCTAGAAGCTGTGATTTTAAAAAATGGGGGGAAGTAAGCTTTTCTTATTTCCGGACGCATGCGCAAACTATAGAAAGTCGTTATGACGTAGAATGTGCATACTTTGTTGATTCCATTTATGAAATAAATCACATTTTTTAAAAACTCGTGTTTTCTAAGAAACCATGTAAACCTTCTAGAAGCTGTGATTTTAAAAAACTGGGGGAAGTAAGCTTTTTTATTTCCGGACACATGCGCAAACTATAGAAAGTCGTTATTACGTAGAATGTGCATAGTTTGCGCATGCGCAGACCATACAAAGTCGTTATGACATAGAATGTGCATACTTTGTTGATTCCATTTATGAAATAAATCACATTTTCTAAAAACTCGTGTTTTTTAAGAAATCATGTAAACCTTCTAGAAGTTGTGATTTTAAAAAACGGGGGTGAAGTAAGCTTTTCTTATTTTCGGACGCATGCGCAAACTATAGAAAATAGTTATGACTTAGAATGTGCATACTTTGTTGATTCCTTTTATGAAATAAATCACATTTTCTAAAAACTCATTTTTTTTAAGAAATCATGTAAACCTTCTAGAAGCTGTGATTTTAAAAAACGTGGGGAAGTAAGCTTTTCTTATTTTCGGACGCATGCGCAAACTATAAAAAGTCGTTATTACGTATAATGTGCATAGTTTGTTGATTCCATTGATTAAATAAATCACATTTTCTAAAAACTCGTGTTTTTTAAGAAATCATGTAAACCTTCTAGAAGCTGTGATTTTAAAAAACGGGGGGAAGTAAGCTTTTGTTATTTCCGGATGCATGTGCAAACTATAGAAAGTCGTTATGACGTAGAAAGTGCAAACTATAGTAAGCTTTTCTTGTTTCTAGACACATCCACAAACTATAGAAAGTCGTTATTACATAAAATGTGCATAGTTTGCGCATGTGCAAAATATACAAAGTTGTTATGACATAGAATGTCCATACTTTGTTGATTCGATTAATCAAATAAATGACATTTTCTAAAAACTCATGTTTTTTAAGAAATCATGTAAACATTCTAGAAGCTGTGATTTCAAAAAACGGGGGGAAGTAAGCTTTTCTTATTTCCAGACGCATTCGCAAACTATAGAAAGTCATTATTACGTAGAATGTGCATAGTTTATTGATTCAATTGATGAAATAAATCACATTTTCTAAAAACACATGTTTTTTAAGAAATCATGGAAACCTTCTAGAAGCTGTGATTTTAAAAAACGAGGGGAAGTAAGCTTTTCTTATTTCCGGACGCATGCGCAAACTATAGAAAGTCGTTATGACGTAGAATATGCATACTTTGTTGATTCCTTTTATAAAATAAATCACATTTTCTAAAAACTCATTTTTTTTAAGAAATCATGTAAACCTTCTAGAAGCTGTAATTTTCAAAAATCGTGGTGAAGTAAGCTTTTCTTATTTCCGGACGCATGCACAAACTATAAAAAATCGTTATGACCTAGAATGTGCATACTTTGTTGATTCAATTTATGAAATAAATCACATTTTCTAAAAACTCATTTTTTTCATGAAATCATGTAAACCTTCTAGAAGCAGTGATTTAAAAAAACTTGCGGAAGTAAGCTTTTCTTATTTTCGGACCCATGCGCAAACTTTAGAAAGTCGTTATGACGTAGAATGTGGATACTTTGTTGATTCCATTGATGAAATAAATCACATTTTCTAAAAACTCGTGTTTATTTAGAAATCATGTAAACCTTCTAGAAGCTGTGATTTTAAAAAATGGGGGGAAGTAAGCTCTTCTTATTTCCGGACGCATGCGCAAACTATAGAAGGTCGTTCTTGTAGGACCCCTCCTTTAGGGTCCCCTTGAACTGAACCTGAAACTTTAACAACTTCATACAAACAAATTAGCCATCATAGTTATTGGAAAAATAAAATAAAAAGCGTAAATAACTTAACAAAAATAAGCAAAACCTTAACCTGTCAACCCGATCTGGCTGGTCCATTGTCGCCTTCGTCTTCCGTAGGATCCCTCCAGCAAAGCTCGTATAACCATTGGCGAAGCAACCGTTAGCTTCGCCACCCAACCATAGGCTCATGCTTTCAGTCGCATGGCCTCCCCCGAGCTTTGGGTCGTAGATCTCACACAAGTATTTCAGAAATTCAGCTTGGGCTTCCCTTCCCACCAGGATTTCTAAGCCAAACCCTTAGATAGCAGCAAGTCTTTGAGGCATTCGAAAATTACGACAATCGTCCAAATTATGGGCCCTTTACCCATTCCCTAAGCCTTCCTTATAAAGGAAAATCTCCTGTGACACATGTCGCTTCATGCATAATTAAATATTTTTAATAATTATTTAATTAAAACACTCACCCATACAAGTGTCAGTTTCTCTGGGAAGTGCACCTACACCCCTAAGTTTGCTCTAGTTTGTCCCCCAGATATTTTAATTAACTCCTAGCTTTTAGTTGACTAGGTGTCTAATCTTAGGATTCTATTTTGCTCCTAAATAATGATTTCTATTATTTTAAATGCTCAACAAAAATAACTATTCATGTGCAAATGCCTAAATTATTTTTATGCATTTGCTAAGTAATAATCTAGAGTTATTCTCATAAGTTTTTATGCAGTTAAATTTAACAATCAAACTCACTAGGATCACGGTGCCGCGCCGTTGGGCTCCTACTTCCTTAATTTTAATTCCCTGACATGGCACCACTCCGTCGGGTCCAGTCATCCATGGTTTCCATTCCTTGGCATGGTACCGCATCGTTGGGTCCTTGCGTCCATTCTTTCCGTTCTCGACAGGGTACCGCATCCTCGGGCCCTTCTGCCACCATCTTTCCGTTTTGACTTGCGGGAACTCTTGTAGGGATTTTAGGAATCGTTACCATCCATCCTCCGTCTACATGCTATCTAGGGACTAATGGCGCTGAGGAGTGAGTCCGTTCTCACTGCGCGCCCCTCAACTCGTACGTGACCAGCTCCGTTGTGGCCCACCTCGTACGCTTTCACGCATTCCTCTTGAGCAAGCGGATCAATGCTTATCTGCTCATGCGTGGTATTCTTGTCGGAAGTCGACATCGTCGTCGCTCCCCCTATGTGTGATTTACTCGTACTCTACGACCCTTCATATTCCTTTGTGTGTCCGTTGGTGAACCGTTTCACCTGTCGCTACACACATTTCTCACAAACGTAAATTAGTAGCACTGTCCTCAATAATCACAATTTGGTTTATAAATCTGTTGGTTCATTAAGCATCTATAATTTACTTAATCATTACTCCTTCGTCTAATCACATAATCAATTGCACAGCTAGTCGTTAAGCATCATTCATATGTACAGTTTTCATATCAGAGTTAATCGTTAAACAACATGAAATTGTCCATTCACAATAACTACCCAAATGCACATATATCAATCAATCGTAATCATAAATATACTCAAAATAAAATCATAGGGTTATTTTATTAATGTTTCAAATAGTCAGGTGACTCAGCAGGTGCCCTCAATGTCTATAGTAGTCTAGGGGCACTACAGTTCTGACGTAGAATGTGCATACTTTGTTGATTCCATTTATGAAATAAATCACATTTTCTAAAAACTCGTGTTTTTTAACAAATCATGTAAACCTTCTAGAAGCTGTGATTTTAAAAAACGGGCGGAAGTAAGCTTTTCTTATTTCCGGACACATGCGCAAACTAAAGAAAGTCGTTATTACGTAGAATGTGCATAGTTTGCGCATGCACAAACCATACAAAGTCGTTATGACATAGAATGTGCATACTTTCTTGATTCCATTTATGAAATAAATCACATTTTCTAAAAACTCGTGTTTTTTAAGAAATCATGTAAACCTTCTAGAAGTTGTGATTTTAAAAAACGGGGTGAAGTAAGCTTTTCTTATTTATGGACGCATGCGAAAACTATAGGAAGTAGTTAGTACGTAGAATGTGCTTAGTTTGCGCATGCGCAAACTATAGAAAGTCGTTATGACATAGAATGTGCATACTTTGTTGATTCCATTTATTAAATAAATCACATTTTCAAAAAAATCGTGTTTATTAAGACATCATGTAAACCTTCTAGAAGCTGTGATTTTAAAAAATGGGGGGAAGTAAGCTTTTCTTATTTCCGGACGCATGCGCAAACTATAGAAAGTCGTTATTACGTCGAATGTGCATAGTTTGCGAATGCGCAAACGATACAAAGTCGTTATGACATAGTTTGTTCATACTTTGTTGATTCCATTTATGAAACAAATGACATTTTCTAAAAACTCGTGTTTTTTTAAGAAATCATGTAAACCTTCTAGAAGCTGTGATTTTAAAAAACGGGGGGAAGTAAGCTTTTCTTATTTCCGGACGCATGTGCAAACTATAGAAAGTCGTTATTACGTAGAATGTGCATAGTTTGTTGATTCCATTGATTAAATAAATCACATTTTCTAAAAACTCGTGTTTATTAAGAAATCATGTAAACCTTCTAGAAGCTGAGATTTTAAAAAATGGGGGGAAGTAAGCTTTTCTTATTTCGGGACGCATGCACAAACTATAGAAAGTCGTTATGACGTAGAATGTGCATACTTTGTTGATTCCATTTATGAAATAAATCACATTTTCTAAAAACTCGTGTTTTCTAAGAAATCATGTAAACCTTCTAGAAGCTGTGATTTTAAAAAACTGGCGGAAGTAAGCTTTTGTTATTTCCGGACACATGCACAAACTATAGAAAGTCGTTATTACGTAGAATGTGCATAGTTTGTGCATGCGCAAACCATACAAAGTCGTTATGACATAGAATGTGCATACTTTGTTGATTCCATTTATGAAATAAATCACATTTTCTAAAAAGTCGTGTTTTTTAAGAAATCATGTAAACCTTCTAGAAGTTGTGATTTTAAAAAACGGGGTGGAGTAAGTTTTTCTTATTTCTGGACGCATACAGAAACTATAGAAAGTCGTTAGTACGTAGAATGTGCTTAGTTTGCGCATGCGCAAACTATACAAGGTCGTTATGACATAGAATGTGCATACTTTGTTGATTCCATTTATGAAATAAATCACATGTTCGTAAAACTCATGTTTTTTAAGAAATAATGTAATCCTTCTAGAAGCTGTGATTTTAAAGAACGGGGGGAAGTAAGCTTTTCTTATTTCCGGACGGATGTGCAACCTATAGAAAGTTGTTATGACTTAGAATGTGCATACTTTGTTGATTCCATTTATGAAATAAATCACATTTTCTAAAGACTCATGTTTTTTAAAAATCATGTAATCCTTCTAGAAGCTGTGATTTTAAAAAACGGGGGGAAGTAAGCTTTTCTTATTTCCGGACGCATGCGCAAACTATAGAAAGTCGTTATGACGTAGAATGTGCATACTTTTCTGATTCCATTTATGAAATAAATAACATTTTCTAACAACTCGTTTTTTTTAGGAAATCATGTAAATCTTCTAGAAGCTGTGAATTTAAAAAAAGGGGGGAAGTAAGCTTTTCTTATTTCCGGACGCATGCACAAACTATAGAAAGTCGTTATTACCTAGAATATGCATAGTTTGCACATGCGCAAACTATACAAAGTCGTTATGACATAGAATGTTCATACTTTTTTTATTCCATTTATGAAATAAATGACATTTTCTAAATACTCGTGTTTTTTAAGAAATCATGTAAACCTTCTAGCAGCTGTGATTTTAAAAACCGGGGGGGAAGTAAGCTTTTCTTATTTCCGGACACATTCGCAAACTATAGAAAGTCGTTATTACGTAGAATGTGCATAGTTTGTTGATTCCATTGATGAAATAAATTACATTTTCTTAAAACTCATGTTTTTAAGAAATCATGTAAACCTTCTAGAAGCTGTGAATTTAAAAAAAGGGGGGAAGTAAGCTTTTCTTATTTCCGGACGCATGCGCAAACTATAGAAAGTCGTTATTACGTAGAATGTGCATAGTTTGTTTATTCCATTGATTAAATAAATCACATTTTCAAAAAACTCATGTTTATTAAGACATCATGTAAACCTTCTAGAAGCCGTGATTTTAAAAAATGGGAGGAAGTAAGCTTTTCTTATTTCCGGACGCAAGCGCAAACTATAGAAAGTTGTTATTGCCTAGAATGTGCACAGTTTGCGCACGAGCAAACTATTCAAATTCGTTATGACATAGAATGTTCCTACTTATTTGATTCCATTTATGAAATAAATGACATTTTCTAAAAGCTCATGTTTTTTAAGAAATAATGTAAACCTTCTAGATGCTGTGACTTTAAAAAACGGGGGGAAGTAAGCTTTTCTTATTTCCGGATGCATTCGCAAACTATAGAAATTCGTTATTACGTAGAATGTGCATAGTTTGTTGATTCCATTGATGGAATAAATCACATTTTCTAAAAACTCGTGTTTTTTGAGAAATCATGTAAACCTTCTAGACGCTGTGATTTTAAAAAACGGGGGGAAGTAAGCTTTTCTTATTTCCGGACGCATGTGCAAACTATAAAAAGTCGTTATGACTTAGAAGGTGCATACTTTGTTGATTCCATTTATGAAGTAAATCACATTTTCTAAAAACTCGTGTTTTTTAAGAAATCATGTAAACCTTCTAGAAGCTGTGATTTTAAAAAACGGGTGGAAATGAGCTTTTGTTATTTCCATACGCATGCGCAAACTATAGAAAGTCATTATGACGTAGAATGTGCATACTTTGTTGATTCCTTTTATGAAATAAATCACATTTTCTAAAAACTCGTTTTTTTTAAGAAATCATGTAAACCTTCTAGAAGCTGTGATTTTAAAAAACGGGGGGAAGTAAGCTTTTCTTATTTCCGGACGCATGCACAAACTATAGAAAGTCGTTATGACGTAGAATGTGCATACTTTGTTGATTCCATTTATGAAATAAATAATATTTTCTAAAAACTTGTGTTTTTTAAGAAATCATGTAAACCTTCTAGAAGCTATGAATTTAAAAAAAGACGGGAAATTTGCTTTTCTTATTTCCGGACGCATGCCCAAACTATAGAAAGTTGTTATTACCTAGAATGTGCATAGTTTGTGCACGCACAAACTATACAAAGTCGTTATGACATAGAATGTTCATACGTTTTTTATTCCATTTATGAAACAAATGACATTTTCTAAAAACTCGTGTTTTTTTAAGAAATCATGTAAACCTTCTAGAAGCTGTGATTTTAAAAATTGGGGGAAATTAAGCTTTTCTTATTTCTAGATGCATGTGCAAACTATAGAAAGTCGTTATGACGTAGAATGTGCATAGGTTGTTGATTCCATTGATTAAATAAATCACATTTTCTAAAAACTCGTATTTATTAAGAAATCATGTAAACCTTCTAGAAGCTGAGATTTTAAAAAATGGCGGGAAGTAAGCTTTTCTTATTTCCGGATGCATAAGCAAACTATAGAAAGTCATTATGACTTAGAATGTGCATACTTTGTTGATTTCATTTATGAAATAAATCACATTTTCGAAAAACTCGTGGTTTTTAAGAAATCATGTAAACCTTCTAGAAGCTGTGATTTTAAAAAACTGGCGGAAGTAAGCTTTTCTTATTTCCGGACGCATGCGCAAACTTACGAAAGTCGTGATGACGTAGAATGTGCATACCTTGTTGATTCCATTTATGAAATAAATCACATTTTCTAAAAACTCATGTTTTTTAAGAAATCATGTAAACCTTCTAGAAGCTGTGATTTTAAAAAACTGGCGGAAGTAAGCTTTTCTTATTTCCGGACACATGCGCAAACTATAGAAAGTCGTTATTACGTAGAATGTGCATAGTTTACGCATGCGCAAACCATACAAAGTCGTTATGACATAGAATGTGCATACTTTGTTGATTCCATTTATGAAATAAATCACATTTTCTTAAAACTCACGTTTTTCAAGAAATCATGTAAACCTTCTAGAAGTTGTGATTTTAAAAAACGGGGTGAAGTAAGCTTTTCTTATTTCTGGACGCATACGCAAACTATAGAAAGTCGTTAGTACGTAGAATGTGCTTAGTTTGCGCATGCACAAACAATAGAAAGTTGTTATGACATAGAATGTGCATACTTTGTTGATTCCATTTATGAAATAAATCACATGTTCGTAAAACTCATGTTTTTTAAGAAATCATGTAATCCCTCTAGAAGTTGTGATTTTAAAAAACGGGGGGAAGTAAGCTTCTCTTATTTCCAGACGCATGCGCAAACTATAGAAAGTCGTTATTACATAGAATGTGCATATTTTGTTGATTCCATTGATGAAATAAATCACATTTTCTAAAAACCCTTTTTTTAAGAAATCATGGAAACCTTCTAGAAGCCGTGATTTTAAAAAAAGGGGGGAAGTAAGCTTTTCTTATTTCCGGATGCATGCGCAAACTATAGAAAGTCGTTATGACGTAGAATGTGCATACTTTGTTGATTCCTTTTATGAAATAAATCACATTTTCTAAGAACTCATTTTTTTAAGAAATCATGTAAACTTTCTAGAAGCTGTGATTTTAAAAAACGGGGGGAAGTAAGCTTTTCTTATTTCCGGACACATGCACAAACTATAGAAAGTCGTTATGATGTAGAATGTCCATACTTTGTTGATTCCATTTATGAAATAAATTACATTTTCTAAAAACTCGTGTTTTTTAAGAAATCATGTAAACCTTCTAGAAGCTGTGAATTTAAAAAAGGGGGGGAAGTAAGCTTTTCCTATTTCCGGACGCATGCGCAAACTATAGAAAGTCGTTATTACCTAGAATGTGCATAGTTTGCACATGTGCAAACTATACAAAGTCATTATGACGTAGAATGTGCATACTTTGTTGATTCCTTTTATGAAATAAATCACATTTTCTAAAAACTCGTTTTTTTAAAGAAATCATGTAAAACTTCTAGAAGCTGTGATTTTAAAAAACCGGGGGAAGTAAGCTTTTCTTACTTACGGACGCATGCGCAAACTATAGACAGTCGTTATTACGTAGAATGTGCATAGTTTGCACATGCGCAAACTATACAAAGTCGTTATGACATAGAATGTTCATACTTTTGTGATTGCATTTATGAAATAAATGACATTTTCTAAAAACTCGTGTTTTTTAAGAAATCATGTAAACCTTCTAGAAGCTGTGATTTTAAAAACCGGGGGGAAGTAAGCTTTTCTTATTTGCGGACGCATTCGCAAACTATAGAAAGTCGTTATTACGTAGAATGTGCATAGTTTGTTGATTCCATTGATGAAATAAATCACATTTTCTAAAAACTCATGTTTTTTAAGAAATCATGTAAACCTTCTAGAAGCTGTGAATTTAAAAAAAGGGGGGAAGTAAGCTTTTCTTATTTCCGGACGCATGCGCAAACTATAGACAGTCGTTATTACGTAAAATGTGCATAGTGTGTTTATTCCATTGATTAAATAAATCACATTTTCAAAAAACTCGTGTTTATTAAGAAATCATGTAAACCTTCTAGAAGCTGTGATTTTAAAAAATGGGGGGAAGTAAGCTTTTCTTATTTCCGGACGCTATGCGCAAACTATAGAAAGTCGTTATTACATAGAATGTGCATAGTTTGCGCATGCACAAACGATACAAAGTCGTTATGACATAGTTTGTTCATACTTTGTTGATTCCATTTATGAAACAAATGACATTTTCTAAAAACTCGTGTTTTTTTAAGAAATCATGTAAACCTTCTAGAAGCTGTGATTTTAAAAAATGGGGGGAAGTAAGCTTTTCTTATTTCCGGACGCATGTGCAAACTATAGAAAGTCCTTATTACGTAGAATGTGCATAGTTTGTTGATTCCATTGATTAAATAAATCACATTTTCTAAAAACTCGTGTTTATTAAGCAATCATGTAAACCTTCTAGAAGCTGAGATTTTAAAAAATGGGGGGAAGTAAGCTTTTCTAATTTCTGGACACATGCGCATACTATAGAAAGTCGTTATGACGTAGAATGTCCATACTTTGTTGATTCCATTTATGAAATAAATGACATTTTCTAAAAACTCGTGTTTTCTAAGAAATCATGTAAACCTTCTAGAAGCTGTGATTTTAAAAAACTGGCAGAAGTAAGCTTTTTTTATTTCCGGACACATACGCAAACTATAGAAAGTCGTTATTACGTAGAATGTGCATAGTTTGCGCATGCGCAAACCATACAAAGTCGTTATGACATAGAGTGTGCATACTTTGTTGATTCCATTTATGAAATAGATCACATTTTCTAAAAACTCGTGTTTTTTAAGAAATCATGTAAACCTTCTAGAAGTTGTGATTTTAAAAAACGGGGTGAAGTAAGCTTTTGTTATTTCTGGACGCATACGCAAACTATAGAAAGTCGTTAGTACGTAGAATGTGCTTAGTTTGCGCATGCGCAAAATATAGAAAGTCGTTATGACATAGAATTTGCATGCTTTATTGATTCCATTTATGAAATAAATCACATGTTCGTAAAACTCATGTTTTTTAAGAAATCATGTAATCCTTCTAGAAGCTGTGATTTTAAGAAACAGGGGGAAGTAAGCTTCTCTTATTTCCGGACACATGCGCAAACTATAGAAAATCGTTATGAATTAGAATGTGCATACTTTGTTGATTCCATTTATGAAATAAATCACATTTTCTAAAAAATAATGTCTTTTAAGAAATCATGTAATCCTTCTAGAAGCCGTGATTTTAAAAAATGGGGGGAAGTAAGCTTTCCTTATTTCCGGATGCATGTGCAAACTATAGAATGTCGTTATGACGTAGAATGTGCATACTTTGTTGATTCCATTTATGAAATAAATCATATTTTCTAAAAACTCATGTTTTTTAAGAAATCATGTAAACCTTCAAGAAGCTGGGAATATAAAAAAAGGGGGAAAGTAAGCTTTTCTTGTTTCCGGATGCATGCGCAAACTATAGAAAGTCGTTATTACATAGAATGTGCATAGTTTGCGCATGCGCAAATGACACAAAGTTGTTATGACATAGTTTGTTCATACTTTGTTGATTGCATTTATGAAACAAATGACATTTTCTAAAAACTCGTGTTTTTTTAAGAAATCATGTAAACCGTCTAGAAGCTGTGATTTTAAAAAACAGGGCGAAGTAAGCTTTTCTTATTTCTGGACGCATGTGCAAACTATAGAAAGACGTTATTACGTAGAATGTGCATAGTTTGTTGATTCCATTGATTAAATAAATCACATTTTCTAAAAACTCGTGTTTATTAAGAAATCATGTAAACCTTCTAGAAGATGAGATTTTAAAAAATGGGGGGAAGTAAGCTTTTCTTATTTCTAAACGCTTGCGCAAACTATAGAAAGTCGTTATGACGTAGAATGTGCATACTTTGTTGATTCCATTTATGAAATAAATGACATTTTCTAAAAACTCGTGTTTTCTAAGAAATCATGTAAACCTTCTAGAAGCTGTGATTTTAAAAAACTGGCAGAAGTAAGCTTTTTTTATTTCCGGACACATGCGCAAACTATAGAAAGTCGTTATTACGTAGAATGTGCATAGTTTGCGCATGCGCAAACCATACAAATTCGTTATGACATAGAATGTGCATACTTTGTTGCTTCCATTTATGAAATAAATCACATGTTCGTAAAACTCATGTTTTTTAAGAAATCATGTAATCCTTCTAGAAGCTGTGATTTTAAAAAATGGGGGGAAGTAAGCTTTTCTTATTTCCGGATGCATGTGCAAACTATAGAAAGTCGTTATTACGTAGAATGTGCATAGTTTGTTGATTCCATTGATTAAATAAATCACATTTTCTAAAAACTCGTGTTTATTAAGAAATCATGTAAACCTTCTAGAAGCCGATATTTTAAAAAATGGGGGGAAGTAAGCTTTTCTTATTTCTGGACGCATGCGCAAACTATAGAAAGTCGTTATGACGTAGAATGTGCATACTTTGTTGATTCCATTTATGAAATAAATGACATTTTCTAAAAACTCGTGTTTTCTAAGAAATCATGTAAACCTTCTAGAAGCTGTGATTTTAAAAAACTGGCAGAAGTAAGCTTTTTTTTTATTTCCGGACACATGCGCAAACCATAGAAAGTCGTTATTACGTAGAATGTGCATAGTTTGCGCATGCGCAAACAATACAAAGTTGTTATGACATAGTTTGTTCATACTTTGTTGATTGCATTTATGAAACAAATGACATGTTCTAAAAACTCGTGTTTTTTAAGAAATCATGTAAACCTTCTAGAAGCTGTGATTTTAAAAAATGGGGGGAAGTAAGCTTTTCTTATTTTCGGACGCATGTGCAAACTATAGAAAGTCGTTATTACGTATAATGTGCATACTTTGTTGATTCCATTGATTAAATAAATCACATTTTCTAAAAACTCGTGTTTTTTAAGAAATCATGTAAACCTTCTAGAAGCTGTGATTTTAAAAAACGGGGGGAAGTAAGCTTTTGTTATTTCCGGATGCATGCACAAACTATAGAAAGTCGTTATGACGTAGGAAGTGCATACTTTGTTGATTCCATTTTATAAATAAATCATATTTTCTAAAAACTCGTGTTTTTTAAGAAATCATGTAAACCTTCTAGACGCTGTGAATTTAAAAAAAGGGAGGAAGTAAGCTTTTCTTGTTTCTAGACACATGCACAAACTATAGAAAGTCCTTATTACATAAAATGTGCATAGTTTGCGCATGTGCAAAATATACAAAGTTGTTATGAAATAGAATGTCCATACTTTGTTGATTCAATTTATCAAATAAATGACATTTTCTAAAAACTCATGTTTTTTAAGAAATCATGTAAACATTCTAGAAGCTGTGATTTTAAAAAACGGGGGGAAGTAAGCTTTTCTTATTTCCGGACGCATTCGCAAACTATAGAAAGTCATTATTACGTAGAATGTGCATAGTTTGTTGATTCAATTGATGAAATAAATCACATTTTCTAAAAACACATGTTTTTTCAGAAATCATGGAAACCTTCTAGAAGCTGTGATTTTAAAAAACGGCGGGAAGTAAGCTTTTCTTATTTCCGGACGCATGCGCAAACTATAGAAAGTCGTTATGACGTAGAATAGGCATACTTTGTTGATTCCTTTTATAAAATAAATCACATTTTCTAAAAGCTCATTTTTTTTAAGAAATCATGTAAACCTTCTGGAAGCTGTAATTTTCAAAAATCGGGGTGAAGTAAGCTTTTCTTATTTCCGGACGCATGCACAAACTATAAAAATTTGTTATGACGTAGAATGTGCATACTTTGTTGATTCAATTTATGAAATAAATCACATTTTCTAAAAGCTCATTTTTTTCATGAAATCATGTAAACCTTCTAGAAGCAGTGATTTTAAAAAACTTGCGGAAGTAAGCTTTTCTTATTTTCAGACCCATGCGCAAACTTTAGAAAGTCGTTATGACGTAGAATGTGCATACTTTGTTGATTCCATTGATGAAATAAATCACATTTTCTAAAAACTCGTGTTTATTAAGAAATCATGTAAACCTTCTAGAAGCTGTGATTTAAAAAAATGGGGGGAAGTAAGCTTTTCTTATTTCCGGACGCATGCGCAAACTATAGAAGGTCGTTATGACATAGAATGTGCATACTTTGTTGATTCCATTCATGAAATAAATCACATTTTCTAAAAACTCGTCTTTTTTAAGAAATCATGTAAACCTTCTAGAAGCTGTGATTTTAAAAAACGGACGGAATTAAGCTTTTCTTATTTCCGGACACATGCGCAAACTAAAGAAAGTCGTTATTACGTAGAATGTGCATAGTTTGCGCATGCGCAAACCATACAAAGTCGTTATGACATAGAATGTGCATACTTTGTTGATTCCATTTATGAAATAATTCACATTTTCTAAAAACTGGTGTTTTTTAAGAAATCATGTAAACCTTCTAGAAGTTGTGATTTTAAAAAACCATTAGAGAAATTTTGAGGTCAAAAAAGGGCCTCAAAACAAAGAAAATGTACTATAAAATACAACCAATCACATTCTAGTAAATGACATCATCCCCATTCGTGAGGTGGCACTGCATGAGTTAAGAATGCTTATTTGTCAAATTTTCTATGGTGGATGAAAACACATAGTTAACCAAGGTAGTGGTGTAAGTACTTTTAAGTCATAAAGTAAAGTACTCATAATGATAGTCTTTTCATAAAATACTATTATTGTCATTTTCGAGTAAAGTACTCATAATGAATGTCTTTTCACACTTTCACATAAAATAATATTATTGTCATTTTCAAGTGAAGTACTCTTAATTCATATAGAATAATAATAGATTTAATAAATAATAATAATAATAATAATAATAATGCAATGTGGATTATAATAATATTATTGACATTTTACATGTAAATAAATTCTCAATTAAATTACATTATTAAATTCATGAGATAAGTACTAAATATAAAAAGTCAACATAAAATTAAAAAAAAGCTCTCAAAAATGTTTTTTATTATTTAATTTCATTTGCAAGTTCAAGACAAATAAATGTTAAAGGACAAATACATTTTTGGGAATTTACAATGAATCTTAGTCACATCAATGTTGTCTTATTTTATTAATTTTATTTCTAGTGAATTTTGAAAAGTAACTCAACCATGGTTATTTATATTGTGCATAGAAAATAGTGTGCGAGGTGACTTGTCATATATACCTACCCCATAAAACCCCCAATTCATAATATTTTAATATATCTCATATTTTTGTAGTACATCTCTTAGGAGGCCCTTTTTTGACCTCAAAATATCTCTAATGGGGGTGAAGTGAGCTTTTCTTATTTATGGACGCATACGAAAACTATAGAAAGTCGTTAGTACGTAGAATGTGCTTAGTTTGCGCATGCGCAAACTATAGAAAGTCGTTATGACATAGAATGTGCATACTTTGTTGATTCCATTTATGAAATAAATCACATGTTCGTAAAACTCATGTTTTTTAAGAAATCATGTAATCCTTCTAGAAGCTATGATTTTAAAAAACGGGGGGAAATTAGCTTTTCTTATTTCCGGACGCATGCGCAAACTATAGAAAGTTGTTATTACCTAGAATGTGCACAGTTTGCGCACGAGCAAACTATACAAAGTCATTATGACATAGAATGTTCCTACTTATTTGATTCCATTTATGAAATAAATGACATTTTCTAAAAACTCGTGTTTTTTAAGAAATCATGTAAATCTTCTAGATGCTGTGATTTTAAAAAACGGGGGGAAGTAAGCTTTTCTTATTTCCGGACGCATGTGCAAACTATAGAAAGTCGTTATGACTTAGAAGGTGCATACTTTGTTGATTCCATTTATGCAATAAATAATATTTTCTAAAAAATTCTGTTTTTTAAGACGTAGAAAGTCATTATGACGTAGAATGTGCATACTTTGTTGACTCCTTTTATGAAATAAATCACATTTTCTAAAAACTCGTTTTTTTTAAGAAATCATGTAAACCTTCTAGAAGCTGTGATTTTAAAAAACGGGGGGAAGTAAGGTTTTCTTATTTCCGGACGCATGCGCAAACTATAGAAAGTCGTTATGACGTAGAATGTGCATACTTTGTTGATTCCATTTATGAAATAAATAATATTTTCTAAAAACTTGTGTTTTTTAAGAAATCATGTAAACCTTCTAGAAGCTATGAATTTAAAAAAAGACGGGAACTTTGCTTTTCTTATTTCCGGACGCATGCGCAAATTATAGAAAGTTGTTATTACCTAGAATGCGCATAGTTTGCGCACGCGCAAACTATACAAAGTCGTTATGACATAGAATGTTCATACGTTTTTTATTCCATTTATGAAACAAATGACATTTTCTAAAAACTCGTGTTTTTTTAAGAAATCATGTAAACCCTCTAGAAGCTGTGATTTTAAAAATTGGGGGAAAGTAAGCTTTTCTTATTTCTGGACGCATGTGCAAACTATAGAAAGTCGTTATTACGTAGAATGTGCATAGGTTGTTGATTCCATTGATTAAATAAATCACATTTTCTAAAAACTCGTGTTTATTAAGAAATCATGTAAACCTTCTAGAAGTTGAGATTTTAAAAAATGGCGGGAAGTAAGCTTTTCTTATTTCCGGATGCATGCGCAAACTATAGAAAGTCGTTATGACTTAGAATGTGCATACTTTGTTGATTTCATTTATGAAATAAATCACATTTTCTAAAAACTCGTGGTTTTTAAGAAATCATGTAAACCTTCTAGAAGCTGTGATTTTAAAAAACTGGCGGAAGTAAGCTTTTCTTATTTCCGGACGCATGCGCAAACTTTAGAAAATCGTTATGACGTAGAATGTGCATACCTTGTTGATTCCATTTATGAAATAAATCACATTTTCTAAAAACTCGTGTTTTTTAAGAAATCATGTAAACCTTCTAGAAGCTGTGATTTTAAAAAACTGGCGGAAGTAAGCTTTTCTTATTTCCAGACACATGCGCAAACTATAGAAAGTCGTTATTATGTAGAATGTGCATAGTTTGCGCATGCGCAAACCATACAAAGTCGTTATGACATAGAATGTTCATACTTTTTTGATTCCATTTATGAAATAAATCACATTTTCTAAAAACTCGTGTTTTTTAAGAAATCATGTAAACCTTCTAGAAGCTGTGATTTTAAAAACCGGGGGGAAGTAAGCTTTTCTTATTTCCGGACACATTCGCAAACTATAGAAAGTCGTTATTACGTAGAATGTGCATAGTTTGTTGATTCCATTGATGAAATAAATTACATTTTCTTAAAACTCATGTTTTTAAGAAATCATGTAAACCTTCTAGAAGCTGTGAATTTAAAAAAAGGGGGGAAGTAAGCTTTTCTTATTTCCGGACGCATGCGCAAACTATAGAAAGTCGTTATTACGTAGAATGTGCATAGTTTGTTTATTCCATTGATTAAATAAATCACATTTTCGAAAAACTCATGTTTATTAAGACATCATGTAAACCTTCTAGAAGCTATGGTTTTAAAAAATGGGAGGATGTAAGCTTTTCTTATTTCCGGACGCATGCGCAAACTATAGAAAGTTGTTATTGCCTAGAATGTGCACAGTTTGTGCACGAGCAAACTATTCAAATTCATTATGACATAGAATGTTCCTACTTATTTGATTCCATTTATGAAATAAATGACATTTTCTAAAAACTCATGTTTTTTAAGAAATCATGTAAACCTTCTAGATGCTGTGATTTTAAAAAACGGGGGGAAGTAAGCTTTTCTTATTTCCGGATGCATTCGCAAACTATAGAAATTCGTTATTACGTAGAATGTGCATAGTTTGTTCATTCCATTAATGGAATAAATCACATTTTCTAAAAGCTCGTGTTTTTTGAGAAATCATGTAAACCTTCTAGACGCTGTGATTTTAAAAAACGGGGGGAAGTAAGCTTTTCTTTTTTCCGGATGCATGTGCAAACTATAAAAAGGTGTTTATGACTTAGAAGGTGCATACTTTGTTGATTCCATTTATGAATTAAATCACATTTTCTAAAAACTCGTGTTTTTTAAGAAATCATGTAAACCTTCTAGAAGCTGTGATTTTAAAAAATGGGTGGACATGAGCTTTTGTTATTTCCATACGCATGCGCAAACTATAGAAAGTCATTATGACGTAGAATGTGCATACTTTGTTGATTCCTTTTATGAAATAAATCACATTTTCTTAAAACTCGTTTTTTTTAAGAAATCATGTAAACCTTCTAGAAGCTGTGATTTTAAAAAACGGGGGGAAGTAAGCTTTTCTTATTTCCGAGCGCATGCGCAAACTATAGAAAGTCGTTATGACGTAGAATGTGCATACCTTGTTGATTCCATTTATGAAATAAATAATATTTTCTAAAAACTTGTGTTTTTTAAGAAATCATGTAAACCTTCTAGAAGCTATGAATTTAAAAAAAGACGGGAAGTTTGCTTTTCTTATTTCCGGACGCATGCGCAAACTATAGAAAGTTGTTATTACCTAGAATGTGCATAGTTTTCGCACGCACAAACTATACAAAGTCGTTATGACATAGAATGTTCATACGTTTTTTATTCCATTTATGAAACAAATGACATTTTCTAAAAACTCGTGTTTTTTTAAGAAATCATGTAAACCTTCTAGAAGCTGTGATTTTAAAAATTGGGGGAAAGTAAGCTTTTCTTATTTCTGGATGCATGTGCAAACTATAGAGAGTCGTTATTAAATAAATCACATTTTCTAAAAACTCGTATGTATTAAGAAATCATGTAAACCTTCTAGAAGCTGAGATTTTAAAAAATGGCAGGAAGTAAGCTTTTCTTATTTCCGTATGCATAAGCAAACTATAAAAAGTCGATATGACTTAGAATGTCCATACTTTGTTGATTTCATTTATGAAATAAATCACATTTTCTAAAAACTCGTGGTTTTTAAGAAATCATGTAAACCTTCTAGAAGCTGTGATTTTAAAAAACTGGCGGAAGTAAGCTTTTCTTATTTCCGGACGCATGCGCAAACTTAAGAAAGTAATTATGACGTAGAATGTGCATACCTTGTTGATTCCATTTATGAAATAAATCACATTTTCTAAAAACTCATGTTTTTTAAGAAATCATGTAAACCTTCTAGAAGCTGTGATTTTAAAAAACAGGCGGAAGTAAGCTTTTCTTATTTCCGGACACATGCACAAATTATAGAAAGTCGTTATTACGTAGAATGTGCATAGTTTACGCATGCGCAAACCATACAAAGTCGTTATGACATAGAATGTGCATACTTTGTTGATTCCATTTATGAAATAAATCACATTTTCTGAAAACTCACGTTTTTTAAGAAATCATGTAAACCTTCTAGAAGTTGTGATTTTAAAAAACGGGGTGAAGTAAGCTTTTCTTATTTCTGGACGCATAAGCAAACTATAGAAAGTCGTTAGTACGTAGAATGTGCTTAGTTTGCGCATGCACAAACAATAGAAAGTTGTTATGACATAGAATGTGCATACTTTGTTGATTCCATTTATGAAATAAATCACATGTTCGCAAAACTCATGTTTTTTAAGAAATCATGTAATCCCTCTAGAAGTTGTGATTTTAAAAAACGGGGGGAAGTAAGCCTCTCTTATTTCCGGACGCATGCGCAAACTATAGAAAGTCGTTATGACTTAGAATGTGCATACTTTGTTGATTCCATTTATGAAATAAATCACATTTTCTAAACACTCACGTTTTTTAAGAAATCATGTAAACCTTCTAGAAGCTGTAATTTTAAAAACCGGGGGGAAGTAAGCTTTTCTTATTTCCGGACGGATTCACAAACTATAGAAAGTTGTTATTACATACAATGTGCATAGTTTGTTGATTCCATTGATGAAATAAATCACATTTTCTAAAAACCCTTTTTTTTAAGAAATCATGGAAACCTTCTAGAAGCCGTGATTTTAAAAAAAGGGGGGAAGTAAGCTTTTCTTATTTCCGGATGCATGCGCAAACTATAGAAAGTCGTTATGACGTAGAATGTGCATACTTTGTTGATTCCTTTTATGAAATAAATCACATTTTCTAAGAACTCATTTTTTTAAGAAATCATGTAAACTTTCTAGAAGCTGTGATTTTAAAAAACGGGGGGAAGTAAGCTTTTCTTATTTCCGGACACATGCGCAAACTATAGAAAGTCGTTATGATGTAGAATGTGCATACTTTGTTGATTCCATTTATGAAATAAATTACATTTTCTAAAAACTCGTGTTTTTTAAGAAATCATGTAAACCTTCTAGAAGCTGTGAATTTAAAAAAGGGGGGGAAGTAAGCTTTTCTTATTTCCGGACGCATGCGCAAACTATAGAAAGGCGTTATTACCTAGAATGTGCATAGTTTGCACATGTGCAAACTATACAAAGTCATTATGACGTAGAATGTGCATACTTTGTTGATTCCTTTTATGAAATAAATCACATTTTCTAAAAACTCGTTTTTTTAAAGAAATCATGTAAAATTTCTAGAAGCTGTGATTTTAAAAAACGTGGTGAAGTAAGCTTTTCTTATTTCCGGACGCATGCGCAAACTATAGAAAGTCGTTATTACGTAGAATGTGCATAGTTTGCACATGCGCAGACTATACAAAGTCGTTATGACATAGAATGTTCATACTTTTGTGCTTGCATTTATGAAATAAATGACATTTTCTAAAAACTCGTGTTTTTTAAGAAATCATGTAAACCTTCTAGAAGCTGTGATTTTAAAAACCGGGGGGAAGTAAGCTTTTCTTATTTGCGGACGCATTCGCAAACTATAGAAAGTCGTTATTACGTAGAATGTGCATAGTTTGTTGATTCCATTGATGAAATAAATCACATTTTCTAAAAACTCATGTTTTTTAAGAAATCATGTAAACCTTCTAGAAGCTGTGAATTTAAAAAAAGGGGGGAAGTAAGCTTTTCTTATTTCCGGACGCATGCGCAAACTATAGAAAGTCGTTATTACGTAGAATGTGCATAGTGTGTTTATTCGATTGATTAAATAAATCACATTTTCAAAAAACTCATGTTTATTAAGAAATCATGTAAACCTTCTAGAAGCTGTGATTTTAAAAAATGGGGGGAAGTAAGCTTTTCTTATTTCTGGACACATGCGCAAACTATAGAAAGTCGTTATTACGTAGAATGTGCATAGTTTACGCATGCACAAACGATACAAAGTCATTATGACATAGTTTGTTCATACTTTGTTGATTCCATTTATGAAAGAATAAAATCACAGGTTCTAGAAGGTTTACATGATTTATTAAAAAACACGAGTTTTTAGAAAATGTGATTTATTTCATAAATGGAATCAACAAAGTATGCACATTCTACGTCATAACGACTTTCTATGCTTTGCGCATGGGTCCGGAAATAAGAAAAGCTTACTTCCCCCCGTTTTTTAAAATCACAGCTTCTAGAAGGATTACATGATTTCTTAAAAAACATGAGTTTGTAGAAAATGTGATTTAATTCATCAATGGAATCAACAAAGTATGCACATTCTAGGTAATAACCACTTTCTATAGTTTTTGCATGCGTCTGGAAATAAGAAAAGCTTGCTTCCGCCAGTTTTTTAAAATCACAGCTTCTAGAAGGTTTACATGATTTCTTAAAAAACACGAGTTTTTAGAAAATGTCATTTATTTCATAAATGGAATCAACAAAGTATGCACATTCTATGTGGTAACGACTTTCTAGAGTTTGCACATGCGTCCGGAAATAAGAAAAGCTTAGTTCCTCCTGTTTTTTAAAATCACAGCTTCTAGAATGTTTACATGATTTCTTAAAAAACACAAGTTTTTAGAAAATGTGATTTATTTCATAAATGGAATCAAAAAAGTATGCACATTCTGCGTCATAACGACTTTCTATAGTTTGCGCATGCGTTCGGAAATAAGAAGAGCTTACTTCCCCCCGTTTTTTAAAATCACAGCTTCTAGAAGGTTTACATGATTTCTTAAAAAAACGAGTTTGTAGAAAATGTGATTTAATTCATCAATGGAATCAATAAAGTATGCACATTCTATGTAATAACCACTTTCTATAGTTTGCGCATGCGTCCGGAAATAAGAAAAGCTTGCTTCCGCCAGTTTTTTAAAATCACAGCTTCTAGAAGGTTTACATGATTTCTTAAAAAACACGAGTTTTTAGAAAATGTCATTTATTTCATAAATGGAATCAACAAAGTATGCACATTCTACGTCATAAAGACTTCCTGTAGTTTGCGCATGTGTTCGGAAATTAGAAAAGCTTACTTCCGCCCGTTTTTTAAAATCACAGCTTCTAGAAGGTTTACATGATTTCCTAAAAAATGGGATTTTTTAGAAAATGTGATTTATTTCATCAATGGAATCAACAAACAATGCACATTCTACGTAATAACGACTTTCTATAGTTTGCGCATGTGTCCGGAAATAAGAAAAGATTAATTCCCTTCGTTTTTTAAAATCACAACTTCTAGAAGGTTTACATGATTTCTTAAAAAAAAACGAGTTTGTATAAAATGTGATTTAATTCATCAATAGAATCAACAAAGTATGCACATTCTACGTAATAACCACTTTCTATATTTTGCGCATGCGTCCGGAAATAAGAAAAGGTTACTTCCCCCCGTTTTTTAAAATCACAGCTTCTAGAAGGTTTACTTGATTTCTTAAAAAACACAAGTTTTTAGAAAATGTCATTTATTTTATAAATGGAATAAACAAAGTATGAACATTCTATGTCATAACGACTTTGTATAGTTTGTGCATGCGCAAACTATGCACATTCTATGTAATAACGACTTTCTATAGTTTGCGCACGCGTCCGGAAATAAGAAAAGATTAGTTCCCCCCTTTTTTTAAATTCACAGCTTCTAGAAGGTTTACATGATTTCTTAAAAAACACGAGTTTTTAGAAAATGTGATTTATTTCATAAATGGAATAAAAAAAGTATGCACACTCTACGTCATAACGACTTTCTATAATTTGCGCATGCGTTAGGAAATAAGAAAAGCTTACTTCCCCCCGTTTTTTAAAATCACAGCTTCTAGAAGGTTTACATGATTTCTTAAAAAAAATGAGTTTTTAGAAAATGTGATTTATTTCATCAATGGAATCAACAAACTATGCACATTCTACGTAATAACGACTTTCTATAGTTTGCGCATGCATCCGGAAATAAGAAAAGCTTGCTTCCGCCAGTTTTTTAAAATCACAGCTTCTAGAAGGTTTACATGATTTCTTAAAAAACACGAGTTTTTAGAAAATGTGATTTATTTCATAAATGGAATAAAAAAAGTATGCACACTCTACGTCATAACGACTTTCTATAATTTGCGCATGCGTTAGGAAATAAGAAAAGCTTACTTCCCCCCGTTTTTTAAAATCACAGCTTCTAGAAGGTTTACATGATTTCTTAAAAAAAATGAGTTTTTAGAAAATGTGATTTATTTCATAAATGGAATCAACAAAGTATGCACATTCTATGTCATCACGACTTTCTATAGTTTGTGCATGCGTCCGGAAATAAGAAAAGCTTACTTCACCCTGTTTTTTAAAATCACAGCTTCTAGAAGGTTTACATGATTTCTTAAAAAACGTGATTTTTTAGAAAATGTGTTTTATTTCATCAATGGAATCAAAAAACTATGCACATTCTACGTAATAACGACTTTCTATAGTTTGCGCATGTGTCCGGAAATAAGAAAAGCTTAATTCCGCTAGTTTTTTAAAATCACAGCTTCTAGAAGGTTTACATGATTTCTTAAAAAACACGAGTTTTTAGAAAATGTGATTTATTTAATCAATGGAATCAACAAACTATCCACATTCTACGTCATAACGCCTTTCTATAGTTTGCGCATGCGTCCATAAATAAGAAAAGCTTACTTCCCCCTGTTTTTTAAAATCACAGCTTCTAGAAGGTTTACATAATTTCTTAAAAAACATGAGTTTTTAGAAAATGTGATTTATTTCATAAATGGAATCAACAAGGTATGCACATTCTACGTCATAACGCCTTTCTATAGTTTGCGCATTCGTCCGGAAATAAGAAAAGCTTACTTCCCCCTGTTTTTTAAAATCACAGCTTCTAGAAGGTTTACATGATTTCTCAAAAAACACGAGTTTTTAGAAAATGTGATTTATTTCATAAATGGAATCAACAAAGAATGCACATTCTATGTCATTACGACTTTCTATAGTTTGTGCATGCGTCCAGAAATAAGAAAAGCTTACTTCCCCCCATTTTTTAAAATCACAGCTTCTAGAAGGTTTACATGATTTCTTAAAAAAATGAGTTTGTATAAAATGTGATTTAATTCATCAATGGAATCAACAAAGTATGCACATTCTACGTAATAACCACTTTCTATAGTTTGCGCATGCGTCCGTAAATAAGAAAAGCTTGCTTCCGCCAGTTTTTTAAAATCACAGCTTCTAGAAGGTTTACATGATTTCTTAAAAAACAAAACTTTTTAGAAATTGTCATTTATTTCATAAATGGAATAAACAAAGTATGAACATTCTATGTTATAACGACTTTGTATAGTTTGCGCATTTGCAAACTATGCACATTCTACGTCATAACGCCTTTCTTTAGTTTACGCATGCGTCCGGAAATAAGAAAAGCTTACTTCCCCCTGTTTTTTAAAATCACAGCTTCTAGAAGGTTTACATGAATTCTTAAAAAACATGAGTTTTTATAAAATGTGATTTATTTCATAAATGGAATCAACAAAGTATGCACATTCTACATCATAATGACTTTCTATAGTTTGCGCATCTGTACGGAAATAAGAAAAGCTTACTTCCCCTCGTTTTTTAAAATCACAGCTTCTAGAAGGTTTACATGATTTCTTAAAAAACAAGAGTTTTTAGAAAATGTGATTTATTTCATCAATGGAATCAACAAACTATGCACATTCTACGTAATAACGACTTTCTATAGTTTGCGCATGCATCCGAAAATAAGAAAAGCTTGCTTCCGCCAATTTTTAAAATCACAGCTTCTAGAAAGTTTACATGATTTCTTAAAAAACACGAGTTTTTAGAAAATGTCATTTATTTCATAAATGGAATCAACAAAGTATGCACATTCTACGTCATAATGAATTTTTATAGTTTGCGCATGTGTCCGGAAATAAGAAAAGCTTAATTCCGCCCGTTTTTTAAAATCACAGCTTCTAGAAGGTTTACATGATTTCTTAAAAAATGGGATTTTTTAGAAAATGTGATTTATTTCATCAGTGGAATCAACAAACTATGCACATTCTACGTAATAACGAATTTCTATAGTTTGCGCATGTGTCCGGAAATAAGAAAAGATTAATTCCCTCCGTTTTTTAAAATCACAACTTCTAGAAGGTTTACATGATTTCTTTAAAAAAAACGAGTTTGTATAAAATGTGATTTAATTCATCAATAGAATCAACAAAGTATGCACATTCTACGTAATAACCACTTTCTATATTTTGCGCATGCGTCCGGAAATAAGAAAAGGTTACTTCCCCCCGTTTTTTAAAATCACAGCTTCTAGAAGGTTTACTTGATTTCTTAAAAAACACAAGTTTTTAGAAAATGTCATTTATTTTATAAATGGAATAAACAAAGTATGAACATTCTATGTCATAACGACTTTGTATAGTTTGTGCATGCGCAAACTATGCACATTCTATGTAATAACGACTTTCTATAGTTTGCGCACGCGTCCGGAAATAAGAAAAGATTAGTTCCCCCCTTTTTTTAAATTCACAGCTTCTAGAAGGTTTACATGATTTCTTAAAAAACATGAGTTTTTAGAAAATGTGATTTATTTCATAAATGGAATAAAAAAAGTATGCACACTCTACGTCATAACGACTTTCTATAATTTGCGCATGCGTTAGGAAATAAGAAAAGCTTACTTCCCCCCGTTTTTTAAAATCACAGCTTCTAGAAGGTTTACATGATTTCTTAAAAAAAATTAGTTTTTAGAAAATGTGATTTATTTCATCAATGGAATCAACAAACTATGCACATTCTACGTAATAACGACTTTCTATAGTTTGCGCATGCATCCGGAAATAAGAAAAGCTTGCTTCCGCCAGTTTTTTAAAATCACAGCTTCTAGAAGGTTTACATGATTTCTTAAAAAAAATGAGTTTTTAGAAAATGTGATTTATTTCATAAATGGAATCAACAAAGTATGCACATTCTACATCATAACGACTTTCTATAGTTTGTGCATGCGTTTGGAAATAAGAAAAGCTTACTTCCCCCCATTTTTTAAAATCACAGCTTCTAGAAGGTTTACATGATTTCTTAAAAAACACGAGTTTTTAGAAAATGTGATTTATTTAATCAATGGAATCAACAAACTATCCACATTCTACGTCATAACGCCTTTCTATAGTTTGCGCATGCGTCCAGAAATAAGAAAAGCTTACTTCCCCCTGTTTTTTAAAATCACAGCTTCTAGAAGGTTTACATAATTTCTTAAAAAACATGAGTTTTTAGAAAATGTGATTTATTTCATAAATGGAATCAACAAAGTATGCACATTCTACGTCATAACGCCTTTCTATAGTTTGCGCATTCGTCCGGAAATAAGAAAAGCTTACTTCCCCCTGTTTTTTAAAATCACAGCTTCTAGAAGTGTGATATCCCTCCTTTATGACCATTATGTTAAAAATGAAAATATTGCTGCACTGTAATGCACATAGGAATGAATTTCAGGTTATAATTCTAGAATATTGTATCGATATAGGCTGCATTTTAAGTGTTGAATTGTCTGATGTATTTATAATGCACATAGGAGCCAATTTCAGTTTATAATTCAGGAAGATTGTATCGATCTAGGTTGCATTCAGGCATTGATGGTCTGATATGTATATATATGTAAGGTCACAGCCAAGGAAGAGTTTTTGCAAATGCCAGTCCATGCTATCCGCATTCTGTCTTGGCTCTTTAAGAACAGAATGGCGCCGATGTGAAAGCAGGGCTGCATTGATCTTCACTCCTGCACTAGAACTTGGTAATAATCACCGTTCAGTCGATTTGGGTGTAAATCCTCACATTCCATTTTGGTTAGATAATGTTTATGCTTGGAGTATTACGTTTAAGAGCAAAGCGGCGCCGTTGTGAAATCATGATGGGGAAAAACATTGGGTCACTGTCTTATCCCATTCTAATGTCATTAAACATGTTTGTTTCTGTAGTAGTGTATCTAGCATGGCCGTAGGGTAGTTATATAAATAGACTTACCCTCACAGCGCTATCACTGTAGGTTAATATCCTTTGATAAAAACTATCTCCAACAAAGATAGCGAAAAGAACTTAAGTAATACTTAGTGGTTTAAGTTATTAAACTCACCATGCCCCTTGTTTTCGGCTAAGTTGTCCCTTAGCATTGATGAGCACCTACCAGCAGATCATGCCCTTTCGTGATGGTGGATCTCCCCAAATTCAAGTTCGGTGGGGAATGCCATTTGTCCTCACGGAAAGTATTTTCGCGGGATAAGATCCTACAGTTGTGATGGGAGGGCAAGACTATAAGGCGATACTGATTAGTATTAGTTTTGGGAAAAGAAGCATTTAATAAAGTAATATTTTGCCGTTAGTGAATCTCCCGGATGAAACACCATCTGGTGAATGCGAAGCCACTTGTCCCATACGATAGAGTGCTGAGTGGTGTTAACTTGGACATTTGTCATTCAGCCATGGAAAGACCGACCCTTCTTTAGAGAATGGTTTTCGAATGGAGAGGGGGCGTTATGCTCTATGATTTTGGGGAGCATTGGATCTTTATAAGGGGGAATTTGGCAGAACGCAAGGGGGAGACGACTTAGCCTTAAATTCTTAATTCGATACGGTGTTTGGAGGCGGGACGACTTATGGGAAGCGAGCAAGTGCTGAGATAGATAGGAAGATTGTGTTCTTCGAAATGGAACTGTATCTCTGGAAATCATCTATGGTTTGTAAGTATTGTATTAATTTTTCTCTGTATTTGATTCGAGTTTGCTCGAGAGATAATCGCATTAGGAAACAATTACTGCATATGATTCTTGGTTTTGTGTAAGTCTTTTACTGTCGTTACGGGTAATAAGGATCTTGAAGGGCGATCCAAGATCTGGGTTGGATGACAGAAACTTTGATAATGAAGTCACTCTGCATAGTATTTTAGACAGAGTCTCGGATTAAGATTCCTGATATTTTTCCTTCTTTTTGACTGAGTATTCTTAAGGGTAGTTTCCACATTCTAGTGATCTCATCGCTGAAGGAATGGCAATCTGACCCTTAACTAGGAATCTACCTTGGAGTTATAAAATTGATAGGATCGTCATTCCATTGTAGGGAGATGCGAACACAGTTCTCTTGTTTTGGTATTTATATTATGTATATAATTCACCATCTAAGGATTATGATAAACTGAGTATTATCATACGATCTGTAGATAGACAGATGACTGAGTATATTTCGATTTGGTGGCGCTTGGGATAAACACCATCAGTAAAATAAACCCTGGTGGTTCTGCATTGTTATATTAATCGATGCGTAATATACTCCTTACCCTAGGAGGATTTGCAATCGAACTCTTGGGCCGAGTCACTTTTCTTATGTTATCGTACTCTGTATTGGTGGCAGAGTCCTCTTGCGAAACTTGATTAGTGATCAATTTTTTTTAGGGATCCTACCCTATGGGTGAACGATTATATGGCTAGGTTTTAATTTTTCCATCATCCACCAGACTGCGTATGAGGATAGACGCATGCTGGATAGACTGTCCATCATCTCTGTTTGTTTGTTTTCCTTTTGGTTACTAGATGTCGAGAAATACAGCTAGATTCCCGAGAACACGGATGTTAATAACTGTAAGTGTAAATGCCAGCGATTATTTGTGTACAATGAGTTAGAGTTAGATCTATAACTCTGTTGATTTTATTGTTGAATACTTGGAGAAGAATGTTGCTAGTTGTTACCAGAGACAGATCTCTGATTTTTGTTTAGTCGTTAGCGTTGCTTGTTTGTTTTGACATGATCTCTAGAAGAGATGATTTGAGAAGGAAGAAGATAATTATCGCAACAACCGGTTGACCGGATGTAACACTCTTTGATTAATAAAAGAATATGATTGTGTTTGTGGACGTAGCCCATGGGATGGGTGAACCATGTTATATACTGTCTCGGACATACATGTATTGTTGTGTTGTGTTGTGGATTCTTGTATAAGTATAACTTACGTGTTTTGTCTCCTTTTGTAATATGTATCATGATGAACTTATCGTTCAAATCTATTGGACAAGTTAGTATTTTTAGAAGAAGGCAAGTTCGATAACTGAACATGAGCTCTGTTGTAAATGACTTTGGTTTATTGGTTTATTACTTTTGACTTTACATGTTATTATGGAGAAGATATTCTAGCTTTAAACTTTAGGTATCATTTAGTGATGTCAAGACATTTATGTTCGAATGTTGCATGTCATAAGATAGGGATAGAGTATATAACTTTCTGTTGATAATTATAAGCATTTATATGTATATGTTAAACGGAAGTGTTATGTTGTGATAAATCGATAGCTAATAAGTTATCATACCTCTAACCTAGGTTTGAAAAATATATTTGCAACTATATGAAATTTCCACCATAAATGATTATGAATGATGAAGATAACAATGATTCTAAAGATATGAATGTATATAGTAAGGGATAAACATGCTTAAAGTGAAACCTTAATGAATCTTGTGTAAAGGTCGTGATTTACACTATGTTAGAAATGTGTTCGCTTGAGCAAAGTTTTAGGTAGCTAGTTCTATACAAAAGTGTAGATGGAATTCTTTACCTTTTATGCATGGATTATAGAGTAATTACCTACCTGCCCTTATTAGTTTCAACTCTTGGAAAATACCATGTTTGGTTGTGATTATTTACATTGAATAGGATCATAGGAATTATAATGAAATATAAGATAGGTCAATTCATATGTATAATTGACAATGATGACATTTGGTATTAGTCAACCATTGTTTGTTTATTTGTCGTACATAAACCGAAATAAAAGAATTAAGCATGAATAACATGCTCATCCTATTATCGGAACCAGGGTGAACTTCTTGGTCTTTATCATCATTTAAAGTTAGTTGGAGATTCCACAATTCCAAGGAAATTAAATAAATTGCAAAAGTTCCTTACTATTTCTAACTTTGAACATGTGGGAACGTGACAAGAAGGTTTACATGATTTCTCAAAAAACACGAGTTTTTAGAAAATGTGATTTATTTCATAAATGGAATCAACAAAGAATGCACATTCCACGTCATTACGAATTTCTATAGTTTGTGCATGCGTCCAGAAATAAGAAAAGCTTACTTCCCCCCATTTTTTAAAATCACAGCTTCTAGAAGGTTTACATGATTTCTTAAAAAAATGAGTTTGTAGAAAATGTGATGTAATTCATCAATGGAATCAACAAAGTATGCACATTCTACGTAATAACCACTTTCTATAGTTTGCGCATGCGTCCGGAAATAAGAAAAGCTTGCTTCCGCCAGTTTTTTAAAATCACAGCTTCTAGAAGGTTTACATGATTTCTTAAAAAACAAAAGTTTTTAGAAATTGTCATTTATTTCATAAATGGAATAAACAAAGTATGAACATTCTATGTTATAACGACTTTGTATAGTTTGCGCATTTGCAAACTATGCACATTCTACGTCATAACACCTTTATATAGTTTACGCATGCGTCCGGAAATAAGAAAAGCTTACTTCCCCCTGTTTTTTAAAATCACAGCTTCTAGAAGGTTTACATGATTTCTTAAAAAACATGAGTTTTTATAAAATGTGATTTATTTCATAAATGGAATCAACAAAGTATGCACATTCTACATCATAATGACTTTCTATAGTTTGCGCATCTGTCCGGAAATAAGAAAAGCTTACTTCCCCTCGTTTTTTAAAATCACAGCTTCTAGAAGGTTTACATGATTTCTTAAAAAACACGAGTTTTTAGAAAATGTGATTTATTTCATCAATGGAATCAACAAACTATGCACATTCTACGTAATAACGACTTTCTATAGTTTGCGCATGCATCCGAAAATAAGAAAAGCTTGCTTCCGCCAGTTTTTTAAAATCACAGCTTCTAGAAAGTTTACATGATTTCTTAAAGAACACGAGTTTTTAGAAAATGTCATTTATTTCATAAATGGAATCAACAAAGTATGCACATTCTACGTCATAACGAATTTCTATAGTTTGCGCATGTGTCCGGAAATAAGAAAAGCTTACTTCCGCCCGTTTTTTAAAATCACAACTTCTAGAAGGTTTACATGATTTCGTAAAAAATGGGATTTTTTAGAAAATGTGATTTATTTCATCAATGGAATCAACAAACTATGCACATTCTACGTAATAACGACTTTCTATAGTTTGCGCATGTGTCCGGAAATAAGAAAAGATTAATTCCCTCCGTTTTTTAAAATCACAACTTCTAGAAGGTTTACATGATTTCTTTAAAAAAAACGAGTTTGTATAAAATGTGATTTAATTCATCAATAGAATCAACAAAGTATGCACATTCTACGTAATAACCACTTTCTATAGTTTGCGCATGCGTCCGGAAATAAGAAAAGGTTACTTCCCCCCTTTTTTTAAAATCACAGCTTCTAGAAGGTTTACTTGATTTCTTAAAAAACACAAGTTTTTAGAAAATGTCATTTATTTTATAAATGGAATAAACAAAGTATGAACATTCTATGTCATAACGACTTTGTATAGTTTGTGCATGCGCAAACTATGCACATTCTATGTAATAACGATTTTCTATAGTTTGCGCACGCGTCCGGAAATAAGAAAAGATTAGTTCCCCCCTTTTTTTAAATTCACAGCTTCTAGAAGGTTTACATGATTTCTTAAAAAACATGACTTTTTAGAAAATGTGAATTATTTCATAAATGGAATAAAAAAAGTATGCACACTCTATGTCATAACGACTTTCTATAATTTGCGCATGCGTAAGGAAATAAGAAAAGCTTACTTCCCCCCGTTTTTTAAAATCACAGCTTCTAGAAGGTTTACATGATTTCTTAAAAAAAATGAGTTTTTAGAAAATGTGATTTATTTCATCAATGGAATCAATAAACTATGCACATTCTACGTAATAACAACTTTCTATAGTTTGCGCATGCATCCGGAAATAAGAAAAGCTTGCTTCCGCCAGTTTTTTAAAATCACAGCTTCTAGAAGGTTTACATGATTTCTTAAAAAAAATGAGTTTTTAGAAAATGTGATTTATTTCATAAATGGAATCAACAAAGTATGCACATTCTACGTCATAACGACTTTCTATAGTTTGTGCATGCGTTTGGAAATAAGAAAAGCTTACTTCCCCCCATTTTTTAAAATCACAGCTTCTAGAAGGTTTACATGATTTCTTAAAAAAAATGAGTTTTTAGAAAATGTGATTTATTTCATTAATGGAATCAACAAACTATGCACATTCTACGTAATAATGACTTTCTATAGTTTGCGCATGTGTCCGGAAATAAGAAAAGCTTGCTTCCGCCAGTTTTTTAAAATCACAGCTTCTAGAAGGTTTACATGATTTCTTAAAAAACACGAGTTTTTAGAAAATGTCATTTATTTCATAAATGGAATCAACAAAGTATGCACATTCTACGTCATAACGACTTTCTATAGTTTGCGCATGTGTCCGGAAATAAGGAAAGCTTACTTCCGCCCGTGTTTTAAAATCACAGCTTCTAGAAGGTTTACATGATTTCTTAAAACATGGGATTTTTTAGAAAATGTGATTTATTTCATCAATGGAATCAACAAACTATGCACATTCTACGTAATAACGACTTTCTATAGTTTGCGCATGTGTCCGGAAATAAGAAAAGCTTACTTCCCTCCGTTTTTTAAAATCACAACTTCTAGAAGGTTTACATGATTTCTTAAAAAAAATGAGTTTGTAGAAAATGTGATTTAATTCATCAATAGAATCAACAAAGTATGCACATTCTACGTAATAACCAGTTCTATAGTTTGCGAATGCGTCCGGAAATAAGAAACGGTTACTTCCCCCCGTTTTTTAAAATCACAGCTTCTAGAAGGTTTACTTGATTTCTTAAAAAACACAAGCTTTTAGAAAATGTCATTTATTTCATAAATGGAATGAACAAAGTATGAACATTCTATGTCATAACGACTTTGTATAGTTTGTGCATGCGCAAACTATGCACATTCTATGTAATAACGACTTTCTATAGTTTGCGCACGCATCCGGAAATAAGAAAAGATTAGTTCCCCCCTTCTTTTAAATTCACAGCTTCTAGAAGGTTTACGTGATTTCTTAAAAAAAAAGAGTTTTTAGAAAATGTGATTTATTTCATAAATGGAATCAAAAAAGTATGCACATTCTACGTCATAACGACTTTCTATAATTTGCGCATGCGTTAGGAAATAAGAAAAGCTTACTTCCCCCCGTTTTTTAAAATCACAGCTTCTAGAAGGTTTACATGATTTCTTAAAAGAAATGAGTTTTTAGAAAATGTGATTTATTTCATCAATGGAATCAACAAACTATGCACATTCTACGTAATAACGATTTTCTATAGTTTGCGCATGCGTCCGGAAATAAGAAAAGCTTACTTCCCCCCATTTTTTAAATTCACAGCTTCTAGAAGGTTTACATGATTTCTTAAAAAACAAGAGTTTTTAGAAAATGTGATTTATTTCGTAGATGCAATCAAAAAAGTATGCACATTCTACGTCATAACGACTTTCTATAATTTGCGCACGCGTCCGGAAATAAGAAAAGATTAGTTCCCCCCTTCTTTTAAATTCACAGCTTCTAGAAGGTTTACATGATTTCTTAAAAAACAAGAGTTTTTAGAAAATGTGATTTATTTCATGAATGGAATCAACAAAGTATGCACATTCTACGTCATAATGACTTTCTATAGTTTGCGCATGCGTCCGGAAATAAGAAAAGCTTACTTCCCTCCCTTTTTTAAAATAACTGCTTCTCGAAGGTTTACATGATTTCTTAAAAAAAATGAGCTTTTAGAAAATGTGATTTATTTCGTCAATGGAATCAACAAACTATGCACATTCTACATAATAACCACTTTCTATAGTTTGCGCATGCGTCCAGAAATAAGAAAAGCTTACTTCCCTCCGTTTTTTAAAATCACAGCTTCTAGAAGGTTTACATGATTTCTTTAAAAAAACGAGTTTGTAGAAAATGTGATTTAATTCATCAATGGAATCAACAAACTATGCACTTTCTACGTAATAACGACTTTCTATAGTTTGCGCATGCGTCCGGAAATAAGAAAAGCTTACTTCCCCCCATTTTTTAAATTCACAGCTTCTCGAAGGTTTACATGATTTCTTAAAAAAAACGAGTTTTTAGAAAATGTGATTTATTTCTTCAATGGAATCAACAAACTATGCACATTCTACGTAATAACGACTTTCTATAGTTTGCACATGCGTCCGGAAATAAGAAAAGCTTACTTCCCCCCGTTTTTTAAAATCACAGCTTCTAGATGGTTTACATGATTTCTTAAAAAAAATGAGTTTGTAGAAAATGTGAATTAATTCATCAATGGAATCAACAAAGTATGCACATTCTACGTAATAACCACTTTCTATAGTTTGCGCATGCGTCCGGAAATAGAAAAAGCTTTCTTCCGCCAGTTTTTTAAAATCACAGCTTCTAGAAGGTTTACATGATTTCTTAAAAAAAAAGAGTTTGTAGAAAATGTGATTTAATTCATCAATGGAATCAACAAGTTCTAGAAGGTTTACATGATTTCTTAAAAAACACAAGTTTTTAGAAAATGTCATTTATTTCATAAATGGAATAACCAAAGTATGAACATTCTATGTCATAACTATTTTGTATAGTTTGTGCATGCGCAAACTATGCACATTCTACGTAATAACGACTTTCTATAGTTTGCGCATGCATCCGGAAAGAAGAAAAGCTTACTTCCCCCCATTTTTTAAATTCACAGCTTCTAGAAGGTTTACATGATTTCTTAAAAAACATGAGTTTTTTTAAAATGTGATTTATTTCATAAATGGAATCAACAAAGTATGCACATTCTACATCATAATGACTTTCTATAGTTTGCGCATGTGTCCGGAAATAAGAAAAGATTACTTCCCCCCGTTTTTTAAAATCACAGCTTCTAGAAGGTTTACATGATTTCTTAAAAAACACGAGTTTTTAGAAAATGTGATTTATTTCATCAATGGAATCAACAAACTATGCACATTCTACGTAATAACGACTTTCTATAGTTTGCGCATGCGTCCGGAAATAAGAAAAGCTTAATTCCGCCTGTTTTTTAAAATAACAGCTTCTAGAAGGTTTACATGATTTCTTAAAAAACAAGAGTTTTTAGATAATGTGATTTATTTTATCAATGGAATCAACAACCTATGCACATTCTACGTTAGAACGCCTTTCTATAGCTTGCGCATGCGTCCGAAAATAAGAAAAGCTTACTTCCCCCTGTTTTTTAAAATCACAGCTTCTAGAAGGTTTACATGATTTCTTAAAAAACACGATTTTTTAGAAAATGTGATTTATTTCATAAATGGAATCAACAAAGTATGCACATTCTACGTCATAACTCCTTTCTATAGTTTGCGCATGCTTCCAGAAATAACAAAAGCTTACTTCTCCCTGTTTTTTAAAATCATAGCTTCTAGAAGGTTTACATGATTTCTTAAAAAACATGAGTTTTTAGAAAATGTGATTTATTTCATCAATGGAATCAACAAAGTATGCACATTCTATGTCATAACGACTTTCTATAGTTTGCGCATGTGTCCGGAAATAAGAAAAGCTTACTTCCCCCCCTTTTTTAAAATCACAGCTTCTAGAAGTTTACATGATTTCTTAAAAAAAATGAGTTTTTAGAAAATGTGATTTATTTCATCAATGGAATCAACAAACTATGCACACTCTACGTAATAACGACTTTTTATAGTTTTCGCATGCGTCCGGAAATAAGAAAAGCTTACTTCCCTCCATTTTTTAAAATCACAGCTTCTAGAAGGTTTACATGATTTCTTGAAAAAAACGAGTTTGTAGAAAATGTGATTGAATTCATCAATGAAATGAACAAAGTATGCACATTCTACGTAATAACCACTTTCTATAGTTTGCATATGCGTCCGGAAATAAGAAAAGCTTGCTTCCGCCAGTTTTCTAAAATCGCAGCTTCTAGAAGGTTTACATGATTTCTTAAGAAACACGAGTTTTTAGAAAATGTCATTTATTTCATAAATGGAATAAACAAAGTATGAACATTCTATGTCATAACGACTTTGTATAGTTTGTGCATACGCAAACTATGCACATTCTACGTAATAACGCCTTTCTATAGTTTGCGCATGCGTCCGGAAATAAGAAAAGCTTTCTTCCCCCCGTTTTTTAAATCCACAGCTTCTAGAAGGTTTACATGATTTCTTAAAAAACACAACTTTTTAGAAAATGTGATTTATTTCATAAATGGAATCAACAAAGTATGTACATTCTACGTCATAACGCCTTTCTATAGTTTGCGCATGCGTCCGGAAATAAGAAAAGCTTACTTCCCCCTGTTTTTTAAAATCACAGCTTCTAGAAAGTTTACATGATTTCTTAAAAAACATGAGTTTTTAGAAAATGTGATTTATTTCATAAATGGAATCAACAAAGTATGCACATTCTACGTCATAATGAATTTCTATAGTTTGCGCATGCGTCCGGAAATAAGAAAAGCTTACTTCCCCCCCTTTTTTAAAATAACAGCTTCTAGAAGGTTTACATGATTTCTTAAAAAAAATGAGTTTTTAGAAAATGTGATTTATTTCATCAATGGAATCAACAATCTATGCACATTCTACGTAATAACCACTTTCTATAGTTTGTGCATGCGTCCGGAAATAAGAAAAGCTTACTTCCCTCCATTTTTTAAAATCACAGCTTCTAGAAGGTTTACATGATTTCTTTAAAAAAACGAGTTTGTAGAAAATGTGATTTAATTCATCAATGGAATCAACAAAGTATGCACATTCTACGTAATAACCACTTTCTATAGTTTGCGCATGCGTCCAGAAATAAGAAAAGCTTGATTCCGACAGTTTTTTAAAATCACAGCTTCTAGAAGGTTTACATGATTTCGTAAAAAACACGAGTTTTTAGAAAATGTCATTTATTTCATAAATGGAATCAACAAAACATGAACATTCTATGTCATAATGACTTTGTATAGTTTGCGCATGCGCAAACTATGGACATTGTACTTAATAACGACTTTCTATAGTTTGCGCATGCGTCCGGAAAAAAGAAAAGCTTACTTCCCCCCATTTTTTAAATTCACAGCTTCTAGAAGGTTTACATGACTACTTAAAAAACATGACTTTTTTTAAAATGTGATTTATTTCATAAATGAAATCAACGAAGTATGCACATTCTACATCATAATGACTTTCTATGGTTTGCCCATGTGTCCGGAAATAAGAAAAGATTACTTCCCCCCGTTTTTTAAAATCACAGCTTCTAGAAGGTTTGCATGATTTCTTAAAAAACACGAGTTTTTAGAAAATGTGATTTATTTCATCAATGGAATCAACAAACTATGCACATTCTACGTAATAACGACTTTCTATAGTTTGCGCATGCGTCCGGAAATAAGAAAAGCTTAATTCCGCCAGTTTTTTAAAATAACAGCTTCTAGAAGCTTTACATGATTTCTTAAAAAACAAGAGTTTTTAGAAAATGTGATTTATTTAATCAATGGAATCAACAACCTATGCACATTCTACGTCAGAACGCCTTTCTATAGTTTGCGCATGCGTACGAAAATAAGAAAAGCTTACTTCCCCCTGTTTATTAAAATCACAGCTTCTAGAAGGTTTACATGATTTCTTAAAAAACCCGATTTTTTAGAAAATGTGATTTATTTCATAAATGGAATCAACAAAGTATGCACATTCTACGTCATAACTCCTTTCTATAGTTTGCGCATGCTTCCGGAAATAACAAAAGCTTACTTCTCCCTGTTTTTTAAAATCATAGCTTCTAGAAGGTTTACATGATTTCTTAAAAAACACGAGTTTTTAGAAAATGTGATTTATTTCATAAATGGAATCAACAAAGTATGCACATTCTATGTCATAACGACTTTCTATAGTTTGCGCATGCGTCTGGAAATAAGAAAAGCTTACTTCCCCCCCTTTTTTGAAATCACAGCTTCTAGAAGTTTACATGATTTCTTAAAAAAAATGAGTTTTTAGAAAATGTGATTTATTTCATCAATGGAATCAACAAACTATGCACATTCTTCGTAATAACGACTTTTTATAGTTTGCGCATGCGTCCGGAAATAAGAAAAGCTTACTTCCCTCCATTTTTTAAAATCACAGCTTCTAGAAGGTTTACATGATTTCTTGAAAAAAACGAGTTTGTAGAAAATGTGATTGAATTCATCAATGAAATCAACAAAGTATGCACATTCTACGTAATAACCACTTTCTATAGTTTGCATATGCGTCCAGAAATAAGAAAAGCTTGCTTCCGCCAGTTTTCTAAACTCTCAGCTTCTAGAAGGTTTACATGATTTCTTAAAAAACACGAGTTTTTAGAAAATGTCATTTATTTCATAAATGGAATAAACAAAGTATGAACATTCTATGTCATAACGACTTTGTATAGTTTGCGCATGCGCAAACTATGCACATTCTACGTAATAACGCCTTTCTATAGTTTGCGCATGCGTCCGGAAATAAGAAAAGCTTTCTCCCCCCCGTTTTTTAAATTCACAGCTTCTAGAAGGTTTACATGATTTCTTAAAAAACACGACTTTTTAGAAAATGTGATTTATTTCATAAATGGAATCAACAAAGTATGCACATTCTACATCATAACGCCTTTCTATAGTTTGCGCATGCGTCCGGAAATAAGAAAATCTCACTTCCCCCTGTTTTTTAAAATCAGAGCTTCTAGAAAGTTTACATGATTTCTTAAAAAACACGAGTTTTTAGAAAATGTGATTTATTTCATAAATGGAATCAACAAAGTATGCACATTCTACATCATAATGAATTTCTATAGTTTGCGCATGCGTCCGGTAATAAGAAAAGCTTACTTCCCCCCCTTTTTTAAAATAACAACTTCTGGAAGGTTTACATGATTTCTTAAAAAAAACGAGTTTTTAGAAAATGTGATTTATTTCATCAATGGAATCAACAATCTATGCACATTCTACGTAATAACCACTTTCTATAGTTTGTGCATGTGTCCGGAAATAAGAAAAGCTTACTTCCCTCCATTTTTTAAAATCACAGCTTCTAGAAGGTTTACATGATTTCTTTAAAAAAACGAGTTTGTAGAAAATGTGATTTAATTCATCAATGGAATCAACAAAGTATGCACATTATACGTAATAACCACTTTCTATAGTTTGCACATGCGTCCGGAAATAAGAAAAGCTTGATTCCGCCAGTTTTTTAAAATCACAGCTTCTAGAAGGTTTACATGATTTCTTAAAAAACACGAGTTTTTAGAAAATGTCATTTATTTCATATATGGAATCAACAAAGCATGAACATTCTATGAAATAACGACTTTGTATAGTTTGCACATGCGCAAACTATGGACATTCTACTTAATAACGACTTTCTATAGTTTGCGCATGCGTCCGGAAAAAAGAAAAGCTTACTTCCCCCCATTTTTTAAATTCACAGCTTCTAGAAGGTTTACATGACTTCTTAAAAAACATGACTTTTTTTAAAATATGATTTATTTCATAAATGGAATCAACTAAGTATGCACATTCTACATCATAATGACTTTCTATGGTTTGCGCATGTGTCCGGAAATAAGAAAAGATTACTTCCCCCCGTTTTTTAAAATCACAGCTTCTAGAAGGTTTACATGATTTCTTAAAAAACATGATTTTTTAGAAAATGTGATTTATTTCATCAATGGAATCAACAAACTATGCACATTCTACGTAATAATGACTTTCTATAGTTTGCGCGTGCGTCCGGAAATAAGAACAGCTTAATTCCGCCAGTTTTTTAAAATAACAGCTTCTAGAAGGTTTACATGATTTCTTAAAAAACAAGAGTTTTTAGAAAATGTGATTTATTTAATCAATGGAATCAACAACCTATCCACATTCTACGTCAGAACGCCTTTCTATAGTTTGCGCATGCGTCCGAAAATAAGAAAAGCTTACTTCCCCCTGTTTATTAAAATCACAGCTTCTAGAAGGTTTACATGATTTCTTAAAAAACACGAGTTTTTAGAAAATGTGATTTATTTCATAAATGGAATCAACAAAGTATGCACATTCTATGTCATAACGACTTTCTATAGTTTGCGCATGCGTCCGGAAATAAGAAAAGCTTACTTCCCCCCCTTTTTTAAAATCACAGCTTCTAGAAGTTTACATGATTTCTTAAAAAAAATGAGTTTTTAGAAAATGTGATTTATTTCATCAATGGAATCAACAAACTATGCACATTCTACGTAATAACGACTTTTGATAGTTTGCGCATGCGTCCGGAAATAAGAAAAGCTTAATTCCGCCAGTTTTTTAAAATAACAGCTTCTAGAAGGTTTACATGATTTCTTGAAAAAAACGAGTTTGTAGAAAATGTGATTGAATTCATCAATGAAATCAACGAAGTATGCACATTCTACATAATAACCACTTTCTATAGTTTGCATATGCGTCCGGAAATAAGAAAAGTTTGCCTCCGCCAGTTTTCTAAACTCTCAGCTTCTAGAAGGTTTACATGATTTCTTAAAAAACACGAGTTTTTAGAAAATGTCATTTATTTCATAAATGGAATAAACAAAGTATGAACATTCTATGTCATAATGACTTTGTATAGTTTGCGCATGCGCAAACTATGCACATTCTACGTAATAACGCCTTTCTATAGTTTGCGCATCCGTCCGGAAATAAGAAAAGCTTTCTTCCCCCCGTTTTTTAAATTCACAGCTTCTAGAAGGTTTACATGATTTCTTAAAAAACACGATTTTTAGAAAATGTGATTTATTTCATAAATGGAATCAACAAAGTATGCACATTCTACATCATAACGCCTTTCTATAGTTTGCGCATGCGTCCGGAAATAAGAAAAGCTTACTTCCCCCTGTTTTTTAAAATCACAGCTTCTAGAAGGTTTCCATGATTTCTTAAAAAACACGAGTTTTTAGAAAATGTCATTTATTTCATAAATGGAATCAACAAAGCATGAACATTCTATGTCATAACGACTTTGTATAGTTTGCGCATGCGCAAACTATGGACATTCTACTTAATAACAACTTTGTATAGTTTGCGCATGCGTCCGGAAAAAAGAAAAGCTTACTTCCCCCCATTTTTTAAATTCACAGCTTCTAGAAGGTTTACATGATTTCTTAAAAAACATGAGTTTTTTTAAAATGTGATTTATTTCATAAATGGAATCAACAAAGTATGCACATTCTACATCATAATGACTTTCCATAGTTTGCGCATGTGTCCGGAAATAAGAAAAGATTACTTCCCCCCGTTTTTTGAAATCACAGCTTCTAGAAGGTTTCCATGATTTCTTAAAAATCACGAGTTTTTAGAAAATGTGATTTATTTCATCAATGGAATCAACAAACTATGCACATTCTACGTAATAACGACTTTCTATAGTTTGCGCATGCGTCCGGAAATAAGAAAAGCTTAATTCCGCCAGTTTTTTAAAATAACAGCTTCTAGAAGGTTTACATGATTTCTTAAAAAACAAGAGTTTTTAGAAAATGTGATTTATTTAATCAATGGAATCAACAACCTATGCACATTCTACGTCAGAACGCCTTTCTATAGTTTGCGCATGCATCCGAAAATAAGAAAAGCTTACTTCCCCCTGTTTATTAAAATCACAGCTTCTAGAAGGTTTACATGATTTCTTAAAAAACCCAATTTTTTAGAAAATGTGATTTATTTCATAATTGGAATCACCAAAGTATGCACATTCTACGTCAAAACTCCTTTCTATAGTTTGCGTATGCTTCCGGAAATAACAAAAGCTTACTTCTCCCTGTTTTTTAAAATCATAGCTTCTAGAAGTTTACATGATTTCTTAAAAAAAATGAGTTTTTAGAAAATGTGATTTATTTCATCAATGGAATCAACAAACTATGCACATTCTACGTAATAATGACTTTTTATAGTTTGCGCATGCGTCCGGAAATAAGAAAAGCTTACTTCCCTCCATTTTTTAAAATCACAGCTTCTAGAAGGTTTACATTATTTCTTGAAAAAAACGAGTTTGTAGAAAATGTGATTGAATTCATCAATGCAATCAACAAAGTATGCACATTCTACTTAATAACCACTTTCTATAGTTTGCATATGCGTCCGGAAATAAGAAAAGCTTGCTTCCGCCAGTTTTCTAAAATCGCAGCTTCTAGAAGGTTTACATGATTTCTTAAAAAACACGACTTTTTAGAAAATGTGATTTATTTCATAAATGGAATCAACAAAGTATGCACATTCTACGTCATAACGCCTTTCTATAGTTTGCGCATGCGTCCGGAAATAAGAAAAGCTTACTTCCCCCTGTTTTTTAAAATCACAGCTTCTAGAAGGTTTACATGATTTCTTGAAAAACACGAGTTTTTAGAAAATGTGATTTATTTCATAAATGGAATCAACAAAGTATGCACATTCTACGTCATAATGAATTTCTATAGTTTGCGCATGCGTCCGGAAATAAGAAAAGCTTACTTCCCCCCCTTTTTTTAAATAACAGCTTCTAGAAGGTTTACATGATTTCTTAAAAAAAACGGGTTTTTAGAAAATTTGATTTATTTCATCAATGGAATCAACAATCTATGCACATCTTACGTAATAACCACTTTCTATAGCTTGTGGATGAGTCCGGAAATAAGAAAAGCTTACTTCCCTCCATTTTTTAAAATCACAGCTTCTAGAAGGTTTACATGATTTCTTTAAAAAAACGAGTTTGTAGAAAATGTGATTTAATTCATCAATGGAATCAACAAAGTATGCACATTCTAAGTAATAACCACTTTCTATAGTTTGCGCATGCGTCCGGAAATAAGAAAAGCTTGATTCCGCCAGTTTTTTAAAATCACGGCTTCTAGAAGGTATACATGATTTCTTAAAAAACCCGAGTTTTTAGAAAATGTCATTTATTTCATAAATGGAATAAAAAACGTATGCACATTCTATGTAATAATAATTTCTATAGTTTGCGCATCCATCTGGAAATAAGAAAAGCTTAATTCCGCCGGTTTTTTAAAATCACAGCTTCTAGAAGGTTTACATGATTTCTTAAAAAACACGAGTTTTTAGAAAATTTGATTTATTTCATAAATGGAATCAACAAAGTATGCACATTCTACGTCATAACGACTTTCTATAGTTTGCGCATGCATCCGGAAATAAGAAAAGCTTACTTCCCCCCCTTTTTTAAAATCACAACTTTTAGAAGGTTTACATGATTTCTTAAAAAAAACGAGTTTTTAGAAAATGTTATTTATTTCATCAATGGAATCAACAAACTATGCACATTCTACATAATAACGACTTTCTATAGTTTGCGCATGCGCCCGGAAATAAGAAAAGCTTACTTCCCCCCATTTTTTAAAATCACAGCTTCTAGAAGGTTTACATGATTTCTTAAAAAAAATGAGTTTGTAGAAAATGTGATTTAATTCATCAATGGAATCAACAAATTATGCACATTCTACTTAATAACCACTTTCTATAGTTTGCGCATGCGTCCGGAAATAAGAAAAGCTTGCTTCCGCCAGTTTTTTAAAATCACAGGTTCTAGAAGGTTTACATGATTTCTTAAAAAACACGAGTTTTTAGAAAATGTCATTTATTTCATAAATGGAATCAACAAAGTATGAACATTCTATGTCATAACTACTTTGTATAGTTTGCGCATGCATAAACTATGCACATTCTACGTAATAACGACTTTCTATAGTTTGCGCATGCATCCGGAAATAAGAAAAGCTTACTTCCCTCCGTTTTTTAAAATCACAGCTTCTAGAAGGTTTACATGATTTCTTAAAAAACACGAGTTTTTATAAAATGTGATTAATTTCATAAATGGAATCAACAAAGTATGCACATTCTACGGCATAACGCCTTTCTATAGTTTGTGCATGCGTCCGGAAAGAAGAAAAGCTTACTTCCCCCTGTTTTTTAAAATCACAGCTTCTAGAAGGTTTACATGATTTCTTAAAAAACATGAGTTTTTAGAAAATGTCATTTATTTCATAAATGGAATCAACAAAGTATGCACATCCTATGTCATAACGACTTTCTATAGTTTGCGCATGCTTCCGGAAATAAGAAAACCATACTTCCCCCCCTTTTTTAAAATCACAACTTCCAGAAGGTTTACATGATTTCTTAAAAAACGTGATTTTTTAGAAAATGTGATTTATTTCATCAAGCGAATCAACAAACTATGCACATTCTACGTAATAACGACTTTCTATAGTTTGCGCATGTGTTCGGAAATAAGAAAAGCTTAATTCCGCCAGTTTTTTAAAATCACAACTTCTAGAAGGTTTACATGATTTCTTAAAAAACATGAGTTTTTAGAAAATGTGATTTATTTAATCAATGGAATCAACAAACTATGCACATTCTACGTCATAACTCCTTTCTATAGTTTGTGCATGCGTCCAAAAATAAGAAAAGCTTACTTCCCACTGTTTTTTAAAATCACAACTTCTAGAAGGTTTGCATGATTTCTTAAAAAACAAGAGTTTTTAGAAAATGTGATTTACTTCATAAATGGAATCAACAAAGTATGCAGATTCTACGTCATAACGCCTTTCTATAGTTTGCGCATGCGTCCGGAAATAAGAAAAGCTTACTTCGCCCTGTTTTTTAAAATCACAGCTTCTAGTAGGTTTACATGATTTCTTAAAAAACACGAGTTTTAGGAAAATGTGATTTATTTCATAAATGGAATCAACAAAGTATGCACATTCTACATCATAATGAATTTCTATAGTTTGTGCATGCGTCTGGAAATAAGAAAAGCTTACTTCCCCCCCTTTTTTTAAATAACAGCTTCTAGAAGGTTTACATCATTTCTTAAAAAACACGAGCTTTTAGAAAATGTCATTTATTTCATAAATGGAATAACCAAAGTATGAACATTCTATGTCATAACGACTTTGTATAGTTTGTGCATGCGCAAACTATGCACATTATACGTAATAATGACTTTCTATAGTTTGCGCATGCGTCCGGAAATAAGAAAAGCTTACTTCCCCCCATTTTTTAAATTCACAGCTTCTAGAAGATTTACATGATTTCTTATAAAACATGAGTTTTTATAAAATGTGATTTATTTCATAAATGGAATCAACAAAGTATGCACATTCTACGTCATAACGACTTTCGATAGTTTGCGCATGTGTCCGGAAATAAGAAAAGCTTACTTCCGCCAGTTTTTTAAAATAACAGCTTCTAGAAGGTTTACATGATTTCTTAAAAAACATGAGTTTTTAGAAAATGTGATTTATTTAATCAATGGAATCAACAACCTATGCACATTCTACGTCAGAACGTCTTTCTATAGTTTGCGCATGCGTCCGGAAATAAGAAAAGCTTACTTCCCCGTATTTTTTAAAATCACAGCTTCTAGAAGGTTTACATGATTTCTTTAAAAAAACAAGTTTGTAGAAAATGTGATTTAATTCATCAATGGAATCAACAAAGTATGCACATTCTACGTAATAACCACTTTCTATAGTTTGCGCATGCGTCCGGAAATAAGAAAAGCTTGATTCCGCCAGTTTTTTAAAATCACAGCTTCTAGAAGGTTTACATGATTTCTTAAAAAACACGAGTTTTTAGAAAATTTGATTTATTTCATAAATGGAATCAAAAACGTATGCACATTCTACGTAATAATAATTTCTATAGTTTGCGCACCTGTCCGGAAATAAGAACAGCTTAATTCCGCCTGTTTTTTAAAATCACAGCTTCTAGAAGGTTTACATGATTTCTTAAAAAACATGAGTTTTTAGAAAATGTGATTTATTTAATCAATGGAATCAACAAACTATGCACATTCTATGTCATAACGCCTTTCTATAGTTTGTGCATGCGTCCAAAAATAAGAAAAGCTTACTTCCCACTGTTTTTTAAAATCACAACTTCTAGAAGGTTTGCATGATTTCTTAAAAAACAAGAGTTTTTAGAAAATGTGATTTACTTCATAAATGGAATCAACAAAGTATGCAGATTCTACGTCATAACGCCTTTCTATAGTTTGCGCATGCGTCCGGAAATAAGAAAAGCTTACTTCGCCCTGTTTTTTAAAATCAGAGCTTCTAGAAGGTTTACATGATTTCTTAAAAAACACGAGTTTTTAGAAAATGTCATTTATTTCATAAATGGAATAACCAAAGTATGAACATTCTATGTCATAACGACTTTGTATAGTTTGTGCATGCGCAAACTATGCACATTATACGTAATAATGACTTTCTATAGTTTGCGCATGCGTCCGGAAATAAGAAAAGCTTACTTCCCCCCGTTTTTTAAATTCACAGCTTCTAGAAGATTTACATGATTTCTTAAAAAACATGAGTTTTTATAAAATGTGATTTATTTAATAAATGGAATCAACAAAGTATGCACATTCTACGTCATAACGACTTTCGATAGTTTGCGCATGTGTCCGGAAATAAGAAAAGATTAGTTCCCCCCTTCTTTTAAATTCACAGCTTGTAGAAGGTTTACATGATTTCTTAAAAAACAAGAGTTTTTAGAAAATGTGATTTATTTCATAAATGGAATAAAAAAAGTATGCACATTCTACATCATAACGACTTTCTATAATTTGCGCATGCGTTAGGAAATAAGAAAAGCTTACTTCCCCCCGTTTTTTAAAATCACAGCTTCTAGAAGGTTTACATGATTTCTTAAAAGAAATGAGTTTTTAGAAAATGTGATTTATTTCATCAATGGAATCAACAAACTATGCACATTCTACGTAATAACGATTTTTTATAGTTTGCGCATGCGTCCGGAAATAAGAAAAGCTTACTTCCCCCAATTTTTTAAATTCACAGCTTCTAGAAGGTTTACATGATTTCTTAAAAAAAACGAGTTTTTAGAAAATGTGATTTATTTCATCAATGGAATCTACAAACTATGCACATTCTACGTAATAACGACTTTCTATAGTTTGCACATGCGTCCGGAAATAAGAAAAGCTTACTTCCCTCCGTTTTTTAAAATCACAGCTTCTAGAAGGTTTACATGATTTCTTAAAAAAAATGAGTTTGTAGAAAATGTGAATTAATTCATCAATGGAATCAACAAAGTATGCACATTCTACGAAATAAGAAAAGCTTGCTTCCGCCAGTTTTTTAAAATCACAGCTTCTAGAAGGTTTACATGATTTCTTAAAAAAAATGAGTTTGTAGAAAATGTGATTTAATTCATCAATGGAATCAACAAAGTATGCGCATTCTACGTAATAACCACTTTCTATAGTTTGCGCATGTGTCCGGAAATAAGAAAAGCTTGCTTCTGCCAGTTTTTTAAAATCACAGCTTCTAGAAGGTTTACATGATTTCTTAAAAAACACAAGTTTTTAGAAAATGTCATTTATTTCATAAATGGAATAACCAAAGTATGAACATTCTATATCATAACGACTTTGTATAGTTTGTGCATGCGCAAACTACGCACATTCTACGTAATAACGACTTTCTATAGTTTGCACATGCGTCCGGAAATAAGAAAAGCTTACTTCCCCCCATTTTTTAAATTCACAGCTTCTAGAAGGTTTACATGATTTCTTAAAAAACATGAATTTTTAGAAAATGTGATTTATTTTATAAATGGAATCAACAAAGTATGCACATTCTACATCATAATGAGTTTCTATAGTTTGCGCATGTGTCCGGAAATAAGAAAAGATTACTTCCCCCCGTTTTTTAAAATCACAGCTTCTAGAAGGTTTACATGATTTCTTAAAAAACACGAGTTTTTAGAAAATGTGATTTATTTCATCAATGGAATCAACAAACTATGCACATTCTATGTAATAACAACTTTCTATAGTTTGCGCATGCGTCCGGAAATAAGAAAAGCTTGCTTCCGCCAGTTTTTGAAAATAACAGCTTCTAGAAGGTTTACATGATTTCTCAAAAAACATGAGTTTTCAGAAAATGTGATTTATTTAATCAATGGAATCAACAAGCTATGCACATTCTACGTCAGAACGTCTTTCTATAGTTTGCGCATGCGTCCGGAAATAAGAAAAGCTTACTTCCCCCTATTTTTTAAAATCACAGCTTCTAGAAGGTTTACATGATTTTTTAAAAAACACGATTTTTTAGAAAATGTGATTTATTTCATAAATGTAATCAACAAAGTATGCACATTCTATGTCATAACTCCTTTCTATAGTTTGCGCATGCGTCCGGAAATAAGAAAAGCTTACTTCCCCCTGTTTTTTAAAATCATAGGTTCTAGAAGGTTTACATGATTTCTTAAAAAACACGAGTTTTTAGAAAATGTGATTTATTTCATAAATCGAATCAACAAAGTATGCACATTCTATGTCATAACGACTTTCTATAGTTTGCGCATGCGTCCGGAAATAAGAAAAGCTTACTTCCCCCCCTGTTTTAAAATCACAGATTCTAGAAGGTTTACATGATTTCTTAAAAAAAATGAGTTTTTAGAAAATGTGATTTATTTCATCAATGGAATCAACAAACTATGCACATTCTACGTAATAATGACTTTTTATAGTTTGAGCATGTGTCCGGAAATAAGAAAAGCTTACTTCCCTCCATTTTTTAAAATCACAACTTCTAGAAGGTTTACATGATTTCTTAAAAAAAACGAGTTTGTAGATAATGTGATTGAATTAATCAATGGAATCAACAAAGTATGCACATTCTACGTAATAACCACTTTCTATAGTTTGCGTATGCGTCCGGAAATAAGAAAAGCTTGCTTCCGCCGGTTTTTTAAAATCACAGCTTCTAGAAGGTTTACATGATTTCTTAAAAAACACGAGTTTTTAGAAAATGTCATTTATTTCATAAATGGAATAAACAAAGTATGAACATTCTATGTCATAACGACTTTGTATAGTTTGCGCATGCGCAAACTATGCACATTCTATGTAATAACACCTTTCTATAGTTTGCGCATGCGTCCGGAAATAAGAAAAGCTTACTTGCCCCCGTTTTTTAAATTCACACCTTCTAGAAGGTTTACATGATTTCTTAAAAAACACGGCTTTTTAGAAAATGTGATTTATTTCATAAATGGAATCAACAAAGTATGCACATTCTACGTCATAACGCCTTTCTATACTTTGCGCATGCATCCGGAAATAAGAAAAGCTTAATTCCGCCAGTTTTTTAAAATCACAGCTTCTAGAAGGTTTACCTGATTTCTTGAAAAACATGAGTTTTTAGAAAATGTGATTTATTTCATAAATGGAATCAACAAAGTGTGCACATTCTATGTCATAACGACTTTGTATAGATTGTGCATGCGCAAACTATGCACATTCTATGTAATAACGACTTTCTATAGTTTGCGCATGCGTCCGGAAATAAGAAAAGATTAGTTCCCCCCTTTTTTAAAATTCACAGCTTCTAGAAGGTTTACATGATTTCTTAAAAAACACGAGTTTTTATAAAATGTGATATATTTCATAATGGAATCAACAAAGTATGCACATTCTACGTAATAACGACTTTCTATAGTTTGCGCATGCGTCCGGAAATAAGAAAAGTTTACTTCCCCCGGTTTTTTAAATTCACAGCTTCTAGAAGGTTTACATGATTTCTTAAAACAGACGAGTTTTTAGAAAATGTGAGTTATTTCATAAATGGAATCAGAAAAGTATGCACATTCTACGTCATAACGACTTTCTATAGTTTGCGCATGCGTCCGGAACTAAGAAGAGCTTACTTCCCCCCGTTTTTTAAAATCACAGCTTCTAGAAGGTTTACATGATTTCTTAAAAAACACAAGTTTTTAGAAATGTCATTTATTTCATAAATGGAATCAACAAAGTATGAACATTCTATGTCATAACGACTCTGTATAGTTTGTGCATGCACAAACTATGCACATTCTATGTAATAACGAATTTCTATAGTTTGCGCATGCATCCGGAAAGAAGAAAAGATTAGTTCCCCCCTTTTTTTAAATTCACAGCTTCCAGAAGGTTTACATGATTTCTTTAAAAACACGATATTTTAGAAAATATGATTTATTTCATAAATGGAATCAAAAACGTATGCACATTCTACGTAATAACAATTTCTATAGTTTGCGCATGCGTTCGAAAATAAGAAAAGCTTAATTCCGTGAGTTTTTTAAAATCCCAACTTCTAGAAGGTTTACATGATATCTTAAAAAACATGAGTTTTTAGAAAATTTGATTTATTTCATAAATGGAATCAACAAAGTATGCACATTCTACGTCATAACGACTTTCTATAGTTTGCGCATGCATCCGGAAATAAGAAAAGCTTACTTCCCCCCCTTTTTTAAAATCACAACTTCTAGAAGGTTTACATGATTTCTTAAAAAAAACGAGTTTTTAGAAAATGTTATTTATTTAATCAATGGAATCAACAAACTATGCACATTCTACGTAATAACGACTTTCTATAGTTTGCGCATGCGTCCGGAAATGAGAAAATCTTACTTCCTCCCGTTTTTTAAAATCACATCTTCTAGAAGGTCTACATGATTTCTTAAAAAAATCGAGTTTGTAGAAAATGTGATTTAATTCATCAATGGAATCAACAAAGTATGCACATTCTACGTAATAACCACTTTCTATAGTTTGCGAATGCTTCCGGAAATAAGAAAAGCTTGCTTCCGCCAGTTTTTTAAAATCACAGATTCTAGAAGGTTTACCTGATTTCTTAAAAAACACGAGTTTTTAGAAAATGTCATTTATTTCATAAATGGAATCAACAAAGTATGAACATTCTATGTCATAACTACTTTGTATAGTTTGCGCATGCGCAAACTATGCACATTCTACGTAATAACGACTTTCTATACTTTGTGCATGCATCCGGAAATAAGAAAAGATTCCTTCCCTCCGTTCTTTAAAATCACAGCTTCTAGAAGGTTTACATGATTTCTTAGAAAACACAAGATTTTATAAAATGTGATTTATTTCATAAATGGAATCAACAAAGTATGCACATTCTGAGTCATAACGCCTTTCTATAGTTTGTGCATTCGTCCGGAAATAAGAAAAGCTTACTTCCCCCTGTTTTTTAAAATCACAGCTTCTAGAAGGTTTACATGATTTCTTAAAAAACACGAGTTTTTAGAAAATGTCATTTATTTCATAAATGGAATCAACAAAGTATGCACATTCTACGCCATAACGAGTTTCTATAGTTTGCGCATGTGTCCGGAAATAAGAAAAGCTTACTTCCGCCCCTTTTTTTAAATCACAACTTCTAGAAGGTTTACATGATTTCTTAAAAAATGGGATTTTTTAGAAAATGTGATTTATTTCATCAATGGAATCAACAAACTATGCACATTCTAAATAATAACGACTTTCTATAGTTTGCGCATGTGTCCGGAAATAAGAAAAGGTTAATTCCCTCCGTTTTTTAAAATCACAACTTCTAGAAGGTTCACATGATTTCTTTAAAAAAAACGAGTTTGTATAAAATGTGATTTAATTCATCAATAGAATCAACAAAGTATGCACATTCTATGTAATAACCACTTTCTATAGTTTGCGCATGCGTCCGGAAATAAGAAAAGGTTACTTCCCCCCGTTTTTTAAAATCACAGCTTCTAGAAGGTTTACTTGATTTCTTAAAAAACACAAGTTTTTAGAAAATGTCATTTATTTTATAAATGGAATAAACAAAGTATGAACATTCTATGTCATAACGACTTTGTATAGTTTGTGCATGCGCAAACTATGCACATTCTATGTAATAACGACTTTCTATAGTTTGCGCACGCGTCCGGAAATTAGAAAAGATTAGTTCCCCCCTTTTTTTAAATACACAGCTTCTAGAAGGTTTACATGATTTCTTAAAAAACACGAGTTTTTAGAAAATGTGATTTTTTTCATAAATGGAATAAATAAAAGTATGCACACTCTACATCATAACGAATTTCTATAATTTGCGCATGCGTTAGGAAATAAGAAAACCTTACTTCCCCCCATTTTTTAAAATCACAGCTTCTAGAAGGTTTACATGATTTCTTAAAAAAAATGAGTTTTTAGAAAATGTGATTTATTTCATCAATAGAATCAACAAACTATGCACATTCTATGTAATAACGACTTTCTATAGTTTGCGCATGCATCCGGAAATAAGAAAAGCTTGCTTCCGCCAGTTTTTTAAAATCACAGCTTCTAGAAGGTTTACATGATTTCTTAAAAAAAATGAGTTTTTAGAAAATGTGATTTATTTCATAAATGGAATCAACAAAGTATGCACATTCTACGTCATAACGACTTTCTATAGTTTGTGCATGCGTTTGGAAATAAGAAAAGCTTACTTCCCCCCATTTTTTAAAATCACAGCTTCTAGAAGGTTTACATGATTTCTTAAAAAAAATGAGTTTTTAGAAAATGTGATTTATTTCATCAATGGAATCAACAAACTATGCACATTCTACGTAATAACGACTTTCTATAGTTTGCGCATGTGTCCGGAAATAAGAAAAGCTTGCTTCCGCCAGTTTTTTAAAATCACAGCTTCTAGAAGGTTTACATGATTTCTTAAAAAACACGAGTTTTTAGAAAATGTCATTTATTTCATAAATGGAATCAACAAAGTATGCACATTCTACGTCATAACGACTTTCTATAGTTTGCGCATGTGTCCGGAAATAAGAAAAGCTTACTTCCGCCCGTGTTTTAAAATCACAGCTTCTAGAAGGTTTACATGATTTCTTAAAAAATGGGATTTTTTAGAAAATGTGATTTTTTAGAAAATGTGATTTATTTCATCAATGGAATCAATAAACTATGCACATTCTACGTAATAACGACTTTCTATAGTTTGCGGATGTGTCCGGAAATAAGAAAAGCTTACTTCCCTCCGTTTTTTAAAATCACAACTTCTAGAAGGTTTACATGATTTCTTAAAAAAAATGAGTTTGTAGAAAATGTGATTTAATTCATCAATAGAATCAACAAAGTATGCACATTCTACGTAATAACCACTTTCTATAGTTTGCGCATGCGTCTGGAAATAAGAAAAGGTTACTTCCCCCCGTTTTTTAAAATCACAGCTTCTAGAAGGTTTACTTGATTTCTTAAAAAACACAAGCTTTTAGAAAATGTCATTTATTTCATAAATGGAATGAACAAAGTATGAACATTCTATGTCATAATGACTTTGTATAGTTTGTGCACGCGCAAACTATGCACATTCTATGTAATAACGACTTTCTATAGTTTGCGCACACGTCCGGAAATAAGAAAAGATTAGTTCCCCCCTTCTTTTAAATTCACAGCTTGTAGAAGGTTTACATCATTTCTTAAAAAACAAGAGTTTTTAGAAAATGTGATTTATTTCATAAATGGAATAAAAAAAGTATGCACATTCTACGTCATAACGACTTTCTATAATTTGCGCATGCGTTAGGAAATAAGAAAAGCTTACTTCCCCCCGTTTTTTAAAATCACAGCTTCTAGAAGGTTTACATGATTTCTTAAAAGAAATGAGTTTTTAGAAAATGTGATTTATTTCATCAATGGAATCAACAAACTATGCACATTCTACGTAATAACGATTTTCTATAGTTTGCGCATGCGTCTGGAAATAAGAAAAGCTTACTTCCCCCAATTTTTTAAATTCACAGCTTCTAGAAGGTTTACATGATTTCTTAAAAAAAACGAGTTTTTAGAAAATGTGATTTATTTCATCAATGGAATCTACAAACTATGCACATTCTACGTAATAACGACTTTCTATAGTTTGCACATGCGTCCGGAAATAAGAAAAGCTTACTTCCCTCCGTTTTTTAAAATCACAGCTTCTAGAAGGTTTACATGATTTCTTAAAAAAAATGAGTTTGTAGAAAATGTGAATTAATTCATCAATGGAATCAACAAAGTATGCACATTCTACGTAATAACCACTTTCTATAGTTTGCGCATGCGTCCGGAAATAAGAAAAGCTTGCTTCCGCCAGTTTTTTAAAATCACAGCTTCTAGAAGGTTTACATGATTTCTTAAAAAAAATGAGTTTGTAGAAAATGTGATTTAATTCATCAATGGAATCAACAAAGTATGCGCATTCTACGTAATAACCACTTTCTATAGTTTGCGCATGTGTCCGGAAATAAGAAAAGCTTGCTTCTGCCAGTTTTTTAAAATCACAGCTTCTAGAAGGTTTACATGATTTCTTAAAAAACACAAGTTTTTAGAAAATGTCATTTATTTCATAAATGGAATAAAAAAAGTATGAACATTCTATGTCATAACGACTTTGTATAGTTTGTGCATGCGCAAACTACGCACATTCTACGTAATAACGACTTTCTATAGTTTGCGCATGCGTCCGGAAATAAGAAAAGCTTACTTCCCCCCATTTTTTAAATTCACAGCTTCTAGAAGGTTTACATGATTTCTTAAAAAACATGAGTTTTTTTAAAATGTGATTTATTTTATAAATGGAATCAACAAAGTATGCACATTCTACATCATAATGAGTTTCTATAGTTTGCGCATGTGTCCGGAAATAAGAAAAGATTACTTCCCCCCGTTTTTTAAAATCACAGCTTCTAGAAGGTTTACATGATTTCTTAAAAAACACGAGTTTTTAGAAAATGTGATTTATTTCATCAATGGAATCAACAAACTATGCACATTCTATGTAATAACAACTTTCTATAGTTTGCGCATGCGTCCGGAAATAAGAAAAGCTTAATTCCGCCAGTTTTTTAAAATAACAGCTTCTAGAAGGTTTACATGATTTCTTAAAAAACAAGAGTTTTTAGAAAATGTCTTTTATTTAATCAATGGAATCAACAACCTATGCACATTCTACGTCAGAACGACTTTCTATAGTTTGCGCTTGCGTCCGAAAAGAAGAAAAGCTTACTTCCCCCTGTTTTTTAAAATCACAGCTTCTAGAAGGTTTACATGATTTTTTAAAAAACACGATTTTTTAGAAAATGTGATTTATTTTATAAATGGAATCAACAAAGTATGCACATTCTACGTCATAACTCCTTTCTATAGTTTGCGCATGCTTCCGGAAATAACAAAAGCTTACTTCTCCCTGTTTTTTAAAATCATAGCTTCTAGAAGGTTTACATGATTTCTTAAAAAACACGAGTTTTTAGAAAATGTGATTTATTTCATAAATGGAATCAACAAAGTATGCACATTCTATGTCATAACGACTTTCTATAGTTTGCGCATGCGTCCGGAAATAAGAAAAGCTTACTTCCCCCCCTTTTTTAAAATCACAACTTCTAGAAGTTTACATGATTTCTTAAAAAAAATGAGTTTTTAGAAAATGTGATTTATTTCATCAATGGAATCAACAAACTATGCACATTCTACGTAATAACAACTTTTTATAGTTTGCGCATGCATCCATAAATAAGAAAAGCTTACTTCCCTCCATTTTTTAAAATCACAGCTTCTAGAAGGTTTACATGATTTCTTGAAAAAAATGAGTTTGTAGAAAATGTGATTGAATTCATCAATGAAATCAACAAAGTATGCACATTCTACGTAATAACCACTTTCTATAGTTTGCATATGCGTCCGGAAATAAGAAAAGCTTGCTTCCGCCAATTTTCTAAAATCGCAGCTTCTAGAAGGTTTACATGATTTCTTAAAAAACACGACTTTTTAGAAAATGTCATTTATTTCATAAATGGAATAAAAAAAGTATGAACATTCGATGTCATAACGACTTTTTATAGTTTGCGCATGCGCAAACTATGCACATTCTACGTAATAATGCCTTTCTATAGTTTGCGCATGCGTCCGGAAATAAGAAAAGCTTTCTTCCCCCCATTTTTTAAATTCACAGCTTCTAGAAGGTTTACATGATTTCTTAAAAAACACGACTTTTTAGAAAATGTGATTTATTTCATAAATGGAATCAACAAAGTATGCACATTCTACGTCATAACGCCTTTCTATAGTTTGCGCATGCGTCCGGAAATAAGAAAAGCTTACTTCCCCCTGTTTTTTAAAATCACAACTTCTAGAAAGTTTACATGATTTCTTATAAAACACGAGTTTTTAGAAAATGTTATTTATTTCATAAATGGAATCAACAAAGTATGCACATTCTACGTCATAATGAATTTCTATAGTTTGCGCATGCGTCCGGAAATAAGAAAAGCTTACTTCCCCCCCTTTTTTAAAATAACAGCTTCTAGAAGGTTTACATGATTTCTTAAAAAAAATGAGTTTTTGGAAAATGTGATTTATTTCATCAATGGAATCAACAATCTATGCACATTCTATGTAATAACCACTTTCTATAGTTTGTGCATGCGTCCGGAAATAAGAAAAGCTTACTTCCCTCCATTTTTTAAAATCACAGCTTCTAGAAGGTTTACATGATTTCTTTAAAAAAACGAGTTTGTAGAAAATGTGATTTAATTCATCAATGGAATCAACAAAGTATGCACATTCTACGTAATAACCACTTTCTATAGTTTGCGCATGCGTCCAGAAATAAGAAAAGCTTGATTCCGCCAATTTTTTAAAATCACAGCTTCTAGAAGGTATACATGATTTCTTAAAAACCACGAGTTTTTAGAAAATGTCACTTATTTCATAAATGGAATCAACAAAGCATGAACATTCTATGTCATAACGACTTTGTATAGTTTGCGCATGCGCAAACTATGGACATTCTACTTAATAACGACTTTCTATAGTTTGCGCATGCGTCCGGAAAAAAGAAAAGCTTACTTCCCCCCATTTTTTAAATTCACAGCTTCTAGAAGGGTTACATGATTTCTTAAAAAACATGAGTTTTTTTAAAATGTGATTTATTTCATAAATGGAATCAACAAAGTATGCACATTCTACATCATAATGACTTTCTATGGTTTGCGCATGTGTCCGGAAATAAGAGAAGATTACTTCCCCCCGTTTTTTAAAATCACAGCTTCTAGAAGGTTTGCATGATTTCTTAAAAAACACGACTTTTTAGAAAATGTGATTTATTTAATAAATGGAATCAACAAAGTATGCACATTCTACATCATAACGCCTTTCTATAGTTTGCGCATGCGTCCGGAAATAATTAAAACTTACTTCCCCCTGTTTTTTAAAATCACAGCTTCTAAAAAGTTTACATGATTTCTTAAAAAACACGAGTTTTTAGAAAATGTGATTTATTTCATAAGTGGAATCAACAAAGTATGCACATTCTACATCATAATGAATTTCTATAGTTTGCGCATGCGTTTGGAAATAAGAAAAGCTTACTTCCCCCCCTTTTTTAAAATAACAGCTTCTGGAAGGTTTACATGATTTCTTAAAAAAAACGATTTTTTAGAAAATGTGATTTATTTCATCAATGGAATAAACAATCTATGCACATTCTACGTAATAACTACTTTCTATAGTTTGTGCATGCGTCCGGAAATAAGAAAAGCTTACTTCCCTCCATTTTTTAAAACCACAGCTTCTAGAAGGTTTACATGATTTCTTAAAAAACACGAGTTTTTAGAAAATGTGATTTATTTCATCAATGGAATCAACAAACTATGCACATTCTACATCATAATGACTTTCTATAGTTTGCGCATGTGTCCGGAAATAAGAAAAGATTACTTCCCCCCGTTTTTTAAAATCACAGCTTCTAGAAGGTTTACATGATTTCTTAAAAAACACGAGTTTTTAGAAAATGTGATTTATTTCATCAATGGAATCAACAAAATATGCACATTCTACGTAATAACGACTTTCTATAGTTTGCGCATGCGTCCGGAAATACGAAAAGCTTAATTCCGCCAGTTTTTTAAAATAACAGCTTCTAGAAGGTTTACATTATTTCTTAAAAAACAAGAGTTTTTAGAAAATGTGATTTATTTAATCAATGGAATCAACAACCTATGCACATTCTACGTCAGAACGCCTTTCTATAGTTTGCGCATGCGTCCGAAAATAAGAAAAGCTTACTTCCCCCTGTTTTTTAAAATCACAGCTTCTAGAAGGTTTACATGATTTCTTAAAAAACCCGATTTTTTAGAAAATGTGATTTATTTCATAAATGGAATCAACAAAGTATGCACATTCTACGTCATAACTCCTTTCTATAGTTTGCGTATGCTTCCGGAAATAACAAAAGCTTACTTCTCCCTGTTTTTTAAAATCATAGCTTCTAGAAGGTTTACATGATTTCTTAAAAAACACGAGTTTTTAGAAAATGTGATTTATTTCATAAATGGAATCAACAAAGTATGCACATTCTATGTCATAACAACTTTCTATAGTTTGCGCATGCGTCCGGAAATAAGAAAAGCTTACTTCCCCCCCTTTTTTAAAATCACAGCTTCTAGAAGTTTACATGATTTCTTAAAAAAAATGAGTTTTTAGAAAATGTGATTTATTTCATAAATGGAATCAGCAAACTATGCACATTCTACGTAATAACGACTTTTTATAGTTTGCGCATGCGTCCGGAAATAAGAAAAGCTTACTTCCCTCCATTTTTTATAATCACAGCTTCTAGAAGGTTTACATGATTTCTTGAAAAAAACGAGTTTGTAGAAAATGTGATTGAATTCATCAATGGAATCAACAAAGTATGCACATTCTACGTAATAACCACTTTCTATAGTTTGCATATGCGTCCGGAAATAAAAAAAGCTTGCTTCCGCCAGTTTTCTAAAATCCGAGCTTCTAGAAGGTTTACATGATTTCTTAAAAAACATGAGTTTTTAGAAAATGTCATTTATTCCATAAATGGAATAAACAAAGTATGAACATTCTATGTCATAACGACTTTGTATAGTTTGCGCATGCGCAAACTATGCACATTCTACGTAAAAACGCCTTTCTATAGTTTGCGCATGCGTCCGGAAATTAGAAAAGCTTACTTCCCCCCGTTTTTTAAATTCACAGCTTCTAGAAGGTTTACATGATTTCTTAAAAAACACGACTTTTTAGAAAATGTGATTTATTTCATAAATGGAATCAACAAAGTATGCACATTCTACGTCATAACGCCTTTCTATAGTTTGCGCATGCGTCCGGAAATAAGAAAAGCTTAGTTCCCCCTGTTTTTTAAAATCAAAGCTTCTAGAAGGTTTACATGATTTCTTAAAAAACACGAGTTTTTAGAAAATGTGATTTATTTCATAAATGGAATCAACAAAGTATGCACATTCTACGTCATAATGAATTTCTATAGTTTGCGCATGCGTCCAGAAATAAGAAAAGCTTACTTCCCCCCCTTTTTTAAAATAACAGCTTCTAGAAGGTTTACATGATTTCTTAAAAAACACGAGTTTTTAGAAAATGTCATTTATTTCATAAATGGAATCAACAAAGTATGAACATTCTATGTCATAACGACTTTGTATAGTTTGCGCATGCGCAAACTATGCACATTCTACGTAATAACGACTTTCTATAGTTTGCGCATGCGTCCGGAAAAAAGAAAAGGTTACTTCCCCCCGTTTTTTAAATTCACAGCTTCTAGAAGGTTTACATGATTTCTTAAAAAACACGAGTTTTTAGAAAATGTGATTTATTTCCTAAATGGAGTCAACAAAGTATGCACAGTCTATGTCATAACGACTTTCTATATTTTTCGCATGTGTCCGGAAATAAGACAAGGTTACTTCCCCCCGTTTTTTAAAATCACAGCTTCTAGAAGGTTTACATGATTTCTTAAAAAACACGAGTTTTTAGAAAATGTGATTTATTTCATAAATGGAATCAACAAACTATGCGTCCGGAAATAAGGAAAGCTTAATTCCGCAAGTTTTTTAAATTCATAGCTTCTTGAAGGTTTACATGATTTCTTAAAAAACACGACTTTTTAGAAAATGTGATTTATTTAAAAAATGGAATCAAAAAAGTATGCACATTCTACGTCATAACAATTTTCTATAGTTTGCGCATGCGTCCGGAAATAAGAAAAGCTTACTTCGCCCCTTTTTTTAAAATCACAGCTTCTAGAAGGTTTACATGATTTCTTAAAAAACACGAGTTTTTAGAAAATGTGATTTATTTTATAAATGGAATCAAAAAAGTATGCACATTCTACGTCATAACGACTTTCTATAGTTTGTGCATGCGTCCGGAAATAAGAAAAGCTTACTTCCCTTCATTTTTTAAAATCACAGCTTCTACAAGGTTTACATGACTTCTTAAAAAACATGAATTTTTAGAAAATGTGATTTATTTCATAAATGGAATAAAAAACGTATGCACATTCTACGTAATAACGAATTTCTATAGTTTGCGCATGCGTCCGGAAATAAAAAAAGCTTAATTCCACCAGTTTTTTAAAATCACAACTTCTAGAAGTTTTACATGATTTCTTTAAAAACACGAGTTTTTAGAAAATGTGATTTATTTCATAAATGGAATAAAAAAAGTATGCACATTCTACGTCATAACGACTTTCTATATATTGTGCATGCGCAAAATATGCACATTCTATGTAATAACGACTTTCTATAGTTTGCGCATGCGTACGGAAATAAGAAAAGATTAGTTCCCCCCTTTTTTAAAATTCAAAGCTTCTAGATGGTTTACATGATTTCTTAAAAAACACGAGATTTTGTAAAATGTGATTTATTTCATAAATGGAATCAACAAAGTATGCACATTCTACGTAATAACGAATTTCTATAGTTTGCGCATGCGTCTGGAAATAAGAAAAGCTTACTTCCCCCCGTTTTTTAAATTCACAGCTTCTAGAAGGTTTACATGATTTCTTAAAAAACCCGAGTTTTTAGAAAATGTGATTTATTTCATAAATGGAATCAGAAAAGTATGCACATTCTACGTCATAACGACTTTCTATAATTTGCGCATGCGTCCGGAAATAAGAAGAGCTTACTTCCCCCCATTTTTTAAAATCACAGCTTCTAGAAGGTTTACATGATTTCTTAAAAAACACAAGTTTTTAGAAATGTCATTTATTTCATAAATGGAATCAACAAAGTATGAACATTCTATGTCATAACGACTCTGTATAGTTTGTGCATGCGCAAACTATGCTAATTCTATGTAATAACGACTTTCTATAGTTTGCGCATGCATCCGGAAATAAGAAAAGATTAGTTCCCCCCTTTTTTTAAATTCACAGCTTCTAGAAGGTTTACATGATTTCTTAAAAAACACGATATTTTAGAAAATATGATTTATTTCATAAATGCAATAAAAAACCTATGCACATTCTACGTAATAACAATCTCTATAGTTTGCGCATCCGTCCGGAAATAAGAAAAGCTTAATTCCGCCAGTTTTTTAAAATCACAGCTTCTAGAAGGTTTACATGATTTCTTAAAAAACACGAGTTTTAGAAAATTTGATTTATTTCATAAATGGAATCAACAAAGTATGCACATTCTACGTCATAACGACTTTCTATAGTTTGCGCATGCATCCGGAAATAAGAAAAGCTTACTTCCCCCCCTTTTTTAAAATCACAACTTTTAGAAGGTTTACATGATTTCTTAAAAAAAACGAGTTTTTAGAAAATGTTATTTATTTCATCAATGGAATCAACAAACTATGCACATTCTACGTAATAACGACTTTCTATAGTTTGCGCATGTGTTCGGAAATAAGAAAAGCTTAATTACGCCAGTTTTTTAAAATCACAGCTTCTAGAAGGTTTACATGATTTCTTAAAAAACATGAGTTTTTAGAAAATGTGATTTATTTAATAAATGGAATCAACAAGCTATGCACATTCTACGTCATAACGCCTTTCTATAGTTTGCGCATGCGTCCGGAAATAAGAAAAGCTTACTTCCCCCTGTTTTTTAAAATCACAACTTCTAGAAAGTTTACATGATTTCTTATAAAACATGAGATTTTAGAAAATGTGATTTATTTCATAAATGGAATCAACAAAGTATGCACATTCTACGTCATAATGAATTTCTATAGTTTGCGCATGCGTCCGGAAATAAGAAAAGCTTACTTCCCCCCCTTTTTTAAAATAACAGCTTCTAGAAGGTTTACATGATTTCTTAAAAAAAATGAGTTTTTGGAAAATGTGATTTATTTCATCAATGGAATCAACAATCTATGCACATTCTATGTAATAACCACTTTCTATAGTTTGTGCATGCGTCCGGAAATAAGAAAAGCTTACTTCCCTCCATTTTTTAAAATCACAGCTTCTAGAAGGTTTACATGATTTCTTTAAAAAAACGAGTTTGTAGAAAATGTGATTTAATTCATCAATGGAATCAACAAAGTATGCACATTCTACGTAATAACCACTTTCTATAGTTTGCGCATGCGTCCAGAAATAAGAAAAGCTTGATTCCGCCAATTTTTTAAAATCACAGCTTCTAGAAGGTATACATGATTTCTTAAAAACCACGAGTTTTTAGAAAATGTCATTTATTTCATAAATGGAATCAACAAAGCATGAACATTCTATGTCATAACGACTTTGTATAGTTTGCGCATGCGCAAACTATGGACATTCTACTTAATAACGACTTTCTATAGTTTGCGCATGCGTCCGGAAAAAAGAAAAGCTTACTTCCCCCCATTTTTTAAATTCACAGCTTCTAGAAGGGTTACATGATTTCTTAAAAAACATGAGTTTTTTTAAAATGTGATTTATTTCATAAATGGAATCAACAAAGTATGCACATTCTACATCATAATGACTTTCTATGGTTTGCGCATGTGTCCGGAAATAAGAGAAGATTACTTCCCCCCGTTTTTTAAAATCACAGCTTCTAGAAGGTTTGCATGATTTCTTAAAAAACACGACTTTTTAGAAAATGTGATTTATTTAATAAATGGAATCAACAAAGTATGCACATTCTACATCATAACGCCTTTCTATAGTTTGCGCATGCGTCCGGAAATAATTAAAACTTACTTCCCCCTGTTTTTTAAAATCACAGCTTCTAAAAAGTTTACATGATTTCTTAAAAAACACGAGTTTTTAGAAAATGTGATTTATTTCATAAGTGGAATCAACAAAGTATGCACATTCTACATCATAATGAATTTCTATAGTTTGCGCATGCGTTTGGAAATAAGAAAAGCTTACTTCCCCCCCTTTTTTAAAATAACAGCTTCTGGAAGGTTTACATGATTTCTTAAAAAAAACGAGTTTTTAGAAAATGTGATTTATTTCATCAATGGAATAAACAATCTATGCACATTCTACGTAATAACTACTTTTTATAGTTTGTGCATGCGTCCGGAAATAAGAAAAGCTTACTTCCCTCCATTTTTTAAAACCACAGCTTCTAGAAGGTTTACATGATTTCTTAAAAAACACGAGTTTTTAGAAAATGTGATTTATTTCATCAATGGAATCAACAAACTATGCACATTCTACATCATAATGACTTTCTATAGTTTGCGCATGTGTCCGGAAATAAGAAAAGATTACTTCCCCCCGTTTTTTAAAATCACAGCTTCTAGAAGGTTTACATGATTTCTTAAAAAACACGAGTTTTTAGAAAATGTGATTTATTTCATCAATGGAATCAACAAAATATGCACATTCTACATAATAACGACTTTCTATAGTTTGCGCATGCGTCCGGAAATACGAAAAGCTTAATTCCGCCAGTTTTTTAAAATAACAGCTTCTAGAAGGTTTACATTATTTCTTAAAAAACAAGAGTTTTTAGAAAATGTGATTTATTTAATCAATGGAATCAACAACCTATGCACATTCTACGTCAGAACGCCTTTCTATAGTTTGCGCATGCGTCCGAAAATAAGAAAAGCTTACTTCCCCCTGTTTTTTAAAATCACAGCTTCTAGAAGGTTTACATGATTTCTTAAAAAACCCGATTTTTTAGAAAATGTGATTTATTTCATAAATGGAATCAACAAAGTATGCACATTCTACGTCATAACTCCTTTCTATAGTTTGCGTATGCTTCCGGAAATAACAAAAGCTTACTTCTCCCTGTTTTTTAAAATCATAGCTTCTAGAAGGTTTACATGATTTCTTAAAAAACACGAGTTTTTAGAAAATGTGATTTATTTCATAAATGGAATCAACAAAGTATGCACATTCTATGTCATAACAACTTTCTATAGTTTGCGCATGCGTCCGGAAATAAGAAAAGCTTACTTCCCCCCCTTTTTTAAAATCACAGCTTCTAGAAGTTTACATGATTTCTTAAAAAAAATGAGTTTTTAGAAAATGTGATTTATTTCATAAATGGAATCAGCAAACTATGCACATTCTACGTAATAACGACTTTTTATAGTTTGCGCATGCGTCCGGAAATAAGAAAAGCTTACTTCCCTCCATTTTTTATAATCACAGCTTCTAGAAGGTTTACATGATTTCTTGAAAAAAACGAGTTTGTAGAAAATGTGATTGAATTCATCAATGGAATCAACAAAGTATGCACATTCTACGTAATAACCACTTTCTATAGTTTGCATATGCGTCCGGAAATAAAAAAAGCTTGCTTCCGCCAGTTTTCTAAAATCCGAGCTTCTAGAAGGTTTACATGATTTCTTAAAAAACATGAGTTTTTAGAAAATGTCATTTATTTCATAAATGGAATAAACAAAGTATGAACATTCTATGTCATAACGACTTTGTATAGTTTGCGCATGCGCAAACTATGCACATTCTACGTAAAAACGCCTTTCTATAGTTTGCGCATGCGTCCGGAAATTAGAAAAGCTTACTTCCCCCCGTTTTTTAAATTCACAGCTTCTAGAAGGTTTACATGATTTCTTAAAAAACACGACTTTTTAGAAAATGTGATTTATTTCATAAATGGAATCAACAAAGTATGCACATTCTACGTCATAACGCCTTTCTATAGTTTGCGCATGCGTCCGGAAATAAGAAAAGCTTAGTTCCCCCTGTTTTTTAAAATCAAAGCTTCTAGAAGGTTTACATGATTTCTTAAAAAACACGAGTTTTTAGAAAATGTGATTTATTTCATAAATGGAATCAACAAAGTATGCACATTCTACGTCATAATGAATTTCTATAGTTTGCGCATGCGTCCAGAAATAAGAAAAGCTTACTTCCCCCCCTTTTTTAAAATAACAGCTTCTAGAAGGTTTACATGATTTCTTAAAAAACACGAGTTTTTAGAAAATGTCATTTATTTCATAAATGGAATCAACAAAGTATGAACATTCTATGTCATAACGACTTTGTATAGTTTGCGCATGCGCAAACTATGCACATTCTACTTAATAACGACTTTCTATAGTTTGCGCATGCGTCCGGAAAAAAGAAAAGCTTACTTCCCCCCGTTTTTTAAATTCACAGCTTCTAGAAGGTTTACATGATTTCTTAAAAAACATGAGTTTTTAGAAAAAGTGATTTATTTCCTAAATGGAGTCAACAAAGTATGCACAGTCTATGTCATAACGACTTTCTATATTTTTCGCATGTGTCCGGAAATAAGACAAGCTTACTTCCCCCCGTTTTTTAAAATCACAGCTTCTAGAAGGTTTACATGATTTCTTAAAAAACACGAGTTTTTAGAAAATGTGATTTATTTCATAAATGGAATCAACAAACTATGCGTCCGGAAATAAGGAAAGCTTAATTCCGCAAGTTTTTTAAATTCATAGCTTCTTGGAGGTTTACATGATTTCTTAAAAAACACGACTTTTTAGAAAATGTGATTTATTTAAAAAATGGAATCAAAAAAGTATGCACATTCTACGTCATAACAATTTTCTATAGTTTGCGCATGCGTCCGGAAATAAGAAAAGCTTACTTCGCCCCTTTTTTTAAAATCACAGCTTCTAGAAGGTTTACATGATTTCTTAAAAAACACGAGTTTTTAGAAAATGTGATTTATTTTATAAATGGAATCAAAAAAGTATGCACATTCTACGTCATAACGACTTTCTATAGTTTGTGCATGCGTCCGGAAATAAGAAAAGCTTACTTCCCTTCATTTTTTAAAATCACAGCTTCTACAAGGTTTACATGACTTCTTAAAAAACATGAATTTTTAGAAAATGTGATTTATTTCATAAATGGAATAAAAAACGTATGCACATTCTACGTAATAACGAATTTCTATAGTTTGCGCATGCGTCCGGAAATAAAAAAAGCTTAATTCCACCAGTTTTTTAAAATCACAACTTCTAGAAGTTTTACATGATTTCTTTAAAAACACGAGTTTTTAGAAAATGTGATTTATTTCATAAATGGAATAAAAAAAGTATGCACATTCTACGTCATAACGACTTTCTATATATTGTGCATGCGCAAAATATGCACATTCTATGTAATAACGACTTTCTATAGTTTGCGCATGCGTACGGAAATAAGAAAAGATTAGTTCCCCCCTTTTTTAAAATTCAAAGCTTCTACATGGTTTACATGATTTCTTAAAAAACACGAGATTTTAGAAAATGTGATTTATTTCATAAATGGAATCAACAAAGTATGCACATTCTATGTCATAACAACTTTCTATAGTTTGCGCATGCGTCCGGAAATAAGAAAAGCTTACTTCCCCCCCTTTTTTAAAATCACAGCTTCTAGAAGTTTACATGATTTCTTAAAAAAAATGAGTTTTTAGAAAATGTGATTTATTTCATAAATGGAATCAGCAAACTATGCACATTCTACGTAATAACGACTTTTTATAGTTTGCGCATGCATCCGGAAATAAGAAAAGCTTACTTCCCTCCATTTTTTATAATCACAGCTTCTAGAAGGTTTACATGATTTCTTGAAAAAAACGAGTTTGTAGAAAATGTGATTGAATTCATCAATGGAATCAACAAAGTATGCACATTCTACGTAATAACCACTTTCTATAGTTTGCATATGCGTCCGGAAATAAAAAAAGCTTGCTTCTTCCAGTTTTCTAAAATCCGAGCTTCTAGAAGGTTTACATGATTTCTTAAAAAACATGAGTTTTTAGAAAATGTCATTTATTTCATAAATGGAATAAACAAAGTATGAACATTCTATGTCATAACGACTTTGTATAGTTTGCGCATGCGCAAACTATGCACATTCTACGTAAAAACGCCTTTCTATAGTTTGCGCATGCGTCCGGAAATTAGAAAAGCTTACTTCCCCCCGTTTTTTAAATTCACAGCTTCTATAAGGTTTACATGATTTCTTAAAAAACACGACTTTTTAGAAAATGTGATTTATTTCATAAATGGAATCAACAAAGTATGCACATTCTACGTCATAACGCCTTTCTATAGTTTGCGCATGCGTCCGGAAATAAGAAAAGCTTAGTTCCCCCTATTTTTTAAAATCAAAGCTTCTAGAAGGTTTACATGATTTCTTAAAAAACACGAGTTTTTAGAAAATGTGATTTATTTCATAAATGGAATCAACAAAGTATGCACATTCTACGTCATAATGAATTTCTATAGTTTGCGCATGCGTCCAGAAATAAGAAAAGCTTACTTCCCCCCCTTTTTTAAAATAACAGCTTCTAGAAGGTTTACATGATTTCTTAAAAAACACGAGTTTTTAGAAAATGTCATTTATTTCATAAATGGAATCAACAAAGTATGAACATTCTATGTCATAACGACTTTGTATAGTTTGCGCATGCGCAAACTATGCACATTCTACTTAATAACGACTTTCTATAGTTTGCGCATGCGTCCGGAAAAAAGAAAAGCTTACTTCCCCCCGTTTTTTAAATTCACAGCTTCTAGAAGGTTTACATGATTTCTTAAAAAACACGAGTTTTTAGAAAATGTGATTTATTTCCTAAATGGAGTCAACAAAGTATGCACAGTCTATGTCATAACGACTTTCTATATTTTTCGCATGTGTCCGGAAATAAGACAAGCTTACTTCCCCCCGTTTTTTAAAATCACAGCTTCTAGAAGGTTTACATGATTTCTTAAAAAACACGAGTTTTTAGAAAATGTGATTTATTTCATAAATGGAATCAACAAACTATGCGTCCGGAAATAAGGAAAGCTTAATTCCGCAAGTTTTTTAAATTCATAGCTTCTTGAAGGTTTACATGATTTCTTAAAAAACACGACTTTTTAGAAAATGTGATTTATTTAAAAAATGGAATCAAAAAAGTATGCACATTCTACGTCATAACAATTTTCTATAGTTTGCGCATGCGTCCGGAAATAAGAAAAGCTTACTTCGCCCCTTTTTTTAAAATCACAGCTTCTAGAAGGTTTACATGATTTCTTAAAAAACACGAGTTTTTAGAAAATGTGATTTATTTTATAAATGGAATCAAAAAAGTATGCACATTCTACGTCATAACGACTTTCTATAGTTTGTGCATGCGTCCGGAAATAAGAAAAGCTTACTTCCCTTCATTTTTTAAAATCACAGCTTCTACAAGGTTTACATGACTTCTTAAAAAACATGAATTTTTAGAAAATGTGATTTATTTCATAAATGGAATAAAAAACGTATGCACATTCTACGTAATAACGAATTTCTATAGTTTGCGCATGCGTCCGGAAATAAAAAAAAGCTTAATTCCACCAGTTTTTTAAAATCACAACTTCTAGAAGTTTTACATGATTTCTTTAAAAACACGAGTTTTTAGAAAATGTGATTTATTTCATAAATGGAATAAAAAAAGTATGCACATTCTACGTCATAACGACTTTCTATATATTGTGCATGCGCAAAATATGCACATTCTATGTAATAACGACTTTCTATAGTTTGCGCATGCGTACGGAAATAAGAAAAGATTAGTTCCCCCCTTTTTTAAAATTCAAAGCTTCTAGATGGTTTACATGATTTCTTAAAAAACACGAGATTTTGTAAAATGTGATTTATTTCATAAATGGAATCAACAAAGTATGCACATTCTACGTAATAACGAATTTCTATAGTTTGCGCATGCGTCTGGAAATAAGAAAAGCTTACTTCCCCCCGTTTTTTAAATTCACAGCTTCTAGAAGGTTTACATGATTTCTTAAAAAACCCGAGTTTTTAGAAAATGTGATTTATTTCATAAATGGAATCAGAAAAGTATGCACATTCTACGTCATAACGACTTTCTATAATTTGCGCATGCGTCCGGAAATAAGAAGAGCTTACTTCCCCCCATTTTTTAAAATCACAGCTTCTAGAAGGTTTACATGATTTCTTAAAAAACACAAGTTTTTAGAAATGTCATTTATTTCATAAATGGAATCAACAAAGTATGAACATTCTATGTCATAACGACTCTGTATAGTTTGTGCATGCGCAAACTATGCTAATTCTATGTAATAACGACTTTCTATAGTTTGCGCATGCATCCGGAAATAAGAAAAGATTAGTTCCCCCCTTTTTTTAAATTCACAGCTTCTAGAAGGTTTACATGATTTCTTAAAAAACACGATATTTTAGAAAATATGATTTATTTCATAAATGGAATAAAAAACCTATGCACATTCTACGTAATAACAATCTCTATAGTTTGCGCATCCGTCCGGAAATAAGAAAAGCTTAATTCCGCCAGTTTTTTAAAATCACAGCTTCTAGAAGGTTTACATGATTTCTTAAAAAACACGAGTTTTAGAAAATTTGATTTATTTCATAAATGGAATCAACAAAGTATGCACATTCTACGTCATAACGACTTTCTATAGTTTGCGCATGCATCCGGAAATAAGAAAAGCTTACTTCCCCCCCTTTTTTAAAATCACAACTTTTAGAAGGTTTACATGATTTCTTAAAAAAAATGAGTTTTTAGAAAATGTTATTTATTTCATCAATGGAATCAACAAACTATGCACATTCTACGTAATAACGACTTTCTATAGTTTGCGCATGTGTTCGGAAATAAGAAAAGCTTAATTACGCCAGTTTTTTAAAATCACAGCTTCTAGAAGGTTTACATGATTTCTTAAAAAACATGAGTTTTTAGAAAATGTGATTTATTTAATAAATGGAATCAACAAGCTATGCACATTCTACGTCATAACGCCTTTCTATAGTTTGTGCATGCGTCCGGAAATAAGAAAAGCTTACTTCCCCCCATTTTTTAAAATCACAGCTTCTAGAAGGTTTACATGATTTCTTAAAAAAAATGAGTTTGTAGAAAATGTAATTTATTCATAAATGGAATCAACACATTATGCACATTCTACTTAATAACCACTTTCTATAGTTTGCGCATGCGTCCGGAAATAAGAAAAGCTTGCTTCCGCCAGTTTTTTAAAATCACAGGTTCTAGAAGGTTTACATGATTTCTTAAAAAACACGAGTTTTTAGAAAATGTCATTTATTTCATAAATGGAATCAACAAAGTATGAACATTCTATGTCATAACTACTTTGTATAGTTTGCGCATGCGCAAACTATGCACATTCTACGTAATAACGACTTTCTATTGTTTGCGCATGCATCCGGAAATAAGAAAAGCTTACTTCCCTCCGTTTTTTAAAATAACAGCTTCTAGAAGGTTTACATGATTTCTTAAAAAACACGAGTTTTTATAAAATGTGATTTATTTCATAAATGGAATCAAAAAAGTATGCACATTCTACATCATAACGCCTTTTTATAGTTCGTGCATGCGTCCGGAAAGAAGAAAAGCTTACTTCCCCCTGTTTTTTAAAATCACAGCTTCTAGAAGGTTTACATGATTTCTTAAAAAACACGAGTTTTTAGAAAATGCGATTTGTTTCATAAATGGAATCAACAAAGTATGCACATCCTACGTCATAATGCCTTTCTATAGTTTGTACATGCGTCCGGAAATAAGAAAAGCTTACTTCCCCCTATTTTTTAAAATCACAGCTTCTAGAAGGTTTACATGATTTCTTAAAAAACGTGATTTTTTAGAAAATGTGATTTATTTCATCAATGGAATCAACAAACTATGCACATTCTACGTAATAACGACTTTCTATAGTTTGCGCATGTGTTCGGAAATAAGAAAAGCTTAATTACGCCAGTTTTTTAAAATCACAGCTTCTAGAAGGTTTACATGATTTCTTAAAAAACATGAGTTTTTAGAAAATGTGATTTATTTAATAAATGGAATCAACAAGCTATGCACATTCTACGTCATAACGCCTTTCTATAGTTTGTGCATGCGTCCAAAAATAAGAAAAGCTTACTTCCCACTGTTTTTTAAAATCACAGCTTCTAGAAGGTTTACATGATTTCTTAAAAAACACGAGTTTTTGGAAAATGTGATTTATTTCATAAATGGAATAAAAAAAGTATGCACATTCTACGTCATAACGACTTTCTATAATTTGCGCATGCGTCCGGAAATAAGAAAAGCTTACTTCCCCCCGTTTTTTAAAATCACAGCTTCTAGAAGGTTTACATGATTTCTTAAAAAACACGAGTTTTTAGAAAATGTGATTTATTTCATAAATTGAATCAAAAACGTATGCACATTCTACGTAATAACGACTTTCTATAGTTTGCGCATGCGTCCGAAAATAAGAAAAGCTTAATTCCGCCAGTTTTTTAAAATCACAGCTTCTAGAAGGTTTACATGATTTCTTAAAAAACACGAGTTTTTGGAAAATGTGATTTATTTAATCAACAAATGGAATCAACAAAGTATGAAAATTCTATTTCATAAATGGAATCAACAAAGTATGAAAATTCTATTTCATAACGACTTTGTATAGTTTGCGCATGCGCAAACTATGCACATTCTACCTAATAACGACTTTCTATAGTTTGCGCATGCGTCCGGAAATAAGAAAAGCTTACTTCCCCCCGTTTTTTAAAATCACAGCTTATAGAAGGTTTACATGATTTCTTAAAAAACACGAGTTTTTAGAAAATGTGATTTATTTCGTAAATGGAATAAAAAACATATGCACATTCTACGTAATAACGACTTTCTATAGTTTGCGCATGCATCCAGAAATGAGAAAAGCTTAATTCCGCCAGTTTTTTAAAATCACAGCTTCTAGAAGGTTTACATGATTTCTTAAAAAACACGAGTTTTTGGAAAATGTGATTTATTTAATCAATGGAATCAACAAACTATGCACATTCTACGAAATAACGACTTTCTATAGTTTGCGCATGCGTCCGGAAATAAGAAAAGCTTACTTCACCCTGGTTTTTAAAATCACAGCTTCTAGAAGGTTTACATGATTTCTTAAAAAACATGAGTTTTAGAAAATGTGATTTATTTCATAAATGGAATCGACAAAGTATGCGTATTCTACGTCATAACGACTTTCTATAGTTTGCGCATGCGTCCGGAAATAAGAAAAGCTTACTTCCCCCCCTTTTTTAAAATCACAGCTTCTAGAAGGTTTACATGATTTCTTTAAAAAAATGAGTTTTTAGAAAATGTCATTTATTTCATAAATGGAATCAACAAAGTATGCACATTATATGTCATAACGACTTTCTATAGTTTGCACAGCTTCTAGAAGGTTTACATTATTTCTTAAAAAACATGAGTTTGTAGAAAATGTTATTTAATTCATAAATGGAATCAACAAAGTAAGTGCATTCTACGTAATAACGATTTTCTATAGTTCGCGCATACGTCCGGAAATAGTAAAAGCTTACTTCCGCCATTTTTTTAAAATCATAGCTTCTAGAAGGTTTAAATGATTTCTTAAAAAACACAAGTTTTTAGAAAATGTCATTTATTTCATAAATGGAATAAACAAAGTATCAACATTCTATTTCATAACGACTTTGTATAGTTTGTGCATGCGCAAACTATGCACATTCTATGTAATAACGACTTTCTATAGTTTGCGCATGCGTCCGGAAATAAGAAAAGATTAGTTCCCCCCTTTTTTTAAATTCACAGCTTCTAGAAGGTTTACATGATTTCTTAAAAAACATGAGTTTTTAGAAAATGTGATTTATTTCATAAATGGAATCAAAAAAGTATGCACATTCTACGTCATAACGACTTTCTATAATTTGCGCATGCGTCCGGAAATAAGAAAAGCTTACTTCCCCCCGTTTTTTAAAATCACAGCATCTAGAAGGTTTACATGATTTCTTAAAAAACACGAGTTTTTAGAAAATGTGATTTATTTCATAAATTGAATCAAAAACGTATGCACATTCTACGTAATAACGACTTTCTATAGTTTGTGCATGCGTCCGAAAATAAGAAAAGCTTAATTCCGCCAGTTTTTTAAAATCACAGCTTCTAGAAGGTTTACATGATTTCTTAAAAAACATGAGTTTTTAGAAAATGTGATTTATTTCATCAATGGAATCAACAAACCATGCACATTCTACGTAATAACGACTTTCTATAGTTTGCACATGCGTCTGGAAATAAGAAAAGCTTACTTCCCCCCGTTTTTTAAAATCACAGCTTCTAGAAGGTTTACATGATTTCTTAAAAAACACAAGTTTTTAGAAAATGTCATTTATTTCATAAATGGAATCAACAAAGTATGAAAATTCTATGTCATAACGACTTTGTATAGTTTGCGCATGCGCAAACTATGCACATTCTACGTAATAACGACTTTCTATAGTTTGCGCATGCGTCCGGAAATAAGAAAAGCTTACTTCCCCCCGTTTTATAAAATCACAGCTTATAGAAGGTTTACATGATTTCTTAAAAAACATGAGTTTTTAGAAAATGTGATTTATTTCGTAAATGGAATAAAAAACATATGCACATTCTACGTAATAACGACTTTCTATAGTTTACGCATGCGTCCAGAAATGAGAAAAGCTTAATTCCGCCAGTTTTTTAAAATCACAGCTTCTAGAAGGTTTGCATGATTTCTTAAAAAACATGAGTTTTTGGAAAATGTGATTTATTTAATCAATGGAATCAACAAACTATGCACATTCTACGAAATAACGACTTTCTATAGTTTGCGCATGCGTCCGGAAAAAAGAAAAGCTTACTTCACCTTGTTTTTTAAAATCACAGCTTCTAGAAGGTTTACATGATTTCTTAAAAAACACGAGTTTTAGAAAATGTGATTTATTTCATAAATGGAATAAAAAACGTATGCACATTCTACCTAATAACAACTTTCTATAGTTTGCGCATGCGTCTGGAAATAAGAAAAGCTTAATTCCGCCAGTTTTTTAAAATCACAGCTCCTAGAAGGCTTACATGATTTCTTAAAAAACACGAGTTTTTAGAAAATTTCATTTATTTCATAAATGGAATAAACAAATTATGAACATTCTACGTCATAACGACTTTCTATAGTTTGCGCATGTGTCCGGAAATAAGAAAAGCTTACTTCCCCCCCTTTTTTAAAATCACAGCTTCTAGAACGTTTACATGATTTCTTAAAAAAAATGAGTTTTTAGAAAATGTGATTTATTTCATCAATGGAATCAACAAAGTATGCACATTCTACATAATAACCACATTATATAGTTTGCGAATGCGTCCGAAAATAAGAAAAGCTTGCTTCCGCCAGTTTTTTAAAATCACAGCTTCTAGAAGGTTTTCATGATTTCTTAAAAAACACGAGTTTTTAGAAAATGTCATTTATTTCATAAATGGAATAAAGAAAGTATGAACATTCTACGTCATAACGGCTTTGTATAGTTTGTGCATGCGCAAACTATGCACATTCTACGTAATAACGACTTTCTATAGTTTGCAAATGCGTCCGGAAATAAGGAAAGCTTACTTCCCCCCATTTTTTAAATTCACAGCTTCTAGAAGGTTTACATGATTTCTTAGAAAACACGAGTTTTTAGAAAATTTGATTTATTTCATAAATGGAATAAAAAAAGTATGCACATTCTACGTCATAACGACTTTCTATAGTTTGCGCATGTGTTCGGAAATAAGAAAAGCTTACTTCCCCCCGTTTTTTAAAATCACAGCTTATAGAAGGTTTACATGATTTCTTAAAAAACACGAGTTTTTAGAAAATGTGATTTATTTCGTAATTGGAATAAAAAACATATGCACATTCTACGTAATAAAGACTTTCTATAGTTTGCGCATGCGTCCAGAAATAAGAAAAGCTTAATTCCGCCAGTTTTTTAAAATCACAACTTCTAGAAGGTTTACATGATTTCTTAAAAAACACGAGTTTCTAGAAAATGTGATTTATTTCATAAATGGAATCAACAAAGTATGCACATTCTACGTCATAACAACTTTCTATAGTTTGCGCATGCGTCTGGAAATAAGAAAAGCTTACTTCCCCCCGCTTTTTAAAATCACAGCTTCTAGAAGGTTTACATGATTTCTTAAAAAACACGAGTTTGTAGAAAATGTGATTTAATTCCTAAATGGAATCAACAAAGTATGCACATTCTACGTAATAACCACTTTCTATAGTTTGCGCATACGTCCAGAAATAAGAAAAGCTTGCTTCCGCCAGTTTTTTAAAATCACAGCTTCTAGAAGGTTTACATGATTTCTTAAAAAACAAGAGTTTTTAGAAAATGTCATTTATTTCATAAATGGAATAAACAAAGTATGAACATTCTATGTTATAACGACTTTGTATAGTTTGCGCATTTGCAAACTATGCACATTCTACATCATAACGCCTTTCTATAGTTTGCAAATGCGTCCAGAAATAAGAAAAGCTTACTTCCCCCCCTTTTTTTAAATCACAGCTTCTAGAAGGTGTACATGATATCTTAAAAAACATGATTTTTTAGAAAATGTGATTTATTTAATCAATGGCATCAACAAAGTATGCACATTCTATGTCATAACTCCTTTCTATAGTTTGCACATGCGTCCAAAAATAAGAAAAGCTTACTTCCCTCCGTTTTTTAAAATAACAGCTTCTAGAAGGTTTACATGATTTCTTAAAAAACACGAGTTTTTATAAAATGTGATTTATTTCATAAATGGAATCAAAAAAGTATGCACATTCTACATCATAACGCCTTTTTATAGTTCGTGCATGCGTCCGGAAAGAAGAAAAGCTTACTTCCCCCTGTTTTTTAAAATCACAGCTTCTAGAAGGTTTACATGATTTCTTAAAAAACACGAGTTTTTAGAAAATGTGATTTATTTCATCAATGGAATCAACAAAGTATGCACATTCTACGTCATAACGACTTTCTATAGTTTGCGCATGCGTCCAGAAATAAGAAAAGCTTACTTCCCCCCTTTTTTAAAATCACAGCTTCTAGAAGGATTACATGATTTCATAAAAAAAATGAGTTTTTAGAAAATTTAATTTATTTCATCAATGAAATCAACAAACTATGCACATTCTACGTAATAATGAATTTCTATAGTTTATGCATAAGTCCGGAAATAAGAAAAGCTTACTTCCCCTCGTTTTTTAAAATCACAGCTTCTAGAAGGTTTACATGATTTCTTAAAAAAAACGAGTTTTTAGAAAATGTGATTTATTTCATCAATGGAATCAACAAACTATGCACATTCTAGGTAATAACGACTTTTTATAGTTTGCGTATGCATCCGGAAATAAGAAAAGGTTGCTTCCGCCAGTTTTTTAAAATCACAGCTTCTAGAAGGTTTACATGATTTCTTAAAAAACACAAGTTTTTAGATAATGTCATTTATTTTATAAATGGAATCAACAAAGTATGAACATTCTATGTCATAACAACTTTGTATAGTTTGTGCATGCGCAAACTATGCACATTCTATGTAATAACGACTTTCTATAGTTTGCGCATGCGTCCGGAAATAAGAAAAGCTTAGTTCCACCCTTTTTTTAAATCCACAGCTTCTAGAAGGTTTACATGATTTCTTAAAAAAGACGAGTTTTTAGAAAATGTGATTTATTTCATAAATGGAATCAAGAAAGTATGCACATTCTATGTCATAACGAATTTCTATAGTTTGCGCATGCGTCCGGAAATAAGAAAAGCTTACTTCCCCCTGTTTTTTAAAATCACAGCTTCTAGAAGGTTTACATCATTTCTTAAAAAACACGAGTTTTTAGAAAATGTGATTTATTTCATAAATGGAATCGACAAAGTATGCGTATTCTACGTCATAACGACTTTCTATAGTTTGCGCATGCGTCCGGAAATAAGAAAAGCTTACTTCCCCCCCTTTTTTAAAATCACAGCTTCTAGAAGGTTTAGATGATTTCTTAAAAAAAATGAGTTTTTAGAAAATGTCATTTATTTCATAAATGGAATCAACAAAGTATGCACATTCTATGTCATAACGACTTTCTATAGTTTGCACAGCTTCTAGAAGGTTTACATGATTTCTTAAAAAACACGAGTTTGTAGAAAATGTTATTTAATTCATAAATGGAATCAACAAAGTAAGTGCATTCTACGTAATAACGATTTTCTATAGTTCGCGCATACGTCAGGAAATAGGAAAAGCTTACTTCCGCCATTTTTTTAAAATCATAGCTTCTAGAAGGTTTAAATGATTTCTTAAAAAACACAAGTTTTTAGAAAATGTCATTTATTTCATAAATGGAATAAACAAAGTATCAACATTCTATGTCATAACGACTTTGTATAGTTTGTGCATGCGCAAACTGTGCACATTCTATGTAATAACGACTTTCTATAGTTTGCGCACGCGTCCGGAAATAAGAAAAGATTAGTTCCCCCCTTTTTTTAAATTCACAGCTTCTAGAAGGTTTACATGATTTCTTAAAAAACACGAGTTTTTAGAAAATGTGATTTATTTCATAAATGGAATCAAAAAAGTATGCACATTCTACGTCATAACGACTTTCTATAATTTGCGCATGCGTCCGGAAATAAGAAAAGCTTACTTCCCCCCGTTTTTTAAAATCACAGCTTCTAGAAGGTTTACATGATTTCTTAAAAAACACGAGTTTTTAGAAAATGTGATTTATTTCATAAATTGAATCAAAAACGTATGCACATTCTACGTAATAACGACTTTCTATAGTTTGCGCATGGGTCTGAAAATAAGAAAAGCTTAATTCCGCCAGTTTTTTAAAATCACAGCTTCTAGAAGGTTTACATGATTTCTTAAAAAACATGAGTTTTTAGAAAATGTGATTTATTTCATCAATGGAATCAACAAACCATGCACATTCTACGTAATAACGACTTTCTATAGTTTGCGCATACGTCTGGAAATAAGAAAAGCTTACTTCCCCCCGTTTTTTAAAATCACAGCTTCTAGAAGGTTTACATGATTTCTTAAAAAACACAAGTTTTTAGAAAATGTCATTTATTTCATAAATGGAATCAACAAAGTATGAAAATTCTATGTCATAACGACTTTGTATAGTTTGCGCATGCGCAAAATATGCACATTCTACGTAATAACGACTTTCTATAGTTTGCGCATGCGTCCGGAAATAAGAAAAGCTTACTTCCCCCCGTTTTTTAAAATCACAGCTTATAGAAGGTTTACATGATTTCTTAAAAAACACGAGTTTTTAGAAAATGTGATTTATTTCGTAAATGGAATAAAAAACATATGCACATTCTACGTAATAACGAGTTTCTATAGTTTGCGCATGCATCCAGAAATGAGAAAAGCTTAATTCCGCCAGTTTTTTAAAATCACAGCTTCTAGAAGGTTTACATGATTTCTTAAAAAACACGAGTTTTTGGAAAATGTGATTTATTTAATCAATGGAATCAACAAACTATGCACATTCTACGAAATAACGACTTTCTATAGTTTGCGCATGCGTCCGGAAATAAGAAAAGCTTACTTCACCCTGTTTTTTAAAATCACAGCTTCTAGAAGGTTTACATGATTTCTTAAAAAACATGAGTTTTAGAAAATGTGATTTATTTCGTAAATGGAATCGACAAAGTATGCGTATTCTACGTCATAACGACTTTCTATAGTTTGCGCATGCGTCCAGAAATAAGAAAAGCTTACTTCCCCCCCTTTTTTAAAATCACAGCTTCTAGAAGGTTTACATGATTTCTTAAAAAAAATGAGTTTTTAGAAAATGTCATTTATTTCATAAATGGAATCAAAAAAGTATGCACATTCTATGTCATAACGACTTTCTATAGTTTGCACAGCTTCTAGAAGGTTTACATTATTTCTTAAAAAACAATTGTTTGTAGAAAATGTTATTTAATTCATAAATGGAATCAACAAAGTAAGTGCATTCTACGTAATAACGATTTTCTATAGTTCGCGCATACGTCCGGAAATAGGAAAAGCTTACTTCCGCCATTTTTTTAAAATCATAGCTTCTAGAAGGTTTAAATGATTTCTTAAAAAACACAAGTTTTTAGAAAATGTCATTTATTTCATAAATGGAATAAACAAAGTATCAACATTATATTTCATAACGACTTTGTATAGTTTGTGCATGCGCAAACTATGCACATTCTATGTAATAACGACTTTCTATAGTTTGCGCATGCGTCCGGAAATAAGAAAAGATTAGTTCCCCCCTTTTTTTAAATTCACAGCTTCTAGAAGGTTTACATGATTTCTTAAAAAACATGAGTTTTTAGAAAATGTGATTTATTTCATAAATGGAATCAAAAAAGTATGCACATTCTACGTCATAACGACTTTCTATAATTTGCGCATGCGTCCGGAAATAAGAAAAGCTTACTTCCCCCCGTTTTTTAAAATCACAGCATCTAGAAGGTTTACATGATTTCTTAAAAAACACGAGTTTTTAGAAAATGTGATTTATTTCATAAATTGAATAAAAAACGTATGCACATTCTACGTAATAACGACTTTCTATAGTTTGCGCATGCGTCCGAAAATAAGAAAAGCTTAATTCCGCCAGTTTTTTAAAATCACAGCTTCTAGAAGGTTTACATGATTTCTTAAAAAACATGAGTTTTTAGAAAATGTGATTTATTTCATCAATGGAATCAACAAACCATGCACATTCTACGTAATAACGACTTTCTATAGTTTGCACATGCGTCTGGAAATAAGAAAAGCTTACTTCCCCCCGTTTTTTAAAATCACAGCTTCTAGAAGGTTTACATGATTTCTTAAAAAACACAAGTTTTTAGAAAATGTCATTTATTTCATAAATGGAATCAACAAAGTATGAAAATTCTATGTCATAACGACTTTGTATAGTTTGCGCATGCGCAAACTATGCACATTCTACGTAATAACGACTTTCTATAGTTTGCGCATGCGTCCGGAAATAAGAAAAGCTTACTTCCCCCCGTTTTATAAAATCACAGCTTATAGAAGGTTTACATGATTTCTTAAAAAACATGAGTTTTTAGAAAATGTGATTTATTTCGTAAATGGAATAAAAAAGATATGCACATTCTACGTAATAACGACTTTCTATAGTTTACGCATGCGTCCAGAAATGAGAAAAGCTTAATTCCGCCAGTTTTTTAAAATCACAGCTTCTAGAAGGTTTACATGATTTCTTAAAAAACACGAGTTTTTGGAAAATGTGATTTATTTAATCAATGGAATCAAAAAACTATGCACATTCTACGAAATAACGACTTTCTATAGTTTGCGCATGCGTCCGGAAATAAGAAAAGCTTACTTCACGTTGTTTTTTAAAATCACAGCTTCTAGAAGGTTTACATGATTTCTTAAAAAACACGAGTTTTAGAAAATGTGATTTATTTCATAAATGGAATAAAAAACGTATGCACATTCTACCTAATAACGACTGTCTATAGTTTGCGCATGCGTCCGGAAATAAGAAAAGCTTAATTCCGCCAGTTTTTTAAAATCACAGCTTCTAGAAGGTTTACATGATTTCTTAAAAAACATGAGTTTTTAGAAAATTTCATTTATTTCATAAATGGAATAAACAAAGTATGAACATTCTACGTCATAACGACTTGCTATAGTTTGCGCATGTGTCCGGAAATAAGAAAAGCTTACTTCCACCCCTTTTTTAAAATCACAGCTTCTAGAACGTTTACATGATTTCTTAAAAAAAACGAGTTTTTAGAAAATGTGATTTATTTCATCAATGGAATCAACAAAGTATGCACATTCTACATAATAACCACATTATATAGTTTGCGAATGCGTCCGAAAATAAGAAAAGCTTGCTTCCGCCAGTTTTTTAAAATCACAGCTTCTAGAAGGTTTTCATGATTTCTTAAAAAACACGAGTTTTTAGAAAATGTCATTTATTTCATAAATGGAATAAAGAAAGTATGAACATTCTAATCATAACGGCTTTGTATAGTTTGTGCATGCGCAAACTATGCACATTCTACGTAATAACGACTTTCTATAGTTTGCAAATGCGTCCGGAAATAAGGAAAGCTTACTTCCCCCCATTTTTTAAATTCACAGCTTCTAGAAGGTTTACATGATTTCTTAGAAAACACGAGTTTTTAGAAAATTTGATTTATTTCATAAATGGAATAAAAAAAGTATGCACATTCTACGTCATAACGACTTTCTATAGTTTGCGCATGTGTTCGGAAATAAGAAAAGCTTACTTCCCCCCGTTTTTTAAAATCACAGCTTATAGAAGGTTTACATGATTTCTTAAAAAACACGAGTTTTTAGAAAATGTGATTTATTTCGTAATTGGAATAAAAAACATATGCAAATTCTACGTAATAAAGACTTTCTATAGTTTGCGCATGCGTCCAGAAATAAGAAAAGCTTAATTCCGCCAGTTTTTTAAAATCACAACTTCTAGAAGGTTTACATGATTTCTTAAAAAACACGAGTTTCTAGAAAATGTGATTTATTTCATAAATGGAATCAACAAAGTATGCACATTCTACGTCATAACGACTTTCTATAGTTTGCGCATGCGTCTGGAAATAAGAAAAGCTTACTTCCCCCCGCTTTTTAAAATCACAGCTTCTAGAAGGTTTACATGATTTCTTAAAAAACCCGAGTTTGTAGAAAATGTGATTTAATTCCTAAATGGAATCAACAAAGTATACACATTCTACGTAATAACCACTTTCTATAGTTTGCGCATACGTCCGGAAATAAGAAAAGCTTACTTCTGGCAGTTTTTTAAAATCACAGCTTCTAGAAGGTTTACATGATTTCTTAAAAAACATGAGTTTTTAGAAAATGTCATTTATTTCATAAATGGAATCAACAAAGTTTGAACATTGTATGTCATAACGACTTCGTATAGTTTGCGCATGCGCAAACTATGCACATTCTACGTAATAACGACTTTCTATAGTTTGCGCATGGGTCCGGAAATAAGAAAAGCTTACTTCCCCCCATTTTTTAAATTCACAGCTTCTAGAAGGTTTACATGATTTCTTAAAAAACACGAGTTTTTAGAAAATGTGATTTATTTCATAAATGGAATCAACAAAGTATGCACATTCTACGTCATAACGACTTTCTATAGTTTGCGCATGCGTCCGGAAATAAGAAAAGCTTACTTCCCCCCCTTTTTTAAAATCACAGCTTCTAGAAGGTTTACATGATTTCTTCAAAAAAATGAGTTTTTAGAAAATGTGATTTATTTCATCAATGGAATCAACAAAGTATGCACATTCTACATAATAACCACTTTATATAGTTTGCGCATGCGTCCGGAAATAAGAAAATCTTGGTTCCGCCAGTTTTTTAAAATCACAGCTTCTAGAAGGTTTACATGATTTCTTAAAAAACACTAGTTTTTAGAAAATGTCATTTATTTCATAAATGGAATAAAGAAAGTATGAACATTCTATGTCATAACGACTTTGTATAGTTTGCACATGCGTCCGGAAATAAGAAAAGCTAACTTCCCCCTATTTGTTAGAATCACAGCTTCTAGAAGGTTTACATGATTTCTTAACAAACATGAGTTTTTAGAAAATGTCATTTATTTCATAAATGGAATCAACAAAGTATGCACATTCTATGTCATAACGGCTTTCTATAGTTTTCGCATGCGCAAACTATGCACATTCTACGTACTAACGACTTTCTATAGTTTGCGTATTCGTCCGGAAATAAGAAAAGCTTACTTCACCCTATTTTTTAAAATCACAACTTCTAGAAGGTTTACATGATTTCTTAAAAAACACGAGTTTTTAGAAAATGTGATTTATTTCAAAAATGGAATCAACAAAGTATGCACATTCTATGTAATAACGACTTTGTATAGTTTGCGCATGCGCAAACTATGCACATTCTACGTACTAATGACTTTCTATAGTTTGCATATTCGTCCAGAAATAAGAAAAGCTTACCTCACCCTGTTTTTTAAAATCAGAACTTCTGGATGGTTTACATGATTTCTTAAAAAACATGAGGTTTTAGAAAATGTCATTTATTTCATAAATGGAATCAACAAAGTATGCACATTCTACGTCATAACGACTTTCTAAAATTTGCGCATTCATCGGGAAATAAGAAAAGCTTACTTCCCCCTGTTTTCTAAAATCACAGCTTCTAGAAGGTTTACATGATTTCTTAACAACCACGAGTTTTTAGAAAATGTCTTTTATTTCATAAATGGAATCAACAAAGTATGCACATTCTATGTCATAACGACTTTCTATAGTTTTCGCATGCGCAAACTATGCACATTCTATGTAACAACGATTTTCTATAGTTTGCGCATGCGTCCGGAAATAAGAAAAGCTTACTTCACCCCGTTTTTTAAAATCACAACTTATAGAAGGTTTACATGATTTCTTAAAAAACAAGAGATTTTAGAAAATGTGATTTATTTCAAAAATGGAATCAACAAAGTATGCACATTCTACATCATAACGACTTTCTATAGTTTGCGCATGTGTCCAGAAATAAGAAAAGCTTACTTCTGTAGGACCCCTCCTTTAGGGTCCCCTTGAACTGAACCTGAAACTTTAACAACTTCATACAAACAAATTAGCCATCATAGTTATTGGAAAAATAAAATAAAAAGCGTGAATAACTTAACAAAAATAAGCAAAACCTTAACTTGTCAACCCGATCCAGTTGGTCCCTTGTCGCCTTCTTCTTCCATAGGATCCCTCCAGCAAAGCTTGTTTAACCATTGGCGAAGCAACCGTTAGCTTCGCCACCCAACCATAGGCTCATGCTTTCAGTCGCATGGCCTCCCCCGAGCTTTGGGTCGTAAAGTTCACACACAATTCTCAAGAAACCTAGCTTGGGTTTCCCCCCCACCAAGATTTCCATCCAAACCCTCAATAGCAGCAGGTCATGAGGTAACTCAATATTACAATAGTCATCCAGGGTCTGGGTCCTTTACCCATCCCCAAAATCTCCCTTTTAAAGGAAAATCGCCTGCGACACATGTCACTTCATGCATAAATAATTATTTAATTAATTCTTTAATGAAAAACAACTCACCCATCCAAGTGTCAGTTCCTCTAGGAGATGCACCAACATCCCTAAGTTTGCTCATGTTTGTCCCCTAGATATTTCACTTAACTCCTAGATTTGTGGTGTAGGTGGAGTTGACTAGGTGTCCATGCCTAGGATTCCATTTTGCTCCTAAATAAATATTTTTAATATTTTTAAGTAATCAGGAATATACTTTCATGTGCAATGCCTAAATAACACTTAATATTATTTAAATGCCAAAGTAATCATTTATGTGCAAATGCCTAAAGTACTCAAATGAATTTCTAAGTAAACTTCTAGGTGCAAAATTATACATTTCAACACAGTTAAGTTTAGCAATCAACTTTTACTACGGACCCGGTGCCACGCCGTTGGGATTCCTTGTTTCTTAATTTAATTTACCTGACATGGCACCACTCCGTCGAGTCCATTCATCCGTATTTTCCATTCCTCGGCAAGGCACCACATCGTTGGGTCCTTGCATTCACTCTTTCCGTTCTCGGCAGGGTACTGCACCGTCGGGCCCTTCTGCCGTCATCCTTCCGTTTTGACTTGCGGGAACTTCATGTAGGGATTTCAGGAGCCGTTACCTTCCATCCTCCGTCTACACGCTATTAGGGACTAATGGCATTGAGGAGTGAGTCCGTTCTCACTGCGCGCCCCCCAACTAGTACGTGACCAGCTCCGTCGTGGCCCACCTCGTACGCCCTCACGCTTTCCTCTTGAGCAAGCGGATCAGTGCTTATCTGCTCAAGCGTGGTATTCCGTCAGAAGTCGACATCGTCGTCTCTCTCCCTGTGTGTGATTTACTCGTACTCTACGACCCTTCATATTCCTTTGTATGTCTGTCGGTGAACCGTTTCACCTATCGCTACACACATTTCTCACAAACGTAAATTAGTAGCATTGTCCTCAATAATCACAATTTGGTTTATAAATCTGTTGCTTCATTAAGCATCTATAATTTACTTAATCATTACTCATTCATCTAATCACATAATCAATTGCAGAGCTAGTCGTTAAGCATCATTCGTATGTACAGTTCTCATATCAAAGTTAATCGTAATCATAAATATACTCAAAATAAAATTATAGGGTTATTTTACTAATGTTTCAAATAGTAGGGTGACCCAGCAGGTGCCCTCAATGTCTACAGTAGTATAGGGGCACTACATATACCCGTACTTATTTAGAACTTCGTCCCGAAGTTCAGAATAAATGCATAAAGCTATGATGCATCTCAGTTGTGTCCTCCCAGGTCGCAGAGATAGGATTGTAATTGTCCCACTGCACTTTGACTTGATCAATCAAGGTTAATCATTAAGCAAGAAGTAATCAATCAATTATCCCACTCCACACATATAATTTAATTCCTTAATTCATTTATCAATTATTGTCGTCATTCACATCTTCAGGTTTTCCTCAATCATTAAGACATAACAAGACTCAAGAGACCACTGTATTGAATTTGTTCAGTCGGGTCACTCGACAGGTGCCCTTAAGGTCCACAGTCATTCTAGGGGCATTACATACACCCCCTCTTAAATAGAACTTCATCCCGAAGTTAATTTGTTCTTGTACTTTCGATGCTAGGCTTTATCTTAATTTCTATTCTCATCTTCTTTCATTCTATTCTATTTTTCTCCAACAATCATGGCTATAAGCACAAGTGGTTCAAGTCATTAGTTCCTATATCATTTAGTATGGTTCCAATACACCCTCAGGAACTTAATCGTAACTTCGCATAATATTAATCCAGTAATACATTCAATAATTGTCAGTCTCGACTAGATTTCCTATCTCTTATTCATTCATGAGGGTCTACGATGTCCAAATTTTCAACAAGCTGCACTGCGTCAATAGCCACCCAATAGTTTATCAAAACATAACAAATCCAAGCAAGGTTTCAAATAGTTATCCTCCCTTCAAGATAAGAAGGTAAACATCATAATATATTCGATAAGATATAATCACAGTTTTTAACAAATCAGGAGAGACCCTCAAATGACTGCCAAAAAAAAAAAAAAAACAAATTCCATAAGACTACTTCCAAATTCCTCTAAATGTTTTAATAATGTTGGTTTTTAATAAGATAGGATTCGAGTCGTCGAAATTTAGTGACTTAGTCAAACATATTGAAATTTAACCCTTAGTCCTTTCATTAGTAACATCATGTCCAAGTCAATGAGCTTGTCACATATTTACCTCATTTCATTATTTCCGTTGTCATAGGACTACTTCGACAAACTCATCAAGTCATATTATGTACGTTCTCTCAACCTCATCGAGTTCTATCTTGGGCTAGTCGTATTTTCATCAAGGGTTGACTATGTCCTCAGGTTAGCTGCATTATATTTAGTTCATTGTGTTGATCATCTTCATACATCGTTTTACTAAAATCATCTTCGTTTGGATCTTTCGGTGGACTTTCCTAATAAATAATTCTTCATTTACCGTTGTCATGGTCATGTCGAGTTTGTACTTTTTCATTCACTTTAACCACATTGTCATGGTAGAAAAATTAGTGTCAAAGGGCTCAACTTCTCACGGTGGTAACATTGATATCCAATTTTCCAATTTCTAAGTTTGTTTTCACCCCCTCGACAATCTTTCAAGTCTCGTCAATATGAGCATCTCGGTGATTTGTCAGTTAAAATTTTATCAATTTTCCATCACTCACCAAATATATCTGTCCACTCTTCTTCTCATGATGGCTATGTAGGTAAAGTTTGAAAAGAATATCCTAGCCTAGATTCATGTGTTCATCTTCTTTTTACAAGATTCATCAATCCCAATCTAATAGACACATAAATTTGTCTTTAATGTACCAATAAATCTTCATTTAGTTCTAATCATCACTATTTAATTTAGAAGTAGAAAATCTCTACCCTTTCGTCATATTTTCTTACGTATGTCATCATTACCATGTCATTTAAGCATCACCTACTAATGTAGCGAGGTCATCGCAATTTGTAGTAAAATGTCGATTTTATTTAGTTATTTATAAACAATGCTCTACCTCAACCTCGGATTAGGAAACACATAACACTTACATAAATTTTCCATTCTAAATAATGACTATCCTTTAATAGAAATTATACTAACCATTAATCATCCTTCTTCACCATAATTATATCTTAACTTTTATACATTTAAAAGCAAATTAAGGACCTTGATCTTCAAAAAATAAAAATTCTTTTATATATATATATATAAACACACAACTTTGTTTCTAATTTTACAACTTTAATTTAAAATTATGAATATCAATCTTGAGTGAAACTTCTTTAATATATATATATATATATATATATATATATATATATTACCAACCTTAAAAGTCAATCCTTTATATATAGATGAGAATCAACATGAATCATATCCATCTGTATGTATAATGGTCATCGATCATATATATAACAATTTATATATAAAATATTATTTATTTGTAAAATATTATTTACTTAAACTTTTTGAAACAATGATATTATTTATATATTCCTAATAAGTAATCAAATAATAATGGATTAAGTTTTTCTTGAAATAAATAATAGAATTAAAACTTAAGGTACTTATTTTCCAAATATTCTCCATACAATTTACAGTATTTTCTCTAATATCTTCATGCCATATCTAAATATATAACATATCATACATATCAATAATAATGAATTACATTCTTTGTAATAAAAATAATAGCATTCATTGTAATAAAATAAATATAAATAATATATAATTAAGGTATCTAACTATCCATCTTCCAAGTAGGTATATATATTTCTCATACTTTCAATATTTAATAGATTTACACTTCTATATAATATATATAACAATACAATGAGAATCTTCCTCTTTTAATATTCTAACTACTATGTAGATATTTCCTTTTCATATCGATTATCCATAGTCTAAATAAGGAAATTGGAGTATCAACTTCTTATACCTTCATGCTAGACGTTAAAGGTGATTATTATATACTTACATGCCATATTTATGTTGAGGTTCGAATTTGGAGTACCTAGATTTTATCGATATCAGCAATTGAGTTTCCTAACTTAAATTTCCTTTTTATCTATCTAACTATCATACATAGAATCTCGCGTGATTGTCCTTCATAAAGAGAATCAAGGTAAGCATAACCGAGTCGTTATTAACAATGCTATAATATTTTCTTTTCTAAGCATAAGTCCCTACTCTCGCGGAGGTAACGCCAAGATTGAAGACTCAGTGTTGATTAAAAGCGCAGAGATAGCTTCCCATTACACCGGCAGTGTTTGTCATACCCTAAAAATTAGGTACACATATCACGGTAAATAAAAATCTTAAAAGTAAGAGATCTCAATAATACAATAAGGGACAACGCGGAATGTAAGACAGAGTGTACCTGTTCTATGCTAGATGCTTTTAATATAACACGGGTATCCGCTCTGCGGTGGTATTGTCAAATTGACACAGCAATAGAAAAGAAAAAAAGAAAAAAAAATTTGGTCCTCCCTGGATCTCCATGGGAAAGAATTTAACCAAGAGACAAATAGGCATCGCATGCAATAGCATTTTTACAGAATTCATAATGAATAGGCCTTCAAACTAAGTTCGATCCGGCCGTATTCGATTTATGTGGTGATAACAGATTTCTGCTACAGGGCTTCTGGTATACGATTTCTATATAATAAAACAATCATAACCTTGACAAAATATTGATCCGACAGTTTTAATATCGATTTCTATTTATGGGTCTTTGGCATTTTAAATCTAACATAATGTTTTCTAAACGAATGGAGTAATGAATACCAACACCTAACTCTTAATATGCGATTTCCTTTCGGCAGCTTAAAAAAAAAATAAAAAAATAGCTTTGACAATAACTGTGCATAAGATTGTGAAAATCAGTCGGTTTCTACTACAGGACCTCTGCTGCACAGTTTCCATATGATAAGACATATATAACCTTTTAATTATATGGATCCCACAAACTCGGTATCGATAGCGTTTATGAGTTTCAACATTAAAATCCAACACATTGTTTACTAAAAGGGAGTAACGAAATCGAGGCTCCACTCAACGATTTCAGTATGGCGAACAAATACAGCTTTGACAATAAATTGAAACACAAGAATAGTGTTGAGTTAAATTCATCTACATCGATATCCTAAATCTAATCATACAGTCACTCATTAGGTTGATTGTAATGGTTATGATACAGAATTCTCCTCCACACGATCTCAATGTTCGATGGTCCAGAAAAAAAAATGCTTGAGATCGCTATGTGATACGATTTAATAGTATCATACAATTGCTTATCCGTATGGTTACCCAGATATCCTATGAATAGGGTTGCAAACCCAAGGAAAAAAAAAATAAAAAATTGTGACCCCTAAGACATGCAAGGCTTGCAGCAGTAGAATTCGACGGTCAGGTAAGAATTGCATCAAGTAAAAGCTATCAAGCTGGGCATGTAGCCTTAATAGATACAGGGGTCAAATTAGATCGGTACAACAGCGTTCAAGCTACCAACGCTGGGTGTGTAGCATGAACCAGGTAAAGGTAGGATAACAGAATTGTGAGCAGAGTACAAGCTATACAACAGAGCTAAGTCTTAAACCTTCAACGAGCTCGCTGCGCAATCCAGATAACAAATCACAGAGTTCGACTAAGGTATCACGGCAGATTTGAATGCATTTGAATGCTGCCTTGAATTGAATTGAGCACTCCGTGATATGATTTTTAAAATGATTCAACATACTCTTAAAAAAAATAGAATTAACATGACTCAGGCGGATCGGGTGAACCTATCAGAGCGATTGGTTAATACGATTTGAGCGAGTTAAGTAGTGGATCTACCACTGAGTCCAAACAATTGGAGAGATGGGAAGCCATCAGCCAAATCTTCTCTTTAAAAAAAAAAATAGTAAATTTACAGAGATGCATACTCGAACTGACAGCCAGATCTATTCTTTAAATAGACAATAGAATTTGCAGAGATGCCAACCTGAATCTTCCGCCTAATCTATATTTTAATGACCAATGCAAATTCTATAGGGATGTAAACGCGATGCTTCAACAAGCTATACTTTTGATATCAAAAAATATATACAGGAGTGCAAAGTGTTATCATCAACCGGATCTATCCGTTTTCTGAACCGTAAGTGTACAAAGGACAATACTCAACACGAGGATGGAGTCAGAGTTTGAAAGCCTGGGGATTGTTCTGCAATTTCAATACACGACAGAGGAGAAATGAAAAGAAAGCTCAGATTTGGACTTACGCTTTTATCAACGCGAGAATCAGATAAAAGGATTACACAGAGGTGAAAGGGTAGAATGTTCAAACCATGAATCGGATCTATACCTTCATTTCCTACGGAGATAATGTAAATTAACATATCTCAGAAAATAAAATACAGATATCCACAATTTATTCGTACAAAATGTATACTCTAAGTTTCCAACGAATGCACAGAGTATGGATCGGATCTACATATTCATTGTTCATACAGAGATAAAAATAAATTAATATATCGCAGAAAATATAATACAGAGATCTACAATTTCTTCGTACAAAACATATACTCTGAGTTTCCAATGAATGTACAGATCATGGATTGGATCTACACATTCATTGTTCATACATAGATAAAAATAAATTAATATATCTCAGAAAATATAATACAGAGATCTACAATTTTCTAAACAGAAATAACATAATATAAGATCTCAAGTGTACCGCAAAACATACTCAAGATTTTACATGAAATTCCAGGTCCAAAACCTTAAATAGAAACAAAAATATAAATGAAATTTTAAGCATATAAAAACCTGTAGGAATAGAGGCTCTGGTTGGAAGCGAAACTCCTTGAATGTTGCAACACCAATCTCGTCGTTGTTCACAACGATCACCGATGAACCCCTAAAAAAATATGAGTCCGGTGCCCTCAAGGCTCGACTGGCTCTGATACCAAATGTAGGACCCCTCCTTTAGGGTCCCCTTGAACTGAACCTGAAACTTTAACAACTTCATACAAACAAATTAGCCATCATAGTTATTGGAAAAATAAAATAAAAAGCATGAATAACTTAACAAAAATAAGCAAAACCTTAACCTATCAACCCGATCCAGTTGGTCCATTGTCGCCTTCTTCTTCCGTAGGATCCCTCCAGCAAAGCTTGTTTAACCATTGGCGAAGCAACCGTTAGCTTCGCCACCCAACCATAGGCTCATGCTTTCAGTCGCATGGCCTCCCCCGAGCTTTGGGTCGTAAAGTTCACACACAATTCTCAAGAAACCCAGCTTGGGTTCCCCCCCCACCAAGATTTCTAGCCAAACCCTCAATAGCAGCAAGTCATGAGGTAACTCAATATTACAATAGTCATCCAAGGTCTGGGTCCTTTACCCATCCCCAAAATCTCCCTTTTAAAGGAAAATCCCCTGCGACACATGTCACTTCATGCATAAATAATTATTTAATTAATTCCTTAATGAAAAACAACTCACCCATCCAAGTGTCAGTTCCTCTAGGAGATGCACCAACATCCCTAAGTTTGCTCATGTTTGTCCCCTAGATATTTCACTTAACTCCTAGATTTGTGGTGTAGGTGGAGTTGACTAGGTGTCCATGCCTAGGATTCCATTTTGCTCCTAAATAAATATTTTTAATATTTTTAAGTAATCAGGAATATCCTTTCATGTGCAATGCCTAAATAACACTTAATATTATTTAAATGCCAAAGTAATCATTTATGTGCAAATTCCTAAAGTACTCAAATGCATTTCTAAGTAAAGTTCTAGGTGCAAAACTATACATTTCAACACAGTTAAGTTTAGCAATCAACTTTTACTACGGACCCGGTGCCACGCCGTTGGGCTTCCTTGTTTCTTAATTTAATTTACCTGACATGGCACCACTCCGTCGAGTCCATTCATCTGTAGTTTCCATTCCTCGGCAAGGCACCACATCGTTGGGTCCTTGCATTCACTCTTTCCGTTCTCGGCAGGGTACCGCACCGTCGGGCCCTCTGCCGTCATCCTTCCGTTTTGACTTGCGGGAACTTCATGTAGGGATTTCAGGAGCCGTTACCTTCCATCCTCCGTCTACACGCTATTAGGGACTAATGGCATTGAGGAGTGAGTCCGTTCTCACTGCGCGCCCCCCAACTAGTACGTGACCTGCTCCGTCGTGGCCCACCTCGTACGCCCTCACGCTTTCCTCTTGAGCAAGCGGATCAGTGCTTATCTGCTCAAGCGTGGTATTCCATCGGAAGTCGACATCGTCGTCGCTCTCCCTGTGTGTGATTTACTCGTACTCTACGACCCTTCATATTCCTTTGTATGTCTTTCGGTGAACCGTTTCACCTATCGCTACACACATTTCTCACAAACGTAAATTAGTAGCATTGTCCTCAATAATCACAATTTGGTTTATAAATCTGTTGCTTCATTAAGCATCTATAATTTACTTAATCATTATCATTCATCTAATCACATAATCAATTGCAGAGCTAGTCGTTAAGCATCATTCGTATGTACAGTTCTCATATCAAAGTTAATCGTAATCATAAATATACTCAAAATAAAATTATAGGGTTATTTTACTAATGTTTCAAATAGTAGGGTGACCCAGCAGGTGCCCTCAATGTCTACAGTAGTCTAGGGGCACTACATATACCCGTACTTATTTAGAACTTCGTCCCGAAGTTCAGAATAAATGCATAAAGCTATGACGCATCTCAGTTGTGTCCTCCCAAGTCGCAGAGATATGATTGTAATTGTCCCACTGCACTTTGACTTGATCAATCAAGGCTAATCATTAAGCAAGAAGTAATCAATCAATTATCCCACTCCACACATATAATTTAATTCCTTAATTCATTTATCAATTATTGTCGTCATTCACATCTTCAGGTTTTCCTCAATCATTAAGACATAACAAGACTCAAGAGACCACTGTATTGAATTTGTTCAGTCGGGTCACTCGACAGGTGCCCTTAAGGTCCACAGTCATTCTAGGGGCATTACATACACCCCCTCTTAAATAGAAGTTCGTCCCGAAGTTAATTTGTTCGTGTACTTTCGATGCTAGGCTTTATCTTAATTTCTATTCTCATCTTCTTTCATTCTATTCTATTTTTCTCCAACAATCATAGCTATAAGCACAAGTGGTTCAAGTCATTAGTTCCTATATCATTTAGTATGGTTCCAATACACCCTCAGGAACTTAATCGTAACTTCGCATAATATCAATCCAGTAATACATTCAATAATTGTCAGTCCCGACTAGATTTCCTATCTCTTATTCATTCATGAGGGTCTACGATGTCCAAATTTTCAACAAGCTGCACTGCGTCAATAGCCACCCAATAGTTTATCAAAACATAACAAATCCAAGCAAGGTTTCAAATAGTTATCCTCCCTTCAAGATAAGAAGGTAAACATCATAATATATTCGATAAGATATAATCACAGTTTTTAACAAATCAGGAGAGACCCTCAAATGACTGCCAAAAAAAAAAAAAAAAAAATTCCATAAGACTACTTCCAAATTCCTCTAAATGTTTTAATAATGTTGGTTTTTAATAAGATAGGATTCGAGTCGTCGAAATTTAGTGACTTAGTCGAACATATTGAAATTTAACCCTTAGTCCTTTCATTAGTTTGCGCATGTGTCCGGAAATAAGAAAAGCTTACTTCCCCCCGGTTCTTAAAATCACAGCTTATAGAAGGTTTACATGATTTCTTAAAAAACACGAGTTTTTAGAAAATGTCATTTATTTCATAAATGGAATAAAAAAAGTATGAACATTCTATGTCATAACGACTTTGTATAGTTTGCGCATGTGCAAACTATGCACATTCTAGGTAATAACGACTTTCTATAGTTTGCGCATGCGTCCGGAAATAATAAAAGCTTACTTCCCCCCTTTTTTTAAATTCACAGCTTCTAGAAGGTTTACATGATTTCTTAAAAAACACGAGTTTTTAGAAAATGTGATTTATTTCATAAATGGAAACAACAAAGTATGCACATTCTACGTCATAAAGACTTTCTATAGTTTGCGCATGCGTCCGGAAATAATAAAAGCTTACTTCCCCCCGTTTTTTAAAATTGCAGCTTCTAGAAGGTTTACATGATTTCTTTAAAAAAATGAGTTTTTAGAAATGTGATTTATTTCATAAAAGGAATCAACAAAGTATGCACATTCTACATCATAACGACTTTGTATAGTTTGTGCATGTGCCAACTATGCTCATTCTAGGTAACAACGACTTTCTATAGTTTGCGCATGCGTCCGAAAATAAGAAAAGCTTACTTGCCCCCTTTTTTTAAATTCACAGCTTCTAGAAGGTTTACATGATTACTTAAAAAACACGAGATTTTAGAAAATGTGATTTATTTCATAAATGGAATCAACAAAGTATGCACATTCTACGTCATAACGACTTTCTATAGTTTGCGCATGCGTCCGGAAATAAGAAAAGCTTACTTCCCCCCGTTTTTTAAAATCACAGCTTCTAGAAGGTTTACATGATTTATTAAAAAAAAACGAGTTTTTAGAAAATGTGATTTATTTCATCAAGGGAATCAACAAAGTATGCACATTCTATCTAATAACGAATTTCTATAGTTTGCACATGCATCCGGAAATAAGAAAAGCTTACTTCCCCCCTTTTTTTAAATTCACGGCTTCTAGAAGGTTTACACGATTTCTTAAAAAACACGAGTTTTTAGAAAATGTGATTTATTTCATAAATGGAATCAACAAACTATGCACATTCTACGTAATAATGACTTTCTATAGTTTGCGAATTCGTCCGAAAATAAGAAAAGCTTACTTCCCCCCGTTTTTTAAAATCATAGCTTCGAGAAGGTTTACATGATTTCTTAAAAAAACACGAGTTTTTAGAAAATGTAATTTGTTTCATAAATGGAATCAACAAAGTATGAACAAACTATGTCATAACGAATTTGTATCGTTTGCGCATGCGCAAACTATGCACATTCTACGTAATAACGACTTTCTATAGTTTGCGCATGTGTCTGGAAATAAGAAAAGCTTACTTCCCCCCATTTTTTAAAATCACACCTTCTAGAAGGTTTACATGATTTCTTAATAAACATGAGTTTTTATAAAATGTGATTTATTTAATCAATGGTATCAACAAACTATGCACATTCTACGTAATAACGACTTTCTATAGTTTGCGCATGCATCCGGAAATAAGAAAAGCTTACTTCCCCACTTTTTTTAAATTCACAGCTTCTAGAGGGTTTACATGATTTCTTAAAAAACATGAGTTTTTAGAAAATCTGATTTATTTCATCAATGGAATCAACAAACTATGCACATTCTACGTAATAATGACTTTCTATAGTTTGCGAATGCGTCTGGAAATAAGAAAAGCTTACTTCCTCCCTGGTTTTTAAAATCACAGCTTCTAGAAGGTTTACATGATTTCTTAAAAAACACAAGTTTTTAGAAAGTGTCATTTATTTCATAAATGGAATAAAAAAAGTATGAACATTCTATGTCATAACAACTTTCTATAGTTTGCACATGCGCAAACTATGCACATTCTAGGTAATAACAACTTTCTATAGTTTGCGCATGCGTCTGGAAATAAGAAAAGCTTACTTCCCCCCTTTTTTTAAATTCACAGCTTCTAGAAGGTTTACATGATTTCTTAAAAAACAGGAGTTTTTAGAAAATGTGATTTATTTCATTAATGGAAACAACAAAGTATGCACATTCTACGTCATAAGGACTTTATATAGTTTGCGCATGCGTCCGGAAATAAGAAAAGCTTACTTCCCCCATTTTTTAAAATCACAGCTTCTAGAAGGTTTACATGATTTCTTAAAAAACATGAGTTTTTAAAAAATGTGATTTATTTCATCAATGGAATCAACAAACTATGCACATTCTACATAATAACGACTTTCTATAGTTTGCGAATGCGTCTGGAAATAAGAAAAGCTTACTTCCCCCTAATTTAAAATCACAGCTTCTAGAAGGTTTACATGATTTCTTAAAAAACACGAGTTTTTAGAAAATGTCATTTATTTAATAAATGGAATCAACAAAGTATGAACAAACTATGTCATAACGAATTTGTATCGTTTGCGCATGCGCAAACTATGCACATTCTACATAATAACGACTTTCTATAATTTGCGCATGCGTCCGTAAATAAGAAAAGCTTACTTCCCCCCATTTTTTAAAATCACAGCTTCTAGAAGGTTTACATGATTTCTTAATAAACACGAGTTTTTTGAAAATGTGATTTATTTAATCAATGGAATCAACAAACTATGCACAGTCTACGTAATAACGACTTTCTATAGTTTGCACATGCCTCCGGAAATAAGAAAAGCTTACTTCCCCCCTTTTTTTAAATTCACAGCTTCTAGAAGGTTTACATGATTTCTTAAAAAACATGAGTTTTTAGAAAATGTGATTTATTTCATCAATGGAATCAACAAACTATGCACATTCTACGTAATAATGACTTTCTATAGTTTGCAAATGCGTCCGGAAATAAGAAAGACTTACTTCCCCCCAGTTTTTAAAATCACAGCTTCTAGAAGGTTTACATGATTTCTTAAAAAACACGAGTTTTTAGAAAGTGTCATTTATTTCATAAATGGAATCAAAAAAGTATGAACATTCTATGTCATAACGACTTTGTATAGTTTGCACATGCGCAAACTATGCACATTCTAGGTAATAACAACTTTCTATAGTTTGCGAATGCGTCGGGAAATAAGAAAAGCTTACTTCCCCCCTTTTTTTAAATTGACAACTTCTAGAAGCTTTACATGATTTCTTAAAAAGCACGAGTTTTTAGAAAATGTGATTTATTTCATTAATGGAAACAACAAAGTATGCACATTCTATGTCATAACGACTTTCTATAGTTTGCGCATGCGTCCGGAACTAAGAAAAGCTTACTTCCCCCCGTTTTTTAAAATTGCAGCTTCTAGAAGGTTTACATGATTTCTTGAAAAAAACGAGTTTTTAGAAAATATGATTGATTTCATAAAAGGAATCAACAAAGTATGCAAATTCTATGTCATAACGACTTTGTATAGTTTTTGCATGTGCAAACTATGCTCATTCTAGGTAATAACGACTTTCTATAGTTTGCGCATGCGTCCGGAAATAAGAAAAGCTTACTTGCCCCCTTTTTTTAAATTCACAGCTTCTCGGAGGTTTACATGATTTCTTAAAAAACATGAGTTTTTAGAAAATGTGATTTATTTCATAAATGGAATCAACAAAGTATGCACATTCTACGTCATAACGACTTTCTATAGTTTGCGCATGCGTCCGGAAATAAGAAAAGCTTACTTCCCCCGTTTTTTAAAATCACAGATTCTAGAAGGTTTACATGATTTCTTAAAAAAAACGAGTTTTTAGAAAATGTGATTTATTTCATAAAAGGAATCAACAAAGTATGCACATTCTACGACATAACGACTTTCTATAGTTTGCGCATGCGTCCAGAAATAAGAAAAGCTTACTTCCCCCCATTTTGTAAAATCACAGCTTCTAGAAGGTTTACATGATTTCTTAAAAAAACACGAGTTTTTAGAAAATGTCATTTGTTTCATAAATGGAATCAACAAAGTATGAAGAAACTATGTCATAACGAATTTGTATCGTTTGCGCATGCGCAAACTATGCACATTCTATGTAATAACGACTTTCTATAATTTGCGCATGCGTCCGTAAATAAGAAAAGCTTACTTCCCCCCATTTTTTAAAATCACAGCTTCTAGAAGGTTTACATGATTTCTTAATAAACACGAGTTTTTTGAAAATGTGATTTATTTAATCAATGGAATCAGCAAACTATGCAAACTCTACGTAATAACGATTTTCTATAGTTTGCGCATGCGTCCGGGAATAAGAAAAGGTTACTTCCCCCCTTTTTTTATATTCACAGCTTCTAGAAGGTTTACATGATTTCTTAAAAAACATGAGTTTTTAGAAAATGTGATTTATTTAATCAATGGAATCAACAAACTATGCACATTCTACATAATAACGACTTTCTATAGTTTGCGAATGCGTCCGGAAATAAGAAAAGCTTACTTCCCCCCGGTTTTTAAAATCACAGCTTCTGGAAGGTTTACATGATTTCTTAAAAAACACGAGTTTTTAGAAAATGTCATTTATTTCATAAATGGAATAAAAAAAGTATGAACATTCTATGTACATTCTAGGTAATAACAACTTTCTATAGTTTGCGCATGCGTCCGGAAATAAGAAAAGCTTACTTCCCCCCTTTTTTTAAATTCACAGCTTCTAGAAGGTTTACATGATTTCTTAAAAACACGCGTTTTTAGAAAATGTGATTATTTCATAAATGGAATCAAAAAAGTATGAACATTCTATTTCATAACGACTTTCTATAGTTTGCACATGCGCAAACTATGCACATTCTAGGTAATAACGACTTTCTATAGTTTGCGCATGCGTCCGGAAATAAGAAAAGCTTACTTCCCCCCGTTTTTAAAAATTGCAGCTTCTAGAAGGTTTACATGATTTCTTAAAAAAACGAGTTTTTAGAAAATATGATTGATTTCATAAAAGGAATCAACAAAGTATGCACATTCTACGTCGTAACGACTTTGTGTAGTTTGTGCATGTGCAAACTATGCTTATTCTAGGTAATAACGACTTTCTATAGTTTGCTCATGCGTCCAGAAATAATAAAAGCTTACTTGCCCCCTTTTTTTAAATTCACAGCTTCTAGGAGGTTTACATGATTTCTTAAAAAAAACGAGTTTTTAGAAAATGTGATTTATTTCATAAATTGAATCAACAAAGTATGCACATTCTACGTCATAACGACTTTCTAAAGTTTGCGCATGCGTCCGGAAATAAGAAAAGCTTACTTCCGCCCATTTTTTAAAATCACAGCTTCTAGAAGGTTTACATGATTTCTTAAAAACCACGAGTTTTTAGAAAATGTGATTTATTTCATAAATGGAATCAACAAAGTATGCACATTCTAAGTCATATCAACTTTCTATAGGTTGCGCATGCGTCCAGAAATAAGAAAAGCTTACTTCCCCTCGTTTTTTAAAGTCACAGCTTCTAGAAGGTTTACATGATTTCTTAAAAAACATCTGTTTTTTGGAAAATGTGATTTATTTCATCAATTGAATCAACAAACTATGCACAATCTACGTAATAACAAATTTCTATAGTTTGCAATTGCGTCCGGAAATAAGAAAAGCTTACTTCCCCCCAGTTTTTAAAATCACAGCTTCTAGAAGGTTTACATGATTTCTTAAAAAACACGAGTTTTCAGAAAATGTCATTTATTTCATAAATGGAATAAAAAGTAAATGAACATTCTATGTCATAACGACTTTGTATAGTTTACGTGTGCGCAAACTATGCACATTCTAGGTAATAACAACTGTCTATAGATTGCGCATGCATCCGGAAATAAGAAAAGCTAGCTTCCCCCCTTTTTTAAATTCATAGCTTCTAGAAGGTTTACATGATTTCTTAAAAAACACAAGTTTTTAGAAAATGTTATTTATTTCATAAATGGAATCAACAAAGTATGCACATTCTACGTCATAACGACTTTCTATAGTTTGCGCATGCATCCGGAAATAAGAAAAGTTTACTTCCCCCCTTTTTTTCAATTCATAGCTTCTAGAAGGTTTACATGATTTCTTAAAAAAGACGAGTTTTTAGAAAATGTGATTTATTTCATAAATGGAATAAACAAAGTATGCACATTCTATGTCATAACGACTTTCTATAGTTTGCACATGCGTCCGGAAATAAGAAAAGCTTACTTCCCCCCATTTTTTAAAATCACAGCTTTTAGAAGGTTTACATGATTTCTTAATAAACACGAGTTTTTTGAAAATGTGATTTATTTAATCAATGGAATCAGCAAACTATGCACAGTCTACGTAATAACGACTTTCTATAGTTTGCGCATGCCTCCGGAAATAAGAAAAGCTTACTTCTCCCCGTTTTTTAAAATCACAGCTTCTAGAAGGTTTACATGATTTCTTAAAAAACACGAGTTTTTAGAAAATGTGATCTATTTAATCAATGAAATAAACAAACTATGCACATTATACGTAATAACGACTTTCTATAGTTTGCGCATGTGTCCGAAAATAAGAAAAACTTAATTCCCCCCGTTTTTAAAAATCACAGCTTCAAGAAGGTTTACATGATTTCTTAAAAAACATGAGTTTTTAGAAAATGTGATTTATTTCATAAATGGAATCAACAAAGTATGCACATTCTACGTAATAACGACTTTCTATAGTTTGCGCATGTGTCCGGAAATAAGAAAAGCTTACTTCCCCCCGTTTTTTAAAATCACAGCTTCTAGAAGGTTTACATGATTTCTTAAAAAAAATGAGTTTTTAGAAAATGTGATTTATTTCATATATGGAATCAACAAAGTATGCACATTCTACATCATAACGACTTTCTATAGTTTGCGCATGCGTCCGGAAATAAGAAAAGCTTACTTCCCCCCTTTTTTTTAAAATCATAGCTTCTAGAAGGTTTCCATGATTTCTTAAAAAAAATGGGTTTTTAGAAAATGTGATTTATTTCATAAATGGAATCAACAAAGTATGCACATTCTACGTCATAACGATTTTCTATAGTTTGCGCATGCGTCCGGAAATAAGAAAAGCTAACTTCCCCCCTTTTTTTAAATTCATAGCTTCTAGAAGGTTTACATGATTTCTTAAAAAACACGAGTTGTTAGAAAATGTGATTTATTTCATAAATGGAATAAACAAAGTATGCACATTCTACGTCATAACGACTTTCTATAGTTTGCGTATGCGTCCGGAAATAAGAAAAGCTTACTTCCCCCCATTTTTTAAAATCACAGCTTCTAGAATGTTTACATGATTTCTTTAAAAAAACGAGTTTTTAAAAAATGTGATTTATTTCGCAAAAGGAATCAACAAAGTATGCACATTTTACTTCATAACGACTTTCTATAGTTCGCGCATGCGTATGGAAATAAGAAAAGTTTACTTCCCCCCGTTTTTTAAAATCACGGCTTCTACAAGGTTTACATGATTTCTTAAAAAACATGAGTTTTTAGAATATGTGATTTATTTCATCAATGGAATCAACAAACTATGCACATTCTAGGTAATAACGACTTTCTATAGTTTGCGAATGCGTCCGAAAATAAGAAAAGCTTACTTCCCCCCGGTTTTTAAAATCACGGCTTCTAGAAGGTTTACATGATTTCTTAAAAAACACGAGTGTTTAGAAAATGTGATTTATTTCATAAATGGAATCAACAAAGTATGCACATTCTAAGTCATAACGACTTTCTATAGTTTGCGCATGCGTCCGGAAATAAGAAAAGCTTACTTCCCCCCGTTTTTTAAAATCACAACTTCTAGAGGGATTACATGATTTCTTAAAAAACAAGAGTTTTACGAACATGTGATTTATTTCATAAATGGAATCAACAAAGTATGCACATTCTATGTCATAATGAATTTATATAGTTTTTGCATGCGCAAACTAAGCACATTCTACGTACTAACGACGTTCTATAGTTTGCGTATGCATCCAGAAATAAGAAAAGCTTACCTCACCCCGTTTTTTAAAATCACAACTTCTAGAAGGTTTACATGATTTCTTAAAAAACATGAGTTTTTAGAAAATGTGATTTATTTCATAAATGGAATCAACAAAGTATGCACATTCTATGTCATAACGACTTTGTATGGTTTGCGCATGCGCAAACTATGCACATTCCACGTAATAACGACTTTCTATAATTTGCGCAATTGTCCGGAAATAAGAAAAGCTTACATCCGCCCGTTTTTTAAAATCACAGCTTCTAGAAGGTTTACGTGATTTCTTAAAAAACATGAGTTTTTAGAAAATGTGATGTATTTCATAAATGGAAGCAACAAAGTATGCACATTCGATGTAATAACGACTTTCTATAGTTTGCGCATGCGTCCAGAAATAGGAAAAGCTTACTTCCCCCCTTTTTTTAAATTCACATCTCCTAGAAGGTTTACATGATTTCTTAAAAAAATGAGTTTTTAGAAAATGTGATTTATTTCATCAATGGAATCAACAAACTATGCACATTCTACGTAATAATGACTTTCTATAGTTTGCGAATGCGTCCGGAAATAAGAAAAGCTTACTTCCCCCCAGTTTTTCATTCATAACGACTTTTTCATTCATAACGACTTTGTATAGTTTGCGCATGCGCAAACTATGCACATTCTAGGTAATAACATCTTTCTATAGTTTGCGCATGCATCCGGAAATAAGAAAAGCTTACTTCCCCCCTTTTTTTAAATTCACAGCTTCTAGAAGGTTTACATGATTTCTTAAAAAACACGAGTTTTTCGAAAATGTCATTTATTTATTAAATGGAATCAAAAAAGTATGAACATTCTATGTCATAACGACTTTGTATAGTTTGCGCATGTGCAACCTGTGCACATTCTTGGTAATAACGACTTTCTATATTTTGCGCATGGTCCGGAAATAAGAAAAGCTTACTTCCCCCCTTTTTTTAAATTCACAGCTTCTAGAAGGTTTACATGATTTCTTAAAAAACACGAGTTTTTAGAAAATTTCATTTCTTTCATACATGGAATCAAAAAAGGATGAACATTCTATGTCATAATGACTTTGTATAGTTTGAGCATGCGCAAACTATGCACATTCTAGGTAATAACGACTTTCTATAGTTTGCGCTTGCGTCCGGAAATAAGAAAAGCTTACTTCCCCCCTTTTTTTAAATTCACAGCTTCTAGAAGGTTTACATGATTTCTTAAAAAACATGAGTTTTTAGAAAATGTCATTTATTTCTTAAATGGAATGAAAAAAGTATGAACATTCTATGTCATAACAACTTTGTATATTTTGCGCATGTGCAAACTATGCACATTCTAGGTAATAACGACTTTCTATAGTTTGCGCATGCCTCCGGAAATAAGAAAAGCTTACTTCCCCCCTTTTTTAAATTCACAGCTTCTAGAAGGTTTACATGATTTCTTAAAAAACCCGAGTTTTTAGAAAATATGATTTATTTCATAAATGGAATCAACAAAGTATGCACATTCTATGTCATAACGACTTTCTATAGTTTGCGCATGCATCCGGAAATAAGAAAAGCTTACTTCCCCCCGTTTTTTAAAATCACATCTTCTAGAAGGATTACATGATTTCTTAAAAAACACGAGTTTTACGAACATGTGATTTATTTCATAAATGTAATCAACAAAGTATGCACATTCTATGTCATAATGAATTTATATAGTTTGTGCATGCGCAAACTAAGCACATTCTACGTACTAACGACTTTCTATAGTTTGCGTATGTGTCCAGAAATAAGAAAAGCTTACTTCACCCCGTTCTTTAAAATCACAACTTCTAAAAGGTTTACATGATTTCTTAAAAAACACGAGTTTTTAGAAAATGTGATTTATTTCATAAATGGAATCAACAAAGTATGCACATTCTATGTCATAACGACTTTGTATCGTTTGCGCATGCGCAAACTATGCACATTTTACGTAATAACGACTTTCTATAATTTGCGCAATTGTCCGGAAATAAGAAAAGCTTACATCCGCCCGTTTTTTAAAATCACATCTTCTAGAAGGTTTACGTGATTTCTTAAAAAAAATGAGTCTTCAGAAAATGTGATTTATTTCATAAAAGGAATCAACAAAGTATGCACATTCTACGTCATAACGACTTTCTAAAGTTTGCGCATAAGTCCGGAAATAAGAAAAGCTTACTTCCGCCAATTTTTTAAAATCACAGCTTCTAGAAGGTTTACATGATTTCTTAAAAACCACAAGTTTTTAGAAAATGTGATTTTTTTCATAGATGGAATCAACAAAGTATGCACATTCTAAGTCATAACGACTTTGTATAGTTTGCGCATGCGCAAACTATGCACATTCTAGGTAATAACGACTTTCTATAGTTTGCGCATGCGTCCGGAAATAAGAAAAGCTTACTTCCCCCCTTTTTTTAAATTCACAGCTTCTAGAAGGTTTACATGATTTCTGAAAAACACGAGTTTTTAGAAAATGTCATTTATTTCTTAAATGGAAACAAAAAAGTATGAACATTCTATGTCATAACGACTTTGTATAGTTTGGGCATGTGCAAACTATGCACATTCTTGGTAATAACGACTTTCTATAGTTTGCGCATGCATCCGGAAATAAGAAAAGCTTACTTCCCCCCTTTTTTTAAATTCACAGCTTCTAGAAGGTTTACATGATTTCTTAAAAAACATGAGTTTTTAGAAAATGTGATTTATTTCATAAATGGAATCAACAAAGTATGCACATTCTATGTCATAACGACTTTCTATAGTTTGCGCATGCATCCGGAAATAAGAAAAGCTTACTTCCCCCCATTTTTTAAAATCACAGCTTCTAGAAGGATTACATGATTTCTTAAAAAACATGAGTTTTACGAACATGTGACTTATTTCATAACTGGAATCAACAAAGTATGTACATTCTATGTCATAACGAATTTCTATAGTTTGCGCATGCGCAAACCAAGCACATTCTGCGTGCTAAAGACTTTCTATAGTTTGCGTATGCATTCAGAAATAAGAAAAGCTTACTTCACCCTGTTTTTTAAAATCACAACTTCTAGAAGGTTTACATGATTTCTTAAAAAACACGAGTTTTTAGAAAATGTGATTTATTTCATAAATGGAATCAACAAAGTATGCACATTTTATGTCATAACGACTTTGTATGGTTTGCGCATGCGCAAACTATGCACATTCTACGTAATAACGACTTCCTATAGTTTGCGCATGTGTCCGGAAATAAGAAAAGCTTACTTCCGCCCGTTTTTTAAAATCACAGCTTCTAGAAGGTTTACATGATTTCTTAAAAAACATGAGTTTTTTGGAAAATGTGATTTATTTCATCAATTGAATCAACAAACTATGCACAATCTACTTAATAACAAATTTCTATAGTTTGCAATTGCGTCCGGAAATAAGAAAAGCTTACTTCTCCCCGGTTTTTAAAATCACAGCTTCTAGAAGGTTTACATGATTTCTTAAAAAACACGAGTTTTCAGAAAATGTCATTTATTTCATAAATGGAATAAAAAGTAAATGAACATTCTATGTCATAACGACTTTGTATAGTTTACGTGTGTGCAAACTATGCACATTCTAGGTAATAACAACCGTCTATAGTTTGCGCATGCATCCGGAAATAAGAAAAGCTAGCTTCCCCCTTTTTTTTAAATTCATAGCTTCTAGAAGGTTTACATGATTTCTTAAAAAACACAAGTTTTTAGACAATGTTATTTATTTCATAAATGGAATCAACAAAGTATGCACATTCTACGTCATAACGACTTTCTATAGTTTGCGCATGCATCCGGAAATAAGAAAAGTTTACTTCCCCCCTTTTTTTCAATTCATAGCTTCTAGAAGGTTTACATGATTTCTTAAAAAAGACGAGTTTTTAGAAAATGTGATTTATTTCATAAATGGAATAAACAAAGTATGCACATTCTACGTCATAACGACTTTCTATAGTTTCCACATGCGTCCGGAAATAAGAAAAGCTTACTTACCCCCATTTTTTAAAATCACAGCTTCTAGAAGGTTTACATGATTTCTTAATAAACACGAGTTTTTTGAAAATGTTATTTATTTAATCAATGGAATCAGCAAACTATGCACAGTCTACGTAATAACGACTTTCTATAGTTTGCGCATGCCTCCGGAAATAAGAAAAGCTTACTTCTCCCCGTTTTTTAAAATCACAGCTTCTAGAAGGTTTACATGATTTCTTAAAAAACACGAGTTTTTAGAAAATGTGATTTATTTAATCAATGGAATAAACAAACTATGCACATTATACGTAATAACGACTTTCTATAGTTTGCGCATGTGTCCGAAAATAAGAAAAACTTAATTCCCCCCGTTTTTAAAAATCACAGCTTCAAGAAGGTTTACATGATTTCTTAAAAAACACGAGTTTTTAGAAAATGTGATTTATTTCATAAATGGAATCAACAAAGTATGCACATTCTACGTAATAACGACTTTCTATAGTTTGCGCATGTGTCCAGAAATAAGAAAAGCTTACTTCCCCCCGTTTTTTAAAATCACAGCTTCTAGAAGGTTTACATGATTTCTTAAAAAAAATGAGTTTTTAGAAATTGTGATTTATTTCATAAATGGAATCAACAAAGTATGCACATTCTACATCATAACGACTTTCTATAGTTTGCGCATGCGTCCGGAAATAAGAAAAGCTTACTTCCCCCCTTTTTTTTAAAATCATAGCTTCTAGAAGGTTTCCATGATTTCTTAAAAAAAATGGGTTTTTAGAAAATGTGATTTATTTCATAAATGGAATCAACAAAGTATGCACATTCTACGTCATAACGATTTTCTATAGTTTGCGCATGCGTCCGGAAATAAGAAAAGCTAACTTCCCCCCTTTTTTTAAATTCATAGCTTCTAGAAGGTTTACATGATTTCTTAAAAAACACGAGTTGTTAGAAAATGTGATTTATTTCATAAATGGAATAAACAAAGTATGCACATTCTACGTCATAACGACTTTCTATAGTTTGCGCATGCGTCCGGAAATAAGAAAAGCTTACTTCCCCCCATTTTTTAAAATCACAGCTTCTAGAATGTTTACATGATTTCTTTAAAAAAACGAGTTTTTAAAAAATGTGATTTATTTCGTAAAAGGATTCAACAAAGTATGCACATTTTACTTCATAACTACTTTCTATAGTTCGCGCATGCATATGGAAATAAGAAAAGTTTACTTCCCCCCGTTTTTTAAAATCACGGCTTCTACAAGGTTTACATGATTTCTTAAAAAACATGAGTTTTTAGAATATGTGATTTATTTCATGAATGGAATCAACAAACTATGCACATTCTAGGTAATAACGACTTTCTATAGTTTACGAATGCGTCCGAAAATAAGAAAAGCTTACTTCCCCCCGGTTTTTAAAAGCACGGCTTCTAGAAGGTTTACATGATTTCTTAAAAAACACGAGTGTTTAGAAAATGTGATTTATTTCATAAATGGAATCAACAAAGTATGCACATTCTAAGTCATAATGACTTTCTATAGTTTGCGCATGCGTCCGGAAATAAGAAAAGCTTACTTCCCCCCGTTTTTTAAAATCACAACTTCTAGAGGGATTACATGATTTCTTAAAAAACAAGAGTTTTACGAAAATGTGATTTATTTCATAAATGGAATCAACAAAGAATGCACATTCTATGTCATAATGAATTTATATAGTTTGTGCATGCGCAAACTAAGCACATTCTACGTACTAACGACGTTCTATAGTTTGCGTATGCATCCAGAAATAAGAAAAGCTTACCTCACCCCGTTTTTTAAAATCACAACTTCTAGAAGGTTTACATGATTTCTTAAAAAACATGAGTTTTTAGAAAATGTGATTTATTTCATAAATGGAATCAACAAAGTATGCACATTCTATGTCATAACGACTTTGTATGGTTTGCGCATGCGCAAACTATGCACATTCCACGTAATAACGACTTTCTATAATTTGCGCAATTGTCCGGAAATAAGAAAAGCTTACATCCGCCCGTTTTTTAAAAACACAGCTTCTAGAAGGTTTACGTGATTTCTTAAAAAACATGAGTTTTTAGAAAATATGATGTATTTCATAAATGGAAGCAACAAAGTATGCACATTCTATGTAATAACGACTTTCTATAGTTTGCGCATGCGTCCAGAAATAGGAAAAGCTTACTTTCCCCCTTTTTTTAAATTCACATCTTCTAGAAGGTTTACATGAGTTCTTAAAAAACATGAGTTTTTAGAAAATGTGATTTATTTCATCAATGGAATCAACAAACTATGCACATTCTACGTAATAATGACTTTCTATAGTTTGCGAATGCGTCCGGAAATAAGAAAAGCTTACTTCCCCCCAGTTTTTCATTCATAACGACTTTTTCATTCATAACGACTTTGTATAGTTTGCGCATGCGCAAACTATGCACATTCTAGGTAATAACATCTTTCTATAGTTTGCGCATGCATCCGGAAATAAGAAAAGCTTACTTCCCCCCTTTTTTTAAATTCACAGCTTCTAGAAGGTTTACATGATTTCTTAAAAAACACGAGTTTTTCGAAAATGTCATTTATTTATTAAATGGAATCAAAAAAGTATGAACATTCTATGTCATAACGACTTTGTATAGTTTGCGCATGCGCAACCTGGTGCACATTCTTGGTAATAACGACTTTCTATAGTTTGCGCATGCGTCCGGAAATAAGAAAAGCTTACTTCCCCCCTTTTTTTAAATTCACAGCTTCTAGAAGGTTTACATGATTTCTTAAAAAACACGAGTTTTTAGAAAATGTCATTTATTTCTTAAATGGAATGAAAAAAGTATGAACATTCTATGTCATAACGACTTTGTATATTTTGCGCATGTGCAAACTATGCACATTCTAGGTAATAACGACTTTCTATAGTTTCCGCATGCGTCCGGAAATAAGAAAAGCTTACTTCCCCCCTTTTTTAAATTCACAGCTTCTAGAAGGTTTACATGATTTCTTAAAAAACACGAGTTTTACGAACATGTGATTTATTTCATAAATGTAATCAACAAAGTATGCACATTCTATGTCATAATGAATTTATATAGTTTGTGCATGCGCAAACTAAGCACATTCTACGTACTAACGACTTTCTATAGTTTGCGTATGTGTCCAGAAATAAGAAAAGCTTACTTCACCCCGTTTTTTAAAATCACAACTTCTAGAAGGTTTACATGATTTCTTAAAAAACACGAGTTTTTAGAAAATGTGATTTATTTCATAAATGGAATCAACAAAGTATGCACATTCTATGTCATAACGACTTTGTATGGTATGCGCATGCGCAAACTATGCACATTCTACGTAATAACGACTTTTTATAATTTGCGCAATTTTCCGGAAATAAGAAAAGCTTACATCCTCCCGTTTTTTAAAATCACATCTTCTAGAAGGTTTACGTGATTTCTTAAAAAAAACGAGTCTTCAGAAAATGTGATTTATTTCATAAAAGGAATCAACAAAGTATGCACATTCTAAGTCATAACGACTTTCTAAAGTTTGCGCATAAGTCCGGAAATAAGAAAAGCTTACTTCCGCCAATTTTTTAAAATCACAGCTTCTAGAAGGTTTACATGATTTCTTAAAAACCACAAGTTTTTAGAAAATGTGATTTATTTCATAGATGGAATCAACAAAGTATGCACATTCTAAGTCATAACGACTTTGTATAGTTTGCGCATGCGCAAACTATGCACATTCTAGGTAATAACGGCTTTCTATAGTTTGCGCATGCATCCGGAAATAAGAAAAGCTTACTTCCCCCCTTTTTTTAAATTCACAGCTTCTAGAAGGTTTACATGATTTCTGAAAAACACGAGTTTTTAGAAAATGTCATTTATTTCTTAAATGGAATGAAAAAAGTGATGAACATTCTATGTCATAACGACTTTGTATAGTTTGGGCATGTGCAAACTATGCACATTCTTGGTAATAACGACTTTCTATAGTTTGCGCATGCGTCCGGAAATAAGAAAAGCTTACTTCCCCCCTTTTTTTAAATTCACAGCTTCTAGAAGGTTTACATGATTTCTTAAAAAACACGAGTTTTTAGAAAATGTGATTTATTTCTTAAATGGAATGAAAAAAGTATGAACATTCTATGTCATAACGACTTTGTATAGTTTGGGCATGTGCAAACTATGCACATTCTTGGTAATAACGACTTTCTATAGTTTGCGCATGCGTCCGGAAATAAGAAAAGCTTACTTCCCCCTTTTTTTAAATTCACAGCTTCTAGAAGGTTTACATGATTTCTTTAAAAACATGAGTTTTTAGAAAATGTGATTTATTTCATAAATGGAATCAACAAAGTATGCACATTCTATGTCATAACGACTTTCTATAGTTTGCGCATGCATCCGGAAATAAGAAAAGCTTACTTCCCCCCGTTTTTTTAAAATCACAGCTTCTAGAAGGATTACATGATTTCTTAAAAAACATGAGTTTTACGAACATGTGATTTATTTCATAAATGGAATCAACAAAGTATGTACATTCTATGTCATAACGAATTTCTATAGTTTGCGCATGCGCAAACCAAGCACATTCTGCGTGCTAAAGACTTTCTATAGTTTGCGTATGCATTCAGAAACAAGAAAAGCTTACTTCACCCTGTTTTTTAAAATCACAACTTCTAGAAGGTTTACATGATTTCTTAAAAAACACGAGTTTTTAGAAAATGTGATTTATTTCATAAATGGAATCAACAAAGTATGCACATTTTATGTCATAACGACTTTGTATGGTTTGCGCATGCGCAAACTATGCACATTCTACGTAATAACGACATCCTATAGTTTGCGCATGTGTCCGGAAATAAGAAAAGCTTACTTCCGCCCGTTTTTTAAAATCACAGCTTCTAGAAGGTTTACATGATTTCTTAAAAAACACGAGTTTTTAGAAAATGTGATGTATTTCATAAATGGAATCAAAAAAGTATGCACATTCTACGTCATAACGACTTTCTAAAGTTTGCGCATGCCTCCGGAAATAAAAAAAGCTTACTTCCCCCCATTTTTTAAAATCACAGCTTCTAGAAGGTTTACATGATTTCTTAATAAACACGAGTTTTTAGAAAATGTGATTTATTTAATCAATGGAATCAACAAACTATGCACATTCTACGTAATAACGACTTTCTATAGTTTGCACATGCGTCCGGAAATAACAAAATCTTACTTCCCCCCATTTTTTAAAATCACAGCTTCTAGAAGGTTTACATGATTTCTTAAAAAAACACGAGTTTTTAGAAAATGTCATTTGTTTCATAAATGGAATCAACAAAGAATGAACAAACTATGTCATAACGACTTTGTATCGTTTGCGCATGCGCAAACTATGCACATTCTACATAATAACGACTTTCTATAGTTTGCGCATGCGTCCGGAAATAAGAAAAGCTTACTTCCCCCCATTTTTTAAAATCACAGCTTCTAGAAGGTTTACATGATTTCTTAATCAACACGAGTTTTTAGAAAATGTGATTTATTTAATCAATGGAATCAACAAACTATGCACCTTCTACGTAATAACGACTTTCTATAGTTTGCGCATGCGTCCGGAAATAAGAAAAGCTTACTTCCCCCCTTTTTTTAAATTCACAGCTTCTAGAAGGTTTACATGATTACTTAAAAAACATGAGTTTTTAGAAAATGTGATTTATTTCATCAATGGAATCAACAAACTATGCACATTCTACGTAATCACGACTTTCTATAGTTTGCGCATGCGTCCGGAAATAAGAAAAGCTTACTTCCCCCCATTTTTTAAAATCACAGCTTCTAGAAGGTTTACATGATTTCTTAATAAACACGAGTTTTTAGAAAATGTGATTTATTTAATCAATGGAATCAACAAACTATGCATATTCTACGTAATAACGATTTTCTATAGTTTGCACATGCGTCCGGAAATAAGAAAATCTTACTTCCCCCCGTTTTTTAAAATCATAGCTTCTAGAAGGTTTACATGATTTCTTAAAAAAACACGACTTTTTAGAAAATGTCATTTGTTTCATAAATGGAATCAACAAAGTATGAACAAACTATGTCATAACGACTTTGTATCGTTTGCGCATGTGCAAACTATGCACATTCTACGTAATAACGACTTTCTACAGTTTGCGCATGCGTTCGGAAATAAGAAAAGCTTACTTCCCCCAATTTTTTGAAATCACAGCTTCTAGAAGGTTTACATGATTTCTTAATAACACGAGTTTTTAGAAAATGTGATTTATTTAATCAATGGAATCAACAAACTATGCACCTTCTACGTAATAACGACTTTCTATAGTTTGCGCATGCGTCCGGAAATAAGAAAAGCTTACTTCCCCCCATTTTTAAAAATCACAGCTTCTAGAAGGTTTACATGATTTCTTAAAAAACAAGAGATTTTAGAAAATGTGATTATTTCAAAAATGGAATCAACAAAGTATGCACATTCTACATCATAACGACTTTCTATAGTTTGCGCATGTGTCCGGAAATAAGAAAAGCCTACTTCCCCCCATTTTTTAAAATCACAGCTTCTAGAAGGTTTACATGATTTCTTAAAAATCACGAGTTTTTAGAAAATGTGTTTTATTTCAACAATGGAATCAACAAACTATGCACATTCTACGTAATAACGACTTTCTATAGTTTGCGCATGCATCCGGAAATAAGAAAAGCTTACTTCACCCCGTTTTTTAAAATCACAACTTCTAGAAGGTTTACATGATTTCTTAAAAAACAAGAGATTTTAGAAAATGTGATTTATTTCAAAAATGGAATCAACAAAGTATACACATTCTACATCATAACGACTTTCTATAGTTTGCACATGTGTCCGGAAATAAGAAAAGCTTACTTCCCCCCGTTTTTTAAAATCACAGCTTCTAGAAGGTTTACATGATTTCTTAAAAATCATGAGTTTTTAGAAAATGTGTTTGATTTCAACAATGGAATCAACAAACTATGCACATTCTAATTAATAACGACTTTCTATAGTTTGCACATGCGTCCGAAAATAAGAAAAGCTTACTTCCCCCCATTTTTTAAAATCACAGCTTCGACAAGGTTTCCATGATTTATTAATAAACACGAGTTTTTAGAAAATGTGATTTATTTAATCAATGGAATCAACAAACTATGCACATTCTACGTAATAACGACTTTCTATAGTTTGCCCATGCGTCCGGAAATAAGAAAAGCTTACTTCCCCCCGTTTTTTAAAATCACAGCTTCTAGAAGGTTTACATGATTTCTTAAAAAAACATGAGTTTTTAGAAAATGTCATTTGCTTCATAAATGGAATCAACAAAGTATGAACAAACTATGTCATAACGAATTTGTATCGTTTGCGCATGCGCAAACTATTGACATTCTACATAATAACGCCTTTCTATAGCTTGCGCATGCTTCCGGAAATAAGAAAAGCTTACTTCCCCCCATTTTTTAAAATCACAGCTTCTGGAAGGTTTACATGATTTCCTAATAAACACGAGTTTTTAGAAAATGTGATTTATTTAATCAATGGAATCAACAAACTATGCACATTCTACGTAATAAAGACTTTCTATACTTAGCGCATGCGTCCGGAAATAAGAAAAGCTTACTTCCCCCCTTTTTTTAAATTCACAGCTTCTAGAAGGTTTACATGATTTCTTAAAAAACATGAGTTCTTAGAAAACACGAGTTTTTAGAAAATGTGATTTATTTCATAAATGGAATCAACAAAGTATGCACATTCTATGTCATAATGACTTTCTATAGTTTGCGCAGGCGTATGGAAATAAGAAAAGCTTACTTGGCCCCATTTTTTAAAATCACAGCTTCTAGAAGGTTTACATGATTCTTAAAAAAAACGAGTTTTTAGAAAATGTGATTTATTTCATAAGTGGAATCAACAAAGTATGCACATTCTATGTCATAACGACTTTCTATAGTTTGCGCAGGCGTATGGAAATAAGAAAGCTTACTTGCCCCCATTTTTTAAAATGACAGCTTCTAGAAGGTTTACATGATTCTTAAAAAGAATGAGTTTTTAGAAAATGTGATTTATTTCATAAAAGGAATGAACAAAGTATGCACATTCTACGTCATAACGACTTTCTATAGTTTTGCTCATGCGTATGGAAATAAGAAAAGCTTACTTCCCCCAGTTTTTTAAAATCACAGCTTCTAGAAGGTTTACATGATTTCTTAAAAAACACGAGTTTTTAGAAAATCTCATTTATTTAATAAATGGAATCAAGAAAGTATGCACATTCTACGTAATAATGACTTTCTATAGTTTGCGCATGCGTCCGGAAATAAGAAAAGCTAACTTCCGCCTATTTGTTAGAATCACAGCTTCTAGAAGGTTTACATGATTTCTTAACAAACACGAGTTTTTAGAAAATTTCATTTATTTCATAAATGGAATCAACAAAGTATGCACATTCTATGTCATAACAACTTTCTATAGTTTGCGCATGCGCAAACTATGTACATTCTACGTACTAACGACTTTCTATAGTTTGTGTATTCGTCCGGAAATTAGAAAAGCTTACTTCACCCCCGTTTTTTAAAATCACAACTTCTAGAAGGTTTACATGATTTCTTAAAAAAACACGAGTTTTTAGCAAATGTGATTTATTTCATAAATGGAATCAACAAAGTATGAACATTCTATGTCATAACGACATTATATAGTTTGCGCATGCGCAAACTAAGCACATTCTATGTAATAACGACTTTCTATAGTTTGCGCATGCATCTGGAAATAAGAAAAGCTTACTTCCCTCAGTTTTTTAAAATCACATCTTCTAGAAGGTTTACATGATTTCTTAAAAAAACACGAGTTTTTATAAAATGTGATTTATTTCATAAATGGAATCAAAAAAAGTATGCATATTCTACTCCATAACGCCTTTCTATAGTTTGTGCATGCGTCCGGAAATAAGAAAAGCTTACTTCACCCTGTTTTTTAAAATCACAGCTTCTAGAAGGTTTACATGATTTCTTAAAAAACACGAGTTTTTAGAAAATGTGATTTTTTTCATAAATGGAATCAACAAAGTATGCACATTCTATGTCATAATGCCTTTCTATAGTTTGTGCATGCATCCGGAAATAAGAAAAGCTTACTTCCCCCTGTTTTTTAAAATCACAGCTTCTAGAAGGTTTACATGATTTCTTAATAAATGTGAGTTTTTAGAAAATGTGATTTATTTCATAAATGGAATCAACAAAGTATGCACATTCTACGTCATAACGACTTTTTATAGTTTGCACATGCGTACGGAAATAAGAAAAGCTTACTTCCCTCCGTTTTTTAAAATCACAGCTTCTAGAAGGTTTACATGATTTCTTAAAAAAAAACGAGTTTGTAGAAAATGTGATTTAGTTCATCAATGGAATCAACATACTATGCACATTCTACGTAATAATGACTTTTTATAGTTTGCCCATGCATCCGGAAATAAGAAAAGCTTACTTCCCTCCGTTTTTTAAAATCACAGCTTCTAGAAGGTTTACATGATTTCTTAAAACAAACGAGTTTGTAGAAAATGTGATTTAATTCATCAATGGAATCAACAAAGTATGCACATTCTATGTAATAACCACTTTCTATAGTTTGCGTATGCGTCCGAAATAAGAAAAGCTTGCTTCCGCCAGTTTTTTAAAATCACAGCTTCTAGAAGGTTTACATGATTTCTTAAAAAACACGAGTTTTTAGAAAATCTCATCTATTTAATAAATGGAATAAACAAACTATGCACATTCTATGTCCTAACGCCTTTCTGTAGTTTGCATATGCGCAAACTATGCACATTTTACGTAATAACGACTTTCTATAGTTTGCGCATGCGTCCGGAAATAAGAAAAGCTTACTTCACCCCCGTTTTTTAAAATCGCAACTTCTAGAAGGTTTACGTGATTTCTTAAAAAACACAAGTTTTTAGAAAATGTGATTTATTTCATCAATGGAATCAACATACTATGCACATTCTACGTAATAACGACTTTTTATAGTTTGCGCATGCGTCCGGAAATAAGAAAAGCTTACTTCCCTCCGTTTTTTAAAATCACAGCTTCTAGAAGGTTTACATGATTTCTTAAAAAAACGAGTTTGTAGAAAATGTGATTTAATTCATCAATGGAATCAACAAAGTATGCACATTCTATGTAATAACCACTTTCTATAGTTTGCGCATACGTACGGAAAAAAGAAAAGCTTGCTTCCGCCAGTTTTTTAAAATCACAGCTTCTAGAAGCTTTACATGATTTCTTAAAAAACACGAGTTTTTAGAAAATGTCATTTATTTCATAAATGGAATAAGCAAGGTATGAACGTTCTATGTCATAACGACTTTGTATAGTTTGTGCATGTGCAAACTATGCACATTCTACGTAATAACGACTTTCTATAGTTTGCGCATGCGTCCAGAAATAAGAAAAGCTTACTTCCCCCTGTTTTTTAAAATCACAGCTTCTAGAAGGTTTACATGATTTCTTAAAAAACACGAGTTTTTAGAAAATGTGATTTATTTCATAAATGGAATCAACAAAGTATGCACATTCTATGTCATAAGGACGTTGTATGGTTTGTGCACGCGCAAACTATGCACATTCTACGTACTAACGACTTTCTATATTTTGCGTATTCGTCCGGAAGTAAGAAAATCTTACTTCACCCCGTTTTTTAAAATCACAACTTCTAGAAGGTTTACATGATTTTTTATAAAACACGAGTTTTTAGAAAATGTCATTTATTTCATAAATGGAATCAACAAAGTATGCACATTCTATGTCATAACGACTTTCTATGGTTTGCGCATGTGCAAACGATGCACATTTTACGTAATAACGACTTTCTATAGTTTGCGCATGCGTCCGGAAATAAGAAAAGCTTACTTCCGCCAGTTTTTTAAAATCACAGCTTCTAGAAGGTTTACATGATTTCTTAAAAAACACGAGTTTTTAGAAAATGTGATTTATTTCATAAATGGAATCAACAAAGTATGCACATTCTATGTCATAATGACTTTCTATAGTTTGCGCAGGCGTATGGAAATAAGAAAAGCTTACTTGGCCCCATTTTTTAAAATCACAGCTTCTAGAAGGTTTACATGATTCTTAAAAAAAATGAGTTTTTAGAAAATGTTATTTATTTCATAAATGGAATCAACAAAGTATGCACATTCTATGTCATAACGACTTTCTATAGTTTGCGCAGGAGTATGGAAATAAGAAAAGCTTACTTGGCCCCATTTTTTAAAATGACAGCTTCTAGAAGGTTTACATGATTCTTAAAAAAAATGAGTTTTTAGAAAATGTGATTTATTTCATAAAAGGAATCAACAAAGTATGCACATTCTACGTCATAACGACTTTCTATAGTTTGCTCATGCGTATGGAAATAAGAAAAGCTTACTTCCCCCAGTTTTTTAAAATCACAGCTTCTAGAAGGTTTACATGATTTCTTAAAAAACACGAGTTTTTAGAAAATCTCATTTATTTAATAAATGGAATCAAGAAAGTATGCACATTCTACGTAATAACGACTTTCTATAGTTTGCGCATGCGTCCGGAAATAAGAAAAGCTAACTTCCGCCTATTTGTTAGAATCACAGCTTCTAGAAGGTTTACATGATTTCTTAACAAACACGAGTTTTTAGAAAATTTCATTTATTTCATAAATGGAATCAACAAAGTATGCACATTCTATGTCATAACGACTTTCTATAGTTTGCGCATGCGCAAACTATGTACATTCTACGTACTAACGACTTTCTATAGTTTGTGTATTCGTCCGGAAATTAGAAAAGCTTACTTCACCCCGTTTTTTAAAATCACAACTTCTAGAAGGTTTACATGATTTCTTAAAAAACATGAGTTTTTAGAAAATGTGATTTATTTGATAAATGGAATCAACAAAGTATGAACATTCTATGTCATAACGACTTTGTATAGTTTGCGCATGTGCAAACTAAGCACATTCTATGTAATAACGACTTTCTATAGTTTGCGCATGCATCTGGAAATAAGAAAAGCTTACTTCCCTCAATTTTTTAAAATCACATCTTCTAGAAGGTTTACATGATTTCTTAAAAAACAAGAGTTTTTATAAAATGTGATTTATTTCATAAATGGAATCAACAAAGTATGCATATTCTACGTCATAACGCCTTTCTATAGTTTGTGCATGCGTCCGGAAATAAGAAAAGCTTACTTCCCCCTGTTTTTTAAAATCACAGCTTCTAGAAGGTTTACATGATTTCTTAAAAAACACGAGTTTTTAGAAAATGTGATTTATTTCATAAATGGAATCAACAAAGTATGCACATTCTATGTCAGAATGCCTTTCTATAGTTTGCGCATGCATCCGGAAATAAGAAAAGCTTACTTCCCCCTGTTTTTTAAAATCACAGCTTCTAGAAGGTTTACATGATTTCTTAATAAATGTGAGTTTTTAGAAAATGTGATTTATTTCATAAATGGAATCAACAAGGTATGCACATTCTAGAATGCCTTTCTATAGTTTGTGCATGCGTCCGGAAATAAGAAAAGCTTACTTCCCCCTGTTTTTTAAAATCACAGCTTCTAGAAGGTTTACATGATTTCTTAAAAAACACGAGTTTTTAGAAAATGTGATTTATTTCATAAATGGAATCAACAAAGTATGCACATTCTATGTCAGAATGCCTTTCTATAGTTTGCGCATGCATCCGGAAATAAGAAAAGCTTACTTCCCTCCGTTTTTTAAAATCACAGGTTCTAGAAGGTTTACATGATTTCTTAAAAAAAACGAGTTTGTAGAAAATGTGATTTAGTTCATCAATGGAATCAACATACTATGCACATTCTACGTAATAATGACTTTTTATAGTTTTCCCATGCGTCCGGAAATAAGAAAAGCTTACTTCCCTCCGTTTTTTAAATCACAGCTTCTAGAAGGTTTACATAATTTCTTAAAACAAACGAGTTTGTAGAAAATGTGATTTAATTCATCAATGGAATCAACAAAGTATGCACATTCTACGTAATAACCACTTTCTATAGTTTGCGTATGCGTCCGGAAATAAGAAAAGCTTGCTTCCGCCAGTTTTTTAAAATCACAGCTTCTAGAAGGTTTACATGATTTCTTAAAAAACACGGGTTTTTAGAAAATGCCATTTATTTTATAAATGGAATAAACAAAGTATGAACATTCTATGTCATAACGACTTTGTATAGTTTATGCATACGCAAACTATGCATATTCTACATAATAACGACTTTCTATAGTTTGCGCATGCGTCCGGAAATAAGAAAAGCTTACTTCACCCCGTTTTTTAAAATCGCAACTTCTAGAAGGTTTACGTGATTTCTTAAAAAACACAAGTTTTTAGAAAATGTGATTTATTTCATCAATGGAATCAACATACTATGCACATTCTACGTAATAACGACTTTTTATAGTTTGCGCATGCGTCCGGAAATAAGAAAAGCTTACTTCCCTACGTTTTTTAAAATCACAGCTTCTAGAAGGTTTACATGATTTCTTAAAAAAACGAGTTTGTAGAAAATGTGATTTAATTCATCAATGGAATCAACAAAGTATGCACATTCTATGTAATAACCACTTTCTATAGTTTGCGCATACGTACGGAAAAAAGAAAAGCTTGCTTCCACCAGTTTTTTAAAATCACAGCTTCTAGAAGCTTTACATGATTTCTTAAAAAACATGAGTTTTTAGAAAATGTCATTTATTTCATAAATGGAATAAGCAAAGTATGAACATTCTATGTCATAACGACTTTGTATAGTTTGCGCATGCGCAAACTATGCACATTCTACGTAATAACGACTTTCTATAGTTTGTGCATGCGTCCAGAAATAAGAAAAGCTTACTTCCCCCTGTTTTTTAAAATCACAGATTCTAGAAGGTTTACATGATTTCTTAAAAAACACGAGTTTTTAGAAAATGTGATTTATTTCATAAATGGAATCAACAAAGTATGCACATTCTACGTCATAACGACTTTCTATAGTTTGCGCATGCATCCGGAAATAAGAAAAGCTTACTTCCCCCCCTTTTTTTAAATCACAGCTTCTAGAAGGTTTACATGATTTCTTAAAAAAAATGAGTTTTTAGAAAATGTGATTTATTTCATCAATGGAATCAACAAACTATGCACATTCTACGTAATAACGACTTTCTATAGTTTGCGCATGCATCCGGAAATAAGAAAAGCTTACTTCCCTCCGTTTTTTAAAATCACAGCTTCTAGAAGGTTTACATGATTTCTTATAAAAACGAGTTTGTAGAAAATGTGATTTAATAGTTTCGCAGACGTCCGGAAATAGAAAAAGTTTACTTCCGCCAGTTTTTTAAAATCACAGCTTCTAGAAGGTTTAAATGATTTCTTAAAAAACACGAGTTATTAGAAAATATCATTTATTTCATAAATGGAATCAACAAAGTATGAACATTCTATCTCAAAACGACTTTGTATAGTTTGCGCATGCGCAAAATTTTCACATTCTACGTAATAACGTCTTTCTATAGTTTGCGCATGCATCCGGAAATAAGAAAAGCTTACTTCCCTCCGTTTTTTAAAATCACAGCTTCCAGAAGGTTTACATGATTTCTTAAAAAACACGAGTTTTTAGAAAATGTGATTTATTTCTTAAATGGAATCAAGAAAGTACGCACATTCTACATCATAACGCCTTTCTATAGTTTGCGCATGTGTGCGGAAATAAGAAAAGCTTACTTCCCCCCCATTTTTAAAATCACAGCTTCTAGAATGTTTACATGATTTCTTAAAAAAAACGAGTTTTTAGAAAATGTGATTTATTTCATCAATGGAATCAAAAAACTATGCACATTCTATGTAATAACGACTTTTTATAGTTTGTGCATGAGTCCGGAAATAAGAAAAGCTTACTTCCCTCCGTTTTTTAAAATCACAGCTTCTAGAAGGTTTACATGAGTTCTTAAAAAAAACGAGTTTGTAGAAAATGTGATTTAATTCATCAATGGAATCAACAAAGTATGCACATTCTACGTAATAACCACTTTCTATAGTTTGCGTATGCGTCCGGAAAAAAGAAAAGCTTGCTTCCGCCAGTTTTTTAAAATCACAGCTTCTAGAAGGTTTACATGATTTCTTAAAAAACACGGGTTTTTAGAAAATGCCATTTATTTTATAAATGGAATAAACAAAGTATGAACATTCTATGTCATAACGACTTTGTATAGTTTCTGCATACGCAAACTATGCATATTCTACATAATAACGACTTTCTATAGTTTGCGCATGCGTCCGGAAATAAGAAAAGCTTACTTCCCCCCGTTATTTAAATTCACAGCTTCTAGAAGGTTTACATGATATCTTAAAAAACACGAGTTTTTAGAAAATGTGATTTATTTCAGAAATGGAATCAATAAAGTATGCACATTCTACGTCATAACGCCTTTCTATAGTTTGCGCATGCGTCCGGAAATAAGAAAAGCTTACTTCACCCCTTTTTTTAAATCACGGCTTCTAGAGGGTTTACATGATTTCTTAAAAAAACTAGTTTTTAGAAAATGTGATTTATTTCATCAATGGAATCAACAAACTATGCACATTATACGTAATAACGATTTTCTATAGTTTGCGCATTCGTCCGGAAATAGGAAAAGCTTACTTCCGCCAGTTTTTTAAAATCACAGCTTCTAGAAAGTTTAAATGATTTCTTAAAAAACACGAGTTTTTAGAAAATGTCATTTATTTCATTAAGGGAATCAACAAAGTATGAACATTCTATGTCATAACGACTTTCTATAGTTTGCGCATGCGCAAAATTTGCACATTCTACGTAATAACGACTTTCTATAGTTTGCGCATGCATCCGGAAATAAGAAAATTTACTTCCCTTCGTTTTTTAAAATCACAGCTTCTAGAAGGTTTACATGATTTCTTAAAAAACAAGAGCTTTTATAAAATGTGATTTATTTCATAAATTGAATCAACAAAGTATGCACATTCTACGTCATAACGCCTTTCTATAGTTTGTGCATGCGTCCGGAAATAAGAAAAGCTTAGTTCCCCCTATTTTTTAAAATCACAGCTTCTAGAAGGTTTACATGATTTCTTAAAAAACACGAGTTTTTAGAAAATGTGATTTATTTCTTAAATGGAATCAACAAAGTACGCACATTCTACATCATAACGCCTTTCTATAGTTTGCGCATGCGTCCGGAAATAAGAAAAGCTTACTTCCCCCCCTTTTTTAAAATCACAGCTTCTAGAAGGCTTACATGATTTCTTAAAAAAAATGAGTTTTTAGAAAATGTGATTTATTTCATCAATGGAATCAACAAACTATGCACATTCTACGTAATAACGAATTTTTATAGTTTGTGCATGCGTCCGGAAATAAGAAAAGCTTACTTCCCTCCGTTTTTTAAAATCACAGCTTCTAGAAGGTTTACATGATTTCTTAAAAAAAATGAGTTTGTAGAAAACGTGATTTTATTAAGCAATGGAATCAACAATGTATGCACATTCTACGTAATAACCACTTTCTATAGTTTGCGTATGCGTCCGAAAATAAGAAAAGCTTGCTTCTGCCAGTTTTTTAAAATCACAACTTCTAGAAGGTTTACATGATTTCTTAAAAAACACGAGTTTTTAGAAAATGTCATTTATTTCATAAATGGAAGAAACAAAGTATGAACATTCTATGTCATAACGACTTTATATAGTTTGCGCATGCGCAAACTATGCACATTCTACGTAATAACGACTTTCTATAGTTTGCGCATGCGTCCGGAAATAAGAAAAGCTTATTTCCCCCTGTTTTTTAAATTCACAGCTTCTAGAAGGTTTGCATGATTTCTTAAAAAACACGTGTTTTTAGAAAATGTGATTTATTTCCTAAATGGAATCAACAAAGTATGCATATTCTACGTCATAACGCCTTTCTATAGTTTGCGCATGCGTCCGGAAATAAGAAAAGCTTACTTCCCCCTGTTTTTTAAAATCACAGCTTCTAGAACGTTTACATGATTTCTTAAAAAACACGAGTTTTTAGAAAATGTGATTTATTTCATAAATGGAATCAACAACGTATGCACATTCTACGTCATAACGACTTTGTATAGTTTGCGCATGCGTCCGGAAATAAGAAAAGCTTACTTCCCCCCCTTTTTTTAAATCACAGCTTCTAGAAGGTTTACATGATTTCTTAGAAAAAATGTGTTTTTAGAAAATGTGATTTATTTCATTATTGAAATCAACAAACTATGCACATTCTATGTAATAACGACTTTCTATAGTTTGCGCATGCGTCCGGAAATAAGAAAAGCTTACTTCCCTCTGTTTTTTAAAATCACAGCTTCTAGAAGGTTTACATGATTTCTTAAGAAAAACGAGTTTGTATAAAATGTGATTTAATTCATCAATGGAATGAACAAAGTATGCACATTCTACGTAATAACGACTTTCTATAGTTTGAGCATACGTCCGGAAATAGGAAAAGCTTTACTCCGCCAGTTTTTTAAAATCACAGTTTCTAGAAGGTTTAAATGATTTCTTAAAAAACACGAGTTTTTAGAAAATGTAATTTATTTCATAAATGGAATCAAAAAAGTATGCACATTCTACATCATAACGACTTTCTATAGTTTGCGCATGTGTCCGGAAATAATAAAAGCTTACTTCCCCTCGTTTTTTAAAATCACAGCTTCTAGAAGGTTTACATGATTTCTTAAAAAACACTAGTTTTTAGAAAATGTGATTTATTTCATCAATTGAATCAACAAAGTATGCACATTCTACGTCATAATGACTTTCTATAGTTTGCGCATGTGTCCGGAAATAACAAAAGCTTACTTCCCCCCGTTTTTTAAAATCACAGCTTCTAGAAGGTTTACATGATTTATTAAAAAACACAAGTTTTTAGAAAATGTGATTTATTTAATCAATGGAATCAACAAACTATGCACATTCTACCTAATAACGACTTTCTATAGTTTGCGCATGCGTCCGGAAATCAGAAAAGCTTAATTCCTCCAGTTTTTTAAAATCACAGCTTCTAGAAGGTTTACATGATTTCTTAAAAAACACGAGTTTTTAGAAAATGTGATTTATTTAATCAATGCAACCAACAACCTATGCACATTCTACGTCATAACGCCTTTCTATAGTTTGCGCATGCGTCCGAAAATAAGAAAAGCTTACTTCCCCCTGTTTTTTAAAATCACAGCTTCTAGAAGGTTTACATGATTTGTTAAAAAACACGAGTTTTTAGAAAATGTGATTTATTTCATAAATGGAATCAACAAAGTATGCACATTCTATGTCATAACTCCTTTCTATAGTTTGCACATGCGTCCGGAAATAAGAAAAGCTTACTTCCCCCTGTTTTTTAAAATCATAGCTTCTAGAAGGTTTACATGATTTCTTAAAAAACACGAGTTTTTAGAAAATGTGAGTTATTTCATCAATGGAATCAACAAAGTATGCACATTCTACGTCATAACGACTTTCTATAGTTTACGCATAAGTCCGGAAATCAGAAAAGCCTACTTCCCCTCGTTTTTTAAAATCACAGCTTCTAGAAGGTTTACATGATTTCTTAAAAAAAACGAGTTTTTAGAAAATGTGATTTATTTCATCAATGGAATCAACAAACTATGCACATTCTAGGTAATAACGACTTTTTATAGTTTGCGTATGCGTCCGGAAATAAGAAAAGCTTGCTTCCCCCTGTTTTTTAAAATCACAGCTTCTAGAAGGTTTACATGATTTCTTAAAAAACACAAGTTTTTAGATAATGTCATTTATTTCATAAATGGAATCAACAAAGTATGAACATTCTATGTCATAACAACTTTGTATAGTTTGTGCATGCGCAAACTATGCACATTCTATGTAATAACGACTTTCTATAGTTTGCACATGCGTCCGGAAATAAGAAAAGCTTAGTTCCACCCTTTTTTTAAATCCACAGCTTCTAGAAGGTTTACATGATTTCTTAAAAAACACGAGTTTCTAGAAAATGTGATTTATTTCAAAAATGGAATCAAGAAAGTATGCACATTCTACGTCATAACGAATTTCTATAGTTTGCGCATGCGTCCGAAAAATAGAAAAGCTTACTTCCCCCTGTTTTTTAAAATCACAGCTTCTAGAAGTTTTACATGATTTCTTAAAAAACACGAGTTTTTAGAAAATGTGATTTATTTCATAAATGGAATCGACAAAGTATGCGTATTCTACGTCATAACGACTTTCTATAGTTTGCCCATGCGTCCAGAAATAAGAAAAGCTTACTTCCCCCCCTTTTTTAAAATCACAGCTTCTAGAAGGTTTACGTGATTTCTTAAAAAACACGAGTTTTTAGAAAATGTGATTTATTTCATAAATGGAATGATCAAAGTATGCACATTCTATGTCATAACGACTTTCTACAGTTCGCGCATACGTCCGGAAATAGGAAAAGCTTACTTCCGGCATTTTTTTAAAATCATAGCTTCTAGAAGGTTTAAATGATTTCTTAAAAAACACAAGTTTTTAGAAAATGTCATTTATTTCATAAATGGAATAAACAAAGTATCATCATTCTATGTCATAACGACTTTGTATAGTTTGTGCATGCGCAAACTATGCACATTCTATGTAATAACGACTTTCTATAGTTTGCACATGCGTTCGGAAATAAGAGAAGCTTACTTCCCCCCGTTTTTTAAATTCACAGCTTCTAGAAGGTTTACATGATTTCTTAAAAAACACGAGTTTTTAGAAAATTTGATTTATTAAATAAATGGAATCAAAAAAGTATGCACATTCTACATCATAACGACTTTCTATAGTTTGCGCATGTGTCCTGAAATAAGAAAAGCTTACTTCCCCCCGTTTTTTAAAATCACAGCTTCTAGAAGGTTTACATGATTTCTTAAAAAACACGAGTTTTTAGAAAATGTGATTTATTTCATCTTGGAATCAACAAACTATGCACATTCTACGTAATAACGACTTTCTATAGTTTGCGCATGCGTCCGAAAATAAGAAAAGCTTACTTCCCCCTGTTTTTTAAAATCACAACTTCTAGAAGGTTTACATGATTTCTTAAAAAACACGAGTTTTTAGAAAATGTGATTTATTTCATCAATGGAATCAACAAACTCTGCACATTCTATGTAATAACGATTTTCTATAGTTTGCGCATGCGTCCGGAAATAAGAAAAGCTTACTTCCCCCCGTTTTTTAAAATAACAACTTCTAGAAGGTTTACATGATTTCTTAAAAAACACGAGTTTTTAGAAAATGTGATTTATTTCATAAATCGAATCAACAAAGTATGCACATTCTACGTCATAACGACTTTCTATAGTTTGCGCATGCCTGCGGGAATAAGAAAAGCTTACTTCTGCCCATTTTTTAAAATAAGAGCTTCTAGAAGTTTTACATGATTTCATAAAAAACACGAGTTTTTGGAAAATGTCATTTATTTCATAAATGGAATCAACAAAGAATGCACATTCAACGTCATAACGACTTTCTATAGTTTGCGCATGCCTGCGGGAATAAGAAAAGCTTACTTCTGCCCATTTTTTAAAATAAGAGCTTCTAGAAGTTTTACATGATTTCTTAAAAAATATGAGTTTTTAGAAAATGTGATTTACTTCATCAATGGAATCAACAAACTATGCACATTCTACGTAATAATGACTTTCTATAGTTTGCGCATGTGTCCGGAAATAAGAAAAGCTTAATTCCGCCAGTTTTTTAGAATCACAGCTTCTAGAAGGTTTACATAATTTCTTAAAAAAAACGAGTTTTTATAAAATGTGATTTATTTCATAAATGGAATCAACAAAGTATGCACATTCTACGTCATAACGACTTTCTATAGTTTGCGCATGTGTCCTGAAATAAGAAAAGCTTACTTCCCCCCGTTTTTTAAAATCACAGCTTCTAGAAGGTTTACATGATTTCTTAAAAAACACGAGTTTTTAGAAAATGTGATTTATGTCATCAATGGAATCAACAAACTATGCACATTCTACGTAATAACGACTTTCTATAGTTTGCGCATGCGTCCGGAAATAAGAAAAGCTTACTTCCCCCCGTTTTTGAAAATCACATCTTCTAGAAGGTTTACATGATTTCTTCAAAAACACGAGTTTTTAGAAAATGTGATTTATTTCATAAATGGAATCAACAAACTATGCACATTCTACGTAGTAACGATTTTCTATAGTTTGCGCATGCGTCCAGAAATAAGAAAAGCTTACTTTCCCCCGTTTTTTAAAATCACAGCTTCTAGAAGCTTTACATGATTTCTTAGAAAACACGAGTTTTTAGAAAATGTGATTTATTTCATAAATGGAATCAACAAAGTATGCACATTCTACGTCATAAGGACTTTCTATAGTTTGCGCATGCCTGCGGGAATAAGAAAAGCTTACTTCCGCCCATTTTTTAAAATAAGAGCTTCTAGAAGTTTTACATGATTTCATAAAAAACACGAGTTTTTGGAAAATATGATTTAATTCATAAATGGAAAGTATGCACATTCTACGTAATAAGGAGTTTCTATGGTTTGCGCATGCGTCCGGAAATAAGAAAAGCTTACTTTCTCCAGTTTTTTAAAATCACAGCTTCTAGAAGGTTTACATGATTTCTTAAAAAACACGAGTTTTTAGAAAATGTGATTTATTTCATAAATGGAATCAACAAAGTATGCACATTCTTGTCATAACGACTTTCTATAGTTTGCGCATGCGTCCGGAAATAAGAAAAGGTTACTCCCCCGTTTTTTAAAATCACGACTTATTGAAGGTTTACATGATTTCTTAAAAAAAACGAGTTTTTATAAAATGTGATTTATTTCATAAATGGAATCAACAAAGAATGCACATTCTACGTCATAACGAATTTCTATAGTTTGCGCATTCGTCCGGAGATAAGAAAAGCTTACTTCCCCCCCTTTTTTAAAATCACAACTTCAAGAAGGTTTACATGATTTCTTAGAAAAAACGAGTTTTTAGAAAATGTGATTTATTTCATCAATGGAATCAACAAACTATGCACATTCTACGTAATAATGACTTTCTATAGTTTGCGCATGTGTTCGGAAACAAGAAAAGCTTAATTCCGCCTGTTTTTTAGAATCACAGCTTCTAGAAGGTTTACATGATTTCTTAAAAAACACGAGTTTTTAGAAAATGTGATTTATTTAATCAATATAATCAACAACCTATGCACATTCTACGTCATAACGACTTTCTATAGTTTGCGCATTCGTCCGGAAATAAGAAAAGCTTACTCCCCCCGTTTTTTAAAATCACGGCTTATTGAAGGTTTACATGATTTCTTAAAAAACATGAGTTTTTAGAAAATGTGATTTATTTCATCAATGGAATCAACAAACAATGCTCATTCTACGTAATAACGACTTTCTATATTTTGCGCATGCATCCGGAAATAAGAGAATCTTACTTCCCCCATTTTTTTAAATTCACAGCTTCTAGAAGGATTACCTGATATCTTAAAAAACACGAGTTTTTAGAAAATGTGATTTATTTCATAAATGAAATCAACAAAGTACGCACATTCTACGTCATAACGACTTTCTATAGTTTGCGCATGCATCCGGAAATAAGAGAAGCTTAATTCCTCCAGTTTTTTAAAATCACAGCTTCTAGAAGGTTTACATGATTTCTTAAAAAATACGAGTTTTTAGAAAATGTGATTTATTTCATAAATGGAATCAACAAAGTATGCACATTCTACGTCATAACGACTTTCTATAGTTTGCGCATGCGTCCGAAAATAAGAAAAGCTTAATCCCCCCTGTTTTTTAAAATCACAGCTTCTAGAAGGTTTACATGATTTCTTAAAAAATACGAGTTTTTAGAAAATGTGATTTATTTCATCAATGTAATCAACAAACTATGCTCATTCTACATAATAATGACTTTCTATAGTTTGCGCATGCATCCGGAAATAAGAAAAGCTTACCTTCCCCCTTTTTTTAAATTCATAGTTTTTAGAAGGTTTACATGATTTCTTAAAAAACACGAGTTTTTCTAAAATGTGATTTATTTCATAAATGGAATCAACAATGTATGCACATTCTATGTCAAAACGACTTTCTATAGTTTGCCCATGCATCCGGAAATAAGAAAAGCTTTCTTCCGCCCGTTTTTTAAATTCACAGCTTCTAAAAGGTTTACATGATCTCTTAAAAAACACGAGTTTTTAGAAAATGTGATTAAATTCATAAATGGAATCAACAAAGTATGCACATTCTACGTAATAATGACTTTCTATAGTTTGCGCATACGTCCGGAAATAAGAAAAGCTTACTTCCGCCAGTTTTTTAAAATCACAGCTTCTAGAAGGTTTACATGATTTCTTAAAAAACATTAGGTTTTAGATAATGTCATTTATTTCATAAATGGAGTCAACAAAGTATGCACATTCTACTTAATAACGACTTTCTAAACTTTGCGCATGCGCCCGGAAATAAGAAAATCTTGCTTCCGCCAGTTTTTTAAAATCACAGCTTCGAGAAGGTTTACATGATTTCTTAAAAAACATGAGTTTTTAGAAAATGTGATTTATTTCATAAATGGAATCAACAAAGTATGCACATTCTATGTCCTAACGACTTTCTATAGTTTGCGCATGCATACGGAAATAAGAAAATCTTACTTCCCACCTTTTTTTAAATTCACAGCTTCTAGAAGGTGTACATGATTTCTTAAAAAACACGAGTTTTTATCTAATGTGATTTATTTCATAAATGGAATCAACAAAGAATGCACATTCTACGTCATAACAACTTTCTATAGTTTGCGCATGCGTCCGGAGATAAGAAAAGCTTACTTCCCCCCCTTTTTTAAAATCACAACTTCAAGAAGGTTTACATGATTTCTTAAAAAAAACGAGTTTTTAGAAAATGTGATTTATTTCATCAATGGAATCAGCAAACTATGCACATTCTACGTAATAATGACTTTCTATAGTTTGCGAATTTGTCCGGAAATAAGAAAAGCTTAATTCCGCCAGTTTTTTAGAATCACAGCTTCTAGAAGGTTTACATGATTACTTAAAAAACACGAGTTTTTATAAAATGTGATTTATTTCATAAATGTAATCAACAAAGTATGCACATTCTACGTCATAACGACTTTCTATAGTTTCGCATGTGTCCTGAAATAAGAAAAGCTTACTTCCCCCTGTTTTTTAAAATCACAGCTTCTAGAAGGTTTACATGATTTCTTAAAAAACACGAGTTTTTAGAAAATGTGATTTATTTCATCAATGGAATCAACAAACTATGCACATTCTATGTAATAACGACTTTCTATAGTTTGCGCATGCGTCTGGAAATAAGAAAAGCTTACTTCCCCCCCTTTTTTTAAATCACAGCTTCTAGAAGGTTTACATGATTTCTTAAAAAACACAAGTTTTTAGAAAATGTGATTTATTTCATCAATGGAATCAACAAACAATGCTCATTCTACGTAATAACGACTTTCTATAGTTTGCGCATGCATCCGGAAATAAGAGAAGCTTACTTCCCCCCTTTTTTTAAATTCACAGCTTCTAGAAGGATTACCTGATATCTTAAAAAACACGAGTTTTTAGAAAATGTGATTTATTTCATAAATGAAATCAACAAAGTACGCACATTCTACGTCATAACAACTTTCTATAGTTTGCGCATGCATCCGGAAATAAGAGAAGCTTAATTCCTCCATATTTTTAAAATCACAGCTTCTAGAAGGTTTACATGATTTCTTAAAAAATACGAGTTTTTAGAAAATGTGATTTATTTCATAAATGGAATCAACAAAGTATGCACATTCTACGTCATAACGACTTTCTATAGTTTGCGCATGCGTCCGGAAATAAGAAAAGCTTAATCCCCCCCGTTTTTTAAAATCACAGCTTCTAGAAGGTTTACACGATTTCTTAAAAAATACGAGTTTTTAGAAAATCTGATTTATTTCATCAATGTAATCAACAAACTATGCTCATTCTACGTAATAATGACTTTCTATAGTTTGCGCATGTGTCCGGAAATAAGAAAAGCTTAATTCGGCCAGTTTTTTAGAATCACAGCTTCTAGAAGGTTTACATGATTACTTAAAAAACACGAGTTTTTATAAAATGTGATTTATTTCATAAATGGAATCAACAAAGTATGCACATTCTACGTCATAACGAATTTCTATAGTTTCGCATGTGTCCTGAAATAAGAAAAGCTTACTTCCCCCCGTTTTTTAAAATCACAGCTTCTAGAAGGTTTACATGATTTCTTAAAAAACACGAGTTTTTAGAAAATGTGATTTATTTCATCAATGGAATCAACAAACTATGCACATTCTATGTAATAACGACTTTCTATAGTTTGTGCATGCGTCCGGAAATAAGAAAAGCTTACTTCCCCCCCTTTTTTTAAATCACAGCTTCTAGAAGGTTTACATGATTTCTTAAAAAACACGAGTTTTTAGAAAATGTGATTTATTTCATCAATGGAATCAAAAAACTATGCACATTCTATGTAATAACGACTTTTTATAGTTTGTGCATGAGTCCGGAAATAAGAAAAGCTTACTTCCCTCCGTTTTTTAAAGTCACAGCTTCTAGAAGGTTTACATGATTTCTTAAAAAAAACGAGTTTGTAGAAAATGTGATTTAATTCATCAATGGAATCAACAAAGTATGCACATTCTACGTAATAACCACTTTCTATAGTTTGCGTATGCGTCCGGAAAAAAGAAAAGCTTGCTTCCACCAGTTTTTTAAAATCACAGCTTCTAGAAGGTTGACATGATTTCTTAAAAAACACGGGTTTTTAGAAAATGCCATTTATTTTATAAATGGAATAAACAAAGTATGAACATTCTATGTCATAACGACTTTGTATAGTTTCTGCATACGCAAACTATGCATATTCTACATAATAACGACTTTCTATAGTTTGCGCATGCGTCCGGAAATAAGAAAAGCTTACTTCCCCCCGTTATTTAAATTCACAGCTTCTAGAAGGTTTACATGATATCTTAAAAAACACGAGTTTTTAGAAAATGTGATTTATTTCAGAAATGGAATCAATAAAGCATGCACATTCTACGTCATAACGCCTTTCTATAGTTTGCACATGCGTCCGGAAAAAAGAAAAGCTTACTTCACCCCTTTTTTTAAATCACGGCTTCTAGAGGGTTTACATGATTTCTTAAAAAAACTAGTTTTTAGAAAATGTGATTTATTTCATCAATGGAATCAACAAACTATGCACATTATACGTAATAACGACTTTCTATAGTTTGCGCATGCGTCCGGAAATATTAAAAGCTTACTTCCCTCCGTTTTTTAAAATCACAGCTTCTAGAAGGTTTACATGATTTCTTAAAAAAAATGAGTTTGTAGAAAATGTGATTTAATTCCTCAATGGAATCAACAAAGTATGCACATTCTACGTAATAACAACTTTCTATAGTTTGCGCATTCGTCCGGAAATAGGAAAAGCTTACTTCCGCCAGTTTTTTAAAATCACAGCTTCTAGAAAGTTTAAATGATTTCTTAAAAAACACGAGTTTTTAGAAAATGTCATTTATTTCATAAAGGGAATCAACAAAGTATGAACATTCCATGTCATAACGACTTTCTATAGTTTGCGCATGTGCAAAATTTGCACATTCTACGTAATAACGACTTTCTATAGTTTGCGCATGCATCCGGAAATAAGAAAAGCTTACTTCCCTTCGTTTTTTAAAATCACAGCTTCTAGAAGGTTTAGATGATTTCTTAAAAAACAAGAGCTTTTATAAAATGTGATTTATTTCATAAATTGAATCAAGAAAGTATGCACATTCTACGTCATAACGCCTTTCTATAGTTTGTGCATGCGTCCGGAAATAAGAAAAGCTTACTTCCCCCTGTTTTTTAAAATCACAGCTTCTAGAAGGTTTACATGATTTCTTAAAAAACATGAGTTTTTAGAAAATGTGATTTATTTCTTAAATGGAATCAACAAAGTACGCACATTCTACATCATAACGCCTTTCTATAGTTTGCGCATGCGTCCGGAAATAAGAAAAGCTTACTTCCCCCCCTTTTTTAAAATCACAGCTTCTAGAAGGCTTACATGATTTCTTAAAAAAAATGAGTTTTTAGAAGATGTGATTTATTTCATCAATGGAATCAACAAACTATGCACATTCTACGTAATAACGACTTTTTATAGTTTGTGCATGCGTCCGGAAATAAGAAAAGCTTACTTCCCTCCGTTTTTTAAAATCACAGCTTCTAGAAGGTTTACATGATTTCTTAAAAAAAATGAGTTTGTAGAAAACGTGATTTAATTAAGCAATGGAATCAACAAAGTATGCACATTCTACGTAATAACCACTTTCTATAGTTTGCGTATGCGTCCGAAAATAAGAAAAGCTTGCTTCTGCCAGTTTTTTAAAATCACAACTTCTAGAAGGTTTACATGATTTCTTAAAAAACACGAGTTTTTAGAAAATGTCATTTATTTCATAAATGGAAGAAACAATGTATGAACATTCTATCTCATAACGACTTTGTATAGTTTGCGCATGCGCAAACTATGCACATTCTATGTAATAACGACTTTCTATAGTTTGCGCATGCGTCCAAAAATAAGAAAAGCTTATTTCCCCCTGTTTTTTAAATTCACAGCTTCTAGAAGGTTTGCATGATTTCTTAAAAAACACGTGTTTTTAGAAAATGTGATTTATTTCCTAAATGGAATCAACAAAGTATGCACATTCTACGTCATAACGCCTTTCTATAGTTTGCGCATGCGTCCGGAAATAAGAAAAGCTTACTTCCCCCTGTTTTTTAAAATCACAGCTTCTAGAAGGTTTACATGATTTCTTAAAAAACACGAGTTTTTAGAAAATGTGATTTATTTCATAAATGGAATCAACAAAGTATGCACATTCTACGTCATAACGACTTTGTATAGTTTGCGCATGCGTCCGGAAATAAGAAAAGCTTACTTCCCCCCCTTTTTTTAAATCACAGCTTCTAGAAGGTTTACATGATTTCTTAGAAAAAATGTGTTTTTAGAAAATGTGATTTATTTCATTATTGGAATCAACAAACTATGCACATTCTATGTAATAACGACTTTCTATAGTTTGCGCATGCGTCCGGAAATAAGAAAAGCTTACTTCCCTCTGTTTTTTAAAATCACAGCTTCTAGAAGGTTTACATGATTTCTTAAGAAAAACGAGTTTGTAGAAAATGTGATTTAATTCATCAATGGAAGGAACAAAGTATGCACATTCTACGTAATAACGAGTTTTTAGAAAATGTGATTTATTTCATAAATTGAATCAACAAAGTATGCACATTCTACATCATAACGACTTTCTATAGTTTGCGCATGTGTCCGGAAATAATAAAAGCTTACTTCCCCTCGTTTTTTAAAATCACAGCTTCTAGAAGGTTTACATGATTTCTTAAAAAACACAAGTTTTTAGAAAATGTGATTTATTTCATCAATTGAATCAACAAAGTATGCACATTCTACGTCATAACAACTTTCTATAGTTTGCGCATGTGTCCGTAAATAACAAAAGATTACCTCCCCCCGTTTTTTAAAATCACAGCTTCTAGGAGGTTTACATGATTTATTAAAAAACACAAGTTTTTAGAAAATGTGATTTATTTAATCAATGGAATCAACAAACTATGCACATTCTACCTAATAACGACTTTCTATAGTTTGCCCATGCGTCCGGAAATCAGAAAAGCTTAGTTCCACCAGTTTTTTAAAATCACAGCTTCTAGAAGGTTTACATGATTTCTTAAAAAACACGAGTTTTTAGAAAATGTGATTTATTTAATCAATGCAATCAACAACCTATGCACATTCTACGTCATAATGCCTTTCTATAGTTTGCGCATGCGTCCGAAAATAAGAAAAGCTTACTTCCCCCTGTTTTTTAAAATCACAGCTTCTAGAAGGTTTACATGATTTGTTAAAAAACACGAGTTTTTAGAAAATGTGATTTATTTCATAAATGGAATCAACAAAGTATGCACATTCTATGTCATAACTCCTTTCTATAGTTTGCACATGCGTCCGGAAATAGGAAAAGCTTACTTCCCCCTGTTTTTTAAAATCATAGCTTCTAGAAGGTTTACATGATTTCTTAAAAAAAACGAGTTTTTAGAAAATGTGAGTTATTTCATCAATGGAATCAACAAATTATGCACATTCTACATCATAACGACTTTCTATAGTTTGCGCATGCGTCCGGAAATAAGAAAAGCTTACTTCCCCCCCTTTTTTAAAATCACAGCTTCTAGAAGGATTACATGATTTTTTTTAAAAAATGAGTTTTTAGAAAATGTAATTTATTTCATCAATGAAATCAACAAACTATGCACATTCTACGTAATAATGACTTTCTATAGTTTACGCATAAGTCCGGAAATAAGAAAAGCTTGCTTCCCCCTGTTTTTTAAAATCACATCTTCTAGAAGGTTTACATGATTTCTTAAAAAAAACGAGTTTTTAGAAAATGTGATTTATTTCATAAACGGAATCAACAAAGTATGAACATTCTATGGCATAACAACTTTGTATAGTTTGTGCATGCGCAAACTATGCACATTCTATGTAATAACGACTTTCTATAGTTTGCACATGCGTCCGGAAATAAGAAAAGCTTAGTTCCACCCTTTTTTTAAATCCACAGCTTCTAGAAGGTTTACATGATTTCTTAAAAAACACGAGTTTCTAGAAAATGTGATTTATTTCATAAATGGAATCAAGAAAGTATGCACATTCTACGTCATAACGAATTTCTATAGTTTGCGCATGCGTCCGAAAAATAGAAAAGCTTAGTTCCCCCTGTTTTTTAAAATCACAGCTTCTAGAAGTTTTACATGATTTCTTAAAAAACACGAGTTTTTAGAAAATGTGATTTATTTCATAAATGGAATCGACAAAGTATGCGTATTCTACGTCATAACGACTTTCGATAGTTTGCGCATGCGTCCAGAAATAAGAAAAGCTTACTTCCCCCCCTTTTTTAAAATCACAGCTTCTAGAAGGTTTACGTGATTTCTTAAAAAACACGAGTTTTTAGAAAATGTGATTTAATTCATAAATGGAATCAACAAAGTAAGTGCATTCTACGTAATAACGATTTTCTACAGTTCGCGCATACGTCCGGAAATAGGAAAAGCTTACTTCCGGCATTTTTTTAAAATCATAGCTTCTAGAAGGTTTAAATGATTTCTTAAAAAACACAAGTTTTTAGAAAATGTCATTTATTTCATAAATGGAATAAACAAAGTATCAACATTCTATGTCATAACGACTTTGTATAGTTTGTGCATGCGCAAACTATGCACATTCTATGTAATAACGACTTTCTATAGTTTGCACATGCGTTCGGAAATAAGAAAAGCTTACTTCCCCCCGTTTTTTAAATTCACAGCTTCTAGAAGGTGTACATGAGTTCTTAAAAAACACGAGTTTTTAGAAAATGTGATTTATTTCATCAATGGAATCAACAAACTATGCACATTCTACGTAATAACGACTTTCTATAGTTTGCGCATGCGTCCGAAAATAAGAAAAGCTTACTTCCCCCTGTTTTTTAAAATCACAACTTCTAGAAGGTTTACATGATTTCTTAAAAAACATGAGTTTTTAGAAAATGTGATTTATTTCATCAATGGAATCAACAAACTATGCACATTCTATGTAATAACGATTTTCTATAGTTTGCGCATGCGTCCGGAAATAAGAAAAGCTTACTTCCCCCCGTTTTTTAAAATCACAGCTTCTAGAAGGTTTACATGATTTCTTAAAAAACACGAGTTTTTAGAAAATGTGATTTATTTCAAAAATGGAATCAACAAAGTATGCACATTCTACGTCATAACGACTTTCTATAGTTTGCGCATGCCTGCAGGAATAACAAAAGCTTACTTCTGCCCATTTTTTAAAATAAGAGCTTCTAGAAGTTTTACATGATTTCATAAAAAACACGAGTTTTTGGAAAATGTCATTTATTTCATAAATGGAATCAACAAAGAATGCACATTCTATGTAATAACGACTTTCTATAGTTTGCGCATGCGTCCGAAAATAAGAAAAGCTTACTTCCCCCCCTTTTTTAAAATCACAACTTCAAGAAGGTTTACATGATTTCTTAAAAAATATGAGTTTTTAGAAAATGTGATTTACTTCATCAATGGAATCAACAAACTATGCACATTCTACGTAATAATGACTTTCTATAGTTTGCGCATGTGTCCGGAAATAAGAAAAGCTTAATTCCGCCAGTTTTTTAGAATCACAGCTTCTAGAAGGTTTACATGATTTCTTAAAAAACACGATTTTTTATAAAATGTGATTTATTTCATAAATGGAATCAACAAAGTATGCACATTCTACGTCATAACGACTTTCTATAGTTTGCGCATGTGTCCTGAAATAAGAAAAGCTTACTTCCCCCCGTTTTTTAAAATCACAGCTTCTAGAAGGTTTACATGATTTCTTAAAAAACATGAGTTTTTAGAAAATGTGATTTATTTCATCAATGGAATCAACAAACTATGCACATTCTACGTAATAACGACTTTCTATAGTTTGCGCATGCGTCCGGAAATAAAAAAAGCTTACTTCCCCCCGTTTTTGAAAATCACATCTTCTAGAAGGTTTACATGATTTCTTAAAAAACACGAGTTTTTAGAAAATGTGATTTATTTCATAAATGGAATCAACCAACTATGCACATTCTACGTAATAACGATTTTCTATAGTTTGCGCATGCGTCCGGAAATAAGAAAAGCTTAGTTCCCCCCGTTTTTTAAAATCACAGCTTCTAGAAGGTTTACATGATTTCTTAAAAAACACGAGTTTTTAGAAAATGTGATTTATTTCATAAATGGAATCAACAAAGTATGCACATTCTACGTCATAAGGACTTTCTATAGTTTGCGCATGCCTGCGGGAATAAGAAAAGCTTACTTCCGCCCATTTTTTAAAATAAGAGCTTCTAGAAGTTTTACATGATTTCATAAAAAACACGAGTTTTTGGAAAATGTAATTTAATTCATAAATGGAATCAACAAAGTATGCACATTCTACGTAATAAGGAGTTTCTATGGTTTGCGCATGCGTCCGGAAATAAGAAAAGCTTACTTTCTCCAGTTTTTTAAAATCACAGCTTCTAGAAGGTTTACATGATTTCTTAAAAAACACGAGTTTTTAGAAAATGTGATTTATTTCATAAATGGAATCAACAAAGTATGCACATTCTACGTCATAACGACTTTCTATAGTTTGCGCATGCGTCCGGAAATAAGAAAAGCTTACTTCCCCCCGTTTTTTAAAATCACAGCTTCTAGAAGGTTTACATGATTTCTTAAAAAACACGAGTTTTTAGAAAATGTGATTTATTTCATCAATGGAATCAACAAACTATGCACATTCTATGTAATAACGACTTTCTATAGTTTCCGCATGTGTCCGGAAACAAGAAAAGCTTACTTCCCCCCCGTTTTTTAAAATCACAGCTTCTAGAAGGTTTACATGATTTCTTAAAAAACACGAGTTTTTAGAAAATGTGATTTATGTCATCAATGGAATCAACAAACTATGCACATTCTACGTAATAACGATTTTCTATAGTTTGCGCATGCATCTGGAAAAAAGAAAAGCTTACTTCCCCCCATTTTTTAAAATCACAGCTTCTAGAAGGTTTACATGATTTCTTAAAAAACACGAGTTTTTAGAAAATGTGATTTATTTCATAAATGGAATCAACAAAGTATGCACATTCTACGTCATAAGGACTTTCTATAGTTTGCGCATGCCTGCGGGAATAAGAAAACCTTACTTCCGCCCATTTTTTAAAATAAGAGCTTCTAGAAGTTTTACATGATTTCATAAAAAACACGAGTTTTTGGAAAATGTGATTTAATTCATAAATGGAATCAACAAAGTATGCACATTCTACGTAATAAGGAGTTTCTATGGTTTGCGCATGCGTCCGGAAATAAGAAAAGCTTACTTCCTCCAGTTTTTTAAAATCACAGCTTCTAGAAGGATTACATGATTTCTTAAAAAACACGAGTTTTTAGAAAATGTGATTTATTTCATAAATGGAATCAACAAAGTATGCACATTCTACGTCATAACGACTTTCTATAGTTTGCGCATTCGTCCGGAAATAAGAAAAGCTTACTCCCCCCGTTTTTTAAAATCACGGCTTATTGAAGGTTTACATGAATTCTTAAAAAACACGAGTTTTTAGAAAATGTGATTTATTTCATCAATGGAATCAACAAACAATGCTCATTCTACGTAATAACGACTTTCTATAGTTTGCGCATGCATCCGGAAATAAGAGAAGCTTACTTCCCCCATTTTTTTAAATTCACAGCTTCTAGAAGGATTGCATGATTTATTAAAAAACACGAGTTTTTAGAAAATGTGATTTATTTCATAAATGGAATCAACAAAGTATGCACATTATACGTCATAAGGACTTTCTATAGTTTGTGCATGCCTGCGGGAATAAGAAAACCTTACTTCCGCCCATTTTTTAAAATAAGAGCTTCTAGAAGTTTTACATGATTTCATAAAAAACACGAGTTTTTGGAAAATGTGATTTAATTCATAAATGGAATCAACAAAGTATGCACATTCTACGTAATAAGGACTTTCTATGGTTTGCGCATGCGTCCGGAAATAAGAAAAGCTTACTTCCTCCAGTTTTTTAAAATCACAGCTTCTAGAAGGATTACATGATTTCTTAAAAAACACGAGTTTTTAGAAAATGTGATTTATTTCATAAATGGAATCAACAAAGTATGTACATTCTACGTCATAACGACTTTCTATAGTTTGCGCATTCGTCCGGAAATAAGAAAAGCTTACTCCCCCCGTTTTTTAAAATCACGGCTTATTGAAGGTTTACATGATTTCTTAAAAAACACGAGTTTTTAGAAAATGTGATTTATTTCATCAATGGAATCAACAAACAATGCACATTCTATGTAATAACGACTTTCTATAGTTTGCGCATGCGTCCGGAGATAAGCAAAGCTTACTTCCCCCCCTTTTTTAAAATCACAACTTCAAGAAGGTTTACATGATTTCTTAAAAAATATGAGTTTTTAGAAAATGTGATTTACTTCATCAATGGAATCAACAAACTATGCACATTCTACGTAATAATGACTTTCTATAGTTTGCGCATGTGTCCAGAAATAAGAAAAGCTTAATTCCGCCAGTTTTTTAGAATCACAGCTTCTAGAAGGTTTACATGATTTCTTAAAAAACACGAGTTTTTATAAAATGTGATTTATTTCATAAATGGAATCAACAAAGTATGCACATTCTACGTCATAACGACTTTCTATAGTTTGCGCATGTGTCCTGAAATAAGAAAAGCTTACTTCCCCCCGTTTTTTAAAATCACAGCTTCTAGAAGGTTTACATGATTTCTTAAAAAACACGAGTTTTTAGAAAATGTGATTTATTTCATCAATGGAATCAACAAACAATGCACATTCTACGTAATAACGATTTTCTATAGTTTGCGCATGCGTCCGGAAATAAGAAAAGCTTACTTCCCCCCGTTTTTTAAAATCACAGCTTCTAGAAGGTTTACATGATTTCTTAAAAAACACGAGTTTTTAGAAAATGTGATTTATTTCATAAATGGAATCAACAAAGTATGCACATTCTACGTCATAAGGACTTTCTATAGTTTGCACATGCCTGCGGGAATAAGAAACGCTTACTTCCGCCCATTTTTTAAAATAAGAGCTTCTAGAAGTTTTACATGATTTCATAAAAAACACGAGTTTTTGGAAAATGTGATTTAATTCATAAATGGAATCAACAAAGTATGCACATTCTACGTAATAAGGATTTTCTATGGTTTGCGCATGCGTCCGGAAATAAGAAAAGCTTACTTCCTCCAGTTTTTTAAAATCACGGCTTCTAGAAGGATTACATGATTTCTTAAAAAAGACGAGTTTTTAGAAAATGTGATTTATTTCATAAATGGAATCAACAAAGTATGCACATTCTACGTCATAACGACTTTCTATAGTTTGTGCATGCGTCCGGAAATAAGAAAAGCTTACTCCCCCCGTTTTTTAAAATCACGGCTTATTGAAGGTTTACATGATTTCTTAAAAAACACGAGTTTTTAGAAAATGTGATTTATTTCATCAATGGAATCAACAAACAATGCTCATTCTACGTAATAACGACTTTCTATAGTTTGCGCATGCATCCGGAAATAAGAGAAGCTTACTTCCCCCCTTTTTTTAAATTCACAGCTTCTAGAAGGATTACATGATATCTTAAAAAAGACGAGTTTTTATAAAATGTGATTTATTTCATAAATGAAATCAACAAGGTACGCACATTCTATTTCATAACGACTTTCTATAGTTTGCGCATGCATCCGGAAATAAGAGAAGCTTAATTCCTCCAGTTTTTTAAAATCACAGCTTCTAGAAGGTTTACATGATTTCTTAAAAAATACAAATTTAGAAAATGTGATTTATTTCATAAATGGAATCAACAAAGTATGCACATTCTACGTCATAACGACTTTCTATAGTTTGCGCATGCGTCCGGAAATAAGAAAAGCTTAATCCCCCCCGTTTTTTAAAATCACAGCTTCTAGAAGGTTTACATGATTTCTTAAAAAATACGAGTTTTTAGAAAATGTGATTTATTTCATCAATGTAATCAACAAACTATGCTCATTCTACGTAATAATGACTTTCTATAGTTTGCGCATGCATCCGGAAATAAGAAAAGCTTACTTTCCCCCTTTTTTTAAAATCACAGCTTCTAGAAGGTTTACATGATTTCTTAAAAAACACGAGTTTTTATAAAATGTCATTTATTTCATAAATGGAATCAACAAAGTGTGAACATTCTATGTCATAACGACTTTGTATAGTTTGTGCATGCACAAACTATGCACATTCTACGTAATAACGACTTTCTATAGTTTGCGCATGCATCCGGAAATAAGAAAAGCTTACTTCCCCCCTTTTTTTAAATTCACAGCTTCTAGAAGGTTTACATGATTTCTTAAAAAACACTATTTTTTCGAAAATGTGATTCATTTCATAAATGGAATAAACAAAGTATGCACATTCTACGTCATAACGACTTTCTATAGTTTGCGCATGTGTCCGGAAATAACAAAAGCTTACTTCCCCCCGTTTTTTAAAATCACAGCTTCTAGAAGGTTTACATGATTCCTTAAAAAACACGAGTTTTTAGAAAATGTGATTTATTTCATAAATGGAATCAACAAAGTATGCACATTCTACGTCATAACGCCTTTCTATAGTTTGCGCATGCTTCCGGAAATAAGAAAAGCTTACTTCCCCCTGTTTTTTAAAATCACAGCTTCTAGAATGTTTACATGATTTCTTAACAAACACGAGTTTTTAGAAAATGTCATTTATTTCGTAAATGGAATCAACAAAATATGCACATTCTACGTAATAACGAATTTCTATAGTTTGCGCATGCATCCGGAAATAAGAAAAGCTTACTTCCCCCTGTTTTTTAAAATCACGGCTTCTAGAAGGTTTACATGATTTCTTAACAAACACGAGTTTTTAGAAAATGTCATCTATTTGATAAACGGAATAAACAAAGTATGCACATTCTATGTACTAACGCCTTTCTATAGTTTGCGCATGCGCAAACTATGCACATTTTACAAAATAATGACTTTCTATAGTTTGCGCATGCGTTTGGAACTAAGAAAAGCTTACTTCAACCCGTTTTTTAAAATCACAACTTCTAGAAGGTTTACGTGATTTCTTAAAAAACACGATTTTTTAGAAAATGTGATTTATTTCATAAATGGAATAAACAAAGTATGCACATTCTACGTCATAACGACTTTCTATAGTTTGCGCATGTGTCCGGAAATAACAAAAGCTTACTTCCCCTCGTTTTTTAAAATCACAGCTTCTAGAAGGTTTACATGATTTCTTCAAAAACATTAGTTTTTAGAAAATGTGATTTATTTCATAAATGAAATCAACAAAGTATGCACATTCTAAGTCATAACGCCTTTCTATAGTTTGCGCATGCGTCCGGAAATAAGAAAAGCTTACTTCCCCCTGTTTTTTAAAATCACAGCTTCTACAATGTTTACATGATTTCTTAACAAACACGAGTTTTTAGAAAATGTCATTTATTTCGTAAATGGAATCAACAAAGTATTTACATTCTACTTAATAACGACTTTCTAAACTTTGCGCATGCGCCCGGAAATAAGAAAATCTTGCTTTCGCCAGTTTTTTAAAATCACAGCTTCGAGAAGGTTTACATGATTTCTTAAAAAACATGAGTTTTTAGAAAATGTGATTTATTTCATAAATGGAATCAACAAAGTATGCACATTCTACGTCATAACGCCTTTCTATAGTTTGCGCATGCGTCCGGAAATAAGAAAAGCTTACTTCCCCCTGTTTTTTAAAATCACAGTTTCTAGAATGTTTACATGATTTCTTAACAAACACGAGTTTTTAGAAAATGTCATTTATTTCGTAAATGGAATCAAAAAAATATGCACATTCTACGTAATAACGAATTTCTATAGTTTGCGCATGCATCCGGAAATAACAAAAGCTTACTTCCCCCTGTTTTTTAAAATCACGGCTTCTAGAAGGTTTACATGATTTCTTAACAAACACGAGTTTTTAGAAAATGTCATCTATTTGATAAACGGAATAAACAAAGTATGCACATTCTATGTACTAACACCTTTCTATAGTTTGCGCATGCGCAAACTATGCACATTTTACAAAATAATGACTTTCTATAGTTTGCGCATGCGTCTAGAACTAAGAAAAGCTTACTTCAACCCGTTTTTTAAAATCGCAACATCTAGAAGGTTTACGTGATTTCTTAAAAAACACGATTTTTTAGAAAATGTGATTTATTTCATAAATGGAATAAACAAAATATGCACATTCTACGTAATAACGAATTTCTATAGTTTGCGCATGCGTCTGGAAATAAGAAAAGCTTACTTCCCCTTGTTTTTTAAAATCACAGCTTCTAGAAGGTTTACATGATTTCTTAACAAACACGAGTTTTTAGAAAATGTGATTTATTTAATCAATGGAATCAACAAACTATGTACATTCTTCGTAATAACGACTTTTTATAATTTGCGCATCCATCCGGAAATAAGAAAAGCTTACTTCCCCTTGTTTTTTAAAATCACAGCTTCTACAAGGTTTACATGATTTCTTAACAAACATGAGTCTTTAGAAAATGTCATCTTTTTCATAAATGGAATAAACAAAGTATGCACATTCTATGTACTAACGCCTTTCTATGGTTTGCGCATGCGCAAACTATGCACATTTTGTATAATAACGACTTTCTATAGTTTGCACATGCGTCCGGAAATAAGAAAAGCTTACTTCCCCCCGTTTTTTAAATTCACAGCTTCTAGAAGGTTTACATGATTTCTTAAAAAACACGAGTTTTTAGAAAATGTGATTTATTTCATAAATGGAATAAAAAAAGTATGCAAATTCTACGTCATAACAACTTTCTATAGTTTGCGCATGCGTCCGGAAATAAGAAAAGCTTACTTCCCCCCGTTTTTGAAAATCACAGCTTCTAGAAGGTTTACATGATTTCTTAAAAAACACAAGTTTTTAGAAGTGTCATTTATTTCATAAATGGAATCAACAAAGTATCAACATTCTATGTCATAACGACTTTCTATAGTTTGCGTATGTGTCCGGAAATAAGAAAAGCTTGCTTCCACCAGTTTTTTAAAATCACAGCTTCTAGAAGGTTTAAATGATTTCTTAAAAAACACGAGTTTGTAGAAAATGTGATTTAATTCATAAATGGAATCAACCAAGTATGAACATTCTATGTCATAACGACTTTGTATAGTTTGCGCATACGCAAACTATGCACATTCTACGTAATAACGACTTTCTATAGTTTGCGCATGCGTCCAGAAATAAGAAAAGCTTACTTCCCCCCGTTTTTTAAATTCATAGCTTCTAGAAGGTTTACATGATTTCTTAAAAAAGACGAGTTTTTAGAAAATGTGATTTATTTCATAAATGGAATCAACAAAGTATGCACATTCTACGTCATAACGACTTTCTATAGTTTGCGCATGTGTGCGGAAAAAAGAAAAGCTTACCTCCCCCCGTTTTTTAAAATCACAGCTTCTAGAAGGCTTACATGATTTCTTAAAAAACACGAGTTTCTAGAAAATGTGATTTATTTCATCAATGGAATCAACAAACTATGCACAGTCTACATAATAACGACTTTCTTTAGTTTGCGCATGCGTACGAAAATAAGAAAAGCTTAATTCCGCCAGTTTTTTAAAATCACAACTTCTAGGATGTTTACATGATTTCTTAAAAAACACGAGTTTTTAGAAAATGTCATTTATTTCATAAATGGAATCAACAAAGTATGAACATTCTATGTCATAACGACTTTGTATAGTTTGCGCATGCGCAAACTATGCACATTCTACGTAATAACGACCTTCTATAGTTTGCGCATGCGTCCGTAAATACGAAAAGCTTACTTCCCCCCGTTTTATAACTTCACAGCTTCTAGAAGGTTTACATGATTTCTTAAAAAACACGAGTTTTTAGAAAATGTGATTTACTTCATCAATGGAATAAAAAAAGTATGCACATTCTACGTCATAACGACTTTCTATAGTTTGCATATGCGTCCGGAAATAAGAAAAGCTTACTTTCCCCCTTTTTTTAAAATCACAGCTTCTAGAAGGTTTACATGATTTCTTAAAAAACACAAGTTTTCAGAAAATGTCATTTATTTCATAAATGGAGTCAACAAATTATGAACATTCTATGTCATAACGACTTTGTATAGTTTGTGCATGCGCAAACTATGCACATTCTATGTAATAATGACATTCTATAGTTTGTGCATGCGTCCGGGAATAAGAAAAGCTTACTTCCCTCCGTTTTTTAAAATCACAGCTTCTAGAAGGTTTACATGATTTCTTAAAAAAAACGAGTTTGTAGAAAATGTGATTTAATTCATCAATGGAATCAACAAAGTATGCACATTCTACGTAATAACCACTTTCTCTAGTTTGCGTATGTGTCCGGAAATAACAAAAGCTTGCTTCCGCCAGTTTTTTAAAATCACAGCTTCTGGAAGGTTTACATGATTTCTTAAATAACACGAGTTTTTAGAAAATGTAATTTATTTCATAAATGGAATCAACAAAGTATGAACATTCTATGTCATAACGACTTTGTATAGTTTGCGCATGCGCAAACTATGCACATTCTACGTAATAACGACTTTCTATAGTTTGCGCATGCGTCCAGAAATAAGAAAAGCTTACTTCCCCCCGTTTTTTAAATTCACGGCTTCTAGAAGGTTTACATGATTTCTTAAAAAACACGAGTTTTTAAAAATGTGATTTATTTCATAAATGGAATCAACAAAGTATGCACATTCCACGTCATAACGACTTTCTATAGTTTGCGCACGTGTTCGGAAAAAAGAAAAGCTTACTTCCCCCCGTTTTTTAAAATCACAGCTTCTAGAAGGTTTACATGATTTCTTAAAAAACACGAATTTCTAGAAAATGTGTTTTATTTCATCAATGGAATCAACAAACTATGCACAGTCTACATAATAACGACTTTCTTTAGTTTGCGCATGCGTCCAGATATAAGAAAAGCTTAATTCCGCCAGTTTTTTAAAATCACAGCTTCTAAGGTTTACATGATTTCTTAAAAAACACAAGTTTTTAGAAAATGTCATTTATTTCATAAATGGAATCAACAAAGTATGAACATTCCATGTCATAACGACTTTGTATAGTTTGCGCATGCGCAAACTATGCACATTCTCCGTAATAACGACTTTCTATAGTTTGCGCATGCGTCCGTAAATAAGAAAAGCTTACTTCCCCCCGTTTTATAAATTCACAGCTTCTAGAAGGTTTACATGATTTCTTAAAAAACACGAGTTTTTAGAAAATGTGATTTACTTCATAAATGGAATCAAAAAAGTATGCACATTCTATGTCATAACGACTTTCTATAATTTGCGCATGCGTCCGGAAATAAGAAAAGCTTACTTCCCCCCTTTTTTTAAAATCACAGCTTCTAGAAGGTTTACATGATTTCTTAAAAAACACGAGTTTTTAGAAAATGTGATTTATCATGTAAATGGAATCAACAAAGTATGCACATTCTACGTCATAACGACTTTCTATAGTTTGCGCATGCGTCCGGAAATAAGAAAAGCTTAATCCCCCCCGTTTTTTAAAATCACAGCTTCTAGAAGGTTTACACGATTTCTTAAAAAATACGAGTTTTTAGAAAATGTGATTTATTTCATCAATGTAATCAACAAACTATGCTCATTCTACGTAATAATGACTTTCTATAGTTTGCGCATGCATCCGGAAATAAGAAAAGCTTACTTTCCCCCTTTTTTTAAATTCACAGTTTTTAGAAGGTTTACATGATTTCTTAAAAAACACGAGTTTTTATAAAATGTGATTTATTTCATAAATGGAATCAACAACGTATGCACATTCTACGTCATAATGACTTTCTATAGTTTGCGCATGCATCTGGAAATAAGAAAAGCTTACTTCCGCCAGTTTTTTAAAATCACAGCTTCTAGAAGCTTTACATGATTTCTTAAAAAACATTAGTTTTTAGAAAATGTCATTTATTTCATAAATGGAGTCAACAAGGTATGCACATTCTACTTAATAACGACTTTCTAAACTTTGCGCATGCGCCCGGAAATAAGAAAATCTTGCTTTCGCCAGTTTTTTAAAATCACAGCTTCGAGAAGGTTTACATGATTTCTTAAAAAACATGAGTTTTTAGAAAATGTGATTTATTTCATAAATGGAATAAACAAAGTATGCACATTCTACGTCCTAACGACTTTCTATAGTTTGCGCATGCATCCGGAAATAAGAAAAGCTTACTTCCCCCTGTTTTTTAAAATCACAGCTTCTAGAATGTTTACATGATTTCTTAACAAACACGAGTTTTTAGAAAATGTCATTTATTTCATAAATGGAATCAACAAAGTATGCACATTCTACGTCATAACGACTTTCTATAGTTTGCGCATGTGTCCGGAAAAAAGAAAAGCTTACTTCCCCCCGTTTTTTAAAATCACAGCTTCTAGAAGGTTTACATGATTTCTTAAAAAACACGAGTTTTTAGAAAATGTGATTTTTTCATCAATGGAATCAACAAACTATGGACATTGTACATAATAACGGCTTTCTTTAGTTTGCGCATGCGTCCGGAAATAAGAAAAGCTTAATTCCGCCAGTTTTTTAAAATCACAGCTTCTAGAAGGTTTACATGATTTCTTTAAAAACACGAGTTTTTAGAAAATGTCATTTATTTCATAAATGGAATCAACAAAGTATGAACATTCTATGTCATAACGACTTTGTATAGTTTCCGCATGCACAAACTATGCACATTCTACGTAATAACGACTTTCTATAGCTTGCGCATGCGTCCGTAAATAAGAAAAGCTTACTTCCCCCGGTTTTTTTAATTCACAGCTTCTAGAAGGTTTACATGATTTCTTAAAAAACACGAGTTTTTAGAAAACGTGATTTATTTCATAAATGGAATAAAAAATGTATGCACATTCTAAGTCATAACGAATTTCTATAGTTTGCGCATGCGTCCGGAAATAAGAAAAGCTTACTTCCGCCCTTTTTTTAAAATCACAGCTTCTAGAAGGTTTACATGATTTCTTAAAAAACACAAGTTTTTAGAAAATGTCATTTATTTCATAAATGGAATCAACAAAGTATGAACATTCTATGTCATAACGACTTTGTATCATTTGTGCATGCGCAAACTATGCACATTCTACGTAATAACGACTTTCTATAGTTTGCGCATGCGTCCGGAAATAAGAAAAGCTTACTTTCCCCCTTTTTTTAAATTCATAGCTTCTAGAAGGTTTACATGATTTCTTAAAAAACACTAGTTTTTATAAAATGTAATTTATTTCATAAATGGAATCAACAAAGTATGCACATTCTATGTCGTAACGACTTTATATGGTTTGTGCGTGCGCAATCTATGCACATTCTACAAAATAACGACTTTCTAAGGTTTGCGTCCATAAATAAGAAAAGCTTACTTCACCCCGTTTTTTAAAATTACAACTTCTAGAAAGTTTACATGATTTCGTAAAAAACACGAGTTTTTAGAAAATGTGATTTATTTCATAAATGGAATCAACAAAGTATGCACATTCTATGTCATAACGACTTTGTATGGTTTGTGCATGCGCAAACTATGCACATTCTACAAAATAACGACTTTCTAAGGTTTGCGCATGTGTCCGGAAATAAGAAAACCCTACTTCCTCCAGTTTTTTAAAATCAGAGCTTCTAGAAGGTTTACATGATTTCTTAAAAAACACGAGTTTTTAGAAAATGTGATTTATTTCATAAATGGAATCAACAAAGTATGCACATTCTACGTCATAACGAATTTCTAAAGTTTGCGCATGCGTCTGGAAATAAGAAAAGCTTACTTCCGCCAGTTTTTTAAAATCACGGCTTCTAGAAGGTTTACATGATTTCTTAAAAACCCCGAGTATTTAGAAAATGTGATTTATTTCATAAATGGAATCAACAAAGTATGGACATTCTAAGTCATATCGACTTTCTATAGTTTGCGCATGCGTCTGGAAATAAGAAAAGCTTACTTCCCCCCGTTTTTTAAAGTCACAGCTTCTAGAAGGTTTACATGATTTCTTAAAAAACACGAGTTTTTAGAAAATGTGATTTATTTCATCAATGGAATCAACAAACTATGGACACTCTACGTAATAACAACTTTCTATAGTTTGCGAATGCGTCCGGAAATAAGAAAAAACTTACTTCCCCCCGGTTTTTAAAATCACAACTTCTAGAAGATTTACATGATTTCATAAAAAACATGAGTTTTTAGAAAATGTCATTTAATTCATAAATGAAATCAAAAAAGTATGAACATTCTATGTCATAACGACTTTGTATAGTTTGTGCATGCGCAAACTATGCACATTCGAGGTAATAACTACTTTCTATAGTTTGCGCATGCGTCCGGAAATAAGGAAAAGCTTGCTTCCCCCATTTTTTTAAATTCACAGCTTCTAGAAGGTTTACATGATTTCTTAAAAAACACGAGTTTTTAGAAACTGTGATTTATTTTCATAAATGGAATCAACAAAGTATGCACATTCTACGTCATAACGACTTTCTGTAGTTTGCACATGCGTCTGGAATAAGAAAACCTTACTTCCCCCCGTTTTTTAAATTCAAAGCTTCTAGAAGGTTTACATGATTTCTTTAAAAAACACGAGTTTTAGAAAATGTGATTTATTTCATAAATGGAATCAACAAAGTATGCACATTCTACATCATAACGACTTTCTATAGTTTGCGCATGCGTCCGGAAATAAGAAAACCTTACTTCCCCCTGTTTTCTAAAATCACAGCTTCTCGAAGGTTTACATGATTTCTTAACAAAAACGATTTTTTTAGAAAATGTCATTTATTTCATAAATGGAATCAACAAGTTATGCACATTCTATGTCATAATGACTTTCTATAGGTTGCTCATGCGCAAAATATGCACATTCTACGTACTAACGACTTTCTATAGTTTGCGTATGCGTCCACAAAATAGAAAATCTTACGTCACCCCCGTTTTTTAAAAATCACAACTTCTAGAAGGATTACATGATTTCTTAAAAAACACGAGTTTTTAGAAAATGTGATTTATTTCATAAATGAAATCAACAAAGTATGCACATTCTATGTCATAACGACTTTGTATGGTTTGCGCATGCGCCAACTATGCACATTCTACGTAATAACGACTTTCTATAGTTTGCACATGCGTTTGGAAATAAGAAAAGCTTACTTCCCTCCAATTTTTTAAAATCACAGCTTCTAGAAGGTTTACATGATTTCTTAAAAAACACGAGTTTTCAGAAAATGTGATTTATTTCACAAATAGAATCAACAAAGTATTCACATTCTATGTCATAACGACTTTCTAAAGTTTGCGCATGCGTCGGGAAATAAGAAAAGCTTACTTCCGCCAGATTTTTAAAATCACAACTTCTAGACGGTTTACATGATTTCTTATAAAACACGAGTTTTAGAAAATTGTGATTTATTTCATAAATGGAATCAACAAAGTATGCACATTCTAAGTCATAACGACTTTCTATTGTTTGTGCATGCGTCCAGAAATAAGAAAAGCTTACATTCCCCCTTTTTTTAAATTAATAGCTTCTAGCAGGTTTACATGATTTCTTAAAAACACGAGTTTTAGAAAATATGATTTATTTGATAAATGGAATCAACAAAGTATGCACATTCTACGTCATAACGACTTTCTATAGTTTGTGCATGCGCAAACTAAGCACATTCTACGTACTAACGACTTTCTATAGTTTGCGTATGCGTCCATAATAAGAAAAGCTTACTTCACCCCGTTTTTTAAAATCACAACTTCTAGAAGTATGCACATTCTATATCATAACGACTTTGTATGGTTTGCGCATGCGCCAACTATGCACATTCTAATTCATAAATGGAATCAACAAAGTATGCCACATTCTAAGTCATAACGACTTTTTATAGTTTGCGCATGCGTCCGGAAATAAGAAAAGCTTACTTACCCCCGTTTTTTAAAATCACAGCTTCTAGAAGGTTTACATGATTTCTTAAAAAACACCAGTTTTTAGAAAATGTGATTTATTTTATTCAATGGAATCAACAAACTATGCACATTCTACGTAATAACGACATTCTATAGTTTGCGCATGCGTCTGAAAATAAGAAAAGCTTACTTCCCCCGTTTTTTAAAATCAGAGCTTCTAGAAGGTTTACATGATTCTTAAAAAACACGAGTTTTAGAAATATGATTTATTCATAAATGGAATCAACAAAGTATGCACATTCTACGTCATAACGACTTTCTATAGTTTGCGCATGCATCCAGGAATAAGAAAAGCTTACTTCCCCCCGTTTTTTAAAATCACAGCTTCTAGAAGGATTGCATGATTTCTTAAAAAACATGAGGTTTTTAGAAAATGTGATTTATTTCATAAATGCAATCAACAAAGCATTCACATTCTAAGTCATAATGACTTTCCTATAGTTTGCGCATGCCGTCCGGAAATAAGAAAAGCTTACTTGCCCCCATTTTTAAAATCACAGCTTCTAGAAGGATTACATGATTTCTTAAAAAACATGAGTTTTATGAACATGTGATTTATTTCATAAATGGTATCAACAAATTTTGTGCATTCTATGTCATAAAAACTTTCTATAGTTTGTGCATGCGCAAACTAAGCACATTCTACGTACTAACGACTTTCTATAGTTTGCGTATGCGTCCAGAAATAAGAAAAGCTTACTTCACCCCGTTTTTTTAAAATCACAACTTCTAGAAGGATTACATGATTCTTAAAAAACACAGGAGTTTTTAGAAAATGTGATTTATTTCATAAATGGAATCAACAAAGTATGCACATTCTATATCATAACGACTTTGTATGGTTTGCAGCATGCGCCAACTATGCACATTCTAAGTCATAAATGGAATCAACAAAGTATGCACATTCTAAGTCATAACGACTTTTTATAGTTTGCGCATGCGTCCGGAAATAAGAAAAGCTTACTTCCCCCCTTTTTTTAAAGTCACAGCTTCTAGAAGGTTTACATGATTTCTTAAAAAACATGAGTTTTTTAGAAAATGTGATTTATTTCATAAATGGAATCAACAAAGTATGCACATTCTACGTCACAACGACTTTCTATAGTTTGCGCATGCATCCAGGAATAAGAAAAGCTTACTTCGCCCCGTTTTTTAAAACCACAGCTTCTAGAAGGTTTACATGATTTCTTAAAAAACACGAGTTTTTAGAAAATGTGATTTATTTCATAAATGGAATCAACAAAGTATGCACATTCTACATCATAAGGACTTTCTATAGTTTGCGCATGCGTCCGGAAATAAGAAAAGCTTACTTCCCCCCGTTTTTTAAAATCACAGCTTCTAGAAGGTTTACATGATTTCTTAAAAAACACGAGTTTTTAGAAAATGTGATTTATTTCATAAATGGAATCAACAAAGTATGCACATTCTACGTCATAAGGACTTTCTATAGTTTGCACATGCGTCCGGAAAGAAGAAAATCTTCCTTCCCCACATTTTTTAAAATCACAGCTTCTAGAAGGTTTACATGATTTCTTAAAAAACACGAGTTTTTAGAAAATGTGATTTATTTAATCAATGGAATCAACAAACTATGCACATTCTACGTAATAATGACTTTCTATAGTTTGCGCATGCGTTCGAAAATAAGAAAAGCTTACTTCCCCCCTTTTTTTAAAATCAAAGCTTCTAGAAGGTTTACATCATTTCTTAAAAAACACGAGTTTTTAGAAAATGTCATTTGTTTCATAAATGGAATCAACAAAGTATGAACAAACTATGTCATAACGAATTTGTATCGTTTGGGCATGCGCAAACTATGCACATTCTATGTAATAACGACTTTCTATAGTTTGTGCATGCGTCCGGAAATAAGAAAAGCTTACTTTCCCCCTTTTTTAAATTAACAGCTTCTAGAAGGTTTACATGATTTCTTAAAAAACATGAGTTTTTAGAAAATATGATTTATTTCATAAATGGAATCAACAAAGTATGCACATTCTACGTCATAACGACTTTCTATAGTTTGCGCATGCATCCAGGAATAAGAAAAGCTTACTTCCCCCCGTTTTTTAAAATCACAGCTTCTAGAAGGATTACATGATTTCATAAAAAACATGAGTTTTTAGAAAATTTGATTTATTTCATAAATGGAATGAACAAAGTATGCACATTCTAAGTCATAACGACTTTCTATAGTTTGCGCATGCGTCCGGAAATAAGAAAAGGTTACTTCCCCCTTTTTTTTAAATCACAGCTTCTAGAAGGATTACATGATTTCTTAAAAAACATGAGTTTTACGAACATGTGATTTATTTCATAAATGGAATCAACAAAGTATGCACATTCTACGTCATAACGACTTTCTAAAGTTTGCGCATGCGTCCAGAAATAAGAAAAGCTTACTTCCGCCAGTTTTTTAAAATCACAGCTTCTAGGAGGTTTACATGATTTCTTAAAAACCGTGAGTATTTAGAAAATGTGATTTATTTCATAAATGGAATCAACAAAGTATGGAAATTCTAAGTCATAATGACTTTCTATAGTTTGCGCATGCGTCCGGAAATAAGAAAAGCTTTTTTCCCCCCGTTTTTTAAAATCACAGCTTCTAGAAGATTTACATGATTTCATAAAAAACATGAGTTTTTAGAAAATGTAATTTATTTCATAGATGGATTCAAAAAAGTATGAACATTCTATGTCATAACGACTTTGTATAGTTTGCGCATGCGCAAACTATGCACATTCGAGGTAATAACTACTTTCTATAGTTTGCGCATGCGTCCGGAAATAAGAAAAGCTTGCTTCCCCCATTTTTTTAAATTCACAGCTTCTAGAAGGTTTACATGATTTCTTAAAAAACACGAGTTTTTAGAAAATGTGACTTATTTCATAAATGGAATCAACAAAGAATGCACATTCTAAGTCATAACGACTTTCTATAGTTTGTGCATGCATCCGGAAATAAGAAAAGCTTACTTTCCCACGTTTTTTAAAATCACAGCTTCTAGAAGGATTACATGATTTCTTAAAAAACATGAGTTTTACGAACATGTGATTTATTTCATAAATGGTATCAACAAAGTATGCACATTCTATGTCATAACGACTTTGTATGGTTTGCGCATGCGGAAACTATGCACATTCTACGTAATAACGACTTTCTATAGTTTGCGCATGATTCCAGAAATAAGAAAAGCTTACTTCCGCCAGTTTTTTAAAATCACAGATTCTAGAAGGTTTACATGATTTCTTAAAAAACAAGAGTTTTTAGAAAATGTGATTTATTTAATAAATGGAATCATCAAAGTATGCACATTCTACGTCATCACGACTTTCTAAAGTTTGCGCATGCGTCCTGAAATAAGAAAAGCTTACTTCCGCTAGTTTTTTAAAATCACAGCTTCTAGAAGGTTTACATGATTTCTTAAAAACGACGAGTATTTAGAAAATGTGATTTATTTCATAAATGGAATCAACAAAGTATGCACATTCTAAGTCATAACGACTTTCTATAGTTTGCGCATGCGTCCGGAAATAAGAAAAGCTTACTTCCCCCCTTTTTTTAAAGTCACAGCTTCCAGAAGGTTTACATGATTTCATAAAAAACACGAGTTTTTAGAAAATGTCATTTATTTCATAAATGGAATAAAAAAAGTATGAATATCCTATGTCATAACAACTTTGTATAGTTTGCGCATGCGCAAACTATGCACATTCTAGGTAATAACGACTTTCTATAGTTTGCGCATGCGTCCGGATATAAGAACAGCTTACCTCCCCCCTTTTTTTAAATTCACAGCTTCTAGAAGGTTTACATGATTTCTTAAAAGACACGAGTTTTTAGAAAATGTGATTTATTTCATAAATGGAGTCATCGAAGTATGCACATTCTACGTCATAACGAATTTCTATAGTTTGCGCATGCGTTCGGAAATAAGAAAAGCTTACTTCCCCCCGTTTTTTAAAAGCACAGCTTCTAGAAGTTTTAAATGATTTCTTTAAAAAAATGAGTTTTTATAAAATGTGAATTATTTCATAAAAAGAATCAACAAAGTATGCACATTCTATGTCATAACGACTTTCTAAAGTTTGAGCATTCGTATGGAAATAAGAAAAGCTTACTTCCCCCCGTTTTTTAAAATCACAGCTTCTAGAAGGATTACATGATTTCTTAAAAAAGATGAGTTTTACGAACATGTGATTTATTTCATAAATGGAATCAACAAAGTATGCACATTCTATAGTTTGTGCATGCGCAAACTAAGCATATTCTACGTACTAACGACTTTCTATAGTTTGCTTATGCGTCCAGAAATAAGAAAAGCTTACTTCACCCTGTTTTTTAAAATCACAACTTCTAGAAGGTTTACATGATTTCTTAAAAAACACGAGTTTTTAGAAAATGTGATTTATTTCATAAAAGGAATCAACAAAGTATGCACATTCTACGTCATAACGACTATGTATGGTTTGCGCATGCGCAAACTATGCACATTCTACGTAATAACGACTTTCTATAGTTTGCGCATGTGTCCAGAAATAAGAAAAGCTTACTTCCGCCAGTTTTTTAAAGTCTCAGCTTCTAGAAGGTTTACATGATTTCGTAAAAAACACGAGTTTTTAGAAAATGTGATTTATTTCATAAATGGAATCAACAAACTATATACATTCTAAGTCATAACGACTTTCTATAGTCTGCGCATGCGTCCGGAAATAAGAAAAGCGTACTTCCCCTCGTTTTTTAAAGTCACAGCTTCTGGAAGGTTTACATGATTTCTTAAAAAACACGAGTTTTTAGAAAATGTGATTTATTTCATCAATGGAATCAACAAACTATGCACATTCTACGTAATAATGACTTTCTATAGTTTCTGAATGCGTCCGGAAATAAGAAAAGCTTACTTCCCCCCGGTTTTTAAAATCACAGCTTCTAGAAGATTTACATGATTTCATAAAAAACACGAGTTTTTAGAAAATGTCATTTATTTCTTAAATGGAATCAAAAAAGTATGAACATCCTATGTCATAACAACTTTGTATAGTTTGCGCATGCGCAAACTATGCACATTCTAGGTAATAACGACTTTCTATAGTTTGCGCATACATCCGGAAATAAGAAAAGCTTACTTCCCCCCTTTTTTGTAAATTCACAGCTTGTAGAAGGTTTACATGATTTCTTAAAAACCACGAGTATTTAGAGAATGTGATGTAGTTCATAAAAGGAATCAACAAAGTATGCACATTCAACGTCATAACGACTTTCTATAGTTTGCGCATGCGTCCGGAAATAAGAAAAGCTTACTTCCCCCCGTTTTTTAAAGTCACAGCTTCTAGAAGGTTTACATGATTTCTTAAAAAACATGAGTTTTAAGAAAATGTGATTTATTTAATCAATGGAATGCACAAACTATGCACATTCTACATAATAACAACTTTCTATAGTTTGCGAATGCGTCCGGAAATAAGAAAAGCTTACTTCCCCCCGGTTTTTAAAATCACAGCTTCTAGAAGATTTACATGATTTCATAAAAAACACGAGTGTCTAGAAAATGTCATTTATTTCATAAATGGAATAAAAAAAGTATGAACATTCTATGTCATAACGATTTTGTATAGTTTGCGCATGCGCAAACTATGCACACTCGAGGTAATAAGGAATTTCTATGATTTGAGCATGCGTCCGGAAATAAGAAAAGCTTACTTCCCCCCGTTTTCTAAAATCACAGCTTCTAGAAGTTTTACATGATTTCTTTAAAAAAATGTGATTTATTTCATAAAAGGAATCAACAAAGTATGCACATTCTATGTCATAACGACTTTCTATAGTTTGTGCATGCGTCCGGAAATAAGAAAAGCTTACTTCCCCCCATTTTTTAAAATCACAGCTTCTAGAAGGTTTACATGATTTCTTAAAAAACACAAGTTTTTAGAAAATGTGATTTATTTCATAAATGGAATCAACAAACTATGCACATTCTAAGTCATAACGACTTTCTATAGTTTGCGCATGCGTCCGGAAATAAGAAAAGGTTACTTCCCCCCATTTTTTAAAATCACAGCTTCTAGAAGGTTTCCATGATTTCTCAAAAAACACGAGTTTTTAGAAAATGTGATTTATTTCATCAATGGAATCAACAAACTATGCACATTCTACGTTATAACGACTTTCTATAGTTTGCGAATGCATCCGTAAATAAGAAAAGCTTACTTCCCCCCGGTTTTTAAAATCACAACTTCTAGAAGGTTTACATGATTTCTTAAAAAACACGAGTTTTTAGAAAATGCCATTTATTTCATAAATGGAGTTAAAAAAGTATGAACATTCTATGTCATAACGAATTTATATAGTTTGCGCATGCGCAAACCATGCACATTCTATGTAATAACAACTTTCTATACTTTGCGCATGCGTCCGGAAATAAGAAAAGTTTACTTCCCCCCTCTTTTTAAATTCACAGCTTCTAGAAGGTTTACATGATTTCTTAAAAAACACAAGTTTATTGAAAATGTTATTTATTTCATAAATGGAATCAACAAAGTATGCACATTCTACATCATAACGACTTTCTATAGTTTGCGCATGCGTTCGGAAACAAGAAAAGCTTACTTCCCCCCGTTTTTTAAAATCACAACTTCTAGAAGGATTACATGATTTCTTAAAAAACACGAGTTTTTAGAAAATGTGATTTATTTCATAAATGGAATCAACAAAGTATGCACATTCTATGTCATAACGACTTTGTATGGTTTGCGCATGCGCCAACTATGCACATTCTAAGTCATAAATGGAATCAACAAAGTATGCACATTCTAAGTCATAATGACCTTCGATAGTTTGCGCATGCGTCCAGAAATAAGAAAAGCTTACTTCCCCCCGTTTTTTAAAATCACAGCTTCTAGAAGGATTACATGATTTCTTAAAAAAGATCAGTTTTACGAACATGTGATTTATTTCATAAATGGAATCAACAAAGTATGCACATTCTATGTCATAACGACTTTCTATAGTTTGTGCATGCGCAAACTAAGCACATTCTACGTACTAACGACTTTCTATAGTTTGCGTATGCATCCAGAAATAAGAAAAGCTTACTTCACCCCGTTTTTTAAAATCACAACTTCTAGAAGGTTTACATGATTTCTTAAAAAACACAAGTTTTTAGAAAATGTGATTTATTTCATAAAAGGAATCAATAAAATATGCACATTCTACGTCATAACGACTTTCTATAGTTTGCGCATGCGTCCAGAAATAAGAAAAGCTTACTTCCCCCTATTTTTTAAAGTCACAACTTCTAGAAGGTTTACATGATTTCTTAAAAAACACGAGTTTTTAGAAAATGTGATTTATTTCATCAATGGAATCAACAAACTATGCACATTCTACATAATAACGACTTTCTATAGTTTTCGAATATGTCCAGAAATAAGAAAAGCTTACTTCCCCCCGGTTTTTAAAATCACAGCTTCTAGAAGATTTACATGATTTCATAAAAAACACGAGTTTTTAGAAAATGTCATTTATTTGATAAATGGAATCAAAAAAGTATGAACATTCTATGTCATAACGACTTTGTATAGTTTGCGCATGCGCAAACTATGCACACTCGAGGTAGTAACGAATTTCTATAGTTTGCGCATGCGTTCGGAAATAAGAAAAGCTTACTTCCCCCCGTTTTTTAAAATCACAGCTTCTAGAAGTTTTACATGATTTCTTAAAAAAAATGTGATTTATTTCATAAAAGGAATCAACAAAGTATGCACATTCTACTTCATAACGACTTTCTATAGTTTGCGCATGCGTCCGGAAATAAGAAAAGCTTACTTCCCCCCGTTTTTTAAAATCACAGCTTCTAGAAGGTTTACATGATTTCTTAGAAAACACAAGTTTTTAGAAAATGTGATTTATTGCATAAATGGAATAAACAAACTATGCACATTCTAAGTCCTAACGACCTATATAGTTTGCGCATTCGTCCGGAAGTAAGAAAAGGTTACTTCCCCCCGTTTTTTAAAATCACAGCTTCTAGAAGGTTTACATGATTTCTCAAAAAACACGAGTTTTTAGAAAATGTGATTTATTTCATCAATGGAATCAACAAACTATGCACATTCTACATAGTAACGACTTTCTATAGTTTGCGAATGCATCTGTAAATAAGAAAAGCTTACTTCCCCCCGGTTTTTAAAATCACAACTTCTAGAAGGTTTACATGATTTCTTAAAAACACGAGTTTTTAGAAAATGTCATTTATTTCATAAATGGAGTCAAAGAAGTATGAACATTCTATGTCATAACGACTTTGTATAGTTTGCGCGTGCGCAAACCATGCAAATTCTAGGTAATAACAACTTTCTATAGTTTGCGCATGTGTCCGGAAATAAGAAAAGTTTACTTCCCCCCTTCTTTTAAATTCATAGCTTCTAGAAGGTTTACATGATTTCTTAAAAAACACAAGTTTATTGAAAATGTTATTTATTTCATAAATGGAATCAACAAAGTATGAACATTCTACGTCATAACGACTTCCTATAGTTTACGCATGCGTCCGGAAATAAGAAAAGCTTACTTCCCCCCGTTTTTTAAAATCACAGCTTCTAGAAGTATTACATGATTTCTTAAAAATCATGAGTTTTACGAACATGTGATTTATTTCATAAATGGTATAAACAAAGTATGCACATTGTATGTCATAACGACTTTCTATATTTAGTACATGCGCAAACTAAGCACATTCTATGTACTAACGACTTTCTATAGTTTGCGCATGTGTCCGGAAATAAGAAAAGCTTACTTCCGCCAGTTTTTTAAAATCAGAGCTTCTAGAAGGTTTACATGATTTCTTAAAAACACAAGATTTTAGAAAATGTGGTTTATTTCATAAATGGAATCAACAAAGTATGCACATTCTACGTCATAACGACTTTCTAATGTTTGCGCATGCGTCCCGAAATAAGAAAAGCTTACTTCTGCCAGTTTTTTAAAATCATAACTTCTAGAAGGTTTACATGATTTCTTAAAAACTACGAGTATTTAGAAAATCTGATTTATTTCATAAATGGAATCAACAAAGTATGCACATTCTAAGTCATAACGACTTTCTATAGTTTGGGAATGCGTCCGAAAATAAGAAAAGCTTATTTCCCCCCGGGTTTTTAAAACCACAGCTTCTACAAGATTTACATGATTTCATAAAAAATAGGAGTTTTTAGAAAATGTCATTTATTTCATAAATGGAATCAAAAATGTATGAACATTCTATGTCATAACGACTTTGTATATTTTGCGCATGCGCAAACTATGCACATTCGAGGTAATAACGACTTTCTATAGTTTGCGCATGCGTCCGGAAATAAGAAAAGCTTACTTCCCCCCTTTGTTTAAATTCACAGCTTCTAGAAGGTTTACATGATTTCTTAAAAAACACGAGTTTTTAGAAAATGTGATTTATTTCATAAATTGAATCAACAAAGTATGCACATTCTATGTCATAAGGACTTTCTATAGTTTGCGCATGCGTCCGGCAATAAGAAAAGCTTACTTCCCCCCTTTTTTTAAATTCACAGCTTCTAGAAGGTTTACATGCTTTCTTAAAAAACACGAGTTTTTAGAAAATGTGATTTATTTCATAAATGTAATCAACAAAGTATGCACATTCTATGTCATAAGGACTTTCTATAGTTTGCGCATGCGTCCGGAAATAAGAAAAGCTTACTTTCCCCCTTTTTTTAAATTCACAGCTTCTAGAAGGTTTACATGATTTCTTAAAAAACACGAGTTTTTAGAAAATGTGATTAATTTAATAAAAAGAATCAACAAAGTATGCACATTCTACATCATAACGACTATGTATGGTTTGCGCATGCGCAAACTATGCACATTCTACGTAATAACGACTTTCTATAGTTTGCGCATGTCTCCAGAAATAAGAAAAGCTTACTTCCGCCAGTTTTTTAAAATCACAGCTTCTAGAAGGTTTACATGATTTCGTAAAAAACACAAGTTTTTAGAAAATGTGATTTATTTTATAAATGGAATAAACAAAGTATTTACATTCTACGTCATAACGACTTTCTAAAGTTTGCGCATGCGTCCAGAAATAAGAGAAGCTTACTTCCACCAGTTTTTTAAAATCACAGCTTCTAGAAGGTTTACATGATTTCTTAAAAACCACGAGCATTTAGAAAATGTGATTTATTTCATAAATGAAATCAACAAAGTATGCACATTCTAAGTCATAACGACTTTCTATAGTTTGCGCATGCGTCCAGAAATAAGAAAAGCGTACTTCCCCTCGTTTTTTAAAGTCACAGCTTCTAGAAGGTTTACATGATTTCTTAAAAAACACGAGTTTTTAGAAAATGTGATTTATTTCATCAATGGAATCAACAAACTATGCACATTCTACGTAATAACGACTTTCTATAGTTTCCGAATGCGTCCAGAAATAAGAAAAGCTTACTTCCCCCCGGTTTTTAAAATCACAGCTTCTAGAAGATTTACATGATTTCATAAAAAACACGAGTTTTTAGAAAATGTTATTTATTTCATAAATGGAATCAAAAAAGTATGAACATCCTATGTCATAACAACTTTGTATAGTTTGCGCATGCGCAAACTATGCACATTCTAGGTAATAATGACTTTCTATAGTGTGCGCAAGCGTCCGGAAATAAGAAAAGCTTACTTCCCCCCTTTTTTGTAAATTCACAGCTTCTAGAAGGTTTACATAATTTCTTAAAAACCACGAGTATTTAGAAAATGTGATTTATTTCATAAATGGAATCATCAAAGTATGCACATTCTACATCATAACGACTTTCTATAGTTTGCGCATGCGTCCGGAAATAAGAAAAGCTTACGTCCCCCCATTTTTTAAAATCACAGCTTCTAGAAGGTTTACATGATTTCTTAAAAAACATGAGTTTTTAGAAAATGTGATTTATTTCATCAATGGAATCAACAAACTATACACATTCTACGTAATAACGACTTTCTATAGTTTGCGAATGCGTCCGGAAATAAGAAAAGCTTACTTCCCCCCGGTTTTTAAAATCACAGCTTCTAGAAGATTTACATGATTTCATAAAAAACACAAGTTTTTAGAAAATGTCATTTATTTCATAAATGGAATCAAAAAAGTATGAATATCCTATGTCATAACAACTTTGTATAGTTTGCGCATGCGCAAACAATGCACATTCTAGGTAATAACGACTTTCTATAGTTTGCGCATGCGTCCGGAAATAAGAACAGCTTACTTCCCCCCTTTTTTTAAATTCACAGCTTCTAGAAGGTTTACATGATTTCTTAAAAAACACGAGTTTTTAGAAAATGTGATTTTTTTCATAAATGGAATCATCAAAGTATGCACATTCTACGTCATAACGACTTTCTATAATTTGCGCATGCGTTCGGAAATAGGAAAAGCTTACTTCCCCCCGTTTTTTAAAATCATAGCTTCTAGAAGGTTTAAATGATTTCATTAAAAAAATGAGTTTTTAGAAAATGTGATTTATTTCATAAAATTAATCAACAAAGTATGCACATTATATGTCATAATGACTTTCTATAGTTTGAGCATGCGTATGGAAATAAGAAAAGCTTACTTCCCCCCGTTTTTTAAAATCACAGCTTCTAGAAGGATTACATGATTTCTTAAAAAAGATGAGTTTTACGAACATGTGATTTATTTCATAAATGGAATCAACAAAGTATGCACATTCTATGTCATAACGACTTTCTATAGTTTGTGAATGTGCAAACTAAGCACATTCTACGTACTAACGACTTTCTATAGTTTGTGTATGCATCCAGAAATACGAAAAGCTTACTTCACCCCGTTTTTGAAAATCACAACTTCTAGAAGGTTTACATGATTTCTTAAAAAACACGAGTTTTTAGAAAATGTGATTTATTTCATAAAAGGAATCAACAAAGTATGCACATTCTACGTCATAACGACTATGTATGGTTTGCGCATGCGCAAACTATGCACATTCTACGTAATAACGACTTTCTATAGATTGCGTATGTGTCCAGAAATAAGAAATGCTTACTTCCGCCAGTTTTTTAAAGTCACAGCTTCTAGAAGGTTTACATGATTTCGTAAAAAACACAAGTTTTTAGAAAATGTGATTTATTTCATAAATGGAATCAACAAACTATATACATTCTACGTCGTAACGACTTTCTAAAGTTTGCGCATGCGTCCGGAAATAAGAGAAGCTTACTTCCGCCAGTTTTTTAAAATCACAGCTTCTAGAAGGTTTACATGATTTCTTAAAAACCATGAGTATATAGAAAATGTGATTTATTTCATAAATGGAATCAACAAAGTATGCACATTCTAATTCATAACGACTTTCTATAGTTTGCGCATGCGTCCAGAAATAAGAAAAGCGTACTTCCCCTCATATTTTAAAGTCACAGCTTCTAGAAGGTTTACATGATTTCTTAAAAAACACGAGTTTTAAGAAAATGTGATTTATTTCATCAACGGAATCAACAAAATATGCACATTCTACGTAATAACGACTTTCTATAGTTTCTGAATGCGTCCGGAAATAAGAAAAGCTTACTTCCCCCCAGTTTTTAAAATTACAGCTTCTAGAAGATTTACATGATTTCATAAAAAACAAGAGTTTTTAGAAAATGTCATTTATTTCATAAATGGTGTCAAAAAAGTATGAACATCCTATGTCATAACAACTTTCTATAGTTTGCGCATGCGCAAACTATGCACATTCTAGGTAATAACGACTTTCTATAGTTTGCGCATGCGTCCGGAAATAAGAAAAGCTTACTTCCCCCCTTTTTTGTAAATTCACAACTTCTAGAAGGTTTACATAATTTCCTAAAAACCACGAGTATTTAGAAAATGTGATTTATTTCATAAATGGAATCATCAAAGTATGCACATTCTACGTTATAACGACTTTCTACAATTTGCGCATGCGTTTCGAAATAAGAAAAGCTTACATGCCCCCGTTTTTTAAAATCACAGCTTCTAGAAGGTTTACATGATTTCTTAAAAAACACGAGTTTTTAGAAAATGTCATTTATTTAATAAATGGAATCAACAAAGTATGCACATTCTACGTAATAATGACTTTCTATAGTTTGCGCATGCGTCCGGAAATAAGAAAAGCTTACTTCCCCCCATTTTTTAAAATCACAGCTTCCAGAAGGTTTACATGATTTCTTAAAAAAAACAAGTTTTTAGAAAATGTGATTTGTTTCATAAAAGGAATCAACGAAGTATGCACATTCCACGTCATAACGACTTTCTATAGTTTGCGCATGCATATGGAAATAAGAAAAGCTTACTAGCCCCCGTTTTTTAAAATCACAGCTTCTAGAAGGTTTACATGATTTATTAAAAAACACGAGTTTTTAGAAAATGTGATTTATTTCATAAAAGGAATCAACAAAGTATGCACATTCTACGTCATAACGACTTTCTATATTTTGCGCATGCGTATGGAAATAAGAAAAGCTTACTTGCCCCCGTTTTTTAAAATCACAGCTTCTAGAAGGTTTACATGATTTCTTAAAAAACACAAGTTTTTAGAAAATGTGATTTATTTCATAAAAGGAATCAACAACGTATGCACATTCTACGTCATAACGACTTTCTATAGTTTGCGCATGCGTCCGGAAATAAGAAAAGCTTACTTCCCCCCATTTTTTAAAGTCACAGCTTCTAGAAGGTTTACATGATTTCTTAAAAAACATGAGTTTTTAGAAAATGCTATTTATTTCATCAATGGAATCAACAAACTATGCACATTCTACGTCATAACGACTTTCTATAGTTTGCACATGCGTCCGGAAATAAGAAAAGCTTACTTCCCCCCGTTTTTTAAATTCACAGCTTCTAGAAAGTTTACATGATTTCTTAAAAAACACGAGTTTTTATAAAATGTGATTTATTTCATGAATGGAATCAACAAAGTATGCACATTTTATGTCATAATGACGTTGTATGGTTTGTGAATGCGCAAACTATGCACATTCTACGTACTAACGACTTTCTATAGTTTGCGTATTCGTCTGGAAATAAGAAAAGCTTACTTCACCCCGTTTTTTAAAAGCACAACTTCTGGAAGGTTTACATGATTTCTTAAAAAACATGAGTTTTTTGGAAATGTGATTTATTTCATAAATAGAATCAACAAAGTATGCACATTCTATGTCATAACGACTTTGTATGGTTTGCGCATGCACAAATTATGCACATTCTATGTAATAACGACTTTCTATAGTTTGCACATGCGTCCAGAAATAAGAAAAGCTTACTTCCGCCAGTTTTTTAAAATCACAGCTTGTAGAAGGTTTACATGATTTCTTAAAAAACATGAGTTTTTACAAAATGTGATTTATTTCATAAACAGAATCAACAAATTATGCAAATTCTACGTCATAACGACTTTCTATAGTTTGCGCTTGCGTATGGAAATAAGAAAAGCTTACTTGCCCCCATTTTTTAAAATCACAGCTTCTAGAATGTTTACATGATTTCTTAAAAAACACGTGTTTTTAGAAAATGTTATTTATTTCATAAAAGGAATCAACAAAGAATGCACATTCTATGTCATAACGACTTTCTATAGTTTGCGCATGTGTATGGAAATAAGAAAAGCTTACTTGCCCCCGTTTTTTAAAATCACCGCTTCTAGAAGGTTTACATGATTTCTTAAAAAACACGAGTTTTTAGAAAATGTCATTTATTTAATAAATGGAATCAACAAAGTATGCACATTCTACGTAATAACGACTTTCTATAGTTTGCGCATGCGTTCAGAAATAAGAAAAGCTTACTTCCTTCCGTTTTTTAAAATCACATCTTCTAGAAGGTTTACATGATTTCTTAAAAAACACGAGTTTTTAGAAAATGTGATTTATTTCATAAAAGGAATCAACAAAGTATGCACATTCTACGTCATAACGACTTTCTATAGTTTGCGCATGCGTATGGAAATAAGAAAAGCTTATTGCCCCCATTTTTTAAAATCACAGCTTCTTGAAGGTTTACATGATTTCTTAAAAAACACGAGTTTTTAGAAAATGTGATTTATTTCATCAATGGAATCAACAAACTATGCACATTCTATGTCATAACAACATTCTATAGTTTGCGCATGCGTCCGGAAATAAGAAAAACTTACTTCCCCCCGTTTTTTAAAATCACAGCTTCTAGAATGTTTACATGATTTCTTAAAAAACATGAGTTTTTAGAAAATGTCATTTATTTCATAAATGGAATCAACAAAGTATGAACATTCTATGTCATAACGACTTTGTATAGTTTGCGCATGCGCAAACTATGCACATTCTATGTAATAACGTCTTTCTATAGTTTGCGCATTCATCTCTATATAAGAAAAGCTTACTTCCCCCCTTTTTATCAATTCACAGCTTCTAGAAGGTTTACATGATTTCTTAAAAAACATGAGTTTTTAGAAAATGTGATTTATTTCATAAATGGAATAAAAAATGTATGCACTTTCTACGTCATAATGACTTTCTATAGTTTGAGCATGCTTCCGGAAATAAGAAAAGCTTACTTCCCCCCGTTTTTTAAAATCACAGCTTCTAGAAGGTTTACATGATTTCTTAAAAAACACGAGTTTTTAGAAAATGTGACTTATTTAATCAATGGAATCAACAAACTATGCACATTCTATGTAATAACGACTTTCTATAGTTTGCGCATGCGTCCGAAAATAAGAAAAGCTTACTTCCCCTCGTTTTTTAAAATCAAAGCTTCTAGAAGGTTTACATGATTTCTTAAAAAACACGAGTTTTTTGAAAATGTCATTTGTTTCATAAATGGAATCAACAAAGTATGAACAAACTATGTCAGAACGACTTTGTATCGTTTGCGCATGCGCAAACTATGCACATTCTACGTAATAACGACTTTCTATAGTTTGCGCATGGATCCGGAAATAAGAAAAGCTTACTTTCCCCCTTTTTTTAAATTCACAGCTTCTAGAAGTTTTACATGATTTCTTAAAAAACACGAGTTTTTAGAGAATGCGATTAATTTCATAAAAGGAATCAACAAAGTATGCACATTCTACGTCATAACGACTATGTATGGTTTGCGCATGCGCAAACTATGCACATTCTATGTAATAACGACTTTCTATAGTTTGCGCATGTGTCCAGAAATAAGAAAAGCTTACTTCTGCCAGTTTTTTAAAATCACAGCTTCTAGAAGGTTTACATGATTTCGTAAAAAACACGAGTTTTTAGAAAATGTGATTTATTTCATAAATGGAATAAACAAAGTATATACATTCTACGTCATAACGACTTTCTAAAATTTGCGCATGCGTCCGGAAATAAGAGAAGCTTACTTTCGCCAATTTTTGAAAATCACAACTTCTATAAGGTTTACATGATTTCTTAAAAACCACGAGTATTTAGAAAATGTGATTTATTTAATAAATGGAATCAACAAACTATGCACATTCTAAGTCATAACGACTTTCTATAGTTTGCGCATGCGTCCAAAAATAAGAAAAGCGTACTTCCCCTCGTTTTTTACAGTCACGGCTTCTAGAAGGTTTACATGATTTCTTAAAAAACACGAGTTTTTAGAAAATGTGATTTATTTCATCAATGGAATCAACAAACTATGCACATTCTACATCATAACGACTTTCTATAGTTTGTGCATGCGTCTGGAAATAAGAAAAGCTAACTTCCCCCTATTTGTTAGAATCACAGCTTCTAGAAGGTTTACATGATTTCTTAACAAACACGAGTTTCTAGAAAATGTCATTTATTTCATAAATGGAATCAACAAAGTATGCGCATTCTATGTCATAACGACTTTCTATAGTTTGCTCATGCGCAAACTATGCACGTTCTACGTACTAACGACTTTCTATAGTTTGCGTATTCGTCCGGAAATAAGAAAAGCTTACTTCACCCCATTTTTTAAAATCACAACTTCTAGAAGGTTTACATGATTTCTTAAAAAACACAAGTTTTTAGAAAATGTGATTTATTTCATAAATGGAATCAACAAAGTATGCACATTCTATGTCATAACGACTTTGTATGGTTTGCGCATGCGCAAACTATGCACATTCTACGTAATAACGACTTTCTACAGTTTGCGAATGCGTCCGGAAATAAGAAAAGCTTACTTCGGCCAGTTTTTTAAAATCACAACTTCTAGAAGGTTTACATGATTTCTTAAAAAACACGAGTTTTTAGAAAATGTGATTTATTTCATAAATGGAATCAACAAAGTATGCACATTCTACGTCATAACGACTTTCTATAGTTTGCGCAGGCGTATGGAAATAAGAAAAGCTTACTTGCCCCCGTTTTTTAAAATCACAGCTTCTAGAAGGTTTACATGATTTCTTAAAAAAAATGAGTTTTTAGAAAATGTGATTTATTTCATAAAAGGAATCAACAAAGTATGCACATTCTATGTCATAACGACTTTCTATAGTTTGCGCATGCATATGGAAATAAGAAAAGCTTACTAGCCCCCATTTTTTAAAATCACAGCTTCTAGAAGGTTTACATGATTTCTTAAAAAACACGAGTTTTCAGAAAATGTGATTTATTTCATAAAAGGAATCAACAAAGTATGCACATTCTACGTCATAACGACTTTCTATAGTTTGCGCAGGCGTATGGAAATAAGAAAAGCTTACTTGCCCCCGTTTTTTAAAATCACAGCTTCTAGAAGGTTTACATGATTTCTTAAAAAAAAGGAGTTTTTAGAAATTGTGATTTATTTCATAAAAGGAATCAACAAAGTATGCACATTCTACGTCATAACGACTTTCTATAGTTTGCGCATGCGTATGGAAATAAGAAAAGCTTACTTGCCCCCGTTTTTTAAAATCACAGCTTCTAGAAGGTTTACATGATTTCTTAAAAAACACGAGTTTTTAGAAAATGTGATTTATTTCATAAAAGGAATCAACAAAGTATTCACATTCTAGGTCATAACGACTTTCTATATTTTGCGCATGCGTCCGGAAATAAGAAAAGCTAACTTCCCCCTATTTGTTAGAATCACAGCTTCTAGAAGGTTTACATGATTTCTTAACAAACACGAGTTTTTAGAAAATGTCATTTATTTCATAAATGGAATCAACAATGTATGCACATTCTATGTCATAACGACTTTCTATAGTTTGCTCATGCGCAAACTATGCACGTTCTACGTACTAACGACTTTCTATAGTTTGCGTATTCGTCCGGAAATAAGAAAAGCTTACTTCACCCCATTTTTAAAATCACAACTTCTAGAAGGTTTACATGATTTCTTAAAAAACACAAGTTTTTAGAAAATGTGATTTATTTCATAAATGGAATCAACACAGTATGCACATTCTATGTCATAACGACTTTGTATGGTTTGCGCATGCGCAAACTATGCACATTCTACGTAATAACGACTTTCTACAGTTTGCGCATGCGTCCAGAAATAATAAAAGCTTACTTCACCCAGTTTTTTAAAATCACAACTTCTAGAAGGTTTACATGATTTCTTAAAAAACACGAGTTTTTAGAAAATGTGATTTATTTCATAAATGGAATCAACAAAGTATGGACATTCTATGTCATAACGACTTTGTATGGTTTGCGCATGCGCAAACTATGCACATTCTACGTAATAACGACATTCTATGGTTTGCGCATGTGTCCGAAAATAAGAAAAGCTTACTTCCACCAGTTTTTTAAAATCACAGATTCTAGAAGGTTTACATGATTTCTTAAAAATCACGACCTTTTAGAAAATGTCATTTATTTCATAAATGGAATCAACAAAGTATGCACATTCTACGTCATAACGACTTTCTAAAGTTTGCGCATGCGTCCGGAAATAAGAAAAGCTAGCTTCCCCCCTTTTTTTAAATTCATAGCTTCTAGAAGGTTTACATGATTTCTTAAAAAACACAAGTTTTTAGAAAATGTTATTTATTTCATAAATGGAATCAACAAAGTATGCACATTCTACGTCATAACGACTTTCTATAGTTTGCGCATGCGTCCGGAAATAAGAAAAGCTTACTTCCGCCCGTTTTTTAAAATCACAGCTTCTAGAAGGTTTACATGATTTCTTAAAAACCACGAGTTTTTAGAAAATGTGATTTATTTCATAAATGGAATCAACAAAGTATGCACATTCTAAGTCATATCAACTTTCTATAGGTTGCGCATGCGTCTGGAAATAAGAAAAGCTTACTTCCCCTCGTTTTTTAAAGTCACAGCTTCTAGAAGGTTTACATGATTTCTTAAAAAACACGAGTTTTTAGAAAATGTGATTTATTTCATCAATGGAATCAACAAACTATGCACATTCTACGAAATAACGAATTTCAATAGTTTGCGATTGCGTCCAGAAATAAGAAAAGCTTACTTCCCCCAGGTTTTTAAAATCACCGCTTCTAAAAGGTTTACATGATTTCTTAAAAAACACGAGTTTTTAGAAAATGTCATTTATTTCATAAATGGAATAAAAAACTTATGAACATTCTATGTCATAACGACTTTGTATAGTTTGGGCGTGTGCAAACTATGCACATTCTAGGTAATAACATCTTTCTATAGTTTGCGCATGCATCCGGAAATAAGAAAACCTAACTTCCCCCCTTTTTTTAAATTCATAGCTTCTAGAAGGTTTACATGATTTCTTAAAAAACACGAGTTTTTAGAAAATGTGATTTATTTCATAAATGGAATAAACAAAGTATGCACATTCTACGTCATAACGACTTTCCAGAGTTTGCGCATGCGTCCGGAAATAAGAAAAGCTTACTTGCCCCCGTTTTTTAAAATCACAACTTCTAGAATGTTTACATGATTTCTTTAAAAAAATGAGTTTTTAAAAAATGTGATTTATTTCGTAAAAGGAATCAACAAAGTATGCACATTCTACATCATAACGACTTTGTATAGTTTGCGCATGCATCCGGAAATAAGAAAAGTTTACTTCCCCCCTTTTTTTAAATTCACAGCTTCGAGAAGGTTTACATGATTTCTTAAAAAACACGAGTTTTTAGAAAATGTGATTTATTTCATAAATGGAATAAACAAAGTATGCACATTCTACGTCATAACGACTTTCTATAGTTTGCACATGCGTCCGGAAATAAGAAAAGCTTACTTCCCCCCGTTTTTTAAAATCACAGCGTCTAGAATGTTTATGTGATTTCTTTAAAAAAATGAGTTTTTAAAAAATGTGATTTATTTCGTAAAAGGAATCAACAAAGTATGCACATTCTACGTCATAACGACTTTGTATAGTTTGCGCATGCGTATGGAAATAAGAAAAGCTTACTTCCCCCGTTTCTTAAAATCACAGCTTCTAGAAGGTTTACATGAGTTCTTAAAAAACACGAGTTTTTAGAAAATGTGATTTATTTCATCAATGGAATCAACAAACTATGCACATTCTACGTATTAACTACTTTATATAGTTTGCGAATGCGTCCGGAAATAAGAAAAGCTTACTTCCCCCCGGTTTTTGAAATCACAGTTTCTAGAAGGTTTACATGATTTCTTAAAAAACATGAGTGTTTCGAAAATGTGATTTATTTCATAAATGGAATCAACAAAGTATGCACATTCTAAGTCATAATGACTTTCTATAGTTTGCGCATGCTTCCGGAAATAAGAAAATCTTACTTCCCCCCGTTTTTTAAAATCACAGCTTCTAGAGGGATTACATGATTTCTTAAAAAACATGAGTTTTACGAACATGTGATTTATTTCATAAATGGAATCAACAAAGTATGGACATTCTATGTCATAACGACTTTGTATGGTTTGCGCATGCGCAAACTATGCACATTCTACGTAATAACGACATTCTATGGTTTGCGCATGTGTCCGAAAATAAGAAAAGCTTACTTCCACCAGTTTTTTAAAATCACAGCTTCTAGAAGGTTTACATGATTTCTTAAAAATCATGACCTTTTAGAAAATGTCATTTATTTCATAAATGGAATCAACAAAGTATGCACATTCTATGTCATAACGACTTTCTAAAGTTTGCGCATGCGTCCGGAAATAAGAAAAGCTTACTTCCGCCAGTTTTTTAAAATAACAGCTTCTAGAAGGTTTACATGATTTACTAAAAACCACGAGTTTTTAGAAAAAGTGATTTATTTCATAAATGGAATCAACAAAGTATACACATTCTAAGTCATAACGACTTTCTATAGTTTGTGCATGCGTCCGGAAATAAGAAAAACTTACTTCCCCTCGTTTTTTAAAGTCACAGCTTCTAGAAGGTTTACATGATTTCTTAAAAAACACGAGTTTTTAGAAAATGTGATTTATTTCATCAATGGAATTAACAAACTATGCACATTATACGTAATAACGAATTTCTATAGTTTGCGAATGCGTCCGGAAATAAGAAAAGCTTACTTCCCCTCGGTTTTTAAAATCACAGCTTCTAGAAGGTTTACATGATTTCTTAAAAAACACGAGTTTTTAGAAAATGTCATTTATTTCATAAATGGAATAAAAAACGTATGAACATTTTATGTCATAACGAATTTGCATAGTTTGCACGTGGGCAAACTATGCACATTCTAGGTAATAACAACTTTCTATAGTTTGCGCATGCGTCCGGAAATAAGAAAAGCTAACTTCCCCCTTTTTTTAAATTCATAGCTTCTAGAAGGTTTACATGATTTCTTAAAAAACACAAGTTTTTAGAAAATGTTATTTATTTCATAAATGGAATCAACAAAGTATGCACATTCTACGTCATAACGACTTTCTACAGTTTGCGCATGCGTCCGGAAATAAGAAAAGCTTACGTCCCCCCGTTTTTTAAAATCACAACTTCTAGAAGGTTTACATGATTTCTTAAAAAAACGAGTTTCTGGAAAATGTGATTTATTTCATAGCAGGAATCAACAAAGTATGCACATTCTACGTCATAACGACTTTCTATAGTTTGCGCATGCGTATGGAAATAAGAAAAGCTCACTTCCCCCCGTTTTTTAAAATCACTGCTTCTAGAAGGTTTACATGATTTCTTAAAAAACACGAGTTTTTAGAAAATGTGATTTATTTCATAAATGGAATCAACAAAGTATTTACATTCTAAGTCATAACGACTTTTTATAGTTTGCGCATGCGTCCGGAAATAAGAAAAGCTTACTTTCGCCCATTTTTTAAAATCACAGCTTCTAGAAGGTTTACTTGATTTCTTAAAAACCGCGAGCTTTTAGAAAATGTGATTTATTTCATAAATGGAATCAACAAAGTATGCACATTCTAAGTCATGTCAACTTTCTATAGGTTGCGCATGCGTCCGGAAATAAGAAAAGCTTACTTCCCCTTGTTTTTTAAAGTCATATCTTCTAGAAGGTTTACATGATTTCTTAAAAAACACGAGTTTTTAGAAAATGTGATTTATTTCATCAATGGAATCAACAAACTATGCACATTCTACGTAATAACAAATTTCTATAATTTGCGATTGCGTCCGGAAATAAGAAAAGCTTACTTACCCCCGGTTTTTAAAATCACAGCTTCTAAAAGCTTTACATGATTTCTTAAAAAACATGAGTTTTTAGAAAATGTCATTTATTTCATAAATGGAATAAAAAGCGTATGAACATTCTATGTCATAACGACTTTGTATAGTTTGCGCGTGCGCAAACTATGCACATTCTAGGTAATAACAAATTTCTATAGTTTGCGCATGCGTCCGGAAATAAGAAAAGCTAACTTCCCCCCCTTTTTTAAATTCATAGCTTCTAGAAGGTTTACATGATTTCTTAAAAAACACGAGTTTTTAGGAAATGTGATTTATTTCATAAATGGAATAAACAAAGTATGCACATTCTACGTCATAACGACTTTCTATAGTTTGCGCATGCGTCCGGAAATAAGAAAAGCTTACTTCCCCCCGTTTTTTAAAATCACAGCTTCTAGAATGTTTACATGATTTCTTTAAAAAAACGAGTTTTTAAAAAATGTGATTTATTTCGTAATAGGAATCAACAAAGTATGCACATTTTACTTCATAACGACTTTCTATAGTTCGCGCATGCGTATGGAAATAAGAAAAGTTTACTTCCCCCCGTTTTTTAAAATCACGGCTTCTACAAGGTTTACATGATTTCTTAAAAAACACGAGTTTTTAGAAAATGTGATTTATTTCATCAATGGAATCAACAAACTATGCACATTCTAGGTAATAACGACTTTCTATAGTTTGCGAATGCGTCCGAAAATAAGAAAAGCTTACTTCCCCCCGGTTTTTAAAATCACGGCTTCTAGAAGCTTTACATGATTTCTTAAAAAACACGAGTGTTTAGAAAATGTGATTTATTTCATAAATGGAATCAACAAAGTATGCACATTCTAAGTCATAACGACTTTCTATAGTTTGCGCATGCGTCCGGAAATAAGAAAAGCTTACTTCCCCCCGTTTTTTAAAATCACAACTTCTAGAGGGATTACATGATTTCTTAAAAAACAAGAGTTTTACGAACATGTGATTTATTTCATAAATGGAATAAACAAAGTATGCACATTCTATGCCATAATGAATTTATATAGTTTGTGCATGCGCAAACTAAGCACATTCTACGTACTAACGACGTTCTATAGTTTGCGTATGCGTCCAGAAATAAGAAAAGCTTACCTCACCCCGTTTTTTAAAATCACAACTTCTAGAAGGTTTACATGATTTCTTAAAAAACACGATTTTTTAGAAAATGTGATTTATTTCATAAATGGAATCAACAAAGTATGCACATTCTTTGTCATAACGACTTTGTATGGTTTGCGCATGCGCAAACTATGCACATTCTACGTAATAACGACTTTCTATAATTTGCGCAATTGTCCGGAAATAAGAAAAGCTTACATCCGCCCGTTTTTTAAAATCACAGCTTCTACAAGGTTTACGTGATTTCTTAAAAAACATGAGTTTTTAGAAAATGTGATGTATTTCATAAATGGAATCAACAAAGTATGCACATTCTACGTAATAACGACTTTCTATAGTTTGCGCATGCGTCCGGAAATAGGAAAAGCTTACTTCCCCCCTTCTTTTAAATTCACATCTTCTAGAAGGTTTACATGATTTCTTAAAAAACATGAGTTTTTAGAAAATGTGATTTATTTCATCAATGGAATCAACAAACTATGCACATTCTACGTAATAATGACTTTCTATAGTTTGCGAATGCGTCCGGAAATAAGAAAAGCTTACTTCCCCCGGGTTTCTAAAATCACAGCTTCTAGAAGGTTGACATGATTTCTTAAAAAACACGAGCTTTTAGAAAATGTCATTTATTTCATAAATGGAATAAAAAAAGTATGAACATTCTATGTCATAACGACTTTGTATAGTTTGCGCATGCGCAAACTATGCACATTCTAGGTAATAACGACTTTCTATAGTTTGCGCATGCGTCCAGAAATAAGAAAAGCTTACTTCCCCCCTTTTTTGAAATTCACAGCTTCTAGAAGGTTTGCATGATTTCTTAAAAAACACGAGTTTTTAGAAAATATGATTTATTTCATAAATGGAATCATCAAAGTATGCACATTCTACGTCATAACGACTTTCTATAGTTTGCACATGCGTCCGGAAATAAGCAAAGCTTACTTCCCCCCGTTTTTTAAAATCACAGATTCTAGAAGGTTTACATGATTTCTTACAAAAAATGAGTTTTTTAGAAAATGTGATTTATTTCTTAAAAGGAATCAACAAAGCATGCACATTCTACGTCATAACGACTTTGTATAGTTTGCGCATGTGCAAACTATGCACATTCTAGGTAATAACGACTTTCTATAGTTTGCGCATGCGTCTGGAAATAAGAAAAGCTTACTTCCCCCCTTTTTTTAAATTCACAGCTTCTAGAAGGTTTACATGATTTCTTAAAAAACACGAGTTTTTAGAAAATGTGATTTATTTCATAAATGGAATCAACAAAGTATGCACATTCTACGTCATAACGACTTTCTATAGTTTGCGCATGCGTCCGGAAATAAGAAAAGCTTACTTCCCCCCGTTTTTTAAAATCACAGCTTCTAGAAGGTTTACATGATTTCTTAAAAAAAATGAGTTTTCAGAAAATGTGATTTATTTCATAAAAGGAATAAAAAAAGTATGCACATTCTACGTCATAACGACTTTCTATATTTTGCGCATGCGTCCGGAAATAAGAAAAGCTTACTTCCCCCCTTTTTTTTAAATCACATCTTCTAGAAGGTTTCCATGATTTCTTAAAAAAAACGGGTTTTTAGAAAATGTGATTTATTTCATAAATGGTATGAACAAAGTATGCAGATTCTATGTCATAACGACTTTCTATAGTTTGTGCATGCGCAAACTAAGCACATTCTACGTACTAAAGACGTTCTATAGTTTGCGTATGCGTCCAGAAATAAGAAAAGCTTACCTCACCCCGTTTTTTAAAATCACAACTTCTAGAAGGTTTACATGATTTCTTAAAAAACACGAGTTTTTAGAAAATGTGATTTATTTCATAAATGGAATCAACAAAGTATGCACATTCTATGTCATAACGACTTTGTATGGTTTGCGCATGCGCAAACTATGCACATTATACGTAATAACGACTTTCTATAGTCTGCGCATGTGTCCGGAAATAAGAAAAGCTTACTTCCGCCAATTTTTTAAAATCACAGCTTCTAGAAGGTTTAAATGATTTCTTAAAAAACACGAGTTTTTAGAAAATGTGATGTATTTTATAAATGGAATCAACAAAGTATGCACATTCTACATCATAACGACTTTCTAAAGTTTGCGCATAAGTCCGGAAATAAGAAAAGCTTACTTCCGCCAGTTTTCTAAAATCACAGCTTCTAGAAGGTTTACATGATTTCTTAAAAACCACAAGTTTTTAGAAAATGTGATTTATTTCATAGATGGAATCAACAAAGTATGCACATTCTAAGTCGTAATGACTTTCTACAGTTTGCGCATGCATCCGGACATAAGAAAAGCTTAATTTCCCAAGTTTTTTAAAGTCACGGCTTCTAGAAGGTTTACATGATTTCTTAAAAAACACGAGTTTTTAGAAAATATGATTTATTTCATCAATGGAATCAACAAACTATGCACATTCTACGTAATAACGAGTTTCTATAGTTTGTGAATGCGTCCGGAAATAAGAAAAGCTTACTTCCCCCCGGTTTTTAAAATCACAGCTTCTATAAGGTTTACATGATTTCTTAAAAAACATGAGTTTTTCGAAAATGTCATTTATTTCATAAATGGAATAAAAAAAGTATGAACATTCTATGTCATAACGACTTTGTATAGTTTGCGCATGCGCAAACTATGCACATTCTAGGTAATAACATCTTTCTATAGTTTGCGCATGCATCCGGAAATAAGAAAAGCTTACTTCCCCCCTTTTTTTAAATTCACAGCTTCTAGAAGGTTTACATGATTTCTTATAAAACACGAGTTTTTCGAAAATGTCATTTATTTCTTAAATGGAATCAAAAAAGTATGAACATTCTATGTTATAACGACTTTGTATAGTTTGCGCATGCACAACCTGTGCACATTCTTGGTAATAACGACTTTCTATAGTTTGCGCATGCGTCCGGAAATAAGAAAATCTTAGTTCCCCCCTTTTTTTAAATTCACAGCTTCTAGAAGGTTTACATGATTTCTTAAAAAACACGAGTTTTTAGAAAATTTCATTTCTTTCATAAATGGAATCAAAAAAGGATGAACATTCTATGTCATAACGACTTTGTATAGTTTGCGCATGCGCAAACTATGCACATTCTAGGTAATAACGACTTTCTATAGTTTGCGCATGCGTCCGGAAATAAGAAAAGCTTACTTCCCCCCTTTTTTTAAATTCACAGCTTCTAGAAGGTTTAAATGATTTCTTAAAAAACACGAGTTTTTAGAAAATGTCATTTATTTAATAAATGGAATCAACAAAGTATGCACATTCTATGTAATAACGACTTTCTATAGTTTGCGCATGCGTCCGGAAATAAGAAAAGCTAACTTCCCCCTATTTGTTAGAATCACAGCTTCTAGAAGGTTTACATGATTTCTTAACAAACATGAGTTTTTAGAAAATGTCATTTATTTCATAAATGGAATCAACAAAGTATGCACATTCTATGTCATAATGGCTTTCTATAGTTTGCATATGCGCAAACTATGCACATTCTATGTACTAACGACTTTCTATAGGTTGCGTATTCGTCCGGAAATAAGAAAAGCTTTCTTCACCCCGTTTTTTAAAATCACAACTTCTAGAAGGTTTACATGATTTCTTAAAAAACACGAGTTTTTAGAAAATGTGATTTATTTCAAGAATGGAATCAACAAAGTATGCACATTCTATGTCATAACGACTTTGTATGGTTTGTGCATGCGCAAACTATGCACATTCTACGTACTAACGACTTTCTATAGTTTGCGTATTCGTCCAGAAATAAGAAAAGCTTACTTCACCCTGTTTTTTAAAATCAGAACTTCTGGAAGGTTTACATGATTTCTTAAAAAACACGAGGTTTTTGAAAATGTCATTTATTTCATAAATGGAATCAACAAAGTATGCACATTCTACGTCATAACGACTTTCTAAAGTTTGCGCATTCATCGGGAAATAAGAAAAGCTTACTTTCCCCTGTTTTCTAAAATCACAGCTTCTAGAAGGTTTACATGATTTCTTAACAACCACGAGTTTTTAGAAAATGTCTTTTATTTCATAAATGGAATCAACAAAGTATGCACATTCTATGCCATAACGACTTTCTATAGTTTTCGCATGTGCAAACTATGCACATTCTATGTAACAACGATTTTCTATAGTTTGCGCATGCGTCCGGAAATAAGAAAAGCTTACTTCACCCCGTTTTTTAAAATCACAACTTCTAGAAGGTTTACATGATTTCTTAAAAAACAAGAGATTTTAGAAAATGTGATTTATTTCAAAAATGGAATCAACAAAGTATGCACATTCTACATCATAACGACTTTCTATAGTTTGCGCATGTGTCCGGAAATAAGAAAAGCTTACTTCTGTAGGACCCCTCCTTTAGGGTCCCCTTGAACTGAACCTGAAACTTTAACAACTTCATACAAACAAATTAGCCATCATAGTTATTGGAAAAATAAAATAAAAAGAGTGAATAACTTAACAAAATTAAGCAAAACCTTAACCTGTCAACCCGATCCAGTTGGTCCATTGTTGCCTTCTTCTTCCGTAGGATCCCTCCAGCAAAGCTCGTTTAACCATTGGCGAAGCAACCGTTAGCTTCGCCACCCAACCATAGGCTCATGCTTTCAATCGCATAGCCTCCCCCGAGCTTTGGGTCGTAAAGTTCACACACAATTCTCAAGAAACCCAGCTAGGGTTTCCCCCCCACCAAGATTTCCAGCCAAACCCTCAATAGCAGCAAGTCATGAGGTAACTCAATATTACAATAGTCATCCAGGGTCTGGGTCCTTTACCCATCCCCAAAATCTCCCTTTTAAAGGAAAATCCCCTGCGACACATGTCACTTCATGCATAAATAATTATTTAATTAATTCTTTAATGAAAAACAACTCACCCATCCAAGTGTCAGTTCCTCTAGGAGATGCACCAACATCCCTAAGTTTTCTCATGTTTGTCCCCTAGATATTTCACTTAACTCCTAGATTTGTGGTGTAGGTGGAGTTGACTAGGTGTCCATGCCTAGGATTCCATTTTGCTCCTAAATAAATATTTTTAATATTTTTAAGTAATCAGGAATATCCTTTCATGTGCAATGCCTAAATAACACTTAATGTTATTTAAATGCCAAAGTATTCATTTATGTGCAAATGCCTAAAGTACTCAAATGAATTTCTAAGTCAACTTCTAGGTGCAAAATTATACATTTCCACATAGTTAAGTTTAGCAATCAACTTTTACTACGGACCCGGTGCCACACCGTTGGGCTTCCTTGTTTCTTAATTTAATTTACCTGACATGGCACCACTCCGTCGAGTCCATTCATCCGTAGTTTCCATTCCTCGGCAAGGCACCACATCGTTGGGTCCTTGCATTCACTCTTTCCGTTCTCGGCAGGGTACCGCACCGTCGGGCCCTTCTGCCGTCATCCTTCCGTTTTGACTTGCGGGAACTTCATGTAGGGATTTCAGGAGCCGTTACCTTCCATCCTCCGTCTACACGCTATTAGGGACTAATGGCATTGAGGAGTGAGTCCGTTCTCACTGCGCGCCCCCCAACTAGTACGTGACCAGCTCCGTCGTGGCCCACCTCGTACGCCCTCACGCTTTCCTCTTGAGCAAGCGGATCAGTGCTTATCTGCTCAAGCGTGGTATTCCGTCGGAAGTCGACATCGTCGTCGCTCTCCCTGTGTGTGATTTACTTGTACTCTACGACCCTTCATATTCCTTTGTATGTCTGTCGGTGAACCGTTTCACCTATCGCTACACACATTTCTCACAAACGTAAATTAGTAGCATTGTCCTCAATAATCACAATTTGGTTTATAAATCTGTTGCTTCATTAAGCATCTATAATTTACTTAATCATTACTCATTCATCTAATCACATAATCAATTGCAGAGCTAGTCGTTAAGCATCATTCGTATGTACAGTTCTCATATCAAAGTTAATCGTAATCATAAATATACTCAAAATAAAATTATAGGGTTATTTTACGAATGTTTCAAATAGTAGGGTGACCCAGCAGGTGCCCTCAATGTCTACAGTAGTCTAGGGGCACTACATATACCCCTACTTATTTAGAACTTCATCCCGAAGTTCAGAATAAATGCATAAAGCTATGACGCATCTCAGTTGTGTCCTCCCAGGTCGCAGAGATAGGATTGTAATTGTCCCACTGCACTTTGACTTGATCAATCAAGGCTAATCATTAAGCAAGAAGTAATCAATCAATTATCCCACTCCACACATATAATTTAATTCCTTAATTCATTTATCAATTATTGTCGTTATTCACATCTTCAGGTTTTCCTCAATCATTAAGACATAACAAGACTCAAGAGACCACTGTATTGAATTTGTTCAGTCGGGTCACTCGACAGGTGCCCTTAAGGTCCACAGTCATTCTAGGGGCATTACATACACCCCCTCTTAAATAGAACTTCATCCCGAATTTAATTTGTTCTTGTACTTTCGATGCTAGGCTTTATCTTAATTTCTATTCTCATCTTCTTTCATTCTATTCTATTTTTCTCCAACAATCATGGCTATAAGCACAAGTGGTTCAAGTCATTAGTTCCTATATCATTTAGTATGGTTCCAATACACCCTCAGGAACATAATCGTAACTTCGCATAATATCAATCCAGTAATACATTCAATAATTGTCAGTCTCGACTAGATTTCCTATCTCTTATTCATTCATGAGGGTCTACGATGTCCAAATTTTCAACAAGCTGCACTGCGTCAATAGCCACCCAATAGTTTATCAAAACATAACAAATCCAAGCAAGGTTTCAAATAGTTATCCTCCCTTCAAGATAAGAAGGTAAACATCATAATATATTCGATAAGATATAATCACAGTTTTTAACAAATCAGGAGAGACCCTCAAATGACTGCCAAAAAAAAAATAAAAAAATTCCATAAGACTACTTCCAAATTCCTCTAAATGTTTTAATAATGTTGGTTTTTAATAAGATAGGATTCGAGTCGTCGAAATTTAGTGACTTAGTCGAACATATTGAAATTTAACCCTTAGTCCTTTCATTAGTAACATCATGTCCAAGTCAATGAGCTTGTCACATATTTACCTCATTTCATTATTTCCGTTGTCATAGGACTACTTCGACAAACTCATCAAGTCGTATTATGTACGTTCTCTCAACCTCATCGAGTTCTATCTTGGGCTAGTTGTATTTTCATCAAGGGTTGACTATGTCCTCAGGTTAGCTGCATTATATTTAGTTCATTGTGTTGATCATCTTCATACATCGTTTTACTAAAATCATCTTCGTTTGGATCTTTCGGTGGACTTTCCTAATTAATAATTCTTCATTTACCGTTGTCATGGTCATGTCGAGTTTGTACTTTTTCATTCACTTTAACCACATTGTCATGGTAGAAAAATTAGTGTCAAAGGGCTCAACTTCTCACGGTGGTAACATTGATATCCTATTTTCCAATTTCTAAGTTTTTTTTCACCCCCTCGACAATCTTTCAAGTCTCGTCAATATGAGCATCTCAGTGATTTGTCAGTTAAAATTTTATCAATTTTCCATCACTCACCAAATATATCTGTCCACTCTTCTTCTCATGATGGCTATGTAGGTAAAGTTTGAAAAGAATATCCTAGCCTATATTCATGTGTTCATCTTCTTTTTACAAGATTCATCAATCCCAATCTAATAGACACATAAATTTGTCTTTAATGTACCAATAAATCTTCATTTAGTTCTAATCATCACTATTTAATTTAGAAGTAAAAAATCTCTACCCTTTCGTCATATTTTCTTACGTATGTCATCATTACCATGTCATTTAAGCATCACCTACTAATGTAGCGAGGTCATCGCAATTTGTAGTAAAATGTCGATTTTATTTAGTTATTTATAAACAATGCTCTACCTCAACCTCGGATTAGGAAACACATAACACTTACATAAATTTTCCATTCTAAATAATGACTATCCTTTAATAGAAATTATACTAACCATTAATCATCCTTCTTCACCACAATTATATCTTAACTTTTATACATTTAAAAGCAAATTAAGGACCTTGATCTTCAAAAAATAAAAATTCTTTTATATATATATATATATAAACACACAACTTTGTTTCTAATTTTACACCTTTAATTTAAAATTATGAATATCAATCTTGAGTGAAACTTCTTTAATATATATATATATATATTACCAACCTTAAAAGTCAATCCTTTATATATAGATGAGAATCAACATGAATCATATCCATCTGTATGTATAATGGTCATCGATCCTATATATAACAATTTATATATAAAATATTATTTATTTGTAAAATATTATTTACTTAAACTTTTTGAAACAATGATATTATTTATATATTCCTAATAAGTAATCAAATAATAATGGATTAAGTTTTTCTTGAAATAAATAATAGAATTAAAACTTAAGGTACTTATTTTCCAAATATTCTCCATACAATTTACAGTATTTTCTCTAATATCTTCATGCCATATCTAAATATATAACATATCATACATATCAATAATAATGAATTACATTCTTTGTAATAAAAATAATAGCATTCATTGTAATAAAATAAATATAAATAATATATAATTAAGGTATCTAACTATCCATCTTCCAAGTAGGTATATATATTTCTCATAATTTCAATATTTAATAGATTTACACTTCTATATAATATATATAACAATACAATGAGAATCTTCCTCTTTTAATATTCTAACTACTATGTAGATATTTCCTTTTCATATCGATTATCCATAGTTTAAATAAGGAAATTGGAGTATCAACTTCTTATACCTTCATGCTAGACGTTAAAGGTGATTATTATATACTTACATGCCATATTTATGTTGAGGTTCGAATTTGGAGTACCTAGATTTTATCGATATCAGCAATTGAGTTTCCTAACTTAAATTTTTTTTTTATCTATCTAACTATCATACATAGAATCTCGCGTGATTGTCCTTCATAAAGAGAATCAAGGTAAGCATAATCGAGTCGTTATTAACAATGCTATAATCTTTTCTTTTCTAAGCATAAGTCCCTACTCTCGCGGAGGTAACGCCAAGATTGAAGACTCAGTGTTGATTAAACGCGCAGAGATAGCTTCCCATTACACCGGCAGTGTTTGTCATACCCTAAAAACTAGGTACACATATCACGGTAAATAAAAATCTTAAAAGTAAGAGATCTCAATAATACAATAAGGGACAACACGGAATGTAAGACAGAGTGTACCTGTTCTATGCTAGATGCTTTTAATATAACACGGGTATCAGCTCTGTGGTGGTATTGTCAAATTGACGCAGCAATAGAAAAGAAAAAAAGAAAAAAAAATTTGGTCCTCCCTGGATCTCCATGGGAAAGAATTTAACCAAGAGACAAATAGGCATTGCATGCAATAGCATTTTTACAGAATTCATAATGAATAGGCCTTCAAACTAAGTTCGATCCGGCCGTATTCGATTTATGTGGTGATAACAGATTTCTGCTACAGGGCTTCTGTTATACGATTTCTATATAATAAAACAATCATAACCTTGACAAAATATTGATCCGACAGTTTTAATATCGATTTCTATTTATGGGTCTTTGGCATTTTAAATCTAACATAATGTTTTCTAAACGAATGGAGTAATGAATACCAACACCTAACTCTTAATATGCGATTTCCTTTCGGCAGCTTAAAAAAAAAAAAAAAAAATAGCTTTGACAATAACTGTGCATAAGATTGTGAAAATCAGTCGGTTTCTACTACAGGACCTCTGCTGCACAGTTTCCATATGATAAGACATATATAACCTTTTAATTATATGGATCCCACAGACTCGGTATCGATAGCGTTTATGAGTTTCAACATTAAAATCCAGCACATTGTTTACTAAAAGGGAGTAACGAAATCGAGGCTCCACTCAACGATTTCAGTATGGCGAACAAATACAGCTTTGACAATAAATTGAAACACAAGAATAGTGTTGAGTTAAATTCATCTACATCGATATCCTAAATCTAATCATACAGTCACTCACTAGGTTGATTGTAATGGTTATGATACAGAATTCTCCTCCACACGATCTCAATGTTCGACGGTCCAGAAAAAAAAATGCTTGAGATCGCTATGTGATACGATTTAATAGTATCATACAATTGCTTATCCGTATGGTTACCCAGATATCCTATGAATAGGGTTGCAAACCCAAGGAAACAAAAAATAAAAAATTGTTACCCCTAAGACATGCAAGGCTTGCAGCAGTAGAATTCGACGGTCAGGTAAGAATTGCATCAAGTAAAAGCTATCAAGCTGGGCATGTAGCCTTAATAGATACAGGGGTCAAATTAGATTGGTACAACAGCGTTCAAGCTACCAACGCTGGGTGTGTAGCATGAACCAGGTAAAGGTAGGATAACAGAATTGTGAGCAGAGTACAAGCTATACAACAGAGCTAAGTCTTAAACCTTCAACGAGCTCGCTGCGCAATCCAGATAACAAATCACAGAGTTTGACTAAGGTATCACGGCAGATTTGAATGCATTTGAATGCTACCTTGAATTGAATTGAGCACTCCGTGATATGATTTTTAAAAAGATTCAACATACTCTTAAAAAAAATAGAATTAACATGACTCAGGCGGATCGGGTGAACCTATCAGAGCGATTGGTTAATACGATTTGAGCGAGTTAAGTAGTGGATCTACCACTGAGTCCAAACAATTGGAGAGATGGGAAGCCATCAGCCAAATCTTCTCTTTAAAAAAAAAAATAGTAAATTTACAGATATGCATACTCGAACTGACAGCCAGATCTATTCTTTAAATAGCCAATAGAATTTACAGAGATGCCAACCTGAATCTTCCGCCTAATCTATATTTTAATGACCAATGCAAATTTTATAGGGATGTAAACGCGATGCTTCAACAAGCTATACTTTTGATATCAAAAAAAATATACAGGAGTGCAAAGTGTTATCATCAACCGGATCTATCCGTTTTCTGAACCGTAAGTGTACAAAGGACAATACTCAACACGAGGATGGAGTCGGAGTTTGAAAGCCTGGGGATTGTTCTGCAATTTCAATACACGACAGAGGAGAAATGAAAAGAAAGCTCAGATTTGGACTTACGCTTTTATCAACGCGAGAATCAGATAAAAGGATTACACAGAGGTGAAAGGGTAGAATGTTCAAACCATGAATCGGATCTATACCTTCATTTCCTACGGAGATAATGTAAATTAACATATCTCAGAAAATAAAATACAGATATCCACAATTTATTCGTACAAAACGTATACTCTGAGTTTCCAACGAATGCACAGAGTATGGATCGGATCTACATATTCATTGTTCATACAGAGATAAAAATAAATTAATATATCTCAGAAAATATAATACAGAGATCTACAATTTCTTCGTACAAAACATATACTCTGAGTTTCCAATGAATGTACAGATCATGGATTGGATCTACACATTCATTGTTCATACATAGATAAAAATAAATTAATATATCTCAGAAAATATAATACAGAGATCTACAATTTTCTAAACAGAAATAACATAATATAAGATCTCAAGTGTACCGCAAAACATACTCAAGATTTTACATGAAATTCCAGGTCCAAAACCTTAAATAGAAACAAAAATATAAATGAAATTTTAAGCATATAAAAACCTGTAGGAATAGAGGCTCTGGTTGGAAGCGAAACTCCTTGAATGTTGCAACACCAATCTCGTCGTTGTTCACAACGATCACCGATGAACCCCTAAAAAAATATGAGTCCGGTGCCCTCAAGGCTCGACCGGCTCTCATACCAAATGTAGGACCCCTCCTTTAGGGTCCCCTTGAACTGAACCTGAAACTTTAACAACTTCATACAAACAAATTAGCCATCATAGTTATTGGAAAAATAAAATAAAAAGCGTGAATAACTTAACAAAAATAAGCAAAACCTTAACCTGTCAACCCGATCCAGTTGGTCCATTGTCGCCTTCTTCTTCCGTAGGATGCCTCCAGCAAAGCTCGTTTAACCATTGGCGAAGCAACCGTTAGCTTCGCCACCCAACCATAGGCTCATGCTTTCAGTCGCATGGCCTCCCCCGAGCTTTGGGATGTAAAGTTCACACACAATTCTCAAGAAACCCAGCTTGGGTTTCCCCCCCACCAAGATTTCTAGCCAAACCCTCAATAGCAGCAAGTCATGAGGTAACTCAATATTACAATAGTCATCCAGGGTCTGGGTCCTTTACCCATCCCCAAAATCTCCCTTTTAAAGAAAAATCCCCTGCGACACATGTCACTTCATGCATAAATAATTATTTAATTAATTCTTTAATGAAAAACAAATCACCCATCCAAGTGTCAGTTCCTCTAGGAGATGCACCAACATCCCTAAGTTTGCTCATGTTTGTCCCCTAGATATTTCACTTAACTCCTATATTTGTGGTGTAGGTGGAGTTGACTAGGTGTCCATGCCTAGGATTCCATTTTGCTCCTAAATAAATATTTTTAATATTTTTAAGTAATCAGGAATATCCTTTCATGTGCAATGCCTAAATAACACTTAATATTATTTAAATGCCAAAGTAATCATTTATGTGCAAATTCCTAAAGTACTCAAATGCATTTCTAAGTAAAGTTCTAGGTGCAAAATTATACATTTCAACACAGTTAAGTTTAGCAATCAACTTTTACTACGGACCCGGTGCCACGCCGTTGGGCTTCCTTGTTTCTTAATTTAATTTACCTGACATGGAACCACTCCGTCGAGTCCATTCATCCATAGTTTCCATTCCTCGGCAAGGCACCACATCGTTGGGTCCTTGCATTAACTCTTTCCGTTCTTGGCAGGGTATCGCACCGTCGGGCCCTTCTGCCGTCATCCTTCCGTTTTGACTTGCGGGAACTTCATGTAGGGATTTCAGGAGCCGTTACCTTCCATCCTCCGTCTACACGCTATTAGGGACTAATGGCATTGAGGAGTGAGTCCGTTCTCACTGCGCGCCCCCCAACTAGTACGTGACCAGCTCCGTCGTGGCCCACCTCGTAAGCCCTCACGCTTTCCTCTTGAGCAAGCGGATCAGTGCTTATCTGCTCAAGCGTGGTATTCCATCGGAAGTCGACATCGTCGTCGCTCTCCCTGTGTGTGATTTACTCGTACTCTACGACCCTTCATATTCCTTTGTATGTCTATCGGTGAACCGTTTCACCTATCGCTACACACATTTCTCACAAACGTAAATTAGTAGCATTGTCCTCAATAATCACAATTTGGTTTATAAATCTGTTGCTTCATTAAGCATCTATAATTTACTTAATCATTACTCATTCATCTAATCACATAATCAATTGCAGATCTAGTCGTTAAGCATCATTCGTATGTACAGTTCTCATATCAAAGTTAATCGTAATCATAAATATACTCAAAATAAAATTATAGGGTTATTTTACTAATGTTTCAAATAGTAGGGTGACCCAGCAGGTGCCCTCAATGTCTACAGTAGTCTAGGGGCACTACATATTGTTGATGTATATGTAACTTCGGAATGTATTTCACATATATGTATATTGTATTCCCATAGAGATGGTATTATTCCTCTATAAGGAAGTGTCGTCATTTATATTGTAAGTGTCGTAACTTATACTTGATGGGTTATTAGACCACCTTGTTTGGGGTCGGCCTTGTATAAGTCATGTGGGTCAAAGGGTTATTAGACCACCCTATTGGGGGTCGGCCATGTGGGTCAAAGGGTTATTAGAACACCCTATTGGGGGTCGGCCCACTCAGCATTATGTTATGTGGTTAAGTTCGAGCCGACATGAGTTAGGTAAAAAGGCAAGTCAAGTCAAGTATAAATAGAGTGCGGGAGGCACTCTATTTACTCACTCACTTCTCACACATGCTCTCAAGGAGGAGAGGCGCACTTATGGAGGAGGAGGATTGCTGCTAGGTTATGGCTATCTCTCTTGGTTGGTTGTATCATTGCTCTATCTATCTCTGAGGAAGTTATTGGGGTTTTTCACCTTTATGGTTTTCCCCAAGTAAATCTTTGTGTCTCTTGTGTGCTTGCATTATTGTCTCCATGATTGATATGCTATAGATATGCTGTACATGTTGTTCTCTCAGTTAAGATCCTAGATCATATTGAAGTAAATTCAGAAAATTCAACATGGTATCAGAGCTAGCCTGAAAGAAGGCATGATATGGCATGTATGACACTTGTTGCACTTACAATGCTAGGGCTTGATATAGCAAAAACCAGTCATCGTAGCACTTTCGCTATAAATCCGTTTTGGCGAAGTTTTCGGATCTGAAATTGTTACAGGCCGAAGCTAAGATCTCCAGGTATCTTGTGTCCAAAGGACAACCTCTAATTCGTTGTACTTTGTGATTTATGATCTGTACAATATAGGGTTTCTGCCTCTTCCAGATCTGAGTCAAAATCAGGTGACCTTGGGAAAAAGGTCATATCTTGGGCTAGGAAGCTCCAAATGAAATTTCGTAAAAAGTGACAGGTAGTACACAGTCTGCACAAGTTCGCTCTCCTGTATTATCCCATAAACAGGTCACGTTGCGACATTTGGCATAACTCTCTCTCAGAGAGTCCAATTGAGGTCAGACCTGTCAGGATGGAAAGGTAACAGGCCGAGCTATCTCAGAAAACGTTTTCAGAGGCTGAAGTTAAAACAGTGACACGTGGCACGCCGTACAAGTTCGCTCTCCTGTTTTATCCCAAAACAGGTCACGTTGCGACATTTGGCATATCTCTCTCTCAGAGAATCCAATTGAGGTCAGACCTATTAGGATGGAAAGATAACAGGTCAGGCTATCTCAGAAAAAAATTTCAGACCCTGTGGATCAAAAATTTCGGAGTTACACCAGAAACAATCAGGTACATATTTCTGTCAAAACAGAATTATTTTTTGGTACCTTCATTCATGGCTTCCGGAATTTAGGGCTTTGGAGAAAGTTGGAATTTTTGTAATCGGAGACCACGGCTGGATGCTACTCATCAAAATATAAATTTAGAGACCAAGATCAGAATTTTTGGTTGGGCAGAAGGCCGGGCTTGATTAGACCCTAGTTCGGGACTTTGATCAGAAAAGTGGAAAATTAGGGCTTCTGTAAAAATGGGAATTTTTGAAATCTGTGACCACGGCTGGAAGCTCCTCAGAAAAATAGAAGCGTAGAGCTTTGGATCAAACATTTTGATGGGGCAAAAGAGTGGGCTTCATCAAACCCCAGTTCAGGGTCACGTCCAGTGAATCTAGAAGTTTCAAAGGCAAAATTGAGGAGTGAAACTTTGCAGTTTTCAAATTCTGAATATACCAACTTGATCAGCTCATCAAGGCACATATTTCTATCCTATCAGAAGTTTGAAATTCAAAGTTTGAATTTTTGGGGTTTCTCTGACAAACCCATATCCAGCTCAAGGTCCAGTTCTTGCAAATCAAGTGGATTGGGTTAATCACTTGCATAAGTGAAGAAGTTCCTGTTTCAGAGGGAGATGAGGCTAAGGCCTTACATAAGAAGATTACAAGTGATCTCGACAGGTATGACTCATCGAGGTATGTTTTGAGATTTGTTCATAATTAAGTTTATGGTATGCTTGTCTTCATATTATCACGGTTAGTACACTCTTGATTTTAGACTTGTCATATCACCTTAATAAAACTATGAATGCACGATAGAAAATATTCATTGATTAAGGTGTTGACACTTATGATTGTACTAATGCATTATGGTGTTGTATGAGGTTTATGTTGTCTACTAACATGAAAGGTACACCAAGAAAGACAAATCATGTTCTAGTCCAAGAACATATGATCATGATAACATGAGGACAAAGATTCATCCATTGTCATGGATCTCATAGAAGATCCATTTACGAGGTATGTATAACTTGGTTTTGTAATGGTTAACTTATGAGACATGCAGGTTACTAGCACAAGTCATTGACGAAGAACAAGAAGACATTATGCGGGTATGTTAGACATAAATAGCTAGCATGCTAATCCAGGTATGTTTTTCCTATATCAAGCTAAAATCCTACCTTGTGTTAGGATCTTATACTGTTGTTGATAATAATTATTCATGAAGTCATAGGTTTGAATAATCATGGTTGGATGTATATTATTATAATTGATGATATGACTAACCAGAAGAATCATGAAAGTATAGGCTTGAATAATCACAGGTTTTATGCATTTTATATCTTATCTTGATTGATGATTCAACTAACCTGAAGAGTCATAGGCTTGAGTAATTACAGGTTTAGACATGTTATGTTTCTTATGATTTGACTAACCATAAGAATCCTTGAATGCTCATGCTTATTATTTCTGTTTGAAATGATCATGACTATACATGCTTGAGATTATTGTGTTTTAATAGTATACTAATGAATGTATGATTTTATATGAGTTCACAAGGATAACACAATCATGATACTAATAAGCATGCATAGGGACCAAGGATGAATATGAGTTCAAGAACAGGTAATTTAGGAAGCAAAGATCAAGAGGGAGCACACTCCAGTTGTTCCTGCAAGAAAGCAAAGGAGCACACTTCAGTAGTTTCTGCAAGGATGCAGATATTCAGAGGGAGTTGACCATCTCTCTACATTCCACAATAGAAATGTGTAGAAGAAGCTACTTCAGATTAGGACTCCAGCAGCTCCTGCAAGGAAGCAAAGACTCAGAGGGAGTCCACCCAACGAACAAACAAAGATAAGTATTTTAAATTATCATTTCTTGCATATTTGTTTGTTTAAATAATACTGTTCAATAATGTATACACTGATGTTCCTAGAATTAGGTTGTGTATTATGCATATTAGAATAGTTGCATTGATGAACAGTATACTACTAATATACATGGGTAAGTGGCCTATGGCACTGTACAACATTCCATTGCTACTTATCTAGAATGAAACCTCTTTGCTGACATGTTGGGAGTTGTGCACACTCTTAACAATGTTCTGGTAGAGATTGGAAGGCATCTAGAAAGTTACGGGATATGGATAAATGTTGTATTGAAGCATTGGCTAAGATAATTGCATGACTGTATGGCATATTTCTTTATGTGTAAGAATTTGTTCTGAAAACTATAAGATGTTTTCTAATCATGCAATTTAACTTGTTGTGTAGGAAAGATCATATGCCATCTCCTACAAAAGGACTACAACATTTGTTCCAGCAAGAAAGATATCTATTGAAGATATTGAAGTTCCCAGGATCTGGGATGAAGAAATGGAATGCCATGATCCGTAGATCATGAAGAAGATGTTTGGGATGTAGTCCCAAGACCTGACAGGGAGTCATATGTATGCAGATTGAAGAAAGCCTTGTATGGCTTGAAGCAAGCTCCCAGAACTTGGTATGGTGAAGATAGATTGATTGCCGACACGCAGCGGAAGCTTACTACCGAGTTCGAGATGAAGAACTTGGGGATGATGCACTATTTGTTTTTGGCATGGAGGTGTGGCAAAGTGCAGATAGAATCTTCCTTGGACAAGGGAAGTATGCAGTAGAGATCCCAAAGAGGTTTGGGATGATGGATTGCAAGGCCATGGCCACACCTATGGCATCGAATCTGAAGCTTCTATGTGATGCTTCATCTGAGTCAGTTGATGTCTCTATGTATCGTCAGATGATTGGGTCCTTGATGTACCTGACGAACACGAGACCAGACATTTTCTTTGCTGTGAACACATTGAGCCAGTTCCTGACGGATCCGAGAAGTGTTCACCTGGTTACTGTAAAGCATGTTCTGAGGTACCTGAAGGGTACAGTGGATTATGGGCTCAGGTATGAGGCGAATCAAAAGTTTAACCTGGAAGGTTATGTTGATTCAGATTGGGCTGGCAGTGCTGCAGACAGGAAGAGCACATCTGGGTGCTGCTTCAGTATGGGATCAGGTGTGATCTCTTGGTTTAGCAGGAAGCAGTCCTGCGTAGCACTGAGTACAGCTGAGGCAGAGTATGTTGCATCCTGTTCAGCTAGTTGTGAGGCAGTATGGCTACGGAAGCTACTGTCTGAGTTATTTGATCTCCCGTTGGAGGCTACTGGTATCTTCTGTGATAACCAGAGTTGTGTGAAGCTTTCCGAGAACCCAGTGTTTCATGACAGGTCGAAACACATAGAGATCAAATATCACTATGTCAGGGATATGGTGCAGAGAGGAGCTGTGAAGCTCCTGTATGTTGCGACGGACGAGCAGATTGCAGATGTGCTGATGAAGCCACTAGCCAGGGTGAAGTTCGAGTACTTCAGAGAGAGGCTTGGCGTGCTTCAGATCAAGGATACTTCGAGGAAGAAGTGATGGACACATTTGCTGAAGCCATTCCAAGCATGTTGGAAGGAGGATCCTTCACATGGCTGTGGATGTAAGCGCTGGATGATGAGCATCAGGATGATGTTCTGGTTTCTGCTTGGATATGATCAGTTGGATCATTTTATGTATGTATGTATGCATCATGTTGGATGCTTGGACCATGTATCTGTATATGTATCAGGTGGATACATTGTATGATCAGGTGGATCATGTATGGTGATATGTATCATGTATTTGTATTTGTATCAGGTGGATACATTGATGATCAGGAGGATCATGTATGATGATATGTATCAGGTAGATACTTGGTATGCATCAGGTAGATGCATTGATGATCAGGAGGATCATGTATGATGATATATATCATGTATTTGTATCAGGTGGATACATTGATGATCAGGAGGATCATGTATGATACTTGGTATGCATCAGGTAGATGCATTGATGATCAGGAGGATCATGTATGATGATATGTATCATGTATTTGTATCAGGTGGATACATTGATGATCAGGAGGATCATGTATGATACTTGGTATGCATCAGGTAGATGCATTGATGATCAGGTGGATCATGCAGCAGGATGTTGCAGTGATGATCATAGATGACGAGCTTCAGGATGTTGCTCCAGATGACATGCAGCAGGACGTTGCAGTGATGATGATCAGGATGATCATGGATACATCAGGATGATGTATGGTGAGTATCAGGTTGATACTCTATGGCCGTGGATCAGGTTGTGCAGATGAGCATGTAATTTGTTGCCCTGGGAGATTTGCAGATGGTCTTTCGAGGTTTTGCCTATGGCATGTAATTCGGTGCCCTGGGACATCTGGCAAATGCTCTTTCGAGGTTTTGCTCTGGGAGGACATGTAATTCGTTGCCCTGGGAGATCTGCAGATAGTCTTTTGAGGTTTTTCCTATGGCATATAATAGCGCCCTGGGATATCTGGCAAATGCTCTTGCGAGGTTTTGTCCTATGGCATGTAATTCGTTTCCCTGGGAGATCCGATAGGTTGGGCTGTGTGCCCGTAATCAGTCCTGGGATGCTCTTGCGAGGTTTTGCCATGACCACATGTAATTCGTTGCCCTGGGAGATTTCAGGTTGGAGTTGTGTACCCGTAACATCCTGAGATGCTCTTGTGAGGTTTTGTGGTGGACCACATGTAATTTGTGCCCTGGGAGATTTCAGGTCGGAGTTGTGTACCCGTAACATCCTGAGATGCTCTTGCGAGGTTTTGTGGTGGGGTCACATGTAATAGCGCCCTGGGAGATCCTACAGGTCGGAGTTGTGTACCCGTAACATCCTGGGATGCTCTTTCGAGGTTTTGTGACGCACGTAATAAGTCCTGAGGATTCCACAGTATGACCAGTGATGACGAAGACCTGCAGGTGGTGGGCCTACATCCAGTATGAAAAAGGACTGGCTCTGTAGAACTTCCTATGACGAGTAGATTCAGAGATTGATTGAGATAGCAGCAGCAGTGATGATGATGATGACTCGATGACGATTATCCAGTGACGATGATCCAGAGAAGATGACTTGTGCTAGAAGAACTGTGCTGAGAAATACCTTCCTAGTTAAGAGGGAGTGTTGATGTATATGTAACTTCGGAATGTATTTCACATATATGTATATTGTATTCCCATAGAGATGGTATTATTCCTCTATAAGGAAGTGTCGTCATTTATATTGTAAGTGTCGTAACTTATACTTGATGGGTTATTAGACCACCCTATTGGGGGTCGGCCATGTGGGTCAAAGGGTTATTAGACCACCCTATTGGGGGTCGGCCCACTCAGCATTATGTTATGTGGTTAAGTTCGAGCCGACATGAGTTAGGTAAAAAGGCAAGTCAAGTCAAGTATAAATAGAGTGCGGGAGGCACTCTATTTACTCACTCACTTCTCACACATGCTCTCAAAGAGGAGATGCGCACTTATGGAGGAGGAGGATTGCTGCTAGGTTATGGCTTTCTCTCTTGGTTGGTTGTATCATTGCTCTATCTATCTCTGAGGAAGTTATTGGGGTTTTTCACCTTTATGGTTTTCCCCAAGTAAATCTTTGTGTCTCTTGTGTGCTTGCATTATTGTCTCCATGATTGATATGCTATAGATATGCTGTACATGTTGTTCTCTCAGTTAAGATCCTAGATCATATTGAAGTAAATTCAGAAAATTCAACACATATACCCCTACTTATTTAGAACTTCGTCCCGAAGTTAAGAATAAATGCATAAAGCTATGACGCATCTCAGTTGTGTCCTCCCAAGTCGCAGAGATAGGATTGTAATTGTCCCACTGCACTTTGACTTGATCAATCAAGGCTAATCATTAAGCAAGAAGTAATCAATCAATTATCCCACTCCACACATATAATTTAATTCCTTAATTCATTTATCAATTATTGTCGTCATTCACATCTTCAGGTTTTCCTCAATCATTAAGACATAACAAGACTCAAGAGACCACTGTATTGAATTTGTTTAGTCGGGTCACTTGACAGGTGCCCTTAAGGTCCACAGTCATTCTAGGGGCATTACATACACCCGCTCTTAAATAGAACTTCGTCCCGAAGTTAATTTGTTCTTGTACTTTCGATGGTAGGCTTTATCTTAATTTCTATTCTCATCTTCTTTCATTCTATTCTATTTTTCTCCAACAATCATGGCTATAAGCACAAGTGGTTCAAGTCATTAGTTCCTATATCATTTAGTATGGTTCCAATACACCCTCAGGAACTTAATCGTAACTTCGCATAATATCAAACCCGTAATACATTCAATAATTGTCAGTCCCGACTAGATTTCCTATCTCTTATTCATTCATGAGGGTCTACGATGTCCAAATTTTCAACAAGCTGCACTGCGTCAATAGCCACCCAATAGTTTATCAAAACATAACAAATCCAAGCAAGGTTTCAAATAGTTATCCTCCCTTCAAGATAAGAAGGTAAACATCATAATATATTCGATAAGATATAATCACAGTTTTTAACAAATCACGAGAGACCCTCAAATGATTTGCCAAAAAAGAAAAAAGAAAAAAAAAAAAAAACAAATTCCATAAGACTACTTCCAAATTCCTCTAAATGTTTTAATAATGTTGGTTTTTAATAAGATAGGATTCGACTCGTCGAAATTTAGTGACTTAGTCGAACATATTGAAATTTAACCCTTAGTCCTTTCATTAGTTTGCACATGCGTCCGGAAATAAGAAAAGCTTACTTCCCCCCGGTTCTTAAAATCACAGCTTATAGAAGGTTTACATGATTTCTTAAAAAACACGAGTTTTTAGAAAATGTCATTTATTTCATAAATGGAATAAAAAAAGTATTAACATTCTATGTCATAACGACTTTGTATAGTTTGCGCATGTGCAAACTATGCACATTCTAGGTAATAACGACTTTCTATAGTTTGCGCATGCGTCCGGAAATAATAAAAGCTTACTTCCCCCCTTTTTTTAAATTCACAGCTTCTAGAAGGTTTACATGATTTCTTAAAAAACACGAGTTTTTAGAAAATGTGATTTATTTCATAAATGGAAACAACAAAGTATGCACATTCTACGTCATAACGACTTTCTATAGTTTGCGCATGCGTCCGGAAATAATAAAAGCTTACTTCCCCCCATTTTTTAAAATTGCAGCTTCTAGAAGGTTTACATGATTTCTTAAAAAAAATGAGTTTTTAGAAATGTGATTTATTTCATAAAAGGAATCAACAAAGTATGCACATTTTACGTCATAACGACTTTGTATAGTTTGTGCATGTGCAAACTATGCTCATTCTAGGTAACAACGACTTTCTATAGTTTGCGCATGCGTCCGAAAATAAGAAAAGCTTCCTTGCCCCCTTTTTTTAAATTCACAGCTTCTAGAAGGTTTACATGGTTACTTAAAAAACACGAGATTTTAGAAAATGTGATTTATTTCATAAATGGAATCAACAAAGTATGCACATTCTACGTCATAACGACTTTCTATAGTTTGCGCATGCGTCCGGAAATAAGAAAAGTTTACTTCCCCCCGTTTTTTAAAATCACAGCTTCTAGAAGGTTTACATGATTTATTAAAAAAAACGAGTTTTTAGAAAATGTGATTTATTTCATCAAAGAAATCAACAAAGTATGCACATTCTATCTAATAACGAATTTCTATAGTTTGCACATGCATCTGGAAATAAGAAAAGCTTACTTCCCCCCTTTTTTTAAATTCACAGCTTCTAGAAGGTTTACACGATTTCTTAAAAAACACGATATTTTAGAAAATGTGATTTATTTCATAAATGGAATCAACAAACTATGCACATTCTACGTAATAATGACTTTCTATAGTTTGCGAATGCGTCCGGAAATAAGAAAAGATTACTTCCCCCCGTTTTTTAAAATCATAGCTTCTAGAAGGTTTACATGATTTCTTAAAAAAACACGAGTTTTTAGAAAATGTCATTTGTTTCATAAATGGAATCAACAAAGTATGAACAAACTATGTCATAACGAATTTGTATCATTTGCGCATGCACAAACTATGCACATTCTACGTAATAACGACTTTCTATAGTTTGCGCATGTGTCCGGAAATAAGAAAAGCTTACTTCCCCCCATTTTTTAAAACCACACCTTCTAGAAGGTTTACATGATTTCTTAATAAACACGAGGTTTAAGAAAATGTGATTTATTTAATCAATGGAATCAACAAACTATGCACATTCTTCGTAATAACGACTTTCTATAGTTTGCGCATGCATCCGGAAATAAGAAAAGCTTACTTCCTCCCTTTTTTTAAATTCACAGCTTATAGAAGGTTTACAGGATTTCTTAAAAAACATGAGTTTTTAGAAAATCTGATTTATTTCATCAATGGAATCAACAAACTATGCACATTCTACGTAATAATGACTTTCTATAGTTTGCGAATGCGTCTGGAAATAAGAAAAGCTTACTTCCCCCCTGGTTTTTAAAATCACAGCTTCTAGAAGGTTTACATGATTTCTTAAAAAACACGAGTTTTTAGAAAGTGTCATTTATTTCATAAACGGAATAAAAAAAGTATGAACATTCTATGTCATAACGACTTTCTATAGTTTGCACATGCGCAAACTATGCACATTCTAGGTAATAGCAACTTTCTATAGTTTGCGCATGCGTCCGGAAATAAGAAAAGCTTACTTCCCCCCTTTTTTTAAATTCACAGCTTCTAGAAGGTTTACATGATTTCTTAAAAAACAGGAGTTTTTAGAAAATGTGATTTATTTCATAAATGGAAACAACAAAGTATGCACATTCTATGTCGTAACGACTTTCTATAGTTTGCGCATGCGTCCGGAAATAAGAAAAGCTTACTTCCCCCCGTTTTTTAAAATTGCAGCTTCTAGAAGGTTTACATGATTTCATAAAAAAAAAGAGTTTTTAGAAAATATGATTGATTTCATAAAAGGAATCAACAAAGTATGCACATTCTACGCCATAACGACTTTGTGTAGTTTGTGCATGTGCAAACTATGCTCATTCTAGGTAATAACGACTTTCTATAGTTTGCTCATGCATCCAGAAATAAGAAAACCTTACTTGCCCCCTTTTTTTAAATTCACAGCTTCTAGGAGGTTTACATGATTTCTTAAAAAAAATGAGTTTTTAGAAAATGTGATTTATTTCATAAATTGAATCAACAAAGTATTCACATTCTATGTCATAACGACTTTCTATAGTTTGCACATGCGTCCAGAAATAAGAAAAGCTTACTTCCCCCCATTTTGTAAAATCACAGCTTTTAGAAGGTTTACATGATTTCTTAAAAAACACGAGTTTTTAGAAAATGTGATTTATTTCATAAATGGAATCAACAAAGTATGCACATTTTACGTCATAAGGACTTTCTATAGTTTGCGCATGCGTCCAGAAATAAGAAAAGCTTACTTCCCCCCATTTTTTAAAATCACAGCTTCTAGAAGGTTTACATGATTTCTTAAAAAACATGAGTTTTTAAAAAATGTGATTTATTTCATCAATGGAATCAACAAACTATGCACATTCTACATAATAACGACTTTCTATAGTTTGCAAATGCGTCTGGAAATAAGAAAAGCTTACTTCCCCCGAATTTAAAATCACAGCTTCTAGAAGGTTTACATGATTTGTTAAAAAACACGAGTTTTTAGAAAATGTCATTTATTTCATAAATGGAATCAACAAAGTATGAACAAACTATGTCATAACGAATTTGTATCGTTTGCGCATGCGCAAACTATGCACATTCTACGTAATAACGACTTTCTATAATTTGCGCATGCGTCCGTAAATAAGAAAAGCTTACTTCGCCCCATTTTTTAAAATCACAGCTTCTAGAAGGTTTACATGATTTCTTAATAAACACGAGTTTTTTGAAAATGTGATTTATTTAATCAATGGAATCAGCAAACTATGCACACTCTACGTAATAACGACTTTCTATAGTTTGCGCATGCGTCCGGAAATAAGAAAAGCTTACTTCCCCCCTTTTTTTAAATTCACAGCTTCTAGAAGGTTTACATGATTTCTTAAAAAACATGAGTTTTTAGAAAATGTGATTTATTTCATCAATGGAATCAACAAACTATGTACATTCTACATAGTAACGACTTTCTATAGTTTGCGAATGCGTCCGGAAATAAGAAAAGCTTACTTCCCCTCGGTTTTTAAAATCACAGCTTCTAGAAGGTTTACATGATTTCTTAAAAAACACGAGTTTTTAGAAAATGTCATTTATTTCATAAATGGAATCAAAAAAGTATGAACATTCTATGTCATAACCACTTTGTATAGTTTGCGCATGCGCAAACTATTCACATTCTAGGTAATAACGACTTTCTATAGTTTGTGCATGCGTCCGGAAATAAGAAAAGCTTATTTCCCCCTTTTTTTCAATTCACAGCTTCTAGAAGGTTTACATGATTTCTTAAAAGCACCAGTTTTTAGAAAATGTGATTTATTTCATAAATGGAAACAACAAAGTATGCACATTCTACGTCATAACGACTTTCTATAGTTTACGCATGCGTCCAGAAATAAGAAAAGCTCACTTCCCCCTGTTTTTTAAAATCATAGCTTCTAGAAGGTTTACATGATTTCTTAAAAAAAATGTGTTTTTAGAAAATGTGATTTATTTCATAAAAGGAATCAACAAAGTATGCACATTCTACGTCATAACAACTTTCTATAGTTTGCGCATGCGTCCGGAAATAAGAAAAGATTACTTCCCCCCATTTTTTAAAATCACAGCTTCTAGAAGGTTTACATGTTTTCTTAATAAACACGAGTTTTTAGAAAATGTAATTTATTTAATCAATCGAATCAACAAACTATGCACATTCTACGTAATAACGACTTTCTATAGTTTGCACATGCGTCCGGAAATAAGAAAAGCTTACTTCCCCTCGTTTTTTAAAATCTCAGCTTCTAGAAGGTTTACATGATTTCTTAAAAAAACATGAGTTTTTAGAAAATGTCATTTGTTTCATAAATGGAATCAACAAAGTATGAACAAACTATGTCATAACGACTTTGTATCATTTGCGCATGCGCAAACTATGCACATTCTACGTAATAACGACTTTCTATAGTTTTCGCATGCGTCCGGAAATAAGAAAAGCTTACTTCCCCCCATTTTTTAAAATCACAGCTTCTAGAAGGTTTACATGATTTCTTAATAAACACGAGTTTTTAGAAAATGTCATTTATTTAATCAATGGAATCAACAAACTATGCACATTCTACGTAATAACAACTTTCTATAGTTTGCACATGCTTCTGGAAATAAGAAAAGCTTACTTCCCCCCTTTTTTTTAAATTCACAGCTTCTAGAAGGTTTACATGATTTCTTAAAAAACATGAGTTTTTAGAAAATGTGATTTATTTCATCAATGGAATCAACAAAATATGCACATTCTACGTAATAATGACTTTCTATAGTTTGCGAATGCGTCCGGAAATAAGAAAGACTTACTTCCCCCCAGTTTTTAAAATCACAGCTTCTAGAAGGTTTACATGATTTCTTAAAAAACATGAGTTTTTAGAAAGTGTCATTTATTTCATAAATGGAATCAAAAAAGTATGAACATTCTATGTCATAACGACTTTGTATAGTTTGCAGATGCGCAAACTATGCACATTCTAGGTGATAACAACTTTCTATAGTTTGCGCATGCGTCCGGAAATAAGAAAAGCTTACTTCCCCCCTTTTTTTAAATTCACAGCTTCTAGAAGGTTTACATGATTTCTTAAAAAACACGAGTTTTTAGAAAATGTGATTTATTTCATAAATGGAAACAACAAAGTATGCACATTCTATGTCATAACGACTTTCTATAGTTTGCGCATGCGTCCGGAAATAAGAAAAGCTTACTTCCCCCCGTTTTTTAAAATTGCAGCTTCTAGAAGGTTTACATGATTTCTTAAAAAAAACGAGTTTTTAGAAAATATGATTGATTTCATAAAAGGAATCAACAAAGTATGCACATTCTATGTCATACCGACTTTGTAAAGTTTGTGCATGTGCAAACTATGCTCATTCTAGGTAATAACGACTTTCTATAGTTTGCGCATGCGTCCGGAAATAAGAAAAGCTTACTTGCCCCCTTTTTTTAAGTTCACAGCTTCTAAGAGGTTTACATGATTTCTTAAAAAACACGAGTTTTTAGAAAATGTGATTTATTTCATAAAAGGAATCAACAAAGTATGCACATTCTACGACATAACGACTTTCTATAGTTTGCGCATGCGTCCAGAAATAAGAAAAGCTTACTTCCCCCCATTTTGTAAAATCACAGCTTCTAGAAGGTTTACATGATTTCTTAAAAAAACACGAGTTTTTAGAAAATTTCATTTGTTTCATAAATGGAATCAACAAAGTATGAAGAAACTATGTCATAACGAATTTGTATCGTTTGCGCATGCGCAAACTATGCACATTCTATGTAAGAACAAATTTCTATAATTTGCGCATGCGTCCGTAAATAAGAAAAGCTTACTTCCCCCCATTTTTTAAAATCACAGCTTCTAGAAGGTTTACATGATTTCTTAATAAACACGAGTTTTTTGAAAATGTGATTTATTTAATCAATGGAATCAGCAAACTATGCAAACTCTACGTAATAACGACTTTCTATAGTTTGCGCATGTGTCCGGGAATAAGAAAAGCTTACTTCCCCCCTTTTTTTAAATTCACAGCTTCTAGAAGGTTTACATGATTTCTTAAAAAACATGAGTTTTTAGAAAATGTGATTTATTTAATCAATGGAATCAACAAACTATGCACATTCTACATAATAACGACTTTCTATAGTTTGCGAATGCGTCCGGAAATAAGAAAAGCTTACTTCCCCCCGGTTTTTAAAATCACAGCTTCTGGAAGGTTTACATGATTTCTTAAAAAACACGAGTTTTTAGAAAATGTCATTTATTTCATAAATGGAATAAAAAAAGTATGAACATTCTATGTCATAACGACTTTGTATAGTTTGCGCATGCGCAAACTATGCACATTCTAGGTAATAACGACTTTCTATAGTTTGCGCATGCGTCTGGAAATAGGAAAAGCTTACTTGCCCCCTTTTTTTAAATTCACATCTTCTAGAAGGTTTACATGATTTCTTAAAAACACGCGTTTTTAGAAAATGTGATTATTTCATAAATAGAATCAAAAAAGTATGAACATTCTATTTCATAACGACTTTCTATAGTTTGCACATGCGCAAACTATGCACATTTTAGGTAATAACAACTTTCTATAGTTTGCGCATGCGTCCCGAAATAAGAAAAGCTTACTTCCCCCCTTTTTTTAAACTCACAGCTTCTAGAAGGTTTACATGATTTCTTAAAAAACACGAGTTTTTAGAAAATGTGATTTATTTCATAAATGGAAACAACAAAGTATGCACATTCTATGTCATAACGACTTTCTATAGTTTGCGCATGCGTCCGGAAATAAGAAAAGCTTACTTCCCCCCGTTTTTTAAAATTGCAGCTTCTAGAAGGTTTACATGATTTCTTAAAAAAAACGAGTTTTTAGAAAATATGATTGATTTCATAATAGGAATCAACAAAGTATGCACATTCTACGTCATAACGACTTTGTGTAGTTTGTGCATGTGCAAACTATGCTCATTCTAGGTAATAACGACTTTCTATAGTTTGCTCATGCGTCCAGAAATAAGAAAAGCTTACTTGCCCCCTTTTTTTAAATTCACAGCTTCTAGGAGATTTACATGATTTCTTAAAAAAAAAGAGTTTTTAGAAAATGTGATTTATTTCATAAATTGAATCAACAAAGTATGCACATTCTACGTCATAACGACATTCTAAAGTTTGCGCATGCGTCCGGAAATAAGAAAAGCTTACTTCCGCCCATTTTTTAAAATCACAGCTTCTAGAACGTTTACATGATTTCTTAAAAACCACAAGTTTTTAGAAAATGTGATTTATTTCATAAATGGAATCAACAAAGTATGCACATTCTAAGTCATATCAACTTTCTATAGGTTGCGCATGCGTCCAGAAATAAGAAAAGCTTACTTCCCCTCGTTTTTTAAAGTCACAGCTTCTAGAAGGTTTACATGATTTCTTAAAAAACGTGAGTTTTTTGGAAAATGTGAATTATTTCATCAATTGAATCAACAAACTATGCACATTCTACGTAATAACGAATTTCTATAGTTTGCAATTGCGCCCGGAAATAAGAAAAGCTTACTTCCCCCTGGTTTTTAAAATCACAGCTTCTAGAAGGTTTACATGATTTCTTAAAAAACACGAGTTTTCAGAAAATGTCATTTATTTCATAAATGGAATAAAAAACATATGAACATTCTATGTCATAACGACTTTGTATAGTTTACGCATGCGCAAACTATGCACATTCTAGGTAATAACAACTGTCTATAGTTTGCGCATGCGTCCGGAAATAAGAAAAGCTAGCTTCCCCCCTTTTTTTAATTCATAGCTTCTAGAAAGTTTACATGATTTCTTAAAAAACACAAGTTTTTAGAAAATGTTATTTATTTCATAAATGGAATCAACAAAGTATGCACATTCTACGTCATAACGACTTTCTATAGTTTGCGCATGCGTCCGGAAATAAGAAAAGTTTAATTCCCCCCTTTTTTTCAATTCATAGCTTCTAGAAGGTTTACATGATTTCTTAAAAAAGACGAGTTTTTAGAAAATGTGATTTATTTCATAAATGGAATAAACAAAGTATGCACATTCTACGTCATAACGACTTTCTATAGTTTGGACATGCGTCCGGAAGTAAGAAAAGCTTACTTCCCCCCATTTTTTAAAATCACAGCTTCTAGAAGGTTTACATGATTTCTTAATAAACACGAATATTTAGAAAATGTGATTTATTTCATAAATGGAATCAACAAACTATGTAGATTCTACGTAATAACGACTTTCTATAGTTTGCACATGCGTTCGGGAATAAGAAAAGCTTACTTCCCCCCAGTTTTTAAAATCACAGCTTCTAGAAGGTTTACATGATTTCTTAAAAAAACATGAGTTTTTAGAAAATGTCATTTGTTTCATAAATGGAATCAACAAAGTATGAACAAAATATGTCATAACGACTTTGTATAGTTTGTGAATGCGCAAACTATGCACATTCTAAGTCATAACGACTTTCTATAGTTTGCGCATGCGTCAGGAAATAAGAAAAGCTTACTTCTCCCCGTTTTTTAAAATCCCAGCTTCTAGAAGGTTTACATGATTTCTTAAAAAACACGAGTTTTTAGAAAATGTGATTTATTTAATCAATGGAATCAACAAACTATGCACATTATACGTAATAACAACTTTCTATAGTTTGCGCATGTGTCCGAAAATAAGAAAAACTTAATTCCCCCCGTTTTTAAAAATCACAGCTTCTAGAAGGTTTACATGATTTCTTAAAAAACACGAGTTTTTAGAAAATGTGATTTATTTCATAAATGAAATCAACAAAGTATGCACATTCTACGTAATAACGACTTTCTATAGTTTGCGCATGTGTCCGGAAATAAGAAAAGCTTACTTCCTTCCGTTTTTTAAAATCACAGCTTCTAGAAGGTTTACATGATTTCTTAAAAAAAATGAGTTTTTAGAAAATGTGATTTATTTCATAAATGGAATCAACAAATTATGCACATTCTACGTCATAACGACTTTCTATAGTTTGCGCATGCGTCCGGAAATAAGAAAAGCTTACTTCCCCCCTTTTTTTTAAAATCATAGCTTCTAGAAGGTTTCCATGATTTCTTAAAAAAAATGGGTTTTTAGAAAATGTGATTTATTTCATAAATGGAATCAACAAAGTATGCACATTCTACGTCATAACGATTTTCTATAGTTTGCGCATGCGTCCGGAAATAAGAAAAGCTAACTTCCCCCCTTTTTTTAAATTCATAGCTTCTAGAAGGTTTACATGATTTCTTAAAAAACACGAGTTTTTAGAAAATGGATTTATTTCATAAATGGAATAAACAAAGTATGCACATTCTATGTCATAACGACTTTCTATAGTTTGCGCATGCGTCCGGAAATAAGAAAAGCTTACTTCCCCCCATTTTTTGAAATCACAGCTTCTAGAATGTTTACATGATTTCTTTAAAAAAACGAGTTTTTAAAAAATGTGATTTATTTCGTAAAAGGAATCAACAAAGTATGCACATTTTACTTCATACCGACTTTCTATAGTTCGCGTATGCGTATGGAAATAAGAAAAGTTTACTTCCCCCCATTTTTTAAAATCACGGCTTCTACAAGGTTTACATGATTTCTTAAAAAACATGAGTTTTTAGAATATGTGATTTATTTCATCAATGGAATCAACAAACTATGCACATTCTAGGTAATAACGACTTTCTATAGTTTGCGAATGCGTCCGAAAATAAGAAAAGCTTACTTCCCCCCGGTTTTTAAAATCACGGCTTCTAGAAGGTTTACATGATTTCTTAAAAAACACGAGTGTTTAGAAAATGTGATTTATTTCATAAATGGAATCAACAAAGTATGCACATTCTACGTCATAACGACTTTCTATAGTTTGCGCATGCGTCCGGAAATAAGAAAAGCTCACTTCCCCCCGTTTTTTAAAATCACAACTTCTAGAGGTTTACATGATTTCTTAAAAACCACAAGTTTTTAGAAAATGTGATTTATTTCATAAATGGAATCAACAAAGTATGCACATTCTAAGTCATATCAACTTTCTATAGGTTGCGCATGCGTCCAGAAATAAGAAAAGCTTACTTCCCCTCGTTTTTTAAAGTCACAGCTTCTAGAAGGTTTACATGATTTCTTAAAAAACGTGAGTTTTTTGGAAAATGTGATTTATTTCATCAATTGAATCAACAAACTATGCACATTCTACGTAATAACGAATTTCTATAGTTTGCAATTGCTTTTGGAAATAAGAAAAGCTTACTTCCCCCCGGTTTTTAAAATCACAGCTTCTAGAAGGTTTACATGATTTCTTAAAAAACACGAGTTTTCAGAAAATGTCATTTATTTCATAAATGGAATAAAAAACATATGAACATTCTATGTCATAACGACTTTGTATAGTTTACGCGTGCGCAAACTATGCACATTCTAGGTAATAACAACTGTCTATAGTTTGCGCATGCGTCCGGAAATAAGAAAGGCTAGCTTCCCCCCTTTTTTTAAATTCATAGCTTCTAGAAGGTTTACATGATTTCTTAAAAAACACAAGTTTTTAGAAAATGTTATTTATTTCATAAATGGAATCAACAAAGTATGCACATTCTACGTCATAACGACTTTCTATAGTTTGCGCATGCGTCCGGAAATAAGAAAAGTTTACTTCCCCCCTTTTTTTCAATTCATAGCTTCTAGAAGGTTTACATGATTTCTTAAAAAAGACGAGTTTTAAGAAAATGTGATTTATTTCATAAATGGAATAAACAAAGTATGCACATTCTACGTCATAATGACTTTCTATAGTTTGGACATGCGTCCGGAAATAAGAAAAGCTTACTTCCCCCCATTTTTTAAAATCACAGCTTCTAGAAGGTTTACATGATTTCTTAATAAACACGAATATTTAGAAAATGTGATTTCTTTCATAAATGGAATCAACAAACTATGTAGATTCTACGTAATAACGACTTTCTATAGTTTGCACACGCGTTCGGGAATAAGAAAAGCTTACTTCCCCCCGGTTTTTAAAATCACAGCTTCTAGAAGGTTTACATGATTTCTTAAAAAAACATGAGTTTTTAGAAAATATCATTTGTTTCATAAATGGAATCAACAAAGTATTAACTAAATATGTCATAACGACTTTGTATAGTTTGTGCATGCGCAAACTATGCACATTCTAAGTCATAACAACTTTCTATAGTTTGCGCATGCGTCAGGAAATAAGAAAAGCTTACATCTCCCCGTTTTTTAAAATCACAGCTTCTAGAAGGTTTACATGATTTCTTAAAAAACACGAGTTTTTAGAAAATGTGATTTATTTAATCAATGGAATCAACAAATTATGCACATTATATGTAATAACGACTTTCTATAGTTTGCGCATGTGTCCGAAAATAAGAAAAACTTAATTCCCCCCGTTTTTAAAAATCACAGCTTCTAGAAGGTTTACATGATTTCTTAAAAAACACGAGTTTTTAGAAAATGTGATTTATTTCATAAATGAAATCAACAAAGTATGCACATTCTACGTAATAACGACTTTCTATAGTTTGCGCATCTGTCCGGAAATAAGAAAAGCTTACTTCCCCCCGTTTTTTAAAATCACAGCTTCTAGAAGGTTTACATGATTTCTTAATAAACACGAGTTTTTAGAAAATGGATTTATTTCATAAATGGAATAAACAAAGTATGCACATTCTACGTCATAACGACTTTCTATAGTTTGCGCATGCGTCCGGAAATAAGAAAAGCTTACTTCCCCCCATTTTTTAAAATCACAGCTTCTAGAATGTTTACATGATTTCTTTAAAAAAACGAGTTTTTAAAAAATGTGATTTATTTCGTAAAAGGAATCAACAAAGTATGCACATTTTACTTCATACCGACTTTCTATAGTTCGCGCATGCGTATGGAAATAAGAAAAGTTTACTTCCCCCCATTTTTTAAAATCACGGCTTCTACAAGGTTTACATGATTTCTTAAAAAACATGAGTTTTTAGAATATGTGATTTATTTCATCAATGGAATCAACAAACTATGCACATTCTAGGTAATAACGACTTTCTATAGTTTGCGAATGCGTCCGAAAATAAGAAAAGCTTACTTCCCCCCGGTTTTTAAAATCACGGCTTCTAGAAGGTTTACATGATTTCTTAAAAAACACGTGTTTAGAAAATGTGATTTATTTCATAAATGGAATCAACAAAGTATGCACATTCTAAGTCATAACGACTTTCTATAGTTTGCGCATGCGTCTGGAAATAAGAAAAGCTTACTTCCCCCCGTTTTTTAAAATCACAACTTCTAGAGGGATTACATGATTTCTTAAAAAACAAGAGTTTTACGAACATGTGATTTATTTCATAAATGGAATCAACAAAGTATGCACATTCTATGTCATAATGAATTTATATAGTTTGTGCATGCGCAAACTAAGCACATTCTACGTACTAACGACGTTCTATAGTTTGCGTATGCATCCAGAAATAAGAAAAGCTTACCTCACCCCGTTTTTTAAAATCACAACTTCTAGAAGGTTTACATGATTTCTTAAAAAACACGAGTTTTTAGAAAATGTGATTTATTTCATAAATGGAATCAACAAAGTATGCACATTCTATGTCATAACGACTTTGTATGGTTTGCGCATGCGCAAACTATGCACATTCCACGTAATAACGACTTTCTATAATTTGCGCAATTGTCCGGAAATAAGAAAAGCTTACATCCGCCCGTTTTTTAAAATCACAGCTTCTAGAAGGTTTACGTGATTTCTTAAAAAACATGAGTTTTTAGAAAATGTGATGTATTTCATAAATGGAAGCAACAAAGTATGCACATTCTACGGAATAACGACTTTCTATAGTTTGCGCATGCGTCCGGAAATAGGAAAAGCTTACTTCCCCCCTTTTTTTAAATTCACATCTTCTAGAAGGTTTGCATGATTTCTTAAAAAACACAAATTTTTAGAAAATGTGATTTATTTCATAAATGGAATCAACAAAGTATGCACATTCTACGTCATAACGACTTTCTATAGTTTGCGCATGCGTCCGGAAATAAGAAAAGCTTACTTCCCCACGTTTTTTAAAATCACAGATTCTAGAAGGTTTACATGATTTCTTACAAAAAATGAGTTTTTAGAAAATGTGATTTATTTCTTAAAAGGAATCAACAAAGTATGCACATTCTACGTCATAACGACTTTGTATAGTTTTCGCATGTGCAAACTATGCAGATTCTAGGTAATAACGACTTTCTATAGTTTGCGTATGCGTCCGGAAATAAGAAAAGCTTACTTCCCCCCTTTTTTTAAATTCACAGCTTCTAGAAGGTTTACATGATTTCTTAAAAAACACGAGTTTTTAGAAAATGTGATTTATTTCATAAAAGGAATCAACAAAGTATGCACATTCTACGTCATAACGACTTTCTATAGTTTGTGCATGCGTCCGGAAATAAGAAAAGCTTACTTCCCCCCGTTTTTTTAAATCACAGCTTCTAGAAGGTTTCCATGATTTCTTAAAAAAAACGGGTTTTTAGAAAATGTGATTTATTTCATAAATGGAATGAACAAAGTATGCAGATTCTATGTCATAACAACTTTCTATAGTTTGCGCATGTGCAAACTAAGCACATTCTACGTACTAACGACGTTCTATAGTTTGCGTATGCGTCCAGAAATAAGAAAAGCTTACCTCACCCCGTTTTTTAAAATCACAACTTCTAGAATGTTTACATGATTTCTTAAAAAACACGAGTTTTTAGAAAATGTGATTTATTTCATAAATGGAATCATCAAAGTATGCACATTCTATGTCATAATGACTTTGTATGGTTTGCGCATGCGCAAACTATGCACATTCTACGTAATAACGACTTTCTATAGTTTGCGCATGTGTCCGTAAATAAGAAAAGCTTACTTCCGCCAGTTTTTTAAAATCACAGCTTCTAGAAGGTTTAAATGATTTCTTAAAAAACACGAGTTTTTAGAAAATGTGATGTATTTCATAAATGGAATCAACAAAGTATGCACATTCTACGTCATAACGACTTTATAAAGTTTGCGCATAAGTCCGGAAATAAGAAAAGCTTACTTCCGCCAGTTTTTTAAAATCACAGCTTCTAAAAGGTTTACATGATTTATTAAATACCACAAGTTTTTAGAAAATGTGATTTATTTCATAGATGGAATCAACAAAGTATGCACATTCTAAGTCATAACGACTTTCTACAGTTTACATGATTTCTTAAAAAACACGAGTTTTTAGAAAATATGATTTATTTCATCAATGGAATCAACAAACTATACACATGCTACGTAATAACGAGTTTCTATAGTTTGTGAATGCGTCCGGAAATAAGAAAAGCTTACTTCCCCCCGGTTTTTAAAATCACAGCGTCTATAAGGTTTACATGATTTCTTAAAAAACACGAGTTTTTAGAAAATGTCATTTATTTCATAAATGGAATAAAAAAAGTATGAACATTCTATGTCATAACGACTTTGTATAGTTTGCGCAGGCGCAATCTATGCACATTCTAGGTAATAACATCTTTCTTTAGTTTGCGCATGCATCCGGAAATAAGAAAAGCTTACTTCCCCCCTTTTTTTAAATTCACAGCTTCTAGAAGGTTTACATGATTTCTTAAAAAACACGAGTTTTTCAACAATGTCATTTATTTCTTAAATGGAATAAAAAAAGTATGAACATTCTATGTCATAACGACTTTGTATAGTTTGCGCATGCGCAACCTGTGCACATTCTTGGTAATAACGACTTTCTATAGTTTGCGCATGCGTCCGGAAATAAGAAAAGCTTACTTCCCCCCTTTTTTTAAATTCACAGCTTCTAGAAGGTTTACATGATTTCTTAAAAAACATGAGTTTTTAGAAAATTTCATTTCTTTCATAAATGGAATCAAAAAAGGATGAACATTCTATGTCATAACGACTTTGTATAGTTTGCGCATGCGCAAACTATGCACATTCTAGGTAATAATGACTTTCTATAGTTTGCGCTTGCGTCCAGAAATAAGAAAAGCTTACTTCCCCCCTTTTTTTAAATTCACAGCGTCTAGAAGGTTTACATGATTTCTTAAAAAACACGAGTTTTTAGAAAATGTCATTTATTTCTTAAATGGAATGAAAAAAGTATGAACATTCTATGTCATAACGACTTTGTATATTTTGCGCATCCGCAAACTATGCACATTCTAGGTAATAACGACTTTCTATAGTTTGCGCATGCGTCCAGAAATAAGAAAAGCTTACTTCCCCCCTTTTTTAAATTCACAGCTTCTAGCAGGTTTACATGATTTCTTAAAAAACACGAGTTTTTAGAAAATCTGATTTATTTCATAAATGGAATCAACAAAGTATGCACATTCTATGTCATAACGACTTTCTATAGTTTGCGCATGCGTCCGGAAATAAGAAAAGCTTACTTCCCCCCGTTTTTTAAAATCACATCTTATAGAAGGATTACATGATTTCTTAAAAAACACGAGTTTTACGAACATGTGATTTATTTCATAAATGTAATCAACAAAGTATGCACATTCTATGTCATAATGAATTTATATAGTCTATGCATGCGCAAACTAAGCACATTCTACGTACTAACGACTTTCTATAGTTTGCGTATGTGTCCAGAAATAAGAAAAGCTTACTTCACTCGGTTTTTTAAAATCACAACTTCTAGAAGGTTTACATGATTTCTTAAAAAACACGAGTTTTTAGAAAATGTGATTTATTTCATAAATGGAATCAACAAAGTATGCACATTCTATGTCATAACGACTTTGTATGGTTTGCGCATGCGTAAACTATGCACATTCTACGTAATAACGACTTTCTATAATTTGCGCAATTGTCTGGAAATAAGAAAAGCTTACATCCGCCCGTTTTTTAAAATCACATCTTCTAGAAGGTTTACGTGATTTCTTAAAAAAAACGAGTCTTCAGAAAATGTGATTTATTTCATAAAAGGAATCAACAAAGTATGCACATTCTACGTCATAACGACTTTCTAAAGTTTGCGCATAAGTCCAGAAATAAGAAAAGCTTACTTCCGCCAATTTTTTAAAATCACAGCTTCTAGAAGATTTACATGATTTCTTAAAAACCACAAGTTTTTAGAAAATGTGATTTATTTCATAGATGGAATCAACAAAGTATGCACATTCTAAGTCATAACGACTTTGTATAGTTTGCGCATGCGCAAACTATGCACATTATAGGTAATAACGACTTTCTATAGTTTGCGCATGCGTCCAGAAATAAGAAAAGCTTACTTCCCCCCTTTTTTTAAATTCACAGCTTCTAGAAGGTTTACATGATTTCTTGAAAAACACGAGTTTTTAGAAAATGTCATTTATTTCTTAAATGGAATAAAAAAAGTATGAACATTCTATGTCATAATGACTTTGTATAGTTTGGGCATGTGCAAACTATGCACATTCTTGGTAATAACGACTTTCTATAGTTTGCGCATGCGTCCGGAAATAAGAAATGGTTACTTCCCCCCTTTTTTTAAATTCACAGCTTCTAGAAGGTTTATATGATTTCTTAAAAAACATGAGTTTTTAGAAAATGTGATTTATTTCATAAATGGAATCAACAAAGTATGGACATTCTATGTCATAACGACTTTCTATAGTTTGTGGATGCATCCAGAAATAAGAAAAGCTTCCTTCCCCCCGTTTTTTAAAATCACAGCTTCTAGAAGGATTACATGATTTCTTAAAAAACATGAGTTTTACGAACATGTGATTTATTTCATAAATGGAATCAACAAAGTATGTACATTCTATGTCATAACGAATTTCTATAGTTTGCGCATGCGCAAACCAAGCACATTCTGCGTGCTAAAGACTTTCTATAGTTTGTGTATGCATTCAGAAATAAGAAAAGCTTACTTCACCCTGTTTTTTAAAATCACAACTTCTAGAAGGTTTACATGATTTCTTAAAAAACACGAGTTTTTAGAAAATGTGATTTATTTCATAAATGGAATCCACAAAGTATGCACATTTTATGTCATAACGACTTTGTATGGTTTGCGCATGCGCAAACTATGCACATTCTACGTAATAACGACTTCCTATAGTTTGCGCATGTGTTCGGAAATAAGAAAAGTATACTTCCGCCCGTTTTTAAAATCACAGCTTCTAGAAGGTTTACATGATTTCTTAAAAAACACGAGTTTTTAGAAAATGTGATGTATTTCATAAATGGAATCAAAAAAGTATGCACATTCTACGTCATAACGACTTTCTAAAGTTTGCGCATGCATCCGGAAATAAGAAAAGCTTACTTCCGCCAGTTTTTTAAAATCACAGCTTCTAGAAGGTTTACATGATTTCTTAAAAACCACGATTATTTAGAAAATGTGATTTATTTCATAAATGGAATCAACAAAGTATGCACATTCTAAGTCATAACGACTTTCTATAGTTTGCGCATGCGTCCAGAAATAAGAAAAGCGTACTTCCCCTCGTTTTTTAAAGTCATACATTCTAGAAGGTTTACATGATTTCTTAAAAAACACGAGTTTTTAGAAAATGTGATTTATTTCATCAATGGAATCAACAAACTATGCACATTCTACATAATAACGACTTTCTATAGTTTGCGAATGCGTCCGGAAATAAGAAAAGCTTACTTTCCCCCGGTTTTTAAAATCACCGGTTCTAGAAGATTTACATGATGTCATAAAAAACACGAGTTTTTAGAAAATGTCATTTATTTCATAAATGGAATAAACAAAGTAAGTACATTCTACGTCATAACGACTTTCTATAGTTTGCACATGCGACCGGAAATAAGAAAAGCTTACTTCCCCCCGTTTTTTAAAATCACAGCTTCTAGAAGGTTTACATGATTTCTTAAAAAACATGAGTTTTTAGAAAATGTGATTTATTTCATAAATGGAATCATCAAAGTATGCACATTCTACGTCATAACGACTTTCTATAGTTTGCGCATGCGTCCAAAAATAAGAAAAGCTTACTTCCCCTCGTTTTTTAAAATCACAGCTTCTAGAAGGTTTACATGATTTCATAAAAAAAATGAGTTTTTAGAAAATGTGATTTATTTCATAAAAGGAATCAAAAAAGTACGCACATTCTATGTCATAACGACTTTCTATAGTTTGCGCATGCGTATGGAAATAAGAAAATCTTACTTCCCCCCGTTTTTTAAAATCACAGCTTCTAGAAGGTTTAGATGATTTCTTAAAAAACATGAGTTTTTAGAAAATGTGATTTATTTCATAAATGGAATCAACAAAGTATGGACATTCTAAGTCATAACGACTTTCTATAGTTTGTGCATGCCTCCGGAAATAAGAAAAGCTTACTTCCCCCCGTTTTTTAAAATCACAGCTTCTAGAAGGTTTACATGATTTCTCAAAAAACACGAGTTTTTAAAAAATGTCATTTATTTAATAAATGGAATCAACAAAGTATGCACATTCTACGTAATAACGACTTTCTATAGTTTGCGCATGCGTCCGGAAATAAGAAAAGCTAACTTCCCCCTATTTGTTAGAATCACAGCTTCTAGAAGGTTTACATGATTTCTTAACAAACATGAGTTTTTAGAAAATGCCATTTATTTCATAAATGGAATCAACAAGTATGCACATTCTATGTCATAACGGCTTTCTATAGTTTGCGCATGCGCAAACTATGCACATTCTACATACTAACGACTTTCTATAGTTTGTGTATTCGTCCGGAAATAAGAAAAGCTTACTTCACCTCGTTTTTTAAAATCACAACTTCTAGAAGGTTTACATGATTTCTTAAAAAACACGAGTTTTTAGAAAATGTGATTTATTTCAAAAATGGAATCAACAAAGTATGCACATTCTATGTCATAACGACTTTGTACGGTTTGCGCATGCGCAAACTATGCACATTCTACGTACTAACGACTTTCTATAGTTTGCGTATTCGTCCAGAAATAAGAAAAGCTTACTTCACCCTGTTTTTTAAAATCAGAACTTCTGGAAGGTTTACATGATTTCTTAAAAAACACGAGGTTTTAGAAAATGTCATTTATTTCATAAATGGAATCAACAAAGTATGCACATTCTACGTCATAACGACTTTCTAAAGTTTGCGCATTCATCGGGAAATAAGAAAAGCTTACTTCCCCCTGTTTTCTAAAATCACAGCTTCTAGAAGGTTTACATGATTTCTTAACAACCACGAGTTTTTAGAAAATGTCTTTTATTTCATAAATGGAATCAACAAAGTATGCACATTCTATGTCATAATGACTTTCTATAGTTTTCGCATGCGCAAACTATGCACATTCTACGTAACAACAACTTTCTATAGTTTGCGCATGCGTCCGGAAATAAGAAAAGCTTGCTTCACCCCGTTTTTTAAAATCACAACTTCTAGAAGGTTTACATGATTTCTTAAAAAACAAGAGATTTTAGAAAATGTGATTTATTTCAAAAATGGAATCAACAAAGTATGCACATTCTACATCATAATGACTTTCTATAGTTTGCGCATGTGTCCGGAAATAAGAAAATCTTACTTCCCCCCGTTTTCGAAAATCACAGATTCTAGAAGGTTTACATGATTTCTTAAAAATCACGAGTTTTTAGAAAATGTGTTTTATTTCAACAATGGAATCAACAAACTATGCACATCCTACGTAATAACGACTTTCTTTAGTTTGCGAATGCGTGCGGAAATAAGAAAAGCTTACTTCCCCTCGTTTTTAAAAATCACAGCTTCTAGAAGATTTACATGATTTCTTAAAAAACACGAGTTTTTAGAAAATGTCATTTATTTCATAAATGGAATCAATAAAGTATGAACATTCGATGTCATAACGACTTTGTATAGTTTGCGCATTCGAAAACTATGCACATTCTATGTAATAACGACTTTCTATAGTTTGCACATGCGTCCGGAAATAAGAAAAGCTTACTTCCCCCCTTTTTTTAAATTCACAGCTTCTAGAAGGTTTACATGATTTCTTCAAAAACATGAGTTTTTAAAAAATGTGATTTATTTCATAAATGGAATCAACAAAGTATGCACATTCTACGTCATAACGACTTTTTATAGTTTGCGCATGTGTCCGGAAATAAAAAAAGCTTACTTCCCCCCATTTTTTAAAGTCACAGCTTCTAGAAGGTTTACATGATTTCTTAATAAACACGAGTTTTTAGAAAATGTGATTTATTTAATCAATGGAATCAACAAACTATCCACATTCTACGTAATAACGACTTTCTATAGTTTGCACATGCGTCCGGAAATAAGAAAATCTTACTTCCCCCATTTTTTAAAATCACAGCTTCTAGAAGGTTTACATGATTTCTTAAAAAAACACGAGTTTTTAGAAAATGTCATTTGTTTCATAAATGGAATCAACAAAGTATGAACAAACTATGTCATAACGACTTTGTATCGTTTGCGCATGCGCAAACTATGCACATTCTACGTAATAACGACTTTCTATAGTTTGCGCATGCGTCCGGAAATAAGAAAAGCTTACTTCCCCCCATTTTTTAAAATCACAACTTCTAGAAGGTTTACATGATTTCTTAATAAACACGAGTTTTTAGAAAATGTGATTTATTTAATCAATGGAATCAACAAACTATGCACCTTCTACGTATTAACGACTTTCTATAGTTTGCGCATGCGTCCGGAAATAAGAAAAGCTTACTTCCCCCCTTTTTTTAAATTCACAGCTTCTAGAAGGTTTACATGATTACTTAAAAAACATGATTTTTTAGAAAATGTGATTTATTTCATCAATGGAATCAACAAACTATGCACATTCTACGTAATCACGACTTTCTATAGTTTGCGCATGCGTCCGGAAATAAGAAAAGCTTACTTCCCCCCATTTTTTAAAATCACAGCTTCTAGAAGGTTTACATGATTTCTTAAAAAAACACGAGTTTTTAGAAAATGTCATTTGTTTCATAAATGGAATCAACAAAGTATGAAGAAACTATGTCATAACGACTTTGTATCGTTTGCGCATGTGCAAACTATGCACATTCTACGTAATAACGACTTTCTACAGTTTGCGCATGCGTTCGGAAATAAGAAAAGCTTACTTCCCCCCATTTTTTGAAATCACAGCTTCTAGAAGGTTTACATGATTTCTTAATAAACACGAGTTTTTAGAAAACGTTATTTATTTAATCAATGGAATCAACAAACTATGCACCTTCTACGTAATAACGACTTTCTATAGTTTGCGCATCTGTCCGGAAATAAGAAAAGCTTACTTCCCCCCATTTTTAAAAATCACAGCTTCTAGAAGGTTTACATGATTTCCTAAAAAACAAGAGATTTTAGAAAATGTGATTTATTTCAAAAATGGAATCAACAAAGTATGCACATTCTACATCATAACGACTTTCTATAGTTTGCGCATGAGTCCGGAAATAAGAAAAGCCTACTTCCCCCGATTTTTTAAAATCACATCTTCTAGAAGGTTTACATAATTTCTTAAAAATCACGAGTTTTTAGAAAATGTGTTTTATTTCATCAATGGAATCAACAAACTATGCACATTCTATGTAATAACAACTTTCTATAGTTTGCGCATGCATCCAGAAATAAGAAAAGCTTACTTCACCCCGTTTTTTAAAATCACAACTTCTAGAAGGTTTACACGATTTCTTAAAAAACATGAGATTTTAGAAAATGTGATTTATTTCAAAAATGGAATCAACAAAGTATACACATTCTACATCATAACGACTTTCTATAGTTTGCACATGTGTCCGGAAATAAGAAAAGCTTACTTCCCCCCGTTTTTTAAAATCACAGCCTCTAGAAGGTTTACATGATTTCTTAAAAATCATGAGTTTTTAGAAAATGTGTTTTATTTCAACAATGGAATCAACAAACTATGCACATTCTAATTAATAACGACTTTCTATAGTTTGCACATGCGTCCGGAAATAATAAAAGCTTACTTCCCCCCATTTTTTAAAATCACAGCTTCTAGAAGGTTTACATGATTTATTAATAAACACGAGTTTTTAGAAAATGTGATTTATTTAATCAATGGAATCAACAAACTATGCACATTCTACGTAATAACGACTTTCTATAGTTTGCACATGTGTCCGGAAATAAGAAAAGCTTCCTTCCCCCCGTTTTTTAAAATCACAGCTTCTAGAAGGTTTACATGATTTCTTAAAAAAACATGAGTTTTTAGAAAATGTCATTTGTTTCATAAATGGAATCAACAAAGTATGAACAAACTATGTCATAATGAATTTGTATCGTTTGCGCATGCGCAAACTATGCACATTCTATGTAATAACGCCTTTCTATAGTTTGCGCATCCTTCCGGAAATAAGAAAAGCTTACTTCCCCCCATTTTTTAAAATCACAGCTTCTGGAAGGTTTACATTATTTCGTAATAAACACGAGTTTTTAGAAAATGTGATTTATTTAATCAATGGAATCAACAAACTATGCACATTCTACGTAATAAAGACTTTCTATACTTAGCGCATGCGTCCGGAAATAAGAAAAGCTTACTTCCCCCCTTTTTTTAAATTCACAGCTTCTAGAAGGTTTACATGATTTCTTAAAAAACATGAGTTTTTAGAAAATGTGATTTATTTCATCAATGGAATCAACAAACTATGCACATTCTACGTAATAACGACATTCTATAGTTTGCGCATGCGTCCAGAAATAAGAAAAGCTTACTTCCCCCCATTTTTTAAAATCACATCTTCTAGAAGGTTTACATGATTTCTTAATAAACACGAGTTTTTAGAAAATGTGATTTATTTAATCAATGGAATCAACAAACTATGCACATTCTATGTAATAACGACTTTCTATAGTTTGCGCATGCGTCCGGAAATAAGAAAAGCTTACTTCCCCTCGTTTTTTAAAATCATAGCTTCTAGAAGGTTTACATGATTTCTTAAAAAACACGATTTTTTAGAAAATGTCATTTATTTCATAAATGGAATCAATAAAGTATGAACATTCGATGTCATAACGACTTTGTATAGTTTGCGCATTCGAAAACTATGCACATTCTATGTAATAACGACTTTCTATAGTTTGCACATGCGTCCGGAAATAAGAAAAGCTTACTTCCCCCCTTTTTTTAAATTCACAGCTTCTAGAAGGTTTACATGATTTCTTAAAAAACATGAGTTTTTAGAAGATGTGATTTATTTCATAAATGGAATCAACAAAGTATGCACATTCTACGTCATAACGACTTTCTATAGTTTGCGCAGGCGTATGGAAATAAGAAAAGCTTACTTGCCCCCATTTTTTAAAATCACAGCTTCTAGAAGGTTTACATGATTCTTAAAAAAAACGAGTTTTTAGAAAATGTGATTTATTTCATAAATGGAATCAACAAAGTATGCACATTCTATGTCATAACGACTTTCTATAGTTTGCGCAGGCGTATGGAAATAAGAAAAGCTTACTTACCCCCATTTTTTAAAATCACTGCTTCTAGAAGGTTTACATGATTCTTAAAAAAAATGAGTTTTTAGAAAATGTGATTTATTTCATAAAAGGAATCAACAAAGTATGCACATTCTACGTCATCACGACTTTCTATAGTTTGCTCATGCGTATGGAAATAAGAAAAGCTTACTTCCCCACGTTTTTTAAAATCACAGCTTCTAGAAGGTTTACATGATTTCTTAAAAAACACGAGTTTTTAGAAAATCTCATTTATTTAATAAATGGAATCAAGAAACTATGCACATTCTACGTAATAACGACTTTCTATAGTTTGCGCATGCGTCCGGAAATAAGAAAAGCTAACTTCCGCCTATTTGTTAGCATCACAGCTTCTAGAAGGTTTACATGATTTTTTAACAAACACGAATTTTTAGAAAATTTCATTTATTTCATAAATGGAATCACCAAAGTATGCAGATTCTATGTCATAACGACTTTCTATAGTTTGCGCATGCGCAAACTATGTAGATTCTATGTACTAACGACTTTCTATAGTTTGTGTATTCGTCCGGAAATAAGAAAAGCTTACTTCACCCTGTTTTTTAAAATCACAACTTCTAGAAGGTTTACATGATTTCTTAAAAAACATGAGTTTTTAGAAAATGTGATTTATTTCATAAATGGAATCAACAAAGTATGCACATTCTATGTCATAACGACTTTGTATTGTTTGCGCATGCGCAAACTATGCACATTCTACGTACTAACGACTTTCTAAAGTTTGCACATTCATCCGGAAATAAGAAAAGCTTACTTCCCCCTGTTTTCTAAAATCACATCTTCTAGAAGGTTTACATGATTTCTTAACAACCACGAGTTTATAGAAAATGTCTTTTATTTCATAAATGGAATCAACAAAGTATGCACATTCTATGTCATAACGACTTTCTATAGTTTTCGCATGCGCAAACTATGCACATTCTACGTAATAACGACTTTCTATACTTTGCACATGCGTCCGGAAATAAGAAAAGCTTACCTCACCCCGTTTTTTAAAATCACAACTTCCAGAAGGTTTACATGATTTCTTAAAAAACAAGAGATTTTAGAAAATGTGATTTATTTCAAAAATGGAATCAACAAAGTATGCACATTCTACATCATAACGACTTTCTATAGTTTGCGCATGTGTCCGGAAATAAGAAAAGCTTACTTCCCCCTGTTTTTTAAAATCACAGCTTCTAGAAGGTTTACATGATTTCTTAAAAATCACAAGTTTTTAGAAAATGTGTTTTATTTCAACAATGGAATCAACAAACTATGCACATTCTACGTAATAACGACTTTCTTTAGTTTGAGAATGCGTCCAGAAATAAGAAAAGCTTACTTCCCCTTGTTTTTTAAAATCACAGCTTCTAGAAAGTTTACATGATTTCTTAAAAAACACGAGTTTTTTGAAAATGTGATTTATTTCATAAATGGAATCAACAAAGTATGCACATTCTACGTCATAACGACTTTCTATAGTTTGCGCATACGTCCGGAAATAAGAAAAGCTTACTTCCCCCCATTTTTTAAAATCACAGCTTGTAGAAGGTTTACATGATTTCTTAATAAACACTAGTTTTTAGAAAATGTGATTTATTTAATCAATGGAATCAACAAACTATGCACATTCTACGTAATAACGACTTTCTATAGTTTGCGCATTTGTCCGGAAATAAGAAAAGCTTACTTCCTCCCTTTTTTTAAATTCACAGCTTCTAGAAGGTTTACATGATTTCTTAAAAAACATGAGTTTTTAGAAAATGTGATTTATTTCATCAATGGAATCAACAAATTATGCACATTCTACATAATAACGACTTTCTATAGTTTGCGAATGCGTCCGGAAATAAGAAAAGCTTACTTCCCCCCGGTTCTTAAAATCACAGCTTCAAGAAGGTTTACATGATTTCTTAAAAAACACGAGTTTTTAGAAAATGTCATTTATTTCATAAATGGAATAAAAAAAGTATGAACATTCTATGTCATAACGACTTGGTATAGTTTGCGCATGTGCAAACTATGCACATTCGAGGTAATAACGACTTTCTATAGTTTGCGCATGCGTCCGGAAAGAATAAAAGCTTATTTCCCCCCTTTTTTTAAATTCACAGCTTCAGGAAGGTTTACATGATTTCTTAAAAAACACGAGTTTTTAGAAAATGTGATTTATTTCATAAATGGAAACAACAAAGTATGCACATTCTACGTAATAATGACTTTCTATAGTTTGCGAATGCGTCCGAAAAAAAGAAAAACTTACTTCCCCCCGTTTTTTGAAATCATAGCTTCTAGAAGGTTTACATGATTTCTTTAAAAAAAACGAGTTTTTAGAAAATGTCATTTGTTTCATAAATGGAATCAACAAAGTATGAACAAACTATGTCATAACGAATTTGTATCGTTTGCGCATGCGCAAACTATGCACATTCTATGTAATAACGACTTTCTATAGTTTGCGCATGTGTCCGGAAATAAGAAAAGCTTACTTCCCCCCATTTTTTAAAATCACACCTTCTAGAAGGTTTACATGATTTCTTAATAAACACGAGTTTTTAGAAAATGTGATTTATTTAATCAATGGAATCAACAAACTATGCACATTCTACGTAATAACAACTTTCTATAGTTTGCGCATGCATCCGGAAATAAGAAAAGCTTACTTCCCCCCTTTTTTTAAATTCACAGCTTCTAGAAGGTTTACATGATTTCTTAAAAAACATGAGTTTTTAGAAAATCTGATTTATTTCATCAATGGAATCAACAAACTATGCACATTCTGTTAGATTTTATGAATTTACTTCAATCTGATCTAGGATCTTAACTGAGAGAACAACATGTACAGCATATCTACAGCATATCAATCATGGAGACAATAATGCAAGCACACAAGAGACACAAAGATTTACTTGGGGAAAACCATAAAGGTGAAAAACCCCAATAACTTCCTCAGAGATAGATAGAGCAATGATACAACCAACCAAGAGAGATAGCCATAACCTAGCAGTAGATCCTCCTCCTCCATAAGTGCGCCACTCCTCCTTGAGTGCATGTGTGAGAAGTGAGTGAGTAAATAGAGTGCCTCCCGCACTCTATTTATACTTGACTTGACTTGCCTTTTTACCTAACTCATGTAGGCTCGAACTTAACCACATAACATAATGCTGAGTGGGCCGACCCCCAATAGGGTGGTCTAATAACCCTTTGACCCACATGGACGACCCCCAATAGGGTGGTCTAATAACCCTTTGACCCACATGACTTATACAGGGCCGACCCCAAACAAGGTGGTCTAATAACCCATCAAGTATAAGTTATGACACTTACAATATAAATGACGACACTTCCTTATAGAGGAATAATACCATCTCTATAGGAATACAATATACATATATGTGAAATACATTCTGAAGTTACATATACATCAACACTCCCTCTTAACTAGGAAGGTATTTCTCAGCACAGTTCTTCTAGCACAAGTCATCTTCTCTGGATCATCGTCACTGGATAATCGTCATCGAGTCATCATCATCATCGTCACTGCTGTTGCTATCTCAATCAATCTCTGTCTCTACTCGTCATAGGAAGTTCTACAGAGCCAGTCCTTTTTCATACTGGATGTAGGCCCACCACCTGCAGGTCTTCGTCATCACTGGCCATACTGTGGAATCCTCAGGACTTTTACGTGCATCACAAAACCTCGAAAGAGCATCCCAGGCTGTTACGAGCACACAGCTCTACCTATAGGATCTCCCACGGCAACGAATTACATGTGACCTCACCACAAAACCTCGCAAGAGCATCCCAGGCTGTTACGAGCACACAGCTCTACCTATAGGATCTCCCAGGGCAACGAATTACATGTGGTCATGGCAAAACCTCGCAAGAGCATCCCAGGACTGATTACGGGCACACAGCCCAACCTATCGGATCTCCCAGGGAAACGAATTACATTCCATAGGACAAAACCTCGCAAGAGCATCTGCCAGATATCCCAGGGCGCTATTATATGCCATAGGCAAAACCTCGAAAGACTATCTGCAGATATCCCAGGGCAACGAATTACATGTCCTCCCAGAGCAAAACCTCGAAAGAGCATCTGCCAGATGTCCCAGGGCACCGAATTACATGCCATAGGCAAAACCTCGAAAGACCATCTGCAAATCTCCCAGGGCAACGAATTACATGCTCATCTGCACAACCTGATCCACGGCCATAGAGTATCAACCTGATACTCACCATACATCATCCTGATGTATCCATGATCATCCTGATCATCATCACTGCAACGTCCTGCTGCATGTCATCTGGAGCAACATCCTGAAGCTCGTCATCTATGATCATCTTGATCATCACTGCAACATCCTGCTGCATGTCATCTGGAGCAACATCCTGAAGCTCGTCATCTATGATCATCCTGATCATCACTGCAACATCCTGCTGCATGATCCACCTGATCATCAATGCATCTACCTGATGCATACCAAGTATCATACATGATCCTCCTGATCATCAATGTATCCACCTGATACAAATACATGATACATATCATCATACATGATCCTCCTGATCATCAATGCATCTACCTGATGCATACCAAGTATCTACCTGATACATATCATCATACATGATCCTCCTGATCATCAATGTATCCACCTGATACAAATACAAATACATGATACATATCACCATACATGATCCACCTGATCATACAATGTATCCACCTGATACATATACAGATACATGGTCCAAGCATCCAACATGATGCATACATACATACATAAAATGATCCAACTGATTATATCCAGCATCCACATGATGCGTACATACATACATAAAATGATCCAACTGATCATATCCAGCATCCACATGATGCGTACATACATACATAAAATGATCCAACTGATCATATCCAGCATCCACATGATGCGTACATACATACATAAAATGATCCAACTGATCATATCCAAGCAGAAACCAGAACATCATCCTGATGCTCATCATCCAGCGCTTACATCCACAGCCATGTGAAGGATCCTCCTTCCAACATGCTTGGAATGGCTTCAGCAAATGTGTCCATCACTTCTTCCTTGAAGTATCTTCGATCTGAAGCACGCCAAGCCTCTCTCTAAAGTACTCGAACTTCACCCTGGCTAGTGGCTTCGTCAGCACATCTGCAATCTGCTCGTCCGTCGCAACATACAGGAGCTTCACAGCTCCTCTCTGCACCATATCCCTGATATAGTGATATTTGATCTCTATGTGTTTCGACCTGTCATGAAACACTAGGTTCTCGGACAGCTTCACACAACTCTGGTTATCACAGAAGATACCAGTAGCCTCCAACGGGAGATCAAATAACTCAGACAGTAGCTTCCGTAGCCATACTGCCTCACAACTAGCTGAACAGGCTGCAACATACTCTGCCTCAGCTGTACTCAGTGCTACGCAGGACTGCTTCCTGCTAAACCAAGAGATCACACCTGATCCCATACTGAAGTAGCACCCAGATGTGCTCTTCCTGTCTGCAGCACTTCCAGCCCAGTCTGAATCAACATAACCCTGCAGGTTAAAATTTTGATTCGCCTCATACCTGAGCCCATAATCCACTGTACCCTTTAGGTACCTCAGAACATGCTTTACAGCAACCAGGTGAACACTTCTTGGATCCATCAGGAACTGGCTCAATGTGTTCACAGCAAAGCAAATGTCTGGTCTCGTGTTCGTCAGGTACATCAATGACCCAATCATCTGACGATACATAGAGACATCAACCAGCTCAGATGAAGCATCACATAGAAGCTTCATAGGTGTGGCCATATCCTTGCATTCCATCATCCCGAACCTCTTCAGGATCTCTACTACATACTTCCCTTGTCCAAGGAAGATTCCATCTGCACTCTGCCACACCTCCATGCCAAAAAAAAATAGTGCATCATCCCCAAGTTCTTCATCTCGAACTTGGCAGCAAGCTTACGTTGCATGTCGACAATCAATCTATCTTCACCTGTAACAAACAGGTTATCCTCATACAGAAGTAGTATCACTGGATTGCCTTCCTCAACCTTGTAGAAAAGGTTGGAACCCGCTTAACTCTTGGTAAAGACCAAACTAGATAGAAAGCTGTCTATCCTACCATACCAAGTTCTGCACACATATATGACTACACCATGTTGTCTTGAAATCCATCTGGTGTATCTTCTAATTCATCATTTTTATATTTCTCAATGTTGCCATCTGCAACATGCCTGATCTGATAGTTCTATTTGGAAGTCATAACAAACTTCCCTTCACGTCTTGGGACTACATCCCAAACATCATTCTTCATGATCGACGAATCATGGCATTCCATTTCTTCATCCCAGATCCTGGGAACTTCAATATCTTCAATAAATATCTTTGTTGCTGGAACAAATGTTGTAGTTCTTCTTTTGTAGGAGATGGCATACGATCTTTCCTACACAACAAGTTAAATTGCATGATTAGAAAACATCTCATAGTTTTCGGAACAAATTCTTACACATAAAGAAATATGCCATACAGTCATGCAATTATCTTAGCCAATGCTTCAATACAACATTTATCCATATTCCGTAACTTTCTAGATGCCTTCCAATCTCTACCAGAACATTGTTAAGAGTGTGCACAACTCCCAACATGTCAGCAAAGAGGTTTCATTCTAGATAAGTAGCAATGGAATGTTGTACAGTGCCATAGGCCACTTACCCATGCATATTAGGAGTATACTGTTAATCAATGCAATTATTCTAATATGCATAATACACAACCTAATTCTAGGAACATCAGTATATACATTTATTGAACAGTATTATTTAAGAAATGACAATTCAAATACTTATCTTTGTTTGTTCGTTGGGTGGACTCCCTCTGAGTCTTCGCTTCCTTGCAGGAGCTGCTGGAGTCCTAATCTGAAGTAGCTTCTTCTACACCTTTCTGTTGTGGGATGTAGAGAGATGGTCAACTCCCTCTGAATATCTGCATCCTTGCATAAACCACTGATCTTTGCTTCCTGGATTACCTGTCCTTGAACTTACATTCATCCTTGGTTCCTATGCATGCTTATTAGTATCATGATTGTGATATCCTTGTGATCTCATATAAAATCATACATTCATTAGTATACTATTAAAACAAAATAATCTCAAGCATGTATAGTCATGATCATTTCAAACAGAAATAATAAGCATTAGCATTCAAGGTTTATGTAGGATTCTTATGGTTAGTCAAATCATAAGAAACATAACATGTCTAAACCTGTAATTAGTCAAACATATGACTCTTCCGATTAGTTGAATCATCAATAAAGATAAGATATATAAAATGCATAAAACCTGTGATTATTCAAACCTATACCATCATGATTCTTCTGGTTAGTCATATCATCAATTAAGGTAAGAAACATAATATGCATACAACCATGATTATTCAAACCTATGACTTCATGAATAATCATTATCAACAACAGTATAAGATCCTAACACAAGGTAGGATTCTATCTTGATATAGGAAAAACATACCTGGATTAGCATGCTAGCTATTTATGTCTAACATACTCACATGATGTCTTCTTGTTCTTCTTCAATGACTTGTGATAGTAACCTGTATATCTCATAGGTTAACTATTACAAAACCAAGTTACACATACCTCGTAAATGGATATTCTATGAGATCCATGACAATGGATGAATCTTTGTCCTCATGTTATCATGATCATATGTTCTTGGACTAGAACATGATTTGTCTTTCTTGGTGTACCTTTCATGTTAGTAGACAACATAAACCTCATACAACACCATAATGCATTAGTACAATCATAAGTGTCAACACCCTAACCAATGAATATCTTCTATCATGCATTCATAATTTTGTTAAGGTGATACGACAAATCTAAAATCAAAATTGTACTAACCATAATAACATGAAGACAAACATACCATAAACCATAAACTTAATCATGGACAAATATCGAAACATACCTCGATGAGTCATACCTGTCGAGATCGCTTGTAATCTTCTTATGTAAGGCCTTAGCCTCATCTCCCTTTGAAACATGAACTTCTTCACTCATGCAGATGATCAATCCATCTTCTTCTAGGATTAACCCAATCCACTTGATTTGCAAGAACTGGACCTGGAGCTGGATATGGGTTTGTCAGAGAAACCCCAAAAATTCAAACTTTGAATTTCAAACTTCCGAAAGGATAGAAATATGTGCCTTGATGAGTTGATCAAACTGGTATATTCAGAATTTGAAAACTGCAAAGTTTCACTCCTCAATTTTGCCTTTGAAACTTTTGGATTCACTGGACGTGACCCTGAACTGGGGTTTGATGAAGCCCACTCTTTTTCCCCATCAAAAGGTTTGATCCAAAGCTCTAAGCTTCTATTTTTCTGAGGAGCTTCCAGCCGTGGTCACTGATTGCAAAAATTCCCATTTTTACAGAAGCCCTAATTTTCCACTTTTCTGATCAAAGTCCCGAACTAGGGTCTAATCAAGCCCGGCCTTCTGCCCAACCAAAAATTCTGATCTTGGTCTCTAAATTTCTATTTTGATGAGTAGCATCCAGCCGTGGTCTCCGATTACAAAAATTCCAACTTTCTCCAAAGCCCTAAATTCCGGAAGCCATGAATGAAGGTACCAAAAAATAATTCTGTTTTAACATAAATATGTACCTGATTGTTTCTGGTGTAACTCCGAAATTTTTGATCCACAAGGTCTGAAAAAGTTTCCTGAGATATCCTGACCTGTTATCTTTCCATCTTGACAGGTCTGACCTCAATTGGATTCTCTGAGAGAGAGTTATGCCAAATGTCGCAACGTGACCTGTTTTGGGATAAAACAGGAGAGCGAACTTGTACGGCGTTCCACGTGTCACTGTTTTAACTTCGGCCTCTGAAAAAGTTTCCTGAGATATCTCGGCCTGTTACCTTTCCATCCTGACAGGTCTGACCTCAATTGGACTCTCTGAGAGAGAGTTATTCCAAATGTCGCAACGTGACCTGTTTATGAGATAATACAGGAGATCTAACTTGTACGGCATGCCACGTGTCACTGGTTCAACTTCGGCCTCTGAAAAAGTTTTCTGAGATAGTACAGACTGTGTACTACCTGTCACTTTTTACGAAATTTCATTTGGAGCTTCCTAGCTCAAGATATGACCTTTTTCCCAAGGTCACCTGATTTTGACTCAGATCTGGAAGAGGCAGAAACCCTATATTGTACAGATCATAAATCACAAAGTACAACGAATTAGAGGTTTTCCTTTGGACACAAGATACCTAGAGATCTTAGCTTCGGCCTGTAACAATTTCAGATCTGAAAACTTCGCCAAAACGGATTTATAGCGAAATTTCTACGATGACTGGTTTTTGCTATATCAAGCCCTAGCATCGTAAGTGCAACAAGTGTCATACATGCCATATCATGCCTTCTTTCAGGCTAGCTCTGATACCATGTTAGATTTTATGAATTTACTTCAATCTGATCTAGGATCTTAACTGAGAGAACAACATGTACAGCATATCTACAGCATATCAATCATGGAGACAATAATGCAAGCACACAAGAGACACAAAGATTTACTTGGGGAAAACCATAAAGGTGAAAAACCCCAATAACTTCCTCAGAGATAGATAGAGCAATGATACAACCAACCAAGAGAGATAGCCATAACCTAGCAGTAGATCCTCCTCCTACATAAGTGCGCCACTCCTCCTTGAGTGCATGTGTGAGAAGTGAGTGAGTAAATAGAGTGCCTCCCGCACTCTATTTATACTTGACTTGACTTGCCTTTTTACCTAACTCATGTAGGCTCGAACTTAACCACATAACATAATGCTGAGTGGGCCGACCCCCAATAGGGTGGTCTAATAACCCTTTGACCCACATGGACGACCCCCAATAGGGTGGTCTAATAACCCTTTGACCCACATGACTTATACAGGGCCGACCCCAAACAAGGTGGTCTAATAACCCATCAAGTATAAGTTATGACACTTACAATATAAATGACGACACTTCCTTATAGAGGAATAATACCATCTCTATAGGAATACAATATACATATATGTGAAATACATTCTGAAGTTACATATACATCAACACATTCTACGTAATAATGACTTTCTATAGTTTGCGAATGCGTCTGGAAATAAGAAAAGCTTACTTCCCTCCTTGTTTTTAAAATCACAGCTTCTAGAAGGTTTACATGATTTCTTAAAAAACACGAGTTTTTAGAAAGTGTCATTTATTTCATAAATGGAATCAAAAAAGTATGAACATTCTATGTCATAACGACTTTCTATACTTTGCACATGCGCAAACTATGCACATTCTAGGTAATAACAACTTTCTATAGTTTGCGCATGCGTCCGGAAATAAGAAAAGCTTACTTCCCCCCTTTTTTTAAATTCACAGCTTCTAGAAGGTTTACATGATTTCTTAAAAAACACGAGTTTTTAGAAAATGTGATTTATTTCATAAATGGAAACAACAAAGTATGCACATTCTATGTGATAACGACTTTCTATAGTTTGCGCATGCGTCCGGAAATAAGAAAAAATTACTTCCCCCCGTTTTTTAAAATTGCAGCTTCTAGAAGGTTTACATGATTTCATAAAAAAAACGAGTTTTTAGAAAATATGATTGATTTCATAAAAGGAATCAACAAAGTATGCACATTCTATGTCATAACGACTTTGTATAGTTTGTGCATGTGCAAACTATGCTCATTCTAGGTAATAACGACTTTGTATAGTTTGCGCATGCGTCCGGAAATAAGAAAAGCTTACTTGCCCCCTTTTTTTAAATTCACAGCTTCTAGGAGGTTTACATGATTTCTTAAAAAACATGAGTTTTTGAAAATGTGATTTATTTCATAAATGGAATCAACAAAGTATGCACATTCTACGTCATAACGACTTTCTATAGTTTGCGCATGCATCCGGAAATAAGAAAAGCTTACTTCCCCCGTTTTTTAAAATCACAGATTCTAGAAGGTTTACATGATTTCTTAAAAAAAACTAGTTTTTAGAACATGTGATTTATTTCATAAAAGGAATCAACAAAGTATGCACATTCTACGTCATAACGACTTTCTATAGTTTACGCATGCGTCCAGAAATAAGAAAAGCTTACTTCCCCCCATTTTGTAAAATCACAGCTTCTAGAAGGTTTACATGATTTCTTAAAAAAACACGAGTTTTTAGAAAATGTCATTTGTTTCATAAATGGAATCAACAAAGTATGAAGAAACTATGTATAAACGAATTTGTATCGTTTGCGCATGCGCAAACTATGCACATTCTATGTAATAACAACTTTCTATAATTTGTGCATGCGTCCGTAAATAATAAAAGCTTACTTCCCCCCATTTTTTAAAATCACAGCTTCTAGAAGGTTTACATGATTTCTTAATAAACACGAGTTTTTTTAAAATGTGATTTATTTAATCAATGGAATCAGCAAACTATGCACACTCTACGTAATAACGACTTTCTATAGTTTGCGCATGCGTCCGGGAATAAGAAAAGCTTACTTCCCCCCTTTTTTTAAATTCACAGCTTCTAGAAGGTTTACATGATTTCTTAAAAAACATGAGTTTTTAGAAAATGTGATTTATTTCATCAATGGAATCAACAAACTATGCACATTCTACATAATAACAACTTTCTATAGTTTGCGAATGCGTCCAGAAATAAGAAAAGCTTACTTCCCCCCGGTTTTTAAAATCACAGCTTCTGGAAGGTTTACATGATTTCTTAAAAAACACGAGTTTTTAGAAAATGTCATTTATTTCATAAATGGAATAAAAAAAGTATGAACATTCTATGTCATAACGACTTTGTATAGTTTGCGCATGCGCAAACTATGCACATTCTAGGTAATAACGACTTTCTATAGTTTGCGCATGCGTCCGGAAATAAGAAAAGCTTACTTCCCCCCTTTTTTTTAAATTCACAGCTTCTAGAAGGTTTACATGATTTCTTAAAAACACGCGTTTTTAGAAAATGTGATTATTTCATAAATGGAATCAAAAAAGTATGAACATTCTATGTCATAACGACTTTCTATAGTTTGCACATGCGTAAACTATGCACATTCTAGGTAATAACAACTTTCTATAGTTTGCGCATGCATCCGGAAATAAGAAAAGCTTACTTCCCCCCTTTTTTTAAATTCACAACTACTAGAAGGTTTACATGATTTCTTAAAAAACACGAGTTTTTAGAAAATGTGATTTATTAAATAAATGAAAACAACAAAGTATGCACATTCTATGTCATAACGACTTTCTATAGTGTACGCATGCGTCTGGAAATAAGAAAAGCTTACTTCCCCTCGTTTTTTAAAATTGCAGCTTCTAGAAGGTTTACATGATTTCTTAAAAAAAACGAGTTTTTAGAAAATATGATTGATTTCATAAAAGGAATCAACAAAGTATGCACATTCTACGTCATAACGACTTTGTGTAGTTTGTGCATGTGCAAACTATGCTCATTCTAGGTAATAACGACTTTCTATAGTTTGCTCATGCGTCCAGAAATAAGAAAAGCTTACTTGCCCCCTTTTTTTAAATTCACAGCTTCCAGGAGGTTTACACGATTTCTTAAAAAAAACGAGTTTTTAGAAAATGTGATTTATTTCATAAATTGAATCAACAAAGTATGCACATTCTACGTCATAACGACTTTCTAAAGTTTGCGCATGCGTCCGGAAATAAGAAAAGCTTACTTCCGTCCATTTTTTAAAATCAAAGCTTCTAGAAGGTTTACATGATTTCTTAAAAACCACGAGTTTTTAGAAAATGTGATTTATTTCATAAATGGAATCAACAAAGTATGCACATTCTAAGTCATATCAACTTTCTATAGGTTGCGCATGCGTCCAGAAATAAGAAAAGCTTACTTCCCCTCGTTTTTTAAAGTCACAGCTTCTAGAAGGTTTACATGATTTCTTAAAAAACATGACTTTTTTGGAAAATGTGATTTATATCATCAATTGAATCAACAAACTATGCACATTCTACGTAATAACGAATTTCTATAGTTTGCAATTGCGTCCGGAAATAAGAAAAGCTTACTTCCCCCCCGTTTTTAAAATCACAGCTTCTAGAACGTTTACATGATTTCTTAAAAAACACGAGTTTTCAGAAAATGTCATTTATTTCATAAATGGAATAAAAAACATATGGACATTCTATGTCATAACGACTTTGTATAGTTTACGCGTGCGCAAACTATGCACATTCTAGGTAATAACAACTGTCTATAGTTTGCGCATGCGTCCGGAAATAAGAAAAGCTAGCTTCCCCCCTTTTTTTAAATTCATAGCTTCTAGAAGGTTTACATGATTTCTTAAAAAACACAAGTTTTTAGAAAATGTTATTTATTTCATAAATGGAATCAACAAATTATGCACATTCTACGTCATAACGACTTTCTATAGTTTGCGCATGCGTCTAGAAATAAGAAAAGTTTACTTCCCCCCTTTTTTTCAATTCATAGCTTCTAGATGGTTTACATGATTTCTTAAAAAAGACGAGTTTTTAGAAAATGTGATTTATTTCATAAATGGAATAAACAAAGTATGCACATTCTACGTCATAACAACTTTCTATAGTTTGCACATGCGTCCGGAAATAAGAAAAGTTTACTTCCCCCCATTTTTTAAAATCACACCTTCTAGAAGGTTTACATGATTTCTTAATAAACACGAGTATTTAGAAAATGTGATTTATTTCATAAATGGAATCAACAAACTATGCAGATTCTACGTAATAACGACTTTCTATAGTTTGCACATGCGTCCGGGAATAAGAAAAGCTTACTTCCCCCTGGTTTTTAAAATCACACCTTCTAGAAGGTTTACATGATTTCTTAAAAAAACATGAGTTTTTAGAAAATGTCATTTGTTTCATAAATGGAATCAACAAAGTATGAACAAACTATGTCATAACGACTTTGTATAGTTTGTGCATGCGCAAACTATGCACATTCTAAGTCATAACGACTTTCTATAGTTTGCGCATGCGTCCAGAAATAAGAAAAGTTTACTTCCCCCCTTTTTTTCAATTCATAGCTTCTAGAAGGTTTACATGATTTCTTAAAAAAGACGAGTTTTTAGAAAATGTGATTTATTTCATAAATGGAATAAACAAAGTATGCACATTCTACGTCATAACGACTTTCTATAGTTTGCGCATGTGTCCGGAAATAAGAAAAGCTTACTTCCCCCCGTTTTTTAAAATCACAGCTTCTAGAAGGTTTACATGATTTCTCAAAAAACACGATTTTTTAGAAAATGTGATTTATTTCATAAATGGAATCAACAAAGTATGCACATTCTACGTCATAACGATTTTCTATAGTTTGCGCATGTGTATGGAAATAAGAAAAGTTTACTTCCCCCCTTTTTTTAAATTCACGCTTCTAGAAGGTTTACATGATTTCTTAAAAAACACGAGTTTTTAGAAAATGTGATTTATTTCATAAATGGAATAAACAAAGTATGCACATTCTACGTCATAACGACTTTCTATAGTTTGCGCATGCGTCCGGAAATAAGAAAAGCTTACTTCCCCCCGTTTTTTAAAATCACAGCTTCTAGAATGTTTACATGATTTCTTTAAAAAAACGAGTTTTTAAAAAATGTGATTTATTTCGTAAAAGGAATCAACAAAGTATGCACATTCTACGTCATAACGACTTTGTATAGTTTGCACATGCGTATGGAAATAAGAAAAGCTTACTTCCCCCGTATCTTAAAATCACAGCTTCTAGAAGGTTTACATAATTTCTTAAAAAACACGAATTTTTAGAAAATGTGATTTATTTCATCAATGGAATCAACAAACTATGCACATTCTAAATAATAACAACGTTCTATAGTTTGCGAATGCGTCCGGAAATAAGAAAAGCTTACTTTCCCCCGGTTTTTAAAATCACAGCTTCTAGAAGATTTACATGATTTCATAAAAAACATGAGTTTTTAGAAAATGTCATTTATTTCATAAATGGAATAAACAAAGTATGTACATTCTACGTCATAACGACTTTCTATTGTTTGCGCATGCGTCCGGAAATAAGAAAAGCTTACTTCCCCGCGTTTTTTAAAATCACAACTTCTAGAAGGTTTACATGATTTCTTAAAAAACATGAGTTTTTAGAAAATGTGATTTATTTCATAAATGGAATCATCAAAGTATGCACCTTCTACGTCATAACGACTTTCTATAGTTTGCGCATGTTTCCAAAAATAAGAAAAGCTTACTTCCCCCCGTTTTTTAAAATCACAGCTTCTAGAAGGTTTACATGATTTCTTTAAAAAAATGAGTTTTTAGAAAATGTGATTTATTTCATAAAAGGAATCAACAAAGTATGCATATTCTATGTCATAACGACTTTCTATAGTTTGCGCATGTGTATGGAAATAAGAAAATCTTACTTCCCCCCTTTTTTTAAAATCACAGCTTCTAGAAGGTTTCGATGATTTCTTAAAAAACATGAGTTTTTAGAAAATGTGATTTATTTCATAAATGGAATCAACAAAGTATGCACATTCTAAGTCATAACGACTTTCTATAGTTTGTGCATGCGTCCGGAAATAAGAAAAGCTTACTTCCCCCCGTTTTTTAAAATCACAGCTTCTAGAAGGTTTACATGATTTCTCAAAAAACACGAGTTTTTAGAAAATGTGATTTATTTCATCAATGGAATCAACAAACTATGCACATGCTACGTAATAACGACTTTCTATAGTTTGCGAATGCGTCAAGAAATAAGAAAAGTTTACCTCCCCCCGGTTTTTAAAATCACAGCTTCTCGAAGGTTTACATTATTTCTTACAAAACACAAGTTTTTAGAAAATTTCATTTATTTCATAAATGGAATCAAAAAAGTATGAAAATTCTATGTCATAACGACTTTGTATAGTTTGCGCGTGCGCAAACTATGCACATTCTAGGTAATAACAACTTTCTATAGTTTGCGCATGCGTCCAGAAATAAGAAAAGTTTAATCCCCCCTTTTTTTAAATTCACAGCTTCTAGAAGGTTTACATGATTTCTTAAAAAACACGAGTTTTTACAAGATGTGATTTATTTCATAAATGGAATCAACAAAGTATGCACATTCTATGTCATAACGACTTTCTATAGTTTGCGCATGCGTCCGGAAATAAGAAAAGCTTACTTCCCCCCGTTTTTTAAAATCACAGCTTCTAGAAGGTTTACATGATTTCTTAAAAAAATCGTGTTTTTAGAAAATATGATTTATTTTATAAAAGGAATCAATAAAGTATGCACATTCTACATAATAACGACTTTCTATAGTTTGCGCATGCGTATGGAAATAAGAAAAGCTTACTTGCCACCGTTTTTTAAAATCACAGCTTCTAGAAGGTTTACATGATTTCTTAAAAAACACGAGTTTTTAGAAAATGTCATTTATTTAATAAATGGAATAAAAAAAGTATGCACATTCTACGTAATAACAACTTTCTATAGTTTTTGCATGCGTCCAGAAATAAGAAAAGCTAACTTCCCCCTGTTTGTTAGAATCACAGCTTCTAGAAGGTTTACATGATTTCTTAACAAACATGAGTTTTTAGAAAATGTCATTTATTTCATAAATGGAATTAACAAAGTATGCACATTCTATGTCATAACGACTTTCTATATTTTGCGCATGCGCAAACTATGCACATTCTACGTACTAACGACTTTCTATAGTTTGCGTATTCGTCCGGAAATAAGAAAAGCTTACTTCACCCTGTTTTTTAAAATCACAACTTCTAGAAGGTTTACATGATTTCTTAAAAAACACGAGTTTTTAGAAAATGTGATATATTTCAAAAATGGAATCAACAAAGTATGCACATTCTACATCATAATGACTTTCTATAGTTTGCGCATGTGTCCGGAAATAAGAAAAGCTTACTTCCCCCCATTTTTTAAAATCACAGCTTCTAGATGATTTACATGATTTCTTAAAAATCACGAGTTTTTAGAAAATGTGATTTGTTTCATAAATGGAATCATCAAAGTATGAACAAACTATGTCATAACGACTTTCTAACGTTTGCGAATGCGCAAACTATGCACATTCTACGTAATAACGACTTTCTATAGTTTGCGCATGCGTCCGGAAATAAGAAAAGCTTACTTCCCCCCATTTTTAAAAATCACAGCTTTTAGAAGGTTTACATGATTTCTTAATAAACACGAGTTTTTAGAAAATGTGATTTATTTAATCAATGGAATCAACAAACTATGCACATTCTACGTAATAACGACTTTCTATAGTTTCCGCATGCGTCTGGAAATAAGAAAAGCTTACTTCCCCCCTTTTTTTAAATTCACAGCTTCTAGAAGGTTTACATGATTTCTTAAAAAACACGAGTTTTTAGAAAATGTGATTTATTTCATAAATGGAATCAACAAAGTATGCACATTCTATGTCATAACGACTTTGTATGGTTTGGGCATGCGCAAACTATGCACATTCTACGTATTAACGACTTTCTATAGTTTGCGTATTCATCCGGAAATAAGAAAAGCTTACTTCAACCCGTTTTTTAAAATCACAACTTCTAGAACGTTTACATGATTTCTTAAAAAACACGAGTTTTTAGAAAATTTGATTTATTTCATAAATGGAATCAACAAAGTATGCACATTCTATGTCATAACATTTTTGTATGGTTTGCGCATGCATCCAGAAATAAGAAAAGCTTACTTCCGCCAGGTTTTTAAAATCACAGCTTTTAGAAGGTTTACATGATTTCTTAAAAAACATGAGTTTTTAGAAAATGTGATTTATTTCATCAATGGAATCAACAAACTATGCACATTCTACCTAATAACGACTTTCTATAGTTTGCGAATGCGTCCGAAAATATGAAAAGATTACTTCCCCCCATTTTTTAAAATCACAGCTTCTAGAATGTTTACATGATTTCTTAAAAACATGAGTTTTTAGAAAATGTCATTTATTTCATAAATTGAATCAACAAAATATGAACATTCTATGTCATAACAACTTTCTATAGTTTGCGCATGCGCAAACTATGCACATTCTATGTAATAACGACTTTCTATAGTTTGCGCATGCGTCCGGAAATAATAAAAGCTTACTTCCCCCCGTTTTTTAAAATCACAGCTTCTAGAAGGTTTAAATGATTTCTTAAAAAACACGAGTTTTTAGAAAATGTGATTTATTTAATCAATGGAATCAACAAACTATGCACATTATATGTAATAACGACTTTCTATAGTTTGTGCATGCGTCCGAAAATAAGAAAAGCCTAATTTCCCCCCTTTTTTAAATTCACAGCTTCTAGAAGGTTTACATCATTTCTTAAAAAAAACCAGTTTTTAGAAAATGTGATTTGTTTCATAAATGGAATCAACAAAGTATGCACATTCTACGTCATAACGACTTTCTATAGTTTGCGCATGCGTCCGAAAATAAGAAAAGCTTACTTCCCCCCGTTTTTTAAAATCACAGCATCTAGAAGGATTACATGATTTCTTAAAAAACATGAGTTTTTTGAAAATGTGATTTATTTCATAAATGGAATCAACAAAGTATGCACATTCTAAGTCATAACGACTTTCTATATATTGCGCATGCGTCCGGAAATAAGAAAAGCTTACTTCCCCCGGTTTCTTAAAATCACAGCTTCTACAAGGATTACATGATTTCTTAAAAAACATGAGTTTTACGAACATGTGATTTATTTCATAAATGGAATCAACAAAGTATGCACATTCTATGTCATAACGACTTTCTATAGTTTGCGCATGCGCAAACTAAGCACATTCTACGTACTAACGACTTTCTATAGTTTGCATATGCGTCCATAAATAAGAAAAGCTTACTTCACCCCGTTTTTTAAAATCACAACTTCTAGAAGGTTTACATGATTTCTTAAAAAACACGAGTGTTTAGAAAATGTGATTTATTTCATAAATGGAATCAACAAAGTATGCACATTTTATGTCATAACGACTTTGTATGGTTTGGGCATGCGCAAACTATGCACATTCTACGTATTAACGACTTTCTATAGTTTGCGTATTCATCCGGAAATAAGAAAAGCTTACTTCAACCCGTTTTTTAAAATCACAACTTCTAGAAGGTTTACATGATTTCTTAAAAAACACGAGTTTTTAGAAAATTTGATTTATTTCATAAATGGAATCAACAAAGTATGCACATTCTATGTCATAACATTTTTGTATGGTTTGCGCATGCATCCAGAAATAAGAAAAGCTTACTTCCGCCAGGTTTTTAAAATCACAGCTTTTAGAAGGTTTACATGATTTCTTAAAAAACATGAGTTTTTAGAAAATGTGATTTATTTCATCAATGGAATCAACAAACTATGCACATTCTACCTAATAACGACTTTCTATAGTTTGCGAATGCGTCCGAAAATATGAAAAGATTACTTCCCCCCGTTTTTTAAAATCACAGCTTCTAGAATGTTTACATGATTTATTAAAAACATGAGTTTTTAGAAAATGTCATTTATTTCATAAATTGAATCAACAAAGTATGAACATTCTATGTCAGAACAACTTTGTATAGTTTGCGCATGCGCAAACTATACACATTCTATGTAATAACGACTTTCTATAGTTTGCGCATGCGTCCAGAAATAATAAAAGCTTACTTCCTCCCGTTTTTTAAAATCACAGCTTCTAGAAGGTTTACATGATTTCTTAAAAAACACGATTTTTTAGAAAATGTGATTTATTTAATCAATGGAATCAACAAAATATGCACATTATACGTAATAACGACTTTCTATAGTTTGCGCATGCGTCCGAAAATAAGAAAAGCTTACTTTCCCCCTTTTTTTAAATTCATAGCTTCTAGAAGGTTTACATGATTTCTTAAAAAACACCAGTTTTTAGAAAATGTGATTTATTTCATAAATGGAATCAACAAAGTATGCACATTCTACGTCATAACGACTTTCTATAGTTTGCGCATGCGTCCGGAAATAAGAAAAGCTTACTTCCCCCCGTTTTTTAAAATCACAGCATCTAGAAGGATTACATGATTTCTTAAAAAACATGAGTTTTTTGAAAATGTGATTTATTTCATAAATGGAATCAACAAAGTATGCACATTCTAAGTCATAACGACTTTCTATATATTGCGCATGCGTCCGGAAATAAGAAAAGCTTACTTCCCCTCATTTTTTAAAATCACAGCTTCTAGAAGGATTACATGATTTCTTAAAAAACATGAGTTTTACGAACATGCGATTTATTTCATAAATGGAATCAACAAAGTATGCACATTCTATGTCATAACGACTTTGTATGGTTTGCGCATGCGCAAACTATGCACATTCTTCGTAATAACGACTTTCTATAGTTTGCGCATGTGTCCAGAAATAAGAAAAGCTTACTTCCGCCAGTTTTTTAAAATCACAGCTTCTAGAAGGTTTACATGATTTCTTAAAAAACACGATTTTTTAGAAAATGTGATGTATTTCATAAATGGAATCAACAAAGTATGTACATTCTATGTCATCACGAATTTCTATAGTTTGCGCATGCGCAAACTAAGCACATTCTACGTACTAACAACTTTCTATAGTTTGCGTATGCGTCCATAAATAAGAAAAGCTTACTTCACCCCGTTTTTTAAAATCACAACTTCTAGAAGGTTTACATGATTTCTTAAAAAACACGAGTTTTTAGAAAATGTGATTTATTTCATAAATGGAATCAACAAAGTATGCAAATTTTATTTCATAACGACTTTGTATGGTCTGCGCATGCGCAAACTATGCACATTCTACGTAATAACGACTTTCTATAGTTTGCGCATGTGTCCGGAAATAAGAAAAGCTTACTTCCGCCCGTTTTTTAAAATCACAGCTTCTAGAAGGTTTATATGATTTCTTAAAAAACACGAGTTTTTAGAAAATGTGATGTATTTCATAAATGGAATCAACAAAGTATGCTCATTCTACGTCATAACGACTTTCTATAGTTTGAGCATGCGTCCGTAAATAAGAAAAGCTTACTTCCCCCCATTTTTTAAAATCATAGCTTCTAGAAGGTTTACATGATTTCTTAATAAACACGAGTTTTTAGAAAATGTGATTTATTTAATCAATGGAATCAACAAACTATGCACATTCTACGTAATAACGACTTTCTATAGTTTGCACATGCGTCCGGAAATAAGAAAAGTTTACTTCCCCCCGTTTTTTAAAATCACAGCTTCTAGAAGGTTTACATGATTTCTTAATAAACACGAGTTTTTAGAAAATGTGATTTATTTAATCAATGGAATCAACAAACTATGCACATTCTACGTAATAATGACTTTCTATAGTTTACGCATGCGTCCAGAAATATGAAAAGCTTACTTCCCCCCCTTTTTTTAAATTCACAACTTCCAGAAGGTTTACATGATCTCCTAAAAAACATGAGTTTTTAGAAAATGTGATTTATTTCATCAATGAATTCAACAAACTATGCACATTCTACATAATAACGACTTTGTATAGTTTGCAAATGCGTCCGGAAATAAGAAATAGGTTACTTCCCCCCGGTTTTTAAAATCACAGCTTCTAGAAGGTTTACATGATTTCTTAAAAAAGACGAGTTTTTAGAAAATGTCATTTATTTCATAAATGGAATAAAAAAAGTATGAACATTCTATGTCATAACGACTTTGTATAGTTTGCGCATGCGCAAACTATGCACATTCTAGGTAATAACGACTTTCAATAGTTTGCGCATGCTTCCGGAAATAAGAAAAGCTTACTTCCCCCCTTTTTTTAAATTCACAGCTTCTAGAAGGTTTACATGATTTCTTAAAAAACATGAGTTTTTAGAAAATCTGATTTATTTCATAGATGGAATCAACAAAGTATGCACATTCTACGTCATAACGACTTTCTATAGTTTGCGCATGCGTCCGGAAATAAGAAAATCTTACTTCCCCCGTTTTTTTAAAATCACAGCTTCTAGAAGGTTTACATGATTTCTTAATAAACACGAGTTTTTAGAAAATGTGATTTATTTAATCAATGGAATCAACAAACTATGCACATTCTATGTAATAACGACATTCTATAGTTTGCGCATGCATCCAGAAATAAGAAAAAGGTTACTTCCCCCCGGTTTTTAAAATCACAACTTCTAGAATGTTTACATGATTTCTTAAAAAACACGAGTTTTTAGAAAATGTCATTTATTTCAAAAATGGAATCAAAAAAGTATGAACATTCTATGTCATAACGACTTTGTATAGTTTGTGCATGCGCAAACTATGCACATTCTAGGTAATAACGACTTTCTATAGTTTGCGCATGCGTCCGGAAATAAGAAAAGATTACTTCCCCCCTTTTTTTAAATTCACGGCTTCTATAAGGTTTACATGATTTCTTAAAAAACACGAGTTTTTAGAAAATGTGATTTATTTCATAAATGGAATCAACAAAGTATGCACATTCTACGTCATAACAACTTTCTATAGTTTGCGCATGCGTCCGGAAATAAGAAAAGCTTACTTCACCTGTTTTTTTAAATTCACAGCTTCTCGAAGGTTTATATGATTTCTTAAAAAACACGAGTTTTTAGAAAATGTGATTTATTTCATAAATGGAATCAACAAAGTATGCACATTCTACGTCAAAACGACTTTCTATAGTTTGCGCATGCGTCCGGAAATAAGAAAAGTTTACTTCCCCCCTTTTTTTAAAATCACAGCTTCTAGGAGGCTTCCATGATTTCTTAAAAAAAATGGGTTTTTAGAAAATGTGATTTATTTCATAAATGGAACCAACAAAGTATGCACATTCTACGTCATAACGACTTTCTATAGTTTGCGCATGCGTCCGGAAATAAGAAAAGCTTACTTCCCCCCATTTTTTAAAATCACAGCATCTAGAAGGTTTACATGATTTCTTTAAAAAAATGAGTTTTTAGAAAATATGATTTATTTCATAAAAGGAATCAACAAAGTATGCACATTCTACGTCATAATGTCATTCTATAGTTTGCGCATGCGTATGGAAATAAGAAAAGCTTACTTCCCCCTTTTTTTAAAATCACAGCTTCTACAAGGTTTACATGATTTCTTAAAAAACACGAGTTTTTAGAAAATGTGATTTATTTCATAAATGGAATCAACAAAGTATGCACATTCTAAGTCATAACGAGTTTCTATAGTTTGTGCATGCGTCCGGAAATAAGAAAAGCTTACTTCCCCCCGTTTTTTAAAGTCACGGCTTCAAGAAGGTTTACATAATTTCTTAAAAAACACGAGTTTGTAGAAAATGTGATTTATTTCATCAATGGAATCAACAAACTATGCACATTCTACGTAATAACGACTTTCTATAGTTTGCGAATGCGTCCGGAAATATGAAAAGCTTACTTCCCCCCGGTTTTTAAAATCACAGCTTCTAGAAGGTTTACATGATTTCTTAAAAAACACGAGTTTTTAGAAAATGTCATTTATTTCATAAATGGAATCAAAAAAGTATGAACATTCTATGTCATAACGACTTTGTATAGTTTGCGCATGCGCAAACTATGCACATTCTAGGTAATAACGACTTTCTATAGTTTGCGCATGCGTCCGGAAATAAGAAAAGCTTACTTCCCCCCTTTTTTTAAATTCACAGATTCTAGAAGGTTTACATGATTTCTTAGAAAACACGAGTTTTTATAAAATGTAATTTATTTCATAAATGGAATAAAAAAAGTATGAACATTCTATGTCATAACGACTTTGTATAGTTTGCGCATGCGCAAACTATGCACATTCTAGGTAATAACGACTTTCTATAGTTTGCGCATGCGTCCGGAAATAAGAAAAGCTTACTTCCCCCCTTTTTTTAAATTCACAGCTTCTAGAAGATTTAAATGATTTCTTAAAAAACATGAGTTTTTATAAAATGTCATTTATTTCTTAAATGGAATCAAAAAAGTATGAACATTCTATGTCATAACGACTTTGTATAGTTTGCGCATGCGCAAACTGTGCACATTCTAGGTAATAACGACTTTCTATACTTTGCGCATGCGTGCAGAAATAAGAAAATCTTACTTCCCCCCTTTTTTTAAATTGACAGCTTCTAGAAGGTTTACATGATTTCTTAAAAAACATGAGTTTTTGGAAAATGTCATTTATTTCATAAATGGAGTAAAAAAAGTATGAACATTCTATGTCATAACGACTTTGTATAGTTTGCGCATGCGCAAACTATGCACATTCTATGTAATAACGACTTTCTATAGTTTGCGCATGCGTCCGGAAATAAGAAAAGCTTAATGCGCAAACTATGCACATTCTAGGTAATAACGACTTTCTATAGTTTGCGCATGCGTCCGGAAATAAGAAAAGCTTACTTCCCCCCTTTTTTTAAATTCACAGCTTCTAGAAGGTTTACATGATTTCTTAAAAAACACGAGTTTTTATAAAATGTCATTTATTTCTTAAATGGAATAAAAAAAGTATGAACATTCTATGTCATAACGACTTTGTATAGTTTGCGCATGCGCAAACTATGCACATTCTAGGTAATAACGACTTTCTATAGTTTGCGCATGCGTCCGGAAATAAGAAAAGCTTACTTTCCCCCTTTTTTTAAATTCACAGCTTCTAGAAGGTTTACATGATTTCTTAAAAAACATGAGTTTTTAGAGAATGTGATTTGTTTCATAAATGGAATCAACAAAGTATGCACATTCTACGTCATAACGACTTTCTATAGTTTGCGCATGCGTCCGGAAATAAGAAAAGCTTACTTCCCCCCGTTTTCTAAAATCACAGCTTCTAGAAGGATTACATGATTTCTTAAAAAACACGAGTTTTTAGAAAATGTGTTGTATTTCATAAATGGAATCAACAAAGTATGCACATTCTATGTCATAACGACTTTGTATGGTTTGCGCATGCGAAAACTATGCACATTCTATGTAATAACGACCTTCTATAGTTTGCACATGAGTCCGGAAATAAGAAAAGCTTACTTCCCCCCTTTTTTTAAATTCACAGCTTCTAGAAGCTTTACATGATTTCTTAAAAAACACGAGTTTTTAGAAAATGTGATTTATTTCATTAATGGAATCAAGAAAGTATGCACATTCTACGTCATAACGACTTTCTATAGTTTGCGCATGCGTCTCGAAATAAGAAAAGCTTACTTCCCCCCATTTTTTAAAATCACAGCTTCTAGAAGGTTTACATGATTTCTTAATAAACACGAGTTTCTAGAAAATGTGATTTATTTAATCAATGGAATCAACAAACTATGCACATTCTACGTAATAACGACTTTCTATAGTTTGCACTTGCGTCCGGAAATAAGAAAAGCTTACTTCCCCCCGTTTTTTAAAATCACAGCTTCTAGAAGGTTTACATGATTTTCTTATAAAAACACGAGTTTTTAGAAAATGTCATTTGTTTCATATATGGAATCAACAAAGTATGAACAAACTATGTCATAACGACTTTGTATCATTTGCGCATGCGCAAACTATGCACATTCTACGTAATAATGACTTTCTATAGTTTGCGTATGCGTCTGGAAATAAGAAAAGCATACTTCCCCCCATTTTTTAAAATCACAGCTTCTAGAAGGTTTACATGATTTCTTAATAAACACGAGTTTTTAGAAAATGTGATTCATTTAATCAATGGAATCAACAAACTATGCTTATTCTACGTAATAACGGCTTTCTATAGTTTGCGCATGCGTCCGGAAATAAGAAAAGCTTACTTCCCCCCTTTTTTTAAATTCACGGCTTCTAGAAGGTTTACATGATTTCTTAAAAAACATGAGTTTTTAGAAAATGTGATTTATTTCATCAATGGAATCAACAAACTATACACATTCTACGTAATAACGACTTTCTATAGTTTGCGAATGCGTCCGGAAATAAGAAAAGCTTACTTCCCTCCGGTTTTTAAAATCACAGCTTCTAGAAGGTTTACATGATTTCTTAAAAAACACGAATTTTTAGAAAATGTCATTTATTTCATAAATGGAATAAAAAAAGTATGAACATTCTATGTCATAACGACTTTGTATAATTTGCGCATGCGCAAACTATGCACATTCTAGGTAATAACGACTTTCTATAGTTTGCGCATGCGTCCGGAAATAAGAAAAGCTTACTTCCCCCCTTTTTTTAAATTCACAGCTTCTAGAAGGTTTACATGATTTCTTAAAAAACACGAGTTTTTATAAAATGTCATTTATTTCTTAAATGGAATAAAAAAAGTATGAACATTCTATGTCATAACGACTTTGTATAGTTTGCGCATGCACAAACTGTGCACATTCTAGGTAATAACGACTTTCTATAGTTTGCGCATGCGTCCGGAAATAAGAAAAGCTTACTTTCCCCCTTTTTTTAAATTCACAGCTTCTAGAAGGTTTACATGATTTCTTAAAAAACATGAGTTTTTAGAGGATGTGATTTGTTTCATAAATGGAATCAACAAAGTATGCACATTCTACGTCATAACGACTTTCTATAGTTTGCGCATGCGTCCGGAAATAAGAAAAGCTTACTTCCCCCCGTTTTCTAAAATCACAGCTTCTAGAAGGATTACATGATTTCTTAAAAAACACGAGTTTTTAGAAAATGTGGTGTATTTCATAAATGGAATCAACAAAGTATGCACATTCTATGTCATAACGACTTTGTATGGTTTGCGCATGCGAAAACTATGCACATTCTATGTAATAACGACCTTCTATAGTTTGCACATGCGTCCGGAAATAAGAAAAGCTTACTTCCCCCCTTTTTTTAAATTCACAGCTTCTAGAAGCTTTACATGATTTCTTAAAAAACACGAGTTTTTAGAAAATGTGATTTATTTCATTAATGGAATCAAGAAAGTATGCACATTCTACGTCATAACGACTTTCTATAGTTTGCGCATGCGTCTCGAAATAAGAAAAGCTTACTTCCCCCCATTTTTTAAAATCACAGCTTCTAGAAGGTTTACATGATTTCTTAATAAACACGAGTTTCTAGAAAATGTGATTTATTTAATCAATGGAATCAACAAACTATGCACATTCTACGTAATAACGACTTTCTATAGTTTGCACTTGCGTCCGGAAATAAGAAAAGCTTACTTCGCCCCGTTTTTTAAAATCACAACTTCTAGAAGGTTTACATGATTTTCTTATCAAAACACGAGTTTTTAGAAAATGTCATTTGTTTCATATATGGAATCAACAAAGTATGAACAAACTATGTCATAACGACTTTGTATCATTTGCGCATGCGCAAACTATGCACATTCTACGTAATAATGACTTTCTATAGTTTGCGTATGCGTCTGGAAATAAGAAAAGCATACTTCCCCCCATTTTTTAAAATCACAGCTTCTAGAAGGTTTACATGATTTCTTAATAAACACGAGTTTTTAGAAAATGTGATTCATTTAATCAATGGAATCAACAAACTATGCTTATTCTACGTAATAACGGCTTTCTATAGTTTGCGCATGCGTCCGGAAATAAGAAAAGCTTACTTCCCCCCTTTTTTTAAATTCACGGCTTCTAGAAGGTTTACATGATTTCTTAAAAAACATGAGTTTTTAGAAAATGTGATTTATTTCATCAATGGAATCAACAAACTATACACATTCTACGTAATAAAGACTTTCTATAGTTTGCGAATGCGTCCGGAAATAAGAAAAGCTTACTTCCCTCCGGTTTTTAAAATCACAGCTTCTAGAAGGTTTACCTGATTTCTTAAAAAAAACGAGTTTTTAGAAAATGTGATTTATTTCATAAAATGAATCAACAAAGTATGCACATTCTAGGTCATAACGACTTTGTATAGTTTGCGCATGTGCAAACTATGCAAATTCTAGGTAGTAACGACTCTCTACAGTTTGTGCATGCGTCCGGAAATAAGAAAAGCTTACTTCCCCCCTTTTTTTAAATTCACAGCTTCTAGAAGGTTTACATGATTTCTTTAAAAACATGATTTTTTACAAAATGTGATTTATTTCATAAATGGAATCAATAAAGTATGCACATTCTATGTCATAACGACTTTGTATGGTTTGGGCATGTGCAAAATATGCACATTCTACGTAATAACGACTTTCTATAGTTTGCGCATGCGTCCGGAAATAAGAAAAGCTTACTTCCTCCCATTTTTAAAAATCACAGCTTCTAGAAGGTTTACATGATTTCTTAATAAAAATGAATTTTTAGAAAATGCGATTTATTTAATCAATGGAATCAACAAACTATGCACATTCTTCGTAATAACGACTTTCTATAGTTTGCGTATGCATCCGGAAATAAGAAAAACTTACTTCCCCCCTTTTTTTAAATTCACAGCTTCTAGAAGGTTTACATGATTTCTTAAAAAACATGAGTTTTTAGAAAATGTGATTTATTTCATCAATGGAATCAACAAACTATGCACATTCTACGTACTAACGAGTTTCTATAGTTTTCGAATGCGTCCGGAAATAAGAACAGCTTACTTCCCTACGGTTTTTAAAATCACAGCTTCTAGAAGGTTTACATGATTTCTTCAAAAACACGAATTTTTGGAAAATGTCATTTATGTCATAAATGGAATCAAAAAAGTATGAACATTCTATGTCATAACGACTTTGTATAGTTTGCGCATGTGCAAGCTATGCACATTCTATGTAATAACGACTTTCTATAGTTTGTGCATGCGTCTGGTAATCAGAAAAGCTTACTTCCCCCCTTTTTTTCAATTCACAGCTTCTAGAAGGTTTACATGATTTCTTAAAAAACACGAGTTTTTAGAAAATGTGATTTTTTCATAAATGGAATAAAAAAAGTATGCACTTTCCACGTCATAACGACTTTCTATAGTTTGCACATGCGTCCGAAAATAAGAAAAGCTTACTTCCCTCCGTTTTTTAAAATCAGAGCTTCTAGAAGGTTTACATGATTTCTTAAAAAACCATGAGTTTTTAGAAAATGTCATTTATTTCATAAATGGAATCAACAAAGTATGAACATATGATGTCATAACAACTTTGCATAGTTTTCACATGCGAAAACTATGCACATTCTATGTAATAACGACTTTCTATAGTTTGCACATGCGTCGGGAAATAAGAAAAGCTTACTTCTCCCCTTTTTTTAAATTCACAGCTTCTAGAAGGTTTACATGATTTCTTAAAAAAACACGAGTTTTTAGAAAATGTGATTTATTTCATAAATGGAATCAAGAAAGTATGCACATTCTACGTCATAACGACTTTCTATAGTTTGCGCATGCGTCCGGAAATAACAAAAGCTTACTTCCCCCCATTTTTTAAAATCACAGCTTCTAGAAGGTTTACATGATTTCTTAATAAACAAGAGTTTTTAGAAAATGTGATTTATTTAATCAACGGAATCAAGAAAGTATGCACATTCTACGTAATAACGACTTTCTATAGTTCGCACATGCCTTCGGAAATAAGAAAAGCTTACTTCCCCCCATTTTTTAAAATTACAGCTTCTAGAAGGTTTACATGATTTTCTTAAAAAAACACGAGTTTTTAGAAAATGTCATTTGTTTCATAAATGGAATCAACAAAGTATGAACAAAATATGTCATAACGACTTTGTATCGTTTGCGCATGCGCAAACTATGCACATTCTACGTAATAACGACTTTCTATAGTTTGCGCATGCGTCCGGAAATAAGAAAAGCTTACTTCCCCCCATTTTTTAAAATCACAGCTTCTAGAAGGTTTACATGATTTCTTAATAAACATGAGTTTTTAGAAAATGTGATTTATTTCATCAATGGAATCAACAAACTATGCACATTCTACGTAATAACGTCTTTCTATAGTTTGTGAATGCGTCCAGAAATAAGAAAAGCTTACTTCCCCCCTTTTTTTAAAATCACAGCTTCTACAAGGTTTACATGATTTCTTAAAAAACACGAGTTTTTAGAAAATGTGATTTATTTCATAAGTGGAATCAACAAAGTATGCACATTCTAAGTCATAACGAGTTTCTATAGTTTGCGCATGCATCCGGAAATAAGAAAAGCTTACTTCCCCCCGTTTTTTAAAGTCACAGCTTCTAGAAGGTTTACATGATTTCTCAAAAAACACGAGTTTTTAGAAAATGTGATTTATTTCATAAAATAAATGAACCAAGTATGCACATTCTATGTCATAACGACTTTAAATAGTTTGCGCATGCGTCCGGAAATAAGAAAAGCTTACTTCCCCTCGTTTTTTAAAGTCACAGCTTCTAGAATGTTTACATGATTTCCTAGAAAACACGAGTTTTTAGAAAATATCATTTATTTCATAAATGGAATCAACAAAGTATGAGAATTCTATGTCATAACGACTTTGTATAGTTTGCGCATGCGCAAACTATGCACATTCTATGTAATAACGACTTTCTATAGTTTGCACATGCGTCTGGAAATAAGAAAAGCTTACTTCCCCCCTTTTTTTCAATTCACGGCTTCTAGAAGGTTTACATGATTTCTTAAAAAAAATGAGTTTTTAGAAAATGTGATTTATTTCATAAATGGAATAAAAAATGTATGCACTTTCTACGTCATAAAGACTTTCTATAGTTTGCGCATGCATCCGGAAATAAGAAAAGCTTACTTCCCCCCGTTTTTTAAAATCACGGCTTCTAGAAGGTTTACATGATTTCTTAAAAAACCATGAGTTTTTAGAAAATGTCATTTATTTCATAAATGGAATCAACAAAGTATGAACATACGATGTCATAACAACTTTGTATAGTTTGCACATGCGAAAACTATGCACATTCTATGTAATAACAACCTTCTATAGTTTGCACATGCGTCCGGAAATACGAAAAGCTTACTTCCCCCCTTTTTTTAAATTCACAGCTTCTAGAAGGTTTACATGATTTCTTAAAAAACAAGAGTTTTTAGAAAATGTGATTTATTTCATTAATGTTATCAAGAAAGTATGCACATTCTACGTCATAACGACTTTCTATAGTTTGCGCATGCGTCTCGAAATAAGAAAAGCTTACTTCCCCCCATTTTTTAAAATCACAGCTTCTAGACGGTTTACATGATTTCTTAATAAACACGAGTTTCTAGAAAATGTGATTTATTTAATCAATGGAATCAATAAACTATGCACATTCTACGTAATAACGACTTTCTTTAGTTTGCACTTGCGTTCGGAAATAAGAAAAGCTTACTTCCCCCTGTTTTTTAAAATCACAGCTTCTAGAAGGTTTACATGATTTTCTTAAAAAAACACGAGTTTTTAGAAAATGTTATTTGTTTCATATATGGAATCAACAAAGTATGGACAAACTATGTCGTAACGACTTTGTATCATTTGCGCATGCGCAAACTATGCACATTCTACGTAATAATGACTTTCTATAGTTTGCGTATGCGTCCCGAAATAAGAAAAGCATACTTCCCCCCATTTTTTAAAATCACAGCTTCTAGAAGGTTTACATGATTTCTTAATAAACACGAGTTTTTAGAAAATGTGATTTATTTAATCAATGGAATCAACAAACTATGCTTATTCTACGTAATAACGACTTTCTATAGTTTGCGCATGCGTCCAGAAATAAGAAAAGCTTACTTCCCCCCTTTTTTTAAATTCACGGCTTCTAGAAGGTTTACATGATTTCTTAAAAAAAACGAGTTTTTAGAAAATGTGATTTATTTCATAAAATGAATCAACAAAGTATGCACATTCTACGTCATAACGACTTTGTATAGTTTGCGCATGTGCAAAGTATGCACATTCTATGTAATAACGACCTTCTATAGTTTGCACATGCGTCCGGAAATACGAAAAGCTTACTTCCCCCCTTTTTTTAAATTCACAGCTTCTAGAAGGTTTACATGATTTCTTAAAAAACACGAGTTTTTACAAAATGTGATTTATTACATAAATGGAATCAACAAAGTATGCACATTCTATGTCATAACGACTTTGTATGGTTTGGGCATGTGCAAAATATGCACATTCTATGTAATAACGACTTTCTATAGTTTGCGCATGCGTCCGGAAATAAGAAAAGCTTACTTCCCCCCATTTTTTAAAATCACAGCTTCTAGAAGGTTTACATGATTTCTTAATAAACATGAGTTTTTAGAAAATGTGATTTATTTGATCAATGGAATCAACAAGCTATGCACATTCTCCGTAATAACGACTTTCTATAGTTTGCGCATGTGTCCGGAAATAAGAAAAGCTTACTTCCCCCCTTTTTTTAAATTCACAGCTTCTAGAAGGTTTACATGATTTCTTAAAAAACATGAGTTTTTAGAAAATGTGATTTATTTCATCAATGGAATCAACAAACTATGCACATTCTACGTGATAACGACTTTCTATAGTTTTCGAATGCGTCCGGAAATAAGAACAGCTTACTTCCCTCCGGTTTTTAAAATCACAGCTTCTAGAAGGTTTACATGATTTCTTAAAAAACACGATTTTTTGGAAAATGTCATTTATTTCATAAATGCAATAAAAAAAGTATGAACATTCTATGTCATAACGACTTTGTATAGTTTGCGCATGCGCAAGCTATTCACATTCTATGTAATAACGACTTTCTATAGTTTGCACATGCGTCTGGAAATAAGAAAAGCTTACTTCCCCCCTTTTTTTCAATTCACAGCTTCTAGAAGGTTTACATGATTTCTTAAAAAACACGAGTTTTTAGAAAATGTGATTTATTTCATAAATGGAATCAAGAAAGTATGCACATTCTACGTCATAACGACTTTCTATAGTTTGCGCATGCATCCGGAAATAAGAAAAGCTTACTTCCCCCCATTTTTTAAAATCACTGCTTCTAAAAGGTTTACATGATTTCTTAATAAACACGAGTTTTTAGAAAATGTGATTTATTTAATCAATGGAATCAACAAAGTATGCACATTCTACGTAATAACGACTTTCTATAGTTCGCGCATGCCTTCGGAAATAAGAAAAGCTTACTTCCCCCCATTTTTTAAAATCACAGCTTCTAGAAGGTTTACATGATTTTCTTAAAAAAACAGGAGTTTTTAGAAAATGTCATTTGTTTCATAAATGGAATCAACAAAGTATGAACAAACTATGTCATAACGACTTTGTATCGTTTGCGCATGCGCAAACTATGCACATTCTACGTAATAACGTCTTTCTATAGTTTGCGCATGCGTCCGGAAATAAGAAAAGCTTACTCCCCCCCTTTTTTTAAAATCGCAGCCTCTAGAAGATTTACATGATTTCTTAAAAAACACGAGTTTTTAGAAAATGTGATTTATTTCATAAATGGAATCAACAAAGTATGCACATTCTAAGCCATAACGAGTTTCTATAGTTTGCGCATGTGTCCGGAAATAAGAAAAGCTTACTTCCCCGCGTTTTTTAAAGTCACAGCTTCTAGAAGGTTTACATGATTTCTCAAAAAACATGAGTTTTTAGAAAATGTGATTTATTTCATAAAATAAATGAACAAAGTATGCACATTCTACGTCATAACGACTTTATATAGTTTGCGCATGCGTCCGGAAATAAGAAAATCTTACTTCCCCCCATTTTTTAAAGTCACAGCTTCTAGAATGTTTACATGATTTCCTAGAAAACATGAGTTTTTAGAAAATATCATTTATTTCATAAATGGAATCAACAAAGTATGAGCATTCTATGTCATAACGACTTTGTATAGTTTGCGCATGTGCAAACTATGCACATTCTATGTAATAACGACTTTCTATAGTTTGCGCATGCGTCTGAAAATAAGAAAAGCTTACTTCCCCCCTTTTTTTCAATTCACAGCTTCTAGAAGGTTTACATGATTTCTTAAAAAACACGAGTTTTTAGAAAATGTGATTTATTTCATAAATGGAATAAAAAAAGTATGCACTTTCTACGTCATAACGACTTTCTATAGTTTGCGCATGCGTCCGGAAATAAGAAAAGCTTACTTCCCCCCGTTTTTTAAAATCACAGCTTCTAGAAGGTTTACATGATTTCTTAAAAAACCATGAGTTTTTAGAAAATGTCATTTATTTCATAAATGGAATCAACAAAGTATGAACATACGATGTCATAACAACTTTGTATAGTTTGCACATGCGAAAGCTATGCACATTCTATGTAATAACGACCTTCTATAGTTTGCACATTCGTCCGGAAATAAGAAAAGCTTACTTCCCCCCTTTTTTTAAATTCACAGCTTCTAGAAGGTTTACATGATTTCTTAAAAAACACGAGTTTTTAGAAAATGTGATTTATTTCATTAATGGAATCAAGAAAGTATTCACATTCTACGTCATAACGACATTCTATAGTTTGCGCATGCGTCTCGAAATAAGGAAAGCTTACTTCCCCCCATTTTTTAAAATCACAGCTTCTAGAAGGTTTACATGATTTCTTAATAAACACGAGTTTCTAGAAAATGTGATTTATTTAATCAATGGAATCAACAAACTATACACATTCTACGTTATAATGACTTTCTATAGTTTGCACTTGCTTTCAGAAATAAGAAAAGCTTACTTCCCCCTGTTTTTTAAAATCACAGCTTCTAGAAGGTTTACATGATTTTCTTAAAAAAACACGAGTTTTTAGAAAATGTCATTTGTTTCATATATGGAATCAACAAAGTATGAACAAACTATTTCATAACGACTTTGTATTGTTTGCGCATGCGCAAACTATGCACATTCTACGTAATAATGACTTTCTATAGTTTGCGTATGCGTCCGGAAATAAGAAAAGGATACTTCCCCCCATTTTTTAAAATCACAGCTTCTAGAAGGTTTACATGATTTCTTAATAAACACGAGTTTTTAGAAAATGTGATTTATTTAATCAATGGAATCAACAAACTATGCTTATTCTACGTAATACCGACTTTCTATAGTTTGCGCATGCGTCCGGAAATAAGAAAAGCTTACTTCCCCCCTTTTTTTAAATTCACAGCTTCTAGAAGGTTTACATGATTTCTTAAAAAACATGAGTTTTTAGAAAATGTGATTTATTTCATCAATGGAATCAACAAACTATGCACATTCTACGTAATAACGACTTTCTATAGTCTGCGAATGCGTCCGGAAATAAGAAAAGCTTACTTCCCTCCGGTTTTTAAAATCACAGCTTCTAGAAGGTTTACATGATTTCTTAAAAAACACGAATTTTTAGAAAATGTCATTTATTTCATAAATGGAATAAAAAAAGTATGAACATTCTATGTCATAACGACTTTGTATAATTTGCGCATGCGCAAACTATGCACATTCTAGGTAATAACGACTTTCTATAGTTTGCGCATGCGTCCGGAAATAAGAAAAGCTTACTTCCCCCCTTTTTTTAAATTCACAGCTTCTAGAAGGTTTACATGATTTCTTAAAAAAATGAGTTTTTAGAAAATGTGATTTATTTCATAAAATGAATCAACAAAGTATGCACATTCTATGTCATAACGACTTTGTATAGTTTGCGCATGTGCAAACTATGCAAATTCTAGGTAATAACGACTTTCTATAGTTTGCGCATGCTTCCGGAAATAAGAAAAGCTTACTTCCCCCCTTTTTTTAAATTCACAGCTTCTAGAAGGTTTACATGATTTCTTAAAAAACACGAGTTTTTACAAAATGTGATTTATTTCATAAATGGAATCAACAAAGTATGCACATTCTATGTCATAACGACTTTGTATGGTTTGGGCATGTGCAAAATATGCACATTCTACGTAATAACGACTTTCTATAGTTTGCGCATGCGTCCGGAAATAAGAAAAGCTTACTTCCCCCCATTTTTTAAAATCACAGCTTCTAGAAGGTTTACATGATTTCTTAATAAACACGAGTTTTTAGAAAATGTGATTTATTTTATCAATGGAATCAACAAACTATGCACATTCTCCGTAATAACGACTTTCTATAGTTTGCGCATGCATTCGGAAATAAGAAAAGCTTACTTCCCCCCTTTTTTTAAATTCACAGCTTCTAGAAGGTTTACATGATTTCTTAAAAAACATGAGTTTTTAGAAAATGTGATTTATTTCATCAATGGAATCAACAAACTATGCACATTCTACGTGATAACGACTTTCTATAGTTTTCGAATGCGTCCGGAAATAAGAACAGCTTACTTCCCTCCGGTTTTTAAAATCACAGCTTCTAGAAGGTTTACATGATTTCTTAAAAAACACGAATTTTTGGAAAATGTCATTTATTTCATAAATGGAATCAAAAAAGTATGAACATTCTATGTCATAACGACTTTGTATAGTTTGCGTATGCGCAAGATATGCACATTCTATGTAATAACGACTTTCTATAGTTTGCGCATGCGTCTGGAAATAAGAAAAGCTTACTTCCCCCCTTTTTTTCAATTCACAGCTTCTAGAAGGTTTACATGATTTCTTAAAAAACACGAGTTTTTTGAAAATGTGATTTATTTCATAAATGGAATAAAAAAAGTATGCACTTTCTACATCATAACGACTTTCTATAGTTTCCACATGTGTCCGGAAATAAGAAAAGCTTACTTCCCTCCGTTTTTTAAAATCAGAGCTTCTAGAAGGTTTACATGATTTCTTAAAAAACCATGAGTTTTTAGAAAATGTCATTTATTTCATAAATGGAATCAACAAAGTATGAACATACGATGTCATAACAACTTTGTATAGTTTGCACATGCGAAAACTATGCACATTCTATGTAATAACGACTTTCTATAGTATGCACATGCGTCCGGAAATAAGAAAAGCTTACTTCTCCCCTTTTTTTAAATTCACAGCTTCTAGAAGGTTTACATGATTTCTTAAAAAACACAAGTTTTTAGAAAATGTGATTTATTTAATCAATGGAATCAACAAAGTATGCACATTCTACGTAATAACGACTTTCTATAGTTCGCACATGCCCTCGGAAATAAGAAAAGCTTACTTCCCCCCATTTTTTAAAATCACAGCTTCTAGAAGGTTTACATGATTTTCTTAAAAAAACACGAGTTTTTAGAAAATGTCATTTGTTTCATAAATGGAATCAAAAAAGTATGAACAAACTATGTCATAACGACTTTGTATCGTTTGCGCATGCGCAAACGATGCACATTCTACGTAATAATGACTTTCTATAGTTTGCGCATGCGTCCGGAAATAAGAAAAGCTTACTTCCCCCCATTTTTTAAAATCACAGCTTCTAGAAGGTTTACATGATTTCTTAATAAACATGAGTTTTTAGAAAATGTGATTTATTTCATCAATGGAATCAACAAACTATGCACATTCTACGTAATAACGTCTTTCTATAGTTTGCGAATGCGTCCGGAAATAAGAAAAGCTTACTTCCCTCCGGTTTTTAAAATCACAGCTTCTAGAAGGTTTACATGATTTCTTAAAAAACACGAATTTTTAGAAAATGTCATTTATTTCATAAATGGAATCAAAAAAGTATGAACATTCTATGTCATAACGACTTTGTATAGTTTGCGCATGCGCAAACTATGCACATTCTAGGTAATAACGACTTTCTATAGTTTGTGCATGCGTCCGGAAATAAGAAAAGCTTACTTCCCCCCTTTTTTTAAATTCACAGCTTCTAGAAGGTCTACATGATTTCTTAAAAAACACGAATTTTTAGAAAATGTCATTTATTTCATAAATGGAATAAAAAAAGTATGAACATTCTATGTCATAACGACTTTGTATAATTTGCGCATGCGCAAACTATGCACATTCTAGGTAATAACGACTTTCTATAGTTTGCGCATGCGTCCGGAAATAAGAAAAGCTTACTTCCCCCCTTTTTGTTAAATTCACAGCTTCTAGAAGGTTTACATGATTTCTTAAAAAAAACGAGTTTTTAGAAAATGTGATTTATTTCATAAAATGAATCAACAAAGTATGCACATTCTATGTCATAACGACTTTGTATAGTTTGCGCATGTGCAAACTATGCAAATTCTAGGTAATAACGACTTTCTATAGTTTGCGCATGCGTCCGGAAATAAGAAAAGCTTACTTCCCCCCTTTTTTTAAATTCACAGCTTCTAGAAGGTTTACATGATTTCTTAAAAAACACGAGTTTTTACAAAATGTGATTTATTTCATAAATGGAATCAACAAAGTATGCACATTCTATGTCATAACGACTTTGTATGGTTTGGGCATGTGCAAAATATGCACATTCTACGTAATAACGACTTTCTATAGTTTGCGCATGCGTCCGGAAATAAGAAAAGCTTACTTCCCCCCATTTTTTAAAATCACAGCTTCTAGAAGGTTTACATGATTTCTTAATAAACACGAGTTTTTAGAAAATGTGATTTATTTTATCAATGGAATCAACAAACTATGCACATTCTCCGTAATAACGACTTTCTATAGTTTGCGCATGCATCCGGAAATAAGAAAAGCTTACTTCCCCCCTTTTTTTAAATTCACAGCTTCTAGAAGGTTTACATGATTTCTTAAAAAACATGAGTTTTTAGAAAATGTGATTTATTTCATCAATGGAATCAACAAACTATGCACATTCTACGTGATAACGAATTTCGATAGTTTTCGAATGCGTCCGGAAATAAGAACAGCTTACTTCCCTCCGGTTTTTAAAATCACAGCTTCTAGAAGGTTTACATGATTTCTTAAAAAACACGAATTTTTGGAAAATGTCATTTATTTCATAAATGGAATCAAAAAAGTATGAACATTCTATGTCATAACGACTTTGTATAGTTTGCATATGCGCAAGATATGCACATTCTATGTAATAACGACTTTCTATAGTTTGCGCATGCGTCTGGAAATAAGAAAAGCTTACTTCCCCCCTTTTTTTCAATTCACAACTTCTAGAAGGTTTACATGATTTCTTAAAAAACACGAGTTTTTTGAAAATGTGATTTATTTCATAAATGGAATAAAAAAAGAATGCACTTTCTACATCATAACGACTTTCTATAGTTTCCACATGCGTCCGGAAATAAGAAAAGCTTACTTCCCTCCGTTTTTTAAAATCAGAGCTTCTAGAAGGTTTACATGATTTCTTAAAAAAACATGAGTTTTTAGAAAATGTCATTTATTTCATAAATGGAATCAACAAAGTATGAACATACGATGTCATAACAGCTTTGTATAGTTTGCACATGCGAAAACTATGCACATTCTATGTAATAACGACTTTCTATAGTATGCACATGCGTCCGGAAATAAGAAAAGCTTACTTCTCCCCTTTTTTTAAATTCACAGCTTCTAGAAGGTTTACATGATTTCTTAAAAAACACAAGTTTTTAGAAAATGTGATTTATTTAATCAATGGAATCAACAAAGTATGCACATTCTACGTAATAACGAGTTTCTATAGTTCGCACATGCCTTCGGAAATAAGAAAAGCTTACTTCCCCCCATTTTTTAAAATCACAGCTTCTAGAAGGTTTACATGATTTTCTTAAAAAAACACGAGTTTTTAGAAAATGTCATTTGTTTCATAAATGGAATCAACAAAGTATGAACAAACTATGTCATAACGACTTTGTATCGTTTGCGCATGCGCAAACGATGCACATTCTACGTAATAACGACTTTCTATAGTTTGCGCATGCGTCCGGAAATAAGAAAAGCTTACTTCCCCCCATTTTTTAAAATCACAGCTTCTAGAAGGTTTACATGATTTCTTAAAAAACACGAATTTTTAGAAAATGTCATTTATTTCATAAATGGAATCAAAAAAGTATGAACATTCTATGTCATAACGACTTTGTATAGTTTGCGCATGCGCAAACTATGCACATTCTAGGTAATAACGACTTTCTATAGTTTGTGCATGCGTCTGGAAATAAGAAAAGCTTACTTCCCCCCTTTTTTTAAATTCACAGCTTCTAGAAGGTTTACATGATTTCTTAAAAAACACGAGTTTTTAGAAACTGTGATTTATTTCATAAATGGAAACAACAAAGTATGCACATTCTACGTCATAACGACTTTCTATAGTTTGCGCATGCGTCCGCAAATAAGAAAAGCTTACTTCCCCTCGGTTTTTAAAATCACAGCTTCTAGAAGGTTTACATGATTTCTTAAAAAACACGAGTTTTTAGAAAATGTCATTTATTTCATAAATGGAATCAAAAAAGTATGAACATTCTATGTCATAACGACTTTGTATAGTTTGCGCATGCGCAAACTATGCACATTCTAGGTAATAATGACTTTCTATAGTTTGTTCATGCGTCCGGAAATAAGAAAAGCTTACTTCCCCCCTTTTTTTAAATTCACAGCTTCTAGAAGGTTTACATGGTTTCTTAAAAAACACGATTTTAGAAAATGTGATTTATTTCATAAATGGAATCAACAAAGTATGCACATTCTACCTCATAACGACTTTCTATACTTTGCGCATGCGTCCGGAAATAAGAAAAGCTTACTTCCCCCCATTTTTTAAAATCACTGCTTCTAGAAGGTTTACATGATTTCTTAATAAACACGAGTTTTTAGAAAATGTGATTTATTTAGTAAATGGAATCAACAAAGTATGCACATTCTATGTCATAACGACTTTGTATAGTTTGCGCATGCGCAAACTATGCACATTTTATCTAATAACGACTTTCTATAGTTTGCGCATGCATCCGGAAATAAGAAAAGCTTCCTTCCCCCCTTTTTTTAAATTCACAGCTTCTAGAAGGTTTACATGATTTCTTAAAAAACATGAGTTTTTAGAAAATGTGATTTATTTCATCAATGGAATCAATAAACTATGCACATTCTACGTAATAACGATTTTGTATAGTTTGCGAATGCGTCCGGAAATAAGAAAAACTTACTTCCCCCCTTTTTTTAAATTCACAGCTTCTAGAAGCTTTACATGATTTCTTAAAAAAAACGAGTTTTTGAAAATGTGATTTATTTCATAAATGGAATCAACAAAGTATGCACATTCTACGTCATAATGACTTTCTATAGTTTGCGCATGCATCCGGAAATAACAAAAGCTTACTTCTCCCCATTTTTTAAAATCAGAGCTTCTAGAAGGATTACATGATTTCTTAAAAAACATGAGTTTTACGAACATGTGATTTATTTCATAAATGGAATCAACAAAGTATGCACATTCTATGTCATAACGAATTTGTATGGTTTGCGCATGCTCAAACTATGCACATTCTTCGTAATAACGACTTTCTATAATTTGCGCATGTGTCCAGAAATAAGAAAAGCTTACTTCCGCCAGTTTTTTAAAATCACAGCTTCTAGAAGGTTTACATGATTTCTTAAAAAACATGAGTTTTTAGAAAATGTGATGTATTTCATAAATGGAATCAACAAAGTATGCACATTCTACGTCATAACGACTTTCTAATGTTTGCGCATGCGTCTGGAAATAAGAAAAGCTTACTTCCGCCAGTTTTTTAAAATCACAGTTTCTAGAAGGTTTACATGATTTCTTAAAAAACACGAGTTTTTAGAAAATGTGATTTATTTCATCAATGGAATCAACAAACTATGCACATTCTACGTAATAACGACTTTCTATAGTTTGCGAATGCATCTGGAAATAAGAAAAGCTTACTTCCCCCCGGTTTTTAAAATCACAGCTTCTAGAAGGTTTACTTCCCCCCTTTTTTAAAATTGACAGATTCTAGAAGGTTTACATCAGTTCTTAAAAAACACGAATTTTTAGAAAATGTGATTTATTTCATAAATGTAATCAACAAAGTATGCACATTCTATGTCATAACGACTTTCTATAGTTTGCGCATGTGTCCGGAAATTAGAAAAGCTTACTTCCCCCCGTTTTTTAAAAGCACAGCTTCTAGAAGGATTACATGATTTCTTAAAAAGCATGAGTTTTACGAACATGTGATTTATTTCATAAATGGAATCAACAAAGTATGCACATTCTATGTCATAACGAATTTCTATAGTTTGCGCATGCGCAAACTAAGCACATTCTACGTACTACCGACTTTCTATAGTTTGCGTATGCGTCGAGAAATAAGAAAAGCTTACTTCACCCCATTTTTTAAAATTGCAACTTCTAGAAGGTTTACATGATTTCTTAAAAAACACGAGTTTTTAGTAAATGTGATTTATTTCATAAATGGAATCAACAAAGTATGCACATTTTATGTCATAACGACTTTGTATGGTTTGCGCATGCGCAAACTATGCACATTCTACGTAATAACGAATTTCTATAGTTTGCGGATGTGTCCGGAAATAAGAAAAGCTTACTTCCGCCCGTTTTTTAAAATCACAGCTTCTAGAAGGTTTACAAGATTTTTGGAAAATGTGACGTATTTCATAAATGGAATCAACAAAGTATGCACATTCTACGTCATAACGACTTTCTATAGTTTGCGCATGCGTCCGGAAATAAGAAAAGCCTACTTCCCCCCATTTTTTAAAATCATAGCTTCTAGAAGGTTTACATGATTTCTTAATAAACACGAGTTTTTAGAAAATGTGATTTATTTAATCAATGGAATCAACAAACTATGCACATTCTATGTAATAACGACTTTCTATAGTTCGCAAATGCGTCCGGAAATAAGAAAAGCTTACTTCCCCCCGTTTTTTAAAATCACAGCTTCAAGAAGGTTTACACGATTTCTTAAAAAAACACGAGTTTTTAGAAAATGTCATTTGTTTCATAAATGGAATCAACAAAGTATGAACAAAATATGTCATAACGACTTTTTATCATTTGCGCGTGCGCAAACTATGCACATACTACGTAATAACGACTTTTTATAGTTTGCGCATGCGTCCGGAAATAAGAAAAGCTTACTTCCCCCCATTTTTTAAAATCACAGCTTCTAGAAGGTTTACATGATTTCTTAATAAACACGAGTTTTTAGAAAATGTGATTTATTTAGTCAACGGAATCAACAAACTATGCACATTCTACGTAATAATGACTTTCTATAGTTTGCGCATGTGTCCGGAAATAAGAAAAGCTTACTTCCCCCCTTTTTTAAAATTCACAGCTTCTAGAAGGTTTACATGATTTCTTAAAAAATATGAGTTTTTAAAAAATGTTATTTATTTCATCAATGAAATCAACAAAGTATGCACATTCTACATCATAGCGACCTTCTATAGTTTGCGCATGCGTCCCGAAATAATAAAAGCTTACTTCCCCCCGTTTTTTAAAATCACGGCTTCGAGAAGGTTTACATGATTTCTTTAAAAAAATGAGTTTTTTTAAAATGTGATTTATTTCATAAAAGGAATCAACAAAGTATGCACATTCTATGTCAAAACGACTTTCTATAGTTTGAGCATGCGTCCAGAAATAAGAAAAGCTTACTTCCCCCCTTTTTTTAAAATCACAGCTTCTAGAAGGTTTCCATGATTCCTTAAAAAAAATGGGTTTTTAGAGAATGTGATTTATTTCAAAAATGGAATCAACAAAGTATGCACATTCTACGTCATAACGACTTTCTATAGTTTGCGCATGCGTCCGGAAATAAGAAAAGCTTACTTCCCCCCGTTTTTTAAAATCACAGCTTCTAGAAGGTTTACATGATTTCTTAAAAAAAATGAGTTTTTAGAAAATGTGATTTATTTCATAAAAGGAATCAACAAAGTATGCACATTCTACATCATAACAACTTTCTATAGTTTGCGCATGCGTATGGAAATAAGAAAAGCTTACTTCCCCCCTTTTTTTAAAATCACAACTTCTAGAAGGTTTACATGATTTCTTAAAAAACATGAGTTTTTAGAAAATGTGATTTATTTCATAAATGGAATCAACAAAGTATGCACATTCTAAGTCATAACGAGTTTCTATAGTTTGCACATGCGTCCGGAAATAAGAAAAGCTTACTTCCCCTTGTTTTTTAAAGTCACAGCTTCTAGAAGGTTTACATGATTTCTTAAAAAACACGAGTTTTTAGAAAATGTGATTTATTTCATCAATGGAATCAACAAACTATGCACATTCTACGTAATAACTACTTTCTATAGTTTGTGAATGCATCCGGAAATAAGAAAAGCTTACTTCCCCCCGTTTTTTAAAATCACAGCTTCTAGAATGTTTACATGATTTCTTAAAAAACATGAGTTTTTAGAAAATATCATTTATTTCATAAATGGAATCAACAAAGTATGAACATTCTATGTCATAACGACTTTGTATAGTTTGCGCATGCGCAAACTATGCAAATTCTATGTAATAACGACTTTCTATAGTTTGCGCATGCGTCTGGAAATAAGAAAAGCTTACTTCCCCCCTTTTTTTCAATTCACAGCTTCTAGAATGTTTACATGATTTCTTAAAAAACACGAGTTTTTAGAAAATGTGATTTATTTGATAAATGGAATAAAAAAAGTATGCACTTTCTACGACATAACGACTTTCTATAGTTTGGGCATGCGTCCAGAAATAAGAAAAGCTTACTTCCCCCCGTTTTTTAAAATCACAGCTTCTAGAAGGTTTACATGATTTCTTAAAAAACCATGAGTTTTTAGAAAATGTCATTTATTTCATAAATGGAATCAACAAAGTATGAACATACGATGTCATAACAACTTTGTATAGTTTGCACATGCGAAAACTATGTACATTCTATGTAATAACGACTTTCTATAGTTTGCACATGCGTCCGGAAATAAGAAAAGCTTACTTCCCCCCGTTTTTTAAAATCACAGCTGCTTGAAGGTTTAGATGATTTCCTTAAAAAAACACAAGTTTTTAGAAAATGTCATTTGTTTCATAAATGGAATCAACAAAGTATGAACAAACTATGTCATAACGACTTTGTATCAGTTGCGCATGCGCAAACTATGCACATTCTACGTAATAACGACATTCTATAGTTTGCGCATGCGTCCGGAAATAAGAGAAGCTTACTTCCCCCCATTTTTTAAAATCACAGCTTCTAGAAGGTTTACATGATTTCTTAATAAACACTAGTTTTTAGAAAATTTGATTTATTTAGTCAATGGAATCAACAAACTATGCACATTCTACGTAATAACGACTTTCTATAGTTTGCGCATGCGTCCGGAAATAAGAAAAGCTTACTTCCCCCCTTTTTTTAAATTCATAGCTTCTAGAAGGTTTACATGATTTCTTAAAAAACATGAGTTTTTAGAAAATGTGATTTATTTCATCAATGGAATCAACAAAGTATGCACATTCTACGTCATAACCAATTTCTATAGTTTGCGCATGCGTCCGAAAATAAGAAAAGCTTACTTCCCCTCATTTTTTAAAATCACAGCTTCTAGAAGGTTTACATGATTTCTTAAAAAAAATGAGTTTTTAGAAAATGTGATTTATTTCATAAAAGGAATCAACAAAGTATGCACATTCTACATCATAACGACTTTGTATAGTTTGCGCATGTGCAAAGTATGCACATTCTAGGTAATAATGACTTTCTATAGTTTGCGCATGCGTCCGGAAATAAGAAAAGTTTACTTCCCCCCTTTTTTTAAATTCACAGCTTCTAGAAGGTTTACATGATTTCTTAAAAAACACGAGTTTTTAGAAAATGTGATTTATTTCATAAATGGGATCAACAAAGTATGCACATTCTATGTCATAACGACTTTGTATGGTTTGGGCATGCGCAAACTATGCACATTCTACGTACTAACGACTTTCTATAGTTTGTGTATTCATCCGGAAATAAGAAAAGCTTACTTCACCCCGTTTTTTAAAATCACAACTTCTAGAAGGTTTACATGATTTCTTAAAAAACACGAGTTTTTAGAAAATTTGATTTATTTCATAAATGGAATCAACAAAGTATGCACATTCTACGTCATAACGACTTTCTAAAGTTTGCGCATGGCTCCGAAAATAAGAAAAGCTTACTTCCGCAAGCTTTTTAAAATCACTGCTTCTAGAAGGTTTACATGATTTCTTAAAAAACACGAGTTTTTAGAAAATGTGATTTATTTCATAAATGGAATCAACAAAGTATGCACATTCTATGTCATAACAACTTTGTATGGTTTGCGCATGCGCAAACTATGTACATTCTACGTAATAACGACTTTCTATGGTTTGCGCATGTGTCCGGAAATAAGAAAAGCTTACTTCTGCCCGTTTTTTAAAATCACAGCTTCTAGAAGGTTTACATGATTTCTTAAAAAAAACGAGTTTTCAGAAAATGTGATCTATTTCATAAATGGAATCAACAAAGTATGCACATTCTACGTCATAACGACTTTCTATAGTTTGCGCATGCATCCGGAAATAAGAAAAGCTTACTTCCGCCAGTTTTTTAAAGTCACAGCTTCTAGAAGGTTTACATGATTTCTTAAAAAAAACGAGTTTTCAGAAAATGTCTTTTATTTCATAAATGGAATCAACAAAGTATGCACATTCTATGTCATAACGATTTTCTATAGTTTGCGCATGCGCAAACTATGGACATTCTACGTACTAACAACTTTCTATAGTTTGCGTATTCGTCCGGAAATAAGAAAAGCTTACCTCACCCCGTTTTTCAAAATCACAACTTCTAGAAGCTTTACATGATTTCCTAAAAAACACGAGTTTTTAGAAAATGTGATTTATTTCATAAATGCAATCAACAAAGTATGCCATTCTATGTCATAACGACTTTGTATGGTTTGGGCATGCACAAACTATGCATATTCTACATACTAACGACTTTCTATAGTTTGCGCATGCATCCGGAAATTAGAAAAGCTTACTTCCGTCAGTTTTTTAAAATCACAGCTTCTAGAAGGTTTACATGATTTCTTAAAAAACATGAGTTTTTAGAAAATGTGAATTATTTCATAAATGGAATCAACAAAGTATGCACATTCTACGTCATAACGAATTTCTAAAGTTTGCGCATGGGTCCGGACATAAGAAAAGCTTACTTCTGCCAGTTTTTTAAAATCACTACTTCTAGAAGGTTTACATGATTTCTTGAAAAACATGAGTTTTTAGAAAATGTGATTTATTTGATAAATTGAATCAACAAAGTATGCACATTCTACGTCATAACGAATTTCTATAGTTTGTGCATGCGTCCGGAAATAAGAAAAGCTTACTTCCCCCCGATTTTTGAAAATCACAGCTTCTAGAAGGTTTACATGATTTCTTAAAAAAAACGAGTTTTTAGCAAATGTGATTTATTTCATAAAAGGAATCAACAAAGTATGCATATTCTACGTCATAACAACTTTCTTTAGTTTGTGCATGCGTCCGGAAATAAGAAAAGCTTACTTCCCCCCGTTTTTTAAAATCACAGCTTCTAGAAGGTTTCCATGATTTCTTAAAAAACACGAGTTTTTAGAAAATGTGATTTATTTCATCAATGGAATCAACAAATTATGCACATTCTACATAATAACGACTTTCTATAGTTTGCGAATGCATCCGGAAATAAGAAAATCTTACTTCCCTCCGTTTTTTAAAATCACTGCTTCTAGAAGGTTTACATGATTTCTTAAAAAACATGAGTTTTTAGAAAATATGATTTATTTAATCAATGGAATCAACAAACTATGCACATTTTACGTAATAATGACTTTCTATAGTTTGCGCATGCGTCCGAAAATAAGAAAAGCTTACTTCCCCCTGTTTTTTAAAATCATAGCTTCTAGAAGGTTTACATGATTTCTTAAAAAACACGAGTTTTTAGAAAATGTCATTTGTTTCATAAATGGAATCAACAAAGTATGAACAAACTATGTCATAACGACTTTGTATCATTTGCGCATGAGCAAACTATGCACATTCTACGTAATAACGACTTTCTATAGTTTATGCATGCGTCCGGAAATAAGAAAAGCTTACTTTCCCACTTTTTTTGAATTCACAGCTTCTAGAAGGTTTACATGATTTCTTAAAAAACACGAGTTTTTAGAAAATGTGATTTATTTCATCAATGGCATCAACAAATTATGCACATTCTACGTAATAACGACTTTCTATAGTTTGCAAATGCGTCCGGAAATAAGAAAAGCTTACTTCCCCCCGTTTTTTAAAATCACTGCTTCTAGAAGGTTTACATGATTTCTTAAAAAACTTGAGTTTTTAGAAAATGTGATTTATTTAATCAATGGAATCAACAAACTATGCACATTATACGTAATAACGACTTTCTATAGTTTGCGCATGCGTCCGAAAATAAGAAAAGATTACTTCCCCCCGTTTTTTAAAATTATAGCTTCTAGAAGGTTTACATGATTTCTTAAAAAACACGAGTTTTTAGAAAATGTCATTTGTTTCATAATTGGAATCAACAAAGTATGAACAAACTATGTCATAACGAATTTCTATAGTTTGCGCATGCGCAAACTAAGCACATTCTACGTACTAACAACTTCACCCCGTTTTTTAAAATCACAACTTCTAGAAGGTTTACATGATTTCTTAAAAAACACGAGTTTTTAGAAAATATGATTTATTTCATAAATGGAATCAACAAAGTATGCACATTCTATGTCATAACGACTTTGTATGGTTTGCGCATGCGCAAACTATGCACATTCTACGTAATAACGGCTTTCTATAGTTTGCGCATGTGTCTGGAAATAAGAAAAGCTTACCTCCGCTAGTTTTTTAAAATCACAACTTCTAGAAGGTTTACATGATTTCTTAAAAAACACGAGTTTTTAGAAAATGTGATGTATTTCATAAATGGAATCAACAAAGTATGCACATTCTACGTCATAACGACTTTCTAAAGTTTGCGCGTGCGTCCAGAAATAAGAAAAGCTTACTTCCGCCAGTTTTTTATAATCACAGTTTCCAGAAGGTTTACATGATTTCTTAAAAACCACAAGTTTTTAGAAAATGTGATTTATTGCATCAATGGAATCAACAAAGTATGCACATTCTAAGTCATAACGACTTTCTATAGTTTGCGCATGCATCCGGAAAAAAGAAACGCTTAATTCCCCCCGTTTTTAGAAAATATGATTTATTTCATAAATGGAATCAACAAAGTATGAACATTCTATGTCATAACGACTTTGTATAGTTTGCGCATGCGCAAACTATGCACATTCTAGGTAATAACAACTTTCTATAGTTTGCGCATGCGTCCGGAAATAAGAAAAGCTTACTTCCCCCCTTTTTTTAAATTCACAGCTTCTAGAAGGTTTACATGATTTCTTAAAAAACACGAGATTTTAGAAAATGTGATTGATTTCATAAATGTAATCAACAAAGTATGCACATTCTATGTCATAACGACTTTCTATAGTTTGCGCATGCGTCCGGAAATAAGAAAAGCTTACTTCCCCCCGTTTTTTAAAATCACAACTTCTAGAAGGATTACATGATTTCTTAAAAAACATGAGTTTTACGAACATGTGATTTATTTCATAAATGGAATCAACAAAGTATGCACATTCTATGTCATAACGAATTTCTATAGTTTGTGCATGCGCAAACTAAGCACATTCTACATACTTACGACTTTCTATAGTTTGCGTATGCATCCAAAAATAAGAAAAGCTTACTTCACCCCGTTTTTTAAAATCACAACTTCTAGAAGGTTTACATGATTTCTTAAAAAACACGAGTTTTTAAAAAATGTGATTTATTTGATAAATGGAATCAACAAAGTATGCACATTCTATGTCATAACGACTTTGTATGGTTTGCGCATGCGCAAACTATGCACATTCTACGTAATAACGACTTTCTATAATTTGCGCATGTGTCCGGAAAAAAGAAAAGCTTACTTCTGCCCGTTTTTTAAAATCACGGCTTCTCGAAGGTTTACATGATTTCTTAAAAAACACGAGCTTTTAGAAAATGTGATGTATTTCATAAATGGAATCAACAAAGTATGCACATTCTACGTCATAACGACTTTCTATAGTTTGCGCATGCGTCCGGAAATAAGAAAAGCTTACTTCCCCCCATTTTTTAAAATCACAGCTTCTAGAAGGTTTACATGATTTCTTAATAAACACGAGTTTTTAGAAAATGTGATTTATTTAATCAATGGAATCAACAAACTATGCACATTCTACGTAATAACGACTTTCTATAATTTGCACATGCATCCGGAAATAAGAAAAGCTTACTTCCCCCCGTTTTTTAAAATCACAGCTTCTAGAAGGATTTAATGATTTCTTAGAAAACATGAGTTTTAAAAACATGTGATTTATTTTAATAAATGGAATCAACAAAGTATGCACATTCTATGTCATAATGACTTTGTATAGTTTGCGCATGCGCAAACTATGCACATTCTATCTAATAACGACTTTCTATAGTTTGCTCATGCGTCTGGAAATAAGAAAAGCTTACTTCCCCCCTTTTTTTCAATTCACGGCTTCTAGAAGGTTTACATGATTTCTTAAAAACATGAGTTTTTAGAAAATGTGATTTATTTCATAAATGGAATAAAAAAAGGATGCACTTTCTAAAGTTTGCGCATGCGTCCGGAAATAAGAAAAGCTTACTTCCCCCCGTTTTTTAAAATCACAACTTCTAGAAGGATTACATGATTTCTTAAAAAACATGAGTTTTACGAACATGTGATTTATTTCATAAATGGAATCAACAAAGTATGCACATTCTATGTCATAACGAATTTCTATATTTTGTGCATGCGCAAACTAAGCACATTCTACATACTTACGACTTTCTATAGTTTGCATATGCGTCCAAAAATAAGAAAAGCTTACTTCACCCCGTTTTTTAAAATCACAACTTCTAGAAGGTTTACATGATTTCTTAAAAAACACAAGTTTTTAGAAAATGTGATTTATTTGATAAATGGAATTAACAAAGTATGCACATTCTATGTCATAACGACTTTGTATGGTTTGCGCATGCGCAAACTATGCACATTCTAAGTCATAACGACTTTCTATAGTTTGCGCATGCGTCCGGAAATAAGAAAAGCTTGCTTCCCCCCTTTTTTAAAAATCACAACTTCTAGAACGTTTACACGATTTCTTTAAAAAAATGAGTTTTTAGAAAATGTGATGTATTTCATAAATGGAATCAACAAAGTATGCACATTCTACGTCATAACGACTTTCTAAAGTTTGCGTATGCATCCAGAAATACGAAAAGCTTACTTCCGCCAGTTTTTTATAATCACAGCTTCTAGAAGGTTTACATGATTTCTTAAAAAACACGAGTTTTTAGAAAATGTGATTTATTTAATCAATGCAATCAACAAACTATGCACATTCTACGTAATAACGACTTTCTATAGTTTGCACATGCGTCCGGAAGTAAGGAAAAGCTTACTTCCCCCCGTTTTTTAAAATCACAGCTTCTAGAAGGTTTACATGATTTTCTTAAAAAAACACGAGTTTTTAGAAAATGTCATTTGTTTCATAAATGGAATCAACAAAGTATGAACAAACTATGTCATAACGACTTTGTATCGTTTGCGCATGTGCAAACTATGCACATTCTACGTAATAACGACTTTCTATAGTTTGCGCATGCGTCCGGAAATGAGAAAAGCTTACCTCCCCCCATTTTTTAAAATCACAGCTTCTAGAAGGTTTACATGATTTCTTAATAAACACGAGTTTTTAGAAAATGTGATTTATTTAATCATTGGAATCAACAAACTATGCACATTCTACGTAATAAAGACTTTCTATAGTTTGAGCATGCGTCCGGAAATAACAAAAGCTTACTTCCCCCCTTTTTTTAAATTCACGGTTTCTAGAAGGTTTACATGATTTCTTAAAAAACAGGAGCTTTTAGAAAATGTGATTTATTTCATAAGTGGAGACAACAAAGTATGCACATTCTACGTCATAACGACTTTCTATAGTTTGCGCATGCGTCCGGAAATAAGAAAAGCTTACTTCCCCCCATTTTTTAAAATCACAGCTTCTAGAAGGTTTCCATGATTTCTTAAAAAAAATGAGTTTTTAGAGAATGTGATTTATTTCATAAAAGGAATCAACAAAGTATGCACATTCTACGTCATAACGACTTTATATAGTTTGCGCATGTGCAAACTATGCACATTCTAGGTAATAACGACTTTCTATACTTTGCACATGCATCCGGAAATAAGAAAAGCTTACTTCCCCCCTTTTTTTAAATTCACAGATTCTAGAAGGTTTACATGATTTCTTAAAAAACACAAGTTTTTAGAAAATGTGATTTATTTCATAAATGGAATCAACAAAGTATGCATATTCTACGTCATAACGACTTTCTATAGTTTGCGCATGTCCAAACTATGCACATTCTAGGTAATAACGACTTTCTATAGTTTGCACATGCGTCCGGAAATAAGAAAAGCTTACTTCCCCCCTTTTTTTAAATTCAGAGCTTCTAGAAGGTTTACATGATTTCTTAACAAACACGAGTTTTTAGAAAATGTGATCTGTTTCATAAATGGAATCAACAAAGTAAGCACATTCTACGTCATAACGACTTTCTATAGTTTGCGCATGCGTCCGGAAATAAGAAAAGCTTACTTCCCCCCATTTTTTAAATTCACAGCTTCTAGAAGGTTTACATGATTTCTTAAAAAACAAGAGTTTTTAGAAAATGTGATTTATTTCATAAATGGAATCAACAAAGTATGCACATTTTACGTCATAATGACTTTCTATAGTTTGTGCATGCGTCCGGAAATGAGAAAAGCTTACCTCCCCCCATTTTTTAAAATCACAGCTTCTAGAAGGTTTACATGATTTCTTAATAAACACGAGTTTTTAGAAAATGGGATTTATTTAATCAATGGAATCAACAAATTATGCACGTTCTACGTAATACCGACTTTCTATAGTTTGCGTATGCGTCCGGAAATAAGAAAAGCTTACTTCCCCCCTTTTTTTAAATTCACAGCGTCTAGAAGGTTTACATGATTTCTTAAAAAACACTAGTTTTTAGAGAATGTGATTTTTTTCATAAATGGAATCAACAAAGTATGCACAATCTACGTCAGAACGACTTTCTATAGTTAGCGCATGTGTCCCGAAATAAGAAAAGCTTACTTCCCCCCGTTTTTTAAAATCACAGCTTCTAGAAGGTTTACATGCTTTCTTAAAAAAAATGACTTTTTAGAAAATGTTATTTATTTCATAAAAGGAATCATCAAAGTATGCACATTCTACGTCATAACGACTTTCTATAGTTTGCACATGTGCAAACTATGAACATTCTAGGTAATAACGACTTTCTATAGTTTGCACATGCGTCCGGAAATAAGAAAAGCTTACTTCCCCCCTTTTTTTGAAATTCATAGCTTCTAGAAGGTTTACATGATTTCTTAAAAAACACGAGTTTTTAGAAAATGTGATTTATTTCATCAATGGAATCAACAAACTATGCACATTCTACGTAATAACGACTTTCTATAGTTTGCGATTGCGTCCGGAAATAAGAAAAGCTTACTTCCCCCCGGTTTTTAAAATCACAGCTTCTAGAAGGTTTACATGATTTCTTAAAAAACATGAGTGTTTAGAAAATTTGATTTATTTCATAAATAGAACCAACAAAGTATGCACATTCTAAGTCATAACGGATTTCTATATTTTGCGCATGTGTCCGGAAATAAGAAAAGCTTACTTCCCCCCGTTTTTTAAAATCACATCTTCTAGAAGGATTACATGATTTCTTAAAAAACATGAGTTTTACGAACATGTGATTTATTTCATAAATGGAATCAACAAAGTATGCACATTCTATGTCATAACGACTTTGAATAGTTTGCACCTGTGCAAACTATGCACATTCTAGGTAATAACGACTTTCTATAGTTTGCACATGCGTCCGGAAATAAGAAAAGCTTACTTCCCCCCTTTTTTTAAATTCACAGCTTCTAGAAGGTTTACATGATTTCTTAAAAAACACGAGTTTTTAGAAAATGTGATTTATTTCATAAATGGAATCAACAAAGTATGCACATTCTACGTCATAACGACTTTCTATAGTTTGCGCATGCGTCCGGAAATAAGAAAAGCTTACTTCCCCCCGTTTTTTAAAATCACAGCTTCTAGAAGGTTTACATGATTTCTTAAAAAAAATTAGTTTTTAGAAAATGTGATTTATTTCATAAAAGGAATCAACAAAGTATGCACATTCTACGTCATAACGACTTTCTATAGTTTGCGCATGCGTATGGAAATAAGAAAAGCTTACTTCCCCCCCTTTTTTTAAAATCACTGCTTCTAGAAGGTTTACATGATTTCTTGAAAAAAACTTGTTTTTAGAAAATGTGATTTATTTCATAAATTGAATCAACAAAGTATGCACATTCTACGTCATAACGACTTTCTATAGTTTGTGCATGCATTCGAAAATTAGAAAAGCTAACTTCCGTCAGTTTTTTAAAATCACAGCTTCTAGAAGGTTTACATGATTTCTTAAAAAACACGAGTTTTTAGAAAATGTGATTTATTTAATCAATGGAATCAACAAACAATGCACATTCTAAGTCATAACGACTTTCCATAGTTTGCGCATGCGTCCGGAAATAAGAAAAGTTTACTTCCCCCCGTTTTTTAAAATCACAGCATCTAGAAGGTTTACATGATTTCTTAAAAAAAACGAGTTTTTAGAAAATGTGATGTATTTCATAAATGGAATCAACAAAGTATGCACATTCTACGTCATAACGACTTTCTATAGTTTGCGCATGCATCCGGAAATAAGAAAAGCTTACTTCCCCCCATTTTTTAAACTCCTAGCTTCTAGAAGGTTTACATGATTTCTTAATAAACACGAGTTTTTAGAAAATTTGATTTATTTAATCAATGGAATCAACAAACTATGCACATTCTACGTAATAACGACTTTCTATAGTTTGCACATGCGTCCGGAAATAAGAAAAGCTTACTTCCCCCCGTTCTTTAAAATCACAGCTTGTAGAAGGTTTACATGATTTCTTAAAAAAAATGAGTTTTTAGAAAATGTTATTTATTTCATAAAAGGAATCATCAAAGTATGCACATTCTACGTCATAACGACTTTCTATAGTTTGCGCATGTGCAAACTATGCACATTCTAGGTAATAACGACTTTCTATAGTTTGCGCATGCGTCCGGAAATAAGAAAAGCTTACTTCCCCCCGTTTTTTAAAATCACAGCTTCTAGAAGGTTTACATGATTTCTTAAAAAAAATGAGTTTTTAGAAAATGTTATTTATTTCATAAAAGGAATCATCAAAGTATGCACATTCTACGTCACAACGACTTTCTATAGTTTGCGCATGTGCAAACTATGCACATTCTAGGTAATAACGACTTTCTATAGTTTGCACATTCTACTTCCCCCCTTTTTTTGAAATTCATAGCTTCTAGAAGGTTTACATGATTTCTTAAAAAACACGAGTTTTTAGAAAATGTGATTTATTTCATCAATGGAATCAACAAACTATGCACATTCTACGTAATAACAACTTTCTATAGTTTGCGATTGCGTCCGGAAATAAGAAAAGCTTACTTCCCCCCGGTTTTTAAAATCACAGCTTCTAGAAGGTTTACATCATTTCTTAAAAAACATGAGTGTTTAGAAAATTTGATTTATTTCATAAATAGAACCAACAAAGTATGCACATTCTATGTCATAACGGCTTTCTATATTTTGCGCATGTGTCCGGAAATAAGAAAAGCTTACTTCCCCCCGTTTTTTAAAATCACAGCTTCTAGAAGGATTACATGATTTCTTAAAGAACATGAGTTTTACGAACATGTGATTTATTTCATAAATGGAATCAACAAAGTATGCACATTCTATGTCATAACGAATTTGTATAGTTTGTGCATGCGCAAACTATGCACATTCTATCTAATAACGACTTTCTTTAGTTTGCTCATGCGTCTGGAAATAAGAAAAGCTTACTTCCCCCCTTTTTTTCAATTCACAGCTTCTAGAAGGTTTACATGATTTCTTAAAAAACATGAGTTTTTAGAAAATGTGATTTATTTAATCAATGGAATCAACAAACAATGCACATTCTAAGTCATAACGACTTTCCATAGTTTGCGCATGCGTCCGGAAATAAGAAAAGTTTACTTCCCCCCGTTTTTTAAAATTACAGCTTCTAGAAGGTTTACATGATTTCTTAAAAAAAATGAGTTTTTAGCAAATGTGATGTATTTCATAAATGGAATCAACAAAGTATGCACATTCTACGTCAAAACGACTTTCTATAGTTTGCGCATGCGTCCGGAAAAGAGAAAAGCTTACTTCCCCCCTTTTTTTAAAATCACAGCTTCTAGAAGGTTTCCATGATTTCTTAAAAAAAATGGGTTTTCAGAAAATGTAATTTATTTCATAAACGGAATCAAAAAAGTATGCACATTATACGTCATAACGATTTTCTATAGTTTGCGCATGCGTCCGGAAATAAGAAAAGCTTACTTCCCCCCGTTTTTTAAAATCACAGCTTCTAGAAGGTTTACATGATTTCTTAAAAAAAATGAGTTTTTAGAAAATGTGATTTATTTCATAAAAGGAATCAACAAAGTATGCACATTCTACGTCATAACGAATTTCTATAGTTTGTGCATGCGTATGGAAATAAGAAAACCTTACTTCCCCCCTTTTTTTAAAATCACTGCTTCTAGAAGGTTTACATGATTTCTTGAAAAAAACTTGTTTTTAGAAAATGTGATGTATTTCGTAAATGGAATCAACAAAGTATGCACATTCTACGTCATAACGACTTTCTGTAGTTTGCGCATGCATCCGGAAATAATAAAAGCTTACTTCCCCCCATTTTTTAAACTCACAGCTTCTAGAAGGTTTACATGATTTCTTAATAAACACGAGTTTTTAGAAAATGTGATTTATTTAATCAATGGAATCAACAAACTATGCACATTCTACGTAATAACGAATTTCTATAGTTTGCACATGCGTCCAGAAATAAGAAAAGCTTACTTCCCCCCGTTTTTTAAAATCACAGCTTCTAGAAGGATTACCTGATTTCTTAAAAAACATGAGTTTTACGAACATGTGATTTATTTAATAAATGGAATCAACAAAGTATGCACATTCTATGTCATAACGACTTTGAATAGTTTGCACATGTACAAACTATGCACATTCTAGGTAATAACGACTTTCTATAGTTTGCACATGCGTCCGGAAATAAGAAAAGCTTACTTCCCCACTTTTTTTAAATTCACAGCTTCTAGAAGGTTTACATGATTTCTTAAAAAACACGAGTTTTTAGAAAATGTGATTTATTTCATAAATGGAATCAACAAAGTATGCACATTCTACATCATAACGACTTTCTATAGTTTGCGCATGCGTCCGGAAATAAGAAAAGCTTACTTCCCCCCGTTTTTTAAAATCACAGCTTCTAGAAGGTTTACATGATTTCTTAAAAAAAACGAGTTTTTAGAAAATGTGATGTATTTCATAAATGGAATCAACAAAGTATGCACATTCTACGTCATAACGACTTTCTATAGTTTGCGCATGCATCCGGAAATAAGAAAAGCTTACTTCCCCCCTTTTTTTAAACTCACAGCTTCTAGAAGGTTTACATGATTTCTTAATAAACACGAGTTTTTAGAAAATGTGATTTATTTAATCCATGGAATCAACAAACTATGCACATTCTACGTAATAACGACTTTCTATAGTTTGCACATGCGTCCGGAAATAAGAAAAGCCTACTTCCCCCCGTTTTTTAAAATCACAGCTTCTAGAAGGATTACATGATTTCTTAAAAAACATGAGTTTTACGAACATGTGATTTATTTCATAAATGGAATCAACAAAGTATGCACATTCTATGTCATAACGACTTTGAATAGTTTGCACATGTGCAAACTACGCACATTCTAGGTAATAACGACTTTCTATAGTTTGCACATGCGTCCGGAAATAAGAAAAGCTTACTTCCCCCCTTTTTTTAAATTCACAGCTTCTAGAAGGTTTACATGATTTCTTAAAAAAGACGAGTTTTTAGAAAATGTGATTTATTTCATAAATGGAATCAACAAAGTATGCACATTCTACGTCATAACGACTTTCTATAGTTTGCGCATGCGTCCGGAAATAAGAAAAGCTTACTTCCCCCCGTTTTTTAAAATCACAGCTTCTAGAAGGTTTACATGATTTCTTAAAAAAACGAGTTTTTGGAAATGTGATTTATTTCATAAAAGGAATCAACAAAGTATGCACATTCTACGTCATAACGAATTTCTATAGTTTGCGCATGCGTCTGGAAATAAGAAAAGCTTACATCCCCCCGTTTTTTAAAATCACAGCTTCTAGAAGGTCTACATGATTTCTTAAAAAACACGAGTTTTTAGAGAATGTGATTTATTTCATCAATGGAATCAACAAACTATGCACATTCTACGTAATAACGACTTTCTATAGTTTGCGAATGCGTCCGGAAATAAGAAAAGCTTACTTCCCCCAGGTTTTTAAAATCACGGCTTCTAGAAGGTTTACATGATTTCTTAAAAAACATGATTGTTTAGAAAATTTGATTTATTTCATAAATAGAACCAACAAAGTATGCACATTCTAGGTCATAACGGCTTTCTATAGTTTGCGCATGTGTCCGGAAATAAGAAAAGCTTACTTCCCCCCGTTTTTTAAAATCACAGCTTCTAGAAGGATTACATGATTTCTTAAAAAACATGAGTTTTACAAACATGTGATTTATTTCATAAATGGAATCAACAAAGTATGCACATTCTATGTCATAACGACTTTGTATAGTTTGCGCATGCCCAAACTATGCACATTCTATCTAATAACGACTTTCTATAGTTTGCTCATGCGTCTGGAAATAAGAAAAGCTTACTTCCCCCCTTTTTTTCAATTCACAGCTTCTAGAAGGTTTACATGATTTCTTAAAAAACATGAGTTTTTAGAAAATGTGATTTATTTCATAAATGGAATAAAAAAAGGATGCACATTCTACATCATAACGACTTTCTAAAGTTTGCACATGCGTCCGGAAATAAGAAAAGCTTACTTCCCCCCGTTTTTTAAAATCACAGCTTCTAGAAGGTTTATATGATTTCTTTAAAAAAATGAGTTTTTTTAAAATGTGATTTATTTCATAAAAGGAATCAACAAAGTATGCACATTCTACGTCAAAACAACTTTCTATAGTTTGTGCATGCGTCCGGAAATAAGAAAAGCTTACTTCCCCCCTTTTTTTAAAATCAAAGCTTCTAGAAGGTTTCCATGATTTCTTAAAAAAAATGGGTTTTTAGAAAATGTAATTTATTTCATAAATGGAATCAAAAAAGTATGCACATTCTACGTCATAACGAATTTCTATAGTTTGCGCATGCGTCCGGAAATAAGAAAAGCTTACTTCCCCCCGTTTTTTAAAATCACAGCTTCTAGAAGGTTTACATGATTTCTTAAAAAAAATGAGTTTTTAGAAAATGTGATTTATTTCAGAAAAGGAATCAACAAAGTATGCACATTCTATGTCATAACGACTTTCTATAGTTTGCGCATGCGTATGGAAATAAGAAAAGCTTACTTCCCCCCTTTTTTTAAAATCACTGCTTCTAGAAGGTTTACATGATTTCTTGAAAAAAACTTGTTTTTAGAAAATGTGATTTATTTCATCAATTGAATCAACAAAGTATGCACATTCTACGTCATAACGACTTTCTATAGTTCGTGCATGCATCCGAAAATTAGAAAAGCTTACTTCCGTCAGTTTTTTAAAATCACAGCTTCTAGAAGGTTTACATGATTTCTTAAAAAACACGAGTTTTTAGAAAATGTGATTTATTTAATCAATGGAATCAACAAACAATGCACATTCTAAGTCATAACGACTTTCCATAGTTTGCGCATGCGTCCGGAAATAAGAAAAGTTTACTTCCCCCCGTTTTTTAAAATCACAGCTTCTAGAAGGTTTACATGATTTCTTAAAAAAAATGAGTTTTTAGAAAATGTGATGTATTTCATAAATGGAATCAAAAAAGTACGCACATTCTACGTCATAACGACTTTCTATAGTTTGCGCATGCATCCGGAAATAAGAAAAGCTTACTTCCCCCCATTTTTTAAACTCACAGCTTCTAGAAGGTTTACATGATTTCTTAATAAACACGAGTTTTTAGAAAATGTGATTTATTTAATCAATGGAATCAACAAACTATGCACATTCTACGTAATAACAACTTTCTATAGTTTGCACATGCGTCCGGAAATAAGAAAAGCTTACTTCCCCCCGTTCTTCAAAATCACAGCTTCTAGAAGGTTTACATGATTTCTTAAAAAACACGAGTTTTTAGAAAATGTGATGTATTTCATAAATGGAATCAACAAAGTATGCACATTCTACATCATAACGACTTTCTATAGTTTGCGCATGCGTCCAGAAATAAGAAAAGCTTACTTCCCCCCGTTTTTTAAAATCACAGCTTCTAGAAGGTTTACATGATTTCTTAAAAAAAATGAGTTTTTAGAAAATGTTATTTATTTCATAAAAGGAATCATCAAAGTATGCACATTCTACGTCATAACGACTTTCTATAGTTTGCACATGTGCAAACTATGCACATTCTAGGTAATAACGACTTTCTATAGTTTGCACATGCGTCCGGAAATAAGAAAAGCTTACTTCCCCCCTTTTTTTGAAATTCATAGCTTCTAGAAGGTTTACATGATTTCTTAAAAAACACGAGTTTTTAGAAAATGTGATTTATTTCATCAATGGAATCAACAAACTATGCACATTCTACGTAATGACGACTTTCTATAGTTTGCGATTGCGTCCGGAAATAAGAAAAGCTTACTTCCCCCCGGTTTTTAAAATCACAGCTTCTAGAAGGTTTACATGATTTCTTAAAAAACATGAGTGTTTAGAAAATTTGATTTATTTCATAAATAGAACCAACAAAGTATGCACATTCTAAGTCATAAAGGCTTTCTATATTTTGCGCATGTGTCCGGAAATAAGAAAATCTTACTTCCCCCCGTTTTTTAAAATCACAGCTTCTAGAAGGATTACATGATTTCTTAAAAAACATGAGTTTTACGAACATGTGATTTATTTCATAAATGGAATCAACAAAGTATGCACATTCTATGTCATAACGAATTTGTATAGTTTGTGCATGTGCAAACTATGCACATTCTATCTAATAACGACTTTCTATAGTTTGCTCATGCGTCTGGAAATAAGAAAAGCTTACTTCCCCTCTTTTTTTCAATTCACAGCTTCTAGAAGGTTTACATGATTTCTTAAAAAACACGAGTTTTTAGAAAATGTGATGTATTTCATAAATGGAATCAACAAAGTATGCACATTCTACGTCATAACGACTTTCTATAGTTTGCGCATGCATCCGGAAATAAGAAAAGCTTACTTCCCCCCATTTTTTAAACTCACAGCTTCTAGAAGGTTTACATGATTTCTTAATAAACACGAGTTTTTAGAAAATGTGATTTATTTAATCAATGGAATCAACAAACTATGCACATTCTATGTAATAACGACTTTCTATAGTTTGCACATGCGTCCGGAAATAAGAAAAGCTTACTTCCCCCCGTTCTTTAAAATCACAGCTTCTAGAAGGATTACATGATTTCTTAAAAAACATGAGTTTTACGAACATGTGATTTATTTCATAAATGGAATCAACAAATTATGCACATTCTATGTCATAACGACTTTGTATAGTTTGCGCATGCGCAAACTATGCACATTCTATCTAATAACGACTTTCTATAGTTTGCTCATGCGTCTGGAAATAAGAAAAGCTTACTTCCCCCCTTTTTTTCAATTCACAGCTTCTAGAAGGTTTACATGATTTCTTAAAAAACATGAGTTTTTAGAAAATGTGATTTATTTCATAAATGGAATAAAAAAAGGATGCACTTTCTACGTCATAACGACTTTCTAAAGTTTGCGCATGCGTCTGGAAATAAGAAAAGCTTACTTGCCCCCGTTTTTTAAAATCACAGCTTCTAGAAGGTTTACATGATTTCTTAAAACAAACGAGTTTTTAGAAAATGTGATTTATTTCATAAAAGGAATCAACAAAGTATGCACATTCTACGTCATAACGACTTTCTATAGTTTGCGCATGCGTCCGGAAATAAGAAAAGCTTACTTCCCCCCGTTTTTTAAAATCACAGATTCTAGAAGGTTTACATGATTTCTTAAAAAACACGAATTTTTAGAAAATGTTATTTATTTCATAAATGGAATAAACAAAGTATCCATATTCTATGTCATAACGACCTTCTATAGTTTGCGCATGCGTCCGGAAATAAGAAAAGCTTACTTCCCCCTGTTTTATAAAATCACAACTTCTAGAAGGATTACATGATTTCTTAAAAAACATGAGTTTTACGAACATGTGATTTATTTCATAAAAGGAATCAACAAAGTATGCACATTCTATGTCATAACGAATTTCTATAGTTTGTGCATGCGCAAACTAAGCACATTCTACATACTAACGACTTTCTATAATTTGCGCATGTGTCCGGAAATAAGAAAAGCTTACTTCCGCCCGTTTTTTAAAATCACAGATTCTAGAAGGTTTACATGATTTCTTAAAAAACATGAGTTTTTAGAAAATGTGATGTATTTCATAAATGGAATCAACAAAGTATGCACATTCTACGTCATAAGGACTTTCTATAGTTTGCGCATGCGTCCGGAAATAAGAAAGGCTTACTTCCCCCCTTTTTTTAAAATCACAGCTTCTAGAAGGTTTACATGATTTCTTAATAAACACGAGTTTTTAGAAAATGTGATTTATTTAATCAATGGAATCAACAAACTATGCACATTCTACGTAATAACGACTTTCTATAGTTTGCACATGCGTTCGGAAATAAGAAAAGCTTACTTCCATCCGTTTTTTAAAATCACAGCTTCTAGAAGGATTACATGATTTCTTAAAAAACATGAGTTTTACGAACATGTGATTTATTTCATAAATGGAATCAACAAAGTATGCAGATTCTATGTCATAACGACTTTGTATAGTTTGCGCATGCGCAAACTATGCACATTCTATCTAATAACGACTTTCTATAGTTTGCTCATGCGTCTGGAAATAAGAAAAGCTTACTTCCCCCCTTTTTTTCAATTCACAGCTTCTAGAAGGTTTACATGATATCTTAAAAAATATGAGTTTTTAGAAAATGTGATTTATTTCATAAATGGAATAAAAAAAGGATGCACTTTCTACGTCATAATGACTTTCTAAAGTTTGCGCATGCGTCCGGAAATAAGAAAAGCTTACTTCCCCCCATTTTTTAAAATCACAGCTTCTAGAAGGTTTACATGATTTCTTAAAAAAAACGGTTTTTTAGAAAATGTGATTTATTTAATCAATGGAATCAACAAACAATGCACATTCTAAGTCATAACAACTTTCTATAGTTTGCACATGCGTCCGGAAATAAGAAAAGCTTACTTCCCCCCGTTTTTTAAAATCACAGCTTCTAGAAGGTTTACATGATTTCTTAAAAAAAATGAGTTTTTAGAAAATGTGATGTATTTCATAAATGGAATCAACAAAGTATGCACATTCTACGTCATAACGACTTTCTATAGTTAGCGCATGCGTCCGGAAATAAGAAAATCTCACTTCCCCCCATTTTTTAAAATCACAGCTTCTAGAAGGTTTACATGATTTCTTAATAAACACGAGTTTTTAGAAAATGTGATTTATTTCAAAAATGGAATCAACAAAGTATGCACATTCTACATCATAACGACTTTCTATAGTTTGCGCATGTGTCCGGAAATAAGAAAAGCTCACTTCCCCCCGTTTTTTAAAATCACAGCTTCTAGAAGGTTTACATGATTTCTTAAAAATCAGGAGTTTTTAGAAAATGTGTTTTATTTCATCAATGGAATCAACAAACTATGCACATTCTACGTAATAACGACTTTCTTTAGTTTGCGAATGCGTCCGGAAATAAGAAAAGCTTACTTCCCCTCGTTTTTTAAAATCACAGCTTCTAGAAGGTTTACATGATTTCTTAAAAAACCACGAGTTTTTAGAAAATGTCATTTATTTCATAAATGGAATCAACAAAGTATGAACATACGATGTCATAACGACTTTGTATAGTTTGCGCATGCGAAAACTATGCACATTCTATGTAATAACGACTTTCTATAGTTTGCACACGCGTCCGGAAATAAGAAAAGCTTACTTCCCCCCTTTTTTTAAATTCACAGCTTCTAGAAGGTTTACATGATTTCTTAAAAAACACGAGTTTTTAGAAAATGTGATTTATTTCATAAATGGAATCAACAAAGTATGCACATTTTACGTCATAACGACTTTCTATAGTTTGTGCATGCGTCCAGAAATAAGAAAAGCTTACTTCCCCCCATTTTTTAAAATCACAGCTTCTAGAAGGTTTACATGATTTCTTAATAAACACGAGTTTTTAGAAAATGTGATTTATTTAATCAATGGAATCAACAAACTATGCACATTCTATGTCATAACGACTTTCTATAGTTTGCGCATGCATCCGGAAATAAGAAAAGCTTACTTCCCCCCTTTTTTTAAATTCACAGCTTCTAGAAGGTTTACATGATTTCTTAAAAAACATGAGTTATTAGAAAATGTGATTTATTTCATAAATGGAATCAACAAAGTATGCACATTCTAGGTCATAACGACTTTCTATAGTTTGCGCATGCATCCGGAAATAAGAAAAGCTTACTTCCCCCCGTTTTTTAAAATCACAGCTTCTAGAAGGTTTACATGATTTCTTAAAAAAAATGAGTTTTTAGAAAATGTGATTTATTTCATAAAAGGAATCAACAAAGTATGCACATTCTACGTCATAACGACTTTGTATAGTTTGCGCATGTGCAAACTATGCACATTCTAGGTAATAAATACTTTCTATAGTTTGCACATGCGTCCGGAAATAAGAAAAGCTTTCTTCCCCCCTTTTTTTAAATTCACAGCTTCTAGAAGGTTTACATGATTTCTTAAAAAACACGAGTTTTTAGAAAATGTGATTTATTTCATTAATGGAATCAACAAACTATGCACATTCTACGTAATAACGACTTTCTATAGTTTGCGAATGCGTCCGGAAATAAGAAAAGCTTACTTCCCCCCGGTTTTTAAAATCACAGCTTCTAGAAGGATTACATGATTTCTTAAAAAACATGAGTTTTACGAACATGTGATTTATTTCATAAATGGAATCAACAAAGTATGCACATTCTATCTCGTAACGACTTTCTATAGTTTGCGCATGCGCAAACTAAGCACATTCTACGTACTAACGACGTTCTATAGTTTGTGTATGCGTCCAGAAATAAGAAAAGCTTACTTCACCACGTTTTTTAAAATCACAACTTCTAGAAGGTTTACATGATTTCTTAAAAAACACGAGTTTTTAGAAAATGTGATTTATTTCATAAATGGAATCAACAAAGTATGCACATTTTATGTCATAAGGACTTTGTATGGTTTGCGCATGCGCAAACTATGCACATTCTATGTAATAACGACTTTCTATAATTTGCGCATGTGTCCGGAAATAACAAAAGCTTACATCCACCCGTTTTTTAAAATCACAGCTTCTAGAAGGTTTACATGATTTCTTAAAAAACACGAGTTTTTAGAAAATGTGATGTATTTCATAAATGGAATCAACAAAGTATGCACATTCTACATCATAACGACTTTCTATAGTTTGCGCATGCGTCCGGAAATAAGAAAAGCTTACTTCCCCCCATTTTTTAAAATCACAGCTTCTAGAAGGTTTACATGATTTCTTAATAAACACGAGTTTTTAGAAAATGTGATTTATTTAATCAATGGAATCAACAAACTATGCACATTCTATGTAATAACGACTTTCTATAGTTTGCGCATGCATCCGGAAATAAGAAAAGCTTACTTCCCCCAATTTTTTAAAATCACAGCTTCTAGAAGGTTTACATGATTTCTTAATAAACACGAGTTTTTAGAAAATGTGATTTATTTAATCAATGGAATCAACAAACTATGCACATTCTATGTAATAAAGACTTTCTATAGTTTGCGCATGCGTTCGGAAATAAGAAAAGCTTACTTCCGCCCTTTTTTTAAAATCACAGCTTCTAGAAGGTTTCCATAATTTTTTAAAAAAACGGGTTTTTAGAAAATGTGATTTATTTCATAAATGGAATCAACAAAGTATGCATATTCTACGTCATAACAACTTTCTATAGTTTGCGCATGCGTCCGGAAATAAGAAAAGCTTACTTCCCCCCATTTTTTAAAATCACAGCTTCTAGAAGGCTTACATGATTTCTTAAAAAAAATGAGTTTTTAGAAAATATGATTTATTTCATATAAGGAATCAATAAAGTATGCACATTCTACGTCATAGCGACTTTCTATAGTTTGTGTATGCGTCCGGAAATAAGAAAAGCTTACTTCCCCCCTTTTTTTAAATTCCCAGCTTCTGGAAGTTTTACATGATTTCTTAAAAACCACGAGTTTTTAGAAAATGTGATTTATTTCATAAATGGAATCAACAAAGTATGCACATTCTATGTCATAACGACTTTCTATAGTTTGCGCATGCGTCCGGAAATAAGAAAAGCTTACTTCCCCCCATTTTTTAAAATCACAGCTTCTAGAAGGTTTACATGATTTCTTAAAAAAAATGAGTTTTTAGAAAATATGATTTATTTCATATAAGGAATCAATAAAGTATGCACATTCTACGTCATAGCGACTTTCTATAGTTTGCGCATGCGTATGGAAATAAGAAAAGCTTACTTCCCACCGTTTTTTAAAATCACAGCTTCTAGAAGGTTTCTACGTAATAACGACTTTTTATAGCTTGCGCATGCGTCCGGAAATAGGAAAATGTAAGTTCCCCCTGTTTGTTAGAATCATAGCTTCTAGAAGGTTTACATGATTTCTTAACAAACATGAGTTTTTAGAAAATGACATTTATTTCAGAAATGGAATTAACAAAGTATGCACATTCTATGTCATAACTACTTTCTATAGTTTGTGTATTCGTCCGGAAATAAGAAGAGCTTACTTCACCCTGTTTTTTAAAATCACAACTTCTAGAAGGTTTACATGATTTCTTAAAAAACAAGAGATTTTAGAAAATCTGATTTATTTCAAAAATGGAATCAACAAAGTATGCACATTCTACATCATAACGACTTTCTAAAGTTTCCGCATGCATCTGGAAATAAAAAAAAGCTTACTTCCCCCTGTTTTCTAAAATCATAGCTTCTAGAAGGTTTACACGATTTCTTAACAACCACGAGTTTTTAGAAAATGTCTTTTATTTCATAAATGGAATCAACAAAGTAAGCACATTCTATTTCATAACGACTTTCTATAGTTTTTGCATGCGCAAACTATGCACATTCTACGTAATAACGAATTTCTATAGTTTGCGCATGCGTCCGGAAATAAGAAAAGCTTACTTCACCCCTTTTTTTAAAATCACAACTTCTAGGAGGTTTACATGATTTCTTAAAAAACAAGAGATTTTAGAAAATGTGATTTATTTCAAAAATGGAATCAACAAAGTATGCACATTCTACATCATAACGACTTTCTATAGTTTGCGCATGTGTCCGGAAATAAGAAAAGCTCACTTCCCCCGTTTTTTAAAATCACAGCTTCTAGAAGGTTTACATGATTTCTTAAAAATCACGAGTTTTTAGAAAATGTGTTTTATTTCATCAATGGAATCAACAAACTATGCACATTCTACGTAATAACGAGTTTCTTTAGTTTGCGAATGCGTCCGGAAATAAGAAAAGCTTACTTCCCCTCATTTTTTAAAATCACAGCTTCTTGAAGGTTTACATGATTTCTTAAAAAACCACGAGTTTTTAGAAAATGTCATTTATTTCATAAATGGAATCAACAAAGTATGAACATACGATGTCATAACGACTTTGTATAGTTTGCGCATGCGAAAACTATGCACATTCTATGTAATAACGACTTTCTATAGTTTGCACACGCGTCCGGAAATAAGAAAAGCTTACTTCCCCCCTTTTTTTAAATTCACAGCTTCTAGAAGGTTTACATGATTTCTTAAAAAACACGAGTTTTTAGAAAATGTGATTTATTTCATAAATGGAATCAACAAAGTATGCACATTTTACGTCATAACGACTTTCTATAGTTTGTGCATGCGTCCAGAAATAAGAAAAGCTTACTTCCCCCCATTTTTTAAAATCACAGCTTCTAGAAGGTTTACATGATTTCTTAATAAACACGAGTTTTTAGAAAATGTGATTTATTTAATCAATGGAATCAACAAACTATGCACATTCTATGTAATAACGACTTTCTATAGTTTGCACATGCGTCCGGAAATAAGAAAAGCTTACTTCCCCCCGTTTTTTAAAATCACAGCTTCTAGAAGATTTACATGATTTTCTTAAAAAAACACGAGTTTTTAGACAATGTCATTTGTTTCATAAATGGAATCAACAAAGTATGAACAAACTATGTCATAACGACTTTGTATCGTTTGCGCATGCGCAGACTATGCACATTCTACGTAATAACGACTTTCTATAGTTTGCGCATGCGTCCGGAAATGAGAAAAGCTTACCTCCCCCCATTTTTTAAAATCACAGCTTCTAGAAGGTTTACATGATTTCTTAATAAACACGAGTTTTTAGAAAATGTGATTTATTTAATCAATGGAATCAACAAACTATGCACATTCTACGTAATAACGACTTTCTATAGTTTGCGTATGCGTCCGGAAATAAGAAAAGCTTACTTCCCCCCCTTTTTTAAATTCACAGCTTCTAGAAGGTTTACATGATTTCTTAAAAAACACGAGTTATTAGAAAATGTGATTTATTTCATAAATGGAATCAACAAAGTATGCACATTCTACGTCATAACGACTTTCTATAGTTTGCGCATGCATCCGGAAATAAGAAAAGCTTACTTCCCCCCGTTTTTTAAAATCACAGCTTCTAGAAGGTTTACATGATTTCTTAAAGAAATGAGTTTTTAGAAAATGTGATTTATTTCATAAAAGGAATCAACAAAGTATGCACATTCTACGTCATAACGACTTTCTATAGTTTGCGCATGTGCAAACTATGCACATTCTAGGTAATAAATACTTTCTATAGTTTGCACATGCGTCCGGAAATAAGAAAATCTTTCTTCCCCCCTTTTTTTAAATTCACAGCTTCTAGAAGGTTTACATGATTTCTTAAAAAACACGAGTTTTTTGAAAATGTGATTTATTTCATTAATGGAATCAACAAACTATGCACATTCTACGTAATAACGACTTTCTATAGTTTGCGAATGCGTCCGGAAATAAGAAAAGCTTACTTCCCCCCGGTTTTTAAAATCACAGCTTCTAGAAGGATTACATGATTTCTTAAAAAACATGAGTTTTACGAACATGTGATTTATTTCATAAATGGAATCAACAAAGTATGCACATTCTATCTCATAACGACTTTCTATAGTTTGCGCATGCGCAAACTAAGCACATTCTACGTACTAACGACGTTCTATAGTTTGTGTATGCGTCCAGAAATAAGAAAAGCTTACTTCACCACGTTTTTTAAAATCACAACTTCTAGAAGGTTTACATGATTTCTTAAAAAACACGAGTTTTTAGAAAATGTGATTTATTTCATAAATGGAATCAACAAAGTATGCACATTTTATGTCATAACGACTTTGTATGGTTTGCGCATGCGCAAACTATGCACATTCTATGTAATAACGACTTTCTATAATTTGCGCATGTGTCCGGAAATAACAAAAGCTTACATCCACCCGTTTTTTAAAATCACAGCTTCTAGAAGGTTTACATGATTTCTTAAAAAACACGAGTTTTTAGAAAATGTGATGTATTTCATAAATGGAATCAACAAAGTATGCACATTCTACATCATAACGACTTTCTATAGTTTGCGCATGCGTCCGGAAATAAGAAAAGCTTACTTCCCCCCATTTTTTAAAATCACAGCTTCTAGAAGGTTTACATGATTTCTTAATAAACACGAGTTTTTAGAAAATGTGATTTATTTAATCAATGGAATCAACAAACTATGCACATTCTATGTAATAACGACTTTCTATAGTTTGCGCATGCATCCGGAAATAAGAAAAGCTTACTTCCCCCCATTTTTTAAAATCACAGCTTCTAGAAGGTTTACATGATTTCTTAATAAACACGAGTTTTTAGAAAATGTGATTTATTTAATCAATGGAATCAACAAACTATGCACATTCTATGTAATAACGACTTTCTATAGTTTGCGCATGCGTCCGGAAATAAGAAAAGCTTACTTCCCCCCTTTTTTTAAAATCACAGCTTCTAGAAGGTTTCAATAATTTCTTAAAAAAACGGGTTTTTAGAAAATGTGATTTATTTCATAAATGGAATCAACAAAGTATGCATATTCTACGTCATAACAACTTTCTTTAGTTTGCGCATGCGTCCGGAAATAAGAAAAGCTTACTTCCCCCCTTTTTTTAAATTCCCAGCTTCTGGAAGTTTTACATGATTTCTTAAAAACCACGAGTTTCTAGAAAATGTGATTTATTTCATAAATGGAATCAACAAAGTATGCACATTCTATGTCATAACGACTTTCTATAGTTTGCGCATGCGTCCCGAAATAAGAAAAGCTTACTTCCCCCCATTTTTTAAAATCACAGCTTCTAGAAGGTTTACATGATTTCTTAAAAAAAATGAGTTTTTAGAAAATATGATTTATTTCATATAAGGAATCAACAAACTATGCACATTCTACGTCAAAACGACTTTCTATAGTTTGCGTATGTGTCCGGAAATAAGAAAAGCTTACTTCCCCCCTTTTTTTAAATTCCCAGCTTCTGGAAGTTTTACATGATTTCTTAAAAACCACGAGTTTCTAGAAAATGTGATTTATTTCATAAATGGAATCAACAAAGTATGCACATTCTATGTCATAACGACTTTCTATAGTTTGCGCATGTGTCCGGAAATAAGTAAAGCTTACTTCCCCCCATTTTTTAAAATCACAGCTTCTAGAAGGTTTACATGATTTCTTAAAAAAAATGAGTTTTTAGAAAATATGATTTATTTCATATAAGGAATTAATAAAGTATGCACATTCTACGTCATAACGACTTTCTATAGTTTGCGCATGCGTATGGAAATAAGAATAGCTTACTTCCCACCGTTTTTTAAAATCACAGCTTCTAGAAGGTTTCTACGTAATAACGACTTTTTATAGCTTGCGCATGCGTCCGGAAATAGGAAAATGTAACTTCCCCCTGTTTGTTAGAATCATAGCTTCTAGAAGGTTTACATGATTTCTTAACAAACATGAGTTTTTAGAAAATGACATTTATTTCAGAAATGGAATTAACAAAGTATGCACATTCTATGTCATAACTACTTTCTATAGTTTGTGTATTCGTCCGGAAATAAGAAGAGCTTACTTCACCCTGTTTTTTAAAATCACAACTTCTAGAAGGTTTACATGATTTCTTAAAAAACAAGAGATTTTAGAAAATCTGATTTATTTCAAAAATGGAATCAACAAAGTATGCACATTCTACATCATAACGACTTTCTAAAGTTTCCGCATGCATCTGGAAATAAAAAAAAGCTTACTTCCCCCTGTTTTCTAAAATCATAGCTTCTAGAAGGTTTACACGATTTCTTAACAACCACGAGTTTTTAGAAAATGTCTTTTATTTCATAAATGGAATCAACAAAGTAAGCACATTCTATTTCATAACGACTTTCTATAGTTTTCGCATGCGCAAACTATGCACATTCTACGTAATAACGAATTTCTATAGTTTGCGCATGCGTCCGGAAATAAGAAAAGCTTACTTCACCCCTTTTTTTAAAATCACAACTTCTAGGAGGTTTACATGATTTCTTAAAAAACAAGAGATTTTAGAAAATGTGATTTATTTCAAAAATGGAATCAACAAAGTATGCACATTCTACATCATAACGACTTTCTATAGTTTGCGCATGTGTCCGGAAATAAGAAAAGCTTACTTCCCCCCGTTTTTTAAAATCACAGCTTCTAGAAGGTTTACATGATTTCTTAAAAATCACGAGTTTTTAGAAAATGTGTTTTATTTAATCAATGGAATCAACAAACTATGCACATTCTACGTAATAATGACTTTCTTTAGTTTGCGAATGCGTCCGGAAATAAGAAAAGCTTACTTCCCCTCGTTTTTTAAAATCACAGCTTCTAGAAGGTTTACATGATTTCTTGAAAAGCCACGAGTTTTTAGAAAATGTCATTTATTTCATAAATGGAATCAACAAAGTATGAACATACGATGTCATAACGACTTTGTATAGTTTGTGCATGCGAAAACTATGCACATTCTATGTAATAACGACTTCTATAGTTTGCACGTGCGTCCGGAAATAAGAAAAGCTTACTTCCCCCCTTTTTTTAAATTCACAGCTTCTAGAAGGTTTACATTATTTCTTAATAAACACGAGTTTTTAGAAAATGTGATTTAATTAATCAATGGAATCAACAAACTATGCACATTCTACGTAATAACGACTTTCTATAGTTTGCACATGCGTCCGGAAATAAGAAAAGCTTACTTCGCTCCATTTTTTAAAATCGCAGCTTCTAGAAGGTTTACATGATTTTCTTAAAAAAACACGAGTTTTTAGAAAATGTCATTTGTTTCATAAATGGAATCAACAAAGTATGAAAAAACTATGTCATAACGACTTTGTATCATTTGCGCATGCGCAAACTTTGCACATTCTACATAATAACGACTTTCTATAGTTTGCGCATGCGTCCGGAAATAAGAAAAGCTTACTTCCCCCCATTTAAAAAAAAAACAGCTTCTAGAAGGTTTACATGATTTCTTAATAAACACGAGTTTTTAGAAAATGTGATTTATTTAATCAATGGAATCAACAAACTATGCACATTGTACGTAATAACGACTTTCTATAGTTTGCGCATGCGTCCGGAAATTAGAAAAGCTTACTTCCCCCCTTTTTTTAAATTCACAGCTTCTAGAAGGTTTACATGATTTCCTAAAAAACATGAGTTTTTAGAAAATGTGATTTATTTCATCAATGGAATCAACAAACTATGCACATTCTACGTAATAACGACTTTCTATTGTTTGCGAATGCGTCCGGAAATAAGAAAAGCTAACTTCCCCCCGGTTTTTAAAATCACATCTTCTAGAAGGTTTACATGATTTCTTAAAAAAAACGTGTGTTTTGAAAATGTCATTTATTTCATAAATGGAATCAAAAAAGTATGAACATTCTATGTCATAACGACTTTGTATAGTTTGCGCATGCGCAAACTATGCACATTCTAGGTAATAACGACTTTCTATAGTTTGCGCATGCGTCCGGAAATAAGAAAAGCTTACTTCCCCCCTTTTTTTAAATTCACAGCTTCTAGAAGGTTTACATGATTCCTTAAAAAACATGAGTTTTTAGAAAATGTGATTTATTTCATAAGTGGAAACAACAAAGTATGCACATTCTACGTCATAACGACTTTCTATAGTTTGCGAATGCGTCCAGAAATAAGAAAAACTTACTTCCCCCCATTTTTTAAAATCATAGCTTCTAGAAGGTTTACATGATTTCTTAAAAAAAATGAGTTTTTAGAAAATGTTATTTATTTCATAAAAGGAATCAACAAAGTATGCACATTCTACGTCATAACGACTTTGTATAGTTTGCGCTTGTGGAAACTATGCACATTCTAGGTAATAACGACTTTGTATAGTTTGCGCTTGTGGAAACTATGCACATGCGTCCGGAACTAAGAAAAGCTTACTTCCCCCTGTTTTTTAAAATCACATCTTCTAGAAACTTTACATGATTTCTTAAAAAAAATGAGTTTTTTGAAAATGTGATTTATTTCATAAAAGGAATCAACAAAGTATGCACATTCTACGTCATAACGACTTTCTATAGTTTACGCATGCGTCCGGAAATAAGAAAAGCTTACATCCCTCCGTTTTTTAAAATTGCAGCTTCTACAAGGTTTACATGATTTCTTAAAAAACACGAGTTTTTAGAAAATGTGATTTATTTCATCAATGGAGTCAACAAACTATGCACATTCTACGTAATAACGACTTTCTATAGTTTGCGAATGCGTCCGGAAATAAGAAAAGCTTACTTCCCCCACGTTTTTAAAATCACAGCTTCTAGAAGGTTTACATGATTTCTTAAAAAACATGTGTTTAGAAAATGTGATTTATTTCATAATTGGAATCAACAAAGTATGCACATTCTAAGTCATAACGACTTTCTATAGTTTGCGCATGCGTCCGGAAATAAGAAAAGCTTACTTCCGCTCGTTTTTTAAAATCACAGCTTCTAGAAGGTTTACATGATTTCTTAAAAAACACGAGTTTTTGGAAAATGTGATTTATTTCATAAATCGAGTCAACAAAGTATGCACATTCTACGTCATAACGACTTTCTATAGTTTGCGCATGCGTCCGGAAATAAGAAAAGCTTACTTCCCCCCGTTTTTTAAATTCACAGCTTCTAGAAGGTTTACATGATTTCTTAATAAACACAAGTTCTTAGAAAATCTGATTTATTTAATCAATGGAATCAACAATCTATTCACATTCTACGTAATAACGACTTTCTATAGTTTACACATGCGTCATGAAATAAGAAAATCTTACTTCCCCCCGTTTTTTAAAATGACAGCTTCTAGAAGGTTTACATGATTTCTTAAAAAAACACAAGTTTTTAGAAAATGTCATTTGTTTCATAAATGGAATCAACAAAGTATGAACAAACTATGTCATAACGACTTTGTATCGTTTGCGCATGCTTCCGAAAATAAGAAAAGCTAACTTCCCCCCGTTTTTAAAAATCACAGCTTCTAGAAGGTTTACATGATTTCTTAAAGAACACGAGTTTTTAGAAAATGTCATTTGTTTCATAAATGGAATCAACAAAGTAGGAACAAACTATGTCATAACGACTTTGTATCGTTTGCGCATGCGCAAACTATGCTCATTCTACGTAATAACGACTTTCTATAGTTTGCGCATGCATCCGGAAATAAGATAACTTTACTTTCCCCCTTTTTTTAAATTCACAGCTTCTAGAAGGTTTACATGATTTCTTAAAAAACACAAGTTTTTAGCAAATGTGATTTATTTTATAAATAGAATCAACAAAGTATGCACATTCTACGTCATAACGACTTTCTAAAGTTTGCGCATGCATCCGGAAATAAGAAAAGCTTACTTCCGCCCGTTTTTTAAAATCACAGCTTCTAGAAGGTTTACATGATTTCTTAAAAACCACGAGTTTTTAGAAAATGTGATTTATTTCATAAATGGAATCCACAAAGTATGCACATTCTAAGTCATATCAACTTTCTATAGTTTGCGCATGCATCCGGAAATAAGAAAATCTTACTTCCCCTCGTTTTTTAAAGTCACAGCTTCTAGAAGGTTTACATGATTTCTTAAAAAACACGAGTTTTTTGAAAATGTGATTTATTTCATCAATTGAATCAACAAACTATGCACATTCTACGTAATAACGAATTTCTATAGTTTGCAATTGCGTCCGGAAATAAGAAAAGCTTACTTCCCCCCGATTTTTAAAATCACAGCTTCTAAAAGGTTTACATGATTTCTTAAAAAACACGAGTTTTCAGAAAATGTCATTTATTTCATAAATGGAATAAAAACATATGAACATTCTATGTCATAACGACTTTGTATAGTTTGCGCGTGCGCAAACTATGCACATTCTAGGTAATAGCAACTGTCTATAGTTTGCGCATGCGTCCGGAAATAAGAAAAGCTAACTTCCCCCCTTTTTTTAAATTCATAGCTTCTAGAAGGTTTATATGATTTCTTAAAAAACACAAGTTTTTAGAAAATGTTATTTATTTCATAAATGGAATCAACAAAGTATGCACATTCTACGTCATAACGACTTTCTATAGTTTGCGCATGCGTCCGGAAATAAGAAAAGTTTACTTCCCCCCTTTTTTTAAATTCACAGCTTCTAGAATGTTTACATGATTTCTTAAAAAACATGAGTTTTTAGAATATGTGATTTATTTCATAAATGGAATAAACAAAGTATGCACATTCTACGTCATAACGACTTTCTATAGTTTGCGCATGCGTCCGGAAATAATGTAACGCCCCATATTTTGACTAGGCATGTTTATGAGTTAGACACCTTTCACTTTATCGCTTGTTATTTGTTTGACTCAGCTAGACAGAGTGAACTATATTTTTGGCATGTTAGATATGATGATATGTTGCTACTGTGTTAATGATGTTACTATATTCATGCAGTTATTAAAGTTATGATTATCATGATATTCTTTTATTTCATAATGACAGTGTATATTTGATAATCATCCTAAAGGAAATGTGATATATATGATGTGGTAATTATGTTGTGATCGATTTGATGATTTTATGTGATGAAATAAATAATTCCGACAATATGGATCAATTGGTGATCGAATGGAAATGCTTGTTATAAAAGGTGTATGGGAAAGCCGGGTACTTGATCTGATATACGGAGAAGAACCTATCCATGCAGTAAACCTTAGCAACCGAAATTGATGAAACGATGACATGGACCGATAATCTCTGGAGCAGCAGAGTATGATTTGTTAAGGGCGTAGGCCCAGTATGTTGAGAGGGATGGATGTGTTTCCCACCCTATGTTCCTATGATACCCGAGATCGTGGGAGGGCCGTGCTGAGACACGCTCCCCATGTATGTGTGATGACGATGGTCAGATGCCTGCCAGGAGAGGATAGGTCTGCTTTTCAGCCGACGCTATCGCTCTCAAGTTCTATGTGGTCAGGTCGATGAGTCCGACATCCACTTTTGTACTAGCAAAGGAGGGATAGGGAGGATGTGGCAGTAGGTAAGGATGGGAGGATATGATAGTTAGTACTGTTGAGGCTTGGGTATTCCTTGACCCGGAGTTAGTGGTAGTAGGTATCTTCCCTTGCACCTGAATAATTGATCAAGTGTAATCATAAAAATAACGAAAGGAAATCTTAAAGGTTAACTGATTAAAATAACCAATGATGTTTTAGTAATATTATGATGAATGTATACTTGTTCTGTTTGCATAAAGTATTCTTAGTATTAGTTAGCTGTTATGCAGAGGATATATATATATGACATATGTTTATAGTGCATGTCTATCTTGTGCATACGCTGGCCACGCATGCACATCATGCACATGCGCAATAATATTGGTTAACAACATACTTATCAAGATGTAACCATGTTATAAGTTATCATAGATAACGCAAATAAGTATTCAGTGAATGACTTAATCAGTAAGAGATCATCAAGTTTTAATGTGTAAAATAAGTTAAGTAGTCTTGTATGTAAACATAGTGATGAACAGTTAAAATAAGTGTCATTAATCGCAAATATCCTCAAGTGAATGTGACTTCAATATGAAGAATAACAGTTAAACATTAACACTAGAAGAGTGTGCTATATAATTGTCGATCATGATTAAATAAACTATTAAGTATGTTTCATTAATTATACCTAGAGGTACTATGTTGACGCTTATCCATTAAACAAATAAATATTTTAATTACTATTCACAACTAAATTAATTACTATTGTTATTAATTATTATTGTTATTATTATTACATTATTATTATTATTTAATTAATAATAATAATATTAATAATCCTCTCTATAGAGCATAGTGGATTGAATAAATTATTAAATAAATGATTCATTTAATTAATTAAGGGATCCATTCCAAGTAAATAAAAGGGGTTTGATAAATAAATTATTTAACAACTCCACTACTCGAGAGAAACTAGGGTGATTTAACAATAATATATATTCCACCTTTTACCCTAAAAAGGGGTTGCATTAATGATTGTACTTCCAAAGACTAGGACAGCTAGGGCGGTGGAGTGATAAGGAAGTTGACTTTATGGAGGAGGAGGATTCCTATAAAGGGGAGAATTAACAAAGTAGTAGGGGGGGATTTTGTGGGAGAAGAGTGAGGATTATTTTGTGAAAAAGGAGAAATGCCGAGGAGGGGGTTAACTCGAAGCTTTGAGGAGGTGGGAAACTCAAATGAAAAGACTGAGGAGGGGGTTAACTCAGCAAAAGATTACCATGGAAAGGTTTGATGGAAGGCTGCTGTCGGGATTATCGGTCTGTGGGCTCGGGGGCTAGGAAATCCGTTGATTTCCTAGGGTCTGCACGATATTAGCTGATCGGCAGGGTGGACACATCATTTTGGGTTGCTAAGGTAACCTACAGAACCCACTACAGAAATCTTCGTACCTCACTACAAATCTACAGGTCCAGGTATTTTACTGAGCTAGCTTGAATAAAAGGTATTTTCTTTACTTTCAAATTATGCATGTAAAAAGAAAAGAGCTGTAATGAAAGATTTAAGTTTATGTTTGCTCAAATTGCAGAGACATATAGTCATTTAGATAATAGAGATCGAGTGCCCTGATAAATCTATCCTTACAAATAAGTAAATCTTTTATAAACATAGCATGCGGCTATGTCTACATTCTAAATTAATGTTCCTTTCTTGATTATATAGCTTCTCTCACCAACTTTAGGAGGTTGAGTTTCATTGTTTTATATATCTTTCTTAATTCAATTTTAAATAACAAAAGTGCATTTTTCTCCACTCGAAAAAAAAATATCCATTAGCAAAATAAGTAATTCAAATATCTTTTTAATTAATTACCGTTCTTCTAATGAACTACTTATATATGTGTTTTCTATCCCTAATATACTACTTGTATGTGTTCTAAATCTAGTATTTAACTTATATATCTTTGATCTTACAATATAGCGAGTAGGATTTAGATTTATCTATGAAAAAAAAAATTAAGTAGAAGATTTATTACATTAATGTGAAGGTTTATAATCTATTGTTAATAATTTTTAATATTTTAGAGAAAGTGAATACAAATATTATCCACCGGGAAAAAAAAAAAAAAAAAAAAAAAAAACACATTAACATAATATTTTTTAATTAAAAGGTGTTGTCAGAAACATGACTTAAAAATCTAAGTCAAAAAAATTAAATTGTGTTTTTGGAAATTACAATTTAATTTAATTTATATGTGATTTTTATTTATTTATAAATATCAATTTGTTTTTAATTGATATTTTGTATTTTTTTTTACATGTTTTTTTATATTTTTAAATAATGCAAATAAATTTAAATGATCTAAAAACAATCCCTTACTATGCAAGTTTGTGATAAGAATATAACATACAATATAAAAGTGAAAATGTTATAATAGAGATAATTTAAAAAAAAAAAAAACACGTAATCTGAAAACAACCTTTGTCGAGACTTCAACGTATAGTCGAGGAGACGAAACAAACACTTAATTTGAAAACAAGGAACCGCTAAAAGAGCATGTCAAGCTGAATGCTAAGACGCTAATTTCACTACATGACAAAATCATTAATGAAAACGACCATAGATTTCAATACGTTGATCCTAATAAACCGTTCCTTGCACATAGGTATAAATATAGGCAGTAAGGGTTTTTCTCGGGATGTAAAATGACAGGATGGAAATAAATTGTAGGATATAGGGATATGTATCCCTTGTGAATCACATTACGGAAACACCATATACGTAAACCAGGAGATTGCAATAAAGCTTATTAAAGGACTATCTTATTAAGGGGAAACCTGGCTTAGACTAATTAAGTTAAATATTGGTGTAAGGGTGCGAAAAGCTTTCAAAAAATATATATATTTCGGATTAATCATACCTAATATAATGATGATCTCGGATAATAATATAAGAGTCATAAGAATCTCAACACAGTGCTCAATTTAACTCAATTAAAGCAGTCGTTATGAAGTCCCAATATGATTGAACATATTACATAATGATGTTTCATTCAAATTGTAAGAGTAGCCTAAGGCCTTTACAAAATACATAAGGGTTGCCAGTGTGGGTAGGAAGAGGGGTGATGTACAAATACAATGGCATACTAGGATAAATACTAGTGATTACCCTTGCGATGGTAAGGGTGGGAACAAAAACTAGCTATGAGATTCGTAAGGAATTGAAGAAGTAAAGGTTCCCCGACCAATTTATATTAGTTTGAAGGAGAATAATAAATAAACACGATAACAATTGTATTTGATAAGAAATAGCCATGAAAACCTTTTAAACAATAATAGTTCTCATAATTTAATGATGCTACGATACTTTTATTAGTGTTTAGTCCCGATAGGTGAAATGGTAAGGTGCTATACCTTAAAATGGTAATGAATGAAGAAGTGTTCTAGCTCTATTAGTTAAATATGATGGTGGAAGTCCACTTACGTTTAATAATGCGTCGAATTGTCGAATAAATAAACATTCGTGTTCAAATATTAAGGGATGATGGTTACCACTATCAGTGACTAGGATAATTGTGTTGCTTCCCATTATGTACAGGATCTACAGGTTATACATTTATATATAAGGGAGGATCATCGATAGAACCAAGAGATGCATTAACCAAATATATAAGGTAGTAATGAAGTAAGGACACGATAGGAAGGTAATAAAATGAGAAATAATTGAAAGTCAATAACACTTGACCAATAGTCTAATAACCGTTGTAAATCAAGTACTTGGAATTTGTATAAGACTATGTTTTAAGGCAAATAGTGCATTTCCAATTATGAGAAATGATGAAATTAATTATTGACGAGAATGGGTATCTTTGCAAAACTGGCAAGAAAGGGGGTAAGATTATATGTGTATCTCATGTCTAGTGATAATGTGTAGTTGTATGAGGCACCCCAAATCGAGGTGGTAGGTCAATATTCAAAGTATGTGTGAATGGACTCCCCATTGGAAAATTTAATTAATATTAAGATATGGGAGATATCTATGTATTAAAATCAACACCGTAAAATTTCTATGTATAACGTGCAATTAATCATGTTTCAATATAGTAAGTGGAAAGAGATTGAAGCAATTAGGTATGTGCGAGAAGGGTAAGGGTTATATGCCGCTAATCTTGCTTAGGTCAAATTGTCATGATGGGGGAAATATTATTAAGAAACAACTAGGATTTAATAATTACAAAATGAGCGAGCAGTAAATTATAAAAGTAGGTAAATTATTGAGGGACTAAGGAAGTTACCGTGAATGAATGCGCGCCGAACCCTCAACCTGGTTAAGTGAAATAGCCATACAAGTAAATGGGGTAATAATGGACGCAGAATAGGAACCGATGTGCACCTCAATGAATAAAGCTACGTTGTTTAAACCCCTAACAGATACTATCAGTGAACTTAAGCATTCGGGTATGATATAGTTACTAAGAACATTCTAATAAATGATACTTTCCCTAATTTAATATTGGTTACAATACTTATGGTTATCAAGGATGCAGATGGCTTATTAACACTAAAGTAATAAGAATGTTTGACCTTAAGATGAAATAACAGGGATCTTCATCACCTAGGAGAGGTATGCAAATCTTAAAGACCCTTGTAGTTGCTTGTTGAATAATTAAAGATTATGAACTCTCGCTTCTCCATTTAAAAAAAAAATCGTTGATTATTTCATGCTAAGTTGGGTCAATATAAGCTTCTGTGATGAGTAAACCTCTCAGGATGTTACAACTTGATGGATATTGTAAAAAGGTATGAAATGAGATACTAGGGTGGATAGAACATGATTATAACCTCTAGGAATCCTAGGAATTATATTGAGATCCAACAAAAGGACTTAATCTAGAAATGTTCTTTGATCATTAGAACACATATCACAAGATAGGAAAAGTAAAATTTAAAGATAATATCGACATATTCGGTCAAGTCAAAGCTAAGTAGGACAAGTATGGCTAACACCTGCTACTTGCATGAATGAAGAGTTTATGTGTCAAGAATTTCCCTGCATTATTATGACCATAACTTCGAGACGAAGTTTCCTGAAGGGTGGGTGTATGTAACACCCCATATTTTGACTAGGCATGTTTATGAGTTAGACACCTTTCACTTTATCACTTGTTATCTGTTTGACTCAGCTAGACAGAGTGAACTATATTTTTGGCATGTTAGACATGATGATATGTTGCTACTGTGTTAATGATGTTACTATATTCATGCAGTTATTAAAGTTATGATTATCATGAGATTCTTTTATTTCATAATGACAGTGTATATTTGATAATCATCCTAAAGGAAATGTGATATATATGATGTGGCAATTATGTTGTGATCGATTTGATGATTTTATGTGATGAAATAAATAATGCTGACAATATGGATCAATTGGTGATCGAATGGAAATGCTTGTTATAAAAGGTGTATCTTGCGGAATACTAACCTACAGGACACGAGGGCTATGGGAAAGCTGGGTACTTGATCTGATATACGGAGAAGAACCTATCCATGCAGTAAACCTTAGCAACCAAAATTGATGAAATGATGACATGGACCGATAATCTCTGGAGCAGCAGAGTATGATTTGATAAGGGCGTAGGCCCCGTATGTTGAGAGGGATGGATGTGTTTCCCACCCTATGTTCCTATGATACCCGAGATCGTGGGAGGGCCGTGCTGAGACACGCTCCCCATGTATGTGTGATGACGATGGTCGGATGCCTGCTAGGAGAGGATAGGTCCGCTGTTCAGCCGACGCTATCGCTCTCAAGTTCTATGTGGTCAGGTCGATGTGTCTGACATCCACTTTTGTACTAGCAGAGGAGGGATAGGGAGGATGTGGCAGTAGGTAAGGATGGGAGGATATGATAGTTAGTACTGTTGAGGGTTGGGTATTCCTTGACCCGGAGTTAGTGGTAGTAGGTAGCTTCCCTTGCACCTGAATAATTGATCAAGTGTAATCATAAAAATAACGAAAGGAAATCTTAAAGGTTAACTGATAAAAATAACCAATGATGTTTTAGTAATATTATGATGAATGTATACTTGTTATGTTTGCATAAAGTATTCTTAGTATTAGTTAGCTGTTATGCAGAGGATATATATATATGACATATGTTTATAGTGCATGTCTATCTTGTGCATACGCTGGCCACGCATGCACATCATGCACATGCGCAATAATATTGGTTAACAACATACTTATCAAGATGTAACCATGTTATAAGTTATCATAGATAACGCAAATAAGTATTCAGTGAATGACTTTATCAGTAAAAGATCATCAAGTTTTAATGTGTAAAATAAGTTAAGTAGTCTTGTATGTAAACATAGTGATGAACAGTTAAAATAAGTGTCATTAATCGCAAATATCCTCAAGTGAATGTGACTTCAATATGAAGAATAACAGTTAAACATTAACACTAGAAGAGTGTGCTATATAATTGTCGATCATGATTAAATAAACTATTAAGTATGTTTCATTAATTATACCTAGAGGTACTATGTTGACGCTTATCCATTAAACAAATAAATATTTTAATTACTATTCACAACTAAATTAATTCCTATTGTTATTAATTATTATTGTTATTATTATTACATTATTATTATTATTTAATTAATAATAATAATCCTCTCTATAGAGCATAGTGGATTGAATAAATTATTAAATAAATGATTCATTTAATTAATTAAGGGATCCATTCCAAGTAAATAAAAGGGGTTTGATAAATAAATTATTTAACAACTCCACTACTTGAGAGAAACTGGGGTGATTTAACAATAATATATATTCCACCTTTTACCCTAAAAAGGGGTTGCATTAATGATTGTACTTCCAAAGACTAGGATAGCTAGGGCGGTGGAGTGATAAGGAAGTTGAATTTATGGAGGAGGACGATTCCTATAAAGGGGAGAATTAACAAAGTAGTAGGGGGGGATTTTGTGGGAGAAGAGTGAGGATTATTTTGTGAAAAAGGAGGAATGCCGAGGAGGGGGTTAACTCGAAGCTTTGAGGAGGTGGGAAACTCAAATGAAAAGACTGAGGAGGGGATTAACTCAGCAAAAGATTACCATGGAAAGGTTCGATGGAAGGTTGCTGTCGGGATTATCGGTCTGTGGGCTCGGGGGCTAGGAAATCCAGTTATTTCCTAGGGTCAGCACGATATTAGCTAATCGGCAGGGTGGACACATCATTTTGGGTTGCTAAGGTAACCTACAGAACCCACTACAGAAATCTTCCTACCTCACTACAAATCTACAGGTCCAGGTATTTTACTGAGCTAGCTTGAATAAAAGGTATTTTCTTTACTTTCAAATTATGCATGTAAAAAGAAAAGAGCTGTAATGAAAGATTTAAGTTTATGTTTGCTCAAATTGCAGAGACATATAGTCATTTAGATAATAGAGACCCAGTGCTTTGATAAGGGCACTACAAATAAGAAAATCTTACTTCCCCCCATTTCTTAAAATCACAGCTTCTAGAAGGTTTACATGATTTTTTAATAAACACGAGTATTTAGAAAATGTGATTTATTTCATAAATGGAATCAACAAACTATGCAGATTCTATGTAATAACGACTTTCTATAGTTTGCACATGCGTCCGGAAATAAGAAAAGCTTACTTCCCCCCGGTTTTTAAAATCACAGCTTCTAGAAGGTTTACATGATTTCTTAAAAAAACACGAGTTTTTAGAAAATGTCATTTGTTTCATAAATGGAATCAACAAACTATGTCATAACGACTTTGTATAGTTTGTGCATGCGCAAACTATGCACATTCTAAGTCATGACGACTTTCAATAGTTTGCGCATGCGTCAGGAAATAAGAAAAGCTTACTTCTCCCCATTTTTTAAAATCACAGCTTCTAGAAGGTTTACATGATTTCTTAAAAAACATGAGTTTTTAGAAAATGTGATTTATTTAATCAATGGAATCAACAAACTATGCACATTATACGTAATAACAACTTTCTATAGTTTGCGCATGCGTCCAAAAATAAGAAAAGCTTACTTCCCCCCGTTTTTAAAAATCACAGCTTCTAGAAGGTTTACATGATTTCTTAAAAAACACGAGTTTTTAGAAAATGTGATTTATTTCATAAATGGAATCAACAAAGTATGCACATTCTATGTCATAACGACTTTGTATGGTTTGCGCATGCGCAAACTATGCACACTCTACGTAATAACGACTTTCTTTAGTTTGCGCATGTGTCCGGAAATAAGAAAAGCTTACTTCCGCAAGTTTTTTAAAATCACAGCTTCTAAAAGGTTTACATGATTTCTTAAAAAACACGAGTTTTTAGAAAATGTGATTTATTTCATAAATGGAATCAACAAAGTATTCACATTCTACGTCATAACGACTTTCTAAAGTTTGCGCATGCGTCAGGAAATAAGAAAAGCTTACTTCCGCCAGTTTTTTAAAATCACAGGTTCTAGAAGGTTTACATGATTTCTTAAAAACCATGAGTTTTTAGAAAATGTGATTTATTTCATAAATGGAATCAACAAAGTATGCACATTCTAAGTCATAACGACTTTCTATAGTTTGCGCATGCGTCCGGAAATAAGAAAAGCTTACTTCCCCTCGTTTTTTAAAATCACAGCTTCTAGAAGGTTTACATGATTTCTTAAAAAACATGAGTTTTTAGAAAATGTGATTTATTTCATCAATGGAATCAACAAACTAGGCACATTCTACATAATAACGACTTTCTATAGTTTGCGTATGCGTCCGGAAATAAGAAAAGCTAACTTCCCCTTGGTTTTTAAAATCACAGCTTCTAGAAGGTTTACATGATTTCTTAAAAAACATGAGTTTTTAGAAAATGTCATTTATTTCATAAATGGAATAAAAAACATATGAACATTCTATGTCATAACGACTTTGTATAGTTTGCGCATGTGCAAACTATGCACATTCTAGGTAATAACGACTTTCTATAGTTTGCGCATGCGTCCGGAAATAAGAAAAGCTTACTTCCCCCCTTTTTTTAAATTCACAGCTTCTAGAAGGTTTACATGATTTCTTAAAAAACACGAGTTTTTAGAAAATCTTATTTATTTCATAAATGGAATCAACAAAGTATGCACATTCTACGTCATAACGACTTTTTATAGCTTGCGCATGCTTCCCGAAATAACAAAAGCTTACTTCCCCCTGTTTTTTTAAATCACAGCTTCTAGAAGGTTTACATGATTTCTTAAAAAAAATGAGTTTTTAGAAAATGTGATTTATTTCATAAAAGGAATCAACAAAGTATGAACATTCTACGTTATAACTACTTTCTATAGTTCGCGCATGCGTATGGAAATAAGAAAAGCTTACTTCCCCTCGTTTTTTAAAATCACAACTTCTAGAAGGTTTACATGATTTCTTAAAAAACATGAGTTTTTAGAAAATGTCATTTTTTTAATAAATGGAATCAACAAAGTATGCACATTCTACGTAATAACGTCTTTCTATAGTTTGCCCATGCGTCCGGAAATAAGAAAAGCTTACTTTCCCCTGTTTGTTAAAATCACAGCTTCTAGAAGGTTTACATGATTTCTTAACAAACACAAGTTTTTAGAAAATGCCATTTATTTCATAAATGGAATCAACAAAGTATGCACATTCTATGTCATAATGAGTTTCTATAGTTTGCGCATGCGCAAACTATGCACATTGTACGTACTAACGACTTTCTATAGTTTGCGTATTCGTCCGGAAATAAGAAAAGCTTACTTCACCCCGTTTTTTAAAATCACAACTTCTAGAAGGTTAACATGATTTCTTAAAAAACACGAGTTTTTAGAAAATTAAATTTATTTCATAAATGCAATCAACAAAGTATGCACATTGTATGTCATAACATTTTTGTATGGTTTGCGCATGCGCTAACTATGCACATTCTACTTAATAACGACTTTCTATAGTTTGCGCATGCGTCCATAAATAAGAAAAGCTTACTTCAACGCAATTTTTGAAAATCACAGCTTCTAGAAGGTTTACATGATTTCTTAAAAAAAAATGAGTTTTTAAAAAATGTGATTTATTTCATAAAAGGAATCAACAAAGTATGCATATTCTATGTCATAACAAGTTTCTATAGTTTGCGCATGCGTCCGGAAATAAGAAAAGCTTACTTCCCCCCGTTTTTTAAAATCACAGCTTCTAGAAGGTTTCCATGATTTCTTAAAAAACACGTGTTTTTAGAAAATGTGATTTATTTCATCAATGGAATCAACAAACTATGCACATTCTACGTAATAACGACTTTCTATAGTTTGCGAATGCGTCTGGAAATAAGAAAAGCTTACTTCCCCCCCGTTTTTTAAAATCATAGCTTCTAAAATGTTTACATGATTTCTTAAAAAACATGAGATTTTAGAAAATGTCATTTATTTCATAAATTGAATCAACAAAGTATGAAAATTCTATGTCATAAAAACTTTGTATAGTTTGCGCATGCGCAAACTATGCACATTCTATGTAATAACGACTTTCTATTTTTTGCGCATGTGTCTGGAAACAAGAAAAGCTTACTTCCTCCCTTTTTTTAAATTCACAGCTTCTAGAAGGTCTACATGATTTCTTAAAAAACACAAGTTTTTAAAAAATATGATTTATTTCAAAAATGGAATCAACAAATTATGCACTTTCTACGTCATAACGACTTTCTATAGTTTGTGCATAAGTCAGGAAATAAGAAAAGCTTACTTCCCCCCATTTTTTAAAATCACAGCTTCTAGAAGGTCTACATGATTTCTTAAAAAACACGAGTTTTTAGAAAATGTGATTTATTTAATCAATGGAATCAACAACATATGCACATTATACGTAATAACGACTTTCTATAGTTTGCGCATGCGTCCGAAAATAAGAAAAGCTTACTTCCCCCCATTTTTTAAAATTACAGCTTCTAGAAGGTTTACATGATTTCATAAAAAACACGAGTTTTTAGAAAATGTCATTTGTTTCATAAGTGGAATCAACAAAGTATGAACAAACTATGTCATAACGACTTTGTATCGTTTGCGCATGCACAAACTATGCACATTCTACGTAATAACGACTTTCTATAGTTTGCGCATGCATCCAGAAATAAGAAAAGCTTACTTTCCCCCTTTTTTTAAATTCACAGCTTCTAGAAGGTTTACATGATTTCTTAAAAAACACGAGTTTTTAGAAAATGTGATTTATTTCATAAATGGAATCATAAAAGTATGCACATTCTACGTCATAACGACTTTCTATAGTTTGCGCATGCGTCCGGAAATAAGAAAAGCTTACTTCCCCCCGTTTTTTAAAATCACAGCTTCTAGAAGGATTACATGATTTCTTAAAAAACATGAGTTTTACGAACATGTGATTTATTTCATAAATGGAATCAACAAAGTATGCACATTCTATGTCGTAACGACTTTCTATAGTTTGTGCATACGCAAACTAAGCACATTCTATGTACTTGCGACTTTCTATAGTTTTCGTATGCGTCCATAAATAAGAAAAGCTTACTTCACCCCGTTTTTTAAAATCACAACTTCTAGAAGGTTTACATGATTTCTTAAAAAACACGAGTTTTTAGAAAATGTGATTTATTTCATAAATGTAATCAACAAAGTATGCACATTCTATGTCATAACGACTTTGTATGGTTTGCGCATGCGCAAACTATGCACATTCTACGTAATAACGACTTTCTATAGTTTGCGCATGTGTCCGGAAATAAGAAAAGCTTACTTCCGCCCGTTTTTTAAAATCACAGCTTCTAGAAGGTTTACATGATTTCTTAAAAACCACGAGCATTTAGAAAATATGATTTATTTCATAAATGGAATCAACAAAGTATGCACATTCTAAGTCATAAGGACTTTCTATAGTTTGCGCATGCGTCCGGAAATAAGAAAAGCTTACTTCCCCCCATTTTTTAAAATCACAACTTCTAGAAGGTTTACATGATTTCTTGATAAACACGAGTTTTTAGAAAATTTGATTTATTTAATCAATGGAATCAACAAACTATGCACATTCTACGTAATAACGACTTTCTATAGTTTGCACATGCGTCCGGAAATAAGAAAAGCTTGCTTCCCCCCGATTTTTAAAATCACAGCTTCTAGAAGGTTTACATGATTTCTTAAAAAAACACGAGTTTTACGAACATGTGATTTATTTCATAAATGGAATAAACATAGTATGCACTTTCTATGTCATAATGAATTTCTATAGTTTGCGCATACGCAAACTAAGCACATTCTACGTACTAACGACTTTCTATAGTTTGCGTATGCCTCCAGAAATAAGAAAACCTTACTTCACCCCATTTTTTAAAATCACAACTTCTAGAAGGTTTAGATGATTTCTTAAAAAACACGAGTTTTTAGAAAATATGATTTATTTCCTAAATGGAATCAACAAAGTATGCACATTCTATGTCATAACGACTTTTTATGGTTTGCGCATGCGCAAACTATGCACATTCTACGTAATAACGACTTTCTATAGTTAGCGCATGTGTCCGAAAATAAGAAACGCTTACTTCTGCCAGTTTTTTAAAATCACAGCTTCTAGAAGGTTTACATGATTTCTTAAAAAACACAAGTTTTTAGAAAATGTGATTTATTTCATCAATGGAATCAACAAACTATGGACATTCTACGTAATAACGACTTTCTATAGTTTGCGAATGCGTCCGGAAATAAAAAAAGCTTACTTCCCCCCGGTTTTTAAAATCACAGCTTCTAGAAGGTTTACATGATTTCTTAAAAAACACCAGTTTTTAGAAAATGTCATTTATTTCGTAAATGGAAACAAAAAAGTATGAACATTCTATGTCATAACGACTTTGTATAGTTTGCGCATGCGCAAACTATGCACATTCTAAGTCATAACGACTTTCTATAGTTTGCGCATGCGTCCGGAAATAAGAAAAGCTTACTTCCCCTCGTTTTTTAAAATCACAGCTTCTAGAATGTTTACATGATTTCTTAAAAAACACGAGTTTTTAGAAAATGTGATTTATTTCATCAATGGAATCAACAAACTAGGCACATTCTACATAATAACGACTTTCTATAGTTTACGAATGCGTCCGGAAATAAGAAAAGCTTACTTCCCCCCGGTTTTTAAAATCACAGCTTCTAGAAGGTTTACATGATTTCTTAAAAAACATGAGTTTCTAGAAAATGTCATTTATTTCATAAATGGAATAAAAAACATATGAACATTCTATGTCATAACGACTTTGTATAGTTTGCGGATGTGCAAACTATGCACATTCTAGGTAATAACGATTTCTATAGTTTGCGCATTCGTCCGGAAATAAGAAAAGCTTACTTCCCCCCTTTTTTTAAATTCACACCTTCTAGAAGGTTTACATGATTTCTTAAAAAACACGAGTTTTTAGAAAATCTTATTTATTTCATAAATGGAATCAACAAAGTATGCACATTCTACGTCATAACGACTTTTTATAGTTTGCGCATGCATCCCGAAATAATAAAAGCTTACTTCCCCCCGTTTTTTTAAATCACAGCTTCTAGAAGGTTTACTTGATTTCTTAAAAAAAATGAGTTTTTAGAAAATGTGATTTATTTCATAAAAGGAATCAACAAAGTATGAACATTCTACGTTATAACTACTTTCTATAGTTCGCGCATGCGTATGGAAATAAGAAAAGCTTACTTCCCCTCGTTTTTTAAAATCACAGCTTCTAGAAGGTTTACATGATTTCTTAAAAAACATGAGTTTTTAGAAAATGTCATTTTTTTAATAAATGGAATCAACAAAGTATGCACATTCTACGTAATAACGTCTTTCTATAGTTTGCGCATGCGTCCGGAAATAAGAAAAGCTTACTTTCCCCTGTTTGTTAAAATCACAGCTTCTAGAAGGTTTACATGATTTCTTAACAAACACGAGTTTTTAGAAAATGCCATTTATTTCATAAATGGAATCAACAAAGTATGCACATTCTATGTCATAATGAGTTTCTATAGTTTGCGCATGCGCAAAATATGCACATTCTACGTACTAACGACTTTCTATAGTTTGCGTATTCGTCCGGAAATAAGAAAAGCTTACTTCACCCCATTTTTTAAAATCACAACTTCTAGAAGGTTAACATGATTTCTTAAAAAACACGAGTTTTTAGAAAATTAAATTTATTTCATAAATGCAATCAACAAAGTATGCACATTCTATGTCATAACATTTTTGTATGGTTTGCACATGCGCAAACTATGCACATTCTACTTAATAACGACTTTCTATAGTTTGCGCATGCGTCCGGAAATAAGAAAAGCTTACTTCACCGCGATTTTTGAAAATCACAGCTTCTAGAAGGTTTACATGATTTCTTAAAAAAAAATGAGTTTTTAAAAAATGTGATTTATTTCATAAAAGGAATCAACAAAGTATGCATATTCTACGTCATAACGACTTTCTATAGTTTGCGCATGCATCCGGAAATAAGAAAAGCTTACTTCCCCCCGTTTTTTAAAATCACAGCTTCTAGAAGGTTTCCATGATTTCTTAAAAAACACGTGTTTTTAGAAAATGTGATTTATTTCATCAATGGAATCAACAAACTATGCACATTCTACGTAATAACGACTTTCTATAGTTTGCGAATGCGTCTGGAAATAAGAAAAGCTTACTTCCCCCCGTTTTTTAAAATCACAGCTTCTAAAATGTTTACATGATTTCTTAAAAAACATGAGATTTTAGAAAATGTCATTTATTTCATAAATTGAATCAACAAAGTATGAAAATTCTATGTCATAAAAACTTTGTATAGTTTGCGCATGCGCAAACTATGCACATTCTATGTAATAACGACTTTCTTTAGTTTGCGCATGTGTCTGGAAACAAGAAAAGCTTACTTCCTCCCTTTTTTTAAATTCACAGGTTCTAGAAGGTCTACATGATTTCTTAAAAAACACAAGTTTTTAAAAAATATGATTTATTTCAAAAATGCAATCAACAAAGTATGCACTTTCTACGTCATAACGACTTTCTATAGTTTGTGCATAAGTCAGGAAATAAGAAAAGCTTACTTCCCCCCGTTTTTTAAAATCACAGCTTCTAGAAGGTCTACATGATTTCTTAAAAAACACGAGTTTTTAGAAAATGTGATTTATTTAATCAATGGAATCAACAAACTTTCCACATTATACGTAATAACGACTTTCTATAGTTTGCGCATGCGTCCGAAAATAAGAAAAGCTTACTTCCCCCCATTTTTTAAAATCACAGCTTCTAGAAGGTTTACATGATTTCTTAAAAAACACAAGTTTTTAGAAAATGAGATTTGTTTCATAAGTGGAATCAACAAAGTATGAACAAACTATGTCATAACGACTTTGTATCGTTTGCGCATGCACAAACTATGCACATTCTACGTAATAACGACTTTCTATAGTTTCCGCATGCATCTGGAAATAAGAAAAGCTTACTTTCCCCCCTTTTTTTAAATTCACAGCTTCTAGAAGGTTTACATGATTTCTTAAAAAATACGAGTTTTTAGAAAATGTGATTTATTTCGTAAATGGAATCAACAAGGTATGCACATTCTACGTCATAACGACTTTCTATAGTTTGCGCATGCGTCCGGAAATAAGAAAAGCTTACTTCCCCCCGTTTTTTAAAATCAGAGCTTCTAGAAGGATTACATGATTTCTTAAAAAACATGAGTTTTACGAACATGTGATTTATTTCATAAATGGAATCAAGAAAGTATGCACATTCTATGTCATAACGACTTTCTATAGTTTGTGCATGCGCAAACTAAGCACATTCTATGTACTTGCGACTTTCTATAGTTTCCGTATGCGTCCATAAATAAGAAAAGCTTACTTCACCCTGTTTTTTAAAATCACAACTTCTAGAAGGTTTACATGATTTCTTAAAAAACACGAGTTTTTAGAAAATGTGATTTATTTCATGAATGGAATCAACAAAGTATGCACATTCTATGTCATAACGACTTTGTATGGTTTGCGCATGCGCAAACTATGCACATTCTACGTAATAACGACTTTCTATAGTTTGCGCATGTGTCCGGAAACAAGAACAGCTTACTTCCGCCCGTTTTTGAAAATCACAGCTTCTAGAAGGTTTACATGATTTCTTAAAAACCACGAGTATTTAAAAAATGTGATTTATTTCATAAATGGAATCAACAAAGTATGCACATTCTAAGTCATAACGACTTTCTACAGTTTGCGCATGCGTCCGGAAATAAGAAAAGCTTACTTCCCCCCATTTTTTAAAATCACAACTTCTAGAAGGTTTACATGATTTTTTGATAAACACGAGTTTTTAGAAAATGTGATTTATTTAATCAATGGAATCAACAAACTATGCACATTCTACGTAATAATGACTTTCTATAGTTTGCACATGCGTCCGGAAATAAGAAAAGCTTGCTTCCCCCCGATTTTTAAAATCACAGCTTTTAGAAGGTTTACATGATTTCTTAAAAAAACACGAGTTTTACGAACATGTCATTTATTTCATAAATGGAATCAACATAGTATGCACATTCTATGTCATAACGAATTTCTATAGTTTGCGTATGCGTCCAGAAATAAGAAAAGCTTACTTCACCCCATTTTTTAAAATCACAACTTCTAGAAGGTTTAGATGATTTCTTAAAAAACACGAGTTTTTAGAAAATATGATTTATTTCCTAAATGGAATCAACAAAGTATGCACATTCTATGTCATAACGACTTTTTATGGTTTGCGCATGCGCAAACTATGCACATTCTACGTAATAACGACTTTCTATAGTTTGCGCATGTGTCCGGAAATAAGAAAAGCTTACTTCCGCCAGTTTTTTAAAATCACAGCTTCTAGAAGGTTTACATGATTTCTTAAAAAACACAAGTTTTTAGAAAATGTGATTTATTTCATCAATGGAATCAACAAACTATGCACATTCTACGTAATAAAGACTTTCTATAGTTTGCGAATGCGTCCAGAAATAAGAAAAGCTTACTTCCCCCCGGTTTTTAAAATCACAGCTTCTAGAAGGTTTACATGATTTCTTAAAAAACATGAGTTTTTAGAAAATGTAATTTATTTCATAAATGGAATAAAAAAAGTATGAACATTCTATGTCATAACGACTTTGTATAGTTTGCGCATGCGCAAACTATGCACATTCTAGGTAATAACGACTTTCTATAGTTTGTGGATGCGTCCGGAAATAAGAAAAGCTTAGTTCCCCCCTTTTTTTAAATTCAGAGCTTCTAGAAGGTTTACATGATTTCTTAAAAAACACGAGTTTTTAGAAAATGTCATTTATTTCTTTAATGGAATAAAAAAAGTATGAACATTCTATGTCATAACGACTTTGTATAGTTTGCGCATGCGCAAACTATGCACATTCTTGGTAATAAGGACTTTCTATAGTTTGCGCATGCGTCCGGAAATAAGAAAAGATTACTTCTCCCCTTTTTTTAAATTCACGGCTTCTAGAAGGTTTACATGATTTCTTAAAAAACACGAGTTTTTAGAAAATGTGATTTATTTCATAAATGGAATCAACAAAGTATGCACATTCTATGTCATAACGACTTTCTATAGTTTGCGCATGCGTCCGGAAATAAGAAAAGCTTACTTCCCCCCGTTTTTTAAAATCACAGCTTCTAGAAGGATTACATGATTTCTTAAAAAACATGAGTTTTACGAACATGTGATTTATTTCATAAATGGAATCAACAAAGTATGTACATTATATGTCATAAGGAATTTCTATAGTTTGCGCATGCGCAAACCAAGCACATTCTGCGTACTAACGACTTTCTATAGTTTGCGCATGCATCCGGAAATAAGAAAAGCTTACTTCACCCTTTTTTTAAAATCACAGCTTCTAGAAGGTTTACATGATTTCTTAAAAAACACGAGTTTTTAGAAAATGTGATTTATTTCATAAATGGAATCAACAAAGTATGCACATTTTATGTCATAACGACTTTGTATGGTTTGTGCATGTGCAAACTAAGCACATTCTACGTAATAACGAATTCCTATAGTTTGCGCATGTGTCCGGAAATAAGAAAAGCTTACTTCCGCCCGTTTTTTAAAATCACAGCTTCTAGAAGGTTTACATGATTTCTTAAAAAACACGAGTTTTTAGAAAATGTGATGTATTTCATAAATGGAATCAACAAGGTATGCACATTCTACGTCATAACGACCTTCTATAGTTTTGGCATGCGTCCGGAAATAAGAAAAGCTTACTTCCCCCCATTTTTTAAAATCACAGCTTCTAGAAGGTTTACATGATTTCTTAATAAACACGAGTTTTTAGAAAATGTGATTTATTTAATCAATGGAATCAACAAACTACGCACATTCTACGTAATAACGACTTTCTATAGTTTGCACATGCGTCCGGAAATAAGAAAAGCTTACTTCCCCCAGTTTTTTAAAATCACAGCTTCTAGAAGGTTTACATGATTTCTTAAAAAAACATGAGTTTTTAGAAAATGTCATTTGTTTCATAAATGGAATCAACAAAGTATGAACAAACTATGTCATAACGAATTTGTATCGTTTGCACATTCGCAAACTATGCACATTCTACGTAATAACGACTTTCTATAGTTTCTGCATGCGTCCGGAAATAAGAAAAGCTTACTTCCCCCCATTTTTTAAAATCACAGCTTCTAGAAGGTTTACATGATTTCTTAATAAACATGAGTTTTTAGAAAATGTGATTTATTTAATCAATGGAATCAACAAACTATGCACATTTTACGTCATAACGACTTTCTATAGTTGGCGCATGCGTCCGGAAATAAGAAAAGCTTACTTACCCCCGTTTTTTAAAATTGCAGCTTCTAGAAGGTTTACATGATTTCTTAAAAAAAACGAGTTTTTAGAAAATGTGATTGATTTCATAAAAGGAATCATCAAAGTATGCACATCCTATGTCATAACGAGTTTGTATCATTTGCGCATGCGCAAACTATGCACATTCTACGTAATAACGACTTTCTATAGTTTGCGCATGTCTCCGAAAATAAGAAAAGCTTACTTCCGCAAGTTTTTTAAAAACACAGCTTCTAGAAGGTTTACATGATTTCTTAAAAAACACAAGTTTTTAGAAAATGTGATTTATTTCATAAATGGAATCAACAAACTATGCACATTCTACGTAATAACGACTTTCTATAGTTTGCGAATGCGTCCGGAAATAAAAAAAGCTTACTTCCCCCCGGTTTTTAAAATCATAGCTTCTAGAAGGTTTACATGATTTCTTAAAAAACACGAGTTTTTTTTAAATGTCATTTATTTCATAAATGGAATCAAAAAAGTACGAACATTCTATGTCATAACGACTTTGTATAGTTTGCGCATGCGCAAACTATGCACATTCTAAGTCATAACGACTTTCTATAGTTTGCGCATGCGTCCGGAAATAAGAAAAGCTTACTTCCCCTCGTTTTTTAAAATCACAGCTTCTAGAATGTTTACATGATTTCTTAAAAAACACGAGTTTTTAGAAAATGTGATTTATTTCATCAATGGAATCAACAAACTAGGCACATTCTACATAATAACGACTTTCTATAGTTTGCGAATGCGTCCGGAAATAAGAAAAGCTTACTTCCCCCCGGTTTTTAAAATCACAGCTTCTAGAAGGTTTACACGATTTCTTAAAAAACATGAGTTTTTAGAAAATGTCATTTATTTCATAAATGGAATAAGAAACATATGAACATTCTATGTCATAACGACTTTGTATAGTTTGCCCATGTGCAAACTATGCACATTCTAGGTAATAACGACTTTCTATAGTTTGCGCATGCGTCCGGAAATAAGAAAAGCTTACTTCCCCCCTTTTTTTAAATTCACAGCTTCTAGAAGGTTTACATGATTTCTTAAAAAACACAAGTTTTTAGAAAATCTTATTTATTTCATAAATGGAATCAACAAAGTATGCACATTCTACGTCATAACGACTTTTTATAGTTTGCGCATGCATCCCGAAATAAGAAAAGCTTACTTCCCCCCGTTTTTTTAAATCACAGCTTCTAGAAGGTTTACATGATTTCTTAAAAAAAATGAGTTTTTAGAAAATGTGATTTATTTCATAAAAGGAATCAACAAAGTATGAACATTCTACGTTATAACTACTTTCTATAGTTCGCGCATGCGTATGGAAATAAGAAAAGCTTACTTCCCCTCGTTTTTTAAAATCACAGCTTCTAGAAGGCTTACATGATTTCTTAAAAAACATGAGTTTTTAGAAAATGTCATTTTTTTAATAAATGGAATCAACAAAGTATGCACATTCTACGTAATAACGTCTTTCTATAGTTTGCCCATGCGTCCGGAAATAAGAAAAGCTTACTTTCCCCTGTTTGCTAAAATCACAGCTTCTAGAAGGTTTGCATGATTTCTTAACAAACACGAGTTTTTAGAAAATGCCATTTATTTCATAAATGGAATCAACAAAGTATGCACATTCTATGTCATAATGAGTTTCTATAGTTTGCGCATGCGCAAACTATGCACATTCTACGTACTAACGACTTTCTATAATTTGCGTATTCGTCCTGAAATAAGAAAAGATTACTTCACCCCCGTTTTTTAAAATCACAACTTCTAGAAGGTTAACATGATTTCTTAAAAAACACGAGTTTTTAGAAAATTAAATTTATTTCATAAATGCAATCAACAAAGTATGCACATTCTATGTCATAACATTTTTGTATGGTTTGCGCATGCGCAAACTATGCACATTCTACTTAGTAACGACTTTCTATAGTTTGCGCATGCATCCGGAAATAAGAAAAGCTTACTTCACCGCGATTTTTGAAGATCACAGCTTCTAGAAGGTTTACATGATTTCTTAAAAAAAATGAGTTTTTAAAAAATGTGATTTATTTCATAAAAGGAATCGACAAAGTATGCATATTCTACGTCATAACGACTTTCTATAGTTTGAGCATGCATCCGGAAATAAGAAAAGCTTACTTCCCCTCGTTTTTTAAAATCACAGCTTCTAGAAGGTTTCCATGATTTCTTAAAAAACACGTGTTTTTAGAAAATGTGATTTATTTCATCAATGGAATCAACAAACTATGCACATTCTACGTAATAACGACTTTCTATAGTTTGCGAATGCGTCTGGAAATAAGAAAAGCTTACTTCACCCCATTTTTTAAAATCACAACTTCTAGAAGGTTTAGATGATTTCTTAAAAAACACGAGTTTTTAGAAAATGTCATTTATTTCATAAAATGAATCAAAAAAGTATGAACATTCTATGTCATAATGACTTTGTATAGTTTGCGCATGCGCAAACTATGCACATTCTAGGTAATAACGACTTTCTATAGTTTGCGCATGCGTCCGGAAATAAGAAAAGCTTACTTGCCCCCTTTTTTTAAATTCACAGCTTCTAGAAGGTTTACATGATTTCTTAAAAAACACGAGTTTTTAGAAAATGTCATTTATTTCTTTAATGGAATAAAAAAAGTATGAACATTCTATGTCATAACGACTTTGTATAGTTTGCGCATGCACAAACTATGCACATTCTTGGTAATAAGGACTTTCTATAGTTTGCGCATGCGTCCGGAAATAAGAAAAGATTACTTCCCCCTTTTTTTAAATTCACGGCTTCTAGAAGGTTTACATGATTTCTTAAAAAACACGAGTTTTTAGAAAATGTGATTTATTTCATAAATGGAATCAACAAAGTATGCACATTCTATGTCATAACGACTTTCTATAGTTTGCGCATGCGTCCGGAAATAAGAAAATCTTACTTCCCCCCATTTTTTAAAATCACAGCTTCTAGAAGGATTACATGATTTCTTAAAAAACATGAGTTTTACGAACATGTGATTTATTTCATAAATGGAATCAACAAAGTATGTACATTATATGTCATAAGGAATTTCTATAGTTTGCGCATGCGCAAACCAAGCACATTCTACGTACTAACGACTTTCTATAGTTTGCGCATGCATCCGGAAATAAGAAAAGCTTACTTCACCCTTTTTTTAAAATCATAGCTTCTAGAAGGTTTACATGATTTCTTAAAAAACAAGAGTTTTTAGAAAATGTGATTTATTTCATAAATGGAATCAACAAAGTATGCACATTTTATGTCATAACGACTTTGTATGGTTTATGCATGCGCAAACTAAGCACATTCTACGTAATAACGAATTCCTATAGTTTGCGCATGTGTCCGGAAATAAGAAAAGCTTACTTCCGCCCGTTTTTTAAAATCACAGCTTCTAGAAGGTTTACATGATTTCTTAAAAAACACGAGTTTTTAGAAAATGTGATGTATTTCATAAATGGAATCAACAAGGTATGCACATTCTACGTCATAACGACCTTCTATAGTTTGCGCATGCGTCCGGAAATAAGAAAAGCTTACTTCCCCCCATTTTTTAAAATCACAGCTTCTAGAAGGTTTACATGATTTCTTAATAAACACGAGTTTTTAGAAAATGTGATTTATTTAATCAATAGAATCAACAAACTATGCACATTCTACGTAATAACGACTTTCTATAGTTTGCACATGCGTCCGGAAATAAGAAAAGCTTACTTCCCCCCGTTTTTTAAAATCACAGCTTCTACAAGGTTTACATGATTTTTTAAAAAAACACGAATTTTTAGAAAATGTCATTTGTTTCATAAATGGAATCAACAAAGTATGAACAAACTATGTCATAACGAATTTGTATCGTTTGCACATGCGCAAACTATGCACATTCTACGTAATAACGACTTTCTATAGTTTGCGCATGCGTCCGGAAATAAGAAAAGCTTACTTCCCCCCATTTTTTAAAATCACAGCTTCTAGAAGGTTTACATGATTTCTTAATAAACACGAGTTTTTAGAAAATGTGATTTATTTAATCAATGGAATCAACAAACTATGCACATTCTACGTCATAACGACTTTCTATAGTTTACGCATGCGTCCGGAAATAAGAAAAGCTTACTTTTCCTCGTTTTTTAAAATAGCAGCTTCTAGAAGGTTTACATGATTTAAAAAAAACGAGTTTTTGGAAAATGTGATTGATTTCATAAAAGGAATCATCAAAGTATGCACATTCTACGTCATAACGAGTTTGTATTGTTTGCGCATGCGCAAACTATGCACATTCTACGTAATAACGACTTTCTATAGTTTGCGCATGTGTCCGGAAATAAGAAAAGCTTACTTCCCCCCATTTTTTAAAATCACAGCTTCTAGAAGGTTTACATGATTTCTTAAAAAACATGAGTTTTTAGAAAATGTGATTTATTTAATAAATGGAATCAATAAACTATTCACATTCTGCGTAATAACGACTTTCTATATTTTGCGCATGCGTCCAGAAATAAGAAAAGCTTACTTCCCCCCTTTTTTTAAATTCACAGCTTCTAGAAGGTTTACATGATTTCTTAAAAAACACGAGTTTTTAGAAAATGTGATTTATTTCATAAATGGAATCAACAAAGTATGCACATTCTATGTCATAACGACTTTCGATAGTTTGTGCATGCGTCCGAAAATAACAAAAGCTTACTTCCCCCCATTTTTTAAAATCACAACTTCTAGAAGGATTACATGATTTCTTAAAAAACATGAGTTTTACGAACATGTGATTTATTTCATAAATGGAATCAACAAAGTATGCACATTCTATGTCATAACGACTTTGTATGGTTTGCGCATGCGCAAACTATGCACATTCTACGTAATAACGACTTTCTAAAATTTGCGGATGTGTCCAGAAATAAGAAAAGCTTACTTCCGCCCGTTTTTTAAAATCACAGCTTCTAGAAGGTTTACATGATTTCTTATAAAACACGAGTTTTTAGAAAATGTGATATATTTCATATATGGAATCAACAAAGTATGCACATTCTACGTCATAACGACTTTCTATAGTTTGCGCATGCGTGCGGAAATAAGAAAAGCTTACTTCTCCCCATTTTTTAAAATCACAGCTTCTAGAAGGTTTACATGATTTCTTAATAAAGACGAGTTTTTAGAAAATGTGATTTATTTAATCAATGGAATCAACAAACTATGCACATTCTACGTAATAACGACTTTCTATAGTTTGCACATGCGTCCGGAAATAAGAAAATCTTACTTCCCCCCGTTTTTTAAAATCACAGCTTCTAGAAGGTTTACATGATTTCTTAAAAAAACACGAGTTTTTAGAAAATGTCATTTGTTTCATAAATGGAATCAACAAAGTATGAACAAACTATGTCATAACGACTTTGTATCGTTTGCGCATGCGCAAACTATGCACATTCTATGTAGTAACGACTTTCTATAGTTTGCGCAAGCGTCCGGAAATAAGAAAAGCTTACTTCCCCCCATTTTTTAAAATCACGGCTTCTAGAAGGTTTACATGATTTCAACATAAACACGAGTTTTTAGAAAATCTGATTTATTTAATCAATGGAATCAACAAACTATGCACATTCTATGTAATAACGACTTTCTATAGTTTGCACATGCGTCCGGAAATAAGAAAAGCTTACTTCCCCCCGTTTTTTAAAATCACAGCTTCTAGAAGGATTACATGATTTCTTAAAAAACATGAGTTTTACGAACATGTGATTTATTTCGTAAATGGAATCAACAAAGTATGCACATTCTATGTCATAACGACTTTGTATAGTTTGCGCATGCGCAAACTATGCACATTCTATCTAATAACGACTTTCTATAGTTTGCGCATGCGTCTAGAAATAAGAAAAGCTTACTTCCCCCCTTTTTTTTAATTCACAGCTTCTAGAAGGTTTACATGATTTCTTAAAAAACATGAGTTTTTAGAAAATGTGATTTATTTCATCAATGGAATCAACAAACTATGCACATTCTACGTAATAACGACTTTCTATAGTTTGCGAATGCGTCCGGAAATAAGAAAAGCTTACTTCCCCGCGGTTTTTAAAATCACAGCTTCTAGAAGGTTTACATGATTTCTTAAAAAACATGAGTTTTCAGAAAATGTCATTTATTTCATAAATGGAATAAAAAAACTATGAACATTCTATGTCATAACGACTTTGTATAGTTTGCGCATGCGCAAACTATGCACATTCAAGGTAATAACGACTTTCTATAGTTCGCGCATGCGTCCGGAAATAAGAAAAGCTTACTTCCCCCCTTTTTTTAAATTCACACCTTCTAGAAGGTTTACATGATTTCTTAAAAAACACGAGTTTTTAGAAAATGTGATTTATTTCATAAATGGAATCAACAAAGTATGCACATTCTACGTCATAACGACTTTCTATAGTTTGCGCATTCGTCCGGAAATAAGAAAAGCTTACTTCCCCCCGTTTTTTAAAATCACAGCTTCTAGAAGGATTACATGATTTCTTAAAAAACATGAGTTTTACGAACATGTGATTTATTTCATAAATGGAATCAACAAACTATGCACATTCTAAGTCATAACAACTTTCTATAGTTGCGCATGCATCTGGAAATAAGAAAAGCTGACTTCCCCCCGTTTTTTAAAATCACTGCTTCTAGAAGGTTTACATGATTTCTTAAAAAAAAGGAGTTTTCAGAAAATGTGATTTATTTCATAGAAGGAATCCACAAAGTATGCACATTCTACGTCATAACGAGTTTGTATAGTTTGCGCATGTGCTAACTATGCACATTCTAGGTAATAACGACTTTCTATAGTTTGCTCATGCGTCTCGAAATAAGAAAAGCTTACTTCCCCCCTTTTTTTCAATTCACAGCTTCTAGAAGGTTTACATGATTTCTTAAAAAACATGAGTTTTTAGAAAATGTGATTTATTTCATAAATGGAATAAAAAAAGGATGCACTTTCTACGTCATAACGACTTTCTAAAGTTTGCGCGTGCGTCCGGAAATAATAAAAGCTTACTTCCCCCCGTTTTTTAAAATCAAAGCTTCTAGAAGGTTTACATGATTTCTTAAAAAACACGAGTTTTTACAAAATGTGAGTTATTTGATCAATGGAATCAACAAACTATGCACATTCTAAGTCATAACGACTTTCTATAATTTGCGCATGCGTCCGGAAATAAGAAAAGCTTACTTCCCCCCGTTTTTTAAAATCACTGCTTCTAGAAGGTTTACATGATTTCTTTAAAAAAATGAGTTTTTAGAAAACGTGATTTATTTTATAAAAGAAATCAAGAAAGTATGCACATTCTACATCATAACGACTTTGTATAGTTTTCGCATGTGCAAACTATGCACATTCTAGGTAATAAGGACTTTCTATAGTTTGCACATGCATCCGGAAATAAGAAAAGCTTACTTCCCCCCATTTTTTAAAATCAGAGCTTCTAGAAGGTTTACATGATATCTTAAAAAAAACGAGTTTTTAGAAAATGTGATTTATTTCATAAAAGGAATAAACAAAGTATGCACATTCTACGTCATAACGACTTTCTATAGTTTGCGCATTCGTCTGGAAATAAGAAAAGCTTACTTCCCCCCGTTTTTTAAAATCACAGCTTCTAGAAGGATTACATGATTTCTTAAAAAACATGAGTTTTACGAACATGTGATTTATTTCATAAATGGAATCAACAAACTATGCACATTCTAAGTCATAACGACTTTCTATAGTTTGCGCATGCGTCTGGAAATAAGAAAAGCTTACTTCCCCCCGTTTTTTAAAATCACTGCTTCTAGAAGGTTTACATGATTTCTTAAAAAAAAGGAGTTTTAGAAAATGTGATTTATTTCATAGAAGGAATCCACAAAGTATGCACATTCTACGTCATAATGACTTTATATAGTTTGCGCATGTGCAAACTATGCAAATTCTAGGTAATAACGACTTTCTATAGTTTGCTCATGCGTCTCGAAATAAGAAAAGCTTACTTCCCCCCTTTTTTTCAATTCACAGCTTCTAGAAGGTTTACATGATTTCTTAAAAAACATGAGTTTTTAGAAAATGTGATTTATTTCATAAATGGAATAAAAAAAGGATGCACTTTCTACGCCATAACGACTTTTTAAAGTTTGCGCATGCGTCCGGAAATAAGAAAAGCTTACTTCCCCCCGTTTTTTAAAATCACAGCTTCTAGAAGGTTTACATGATTTCTTAAAAACCACAAGTTTTTAGAAAATTTGATTTATTTTATAAATGGAATCAACAAAGTATGCACATTCTAAGTCATAACGACTTTCTATAGTTTGCGCATGCATGCGGAAATAAGAAAAGCTTAATTCCCCCCGTTTTTTAAAGTCACGGTTTCTAGAAGGTTTACATGATTTCTTTAAAAACACGAGTTTCTAGAAAATGTGATTTATTTCATAAAAGGAATCAACAAAGTATGCACATTCTACGTCATAACAACTTTGTATAGTTTGCGCATGTGCAAATTATGCACATTCTAGGTAAAAACGACTTTCTATAGTTTGCACATGCGTCCGGAAATAAAAAAAACTTACTTCCCCCCTTTTGTTTCATTCACATCTCTAGAAGGTTTACATGATTTCTTAAAAAACATGAGTGTTTAGAAAATGTGATTTATTTCATAAATGGAATCAACAAAGTATGCACATTCTGAGTCATAACGACTTTCTATAGTTTGCGCATGTGTCCGGAAATAAGAAAAGCTTACTTCCCCCCGTTTTTTAAAATCACAGCTTCTAGAAGGATTACATGATTTCTTAAAAAACATGAGTTTTACGAACATGTGATTTATTTCTTAAATGGAATCAACAAAGTATGGACATTCTATGTCATAAAAACTTTCTATAGTTTGCGCATGCGCAAACTAAGCACATTCTACGTACTAACGACGTTCTATAGTTTGCATATGCGTCCAGAAATACGAAAAGCTTACTTCACCCTGTTTTTAAAAATCACAACTTCTAGATGGTTTACATGATTTCTTAAAAAACACGAGTTTTTAGAAAATGTGATGTATTTCATAAATGGAATCAACAAAGTATGCACATTCTAAGTCATAACGACTTTCTAAAGTTTGCACATGCATCCGGAAATAAGAAAAGCTTACTTCCGCAAGTTTTTTAAAATCACAGCTTCTAGAAGGTTTACATGATTTCTTAAAAACCACAAGTTTTTAGAAAATGTGATTTATTTTGTAAATGGAATCAACAAAGTATGCACATTCTAAGTCATAACGACTTTCTATAGTTTGCGCATGCATCCGGAAATAAGAAAAGCTTAATTCCCCCGTTTTTTAAAGTCACGGTTTCTAGAAGGTTTACATGATTTCTTTAAAAACACGAGTTTTTAGAAAATGTGATTTATTTCATCAATGGAATTCAACAAACTATGCACATTCTACGTAATAACGACTTTCTATAGTTTGCGAATGCGTCCGGAAATAAGAAAAGCTTACTTCCCCCTGGTTTTAAAAATCACAGCTTCTAGAAGGTTTACATGATTTCTTAAAAAACATGAGTGTATAGAAAATGTGATTTATTTCATAAATGGAATCAACAAAGTATGCACATTCTAAGTCATAACGACTTTCTATAGTTTGCGCATGCGTCCGGAAATAAGAAAAGCTTACTCCCCCCCGTTTTTTAAAATCACAGCTTCTAGAAGGTTTACATGATTTCTTAAAAATCACGAGTTTTTAGAAAATGTGTTTTATTTCATCAATGGAATCAACAAACTATGCACATTCTACGTAATAACGACTTTCTTTAGCTTGCGAATGCGTCCGGAAATAAGAAAAGCTTACTTCCCCTCATTTTTTAAAATCACAGCTTCTAGAAGGTTTACATGATTTCTTAAAAAACGACGAGTTTTTAGAAAATGTCATTTATTTCATAAATGGAATCAACAAAATATGAACATACGATGTCATAACAACTTTGTATAGTTTGCGCATGCGAAAACTATGCACATTCTCTGTAATAACGACTTTCTATAGTTTGCACATGCGTCCGGAAATAAGAAAAGTTTACTTCCCCCTTTTTTTAAATTCACAGCTTCTAGAAGGTTTACATGATTTCTTAAAAAACACGAGTTTTTAGAAAATGTGATTTATTTCATAAATGGAATCAATAAAGTATGCACATTTTACGTCATAACGACTTTCTATAGTTTGCGCATGCGTCCGGAAATAAGAAAAGCTTACTTCCCCCCATTTTTTAAAATCACAGCTTCTAGAAGGTTTACATGATTTCTTAATAAACACGAGTTTTTAGAAAATGTGATTTATTTAATCAATAGAATCAACAAACTATGAACATTCTACGTAATAAAGACTTTCTATAGTTTGCACATGCGTCCGGAAATAAGAAAAGCTTACTTCCCCACGTTTTAAAAAATCACAGCTTCTAGAAGGTTTACATGATTTTCTTAAAAAAACACGAGTTTTTAGAAAATGTCATTTGTTTCATAAATGGAATCAACAAAGTATGAACAAACTATGTCATAACGATTTTGTATCGTTTGCGCGTGTGCAAACTATGCACATTCTACGTAATAGCGACTTTCTATAGTTTGCGCATGCGTCCAGAAATGAGAAAAGCTTACCTCCCCCCATTTTTTAAAATCACAGCTTCTAGAAGGTTTACATGATTTCTTAAAAAACACGAGTTTTTAGAAAATGTGATTTATTTAATCAATGGAATCAACAAACAATGCACATTCTAAGTCATAACGACTTTCTATAGTTTGCGCATGCTTCCGGAAGTAAGAAAAGCTTACTTCCCCCCGTTTTTTAAAATCACAGCTTCTAGAAGGTTTACATGATTTCTTAAAAAAAATGAGTTTTTAGAAAATGTGGTGTATTTCATAAATGGAATCAACAAAGTATGCACATTCTACGTCATAACGACTTTCTATAGTTTGCGCATGCGTCCGGAAATAAGAAAACCTTACTTCCCCCCGGTTTTTAAAATCACAACTTCTAGAAGGTTTACATGATTACTTAATAAACACGAGTTTTTAGAAAATGTGATTTATTTAATCAATGGAATCAACAGACTATGCACATTCTATGTAATAACGACTTTCTATAGTTTGCACATGCGTCCGGAAATAAGAAAAGCTTATTTCCCCCCGTTTTTTAAAATCACAGCTTCTATAGGGATTACATGATTTCTTAAAAAACATGAGTTTTATGAACATGTGATTTATTTCATAAATGGAATCAACAAAGTATGCACATTCTATGTCATAACGACTTTCTATAGTTTGCGCATGCGCAAACTAAGCACATTCTACGTACTAACGACTTTCTATAGTTTGCGTATGCGTCTAGAAATAAGAAAAGCTTACTTTACCCCGTTTTTTAAAATCACAACTTCTAGAAGATTTACATGAGTTCTTAAAAAACACGAGTTTTTAGAAAATGTGATTTATTTCATAAATGGAATCAACAAAGTATGCACATTCTATGAAATAACGACTTTGTACAGTTTGCCCATGCGCAAACTATGCACATTCTATCTAATAACGACTTTCTATAGTTTGCTCATGCGTCTGGAAATAAGAAAAGCTTACTTCCTTCCTTTTTTTCAATTAACAGCTTATAGAAGGTTTACATGATTTCTTAAAAAACATGAGTTTTTAGAAAATGTGATTTATTTCATAAATGGAATAAAAAAAGGATGCACTTTCTACGTCATAACGACTTTCTATAGTTTGCGCATGTGTCCGGAAATAAGAAAAGCTTACTTCCCCCCGTTTTTTAAAATCACAGCTTCTAGAAGGTTTACATGATTTCTTAAAAAAAATGAGTTTTTAGAAAATGTGATTTATTTCATAAAAGGAATCAACAAACTATGCACATTCTACGTCATAACGACTTTGTATAGTTTGCGCATGTGAAAACTATGCACATTCTAGGTAATAACGACTTTCTATAGTTTGCACATGTGTCCGGAAATAAGAAAAGCTTATTCCCCCCTTTTTTTAAATTCACAGCTTCTAGAAGGTTTACATGATTTCTTAAAAAACATGAGATTTTAGAAAATGTGATTTATTTCATAAACGGAATCAAAAAAGTATGCACATTCTACATCATAACGACTTTCTATAGTTTGCGCATGCGTCCAGAAATAAGAAAAGCTTACTTCCCCCCGTTTTTTAAAATCACAGCTTCTAGAAGGTTTACATGATTTCTTTAAAAAAATGAGTTTTTTTAAAATGTGATTTATTTCATAAAAGGAATCAACAAAGTATGCACATTCTACGTCAAAACGGCTTTCTATAGTTTGCGCATGCGTCCGGAAATAAGAAAAGCTTACTTCCCCCGTTTTTTTAAAATCACAGCTTCTAGTAGGTTTCCATGATTTCTTAAAAAAAACGGGTTTTTAGAAAATGTGATTTATTTCATAAATGGAATCAACAAAGTATGCACATTCTACGTCATAACGACTTTCTATAGTTTGCGCATGCGTCCGGAAATAAGAAAAGCTTACTTCCCCCCGTTTTTTAAAATCACAGCTTCTAGAAGGTTTACATGATTTCTTAAAAAAAATGAGTTTTTAGAAAATGTGATTTATTTCATAAAAGGAATCATCAAAGTATGCACATTCTACGTCATAACGACTTTATATAGTTTGCACATGCGTATGGAAATAAGAAAAGCTTACTTCCCCCCTTTTTTTAAAATCACTGCTTCTAGAAGGTTTACATGATTTCTTGAAAAAAACGTGTTTTTAGAAAATGTGATTTATTTCATAAATTGAATCAACAAAGTATGCACATTCTACGTCATAACGACTTTCTATAGTTTGTGCATGCATCCGGAAATAAGAAAAGCTTACTTCACCCCAATTTTTGAAAATCACAGCTTCTAGAAGGTTTACATGATTTCTTAAAAAAAACCAGTTTCTAGAAAATGTGATTTATATCATAAAAGGAATCAACAAAGTATGGATATTCTACGTCATAACGACTTTCTATAGTTTGCGCATGCATCCGGAAATAAGAAAAGCTTACTTCCCCCCGTTTTTTAAAATCACAGCTTCTAGAAGGTTTACATGATTTCTTAATAAACACGAGTTTTTAGAAAATGTGAATTATTTCATAAATGGAATCAACAAAGTATGCACATTCTACGTCATAACGACTTTCTATAGTTTGCGCATGGGTCCGAAAATAAGAAAAGCTTACTTCCACCAGTTTTTTAAAATCACTGCTTCTAGAAGGTTTACATGATTTCTTGAAAAACACGTGTTTTTAGAAAATGAGATTTATTTGATAAATTGAATCAACAAAGTATGCACATTCTACGTCATAATGAATTTCTATAGTTTGTGCATGCGTCCGGAATTAAGAAAAGCTTACTTCCCCCCGATTTTTTAAAATCACAGCTTCTAGAAGGTTTACATGATTTCTTAAAAGAAACGAATTTTTAGAAAATGTGATTTATTTCATAAAAGGAATCAACAAAGTATGCATATTCTACGTCATAACAACTTTCTTTAGTTTGTGCATGTGTCCGGAAATAAGAAAAGCTTACTTCCCCCCGTTTTTTAAAATCACAGCTTCTAGAAGGTTTCCATGATTTCTTAAAAAACACGAGTTTTTAGAAAATGTGATTTATTTCATCAATGGAATCAACAAATTATGCACATTCTACTTAATAACGAGTTTCTATAGTTTGCGCATGCGTCCGAAAATAAGAAAAGCTTACTTCCCCTCGTTTTTTAAAATCATAGCTTCTAGAAGGTTTACATGATTTCTTATAAAACATGAGATTTTAGAAAATGTCATTTGTTTCATAAATGGAATCAACAAAGTATGAACAAACTATGTCATAACGACTTTATATCGTTTGCGCATGCGCAAACTATGCACATTCTATGTAATAACGACTTTCTATAGTTTGTGCATGCGTCTGGAATTAAGAAAAGCTTACTTCCCCCCGATTTTTGAAAATCACAGCTTCTAGAAGGTTTACATGATTTCTTAAAAAAAACGAGTTTTTAGAAAATGTGATTTATTTCATAAAAGGAATGAACAAATTATGCACATTCTACGTAATAACGACTTTCTATAGTTTGCGAATGCGTTCGGAAATAAGAAAAGCTTACTTCCCCCCGTTTTTTAAAATCACTGCTTCTAGAAGGTTTACATGATTTCTTAAAAAACATGAGTTTTTAAAAAATGTGATTTATTTAATCAATGGAATCAACAAACTATGCACATTATACGTAATAATGACTTTCTATAGTTTGCGCATGCGTCCGGAAATAAGAAAAGCTTACTTCCCCCCGTTTTTTAAAATCACAGCTTCTAGAAGATTTACATGATTTCTTAAAAAACACAAGTTTTTAGAAAATGTCATTTGTTGCATAAATGGAATCAACAAAGTATGAACAAACTATGTCATAACGAATTTCTATAGTTTGCGCATGCGCAAACTAAGCACATTCTACGTACTAATGACTTTCTATAGTTTGCGTATGCGTCCAGAAATAAGAAAAGCTTACTTCACCTCGTTTTTTAAAATCACAACTTCTAGAAGGTTTACATGATTTCTTAAAAAACACGAGTTTTTAGAAAATATGATTTAGTTCATAAATGGAATCAACAAAGTATGCACATTCTATGTCATAACGACTTTGTATGGTTTGCGCATGCGCAAACTATGCACATTCTATGTAATAACGACTTTCTATAGTTTGCGCATGTGTCCGGAAATAAGAAAAGCTTACCTCCGCCAGTTTTTTAAAATCACAGCTTCTAGAAGGTTTACATGATTTCTTAAAAAACACGAGTTTTTAGAAAATGTGATGTATTTCATCAATGGAATCAACAAAGTATGCACATTCTACGTCATAACGACTTTCTAAACTTTGTGCATGCGTCCGGAAATAAGAAAAGCTTACTTCCGCCAGTTTTTTATAGTCACAGCTTCTAGAAGGTTTACATGCTTTCTTAAAAACCACAAGTTTTTAGAAAATGTGATTTATTGCATAAATGGAATCAACAAAGTATGCACATTCTAAGTCATAACGACTTTCTATAGTTTGCGCATGCATCCGGAAACAAGAAAAGCTTAATTCCCCCGGTTTTTAAAGTCACGGCTTCTAGAAGGTTTACATGATTTCTTAAAAAACACGAGTTTTTAGAAAATGTGATTTATTTCATCAATGGAATCATAAAACTATGCACATTCTACGTAATAACGACTTTCTATAGTTTGCACATGCGTCCCGAAATAAGAAAAGCTTACTTCCCCTTGTTTTTTAAAATCACAGCTTCTAGAAGGATTACATAATTTCTTAAAAAACATGAGTTTGACGAACATGTGATTTATTTCATAAATGGAATCAACAAAGTATGCACATTGTATGTCATAACGACTTTGTTGTTAAGATTTAATATTCTAAGACAGAAAATAGCAGCATTACATTCCATTTCACAATAATAGCATATATAGGATCACTGAAGAAACAACAAGCACAGCATAAACACAAGAGACAGAGATTTATCCTGGGAAACCCTCATGGGGTAGAAAACCCAGCAAAGCTTCCTCAATATAGATGACCAGCAATATACAAAGATGAAACCCTGAGACATGATCTCCTCCTCCACAAGTGCGCTATCCTCAAGTGAGTGAGTGTATCAAATGAGGAACACACCTCCTCTATTTATACACTACTCTGATATGTATTTTACACAAGTACATGTAGGCTCGTATTTAACCATTAGTTTAAATACCCCATTATAACTGACTGGTCCGACCCCCACATGGTGGGTCTAATAACCCTAGTTACCACACCCAACTCGGAGGAATAAACATCTCCGGATTTATAGTATAATCACATCGGAGGTATGGAACATCTCCGGAATAAATGATATACAAATATAATATTCTTTGAAGTTACAATATTTGAACACTCCCCCTTAACGAGAAGGATATTATAACAGTATCTGCACGAGCAAGGAGTCATCAACATCATACATGATATATCTATAAATCATTGGAAGCTTTCTCAACATCATCAGTAACTCAAGCAGTTACTGGAACATCTTCAATACTGGAACATCAACATCTTCAGTACTGAGTCTTTATCTTCTGCAGCACTCGAATAGCTACAACAACATCAACATCTGGATCCTCATGATCATCAGTATCATCATCTCACGATCATTAGCATCGTCATCACACGATCATCAGCATCGTCATCACACGATCATCAGCATCGTCATCACACGATCATCAGCATCATCAGCACACGATCATCAGCATCGTCATCACACGATCATCAACATCGTCATCTCACGATCATCAGCATCGTCATCACACGATCATCAGCATCGTCATCTCATGATCATCAGCATCGTCATCACACGATCATCAGCATCATCATCACACGATCATCAGTATCGTCATCACACGATCGTCAGCATCATCATCAACACAGGTATCCATAACAATACAAGTATCCACATCATTAGTACAAGTATTCATGCCAATACAAGTATACATATCATCAATACAAGTATCCATACTGGTACAAGTAATCATGTCATCAATACATGTATCCTACCGATACAAGTAACCACATCATCAATACAAGTATCCATACCGATACAAGTAACCACGTCATCAATACTAGTATCCTACCGATACAAGTAACCACATCATCAATACAAGTATCCTACCGATACAAGTAACCACATCATCAATACAAGTATCCTACCGATACAAGTAACCACAAAAAAAAATCACTTTCTCGGAGACCATTCGTCTACGGATCAATTCAGGGACCAAAGTCTGGGGATGATACAATCCCCACTTCTCGGAGACCACACGTCTACGGATCAATTCAGGGACCGAAGTCCGGGGATGATACAATCCCCACTTCTCGGAGACCACACGTCTACGGATCAATTTAGGGACCGAAGTCCGGGGATGATACAATCCCCACTTCTCGGAGACCACACGTCTACGGATCAATTCAGGGACCAAAGTCCAGGGATGATACAATCCCCACTTCTCGGAGACCACACGTCTATGGATCAATTCAGGGACCGAAGTTCGGGGATGATACAATCCCCACTTCTCGGAGACCACACGTCTACGGATCTCTTTAGGACTGAAAGTCCAGGGATGATCCAATCCCCTCAACTGTCCACTAAGGACTTCATTCTCGGAGACCTCATGTCTACGGCTCTCTTTAGGACTGAAAGTCCAGGGATGATCCAATCCCCTCAACTATCCGCTAAGGACTTCATTCTCGGAGACCTCACGTCTATGGCTCTCTTTAGGACTGAAAGTCCAGGGATGATCCAATCCCCTCAACTGTCCACTAAGGACTTCATTCTCGAGGACCTCACGTCTACGGCTCTCTTTAGGACTGAAAGTCCAGGGATGATCCAATCCCCTCAACTGTCCACTAAGGACTTCATTCTCGGAGACCTCACATCTACGGCTCTCTTTAGGACTGAAAGTCCAGGGATGATTCAATCCCCTCAACTGTCCACTAAGGACTTCATTCTCGGAGACCTCACGTCTACGGCTCAATTTAGGGACCAAGGTCCAGGGATGATACAATCCCTATCTGTCCACTAAGGACTTCATTTTCGGAGACCATACATCTACGGATCAATTCAGGAACTGAAGTCCAGGGATGATACAATCCCTCTTCTTTCTCGGAGACACCTGTCTACGGCTCACTTTAGAACAAGTGTTCAAGGATGATACAATCCTCACATGTATTCTCATCAATACAAGTACAAGTATTCTCAACCATACAAGTACATTAATCAATACATGTATCATCAAAAGTATGTATTCTTACCAATACATCTTATCATCAAAAGCATGTATTCTCACCAATACATCTATCATCGAAAGCATGTATTCTTACTAATACATATAACATCAAAAGCATGTATAAGTAAAACTAAGTATTCTAACTATACGAGTCCTAAATCTAAATATTTCTAAGTATCTAGGTGTAGAGAACAGGTTACCTCATCATCGACCTTGTTGTTCGATGAGACAATCTTCATCATCAGTGACTATACTACTCCCCCTTTCGAGGAGGGTCCTTTTGAGCTACACCAAGCTTGTCTTGAAAGTATTCAAATTTCACTCGAGACAGAGGCTTGGTTAGTATGTTGGTAACTTCTTCACTTGAGGTAGAGGTTTGGTTAGTACATCGGTAACCTGTTACAAATTCAAACTTTATAGTTCCTTTCTGTGTCATATCTTGTTAGATCCCTATGATCTTTGACTTATCATGGAACACTGGATTCTATGTCATCTTGATACAACTCTATTTGTCACATAGGATCACAGTTGGTTCTATCTCTAAGTCAAGCAATCCTAAAGCCAAACTTCTTCACAACTAGCAGAGCAAGCAGCCATATATTCTGCTTGTGCTGAGAGCCACACTAGACTGCTTCCAGTTAAACCACGAGATCATGGCTAATCCCAGACAATAACATCCTCTCGATGTGTTCTTCCTGTCTGATACACTTCCTGCCCAATCAGAATCTGAATAACCATCTGAAGTCATGATCTTCAAGATAGCATAGATCAAATTCTATCGTGTCCTTTATGTGCCTCATCACATGCTTTGCAACTATCAGGTGAACACATCTAGTTTCCACTAGATACTGACTCAAGGTGTTCACAACAAAGCATATATCTAATCTAGTATATGTTAGATACATCAATGACCCAATAATTTGACTGTACAGAGTTATATCCACTAACTCTGATGAGTTATCCCCTAACAGCTTCAAGTTGGAATCCATAAGAGTGGCCATTCCAACACCTCAAGTCATATTTCTCATCATACTTTCCCTGGTTGAGAAATATTTCTTCTGAGCCTTGCCATACTTCCAGACCTAGGAAGTAAAGCATCAATTTGAGATCTTTCATTTTCATTTCTACATTGAATGATCTTCTACATATCTATCTGTGCCATCTCTCGTTAGATGGGTCTACTGATATGAACCTCAATATCATTCGAACTCTGTGGTGAGTTCCTTCTTGCATCCATGTCATATGTGTATAGAAATCATATTCAACCTTGTAGCAAAGGTTGAGATCCACATCACCCATGGTGATCATTAAGCTTATCAATTTATTATCGATCCTAGGTACCTATACAGAACCTGATTCACACTTCTTCTTTAATTACACCATACTTGGAGCAAACATCTTGTCATGATTCTCTTCCCCTTTCTAAGATAATCTTCTAGCCATGAGCCTTCTATATTTTGTTTGATTTGTAAATCTTCTTGTTTGAACATCCACCACTTGTACGGTGTCCATCATTCTTCATGACCTTTCCTACAAATCAAAATTAAGTACATGATTAGTAATACTTCATAATCATCAAATCATATGGACATGATAACCTATTATGCATACAGATATCATTTACATAGTGATGCAACTATTTTGACCAATACTTTGGCACAACACTTTCCCATATCCTGTATGCATACAGTGGCTATCTAGATGCCTTCCATCTCTACCAGAACATACTATCGAGAGTGTGCACAACCCTCAGCATGTCAGCAAAGAGGTTTCATTCTAGACAAGCAACAATGGAATGTTTGTCCAACTTACCAATCATATGCATATTAGTAGTATACTGTTCAATGTTCTATGAATATTTACACTCAGCATGATATATTATAGGAATACAAATATGCATACAATCTATTACAGGCAATATCATTTACTTATTTCAAATAACAACTCAAATACTTATCTTTTATGTTTGTGTGGTTGCCTCCCGCTTGATCTTCTGTATGTATTTTGAACTTCTATTCATTCTGTACCACTGTGCATGCTCAAATGTGCACTAGTGTCATCATCATGATCTCATACACAAACATACATTCATTAGTATAATATCAATGTTATCAAAACATTATAGTTCTAAATAATCTTGAAAATGTATAATCATGATTATAGATAATATTCAAGGTTTCAGGGAAGTCTTCCTTTACTTATGCATATTCTTGTTTGATCTAGTTAGTTAAATAATCAACCAAGATAAGAGACATGATATGCATAAACCCTTGATTACTAACTTTATGAATAAGCATAACCAATCATACCAAGTATACTTATATAAGGGATCCTAATCACAAGGTAAGATTCTAACATGACATAGGAAAACATACCTGGATTAGTATACCTGCTTAGTTATGTGCAACATACCTAAACAATCTCTTCATTGATTTAGAGATCCTGAGCTAGAACCTGCATGTCTCATAGGTTAAGCATAATATAACAAGTTCATACATACCTCGTAAGTAGAACAAAGATTATAGATGAGTCTTTGTATTCATGTGGTCATGGTCATGGAACTTGATTTTTCTTTTGTGATGTACCTGTATCTTGTTAGTAGACAACATCAACCTCACACAACACCATAATGCATTAGTACAATCATATAGCCCTAATCAATGAATGTCTTCGATCATTCACATGCATTCATACTGTTACTAGGGTGATAAGACAATTCTAACATTAATCAAGATTGTACTAATAAATAACATGAAGACAAAACATATTATGAACTTAATCAAGAATCAGATTTCAAGACATACCTAAACCTCCTTAAGTCATACCTGTCGAGACTTCTTGTAGTCTTCTTATGTAAGGCCTTAGCCTCAACTCCCCCTGAAACTTGACCGGGAGCTTGATTAGGGTTTTCTAGAGAAACCCTAAAAATTCAATCTTTGACTTTCACACTTCTGAATGGAAGAAAGAATATGTCTTGCTGAGCTGATCAAACTAGCATACTTCAATTTTGGAATTTCCAAAATTTGACCACTCAAAATTGCCTTTAAAACTTCTGGATCTTCTGGACAGGATCCCGAACTAGGGTTTGATGAAGCCCACCATTCTGCCCAAACAAAAGGTTCGATCCAAGGCTCTAAACTCTTATTTTTCTTAGGAGTTTCCAGCCGTGGTTACAGACTTAAAAAATTCCAACTTTTGCTGAAGCCCTAATTTTCCATCTTTCCAATCAAAATCCCGAACTGGGGTTTGATCAAGCCCGGTCTTCCACCCAACCAAAAAATTCGATCTTGGTCTCTAAATTTTGATTTTCCTGAGTAGCATTCAGCCGTGGACTCCGATTCCAAAAATTCTAACTTTCTCCGAAACCCTAAATTCCGGAAGCCATGAATAAAGGTGCTCGGAAAATAATTCTATTTTGACAGAAATATGCACCTGATTGTTTCTGCTATAACTCTGAAATTTTTGCTCCACAGGGTCTGAAACCCTTTTTCTGCAGTAGCCCGACCTGTCGTCTTTCCATCCTGACAGGTCTGACCTCAATTGGATTTTCTGAGAGAGAGTTATGCCAAGTGTCGCAACGTGACCTGTTTATGGGATAAAACAGTAGAGCAAACTTGTACGGCGTGCCACGTGTCACTGTTTGAACTTCGGCCTCTAAAAACTTTTCCTGAGATAGCTCGCCCTGCTATCTTTCCATATTGACAGGTCTGACCTCAATTGGACTCTCTGAGAGAGAGTTATGCCAAGTGTCGCAACATGACCTGTTTATGGGATAAAACAGGAGAGCGAACTTGTACGGCATTCCACGTGCCACTGGTTCATCTTCGGCCTCTGAAAATGTTTCTTGAGATAGTACAGTCTATGTACTACCTGTCACTTTTTACGAAATTTCATTTGGAGCTTCCTAGCCCAAGTTATGACCTTTTTGCCAAGGTTACCTGATTTTGACTGAGATCTGGAAGAGGCAGAAACTCTAACTTGTACTGATCATAACTCATAAAGTACAACGAATCTGAGGGTTCCCTTTGGACACAAGGTACCTGGGGATGTTATCTTCTACCTATAAACTTTTCAGACCCTGAACCTTCGCAGAAATGGATTTATAGCGAAAGTTCCACGAATACTGATTTTTGCTATGTAAAACCCTAACCTTCAAATTATCGTAAGTAAAGCAAGTGTCGTAAGTGCCATACCTTGTCTTCCTTCAGGTTAGCTCTGATCCCATGTTAAGATTTAATATGCTAAGACAAAAAATAGTAGCATTACATTCCATTTCACAATAATAGCATATATAGGATCACTGAAGAAACAACAAGCACAGCATAAACACAAGAGACAGAGATTTATCCTGGGAAACCCTCATGGGGTAGAAAACCCAACAAAGCTTCCTCAATATAGATGACCAGCAATATACAAAGATGAAACCCTGATACATGATCTCCTCCTCCACAAGTGCGCTATCCTCAAGTGAGTGAGTGTATCAAATGAGGAACACACCTCCTCTATTTATACACTACTCTGATATGTATTTTACACAAGTACATGTAGGCTCGTATTTAACCATTAGGTTAAATACCCCATTATAACTAACTGGGCCGACCCCCACATGGTGGGTCTAATAACCCTAGTTACCACACCCAACTCGGAGGAATAAACATCTCCGGATTTATAGTATAATCACATCGGAGGTATGGAACATCTCCGGAATAAATAATATACAAATATAATATTCTTTGAAGTTACAATATTTCAACATTTGTATAGTTTGCGCATGCGCAAACTATCCACATTCTATCTAATAACGACTTTCTATAGTTTTCTCATGCGTTTGAAAATAAGAAAAGCTTACTTCCCCCCTTTTTTTCAATTAACAGCTTCTAGAAGGTTTACATGATTTCTTAAAAAACATGAGTTTTTAGAAAATGTGATTTATTTCATAAATGGAATAAAAAAAGGATGCACTTTCTACGTCATAATGACTTTCTAAAGTTTGCACATGCGTCCGGAAATAAGAAAAGCTTACTTCCCCCCGTTTTTTAAAATCACAGCTTCTAGAAGGTTTACATGATTTCTTAAAAAACACGAGTTTTTAGAAAATGTGATTTATTTAATCAATGGAATCAACAAACAATGCACATTCTAAGTCATAACGACTTTCTATAGTTTGCGCATGCGTCCGGAAATAAGAAAAGCTTACTAACCCCCGTTTTTTAAAATCACAGCTTCTAGAAGGTTTACATGATTTCTTAAAAAAAACGAGTTTTTAGAAAATGTGATGTATTTCATAAATGGAATCAACAAAGTATGCACATTCTACGTCATAACGACTTTCTATAGTTTGCGCATGCGTCCGGAAATAAGAAAAGCTTACTTCCCCCCAATTTTTAAAATCACAGCTTCTAGAAGGTTTACATGATTTCTTAATAAACACGAGTTTTTAGAAAATGTGATTTATTTAATCAATGGAATCAACAAACTATGCACATTCTACGTAATAACCACTTTCTATAGTTTGCACATGTATCCGGAAAAAAGAAAAGCTTACTTCCCCCCGTTTTCTAAAATCACAGCTTCTACAAGGATTACATGATTTCTTAAAAAACATGAGTTTTACGAACATTTGATTTATTTCATAAATGGAATCAACAAATTATGCACATGTCATAAAGAATTTGTATAGTTTGCGCATGCGCAAACTATGCACATTCTATCTAATAACGACTTTCTATAGTTTGCTCATGCGTCTGGAAATAAGAAAAGCTTACTTCCCCCCTTTTTTCAATTCACAGCTTCTAGAAGGTTTACATGATTTCTTAAAAAACATGAGTTTCTAGAAAATGTGATTTATTTCATAAATGGAATAAAAAAAGGATGCAATTTCTACGTCATAACGACTTTCTAAAGTTTGCGCATGCGTCCGGAAATAAGAAAAGCTTACTTCCCCCCGTTTTTTAAAATCACAGCTTCTAGAAGGTTTACATGATTTCTTAAAAAACATGAGTTTTTAGAAAATGTGATTTATTTCATAAGTGGAGACAACAAACTATGCACATTCTACGTCATAACGACTTTCTATCGTTTGCGCATGCGTCCGGAAATAAGAAAAGCTTACATCCCCCCATTTTTTAAAATCACAGCTTCTAGAAGGTTTACATGATTTCTTAAAAAAAATGAGTTTTTAGAGAATGTGATTTATTTCATAAAAGGAATCAACAAAGTATGCACATTCTACGTCATAACAACTTTGTATACTTTGCGCATGTGCAAACTATGCACATTCTAGGTAATAACGACTTTCTATAGTTTGCACATGCATCCGGAAATAAGAAAAGCTTACTTCACCCCTTTTTTTAAATTCACAATTTCTAGAAGGTTTACATGATTTCTTAAAAAACACCAGTTTTTAGAAAATGTGATTTATTTCATAAATGGAATCTACAAAGTATGCACATTCTACGTTATAACTACTTTCTATAGTTTGCGCATGCATCCGGAAATAAGAAAACCTTACTTCCCCCCGTTTTTTAAAATCATAGCTTCTAGAAGGTTTACATGATTTCTTAAAAAAAACGAGTTTTTGGAAAATGTGATTTATTTCATAAAAGGAATCAACAAAGTATGCACATTCTACGTCATAACAACTTTCTATAGTTTGTGCATGCATCCGGAAATAATAAAAGCTTACATCCCCCCGTTTTTTAAAATCACAGCTGCTAGAAGGTTTACATGATTTCTTAACAAACATGAGTGTTTAGAAAATGTGATTTATTTCATTAATGGAACCAACAAAGTATGCACATTCTAAGTCATAACGACTTTCTATAGTTTGCGCATGCGTCCGGAAATAAGAAAAGCTTACTTCCCCCGGTTTTTTAAAATCACAGCTTCTAGAAAGATTACAAGATTTCTTAAAAAACATGAGTTTTATGAACATGTGTTTTTTTTCATAAATGGAATCAACAAAGTATGCACATTCTATGTCATAACGACTTTCTATAGTTTGCGCATGCGCAGACTAAGCACATTCTGTGTACTAACGACGTTCTATAGTTTGCGTATGCGTCCAGAAATAAGAAAAGCTTACTTCACCCCATTTTTTAAAATCACAACTTCTAAAAGGTTTACATGATTTCTTAAAAAACACGAGTTTTTAGAAAATGTGATTTATTTCATAAATGGAATCAACAAAGTATGCACATTCTATGTCATAACGAATTTGTATGGTTTGCGCATGCGCAAACTATGCACATTCTACGTAATAACGACTTTCTATAGTTTGCGCATGTGTCCAGAAATAAAAAAAGTTTACGCCCGCCAGTTTTTTAAAATCATAGCTTCTAGAAGGTTTACATGATTTTTTAAAAAACACGAGTTTTTAGAAAATGTGATGTATTTCATAAATGGAATCAACAAAGTATGCACCTTCTACGTCATAACGACTTTCTAAAGTTTGCGCATGCATCCGGAAATAAGAAAAGCTTACTTCCGCCAGTTTTTTAAAATCACAGCTTCTACAAGGTTTACATGATTTCTTAAAAACCAAAAGTTTTTAGAAAATGTGATTTATTTCATAAATGGAATCAACAAAGTATGCACATTCTAAGTCATAACAACTTTCTATAGTTTGCGCATGCGTCCGGAAATAAGAAAAGCTTAATTCCCCCCGTTTTTTAAAGTCACGGCTTCTAGAAGGTTTACATGATTTCTTAAAAAAAACGAGTTTTTAGAAAATGTGATTTATTTCATAAAAGGAATCAACAAACTATGCACATTCTACGTCATAACAACTTTCTATAGTTTGCGCATGTGCAAACTATGCACAATCTAGGTAATAACGACTTTCTATAGTTTGCACATGCGTCCGGAAATAAGAAAAGCTTACTTCCCCCCTTTTTTTAAATTCACAACTTCTAGAAGGTTTACATTATTTCTTAAAAACAAGAGTTTTTAGAAAATGTGATTTATTTCATAAATGGAATCAACAAAGTATGCACATTCTACGTCATAACGACTTTCTATAGTTTGCGCATGCGTCCGGAAATAAGAAAAGCTTACTTACCCCGATTTTTTAAATTCACAGCTTCTAGAAGGTTTACATGATTTCTTAAAAAACATGAGTTTTTAGAAAATGTGATTTATTTCATAAATGGAATCAACAAATTATGCACATTTTACGTCATAACGAATTTCTATAGTTTGCGCATGCGTCCGGAAATAAGAAAAGCTTACTTCCCCCCATTTTTTAAAATCACAGCTTCTAGAAGGTTTACATGATTTCTTAATAAACACGAGTTCTTAGAAAATGTGATTTATTTAATCAATGGAATCAACAAACTATGCACATTCTACGTAATAACGACTTTCTATAGTTTGCACATGCGTCCGGAAATAAGAAAAGCTTACTTCCCCCCGTTTTTTAAAATCACAGCTTCTAGAAGGTTTACATGATTTCTTAATAAACACGAGTTTTTAGAAAATGTGATTTATTAAATCAATGGAATCAACAAACTATGCACATTCTACGTAATAACGACTTTCTATAGTTTGCACATGCGTCCGGAAATAAGAAAATCTTACTTCCCCCCGTTTTTTAAAATCACAGCCTCTAGAGGGATTACATGATTTCTTAAAAAACATGAGTTTTACGAACATGTGATTTATTTCATAAACGGAATCAACAAAGTATGCACATTCTATGTCATAACGACTTTGTATAGTTTGCGCATGCGCAAACTATGCACATTCTATCTAATAACGACTTTCTATAGTTTGCTCATGCATCTGGAAATAAGAAAAGCTTACTTCCCCACTTTTTTTCAATTCACAGCTTCTAGAAGGTTTACATGATTTCTTAAAAAACATGAGTTTTTAGAAAATGTGATTTATTTCATAAATGGAATAAAAAAAGGATGCACTTTCTACGTCATAACGACTTTCTAAAGTTTGCGCATGCGTCCGGAAATAAGAAAAGCTTACTTCACCCCGTTGTTTAAAATCACAGCTTCTAGAAGGTTTACATGATTTCTTAAAAAACACGAGTTTTTAGAAAATGTGATTTATTTAATCAATGGAATCAACAAACAATGCACATTCTAAGTCATAACGACTTTCTATAGCTTGCGTATGCGTCCGGAAATAAGAAAAGCTTACTTCCCAGCATTTTTTAAAATCACAGCTTCTAGAAGGTTTACATGATTTCTTAAAAAAAATGAGTTTTTAGAAAATGTGATGTATTTCATAAATGGAATCAACAAAGTATGCACATTCTACGTCATAACGACTTTCTATAGTTTGCGCATGCGTCCGGAAATAAGAAAAGCTTACTTCCCCCCATTTTTTAAAATCACAGCTTCTAGAAGGTTTACATGTTTTCTTAATAAACACGAGTTTTTAGAAAATGTGATTTATTTAAATAATGGAATCAACAGACTATGCACATTCTACGTAATAATGACTTTCTATAGTTTGGACATGCGTCCGGAAATAAGAAAAGCTTACTTCCCCACGTTTTTTAAAATCATAGCTTCTAGAAGGATTACATGATTTCTTAAAAAACATGAGTTTTACGAACATGTGATTTATTTCATAAATGGAATCAACAAAGTATGCACATTCTATGTCATAACGACTTTGTATAGTTTGCGCATGCGGAAACTATGCACATTCTATCTAATAACGACTTTCTATAGTTTGCTCATGCGTCTGGAAATAAGAAAAGCTTACATTCCCCTTTTTTTCAATTCACAGCTTCTAGAAGGTTTGCATGATTTCTTAAAAAACATGAGTTTTTAGAAAATGTGATTTATTTCATAAATGGAATAAAAAAAGGATGCACTTTCTACGTCATAACGACTTTCTAAAGTTTGCGCATGCGTCCGGAAATAAGAAAAACTTACTTCCCCCCGTTTTTTAAAATCATAGCTTCTAGAAGGTTTACATGATTTCTTAAAAAACACGAGTTTTTAGAAAATGTGATTTATTTAATCAATGGAATCAACAAATTATGCACATTCTATATCATAACGACTTTCTATAGTTTGTGCATGCGTCCGAAAATAAGAAAAGCTTACTTCCCCCCGTTTTTTAAAATCACAGCTTCTAGAAGGTTTACATGATTTCTTAAAAAAAACGATTTTTTAGAAAATGTGATTAATTTCATAAAAGGAATCAACAAAGTATGCACATTCTACGTCATAACGACTTTCTATAGTCTGCGCATGTGCAAACTATGCACATTCTAGGTAATAACGACTTTCTATAGTTTGCACATGCGTCCGAAAATAAGAAAAGCTTACTTCCCCCCTTTTTATAAATTCACGGCTTCTAGAAGGTTTACACGATTTCTTTAAAAACATGAGTTTTTAGAAAATGTGATTTATTTCATAAACGGAATCAACAAAGTATGCACATTCTATGTCATAACGACTTTCTATAGTTTGCGCATGCGTCCAGAAATAAGAAAAGCTTACTTCCCCCCGTTTTTTAAAATCACAGCTTCTAGAAGGTTTACATGATTTCTTAAAAAAAACGATTTTTTGGAAAATGTGATTTATTTCATAAAAGGAATCAGCAAAGTATGCACATTCTACTTCATAATGACTTTCTATAATTTGTGCATGCGTCCGGAAATAAGAAAAGGTTACATCCCCCCGTTTTTTAAAATCACAGCTTCTTGAAGGTTTACATGATTTCTTAAGAAACACGAGTTTTTAGAAAATGTGATTTATTTCATCAATGGAATCAACAAACTATGCACATTCTACGTAATAACGACTTTCTATAGTTTGCGAATGCGTCCGTAAATAAGAAAAGCTTACTTCCCCCCGTTTTTTAAAGTCACGGCTTCTAGAAGGTTTACATGATTTCTTAAAAAACACGAGTTTTTAGATAATGTGATTTATTTCATCAATGGAATCAACAAACTATGCACATTCTACGTAATAACGACTTTTTATAGTTTGCGAATGCGTCTGGAAATAAGAAAAGCTTACTTCCCCCCGGTTTTTAAAATCCAAGCTTCTAGAAGGTTTACATGATTTCTTAAAAAACATGAGTGTTTAGAAAATGTGATTTATTTCATAAATGGAATCAACAAAGTATGCACATTCTAAGTCATAACGACTTTCTATAGTTTGCGCATGCGTCCGGAAATAAGAAAAGCTTACTTCCCCCCGTTTTTTAAAATCACATCTTCTAGAAGGTTTACATGATTTCTTAAAAAACACGTGTTTCTAGAAAATGTGATTTATTTAATTAATGGAATCAACAAACAATGCACATTCTAAGTCATAACGACTTTCTATAGTTTGCGCATGCATCCGGAAATAACAAAAGCTTACTTCCCCCCGTTTTTTAAAATCACGGCTTCTAAAAGGTTTACATGATTTCTTAAAAAAAACGAGTTTTTAGAAAATGTGATGTATTTAATCAATGGAATCAACAAACTATGCACATTCTACGTAATAACGACTTTCTATAGTATGCACATGCGTCCGGAAATAGGAAAAGCTTACTTCCCCCCGTTTTTTAAATTCACAGCTTCTAAAAGGATTACATGAGATCTTAAAAAACATGAGTTTTACGAACATGTGATTTATTTCATAAATGGAATCAACAAAGTATGAACATTCTACGTCATAACGACTCTCTATAGTTTGCGCATGCGTCCGAAAATAAGAAAAGCTTACTTCCCCCCGTTTTTTAAAATCACAGCTTCTAGAAGGATTACATGATTTCTTAAAAAACATGAGTTTTACGAACATGTGATTTTTTTCATAAATGGAATCAACAAAGTATGCACATTCTATGTCATAACCACTTTCTACAGTTTGCGCATGCGCAAACTAAGCACATTCTACGTACTAACGACGTTCTATAGTTTGCGTATGCGTCCAGAAATAAGAAAAGCTTACCTCCCCCCATTTTTTTTAATCACAGCTTCTAGAAGGTTTACATGATTTCTTAATAAACACGAGTTTTTAGAAAATGTGATTTATTTAATCAATGGAATCAACAAAGTATGCACATTCTACGTAATAACGATTTCTATACTTTGCGCATGCGTCCGGAAATAAGAAAAGCTTACTTCCCCCCTTTTTTTAAATTCACAGCTTCTAGAAGGTTTACATGATTTCTTAAAAAACATGAGTTTTTAGAAAATGTGATTTATTTCATAAGTGGAGACAACAAACTATGCACATTCTACGTCATAACGATTTTCTATAGTTTGCGCATGCGTCCGGAAATAACAAAAGCTTACATCCCCCCATTTTTTAAAATCACAGCTTCTAGAAGGTTTACATGATATCTTAAAAAAAACGATTTTTTAGAGACTGTGTTTTATTTCATAAAAGGAATCAACAAAGTATGCACATTCTACGTCATAACGACTTTGTATAGTTTGCGCATGTGCAAACTATGCACATTCTAGGTAATAACAACTTTCTATAGTTTGCACATGCATCCGGAAATAAGAAAAGCTTACTTCCCCCCTTTTTTTAAATTCACAGTTTCTAGAAGGTTTACATGATTTCTTAAAAAACACCAGTTTTTAGAAAATGCGATTTATTTCATAAATGGAATCAACAAAGTATGCACATTCTAAGTCATAACGACTTTCTATAGTTTGCGCATGCGTCCGGAAATAAGAAAAGCTTAATTCCCCCCGTTTTTTAAAGTCACGGCTTCTAGAAGGTTTACATGATTTCTTAAAAAACACGAGTTTTTAGAAAATGTGATTTATTTCATAAAAGGAATCAACAAACTATGCACATTCTACGTCATAACGACTTTCTATAGTTTGCGCATGTGCAAACTATGCACATTCTAGGTAATAACGACTTTCTATAGTTTGCACATGCGTCTGGAAATAAGAATAGCTTACTTCCCCCCTTTTTTTAAATTCACAACTTCTAGAAGGTTTACATGATTTCTTAAAAACACGAGTTTTTAGAAAATGTGATTTATTTCATAAATGGAATCACCAAAGTATGCACATTCTACGTCATAACGACTTTCTATAGTTTGCGCATGCGTCCGGAAATAAGAAAAGCTTACTCCCCCCCATTTTTTAAATTCATAGCTTCTAGAAGGTTTACATGATTTCTTAAAAAACATGAGTTTTTGGAAAAAGTGATTTATTTCATAAATGGAATCAACAAAGTATGCACATTTTACGTCATAACGAATTGCTATAGTTTGCGCATGCGTCCGGAAATAAGAAAAGCTTACTTCCCCCCATTTTTTAAAATCACAGCTTCTAGAAGGTTTACATGATTTCTTAATAAACACGAGTTTTTAGAAAATGTGATTTATTTAATCAATGGAATCAACAAACTATGCACATTCTACGTAATAACGACTTTCTATAGTTTGCACATGCGTCCAGAAATAATAAAAGCTTACTTCCCCCCGTTTTTTAAAATCACAGCTTCTAGAAGGTTTACATGATCTTCTTAAAAAAACACGAGTTTTTAGAAAATGTCATTTGTTTCATAAATGGAATCAACAAAGTATCAACAAACTATGTCATAACGACTTTGTATCGTTTGCGCATGCGCAAACTATGCACATTCTACGTAATAACGACTTTCTATAGTTTGCGCATGCGTCCGGAAATGAGAAAAGCTTACCTCCCCCCATTTTTTAAAATCACAGCTTCTAGAAGGTTTACATGATTTCTCAATAAACACGAGTTTTTAGAAAATGTGATTTATTTCATAAATGGAATCAACAAAGTATTCCCATTCTACGTCATAACGACTTTCTATAGTTTGCGCATGCGTCCGGAAATAAGAAAAGCTTACTTCCCCCCGTTTTTTAAAATCACAGCTTCTACAAGGTTTACATGATTTCAAAAAAAAAATGAGTTTTTAGAAAATGTGATTTATTTCATAAAAGGAATCAACAAAGTATGCACATTCTACGTCATAACGACTTAGTATAGTTTGCGCATGTGCAAACTATGCACATTCTAGGTAATAATGACTTTCTATAGTTTGCACATGCGTCCGGAAATAAGAAAAGCTTTCTTCCCCCCTTTTTTTAAATTCACAGCTTCTAGAAGGTTTACATGATTTCTTAAAAAACACAAGTTTTTAGAAAATGTGATTTATTTCATTAATGGAATCAACAAACTATGCACATTCTACGTAATAACAACTTTCTATAGTTTGCGAATGTGTCCAGAAATAAGAAAAGCTTACTTCCCCCCGGTTTTTAAAATCACAGCTTCTAGAAGGATTACATGATTTCTTAAAAAACATGAGTTTTACGAACATGTGATTTATTTCATAAATGGAATCAACAAAGTATGCACATTCTATGTCATAACGACTTTCTATAGTTTGTGCATGCGCAAACTAAGCACATTCTATCTCATAACGACTTTCTATAGTTTGCGCATGCGCAAACTAAGCACATTCTACGTACTAACGACGTTCTATAGTTTGCGTATGCATCCAGAAATAAGAAAAGCTTACTTCACCCCGTTTTTCAAAATCACAACTTCTAGAAGGTTTACATGATTTCTTAAAAAACACGAGTTTTTAGAAAATGTGATTTATTTCATAAATGGAATCAACAAAGTATGCACATTTTATGTCGTAACGACTTTGTATGGTTTGCGCATGCTTAAACTATGCACATTCTACGTAATAACGACTTTCTATAGTTTGCGCATGTGTCCGGAAATAACAAAAGCTTACATCCACCCATTTTTTAAAATCACAGATTCTAGAAGGTTTACATGATTTCTTAAAAAACACGAGTTTTTAGAAAATGTGATGTATTTCATAAATGGAATCAACAAAGTATGCACATTCTACGTCATAACGACTTTCTATAGTTTGCGCATGCGTCCGGAAATAAGAAAAGCTTACTTCCCCCCATTTTTTAAAATCACAGCTTCCAGAAGGTTTACATGATTTCTTAATAAACACGACTTTTTGGAAAATGTGATTTATTTAATCAATGGAATCAACAAACTATGCACATTCTACGTAATAACGACTTTCTATAGTTTGCGAATGTCTCCGGAAATAAGAAAAGCTTACTTTCCCGCGGTTTTTAAAATCACAGCTTCTAGAAGGTTTACATGATTTCTTAAAAAACACGAGTTTTTAGAAAATGTCATTTATTTCATAAATGGAAAAAAAAAATATGAACATTCTATGTCATAACGACTTTTTATAGTTTGCGCATGGGCAAACTATGCACATTCTAGGTAATAACGACTTTCTATAGTTTGCGCATGCGTCCGGAAATAAGAAAAGCTTACTTCCCCCCTTTTTTTAAATTCACAGCTTCTAGAAGGTTTACATGATTTCTTAAAAAACATGAGTTTTTAGAAAATGTGATTTATTTCATAAATGGAATCAACAAAGTATGCACATTTTACGTGATAACGACTTTCTATAGTTTGTGCATGCATCCGGAAATAAGAAAAGCTTACTTCCCCCCATTTTTTAAAATCACAGCTTCTAGAAGGTTTACATGATTTCTTAAAAAACACGAGTTTTTAGAAAATGTGATGTATTTCATAAATGGAATCAACAAAGTATGCACATTCTACGTCATAACGACTTTCTATAGTTTGCGCATGCGTCCGGAAATAAGAAAAAGCTTACTTCCCCCCATTTTTTAAAATCACAGCTTCTAGAATGTTTACATGATTTCTTAATAAACACGAGTTTTTAGAAAATGTGATTTATTTAATCAATGGAATCAACAAACTATGCACATTCTACGTAATAACGACTTTCTGTAGTTTGCGAATGTGTCCGGAAATAAGAAAAGCTTACTTCCCCCCGGTTTTTAAAATCACAGCTTCTAGAAGGTTTACATGATTTCTTAAAAAACATGAGTTTTTAGAAAATGTCATTTATTTCATAAATGGAATCAAAAAAGTATGATCACTCTATGTCATAACGACTTTGTATAGTTTGCGCATGCGCAAACTATGCACATTCTAGGTAATAACGACTTTCTATAGTTTGCGCATGCGTCCGGAAATAAGAAAAACTTACTTCCCCCCTTTTTTTAAATTCACGGCTTCTAGAAGGTTTACATGATTTCTTAAAAAGCACGAGTTTTTAGAAAATGTGATTTATTTCATAAATGGAATCAACAAAGTATGCACATTTTACGTCATAACGACTTTCTATAGTTTGTGCATGCGTCCAGAAATAAGAAAAGCTTACTTCCCCCCCTTTTTTAAAATCACAGCTTCTAGAAGGTTTACATGATTTTCTTAAAAAAACACGAGTTTTTAGAAAATGTCATTTGTTTCATAAATGGAATCAACAAAGTATGAACAAACTATGTCATAACGACTTTGTATCGTTTGCGCATGCGCAAACTATGCACATTCTACGTAATAACGACTTTCTCTAGTTTGCGCATGCGTCCGGAAATGAGAAAAGCTTACCTCCCCCCATTTTTTAAAATCACAGCTTCTAGAAGGTTTACATGATTTTTTAAAAATCACGAGTTTTTAGAAAATGTGTTTAATTTCATCAATGGAATCAACAAACTATGCACGTTCTACGTAATAATGACTTTCTGTAGTTTGCGAATGCGTCCGGAAATAAGAAAAGCTTACTTCCCCTCGTTTTTTAAAATCACAGCTTCTAGAAGGTTTACATGATTTCTTAAAAAACCGTGAGTTTTTAGAAAATGTGATGTATTTCATAAATGGAATCAACAAAGTATGCAGATTCTACGTCATAACGACTTTCTATAGTTTGCGCATGCGTTCGGAAATAAGAAAAGCTTACTTCCCCCCTTTTTTTAAATTCACGGCTTCTAGAAGGTTTACATGATTTCTTAAAAAACACGAGTTTTTAGAAAATGTGATTTATTTCATAAATGGAATCAAAAAAGTATGCACATTTTATGTCATAACGACTTTCTATAGTTTGTGCATGCGTCCGGAAATAAGAAAAGCTTACTTCCCCCCGTTTTTTAAAATCACAGCTTCTAGAAGGTTTACATGATTTTCTTAAAAAAACACGAGTTTTTAGAAAATGTCATTTGTTTCATAAATGGAATCAACAAAGTATGAACAAACTATGTCATAACGACTTTGTATCGTTTGCGCATGCGCAAACTATGCACATTCTACGTAATAACGACTTTCTATAGTTTGTGCATGCGTCCGGAAATGAGAAAAGCTTACCTCCCCCCATTTTTTAAAATCACAGCTTCTAGAAGGTTTACATGATTTTTTAAAAATCATGAGTTTTTAGAAAATGTGTTTTATTTCATCAATGGAATCAACAAACTATGCACATTCTACGTAATAATGACATTCTGTAGTTTGCGAATGCGTCTGGAAATAAGAAAAGCTTACTTCCCCTCGTTTTTTAAAATCACAGCTTCTAGAAGGTTTACATGATTTCTTAAAAAACCACGAGTTTTTAGAAAATGTCATTTATTTCATAAATGGAATCAACAAAGTATGCACATTTTACGTCATAACGACTTTCTATAGTTTGCGCATGCGTCCGGAAATAAGAAAAGCTTACTTCCCCCCATTTTTTAAAATCACAGCTTCTAGAAGGTTTACATGATTTCTTAATAAACACGAGTTTTTAGAAAATGTGATTTATTTCATAAATGGAATCAACAAAGTATGCACATTTTACGTCATAACGACTTTCTATAGTTTGCGCATGCGTCCGGAAATAAGAAAAGCTTACTTCCCCCCATTTTTTAAAATCACAGCTTCTAGAAGGTTTTCATGATTTCTTAATAAACACGAGTTTTTAGAAAATGTGATTTATTTAATCAATGGAATCAACAAACTATGCACATTCTACGTAATAACAACTTTCTATAGTTTGCGCATAAGTCCGGAAATAAGAAAAGCTTACTTCCCCGCTTTTTTTAAATTGACAGCTTCTAGAAGGTTTACATGATTTCTTAAAAAACATGAGTTTTTAGAAAATGTGATTTATTTCATAAGAAGAGACAAAAAACTATGCACATTCTACATCATAACGACTTTCTATAGTTTGTGCATGCGTCCGGAAATAAGAAAAGCTTACATCCCCCCATTTTTTAAAATCACAGCTTCTAGAAGGTTTCTATGATTTCTTAAAAAAAACGAGTTTTTAGAGAATGTGATTTATTTCATAAAAGGAATCAACAAAGTATGCACATTCTACGTCATAACGACTTTGTATAATTTGCGCATGTGCAAACTATCCACATTCCAGGTAATAACGACTTTCTATAGTTTGCACATGCATCCGGAAATAAGAAAAGCTTACTTCCCCGCTTTTTTTAAATTCACAGCTTCTAGAAGGTTTACATGATTTCTTAAAAAACACCAGTTTTTAGAAAATGTGATTTATTTCATAAATGGAATCAACAAAGTATGCACATTCTACGTCATAACGACTTTCTATAGTTTGCGCATGCGTCCGGAAATAAGAAGAGCTTACTTCCCCCCGTTTTTTAAAATCATAGCTTCTAGAAGGTTTACATGATTTCTTAAAAAAAATGAGTTTTTGGAAAATGTGATTTATTTCATAAAAGGAATCAACAAACTATGCACATTCTACGTCATAATGACTTTCTATAGTTTGGGCATGCGTCCGAAAATAAGAAAAGCTTACATCCCCCCGTTTTTTAATATCACAGCTTCTAGAAGGTTTACATGATTTCTTAACTAACATGAGTGTTTAGAAAATGTGATTTATTTCATAAATGGAACCAACAAAGTATGCACATTCTAAGTCATAACGACTTTCTATAGTTTGTGCATGCGTCCGGAAATAAGAAAAGCTTACTTCCCCCCGTTTTTTAAAATCACAGCTTCTAGAAGGATTACATGATTTCTTAAAAAACATGAGTTTTACGAACATGTGATTTTTTTCATAAATGGAATCAACAAAGTATGCACATTCTATGTCATAATGACTTTCTATAGTTTGCGCATGCGCAAACTAAGCACATTCTACGTACTAACGACGTTCTATAGTTTGCGCATGCGTCCAGAAACAAGAAAAGCTTACTTCACCCCATTTTTGAAAATCACAACTTCTAAAAGGTTTACATGATTTCTTAAAAAACACGAGTTTTTAGAAAATGTGATTTATTTCATAAATGGAATCAACAAAGTATGCACATTCTATGTCATAACGACTTTGTATGGTTTGCGCATGCGCAAACTATGCACATTCTACGTAATAACGACTTTCTATAGTTTGCGCATGTGTCCAGAAATAAGAAAAGCTTACGTCCGCCAGTTTTTTAAAATCACAGCTCCTAGAAGGTTTACATGATTTTTTAAAAAACACGAGTTTTTAGAAAATGTGATGTATTTCATAAATGGAATCAACAAAGTATGCACCTTCTACGTCATAACGACTTTCTAAAGTTTGCGCATGCATCCGGAAATAAGAAAAGCTTACTTCCGCAAGTTTTTTAAAATCACAGCTTCTAGAAGGTTTACATGATTTCTTAAAAACCACAAGTTTTTAGAAAATGTGATTTATTTCATAAATGGAATCAACAAAGTATGCACATTCTAAGTCATAACGACTTTCTATAGTTTGCGCATGTGTCCGGAAATAAGAAACGCTTAATTCCCCCCGTTTTTTAAAGTCACGGCTTCTAGAAGGTTTACATGATTTCTTAAAAACACGAGTTTTTAGAAAATGTGATTTATTTCATAAAAGGAATCAACAAATTATGCACATTCTACGTCATAACGACTTTCTATAGTTTGCGCATTTGCAAACTATGCACATTCTAGGTAATAACGACTTTCTATAGTTTGCACATGCGTCCGGAAATAAGAAAAGCTTACTTCCCCCCTTTTTTTAAATTCACAACTTCTAGAAGGTTTACATTATTTCTTTTAAAAAATGAGTTTTTAGAAAATGTGATTTATTTCATAAAAGGAATCAACAAAGTATGCACATTCTACGTCAAAAGGACTTTCTATAGTTTGCGCATGCGTCCTGAAATAAGAAAAGCTTACTTCCCCCCTTTTTTTAAAATCATAGCTTCTAGAAGGTTTCCACGATTTCTTAAAAAAAATGTCTTTTTAGAAAATGTGATTTATTTCATAAATGGAATCAACAAACTATGCACATTCTACGTCATAATGACATTCTATAGTTTGCGCATGCGTCCGGAAATAAGAAAAGCTTACTTCCCCCCGTTTTTTAAAATCACTGCTTCTAGAAGGTTTACATGATTTCTTAAAAAAAATGAGTTTTTAGAAAATGTGATTTATTTCATAAAAGGAATCTACAAAGTATGCACATTCTACGTAATAACGACTTTCTATAGTTTGCGAATGCGTCCGGAAATAAGAAAAGCTTACTTCCCCCCGGTTTTTAAAATCACAGCTTCTAGAAGATTTACATCATTTCATTAAAAACACGAGTTTTTAGAAAATGTCATTTATTTCATAAATGGAATCAAAAAACTATGAACATTCTATGTCATAACAACTTTGTATAGTTTGCGCATGGGCAAACTATGCACATTCTAGGTAATAACGACTTTCTATAGTTTGCGCATGCGTCCGAAAATAAGAAAAGCTTAAAAAAATGAGTTTTTAGAAAATGTGATTTATTTCATGAAAGGAATCAACAAACTATGCACATTCTATGTCATAACGACTTAGTATAGTTTGCGTATGTGCAAACTATGCACATTCTAGGTAATAATGACTTTCTATAGTTTGCACATGAGTCCGGAAATAAGAAAAGCTTTCTTCCCCCCTTTTTTTAAATTCACAGCTTCTAGAAGGTTTACATGATTTCTTAAAAAACACGAGTTTTTAGAAAATGTGATTTATTTCTTTAATGGAATCAACAAACTATGCACATTCTACGTAATAACAACTTTCTATAGTTTGCGAATGCGTCCAGAAATAAGAAAAGCTTACTTCCCCCCGGTTTTTAAAATCACAGCTTCTAGAAGGATTACATGATTTCTTAAAAAACACGAGTTTTTAGAAAATGTGATTTATTTCATAAATGGAATCAACAAAGTATACACATTTTATGTCATAACGACTTTGTATGGTTTGCGCATGCGCAAACTATGCACATTCTACGTAATAACGACTTTCTATAGTTTTTGCATGTGTCCGGAAATAACAAAAGCTTACATCCACCCATTTTTTAAAATCACAGCTTCTAGAAGGTTTACATGATTTCTTAAAAAACACGAGTTTTTAGAAAATGTGATGTATTTCATAAATGGAATCAACAAAGTATGCACATTTTACGTCATAACGACTTTCTATAGTTTGTGCATGCGTCCGGAAATAAGAAAAGCTTACTTCCCCCCATTTTTTAAAATCACAGCTTCTAGAAGGTTTACATGATTTCTTAAAAAACACGAGTTTTTAGAAAATGTGATGTATTTCATAAATGGAATCAACAAAGTATGCACATTCTACATCATAACGACTTTCTATAGTTTGCGCGTGCGTCCGGAAATAAGAAAAGCTTACTTTCGCCCATTTTTTAAAATCACAGCTTCTAGAATGTTTACATGATTTCTTAATAAACAAGAGTTTTTAGAAAATGTGATTTATTTAATCAATGGAATCAACAAACTATGCACATTCTATGTAATAACGACTTTCTATAGTTTGCGAATGTGTTAGGAAATAAGAAAAGCTTACTTCCCCCCGGTTTTTAAAATCACAGCTTCTAGAAAGTTTACATGATTTCTTAAAAAACACGAGTTTTTAGAAAATGTCATTTATTTCATAAATGGAATCAAAAAATTATGAGCATTCTATGTCATAACGACTTTGTATAGTTTGCGCATGCGCAAACTATGCACATTCTAGGTAATAACGACTTTCTATAGTTTGCGCATGCGTCTGGAAATAAGAAAAGCTTACTTCCCCCCTTTTTTTAAATTCACGGCTTCTAGAAGGTTTACATGATTTCTTAAAAAACACGAAATTTTTAGAAAATGTGATTTATTTCATAAATGGAATCAACAAAGTATGCACATTTTACGTCATAACGACTTTCTATAGTTTGTGCATGCGTCCAGAAATAAGAAAAGCTTACTTCCCCCCGTTTTTTAAAATCACAGCTTCTAGAAGGTTTACATGATTTTCTTAAAAAAACACGAGTTTTTAGAAAATGTCATTTGTTTCATAAATGGAATCAACAAAGTATGAACAAACTATGTCATAACGACTTTGTATCATTTGCGCATGTGCAAACTATGCACATTCTAGATAATAACGACTTTCTATAGTTTGCACATGCGTCCGGAATTAAGAAAAGCTTACTTCCCCCCTTTTTTTAAATTCACAGCTTCTAGAAGGTTTACATGATTTCTTAAAAAACACGAGTTTTTAGAAAATGTGATCTATTTCATAAATTGAATCAACAAAGTATGCACATTCTACGTCATAACAACTTTCTATAGTTTGCGCATGCGTCCGGAAATAAGAAAAGCTTACTTCCCCCCGTTTTTTAAAATCACAGCTTCTAGAAGGTTTACATGATTTCTTAAAAAAAACGAGTTTTTAGAAAATGTGATTTATTTCATGAAAGGAATCAACATAGCATGCACATTCTACGTCATAATGACTTTCTATAGTTTGCGCATGCATCCGGAAATAAGAAAAGCTTACATCCCCCCATTTTTTAAAATCACAGCTTCTAGAAGGTTTACATGATTTCTTAAAAAACACGAGTTTTTAGAAAATGTGATTTATTTCATCAATGGAATCAACAAACTATGCACATTCTACGTAATAAGGACTTTCTATAGTTTGCGAATGCGTCCAGAAATAAAAAAAGCTTACTTCCCCCCGGTTTTTAAAATCACAACTTCTAGAAGGTTTACATGATTTCTTAAAAAACATGAGTGTTTAGAAAATGTGATTTATTTCATAAATGGAACCAACAAAGTATGCACATTCTAAGTAATAACGACTTTCTATAGTTTGCGCATGCGTCCGGAAATAAGAAAAGCTTACTTCAACCCGTTTTTTAAAATCACAACTTCTAGAAGGTTTACATGATTTCTTAAAAAACACGAGTTTTTAGAAAATGTGATTTATTTCATAAATGGAATCAACAAAGTATGCACATTCTATGTCATAACGACTTTGTATGGTTTGCGCATGCGCAAACTATGCACATTCTACGTAATAACGGCTTTCTATAGTTTGCACATGTGTCCAGAAATAAGAAAAACTTACTTCCGCCAGTTTTTTAAAATCACAGCTCCTAGAAGGTTTACATGATTTCTTAAAAAACACGAGTTTTTAGAAAATGTGATGTATTTCATAAATAGAATCAACAAAGTATGCACCTTCTACGTCATAACGACTTTTTAAAGTTTGTGCATGCATCCGGAAATACGAAAAGCTTACTTCCGCCAGTTTTTTTAAATCCAAGCTTCTAGAAGGTTTACATGATTTCTTAAAAACCACAAGTTTTTAGAAAATGTGATTTATTTCATAAATGGAGTCAACAAAGTATGCACATTCTAAGTCATAATGACTTTCTATAGTTTGTGCATGTGTCCGGAAATAAGAAAAGCTTAAATCCCACTGTTTTTTAAAGTCACGGCTTCTAGAAGATTTACATGATTTCTTAAAAAACATGAGTTTTTAGAAAATGTGATTTATTTCATCAATGGAATCAACAAACTATGCACATTCTAAATAATAACGACTTTCTCTAGTTTGCGAATTCGTCCGGAAATAAGAAAAGCTTACTTCCCTCCGGTTTTTAAAATCACAGCTTCTAGAAGGTTTACATGATTTCTTAAAAAACATGAGTGTTTAGAAAATGTGATTTATTTCATAAATGGAACCAACAAAGTATGCACATTCTAAGTCATAACGGCTTTCTATAGTTTGCACATGTGTCCAGAAATAAGAAAAGCTTACTTCCCCCCGTTTTTTAAAATCACAGCTTCTAGAAGGATTACATGATTTCTTAAAAAACATGAGTTTTATGAACATGTGATTTATTTCATAAATGGAATCAACAGAGTATGCACATTCTATGTCATAATGACTTTCTATAGTTTGTGCATGCGCAAACTAAGCACATTCTACGTACTAACGACGTTCTATAGTTTGCGTATGCGTCCGGAAATAAGAAAAGCTTACTTCTCCCCGTTTTTTAAAATCACAACTTCTAGAAGGTTTACATGATTTCTTAAAAAACACGAGTTTTTAGAAAATGTGATTTATTTCATAAATGGACTCAACAAATTATGCACATTTTATGTCATAACGACTTTGTATGGTTTGCGCATGCGCAAACTATGCACATTCTAAATAATAATGACTTTCTATAGTTTGCGCATGTGTCCGGAAATAACAAAAGCTTACTTCCACCCGTTTTTTAAAATCACAGCTTCTAGAAGGTTTACATGATTTCTTAAAAAACACGAGTTTTTAGAAAATGTGATGTATTTCATAAATGGAATCAACAAAGTATACACATTCTACGTCATAACGACTTTCTATAGTTTGCGCACGCATCCGGAAATAAGAAAAGCTTACTTCCCCCCATTTTTTAAAATCACAGCTTCTAGAAGGTTTACATGATTTCTTAAAAAACACGAGTTTTTAGAAAATGTGATTTATTTCATAAATAGAATCAACAAAGTATGCACATTCTACGTCATAACGCATTTCTATAGTTTGCGCATGCATCCGGAAATAAGAAAAGCTTACTTCCTCAATGGACTCAACAAACTATGCACATTCTACTTAGTAACGACTTTCTATAGTTTGCGAATGCGTCTGGAAATAAGAAAAGCTTACTTCCCCCCGGTTTTTAAAATCACAGCTTCTAGAAGGTTTACATGATTTCTTAAAAAACATGAGTTTTTCGAAAATCTCATTTATTTCATCAATGGAATCAATAAATATGAACATTCTATGTCACAACGACTTTGTATAGTTTGCGCATGGGCAAACTATGCACATTCTAGGTAATAACGACTTTCTATAGTTTGTGCATGCGTCCGGAAATAAGAAAAGCTTACTTCCCCCCTTTTTTTAAATTCACAGCTTCTAGAAGGTTTACATGATTTCTTAAAAAACACGAGTTTTTAGAAAATGTGATTTATTTCATAAATGGAATCAACAAAGTGTGCGCATTCTACATCATAACGACTTTCTATAGTTTGCGCATGCATCCGGAAATAAGAAAAGCGTACTTACCCCCTTTTTTTCAATTCACAGCTTCTAGAAGGGTTAGATGATTTCTTAAAAAACACAAGTTTTTAGAAAATGTTATTTATTTCATAAATGGAATAAAAAAAGGTTGCACTTTCTACATCATAACGACTTTCTATAGTTTGCGCATGCGTCCGGAAATAAGAAAAGCTTACTTCCCCCCGTTTTTAAAATCACAGCTTCTAGAAGGTTTACATGATTTCTTAAAAAACACAAGTTTTTAGAAAATGTGATTTATTTAATCAATGGAATCAAAAAAATATGCACATTCTACGTAATAACAACTTTCTATAGTTTGCGCATGCGTCCGAAAATAAGAAAAGCTTACTTCCCCACGTTTTTTAAAATCACAGCTTCTAGAAGGCTTACATGATTTCTCAAAAAAAACGAGTTTTTAGAAAATGTGATTTATTTCATCAATGGAATCAACAAACTATGCACATTCTACGTAATAACGACTTTCTATAGTTTGCGCATGTGTCCGGAAAAAAGAAAAGCTTACTTCCCCCCGGTTTTTAAAATCACAGCTTCTAGAAGGTTTACATGATTTCTTAAAAAACATGAGTGTTCAGAAAATTTGATTTATTTCATAAATGGAACCAAGAAAGTATGCATATTCTAATTCATAACGACTTTCTATAGTTTGCGCATGCGTCTGGATATAAGAAAAGCTTACTTCCCCCCGTTTTTTAAAATCACAGCTTCTAGAAGGTTTACATGATTTCTTAATAAACACGAGTTTTTAGAAAATGTGATTTATTTAATCAATGGAATCAACAAACTATGCACATTCTACTTAATAACGACTTTCTATAGTTTGCGAATGCATCCGGAAATAAGAAAAGCTTACTTCCCCCCGGTTTTTAAAATCACAGCTTCTAGAAGGTTTACATGATTTCTTAAAAAACACGAGTTTTTAGAAAATGTCATTTATTTCATAAATGGAATCAACAAAGTATGCACATTCTATGTCATCACGACTTTGTATGGTTTGCGCATGCGCAAACTATGCACATTCTACGTAATAACGACTTTCTATAGTTTGCGCATGTGTCCAGAAATAAGAAAAGCTTACTTCCACCAGTTTTTTAAAATCAGAGCTTCTAGAAGGTTTACATGATTTCTTAAAAAACACGAGTTTTTAGAAAATGTGATGTATTTCATAAATGGAATCAACAAAGTATGCACCTTCTACGTCATAACGACTTTCTAAAGTTTGCGCATGCATCCGGAAATAAGAAAAGCTTACTTCCACCAGTTTTTTAAAATCACAGCTTCTAGAAGGTTTACATGATTTCTTAAAAAACATGAGTGTTTAGAAAATGTGATTTATATCATAAATGGAACCAACAAAGTATGCACATTCTAAGTCATAACGGCTTTCTATAGTGTGCGCATGTGTCCGGAAATAAGAAAAGCTTACTTCCCCCCGTTTTTTAAAATCACAGCTTCTAGAAGGATTACATGATTTCTTAAAAAAAATGAGTTTTACGAACATGTGATTTATTTCATAAATGGAATCAACAAAGTATGCACATTCTATGTCATTACGACTTTCTATAGTTTGCGCATGCGCAAACTAAGCACATTCTACGTACTAACGACGTTCTATTGTTTGCGTATGTGTCCAAAAATAAGAAAATCTTACTTCACCCAGTTTTTTAAAATCACAACTTCTAGAAGGTTTACATGATTTCTTAAAAAACACGAGTTTTTAGAAAATGTGATTTATTTCATAAATGGAATCAACAAAGTATGCACATTTTATGTCATAACGACTTTGTATGGTTTGCGCATGCGCAAACTATGCACATTCTACGTAATAACGACTTTCTATAGTTTGTGCATGTGTCCGAAAATAACAAAAGCTTACTTCGACCCATTTTTTAAAATCACAGCTTGTAGAAGGTTTACATGATTTCTTAAAAAACACAAGTTTTTAGAAAATGTGATGTATTTCATAAATGGAATCAACAAAGTATGCACATTCTATGTCATAACGACTTTCTATAGTTTGTGCATGCGTCCGGGAATAAGAAAAGCTTACTTCCCCCCATTTTTTAAAATCACAGCTTCTAGAAGGTTTACATGATTTCTTAATAAACACGAGTTTTTAGAAAATATGATTTATTTCTTAAATGGAATCAACAAAGTATGCACATTCTACGTCATAACGACTTTCTATAGTTTGCGCATGCGTCCGGAAATAAGAAAAGCTTACTTCCCCCCGTTTTTTAAAATCACGGCTTCTAGAAGGTTTACATGATCTCTTAAAAAACATGAGTTTTTAGAAAATGTGATTTATTTAATCAATGGAATCGTCAAACTATGCACATTATACGTAATAACGACTTTCTATAGTTTGCGCATGCGTCCGAAAATAAGTAAAGCTTACTTCCCCCCGTTTTTTTAAATCATAGCTTCTAAAAGGTTTACATGATTTCTTAAAAAACACGAGTTTTTAGAAAATGTCATTTGTTTCATAAATGGAATCAACAAACTATGCACATTCTACTTAATAACGACTTTCTATAGTTTGCGAATGCGTCCGGAAATAAGAAAAGCTTACTTCCCCCCGGTTTTTAAAATCACAGCTTCTAGAAGGTTTACATGATTTCTTAAAAAACACGAGTTTTTAGAAAATGTCATTTATTTCATAAATGGAATCAAAAAAGTATGAACATTCTATGTCATAACAACTTTGTATGGTTTGCACATGCGCAAACTATGCACATTCTAGGTAATAACGACTTTCTATAGTTTGCGCATGCTTCCGGAAATAAGAAAAGCTTACTTGCCCCCTTTCTTTAAATTCACAGCTTCTAGAAGGTTTACATGATTTCTTAAAAAACACGAGTTTTTAGAAAATGTGATTTATTTCATAAATGGAATCAACAAAGTATGCACATTCTACATCATAACGACTTTCTATAGTTTGCGCATGCATCCGGAAATAAGAAAAGCTTACTTCCCCCCTTTTTTTCAATTCACAGCTTCTAGGAGGATTAGATGATTTCATAAAAAACACGAGTTTTTAGAAAATGTTATTTATTTCATAAATGGAATAAAAAAAGGATGCACTTTCTACGTCATAATGACTTTCTATAGTTTGCGCATGCGTCCGGAAATAAGAAAAGCTTACTTCCCCCCGTTTTTTAAAATCACAGCTTCTAGAAGGTTTACATGATTTCTTAAAAAACACGAGTTTTTAGAAAATGTGATTTATTTCATCAATGGAATCAACAAACTATGCACATTTTACGTAATAACGACTTTCTATGGTTTGCGAATGCGTCCGGAAATAAGAAAAGTTTACTTCCCCTCGGTTTTTAAAATCACAGCTTCTAGAACGTTTACATGATTTCTTAAAAAACATGAGTTTTTAGAAAATGTCATTTATTTCATAAATGGAATCAAAAAAGTATGGACATTCTATGTCATTACGACTTTGTATAGTTTGGGCATGCGCAAACTATGCACATTCTATGTAATAACGACTTTCTATAGTTTGTGCATGCGTCCGGAAATAAGAAAAGCTTACTTGCCCCCTTTTTTTAAATTCACAGCTTCTAGAAGGTTTACATGATTTCTTAAAAAACACGAGTTTTTAGAAAATGTGATTTATTTCATAAATGGAATCAACAAAGTATGCACATTCTACGTCATAACGACTTTCTATAGTTTGCGCATGCGTCCGGAAATAAGAAAAGCTTACTTCCCCCCGTTTTTTAAATTCACAGCTTCTAGAAGGTTTACATGATTTCTTAAAAAACATGAGTTTTTAGAAAATGTTATTTATTTCATAAATGGTATCAACAAAGTATGCACATTCTACGTCATAACGACTTTCTATAGTTTGCGCATGTGTCCGGAAATAAGAAAAGCTTACTTCCCCCTTTTTTAAAATCACAGCTTCTAGAAGGTTTCCATGATTTCTTAAAAAAAGGGGTTTTTGTGAAAATGTCATTTATTTCATCAATGGAATCAACAAACTATGCACATTCTACGTAATAACGATTTTCTATAGTTTGCAATTGCGTCCGGAAATAAGAAAAGCTTACTTCCCCCCGGTTTTTAAAATCACGGCTTCTAGAAGGTTTACATGATTTCTTAAAAAAGATGAGTGTTTAGAAAATGTGATTTATTTCATAAATGGAATCAACAAAGTATGCACATTCTAAGTCATAACGACTTTCAATAGTTTGCGCATGCGTCCGGAAATAAGAAAAGCTTATTTCACCAGTTTTTTAAAATCACAGCCTCTAGAGGGATTACATGATTTCTTAAAAAACATGAGTTTTACGAACATGTGATTTATTTCATAAATGGAATCAACAAAGTATGCACATTCTATGTCATAACGATTTTCTATAGTTTGCACATGCGCAAACTAAGCACATTCTATGTACTAACGACTTTCTATAGTTTGCGAATGCGTCCGGAAATAAGAAAAGCTTACTTCCCCCCGTTTTTTAAAATCACAGCTTCTAGAAGGTTTACATGATTTCTTAAAAAACACGAGTTTTAGAAAACGTCATTTATTTCATAAATGGATTCAAAAAAGTATGAACATTCTATGTCATAACGACTTTGTATAGTTTGTGCATGCGCAAACTATGCACATTCTAGGTAATAACGACTTTCTATAGTTTCCGCATGCGTCCGGAAATAAGAAAAGCTTACTTCCCCCCTTTTTTTATATTCGCAGCTTCTAGAAGGTTTACATGATTTCTTAAAAAACACGAGTTTTTAGAAAATATGATTTATTTCTTAAATGGAATCAACAAAGTATGCACATTCTACGTCATAACGACTTTCTATAGTTTGCGCATGCGTCCGGAAATAAGAAAAGCTTACTTCCCCCCGTTTTTTAAAATCACGGCTTCTAGAAGGTTTACATGATCTCTTAAAAAACATGAGTTTTTAGAAAATGTGATTTATTTAATCAATGGAATCGTCAAACTATGCACATTATACGTAATAACGACTTTCTATAGTTTGCGCATGCGTCCGAAAATAAGTAAAGCTTACTTCCCCCCGTTTTTTTAAATCATAGCTTCTAAAAGGTTTACATGATTTCTTAAAAAACACGAGTTTTTAGAAAATGTCATTTGTTTCATAAATGGAATCAACAAAGTATGAACAAACTATGTCATAACGACTTTGTATCGTTTGCACATGCGCGAACTATGCACATTCTACGTAATAACGACTTTCTATAGTTTGTGCATGCGTCCGGAAATAAGAAAAGCTTACTTCCCCCCGTTTTTTAAAATCACAGCTTCTAGAAGGTTTACATGATTTCTTAATAAACACGAGTTTTTAGAAAATGTGATTTATTTCATAAATGGAATCAACAAACTATGCACATTCTAAGTCATAACGACTTTCTATAGTTTGCGCATGCATCCGGAAATAAGAAAAGCTTACTTCCCCCTGTTTTTTAAAATCACAGCTTCTAGAAGGATTACATGATTTCTTAAAAAACATGAGTTTTACGAACATGTGAATTATTTCATAAATGGAATCAACAGAGTATGCACATTCTATGTCATAATGACTTTGTATGGTTTGCGCATGCGCAAACTATGCACATTCTACGTAATAAAGACTTTCTATAGTTTACGCATGTGTCCGGAAATAAGAAAAGCTTACTTCCGCCCGTTTTTTAAAATCACAGCTTCTAGAAGCTTTAAATGATTTCTTAAAAAACACGAGTTTTTAGAAAATGCGATTTATTTCATAAATGGAATCAACAAAGTATGCACATTCTACGTCATAACGACTTTCAAAAGTTTGCGCATGCGTCTGGAAATAAGAAAAGCTTACTTCTGCCAGTTTTTTAAAATCACAGCTTCTAGAAGGTTTACATGATTTCTTAAAATCCACGAGTATTTAGACAATGTGATTTATTTCATAAATGGAATCAACAAAGTATGCACATTCTAAGCCATAACGACTTTCTATAGTTTGCGCATCGGTCCGCAAATAAGAAAAGCTTACTTCCCCCCGTTTTTTAAAGTCACAGCTTCTAGAAGGTTTACATGATTTCTTAAAAAACACGAGTTTTTAGAAAATGTGATTTATTTCATCAATGGAATCAACAAAATATGCACATTCTGCGTAATAATGACTTTCTATAGTTTGCGAATGCGTCGGGAAATAAGAAAAGCTTACTTTCCCCTGTTTGTTAAAATCACAGCTTCTAGAATGTTTACATGATTTCTTAACAAACACGAGTTTTTAGAAAATGTCATTTATTTCATAAATAGAATCAACAAAGTATGCAGATTCTATGTCATAACGAGTTTCTATAGTTTGCGCATGCTCAAACTATGCACATTCTACGTACTAACGACTTTCTATAGTTTGCGTATTCGTCCGGAAGTAAGAAAAGCTTACTTACGCGAGTTTCTTAAAATCACAACTTCTAGAAGGTTTACATGATTTCTTAAAAAAAATGAGTTTTTAGAAAATGTGATTTATTTCATAAAAGGAATCAACAAAGTATGCACATTCTATGTCATAACGACTTTCTATAGTTTGCGCATGCGTCCGGAAATAAGAAAAGCTTACTTCCCCCCATTTAAAAAAAAAACAGCTTCTAGAAGGTTTACACGATTTTGTTAATAAACAAGAGATTTTAGAAAATGTGATTTATTTAATCAATGGAATCAACAAACTATGCACATTCTACGTAATAACGACTTTCTATAGTTTGCGTATGCATCCGGAAATAAGAAAAGCTTACTTCCCCCCTTTTTTTAAATTCACAGCTTCTAGAAGGTTTACATGATTTCTTAAAAAACACGAGTTTTTAGAAAATGTGATTTATTTCATCAATGGAATAAACAAACTATGCACATTCTACGTAATAACGACTTTCTATTTTTTGCGAATGCGTCCGGAAATAAGAAAAGCTAACTTCCCCACGGTTTTTAAAATCACAGCTTCTAGAAGGTTTACATGATTTCTTAAAAAACACGACTTTTTTGAAAATGTCATTTATTTCATAAATGGAATAAAAAAAGTATGAACATTCTATGTCATAACGACTTTGTATAGTTTGTGCATGCGCAAACTATGCACATTCTAGGTAATAACGACTTTCTATAGTTTGCGCATGCGTCCGGAATAAGAGAAGCTTACTTCCCCCCTTTTTTTAAATTCACAGCTTCTAGAAGGTTTACATGATTTCTTAAAAAACACGAGTTTTTAAAAAATGTGATTTATTTCATAAGTGGAAACAGCAAAGTATGCACATTCTACGTCATAACGACTTTCTATAGTTTGCGAATGCGTCCGGAAATAAGAAAAGCTTACTTCCCCCCATTTTTTAAAATCACAGCTTCTAGAAGGTTTACATGATTTCTTAAAAAAATGAGTTTTTAGAAAATGTGATTTATTTCATAAAAGGAATCAACAAAGTATGCACATTCTACGTCATAACGACTTTGTATATTTTGCGCATGTGCAAACTATGCACATTCTAGGTAATAACGACTTTCTATAGTTTGCACATGCGTCCGGAACTAAGAAAAGCTTACTTCCCCCCGTTTTTTAAAATCACAGCTTCTAGAAGGTTTACATGATTTCTTAAAAAACATGAGTTTTTAGAAAATGTGATTTATTTCATCAATGGAATCAACAAACTATGCACATTCTACGTAATAACGACTTTCTATAGTTTGCGAATGCATCCAGAAATAAGAAAAGCTTACTTCCCCGCGGTTTTTAAAATCACAGCTTCTAGAAGGTTTACATGATTTCTTAAAAAACACGAGTTTTTTGAAAATGTGATTTATTTCATAAATGGAATCAACAAAGTATGCACATTCTATGTCATAACGACTTTGTGTGGTTTGCGCATGCGGAAACTATGCACATTCTACGTAATAACGACTTTCTATAGTTTGCGCATGTGTCCGGAAATAAGAAAAGCTTACTTCCGCCCGTTTTTTAAAATCACAGCTTCTAGAAGGTTTACAAGATTTCTTAAAAAACACGAGTTTTTAGAAAATGTGATTTATTTCATAAATCTAATCAACAAAGTATGTGCATTCTATGTCATAACGACTTTCTATAGTTTGCACATGCGTCTGGAAATAAGAAAAGTTTACTTCCCCCCATTTTTTAAAATCACAGCTTCTAGAAGGTTTACATGATTTCTTAATAAACACGAGTTTTTAGAAAATGTGATTTATTTAATCAATGGAATCAACAAACTATTCACATTCTACGTAATAACGACTTTCTATAGTTTGCAAATGCGCAAACTATGCACATTCTAGGTAATAACGACTTTCTATAGTTTGCGCATGCTTCCGGAAATAAGAAAAGCTTACTTGCCCCCTTTCTTTAAATTCACAGCTTCTAGAAGGTTTACATGATTTCTTAAAAAACAGGAGTTTTTAGAAAATGTGATTTATTTCATAAATGGAATCAACAAAGTATGCACATTCTACATCATAACGACTTTCTATAGTTTGCGCATGCATCCGGAAATAAGAAAAGCTTACTTCCCCCCTTTTTTTCAATTCACAGCTTCTAGGAGGATTAGATGATTTCATAAAAAACACGAGTTTTTAGAAAATGTTATTTATTTCATAAATGGAATAAAAAAAGGATGCACTTTCTACGTCATAATGACTTTCTATAGTTTGCGCATGCGTCCGGAAATAAGAAAAGCTTACTTCCCCCCGTTTTTTAAAATCACAGCTTCTAGAAGGTTTACATGATTTCTTAAAAAACACGAGTTTTTAGAAAATGTGATTTATTTCATCAATGGAATCAACAAACTATGCACATTTTACGTAATAACGACTTTCTATGGTTTGCGAATGCGTCCGGAAATAAGAAAAGTTTACTTCCCCTCGGTTTTTAAAATCACAGCTTCTAGAACGTTTACATGATTTCTTAAAAAACATGAGTTTTTAGAAAATGTCATTTATTTCATAAATGGAATCAAAAAAGTATGGACATTCTATGTCATTACGACTTTGTATAGTTTGGGCATGCGCAAACTATGCACATTCTATGTAATAACGACTTTCTATAGTTTGTGCATGCGTCCGGAAATAAGAAAAGCTTACTTCCCCCCTTTTTTTAAATTCACAGCTTCTAGAAGGTTTACATGATTTCTTAAAAAACACGAGTTTTTAGAAAATGTGATTTATTTCATAAATGGAATCAACAAAGTATGCACATTCTACGTCATAACGACTTTCTATAGTTTGCGCATGCGTCCGGAAATAAGAAAAGCTTACTTCCCCCCGTTTTTTAAATTCACAGCTTCTAGAAGGTTTACATGATTTCTTAAAAAACATGAGTTTTTAGAAAATGTTATTTATTTCATAAATGGTATCAACAAAGTATGCACATTCTACGTCATAACGACTTTCTATAGTTTGCGCATGTGTCCGGAAATAAGAAAAGCTTACTTCCCCCTTTTTTAAAATCACAGCTTCTAGAAGGTTTCCATGATTTCTTAAAAAAAGGGGTTTTTGTGAAAATGTCATTTATTTCATCAATGGAATCAACAAACTATGCACATTCTACGTAATAACGATTTTCTATAGTTTGCAATTGCGTCCGGAAATAAGAAAAGCTTACTTCCCCCCGGTTTTTAAAATCACGGCTTCTAGAAGGTTTACATGATTTCTTAAAAAAGATGAGTGTTTAGAAAATGTGATTTATTTCATAAATGGAATCAACAAAGTATGCACATTCTAAGTCATAACGACTTTCAATAGTTTGCGCATGCGTCCGGAAATAAGAAAAGCTTATTTCACCAGTTTTTTAAAATCACAGCCTCTAGAGGGATTACATGATTTCTTAAAAAACATGAGTTTTACGAACATGTGATTTATTTCATAAATGGAATCAACAAAGTATGCACATTCTATGTCATAACGATTTTCTATAGTTTGCACATGCGCAAACTAAGCACATTCTATGTACTAACGACTTTCTATAGTTTGCGAATGCGTCCGGAAATAAGAAAAGCTTACTTCCCCCCGTTTTTTAAAATCACAGCTTCTAGAAGGTTTACATGATTTCTTAAAAAACACGAGTTTTTAGAAAACGTCATTTATTTCATAAATGGATTCAAAAAAGTATGAACATTCTATGTCATAACGACTTTGTATAGTTTGTGCATGCGCAAACTATGCACATTCTAGGTAATAACGACTTTCTATAGTTTCCGCATGCGTCCGGAAATAAGAAAAGCTTACTTCCCCCCTTTTTTTATATTCGCAGCTTCTAGAAGGTTTACATGATTTCTTAAAAAACACGAGTTTTTAGAAAATATGATTTATTTCTTAAATGGAATCAACAAAGTATGCACATTCTACGTCATAACGACTTTCTATAGTTTGCGCATGCGTCCGGAAATAAGAAAAGCTTACTTCCCCCCGTTTTTTAAAATCACGGCTTCTAGAAGGTTTACATGATCTCTTAAAAAACATGAGTTTTTAGAAAATGTGATTTATTTAATCAATGGAATCGTCAAACTATGCACATTATACGTAATAACGACTTTCTATAGTTTGCGCATGCGTCCGAAAATAAGTAAAGCTTACTTCCCCCCGTTTTTTTAAATCATAGCTTCTAAAAGGTTTACATGATTTCTTAAAAAACACGAGTTTTTAGAAAATGTCATTTGTTTCATAAATGGAATCAACAAAGTATGAACAAACTATGTCATAACGACTTTGTATCGTTTGCACATGCGCGAACTATGCACATTCTACGTAATAACGACTTTCTATAGTTTGTGCATGCGTCCGGAAATAAGAAAAGCTTACTTCCCCCCGTTTTTTAAAATCACAGCTTCTAGAAGGTTTACATGATTTCTTAATAAACACGAGTTTTTAGAAAATGTGATTTATTTCATAAATGGAATCAACAAACTATGCACATTCTAAGTCATAACGACTTTCTATAGTTTGCGCATGCATCCGGAAATAAGAAAAGCTTACTTCCCCCTGTTTTTTAAAATCACAGCTTCTAGAAGGATTACATGATTTCTTAAAAAACATGAGTTTTACGAACATGTGAATTATTTCATAAATGGAATCAACAGAGTATGCACATTCTATGTCATAATGACTTTGTATGGTTTGCGCATGCGCAAACTATGCACATTCTACGTAATAAAGACTTTCTATAGTTTACGCATGTGTCCGGAAATAAGAAAAGCTTACTTCCGCCCGTTTTTTAAAATCACAGCTTCTAGAAGCTTTAAATGATTTCTTAAAAAACACGAGTTTTTAGAAAATGCGATTTATTTCATAAATGGAATCAACAAAGTATGCACATTCTACGTCATAACGACTTTCAAAAGTTTGCGCATGCGTCTGGAAATAAGAAAAGCTTACTTCTGCCAGTTTTTTAAAATCACAGCTTCTAGAAGGTTTACATGATTTCTTAAAATCCACGAGTATTTAGACAATGTGATTTATTTCATAAATGGAATCAACAAAGTATGCACATTCTAAGCCATAACGACTTTCTATAGTTTGCGCATCGGTCCGCAAATAAGAAAAGCTTACTTCCCCCCGTTTTTTAAAGTCACAGCTTCTAGAAGGTTTACATGATTTCTTAAAAAACACGAGTTTTTAGAAAATGTGATTTATTTCATCAATGGAATCAACAAAATATGCACATTCTGCGTAATAATGACTTTCTATAGTTTGCGAATGCGTCGGGAAATAAGAAAAGCTTACTTTCCCCTGTTTGTTAAAATCACAGCTTCTAGAATGTTTACATGATTTCTTAACAAACACGAGTTTTTAGAAAATGTCATTTATTTCATAAATAGAATCAACAAAGTATGCAGATTCTATGTCATAACGAGTTTCTATAGTTTGCGCATGCTCAAACTATGCACATTCTACGTACTAACGACTTTCTATAGTTTGCGTATTCGTCCGGAAGTAAGAAAAGCTTACTTACGCGAGTTTCTTAAAATCACAACTTCTAGAAGGTTTACATGATTTCTTAAAAAAAATGAGTTTTTAGAAAATGTGATTTATTTCATAAAAGGAATCAACAAAGTATGCACATTCTATGTCATAACGACTTTCTATAGTTTGCGCATGCGTCCGGAAATAAGAAAAGCTTACTTCCCCCCATTTAAAAAAAAAACAGCTTCTAGAAGGTTTACACGATTTTGTTAATAAACAAGAGATTTTAGAAAATGTGATTTATTTAATCAATGGAATCAACAAACTATGCACATTCTACGTAATAACGACTTTCTATAGTTTGCGTATGCATCCGGAAATAAGAAAAGCTTACTTCCCCCCTTTTTTTAAATTCACAGCTTCTAGAAGGTTTACATGATTTCTTAAAAAACACGAGTTTTTAGAAAATGTGATTTATTTCATCAATGGAATAAACAAACTATGCACATTCTACGTAATAACGACTTTCTATTTTTTGCGAATGCGTCCGGAAATAAGAAAAGCTAACTTCCCCACGGTTTTTAAAATCACAGCTTCTAGAAGGTTTACATGATTTCTTAAAAAACACGACTTTTTTGAAAATGTCATTTATTTCATAAATGGAATAAAAAAAGTATGAACATTCTATGTCATAACGACTTTGTATAGTTTGTGCATGCGCAAACTATGCACATTCTAGGTAATAACGACTTTCTATAGTTTGCGCATGCGTCCGGAATAAGAGAAGCTTACTTCCCCCCTTTTTTTAAATTCACAGCTTCTAGAAGGTTTACATGATTTCTTAAAAAACACGAGTTTTTAAAAAATGTGATTTATTTCATAAGTGGAAACAGCAAAGTATGCACATTCTACGTCATAACGACTTTCTATAGTTTGCGAATGCGTCCGGAAATAAGAAAAGCTTACTTCCCCCCATTTTTTAAAATCACAGCTTCTAGAAGGTTTACATGATTTCTTAAAAAAATGAGTTTTTAGAAAATGTGATTTATTTCATAAAAGGAATCAACAAAGTATGCACATTCTACGTCATAACGACTTTGTATATTTTGCGCATGTGCAAACTATGCACATTCTAGGTAATAACGACTTTCTATAGTTTGCACATGCGTCCGGAACTAAGAAAAGCTTACTTCCCCCCGTTTTTTAAAATCACAGCTTCTAGAAGGTTTACATGATTTCTTAAAAAACATGAGTTTTTAGAAAATGTGATTTATTTCATCAATGGAATCAACAAACTATGCACATTCTACGTAATAACGACTTTCTATAGTTTGCGAATGCATCCAGAAATAAGAAAAGCTTACTTCCCCGCGGTTTTTAAAATCACAGCTTCTAGAAGGTTTACATGATTTCTTAAAAAACACGAGTTTTTTGAAAATGTGATTTATTTCATAAATGGAATCAACAAAGTATGCACATTCTATGTCATAACGACTTTGTGTGGTTTGCGCATGCGGAAACTATGCACATTCTACGTAATAACGACTTTCTATAGTTTGCGCATGTGTCCGGAAATAAGAAAAGCTTACTTCCGCCCGTTTTTTAAAATCACAGCTTCTAGAAGGTTTACAAGATTTCTTAAAAAACACGAGTTTTTAGAAAATGTGATTTATTTCATAAATCTAATCAACAAAGTATGTGCATTCTATGTCATAACGACTTTCTATAGTTTGCACATGCGTCTGGAAATAAGAAAAGTTTACTTCCCCCCATTTTTTAAAATCACAGCTTCTAGAAGGTTTACATGATTTCTTAATAAACACGAGTTTTTAGAAAATGTGATTTATTTAATCAATGGAATCAACAAACTATTCACATTCTACGTAATAACGACTTTCTATAGTTTGCAAATGCGCAAACTATGCACATTCTAGGTAATAACGACTTTCTATAGTTTGCGCATGCTTCCGGAAATAAGAAAAGCTTACTTGCCCCCTTTCTTTAAATTCACAGCTTCTAGAAGGTTTACATGATTTCTTAAAAAACACGAGTTTTTAGAAAATGTGATTTATTTCATAAATGGAATCAACAAAGTATGCACATTCTACATCATAACGACTTTCTATAGTTTGCGCATGCATCCGGAAATAAGAAAAGCTTACTTCCCCCCTTTTTTTCAATTCACAGCTTCTAGGAGGATTAGATGATTTCATAAAAAACACGAGTTTTTAGAAAATGTTATTTATTTCATAAATGGAATAAAAAAAGGATGCACTTTCTACGTCATAATGACTTTCTATAGTTTGCGCATGCGTCCGGAAATAAGAAAAGCTTACTTCCCCCCGTTTTTTAAAATCACAGCTTCTAGAAGGTTTACATGATTTCTTAAAAAACACGAGTTTTTAGAAAATGTGATTTATTTCATCAATGGAATCAACAAACTATGCACATTTTACGTAATAACGACTTTCTATGGTTTGCGAATGCGTCCGGAAATAAGAAAAGTTTACTTCCCCTCGGTTTTTAAAATCACAGCTTCTAGAACGTTTACATGATTTCTTAAAAAACATGAGTTTTTAGAAAATGTCATTTATTTCATAAATGGAATCAAAAAAGTATGGACATTCTATGTCATTACGACTTTGTATAGTTTGGGCATGCGCAAACTATGCACATTCTATGTAATAACGACTTTCTATAGTTTGTGCATGCGTCCGGAAATAAGAAAAGCTTACTTCCCCCCTTTTTTTAAATTCACAGCTTCTAGAAGGTTTACATGATTTCTTAAAAAACACGAGTTTTTAGAAAATGTGATTTATTTCATAAATGGAATCAACAAAGTATGCACATTCTACGTCATAACGACTTTCTATAGTTTGCGCATGCGTCCGGAAATAAGAAAAGCTTACTTCCCCCCGTTTTTTAAATTCACAGCTTCTAGAAGGTTTACATGATTTCTTAAAAAACATGAGTTTTTAGAAAATGTTATTTATTTCATAAATGGTATCAACAAAGTATGCACATTCTACGTCATAACGACTTTCTATAGTTTGCGCATGTGTCCGGAAATAAGAAAAGCTTACTTCCCCCTTTTTTAAAATCACAGCTTCTAGAAGGTTTCCATGATTTCTTAAAAAAAGGGGTTTTTGTGAAAATGTCATTTATTTCATCAATGGAATCAACAAACTATGCACATTCTACGTAATAACGATTTTCTATAGTTTGCAATTGCGTCCGGAAATAAGAAAAGCTTACTTCCCCCCGGTTTTTAAAATCACGGCTTCTAGAAGGTTTACATGATTTCTTAAAAAAGATGAGTGTTTAGAAAATGTGATTTATTTCATAAATGGAATCAACAAAGTATGCACATTCTAAGTCATAACGACTTTCAATAGTTTGCGCATGCGTCCGGAAATAAGAAAAGCTTATTTCACCAGTTTTTTAAAATCACAGCCTCTAGAGGGATTACATGATTTCTTAAAAAACATGAGTTTTACGAACATGTGATTTATTTCATAAATGGAATCAACAAAGTATGCACATTCTATGTCATAACGATTTTCTATAGTTTGCACATGCGCAAACTAAGCACATTCTATGTACTAACGACTTTCTATAGTTTGCGAATGCGTCCGGAAATAAGAAAAGCTTACTTCCCCCCGTTTTTTAAAATCACAGCTTCTAGAAGGTTTACATGATTTCTTAAAAAACACGAGTTTTTAGAAAACGTCATTTATTTCATAAATGGATTCAAAAAAGTATGAACATTCTATGTCATAACGACTTTGTATAGTTTGTGCATGCGCAAACTATGCACATTCTAGGTAATAACGACTTTCTATAGTTTCCGCATGCGTCCGGAAATAAGAAAAGCTTACTTCCCCCCTTTTTTTATATTCGCAGCTTCTAGAAGGTTTACATGATTTCTTAAAAAACACGAGTTTTTAGAAAATATGATTTATTTCTTAAATGGAATCAACAAAGTATGCACATTCTACGTCATAACGACTTTCTATAGTTTGCGCATGCGTCCGGAAATAAGAAAAGCTTACTTCCCCCCGTTTTTTAAAATCACGGCTTCTAGAAGGTTTACATGATCTCTTAAAAAACATGAGTTTTTAGAAAATGTGATTTATTTAATCAATGGAATCGTCAAACTATGCACATTATACGTAATAACGACTTTCTATAGTTTGCGCATGCGTCCGAAAATAAGTAAAGCTTACTTCCCCCCGTTTTTTTAAATCATAGCTTCTAAAAGGTTTACATGATTTCTTAAAAAACACGAGTTTTTAGAAAATGTCATTTGTTTCATAAATGGAATCAACAAAGTATGAACAAACTATGTCATAACGACTTTGTATCGTTTGCACATGCGCGAACTATGCACATTCTACGTAATAACGACTTTCTATAGTTTGTGCATGCGTCCGGAAATAAGAAAAGCTTACTTCCCCCCGTTTTTTAAAATCACAGCTTCTAGAAGGTTTACATGATTTCTTAATAAACACGAGTTTTTAGAAAATGTGATTTATTTCATAAATGGAATCAACAAACTATGCACATTCTAAGTCATAACGACTTTCTATAGTTTGCGCATGCATCCGGAAATAAGAAAAGCTTACTTCCCCCTGTTTTTTAAAATCACAGCTTCTAGAAGGATTACATGATTTCTTAAAAAACATGAGTTTTACGAACATGTGAATTATTTCATAAATGGAATCAACAGAGTATGCACATTCTATGTCATAATGACTTTGTATGGTTTGCGCATGCGCAAACTATGCACATTCTACGTAATAAAGACTTTCTATAGTTTACGCATGTGTCCGGAAATAAGAAAAGCTTACTTCCGCCCGTTTTTTAAAATCACAGCTTCTAGAAGCTTTAAATGATTTCTTAAAAAACACGAGTTTTTAGAAAATGCGATTTATTTCATAAATGGAATCAACAAAGTATGCACATTCTACGTCATAACGACTTTCAAAAGTTTGCGCATGCGTCTGGAAATAAGAAAAGCTTACTTCTGCCAGTTTTTTAAAATCACAGCTTCTAGAAGGTTTACATGATTTCTTAAAATCCACGAGTATTTAGACAATGTGATTTATTTCATAAATGGAATCAACAAAGTATGCACATTCTAAGCCATAACGACTTTCTATAGTTTGCGCATCGGTCCGCAAATAAGAAAAGCTTACTTCCCCCCGTTTTTTAAAGTCACAGCTTCTAGAAGGTTTACATGATTTCTTAAAAAACACGAGTTTTTAGAAAATGTGATTTATTTCATCAATGGAATCAACAAAATATGCACATTCTGCGTAATAATGACTTTCTATAGTTTGCGAATGCGTCGGGAAATAAGAAAAGCTTACTTTCCCCTGTTTGTTAAAATCACAGCTTCTAGAATGTTTACATGATTTCTTAACAAACACGAGTTTTTAGAAAATGTCATTTATTTCATAAATAGAATCAACAAAGTATGCAGATTCTATGTCATAACGAGTTTCTATAGTTTGCGCATGCTCAAACTATGCACATTCTACGTACTAACGACTTTCTATAGTTTGCGTATTCGTCCGGAAGTAAGAAAAGCTTACTTACGCGAGTTTCTTAAAATCACAACTTCTAGAAGGTTTACATGATTTCTTAAAAAAAATGAGTTTTTAGAAAATGTGATTTATTTCATAAAAGGAATCAACAAAGTATGCACATTCTATGTCATAACGACTTTCTATAGTTTGCGCATGCGTCCGGAAATAAGAAAAGCTTACTTCCCCCCATTTAAAAAAAAAACAGCTTCTAGAAGGTTTACACGATTTTGTTAATAAACAAGAGATTTTAGAAAATGTGATTTATTTAATCAATGGAATCAACAAACTATGCACATTCTACGTAATAACGACTTTCTATAGTTTGCGTATGCATCCGGAAATAAGAAAAGCTTACTTCCCCCCTTTTTTTAAATTCACAGCTTCTAGAAGGTTTACATGATTTCTTAAAAAACACGAGTTTTTAGAAAATGTGATTTATTTCATCAATGGAATAAACAAATTATGCACATTCTACGTAATAACGACTTTCTATTTTTTGCGAATGCGTCCGGAAATAAGAAAAGCTAACTTCCCCACGGTTTTTAAAATCACAGCTTCTAGAAGGTTTACATGATTTCTTAAAAAACACGACTTTTTTGAAAATGTCATTTATTTCATAAATGGAATAAAAAAAGTATGAACATTCTATGTCATAACGACTTTGTATAGTTTGTGCATGCGCAAACTATGCACATTCTAGGTAATAACGACTTTCTATAGTTTGCGCATGCGTCCGGAATAAGAGAAGCTTACTTCCCCCCTTTTTTTAAATTCACAGCTTCTAGAAGGTTTACATGATTTCTTAAAAAACACGAGTTTTTAAAAAATGTGATTTATTTCATAAGTGGAAACAGCAAAGTATGCACATTCTACGTCATAACGACTTTCTATAGTTTGCGAATGCGTCCGGAAATAAGAAAAGCTTACTTCCCCCCATTTTTTAAAATCACAGCTTCTAGAAGGTTTACATGATTTCTTAAAAAAATGAGTTTTTAGAAAATGTGATTTATTTCATAAAAGGAATCAACAAAGTATGCACATTCTACGTCATAACGACTTTGTATATTTTGCGCATGTGCAAACTATGCACATTCTAGGTAATAACGACTTTCTATAGTTTGCACATGCGTCCGGAACTAAGAAAAGCTTACTTCCCCCCGTTTTTTAAAATCACAGCTTCTAGAAGGTTTACATGATTTCTTAAAAAACATGAGTTTTTAGAAAATGTGATTTATTTCATCAATGGAATCAACAAACTATGCACATTCTACGTAATAACGACTTTCTATAGTTTGCGAATGCATCCAGAAATAAGAAAAGCTTACTTCCCCGCGGTTTTTAAAATCACAGCTTCTAGAAGGTTTACATGATTTCTTAAAAAACACGAGTTTTTTGAAAATGTGATTTATTTCATAAATGGAATCAACAAAGTATGCACATTCTATGTCATAACGACTTTGTATCATTTGCGCATGCGCAAACTATGCAAATTCTACATCATAACGACTTTCTATAGTTTGCGCATGCGTCCGGAAATAAGAAAAGCTTACCTCCCCCCGTTTTTTAAATTCACAGATTCTAGAAGGTTTACATGATTTCTTACAAAACACGAGTTCTTAGAAAATGTGATTTATTTAATCAATGGAATCGACAAAGTATGCACATTCTAAGTCATAACGACTTTCAATAGTTTGCGCATGCGTCCAGAAATAAGAAAAACTTATTTCCCCCCGTTTTTTAAAATCACAGCTTCTAGAGGGATTACATGATTTCTTAAAAAACATGAGTTTTACGAACATGTGTTTTATTTCATAAATGGAATCATCAAAGTATGCACATTCTATGTCATAACGACTTTCTATAGTTTGCACATGCGCAAACTAAGCACATTCTACGTACTAACGACTTTCTATAGTTTGCGTATGCGTCTAGAAATAAGAAAAGCTTAGTTCCCCCCGGTTTTTAAAATCACAGCTTCTAGAAGGTTTACATGATTTCTTAAAAAACACGAGTTTTTAGAAAATGTCATTTATTTCATAAATGCAATCAAAAAAGTATGAACATTCTATGTCATAACGACTTTGTATAGTTTGCGCATGCGCAAAATATGGACATTCTAGGTAATAACGACTTTCTATAGTTTGTGCATGCGTCCGGAAATAAGAAAAGCTTACTTCCCCCCTTTTTTTAAATTCACAGCTTCTAGAAGGTTTACATGATTTCTTAAAAAACACGAGTTTTTAGAAAATGTGATTTATTTCATAAATGGAATCAACAAAGTATGCACATTCTATGTCATAATGACTTTCTATAGTTTGCGCATGCGTCCGGAAATAAGAAAAGCTTACTTCCCCCCGTTTTTTAAATTCACGGCTTCTAGAAGGTTTACATGATTTCTTAAAAAACACGAGTTTTTAGAAAATGTGATTTATTTCATAAATGGAATCAACAAAGTATGCACATTCTACGCCATAACGACTTTCTATAGTTTGCGCATGCGTCCGGAAATAAGAAAAGATTACTTCACCCCGTTTTTTAAAATCACAGCTTCTAGAAGGTTTACATGATTTCTTAAAAAAATGAGTTTTTAGAAAATGTGATTTATTTGATAAAAGTAATCAACAAAGTATGCACATTCTACGGCATAACGACTTTCTATAGTTTGTGCATGTGCAAACTATGCACATTCTAGGTAATAACGACTTTCTATAGTTTGTGCATGCGTCCGGAAATAAGAAAAGCTTACTTCCCCCCGTTTTTTAAATTCACGGCTTCTAGAAGGTTTACATGATTTCTTAAAAAACATGAGTTTTTAGAAAATGTGATTTATTTCATAAATGGAATCAACAAAGTATGCACATTTTATGTCATAACGACTTTGTATGGTTTGCGCATGCGCAAACTATGCACATTCTACGTAATAACGACTTTCTATAGTTTGCGCATGTGTCCAGAAATAAGAAAAGATTACTTCCGCCAGTTTTTTAAAATCACAGCTTCTAGAAGGTTTACATGATTTCTTAAAAAACACGAGTTTTTAGAAAATGTGATGTATTTCATAAATGGAATCAACAAAGTATGCACCTTCTACGTCATAACGACTTTCTAAAGTTTGCGCATGCATCCGGAAATAAGAAAAGCTTACTTCCGCTAGTTTTTTAAAATCACAGCTTCTAGAAGGTTTACATGATTTCTTAAAAACCACAAGTTTTTAGAAAATGTGATTTATTTCATAAATGGAATCAACAAAGTATGCACATTCTAAGTCATAACGGCTTTCTATAGTTTGTGCATGCGTCCGGAAATAAGAAAAGCTTAATTCCCACCGTTTTTTAAAGTCACGGCTTCTAAAAGGTTTACATGATTTCTTAAAAAACACGAGTTTTTAGAAAATGTGATTTATTTCATCACTGGAATCAACAAACTATGCACATTCTACGTAATAACGACTTTCTATAGTTTGCGAATGCGTCTGGAAATAAGAAAAGCTTACTTCCCCATGGTTTTTAAAATCACAGCTTCTAGAAGGTTTACATGATTTCTTAAAAAACATGAGTGTTTAGAAAATTTGATTTATTTCATAAATGGAACCAACAAAGTATGCACATTGTAAGTCATAACGGCTTTCTATAGTTTGCGCATGTGTCCGGGAATAAGAGAAGCTTACTTCCCCCCATTTTTTAAAATCACAGCTTCTAGAAGGATTACATGATTTCTTAAAAAACATGAGTTTTACGAACATGTGATTTATTTCATAAATGGAATCAACAAAGTATGCACATTCTATGTCATAACGACTTTCTATAGTTTGCGCATGCGCAAACTAAGCACATTCTACGTACTAACGACATTCTATAGTTTGCGTATGCGTCCAGAAATAAGAAAAGCTTACTTCACCCCGTTTTTTAAAATCACAACTTCTAGAAGGTTTACATGATTTCTTAAAAAACACGAATTTTTAGAAAATGTGATTTATTTCATAAATGGAATCAACAAAGTATGCTCATTTTATGTCATAACGACTTTGTAAGGTTTGCGCATGCGCAAACTATGCACATTCTACGTAATAACGACTTTCTATAGTTTGCGCATGTGTCCGGAAATAAAAAAAGCTTACTTCCACCCGTTTTTTAAAATCACAGCTTCTAGAAGGTTTACATGATTTCTTAAAAAACACGAGTTTTTAGAAAATGTGATGTATTTCATAAATGGAATCAACAAAGTATGCACATTCTATGTCATAACGACATTCTATAGTATGCGCATGCATCCGGAAATAAGAAAAGCTTACTTCCCCCGATTTTTTAAAATCACAGCTTCTAGAAGGTTTACATGATTTCTTAATAAACACGAGTTTTTAGAAAATGTGATTTATTTAATCACGGGAATCAACAAACTATGCACATTCTACTTAATAACGACTTTCTATAGTTTGCGAATGCGTCCGGAAATAAGAAAAGCTTACTTCCCCCCGGTTTTTAAAATCAAAGCTTCTAGAAGGTTGACATGATTTCTTAGAAAACACGAGTTTTTAGAAAATGTCATTTATTTCATAAATGGAATCAAAAAAGTATGAACATTCTATGTCATAACGACTTTGTATAGTTTGCGCATGCGCAAACTATGCACATTCTAGGTAATAACGACTTTCTATAGTTTGCGCATGCGTCCGGAGATAAGAAAAGCTTACTTCCCCCCTTTTTTTATATTCACAGCTTCTAGAAGGTTTACATGATTTCTTAAAAAACATGATTTTTAGAAAATGTGATTTATTTCATAAATGGAATCAACAAAGTATGCATATTCTACATCATAACGACTTTCTTCAGTTTGCGCATGCATCCGGAAATAAGAAAAGCTTACTTCCCCCCTTTTTTTCAATTCACAGCTTCTAGAAGGATTAGATGATTTCTTAAAAAACACGAGTTTTTAGAAAATGTGATTTATTTCATAAATGGAATAAAAAAAGGATGCACTTTCTACGTCATAACGACTTTCTAAAGTTTGCGCATGCGTCCGGAAATAAGAAAAGCTTACTTCCCCCTGTTTTTTAAAATCGTAGCGTCTAGAAGGATTACATGATTTCTTAAAAAACATGAGTTTTAGGAACATGTGATTTATTTCACCAATGGAATCAACAAAGTATGCACTTTCTATGTCATAACGACCTTCTATAGTTTGCGCATGCGGAAACTAAGCACATTCTACGTACTAACGACTTTCTATAGTTTGTGTATCCGTCTATAAATAAGAAAAGCTTACTTCACCCCGTTTTTTAAAATCACAACTTCTAGAAGGTTTACATTATTTCTTAAAAAACACGAGTTTTTAGAAAATGTGATTTATTTCATAAATGGAATCAACAAAGTATGCACATTCTATGTCATAATGACTTTGTATGGTTTGCGCATGGGCAAACTATGCACATTCTACGTAATAACTACTTTCTATAGTTTGCGCATGTGTCCAGAAATAAGAAAAGCTTACTTCCGCGCGTTTTTTAAAATCACAGCTTCTAGAAGGTTTAAATGATTTCTTAAAAAACACAAGTTTTTAGAAAATGTGATTTATTTCATAAATGGAATCAACAAAGTATGCACATTCTACGTCATAACGACTTTCTATAGTTTGCGTATTCATCCGGAAATAAGAAAAGCTTACTTCACCACGTTCTTTAAAATCACAACTTCTAGAAGGTTTACATGATTTCTTAAAAAACATGAGTTTTTAGAAAATGTGATTTATTTCATAAATGGAATCAACAAAGTATGCACATTCTACGTCATAACGACTTTCTATAGTTTTCGCATGCGTCCGGAAATAAGAAAAGCTTACTTCCCCCCGTTTTTTAAAATCGCAGCTTCTAGAAGGTTTACATGATTTCTTAAAAAAAACGAGTTTTTAGAAAATTTGATTTATTTCATAAAAGGAATCAACAAAGTATGCACATTCTACGTCATAACGACTTTGTATAGTTTGCGCACGTGCAAACTATGCACATTCTAGGTAATATCGACTTTCTATAGTTTGCGCATGCGTCCAGAAATAAGAAAAGCTTACTTCCCCCCTTTTTTTAAATTCACAGCTTCTAGAAGGTTTACTTGATTTCTTAAAAAAAATGAGTTTTTGGAAAATGTGATTTATCTCATCAATGGAATAAAAAAACTATGGACATTCTACGTAATAACGACTTTCTATAGTTTGCGCGTGCGTCTGGAAATAAGAAAAGCTTACTTCTCCCTGTTTTTTAAAATCACAGCTTCTAGAAGGTTTACATGATTTCTTAACAAACACGAGTTTTTAGAAAATGTCATTTATTTAATCAATGGAATCAACAAACTATGCACATTATACGTAATAACGACTTTCTATAGTTTGCGCATGCGTCCAAAAATAAGAAAAGCTTAGTTTCCCCCTTTTTTTTAAATTCACAGCTTCAAGAAGGTTTACATGATTTCTTAAAAAACACGAGTTTTTAGAAAATGTGATCTGTTTCATAAATGGAATCAACAAAGTATGCACATTCTACGTCGTAACAACTTTCTATAGTTTGCGCATGCGTCCGGAAATAAGAAAAGCTTACTTCCCCCCGTTTTTTAAAATCACAGCTTCTAGAAGGTTTACATGATTTCTTAAAAAAAATGAGTTTTTAGAAAATGTGATTTATTTCATAAAAGGAATCAACAAAGTATGCACATTCTACGCAAAACGACTTTCTATAGTTTGCGCATGCGTCCGAAAATAAGAAAAGCTTACTTTCCCCCTTTTTTTAAATTCACAGCTTCTAGAAGGTTTACATGATTTCTTAAAAAACATGAGTTTTTAGAAAATGTGATATATTTCATAAATGGAATCAACAAAGTATGCACATTCTACGTCATAATGACTTTCTATAGTTTGCGCATGCGTCCGGAAATAAGAAAAGCTTACTTTTCCCCGTTTTTTAAAATCACAGCTTCTAGAAGGATTACATGATTTCTTAAAAAACATTAGTTTTTTGAAAATGTGATTTATTTCATAAATGGAATAAACAAAGTATGCACATTCTAAGTCAAAACGACTTTCTATAGTTTGTGCATGCATCTGGAAATAAGAAAAGCTTACTTCCCCCCGTTTTTTAAAATCGCAGCGTCTAGAAGGATTACATGATTTCTTAAAAAACATGAGTTTTACGAACATGTGATTTATTTCATAAATGGAATCAACAAAGTATGCACTTTCTATGTCATAACGACTTTCTATAGTTTGCACATGCGTCTGGAAATAAGAAAAGCTTACTTCTGCCCGTTTCTTAAAATCACAGCTTCTAGAAGGTTTAAAATATTTCTTAAAAAACACGAGTTTTTAGAAAATGTGATTTATTTCATAAATGGAATCAACAAAGTATGCACATTCTACGTCATAACGACTTTCTAAAGTTTGCGCATGCGTCCGGAAATAAGAAAAGCTTACTTCCGCCAGTTTTTTAAAATCACAGCTTCTAGAAGGTTTACATCATTTCTTAAAATCCACGAATATTTAGAAAATGTGATTTATTTCATAAATGGAATCAAAAAAGTATGCACAGTCTAAGCCATAATGACTTTCTATAGTTTGCGCATGCGTCCGGAAATAAGAAAAGCTTACTTCCCCCCGTTTTTTAAAGTTACAGCTTCTAGAAGGCTTACATGATTTCTTAATAAACACGAGTTTTTAGAAAATGTGATTTATTTCATCAATGGAATCAACAAACTATCCACATTCTGTGTAATAACGACTTTCTATAGTTTGCGAATGCGTCCGGAAATAAGAAAAGCTTACTTTCCCCTGTTTGTTAAAATCACAGCTTCTAGAAGGTTTACATGATTTCTTAACAAACACGAGTTTTTAGAAAATGTCATTTATTTCATAAATGGAATCAACAAAGTATGCCATTCTATGTCATAACGACTTTGTATGGTTTGGGCATGCGCAAACTATGCACATTCTACGTACTAACAACCTTCTATAGTGTGCTTATTCATCCGGAAATAACAAAAGCTTACTTCACCACGTTTTTTAAAATCACAACTTCTACAAGGTTTACATGATTTCTTAAAAAACAGGAGTTTTTAGAAAATGTGATTTATTTCATAAATGGAATCAACAAAGTATGCACATTCTACGTCATAACGACTTTCTATAGTTTGCGCATGCATCCGGAAATAAGAAAAGCTTACTTCCCCCCGTTTTTTAAAATCTCAGCTTCTAGAAGGTTTACATGATTTCTTTAAAAAAACGAGTTTTTAGAAAATTTGATTTATTTCATAAAAGGAATCAACAAAGTATGCACATTCTACGTCATAACGATTTTGTATAGTTTGCGCATGTGCAAACTATGCACATTCTAGGTAATATCGACTTTCTATAGTTTGCGCATGCGTCCAGAAATAAGAATAGCTTACTTCCCCCCTTTTTTTAAATTCACAGCTTCTAGAAGGTTTACTTGATTTCTTAAAAAAAATGAGTTTTTGGAAAATGTGATTTATATCATCAATGGAATCAAAAAACTATGCGCATTCTACGTAATAACGACTTTCTAGAGTTTGCGCGTGCATCCGGAAATAAGAAAAGCTTACTTCCCCCTGTTTTTTAAAATCACAGCTTCTAGAAGGTTTACATGATTTCTTAAAAAACACGAGTTTTTAGAAAATGTGATCTGTTTCATCAATGGAATCAACAAAGTATGCACATTCTACGTAAGAACGAATTTCTATAGTTTGCGCATGCGTCCGGAAATAAGAAAAGCTTACTTCCCCCCGTTTTTTAAAATCACAGCTTCTAGAAGGTTTACATGATTTCTTAAAAAAAATGAGTTTTTAGAAAATGTGATTTATTTCATAAAAGGAATCAACAAAGTATGCACATTCTACGCAAAACGACTTTCTATAGTTTGCGCATGCGTTCGGAAATAAGAAAAGCTTACTTCCCCCCTTTTGTTTAAAATCACAGCTTCTAGAAGGTTTCCATGATTTCGTAAAAAACAGGTTTTTAGAAAATGTGATTTATTTCATAAATGGAATCAACAAAGTATGCACATTCTACGTCATAATGACTTTCTATAGTTTGCGCATGCGTATGGAAATAAGAAAAGCTTACTTCCCCCCGTATTTTAAAATCACAGTTTCAAGAAGGTTTACATGATTTCTTAAAAAACACGAGTTTTTAGAAAATCTCATTTATTTAATCAATGGAATCAACAAACTATGCACATTATACGTAATAACGACTTTCTATAGTTTGCGCATGCGTCCGAAAATAAGAAAAGCTTACTTTCCCCCTTTTTTTAAATTCACAGCTTCTAGAAGGTTTACATGATTTCTTAAATAACATGAGTTTTTAGAAAATGTGATCTGTTTCATAAATGGAATCAACAAAGTATGCACATTCTACGTCATAACGACTTTCTATAGTTTGCGCATGCGTCCAGAAATAAGAAAAGCTTACTTCCCCCCGTTTTTTAAAATCACAGCTTCTAGAAGGATTACATGATTTCTTAAAAAACATGAGTTTTTTGAAAATGTGATTTATTTCATAAATGGAATAAACAAAGTATGCACATTCTAAGTCATAAGGACTTTCTATAGTTTGCGCATGCGTCCGGAAATAAGAAAAGCTTACTTCCCCCCGTTTTTTAAAATCGCAGCGTCTAGAAGGATTACATGATTTCTTAAAAAACATGAGTTTTACGAACATGTGATTTATTTCATAAATGGAATCAACAAAGTATGCACTTTCTATGTCATAACGACTTTCTATAGTTTGCGCATGCAGAAACTAAGCACATTCTACGTACTAACGACTTTCTATAGTTTGCGTATGCGTCCATAAATAAGAAAAGCTTACTTCACCCCGTTTTTTAAAATCACAACTTCTAGAAGGCTTACATGATTTCTTAAAAAACACGAGTTTTTAGAAAATGTGATTTATTTCATAAATGGAATCAACAAAGTATGCACATTCTATGTCATAACGTTTTTGTATGGTTTGTGCATGCGCAAACTATGCACATTCTATGTAATAACGTCTTTCTATAGTTTGCGCATGCATCCGGAAATTAGAAAAGCTTACTTCCGCCAATTTTTTAAAATCACAGATTCTAGAAGGTTTACATGATTTCTTAAAAATCATGAGTTTTTAGAAAATGTGATTTAGTTCATCAATGGAATCAACAAACTATGCACATTCTACGTAATAACGACTTTCTATAGTTTGCGAATGCGTCCGAAAATAAGAAAAGCTTACTTCCCCCCTTTTTTTAAATTCACAGCTTCTAGAAGGTTTACATGATTTCTTAAAAAACACGACTTTTTAGAAAATGTGATTTATTTTATAAATGTTATCAACAAAGTATGCACATTGTACGTCATAACGACTTTCTATAGTTTGCGCATGAGTCCGGAAATAAGAAAAGCTTACTTCCCCCCGTTTTTTAAAATCACAACTTCTACAAGGTTTACATGATTTCTTTAAAAAAACGAGTTTTTAGAAAATTTGATTTATTTCATAACAGTAATCAACAAAGTATGCACATTCTACATCATAACGACTTTGTATAGTTTGCGCATGTGCAAACTATGCACATTCTAGGTAATAACGACTTTCTATAGTTTGCGGATGCGTCCGGAAATAAGAAAAGCTTACTTCCCCCCCTTTTTTAAATTCACAGTTTCTAGAAGGTTTACATGATTTCTTAAAAAACACGAGTTTTTAGAAAATGTGATTTCTTTCATCAATGGAATCAACAAACTATGCACATTCTACGTCATAACGACTTTCTATAGTTTGCGCATGTGTCCGGAAATAAGAAAAGTTTATATCCCCCCGTTTTTTAAAATCACAGCTTCTAGAAGGTTTACATGATTTCTTAAAAAACACGGGTTTTTGGAAAATGTGATTTATTTCATCAATGGAATCAACAAACTATGCACATTCTACGTAATAATGACTTTCTATAGTTTGCGAATGCGTCCGGAAATAAGAAAAGCTTACTTCCCCCCGGTTTTTAAAATCACAGCTTCTAGAAGGTTTACACGATTTCTTAAAAAACACGAGTTTTTAGAAAATTTCATTTATTTCATAAATGGAATAGAAAACATATGAACATTCTATGTCATAACGACTTTCTAAACTTTGCGCATGCGTCCGGAAATAAGAAAAGCTTACTTCCCCCTGTTTTTTAAAATCACAGCTTCTAGAAAGTTTATATGATTTCTTAAAAAAAATGAGTTTTTGGAAAATGTGATTTATTTCATAAAAGGAATCAACAAAGTATGCACATTCTACGTCATAATGAGTTTTTATAGTTTGCGCATGCGTGTGGAAATAAGAAAAGCTCACTTCCCCCCGTTTTTTAAAATCACAGCTTCTAGAAGGTTTACATGATTTCTCAAAAAACACAAATTTTTAGATAATGTGATTTATTTCATCAATGGAATCAACAAACTATGCACATTCTACATAATAACGACTTTCTATAGTTTGTGAATGCGTTCGGAAATAAGAAAAGCTTACTTCCCCCTGGTTTTTTAAATCACAACGTCTAGAAGGTTTACATGATTTCTTAAAAAACACGAGTTTTTAGAAAATGTCATTTATTTCATAAATGGAATGAAAAAAGTATGAACATTCTATGTCATAACGACTTTGTATAGTTTGCGCGTGCGCAAACTATGCACATTCTAGGTAATAACAACTTTCTATAGTTTGCGCATGCGTTCGGAAATAAGAAAAGCTAACTTCCCCCCTTTTTTTAAATTCATAGATTCTAGAAGGTTTACATGATTTCTTAATAAACACAAGTTCTTAGACAATGTTATTTATTTCATAAATGGAATCAAGAAAGTATGCACATTCTACGTCATAATGACTTTCTATAGTTTGCGCATGCGTCCGAAAATAAGAAAAGCTTACTTCCCCTCTTTTTTTAAATTCATAGATTCTAGAAGGTTTACATGATTTCTTAAAAACCACGAGTTTTTAGAAAATGTGATTTATTTCATCAATGGAATCAACAAAGTATCGACATTCTATGTCGTAACGACTTTGCATGGTTTGGGCATGCGCAAACTATGCACATTCTACGTACTAACGAGATTCTATAGTTTGCGTATTCATCCGGAAATAAGAAAAGCTTACTTAACCCCGTTTTTTAAAATCACAACTTCTAGAAGGTTTACATGATTTCTTAAAAAACACGAGTTTTAAGAAAATTTGATTTATTTCATAAATGGAATCAACAAAGTATGCACATTCTATGTCACTACATTTTTGTATGGTTTGCGCATGCGCAAACTATGCACATTCTACATAATAACGACTTTCTATAGTTTGCGCATGCATCCGGAAATAAGAAAAGCTTACTTCTGCCAGTTTTTTAAAATCACAGCTTTTAGAAGGTTTACATGATTTCTTAAAAAACATGAGTTTTTAGAAAATGTGATTATTTCACAAATGGAATCAACAAAGTATGCACATTCTACGTCATAACGACTTTCTATAGTTTGTGCATGCGTCCGGAAATAAGAAAAGCTTACTTCACCCCGATTTTTGAAAATCACAGCTTCTAGAAGGTTTACATGATTTCTTAAAAAAAATGAGTTTTTAGAAAATGTGATTTATTTCATCAATTGAATCAACAAACTATGCACATTCTACGTAATAACGACTTTCTATAGTTTGCGAATGCGTCCGGAAATAAGAAAAGCTTACTTCCCCCCGTTTTTTAAAATCACAGCTTCTAGAATGTTTACATGATTTCTTAAAAAACATGAGTTTTTAGAAAATGTCATTTATTTGATAAATTGAATCAACAAAGTATGAACATTCTATGTCATAACAACTTTGTATAGTTTGCGCATGCGCAAACTATGCACATTCTATGTAATAACGACTTTCTATAGTTTGCGCATTTGTCTGGAAATAAGAAAAGCTTACTTCCTCCCTTTTTTTAAATTCACAGCTTCTAGAAGGTTTACATGATTTCTTAAAAAACACGAGTTTTTAGAAAATATGATTTATTTCAAAAATGGAATCAACAAAGTATGCACTTTATACATCATAACGACTTTCTATAGTTTGCGCATGCGTCCGGAAATAAGAAAAGCTTACTTCCCCCCGTTTTTTAAAATCATAACTTCTAGAAGGTTTACATGATTTCTTAAAAAACACGAGTTTTTACAAAATGTGATTTATTTAATCAATGGAATGAACAAACTATGCACATTATACGTAATAACGACTTTCTATAGTTTGCGCATGCGTCCGAAAATAAGAAAAACTTACTTTCCCCCTTTTTTAAAATTCACAGCTTCTAGAAGGTTTACATGATTTCTTAAAAAACATGATTTTTTAGAAAGTGTCATTTATTTCATAAATGGAATCAACAAAGTATGCACATTCTACGTCATAACGACTTTCTATAGTTTGTGCATGCGTCCGGAAATAAGAAAACCTTACTTCCCCCCGTTTTTTAAAATCACAGCTTCTAGAAGGATTACATGATTTCTTAAAAAACATGAGTTTTTTGAAAATGTGATTTATTTCATAAATGGAATCAACAAAGTATGCACATTCTAAGTCATAACGACTTTCTATAGTTTGCGCATGCGTCCGGAAATAAGAAAAAGTTACGAACATGTGATTTATTTCATAAATGGAATCAACAAAGTATGCACTTTCTATGTCATAACGACTTTCTATAGTTTGCGCATGCACAAACTAAGGAAATTCTACGTACTAATGACTTTCTATAGTTTGCGTATGCTTCCATAAATAAGAAAAGCTTACTTCACCCCGTTTTTTAAAATCACAACTTCTAGAAGGTTTACATGATTTCTTAAAAAACACGAGTTTTTAGAAAATGTGAATTATTTCATAAATGGAATCAACAAAGTATGCACATTCTATGTCATAACGACTTTGTATGGTTTGAGCATGCGCAAACTATGCACATTCTATGTAATAACGACTTTCTATAGTTTGCGCATGTGTCCGGAAATAAGAAAAGCTTACTTCCGCCCGTTTTTTAAAAGCACAGCTTCTAGAAGGTTTAAATGATTTCTTAAAAAAAACGAGTTTTTAGAAAATGTGATTTATTTCATAAATGGAATCAACAAAGTATGCACATTCTACATCATAACGACTTTCTAAAGTTTGCGCATTCGTCCGGAAATAAGAAAAGCTTACTTCCACCAGTTTTTTAAAATCACAGCTTCTAGAAGGTTTACATGATTTCTTAAAATCCACAAGTATTTAGAAAATGTGATTTATTTCATAAATGGAATCAACAAAGTATGCACATTCTAAGCCATAACGACTTTCTATAGTTTGCGCATGCGTCCGGAAATAAGAAAAGCTTACTTCCCCACGTTTTTTAAAGTCACAACTTCTAGAAGGTTTACATGATTTCTTAAAAAACATGAGTTTTTAGAAAATGCGATTTATTTAATCAATGGAATCAACAAACTATGCACATTCTACGTAATAACGGCTTTCTATAGTTTGTGAATGGGTCCGGAAATAAGAAAAGCTTACTTTCCCCTGTTTGTTAAAATCACAACTTCTAGAAGGTTTACATGATTTCTTAACAAACACGATTTTTTAGAAAATGCGATTTATTTCATCAATGGAATCAACAAACTATGCACATTCTACGTACTAACGACTTTCTATAGTTTGCGTATTCGTCCGGAAATAAGAAAAGCTTACTTCAACCCGTTTTTTAAAATCACAAATTCTAGAAGGTTTACATGATTTCTTAAAAAACACGAGTTTTTAGAAAATGTGATTTATTTCATAAATGAAATCAACAAAGTATGACATTCTATGTCATCACGACTTTCTATGGTTTGGGCATGCGCAAACTATGCACATTCTACGTACTAACGACTTTCTATAGTTTGCGTATTCATCCGGAAATAAGAAAAGCTTACTTCACCCCGTTTTTTAAATCACAACTTCTAGAAGGTTTACATGATTTCTTAAAAAACACGAGTTTTTAGAAAATGTGATTTATTTCATAAATGGAATCAACAAAGTCTGCACATTCTATGTCATAACGTTTTTGAATGGTTTGCGCATGCGCAAACTATGCACATTCTATGTCATAACGAACCTCTATAGTTTGCACATGCATCCGGAAAATAGAAAAGCTTACTTCCGCCAGTTTTTTAAAATCACAGCTTCTAGAAGGTTTACATGATTTCTTAAAAAAAATGAGTTTTTAGAAAATGTGATTTATTTCATAAATGGAATCAACAAAGTATGCACATTCTACGTCATAATGACTTTCTAAAGTTTGCGCATTGGTCCGGAAAAAAGAAAAGCTTACTTCCACCATTTTTTTAAAATCACTGCTTCGAGAAGGTTTACATGATTTCTTGAAAGACACGAGTTTTTAGAAAATGTGATTTATTTCATAAAAGGAATCAACAAAGTATGCACATTCTACATCATAACGACTTTCTATAGTTTGTGCATGCGTCCGGAAATAAGAAAAGCTTACTTCCCCCCGATTTTTGAAAATCACAGCTTCTTGAAGGTTTACATGATTTCTTAAAAAAAATGAGTTTTTAGAAAATGTGATTTATTTAATAAAAGGAATCAACAAAGTATGCATATTCTACGTCATAACAACTTTCTATACTTTGCGTATGCGTCCGGAAATAAGAAAAGTTTACTTCCCCCCGTTTTTTAAAATCACAACTTCTAGAAGGTTTCCATGATTTCTTAAAAAACACGAGTTTTTAGAAAATGTGATTTATTTCAGCAATGTAATCAACAAACTATGCACCTTCTACGTAATAACTACTTTCTATAGTTTGCGAATGCGTCCGGAAATAAGAAAAGCTTACTTCCGCCCGTTTTTTGAAATCGCAGCTTCTAGAATGTTTACATGATTTCTTAAAAAACATGAGTTTTCAGAAAATATCATTTATTTCATAAATGGAATCAACAAAGTATGAACATTCTATGTCATAACGACTTTGTATAGTTTGCGCATGCGCAAACTATGCACATTCTATGTAATATCGACTTTCTATAGTTTGCGCATGCGTCTGGAAATAAGAAAAGCTTACTTCCCCCCTTTTTTTCAATTCACAGCTTCTAGAAGGTTTACATGATTTCTTAAAAAACACGATTTTTTAGAAAGTGTGATTTATTTCATAAATGGAATAAAAAAGTATGCACTTTCTACGTCATAACGACTTTCTATAGTTTTCGCAGGCGTCCGAAAATTAGAAGGTGTACAATCACAGTTTTTTAAAATCACAGCTTCTAGAAGGTTTACATCATTTCTTAAAATCCACGAATATTTAGAAAATGTGATTTATTTCATAAATGGAATCAACAAAGTATGCACATTCTAAGACATAACGACTTTCTATAGTTTGCGCATGCGTCCGGAAATAAGAAAAGCTTACTTCCCCCCGTTTTTTAAAGTCACAGCTTCTAGAAGGTTTACATGATTTCTTAAAAAACATGACTTTTTCGAAAATGTGATTTATTTCATAAATGGAATAAACAAAGTATGCACATTCTACGTCATTACGACTTTCTATAGTTTGCGCATGCGTCCATAAATAGGAAAAGCTTACTTCCCCCTGTTTTTTAAAATCACAGCTTCTAGAAGGATTACATGATTTCTTAAAAAACATGAGTTTTACGAACATGTGATTTATTTCATAAATGGAATCAACAAAGTATGCACATTCTATGTCATAACGACTTTCTATAGTTTGCGCAAGCGGAAACTAAGCACATTCTACGTACTAATGACGTTCTATAGTTTGCGTATGCGTCCAGAAATAAGAAAAGCTTACTTCACCCAGTTTTTTAAAATCACAACTTCTAGAATGTTTACATGATTTCTTTAAAAACATGAGTTTTTAGAAAATGTGATTAATTTCATAAATGGAATCAACAAAGTATGCACATTCTTTGTCATAACGACTTTGTATGGTTTGCGCATGCGCAAACTATGCACATTCTATGCAATAACGACTTTCTATAGTTTGCGCATGTGTCCGGAAATAAGAAAAGCTTACTTCCGTCAGTTTTTTAAAATCACAGCTTCTAGAAGGTTTACATGATTTCTTAAAAAACACTAGTTTTTAGAAAATGTGATTTATTTCATAAATGAAATCAACAAAGTATGCACATTCTACGTCATAACAACTTTCTAAAGTTTGTACATGCGTCCGGAAATAAGAAAAGCTTACTTCTGCCAGTTTTTTAAAATCACAGCTTCTAGAAGGTTTACATGATTTCTTAAAAACCACGAGTATTTAGAAACTGTGATTTATTTCATAAATGGAATTAACAAAGTATGCACATTCTAAGTCATAACAACTTTCTATAGTTTGCGCATGCGTCCAGAAATAAGAAAAGCGTACTTCCCCTCATTTTTTAAAGTCACAGCTTCTAGAAGGTTTACATGATTTCTTAAAAAACGCGAGTTTTTAGAAAATGTGATTTATCTCATCAATGGAATCAACAAACTATGCACATTCTACGTAATAACGACTTTCTATAGTTTGCGAATAAGTCCGGAAATAAGAAAAGCTTACTTCCCCCCGTTTTTTAAAATCACAGCTTCTAGAAGGTTTACATGATTTCTTAAAAAACACGAGTTTTTAGAAAATGTGATTTATTTCAGCAATGTAATCAACAAACTATGCACCTTCTACGTAATAACTACTTTCTATAGTTTGCGAATGCGTCCGGAAATAAGAAAAGCTTACTTCCGCCCGTTTTTTGAAATCGCAGCTTCTAGAATGTTTACATGATTTCTTAAAAAACATGAGTTTTCAGAAAATATCATTTATTTCATAAATGGAATCAACAAAGTATGAACATTCTATGTCATAACGACTTTGTATAGTTTGCGCATGCGCAAACTATGCACATTCTATGTAATATCGACTTTCTATAGTTTGCGCATGCGTCTGGAAATAAGAAAAGCTTACTTCCCCCCTTTTTTTCAATTCACAGCTTCTAGAAGGTTTACATGATTTCTTAAAAAACACGATTTTTTAGAAAGTGTGATTTATTTCATAAATGGAATAAAAAAGTATGCACTTTCTACGTCATAACGACTTTCTATAGTTTTCGCAGGCGTCCGAAAATTAGAAGGTGTACAATCACAGTTTTTTAAAATCACAGCTTCTAGAAGGTTTACATCATTTCTTAAAATCCACGAATATTTAGAAAATGTGATTTATTTCATAAATGGAATCAACAAAGTATGCACATTCTAAGCCATAACGACTTTCTATAGTTTGCGCATGCGTCCGGAAATAAGAAAAGCTTACTTCCCCCCGTTTTTTAAAGTCACAGCTTCTAGAAGGTTTACATGATTTCTTAAAAAACATGACTTTTTCGAAAATGTGATTTATTTCATAAATGGAATCAACAAAGTATGCACATTCTACGTCATTACGACTTTCTATAGTTTGCGCATGCGTCCGGAAATAAGAAAAGCTTACTTCCCCCTGTTTTTTAAAATCACAGCTTCTAGAAGGATTACATGATTTCTTAAAAAACATGAGTTTTACGAACATGTGATTTATTTCATAAATGGAATCAACAAAGTATGCACATTCTATGTCATAACGACTTTCTATAGTTTGCGCAAGCGGAAACTAAGCACATTCTACGTACTAATGACGTTCTATAGTTTGCGTATGCGTCCAGAAATAAGAAAAGCTTACTTCACCCCGTTTTTTAAAATCACAACTTCTAGAATGTTTACATGATTTCTTTAAAAACATGAGTTTTTAGAAAATGTGATTAATTTCATAAATGGAATCAACAAAGTATGCACATTCAATGTCATAACGACTTTGTATGGTTTGCGCATGCGCAAACTATGCACATTCTATGCAATAACGACTTTCTATAGTTTGTGCATGTGTCCGGAAATAAGAAAAGCTTACTTCGGTCAGTTTTTTAAAATCACAGCTTCTAGAAGGTTTACATGATTTCTTAAAAAACACTAGTTTTTAGAAAATGTGATTTATTTCATAAATGAAATCAACAAAGTATGCACATTCTACGTCATAACAACTTTCTAAAGTTTGTACATGCGTCCGGAAATAAGAAAAGCTTACTTCTGCCAGTTTTTTAAAATCACAGCTTCTAGAAGGTTTACATGATTTCTTAAAAACCACGAGTATTTAGAAACTGTGATTTATTTCATAAATGGAATTAACAAAGTATGCACATTCTAAGTCATAACGACTTTCTATAGTTTGCGCATGCATCCAGAAATAAGAAAAGCGTACTTCCCCTCATTTTTTAAAGTCACAGCTTCTAGAAGGTTTACATGATTTCTTAAAAAACGCGATTTTTTAGAAAATTTGATTTATTTCATCAATGGAATCAACAAACTATGCACATTCTACGTAATAACGACTTTCTATAGTTTGCGAATGCGTCCGGAAATAAGAAAAGCTTACTTCCCCCTAGTTTTTAAAATCACAGCTTCTAGAAGATTTACATGATTTCATTAAAAACATGAGTTTTTAGAAAATGTCATTTATTTCATAAATGGAATGAAAAAAGTATGAACATTCTATGTCATAACAACTTTGTATAGTTTGCGCATGCGCAAACTATGCACATTCTACATCATAACGACTTTCTAAAGTTTGCTCATTCGTCCGGAAATAAGAAAAGCTTACTTCCACCAGTTTTTTAAAATCACAGCTTCTAGAAGGTTTACATGATTTCTTAAAATCCACAAGTATTTAGAAAATGTGATTTATTTCATAAATGGAATCAACAAAGTATGCACATTCTAAGCCATCACAACTTTCTATAGTTTGCGCATGCGTCCGGAAATAAGAAAAGTTTACTTCCCCCCGTTTTTTAAAATCATAGCTTCTAAAAGGTTTACGTGATTTCTTTAAAAAAATTAGTTTTTAGAAAATGTGATTTATTTCATAAAAGGAATAAACAAAGTATGGACATTCTATGTCATAACGACTTTCTATAGTTTGCGCATGCGTATGGAAATAAGAAAAGCTTACTTCCCCCCATTTTTTAAAATCACAGCTTCTAGAAGGTTTACATGATTTCTTAAAAAACACGAGTTTTTAGAAAATGTGATTTATTTCATAAATGGAATCAACAAAGTATGCACATTCTAAGTCATAACGACTTTCTATAGTTTTCGCATGCATCCGGAAATAAGAAAAGCTTACTTCTGTAGTGCCCCTAGACTACTGTAGACATTGAGGGCACTTGCTTAGTGACCCGACTGTTTGAAACATTAATAAAATAATCCTTTGATTTTATTTTGAGTATATTTATGATTACGATTGATTGTAAATCAATAAAATAATGATTTATGTTTGTGAGAAATGTGTGTAGCAATAGGTGAAACGGTTCACCGAAGGACACACAAAGGAATATGAAGGGTCGTAGAGTACGGGTAAATCACACACAGGGGAAGCGACGACGATGTCGACTCCCAACAAGAATACCATGCATGAGCAGATAAGCATTGATCCGCTTGCTCAAGAGGAATGCGTGAGGGCGTACGAGGTGGGCCACGACGGAGTTGGTCACGTACGAGTTGAGGGGCGCGCAGTGAGAACGAACTCACTCCTCAGCGCCATTAGTCCCTAGATAACATGTAGACGGAGGATGGATGGTAACGATTCCTAAAATCTCTACAAGACTTCCCGCAAGTCAAAACGGAAATATGGTGGCAGAAGGACCCAACGATGAGGTACCCTGTCGAGAACGGAAAGAATGGACGCAAGGACCCAACGAGGTGGTACCATGTCAAGGAATGGAAACCGTGGATGATTGGACCCGACGGAGTGGTGCCATGTCGAAGAATTAAAAATTAAGGAACCAGGAGCCCAACGACGCGGCACCGTGATCCTAGTGAGTTTGGTGGTTAAATTAAAATGCATACAAACTTAGGAGAATAACTCTAGATTATTACTTAGCAAATGCATAACAATAGCTTATACATTTGCACATGAATAGTTATTTTTGTTGAGCATTTAAAATAATAGAAATTATTATTTAGGAGCAAAATAGATTAGACACCTAGTCAACTAAAAGCTAGGAGTTGATTAAAATATCTGGGGGACAAACTAGAGCAAACTTAGGGATGTAGGTGCACTTCCCAGAGAAACTGACACTTGGATGGGTGAGTGTTTTAATTAATTAAATAATTAAAAATATTTAATTATGCATGAAGCGACATGTGTCGCAAGAGATTTCCCTTTATAAGGAAGGCTTAAGGAATGGGTAAGGGGCCCATAATTTGGATGATTGTCATAATTTTCGAATGCCTCAAAGACTTGCTGCTATCTAAGGGTTTGGCTAAGAAATCATGGTGGGAAGGGAAACCCAAGCTGGATTTCTGAAAAACGTGTGTGAGCTCTACGACCCAAAGCTCGGGGGAAGCCATGCGATTGAAAGCAGGAGCCTATGGTTGGGTGGCGGAGCTAACGGTTTCTTCGCCTACGGATAAACGAGCTTTGCTGGTTATGGTTATGGTTTGTTTTAATTTGCTAGTTATTCATTTATTTAGTTTATTTATTCAGTCGTTATGCTTTCTAATCTCTTTTGTATCGAGTGGTTGAGTTTCATAACGACTTTCTATAGTTTGCGCATGCATCCGGAAATAAGAAAAGCTTACTTCCCCCCAGTTTTTAAAATCATAGCTTCTAGAAGGTTTACATGATTTCTTAAAAAACATGAGTTTTTAGAAAATCTCATTTATTTCATAAATGGAATCAACAAAGTATGAACAATCTATGTCATAACGACTTTGTATAGTTTGCGCATGCGCAAACTATGCACATTCTATGTAATAACACCTTTCTATAGTTTGCGCATGCGTCCAGAAATAAGAAAAGCTTACTTCCCCCCGTTTTTTAAAATCACAACTTCTAGAACGTTTACATGATTTCTTAAAAAAAAACGAGTTTTTAGAAAATGTGATTTATTTCATAAAAGGAATCAACAAACTATGCACATTCTACGTCATAACGACTTTCTACAGTTTGCGCATGCGTATGGAAATAACAAAAGCTTACTTCCCCCCGTTTTTTAAAATCACAGCTTCTAGAAGGTTTACATGATTTCTTAAAAAACACGAGTTTTTTGAAAATGTCATTTCTTTAATAAATGGAATCAACAAATTATGCACATTCTACGTAATAACGACTTTCTATAGTTTGCGCATGCGTTCAGAAATAAGAAAAGCTTACTTCACCCTGTATTCTAAAATCACAGCTTCTAGAAGGTTTACATGATTTCTTAACAAACACGAGTTTTTAGAAAATGTCATTTATTTCATAAATGGAATCAACAAAGTATGCACATTCTATGTCATAACGACTTTCTATAGTTTTTGCATGCGTAAAATATGCACATTCTACGTAATAACGACATTCTATAGTTTGCGTATGGGTCCAGATATAAGAAAAGCTTACTTCCCCCCCTTTTTTAAAATCACAACTTCTAGAAGGTTTACATGATTTCTTAAAAAACACGATTTTTTAGAAAATGTGATTTATTTCATCAATGGAATCAACAAACAATGCACATTATACGTAATAACGACTTTCTATAGTTTACGAATGCGTCCGGAAATAAGAAAAGCTTACTTCCACCCGGTTTTTAAAATCACAGCTTCTAGAAGGTTTACATCATTTCTAAAAAAAAATGAGTTTTTAGAAAATGTGATTTATTTCATAAAAGGAATCAACAAACTATGCACATTCTACATCATAATGACTTTCTATAGTTTGCGCATGCGTATGGAAATAAGAAAAGCTTACTTCCCCCCGTTTTTTAAAATCACAGCTACTAGAAGGTTTACATGATTTCTTAAAAAACACGAGTTTTTAGAAAATTTCATTTATTTAATAAATGGAATCAACAAAGTATGCACATTCTATGTAATAATGAATTTCTATAGTTTGCGCATGCGTCCGGAAATAAGAAAAGCTTACTTCCCCCTGTTTGTTAAAATCACAGCTTCTAGAAGGTTTACATGATTTCTTAACAAACACGAGTTTTTAGAAAATGTCATTTATTTCATAAATGGAATCAACAAAGTATGCATATTCCATGTCATAAAAACTTTCTATAGTTTGTGCATGCGCAAACTATGCAAATTCTAAATACTAACGACTTTCTTGAGTTTGCGTATTCGTCCGGAAATAAGAAAAGCTTACTTCACCCCGTTTTTTAAAATCACAGCTTCTAGAAGGTTTACATGATTTCTTAAAAAAAATGAGTTCTCACAAAATTTGATTTATTTCATAAAAGGAATCAACAAAGTATGCACATTCTACGTCATAAGGACTTTCTACAGTTTGCGCATGCGTGTGGAAATAAGAAAAGCTTACTTCCCCCCGATTTTTAAAATCACAGCTTCTAGAAGGTTTACATGATTTCTTAAAAAACACGAGTTTTTAGAAAATGTCATTTATTTCATAAATGGAATCAAAAAAGTATGAACATTCTATGTCATAACGACTTTGTATAGTTTGCGCCTGTGCAAACTATGCACATTCTACGTCATAACGACTTTCTAAACTTTGCGCATGCGTCCGGAAATAAGAAAAGCTTACTTCTGCCAGTTTTTTAAAATCACAGCTTCTAGAAGGTTTACATGATTTCTTAAAAAACACGAGTTTTTAGAAAATGTCATTTATTTCATAAATGGAATCAACAAAGTATACACATTCTAAGTCATAACGACTTTCTATAGTTTGCGCATGCGTCCGGAAATAAGAAAAGCTTACTTCCCCCCGTCTTTTAAAATCACAGCTTCTAGAAGGTTTACATGATTTTTTAACAAACACGATTTTTTAGAAAATGTGATTTATTTCATAAATGGAATCTACAAAGTATGAACATTCTATGTCATAACGACTTTGTATAGTTTGCGCATGCGCAAACTATGCACATTCTACGTCATAACGACTTTCTAAAGTTTGCGCATGCATCCGGAAGTAAGAAAAGCTTACTTCCGCCAGTTTTTTAAAATCGCAGCTTCTAGAAGGTTTACATGATATCTTCAAAAACACAAGTTTTTAGAAAATGTCATTTATTTAATAAATGCAATCAACAAAGTATGCACATTCTACGTAATAACGACTTTCTATAGTTTGCGCATGCGTCCGGAACTAAGAAAAGCTTACTTCCCCCTGCTTGTTAAAATCACAGCTTCTAGAAGGTTTACATGATTTCTTAACAAACACGAGTTTTTAGAAAATGTGATTTATTTCATAAATCGAATCAACAAAGTATGCATATTCTATGTCATAACAACTTTCTATAGTTTGCGCATGCGCAAACTATGCACATTCTACGTACTAACGACTTTCTATAGTTTGCGTATTCGTCCGGAAATAAGAAAAGCTTACTTCACCCCGTTTTTTAAAATCGCAACTTCTAGAAGGTTTACATGATTTATTAAAAAACACGAGTTTGTAGAAAATATGATTTATTTCATAAATGGAATCAACAAAGTATGCACATTCTAAGCCATAACGACTTTCTATAGTTTGCGCATGCTTCCGGAAATAAGAAAAGCTTACTTCCCCCCGTTTTTTAAAATCACAGCTTCTAGAAGGTTTACATGATTTCTTAAAAAAAACGAGTTTTTAGAAAATGTGATTTATTTCATAAAAGGAATCAACAAAGTATGCGTATGGAAATAAGAAAAGCTTACTTGCCCCCGTTTTCTTAAATCACAGCTTCTAGAAGGTTTACATGATTTCTTAAAAAACACAAGTTTGTAGAAAATTTCATTTATTGAATAAATTGAATCAACAAACTATGCACATTCTACGTACTAACGACTTCCTATAGTTTGCGTATTCGTCCAAAAATAAGAAAAGCTTACTTCACCCCGTTTTTTAAAATCACAACTTCTGGAAGGTTTACATGATTTCTTTAAAAAACACGAGTTTTTAGAAAATGTGATTTATATCATAAATGGAATCAACAAAGTATGCACATTCTACGTTATAACGACTTTCTAAAGTTTGCGCATGCGTCCGGAAATAAGAAAAGCTTACTTCCCCCTGTTTTCTAAAATCACAGCTTCTAGAAGGTTTACATGATTTCTTAACAAACACGAGTTTTTAGAAAATGTCATTTATTTCATAAATGGAATCAACAAAGTATGCACATTTTATGTCATAACGACTTTATATAGTTTTCGCATGCGCAAACTATGCACATTCTATGTAATAATGACTTTCTATAGTTTGCGCATGCGTCCGAAAATAAGAAAAGCTTATTTCACCCCGTTTTTTAAAATCACAGCTTCTGGAAGGTTTACATGATTTATTAAAAAACAGAAGTTTTTAGAAAATGTGATTTATTTCATAAATGAAATCAACAAAGTATGCACATTCTATGTCATAATGACTTTGTATGGTTTGTGCATGCGCAAACTATGCACATTCTACGTAATAACGACTTGCTATAATTTGCGCATGCGTCCGAAAATAAGAAAAGCTTACTTCCACCAGTTTTTTAAAATCACAGCTTCTAGAAGGTTTACATGATTTCTTAAAAAAGATGAGTTTTTAGAAAATGTGATTTATTTCATAAATGGAATCAACAAACTATGCATATTCTACGTTATAACGACTTTCTAAAGTTTGCGCATGCGTCCGGAAATAAGAAAAGCTTACTTCCGCCAGTTTTTTAAAATCACAGCTTCTAGAAGGTTTACATGATTTCTTAAAAAACACGAGTTTTTAGAAAATTTGATTTATTTCATAAATGGAATCAACAAAGTATGAACATTCTAAGTCATAATGACTTTCTATAGTTTGCGAATGCGTCGGGAAATAAGAAAAGCTTACTTCCCCCCGTTTTTTAAAACCACAGCTTCTAGAAGGTTTACATGATTTCTTAAAAAACACGAGTTTTTAGAAAATGTCATTTATTTCATAAATGGAATAAAAAAAGTATGAATATTCTATGTCATAAAGACTTTGTATAGTTTGCGCATGCGCAAACTATGCACATTCTATGTAATAACGACTTTCTATAGTTTGCGCATGCGTCCAGAAATAAGAAAAGCTTACTTCCCCCCTCTTTTTAAATTCACAGCTTCTAGAAGGTTTACATGATTTCTTAAAAAACAAGATTTTTTAGAAAATGTGACTTATTTCATAAATGGAATCAACAAAGTATGCACATTCTACGTCATAACGACTTTCTATAGTTTGTGAATGCGTCCGGAAATAAGAAAAGCTTACTTCCCCCTGTTTTTTAAAATCACAGCTTCTAGAAGGTTTACATGATTTCTTAAAAAAAATGAGTTTTTAGAAAATGTGATTTATTTCATAAAAGGAATCAACAAAGTATGCACATTCTACGTCATAACGACTTTCTATAGTTTGCGCATGCGTCCGAGAATAAGAAAATCTTACTTCCGCCAGTTTTTCAAAATCACAGCTTCTAGAAGGTTTACATGATTTCTTAAAAAACATGAATTTTTAGAAAATGTAATTTATTTCATAAATCGAATCAACAAAGTATGCACATTCTACGTCATAACGACTTTCTATAGTTTGCGCATGCGTCCGGAAATAAGAAAAGCTTACTTCCCCCCGTGTTTTAAAATCACAACTTCTAGAAGGTTTACATAATTTCTTAAAAAAAAAGAGATTTTAGAAAATGTGATTTATTTAATAAAAGGAATCAACAAAGTATGCACATTCTAAGTCATAAGGACTTTCTACAGTTTGCGCATGCCTATGGGAATAAGAAAAGCTTACTTCCCCTCGTTTTTTAAAATCATAGCTTCTAGATTAAAAAACACGAGTTTTTAGAAAATGTGATTTATTTCATAAATGGAATCAACAAAGTATGCACATTCTATGTCATAATGACTTTCTATAGTTTACGCATGCAAAAAGTATGCACATTCTACGTCATAACGACTTTCTATAGTTTGCGCATGCATCCGGAAACAAGAAAAGCTTACTTCCGCCAGTTTTTTAAAATCACAGCTTCTAGAAGGTTTACATGATTTCTTAAAAAACACGAGTTTTTAGAAAATGTGATTTATTTCATAAATGGAATCAACAAAGTATGCACATTCTATGTCATAACGAATTTCTAAAGTTTGCGCATGTGTCTGGAAATAAGAAAAGCTTACTTCCTCCCGGTTTTTAAAATCACAGCTTCTAGAATGTTTACATGATTTCTTAAAAAACACGAGTTTTTAGAAAATGTGATTTATTTCATCAATGGAATCAACAAACTATGCACATTATACGTAATAACGACTTTCTATAGTTTACGAATGCGTCCGGAAATAAGAAAAGCTTACTTCCACCCGGTTTTTAAAATCACAGCTTCTAGAAGGTTTACATCATTTCTTAAAAAAAATGAGTTTTTAGAAAATGTGATTTATTTCATAAAAGGAATCAACAAAGTATGCACATTCTACATCATAACAACTTTCTATAGTTTGCGCATGCGTATGGAAATAAGAAAAGCTTACTTCCCCCCGTTTTTTAAAATCACAGCTACTAGAAGGTTTACATGATTTCTTAAAAAACACGAGTTTTTAGAAAATGTCATTTATTTAATAAATGGAATCAACAAAGTATGCACATTATATGTAATAATGAATTTCTATAGTTTGCGCATGGGTCCGGAAATAAGATAAGCTTACTTCCCCCTGTTTGTTAAAATCACAGCTTCTAGAAGGTTTAGATGATTTCTTAACAAACACGAGTTTTTAGAAAATGTCATTTATTTCATAAATGGAATCAACAAAGTATGCATATTCCATGTCATAAAAACTTTCTATAGTTTGTGCATGCGCAAACTATGCACATTCTACATACTAACGACTTTCTTGAGTTTGCGTATTCGTCCGGAAATAAGAAAAGCTTACTTCACCCCGTTTTTTAAAATCACAGCTTCTAGAAGGTTTACATGATTTCTTTAAAAAAATGAGTTTTCAGAAAATTTGATTTATTTCATAAAAGGAATCAACAAAGTATGCACATTCTACGTCATAAGGGCTTTCTACAGTTTGCGCATGCGTGTGGAAATAAGAAAAGCTTACTTCCCCCCGGTTTTTAAAATCACAGCTTCTAGAAGGTTTACATGATTTCTTAAAAAACACGAGTTTTTAGAAAATGTCATTTATTTCATAAATGGAATCAAAAAAGTATGAACATTCTATGTCATAACGACTTTGTATAGTTTGCGCCTTGCAAACTATGCACATTCTACGTCATAACGACTTTCTAAACTTTGCGCATGCGTCCGGAAATAAGAAAAGCTTACTTCCGCCAGTTTTTTAAAATCATAGCTTCTAGAAGGTTTACATGATTTCTTAAAAAACACGAGTTTTTAGAAAATGTCATTTATTTCATAAATGGAATCAACAAAGTATGCACATTCTAAGTCATAATGACTTTCTATAGTTTGCGCATGCGTCCGGAAATAAGAAAAGCTTACTTCCCCCCATTTTTTAAAATCACAGCTTCTAGAAGGTTTACATGATTTTTTAACAAACACGATTTTTTAGAAAATGTGATTTATTTCATAAATGGAATCTACAAAGTATGAACATTCTATGTCATAACGACTTTGTATAGTTTGCGCATGCGCAAACTATGCACATTCTACGTCATAACGACTTTCTAAAGTTTGCGCATGCATCCGGAAGTAAGAAAAGCTTACTTCCGCCAGTTTTTTAAAATCACAGCTTCTAGAAGGTTTACATGATATCTTCAAAAACACAAGTTTTTAGAAAATGTCATTTATTTAATAAATGGAATCAACAAAGTATGCACATTATACGTAATAACGACTTTCTATAGTTTGCGCATGCGTCCGGAACTAAGAAAAGCTTACTTCCCCCTGCTTGTTAAAATCACAGCTTCTAGAAGGTTTACATGATTTCTTAACAAACACGAGTTTTTAGAAAATGTGATTTATTTCATAAATCGAATCAACAAAGTATGCATATTCTATGTCATAACAACTTTCTATAGTTTGCGCATGCGCAAACTATGCACATTCTACGTACTAACGACTTTCTATAGTTTGCGTATTCGTCCGGAAATAAGAAAAGCTTACTTCCGCCCGTTTTTTAAAATCACGGCTTCTCGAAGGTTTACATGATTTTTTAAAAAACACGAGCTTTTAGAAAATGTGATGTATTTCATAAATGGAATCAACAAAGTATGCACATTCTACGTCATAACGACTTTCTATAGTTTGCGCATGCGTCCGGAAATAAGAAAAGCTTACTTCCCCCCATTTTTTAAAATCACAGCTTCTAGAAGGTTTACATGATTTCTTAATAAACACGAGTTTTTAGAAAATGTGATTTATTTAATGAATGGAATCAACAAACTATGCACATTCTACGTAATAACGACTTTCTATAGTTTGCACATGCGTCCGGAAATAAGAAAAGCTTACTTCCCCCCGTTTTTTAAAATCACAGCTTCTAGAAGGATTACATGATTTCTTAAAAAACATGAGTTTTATGAACATGTGATTTATTTCATAAATGGAATCAACAAATTATGCACATTCTATGTCATAACGACTTTGTATAGTTTGCGCATGTGCAAACTATGCACATTCTATCTAATAACGACTTTCTATAGTTTGCTCATGCGTCTGGAAATAAGAAAAGCTTACTTCCCCCCTTTTTTTCAATTCACAGCTTCTAGAAGGTTTACATGATTTCTTAAAAAACATGAGTTTTTAGTAAATGTGATTTATTTCATAAATGTAATAAAAAAAGGATGCACTTTCTACGTCATAACGACTTTCTAAAGTTTGTGCATGCGTCCTGAAATAAGAAAAGCTTACTTCCCCCCATTTTTTAAAATCAAAGCTTCTAGAAGGTTTACATGATTTCTTAAAAAACATGAGTTTTTAGAAAATGTGAATTATTTGATCAATGGAATCAACAAACTATGCACATTCTAAGTCATAACGACTTTCTATGATTTGCGTATGCGTCCGGAAATAAGAAAAGCTTACTTCCCCCCGTTTTTTAAAATCACTGCTTCTAGAAGGTTTACATGATTTCTTAAAAAAAACGAGTTTTTAGAAAATGTGATTTATTTCATAAAAGAAATCAACAAAGTATGCACATTCTACATCATAACGACTTTGTATAGTTTTCGCATGTGCAAACTATGCACATTCTAGGTAATAACGACTTTCTATAGTTTGCACATGCGTCCGGAAATAAGAAAAGCTTACTTCCCCCCTTTTTTTTCATTCACAGCTTCTAGAAGGTTTACATGATTTCTTAAAAAACATGAGTTTTTCGAAAATGTGATTTATTTCATAAATGGAATCAACAAAGTATGCACATTCTACGTCATAACGACTTTCTATAGTTTGCGCATGCGTCTGGAAATAAGAAAAGCTTACTTCCCCCCGTTTTTTAAAATCACAGCGTCTAGAAGGTTTACATGATATCTTAAAAAAAATGAGTTTTTAGAAAATGTGATTTATTTCATAAAAGGAATCAACAAAGTATGCACATTTTACGTCATAACGACTTTCTATAGTTTGCGCATTCATCCGGAAATAAGAAAAGCTTACTTCCCCTCGTTTTTTAAAATCACAGCTTCTAGAAGGATTACATGATTTCTTAAAAAACATGAGTTTTACGAACATGTGATTTATTTCATAAATGGAATCAACAAACTATGCACATTCTAAGTCATAACGACTTTCTATAGTTTGCGCATGCGCCTGGAAATAAGAAAAGCTTACTTCCCCCCGTTTTTTAAAATCACAGCTTCTAGAAGGTTTACATGATATCTTAAAAAAAACGAGTTTTTAGAAAATGTGATTTATTTCATAAAAGGAATCAACAAAGTATGCACATTCTACGTCATAACGACTTTCTATAGTTTGCGCATTCGTCCGGAAATAAGAAAAGCTTACTTCCCCCCGTATTTTAAAATCACAGCTTCTAGAAGGATTACATGATTTCTTAAAAAACATGAGTTTTACGAAAATGTGATTTATTTCATAAATGGAATCAACAAAGTATGCACATTCTACGTCATAACGACTTTCTATAGTTTGCGCATGCGTCCGGAAATAAGAAAAGCTTACTTCCACCAGTTTTTTAAAATCACAGCTTCTGGAAGGTTTACGTGATTTCTTAAAAAACACGAGTTTTTAGAAAATGTGATTTATTTCATCAATGGAATCAACAAACTATGCACATTCTACGTAATAACGACTTTCTATAGTTTGCAAATGCAACCGGAAATAAGAAAAGCTTACTTCCCCCCGGTTTCTAAAATCACAGCTTCTAGAAGGTTTACATGATTTCTTAAAAAACACGAGTTTTTAGAAAATGTCATTTATTTCATAAATGGAATAAAAAAAGTATGAACATTCTATGTCATAACGACTTTGTATATTTTGCGCATCCGCAAACTATGCACATTCTACGTCATAACGACTTTCTAAAGTTTGCGCATGCGTCCGGAAATAAGAAAAGCTTACTTCCGCCATTTTTTTAAAATCACAGCTTCTAGAAGGTTTACATGATTTCTTAAAAAACACGAGTTTTTAGAAAATGTCATTTATTTCATAAATGGAATAAAAAATGTATGAACATTCTATGTCATAACGACTTTGTATAGTTTGCGCATGCGCAAACTATGCACATTCTATGTAATAACGACTTTCTATAGTTTGCACATGCGTCCGGAAATAAGAAAAGCTTACTTCCCCCCTTTTTTTAAATTCACAACTTCTAGAAGGTTTACATGATTTCTTAAAAAACACGAGTTTTTAGAAAATGTGATTTATTTCATAAATAGAATCAACAAAGTATGCACATTCTATGTCATAACGACTTTGTATAGTTTACGCATGCACAAACTAGGCACATTCTACGTAATAACGAATATCTATAGTTTGCGCATGCGTCCGGAAATAAGAAAAGCTTACTTCCGCCAGTTTTTTAAAATCACAGCTTCTAGAAGGTTTACATGATTTCTTAAAAAAAACGAGTTTTTAGAAAATGTGATTTATTTCATAAATGGAATCAACAAAGTATGCACATTCTATGTCATAATGACTTTCTATAGTTTACGCATGCGCAAAGTATGCACATTCTACGTCATAACGACTTTCTATAGTTTGCGCATGCATCCGGAAATAAGAAAAGCTTACTTCCCCCCGTTTTTTAAAATCACAGTTTCTAGAAGGTTTACATGATTTCTTAACAAACACGATTTTTTAGAAAATGTGATTTATTTCACAAATGGAATCAACAAAGTATGAACATTCTATGTCATAACGACTTTGTATAGTTTGCGCATGCGTCCGGAAATAAGAAAAGCTTGCTTCCCCCCGTTTTTTAAAATCACAGCTTCTAGAAGGTCTACATGATTTCTTAAAAAAACGAGTTTTTAGAAAATGTGATTTATTTCATAAAAGGAATCAACAAAGTATGCACATTCTACATCATAACGACTTTCTACAGTTTGCGCATGCGTATGGAAATAAGAAAAGCTTACTTCCCCCCATTTTTTAAAATCACAGCTTCTAGAAGGTTTACATGATTTCTTAACAAACACGAGTTTTTAGAAAATGTGATTTATTTCATAAATGGAATCAACAAAGTATGCATATTCTATGTCATAACAACTTTCTATAGTTTGTGCATGCGCAAACTATGCACATTCTACATACTAACGACTTTCTATAGTTTGCGTATTCGTCTGGAAATAAGAAAAGCTTACTTCACTCCGTTTTTTAAAATCACAACTTCTAGAAGGTTTACATGATTTCTTAAAAAAAACGAGTTTTTAGAAAATGTGATTTATTTCATCAATGGAATCAACAAACTATGCACATTCTACGTCATAACAATTTTCTATAGTTTGCGCATGCGTCCGGAAATAAGAAAAGCTTACTTCCACCTGTTTGTTAAAATCACAGCTTCTAGAAGGTTTACAAGATTTCTTAAAAAACACGAGTTTTTAGAAAATGTGATTTATTTCATAAATGGAATCAACAAAGTATGCATATTCTATGTCATAACATCTTTCTATAGTTTGTGCATGCGCAAACTATGCACATTCTACGTACTAACGACTTTCTATAGTTTGCGTATTCGTCCAGAAATAAGAAAAGCTTACTTCACCCCGTTTTTTAAAACCACAGCTTATAGAAGGTTTACATGATTTCTTAAAAATCATGAGTTTTTAGAAAATGTCATTTATTTCATCAAAGGAATCAACAAAGTATGCACATTCTATGTCATAACGACTTTCTATAGTTTGCGCATGCGTATGGAAATAAGAAAAGCTTACTTCCCCCCGTTTTTTAAAATCACAGCTTCTAGAAGGTTTACATGATTTCTTAAAAAACACGAGTTTTTAGAAAATGTCATTTTGTTTATTAAATGGAATCAACAAAGTATGCACATTCTACGTAATAACGACTTTCTATAGTTTGCGTGTGTGTCCGGAAATAAGAAAAGCTTACTTCCCCCTGTTTTTTAAAATCACAGCTTCTAGAAGGTTTACATGATTTCTTAACAAACACATGTTTTTAGAAAATGTGATTTATTTCATAAATGGAATCAACAAAGTATGCTCATTCTATGCCATAATGACTTTGTATGGTTTGTGCATGCGCAAACTATGCACATTATACGTAATAATGACTTTCTATAGTTTCCGCATGCGTCCGGAAATAAGAAAAGCTTACTTCCGCGAGTTTTTTTAAATCACAGCTTCTAGAAGGTTTACATGATTTCTTAAAAAACACGAGTTTTTAGAAAATGTGATTTATTTCATAAATGGAATCAACAAAGTATGCACATTCTACGTCATAATTACTTTCTATAGTTTGCGCATGCATCCGGAAATAATAAAAGCTTACTTCCCCCCATTTTTTAAAATCACAACCTCTAGAAGGTTTACATGATTTCTTAAAAAACACGAGTTTTTAGAAAATGTGATTTATTTCATCAATGGTATCAACAAAATATGCACATTCTACGTAGTAACGACTTTCTATTGTTTGCGAATGCGTCCGGAAGTAAGAAAAGCTTACTTCCCCCCATTTTTTAAAATCACAGCTTCTAGAAGGTTTACATGATTTATTAAAAAACACGAGTTTTTAGAAAATGTCATTTATTTCATAAATGCAATCAACAAAGTATGAACATTTGATGTCATAACGACTTTGTATAGTTTGCGCATGCGTAAACTATGCACATTCTATGTAATAACGACCTTATATAGTTTGCGCATGCGTCCGGAAATAAGAAAAGCTTACTTCCCCCCTTTTTTTAAATTCACAGCTTCTAGAAGGTTTAGATGATTTCTAGAAAAATATGAGTTTTTAGAAAATGTGATTTATTTCATAAATGGAATCAACAAAGTATGCACATTCTATGTCATAACGACCTTCTATAGTTTGCGCATGCGTCCGGAAATAAGAAAAGCTTACTTCCACCTGTTTTTTAAAATCACAGCTTCTAGAAGGTTTACATGATTTCTTAAAAAAATCGAGTTTTTAGAAAATGTGATTTATATCATAAAAGGAATCAACAAAGTACGCACATTCTACGTCATAACGACTTTCTACAGTTTGCGCATGCGTATGGAAATAAGAAAAGCTTACTTCCCCCCGTTTTTTAAAATCATAGCTTCTAGAAGGTTTACATGATTTCTTAAAAAACACGAGTTTTTAGAAAATGTCATTTCTTTCATAAATCGAATCAACAAAGTATGCACATTCTACGTCATAATGACTTTCTATAGTTTGCGCATGCGTCCGGGAATAAGAAAAGCTTACTTCCCCCCATTTTTTAAAATCACAGCTTCTAGAAGGTTTACATGATTTCTTAAAAAACACGAGTTTTTAGAAAATGTGATTTATTTCATAAATGGAATCAACAAAGTATGCACATTCTAAGTCATAACGACTTTCTATAGTTTGCGCATGCGTTTGGAAATAAGAAAAGCTTACTTCCCCCCATTTTTTAAAATCACAGCTGCTACAAGGTTTACATGATTTCTTAAAAAACACTAGTTTTTAGAAAATGTGATTTATTTCATCAATGGAATCAACAAACTATGCACATTCTACGTAATAACGACTTTCTATAGTTTGCGAATGCGTCCGGAAATAAGAAAAGCTTACTTCAACCCGTTTTTTAAACACACAGCTTCTAGAAGGTTTACATGATTTCTTAAAAAACACGAGTTTTTAGAAAATGTCATTTATTTCATAAATGGAATCAAGAAAGTATGAACATTCTATGTCATAACGTTTTTGTATAGTTTGTGCATGCGCAAACTATGCACATTCTATGTAATAACGACTTTCTATAGTTTGCGCATGCATCCGGAAATAAGAAAAGCTTACTTCCCCCCTTTTTTTAAATTCACAGCTTCTAGAAGGTTTACATGATTTCTTAAAAAACACGAGTTTTTAGAAAATGTGATTTATTTCATAAATGGAATCAACAAAGTATGCAAATTCTATGTCATAACGACTTTCTATACTTTGCGCATGTGCAAACTCTGCACATTCTAAATACTACCGACTTTCTATAGTTTGCGTATGCGTCCGAAAATAAGAAAAGCTTACTTCACCCCGTTTTTTAAAATCACAACTTCCAGAAGGTTTACATGATTTCTTAAAAAGGACGAGTTTTTAGAAAATGTGATTTATTTCATAAATGTAATCAACAAAGTATGCACATTCTATGCCATAATGACTTTGTCTGGTTTGTGCATGTGCAAACTATGCACATTATACATAATAACGACTTTCTATTGTTTCCGCATGCATCCGGAAATAAGAAAAGCTTACTTCCGCGAGTTTTTTAAAATCACGTCTTCTAGAAGGTTTACATGATTTCTTAAAAAACACAAATTTTTAGAAAATGTGATTTATTTCATAAATGGAATCAACAAAGTATGCACATTCTACGTCATAACGAATTTCTATAGTTTGCGCATGCATCCAGAAATAAGAAAAGCTTAGTTCCTCCCCTTTTTTTGAAATCACAGCTTCTAGAAGGTTTACATGATTTCTTAAAAAACAAGAGTTTTTAGAAAATGTGATTTATTTCATCAATGGAATCAACAAACTATGCACATTCTACGTAATAACGACTTTCTATTGTTTGCGAATGCGTCCGGAAATAAGAAAAGCTTACTTCCCCCCATTTTTTAAAATCACAGCTTCTAGAAGGTTTACATGATTTCTTAAAAAACACGAGTTTTTAGAAAATGTGGTTTATTTCATAAATGGAATCAACAAAGTATGCACATTCTATAACATATCGACTTTGTATAGTTTACCCATGCGCAAACTATGCACATTCTACGTCATAACGACTTTCTTTAGTTCGCGCATGTGTCCGAAAATAAGAAAAGCTTACTTCCCCTAGTTTTTTAAAATCACAGCTTCTAGAAGGTTTACATGATTTCTTAAAAAACACAAGTTTTTAGAAAATGTGATTTATTTCATAAATGGAATCAACAAAGTATGCACATTCTAAGACATAACAACTTTCTATAGTTTGCGCATGCGTCCGGAAATATGAAAAGCTTACTTCCGCCAGTTTTTTAAAATCAAAGCTTCTAGAAGGTTTACATGATATCTTAAAAAACACGAGTTTTTAGAAAATGTGATTTATTTCATCAGTGGAATCAACAAACTATGCACATTCTACGTAATAACAACTTTCTATAGTTTGTGAATGCGTCCGGAGATAAGAAAAGCTTACTTCCCCTCGGTTTTTAAAATCACAGCTTCTAGAAGGTTTACATGATTTCTTAAAAAACACGAGTTTTTAGAAAATGTCATTTATTTCATAAATGGAATCAAAAAAGTATGAACATTCTATCTCATAACGAATTTGTATAGTTTGCGCATGCGCACGCTATGCACATTCTATCTAATAACGACTTTCTATAGTTTTCGCATGCGTCCGGAAATAAGAAAAGCTTACTTCCCCCCTTTTTTTAAATTCACAGCTTCTAGAAGGTTTACATGATTTCTTAACAAACATGAGTTTTTAGAAAATGTCATTTATTTCATAAATGGAATCAACAAAGTATGCACATTCTATGTCATAACGACTTTATAAAGTTTGCGCATGCATCCGGAAATAAGAAAAGCCTACTTCCGCCAGTTTTTTAAAATCACAGCTTCTAGAAGGTTTACATGATTTCTTAAAAAACACGAGTTTTTAGAAAATGTCATTTATTTCATAAATGGAATAAAAAAAGTATGAACATTCTATCTCATAACGAATTTGTATAGTTTGCGCATGCGCACACTATGCACATTCTATGTAATAACGACTTTCTATAGTTTGCGCATGCGTCTGGAAATAAGAAAACCTTACTTCCCCCCTTTTTTTAAATTCACAGCTTCTAAAAGGTTTACATGATTTCTTAACAAACACAATTTTTTAGAAAATGTCATTTATTTCATAAATGGAATCAACAAAGTATTGACATTCTATGTCATAACGACTTTCCAAAGTTTGCGCATGCGTCCGGAAATAAGAAAAGCTTACTTCCGCCAGTTTTTTAAAATCACAGCTTCTAGAAGATTTACATGATTTCTTAAAAAACACGAGTTTTTAGAAAATATGATTTATTTCATAAATGGAATCAACAAAGTATGCACATTATACGTCATAACGACTTTCTAAAGTTTGCGCATGCGTCCGGAAATAAGAACAGCTTACTTCCTCCATTTCTTTAAAATCACAGCTTCTAGAAGGTTTACATGATTTCTTAAAAAACACGAGTTTTTAGAAAATGTGATTTATTTCATAAATGGAATCAACAAAGTATGCACATTCTAACTCATAACGACTTTCTACAGTTTGCGCATGCGTCTGGAAATAAGAAAAGCTTACTTCCCCCATTTTTTAAAATCACAGCTTCTAGAAGGTTTACATGATTTCTTAAAAAACACGAGTTTTTAGAAAATGTCATTTATTTCTTCAATGGAATCAACAAACTATGCATATTCTACGTAATAATGACTTTCTAAAGTTTGCGAATGCGTCCGGAAATAAGAAAAGCTTACTTCCCCCCGTTTTTTAAAATCATAGCTTCTGGAAGGTTTACATGATTTCTTAAAAAAACGAGTTTTTAGAATATGTGATTTATTTCATAAATGGAATCAATAAACTATGCACATTCTACGTAATAACAACTTTCTATAGTTTGCGCATGCGTCCGGAAATAAGAAAAGCTTATTTCCCCCTGTTTTTTAAAATCACAGCTTCTAGAAGGTTTACATGATTTCTTAAAAAACTCCAGTTTTTAGAAAATGTCATTTATTTCATAAATGGAATCAAGAAAGTATGAACATTCGATGTCATAATGACTTTGTATAGTTTGCACATGCGCAAACTATGCACGTTCTATGTAATAACGACTTTCTATAGTTTGCGCATGCATCCGCAAATAAGAAAAGCTTGTTAAATTTTCAGAATTTACTTCAATCTGATCTAGGATCTTAGCTGAGAGAACAACATGTACAGCATATCTACAGCATATCAATCATGGAGACAATAATGCAAGCACACAAGAGACACAAAGATTTACTTGGGGAAAACCATAAAGGTGAAAAACCCCAATAACTTCCTCAGAGATAGATAGAGCAATGATACAACCAACCAATAGAGATAGCCATAACCTAGCAGCAATCCTCCTCCTCCATAAGTGCGCCTCTCCTCCTTGAGAGCATGTGTAAGAAGTGAGTGTGTAAATAGAGTGCCTCCCGCACTCTATTTATACTTGACTTGACTTGCCTTTTTACCTAGCTCATGTAGGCTCGAACTTAACCACATAACATAATGCTGAGTGGGCCGACCCCCAATAGGGTGGTCTAATAACCCTTTGACCCACATGGCCAACCCCCAATCGGGTGGTCTAATAACCCTTTGACCCACATGACTTATACAGGGCCGACCCCAAATAAGGTGGTCTAATAACCCATCAAGTATAAGTTATGACACTTACAATATAAATGACGACATTTCCTTATAGAGGAATAATACCATCTCTATAGGAATACAATATACATATATGTGAAATACATTCCGAAGTTACATATACATCAAAAAAGCTTACTTTCCCCCTTTTTTTAAATTCACAGCTTCTAGAAGGCTTACATGATTTCATAAAAAACACGAGTTTTTAGAAAATTTGATTTATTTCATAAATGGAATCAACAAATTATGCACATTCTACATCATAACGACTTTCTATAGTTTGCGCACGCGTCCGGAAATAAGAAAAGCTTACTTCCCCTCGTTTTTTAAAATCACAACTTCTAGAAGGTTTACATGATTTCTTAAAAAACACGAGTTTTTAGAAAATGTCATTTATTTCATAAATGCAATCAACAAAGTATGAAAATTCGATGTCATAACGACTTTGTATAGTTTGCGCATGCGCAAACTATGCACATTCTATGTAATAACGACTTTCTATAGTTTGCGCATGCGTCCGGAAATAAGAAAAGCTTACTTCCCGCCTTTTTTTAAATTCACAGCTTCTAGAAGGTTTAGATGATTTCTTAAAAAACATGAGTTTTTAGAAAATGTGAATTATTTCATAAATGGAATCAACAAAGTATGCACATTCTATGTCATAACGACTTTCTATTGTTTGCGCATGCGTCCGGAAATAAGAAAAGCTTACTTTCCCCCGTTTTTTAAAATCACAGCTTCTAGAAGGTTTACATGATTTCTTAAAAAAATTGAGTTTTTAGAAAATGTGATTTATTTCATAAAAGGAATGAACAAAGTATGCACATTCTACGTCATAACGACTTTCTACAGTTTACGCATGCGTATGGAAATAAGAAAAGCTTACTTCTCCCCGTTTTTTAAAATCACAGCTTCTAGAAGGTTTACATGATTTCTTAAGAAACACGAGTTTTTAGAAAATGTCATTTCTTTCATAAATGGAATCAACATAGTATGCACATTCTATGTCATAATGACTTTCTATAGTTTTCGCATGCGCCAACTATGCCCATTCTACGTAATAACGACTTTCTATAGTTTGTGCATGCATCCGGAAATAAGAAAAGCTTACTTCAGCGAGTTTTTTAAAATCACAGCTTCTAGAAGGTTTACATGATTTCTTAAAAAACAGCTGTTTTTATAAAATGTCATTTATTTCATAAATCGAATCAACAAATTATGCACATTCTACGTCATAACGACTTTCTATAGTTTGCGCATGCGTCCGGAAATAAGAAAAGCTTACTTCCCCCCGCCTTTTAAAATCACAGCTTCTAGAAGGTTTACATGATTTCTTAAAAAAAATGAGTTTTTAGAAAATGTGATTTATTTCATAAAAGGAATCAACAAAGTATGCACATTCTACGTCATAACGAATTTCTATAGTTTGCGCATGAGTATGGAAATAAGAAAAGCTTACTTCCCCCGTTTTTTAAAATCACAGCTTCTAGAAGGTTTACATGATTTCTTAAAAAACACAAGTTTTTAGAAAATGTCATTTATTTCATAAATCGAATCAACAAAGTATGCACATTCTACGTCATAACGACTTTCTATAGTTTGCGTATGCGTCTGGAAATAAGAAAAGCTTACTTCTCCCCGTTTTTTAAAATCACAGCTTCTAGAAGGTTTACATGATTTCTTAAAAAAAATGAGTTTTTAGAAAATGTTATTTATTTCATAAAAGGAATCAACAAAGTCTGCACATTCTACGTCATAACGACTTTCTAAATTTTGCGCATGCGTATGGGAATAAGAAAAGCTTACTTCGCCTCGTTTTTTAAAATCACAGCTTCTAGAAGGTTTACATGATTTCTTAAAAAACACGAGTTTTCAGAAAATTTGATTTATTTCATAAATGGAATTATCAAAGTATGCACATTCTATGTCATAACGACTTTGTATAGTTTACGTATGCGCAAACTATGCACATTCTATGTAATAATGAGTTTCTATAGTTTGCGAATGCGTCCGGAAATAAGAAAAGCTTACTTCCCCCCGTTTTTTAAAACCACAGCTTCTAGAAGGTTTACATGATTTCTTAAAAAAAAAGAGTTTTTAGAAAATTTCATTTATTTCAAAAAAGGAATCAAAAAAGTATGCACATTCTATGTCATAACGACTTTCTATAGTTTGCGCATGCGTATGGAAATAAGAAAAGCTTACTCCCCCCCGTTTTTTAAAATCACAGCTTCTAGAAGGTTTACATCATTTCTTAAGAAACACGAGTTTTTAGAAAATGTCATTTTGTTTATTAAATGGAATCAACAAAGTATGCACATTCTACATAATGACGACTTTCTATAGTTTGCGCATGCGTATGGAAATAAGAAAAGCTTACTCCCCCCGTTTTTTAAAATCACAGCTTCTAGAAGGTTTACATGATTTCTTAACAAACACGAGTTTTTAGAAAATGTCATTTATTTCATAAATGGAATCAACAAAGTATGCAAATTCTATGTCATAACTACTTTCTATACTTTGCGCATGTGCAAACTATGCACATTCTACATACTAACGATTTTCTATAGTTTGCGTATGCGTCCGGAAATAAGAAAAGCTTACTTCACCCCGTTTTTTAAAATCACAACTTCCAGAAGGTTTACATGATTTCTTAAAAAACACGAGTTTTTAGAAAATGTGATTTATTTCATAAATGGAATCAACAAAGTATGCACATTCTATGCCATAATGACTTTGTCTGGTTTGTGCATGCGCAAACTACGCACATTAAACGTAATAACGACTTTCTATTGTTTCCGCATGCGTTTGGAAATAAGAAAAGCTTACTTCCGCGAGTTTTTTAAAATCACAGCTTCTAGAAGGTTTACATGATTTCTTAAAAAACACGAGTTTTTAGAAAATGTGATTTATTTCATAAATGGAACCAACAAACTATGCACATTCTACGTCATAACGAATTTATATAGTTTACGCATGCTTCCGGAAATAAGAAAAGCTTACTTCCTCCCGTTTTTTTGAAATCACAGCTTCTAGAAGGTTTACATGATTTCTTAAAAAACAAGAGTTTTTAGAAAATGTGATTTATTTCATCAATGGAATCAACAAACTATGCACATTCTATGTAATAACGACTTTCTATTGTTTGCGAATGCGTCCGGAAATAAGAAAAGCTTACTTCCCCCCATTTTTTAAAATCACAGCTTCTAGAAGGTTTACATGATTTCTTAAAAACACGAGTTTTTAGAAAATGTGGTTTATTTCATAAATGGAATCAACAAAGTATGCACATTCTATAACATAACGACTTTGTATAGTTTACCCATGCGCAAACTATGCACATTCTACGTCATAACGACTTTCTTTAGTTCGCGCATGCGTCCGAAAATAAAAAAAGCTTACTTCCCCTAGTTTTTTAAAATCACAGCTTCTAGAAGGTTTACATGATTTCTTAAAAAACACAAGTTTTTAGAAAATGTGATTTATTTCATAAATGGAATCAACAAAGTATGCACATTCTAAGTCATAACAACTTTCTATAGTTTGCGCAAGCGTCCGGAAATAAGAAAAGCTTACTTCCGCCAGTTTTTTAAAATCACAGCTTCTAGAAGGTTTACATGATATCTTAAAAAACACGAGTTTTTAGAAAATGTGATTTATTTCATCAGTGGAATCAACAAACTATGCACATTCTACGTAATAACAACTTTCTATAGTTTGTGAATGCGTCCGGAGATAAGAAAAGCTTACTTCCCCCCGGTTTTTAAAATCACAGCTTCTAGAAGGTTTACATGATTTCTTAAAAAACATGAGTTTTTAGAAAATGTCATTTATTTCATAAATGGAATCAAAAAAGTATGAACATTCTATCTCATAACGAATTTGTATAGTTTACGCATGCGCACGCTATGCACATTCTATGTAATAACGACTTTCTATAGTTTTCGCATGCGTCCGGAAATAAGAAAAGCTTACTTCCCCCCTTTTTTTAAATTCACAGCTTCTAGAAGGTTTACATGATTTCTTAACAAACATGAGTTTTTAGAAAATGTCATTTATTTCATAAATGGAATCAACAAAGTATGCACATTCTATGTCATAACGACTTTATAAACTTTGCGCATGCGTCCGGAAATAAGAAAAGCTTACTTCCGCTAGTTTTTTAAAATCACAGCTTCTAGAAGGTTTACATGATTTCTTAAAAAACACGAGTTTTTAGAAAATGTCATTTATTTCATAAATGGAATAAAAAAAGTATGAACATTCTATCTCATAACGAATTTGTATAGTTTGCGCATGCGCACACTATGCACATTCTATGTAATAACGACTTTCTATAGTTTGCGCATGCGTCTGGAAATAAGAAAACCTTACTTCCCCCCTTTTTTTAAATTCACAGCTTCTAAAAGGTTTACATGATTTCTTAACAAACACAAGTTTTTAGAAAATGTCATTTATTTCATAAATGGAATCAACAAAGTATGCACATTCTATGTCATAACGACTTTCCAAAGTTTGCGCATGCGTCCGGAAATAAGAAAAGCTTACTTCCGCCAGTTTTTTAAAATCACAGCTTCTAGAAGATTTACATGATTTCTTAAAAAACACGAGTTTTTAGAAAATATGATTTATTTCATAAATGGAATCAACAAAGTATGCACATTATACGTCATAACGACTTTCTAAAGTTTGCGAATGCGTCCGGAAATAAGAACAGCTTACTTCCTCCATTTCTTTAAAATCACAGCTTCTAGAAGGTTTACATGATTTCTTAAAAAACACGAGTTTTTAGAAAATGCGATTTATTTCATAAATGGATTCAACAAAGTATGCACATTCTAACTCATAACGACTTTCTACAGTTTGCGCATGCGTCTGGAAATAAGAAAAGCTTACTTCCCCCCGTTTTTTAAAATCATAGCTTCTACAAGGTTTACATGATTTCTTAAAAAACACGAGTTTTTAGAAAATGTCATTTATTTCATCAATGGAATCAACAAACTATGCATATTCTACGTAATAATGACTTTCTATAGTTTGCGAATGCGTCCGGAAATAAGAAAAGCTTACTTCCCCCGTTTTTTAAAACCACAGCTTCTGGAAGGTTTACATGATTTCTTAAAAACACGAGTTTTTAGAAAATGTGATTTATTTCATAAATGGAATCAATAAATTATGCACATTCTACGTAATAACAACTTTCTATAGTTTGCGCATGCGTCCGGAAATAAGAAGAGCTTATTTCCTCCTGTTTTTTAAAATCACAGCTTCTAGAAGGTTTACATGATTTCTTAAAAAACACGAGTTTTCAGAAAATTTGATTTATTTCATAAATGGAATTATCAAAGTATGCACATTCTATGTCATAACGACTTTGTATAGTTTACGTATGCGCAAACTATGCACATTCTACGTAATAATGAGTTGCTATAGTTTGCGAATGCGTCCGGAAATAAGAAAAGCTTACTTCCCCCCGTTTTTTAAAACCACAGCTTCTAGAAGGTTTACATGATTTCTTAAAAAAAAAGAGTTTTTAGAAAATTTCATTTATTTCAAAAAAGGAATCAACAAAGTATGCACATTCTATGTCATAACGACTTTCTATAGTTTGCGCATGCGTATGGAAATAAGAAAAGCTTACTCCCCCCCGTTTTTTAAAATCACAGCTTCTAGAAGGTTTACATCATTTCTTAAAAAACACGAGTTTTTAGAAAATGTCATTTTGTTTATTAAATGGAATCAACAAAGTATGCACATTCTACATAATGACGACTTTCTATAGTTTGCGCATGCGTATGGAAATAAGAAAAGCTTACTCCCCCCGTTTTTTAAAATCACAGTTTCTAGAAGGTTTACATGATTTCTTAACAAACACGAGTTTTTAGAAAATGTCATTTATTTCATAAATGAAATCAACAAAGTATGCAAATTCTATGTCATAACTACTTTCTATACTTTGCGCATGTGCAAACTATGCACATTCTACATACTAACGATTTTCTATAGTTTGCGTATGCGTCCGGAAATAAGAAAAGCTTACTTCACCCCGTTTTTTAAAATCACAACTTCCAGAAGGTTTACATGATTTCTTAAAAAACACGAGTTTTTAGAAAATGTGATTTATTTCATAAATGGAATCAACAAAGTATGCACATTCTATGCCATAATGACTTTGTCTGGTTTGTGCATGCGCAAACTACGCACATTATACGTAATAACGACTTTCTATTGTTTCCGCATGCGTTTGGAAATAAGAAAAGCTTACTTCCGAGAGTTTTTTAAAATCAGAGCTTCTAGAAGGTTTACATGATTTCTTAAAAAACACGAGTTTTTAGAAAATGTGATTTATTTCATAAATGGAATGAACAAAGTATGCACATTCTACGTCATAACGAATTTATATAGTTTACGCATGCTTCCGGAAATAAGAAAAGCTTACTTCCTCCCGTTTTTTTGAAATCACAGCTTCTAGAAGGTTTACATGATTTCTTAAAAAACAAGAGTTTTTAGAAAATGTGATTTATTTCATCAATGGAATCAACAAACTATGCACATTCTACGTAATAACGACTTTCTATTGTTTGCGAATGCGTCCGGAAATAAGAAAAGCTTACTTCCCCCCATTTTTTAAAATCACAGCTTCTAGAAGGTTTACATGATTTCTTAAAAACACGAGTTTTTAGAAAATGTGGTTTATTTCATAAATGGAATCAACAAAGTATGCACATTCTATAACATAACGACTTTGTATAGTTTACCCATGCGCAAACTATGCACATTCTACGTCATAACGACTTTCTTTAGTTCGCGCATGCGTCCGAAAATAAGAAAAGCTTACTTCCCCTAGTTTTTTAAAATCACAGCTTCTAGAAGGTTTACATGATTTCTTAAAAAACACAAGTTTTTAGAAAATGTGATTTATTTAATAAATGGAATCAACAAAGTATGCACATTCTAAGTCATAACAACTTTCTATAGTTTGCGCAAGCGTCCGGAAATAAGAAAAGCTTACTTCCGCCAGTTTTTTAAAATCACAGCTTCTAGAAGGTTTACATGATATCTTAAAAAACACGAGTTTTTAGAAAATGTGATTTATTTCATCAGTGGAATCAACAAACTATGCACATTCTACGTAATAACAACTTTCTATAGTTTGTGAATGCGTCTGGAGATAAGAAAAGCTTACTTCCCCCCGGTTTTTAAAATCACAGCTTCTAGAAGGTTTACATGATTTCTTAAAAAACATGAGTTTTTAGAAAATGTCATTTATTTCATAAATGGAATAAAAAAAGTATGAACATTCTATCTCATAACGAATTTGTATAGTTTACGCATGCGCACGCTATGCACATTCTATGTAATAACGACTTTCTATAGTTTTCGCATGCGTCCGGAAATAAGAAAAGCTTACTTCCCCCCTTTTTTTAAATTCACAGCTTCTAGAAGGTTTACATGATTTCTTAACAAACATGAGTTTTTAGAAAATGTCATTTATTTCATAAATGGAATCAACAAAGTATGCACATTCTATGTCATAACGACTTTATAAACTTTGCGCATGCGTCCGGAAATAAGAAAAGCTTACTTCCGCCAGTTTTTTAAAATCACAGCTTCTAGAAGGTTTACATGATTTCTTAAAAAACACGAGTTTTTAGAAAATGTCATTTATTTCATAAATGGAATAAAAAAAGTATGAACATTCTATCTCATAACGAATTTGTATAGTTTGCGCATGCGCACACTATGCACATTCTATGTAATAACGACTTTCTATAGTTTGCGCATGCGTCTGGAAATAAGAAAACCTTACTTCCCCCCTTTTTCTAAATTCACAGCTTCTAAAAGGTTTACATGATTTCTTAACAAACACAAGTTTTTAGAAAATGTCATTTATTTCATAAATGGAATCAACAAAGTATGCACATTCTATGTCATAACGACTTTCCAAAGTTTGCGCATGCGTCCGGAAATAAGAAAAGCTTACTTCCGCCAGTTTTTTAAAATCACAGCTTCTAGAAGATTTACATGATTTCTTAAAAAACACGAGATTTTAGAAAATATGATTTATTTCATAAATGATATCAACAAAGTATGCACATTATACGTCATAACGACTTTCTAAAGTTTGCGAATGCGTCCGGAAATAAGAACAGCTTACTTCCTCCATTTCTTTAAAATCACAGCTTCTAGAAGGTTTACATGATTTCTTAAAAAACACGAGTTTTTAGAAAATGTGATTTATTTCATAAATGGAATCAACAAAGTATGCACATTCTAACTCATAACAACTTTCTACAGTTTGCGCATGCGTCTGGAAATAAGAAAAGCTTACTTCCCCCCGTTTTTTAAAATCATAGCTTCTAGAAGGTTTACATGATTTCTTAAAAAACACGAGTTTTTAGAAAATGTCATTTATTTCATCAATGGAATCAACAAACTATGCATATTCTACGTAATAATGACTTTCTATAGTTTGCGAATGCGTCCGGAAATAAGAAAAGCTTACTTCCCCCATTTTTTAAAATCACAGCTTCTGGAAGGTTTACATGATTTCTTAAAAACACGAGTTTTTAGAAAATGTGATTTATTTCATAAATGGAATCAATAAACTATGCACATTCTACGTAATAACAACTTTCTATAGTTTGCGCATGCGTCCGGAAATAAGAAAAGCTTATTTCCTCCTGTTTTTTAAAATCACAGCTTCTAGAAGGTTTACATGATTTCTTAAAAAACACGAGTTTTTAGAAAATGTCATTTATTTCATAAATGGAATCAACAATGTATGAACATTCGATGTCATAATGAATTTGTATAGTTTGCGCATGCGCAAACTATGCACGTTCTATGTAATAACGACTTTCTATAGTTTGCGCATGCATCCAGAAATAAGAAAAACTTACTTTCCCCCTTTTTTTAAATTCACAGCTTCTAGATGGCTTACATGATTTCTTAAAAAACACGAGTTTTTAGAAAATTTGATTTATTTCATAAATGGAATCAACAAATTATGCACATTCTACGTCATAACGACTTTCTATAGTTTGCGCATGCGTCCGGAAATAGGAAAAGCTTACTTCCCCTCGTTTTTTTAAAATCACAACTTCTAGAAGGTTTACATGATTTCTTAAAAAACACGAGTTTTTAGAAAATGTCATTTATTTCATAAATGCAATCAACAAAGTATGAAAATTCGATGTCATAACGACTTTGTATAGTTTGCGCATGCGCAAACTATGCACATTCTATGTAATAACGACTTTCTATAGTTTGCGCATGCGTCCGGAAATAAGAAAAGCTTACTTCCCGCCTTTTTTAAATTCACAGCTTCTAGAAGGTTTAGATGATTTCTTAAAAAACATGAGTTTTTAGAAAATGTGAATTATTTCATAAATGGAATCAACAAAGTATGCACATTCTATGTCATAACGACTTTCTATTGTTTGTGCATGCGTTCGGAAATAAGAAAAGCTTACCTTCCCCTGTTTTTTAAAATCACAGCTCCTAGAAGGTTTACATGACTTCTTAAAAAAATTGAGTTTTTAGAAAATGTGATTTATTTCATAAAAGGAATCAACAAAGTATGCACATTCTACGTCATAACGACTTTCTACAGTTTGCGCATGCGTATGGAAATAAGAAAAGCTTACTTCTCCCCGTTTTTTAAAATCACAGCTTCTAGAAGGTTTACATGATTTCTTAACAAACACGAGTTTTTAGAAAATGTCATTTCTTTCATAAATGGAATCAACAAAGTATGCACATTCTATGTCATAATGACTTTCTATAGTTTTCGCATGTGCAAACTATGCACATTCTACGTAATAATGACTTTCTATAGTCTGTGCATGCATCCGGAAATAAGAAAAGCTTACTTCAGCCAGTTTTTTAAAATCACAGCTTCTAGAAGGTTTACATGATTTCTTAAAAAACACCTGTTTTTAGAAAATGTCATTTATTTCATAAATCGAATCAACAAATTATGCACATTCTACGTCATAACGACTTTCTATAGTTTGCGCATGAGTCCGGAAATAAGAAAAGCTTACCTCCCCCCGTTTTTTAAAATCACAGCTTCTAGAAGGTTTGCATGATTTCTTAAAAAACACGAGTTTTTAGAAAATGTGATTTATTTCCTAAATGGAATCAACAAAGTATCCACATTCTAAGTCATAATGACTTTCTATAGTTTGCGCATGGAACTGGAAATAAGAAAAGCTTACTTCCCCCCATTTTTTAAAATCACAGCTGCTACAAGGTTTACATGATTTCTTAAAAAACACTAGTTTTTAGAAAATGTGATTTATTTCATCACTGGAATCAACAAACTATGCACATTCTACGTAATAACGATATTCTATAGTTTGCGAATGCATCCGGAAATAAGAAAAGCTTAGTTCCCCCCATTTTTTAAAACCACAGCTTCTAGAAGGTTTACATGATTTCTTAAAAAACACGAGTTTTTAGAAAATGTCTTTTATTTCATAATTGGAATAAAAAAAGTATGAACATTCTATGTCATAACGACTTTGTATAGTTTGTGCATGCGCAAACTATGCACATTCTATGTAATAACGAATTTCTATAGTTTGTGCATGCGTATGGAAATAAGAAAAGCTTACTTCCCCCCTTTTCTTAGATTCACAGCTTCTAGAAGGTTTACATGATTTCTTAAAAAACACGAGTTTTTAGAAAATGTGATTTATTTCATAAATGGAATCAATAAAGTATGCGCATTCTACGTCATAACGACTTTCTATAGTTTGTGCATGCGTCCGGAAATAATAAAAGCTTACTTCCCCCCGTCTTTTAAAATCACAGCTTCTAGAAGGTTTACATGATTGCTTAAAAAAAATGAGTTTTTAGAAAATGTGATTTATTTCATAAAAGGAATCAACAAAGTATGCACATTCTACATCATAACGAATTTCTATAGTTTGCGCATGCGTATGGAAATAAGAAAAGCTTACTTGCCCCCGTTTTTTAAAATCACATTTTCTAGAAGGTTTACATGATTTCTTAAAAAACACGAGCTTTTAGAAAATGTGATTTATTTCATAAATGGAATCAACAAAGTATGCACATTCTAACTCATAATGACTTTCTACAGTTTGCGCATGCGTCTGGAAATAAGAAAAGCTTACTTCCCCCCGTTTTTTAAAATCACAGCTTCTAGAAGGTTTACATGATTTCTTAAAAAACACGAGTTTTTAGAAAATGTCATTTATTTCATCAATGGAATCAACAAACTATGCACATTCTACGTAATAACGACTTTCTATAGTTTGCGAATGCGTCCGGAAATAAGAAGAGCTTACTTCCCCCCGCTTTTTAAAATCACAGCTTCTGGAAGGTTTACATGATTTCTTAAAAAACATGAATTTTTAGAAAATGTGATTTATTTCATAAATGGAATCAATAAACTATGCACATTCTACGTAGTAACGACTTTCTATAGTTTGCGTATGCGTCCAGAAATAAGAAAAGCTTACTTCACCCCGTTTTTTAAAATCACAACTTCCAGAAGGTTTACATGATTTCTTAAAAAACACGAGTTTTTAGAAAATGTGATTTATTTCATAAATGGAATCAACAAAGTATGCACATTCTATGCCATAATGACTTTGTATGGTTTGTGCATGCGGAAACTATGCACACTATACGTAATAACGACTTTCTATAGTTTCCGCATGCGTCCGGAAATAAGAAAAGCTTACTTCCACGAGTTTTTTAAAATCACAGCTTCTAGAAGGTTTACATGATTTCTTAAAAAACACGAGTTTTTAGAAAATGTGATTTATTTCATAAATGGAATCAACAAAGTATGCACATTCTACGTCATATCGACTTTCTATAGTTTGTGCATGCATCCAGAAATAAGAAAAGCTTACTCCCCCCCGTTTTTTAAAATCACAGCTTCTAGAAGGTTTACATTATTTCTTAAAAAACACGAGTTTTTAGAAAATGTGATTTATTTCATCAATGGAATCAACAAACTATGCACATTCTACGTAATAACGACTTTCTATTGTTTGCGAATGCGTCCGGAAATAAGAAAAGCTTACTTCCTGTTAAGGTTTAATATGCTAAGACATAAAATAGCAGCATTACATTCCATTTAACAATAATAGCATATACAGGATCACTGAAGAAACAACAAGCACAGCATAAACACAAGAGACAGAGATTTATCCTGGGAAACCCTCATGGGGTAGAAAACCCAGCAAAGCTTCCTCAATATAGATGACCAGCAATATACAAAGATGAAACCCTGAGACATGATCTCCTCCTCCACAATAGCAGACCTCTCCTCCACAAGTGCGCTATCCTCAAGTGAGTGTGTGTGTCAAATGAGGAACACACCTCCTCTATTTATACACTACACTGACATGTATTTTACACAGGTACACGTAGGCTCGTATTTAACCAATGGGTTAAATACCCCACTACAACTGACTGGGCCGACCCCTCTAGGGTGGTCTAATAACCCTTTGACCCACATAACACATACAGGGCCGACCCCCACTAGGGAATTCTAATAACCCGAGTTACCACATTCCGACAGAGGAATAAACATCTCCGGATATACAATAAGATCTTCACAGAGGAATGAAACATCTCTGGAATAATAAAGTACAAATATAATATTCTTTGAAGTTACAATATCTCAACACTCCCCCTTAACGAGAAGGATATTATAACAACATCTGCACGAGCAAGGAGTCATCAACATCATACATGATACATCTATAAATCATTGGAAGCTTTCTCAACATCATCAGTAACTCAAGCAGTTACTGGAACATCTTCAATACTGGAACATCGACATTTTCAGTATTGAGTCTTTATCTTCTGTAGCACTTGAACAGCTACAACAATATCATCATCTGGATCCTCACGATTATCGTCATTACACGATCATCAGCATCGTCATCACATGATCATCAGCATCATCATCACACGATCATCAGCATCGTCATCACACGATCATCAGCATCGTCATCACATGATCATTAGCATTGTCATCTCACGATCATCAGCATCGTCATCTCACGACCGTCAACATCGTCATCTCACGATCGTCAGCATCGTCATCGCACGATCATCAGCATCGTCATCACACGATCATCAGCATTGTCATCACACAATCATCAGCATCGTCATCAATACAGGTATCCATAACAATACAAGTATCCACATCATTAGTACAAGTATTCATGCCAATACAAGTATACATATCATCAATACAAGTATCCATACTGATACAAGTAACCATATCATCAATACAAGTATCCATACCGATACAAGTAACCACATCATCAATACAAGTATCCTACCGATACAAGTAACCACATCATCAATACAAATATCCATACCGATACAAGTAACCACATCATCAATACAAGTATCCTACCGATACAAGTAACCACATCATCAATACAAGTATCCTACCGATACAAGTAACCACATCATCAATACAAGTATCCTACCGATACAAGTAACCACATCATCAATACAAGTATCCTATCGATACAAGTAACCACATCATAAAAAAAAAATCACTTTCTCGGATACCATTCATCTACGGATCAATTCAGGGACCAAAGTCCGAGGATGATACAATCCCCACTTCTCGGAGACCACACGTCTACGGATCAATTCAGGGACCGAAGTCCAGGGATGATACAATCCCCACTTCTCGGAGACCACACGTCTACGGATCAATTCAGGGACCGAAGTCCGGGGATGATACAATCCCCACTTTTCGGAGACCACACGTCTACGGATCAATTCAGGGACCGGAGTCCGGGGATGATACAATCCCCACTTTTCGGAGACCACACGTCTATGGATCAATTCAGGGACCGAAGTCCAGGGATGATACAATCCCCACTTCTCGGAGACCACACGTCTATGGATCAATTCAGGGACCAAAGTCCGGGGATGATACAATCCCCACTTATCGGAGACCACATGTCTACGGATCAATTCAGGGACCGAGGTCCGAGGATGATACAATCCCCACTTCTCGGAGACCACACGTCTACGGATCAATTCAGGGACCGAAGTCCTGGGATGATACAATCCCCACTTCTCGGAGACCACACGTCTACGACTCTCTTTAGGACTGAAAGTCCAGAGATGATCCAATCCCCTCAACTGTCCACTAAGGACTTCATTCTCGGAGACCTCACATCTACGGCTCTCTTTAGGACTGAAAGTCCAGGGATGATCCAATCCCCTCAACTGTCCACTAAGGACTTCATTCTTGGAGACCTCACGTCTACGGCTCTCTTTAGGACTGAAAGTCCAGGGATGATCCAATCCCCTCAACTGTCCACTAAGGACTTCATTCTCGGAGACCTCACGTCTACAGCTCTCTTTAGGAATGAAAGTCCAGGGATGATCCAATCCCCTCAACTGTCCACTAAGGACTTCATTCTCGGAGACCTCACGTCTACGGCTCTCTTTAGGACTGAAAGTCCAGGGATGATCCAATCCCCTCAACTATCCACTAAGGACTTCATTCTCGGAGACCTCACGTCTACGGCTCTCTTTAGGACTGAAAGTCCAGGGATGATCCAATCCCCTCAACTGTCCACTAAGGACTTCATTCTCGGAGACCTCACATCTACGGCTCTCTTTAGGACTGAAAGTCCAGGGATGATCCAATCCCCACCTATCCACTAAGGAATTCATTTTCGGAGACCATACGTCTACGGATCAATTTAGGGACCAAGGTCCAGGGATGATACAATCCCTATCTGTCCACTAAGGACTTCATTTTCGGAGACCATACGTCTACGGATCAATTCAGGAACTGAAGTCCATGGATGATACAATCCCTCTTCTTTCTCGGAGACACCTGTCTACGGCTCACTTTAGAACAAGTGTTCAAGGATGATACAATCCTCACATGTATTCTCATCAATACAAGTACAAGTATCCTCAACCATACAAGTACATTAATCAATACATGTATCATCAAAAGTATGTATTCTTACCAATACATCTTATCATCAAAAGCATGTATTCTCACCAATACATCTATCATCAAAAGCATGTATTCTCATCAATACATCTCACGTCAAAAGCATGTATAAGTAAAACTAAGTATTCTAAGTATAAGAGTCCTAAATCTAAATATTTCTAAGTATCTAGGTGTAGAGAACATGTTACCTCAACATCGACCTTGTTGTTCGATGAGACAATCTCATCAGTAGTGACTATACTACTCCCCCTTTCGAGGAGGGTCCTTTTGAACTACACCAAGCTTGTCTTGGAAGTATTCAAATTTCACTCGAGACAGAGGTTTGGTTAGTATGTTGGCAACTTCTTCACTTGAGGTAAAGGTTTGGTTAGTACAACGGTAACCTGTTACAAATTCAAACTTTATAGTTCCTTTCTGCGTCATATCTTGTTAGTTCCCTATGTTCTTTGACTTATCATGGAACACTAGATTCTATGTCATCTTGATACAACTCTAATTATCACATAGGATCTCAGTTGGTTCTATCTCTAAGTCAAACAATCCTGAAGCCAAACTTCTTCACAATTAGCAGAGCAAGCAGCCATATATTCCGCTTGTGCTGAGAGCCACACTAGACTGCTTCCAGCTAAACCACGATATCATGACTAATCCCAAACAATAACATCCTCTCGATGTGTTCTTCCTGTCTGATACACTTCCTGCCCAATCAGAATCTGAATAACCATCTGAAGTCATGATCTTCAAGATAGCATAGGTCAAATTCTATCGTGTCCTTTATGTGCCTCATCACATGCTTTGCAACTATCAGGTGAACACATCTAGTTTCCACTAGATACTCACTCAAGGTGTTCACAACAAAGCATATATCTAATCTAGTATATGTTAGATACATCAATGACCCAATAATTTGACTGTACAGAGTTATATCCACTAACTCTGATGAGTCATCCCCTAACAGCTTCAAGTTGGAATCCATAAGAGTGGCCATTCCAACACCTCAAGTCCTTTTAATATTTCACGGCATGCTTTCTCTGGTTGAGAAAGATTCCTTCTGAGACTTTCCATACTTTTAGACCTAGAAAGTAATGCATCAATCTGAGATCTTTCAATTTCATTTCTACAGCCATCTATCTGTGCCATCTCTCATCAGATGGGTCTACTGATATGAGCCTCAACATCATTCGAACTCTGTGGTGAGTTCCTTCTTGCATCCATGTCATATGTGTATAGAAACCATATTCAACCTTGTAGCAAAGGTTGAGATCCACATCGCCCATGGTGATCATTAAGCTCATCAATTGATTATCGATCCTGGGTACCCATACAGGACCTGAATCGCACTTCTTCTTTAATTACACCATTAAGAGAATGGTTTTATCTATCCACTTAGAACAAACATCTCATCATGATTCTCTTCCTCTTTTCTAAGAGAATCTTCTAGCCACAAGCCTTCTATAGTGTGTTTGATTTGTAAATCCTTTTGAACATCCATCGCTTGTTCAGTGTTCATCATTCATCATGATTTTTCCTACAAATCAAAATTAGGTACATGATTAGTAATACTTCATAATCATCAAATCATATTGACATGATAACCTATTATGCATACAGATATCATTTACATAGTTATGCAATTATTTTGACCAATACTTTGGCACAACACTTTCCCATATCCTGTATGCATACAGTGGCTATCTAGATGCCTTCCATCTCTACCAGAACATACTATCGAGAGTGTGCACAACTCTCAGCATGTCAGCAAAGAGGTTTCATTCTAGACAAGCAACAATGGAATGTTTGTCCAACTTACCAATCATATGCATATTAGTAGTATACTGTTCAATGTTCTCTGAATATTTACACTCAACATGATATATTATAGGAATACAAATATGCATACAACCTATTACAGGCAATATCATTTACTATTTCAAATAACAACTCAAATACTTATCTTTTATGTTTGTGTGGTTGCCTCTCGTTTGATCTTCTGTATGTCTTTTTAACTTCTATTCATTCTGTACCACTGTGCATGTTCAAGTGTCATCCTCATGATCTCATACACAAACATACACCCATTAGTATGTTCTAAATGTTATCAAAACATTATAGTTCTAAATTCTTGAAAATGTATAGTCATGATTATAGTTAATAAACATTAGTATTCAAGATTTCAGGGAAGTCTTCTTTTACTCATGCATATCATCAATCAAGATAAAAGACATAATATGCATAATCCCTTGATTACTAACTTTATGAATAAGCATAACCAATCATACCAAGTATACTTATATAAGGGATCCTAACACAAGGTAAGATTCATGGGAAACATACCTGGATTAGTATACCTACTTAGTTATGTACAACATACCTAAACAATCTCTTCAATGATTTAGAGATCTTGAGCTAGAACCTGCATGTCTCATAGGTTAAGCATAATATAACAAAGTCATACATACCTCGTAAGTAGAGCAAAGATTATGGATGAGTCTTTGTCTTCATGTTTTCATGGTCATGGAACCTGATTTGTCTTTTGTGATGTACCTGTATCTGAGCCTCCTTAAGTCATACCTGTCGAGACTTCTTGTAGTCTTCTTATGTAAGGCCTTAGCCTCAACTCCCCGTGAAACTTGATCTGGAGCTTGATTAGGGTTTGCTAGAGAAACCCTAAAGATTCAATCTTTGACTTTCACACTTCTGAATGGATGAAAGAATATGTCTTGCTGAGCTGATCAAACTAGCATACTTCAATTTTGGAATTTCCAAAATTTGACCCCTCAAAAATTGCCTTTGAAACTTCTGGATCTTCTGGACAGGATCCCGAACTAGGGTTTGATGAAGCCCACCCTTCTGCCCAAACAAAAGGTTCAATCCAAGGCTCTAAACTCTTATTTTTCTGAGGAGCTTCCAGCCATGGTTACAGACTTCAAAAATTCCAACTTTTGCTGAAGCCCTAATTTTCCATCTTTCCGATCAAAATCCCGAACTGGGGTTTGATCAAGCCCGGTCTTCCACCCAACCAAAAAATTCGATCTTGGTCTCTAAATTTTGATTTTCCTGAGTAGCATTCAGCCGTGGATTCCGATTCCAAAAATTCTAACTTTCTCCGAAACCCTAAATTCCGGAAGCCATTAATGAAAGTGCTCCAAAAATAATTCTGTTTTGACAGAAATATGTACCTGATTGTTTTTGCTATTACTCTGAAATTTTTGCTCCACAGGGTCTGAAAACTTTTTCTGCAGTAGTCTGACCTGTCATCTTTCCATCCTGACAGGTCTTACCTCAATTGGATTTTCTGAGAGAGAGTTATGCCAAGTGTAGCAACGTGACCTGTTTATGGGATAAAACAGTAGAGCGAACTTGTACGGAGTGCCACGTGTCACTGTTTGAACCTCGGCCTCTGAAAACGTTTCCTGAGATAGCTCGCCCTGTTATCTTTCCATCTTGACAGGTCTGACCTCAATTGGACTCTCTGAGAGAGAGTTATGCCAAGTGTCGCAACGTGACCTGTTTATGGGATAAAACAGGAGAGCGAACTTGTACGGCATGCCACGTGTCACTGGTTCACCTTCGGCCTCTGAAAACGTTTCCTGAGATATTACATTCTATGTACTACCTGTCAATTTTTACGAAATTTCATTTGGAGCTTCCTATCCCAAGTTATGACTTGTTTTCCAAGGTCACCTGATTTTGACTGAGATCTGGAAGAGGCAGAAACCCTAACTTGTACTGATCATAACTCATAAAGTACAATGAATCTGAGGGTTCCCTTTGGACACAAGGTACCTAGGGATGTTTTCGTCGACCTGTAAGCTTTTCAGACCCTGAACCTTCGCAGAAATGGATTTATAGTGAAAGTTCCACGATGACTGGTTTTCGCTATGTAAAACCCTAACCTTCAAATTGTCGTAAGTAAAGCAAGTGCCGTAAGTGCCATACCTTGTCTTCCTTCAGGTTAGCTCTGATCCCATGTTAAGATTTAATATTCTAAGACATAAAATAGCAGCATTACATTCCATTTCATAATAATAGCATATACAGGATCACTGAAGAAACAACAAGCACAGCATAAACACAAGAGACAGAGATTTATCCTGGGAAACCCTCATGGGGTAGAAAACCCAGCAAAGCTTCCTCAATATAGATGACCAGCAATATACAAAGATGAAACCCTGAGACATGATCTCCTCCTCCACAATAGCAGACCTCTCCTCCACAAGTACGCTATCCTCAAGTGAGTGTGTGTGTCAAATGAGGAACACACCTCCTCTATTTATACACTACACTGACATGTATTTTACACAGGTACACGTAGGCTCGTATTTAACCAATGGGTTAAATACCCCACTACAACTGACTGGGCCGACCCCTCTAGGGTGGTCTACTAACCCTTTGACCCACATAACACATACAGGGCCGACCCCCACTAGGGAAGTCTAATAACCCGAGTTACCACATTCCGACGGAGGAATAAACATCTCCGGATATACAATAAGATCTTCACAGAGGAATGAAACATCTTTGGAATAATAAAGTACAAATATAATATTCTTTGAAGTTACAATATCTCAACACTTCCCCCCATTTTTTAAAATCACAGCTTCTAGAAGGTTTACATGATTTATTAAAAAACACGAGTTTTTAGAAAATGTCATTTATTTCATAAATGCAATCAACAAAGTATGAACATTCGATGTCATAACGACTTTGTAAAGTTTGCGCATGCGTAAACTATGCACATTCTATGTAATAATGACTTCATATAGTTTGCGCATGCGTCCGGAAATAAGAAAAGCTTACTTCCCCCCTTTTTTTAAATCCACAGCTTCTAGAAGGTTTAGATGATTTCTTAAAAAACATGAGTTTTTAGAAAATGTGATTTATTTCATAAATGGAATCAACAAAGTATGCACATTCTATGTCATAACGACTTTCTATAGTTTGCGCATGCGTCCAGAAATAAGAAAAGCTTACTTCCCCTCGTTTTTTAAAATCACAGCTTCTAGAAGGTTTACATGATTTCTTAAAAAAATCAAGTTTTTAGAAAATGTGATTTATTTCATAAAAGGAATCAACAAAGTATGCACATTCTACGTCATAACGACTTTCTATAGTTTGCGCATGCGTATGGAAATAAGAAAAGCTTACTTCCCCCCGTTTTGTAAAATCACAGCTTCTAGAAGGTTCACATGATTTCTTACCAAACACGAGTTTTTAGAAAATGTCATTTCTTTCATAAATGGAATCAACAAAGTATGCACATTCTATGTCATAATGACTTTCTATAGTTTTCGCATGCGCAAACTATGCACATTCTACATAATAACGACTTTCTATAGTTTGTGCATGCATCCGGAAATAAGAAAAGCTTACTTCCGCCAGTTTTTTAAAATCACAGCTTCTAGAAGGTTTACATGATTTCTTAAAAAACACAAGTTTTTAGAAAATGTCATTTATTTCATAAATCGAATCAACAAACTATGCACATTCTACGTCATAACGACTTTCTATAGTTTGCGCATGCGTCCGGAAATAAGAAAAGCTTACTTCCCCCCGTTTTTTAAAATCACAGCTTCTAGAAGCTTTACATGATTTCTTAAAAAACACGAGTTTTTAGAAAATGTGATTTATTTCGTAAATGGAATCAACAAAGTATGCACATTCTAAGTCATAACGACTTTCTATAGTTTGCGCATGCATCTGGAATTAAGAAAAGCTTACTTCCCCTCGTTTTTTAAAATCACAGCTGCTACAAGGTTTACATGATTTCTTAAAATACACTAGTTTTTAGAAAATGTGATTTATTTCATCAATGGAATCAATAAACTATGCACATTCTATGTAATAACGACTTTCTATAGTTTGCGAATGCGTCCGGAAATAAGAAAAGCTTACTTCCCCCCGTTTTTTAAACCCACAGCTTCTAGAAGGTTTACATGATTTCTTAAAAAACACGAGTTTTTAGAAAATGTCATTTATTTCATAAATGGAATCAAGAAAGTATGAACATTCTATGTCATAACGACTTTGTATAGTTTGCGGATACGCAAACTATGCACATTCTATGTAATAACGACTTTCTATAGTTTGTGCATGCGTCCGGAAATAAGAAAAGCTTACTTCCCCCCTTTTTTTAAATTCACAGCTTCTAGAAGGTTTACATGATTTCTTAAAAAACATGAGTTTTTAGAAAATGTGATTTATTTCATAAATGGAATCAACAAAGTATGCACATTCTACGTCATAACGACTTTCTATAGTTTGTGCATGTGTCCGGAAATAAGAAAAGCTTACTTCCCCCCGTCTTTTAAAATCACAGCTTCTAGAAGGTTTACATGATTTCTTAAAAAAAATTCGTTTTTAGAAAATGTGATTTATTTCATAAAAGGAATCAACAAAGTATGCACATTCTACGTCATAACGAATTTCTATAGTTTGCGCATGCGTATGGAAATAAGAAAAGCTTACTTGCCCCCGTTTTTTAAAATCACAGCTTCAAGAAGGTTTAAATGATTTCTTAAAAAACACAAGTTTTTAGAAAATGTCATTTATTTCATAAATCGAATCAACAAAGTATGCACATTCTACGTCATAACGACTTTCTATAGTTTGCGCATGCGCCTGGAAAGAGGAAAAGCTTACTTCCCCCCGTTTTTTAAAATCACAGCTCCGAGAAGGTTTACATGATTTCTTAAAAAAAACGAGTTTTTAGAAAATGTTATTTATTTCATAAAAGGAATCAACAAAGTCTGCACATTCTACGTCATAACATGCGTATGGGAATAAGAAAAGCTTACTTCCCCTCATTTTTTAAAATCACAGCTTCTAGAAGGTTTACATGATTTCTTAAAAAACACGAGTTTTTAGAAAATGTGATTTATTTCATAAATGGAATCAACAAAGTATGCACATTCTATGTCATAACGACTTTGTATAGTTTACGCATGCACAAAATATGCACATTCTACGTAATAACGACTTTCTATAGTTTGCGAATGCGTCCGGAAATAAGAAAAGCTTACTTCCCGCCGTTTTTTAAAACCACAGCTTCTAGAAGGTTTACATGATTTCTTAAAAAACATGAGTTTTTAGAAAATGTCATTTATTTCATAAAAGAAATCAACAAAGTATGCACATTCTATGTCATAACGACTTTCTATAGTTTGCGCATGCGTATGGAAATAAGAAAAGCTCACTTCCCCCCGTTTTTTATAATCACAGCTTCTAGAAGGTTTACATGATTTCTTAAAAAACACGATTTTTTAGAAAATGTCATTTTGTTTATTAAATGGAATCAACAAAGTATGCACATTCTACGTAATAACGACTTTCTATAGTTTGCGCATGCGTCCGGAAATAAGAAAAGCTCACTTCACCCAGTTTTTTAAAATCACAACTTCCGGAAGGTTTACATGATTTCTTAAAAAACACAAGTTTTTAGAAAATGTGATTTATTTCATAAATGGAATCAACAAAGTATGCACATTCTATTCCATAATGACTTTGTTTGGTTTGTGCATGCGCAAACTATGCACATTATACGTAATAACGACTTTCTATAGTTTCCGCATGCGTCCGGAAATAAGAAAAGCTTACTTCTGCGAGTTTTTTAAAATCACAGCTTCTAGAAGGTTTACATGATTTCTTAAAAAACACGAGTTTTTAGAAAATGTGATTTATTTCATAAATGGAATCAACAAAGTATGCACATTCTACGTCATAACGAATTTCTATAGCTTGCGCATGCATCCGGAAATAAGAAAAGCTTACTTCCACCCGTTTTTTTGAAATCACAGCTTCTAAAAGGTTTACATGATTTCTTAAAAAACACGAGTTTTTAGAAAATGTGATTTATTTCATCAATGGAATCAACAAACTATGCACATTCTACGTAATAACGACTTTCTATTGTTTGTGAATGCGTCCGGAAATAAGAAAAGCTTACTTCCCCCCATTTTTTAAAATCACAGCTTCTAGAAGATTTACATGATTTCTTAAAAAACACGAGTTTTTAGAAAATGTGGTTTATTTAATAAATGGAATCAACAAAGTATGCACATTCTATGTCATAACGACTTTGTATAGTTTACACATGCGCAAACTATGCACATTCTACGTCATAACGACTTTCTTTAGTTCGCGCATGCGTCCGGAAATAAGAAAAGCTTACTTCCCCTAGTTTTTTAAAATCACAGCTTCTAGAAGGTTTACATGATTTCTTAAAAAACACAAGTTTTTAGAAAATGTGATTTATTTCATAAATGGAATCAACAAAGTATGCATATTCCAAGTCATAACGACTTTCTATAGTTTGCGCATGCGTCCGGAAAAAAGAAAAGCTTACTTCGGCCAGTTTTTTAAAATCACAGCTTCTAGAAGGTTTACATGATATCTTAAAAAACACGAGTTTTTAGAAAATGTGATTTATTTCATCAGTGGAATCAACAAACTATGCACATTCTACGTAATAACAACTTTCTATAGTTTGTGAATGCGTCCGGAGATAAGAAAAGCTTACTTACCCCCGGTTTTAAAATCACAGCTTGTAGAAGGTTTACGTCATTTCTTAAAAAACACGAGTTTTTAGAAAATGTCATTTATTTCATAAATGAAATAAAAAAAGGATGAACATTCTATCTCATAACGAATTTGTATAGTTTGCGCATGCGCACACTGTGCACATTCTATGTAATAACGACTTTCTATAGTTTGCGCATGCATCCGGAAATAAGAAAAGCTTACTTCTCTCCTTTTTTTAAATTCACAGCTTCTAGAAGGTTTACATGATTTCTTAACAAACACGAGTTTTTAGAAAATGTGATTTATTTCATCAGTGGAATCAACAAACTATGCACATTCTACGTAATAACAACTTTCTATAGTTTGTGAATGCGTCCGGAGATAAGAAAAGCTTACTTCCCCCCGGTTTTTAAAATCACAGCTTGTAGAAGGTTTACGTCATTTCTTAAAAAACACGAGTTTTTAGAAAATGTCATTTATTTCATAAATTAAATAAAAAAAGGATGAACATTCTATCTCATAACGAATTTGTATAGTTTGCGCATGCGCACACTATGCACATTCTATGTAATAACGACTTTCTATAGTTTGCGCATGCATCCAAAAATAAGAAAAGCTTACTTCTCTCCTTTTTTAAATTCACAGCTTCTAGAAGGTTTACATGATTTCTTAACAAACACGAGTTTTTAGAAAATGCCATTTATTTCATAAATGGAATCAACAAAGTATGCACATTAAATGTCATAACGACATTCTAAAGTTTGCGCATGCGTCCAGAAATAAGCAAAGCTTACTTCCGCCAGTTTTTTAAAATCACAGCTTCTAGAAGGTTTACATGATTTCTTAAAAAACATGAGCTTTTAGAAAATGTGATTTATTTCATCAATGGAATCAACAAAGTATGCACATTTTACGTCATAACGACTTTCTAAAGTTTGCGCATGCATCCGGAAATAAGAAAAGCTTACTTCCTCCATTTCTTTAAAATCACAGCTTCTAGAAGGTTTACATGATTTCTTAAAAAACACGAGTTTTTAGAAAATGTGATTTATTTCATAAATGGAATCAACAAAGTATGCACATTCTAACTCATAACGACTTTCTACAGTTTGCGCATGCGTCTGGAAATAAGAAGAGCTTACTTCCCCCCGTTTTTTAAAATCACAGCTTCTAGAAGGTTTACATGATTTCTTCAAAAACACGAGTTTTTAGAAAATGTCATTTATTTCATCAATGGAATCAACAAACTATGCACATTCTACGTAATAATGAATTTCTATAGTTTGCGAATGCGTCCGAAAATAAGAAAAGCTTAGTCCCCCCGTTTTTTAAAATCACAGCTTCTGGAAGGTTTACATGATTTCTTAAAAAACACGAGTTTTTAGAAAATGTGATTTATTTCATAAATGGAATCAATAAACTATGCACATTCTACGTAATAACGAATTTCTATAGTTTGTGCATGCGTCCGGAAATAGGAAAAGCTTATTTCCCCCCCGTTTTTTAAAATCACAGCTTCTAGAAGGTTTACATGATTTCTTAAAGCACACGAGTTTTTAGAAAATGTCATTTATTTCATAAATGGAATCAACAAAGTATGAACATTCGATGTCATAACGGCTTTGTATAGTTTGCGCATGCGCAAACTATGCACGTTCTATGTAATAATGACTTTCTATAGTTTGTGCATGCGTCCCGAAATAAGAAAAGCTTACTTCCCCCCCTTTTTTTAAATTCACAGCTTCTAGAAGGCTTACATGATTTCTTAAAAAACACGAGTTTTTAGAAAAATTTTTATTTCATAAATGGAATCAACAAAGTATGCACATTCTAAGTCATAACGACTTTCTATAGTTTGCGCATGCGTCCGGAAGTAAGAAAAGCTTACTTCCCCTCGTTTTTTAAAATCACAGCTTCTAGAAGGTTTACATGATTTCTTAAAAAACACGAGTTTTTAGAAAATGTCATTTATTTCATAAATGCAATCAACAAAGTATGAACATTCGATGTCATAATGACTCTGTATAGTTTGCGCATGCGCAAAGTATGCACATTCTATGTAATAACGACTTTCTATAGTTTGCGCATGCGTCCGGAAATAAGAAAAGCTTACTTCCCCCCTTTTTTTAAATTCACAGCTTCTAGAAGGCTTACATGATTTCTTAAAAAACATGAGTTTTTAGAAAATTTGATTTATTTCATCAATGGAATCAACAAAGTATGCATATTCTACGTCATAACGACTCTCTATAGTTTGCGCATGCGTCCGGAAATAAGAAAAGCTTACTTCCCCTCGTTTTTTAGAATCACAGCTTCTAGAAGGTTTACATGATTTCTTAAAAAACATGAGTTTTTAGAAAATGTATTTTATTTCATCAATGGAAACAACAAAGTATGCACATTATACGTCATAACGACTTTCTAAAGTTTGCGCATGCATCCGGAAATAAGAAAAGCTTACTTCCTCCATTTCTTTAAAATCACAGCTTCTAGAAGGTTTACATGATTTCTTAAAAAACACGAGTTTTTAGAAAATGTGATTTATTTCATAAATGGAATCAACAAAGTATGCACATTCTAACTCATAACGACTTTCTACAGTTTGCGCATGCGTCTGGAAATAAGAAAAGCTTACTTCCCCCCGTTTTTTAAAATCACAGCTTCCAGAAGGTTTACATGATTTCTTAAAAACACGAGTTTTCAGAAAATGTCATTTATTTCATCAATGGAATCAACAAACTATGCACATTCTACGTAATAATGACTTTCTATAGTTTGCGAATGCATCCGGAAATAAGAAAAGCTTACTCCCCCCGTTTTTTAAAATCACAGCTTCTGGAAGGTTTACCTGATTTCTTAAAAAACACGAGTTTTTAGAAAATGTGATTTATTTCATAAATGGAATCAATAAACTATGCACATTCTACGTAATAACGACTTTCTATAGTTTGCGCATGTGTCCAGAAATAAGAAAAGCTTACTTCCCCCCTTTTTTTAAATTCACAGCTTCTAGAAGGCTTACATGATTTCTTAAAAAACACGAGTTTTTAGAAAATGTGATTTATTTCATAAATGGAATCAACAAAGTATGCACATTCTACGTCATAACGACTTTCTATAGTTTGCGCATGTAACGCCCCCGTATTTTGACTAGGCATGTTTATGAGTTAGACACCTTTCACTTTATTGCTTGTTATCTGTTTGACTCAGCCAGACAGAGTGAACTATATTTTTGGCATGTTAGACATGATGATATGTTGCTACTGTGTTAATGATGTTACTATATTCATGCAGTTATTAAAGTTATGATTATCATGGGATTCTTTTATTTCATAATGACAGTGGATGTTTGATAATCGCCCTGGAGGAAATGTGATATATATGATGTGGTCATTATGCTGTAATCGATTTGATGATTTTATGTGATGAAATAAATGATGCTAACAAAATGGATCAGACAATGATAGAATGGAAAATATATGTTTTAGCATTTTCTTTGATGAAATGTGAAATACATGGCGTTGAACGTGGATGCCATCCTATGATGAAATTAATAGAACTATTATATTCCATGCATACCTGTGAGGTGATAAAATTGTGATGTGAAATGAACTGATGTTGATGATATGGATCAATTGGTGATCGAATGGAAATGCTTGTTATAAAATATGTATTCTGTGGAGTACTAACCTACAGGACATGAGGGCTATGGGATAGCCGGGTACTTGATCTAATATATGGATAAGAGCTTATCCATGCAGGGAACCTTAGCAACCGAAACTGATGATACGATGACATAGACCGATAATCTCGAGAGCAGCAGAGTAGGATTTGATAAGGGCGTAGGCACAGTATGTTGAGAGGGATGGATGTATTTCCCACCCTATGTTCCTATGATACCCGAGATCGTGGGAGGGCCGTGCTGAGACACGCTCCCCATGTATGTGTGATGACGATGGTCGGATGCCTGCTAGGAGAGGATAGGTCCGCTGTTCAGCCGACGCTATCGCTCTCAAGTTCTATGTGGTCAGGTCGATGAGTCCGACAACCACTTTTGTACTAGCAGAGGAGGGATAGGGAGGATGTGGCAGTAGGTTAGGATGGGAGGACATGATAGTTAGTACTATTGAGGGTTGGCTATTCCTTGACCCGGAGTTAGTGGTAGTAGGTAGCTTCCCTTGCACTTGAATGATTGAACAAATGTAATCAAAAAAATAATGAAATGAAATCCTAAAGGTTAACTAATAAAATAACCGATGATGTTTTAGTAATATTATGATGAATGTATACTTGTTCAGTTTGCATAAGTATTATTGGTATTAGTTATCTGTTATGCAAAGAAAATATGACGTATGTTTATAGTACATGTCCGTCTTGTGCATACGCTGGCCACGCATGCACATTATGCACATGCACAATAATATTGGTTTACAACCTACTTATCAAGATTTAACAATGTTGTAAGTTATCGTAGATAACTCAAATACGTATTTACTGAATGACTTAATTAGTAAAAGATTGTCAAGTTCTAATGTGTAAAAGAAGTTAATTAGTCTTTGTGTGTGAACATGGTAATGAACGGTTAAAATAAGTGTCATTAATTGCAAGTATCCTTAAGCGAATGTGTCTCCAATATGAAGTATGAAAGTTAAACACTAATACTGGAAGAGTGTACTCTATCGTTGTCGATTATGATTAATTAAACCATTAAGTGTATTTCATTATTTATACCCAGAAGTACTATGTTGACACTTATCAAATTAACAAATAAATATTTTAATTATTAATCACAATTAATTTAGTTACTATTATTATTAATTATTATTGTTATTAATATTATTATTTAATTAATAATAATAATGACATTAATCCCTTTTATAAAGCATAGTGGGTTGAATAATAATAAAATTATTAAATAAATTATTAATTTAATTAACGGACGGAATCATTCCAAGTAAATAAAAGGGGTTTGTTAAACCAATTAGTTAAACAACTCCACTACTCGAGAGAAATTTGGGTGATTTAAAATAATATATAATCCACCTTTATGCCTTAAAAAGGGTGTTACATTAATGATTTGTACCTCCTAAAACGGGACAGCTAGGGCGGTGGAGTGATAAGGAAGCTATGGAATTATGGAGGAAAAGATTTCTATAAAGAGGGGTTTTACAAAGTAGTAAGGGGGTCATTGTGGGAGAACTGTGAGGATTTTTGGGAAAAAGGAGGAATGCCGAGGAGGGGTTAACTCAGCGAATATGACCCTGGAAGGGTTGGATGGAAAGCGGCTGTCGGGATTATTGGTCTGTGGGCTCGGGGGCTAGGAAATCCGTTGATTTCCTAGGGTCAACAAGAGAATAGCTGATCGGCAGGGTGGACACATCATTTTGGGTTGCTAAGGTAACCTACAGAACCCACTACAGGAACCTTCTTACCGCACTGCAAATCTACAGGTCCAGGTATTTTACTGAGCTAGCTTGAATAGAAGGTATTTTCTTCTACTTTCAAATTATGCAGGTTAAAAGAACAAAGCTGTAATGAAGTTTTAAGTTTATGTTTATTTCAAATTGCAGAGACATGTAAACATTTAGATAATAGAGACATAGACAGTTGAATTTTTCCAGAAAACATAAGTGAAACCTTGGTATTTACATGGAAATACGAGTAGAGACCTAGTGCCCAGATTAGGGCACTACATTTGGTATCAGAGCCGAGGCTCAATCCCTGAGACCTTAGGGCCTAGCTACACCTGGAATTATAGCGAAATTACTAGAAAATAGCAAACAAATATGATGGCTGCAACAAAAGGGGAGATAACTTGAAGAGCCTTTTTCCTGTTTATTTACAAAGCATAACAGAAACAGAACGTGAGCGAAAAAAAATATATATATAAATACATATATTGAGCAGAAAATTTTGAAATTTTGTGTAAATCCAGCATCCTCCACCGAGAAGATTGAACATAAAGATTTGTAGAAAAGCTAGGAGGCTTCCTGGAAAGTAAACGAACTCCCATACTCCAAATCTATGGCGGATGGGCATATTCTTCCTGCAATATAACAGAAAACTAGGTTAATAAATGTAAACTTATGAAAAAAAATATATATATATATATATATATATATATGTTTTCAAATAATGAAAATGCATGTATGCAAAATGCAGGCAAGTATAGCCTAAAGACCGACATATTTTCTGAATCATATTTATGAATTTTATAATATAGTTAGACTGAGATGAATTTATTATTTTGTGTTTAATGTAATATTTTAAACATTACAAGTAATCATTGAGTAATTTCTAAGTGCAATTTTAAAACGTAAAATAATTTTTAACCTATTATTCCAAAAGAATAATATTTAAATATCAATTTATACAATAAATAAATAAGTATAACAATATAATAAAATATTGTTTAGATATTTCATTAACATATTTATTTTGTCATATTTGAATCTCTCCAAAACAAAAAATGTATATATAAAGTAAAATAAAACCTCATTTTCTTCCACGAATAGGGTATACTTTTGATGGCACATGAGGCAGTTCCGCATCATCCTTTGAGTGGTTTGCCATACCGGTTCCTAATGAGCGGATGTATAAAAAGTGGACACGTGTGATGGTGGTTTTCTTACCGCGACCACCAGCCACTGTTATCCTACGTGCATGTTGACAACGTGGGATAAATGGAGAGTGGTCGAACTTCCTCCCTGGCTCTTGCAACCATCCAAGCAGTACGAACTTTACCGTCGTCATCTAGTTACTCGTGCATTCCATTAACTTGTGACTATGCGAGGGCTCGTGTTTCTTTTTTTTTATATATATTTATTGCGTCAACTCTGGCTGTGGTGTCATAGAGACCATTTGGCCTGTAATACTTGTTGCTGAGTCTAATCGCAGCGAACCTTCTGTAATTGGTGGGAAAGCCCATAATTCCGTGTCCAAAAAAGTCTGCAAAAATTTTCTTCCCCGCTTACAATATATGTTCGATGGAGTCTCGATTTCTGCTCCTCCTAATGAAGAATTGCTTATATAATATGAAACCAAGGAGGAGAAGGGCCCCTTTCTGCGTGATGTTATTATGGCTGGTGTGATCTGCATTCTATACTTGAAACAAAGGAAGCAGAAAAGCCAGCAGAACCCGAACCTATTCCTGTAGAGCCTCCACCTGAGCCTTCCAATAATAAACCTGAAAAAAAAAATGCGTCAAGCCCTAGTGGTTGAGAAGGTAGTTCCCCGTATAATTGACTTGCATTGTTGAATAAATTAACAAAACTGAACTACGCCATACAGTGGATACCTCTGATTAAAGAGATAAGCCTACATTCACACAAATGTAGAGATAAAACTCATATTGGTAAACAGACATACAACAAATTATAATCTCAATTCCCCATTCGTTGGGAGCTCCAAATTGGTGTAATGAGGCTGGAGCTTGTGATGAAAATCGATTATTGAACAGAGTCAAGACCATAAGGATTCATGGATTGAAAAATAAATAAATTCATAGTCGAGGCCGCTTGAGACTATTAAAGCATTTTGTAACCATGCACGTCCTGAAGCAGTTTTGGACGTTACCTTAATTCTTAAAATGTCTATATGATGAGGAAATCTTGGAGGAAGACATCATTTTCTGATGGTATGATAAACGTTCAGCTCGAAACAACACATCACTAGATATAAAACCGATATCCATTTCTCACATAAAGCCGAGGGATCGATAGAAAAACATTTTTCAGATGTTGCTGCTAACCATTTAACCTCATCAAATATTGTTTTGCATAGAATTAAAAGTGAATGCCAAGTTTCTGCCAGCATGCACGACAGCCGAGAGTCAAATTTTGGACGTAATGCTCAGGTCACAAAATTTTGTGCATAATGCAGAGCCAAAATACATATGAAATTATGCACCATGAGAGTGCATATGAAACCATAGGTTAATGAAAGTTTGAATAAGACAATACGGAGATAACTGGAACACGGTATTAAAAATGGAAACGGTATTATCTACCCGAGTAAAATCTTGACCTAAAACACAATAGTTAAACCTTAAATTCAGTCGAATGGCATATTTAGATCATGTCACTAATCTGAAAGGTTAAAAATCATTTTTCTGAGATGGCTCAGCGCCGGTATTCGTATAAATCCTGAAACGGAGATTTCTAGATCTAGAATAAATTATAGTATACAAATTCAAGGCGATCTACGCCGTCACTCACAAGGTTATATTTAAATCTGAGTACTAATGTGGATCACTCAGGGACCCATATGTAGGCAGAAAATAATACTTAATCGTACAAAAAAAAAAAAAAGCTAGCATTTTCTTAAATAATAATGACCTAAATAAATGCGGAAGGTAATAAAATGTTTACCCGTACTGTACCCCAATGCCATACGACGGCATGGGAGACGAAGCCACCCAGTCTGGCCTCGGGGTTGGAGATAAGGCCGTCCACCATTTACTCCAATTACCTGGACACATATAATGTTGTCTTTTATCTTTGTTTCCAAGACAGAAGTGGATATCTCTGTTCCATTTGGAAGGATCTGAAGCTACGCTAGGGTTCCACCTTTTTCTATTTTCTACACGAGTTTGTTTTTCCACTACATCCTGGGCTCTTCTCCCCTACAAGAATCGAACTCTTCTTCTTAAGCTGTACACCTTTCGAAGGATTTCTCTGAGCCTGATAAAATCTCAGCGTTGCTATTGCCGGTGGCTTCAGCACCGAACCCTAAACTTTGTAGATGGCTATCACGGGCTTCTAGGCAAACGTTGCAGCCACCTGCAGGGTTAGCGTGTGGGTGCTTAGTCCTGCTCGCATTATTGTCTCCTGCATCGTGCTTAGTCCCTCTCGCTTTATCTCCTAAATGGGTTGCCAAAATGAACCCCCTCGCTTTTTATAAACATTCCCAAGGGTGGATTCCGCATGGGCCATCGGTGGTTTCTTTTACCACTTCACGAGCAGGCGGACGAGTTGGGAGGATGACACATGGGCGGGTGGTATTCTTACCGCAACCGCCTCTTCCGTTAACCCTCGAACACGTTGATGGCGCAGGTTGCCATGAGCCGTCGATTTCCTTCTCCATCGTCCACGTGCCAAGCCTGGCCCCCACGCATCCTCCACCATCCGAGTGCTCGGCACTGAGAGCTCTGTCGGTGACTGAAGGCTAAGCCCAAGGCGGCCCACACCCCACACCGCAGTCCCAGCTCCATTGCAAAAGGATATATCGGTCCAAGCCGTAGCGCTTAGCTCCGGTAGCCTATCACGTAACCAGTAGCAAAGTCCAAGGAGCCCGGGCTCGTAACCATGAACACTCACACTTTTAAGTCAGATAAAAGATGCAGTAAATTTTTTTTTTCTCTTTCTTTCTTGTATCGAGTCACCATAAAAGACAAGCATCCAGTTCCAAATGTCGAATCTAAATTTGCATAAACGTAAAAAGTATTGTAACATGAGTGCTGCCAAAATGGATCTTGATGACATCATGGTGAACGAATGAGAAATAGAACCCCAATCAATTGTCAAAGCTAATGTCGTCCTTATTGGACTAATTAAAATAAGAATTTTTTTTTTGCATAAATAAAACCTATTTTTTTTAATGTTCCAATATTAGTGAGCATTGTAAAGTCAATATCTTTAAATTAAAGAAACCTCCATGGAAATGGAAACAATGAATATCACTTCAAATGTATATATACATACACATGATAAACATGTTATCATGGATGCCTTTCAAATATATATATACGTGATGAACATCTTAGCATAGATACCTGTTTGAATCAAGTTGGATTTTATGTTCATATAATCCTTTCTAAATAGCACCATACACTCGAGTGAAATGGCCACCATGGGATCCTAACGCCCTAGTTGACTAACTTGATTATATCATAATCTTATATTACTTTCTAATATTTCTAGTCCTTATTATACCGGTTGATGAAAAAAAAAAAATTTACAAAAAAAAAATATAATATAATACCATATTTTATCTCAATATGTGACCATTATCTAGGCTTGTAGAAAGGGATTTATTTCTAAGACGTGCATAGGATAGAGCCCTAAAGTAAACTAAATAACCAAAACATAAACCTATTAAAGGGTACTTAGGGTAGGAATCAAATATTTGGTGGTTTTGATTGGCTTTTATCATTATGTAATTCTTATATAATGAATGGGTAGAATGATAAACCACTTACTTTATTCACATCATGTTTATTGTTTCTTGAATAGGTAGAGTTTAAAATTATAAAAAAAAAAGGGAGAATTGATGATATTTGATCAAAGTTACAATGAGTCATCCAATTTCTAGTCCATATCTACTTTTAAAAAGGGTGAAGAATGCAACTTTTTATTGTGTCTCTAAAAAGTGAGAAGATTTGGCCGATAAGGACTTGAAGTCCATAGAAAAGGATTTATTGGACATGTTTTAAATATCTATATGTCTGACATTTTCAATGATAAAGGTGCATGAAATAAAATCCATATAGACCGAGAAAATAAATAATTTGCAAACCCTAGAAAAATGTGAATGCTTTCCGTGAAATGAATATTTTTGAGAATTGAATGATTCACAATATTTCCAATCTAATTAGGCTTTACACATATTCAAAGTATTTACAACGAACGTGTAGTGAGAAAATATATTGGGAGTTTTAAGGGTTGCAACCTATATTAACATCTCTATCTCTTTAAATGCAACATTCTTAGCCCTAATCCTGAAAAATAACAAGACAAATGCCTTTAATCAATTTAGACTTTTATACCTATGTAGTTCCTTATATAATTTCTTTTGCTAGGCATTGAAAATTACCGTCAAAAGGTTTCCGGGAACGCTATTTCATAAGAGTAATGTGCCTTAGTAGAACATAGGAAAATTTATGACTTTCAGCAATTTGGGGCATCTCATGAAGGCATCCATTCAATCAAGTTAAAATTTACCTATCAATTCTGAACTCCCTAAGTGAAAGCAACTACAATATTACGAGCGACTAGAGCTTATAGATAAATAATGGGATGCCTGGATCTTAAAATTTACCTTCAATCAAATATGACATTATATAAATAATTCCTACTTCTTAATAAATATTAAGAATGATAATTGACGATGGACATCAATGAGATTCGAAAGTTATGAAGGAAAATGGGGAATAGATAGGAAGGGGGTGTACGCGTAAGATCAATTAGGATATAATGATAACTAAAATTGAAAAAGTATAAATTGATTATGATGAATAGGACTAAGGCATGATTGACTGTGTAGAAGCCTTCTAGTACCATACGGTGGTATAATGTATAAGTGATGAGGGGGAAGGAGGAGATTCATGAGAATCGGGAGTCAACTGTACTATTAGTCTATTTAATCAATACTATAAGGATAGAAGGGATCTATGCGTAAAAGGAAACCGTAAGTATTTTGGGGTATAAGACGAAGCTTGCGTAGGTATTACACAATGTAAGTTATGATGAAGTAAGACCAATTGTGGATATAGAGGTGATATTTTAATATAAGAATGCATACCGTGAGATAGAAGTAACGTTACATACATGTTACATAGCATTGAATCGTGGATTTGATTACAAGTAATAAGGTTGAAACAAGCTGACAAAGTTCTAGCTAGTGGTCCGACGCACGAGATCGTGCTTTAAAATGAGCTCTCTATACGAAACACCGTAAGGGTTTAAACCAATAAGCGAACATGTGCTTGCATTAACTAAATTATGAGTGGTAATAAAATGGAGTAACAAGTATAAATGTGCCCTCAAGCTAGGGGAGATAGTCATACCTGATATCGGGAGAGAGAGAGACTTAGAAACACATTATATGTTTAGATAAGATAATGGATGGAGATAAATTTATTGGATACAAGGATAAGCATCCCTATGCATCATATTATGGAAAACACCATGTACTTAAACCAGGAGGTTGCATATAAATTTTATTAAAAGACTATTCTATTAAGGGAGGGAACAAAACTAGCTATGAGATTCTTAAGGAATCGAAGAAGTAATGGTTCCCCGACAAATCATATTGGTTTCAAAGTGAGAATAATAAATAAACATGATAGCAATTGTATTTTGATAGGAAATAGTTCCCCGAGTCTAATGATGCTACGATACTTGTTATTATTTGTTATCGATAAGGAAACCGTAATGTATGACCTTAGGATTTTAAGGACATGAACCTTCTTCCCTAAGAGAGGTATGCAAACCTTAAAGAGTCCTTGGTAGTTGCATGTTGAGTGGATACAGATTAAGAGTTCTAACGACCTCCAATATAAATTGTTGACTAATTCATGCTACGTTGGATCAATATAAGCTTTTGTAATGAGTGAACTTCTCTGGATGTTATAACTTAAAGAATATGGTAAAAAGGTATGAAATAGGATACTAAGGTGGATAGAACATGATTATAACATTTAGGCATTGTAGGCATAATATTGAGATCCAACGAAAGAATTAATCTAAATGTTCTTTAATTATTAGAACACATATCATGAGATAAGAGAAGTAAAATTGAAAGATGATATCATAATATTCGGTCAATTCAAAGCTAAGTAGGACAAGTACGGCCTACACCTACTACTTGCAAGAATGGGGAGTTTATGTGTAAAGAATTTCCCTGCATCATTATGACCATAACTTCGGGACGAAGTTTCCTGAAGGGTGGGTGTATGTAACGCCCCATATTTTGACTAGGCATGTTTATGAGTTAGACACATTTCACTTTATTGCTTGTTATTTGTTTGACTCAGCCAGATAGAGTGAACTATATTTTCGGCATGTTAGACATGATGATATGTTGCTACTGTGTTAATGATGTTACTATATTCATGCAGTTATTAAAGTTATGATTATCATCGGATTCTTTTATTTCATAATGACAGTGTATGTTTGATAATCACCCTGGAGGAAATGTGATATATATGATGTGGTCATTATCCTGTAATCGATTTGATGATTTTATGTGATGAAATAAATGATGCTGACAAAATGGATCAGACAATGATAGAATGGAAAATATATGTTTTAGCATTTTCTTTGATGAAATGTGAAATACATGGCATTGAACGTGGATGCCATCCTATGATGAAATTAATAGAACGATTATATTCCATGCATACCTGTGAGGTGATAAAATTTAGACGTGAAATGAACTGATGTTGATGATATGGATCAATTGGTGATCGAATGGAAATGCTTGTTATAAAATATGTATTCTGCGGAGTACTAACCTACAGGACATGAGGGCTATGGGATAGCCGGGTACTTGATCTGATATATGGATAAGAGCTTATCCATGCAGGGAACCTTATCAACTGAAACTGATGATACGATGACATAGACCGATAATCTCGAGAGCAGCAGAGTAGGATTTGATAAGGGCGTAGGCCCAGTATGTTGAGAGGGATGGATGTATTTCCCACCCTATGTTCCTATGATACCTAAGATCGTGGAGGGCCGTGCTGAGACAAGATCCCCATGTATGTGTGATGACGATGGTCGAATGCCCGCTAGGAGAGGATAGGTCCGCTGTTCAGCCGACGCTATCGCTCTCAAGTTCTATGTGGTCAGGTCGATGAGTCCGACAACCACTTTTGTACTAGCAGAGGAGGGATAGGGAGGATATGGTAGTAGGTTAGGATGGGAGGACATGATAGTTAGTACTGTTGAGGGTTGGGTATTCCTTGACCCAGAGTTAGTGGTAGTAGGTAGCTTCCCTTGCACCTGAATGATTGAACAAATGTAATCACAAAAATAATGAAATGAAATCCTAAAGGTTAACTGATAAAATAACCGATGATGTTTTAGTAATATTATGATGAATGTATACTTGTTCAGTTTGCATAAGTATTATTGGTATTAGTTAGCTATTATGCATAGAAAATATGACGTATGTTTATAGTACATGTCCGTCTTGTGCATACGCTGGCCACGCATGCACATTATGTACATGCGCAATAACATTGGGTTACAACCTACTTATCAAGATTTAACAATGTTGTAAGTTATCGTAGATAACTCAAATACGTATTTACTGAATGACTTAATTAGTAAAAGATTGTCAAGTTCTAATGTGTAAAAGAAGTTAATTAGTCTATGTCATAACGACTTTGTATAGTTTGCACATGCGCAAACTATGCACATTCTATGTAATAACGACATTCTATAGTTTGCGCATGCGTCCGGAAATAAGAGAAGCTTACTTCCGCCAGTTTTTTAAAATCACAGCTTGTAGAAGGTTTACATGATTTCTTAAAAAACACGAGTTTTTAGAAAATGTGATTTATTTCATAAATGGAATAAAAAAAGTATGCACATTCTAAGTCATAATGACTTTCTATAGTTTGCGCATGCGTCCGAAAATAAGAAAAGCTTACTTCCCCCGGTTTTTTAAAATCACAGCTTCTACAAGGTTTACATGATTTCTTAAAAAACACATGTTTTTAGAAAATGTGATTTATTTCATCAATGGAATCAACAAACTATGCACATTCTATGTAATAACGACTTTCTATAGTTTGCGAATGCGTCCGGAAATAAGAAAAGCTTACTTCTCCCCATTTTTTAAAACCACAGCTTCTAGAAGGTTTACATGATTTCTTAAAAAACACGAGTTTTTAGAAAATGTCATTTATTTCATAAATGGAAGCAAAAAAGTATGAACATTCTAGGTCATAACGACTTTGTATAGTTAGCGCATGCGTCCGGAAATAAAAAAAGCTTACTTCCCCCCGTTTTTTAAAATCACAGCTTCTAGAAGGTTTACATGATTTCTTAAAAAACACGAGTTTTTAGAAAATGTGATTTATTTCATAAATGGAATCAACAAAGTATGCACATTCTATGTCATAACGAGTTTGTATAGTTTACGCATGCGCAAACTATGCACATTCTACGTCATAACGACTGTCTATAGTTTGCGCATGCGTCCGGAAATAAGAAAAGCTTACTTCCGCCAGTTTTTTAAAATCACAGCTTCTAGAAGGTTTACATGATTTCTTAAAAAACACTAGTTTTTAGAAAATGTGATTTATTTCATAAATGGAATCAACAAAGTATGCACATTCTAAGTCATAACGACTTTCTATAGTTTGCGCATGCGTCCGGAAATAAGAAAAGCTTACTTCCGCCAGTTTTTTACAATCACAGCTTCTAGAAGGTTTACATGATTTCTTAAAAAACACGAGTTTTTAGAAAATGTTACTTCTTTCATCGATGGAATCAACAAACTATGCAAATTCTACATAATAATGACTTTCTATAGTTTGCGAATGCGTCCGGAAATAAGAAAAGCCTACTTCCCCCCAGTTTTTAAAATCACAGCTTCTAGAAGGTTTACATGATTTCTTAAAAAACATGAGTTTTTAGAAAATGTCATTTATTTCATAAATGGAATAAAAAAAGTATGAACATTCTATGTCATAACGACTTTCTATAGTTTGCACATGCGCAAACTATGCACATTCTATGTAATAACAACTTTCTATAGTTTGCGCATGCGTCTGGAAATAAGAAAAGCTTACTTCCCCCCTTTTTTTAAATTCACAGCTTCTAGAAGGTTTACATGATTTCTTAACAAACACAAGTTTTTAGAAAATGTGATCTATTTCATAAATGGACTCAACAAAGTATGCACATTCTAGGTCATAACGACTTTCTATAGTTTGCGCATGCGTTTGGAAATAAGAAAAGCTTACTTCACCCCGTTTTTTAAAATCACAGCTTCTAGAAGGTTTACATGATTTCTTAAAAAAAACCAGTTTTTAGAAAATGTGATTTATTTCATAAAAGGAATCAACAAAGTATGCACATTCTACGTCATAACGACTTTCTATAGTTTGCGCATGCGTATGGAAATAAGAAAAGCTTACTTCCCCCCGTTTTTTAAAATCACAGCTTCTAGAAGGTTTACATGATTTCTTAAAAAACAGAAGTTTTTAGAAAATGTCATTTATTTAATAAATGGAATCAACAAATTATGCACATTCTACATAATAACGACTTTCTATAGTTTGCGCATGCGTCTGGAAATAAGAAAAGCTTACTTCCCCCTGTTTGTTAAAATCACAGCTTCTAGAAGGTTTACATGATTTCTTAACAAACACGAGTTTTTAGAAAATGTCATTTATTTCATAAATGGAATCAACAAAGTATGCATATTCTATGTCATAACAACTTTCTATAGTTTGCGCATGCGCAAACTATGCACATTCTACGTACTAACGACTTTCTATAGTTTGCGTATTCGTCCGGAAATAAGAAAGCTTACTTCACCCCATTTTTTAAAATCACAACTTCTAGAAGGTTTACATGATTTCTTAAAAAACACGAGTTTTTAGAAAATGTGATTTATTTCATAAATAGAATCAACAAAGTATGCACATTCTATGTCATAACGACTTTGTATGGTTTGCGCATGCGCAAACTATGCACATTCTACGTAATAACGACTTTCTATAGTTTGCGCATGCGTCCGAAAATAAGAAAAGCTTTCTTCCACCAGTTTTTTAAAATCACAGCTTCTAGAAGGTTTACATGATTTCTTAAAAAACACGAGTTTTTAGAAAATGTGATTTATTTCATAAATGGAATAAAAAAAGTATGCACATTCTAAGTCATAACGACTTTCTATAGTTTGCGCATGCGTCCGGAAATAAGAAAAGCTTACTTCCCCCCATTTTTTAAAATCACAGCTTCTACAAGGTTTACATGATTTCTTAAAAAACACGTGTTTTTAGAAAATGTGATTTATTTCATCAATGGAATCAACAAACTATGCACATTCTATGTAATAACGACTTTCTATAGTTTGCGAATGCGTCCGGAAATAAGAAAAGCTTACTTCCCCCCGTTTTTTAAAACCACAGCTTCTAGAAGGTTTACATGATTTCTTAAAAAACACGAGTTTTTAGAAAATGTCATTTATTTCATAAATGGAAGAAAAAAAGTATGAACATTCTAGGTCATAACGACTTTGTATAGTTAGCGCATGCGTCCGGAAATAAGAAAAGCTTACTTCCCCCCGTTTTTTAAAATCACAGCTTCTAGAAGGTTTACATGATTTCTTAAAAAACACGAGTTTTTAGAAAATGTGATTTATTTCATAAATGGAATCAACAAAGTATGCATATTCTATGTCATAACGAATTTGTATAGGTTACGCATGCGCAAACTATGCACATTCTATGTCATAACGACTGTCTATAGTTTGCGCATGCCTCCGAAAATAAGAAAAGCTTACTTCCGCCAGTTTTTTAAAATCACAGCTTCTAGAAGTTTTACATGATTTCTTAAAAAACACTAGTTTTTAGAAAATGTGATTTATTTCATAAATGGAATCAACAAAGTATGCACATAGTAAGTCATAACGACTTTCTATAGTTTGCGCATGCGTCCGGAAATAAGAAAAGCTTACTTCCGCCAGTTTTTTAAAATCACAGCTTCTAGAAGGTTTACATGATTTCTTAAAAAACATGAGTTTTTAGAAAATGTGATTTATTTCATCAATGGAATCAACAAACTATGCACATTCTACGTAATAACGACTTTCTATAGTTTGCGAATGCTTCCAGAAATAAGAAAAACTTACTTCCCCCCGGTTTTTAAAATCACATCTTCTAGAAGGTTTACATGATTTCTTAAAAAACATGAGTTTTTAGAAAATGTCATTTATTTCATAAATGGAATAAAAAAAGTATGAACATTCTATGTCATAACGACTTTCTATAGTTTGCGCATGCGCAAACTATGCACATTCTATGTAATAACGACTTTCTATAGTTTGCGCATGCGTCCAGAAATAAGAAAAGCTTACTTCCCCCCTTTTTTTAAATTCACAGCTTCTAGAAGGTTTACATGATTTCTTAAAAAACACGAGTTTTTAGAAAAAGTGATTTATTCTGTAAATGGAATCAACAAAGTATGCATATTCTATGTCATAACAACTTTCTATAGTTTACGCATGCGCAAACTATGCACATTCTACGTATTAATGACTTTCTATAGTTTGCGTATTCGTCCGGAAATAAGAAAGCTTACTTCACCCCGTTTTTTAAAATCACAACTTCTAGAAGGTTTACATGATTTCTTAAAAAACACGAGTTTTTAGAAAATGTGATTTATTTCATAAATAGAATCAACAAAGTATGCACATTCTATGTCATAACGACTTTGTATGGTTTGCGCATGCGCAAACTATGCACATTCTACGTAATAACGACTTTCTCTAGTTTGCGCATGCGCCCGAAAATAAGAAAAGCTTTCTTCCGCCAGTTCTTTAAAATCACAGCTTCTAGAAGGTTTACATGATTTCTTAAAAAACACGAGTTTTTAGAAAATGTGATTTATTTCATAAATAGAATCAACAAAGTATGCACATTCTACGTCATAACGACTTTCTAAAGATTGGGCATGCGTATGGAAATAAGAAAAGCTTACTTCCGCCAGTTTTTTAAAATCACAGCTTCTAGAAGGTTTACATGATTTCTTAAAAAACATGAGTTTTTAGAAAATGTTATTTATTTCATAAGTTGAATCAACAAAGTATGCACATTCTACGTCATAACGACTTTCTATAGTTTGCGCATGCGTCCGGAAATAAGAAAAGCTTACTTCCCCTTGTTTGTATAAATCACAGCTTCTAGAAGGTTTACGTGATTTAAACAAACACGAGTTTTTAGAAAATGTCATTTATTTCATAAATGGAATCAACAAAGTATGCATATTCTATGTCATAACAACTTTCTATAGCTTGCGGATGCGCAAACTATGCACATTCTACGTACTAACGACTTTCTATAGTTTGCGTATTCGTCTGGAAATAAGAAAAGCTTACTTCACCACGTTTTTTAAAATCACAACTTCTAGAAGGTTTACATGATGTCTTAAAAAACACGAGTTTTTAGAAAATGTGATTTATTTCATAAATGGAATCAACAAAGTATGCACATTCTATGTCATAAGGACTTTGTATGGTTTGCGCATGCACAAAATATGCACATCCTACGTAATAACGACTTTCTATAGTTTGCGCATGCGTCCGGCAATAAGAAAAGCTTACTTTCGCCAGTTTTTTAAAATCACAGCTTCTAGAAGGTTTACATGATTTCTTAAAAAAAATTAGTTTTTAGAAAATGTGATTTATTTCATAAAAGGAATCAACAAAGTATGCACATTCTACTTCATAACGACTTTCTACAGTTTGCACATGCGTATGGAAATAAGAAAAGCTTACTTCCCCCCGTTTTTTAAAATCACAGCTTCTAAAAGGTTTACATGATTTCTTAAAAAACACGAGTTTTTCGAAAATGTCATTTCTTTAATAAATGGAATCAACAAATTATGCACATTCTACGGAATAATGACTTTCCATAGTTTGCGCATGCATCTGGAAATAAGAAAAGCTTACTTCCCCCTGTATTCTAAAATCACAGCTTCTAAAAGGTTTACATGATTTCTTAACAAACACGAGTTTTTAGAAAATGTCATTTATTTCATAAATGGAATCAAGAAAGTGTGCACATTCTATGTCATAATGACTTTCTATAGTTTTCGCATGCGCAAACTATGCACATTCTACGTAATAACGACTTTCTATAGTTTACGTATGGGTCCGGAAATAAGAAAAGCTTACTTCAGCCCTTTTTTTAAATTCACAGCTTCTAGAAGGTTTACATGATTTCTTAAAAAACATGAGTTTTTAGAAAATGTGATTTATTTCATAAATGGAATCAACAAAGTATGCACATTCTATGTCATAATGACTTTGTATGGTTTTCGCATCTGCAAACTATGCACATTCTACGTAATAACGAATTTCTTTAGTTTGCGCACGCGTCCGGAAATAAGAAAACCTTACTTCCCCACCTTTTTTAAAATCACTGCTTCTAGAAGGTTTACATGATTTCTTAAAAAACACGAATTTTTAGAAAATGTGATTTATTTCATCAATGGAATCAACAAACTATGCACATTCTACGTAATAACGACTTTCTATAGTTTGCGAATGCGTCCGGAAATAAGAAAAGCTTACTTCCCCTCATTTTTTAAGATCACAACTTCTAGAAGGTTTACATGATTTCTTAAAAAACATGAGTTTTTAGAAAATTTCATTTATTTCCTAAATGGAATAACAAAGTATGAACATTCTATGTCATAACGACTTTGTGTAGTTTGCGCATGCGTCCGGAAATAAGAAAAGCTTACTTCCCCCCGTTTTTTAAAATCACAGCTTCTAGAAGGTTTACATGATTTTTTAAAAAACACAAATTTTTAGAAAATGTGATTTATTTCATCAATGGAATCAACAAACAATGCACATTCTACGTAATAACGACTTTCTATAGTTTGTGAATGCGTCCGGAAATAACAAAAGCTTACTTCCCCTCATTTTTTAAGATCACAGCTTCTAGAAGGTTTACATGATTTCTTAAAAAACATGAGTTTTTAGAAAATTTCATTTATTTCATAAATGGAATCAACAAAGTATGAACATTCTATGTCATAACGACTTTGTGTATTTTGCGCATGCGTCCGGAAATAAGAAAAGCTTACTTCCCCCCGTTTTTTAAAATCACAGCTTCTAGAAGATTTACATGATTTCTTAAAAAAAAAGAGTTTTTAGAAAATGTGATTTTTTTAAAAAATGGAATCAACAAAGTATGCACATTCTAAGTCATAACGACTTTCTATAGTTTGCGCATCCGCAAACTATGCACATTCTACGCACTAACGACTTTCTATAGTTTGCGTATCCGTCCGGAAATAAGAAAAGCTTACTTCACCCCGTTTTTTAAAATCACAACTTCTAGAAGGTTTACACGATTTCTTAAAAAACACGAGTTTTTAGAAAATGTGATTTATTTCATAAATGGAATCAACAAAGTATGCACATTCTACGTCATAAAAACTTTCTATAGTTTGCGCATGCTAATGGAAATAAGAAAAGCTTACTTCCCACCGTTTTTTTAAATCACAGCTTCTAGAAGGTTTACATGATTTCTTAAAAAACACGAGTTTTTAGAAAATGTGATTTATTTCAAAATGGAATCAAATAAGTATGCACATTCTATGTCATAACGACTTTTTATAGTTTACGCATGCGCAAACTATGCACATCCTACGTCATAACGACTGTCTATAGTTTGCGCATGCATCCGGAAATAAGAAAAGTTTACTTCCGCTAGTGTTTTAAAATCACAGCTTCTAGAAGGTTTACATGATTTCTTAAAAAAAATGAGTTTTTACAAAAGGTGATTTATTTCATAAAAGGAATCAACAAAGTATGCACATTCTACGTCATAACGACTTTCTATAGTTTGCGCATGCGTATGGAAATAAGAAAAGCTTACTTCCCCCCGTTTTTTAAAATCACAGCTTCTAGAAGGTTTACAGGATTTCTTAAAAAACATGAGTTTTTAGAAAATATCATTTTGTTTAATAAATGGAATCAACAAAGTATGAACATTCTACGTAATAACGACTTTCTATAATTTGCGCATGCGTCCGGAAATAAGAAAAGATTACTTCCCCCTGTTTTTTAAAATCACAGCTTCTAGAAGGTTTACATGATTTCTAAACAAACACGAGTTTTTAGAAAATGTCATTTATTTCATAAATGGAATCAACAAAGTATGCACATTCTATGTCATAACAACTTTCTATACTTTGTGCATGCGCAAACTATGCACATTCTACGTACTAACGACTTTCTATAGTTTGCGTATGCGTCCAGAAATAAGAAAAGCTTACTTCACCCCGTTTTTTAAAATCACAACTTCTAGAAGGTTTACATGATTTCTTAAAAAACAAGAGTTTTTAGAAAATGTGATTTATTTCATAAATGGAATCAACAAAGTACGCACATTATACGTCATAATGACTTTCTATGCACATCGCATGCGTTCGGAAATAAGAAAATCTTACTTCCGCGAGTTTTTTAAAATCACAGCTTCTAGAAGGTTTACATGATTTCTTAAAAAACAAGAATTTTTATAAAATGTGATTTATTTCATCAATGGAATTAACAAACTATGCACATTCTACATAATAACGACTTTCTATTGTTTGCGAATGCGTCCGGAAATAAGAGAATCTTACTTCCCCCCATTTTTTAAATCACAGCTTCTAGAAGGTTTACATGATTTCTTAAAAAAAATGAGTTTTTAGAAAATGTGATTTATTTCATAAAAGGAATCAACAAAGTATGCACATTATACCTCATAACGACTTTCTACAGTTTGCGCATGCATATGGAAATAAGAAAAGCTTAGTTCCCCCCATTTTTTAAAATCACAGCTTCTAGAAGGTTTACATGATTTCTTAAAAAACACGAGTTTTTAGAAAATGTGATTTATTTCATAAATGGAATCAACAAAGTATGCACATTCTATGTCATAACGACTTTGTATAGTTTACGCATGCGCAAACTATGCACATTCTACGTCATAACGATTGTCTATAGTTTGCGCATGCGTCCGGAAATAAGAAAAGCTTACTTCCGCCAGTTGTTTAAAATCACAGCTTCTAGAAGGTTTACATGATTTCTTAAAAAACATGAGTTTTTAGAAAATGTGATTTATTTCATAAATGGAATCAACAAAGTATGCACATTCTAAGTCATAACGACTTTCTATAGATTGCGCATGCGTCCAGAAATAAGAAAAGCTTACTTCCGCCAGTTTTTTAAAATCACAGCTTCTAGAAGGTTTACATGATTTCTTAAAAAACACGAGTTTTTAGAAAATGTGATTTATTTCATAAAAAGAATCAACAAAGTATGCACATTCTACGTCATAATGACTTTCTACAGTTTGCGCATGCGTATGGAAATAAGAAAAGCTTACTTCCCCCCATTTTTTAAAATCACAGCTTCTAGAAGGTTTACATGATTTCTTAACAAACACGAGTTTTTAGAAAATATCATTTATTTCATAAATGGAATCAACAAAGTATGCACATTCTATGTCATAACGACTTTCTATAGTTTTCGCATGCGAAAACTATTCACATTCTACGAAATAACGACTTTCTATAGTTTGCGCATGCGTCCGGAAATAAGAAAAGCTTAATACCGCCAGTTTTTTAAAATCACAGCTTGTAGAAGGTTTACATGATTTCATAAAAGACACAAGTTTTTGGAAAATGTCATTTATTTCATAAATCGAATCAATAAAGTATGCACATTCTATGTCATAACGACTTTCTATAGTTTGCGCATGCATCCGGAAATAAGTAAAGCTTACTTCCCCCCGTTTTTTAAAATCACAGCTTCTAGAAGGTTTACATGATTTCTTAAAAAACACGAGTTTTTAGAAAATGTGATTTATTTCATAAATGGAATCAACAAAGTATGCACATTCTAAGTCATAACGACTTTCTATCGTTTGCGCATGCGTCCGGAAATAAGAAAAGCTTACTTCCCCCTGTTTTTTAAAATCACAGCGTCTACAAGGTTTACATGATTTCTTAAAAAAATGAGTTTTTAGAAAATGTGATTTATTTGATCAATGGAATCAACAAACTATGCACATTCTACGTAATAACGACTTTCTATAGTTTGCGAATGCGTCCGAAAATAAGAAAAGCTTACTTCCCCCCATTTTTTAAAACCACAGCTTCTAGAAGGTTTACATGATTTCTTAAAAAACACGAGTTTTTAGAAAATGTCATTTATTTAATAAATGGAATCAAGAAAGTATGAACATTCTATGTCATAACGACTTTGTATAGTTTGCGCATGCGCAAACTATGCACATTCTATGTAATAACGACTTTCTATAGTTTGCGCATGCGTCCGGAAGTAAGAAAAGCTTACTTCCCCCCTTTTTTTAAATTCACAGCTTCTAGAAGGTTTACATGATTTCTTAAAAAACACGAGTTTTTAGAAAATGTGATTTATTTCATAAATGGAATCAACAAAGTATGCACATTCTAAGTCATAACGACTTTCTATAGTTTGCGCATGTGTCCGGAAATAAGAAAAGCTTACTTCCTCCAGTTTTTTAAATTCACAGCTTCTAGAAGGTTTACATGATTTCTTAAAAAACACGAGTTTTTAGAAATTGTGATTTATTTCATCAATGGAATCAACAAACTATGCACATTCTACGTAATAACGAATTTCTATAGTTTGCGAATGCGTCCGGAAATAAGAAAAGCTTACTTCCCCCCAGTTTTTAAAATCACATCTTCTAGAAGGTTTACATGATTTCTTAAAAAACAGAAGTTTTTAGAAAATGTCATTTATTTCATAAATGGAATAAAAAAAGTATGAACATTCTATGTCATAACGACTTTGTATAGTTAGCGCATGAGCAAACTATGCACATTCTATGTAATAATGACTTTCTATAGTTTGCACATGCGTCCAGAAATAAGAAAAGCTTACTTCCCCCCTTTTTTTAAATTCGCAGCTTCTAGAAGGTTTACATGATTTCTTAAAAGACATGAGTTTTTAGAAAATGTGATTTATTTCATAAATGGAATCATAAAAGTATGCACAGTCTAAGTAATAACGACTTTCTATAGTTTGTGCATGCGTCCGGAAATAAGAAAAGCTTACTTCCCCCTGTGTGTTAAAATCACAGCTTCTAGAAGGTTTACATGATTTAAACAAACACGAGTTTTTAGAAAATGTCATTTATTTCATAAACGGAACCAACAAAGTATGCATATTCTATGTCATAACAACTTTCTATAGCTTGTGCATGCGCAAACTATGCACATTCTACGTACTAACGATTTTCTATAGTTTGCGTATTCGTTCGGAAATAAGAAAAGCTTACTTCACCCCGTTTTTTAAAGTCACAACTTCTAGAAGGTTTACATGATGTCTTAAAAAACACGAGTTTTTAGAAAAAGTGATTTATTTCATAAATGGAATCAACAAAGTATGCACATTCTATGTCATAACGACTTTGTATGGTTTGCGCATGCGCAAACTATGCACATTCTATGTAATAACGACTTTCTATAGTTTGCACATGCGTCCGGAAATAAGAAAAGCTTACTTCCGCCAGTTTTTTAAAATCACAGCTTCTAGAAGGTTTACATGATTTCTTAAAAAACACGAGTTTTTAGAAAATGTGATTTATTTCATAAATGGAATCAACAAAGTATGCACATTCTACGTCATAACGACTTTCTAAAGTTTGCGCATGCGTCCGGAAAAAAGAAAAGCTTACTTCCGCCAGTTTTTTAAAATCACAGCTTCTAGATGGTTTACATGATTTCTTAAAAAACACGAGTTTTTAGAAAATGTAATTTATTTCATAAATTGAATCAACAAAGTATGCACATTCTACTTCATAACGACTTTCTACAGTTTGCGCATGCGTATGGAAATAAGAAAAGCTTACTTCCCCCCATTTTTTAAAATCACAGCTTCTAAAAGGTTTACATGATTTCTTAAAAAACACGAGTAATAATGACTTTCTATTGTTTGCGCATTCTACGTAATAATGACTTTCTATTGTTTGCGCATGCATCCGGAAATAAGAAAAGCTTACTTCCCCCTGTATTCTAAAATCACAGCTTCTAGAAGGTTTACATGATTTCTTAACAAACACGAGTTTTTAGAAAATGTCGTTTATTTCATAAATGGAATAAAAAAAGTATGCACATTCTATGTCATAACGACTTTCTATAGTTTTCGCATGTGCAAACTATGCACATTCTACGTAATAACGACTTTCTATAGTTTTCGCATGTGCAAACTATGCACATTCTACGTAATAACGACTTTCTATAGTTTGTGTATGGGTCCGGAAATAAGAAAAGCTTACTTCACCCCGTTTTTTAAAATCACAACTTCTAGAAGGTTTACATGATTTCTTAAAAAACACGAGTTTTTAGAAAATGTGATTTATCTCATAAATGGAATCAACAAACTATGCACATTCTATGTCATAATGACTTTGTATGGTTTGTGCATGCGCAAACTATGCACATTCTATGTCATAACGACTTTCTATTGTTTGCGCATGCGCCCGGAAATAAGAAAAGCTTACTTCCGCCAGTTGTTTAAAACCACAGCTTCTAGAAAGTTTACATGATTTCTTAAAAAGCACGAATTTTTAGAAAATGTGATTTATTTCATCAATGGAATCAACAAACTATGCACATTCTACGTAATAACGACTTTCTATAGTTTGCGAATGCATCCGGAAATAAGAAAAGCTTACTTCCCCTCATTTTTTAAGATCACAACTTCTAGAAGGTTTACATGATTTCTTAAAAAACACGAGTTTTTAGAAAATGTCATTTATTTCATAATTGGAATCAAAAAAGTATGAACATTCTATGTCATAACGACTTTGTGTAGTTTGCGAATGCATCTGCAAATAAGAAAATCTTACCTCCCCCCAGTTTTTAAAATCACAGCTTCTAGTAGGTTTACATGATTTCTTCAAAAACACGAGTTTTTAGAAAATGTCATTTCTTTCTTAAATGGAATAAAAAAATTATGAACATTATATGTCATAACGACTTTGTATAGTTTGCGCATGCGCAAACTATGCACATTCTATGTAATAACGACTTTCTATAGTTTGCGCATGCGTCCGGATATAAGAAAATCTTACTTCCCCACTTTTTTTAAATTCACAGCTTCTAGAAGGTTTACATGATTTCTTAAAAAACCCGAGTTTTTAGAAAATGTGATTTTTTTCATAAATGGAATCAACAAAGTATGCACATTCTACGTCATAACGACGTTCTATAGTTTGCGCATGTGTCCGGAAATAAGAAAAGCTTACTTCCCCCCGTTTGTTAAAATCACAGCTTCTAGAAGGTTTACATGATTTCTTAAAAAAAATGAGTTTTTAGAAAATGTGATTTATTTCATAAATTCAATCAACAAAGTATGCACATTCTACGTCATAATGACTTTCTATAGTTTGCGCATGCGTGATAAAATAAGAAAAGCTTACATCCCCCCGTTTTTTAAAATCACAGCTTCTAGAAGGTTTACATGATTTCTTAAAAAAAATGAGTTTTTAGAAAATGTGATTTATTTCATAAAAGGAATCAACAAAGTATGCACATTCTACTTCATAACGAATTTCTACAGTTTGCGCATGCGTATGGAAATAAGAAAAGCTTACTTCCGCCCGTTTTTTAAAATCACAGCTTCTAAAAGGTTTACGTGATTTCTTAAAAAACCCGAGTTTTTCGAAAATGTCAGTTCTTTAATAAATGGAATCAACAAATTAAGCAGATTCTACGTCATAACGACATTCTATAGTTTGCGCATGCATTCGGAAATACGAAAAGCTTACTTCCACCTGTATTCTAAAATGACAGCTTCTAGAAGGTTTACATGATTTCTTAAAAAACACGAGTTTTTAGAAAATGTGATTTATTTCATAAATGGAATCAACAAAGTATGCACATTCTATGTCATAACGACTTTGTATAGTTTACGCATGCGCAAACTATGCACATTCTACGTAATAACGACTTTCTTTAGTTTGCGAATGCGTCCGGAAATAAGAAAAGCTTACTTCCCCCGTTTTTTAAAACCACAGCTTGTAGAAGGTTTACATGATTTCTTAAAAAACACGAGTTTTTCGAAAATGTCATTTATTTCATAAATGGAATAAAAAAAGTATGAACATTCTACATCATAACGACTTTGTATAGTTTGCGCATCCGCAAACTATGCACATTCTACGTAATAACGACTTTCTATAGTTTGCGCATGCGTCCGGAAATAAGAAAAGCTTACTTCCCCCCGTTTTTTAAAATCACAGCTTCTAGAAGGTTTACATGATTTCTTAAAAAACACGAGTTTTTATAAAATGTGATTTATTTCATAAATGGAATCAAAAAAGTATGCACATTCTAAGTCATAACGACTTTCTATAGTTTGCGCATGCGTCCAGAAATAAGAAAAGCTTACTTCCCCCCGTTTTTTAAAATCACAGCTTCTACAAGGTTTACATGATTTCTTAAAAAACACGTTTTTTTAGAAAATGTGATTTATTTCATCAATGAAATCAACAAACTATGCACATTCTATGTAATAACGACTTTCTATAGTATATGAATGGGTCCGGAAATAAGAAAAGCTTACTTCCCCCCATTTTTTAAAACCACAGCTTCTAGAAGGTTTACATGATTTCTTAAAAAACACGAGTTTTTAGAAAATGTCATTTATTTCATAAATGGAAGCAAAAAAGTATGAACATTCTAGGTCATAACGACTTTGTATAGTTAGCACATGCGTCTGGAAATAAGAAAAGCTTACTTCCCCCCGTTTTTTAAAATCACAGCTTCTAGAAGGTTTACATGATTTCTTAAAAAACACGAGTTTTTAGAAAATGTGATTTATTTCATCAATGGAATCAACAAACTATGCACATTCTACGTAATAACGACTTTCTATAGTTTGCGAATGTGTCCGGAAATAAGAAAAGCTTACTTCCCCCCGGTTTTTAAAATCACAGCTTCTAGAAGGTTTACATGATTTCTTAAAAAAGTATGAACATTCTATGTCATAACGACTTTGTATAGTTTGCGCATGCGCAAACTATGCACATTCTATGTAATAACGACTTTCTATAGTTTGCGCATGCGTCTGGAAATAATAAAAGCTTACTTCCCCCCTTTTTTTAAATTCACAACTTCTAGAAGGTTTACATCATTTCTTAAAAAACACGAGTTTTTAGAAAATGTGATTTATTTCATAAATGGAATCAACAAAGTATGCACATTCAACGTCATAACGACTTTCTATAGTTTGCGCATGTGTCCGGAAATAAGAAAAGTTTACTTCCCCCCGTTTTTTAAAATCACAGCTTCTACAAGGTTTACATGATTCCTTAAAAAAAACGAGTTTTTAGAAAATGTGATTTATTTCATAAAAGGAATCAACAAAGTATGCACATTTTATGTCATAACGACTTTCTATAGTTTGCGCATGCGTATGGAAATTAGAAAAGCTTAGTTCCCCCCGTTTTTTAAAATCACAGCTTCTAGAAGGTTTACATGATTTCTTAAAAAACACGAGTTTTTAGAAAATGTCATTTATTTAATAAATGGAATCAACAAAGTATGCACATTCTACGTAATAACGACTTTCTATAGCTTGCGCATGCGTCCGGAAATAAGAAAAGCTTACTTCCCCCTGTTTGTTAAAATCACAGTTTCTAGAAGGTTTACATGATTTCTTAACAAACACGAGTTTTTAGAAAATGTCATTTATTTCATAAATGGAATCAACAAAGTACGCATATTCTATGTCATAACAACTTTCTATATTTTGCGCATGCGCAAACTATGCACATTCTACGTACTAACGACTTTCTATAGTTTGCGTATTCGTCGGGAAAATAAGAAAAGCTTACTTCACCCCGTTTTTTAAAATCACAACTTCTAGAAGGTTTACATGATTTCTTAAAAAACAAGAGTTTTTAGAATATGTGATTTATTTCATAAATGGAATCAACAAAGTATGCACATTCTATGTCATAACGACTTTGTATGGTTTGCGCATGCGCAAACTATGCACATTCTACGTAATAACGACTATCTATAGTTTGCGCATGCATCCGGAAAAAAGAAAAGCTTACTTCCGCCAGTTTTTTAAAATCACCGCTTCTAGAAGGTTTACATGATTTCCTAAAAAACACGAGTTTTTAGAAAATGTGATTTATTTCATAAATGGAATCAACAAAGTATGCACATTCTACGTCATAACAACTTTCTAAAGTTTGCGCATGCGTCCGGAAATAAGAAAAGCTTACTTCCGCCAATTTTTTAAAATCAGAGCTTCTAGAAGGTTTACATGATTTCTTAAAAAAAATGAGTTTTTAGAAAATGTGATTTATTTCATAAAAGGAATCAACAAAGTATGTACATTCTACGTCATAACGACTTTCTAAAGTTTGCGCATGCGTATGGAAATAAGAAAAGCTTACTTCCGCCAGTTTTTTAAAATCACAGCTTCTAGAAGGTTTACATGATTTCTTAAAAAAAATGAGTTTTTAGAAAATGTGATTTATTTCATAAAAGGAATCAACAAAGTATGCACATTCTACATCATAACGACTTTCTACAGTTTGCGCATGCGTATGGAAATAAGAAAAGCTTACTTCCGCCCGTTTTTTAAAATCACAGCTTCTAGAAGGTTTACATGATTTCTTAAAAAAAATGAGTTTTTAGAAAATGTGATTTATTTCATAAAAGGAATCAACAAAGTATGCACATTCTACGTCATAACGAATTTCTACAGTTTGCGCATGCGTATGGAAATAACAAAAGCTTACTTCCCCCCGTTTTTTAAAATCACAGCTTCTAGAAGGTTTACATGATTTCTTAAAAAACACGAGTTTTTAGAAAATGTGATTTATTTCATCAATGGAATCAACAAACGACTTTATTTCATAACGACTTTGTATAGTTTACGCATGCGCAAACTATGCACATTCTACGTCATAACGACTTTCTATAGTTTGCGCATGTGTCCGGAAATAAGAAAAGCTTACTTCCGCCAGTTTTTTAAAATCACAGCAGCTAGAAGGTTTACATGATTCCTTAAAAAACACGAATTTTTAGAAAATGTGATTTATTTCATCAATGGAATCAACAAACCATGCACATTCTATGTAATAATGACTTTCTATAGTTTGCGAATGCGTCCGGAAATAAGAAAAGCTTACTTCCCCTCATTTTTTAAGATCACAACTTCTAGAAGGTTTACATGATTTCTTAAGAAACACGAGTTTTTAGAAAATGTCATTTATTTCATAAATTGATACAACAAAGTATGAACATTCTATGTAATAACGAATTTGTGTAGTTTGCGAATGCATCTGGAAATAAGAAAAGCTTACTTCCCCCCGGTTTTTAAAATCACAGCTTCTAGGAGGTTTACATGATTTCCTCAAAAACACGAGTTTTTAGAAAATGTCATTCCTTTCATAAATGGAATCAAAAAAGTATGTACATTATATGTCATAACGACTTTGTATAGTTTGCGCATGTGCAAACTATGCACATTCTATGTAATAACGACTTTCTATAGTTTGCGCATGCGTCCGGAAATAAGAAAAGCTTACTTCTGCCAGTTTTTTAAAATCACAGCTTCTAGAAGGTTTACAAGATTTCTTAAAAAACATGAGTTTTTAGAAAATGTGACTTATTTCATAAATGGAATCAACAAAGTATGCACATTCTACGTCATAAAGACTTTCTATAGTTTGTGCATGCGTCCAGAAATAAGAAAAGCTTACTTCCCCTTGTTTTTTAAAATCACAGCTTCTAGAAGGTTTACATGATTTCTTAAAAAACATGAGTTTTTAGAAACTGTGATTTATTTCATAAATGGAATCAACAAAGTATGCACATTCTACGTCATAACGACTTTCTATAGTTTGCGCATGCGTCCGGAAATAAGAAAAGCTCACTTCCCCATGTTTTTTAAAATCAGAGCTTCTAGAAGGTTTACATGATTTCCTAAAAAAAAACAAGTTTTTAGAAAATGTGATTTATTTCATAAAAGGAATCAACAAAGTATGCACATTCTACGTCATAACGACTTTCTAAAGTTTGCGCATGCATCCAGAAATAAGAAAAGCTTACTTCCCCCCGTTTTTTTAAAATCACAGCTTCTAGAAGGTTTACATGATTTCTTAAAAAACACGAATTTTTGGAAAATGTGATTTATTTCATCAATGGAATCAACAAACTATGCACATTCTACGTAATAATGACTTTCTATAGTTTGCGAATGCGTCCGGAAATAAGAAAAGCTTACTTCCCCTCATTTTTTAAGATCACAACTTCTAGAAGGTTTACATGATTTCTTAAAAAACATGAGTTTTTAGAAAATGTCATTTATTTCATAAATGGAATCAACAAAGTATGCACATTCTAAGTCATAACGACTTTCTATAGTTTGCGCATGTGTCCGGAAATAAGAAGAGCTTACTTCCTCCAGTTTTTTAAATTCACAGCTTCTAGAAGGTTTACATGATTTCTTAAAAAACATGAGTTTTTAGAAAATGTGATTTATTTCATAAAAGGAATCAACAAAGTATGCACATTCTACGTCATAACGACGTTCTATAGTTTGCGCATGTGTCCGGAAATAAGAAAAGCTTACTTCCCCCCGTTTTTTAAAATCATAGCTTCTAGAAGGTTTACATGATTTCTTAAAAAAAACGAGTTTTTAGAAAATGTGATTTATTTCATAAAAGGAATCAACAAAGTATGCACATTCTACGTCATAAAGACTTTCTATAGTTTGCGCATGCGTATGGAAATAAGAAAAGCTTACTTCCCCCCGTTTTTTAAAATCACAGCTTCTAGAAGGTTTACAGGATTTATTAAAAAACACGAGTTTTTAGAAAATGTCATTTTGTTTAATAAATGGAATCAACAAAGTATGCACATTCTACGTAATAACGACTTTCTATAGTTTGCGCATGCGTCCGGAAATAAGAAAATCTTACTTCCCCCTATTTTTTAAAATCACAGCTTCTAGAAGGTTTACATGATTTCTTAAAAGACACGAGTTTTTAGAAAATGTCATTTATTTCATAAATGGAATCTAGAAAGTATGAACATTCTATGTCATAACGACTTTGTATAGTTTGCGCATGCGCAAACTATGCACATTATATGTAATAATGACTTTCTATAGTTTGCGCATGCGTCCGGAAATAAGAAAAGCTTACTTCCCCACTTTTTTTAAATTCACAGCTTCTATAAGGTTTACATGATTTCTTAAAAAACACGAGTTTTTAGAAAATGTGATTTATTTCATAAATGGAATCAACAAAGTATGCACAATCTACGTCATAATGACTTTCTATAGTTTGTGCATGCGTCCGGAAATAAGAAAAGCTTACTTCCCCCCGTCTTTTAAAATCACAGCTTCTAGAAGGTTTACATGATTTCTTAAAAAAAATAAGTTTTTAGAAAATGTGATTTATTTCATAAAAGGAATCAACAAAGTATGCACATTCTACGTAATAACGAATTTCTATAGTTTGCGCATGCGTATGGAAATAAGAAAAGCTTACTTGCCCCCGTTTTTTAAAATCACAGCTTCTAGAAGGTTTACATGATTTCTTAAAAAACACGAGTTTTTAGAAAATGTCATTTATTTAATAAATGGAATCAAAAAAGTATGCACATTCTACGTAATAACGACTTTCTATAGTTTGCGCATGCGTCCGGAAATAAGAAAAGCTTACTTCCGCCTGTTTTTTAAAATCACAGCTTCTAGAAGGTTTACATGATTTCTTAAAAAAACACAAGTTTTTAGAAATTGTAATTTATTTCATAAATCGAATCAACAAAGTATGCACATTCTACGTCATAACGACTTTCTATAGTTTGCGCATGCGTCTGGAAATAACAAAAGCTTACTTCCCCATGTTTTTTAAAATCACAGCTTCTAGAAGGTTTACATGATTTCTTAAAAAAAACGAGTTTTTAGAAAATGTTATTTATTTCATAAAAGGAATCAACAAAGTCTGCACATTCTACGTCATAACGAATTTCTACAATTTGCGCATGCGTATGGGAATAAGAAAAGCTTACTTCCCCTTGTTTTTTAAAATCACAGCTTGTAGAAGGTTTACATGATTTCTTAAAAAACACGAATTTTTAGAAAATGTGATTTATTTCATAAAAGGAATCAACAAAGTATGCACATTCTATGTCATAACGACTTTCTATAGTTTGCACATGCGTATCGAAATAAGAAAAGCTTACTTCCCCCCGTTTTTTAAAATCACAGCTTCTAGAAGGTTTACATGATTTCTTAAAAAACACGACTTTTTAGAAAATGTCATTTTGTTTATTAAATGGAATCAACAAAGTATGCACATTCTACGTAATAACGAGTTTATATAGTTTGTGCATGCGTCCAGAAATAAGAAAAGCTTACTTCCCCCTGTTTTTTAAAATCACAGCTTCTAGAAGGTTTACATGATTTCTTAACAAACACGAGTTTTTAGAAAATTTCATTTATTTCATAAATGGAATCAACAAAGTATGCACATTCTAGGTCATAAAGACTTTCTATACTTTGCGCATGCGCAAACTATGCACATTCTACGTACTAACGACTTTCTATAGTTTGCGTATGCGTCCGGAAATAAGAAAAGCTTACTTCACCCCGTTTTTTAAATTCACAACTTCCAGAAGGTTTACATGATTTCTTAAAAAACAGGAGTTTTTAGAAAATGTGATTTATTTCATAAATGGAATCAACAAAGTATGCACATTCTATGCCATAATGACTTTGTATGGTTTGTGCATGCGCAAACTATGCACGTTATACGTAATAACGACTTTCTATAGTTTCCGCATGCGTCCGGAAATAAGAAAAGCTTACTTCCGCGAGTTTTTTAAAATCACAGCTTCTAGAAGGTTTACATGATTTCTTAAAAAACATGAGTTTTTAGAAAATGTGATTTATTTCATGAATGGAATCAACAAAGTATGCACATTCTACGTCATAACGACTTTCTATAGTTTGCGCATGCATCCGGAAATAAGAAAAACTTACTTCCCCCCGTTTTTTAAAATCACAGCTTCTAGAAGGTTTACATGATTTCTTAAAAAACACGAGTTTTTAGAAAATGTGATTTATTTCATCAATGGAATCAACAAACTATGCACATTCTACGTAATAACTACTTTCTATTGTTTGCGAATGCGTCCGGAAATAAGAAAACCTTACTTCCCCCCAGTTTTTAAAATCACAGCTTCTAGAAGGTTTACATGATTTCTTAAAAAACACGTGTTTTTAGAAAATGTGGTTTATTTCATAAATGGAGTCAACAAAGTATGCACATTCTATGTCATAACGACTTTGTATACTTTACACATGCGCAAACTATGCACATTCTACGTCATAACGACTTTCTATAGTTCGCGCATGCGTCCGGAAATAAGAAAAGCTTACTTCCCCTAGTTTTTTAAAATCACAGCTTCTAGAAGGTTTACATGATTTCTTAAAAAACACAAGTTTTTCGAAAATGTGATTTATTTCATAAATGGAATCAACAAAGTATGCACATTCTAAGTCTTAACGACTTTCTATAGTTTGCGCATGCGTCCGGAAATAAGAAAAGCTTACTTCCGCCAGTTTTTTTAAATCACAGCTTCTAGAAGGTTTACATGATATTTTAAAAAGCACGAGTTTTTAGAAAATGTGATTTATTTCATCAGTGGAATCAACAAACTATGCACATTCTACGTAATAACAACTTTCTATAGTTTGTGAATGCGTCCGGAGATAAGAAAAGCTTACTTCCCCCCGGTTTTTAAAATCACAGCTTCTAGAAGGTTTACATGATTTCTTGAAAAACACGAGTTTTTAGAAAATGTCATTTATTTCATAAATGGAATCCAAGAAGTATGAACATTCTATCTCATAACGAATTTGTATAGCTTGCGCATGCGTCCGGAAATAAGAAAAGCTTACTTCCCCCCTTTTTTTAAATTCACAGCTTCTAGAAGGTTTACATAATTTCTTAACAAACACGATTTTTTAGAAAATGTCATTTATTTCATAAATGGAATCAACAAAGTATGCACATTCTATGTCATAACGACTTTCTAAAGTTTGCGCATCCGTCCGGAAATAAGAAAAGCTTACTTCCGCCAGTTTTTTAAAATCACAGCTTCTAGAAGGTTTACATGATTTCTTAAAAAACACGAGTTTTTTAGAAAATGTGATTTATTTCATAAATGGAATCAACAAAGTATGCACATTATACGTCATAACGACTTTCTAAAGTTTGCGCATGCGTCCGAAAATAAGAAAAGCTTACTTCCTCCATTTTTTTTTAAATCACAGCTTTTATAAGGTTTACATGATTTCTTAAAAAACACGAGTTTCTAGAAAATGTGATTTATTTCATAAATGGAATCAACAAAGTATGCACATTCTAACTCATAATGATTTTCTACAGTTTGCGCATGCATCTCGAAATAAGAAAAGCTTACTTCCCCCCGTTTTTTAAAATCACAGCTTCTAGAAGGTTTACATGATTTCTTAAAAAAGACGAGTTTTTAGAAAATGTCATTTGTTTCATCAATGGAATCAACAAACTATGCACATTCTACGTAATAATGACTTTCTATAGTTTGCGAATGCGTCCGGAAATAAGAAAAGCTTACTTCCCCCCGTTTTTTAAAATCACAGCTTCTGGAAGGTTTACATGATTTCTTAAAAAACACGAGTTTTTAGAAAATTGGATTTATTTCATAAATGGAATCAATAAACTAACCTACAGGACATGAGGGCTATGGGATAGACGTGTACTTTATCCGATATATGGATAAGAGCTTATCCATGCAGGGGAACCTTAGCAACTGAAACTGATGATACGATGACATAGACCGATAATCTTGAGAGCAGCATAGTAGGATTTGATAAGGGCGTAGGCGTAGTATGTTGAGAGGGATGGATGTATTTCCCACCCTATGTTCCTATGATACCCCGAGATCGTGGGAGGGCCGTGCTGAGACACGCTCCCCCATGTATGTGTGATGACGATGGTCGGATGCCTGCTAGGAGAGGATAGGTCCGCTATTCATCCTACGCTATCGCTCTCAAGTTCTATGTGGTCAGGTCGATGAGTCCGACAACCACTTTTGTACTTGCAGAGGATGGGATAGGGAGGATGTGGCAGTAGGTTAGGGATGGGAGGACATGATAGTTAGTACTATTGAGGGTTGGGTATTCCTTGACCCGGAGTTAGTGGTAGTAAGTAGCTTCCCTTGCACCTGAATGATTGAACAAAATGTAATCAAAAAAATAATGAAATGAAATCCTAAAGGTTAACTAATAAAAATAACCGATGATGTTTTAGTAAATATTATGATGAATGTATACTTGTTCAGTTTGCATAAGTATTATTGGTATTAGTTAGCTGTTATGCAAAGAAAATATGATGTATGTTTATAGTACATGTCCGTCTTGTGCATACGCTGGCCACGCATGCACATTATGCACATGCGCAATAATATTGGTTTACAACCTACTTATCAAGATTTAACAATGTTGTAAGTTATCGTAGATAACTCAAATACGTATTTACTGAATGACTTTCTATAGTTTTCGCATGCGCAAACTATGCACATTCTACGTAATAACGGCTTTCTATAGTTTGCGTATGGGTCCGAAAATAAGAAAAGCTTACCTCACCCCGTTTTTTAAAATCACAGCTTCTAGAAGGTTTACATGATTTCTTAAAACACACGAGTTTTTAGAAAATGTGATTTATTTCATAAATGGAATCGACAAAGAATGCACATTCTACGTCATAACGACTTTCTATAGTTTGCGCATGCATCCAGAAATAAGAAAAGCTTACTTCCCCCCGTTTTTTAAAATCACAGCTTCTAGAAGGTTTACATGATTGCTTAAAAAAACATGAATTTTTAGAAAATGTGATTTATTTCATCAATGGAATCAACAAACTATGCACATTCTACGTAATAATGACTTTCGATAGTTTGCGAATGCGTCCGGAAATAAGAAAAGCTTACTTCCCCTTGTTTTTTAAAACCACAGCTTCTAGAAGGTTTACATGATTTCTTAAAAAACACGAGTTTTTAGAAAATTTCATTTATTTCATAAATGGAAGCAAAAAAGTGTGAACATTCTAGGTCATAACGACTTTATATAGATAGCGCATGCGTCCGGAAATAAGAAAGGCTTACTTCCCCCCGTTTTTTAAAATCACAGCTTCTAGAAGGTTTACATGATTTCTTAAAAAACACGAGTTTTTAGAAAATATGATTTATTTCATAAATGGAATCAACAAAGTATGCGCATTCTATGTCATAACGACTTTCTATAGTTTTTCGCATGCGCAAACTATGCACATTCTACGTAATAACGACTCTCTATAGTTTGGGCATCCGTCCGGAAATAAGAAAAGCTTACTTCCCCCCGTTTTTTAAAATCAAAGCTTCTACAAGGTTTACATGATTTCTTAAAAAACACATGTGTTTAGAAAATGTGATTTATTTCATCAATGGAATCAACAAACTATGCACATTCTATGTAATAACGACTTTCTATAGTTTGCAACTGCGTCTGGAAATAAGAAAAGCGTACTTCCCCCCGTTTTTTAAAACCACAGCTTCTAGAAGGTTTACATGATTTCTTAAAAAACACGAGTTTTTAGAAAATGTCATTTATTTCATAAATGGAAGCAAAAAAGTATGAACATTCTTGGTCATAACAACTTTGTATATTTAGCGCATGCGTCCGGAAATAAGAAAAGCTTACATCCCCCCGTTTTTTAAAATCACAGCTTCTAGAAGGTTTACATGATTTCTTAAAAAACACGAGTTTTTAGAAAATGTGATTTATTTCATAAATGGAATCAACAAAGTATGCACATTCTATATCATAACGACTTTGTATAGTTTACGCATGCACAAACTATGCACATTCTACATCATAACGACTGTCTATAGTTTGTGCATGCGTCCGGAAATAAGAAAAGCTTACTTCCGCCAGTTTTTTAAAGTCACAGCTTCTAGAAGGTTTACATGATTTCTTAAAAAACACTAGTTTTTAGAAAATATGATTTATTTCATAAATGGAATGAACAAAGTATGCACATTCTAAGTCATAATGACTTTCTATAGTTTGCGCATGCGTCCGGAAATAAGAAAAGCTTACTTCGGTCAGTTTTTCAAAATCACAGCTTCTAGAAGGTTTATATGATTTCTTAAAAAACACGAGTTTTTAGAAAATGTGATTTATTTCATCAATGGAATCAACAAACTATGCACATTCTACGTAATAACGACTTTCTATAGTTTGCGAATGCGTCCAGAAATAAGAAAAGCTTACTTCCCCAGAGTTTTTAAAATCACAGCTTCTAGAAGCTTTACATGATTTCTTTTCTTAAAAAAACATGAGTTTTAGAAAATGTCATTTATTTCATAAAAGGAATAAAAAAAGTATGAACATTCTATGTCCATAACGACTTTGTATAGTTTGCGCATGCGCAAACTATGCACATTCCATGTAAGAACGACATTCTATAGTTTGCGCATGCGTCCGGAAATAAGAAAAGCTTACTTCCGCCCCTTTTTTAAATTCACAGCTTCTAGAAGGTTTATATGATTTCTTAAAAAACACGAGTTTTTAAAAAATGTGACTTCTTTCATAAATGGAATCAACAAAGTATGCACATTCTACATCATAACGACTTTCTAAAGTTTGCGCATGCGTCCGGAAATTAAAAAAGCTTACTTCCACCAGTTTTTTTAAAATCACAGTTTCTAGAAGGTTTACATGATTTCTTAAAAAACATGAGTTTTTAGAAAATGTCATTTATTTCATAAATCGAATCAACAAAGTATGCACATTCTAAATCATAATGACTTTCTATAGTTTGTGCATGCGTCTGGAAATAAGAAAAGCTTACTTCCCCCCGTTTTTTAAAATCACAAGCTTCTAGAAGGTTTACATGATTTCTTAAAAAAAATGAGTTTTTAGAAAATGTGATTTATTTTATAAAAGGAATCAACAAAGTATGCACATTCTACGTCATAACGACTTTCCACAGTTTGTGCATGCGTATGGGAATAACAAAAGCTTACTTCCCCTCGTTTTTTAAAATCACAGCTTCTAGAAGGTTTACATGATTTCTTAAAACTATGCACATTCTACGTAATAACGACTTTCTATAGTTTGCGAATGCGTCCGCAAATAAGAAAAGCTTACTTCCCCCCGTTTTTTAAAAACGCAGCTTCTGGAAGGTTTACATGATTTCTTAAAAAACACGAGTTTTTAGAAAATTTCATTTATTTCATAAATGGAATGAAAAAAGTATGAACATTCTATGTCATAACGACTTTGTATAGTTTGCGCATGCGCAAACTATGCACATTCTAAGTCATAACGACTTTCTATAGTTTGCGCATGCGTCCGGAGATAAGAAAAGCTTACTTCCGCCAGTTTTTTAAAATCACAGCTTCTAGAAGGTTTACATGATTTCTTAAAAAACAAGAGTTTTTAGAAAATGTGATTTATTTCATAAATGGAATCAACAAAGTATGCACATTCTACCGTCATAACGACTTTCTAATGTTTGCGCATGCATCCGAATAATAAGAAAAGCTTACTTCCGCCTGTTTTTTAAAATCACAGCTTCTAGAAGGTTTACATGATTTCTTAAAAAACACGAGTTTTTTGAAAATGTGATTTATTTCATAAATGGAATAAAAAAAGTATGCACATTCTAAGTCATAACGACTTTCTATAGTTTGCGCATGCGTCCGTAAAATAAGAAAAGCTTACTTCCCCCCGTTTTTTAAAATCAAGGCTTCTACAAGGTTTACATGAGTTCTTAAAAAACACGTGTTTTTAGAAAATGTGATTAATTTCATCAATGGAATCAACAAACTATGCACATTCTATGTAATAACGACTTTCTATAGTTTGCGACTGCGTCCGGAAATAAGAAAAGCTACCTTCCCCCTGTTTTTTAAAACCACGGCTTCTCGAAGGTTTACATGATTTCTTAAAAAACACGAGTTTTTAGAAAATGTCATTTATTTCATAAATGGAAGCAAAAAAGTATGAAAATTCCTAGGTCATAACGACTTTTTATAGTTAGCGCATGCGTCCGGAAATAAGAAAAGCTTACATCCCCCCGTTTTTAAAATCACAGCTTCTAGAAGGTTTACATGATTTCTTAAAAAACACGAGTTTTTAGAAAATGTGATTTATTTCATAAATGGAATGAACAAAGTATGCACATTCTATGTCATAACGACTTTGTATAGTTTACGCATGTGCAAACTATCCACATTCTACGTAATAATGGCTGTCTATAGTTTGCGCATGCGTCCGAAAATAAGAAAAGCTTACTTCCGCCAGTTTTTTAAAATCACAGCTTCTAGAAGGTTTACATGATTTCCTTAAAAAACACTAGTTTTTTGGAAAATATGATTTATTTCATAAATGGAATCAACAAAGTATGCACATTCTAAGTCATAATGACTTTCTATAGTTTGCGCATGCGTCCGGAAATAAGAAAAGCTTACTTCCGCCAGTTTTTTTTAAATCACAGCTTCTAGAAGGTTTACATGATTTCTTAAAAAACATGAGTTTTAGAAAATGTGATTTCTTTCATCAATGGAATCAACAAACAATGCACATTCTACGTAATAACGACTTTCTATAGTTTGCGAATCCGTCCGGAATAAGAAAAGCTTACTTCCCCCCGGTTTTTAAAATCACAGCTTCTAGAAGGTTTACATGATTTCTTAAAAAACATGAGTTTTTAGAAAATGTCATTTATTTCATAAATGGAATAAAAAAAGTATGAACATTCTATGTCATAACGAATTTGTATAGTTTGCGCATGCGCAAACTATGCACATTCTACGTAATAATGACTATCTATAGTTTGCGCATGCGTCCGGAAATAAGAAAAAGCTTACTTCCGCAAGATTTTTAAAATCACCGCTTCAAGAAGGTTTACATGATTTCTTAAAAAACACGAGTTTTTAGAAAAATGTGATTTATTTCATAAATGGAATCAACAAAAATATACACATTCTATGTCATAACGACTTTCTAAAGTTTGCGCATGCGTCCGGAAATAAGAAAAGCTTACTTCTGCCAGTTTTTTAAAATCACAGCTTCTAGAAGGTTTACATGATTTCTTAAAAAACACTAGTTTTTAGAAAATGTGATTTATTTAATAAATGGAATCAACAAAGTATGCACATTCCAAGTCATAACGACTTTCTATAGTTTGCGCATGCGTCCGGAAATAACAAAAGCTTCATTCCGCAAGTTTTTTAAAATCACAGTTTTCCAGAAGGTTTACATGATTTCTTAAAAAAACAGGAGTTTTTAGAAAATGTGATTTGTTTCATCAATGGAATCAACAAAATATGCACATTCTACGTAATAACGACTTTCTATAGTTTGCGAATGCGTCCGCAAATAAGAAAATCTTATTTCCCCCTGGTTTTAAAATCACAGCTTCTAGAAGGTTTACATGATTTCTTAAAAAACACGAGTTTCCAGAAATTTATTTCATAAATGGAATCAAAAAAGTATGAACATTCTATGTCATAACGACTTTGTATAGTTTGCGCATGCACAAACTATGCACATTCTATGTAATAACGACTTTCTATAGTTTGCGCATACGTCCGGAAATAAGAAAAGCTTACTTCCCCCCTTTTTTTAAATTCACAGCTTCTAGAAGGTTTACATGATTTATTAAAAAACACGAGTTTTTAGAAAACGTGATTTATTTCATAAATGGAATCAACAAAGTATGCACATTATATGTCATAACGAATTTCTATAGTTTGCGCATACGTCCGGAAATAAGAAAAGCTTACTTCCCCCCGTTTTTTAAAATCACGGCTTCTAGAAGGTTTACATGATTTCATAAAAAAAACGAGTTTTTAGAAAAATGTGATTTATTTCATAAATGGAATCAACAAATTATGCACATTCTACGTCATAACGACTTTCTATAGTTTGCGCATGCGTCCGGAAATAAGAAAAGCTTACTTCCCCTCGTTTTTTAAAATCAAAGCTTCTTGAAGGTTTACATGATTCCTTAAAAAAACACGAGTTTTTAGAAAATGACATTTATTTCATAAATGGAATCAACAAAGTATGAACATTTGATGTCATAAACGACTTTGTATAGTTTGCGCATGCGGAAACTATGCACATTCTATGTAATAACGACTTTCTATAGTTTGCGCATGCGTCCGGAAATAAGAAAAGCTTAATTCCCCCGTTTTTTAAAATCACAGCTTCTAGAAGGTTTACATGATTTCTTAAAAAAAAACGCGTTTTTAGAAAAATGTGATTTATTTCATAAAAGGAATCAACAAAGTATGCACATTCTACGTCATAACGACTTTCTACAGTTTGCGCATGCGTATGGAAATAAGAAAAGCTTACTTCCCCCCCGTTTTTTAAAATCACATCTTCTAGAAGGTTTACATGATTTCTTAACAAACATGAGTTTTTAGAAAATGTCATTTATTTCATAAATGGAATCAACAAAGTATGCACATTCTATGTCATAACGACTTTCTATAGTTTTCGCATGCGCAAACTATGCACATTCTACGTAATAACGACTCTCTATAGTTTGCGTATCCGTCCGGAAATAAGAAAAGCTTACTTCCCCCCGTTTTTTAAAATCAAAGCTTCTACAAGGTTTACATGATTTCTTAAAAAACACGTGTGTTTAGAAAATGTGATTTATTTCATCAATGGAATCAACAAACTATGCACATTCTATGTAATAACGAACTATAGTTTGCGACTGCGTCCGGAAATAAGAAAAGCTTACTTCCCCCCGTTTTTTAAAACCACAGCTTCTAGAAGGTTTACATGATTTCTTAAAAAACACGAGTTTTTAGAAAATGTCATTTATTTCATAAATGGAAGCAAAAAAGTATGAACATTCTAGGTCATAACGACTTTGTATATTTAGCGCATGCGTCCGGAAATAAGAAAAGCTTACATCCCCCCCGTTTTTTAGAATCACAGCTTCTAGAAGGTTTACATGAGCTTTTAGAAAATGTCATTTATTTCATAAAAGGAATAAAAAAAGTATGAACATTCTATGTCATAACGACTTTGTATAGTTTGCGCATGCGCAAACTATGCACATTTAATGTAAGAACGACATTCTATAGTTTGCGCATGCGTCCGGAAGTAAGAAAAGCTTACTTCCGCCAGTTTTTTAAAATCACAGCTTCTAGAAGGTTTACATGATTTCTTAAAAAACACGAGTTTTTAGAAAATGTGATTTATTTCATCAATGGAATCAACAAACTATGCACATTCTACGTAATAACGACTTTCTATAGTTTGCGAATGCGTCCGGAAATAAGAAAAGCTTACTTCCCCCCGGTTTTTAAAATCATAGCTTCTAGAAGGTTTACATGATTTCTTAAAAACCACGAGTTTTTAGAAAATGTCATTTATTTCATAAAAGGAATAAAAAAAGTATGCACATTCTATGTCATAACGACTTTGTATAGTTTGAGCATGCGCAAACTATGCACATTCCATTAAGAACGACATTCTATAGTTTGCGCATGCGTCTGGAAATAAGAAAATCTTACTTCCGCCCTTTTTTTAAATTCACAGCTTCTGGAAGGTTTACATGATTTCTTAAAAAACACGAGTTTTTAGAAAATGTCATTTATTTCATAAATCAAATCAACAAAGTATTCACATTCTAAATCATAATGACTTTCTATAGTATGCGCATGCGTCTGGAAATAAGAAAAGCTTACTTCCCCCCGTTTTTTAAAATCACAGCTTCTAGAAGGTTTACATGATTTCTTAAAAAAAATGAGTTTTTAGAAAATGTGATTTATTTTATAAAAGGAATCAACAAAGTATGCACATTCTACGTCATAAATACTTTCCACAGTTTGTGCATGCGTATGGGAATAACAAAAGCTTACTTCCCCTCGTTTTTTAAAATCACAGCTTCTAGAAGGTTTACATGATTTCTTAAAAAACACGAGTTTTTAGAAAATGTGATTTATTTCATAAATGGAATCAACAAAGTATGCACATTCTATGTCATAACGACTTTGTATAGTTCAGGAATGCGCAAACTATGCACATTCTACGTAATAACGACTTTCTATAGTTTGCGAATGCGTCCGGAAATAAGAAAAGCTTACTTCCCCCCGTTTTTTAAAAACACAGCTTCTAGAAGGTTTACATGATTTCTTAAAAAACATGAGTTTTTAGAAAATGTCATTTATTTCATAAATGGAATCAAAAAAGTATGAACATTCTATGTCATAACGACTTTGTATAGTTTGCGCATGCACAAACTATCCACATTCTACGTAATAATGACTTTCTATAGTTTGCGCATGCGTCCAGAAATAAGAAAAGCTTACTTCCGCCAGTTTTTTAAAATCACAGCTTCTAGAAGGTTTACATGATTTCTTAAAAAACAAGAGTTTTTAGAAAATGTGACTTATTTCATAAATGGAATCAACAAAGTATGCACATTCTACGTCATAACGACTTTCTAAAGTTTGAGCATGCGTCCGGATAATAATAAAAGCTTACTTCCGCCAGTTTTTTAAAATCACAGCTTCTAGAAGGTTTACATGATTTCTTAAAAAACACGGGTTTTTAGAAAATGTGATTTATTTCATAAATGGAATCAAAAAAGTATGCACATTGTAAATCATAACGACTTTCTATAGTTTGCGCATGCGTCCGGAAATAAAAAAAGCTTACTTCCACCCGTTTTTTAAAATCAAAGCTTCTACAAGGTTTACATGATTTCTTAAAAAACACGTGTTTTTAGAAAATGTGATTTATTTCATCAATGGAATCAACAAACTATGCACATTCTATGTAATAGCGACTTTCCATAGTTTGCGACTGCGTCCGGAAATAAGAAAAGCTTACTTCCCCTTGTTTTTTAAAACCACAGCTTCTAGAAGGTTTACATGATTTCTTAAAAAACATGAGTTTTTAGAAAATGTCATTTATTTCATAAATGGAAGCAAAAAAGTATCAACATTCTAGGTCATAACGACTTTGTATAGTTAGCACATGCGTCCGAAAATAAGAAAAGCTTACATCCCCCCATTTTTTAAAATCACAGCTTCTAGAAGGTTTACATGATTTCTTAAAAAAACACGAGTTTTTAGAAAATGTGATTTATTTCATAAATGGAATCAACAAAGTATGCACATTCTATGTCATAACGACTTTGTATAGTTTACGCATGCGCAAACTATGCACATTGTACGTAATAATGACTGTCTATAGTTTGCGCATGCATCCGGAAATAAGAAAAGCTTACTTCCGCCAGTTTTTTAAAATCACAGCTTCTAGAAGGTTTACATGATTTCTTAAAAAACACTAGTTTTTGGAAAATATGATTTATTTCATAAATGGAATCAACAAAGTATGCACATTCTAAGTCATAACGACTTTCTATAGTTTGCGCATGCGTCCGGAAATAAGAAAAGCTTACTTCCGCCAGTTTTTTAAAATCACAGCTTCTAGAAGGTTTACATGATTTCTTAAAAAACACGAGTTTTTAGAAAATATGATTTATTTAATAAATGGAATCAAAAAAGTATGCACATTCTAAGTCATAACGACTTTCTATAGTTTGCGCATGCGTCTGGAAATAAGAAAAGCTTACTTCCCCCCATTTTTTAAAATCACAGCGTCTACAACGTTTACATGATTTCTTAAAAAACACGTGTTTTTAGAAAATGTGTTTTATTTCATCAGTGGAATCAACAAACTATGGACATTCTATCTAATAACGACTTTCTATAGTTTGCGAATGCGTCCGAAAATAAGAAAAGCTTACTTCCCCCCGTTTTTTAAAACCACGGCTTCTAGAACGTTTACATGATTTCTTAAAAAACATGAGTTTTTAGAAAATTTCATTTATTTCATAAATGGACGCAAAAAAGTATGAACATTCTAGGTCATAACGACTTTGTATAGATAGCGCATGCGTCCGGAAATAAGAAAAGCTTACTTCCCCCTGTTTTTTAAAATCACAGCTTGTAGAAGGTTTACATGATTTCTTAAGAAACATTAGATTTTAGAAAATGTCATTTATTTCATAAATGGAATCAACAAAGTATGCATATTCTATGTCATAACAACTTTATATAGTTTGCGAATGCGCAAACTATGCACATTCTACGTACTAACGACTTTCTATAGTTTGCGTATTCGTCCGGAAATAAGAAAAGCTTACTTCACCCCGTTTTTTTTAAATCACAACTTCTAGAAGGTTTACATGATTTCTTAAAAAACACTTGTTTTTAGAAAATGTGATTTATTTCATAAATGGAATCAACAAAGTATGCACATTCTATGTCATAACGACTTTGTATGGTTAGTGCATGCACAAACTATGCACATTCTACATAATAACGACTTTCTATAGTTTGCGCATGCTTCCGGAAATAAGAAAAGCTTACTTCCCCCCGTTTTTTAAAATCACAGCTTCTAGATGGTTTACATGATTTCTCAAAAAACACGAGTTTTTAGAAAATGTGATTTATTTCATCAATGGAATCAACAAACTATGCACATTCTACGTAATAATGACTTTCTATAGTTTGTGAATGCGTCCGGAAATAAGAAAAGCTTACTTCCCCCTGGTTTTTAAAATCACAGCTTCTAGAAGTTTTACATGATTTCTTAAAAAACACGAGTTTTTAGAAAATGTCATTTATTTCATAAATGGAATAAAAAAAGTGTGAACATTCTATGTCATATCGACTTTGTATAGTTTGCGCATGCGCAAACTATGCACATTCTATGTAATAACGACTTCCTATAGTTTGCGCATGCGTCCGGAAATAAGAAAAGCTTACTTCCCTCCTTTTTTTAAATTCACAGCTTCTAGAAGGTTTACATGATTTCTTAAGAAACACGAGTTTTTAGAAAATGTGATTTATTTCATAAATGGAATCAACAAAGTATGCACATTCTACGTCATAACGACTTTCTATAGTTGGGCATGCATCCGGAAATAAGAAAAGCTTACTTCCCCTCGTTTTTTAAAATCAAAGCTTCTTGAAGGTTTACATGATTCCTTAAAAAACATGAGTTTTTAGAAAATGTCATTTATTTCATAAATGGAATCAACTAAGTATGAACATTCGATGTCATAATGACTTTGTATAGTTTGCGCATGCGCAAACTATGCACATTCTATGTAATAACGACTTTCTATAGTTTGCACATGCGGCCGGAAATAAGAAAAGCTTACGTCCCCCCTTTTTTTAAATTCACAGCTTCTAGAAGGTTTAGATGATTTCTTAAAAAACATGAGTTTTTAGAAACTGTGATTTATTTCATAAATGGAATCAAAAAAATATGCACATTCTACGTGATAACGACTTTCTATAGTTTCTGCATGCGTCCGGAAATAAGAAAAGCTTAATTCAACCAGTTTTTTAAAATCACAGCTTCTAGAAGGTTTACATGATTTCTTAAAAAACACGAGTTTTTATAAAATGTGATTTATTTCATAAATGGAATCAACAAAGAATGCACATTCTATGTCATAACGACTTTCTATAGTTTGCGCATGCGTCCGGAAATAAGAAAAGCTTACTTCCCGCCGTTTTTTAAAATCACAGCTTCTAGAAGGTTTACCTGATTTCTTAAAAAACACGCATTTTAGAAAATGTGATTTATTTCATAAAAGGAATCAACAAAGTATGCACAATCTACGTCATAACGACTTTCTACAGTTTGCGCATGCGTATGGAAATAAGAAAAGCTTACTTCCCCCCGTTTTTTAAAATCACAACTTCTAGAAGGTTTACATGATTTCTTAACAAACAAGATTTTTTAGAAAATGTCATTTATTTCATAAATGGAATCAACAAAGTATGCACATTCTATGTTATAATGACTTTCTATAGTTTTCGGATGCGCAAACTATGCACATTCTACGTAATAACGACTTTCTATAGTTTGTGCATGCGTCCGGAAATAAGAAAAGCTTACTTCCGCCAGTTTTTTAAAATCATAGCTTCTAGAAGGTTTACATGATTTCTTAAAAAACACGAGTTTTTAGAAAATATGATTTATTTCATAAATGGAATCAAAAAAGTATGCACATTCTAAGTCATAACGACTTTCTATAGTTTGCGCATGCGTCCGGAAATAAGAAAAGCTTACTTCCCCCCATTTTTTAAAATCACAGCTTCTACAACGTTTACATGATTTCTTAAAAAACACGTGTTTTTAGAAAATGTGTTTTATTTCATCAGTGGAATCAACATACTATGGACATTCTATCTAATTAAGACTTTCTATAGTTTGCGAATGCGTCCGAAAATAAGAAAAGCTTACTTCCCCCCATTTTTTAAAACCACGGCTTCTAGAAGGTTTACATGATTTCTTAAAAAACACGAGTTTTTAGAAAATTTCATTTATTTCATAAATGGACGCAAAAAAGTATGAACATTCTAGGTCATAACGACTTTGTATAGATAGCGCATGCGTCCGGAAATAAGAAAAGCTTACTTCCCCCTGTTTTTTAAAATCACTGCTTGTAGAAGGTTTACATGATTTCTTAAGAAACATTAGATTTTAGAAAATGTCATTTATTTCATAAATGGAATCAACAAAGTATGCATATTCTATGTCATAACAACTTTATATAGTTTGCGCATGCGCAAACTATGCACATTCTACGTACTAACGACTTTCTATAGTTTGCGTATTCGTCCGGAAATAAGAAAAGCTTACTTCACCCCGTTTTTTTAAATCACAACTTCTAGAAGGTTTACATGATTTCTTAAAAAACACTTGTTTTTAGAAAATGTGATTTATTTCATAAATGGAATCAACAAAGTATGCACATTCTATGTCATAACGACTTTGTATGGTTTGTGCATGCACAAACTATGCACATTCTACATAATAACGACTTTCTATAGTTTGCGCATGCTTCCGGAAATAAAAAAAGCTTACTTCCCCCCGTTTTTTAAAATCACAGCTTCTAGAAGGTTTACATGATTTCTCAAAAAACACGAGTTTTTAGAAAATGTGATTTATTTCATCAATGGAATCAACAAACTATGCACATTCTACGTAATAATGACTTTCTATAGTTTGCGAATGCATCCGGAAATAAGAAAAGCTTACTTCCCCCTGGTTTTTAAAATCACAGCTTCTAGAAGTTTTACATGATTTCTTAAAAAACAGGAGTTTTTGGAAAATGTCATTTATTTCATAAATGGAATAAAAAAAGTGTGAACATTCTATGTCATATCGACTTTGTATAGTTTGCGCATGCGCAAACTATGCACATTCTATGTAATAACGACTTCGTATAGTTTGCGCATGCGTCCGGAAATAAGAAAAGCTTACTTCCCTCCTTTTTTTAAATTCACAGCTTCTAGAAGGTTTACATGATTTCTTAAAAAACACGAGTTTTTAGAAAATGTGATTTATTTCATAAATGGAATCAACAAAGTATGCACATTCTACGTCAAACGAATTTCTATAGTTTGCGCATACGTCCGGAAATAAGAAAAGCTTACTCCCCCCCGTTTTTTAAAATCACGGCTTCTAGAAGGTTTACATGATTGCATAAAAAAAATGAGTTTTTAGAAAATGTGATTTATTTAATAAAAGGAATCAACAAAGTATTTACATTCTACGTCATAACGACTTTCTATAGTTTGCGCATGCGTATGGAAGTAGGAAAAGCTTACTTCCCCCCATTTTTTAAAATCACAGCTTCTAGAAGGTTTGCATGATTTCTTAAAAAACACCAGTTCTTAGAAAATATGATTTATTTCATAAATGGAATCAACAAAGTATGCACATTCTAAGTCATAACGACTTTCTATAGTTTGCGCATGCGTCCGGAAATAAGAAAAGCTTACTTCCGCCAGTTTTTTAAAATCACAGCTTCTAGAAGGTTTACATGATTTCTTAAAAAACACGAGTTTTTAGAAAATGTGATTTATTTCATCAATGGAATCAACAAACTATGCACATTCTACGTAATAACGACTTTCTATAGTTTGCGAATGCGTCCGAAAATAAGAAAAGCTTACTTCCCCCCGGTTTTTAAAATCACAGCTTCTAGAAGGTTTACATGATTTCTTAAAAAACACGAGTTTTTAGAAAATATCATTTATTTCATAAATGGAATAAAAAAAGTGTGAACATTCTATGTCATAACGACTTTGTATAGTTTGCGCATGCGCAAACTATGCACATTCTATGTAATAACGCCTTTCTATAGTTTGCACATTTGTCCGGAAATAAGAAAAGCTTACTTCCCCCCTTTTTTTAAATTCACAGCTTCTAGAAGGTTTACATCATTTCTTAAAAAACATGAGTTTTTAGAAAATGTGATTTATTTCATAAATGGAATCAACAAAGTGTGCACATTCTACGTCATAACGACTTTCTATAGTTTGCGGATGCGTCCGGAAATAAGAAAAGCTTACTTCCTCCCTTTTTTTAAAATCATAGCTTCTAGAAGGTTTAAATGATTTCTTAAAAAAAACGAGTTTTTAGAAAATGTGATTTATTTCATAAAAGGAATCAACAAAGTATGCACATTCTACGTCATAACGACTTTCTATAGTTTGCGCATGCGTATGGAAATTAGAAAAGCTTACTTCCCCCCGTTTTTTAAAATCACAGCTTCTAGAAGGTTTACATGATTTCTTAAAAAACACGAGTTTTTAGAAAATATCATTTATTTAATAAATGGAATCAACAAAGTATGCACATTCTACGTAATAACGACTTTCTATAGTTTGCGCATGCGTCCAGAAATAAGAAAAGCTTACTTCCCCCTGTTTGTTAAAATCACAGCTTCTAGAATGTTTACATGTTTTCTTAACAAACACTAGTTTTTAGAAAATGTCATTTATTTCATAAATGGAATCAACAAAGTATGCATATTCTATGTCATAACAACTTTATATAGTTTGTGCATGCGCAAACTATGCACATTCTACGTACTAACGACTTTCTATAGTTTGCGTATTCGTCCGGAAATAAGAAAAGCTTACTTCCCCCCGTTTTTTAAAATCACCGCTTCTAGAAGGTTTACATGATTTCTTAAAAAACACGAGTTTTTAGAAAATGAAATTTATTTCACAAATGGAATCAACAAAGTATGCACATTCTACGTCATAGCGACTTTCTAAAGTTTGCGCATGCGTCCGGAAATAAGAAAAGCTTACTTCCGCCAGTTTTTTAAAATGACAGCTTCTAGAAGGTTTACATGATTTCTTAAAAAACATGACTTTTTAGAAAATGTGATTTATTTCATAAAAGGAATCAAAAAAGTATGCACATTCTACGTCATAACGACTTTCTACAGTTTGCGCATGAGTATGGAAATGAGAAAAGCTTACTTCCCCCGTTTTTTAAAATCGCAACTTCTAGAAGGTTTACATGATTTCTTAAAAAAAACGAGTTTTTAGAAAATTTGATTTATTTCATAAAAGGAATCAACAAAGTTTGCACATTCTACGTCATAACGACTTTCCATAGTTTGCGCATGCGTATGGAAATAAGAAAAGCTTACTTCCCCCCGTTTTTTAAAATCACAGCTTCTAGAAGGTTTACATGATTTCTTAAAAAACACGAGTTTTTAGAAAATGTGATTTATTTCATAAATGGAGTCAACAAAGTATGCATATTCTATGTCATAACGACTTTGTATAGTTTACGTATGCGAAAACTATGCACATTCTACGTCATAGCGACTTTCTATAGTTTGCGCATGCGTCCGGAAATAAGAAAAGCTTACTTCCCCCCTTTTTTAAATTCACAGCTTCTAGAAGGTTTACATGATTTCTTAAAAAACACGAGTTTTTAGAAAATGTGATTTATTTCATAAATGGAATCAACAAAGTATGCTCATTATACGTCATAACGAATTTCTATAGTTTGCGCATACGTCCGGAAATAAGAAAAGCTTACTTCCCCCCGTTTTTTAAAATCACAACTTCTAGAAGGTTTACATGATTTCATAAAAAAAACGAGTTTTTAGAAAATGTGATTTATTTAATAAAATGAATCAAAAAATTATGCACATTCTACGTCATAACGACTTTCTATAGTTTGCGCATGCGTATGGAAATAAGAAAAGCTTACTTCCCCCCATTTGCGTATGCGTATGGAAAACACCAGTTTTTAGAAAATGTCATTTATTTCATAAATGGAATCAACAAAGTATGAACATTCGATGTCATATCGACTTTGTATAGTTTGCGCATGCACAAACTATGCACATTCTATGTAATAACGACTTTCTATAGTTTCCGCATGCGTCCGGAAATAAGAAAAGCTTACTTCCCCACATTTTTTAAAATCACAGCTTCTACAACGTTTACATGATTTCTTAAAAAACACATGTTTTTAGAAAATGTGATTTATTTCATCAATGGAATCAACAAACTATGCACATTCTATGTAATAACGAGTTTCTATAGTTTGCGAATGCGTCTGGAAATAAGAAAAGCTTACTTCCCCCCGTTTTTTAAAACCACGGCTTCTAGAAGGTTTACATGATTTCTTAAAAAACACGAGTTTTTAGAAAATTTCATTTATTTCATAAATGGAAGCAAAAAAGTATGAACATTCTAGGTCATAACGACTTTGTATAGATAGCGCATGCGTCCGGAAATAAGAAAAGCTTACTTCCCCCGTTTTTTTTAAATCACAACTTCTAGAAGGTTTACATGATTTCTTAAAAAACACGAGTTTTTAGAAAATGTGATTTATTTCATAAATGGAATAAAAAACGTATGCACATTCTAAGTCATAACGACTTTCTATAGTTTGCGCATGCGTCCGGAAATAAGAAAAGCTTACTTCCCCCCGTTTTTTAAAATCAAAGCTTCTACAAGGTTTACATGATTTCTTAAAAAACATGTGTTTTTAGAAAATGTGATTTATTTCATCAATGGAAGCAACAAACTATGCACATTCTATGTAATAACGACTTTCCATAGTTTGCGACTGCGTCCGGAAATAAGAAAAGCTTACTTCCCCCCGTTTTTTAAAACCACAGCTTCTAGAAGGTTTACATGATTTCTTAAAAAACACGAGTTTTTAGAAGATGTCATTTATTTCATAAATGGAAGCAAAAAAGTATGAACATTCTAGGTCATAACGACTTTGTATAATTAGCGCATGCGTCCGGAAATAAGAAAAGCTTACATTCCCCCGTTTTTTAAAATCACAGCTTCTAGAAGGTTTACATGATTTCTTAAAAAAAACGAGCTTTTAGAAAATGTGATTTATTTCATAAATGGAATCAACAAAGTATGCACATTCTACGTAATAATGACTTTCTATAGTTTGTGAATGCATCAGGAAATAAGAAAAGCTTACTTCCCCCCGTTTTTTAAAACCACAGCTTCTAGAAGGTTTACATGATTTCTTAAAAAACATGAGTTTTTAGAAAATATCACTTATTTCATAAATGGAATAAAAAAAGTATGAACATTCTATGTCATTACAACTTTCTATAGTTTGCGCATGCACAAACTATGCACATTCTATGTACTAACGACTTTCTATAGTTTGCGCATGCATCCGGAAATAAGAAAAGCTTACTTCCCCCTTTTTTTAAATTCACAGCTTTTAGAAGGTTTACATGATTTATTAAAAAACACGAGTTTTTAGAAAATGTGATTTATTTCATAAATGGAATCAACAAAGTATGCACATTATACGTCATAACGAATTTCTATAGTTTGCGGATACGTCCAGAAATAACAAAAGCTTACTTCCCACCGTTTTTTAAAATCACAGCTTCTAGAAGGTTTACATGATTTCATAAAAAAAACGAGTTTTTAGAAAATGTGATTTATTTAATAAAAGGAATCAACAAAGTATGCACATTCTACGTCATAACGACTTTCCATAGTTTGCGCATGCGTATGGAAATAAGAAAAGCTTACTTCCCCCCGTTTTTTAAAATCACAGCTTCTAGAAGGTTTACATGATATCTTAAAAAACACCAGTTTTTAGAAAATGTCATTTATTTCATAAATGGAATCAACAAAGTATGAACATTCGATGTCATAACGACTTTTTATAGTTTGCGCATGCACAAACTATGCACATTCTATGTAATAACGACTTTCTATAGTTTGCGCATGCGTCCAGAAATAAGAAAAGTTTACTTCCCCCCTTTTTTTAAATTCACGGCTTCTAGAAGGTTTACATGATTTCTTAAAAAACATGAGTTTTTAGAAAATGTGATTCATTTCATAAATGGAGTCAACTAAGTATGCACATTCTACGTCATAACGAATTTCTATAGTTTGCGCATACGTCCGGAAATAAGAAAAGCTTACTTCCCCCCGTTTTTTAAAATCACAGCTTCTAGAAGGTTTACATGATTTCTTAAAAAAAACGAGTTCGTAGAAAATGTGATTTAATTCATCAATGGAATCAACAAAGTATGCACATTCTACGTAATAATCACTTTCTATAGTTTGCGCATGCGTCCAGAAATAAGAAAAGTTTACTTCCCCCCTTTTTTTAAATTCGCGGCTTCTAGAAGGTTTACATGATTTCTTAAAAAACACGAGTTTTTAGAAAATGTGATTCATTTCATAAATGGAATCAAGAAAGTATGCACATTCTACGTCATAACGAATTTCTATAGTTTGCGCATACGTCCGGAAATAAGAAAAGTTTACTTCCCCCCTTTTTTTAAATTCACGGCTTCTAGAAGGTTTACATGATTTCTTAAATAAAATGAGTTTTTAGAAAATGTGATTTATTTAATAAAAGGAATCAACAAAGTATGCACATTCTACGTCATAACGACTTTCTATAGTTTGCGCATGCGTATGGAAATAAGAAAAGCTTACTTCCCCCTGTTTTTTAAAATCACCGCTTCTAGAAGGTTTACATGATTTCTTAAAAAACACTAGTTTTTAGAAAATATGATTTATTTCATAAATGGAATCAAAAAAGTATGCACATTCTAAGTCATAACGACTTTATATAGTTTGCGCATGCATCCGGAAATAAGAAAAGCTTACTTCCGCCAGTTTTTTAAAATCACAGCTTCTAGAAGGTTTACATGATTTCTTAAAAAACACGAGTTTTTATAAAATGTGATTTATTTCATCAATGGAATCAACAACCTATGCAAATTCTACGTAATAACGACTTTCTATAGTTTGCGAATGCGTCCGGAAATAAGAAAAGCTTACTTCCCCCTGGTTTTTAAAATCACAGCTTCTAGAAGGTTTACATGATTTCTTAAAAAACACGAGCTTTTAGAAAATGTCATTTATTTCATAAATGGAATAAAAAAAGTGTGAACATTATATGTCATAAAGACTTTGTATAGTTTGCGCATGCGCAAACTATGCACATTCTATGTAATAACGACTTTCTATAGTTTGCGCATGTGTCCGGAAATAAGAAAAGCTTACTTCCCCCCTTTTTTTAAATTAAAAGCTTCTAGAAGGTTTACATCATTTCTTAAAAAACACGACTCTTTAGAAAATGTGATTTATTTCATAAATGGAATCAACAAAGTGTGCACATTCTACGTCATAACGACTTTCTACAGTTTCTGGATCCGTCCGGAAATAAGAAAAGCTTACTTCCCCCCGTTTTCTAAAATCACAGCTTCTACAAGGTTTACATGATTTCTTAAAAAAAACGAGTTTTTAGAAAATGTGATTTATTTCATAAAAGGAATCAACAAAGTATGCACATTCTACGTCATAACGACTTTCTATAGTTTGCGCATGCGTATGGAAATTAGAAAAGCTTACTTCCTCCCGTTTTTTAAAATCACCGCTTCTAGAAGGTTTACATGATTTCTTAAAAGACACGAGTTTTTAGAAAATGAGATTTATTTCATAAATGGAATCAACAAAGTATGCACATTCTATGTCAAAGCGACTTTCTAAAGTTTGCGCATGCATCCGGACATAAGAAAAGCTTACTTCCGCCAGTTTTTTAAAATGACAGCTTCTAGAAGGTTTACATGATTTCTTAAAAAACGTGAGTTTTTAGAAAATGTCATTTATTTCATAAATGGAATCAACAAAGTGTGCACATTCTACGTCATAACGACTTTCTATAGTTTGCGGATCCGTCCGGAAATAAGAAAAGCTTACTTCCCCCCATTTTCTAAAATCACAGCTTCTAGAAGGTTTACATGATTTCTTAAAAAATATGAGTTTTTAGAAAATTTGATTTATTTCATAAAAGGAATCAACAAAGTATGCACATTCTACGTCATAACGACTTTCTATAGTTTGCGCATGCGTATGGAAATTAGAAAAGCTTACTTCCCCCCGTTTTTTAAAACCACAGCTTCTAGAAGGTTTACATGATTTCTTAAAAAACACGAGTTTTTAGAAAATGTCATTTATTTAATAAATGGAATCAACAAAGTATGCACATTCTACGTAATAACGACTTTCTATAGTTTGCGCATGCGTCCAGAAATAAGAAAAGCTTACTTCCCCCTGCTTGTTAAAATCACATCTTCTAGAAGGTTTAAATGATTTCTTAACAAACACCAGTTTTTAGAAAATGTCATTTATTTCATAAATGGAATCAACAAAGTATGCACATTCTATGTCATAACGACTTTGTATGGTTTGCGCATGCACAAACTATGCACATTCTACGTAATAACGACTTTCTATAGTTTACGCATGCATCCAGAAATAAGAAAAGCTTTCTTCCGCCAGATTATTAAAATCACCGCTTCTAGAAGGTTTACATGATTTCTTAAAAAACACGAGTTTTTAGAAAATGAGATTTATTTCATAAATGGAATCAACAAAGTATACACATTCTATGTCATAGCGACTTTCTAAAGTTTGTGCATGCGTCCGGAAATAAGAAAAGCTTACTTCCGCCAGTTTTTTTAAATGACAGCTTCTAGAAGGTTTACATGATTTCTTAAAAAACATGAATTTTTAGAAAATGTCATTTATTTCATAAATTTAATCAACAAATTATGCACATTCTACGTCATAACGACTTTCTATAGTTTGCGCATGCGTCCGGAAATAAGAAAAGCTTACTTCACCTCGTTTTTTAAAATCACAGCTTCTAAAAGGTTTACATGATTTCTTAAAAAAAATCAGTTTTTAGAAAATGTGATTTATTTCATAAAAGGAATCAACAAAGTATGCACATTCTACATCATAACGACTCTCTACAGTTTGCGCATGCATATGGAAATAAGAAAAGCTTACTTGCCCCCGTTTTTTAAAATCACAGCTTCTAGAAGGTTTACATGATTTCTTAAAAAAACGAGTTTTTAGAAAATTTGATTTATTTCATAAAAGGAATCAACAAAGTGTGCACATTCTACGTCATAACAACTTTCTACAGTTTGTGCATGCGTATGGAAATAAGAAAAGCTTACTTCCCCCCGTTTTTTAAAATCACAGCTTCTAGAAGGTTTACATGATTTTTTAAAAAACACGAGTTTTTAGAAAATGTGATTTATTTCATAAATGGAATCAACAAAATATACATATTCTATGTCATAACGACTTTGTATAGTTTACGTATGCGCAAACTATGCACATTCTACGTCATAACGACTTTCTATAGTTTGCGCATGCGTCCGGAAATAAGAAAAGCTTACTTCAGCCCTTTTTTTAAATTCACAGCTTCTAGAAGGTTTACATGATTTCTTAAAAAACATGATTTTTTAGAAAATGTGATTTATTTCATAAATGGAATCAACAAAGTATGCACATTCTATGTCATAACGAATTTCTATAGTTTGCGCATACGTCCGGAAATAAGAAAAGCTTACTTCCCCCCGTTTTTTAAAATCACAGCTTCTAGAAGGTTTACATGATTTCATAAAAAAACGAGTTTTTAGAAAATGTGATTTATTTAATAAAAGGAATCAACAAAGTATGCACATTCTACGTCATAACGACTTTCTATAGTTTGCGCATGCGTATGGAAATAAGAAAAGCTTACTTCCCCCCGTTTTTTAAAATCACAGCTTCTAGAAGGTTTACATGCTTTCTTAAAAAACACGAGTTTTTAGAAAATATCATTTATTTCATAAATGGAATCAACAAAGTATGAACATTCGATGTCATAACGACTTTGTATAGTTTGCGCATGCACAAACTATGCACATTCTATGTAATAACGACTTTCTATAGTTTGCGCATGCGTCCGGAAATAAGAAAAGCTTACTTCCCCCTTTTTTTAAATTCACGGCTTCTAGAAGGTTTACATGATTTCTTAAAAAACACGAGTTTTTAGAAAATGTGATTTATTTCATAAATGGAATCAACAAAGTATGCACATTATACATTATAACGACTTTCTATAGTTTGCGCATGCGTCCGGAAATAAGAAAAGCTTACTTCCCCTCATTTTTTAAAATCAATGCTTCTTGAAGGTTTACATGATTCCTTAAATAACATGAGTTTTTAGAAAATGTCATTTATTTCATAAATGGAATCAACAAAGTATGAACATTCGATGTCATAACGACTTTGTATAGTTTGCGCATGCGCAAACTATGCACATTCTATGTAATAACGAATTTCTATAGTTTGCGCATGCGTCCGGAAATAAGAAAAGCTTAATTCCCCCCTTTTTTTAAATTCACAGCTTCTAGAAGGTTTAGATGATTTCTTAAAAAACATGATTTTTTAAAAACTGTGATTTATTTCATAACTGGAATCAACAAAGTATGCACATTCTACGTAACAACGAATTTCTATAGTTTCCGCATGCGTCCGGAAATAAGAAAAGCTTAATTCAACTAGTTTTTTAAAATCACAGCTTCTAGAAGTTTTACATGATTTCTTAAAAAAACGAGTTTTTATAAAATGTGAATTATTTCATAAATGGAATCAACAAAGTATGCACATTCTATGTCATAACGACTTTCTACAGTTTGCGCATGCGTCCGGAAATAAGAAAAGCTTACTTCCCCCCGTTTTTGAAAATCACAGCTTCTAGAAGGTTTACATGATTTCTTAAAAAACACGAGTTTTTAGAAAATGCAATTTATTTCATAAATGGAATCAAAAAAGTATGCACATTCAAAAGCATAACGACTTTCTATAGTTTGCGCATGCGTCCAGAAAAAAGAAAAGCTTACTTCCCCACGTTTTTTAAAATCACAGCTTCTACAACGTTTACATGATTTCTTAAAAAACACGTGTTTTTAGAAAATGTGATTTATTTCATCAATGGAATCAACAAACTATGCACATTATATGTAATAACGACTTTCTATAGTTTGCGAATTCGTCCAGAAATAAGAAAAGCTTACTTCCCCCCGTTTTTTAAAACCACAGCTTCTAGAAGGTTTACATGATTTCTTAAAAAAAATGAGTTTTTAGAAAATGTGATTTATTTCATAAAAGGAATCAACAAAGTATGCACATTCTACGTCATAACAACTTTCTACAGTTTGCGCATGCGTATGGAAATAAGCAAAGCTTACTTCCCCTCTTTTTTTAAATTCACAGCTTCTAGAAGGTTTACATGATTTCTTAAAAGACCCGAGTTTTTAGAAAATGTGATTTATTTCATAAATGGAATCAACAAAGTATGCACATTCTACGTCATAACGACTTTCTATAGTTTGTGCATGCGTCCGGAAATAAGAAAAGCTTACTTCCCCCCGTTTTTTAAAATCACAGCGTCTAGAAGGTTTATATGATTTCTTAAAAAAAACGAGTTTTTAGAAAATGTGATTTATTTCATAAATGGAATCAACAAACTATGCACATTCTATGTAATAACGACTTTCTATAGTTTGCGCATGCGTCCGGAAATAAAAAAAGCTTACTTCCCCATGTTTGTTAAAATCACAGCTTCTAGAAGGTTTACATGATTTAAACAAACACGAGTTTTTAGAAAATGTAATTTATTTCATAAATGGAATCAACAAAGTATGCATATTCTATGTCATAACAACTTTCAATAGCTTTCGCATGCGCAAACTATGCACATTCGACGTACTAACAACTTTCTATAGTTTGTGTATTCGTCCGGAAATAAGAAAAGCTTACTTCGCCCCGTTTTTTAAAATCACCACTTCTAGAAGGTTTACATGATGTCTTAAAAAACACGAGTTTTTAGAAAAAGTGATTTATTTCATAAATGGAATCAACAAAGTATGCACATTCTATGTCATAACGATTTTGTATGGTTTGCGCATGCGCAAACTATGCACATTCTATGTAATAACGACTTTCTATAGTTTACGCATGTGTCCGGAAATAAGAAAAGCTTACTTCCCCCCTTTTTTTAAATTCACAGCTTCTAGAAGGTTTACATCATTTCTTAAAAAACACGACTTTTTAGAAAATGTGATTTATTTCATAAATGGAATCAACAAAGTGTGCAAATTCTACGTCATAACGACTTTCTATAGTTTCCGGATCCGTCCGGAAATAAGAAAAGCTTACTTCCCCCCGTTTTCTAAAATCACAGCTTCTAGAAGGTTTACATGATTTCTTAAAAAAAACGAGTTTTTAGAAAATGTGATTTATTTCATAAAAGGAATCAACAAAGTATGCACATTCTACGTCATAACGACTTTCTATAGTTTGCGCATGCGTATGGAAATTAGAAAAGTTTACTTCCCCCCGTTTTTTAAAAGCACAGCTTCTAGAAGGTTTACATGATTTCTTAAAAAACATGAGTTTTTAGAAAATGTCATTTATTTAATAAATGGAATCAACAAAGTATGCACATTCTACGTAATAACGACTTTCTATAGTTTACGCATGCGTCCAGAAATAAGAAAAGCTTACTTCCCCCTGTTTGTTAAAATCACAGCTTCTAGAAGGTTTAAATGATTTCTTAACAAACACTACTTTTTAGAAAATGTCATTTATTTCATAAATGGAATCAACAAAGTATGCATATTCTATGTCATAACAACTTTATATAGTTTGCGCATGCGCAAAATATGCACATTCTACGTACTAACGACTTTCTATAGTTTGCGTATTCGTCCGGAAATAAGAAAAGCTTACCTCACCCCGTTTTTTTAAATCACAACTTCTAGAAGGTTTACATGATTTCTTAAAAAACACGAGTTTGTAGAAAATGTGATTTATTTCAAAAATGGAATCAACAAAGTATGCACATTCTATGTCATAACGACTTTGTATGGTTTGCGCATGCACAAACTATGCACATTCTACGTAATAACGACTTTCTATAGTTTACGCATGCGTCCGGAAATAAGAAAAGTTTTCTTCCGCCAGTTTATTAAAATCACCGCTTCTAGAAGGTTTACATGATTTCTTAAAAAACACGAGTTTTTAGAAAATGAGATTTATTTCATAAATGGAATCAACAAAGTTTGCACATTCTATGTCATAGCGACTTTCTAAAGTTTCCGCATGCGTCCGGACATAAGAAAAGTTTACTTCCGCCAGTTTTTTAAAATGACAGCTTCTAGAAGGTTTACATGATTTCTTAAAAAACATGATTTTTTAGAAAATGTCATTTATTTCATAAATGGAATCAACAAAGTGTGCACATTCTACATCATAACGACTTTCTATAGTTTGCGGATCCGTCCGGAAATAAGAAAAGCTTACTTCCCCCCGTTTTCTAAAATCACAGCTTCTAGAAGGTTTACATGATTTCTTAAAAAATATGAGTTTTTAGAAAATGTGATTTATTTCATAAAAGGAATCAACAAAGTATGCACATTCTACGTCATAACGACTTTCTATAGTTTGCGCATGCGTATGGAAATTAGAAAAGCATACTTCCCCCCGTTTTTTAAAACCACAGCTTCTAGAAGGTTTACATGATTTCTTAAAAAACACGAGTTTTTAGAAAATGTCATTTATTTAATAAATGGAATCAACAAAGTATGCACATTATACGTAATAACGACTTTCTATAGTTTGCGCATGCGTCCAGAAATAAGAAAAGCTTACTTCCCCCTGTTTGTTAAAATCACATCTTCTAGAAGGTTTAAATGATTTCTTAACAAACACTAGTTTTTAGAAAATGTCATTTATTTCATAAATGGAATCAACAAAGTATGCTCATTCTATGTCATAACTACTTTGTATGGTTTGCGCATGCACAAACTATGCACATTCTACGTAATAACGACTTTCTATAGTTTACGCATGCGTCCGGAAATAAGAAAAGCTTACTTCCGCCAGTTTTTTAAAATGACAGCTTCTAGAAGGTTTACATGATTTCTTAAAAAACATGAGTTTTTAGAAAATGTCATTTATTTCATAAATTTAATCAACAAATTATGCACATTCTACATCATAATGACTTTCTATAGTTTGCGCATGCGTTCGGAAATAAGAAAAGCTTACTTCACCTCGTTTTTTAAAATCACAGATTCTAAAAGGTTTACATGATTTCTTAAAAAAAATGAGTTTTTAGAAAATGTGATTTATTTCATAAAAGGAATCAACAAAGTATGCACATTCTACATCATAACGACTTTCTACAGTTTGCGCATGCATATGGAAATAAGAAAAAGCTTACTTGCCCCCGTTTTTTAAAATCACAGCTTCTAGAAGGTTTACATGATTTCTTAAAAGAAACGAGTTTTTAGAAAATTTGATTTATTTCATAAAAGGAATCAACAAAGTGTGCACATTCTACGTCATAACGACTTTCTATAGTTTGCGCATGCGTATGGAAATAAGAAAAGCTTACTTCAGCCCTTTTTTTAAATTCACAGCTTCTAGAAGGTTTACATGATTTCTTAAAAAACACGAATTTTTAGAAAATGTGATTTATTTCATAAATGGAATCAACAAAGTATGCAAATTCTATGTCATAACGAATTTCTATAGTTTGCGCATGCGTATGGAAATAAGAAAAGCTTACTTCCCCCCGTTTTTTAAAATCATAGCTTCTAGAAGGTTTACATGCTTTCTTAAAAAACACGAGTTTTTAGAAAATATCATTTATTTCATAAATGGAATCAACAAAGTATGAACATTCGATGTCATAACGACTTTGTATAGTTTGCGCATGCACAAACTATGCACATTCTATGTAATAACGACTTTCTATAGTTTGCACATGCGTCCGGAAATAAGAAAAGCTTACTTCCCCCTTTTTTTAAATTCACGGCTTCTAGAAGGTTTACATGATTTCTTAAAAAACACGAGTTTTTAGAAAATGTGATTTATTTCATAAATGGAATCAACAAAGTATGCACATTCTACATTATAACGACTTTCTATAGTTTGCGCATGCGTCCAGAAATAAGAAAAGCTTACTTCCGCCAGTTTTTTAAAATCACAGCTTCTAGAAGGTTTACATGATTTCTTAAAAAACATGAGTTTTTAGAAAATGTGATTTATTTCATCAATGGAATCAACAAAATATGCACATTCTACGTAATAACGACTTTCTATAGTTTGCAAATGCGTCCGGAAATAAGAAAAGCTTACTTCCCCCGGGTTTTTAAAATCACAGCTTCTAGAAGGTTTACATGATTTCTTAAAAAACATGAGTTTTTGGAAAATGTCATTTATTTCATAAATGGAATAAAATAAGTATGAACATTCTATGTCATAACGACTTTGTATAGTTTCCACATGCGCAAACTATGCACATTCTATGTAATAACGACTTTCTATAGTTTGCGCATGCGTCCGGAAATAAGAAAAGCTTACTTTCCCCCTTTTTTTAAATTCACAGCTTCTAGAAGGTTTACATCATTTCTTAAAAAACACGAGTTTTTAGAAAATATGATTTATTTCATAAATGGAATCAACAAAGTGTGCACATTCTACGTCATAACGACTTTCTATAGTTTGCGCATGCGTCCGGAAATAAGAAAAGCTTACTTCCCCCCATTTTTTAAAATCACAGCTTCTAGAAGGTTTACATAATTTCTTAAAAAAATGAGTTTTTAGAAAATGTGATTTATTTCATAAAAGGAATCAACAAAGTATGCACATTCTACGTCATAACGACTTTCTATAGTTTGCGCATGCGTATGGAAATTAGAAAATATTACTTCCCCCCGTTTTTTAAAATCACAGCTTCTAGAAGGTTTACATGATTTCTTAAAAAACACGAGTTTTTAAAAAATGTCATTTATTTAATAAATGGAATGAACAAAGTATGCACATTCTACGTAATAACGACTTTCTATAGTTTGCGCATGCATCCGGAAATAAGAAAAGCTTACTTCCCCCTGTTTGTTAAAATCACAGCTTGTAGAAGGTTTACATGATTTCTTAACAAACACGAGTTTTTAGAAAATGTCATCTATTTAATAAATGGAATCAACAAAGTATGCATATTCTATGTCATCACAACTTTATATAGCTTGCGCATGCGCAAACTATTCACATTCTACGTACTAACGACTTTCTATAGTTTGCGTATTCGTTCGGAAATAACAAAAGCTTACTTCACCCCGTTTTTTAAAATCACAACTTCTAGAAGCTTTACATGATTTCTTAAAAAACACGAGTTTTTAGAAAATGTGATTTATTTCATAAATGGAATCAACAAAGTATGCACATTCTATGTCATAACGAATTTGAATGGTTTGCGCATGCGCAAACTATGCACATTCTACGTAATAACGACTTTCTATAGTTTGCGCATGCGTCCGGAAATAAGAAAAGCTTACTTCCGCCAGTTTTTTAAAATCACAGCTTCTAGAAGGTTTACATGATTTCTTAAAAAACATTAGTTTTTAGAAAATGTCATTTATTTCATAAATTGAATCAACAAAGTATGCACATTCTGTGTCATAACGAATTTCTAGAGTTTGCGCATGCGTCCGGAAATGAGAAAAGCTTACTTCCCCCCGTTTTTTAAAATCACAGGTTCTAGAAGGTTTACATGATTTCTTGAAAAAAATGAGTTTTTAGAAAATGTGATTTATTTCATAAAGGGAATCAACAAAGTATGCACATTCTACGTCATAACGACTTTCTACAGTTTGCGCATGCGTATGGAAATAAGAAAAGCTTACTTCCCCCCATTTTTTAAAATCACAGCTTCTAGAAGGTTTACATGATTTCTTAAAAAACATGAGTTCTTATAAAATGTCATTTATTTCATAAATGGAATAAAAAAAGTATGAACATTCTATGTCATAACGACTTTGTATAGTTTGTGCATGCGCAAACTATGCACATTCTATGGAATAACGACTTTCTATAGTTTGCACATGCGTCCGGAAATAAGCAAAGCTTACTTCCCCTCTTTTTTTAAATTCACAGCTTCTAGAAGGTTTACATGATTTCTTAAAAGACACGAGTTTTTAGAAAATGTGATTTATTTCATAAATGGAATCAACAAAGTATGCACATTCTACATCATAATGACTTTCTATAGTTTGTGCATGCGTCCGGAAATAAGAAAAGCTTACTTCCCCCCGTTTTTTAAAATCACAGCGTCTAGAAGGTTTACATGATTTCTTAAAAAAAACGAGTTTTTAGAAAATGTGATTTATTTCATAAATGGAATCAACAAACTATTCACATTGTATGTAATAACGACTTTCTATAGTTTGCGCATGCGTCCGGAAATAAGAAAAGCTTACTTCCCCCTGTTTGTTAAAATCACAGCTTCTAGAAGGTTTACATGATTTAAACAAACACGAGTTTTTAGAAAATGTAATTTATTTCATAAATGGAATCAACAAAGTATGCATATTCTATGTCATAATAGGTTTCTATAGCTTTCGCATGCCCAAACTATGCACATTCGACGTACTAACAACTTTCTATAGTTTGTGTATTCGTCCGGAAATAAGAAAAGCTTACTTCGCCCCATTTTTTAAAATCACAACTTCTAGAAGGTTTACATGATGTCTTAAAAAACACGAGTTTTTAGAAAAAGTGATTTATTTCATAAATGGAATCAACAAAGTATGCACATTCTATGTCATAACGACTTTGTATGGTTTACGCATGCGCAAACTATGCACATTCTACGTAATAACGACTTTCTATAGTTTGCGCATGCGTCCGGAAATAAGAAAAGCTTACTTCTGCAAGTTTTTTAAAATCACAGCTTCTAGAAGGTTTACATGATTTCTTAAAAAATCCGAGTTTTCAGAAAATGTCATTTATTTCATAAATTGAATCAACAAACTATGCACATTCTATGTAATAACGAGTTTCTATAGTTTGCACATGCGTCCGGAAATAAGAAAAGCTTACTTCCCCCCTTTTTTTAAATTCACAGCTTCTAGAAGGTTTACATAATTTCTTAAAAGACACGAGTTTTTAGAAAATGTGATTTATTTCATCAATGGAATCAACAAACTATGCAAATTCTACGTAATAACGACTTTCTATAGTTTGCAAATGCCTCCGGAAATAAGAAAACCTTATTTCCCCCCATTTTTTTAAATCACAGCTTCTAGAAGGTTTACATGATTTCTTAAGAAACACGAGTTTTTAGAAAATGTCATTTTGTTTAATAAATGGAATCAACAAAGTATGCACATTCTAATTAATAACGACTTTCTATAGTTTGTGCATGCGTCTGGAAATAAGAAAAGCTTACTTCCCCCTGTTTTTTAAAATCACAGCTTCTAGAAGGTTTACATGATTTCTTAACAAACACGAGTTTTTAGAAAATGTCATTTATTTCATAAATGGAATCAAAAAAGTATGCACATTCTATGTCATAATGACTTTCTATACTTTGCGCATGCGCAAACTATGCACATTCTACATACTAATGACTTTCTATAGTTTGCATATGCGTCCGGAAATAAGAAAAGCTTACTTCACCCCGTTTTTTAAAATCACAACTTCTAGAAGGTTTACATGATTTATTTAAAAACACGAGTTTTTAGAAAATGTGATTTATTTCATCATTGGAATCAACAAAGTATGGACATTCTACGTCATAACGACTTTCTATAGTTTGCGCATGCGTATGGAAATTAGAAAAGCTTACTTCCCCCCGTTTTTTTAAATCACAGCTTCTAGAAGGTTTACATGATTTCTTAAAAAACACGTGTTTTTAGAAAATATCATTTATTTAATAAATGGAATCAACAAAGTATGCACATTCTACGTAATAACGACTTTCTATAGTTTGCGCATGCGTCCGGAAATAAGAAAAGCTTACTTCCCCCTGTTTGTTAAAATCACAGCTTGTAGAAGGTTTACATGATTTCTTAACAAACACGAGTTTTTAGAAAATGTCATCTATTTAATAAATGGAATCAACAAAGTATGCATATTCTATGTCATCACAACTTTATATAGCTTGCGCATGCGCAAACTATTCACATTCTACGTACTAACGACTTTCTATAGTTTGCGTATTCGTTCGGAAATAAGAAAAGCTTACTTCACCCCGTTTTTTAAAATCACAACTTCTAGAAGCTTTACATGATTTCTTAAAAAACACGAGTTTTTAGAAAATGTGATTTATTTCATAAATGGAATCAACAAAGTATGCACATTCTATGTCATAACGAATTTGAATGGTTTGCGCATGCGCAAACTATGCACATTCTACGTAATAACGACTTTCTATAGTTTGCGCATGCGTCCGGAAATAAGAAAAGCTTACTTCCGCCAGTTTTTTAAAATCACAGCTTCTAGAAGGTTTACATGATTTCTTAAAAAACATTAGTTTTTAGAAAATGTCATTTATTTCATAAATTGAATCAACAAAGTATGCACATTCTGTGTCATAACGAATTTCTAAAGTTTGCGCATGCGTCCGGAAATGAGAAAAGCTTACTTCCCCCCGTTTTTTAAAATCACAGGTTCTAGAAGGTTTACATGATTTCTTGAAAAAAATGAGTTTTTAGAAAATGTGATTTATTTCATAAAGGGAATCAACAAAGTATGCACATTCTACGTCATAACGACTTTCTACAGTTTGCGCATGCGTATGGAAATAAGAAAAGCTTACTTCCCCCCATTTTTTAAAATCACAGCTTCTAGAAGGTTTACATGATTTCTTAAAAAACATGAGTTCTTATAAAATGTCATTTATTTCATAAATGGAATAAAAAAAGTATGAACATTCTATGTCATAACGACTTTGTATAGTTTGTGCATGCGCAAACTATGCACATTCTATGGAATAACGACTTTCTATAGTTTGCACATGCGTCCGGAAATAAGCAAAGCTTACTTCCCCTCTTTTTTTAAATTCACAGCTTCTAGAAGGTTTACATGATTTCTTAAAAGACACGAGTTTTTAGAAAATGTGATTTATTTCATAAATGGAATCAACAAAGTATGCACATTCTACATCATAATGACTTTCTATAGTTTGTGCATGCGTCCGGAAATAAGAAAAGCTTACTTCCCCCCGTTTTTTAAAATCACAGCGTCTAGAAGGTTTACATGATTTCTTAAAAAAAACGAGTTTTTAGAAAATGTGATTTATTTCATAAATGGAATCAACAAACTATTCACATTGTATGTAATAACGACTTTCTATAGTTTGCGCATGCGTCCGGAAATAAGAAAAGCTTACTTCCCCCTGTTTGTTAAAATCACAGCTTCTAGAAGGTTTACATGATTTATACAAACACGAGTTTTTAGAAAATGTAATTTATTTCATAAATGGAATCAACAAAGTATGCATATTCTATGTCATAATAGGTTTCTATAGCTTTCGCATGCGCAAACTATGCACATTCGACGTACTAACAACTTTCTATAGTTTGTGTATTCGTCCGGAAATAAGAAAAGCTTACTTCGCCCCATTTTTTAAAATCACAACTTCTAGAAGGTTTACATGATGTCTTAAAAAACACGAGTTTTTAGAAAAAGTGATTTATTTCATAAATGGAATCAACAAAGTATGCACATTCTATGTCATAACGACTTTGTATGGTTTACGCATGCGCAAACTATGCACATTCTACGTAATAACGACTTTCTATAGTTTGCGCATGCGTCCGGAAATAAGAAAAGCTTACTTCTGCAAGTTTTTTAAAATCACAGCTTCTAGAAGGTTTACATGATTTCTTAAAAAATCCGAGTTTTCAGAAAATGTCATTTATTTCATAAATTGAATCAACAAACTATGCACATTCTATGTAATAACGAGTTTCTATAGTTTGCACATGCGTCCGGAAATAAGAAAAGCTTACTTCCCCCCTTTTTTTAAATTCACAGCTTCTAGAAGGTTTACATAATTTCTTAAAAGACACGAGTTTTTAGAAAATGTGATTTATTTCATCAATGGAATCAACAAACTATGCAAATTCTACGTAATAACGACTTTCTATAGTTTGCAAATGCCTCCGGAAATAAGAAAACCTTATTTCCCCCCATTTATTTAAATCACAGCTTCTAGAAGGTTTACATGATTTCTTAAGAAACACGAGTTTTTAGAAAATGTCATTTTGTTTAATAAATGGAATCAACAAAGTATGCACATTCTAATTAATAACGACTTTCTATAGTTTGTGCATGCGTCCGGAAATAAGAAAAGCTTACTTCCCCCTGTTTTTTAAAATCACAGCTTCTAGAAGGTTTACATGATTTCTTAACAAACACGAGTTTTTAGAAAATGTCATTTATTTCATAAATGGAATCAAAAAAGTATGCACATTCTATGTCATAATGACTTTCTATACTTTGCGCATGCGCAAACTATGCACATTCTACATACTAATGACTTTCTATAGTTTGCATATGCGTCCGGAAATAAGAAAAGCTTACTTCACCCCGTTTTTTAAAATCACAACTTCTAGAAGGTTTACATGATTTATTTAAAAACACGAGTTTTTAGAAAATGTGATTTATTTCATCATTGGAATCAACAAAGTATGGACATTCTACGTCATAACGACTTTCTATAGTTTGCGCATGCGTATGGAAATTAGAAAAGCTTACTTCCCCCCGTTTTTTTAAATCACAGCTTCTAGAAGGTTTACATGATTTCTTAAAAAACACGTGTTTTTAGAAAATGTCATTTATTTAATAAATGGAATCAACAAAGTATGCACATTCTACATAATAACGACTTTCTATAGTTTGCGCATGCGTCCGTAAATAATAAAAGCTTACTTCCCCCTGTTTGTTAAAATCACAGCTTCTAGAAGGTTTAAATGATTTATTAACAAACACGAGTTTTTAGAAAATGTCATTTATTTCATAAATGGAATCAAAAAAGTATGCATATTCTATGTCATAACAACTTTATATAGTTTGCGCATGCGCAAACTATGCACATTCTACGTACTAACGACTTTCTATAGTTTGCGTATTCGTCCGGAAATAAGAAAAGCTTACTTCACCCCGTTTTTTAAAATCACAACTTCTACAAGGTTTACATGATTTCTTAAAAAACACGAGTTTTTAGAAAATGTGATTTATTTCATAAATGGAATCAACAAAGTATGCATATTCTATGTCATAACAACTTTATATAGTTTGCGCATGTGTCCGGAATTAAGAAAAGCTTACTTCCGCCAGTTTTTTAAAATCACCGCTTCTAGAAGGTTTACATGATTTCTTAAAGAACACGAGTTTTTAGAAAATGTATTTTATTTATTAAATGGAATCAACAAAGTATGCACATTCTACGTAATAACGACTTTCTATAGTTTGCGCATGCGTCCGGAAATAAGAAAAGCTTAATTCCGCCAGTTTTTTAAAATCACCGCTTCTAGAAGGTTTACATGATTTCTTAAAAAGCACGAGTTTTTTGAAAATGAGATTTATTTCATAAATGGAATAACAAAGTATGCACATTCTACGTCATAACGACTTTCTAAAGTTTGCGCATGCGTCCGGAAATAAGAAAAGCTTACTTCTGCCAGTTTTTTAAAATCACAGCTTCTAGAAGGTTTACATGATTTCTTAAAAAACATGAGTTTTTAGAAAATGTCATTTATTTCATAAATGGAATCAACAAAGTATGCACATTCTACGTCATAACGACTTTCTATAGTTTGCGCATGCGTCCGGAAATCAGAAAAGCTTACTTCCCCCCGTTTTTTAAAATCACAGCTGCTAAAAGGTTTACATGCTTTCTTAAAAAAAATGAGTTTTTAGAAAATGTGATTTATTTCATAAATGTAATAAACAAAGTATGCACATTCTACGTCATAACGACTTTCTATAGTTTGTGCATGTGTCCGGAAATAAGAAAAGCTTACTTCCCCCCGTCTTTTAAAATCACAGCTTCTAGAAGGTTTAAATGATTTCTTAAAAAAAATGAGTTTTTAGAAAATGTGATTTATTTCATAAAAGGAATCAACAAAGTATGCACATTCTACGTCATAACGACTTTCTATAGTTTGCGCATGCGTATGGAAATAAGAAAAGCTTACTTGCCACCGTTTTTTGAAATCACAGCTTCTAGAAGGTTTACATGATTTCTTAAAAAACACGAGTTTTTAGAAAATGTAATTTATTTAATAAATGGAATCAACAAAGTATGCATATTCTACATAATAACGACTTTCTATAGTTTGCGCATGCGTCCGGAAATAAGAAAAGCTTACTTCCGCCAGTTTTTTAAAATCACCGCTTCTAGAAGGTTTACATGATTTCTTAAAAAACATGAGTTTTTAGAAAATGAGATTTATTTCATAAATGGAATCAACAAGGTATGCACATTCTACGTCATAACGACTTTCTAAAGTTTGTGCATGCGTCCGGAAATAAGAAAAGCTTACTTCTGCCTGTTTTTTAAAATCACAGCTTCTAGAAGGTTTACATGATTTCTTAAAAAACACAAGTTTTTAGAAAATGTCATTTATTTCATAAATCGAATAAACAAAGTATGCACATTCTACGTCATAACGACTTTCTACAGTTTGCGCATGCGTATGGGAATAAGAAAATCTTACTTCCCCTCGTTTTTTAAAATCACAGCTTCTAGAAGTTTTACATGATTTCTTAAAAAACATGAGTTTTTAGAAAATGTGATTTATTTCATAAATGGAATCAACAAAGTATGCATATTCTATGTCATAACGACTTTGTATAGTTTACGCATGCGCAAACTATGCACATTCTATGTCATACCGACTTTCTATAGTTTGCGCATGCGTCCGAAAATAAGAAAAGCTTACATCCGCCAGTTTTTTCAAATCACAGCTTCTAGAAGGTTTACATGATTTCTTAAAAAACACGAGTTTTTAGAAAATGTGATTTATTTCATAAATGGAATCAACAAAGCATGAACATTCTATGTCATAACGACTTTTTATAGTTTACGCATGCGCAAACTATGCACATTCTACATAATAACGACTTTCTATAGTTTGCGAATGCATCCAGAAATAAGAAAAGCTTACTTCCCCCCATTTTTTAGAACCACAGCTTCTAGAAGGTTTACATGATTTCTAAAAAACACGAGTTTTTAGAAAATGTCATTTATTTCATAAAAGGAATCAACAAAGTATGCACATTCTATGTCATAACGACTTTCTATAGTTTGCGCATGTGTATGGAAATAAGAAAAGCTTACTTCCCCCCGTTTTTTAAAATCACAGCTTCTAGAAGGTTTACATGATTTCTTAAAAAACACGAGTTTTTAGAAAATGTCATTTTGTTTAATAAATGGAATCAACAAAGTATGCACATTCTAATTAATAACGACTTTCTATAGTTTGTGCATGCGTCCGGAAATAAGAAAAGCTTACTTCTGCCAGTTTTTTAAAATCACAGCTTCTAGAAGGTTTACATGATTTCTTAAAAAACATGAGTTTTTAGAAAATGTCATTTATTTCATAAATGGAATCAACAAAGTATGCACATTCTACGTCATAACGACTTTCTATAGTTTGCGCATGCGTCCGGAAATCAGAAAAGCTTACTTCCCCCCGTTTTTTAAAATCACAGCTGCTAAAAGGTTTACATGCTTTCTTAAAAAAAATGAGTTTTTAGAAAATGTGATTTATTTCATAAATGTAATAAACAAAGTATGCACATTCTACGTCATAACGACTTTCTATAGTTTGTGCATGTGTCCGGAAATAAGAAAAGCTTACTTCCCCCCGTCTTTTAAAATCACAGCTTCTAGAAGGTTTAAATGATTTCTTAAAAAAAATGAGTTTTTAGAAAATGTGATTTATTTCATAAAAGGAATCAACAAAGTATGCACATTCTACGTCATAACGACTTTCTATAGTTTGCGCATGCGTATGGAAATAAGAAAAGCTTACTTGCCACCGTTTTTTGAAATCATAGCTTCTAGAAGGTTTACATGATTTCTTAAAAAACACGAGTTTTTAGAAAATGTAATTTATTTAATAAATGGAATCAACAAAGTATGCATATTCTACATAATAACGACTTTCTATAGTTTGCGCATGCGTCCGGAAATAAGAAAAGCTTACTTCCGCCAGTTTTTTAAAATCACCGCTTCTAGAAGGTTTACATGATTTCTTAAAAAACATGAGTTTTTAGAAAATGAGATTTATTTCATAAATGGAATCAACAAGGTACGCACATTCTACGTCATAACGACTTTCTAAAGTTTGTGCATGCGTCCGGAAATAAGAAAAGCTTACTTCTGCCTGTTTTTTAAAATCACAGCTTCTAGAAGGTTTACATGATTTCTTAAAAAACACAAGTTTTTAGAAAATGTCATTTATTTCATAAATCGAATAAACAAAGTATGCACATTCTACGTCATAACGACTTTCTACAGTTTGCGCATGCGTATGGGAATAAGAAAATCTTACTTCCCCTCGTTTTTTAAAATCACAGCTTCTAGAAGTTTTACATGATTTCTTAAAAAACATGAGTTTTTAGAAAATGTGATTTATTTCATAAATGGAATCAACAAAGTATGCATATTCTATGTCATAACGACTTTGTATAGTTTACGCATGCGCAAACTATGCACATTCTATGTCATACCGACTTTCTATAGTTTGCGCATGCGTCCGAAAATAAGAAAAGCTTACATCCGCCAGTTTTTTCAAATCACAGCTTCTAGAAGGTTTACATGATTTCTTAAAAAACACGAGTTTTTAGAAAATGTGATTTATTTCATAAATGGAATCAACAAAGCATGAACATTCTATGTCATAACGACTTTTTATAGTTTACGCATGCGCAAACTATGCACATTCTACATAATAACGACTTTCTATAGTTTGCGAATGCATCCAGAAATAAGAAAAGCTTACTTCCCCCCATTTTTTAGAACCACAGCTTCTAGAAGGTTTACATGATTTCTAAAAAACACGAGTTTTTAGAAAATGTCATTTATTTCATAAAAGGAATCAACAAAGTATGCACATTCTATGTCATAACGACTTTCTATAGTTTGCGCATGTGTATGGAAATAAGAAAAGCTTACTTCCCCCCGTTTTTTAAAATCACAGCTTCTAGAAGGTTTACATGATTTCTTAAAAAACACGAGTTTTTAGAAAATGTCATTTTGTTTAATAAATGGAATCAACAAAGTATGCACATTCTAATTAATAACGACTTTCTATAGTTTGTGCATGCGTCCGGAAATAAGAAAAACTTACTTCCCCTTGTTTTTTAAAATCACAGTTTCTAGAAGGTTTACATGATTTCTTAACAAACACAAGTTTTTAGAAAATGACATTTATTTCATAAATGGAATCAAAAAAGTATGCACATTCTATGTCATAACGACTTTCTATACTTTGCGGATGTGCAAACTATGCACATTCTACGTACTAACGAATTTTTATAGTTTGCGTATGCGTCCGGAAATAAGAAAAGCTTCCTTCACCCCATTTTTTAAAATCACAGCTTCTAGAAGGTTTACATGATTTCTTAAAAAACACGAGTTTTTAGAAAACGTGATTTATTTCATCAATGGAATCAACAAAGTATGCACATTCTACGTCATAATGAATTTCTATAGTTTGCGCATGTGTATGGAAATTAGAAAAGCTTACTTCCCCCCGTTTTTTAAAATCACATCTTCTAGAAGGTTTACATGATTTCTTAAAAAACACGAGTTTTGAGAAAATGTCATTTATTTAATAAATGGAATCAACAACGTATGCACATTTTACGTAATAACGACTTTCTATAGTTTGCGCATGCGTCTGGAAATAAGAAGAGCTTACTTCCCCCTGTTTGTTAAAATCACAGCTTCTAGAAGGTTTACATGATTTCTTAACAAACACGAGTTTTTAGAAAATGTCATTTATTTCATAAATGGAATCAACAAAGTATGCATATTCTATGTCATAACAACTTTATATAGTTTGCGCATGCGCAAATTATGCACATTCTACGTACTAACGACTTTCTATAGTTTGCGTATTTGTCCGGAAATAAGAAAAGCTTATTTACCCCGTTTTTTAAAATCACAACTTCTAGAAGGTTTACATGATTTCTTAAAAAACACGAGTTTTTAGAAAATATGATTTATTTCATAAATGGAATCAACAAAGTATGCATATTCTATGTCATAACAACTTTATATAGTTTGCGCATGCGTCCAGAAATAAGAAAAGCTTACTTCCGCCAGTTTTTTAAAATCACCGCTTCTAGAAGGTTTACATGATTTCTTAAAAAACACGAGTTTTTAGAAAATGAGATTTATTTTATAAATGGAATCAACAAAGTATGCACATTCTACGTCATAACGACTTTCTAAAGTTTGCGCATGCGTCCAGAAATAAGAAAAGCTTACTTCCCCCCTTGTTTAAATTCACATCTTCTAGAAGGTTTACATGATTTCTTAACAAACACGAGTTTTTAGAAAATGTCATTTATTTCATAAATGGAATCAACAACGTATGCATATTCTATGTCATAACGACTTTGTATAGTTTGCACATGCGCAAACTATGCACATTCTACGTAATAAGGACTTTCTATAGTTTGCGCATGTGTCCGGAAATAAGAAAAGCTTACTTCCCCCCTTTTTTTAAATTCACGGCTTCTAGAAGGTTTACATGATTTCTTAAAAAACACGAGTTTTTAGAAAATTTGATTTATTTCATAAATGGAATCAAGAAAGTATGCAAATTCTACGTCATAACGACTTTCTATAGTTTGCGCATGCGTCCGGAAATAAGAGAAGCTTACTTCCCCTCGTTTTTTAAAATCACAGCTTCTAGAAGTTTGACATGATTCCTTAAAAAACACTAGTTTTTAGAAAATGAGATTTATTTCATAAATAGAATCAACAAAATATGCACATTCTACGTAATAACGACTTTCTATAGTTTCCGCATGCGTCCGGAAATAAGAAAAGCTTAATTCAACCAGTTTTTTTAAAATCATAGCTTCTAGAAGGTTTACATGATTTCTTATAAAACATGAGTTTTTATAAAATGTGATTTATTTCATAAATGGAATCAACAAAGTATGCACATTCTATGTCATAAAGACTTTCTATAGTTTGCGCATGCGTCCGCAAATAAGAAAAGTTTACTTCCCCCCGTTTTTTAAAATCACAGCTTCTAGAAGGTTTACATGATTTCTTAAAAAAAACGCGTTTTTAGAAAATGTGATTTATTTCATAAAAGGAATCAACAAAGTATCCACATTCTACGTCATAACGACTTTCTATAGTTTGCGCATGCGTATGGAAATTAGAAAAGCTTACTTCCCCCCGTTTTTTAAAATCATAGCTTCTAGAAGGTTTACATGATTTCTTAAAAAACACGAGTTTTTAGAAAATGTCATTTATTTAATAAATGGAATCAACAAAGTATGCACATTCTACATAATAACGACTTTCTATAGTTTGCGCATGCGTCCGGAAATAATAAAAGCTTACTTCCCCCTGTTTGTTAAAATCACAGCTTCTAGAAGGTTTACATGATTTATTAACAAACACGAGTTTTTAGAAAATGTCATTTATTTCATAAATGGAATCAACAAAGTATGCATATTCTATGTCATAACAACTTTATATAGCTTGCCCATGCGCAAACTATGCACATTCTACGTACTAACGACTTTCTATAGTTTGCGTATTCGTTCGGAAATAAGAAAAGCTTACTTCACCCCGTTTTTTAAAATCACAACTTCTAGAAGGTTTACATGATTTCTTAAAAAACACGAGTTTTTAGAAAATGTGATTTATTTCATAAATGGAATCCACAAAGTATGCATATTCTATGTCATAACAACTTTATATAGTTTGCGCATGTGTCCGGAATTAAGAAAAGCTTACTTCCGCCAGTTTTTTAAAATCACCGCTTCTAGAAGGTTTACATGATTTCTTAAAAAACACGAGTTTTTAGAAAATGTCATTTATTTATTAAATGGAATCAACAAAGTATGCACATTCTACGTAATAACGACTTTCTATAGTTTGCACATGCATCCGGAAATAAGAAAAGCTTACTTCCGCCAGTTTTTTAAAATCACCGCTTCTAGAAGGTTTACATGATTTCTTAAAAAAAACGAGTTTTTAGAAAATGAGATTTATTTCATAAATGGAATCAACAAAGTATGCACATTCTACGTCATAACGACTTTCTAAAGTTTGCGCATGCGTTCGGAAATAAGAAAAGCTTACCTCTGCCAGTTTTTTAAAATCATAGCTTCTAGAAGGTTTACATGATTTCTTAAACAACATGAGTTTTTAGAAAATGTCATTTATTTCATAAATTGAATCAACAAACTATGCACATTCTACATACTAATGACTTTCTATAGTTTGCATATGCGTCCGGAAATAAGAAAAGCTTACTTCACCCCGTTTTTTAAAATCACAACTTCTAGAAGGTTTACATGATTTCTTAAAAAACACGAGTTTTTAGAAAATGTGATTTATTTCATCAATTGAATCAACAAAGTATGCACATTCTACGTCATAACAACTTTCTATAGTTTGCGCATGCATATGGAAATTAGAAAAGCTTACCTCCCCCCGTTTTTTAAAATCACAGCTTCTAGAAGGTTTACATGATTTCTTAAAAAACACGAGTTTTTAGAAAATGTCATTTATTTAATAAATGGAATCAACAAAGTATGCACATTCTACGTAATAACGACTTTCTATAGTTTGCGCATGCGTTCGGAAATAATAAAAGCTTACTTCCCCCTGTTTGTTAAAATCACAGCTTCTAGAAGGTTTACATGATTTATTAACAAACACGAGTTTTTAGAAAATGTCATTTATTTCATAAATGGAATCAACAAAGTATGCATATTCTATGTCATAACAACTTTATATAGTTTGCGCATGCGCAAACTATGCACATTCTACGTACTAACGACTTTCTATAGTTTGCGTATTCGTTCGGAAATAAGAAAAGCTTACTTCACCCCGTTTTTTAAAATCACAACTTCTAGAAGGTTTACATGATTTCTTAAAAAACACGAGTTTTTAGAAAATGTGATTTATTTCAGAAATGGAATCAACAAAGTATGCATATTCTATGTCATAACAACTTTATATAGTTTGCGCATGTGTCCGGAATTAAGAAAAGCTTACTTCCGCCAGTTTTTTAAAATTACCGCTTCTAGAAGGTTTACATGATTTCTTAAAAAACACGAGTTTTTAGAAAATGAAATTTATTTATTAAATGGAATCGACAAAGTATGCACATTCTACGTAATAACGACTTTCTATAGTTTGCGCAAGCATCTGGAAATAAGAAAAGCTTACTTCCGCCAGTTTTTTAAAATCACCGCTTCTAGAAGGTTTACATGATTTCTTAAAAAACATGAGTTTTTAGAAAATGAGATTTATTTCATAAATGGAACAACAAAGGATGCACATTCTACGTCCTAAAGACTTTCTAAAGTTTGTGCATGCGTCCGGAAATAAGAAAACCTTACTTCTGCCAGTTTTTTAAAATCACGGCTTCTAGAAGGTTTACATGATTTCTTAAAACACATGAGTTTTTAGAAAATGTCATTTATTTCATAAATTGAATCAACAAAGTATGCACATTCTACGTCATAACGACTTTCTATAGTTTGTGCATGCGTCCGGAAATAAGAAAAGCTTACTTCCCCCCGTCTTTTAAAATCACAGCTTCTAGAAGGTTTACATGATTTATTAAAAAAAATGAGTTTTTAGAAAATGTGATTTATTTCATAAAAGGAATCAACAAAGTATGCACATTCCACGTCATAACGACTTTCTATAGTTTGCGCATGCGTATGGAAATAAGAAAAGCTTACTTGCCCCCATTTTTTAAAATCACAACTTCTAGAAGGTTTACATTATTTCTTAAAAAACACGAGTTTTTAGAAAATGTCATTTATTTAATAAATGGAATCAACAAAGTATGCACATTCTACGTAATAACGACTTTCTATAGTTTTCGCATGCGTCCGGAAATAAGAAAAGCTTACTTCCGCCTGTTTTTTAAAATCACAGCTTCTAGAAGGTTTACAGGATTTCTTAAAAAACACAAGCTTTTAGAAAATGTCATTTATTTCATAAATCGAATCAACAAAGTATGCACATTCTACGTCATAACGACTTTCTATAGTTTGCACATGCGTCCGAAAATAAGAAAAGCTTACTTCCGCCAGTTTTTTAAAATCACCGCTTCTAGAAGGTTTACATGATTTCTTAAAAAACACGAGTTTTTAGAAAATGTCATTTATTTAATAAATGGAATCAACAAAGTATGCACATTCTACGTAATAACGACTTTCTATAGTTTGCGCATGCGTCCGGAAATAAGAAAAGCTAACTTCCGCCAGTTTTTTAAAATCACAGCTTCTAGAAAGTTTACATGATTTCTTAAAAAACATGAGTTTTTAGAAAATGTCATTTATTTCATAAATTGAATCAACAAAGTATGCACATTCTACGTCATAACGACTTTCTATAGTTTTCGCATGCGTCCGGAAATAAGAAAAGCTTACTTCCCCCCGTTTTTTAAAATCACAGCTTTTAAAAGGTTTACATGATTTCTTAAAAAAAATGAGTTTTTAGAAAATGTGATTTATTTCATAAAAGGAATCAACAAAGTATGCACATTCTACGTCATAACGACTTTCTACAGTTTGCGCATGCATATGGAAAAAAGAAAAGCTTACTTCCCCCCGTTTTTTAAAATCACAGCTTCTAGAAGGTTTACATAATTTGTTAAAAAACACGAGTTTTTAGAAAATGTCATTTATTTCATAAATGGAATCAACAAAGTATAAGCATTCTATGTCATAACGACTTTGTATAGTTTGTGCATGCGCAAACTATGCACATTCTACGTAATAACGACTTTCTATAGTTTGTGCATGTGTCCGGAAATAAGAAAAGCTTACTTCCCCCCTTTTTTTAAATTCACGGCTTCTAGAAGGTTTACATGATTTCTTAAAAAACACGAGATTTTAGAAAATTTGTTTTATTTAATAAATCGAATAAAGAAATTATGCAAATTCTACGTCATAACGACTTTCTATAATTTGCACATGCGTTCGGAAATAAGAAAAGCTTACTTCCCCTCGTTTTTTAAAATCACAGCTTCTAGAAGGTTTACATGATTCCTTCAAAAACATGAGTTTTTAGAAAATGTCATTTATTTCATAAATGGAATCGACAAAGTATGAACATTCCATGTCATAACGAATTTGTATAGTTTGCGCATGCGCAAACTATGCACATTCTATGTAATAACGACTTTCTATAGTTTGCGCATGCGTCCGGAAATAAGAAAAGCTTACTTCCCCCTTTTTTTTAAATTCACAGCTTCTAGAAGGTTTAGATGATTTCTTAAAAAACATGAGTTTTTAGAAACTGTGATTTATTTCATAAATGGAATCAACAAAGTATGCACATTCTACGTAATAACGACTTTCTATAGTTTCCTCATGCGTCCGGAAATAAGAAAAGCTTAATTCAACCAGTTTTTTAAAATCACATCTTCTAGAAGGTTTACATGATTTCTTAAAAAACACGAGTTTTTAGAAAATGTCATTTATTTCATAAATGGAATCAACAAAGTATGAACATTCTATGTCATAACAACTTTGTATAGTTTGCCCATGCGCAAACTATGCACATTCTATGTAATAACGATTTTCTATAGTTTTCGCATGCGTCTGGAAATAAGAAAAGCTTACTTCCCCCCTTTTTTTCAATTCACAGCTTCTAGAAGGTTTACATGATTTCTTAAAAAACACGAGTTTTTAGAAAATGTGATTTATTTCATAAATGGAATCAACAAAGTATGCACATTCTACATCATAACGAATTTCTATTGTTTGCGCATACCTCCGGAAATGAGAAAAGCTTACTTCCCCCTGTTTTTTAAAATCACAGCTTCTAGAAGGTTTACATGCTTTCATAAAAAAAATGAGTTTTTAGAAAATGTGATTTATTTAATAAAAGGAATCAACAAAGTATGCACATTCTACGTCATAACGACTTTCTATAGTTTTGTGCATGCGTATGGAAATAAGAAAAGCTTACTTCCCCCCGTTTTTTAAAATCACAGCTTCTAGAAGGTTTACATGATTTCTTAACAAACACGAGCTTTTAGAATATGTCATTTATTTCATAAATGGAATCAACAAAGTATGCAAACTCTATGTCATAACGACTTTCTATAGTTTGCGCATGCGTGAGGAAATAAGAAAAGCTTACTCCCCCCCGTTTTTTAAAATCAAAGCTTCTAGAAGGTTTACATGATTTCTTAAAAAAAATGAGTTTTTAAAAAATGTGATTTATTTCATAAAAGAAATCAACAAAGTATGCACATTCTATGTCATAACGACTTTCTACAGTTTGCACATGGGTATGGGAATAAGAAAAGCTTACTCCCCCTCGTTTTTTAAAATCACAGCTTCTAGAAGTTTTACATGATTTCTTAAAAAACAGGCGTTTTTAGAAAATGTGATTTATTTCATAAATGGAATCAACAAAGCATGCACATTCTATGTCATAATGACTTTGTATAGTTTACGCATGCGCAAACTATGCACATTCTACATAATAACAACTTTCTATAGTTTGCGAATGCGTCCGGAAATAAGAAAAGCTTACTTCCCCCTGTTTTTTAAAACCACAGCTTCTAGAAGGTTTACATGATTTCTTAAAAAACACGAGTTTTTAGAAAATGTCATTTATTTCATAAAAGGAATCACCAAAGTATGCACATTCTATGTCATAACGACTTTCTATAGTTTGCGCATGTGTATGGAAATAAGAAAAGCTTACTTCCCCCCGTTTTTTAAAATCACAGCTTCTAGAAGGTTTACATGATTTCTTAAAAAACACGAGTTTTTAGAAAATGTCATTTTGTTTAATAAATGGAATCAACAAAGTATGCACATTCTAATTAATAACGACTTTCTATAGTTTGTGCATGCGTCCGGAAATAAGAAAAGCTTACTTCCCCCTGTTTGTTAAAATCACAGGTTCTAGAAGGTTTACATGATTTCTTAACAAACACGAGTTTTTAGAAAATGTCATTTATTTCATAAATGGAATCAATAAAGTATGCACATTCTATGTCATAACGACTTTCTAGAGTTTGTGCATGCGTCCGGAAATGAGAAAAGCTTACTTCCCCCCGTTTTTTAAAATCACAGCTTCTAGAAGGTTTACATGATTTCTTAAAAAACACGAGTTTTTATAAAATGTGATTTATTTCATAAATGGAATCAACAAAGTATGCACATTCTACGTCATAACGACTTTCTACAGTTTGCGCATGCGTATGGAAATAAGAAAAGCTTACTTCCGCCAGTTTTTTAAGTCACAGCTTCTAGAAGGTTTACATGATTTCTTAAAAAACACTAGTTTTTAGAAAATGTGATTTATTTCATAAATGGAATCAACAAAGTATGCACATTCTAAGTCATAACGACTTTCTATAGTTTGCGCATGCGTCCGGAAATAAGAAAAGCTTACTTCCGCAAGTTTTTTAAAATCACAGCTTCTAGAAGGTTTACATGATTTCTTAAAAAACGCGAGTTTTTAGAAAATGTGATTTATTTCATCAATGGAATCAACAAACTATGCACATTCTACGTAATAACGACTTTCTATAGTTTGCGAATGCGTCCGCGAATAAGAAAAGGTTATTTCCCCCCGGTTTTTAAAATCACAGCTTCTAGAAGGTTTACATGATTTCTTAAAAAACACGAGTTTTTAGAAAATGTCATTTATTTCATAAATGGAATCAAAAAAGTATGAACATTCGATGTCATAACGACTTCGTATAGTTTGCGCATGCGCAAACTATGCACATTCTATGTAATAACGACTTTCTATAGTTTGCGCATGCGTCCGGAAATAAGAAAAGCTTACTTCCCCCCTTTTTTTAAATTCACAGCTTCTAGAAGGTTTACATGATTTCTTAAAAAACACGAGTTTTTAGAAAATGTGATTTATTTCATAAATGGAATCAACAAAGTATGCACATTCTACGTCATAACGAATTTCTATTGTTTGCGCATACGTCCGGAAATAAGAAAAGCTTACTTCCCCCCGTTTTTTAAAATCACAGCTTCTAGAAGGTTTACATGCTTTCATAAAAAAAATGAGTTTTTAGAAAATGTGATTTATTTAATAAAAGGAATCAACAAAGTATGCACATTCTACGTCATAACGACTTTCTATATTTTTGTGCATGCATATGGAAATAAGAAAAGCTTACTTCCCCCCGTTTTTTAAAATCACAGCTTCTAGAAGGTTTACAAGATTTTTTAACAAACACGAGTTTTCAGAAAATGTCATTTATTTCATAAATGGAATCAACAAAGTATGCACATTATATCTCATAACGACTTTCTATAGTTTGCGCATGCGTGAGGAAATAAGAAAAGCTTACTCCCCCCCGTTTTTTAAAATCACAGCTTCTAGAAGGTTTACATGATTTCTTAAAAAAAATGAGTTTTTAAAAAATGTGATTTATTTCATAAAAGCAATCAACAAAGTATGCACATTCTACGTCATAACGACTTTCTACAGTTTGCACATGCGTATGGGAATAAGAAAAGCTTACTTCGCCTCGTTTTTTAAAATCACAGCTTCTAGAAGTTTTACATGATTTCTTAAAAAACAAGCGTTTTTAGAAAATGTGATTTATTTCATAAATGGAATCAACAAAGTATGAATATTCTATGTCATAACGACTTTGAATAGTTTACGCATGCGCAAACTATGCACATTCTACATAATAACGACTTTCTATAGTTTGCGAATGCGTCCGGAAATAAGAAAAGCTTACTTCCCCCCGTTTTTTAAAACCACACCTTCTAGAAGGTTTACATGATTTCTTAAAAAACAAGAGTTTTTAGAAAATGTCATTTATTTCATAAAAGGAATCAACAAAGTATGCACATTCTATGTCATAACGACTTTCTATAGTTTGCGCATGTGTATGGAAATAAGAAAAGCTTACTTCTCCCCATTTTTTAAAATCACAGTTTCTAGAAGGTTTACATGATTTCTTAAAAAACATGAGTTTTTAGAAAATGTCATTTTGTTTAATAAATGGAATCAACAAAGTATGCACATTCTAATTAATAACGACTTTCTATAGTTTGTGCATGCGTTCGGAAATAAGAAAAGCTTACTTCCCCCTGTTTTTTAAAATCACAGCTTCTAGAAGGTTTACATGATTTCTTAACAAACACGAGTTTTTAGAAAATGTCATTTATTTCATAAATGGAATCAACAAAGTATGCACATTCTATGTCATAACGAATTTCTAGAGTTTGCACATGCGTCTGGAAATGAGAAAAGCTTACTTCCCCCCGTTTTTTAAAATCACAGCTTCTAGAAGGTTTACATGATTTCTTAAAAAACACGAGTTTTTATAAAATGTGATTTATTTCATAAATGGAATCAACAAAGTATGCACATTCTACGTCATAACGACTTTCTACAATTTGCGCATGCGTATGGAAATAAGAAAAGCTTACTTCCGCCAGTTTTTTAAATCACAGCTTCTAGAAGGTTTACATGTATTCTTAAAAAACACGCGTTTTTAGAAAATGTGATTTATTTCATAAATGGAATCAACAAAGTATGAATATTCTATGTCATAACGACTTTGAATAGTTTACGCATGCGCAAACTATGCACATTCTACATAATAACGACTTTCTATAGTTTGCGAATGCGTCCGGAAATAAGAAAAGCTTACTTCCCCCCGTTTTTTAAAACCACACCTTCTAGAAGGTTTACATGATTTCTTAAAAAACAAGAGTTTTTAGAAAATGTCATTTATTTCATAAAAGGAATCAACAAAGTATGCACATTCTATGTCATAACGACTTTCTATAGTTTGCGCATGTGTATGGAAATAAGAAAAGCTTACTTCGCCCCGCTTTTTAAAATCACAGCTTCTAGAAGGTTTACATGATTTCTAAAAAACACGAGTTTTTAGAAAATGTCATTTTGTTTAATAAATGGAATCAACAAAGTATGCACATTCTAATTAATAACGACTTTCTATAGTTTGTGGATGCATCCGGAAATAAGAAAAGCTTACTTCCCCCTGTTTTTTAAAATCACAGCTTCTAGAAGGTTTACATGATTTCTTAACAAACACGAGTTTTTAGAAAATCTCATTTATTTCATAAATGGAATCAACAAAGTATGCACATTCTATGTCATAACGACTTTGTAGAGTTTGCGCATGCGTCCGGAAATGAGAAAAGCTTACTTCCCCCCGTTTTTTAAAATCACAGCTTCTAGAAGGTTTACATGATTTCTTAAAAAACACGAGTTTTTAGAAAATGTGATTTATTTCATAAATGGAATCAACAAAGTATGCACATTCTACGTCATAACGACTTTCTACAGTTTGCGCATGCGTATGGAAATAAGAAAAGCTTACTTCCGCCAGTTTTTTAAATCACAACTTCTAGAAGGTTTACATGATTTCTTAAAAAACACTAGTTTTTAGAAAATGTGATTTATTTCATAAATGGAATCAACAAAGTATGCACATTCTAAGTCATAACGACTTTCTATAGTTTGCGCATGCGTCCGGAAATAAGAAAACCTTACTTCCGCAAGTTTTTTAAAATCACAGCTTCTAGAAGGTTTACATGATTTCTTAAAAAACACGAGTTTTTAGAAAATGTGATTTATTTCATCAATGGAATCAACAAAATATGCACATTCTACGTAATAACGACTTTCTATAGTTTGCGAAGGCGTCCGCGAATAAGAAAAGCTTATTTCCCCCCGGTTTTTAGAATCACAGCTTCTAGAAGGTTTACATGATTTCTTAAAAAACACGAGTTTTTAGAAAATGTCATTTATTTCATAAATGGAATCAAAAAAGTATGAACATTCGATGTCATAATGACTTCGTATAGTTTGCGCATGCGCAAACTATGCACATTCTATGTAATAACGACTTTCTATAGTTTGCGCATGCGTCCGGAAATAAGAAAAGCTTACTTCCCCCCCTTTTTTTAAATTCACAGCTTCTAGAAGGTTTACATGATTTCTTAAAAAACACGAGTTTTTAGAAAATGTGATTTATTTCATAAATGGAATCAACAAAGTATGCACATTCTACGTCATAACGAATTTCTATTGTTTGCGCATACGTCCGGAAATAAGAAAAGCTTACTTCCCCCCGTTTTTTAAAATCACAGCTTCTAGAAGGTTTACATGCTTTCATAAAAAAAAAAAGTTTTTAGAAAATGTGATTTATTTAATAAAAGGAATCAACAAAGTATGCACATTCTACGTCATAACGACTTTCTATATTTTTGTGCATGCATATGGAAATAAGAAAAGCTTACTTCCCCCCGTTTTTTAAAATCACAGATTCTAGAAGGTTCACAAGATTTCTTAACAAACACGAGTTTTTAGAAAATGTCATTTATTACATAAATGGAATCAACAAAGTATGCACATTCTATGTCATAACGACTTTCTATAGTTTGCGCATGCGTGAGGAAATAAGAAAAGCTTACTCCCCCCCGTTTTTTAAAATCACAGCTTCTAGAAGGTTTACATGATTTCTTAAAAAAAATGAGTTTTTAAAAAATGTGATTTATTTCATAAAAGCAATCAACAAAGTATGCACATTCTACGTCATAACGACTTTCTACAGTTTGCGCATGCGTATGGGAATAAGAAAAGCTTACTTCCCCTCATTTTTTAAAATCACGGCTTCTAGAAGTTTTACATGATTTCTTAAAAAACACGCGTTTTTAGAAAATGTGATTTATTTCATAAATGGAATCAACAAAGTATGAATATTCTATGTCATAACGACTTTGAATAGTTTACGCATGCGCAAACTATGCACATTCTACATAATAACGACTTTCTATAGTTTGCGAATGCGTCCGGAAATAAGAAAAGCTTACTTCCCCCCGTTTTTTAAAACCACACCTTCTAGAAGGTTTACATGATTTCTTAAAAAACAAGAGTTTTTAGAAAATGTCATTTATTTCATAAAAGGAATCAACAAAGTATGCACATTCTATGTCATAACGACTTTCTATTGTTTGCGCATGTGTATGGAAATAAGAGAAGCTTACTTCTCCCCATTTTTTAAAATCACAGTTTCTAGAAGGTTTACATGATTTCTTAAAAAACACGAGTTTTTAGAAAATGTAATTTTGTTTAATAAATGGAATCAACAAAGTATGCACATTCTAATTAATAATGACTTTCTATAGTTTGTGCATGCGTCCGGAAATAAGAAAAGCTTACTTCCCCCTGTTTTTTAAAATCACAGCTTCTAGAAGGTTTACATGATTTCTTAACAAACATGAGTTTTTAGAAAATGTCATTTATTTCATAAATGGAATCAACAAAGTATGCACATTCTATGTCATAACGACTTTCTAGAGTTTGCACATGCGTCCGGAAATGAGAAAAGCTTACTTCCCCCTGTTTTTTAAAATCACAGCTTCTAGAAGGTTTACATGATTTCTTAAAAAACACGAGTTTTTATAAAATGTGATTTATTTCATAAATGGAATCAACAAAGTATGCACATTCTACGTCATAACGACTTTCTACAATTTGCGCATGCGTGTGGAAATAAGAAAAGCTTACTTCCGCCAGTTTTTTAAATCACAGCTTCTAGAAGGTTTACATGATTTCTTAAAAAACACTAGTTTTTAGAAAATGTGATTTATTTCATAAATGGAATCAACAAAGTATGCACATTCTAAGTCATAACGACTTTCTATAGTTTGCGCATGCGTCCGGAAATAAGAAAACCTTACTTCCGCAAGTTTTTTAAAATCACAGCTTCTAGAAGGTTTACATGATTTCTTAAAAAACATGAGTTTTTAGAAAATGTGATTTATTTCATCAATGGAATCAACAAACTATGCACATTCTACGTAATAATGACTTTCTATAGTTTGCGAATGCGTCCGCGAATAAGAAAAGCTTATTTCCCCCCGGTTTTTAAAATCACAGCTTCTAGAAGGTTTACATGATTTCTTAAAAAACACGAGTTTTTAGAAAATGTCATTTATTTCATAAATGGAATCAAAAAAGTATGAACATTCGATGTCATAACGACTTCGTATAGTTTGCGCATGCGCAAACTATGCACATTCTATGTAATAACGACTTTCTATAGTTTGCGGATGCGTCCGGAAATAAGAAAAGCTTACTTCCCCCCTTTTTTTAAATTCACAGCTTCTAGAAGGTTTACATGATTTCTTAAAAAACACGAGTTTTTAGAAAATGTGATTTATTTCATAAATGGAATCAACAAAGTATGCACATTCTACGTCATAACGAATTTCTATTGTTTGCACATACGTCCGGAAATAAGAAAAGCTTACTTCCCCCCGTTTTTTAAAATCACAGCTTCTAGAAGGTTAACATGCTTTCATAAAAAAAATGAGTTTTTAGAAAATGTGATTTATTTAATAAAAGGAATCAACAAAGTATGCACATTCTACGTCATAATGAGTTTCTATAGTTTTGTGCATGCGTATGGAAATTAGAAAAGCTTACTTCCCCCCGTTTTTTAAAATCACAGCTTCTAGAAGGTTTACATGATTTCTTAACAAACACGAGTTTTTAGAAAATGTCATTTATTTCATAAATGGAATCAACAAAGTATGCACATTCTATGTCATAACGACTTTCTATAGTTTGCGCATGCGTGAGGAAATAAGAAAAGCTTACTCCCCCCCGTTTTTTAAAATCACAGCTTCTAGAAGGTTTACATGATTTCTTAAAAAAAATGAGTTTTTAAAAAATGTGATTTATTTCATAAAAGGAATCAACAAAGTATGCACATTCTATGTCATAACGAATTTCTACAGTTTGCGCATGCGTATGGGAATATGAAAAGCTTACTTCCCCTCGTTTTTTAAAATCACAGCTTGTAGAAGTTTTACATGATTTCTTAAAAAACACGCGTTTTTAGAAAATGTGATTTATTTCATAAATGGAATCAACAAAGTATCCATATTCTATGTCATAACGACTTTGTATAGTTTACGCATGTGCAAACTATGCACATTCTAAGTCATAACGACTTTCTATAGTTTGCGCATGCGTCCGGAAATAAGAAAAGCTTACTTCCCCTCGTTTTTTAAAATCACAGCTTCTAGAAGGTTTACATGATTTCTTAAAAAACACGAGTTTTTAGAAAATGTGATTTATTTCATAAATGGAATCAACAAAGCATGCACATTCTATGTCATAACGACTTTGTATAGTTTACGCATGCGCAAACTATGCACATTCTACATAATAACGACTTTCTATAGTTTGCGAATGCGTCCGGAAATAAGAAAAGCTTACTTCCCCCCATTTTTTAAAACCACAGCTTCTAGAAGGTTTACATGATTTCTTAAAAAACATGAGTTTTTAGAAAATGTCATTTATTTCATAAAAGGAATCAACAAAGTATGCACATTCTATGTCATAACGACTTTCTATAGTTTGCGCATGATTATGGAAATAAGAAAAGGTTACTTCGCCCCATTTTTTAAAATCACAGCTTCTAGAAGGTTTACATGATTTCTTAAAAAACACGAGTTTTTAGAAAATGTCATTTTGTTTAATAAATGGAATCAACAAAGTATGCACATTCTAATTAATAACGACTTTCTATAGTTTGTGCATGCGTCCGGAAATAAGAAAAGCTTACTTCCCCCTGTTTGTTAAAATCACAGCTTCTAGAAGGTTTACATGATTTCTTAACAAACACGAGTTTTTAGAAAATGTCATTTATTTCATAAATGGAATCAACTAAGTATGCATATTCTATGTCAAAACAACTTTATATAGTTTGCGCATGCACAAACTATGCACATTCTATGTACTAACGACTTTCTATAGTTTGCGTATTCGTCCGGAAATAAGAAAAGCTAATTTACCCCGTTTTTTAAAATCACAACTTCTAGAAGGTTTACATGATTTCTTAAAAAACACGAGTTTTTAGAAAGTGTGATTTATTTCATAAATGGAATCAACAAAGTATGCATATTCTATGTCATAACAACTTTATATAGTTTGCGCATGCGTCCGGAAATAAGAAAAGCTTACTTCTGCCAGTTTTTTAAAATCACCGCTTCTAGAAGGTTTACATGATTTCTTAAAAAACACGAGTTTTTATTAAATGTCATTTATTTAATAAATGGAATCAACAAATTATGCACATTCTACGTAATAACGACTTTCTATAGTTTGCACATGCGTCCGGAAATAAGAAAAGCTTACTTCCGCCAGTTTTTTAAAATCACCGCTTCTAGAAGGTTTACATGATTTCTTAAAAAACACGAGTTTTTAGAAAATCAGATTTATTTCATAAATGGAATCCACAAAGTATGCACATTCTATGTCATAACGAATTTCTAAAGTTTGCGCATGCGTCCGGAAATAAGAAAAGCTAACTTCCGTCAGTTTTTTAAAATCACAGCTTCTAGAAAGTTTACATGATTTCTTAAAAAACATGAGTTTTTTGAAAATGAAATTTATTTCATAAATTGAATCAACAAAGTATGCACATTCTACGTCATAACGACTTTCTATAGTTTTTGCATGTGTCCGGAAATAAGAAAAGCTTACGTCCCCCCGTTTTTTAAAATCACAGCTTCTAAAAGGTTTACATGATTTCTTAAAAAAAATGAGTTTTTAGAAAATGTGATTTATTTCATAAAAGGAATCAACAAAGTATGCACATTCTACGTCATAACGACTTTCTACAGTTTGCGCATGCATATGGAAATAAAAAAAGCTTACTTCCCCCCATTTTTTAAAATCACAGCTTCTAGAAGGTTTACATAATTTGTTAAAAAACACGAGTTTTTAGAAAATGTCATTTATTTCATAAATGGAATCAACAAAGTATGAGCATTCTATGTCATAACGACTTTGTATAGTTTGCGCATGAGCAAACTATGCACATTCTATGTAATAACGACTTTCTATAGTTTGGGCATGCGTCCGGAAATAAGAAAAGCTTACTTCCCCCCTTTTTTTAAATTCACAGCTTCTAGAAGGTTTACATGATTTCTTAAAAAACACGAGTTTTTAGAAAATGTGATTTATTTCATAAATGGAATCAACAAACTATGCACATTCTACGTAATAACGACTTTCTATAGTTTTCGCATGCGTCCGGAAATAAGAAAAGCTTAATTCAACCAGTTTTTTAAAATAACAGCTTCTAGAAGGTTTAGATGATTTCTTAAAAAACATGAGTTTTTAGAAAATGTGATTTCTTTCATAAATGGAATCAACAAAGTATGCACATTCTATGTCATAACGACTTTCTATATTTGCGCATGCGTCCGCAAATAAGAAAAGCTTACTTCCCCCCGTTTTTTAAAATCACAGCTTCTAGAAGGTTTACATGATTTCTTAAAAAAAACGCGTTTTTAGAAAATGTGATTTATTTCATAAAAGGAATCAACAAAGTATGCACATTCTACGTCATAACGACTTTCTACAGTTTGCGTATGCGTATGGAAATAACAAAAGCTTACTGACCCCCGTTTTTTAAAATCACAGCTTCTGGAAGGTTTACATGATTTCTTAACAAACACGAGTTTTTAGAAAATGTCATTTATTTCATAAATGGAATCAACAAAGTATGCACATTCTATGTCATAACGACTTTCTATAGTTTTCGCATGCGCAAACTATGCACATTCTACGTAATAACGACTTTCTATAGTTTGCGCATGCGTCCGGAAATAAGAAAAACTTACTTCCGCCAGTTTTTTAAAATCACAGCTTCTAGAAGGTTTACATGATTTCTTAAAAAACATGAGTTTTTAGAAAATGTCATTTATTTCATAAATTGAATCAACAAAGTATGCACAGTCTACGTCATAACGACTTTCTATAGTTTGCGCATGCGTCCGAAAATAAGAAAAGCTTACTTCCCCCCGTTTTTTAAAATCACAGCTTCTAAAAGGTTTACATGATTTCTTAAAAAAAATGAGTTTTTAGAAAATGTGATTTATTTCATAAAAGGAATCAACAAAGTATGCACATTCTACGTCATAACGACTTTCTACAGTTTGCGCATGCATATGGAAATAAGAAAAGCTTACTTCCGCCAGTTTTTTAAAATCACAGCTTCTAGAAGGTTTACATGATTTCATAAAAAACACTAGTTTTTAGAAAATGTGATTTATTTCATAAATGGAATCAACAAAGTATGCACATTCTAAGTCATAACGACTTTCTATAGTTTGCGCATCCGTCCGGAAATAGCAAAAGCTTACTTCCACAAGTTTTTTAAAATCAGAGCTTCTAGAAGGTTTACATGATTTCTTAAAAAACACGAGTTTTTAGAAAATGTGATTTATTTCATCAATGGAATCAACAAACTATGCACATTCTACGTAATAACAACTTTCTATAGTTTGCAAACGCGTCCGCAAATAAGAAAAGCTTATTTCCCCCCGGTTTTTAAAATCACAGCTTCTAGAAGGTTTACATGATTTCTTAAAAAACACGAGTTTTTAAAAAATGTCATTTATTTCATAAATGGAATCAAAAAAGTATGAACATTCTATGTCATAACGACATTGTATAGTTTCCGCATGCGCAAACTATGCACATTCTATGTAATAACGACTTTCTATAGTTTGCGCATGCGTCCGGAAATAAGAAAAGCTTACTTCCCCCCCTTTTTTTAAATTCACAACTTCTAGAAGGTTTACATGATTTCTTAAAAAACAGGAGTTTTTAGAAAATGTGATTTATTTCATAAATGGAATCAACAAAGTATGCACATTCTTTGTCATAACGATTTTCTATAGTTTGCGCATACGTCCGGAAATAAGAAAAGCTTACTTCCCCCCGTTTTTTAAAATCACAGCTTCTAGAAGGTTTACATGCTTTCATAAAAAAACGAGTTTTTAGAAAATGTGATTTATTTAATAAAAGGAATCAACAAAGTATGCACATTCTACGTCATAACGAATTTCTATAGTTTTGTGCATGCGTATGGAAATAAGAAAAGCTTACTTCCCCCCATTTTTTAAAATCATGGCTTCTAGAAGGTTTACATGATTGCTTAAAAAACACGAGTTTTTAGAAAATGTCATTTATTTCATAAATGGAATCAACAAAGTATGAACATTCGATGTCATAACGAATTTGTATAGTTTGTGCATGCACAAACTATGCACATTCTATGTAATAACGACTTTCTATAGTTTGCGCATGCGTCCGGAAATAAGAAAAGCTTACTTCCCCCCTTTTTTTAAATTCACGGCTTCTAGAAGGTTTTCATGATTTCTTAAAAAACACGAGTTTTTAGAAAATGTGATTTATTTCATAAATGGAATCAACAAAATATGCACATTCTACGTAATAACGACTTTCTATAGTTTGCGCATGCGTCCAGAAATAAGAAAAGCTTACCTCCGCCAGTTTTTTAAAATCACCGCTTCTAGAAGGTTTACATGATTTCTTAAAAAACACGAGTTTTTAGAAAATGAGATTTATTTCATAAATGGAATCAACAAAGTATGTACATTCTATGTCATAACGACTTTCTATAGTTTGCGCATGCATCCGGAAATAAGAAAAGCTTACTTCCGCCAGTTTTTTAAAATCACAGCTTCTATAAGGTTTACATGATTTCTTAAAAAACATGAGTTTTTAGAAAATGTCATTTATTTCATAAAAGGAATCAACAAAGTATGCGCATTCTACGTCATAACGACTTTCTACAGTTTGCGCATGCGTATTGAAATAAGAAAAGCTTACTTCCCCCCGTTTTTTAAAATCACAGCTCCTAAAAGGTTTACATGATTTCTTAAAAAAAATGAGTTTTTAGAAAATGTGATTTATTTCATAAATGGAATCAACAAAGTATGCACATTCTAAGTCATAACGACTTTCTATAGTTTGCGCATGCGACCGGAAATAAGAAAAGCTTACTTCCGCAAGTTTTTTAAAATCACAGCTTCTAGAAGGTTTACATGATTTCTTAAAAAACACGAGTTTTTAGAAAATGTGATTTATTTCATCAATGGAATCAACAAAGTATGCACATTCTACGTCATAACGACTTTCTATAGTTTGCGAATGCGTCCACGAATAAGAAAAGCTTACTTGCCCCCGGTTTTTAAAATCACAGCTTCTATAAGGTTTACATGATTTCTTAAAAAACACGAGTTTTTAGAAAATGTCATTTATTTCATAAATGGAATCAAAAAAGTATGCACATTCTATGTCATAACGACTTCGTATAGTTTGCGCATGCGCAAACTATGCACATTCTATGTAATAACGAGTTTCTATAGTTTGCGCATGCGTCCGGAAATAAGAAAAGCTTACTTCCCCCCTTTTTTTAAATTCACAGCTTCTAGAAGGTTTACATGATTTCTTAAAAAACACGAGTTTTTAAAAAATGTGATTTATTTCATAAAAGGAATCAACAAAGTATGCACATTCTACGTCATAAGGACTTTCTACAGTCTGCGCATGCGTATGGAAATAAGAAAAGCTTACTTCTGCCAGTTTTTTAAAATCACAGCTTCTAGAAGGTTTACATGATTTCTTAAAAAACACTAGTTTTTAGAAAATGTGATTTATTTCATAAATGGAATCAACAAAGTATGCACATTCTAAGTCATAACGACTTTCTATAGTTTGCGCATGCGTCCGGAAATAAGAAAACCTGTAGGGACCCCCCCCCCCCTTTTTTGGACTTACTTACTTAAAACACAATATAACCATTATGATGCATAATTATTAATAAAACTTATCAAATTCAAGAACTAACAAAAACAAAATACCTGAATCTGTTGTTGGAGGAGTAGTCGTCGTCGTCAGTCCGATCCCGCTTTCCCTTGAAATCCGCTTCGCTCGTTGTGCCCTTCCAGCAGAAGCTCGTTTAACCATTGGCGAAGCAACCGTTAGCTTCGCCACCCAACCATAGGCTCATGCTTTCAGTCGCATAGCCTCCCCCGAGCTTCGGGTCGTAGAGTTCACACATATATTTCAGAAATTCAGCTTGGGCTTCCCTTCCCACCAGGATTTCTCAGCCAACCCTTAGATAGCAGCAAGTCTTTGAGGCATTCGAAAATTACGACAATCGTCCAAATTATGGGCCCTTTTCCCCTTCCCAATGTCTTCCTTATAAAGGAAAACCTCGTGCGACACATGTCGCTTCATGCACAATTATATAATTATTTTTAAATTTTAAAAGAAAACATTCACCCATCCAAGTGTCAGCTTTTCTAGGAGATGCACCTAAATCCCTAGGTTTCCTCAAGTCTGTCCCCCAGATACTTTAGTTAACTCCTAGCTTTTAGTTGACTAGATGTCTAATCTTAAGATTCTATTTTGCTCCTAAATAATGATTTCTATTATTTTAAATGCTCAACAAAAATAATTATTCATGTGCAAATGCCTAAAATATTTTTATGCATTTGCTAAGTAATAATCTAGAGTTAATCTTATAAGTTTTTATGCAGTTAAATTTAACAATCAAACTCACTAGGATCACGGTGCCGCGTCGTTGGGCTCCTGGTTACTTAATTTTAATTCCCTGACATGGCACCACTCCGTCGGGTCCAGTCATCCATGGTTTCCATTCCTTGGCATGGTACCGCATCGTTGGGTCCTTGCGTCCATTCTTTCTGTTCTCGACAGGGTACCGCATCGTCAGGCCCTTCTGCCACCATCTTTCCATTTTGACTTGCGGGAACTCTTGTAGGGATTTTAGGAATCGTTACCATCCATCCTCCATCTACATGCTATCTAGGGACTAATGGCGCTGAGGAGTGAGTTCGTTCTCACTGCGCGCCCCTCAACTCGTACATGACCAGCTCCGTCGTGGCCTACCTCGTACGCCCTCACGCATTCCTCTTGAGCAAGCGGATCAGTGCTTATCTGCTCATGCGTAGTATTCTTGTCGGAAGTCGACATCGTCGTCGCTCCCCCTGTGTGTGATTTACCCGTACTCTACGACCATTCATATTCCTTTGTGTGTCCTTCGGTGAACCGTTTCACCTATCGCTACACACATTTCTCACAAACATATATCATTATTTTATTGAGTTACAATCAATCGTAATCATAAATATACTCCAAATAAAATCAAAGGATTATTTTATTAATGTTTCAAACAGTCGGGTCACTAAGCAAGTGCCCTCAATGTCTACAGTAGTCTAGGGGCACTACATACACCCCTACTTATTTATAACTTCGTCCCGAAGTTTAGAATAAATGCGGAAAGCTATGATGCATCTCAATTGCGTCCTCCCAAGTCACAAAGCTACGACTGTAGTTGTCCTGCAATACTTTGACTTGACCAATCAAGGCTAAGCATTTAAGCAAGAACTGATCAATCAATTATCCCAGTCCACACATATAATTCAATTCATTAATTCATTTATCAACTATAGTCATGCACATCATCAGGTGATTCTCCCTTATTAAGACACATCCTAACTCGAAGGGCCACTTTATTGAAGTCTATTCCGCTGGGTCACTCGACAGGTGCTCTTAAAGTCCATAGTCATTTTAGGGGCATTACATACACCCCCTCTTGTATAGAACTTCGTCCCGAAGTTTAAATTTTGTTCTTGTACTTTCGATGCTAGGCTTTATCTTAATTTCTATCCTCATCTTCATGTCATTTTATTATATTTTTCTCCAACAATCACTGCCATAGGAACAAGTCATTCTAATCATTAGTTTCTATATCATTTAGAATGGTTCCAATACACCCTCACGACTTAATCGTATCTTTGCGTAATACAGATCCAATAATTCCTTCATAATTGTGAGTACTAAATTTGATTTTTTATACCTCCTTGTCATCTATGAAGGTCTACAATATCCAAAGCATGATTACAAACTAGTAGTGCATACCTACAAAGCTATCGCCTTGATTTCAGAGAATAACCATTTACAACCAATCAATAAAATTCTTGACACAAAACCCTCATCAAAGTATATGAACCCTGAATACCATTCAAACTTACATACTAGCAAATTTAGAGGAGAATAATTCTAACCTGTTCGAGAAGCTGGAAGTATCCTTGCCGAAGGAGAAGAAGTAAAAATTTGTCATTCACCAATTCTCATCCTTATGTAAGTATAGATAACCAAATTCATGTTTACTAAAATTTTCATCTCAGATTACATACACACTTCCTTACGACATAAGACACATGAAATAATGTTTTCCTCTAAGCAATATTTACTAAACGCTAACCATTCTTTCTCGTACAAGGTATCACTAATTCCCATCTATGTTTTCTATACGAATTCAGTATACATATAATTATTGTCTTTGACTATCTTCCACATACAAGTGCATCACAATAATTAAAAACACTTAAAAGTAATCAAGATTACTAAACATTCATTGTCCCTATCTCTTATAATATATCAACATATATCGTTTGCTTAATCCTTGTATCTTATGCCACTAGGAGATGTATGTGAAACCTTTTATTAATGATTAACAACTCTAATTATCTTTTCATTCTCAAATACACCTCTCCCTAGTTGTAGGACTCGTCTAAATGATTCTACGGTTTTACAATATATATATATATATATATTATATTCGTGACTAATTCTTCTTCCATTTAAATGAAACATATAAGTCTAGAATTAATAAGAAATTTCACTCAGGTTTACAAATACGAAATGTAAATTTTCAACATATTATCACAACTCTAGTCCAAAAATATATTAAAAAAAAAGACCTTCATTATCATTCAACTAAATAATATTTCCAAAACATACTTACAACCATTCAATTTAATTGAATAAAATGCACATATCTCCATGGTCCATTATAAAAGACTTCTTATCATATAACTAAAATAATTATTGGATGATACACTTTCATTCAAATGAAGTACATTCATTTTAATTATATCCTATAAAAAAACATCATTATCATTTTACTAATTAATAATGTCAATAATTTATTTACCAACTATCCTACTAATTAAATAAAATACACATATCTCAATGGAATGGTCCATTATAAAAGACTTCTTATCATTTAACTAAAATAATAATTTCAATGATACACTCCCAAATCATCCTACTCATCCAGTAAAATACATTCATTTTAATTATATAAAGGACTTCATTATCATTTAACTAAATAATAATTCCAAATATGAAATTTACCAACCATTCCATTTAATTGAGAGAAATACATGTGTTGCCGTGATATTTTTATAAAAGGAAAATTTATCATAGAATAAGAAATGTATAATTCGTTTTCTTAAATCAACTGCCATTGTCTCAGAAAAAATAAAAATAGAAAACAACCTTTTATCTAAGCAGTAATATATTCCCACAAATATATCATTCATACTTTCTAACTATATTCAGTATATTCGGATATCTTATTCGCATATTAAGACACCTAAGTTTCATTCTATTTTTCTACCATTAAGAACACATATAAGAGCATAATCTAATGTAAAGGATGTGTTGCCTATGATGTCGCTTTCATATAGATATATGAATTTGACTATATATACAATTTATTCCTTCCACTTAACCACCAACGTGTTTAGCTGTGCAAAAGTATGATCATTGACACGGGTTCGCTCCATAATAGAGGTAGTTGAGTCGGTACTTCACAGGTAGGTAATCAGAAATGTTGTCTTTAAAGAAGATATTTTATACAGCTGATTTAAGACAATCGTGACACTTGTTGTTTGATCAACTTGCTGTGAATGCTATAACATAAAAAAAAGTATTATATTAAATTAAATTTAAATATCGCAGCGCTAATGGTAAGCAATACTTTCATTAATAGATTGGTAAGATGTAAGATATAAATAATTTTTTATTCGCTAGGTCAGCTCCCGTTCAAGTGAATCAATTCAACTGGGCGATCGAGACATTACAGGAGTTAGTACATAACATTCTCAAAGGTTATGGAGGTAGACATGAGTTTGAATTAAGCGTTGAACAGGTGGCAAAAGAGTTCTTCAATCGACCCTCAATTTTAGCACAAAAGATAACACAGAATCGATTTTTATTAAACAAATGTTGCACGGTTCATACCTTGATGAGATCCACGGCTTACAGCTATGAATGCAATATAATTTCTGGAATTACCATTAAGTCTTCGACAGAGGTATGCAGAGGATTTAGAGATCAATTTTAATGAATCAGGATACATTTTGGAATATGAACTGAAAAGGACAATTTATAATACAGAGCTCTCAAAAGGATTCAATATCGTTCAATTGTAAAACTGGAAATCACCCAATCATGTATAACACAGAGATCTTCGATTGGACTCAATGCAATTCAACTATAAAACTTGGAAATCACCAGATCTTCATGTCAGCATAAAGCTCTATTAATGAGCGAGGTCTGGGCGGTTTAGGGAAGATTTAATTTAACGAAGAAATATATATATATAAATTTAGAATTCAGAGTTTCCGATTATCATTGCAAGGGATTTCTTGATGGTATTACTACAAGCATCTTCATTAATCTTGGACGGATTGGCAGCTTGAGTTTAACGGTGTGAGTTTTTTTTTTGGAAACCAGAATCCTGTAAGAAATTATCGGTGATTCTGAGAGAAGGCGCATAGGTTAAACGCCAATATATTTTAACATAGAGATACAGAGAATTGACATAACCCATACACCGAATTACTGGGAGCTACGCACAAAATGATTTTCAAGTGACCTGGACTGTTTTGGCAGAATGAGTTAAATACACAAATTAGAAAACAGAGTCCTAAATAAGAGAACGCAGAGTACTGAACATTAACGCACAACGTTCAACGTCTTAGTGCCTCTGATCTCTGATTGATGAAGAATTAAATCCAACCCGATCGAGAGCAGTGTGAGGTGATCTACAATGACAGCATTCAAGGTCTAATGACTCCGATTTCAGATTTGATGGAGAATTAGATCAAAACCAGATCTAGGATAAACCATTACAATCGGAATCTGGTCTCGTAAAATCACACAGGGTCATAATAATCATCAACAAAATAAGAATTCGATTTTTAAAATTTTTTTTTTTATATATTCACGCAGGTCCATAAACTACACATCAATAAAAGTCTGAACCTAGAACCTATAAGGCAAAATTCTTGATCCGATTTTGAGATTCAAATTTGAAGTGCTAAGAAACTGGATTCGCAGAACAGCATTCATAAATATTATAAAATTTTGATCTATACGATTTCGATCTCAGATTAAAAGAAGGATGAATTAATAGGCAGAGAGGCTTGAAGATTCTGATCGCTGTCACATCAGCGTTCATGAGATTTGTAAAATCCAGATCTTAAATGAAATGAAACTTGAAGAAGCTAATACTCAGAACAAGGCGAATTCACCATTTTACCCCTTTCCTTTTTTTTTTACACAGAAAGTCACAATGAGTCGGATCATACCCATTAGCTTCTGAAAGGAACAAATCTGGAAACGCTAAAATGGGTTGCAAAATAGATTTATACTCCAGTCGAGAGGCAATTATGCAACTCTAAGTAAATTACAACAGAGTTTAAGAAATTTATACCCATGGGCTTTCTGATAAGAAGATCTGGAAACGAAACGCCAGGATTCTAAAATGAAATGCTATGAATTTAAAGCCAAGATCTAAATAGAATACTCTTGAGCTCTGAAAACGAACGCCAGGATTCTAAAATGAAATGTTATGAATTTAAGCCAAGATCTGTATCGAATATTCTTGAGATCTGAAAACGAAACACCAGGATTCTAAAATGAAATGCTATGAATTTAAAGCCAAGATCTGAATAAAATACTCTTGAGCTCTGAAAAGGAACGCCAGAATTCTAAAATGAAATGTTATGAATTTAAGCCAAGATCTGTATCGAATATTCTTGAGATCTGAAAATGAAACGCCAGGATCTTGAAATAAAATGCTATGAATTTAAACTAGTAGAGATTGGAAGGAAATGCTACATCACAAAGCAAAACTCTGGACGGCGCCACAGCTTTGGATCAACACGGTTCTTAAAGAACTTTTATAAACCAACTTATAGGATCTGGAACAGGATTCTTGTGGCAGAGCCGGGGAGTTAACGCAGAGGGTTTAAATAAGCAAAACATTATCACAATTTGTGGATCTGGAAACAGAAAGAAAATCTCCCCAATTCGAAATAGGGCACAGAGAGTTTAAAAAAAAGAACAGAATATCATTAACCCTATAGATCTAGAAATGCCTTCTCATTTCGAAATAGAACGTAGAGTTTAAAGAGATACAGGGTCAAACTTTGCAAACTATAAATCTGGAGACTCCATGCCATCACTAAATGAATACACAAGTTTCTAATAATTGATTTCAAGACGTCCAACAGATTTCGGAGGAATGTATAGTGAAAACAGAGTAAAAAGTTTCATAGAGATTCGGATCCATTATCCCCACGCTTTCACAAGAATTCTAGAATAAGTAAATAATGAAAACAGAGTTTAAAAAGAATTTATAGCAAAACCAGATTGTCATTTCCAGAATGATGGAAACAGAGGTATAATTCTTTTTTAAACAAAACCAAATCGACATTTCCAGCATGATGAAAACAGAGTTATAACTTTGTAGACAAACTAAATCACCGATTCATGACTTTCAAAGGCAGAAATACAATTATTGATTTCTGAGATATCTATTTACACAGAACTGAAATAACTCCTAGAATATGCAAACAAATACGGAAACTAAAATACTACACAGAATTTGTAAATCGACAGAGACATAAAAATTTAAGAAGTATTGAACCTGATTCGGCGGTCGAATCGAGATCTAGGAGATAGTTGCAGCAGCAGATGTTTCGACGGTCCGGTTCCCACCTTGATGAAGGTACCGACAACCCCTCGGTGGAAGTATGAGTCCAGTGCCCTCAAGGCTCGATCGGCTCTGATACCATATGTAGGGACCCCCCCCCCCTTTTTTGGACTTACTTACTTAAAACACAATATAACCATTATGATGCATAATTATTAATAAAACTTATCAAATTCAAGAACTAACAAAAACACAATACCTGAATCTGTTGTTGGAGGAGTAGTCGTCGTCGTCAGTCCGATCCCGCTTTCCCTTGAAATCCACTTCGCTCGTTGTGCCCCTCCAGCAGAAGCTCGTTTAACCATTGGCGAAGCAACCGTTAGCTTCGCCACCCAACCATAGGCTCATGCTTTCAGTCGCATGGCCTCCCCCGAGCTTCGGGTCGTAGAGTTCACACATATATTTCAGAAATTCAGCTTGGGCTTCCCTTCCCACCAGGATTTCTCAGCCAACCCTTAGATAGCAGCAAGTCTTTGAGGCATTCAAAAATTACGACAATCGTCCAAATTATGGGCCCTTTTCCCCTTCCCAATGTCTTCCTTATAAAGGAAAACCTCCTGCGACACATGTCGCTTCATGCACAATTATATAATTATTTTTAAATTTTAAAAGAAAACATTCACCCATCCAAGTGTCAGCTTTTCTAGGAGATGCACCTAAATCCCTAGGTTTCCTCAAGTCTGTCCCCCAGATACTTTAGTTAACTCCTAGCTTTTAGTTGACTAGATGTCTAATCTTAAGATTCTATTTTGCTCCTAAATAATGATTTCTATTATTTTAAATGCTCAACAAAAATAATTATTCATGTGCAAATGCCTAAAATATTTTTATGCATTTGCTAAGTAATAATCCAGAGTTAATCTTATAAGTTTTTATGCAGTTAAATTTAACAATCAAACTCACTAGGATCACGGTGCCGCGTCGTTGGGCTCCTGGTTACTTAATTTTAATTCCCTGACATGGCACCACTCCGTCGGGTCCAGTCATCCATGGTTTCCATTCCTTGGCATGGTACCGCATCGTTGGGTCCTTGCGTCCATTCTTTCTGTTCTCGACAGGGTACCGCATAGTCAGGCCCTTCTGCCACCATCTTTCCGTTTTGACTTGCGGGAACTCTTGTAGGGATTTTAGGAATCGTTACCATCCATCCTCCGTCTACATGCTATCTAGGGACTAATGGCGCGGAGGAGTGAGTTCGTTCTCACTGCGCGCCCCTCAACTCGTACATGACCAGCTCCGTCGTGGCCTACCTCGTACGCCCTCACGCATTCCTCTTAAGCAAGCGGATCAGTGCTTATCTGCTCATGCGTGGTATTCTTGTCGGAAGTCGACATCATCGTCGCTCCCCCTGTGTGTGATTTACCCGTACTCTACGACCATTCATATTCCTTTGTGTGTCCTTCGGTGAACTGTTTCACCTATCGCTACACACATTTCTCACAAACATATATCATTATTTTATTGAGTTACAATCAATCGTAATCATAAATATACTCCAAATAAAATCAAAGGATTATTTTATTAATGTTTCAAACAGTCGGGTCACTAAGCAAGTGCCCTCAATGTCTACAGTAGTCTAGGGGCACTACATACACCCCTACTTATTTAGAACTTCGTCCCGAAGTTTAGAATAAATGCGGAAAGCTATGATGCATCTCAATTGCATCCTCCCAAGTCACAAAGCTACGACTGTAGTTGTCCTGCAATACTTTGACTTGACCAATCAAGGCTAAGCATTTAAGCAAGAACTGATCAATCAATTATCCCAGTCCACACATATAATTCAATTCATTAATTCATTTATCAACTATAGTCATGCACATCATCAGGTGATTCTCCCTTATTAAGACACATCCTAACTCGAAGGGCCACTTTATTGAAGTCTATTCCGCTGGGTCACTCGACAGGTGCTCTTAAAGTCCATAGTCATTTTAGGGGCATTACAAAACCTTACTTCCGCAAGTTTTTTAAAATCACAGCTTCTAGAAGGTTTACATGATTTCTTAAAAAACATGAGTTTTTAGAAAATGTGATTTATTTCATCAATGGAATCAACAAACTATGCACATTCTACGTAAAAACGACTTTCTATAGTTTACGAATGCGTCCGCAAATAAGAAAAGCTTATTTCCCTCCGGTTTTTAAAATCACAGCTTCTAGAAGGTTTACATGATTTCTTAAAAAACACGAGTTTTTAGAAAATGTCATTTATTTCATAAATGGAATAAAAAAAGTATGAACATTCTATGTCATAACGACATCGTATAGTTTGCGCATGCGCAAACTATGCACATTCTATGTAACAACGACTTTCTATAGTTTGCGCATGCGTTCGGAAATAAGAAAAGCTTACTTCCCCCTGTTTTTTAAAATCACAGCTTCTAGAAGGTTTACATGATTTCTTAACAAACACAAGTTTTTAGAAAATGTCATTTATTTCATAAATGGAATCAACAAAGTATGCACATTCTATGTCATAACGACTTTCTATACTTTGCGCATGTGCAAACTATGCACATTTTACGTACTAATGACTTTCTATAGTTTGCGTATGCGTCCGGAAATAAGAAAAGCTTCCTTCACCCCATTTTTTAAAATCACAACTTCTAGAAGGTTTACATGATTTCATAAAAAACACGAGTTTTTAGAAAATGTGATTAATTTCATCAATGGAATCAACAAAGTATGCACATTCTACGTCATAAGGAATTTCTATAGTTTGCGCATGTGTATGGAAATTAGAAAAGCTTACTTCCCCCCATTTTTTAAAATCACAGCTTAAAGAAGGTTTACATGATTTCTTAAAAAACACGAGTTTTGAGAAAATGTCATTTATTTAATAAACGGAATCAACAAAGTATGAGAATTCTATTTCATAACGACTTTGTATAGTTTGCCCATGCGCAAACTATGCACATTCTACGTAATAACGACTTTCTATAGTTTGCGCATGTGTCCGAAAATAAGAAAAGCTTACTTCCCCCCCTTTTTTTAAATTCACGGCTTCTAGAAGGTTTACATTATTTCTTAAAAAACACGAGTTTTTAGAAAATTTGATTTATTTCATAAATGGAATCAAGAAAGTATGCAAATTCTACATCATAACGACTTTCTATAGTTTGCGCATGCGTCCGGAAATAAGAAAAGCTTACTTCACCTCGTTTTTTCAAATCACAGCTTCTAGAAGGTTTACATGATTCCTTAAAAAACACGAGTTTTTAGAAAATGTCGTTTATTTCATAAATGGAATCAACAAAGTATGAACATTCGATGTCATAATGACTTTGTATAGTTTGCGCACGCGCAAACTATGCACATTCTATGTAATAACGACTTTCTATAGTTTGCGCATGAGTCCGGAAATAAGAAAAGCTTACATCCGCCAGTTTTTTAAAATAACAGCTTCTAGAAGGTTTACATGATTTCTTAAAAAACATAAATTTTTAGAAAATGTCATTTATTTGATAAATTGAATCAACAAAGTATGCACATTCTACGTCATAACGACTTTGTATAGTTTTCGCATGCGTGCGAAAATAAGAAAAGCTTACTTCCCCCCGTTTTTTAAAATCACAGCTTCTAAAAGGTTTACATGATTTCTTAAAAAAAAAGAGTTTTTAGAAAATGTGATTTATTTCATAAAAGGAATCAACAAAGTATGCACATTCTACGTCATAACGACTTTCTACAGTTTGCGCATGCATATGGAAATAAGAAAAGCTTACTTCCCCCCGTTTTTTAAAATCACAGCTTCTAGAAGGTTTACATAATTTGTTAAAAAACACGAGTTTTTAGAAAATGTCATTTATTTCATGAATGGAATCAACAAAGTATGAGAATTCTATTCCATAACAACTTTGTATAGTTTGCGCATGCGCAAACTATGCACATTCTACGTAATAACGACTTTCTATAGTTTGCGCATGTGTCCGAAAATAAGAAAAGCTTACTTCCCCCCTTTTTTTAAATTCACGGCTTCTAGAAGGTTTACATTATTTCTTAAAAAACACGAGTTTTTAGAAAATTTGATTTATTTCATAAATGGAATCAAGAAAGTATGCAAATTCTACGTCATAACGGCTTTCTATAGTTTGCGCATGCGTCCGGAAATAAGAAAAGCTTACTTCCCCTCGTTTTTTAAAATCACAGCTTCTAGAAGGTTTACATGATTCCTTAAAAAACACGAGTTTTTAGAAAATGTCATTTATTTCATAAATGGAATCAACAAAGTATGAACATTCGATGTCATAACGACTTTGTATAGTTTGCGCGCGCGCAAACTATGCACATTCTATGTAATAACGACTTTCTATAGTTTGCGCATGCATCCGGAAATAAGAAAAGCTTACATCCGCCAGTTTTTTAAAATAACAACTTCTAGAAGGTTTACATGATTTCTTAAAAAACGTGATTTTTTATAAAATGTGATTTATTTCATAAATGGAATCAACAAAGTATGCACATTCTATGTCATAACGACTTTCTATAGTTTGCGCATTCGTCCGCAAATAAGAAAAGCTTACTTCCCCCCGTTTTTTAAAATCACAGCTTCTAGAAGGTTTACATGATTTCTTAAAAAAACGCGTTTTTAAAAAATGTGATTTATTTCATAAAAGGAATCAACAAAGTATGCACATTCTACGTCACAACGACTTTCTACAGTTTGCGCATGCGTATGGAAATAAGAAAAGCTTACTGACCCCTGTTTTTTAAAATCACAGCTTCTAGAAGGTTTACATGATTTCTTAACAAACACGAGTTTTTAGAAAATGTCATTTATTTCATAAATGCAATCAACAAAGTATGCACATTCTATGTCATAACGACTTTCTATAGTTTTCGCATGCGCAAACTATGCACATTCTACGTAATAACGACTTTCTATAGTTTGCCCATGCGTCCAGAAATAAGAAAAGCTTACCTCCGCCAGTTTTTTAAAATCACAGCTTCTAGAAGGTTTACATGATATCTTAAAAAACATGAGTTTTTAGAAAATGTGATTTATTTCATAAATGGAATCAACAAAGTATGCACATTCTATGTAATAACGACTTTCTATAGTTTGCTCATGCGTCCGGAAATAAGAAAAGCTTACTTCCGCCAGTTTTTTAAAATCACAGCTTCTAGAAGGTTTACATGATTTCTTAAAAAACATGAGTTTTTAGAAAATGTCATTTATTTCATAAATTGAGTCAACAAAGTATGCACAGTCTACGTCATAACGACTTTCTATAGTTTGCGCATGCGTCCGGAAATAAGAAAAGCTTACTTCCCCCCCGTTTTTTAAAATCACAGCTTCTAAAAGGTTTACATGATTTCTTAAAAAAAATGAGTTTTTAGAAAATGTGATTTATTTCATAAAAGGAATCAACAAAGTATGCACATTCTACGTCATAACGACTTTCTACAGTTTGCGCATGCGTATGGAAATAAGAAAAGCTTACTTCCGCTAGTTTTTTAAAATCACAGCTTCTTGAAGGTTTACATGATTTCTTAAAAAACACTAGTTTTTAGAAAATGTGATTTATTTCATAAATGGAATCAGCAAAGTATGCACATTCTAAGTCATAACGACTTTCTATAGTTTGCGCATGCGTCCGGAAATAAGAAAAGCTTACTTCCGCAAGTTTTTTAAAATCACAGCTTCTAGAAGGTTTACATGATTTCTTAAAAAACACGAGTTTTTAGAAAATGTGATTTATTTCATCAATGGAATCAACAAACTATGCACATTCTACGTCATAACGACTTTCTATAGTTTGCGAATGCGTCCGCAAATAAGAAAAGCTTATTTCCCCCCGGTTCTAAAATCACAGCTTCTAGAAGGTTTACATGATTTCTTAAAAAACACGAGTTTTTAGAAAATGTCATTTATTTCATAAATGGTATCAAAAACCTATGAACATTCTATGTCATAACGACATCATATAGTTTGCGCATGCGCAAACTATGTACATTCTATGTAATAACGACTTTCTATAGTTTGCGCATGCGTCGGGAAATAAGAAAAGCTTACTTCCCCCCTTTTTTTAAATTCACAGCTTCTAGAAGGTTTACATGATTTCTTAAAAAACACGAGTTTTTAGAAAATGTGATTTATTTCATAAATGGAATCAACAAAGTATGCACATTCTTTGTCATAACGACTTTCTATAGTTTTGTGCATGCGTATGGAAATAAGAAAAGCTTACTTCCCCCCGTTTTTTAAAATCACAGCTTCTAGAAGGTTTACATGATTTCTTAAAAAACACGAGTTTTTAGAAAATGTCATTTATTTCATAAATGGAATCAACAAAGTATGAACATTCGTTGTCATAACAAATTTGTATAGTTTGTGCATGCACAAACTATGCACATTCTATGTAATAACGACTTTCTATAGTTTGCGCATGCGTCCGGAAATAAGAAAAGCTTACTTCCCCCCCTTTTTTTAAATTCACGGCTTCTAGAAGGTTTACATGATTTCTTAAAAAACACTAGTTTTTAGAAAATGTGATTTATTTCATAAATGTAATCAAGAAAGTATGCACTTTCTACGTAATAACGACTTTCTATAGTTTGCGCATGCGTCCGGAAATAAGAAAAGCTTACTTCCGCCAGTTTTTTAAAATAACCGCTTCTAGAAGGTTTACATGATTTCTTAAAAAACACGAATTTTTAGAAAATGTCATTTATTTAATAAATGGAATAAACAAAGTATGCACATTCTACGTAATAACGACTTTCTATAGTTTGCGCATGCGTCCGGAAATAAGAAAAGCTTACTTCCGCCAGTTTTTTAAAATCACCGCTTCTAGAAGGTTTACATGATTTCTTAAAAAACACGAGTTTTTAGAAAATGAGATTTATTTCATAAATGGAATCAAAAAAGTATGCACATTCTACGTCATAACGACTTTCAAAAGTTTGCGCATCCGTCCGGAAATAAGAAAAGCTAACTTCCGCCAGTTTTTTAAAATCACAGCTTCTAGAAAGTTTACATGATTTCTTAAAAAACATAAGTTTTTAGAAAATGTCATTTATTTCATAAATTGAATCAACAAAGTATGCACATTCTACGTCATAACAACTTTCTATAGTTTTCGCATGCGTCGGGAAATAAGAAAAGCTTACTTCCCCCCGTTTTTTAAAATCACAGCTTCTAAAAGGTTTACATGATTTCTTAAAAAAAATGAGTTTTTAGAAAATGTGATTTATTTCATAAAAGGAATCAACAAAGTATGCACATTCTACGTCATAACGACTTTGTGTAGTTTGCGAATGCATCTGCAAATAAGAAAAGCTTACTTCCCCCCGGTTTTTAAAATCACAGCTTCTAGAAGGTTTACATGATTTCTTCAAAAACACGAGTTTTTAGAAAATGTCATTTCTTTCATAAATGGAATCAAAAAAGTATGAACATTATATGTCATAACGACTTTGTATAGTTTGCGCATGCGCAAACTATGCACATTCTATGTAATAACGACTTTCTATAGTTTGCGCATGCGTTCAGATATAAGAAAAGCTTACTTCCCCACTTTTTCTAAATTCACAGCTTCTACAAGGTTTACATGATTTCTTAAAAAACCCGAGTTTTTAGAAAATGTGATTTTTTTTATAAATGGAATCAACAAAGTATGCATATTCTATGTCATAACAACTTTGTATAGTTTACGCATGCGCAAACTATGCACATTCTACGTCATAACGACTTTCTATAGTTTGCGCATGCGTCCGGAAATAAGAAAAGCTGACATCCGCCAGTTTTTTAAAATCACAGCTTCTAGAAGGTTTACATGATTTCTTAAAAAACACGAGTTTTTAGAAAATGTGATTTTTTTCATAAATGGAATCAACAAAGTATGCATATTCTATGTCATAACGACTTTGTATAGTTTACGCATGCGCAAACTATGCACATTCTACGTCATAAGGACTTTCTATAGTTTGCGCATGCGTATGGAAATAAGAAAAGCTTACTTCCCCCCATTTTTTAAAATCACAGCTTCTAGAAGGTTTACATGATTTCTTAAAAAACACGAGTTTTTAGAAAATGTCATTTATTTCATAAATGGAATCAAGAAAGTATGAACATTCGATGTCATCACATTCTACGTAATAACGACTTTCTATAGTTTGCACATGCGTCCGGAAATAAGAAAATACTACCTCCCCCCTTTTTTTAAATTTACAGATTCTAGAAGGTTTACATGATTTCTTAAAAAACACGAGCTTTTAGAAAATGTGATTTATTTCATAAATGGAATCAACAATGTATGCACATTCTACGTCATAACGACTTTCTATAGTTTGCGCATGCGTCCGGAAATAAGAAAAGCTTACTTCTCCCCGTTTTTTGAAGTCACAGCTTCTAGAAGGTTTACATGATTTCTTAAAAAACACAAGATTTTAGAAAATGTGATTCTTTTCATCAATGGAATCAACAAAATATGCACTTTTTACGTAATAACGACTTTCTATAGTTTGCGCATGCATCCGGAAATAAGAAAATCTTACTTACCCCATTTTTTAAAATCACAGCTTCTAGAAGATTTACATGATTTCTTAAAAAACACGCGTTTTTAGAAAATGTCATTTATTTCATAAAGGGAATCAACAAAGTATGAACATTCTATGTCATAACGACTTTGTATAGTTTGCTCATGCGCAAACTATGCACATTATACGTAATAACAACTTTCTATAGTTTGCGCATGCGTCCGGAAATAAGGAAAACTTACTTCCCCCCTTTTTTTTAAATTCACAGATTCTAGAAGGTTTACATGATTTATTAAAAAACATGAGTTTTTAGAAAATGTGATTTATTTCATAAATGGAATCAACAAAGTATGCACATTCTACATCATAACGACTTTCTATAGTTTGCGCATGTGTCCGAAAATAAGAAAAGCTTACTTCCCCCCTTTTTTTAAATTCACGGCTTCTAGAAGGTTTACATTATTTCTTAAAAAACACGAGTTTTTAGAAAATTTGATTTATTTCATAAATGGAATCAAGAAAGTATGCAAATTCTACATCATAACGACTTTCTATAGTTTGCGCATGCGTCCGGAAATAAGAAAAGCTTACTTCACCTCGTTTTTTCAAATCACAGCTTCTAGAAGGTTTACATGATTCCTTAAAAAACACGAGTTTTTAGAAAATGTCGTTTATTTCATAAATGGAATCAACAAAGTATGAACATTCGATGTCATAATGACTTTGTATAGTTTGCGCACGCGCAAACTATGCACATTCTATGTAATAACGACTTTCTATAGTTTGCGCATGAGTCCGGAAATAAGAAAAGCTTACATCCGCCAGTTTTTTAAAATAACAGCTTCTAGAAGGTTTACATGATTTCTTAAAAAACATAAATTTTTAGAAAATGTCATTTATTTGATAAATTGAATCAACAAAGTATGCACATTCTACGTCATAACGACTTTGTATAGTTTTCGCATGCGTGCGAAAATAAGAAAAGCTTACTTCCCCCCGTTTTTTAAAATCACAGCTTCTAAAAGGTTTACATGATTTCTTAAAAAAAAAGAGTTTTTAGAAAATGTGATTTATTTCATAAAAGGAATCAACAAAGTATGCACATTCTACGTCATAACGACTTTCTACAGTTTGCGCATGCATATGGAAATAAGAAAAGCTTACTTCCCCCCGTTTTTTAAAATCACAGCTTCTAGAAGGTTTACATAATTTGTTAAAAAACACGAGTTTTTAGAAAATGTCATTTATTTCATGAATGGAATCAACAAAGTATGAGAATTCTATTCCATAACAACTTTGTATAGTTTGCGCATGCGCAAACTATGCACATTCTACGTAATAACGACTTTCTATAGTTTGCGCATGTGTCCGAAAATAAGAAAAGCTTACTTCCCCCCCTTTTTTTAAATTCACGGCTTCTAGAAGGTTTACATTATTTCTTAAAAAACACGAGTTTTTAGAAAATTTGATTTATTTCATAAATGGAATCAAGAAAGTATGCAAATTCTACGTCATAACGGCTTTCTATAGTTTGCGCATGCGTCCGGAAATAAGAAAAGCTTACTTCCCCTCGTTTTTTAAAATCACAGCTTCTAGAAGGTTTACATGATTCCTTAAAAAACACGAGTTTTTAGAAAATGTCATTTATTTCATAAATGGAATCAACAAAGTATGAACATTCGATGTCATAACGACTTTGTATAGTTTGCGCGCGCGCAAACTATGCACATTCTATGTAATAACGACTTTCTATAGTTTGCGCATGCATCCGGAAATAAGAAAAGCTTACATCCGCCAGTTTTTTAAAATAACAACTTCTAGAAGGTTTACATGATTTCTTAAAAAACGTGATTTTTTATAAAATGTGATTTATTTCATAAATGGAATCAACAAAGTATGCACATTCTATGTCATAACGACTTTCTATAGTTTGCGCATTCGTCCGCAAATAAGAAAAGCTTACTTCCCCCCGTTTTTTAAAATCACAGCTTCTAGAAGGTTTACATGATTTCTTAAAAAAACGCGTTTTTAAAAAATGTGATTTATTTCATAAAAGGAATCAACAAAGTATGCACATTCTACGTCACAACGACTTTCTACAGTTTGCGCATGCGTATGGAAATAAGAAAAGCTTACTGACCCCTGTTTTTTAAAATCACAGCTTCTAGAAGGTTTACATGATTTCTTAACAAACACGAGTTTTTAGAAAATGTCATTTATTTCATAAATGCAATCAACAAAGTATGCACATTCTATGTCATAACGACTTTCTATAGTTTTCGCATGCGCAAACTATGCACATTCTACGTAATAACGACTTTCTATAGTTTGCCCATGCGTCCAGAAATAAGAAAAGCTTACCTCCGCCAGTTTTTTAAAATCACAGCTTCTAGAAGGTTTACATGATATCTTAAAAAACATGAGTTTTTAGAAAATGTGATTTATTTCATAAATGGAATCAACAAAGTATGCACATTCTATGTAATAACGACTTTCTATAGTTTGCTCATGCGTCCGGAAATAAGAAAAGCTTACTTCCGCCAGTTTTTTAAAATCACAGCTTCTAGAAGGTTTACATGATTTCTTAAAAAACATGAGTTTTTAGAAAATGTCATTTATTTCATAAATTGAGTCAACAAAGTATGCACAGTCTACGTCATAACGACTTTCTATAGTTTGCGCATGCGTCCGGAAATAAGAAAAGCTTACTTCCCCCCGTTTTTTAAAATCACAGCTTCTAAAAGGTTTACATGATTTCTTAAAAAAAATGAGTTTTTAGAAAATGTGATTTATTTCATAAAAGGAATCAACAAAGTATGCACATTCTACGTCATAACGACTTTCTACAGTTTGCGCATGCGTATGGAAATAAGAAAAGCTTACTTCCGCTAGTTTTTTAAAATCACAGCTTCTTGAAGGTTTACATGATTTCTTAAAAAACACTAGTTTTTAGAAAATGTGATTTATTTCATAAATGGAATCAGCAAAGTATGCACATTCTAAGTCATAACGACTTTCTATAGTTTGCGCATGCGTCCGGAAATAAGAAAAGCTTACTTCCGCAAGTTTTTTAAAATCACAGCTTCTAGAAGGTTTACATGATTTCTTAAAAAACACGAGTTTTTAGAAAATGTGATTTATTTCATCAATGGAATCAACAAACTATGCACATTCTACGTCATAACGACTTTCTATAGTTTGCGAATGCGTCCGCAAATAAGAAAAGCTTATTTCCCCCCGGTTCTAAAATCACAGCTTCTAGAAGGTTTACATGATTTCTTAAAAAACACGAGTTTTTAGAAAATGTCATTTATTTCATAAATGGTATCAAAAACCTATGAACATTCTATGTCATAACGACATCATATAGTTTGCGCATGCGCAAACTATGTACATTCTATGTAATAACGACTTTCTATAGTTTGCGCATGCGTCGGGAAATAAGAAAAGCTTACTTCCCCCCTTTTTTTAAATTCACAGCTTCTAGAAGGTTTACATGATTTCTTAAAAAACACGAGTTTTTAGAAAATGTGATTTATTTCATAAATGGAATCAACAAAGTATGCACATTCTTTGTCATAACGACTTTCTATAGTTTTGTGCATGCGTATGGAAATAAGAAAAGCTTACTTCCCCCCGTTTTTTAAAATCACAGCTTCTAGAAGGTTTACATGATTTCTTAAAAAACACGAGTTTTTAGAAAATGTCATTTATTTCATAAATGGAATCAACAAAGTATGAACATTCGTTGTCATAACAAATTTGTATAGTTTGTGCATGCACAAACTATGCACATTCTATGTAATAACGACTTTCTATAGTTTGCGCATGCGTCCGGAAATAAGAAAAGCTTACTTCCCCCCTTTTTTTAAATTCACGGCTTCTAGAAGGTTTACATGATTTCTTAAAAAACACTAGTTTTTAGAAAATGTGATTTATTTCATAAATGTAATCAAGAAAGTATGCACTTTCTACGTAATAACGACTTTCTATAGTTTGCGCATGCGTCCGGAAATAAGAAAAGCTTACTTCCGCCAGTTTTTTAAAATAACCGCTTCTAGAAGGTTTACATGATTTCTTAAAAAACACGAATTTTTAGAAAATGTCATTTATTTAATAAATGGAATAAACAAAGTATGCACATTCTACGTAATAACGACTTTCTATAGTTTGCGCATGCGTCCGGAAATAAGAAAAGCTTACTTCCGCCAGTTTTTTAAAATCACCGCTTCTAGAAGGTTTACATGATTTCTTAAAAAACACGAGTTTTTAGAAAATGAGATTTATTTCATAAATGGAATCAAAAAAGTATGCACATTCTACGTCATAACGACTTTCAAAAGTTTGCGCATCCGTCCGGAAATAAGAAAAGCTAACTTCCGCCAGTTTTTTAAAATCACAGCTTCTAGAAAGTTTACATGATTTCTTAAAAAACATAAGTTTTTAGAAAATGTCATTTATTTCATAAATTGAATCAACAAAGTATGCACATTCTACGTCATAACAACTTTCTATAGTTTTCGCATGCGTCGGGAAATAAGAAAAGCTTACTTCCCCCCGTTTTTTAAAATCACAGCTTCTAAAAGGTTTACATGATTTCTTAAAAAAAATGAGTTTTTAGAAAATGTGATTTATTTCATAAAAGGAATCAACAAAGTATGCACATTCTACGTCATAACGACTTTGTGTAGTTTGCGAATGCATCTGCAAATAAGAAAAGCTTACTTCCCCCCGGTTTTTAAAATCACAGCTTCTAGAAGGTTTACATGATTTCTTCAAAAACACGAGTTTTTAGAAAATGTCATTTCTTTCATAAATGGAATCAAAAAAGTATGAACATTATATGTCATAACGACTTTGTATAGTTTGCGCATGCGCAAACTATGCACATTCTATGTAATAACGACTTTCTATAGTTTGCGCATGCGTTCAGATATAAGAAAAGCTTACTTCCCCACTTTTTCTAAATTCACAGCTTCTACAAGGTTTACATGATTTCTTAAAAAACCCGAGTTTTTAGAAAATGTGATTTTTTTTATAAATGGAATCAACAAAGTATGCATATTCTATGTCATAACAACTTTGTATAGTTTACGCATGCGCAAACTATGCACATTCTACGTCATAACGACTTTCTATAGTTTGCGCATGCGTCCGGAAATAAGAAAAGCTGACATCCGCCAGTTTTTTAAAATCACAGCTTCTAGAAGGTTTACATGATTTCTTAAAAAACACGAGTTTTTAGAAAATGTGATTTTTTTCATAAATGGAATCAACAAAGTATGCATATTCTATGTCATAACGACTTTGTATAGTTTACGCATGCGCAAACTATGCACATTCTACGTCATAAGGACTTTCTATAGTTTGCGCATGCGTATGGAAATAAGAAAAGCTTACTTCCCCCCATTTTTTAAAATCACAGCTTCTAGAAGGTTTACATGATTTCTTAAAAAACACGAGTTTTTAGAAAATGTCATTTATTTCATAAATGGAATCAAGAAAGTATGAACATTCGATGTCATCACATTCTACGTAATAACGACTTTCTATATTTTGCACATGCGTCCGGAAATAAGAAAATACTACCTCCCCCCTTTTTTTAAATTTACAGATTCTAGAAGGTTTACATGATTTCTTAAAAAACACGAGCTTTTAGAAAATGTGATTTATTTCATAAATGGAATCAACAATGTATGCACATTCTACGTCATAACGACTTTCTATAGTTTGCGCATGCGTCCGGAAATAAGAAAAGCTTACTTCTCCCCGTTTTTTGAAGTCACAGCTTCTAGAAGGTTTACATGATTTCTTAAAAAACACAAGATTTTAGAAAATGTGATTCTTTTCATCAATGGAATCAACAAAATATGCACTTTTTACGTAATAACGACTTTCTATAGTTTGCGCATGCATCCGGAAATAAGAAAAGCTTACTTACCCCATTTTTTAAAATCACAGCTTCTAGAAGATTTACATGATTTCTTAAAAAACACGCGTTTTTAGAAAATGTCATTTATTTCATAAAGGGAATCAACAAAGTATGAACATTCTATGTCATAACGACTTTGTATAGTTTGCTCATGCGCAAACTATGCACATTATACGTAATAACAACTTTCTATAGTTTGCGCATGCGTCCGGAAATAAGGAAAACTTACTTCCCCCCTTTTTTTTAAATTCACAGATTCTAGAAGGTTTACATGATTTATTAAAAAACATGAGTTTTTAGAAAATGTGATTTATTTCATAAATGGAATCAACAAAGTATGCACATTCTACATCATAACGACTTTCTATAGTTTGCGCATGCGTCCCTAAATAAGAAAAGCTTACTTCTCGTCGTTTTTAAAAATCACAGCTTCTAGAAGGTTTACATGATTTCTTAAAAAACACGAGTTTTTAAAAATCTGATTTATTTCATCAATGGAATCAACAAACTACGCACATTCTACGTAATAACGACTTTCTATAGTTTACGCATGCGTCCGGAAATAAGAAAACCTTACTTACCCCATTTTTTAAAATCACAGCTTCTAGAAGGTTTACATGATTTCTTAAAAAACACGAGTTTTTAGAAAATGTCATTTATTTCATAAATGGAATCAACAAAGTATGAACATTCTATGTCATAACAACTTTGTATAGTTCGCGCATGCGCAAACTATGCACATTCTACGTAATAACGACCTTCTATAGTTTGCGCATGCGTCCGGAAATAAGAAAAGCTTACTTCCCCCCTTTTTTTAAATTCACAGCTTCTAGAATGTTTACATGATTTCTTAAAAACACGAGTTTTTAGAAAATGTGATTTATTTCATAAATGGAATCAACAAAGTATGCAAATTCTACGTCATAACGACTTTCTATAGTTTGCGCACGCATCTGCAAATAAGAAAGGTTTACTTCCCCCCGTTTTTTAAAATCACAACTTCTAGAAGGTTTACATGATTTCTTAAAAAACACGAGTTTTTAGAAAATGTGATTTATTTCATGAATGGAATCAACAAACTATGCACATTCTACGTATTAACGACTTTCTATAGTTTGCGCATGCGTCCGGAAATAAGAAAAGCTTACTTCCCCCCGTTTTTTAAAATCACAGCTTCTAGAAGGTTTACATGATTTCTTAAAATACACGAGTTTTTAGAAAATGTCATTTAATTCATAAATGGAATCAACAAAGTATGAAAATTCTATGTCATAACGACTTTGTATAGTTTGCGCATGCGCAAACTATGCACATTCTACATAATACCGACTTTCTATAGTTTGCGCATGCATCTGGAAATAACAAAAGCTTACTTCCCCCTCTTTTTTAAATTCACAGCTTCTGGAAGGTTTACATGATTTCTTAAAAAACATGATTTTTTAGAAAATGTGATTTATTTCATAAATGGAATCAACAAAGTATGCACATTCTACGTGATAACGACTTTCTATAGTTTGCGCATACGTCCAGAAATAAGAAAAGCTTACTTCCGCCCGTTTTTTAAAATCACAGCTTCTAGAAGGTTTACATGATTTCTTAAAAAACACGAGTCTGTAGAGAATGTTATTTAATTCATAAATGGAATCAACAAAGTATGCACATTCTACGTAATAACAACTTTCTATAGTTTGCGCATGCGTCCGGAAATAAGAAAAGTTTACTTCCCCCCTTTTTTTAAATTCACAGCTTCTAGAAGGTTTACATGTTTTCTCAAAAAACACGAGTTTTTAGAAAATGTGATTTATTTCATAAATGGAATCAACAAAGTATGGACATTCTACGTCATAATGACTTTCTATATTTTGCGCATGCGTTCGGAAATAAGAAAAGCTTACTTCCCCCCGTTTTTTAAAATCACAGCTTCTAGAACGTTTACATCATTTCTTAAAAAACAAGAGTTTTTACAAAATGCTATTTATTTCATCAATGGAATCCTTAAACTATGTACATTCTACGTAATAACGACTTTCTATAGCTTGTGCATGCGTCCGGAAATAAGAAAAGCTTACTTCCTCCCGTTTTTTAAAATCACAGCTTCTAGAAGGTTTACATGATTTCTTAAAAAACATGAGTTTTTATAAGATGTGATTTATTTAAAGAATGGAATCAACAAACTATGCACATTCTACGTAATAACGACTTTCTATAGTTTGCGCATGCGTCTGGAAATAAGAAAAGCTTACTTCCCCCCATTTTTTAAATTCACAGCTTCTAGAAGGTTTACATGATTTCTTAAAAAACATGGGTTTTTAGAAAATGTGATTTCTTTCATAAATGGAATCAACAAAGTATGCACATTCTACGTGATCACGACTTTCTATAGTTTGCGCATGCGTCCGGAAATAAGAAAAGCTTACTTTCGCCAGTTTTTTAAAATCACAGCTTCTAGACGGATTACATGATTTCTTAAAAAACACGAGTTTGTAGAAAATGTGATTTAATTCATAAATGGAATAAACAAAGTATGCACATTCTACGTAGTAACAACTTTCTATAGTTTGTGCATGCGTCCGGAAATAAGAAAAGTTTACTTCCCCCCTTTTTTTAAATTCACAGCTTCTAGAAGGTTTACATGATTTCTTAAAAAACACAAGTTTTTAGAAAATATGATTTATTTCATAAATGGAATCAACAAAGTATGCACATTCTACGTCATAATGACTACCTATATTTTGCGCATGCGTCCGGAAATAAGAAAAGCTTACTTCCCCTCGTTTTTTAAAATCAAAGCTTCTAGAAGGTTTACATGATTTCTTAAAAAACACGAGTTTTTAGAAAATGTGATTTATTTCATCAATGGAATCAACAAACTATGTACATTCTACGTAATAACGACTTTCTATAGTTTGCGGATGCGTCCAGAAAGAAGAAAAGTTTACTTCCCCCCATTTTTTAAAATCACAGCTTCTAGATGGTTTACATGATTTCTTAAAAAACTCGACTTTTTATAAAATGTGATTTATTTAGTCAATGGAACCAACAAACTATGCAAATTCTACGTAATAACGACTTTCTATAGTTTGCGCATGCGTCCGGAAATAAGAAAGGCTTACTTCCCCCCTTTTTTTAAATTCACAGCTTCTAGAAGGTTTATATGATTTCTTAAAAAACACAAGTTTTTAGAAAATGTGATTTATTTCATAAATGGAATCAACAAAGTATGCACATTCTACATCATAACGACTTTCTATAGTTTGCGCATGAGTCCGGAAATAAGAAAAGCTTACTTCCCCCCGTTTTTTAAAATCACAGCTTCTAGAAGGTTTACATGATTTCTTAAAAAACACGAGTTTTTAGGAAATGTGATTTATTTAATCAATGGAATCAACAAACTATGCACATTCTACGTAATAACGACTTTCTATAGTTAGCGCATGCGTCCGGAAATAAGAAAAGCTTACTTCTCCCCGTTTTTTAAAATCACATTTTCTAGAAGGTTTACATGCTTTCTTAAAAAACACGAGTTTTTAGAAAATGTGATTTATTTCATCAATGGAATCAACAAACTATGCACACTCTATGTAATAATGAATTTCTATAGTTTGCGCATGCGCACGGAAATAAGAAAAGCTTAATTCCGCCAGTTTTTTAAAATCACAGCTTCTAGAAGGTTTACATGATTTCTTGAAAAACACGAGATTTCAGAGAATGTGATTTATTTAATCAATTGAATCAAGAAACTATGCACATTCTACGTAATAACGATTTTCTATAGTCTGCACATGCATCCGGAAATAAGAAAAGCTTACTTCCCCCCGTTTTTTAAAATCACAGCTTCTAGAAGGTTTACATGATTTCTTAAAAAACACGCGTTTTTAGAAAATGTCATTTATTTCATAAAGGGAATCAACAAACTATGAAAATTCTATGTCATAACGACTTTGTATAGTTTGCGCATGCGCACACTATGGACATTCTACGTAATAACGACTTTCTATAGTCTGTTCATGCGTCCGCATATAAGAAAAGCTTACTTCCCCCCGTTTTTTAAAATCACAGCTTCTAGAAGGTTTACATGATTTCTTAAAAAACACGAGTTTTTAGAAAATGTGATTTATTTCATCAATGGAATCAACAAACTATGCACATTCTACGTAATAAAGACTTTCTATAGTTTGCGCATGCGTCCGGATATAAGAAAAGCTTATTCCCCCCGTTCTTTAAAATCACAGCTTCTAGAAGGTTTACATGATTTTTTAAAAAACACGAGTTTTTAGAAAATGTCATTTATTTCATAAATGGAATCAACAAAGTATGAACATTCTATGTCATAACGACTTTGTATAGTTTGCGCATGCGCAAACTATGCACATTCTACATAATACCGACTTTCTATAGTTTGCGCATGCGTCTGGAAATAACAAAAGCTTACTTCCCCCTCTTTTTTAAATTCACAGCTTCTAGAAGGTTTACATGATTTCTTAAAAAACACGAGTTTTTAGAAAATGTGATTTATTTCATAAATGGAATCAACAAAGTATGCACATTCTACGTGATAACGACTTTCTATAGTTTGCGCATACGTCCAGAAATAAGAAAAGCTTACTTCCGCCCGTTTTTTAAAATCACAGCTTCTGGAAGGTTTACATGATTTCTTAAAAAACACGAGTCTGTAGAAAATGTTTTTTAATTCATAAATGGAATCAACAAAGTATGCACATTCTACGTAATAACAACTTTCTATAGTTTGCGCATGCGTCCGGAAATAAGAAAAGTTTACTTTCCCCCTTTTTTAAAATTCACAGCTTCTAGAAGGTTTACATGATTTCTTAAAAAACACAAGTTTTTAGAAAATGTGATTTTTTTCATAAATGGAATCAACAAAGTATGCACATTCTACGTCATAATGACTACCTATATTTTGCGCATGCGTCCGGAAATAAGAAAAGCTTACTTCCCCCCGTTTTTTAAAATCAAAGCTTCTAGAAGGTTTACATGATTTCTTAAAAAACACAAGTTTTTAGAAAATGTGATTTATTTCATCAATGGAATCAACAAACTATGTACATTCTACATAATAACGACTTTCTATAGTTTGCGCATGCATCCGGAAATAAGAAAAGTTTACTTCCCCCCATTTTTTAAAATCACAGCTTCTAGATGGTTTACATGATTTCTTAAAAAACTCGACTTTTTATAAAATGTGATTTATTTAATCAATGGAACCAACAAACTATGCACGTTCTACATAATAACGACTTTCTATAGTTTGCGCATGCGTCCGGAAATAAGAAAGCCTTACTTCCCCCCTTTTTTTAAATTCACAGCTTCTAGAAGGTTTACATGATTTCTTAAAAAACACGAGTTTTTAGAAAATGTGATTTATTTCATAAATGGAATCAACAAAGTATGCACATTCTACATCATAACGACTTTCTATAGTTTGCGCATGCGTACGGAAATAAGAAAAGCTTATTCCCCCCGTTTTTTAAAATCACAGCTTCTAGAAGGTTTACATGATTTCTCAAAAAACACAAATTTTTACAAAATGTGATTTAATTCATCAATGGAATCAACAAAGTATGCACATTCTACGTAATAACCACTTTCTATAGTTTGCGCATGCATCCGGAAATAAGAAAAGCTTGCTTCTGCCAGTTTTTTAAAATCATAGTTTCTAGAAGGTTTACATGATTTCTTAAAAAACACGAGTTTTTAGAAAATGTCATTTATTTCATAAATGGAATCAACAAAGTATGAACATCCTATGTCATAACGACTTTGTATAGTTTGCGCGTGCGCAAACTATGCACATTCTACGTAATAACGACTTTCTATAGTTTGCGCATTCGTCCGGAAATAAGAAAAGCTTACTTCCCCCCTTTTTTTAAATTCACAGCTTCTAGAAGGTTTACATAATTTCTTAAAAAATATGAGTGTTTAGAAAATGTGATTTATTTCATAAATAGAATGAACAAAGTATGCACATTCAACGTCATAACGACTTTCTATAGTTTGCGCATGCGTCCGGAAATAAGAAAAGCTTACTTCCCCCCATTTTTTAAAATCACAGCTTCTAGAAGCTTTACATGATTTCTTAAAAAAAATGAATTCGTAGAAAATGTGATTTAATTCATCAATGGAATCAACAAAGTATGCACATTCTACGTAATAACCACTTTCTATAGTTTGCGCATGCGTCCGGAAATAAGAAAAGCTTGCTTCCGCAAGTTTTTTAAAATCACAGCTTCTCGAAGGTTTACATGGCTTCTTAAAAAACACGAGTTTTTAGAAAATGTCATTTATTTCATAAATGGAATCAACAAAGTATGAAAATCCTATGTCATAACAACATTGTATAATTTGCGCATGCACAAACTATGCATATTCTAGGTAATAACGAATTTCTATAGTTTGCGCATGCGTCCGGAAATAAGAAAAGATTACTTCCCCCCCTTTTTTAAATTCACAGCTTCTAGAAGGTTTACATGATTTCTTAAAAAACACGAGTTTTTAGAAATTGTGATTTATTTCATAAATGGAATGAACAAAGTATCCACATTCTACATCATAACGACTTTCTATATTTTGCGAATGCGTCCGGAAATAAGAAAAGCTTACTTCCCCCCCGTTTCTTTAAATCACAGCTTCTAGAAGGTTTACATGATTTCTTAAAAAACACGAGTTTTTAGAAAATGTGATTTATTTCATAAATGGAATCAACAAACTATGCACATTCTACGTAATAACGACATTCTATAGTTTGCGCATGCGTCCGGAAATAAGAAAACCTTAATTCCACCAGTTTTTTAAAATCACAGCTTATAGACGTATTACATGATTTCTTAAAAAACATGAGTTTTTAGAAAATGTGATCTATTTAATCAATGCAATCAACAAACTATGCACATTCTACGTAATAACGACTTTGTATAGTTTGTGGATGCGTCTGGAAATAAAAAAAGCTTACTTCCCCCCGTTTTTTAAAATCACAGGTTCTAGAAGATTTACATGATTTATTAAAATACACAAGTTTTTAGAAAATGTGATTTATTTCATCAACGGAATCAACAAACTATGCACATTCTTTGTAATAACGAATTTCTATAGTTTGCGCATGCGCACGGAAATAAGAAAAGCTAAATTCCGCCAGTTTTTTAAAATCACAGCTTCTAGAAGGTTTACATGATTTCTTGAAAAACACGAGTTTTTAGAGAATGTGATTTATTTAATCAATTGAATAAAGAAACTATGCACATTCTATGTAATAACGCATGTGCAAACTATGCACATTCTACGTAATAATGGCTGTCTATAGTTTGCGCATGCGTCCGAAAATAAGAAAAGCTTACTTCCGCCAGTTTTTTAAAATCACAGCTTCTAGAAGGTTTACATGATTTCTTAAAAAACACTAGTTTTTGGAAAATATGATTTATTTCATAAATGGAATCAACAAAGTATGCACATTCTAAGTCATAATGACTTTCTATAGTTTGCGCATGCGTCTGGAAATAAGAAAAGCTTACTTCCGCCAGTTTTTTTAAAATCACAGCTTCTAGAAGGTTTACATGATTTCTTAAAAAACATGAGTTTTTAGAAAATGTGATTTCTTTCATCAATGGAATCAACAAACAATGCACATTCTACGTAATAACGACTTTCTATAGTTTGCGAATCCGTCCGGAAATAAGAAAAGCTTACTTCCCCCCGGTTTTTAAAATCACAGCTTCTAGAAGGTTTACATGATTTCTTAAAAAACATGAGTTTTTAGAAAATGTCATTTATTTCATAAATGGAATAAAAAAAGTATGAACATTCTATGTCATAACGACTTTGTATAGTTTGCGCATGCGCAAACTATGCACATTCCATTAAGAAAACACGCGTTTTTAGAAAATGTCATTTATTTCATAAATGGAATCAACAAAGTATGCATATTCTATGTCATAACAACTTTCTATAGTTTGTGCATGCGCAAACTATGCACATTCTACGTAATAACGACTTTCTATAGTTTGCGTATTCGTCCGGAAATAAGAAAAGCTTACTTCACCCCGTTTTCTCAAATCACAACTTCTAGAAGGTTTACACGATTTCTTAAAAAACACGAGTTTTTAGAAAATGTGATTTATTTCATAAATGGAATCAACAAATTATGCACATTCTATGTCATAACGACTTTGTATGGTTTGCGCATGCGCAAACTATGCACATTCTACGTAATAATGACTATCTATAGTTTGCGCATGCGTCCGGAAATAAGAAAAGCTTACTTCCGCAAGATTTTTAAAATCACCGCTTCAAGAAGGTTTACATGATTTCTTAAAAAACACGAGTTTTTAGAAAATGTGATTTATTTCATAAATGGAATCAACAAAATATGCACATTCTATGTCATAACGACTTTCTAAAGTTTGCGCATGCGTCCGGAAATAAGAAAAGCTTACTTCTGCCAGTTTTTTAAAATCACAGCTTCCAGAAGGTTTACATGATTTCTTAAAAAACAGGAGTTTTTAGAAAATGTGATTTGTTTCATCAATGGAATCAATAAAATATGCACATTCTATGTAATAACGACTTTCTATAGTTTGCGAATGCGTCCGCAAATAAGAAAATCTTATTTCCCCCTGGTTTTTAAAATCACAGCTTCTAGAAGGTTTACATGATTTCTTAAAAAACACGAGTTTTCAGAAAATGTTATTTATTTCATAAATGGAATCAAAAAAGTATGAACATTCTATGTCATAACGACTTTGTATAGTTTGCGCATGCACAAACTATGCACATTCTATGTAATAACGACTTTCTATAGCTTGCGCATACGTCCGGAAATAAGAAAAGCTTACTTCCCCCCTTTTTTTAAATTCACAGCTTCTAGAAGGTTTACATGATTTATTAAAAAACACGAGTTTTTAGAAAACGTGATTTATTTCATAAATGGAATCAACAAAGTATGCACATTATACGTCATAACGAATTTCTATAGTTTGCGCATACGTCCGGAAATAAGAAAAGCTTACTTCCCCCCGTTTTTTAAAATCACAGCTTCTAGAAGGTTTACATGATTTCATAAAAAAACGAGTTTTTAGAAAATGTGATTTATTTCATAAATGGAATCAACAAATTATGCACATTCTACGTCATAACGACTTTCTATAGTTTGCGCATGCGTCCGGAAATAAGAAAAGCTTACTTCCCCTCGTTTTTTAAAATCAAAGCTTCTTGAAGGTTTACATGATTCCTTAAAAAACACGAGTTTTTAGAAAATGACATTTATTTCATAAATGGAATCAACAAAGTATGAACATTTGATGTCATAACGACTTTGTATAGTTTGCGCATGCGGAAACTATGTACATTCTATGTAATAACGACTTTCTATAGTTTGCGCATGCGTCCGGAAATAAGAAAAGCTTACTTCCCCCGTTTTTTAAAATCACATCTTCTAGAAGGTTTACATGATTTCTTAAAAAAAACGCGTTTTTAGAAAATGTGATTTATTTCATAAAAGGAATCAACAAAGTATGCACATTCTACGTCATAACGACTTTCAACAATTTGCGCATGCGTATGGAAATAAGAAAAGCTTACTTCCCCCCGTTTTTTAAAATCACATCTTCTAGAAGGTTTACATGATTTCTTAACAAACACGAGTTTTTAGAAAATGTCATTTATTTCATAAATGGAATCAACAAAGTATGCACATTCTATGTCATAACGACTTTCTATAGTTTTCGCATGCGCAAACTATGCACATTCTACGTAATAACGACTCTCTATAGTTTACGTATCCGTCCGGAAATAAGAAAAGCTTACTTCCCCCCGTTTTTTAAAATCAAAGCTTCTACAAGGTTTACATGATTTCTTAAAAAATACGTGTGTTTAGAAAATGTGATTTATTTCATCAATGGAATCAACAAACTATGCACATTCTATGTAATAACGAACTATAGTTTGCGACTGCGTCCGGAAATAAGAAAAGCTTACTTCCCCCCGTTTTTTAAAACCACATCTTCTAGAAGGTTTACATGATTTCTTAAAAAACACGAGTTTTTAGAAAATGTCATTTATTCCATAAACGGAAGCAAAAAAGTATGAACATTCTAGGTCATAACGACTTTGTATATTTAGCGCATGCGTCCGGGAATAAGAAAAGCTTACATCCCCCCGTTTTTTAGAATCACAGCTTCTAGAAGGTTTACATGATTTCTTAAAAAACACGAGTTTTTAGAAAATGTGATTTATTTCATAAATGGAATCAACAAAGTATGCACATTCTATATCATAACGACTTTGTAGAGTTTACGCATGCACAAATTATGCACATTCTACATCATAACGACTGTCTATAGTTTGTGCATGCGTCCGGAAATAAGAAAAACTTACTTCCGCCAGTTTTTTAAAATCACAGCTTCTAGAAGGTTTACATGATTTGTTAAAAAACACTGGTTTTTAGAAAATATGATTTATTTCATAAATGGAATCAACAAAGTATGCACATTCTAAGTCATAACGACTTTCTATAGTTTGCGCATGCGTCCAGAAATAAGAAAAGCTTACTTCCCCCCGGTTTTTAAAATCACAGCTTCTAGAAGGTTTACATGATTTCTTAAAAAACATGAGCTTTTAGAAAATGTCATTTATTTCATAAAAGGAATAAAAAAAGTATGAACATTCTATGTCATAACGACTTTGTATAGTTTGCGCATGCGCAAACTATGCACATTCCATGTAAGAACGACATTCTATAGTTTGCGCATGCGTCCGGAAGTAAGAAAAGCTTACTTCCGCCAGTTTTTTAAAATCACAGCTTCTAGAAGGTTTACATGATTTCTTAAATAACACGAGTTTTTAGAAAATGTGATTTATTTCATCAATGGAATCAACAAACTATGCACATTCTACGTAATAACGACTTTCTATAGTTTGCGAATGCGTCCGGAAATAAGAAAAGCTTACTTCCCCCCGGTTTTTAAAATCATAGCTTCTAGAAGGTTTACATGATTTCTTAAAAACCACGAGTTTTTAGAAAATGTCATTTATTTCATAAAAGGAATAAAAAAAGTATGCACATTCTATGTCATAACGACTTTGTATAGTTTGAGCATGCGCAAACTATGCACATTCCATTAAGAACGACATTCTATAGTTTGCGCATGCGTCCGGAAATAAGAAAAGCTTACTTCCCCCTGTTTTTTAAAATCACAGCTTCTAGAAGGTTTACATGATTTCTTAACAAACACAAGTTTTTAGAAAATGTCATTTATTTCATAAATGGAATCAACAAAGTATGCACATTCTATGTCATAACGACTTTCTATACTTTGCGCATGTGCAAACTATGCACATTTTACGTACTAATGACTTTCTATAGTTTGCGTATGCGTCCGGAAATAAGAAAAGCTTCCTTCACCCCATTTTTTAAAATCACAACTTCTAGAAGGTTTACATGATTTCATAAAAAACACGAGTTTTTAGAAAATGTGATTAATTTCATCAATGGAATCAACAAAGTATGCACATTCTACGTCATAAGGAATTTCTATAGTTTGCGCATGTGTATGGAAATTAGAAAAGCTTACTTCCCCCCATTTTTTAAAATCACAGCTTAAAGAAGGTTTACATGATTTCTTAAAAAACACGAGTTTTGAGAAAATGTCATTTATTTAATAAACGGAATCAACAAAGTATGAGAATTCTATTTCATAACGACTTTGTATAGTTTGCCCATGCGCAAACTATGCACATTCTACGTAATAACGACTTTCTATAGTTTGCGCATGTGTCCGAAAATAAGAAAAGCTTACTTCCCCCCTTTTTTTAAATTCACGGCTTCTAGAAGGTTTACATTATTTCTTAAAAAACACGAGTTTTTAGAAAATTTGATTTATTTCATAAATGGAATCAAGAAAGTATGCAAATTCTACATCATAACGACTTTCTATAGTTTGCGCATGCGTCCGGAAATAAGAAAAGCTTACTTCACCTCGTTTTTTCAAATCACAGCTTCTAGAAGGTTTACATGATTCCTTAAAAAACACGAGTTTTTAGAAAATGTCGTTTATTTCATAAATGGAATCAACAAAGTATGAACATTCGATGTCATAATGACTTTGTATAGTTTGCGCACGCGCAAACTATGCACATTCTATGTAATAACGACTTTCTATAGTTTGCGCATGAGTCCGGAAATAAGAAAAGCTTACATCCGCCAGTTTTTTAAAATAACAGCTTCTAGAAGGTTTACATGATTTCTTAAAAAACATAAATTTTTAGAAAATGTCATTTATTTGATAAATTGAATCAACAAAGTATGCACATTCTACGTCATAACGACTTTGTATAGTTTTCGCATGCGTGCGAAAATAAGAAAAGCTTACTTCCCCCCGTTTTTTAAAATCACAGCTTCTAAAAGGTTTACATGATTTCTTAAAAAAAAAGAGTTTTTAGAAAATGTGATTTATTTCATAAAAGGAATCAACAAAGTATGCACATTCTACGTCATAACGACTTTCTACAGTTTGCGCATGCATATGGAAATAAGAAAAGCTTACTTCCCCCCGTTTTTTAAAATCACAGCTTCTAGAAGGTTTACATAATTTGTTAAAAAACACGAGTTTTTAGAAAATGTCATTTATTTCATGAATGGAATCAACAAAGTATGAGAATTCTATTCCATAACAACTTTGTATAGTTTGCGCATGCGCAAACTATGCACATTCTACGTAATAACGACTTTCTATAGTTTGCGCATGTGTCCGAAAATAAGAAAAGCTTACTTCCCCCCTTTTTTTAAATTCACGGCTTCTAGAAGGTTTACATTATTTCTTAAAAAACACGAGTTTTTAGAAAATTTGATTTATTTCATAAATGGAATCAAGAAAGTATGCAAATTCTACGTCATAACGGCTTTCTATAGTTTGCGCATGCGTCCGGAAATAAGAAAAGCTTACTTCCCCTCGTTTTTTAAAATCACAGCTTCTAGAAGGTTTACATGATTCCTTAAAAAACACGAGTTTTTAGAAAATGTCATTTATTTCATAAATGGAATCAACAAAGTATGAACATTCGATGTCATAACGACTTTGTATAGTTTGCGCGTGCGCAAACTATGCACATTCTATGTAATAACGACTTTCTATAGTTTGCGCATGCATCCGGAAATAAGAAAAGCTTACATCCGCCAGTTTTTTAAAATAACAACTTCTAGAAGGTTTACATGATTTCTTAAAAAACGTGATTTTTTATAAAATGTGATTTATTTCATAAATGGAATCAACAAAGTATGCACATTCTATGTCATAACGACTTTCTATAGTTTGCGCATTCGTCCGCAAATAAGAAAAGCTTACTTCCCCCCGTTTTTTAAAATCACAGCTTCTAGAAGGTTTACATGATTTCTTAAAAAAACGCGTTTTTAAAAAATGTGATTTATTTCATAAAAGGAATCAACAAAGTATGCACATTCTACGTCACAACGACTTTCTACAGTTTGCGCATGCGTATGGAAATAAGAAAAGCTTACTGACCCCTGTTTTTTAAAATCACAGCTTCTAGAAGGTTTACATGATTTCTTAACAAACACGAGTTTTTAGAAAATGTCATTTATTTCATAAATGCAATCAACAAAGTATGCACATTCTATGTCATAACGACTTTCTATAGTTTTCGCATGCGCAAACTATGCACATTCTACGTAATAACGACTTTCTATAGTTTGCCCATGCGTCCAGAAATAAGAAAAGCTTACCTCCGCCAGTTTTTTAAAATCACAGCTTCTAGAAGGTTTACATGATATCTTAAAAAACATGAGTTTTTAGAAAATGTGATTTATTTCATAAATGGAATCAACAAAGTATGCACATTCTATGTAATAACGACTTTCTATAGTTTGCTCATGCGTCCGGAAATAAGAAAAGCTTACTTCCGCCAGTTTTTTAAAATCACAGCTTCTAGAAGGTTTACATGATTTCTTAAAAAACATGAGTTTTTAGAAAATGTCATTTATTTCATAAATTGAGTCAACAAAGTATGCACAGTCTACGTCATAACGACTTTCTATAGTTTGCGCATGCGTCCGGAAATAAGAAAAGCTTACTTCCCCCCGTTTTTTAAAATCACAGCTTCTAAAAGGTTTACATGATTTCTTAAAAAAAATGAGTTTTTAGAAAATGTGATTTATTTCATAAAAGGAATCAACAAAGTATGCACATTCTACGTCATAACGACTTTCTACAGTTTGCGCATGCGTATGGAAATAAGAAAAGCTTACTTCCGCTAGTTTTTTAAAATCACAGCTTCTTGAAGGTTTACATGATTTCTTAAAAAACACTAGTTTTTAGAAAATGTGATTTATTTCATAAATGGAATCAGCAAAGTATGCACATTCTAAGTCATAACGACTTTCTATAGTTTGCGCATGCGTCCGGAAATAAGAAAAGCTTACTTCCGCAAGTTTTTTAAAATCACAGCTTCTAGAAGGTTTACATGATTTCTTAAAAAACACGAGTTTTTAGAAAATGTGATTTATTTCATCAATGGAATCAACAAACTATGCACATTCTACGTCATAACGACTTTCTATAGTTTGCGAATGCGTCCGCAAATAAGAAAAGCTTATTTCCCCCCGGTTCTAAAATCACAGCTTCTAGAAGGTTTACATGATTTCTTAAAAAACACGAGTTTTTAGAAAATGTCATTTATTTCATAAATGGTATCAAAAACCTATGAACATTCTATGTCATAACGACATCATATAGTTTGCGCATGCGCAAACTATGTACATTCTATGTAATAACGACTTTCTATAGTTTGCGCATGCGTCGGGAAATAAGAAAAGCTTACTTCCCCCCTTTTTTTAAATTCACAGCTTCTAGAAGGTTTACATGATTTCTTAAAAAACACGAGTTTTTAGAAAATGTGATTTATTTCATAAATGGAATCAACAAAGTATGCACATTCTTTGTCATAACGACTTTCTATAGTTTTGTGCATGCGTATGGAAATAAGAAAAGCTTACTTCCCCCCGTTTTTTAAAATCACAGCTTCTAGAAGGTTTACATGATTTCTTAAAAAACACGAGTTTTTAGAAAATGTCATTTATTTCATAAATGGAATCAACAAAGTATGAACATTCGTTGTCATAACAAATTTGTATAGTTTGTGCATGCACAAACTATGCACATTCTATGTAATAACGACTTTCTATAGTTTGCGCATGCGTCCGGAAATAAGAAAAGCTTACTTCCCCCCTTTTTTTAAATTCACGGCTTCTAGAAGGTTTACATGATTTCTTAAAAAACACTAGTTTTTAGAAAATGTGATTTATTTCATAAATGTAATCAAGAAAGTATGCACTTTCTACGTAATAACGACTTTCTATAGTTTGCGCATGCTTCCGGAAATAAGAAAAGCTTACTTCCGCCAGTTTTTTAAAATAACCGCTTCTAGAAGGTTTACATGATTTCTTAAAAAACACGAATTTTTAGAAAATGTCATTTATTTAATAAATGGAATAAACAAAGTATGCACATTCTACGTAATAACGACTTTCTATAGTTTGCGCATGCGTCCGGAAATAAGAAAAGCTTACTTCCGCCAGTTTTTTAAAATCACCGCTTCTAGAAGGTTTACATGATTTCTTAAAAAACACGAGTTTTTAGAAAATGAGATTTATTTCATAAATGGAATCAAAAAAGTATGCACATTCTACGTCATAACGACTTTCAAAAGTTTGCGCATCCGTCCGGAAATAAGAAAAGCTAACTTCCGCCAGTTTTTTAAAATCACAGCTTCTAGAAAGTTTACATGATTTCTTAAAAAACATAAGTTTTTAGAAAATGTCATTTATTTCATAAATTGAATCAACAAAGTATGCACATTCTACGTCATAACAACTTTCTATAGTTTTCGCATGCGTCGGGAAATAAGAAAAGCTTACTTCCCCCCGTTTTTTAAAATCACAGCTTCTAAAAGGTTTACATGATTTCTTAAAAAAAATGAGTTTTTAGAAAATGTGATTTATTTCATAAAAGGAATCAACAAAGTATGCACATTCTACGTCATAACGACTTTGTGTAGTTTGCGAATGCATCTGCAAATAAGAAAAGCTTACTTCCCCCCGGTTTTTAAAATCACAGCTTCTAGAAGGTTTACATGATTTCTTCAAAAACACGAGTTTTTAGAAAATGTCATTTCTTTCATAAATGGAATCAAAAAAGTATGAACATTATATGTCATAACGACTTTGTATAGTTTGCGCATGCGCAAACTATGCACATTCTATGTAATAACGACTTTCTATAGTTTGCGCATGCGTTCAGATATAAGAAAAGCTTACTTCCCCACTTTTTCTAAATTCACAGCTTCTACAAGGTTTACATGATTTCTTAAAAAACCCGAGTTTTTAGAAAATGTGATTTTTTTTATAAATGGAATCAACAAAGTATGCATATTCTATGTCATAACAACTTTGTATAGTTTACGCATGCGCAAACTATGCACATTCTACGTCATAACGACTTTCTATAGTTTGCGCATGCGTCCGGAAATAAGAAAAGCTGACATCCGCCAGTTTTTTAAAATCACAGCTTCTAGAAGGTTTACATGATTTCTTAAAAAACACGAGTTTTTAGAAAATGTGATTTTTTTCATAAATGGAATCAATAAAGTATGCATATTCTATGTCATAACGACTTTGTATAGTTTACGCATGCGCAAACTATGCACATTCTACGTCATAAGGACTTTCTATAGTTTGCGCATGCGTATGGAAATAAGAAAAGCTTACTTCCCCCCATTTTTTAAAATCACAGCTTCTAGAAGGTTTACATGATTTCTTAAAAAACACGAGTTTTTAGAAAATGTCATTTATTTCATAAATGGAATCAAGAAAGTATGAACATTCGATGTCATCACATTCTACGTAATAACGACTTTCTATATTTTGCACATGCGTCCGGAAATAAGAAAATACTACCTCCCCCCTTTTTTTAAATTTACAGATTCTAGAAGGTTTACATGATTTCTTAAAAAACACGAGCTTTTAGAAAATGTGATTTATTTCATAAATGGAATCAACAATGTATGCACATTCTACGTCATAACGACTTTCTATAGTTTGCGCATGCGTCCGGAAATAAGAAAAGCTTACTTCTCCCCGTTTTTTGAAGTCACAGCTTCTAGAAGGTTTACATGATTTCTTAAAAAACACAAGATTTTAGAAAATGTGATTCTTTTCATCAATGGAATCAACAAAATATGCACTTTTTACGTAATAACGACTTTCTATAGTTTGCGCATGCATCCGGAAATAAGAAAAGCTTACTTACCCCATTTTTTAAAATCACAGCTTCTAGAAGATTTACATGATTTCTTAAAAAACACGCGTTTTTAGAAAATGTCATTTATTTCATAAAGGGAATCAACAAAGTATGAACATTCTATGTCATAACGACTTTGTATAGTTTGCTCATGCGCAAACTATGCACATTATACGTAATAACAACTTTCTATAGTTTGCGCATGCGTCCGGAAATAAGGAAAACTTACTTCCCCCCTTTTTTTTAAATTCACAGATTCTAGAAGGTTTACATGATTTATTAAAAAACATGAGTTTTTAGAAAATGTGATTTATTTCATAAATGGAATCAACAAAGTATGCACATTCTACATCATAACGACTTTCTATAGTTTGCGCATGCGTCCCTAAATAAGAAAAGCTTACTTCTCGTCGTTTTTAAAAATCACAGCTTCTAGAAGGTTTACATGATTTCTTAAAAAACACGAGTTTTTAAAAATCTGATTTATTTCATCAATGGAATCAACAAACTACGCACATTCTACGTAATAACGACTTTCTATAGTTTACGCATGCGTCCGGAAATAAGAAAACCTTACTTACCCCATTTTTTAAAATCACAGCTTCTAGAAGGTTTACATGATTTCTTAAAAAACACGAGTTTTTAGAAAATGTCATTTATTTCATAAATGGAATCAACAAAGTATGAACATTCTATGTCATAACAACTTTGTATAGTTCGCGCATGCGCAAACTATGCACATTCTACGTAATAACGACCTTCTATAGTTTGCGCATGCGTCCGGAAATAAGAAAAGCTTACTTCCCCCCTTTTTTTAAATTCACAGCTTCTAGAATGTTTACATGATTTCTTAAAAACACGAGTTTTTAGAAAATGTGATTTATTTCATAAATGGAATCAACAAAGTATGCAAATTCTACGTCATAACGACTTTCTATAGTTTGCGCACGCATCTGCAAATAAGAAAGGTTTACTTCCCCCCGTTTTTTAAAATCACAACTTCTAGAAGGTTTACATGATTTCTTAAAAAACACGAGTTTTTAGAAAATGTGATTTATTTCATGAATGGAATCAACAAACTATGCACATTCTACGTATTAACGACTTTCTATAGTTTGCGCATGCGTCCGGAAATAAGAAAAGCTTACTTCCCCCCGTTTTTTAAAATCACAGCTTCTAGAAGGTTTACATGATTTCTTAAAATACACGAGTTTTTAGAAAATGTCATTTAATTCATAAATGGAATCAACAAAGTATGAAAATTCTATGTCATAACGACTTTGTATAGTTTGCGCATGCGCAAACTATGCACATTCTACATAATACCGACTTTCTATAGTTTGCGCATGCATCTGGAAATAACAAAAGCTTACTTCCCCCTCTTTTTTAAATTCACAGCTTCTGGAAGGTTTACATGATTTCTTAAAAAACATGATTTTTTAGAAAATGTGATTTATTTCATAAATGGAATCAACAAAGTATGCACATTCTACGTGATAACGACTTTCTATAGTTTGCGCATACGTCCAGAAATAAGAAAAGCTTACTTCCGCCCGTTTTTTAAAATCACAGCTTCTAGAAGGTTTACATGATTTCTTAAAAAACACGAGTCTGTAGAGAATGTTATTTAATTCATAAATGGAATCAACAAAGTATGCACATTCTACGTAATAACAACTTTCTATAGTTTGCGCATGCGTCCGGAAATAAGAAAAGTTTACTTCCCCCCTTTTTTTAAATTCACAGCTTCTAGAAGGTTTACATGTTTTCTCAAAAAACACGAGTTTTTAGAAAATGTGATTTATTTCATAAATGGAATCAACAAAGTATGGACATTCTACGTCATAATGACTTTCTATATTTTGCGCATGCGTTCGGAAATAAGAAAAGCTTACTTCCCCCCGTTTTTTAAAATCACAGCTTCTAGAACGTTTACATCATTTCTTAAAAAACAAGAGTTTTTACAAAATGCTATTTATTTCATCAATGGAATCCTTAAACTATGTACATTCTACGTAATAACGACTTTCTATAGCTTGTGCATGCGTCCGGAAATAAGAAAAGCTTACTTCCTCCCGTTTTTTAAAATCACAGCTTCTAGAAGGTTTACATGATTTCTTAAAAAACATGAGTTTTTATAAGATGTGATTTATTTAAAGAATGGAATCAACAAACTATGCACATTCTACGTAATAACGACTTTCTATAGTTTGCGCATGCGTCTGGAAATAAGAAAAGCTTACTTCCCCCCATTTTTTAAATTCACAGCTTCTAGAAGGTTTACATGATTTCTTAAAAAACATGGGTTTTTAGAAAATGTGATTTCTTTCATAAATGGAATCAACAAAGTATGCACATTCTACGTGATCACGACTTTCTATAGTTTGCGCATGCGTCCGGAAATAAGAAAAGCTTACTTTCGCCAGTTTTTTAAAATCACAGCTTCTAGACGGATTACATGATTTCTTAAAAAACACGAGTTTGTAGAAAATGTGATTTAATTCATAAATGGAATAAACAAAGTATGCACATTCTACGTAGTAACAACTTTCTATAGTTTGTGCATGCGTCCGGAAATAAGAAAAGTTTACTTCCCCCCTTTTTTTAAATTCACAGCTTCTAGAAGGTTTACATGATTTCTTAAAAAACACAAGTTTTTAGAAAATATGATTTATTTCATAAATGGAATCAACAAAGTATGCACATTCTACGTCATAATGACTACCTATATTTTGCGCATGCGTCCGGAAATAAGAAAAGCTTACTTCCCCTCGTTTTTTAAAATCAAAGCTTCTAGAAGGTTTACATGATTTCTTAAAAAACACGAGTTTTTAGAAAATGTGATTTATTTCATCAATGGAATCAACAAACTATGTACATTCTACGTAATAACGACTTTCTATAGTTTGCGGATGCGTCCAGAAAGAAGAAAAGTTTACTTCCCCCCATTTTTTAAAATCACAGCTTCTAGATGGTTTACATGATTTCTTAAAAAACTCGACTTTTTATAAAATGTGATTTATTTAGTCAATGGAACCAACAAACTATGCAAATTCTACGTAATAACGACTTTCTATAGTTTGCGCATGCGTCCGGAAATAAGAAAGGCTTACTTCCCCCCTTTTTTTAAATTCACAGCTTCTAGAAGGTTTATATGATTTCTTAAAAAACACAAGTTTTTAGAAAATGTGATTTATTTCATAAATGGAATCAACAAAGTATGCACATTCTACATCATAACGACTTTCTATAGTTTGCGCATGAGTCCGGAAATAAGAAAAGCTTACTTCCCCCCGTTTTTTAAAATCACAGCTTCTAGAAGGTTTACATGATTTCTTAAAAAACACGAGTTTTTAGGAAATGTGATTTATTTAATCAATGGAATCAACAAACTATGCACATTCTACGTAATAACGACTTTCTATAGTTAGCGCATGCGTCCGGAAATAAGAAAAGCTTACTTCTCCCCGTTTTTTAAAATCACATTTTCTAGAAGGTTTACATGCTTTCTTAAAAAACACGAGTTTTTAGAAAATGTGATTTATTTCATCAATGGAATCAACAAACTATGCACACTCTATGTAATAATGAATTTCTATAGTTTGCGCATGCGCACGGAAATAAGAAAAGCTTAATTCCGCCAGTTTTTTAAAATCACAGCTTCTAGAAGGTTTACATGATTTCTTGAAAAACACGAGATTTCAGAGAATGTGATTTATTTAATAAATTGAATCAAGAAACTATGCACATTCTACGTAATAACGATTTTCTATAGTCTGCACATGCATCCGGAAATAAGAAAAGCTTACTTCCCCCCGTTTTTTAAAATCACAGCTTCTAGAAGGTTTACATGATTTCTTAAAAAACACGCGTTTTTAGAAAATGTCATTTATTTCATAAAGGGAATCAACAAACTATGAAAATTCTATGTCATAACGACTTTGTATAGTTTGCGCATGCGCACACTATGGACATTCTACGTAATAACGACTTTCTATAGTCTGTTCATGCGTCCGCATATAAGAAAAGCTTACTTCCCCCCGTTTTTTAAAATCACAGCTTCTAGAAGGTTTACATGATTTCTTAAAAAACACGAGTTTTTAGAAAATGTGATTTATTTCATCAATGGAATCAACAAACTATGCACATTCTACGTAATAAAGACTTTCTATAGTTTGCGCATGCGTCCGGATATAAGAAAAGCTTATTCCCCCCGTTCTTTAAAATCACAGCTTCTAGAAGGTTTACATGATTTTTTAAAAAACACGAGTTTTTAGAAAATGTCATTTATTTCATAAATGGAATCAACAAAGTATGAACATTCTATGTCATAACGACTTTGTATAGTTTGCGCATGCGCAAACTATGCACATTCTACATAATACCGACTTTCTATAGTTTGCGCATGCGTCTGGAAATAACAAAAGCTTACTTCCCCCTCTTTTTTAAATTCACAGCTTCTAGAAGGTTTACATGATTTCTTAAAAAACACGAGTTTTTAGAAAATGTGATTTATTTCATAAATGGAATCAACAAAGTATGCACATTCTACGTGATAACGACTTTCTATAGTTTGCGCATACGTCCGGAAATAAGAAAAGCTTACTTCCGCCCGTTTTTTAAAATCACAGCTTCTGGAAGGTTTACATGATTTCTTAAAAAACACGAGTCTGTAGAAAATGTTTTTTAATTCATAAATGGAATCAACAAAGTATGCACATTCTACGTAATAACAACTTTCTATAGTTTGCGCATGCGTCCGGAAATAAGAAAAGTTTACTTTCCCCCTTTTTTAAAATTCACAGCTTCTAGAAGGTTTACATGATTTCTTAAAAAACACAAGTTTTTAGAAAATGTGATTTTTTTCATAAATGGAATCAACAAAGTATGCACATTCTACGTCATAATGACTACCTATATTTTGCGCATGCGTCCGGAAATAAGAAAAGCTTACTTCCCCCCGTTTTTTAAAATCAAAGCTTCTAGAAGGTTTACATGATTTCTTAAAAAACACAAGTTTTTAGAAAATGTGATTTATTTCATCAATGGAATCAACAAACTATGTACATTCTACATAATAACGACTTTCTATAGTTTGCGCATGCATCCGGAAATAAGAAAAGTTTACTTCCCCCCATTTTTTAAAATCACAGCTTCTAGATGGTTTACATGATTTCTTAAAAAACTCGACTTTTTATAAAATGTGATTTATTTAATCAATGGAACCAACAAACTATGCACATTCTACATAATAACGACTTTCTATAGTTTGCGCATGCGTCCGGAAATAAGAAAGCCTTACTTCCCCCCTTTTTTTAAATTCACAGCTTCTAGAAGGTTTACATGATTTCTTAAAAAACACGAGTTTTTAGAAAATGTGATTTATTTCATAAATGGAATCAACAAAGTATGCACATTCTACATCATAACGACTTTCTATAGTTTGCGCATGCGTACGGAAATAAGAAAAGCTTATTCCCCCCGTTTTTTAAAATCACAGCTTCTAGAAGGTTTACATGATTTCTCAAAAAACACAAATTTTTACAAAATGTGATTTAATTCATCAATGGAATCAACAAAGTATGCACATTCTACGTAATAACCACTTTCTATAGTTTGCGCATGCATCCGGAAATAAGAAAAGCTTGCTTCTGCCAGTTTTTTAAAATCATAGTTTCTAGAAGGTTTACATGATTTCTTAAAAAACACGAGTTTTTAGAAAATGTCATTTATTTCATAAATGGAATCAACAAAGTATGAACATCCTATGTCATAACGACTTTGTATAGTTTGCGCGTGCGCAAACTATGCACATTCTACGTAATAACGACTTTCTATAGTTTGCGCATTCGTCCGGAAATAAGAAAAGCTTACTTCCCCCCTTTTTTTAAATTCACAGCTTCTAGAAGGTTTACATAATTTCTTAAAAAATATGAGTGTTTAGAAAATGTGATTTATTTCATAAATAGAATGAACAAAGTATGCACATTCAACGTCATAACGACTTTCTATAGTTTGCGCATGCGTCCGGAAATAAGAAAAGCTTACTTCCCCCCATTTTTTAAAATCACAGCTTCTAGAAGCTTTACATGATTTCTTAAAAAAAATGAATTCGTAGAAAATGTGATTTAATTCATCAATGGAATCAACAAAGTATGCACATTCTACGTAATAACCACTTTCTATAGTTTGCGCATGCGTCCGGAAATAAGAAAAGCTTGCTTCCGCAAGTTTTTTAAAATCACAGCTTCTCGAAGGTTTACATGGCTTCTTAAAAAACACGAGTTTTTAGAAAATGTCATTTATTTCATAAATGGAATCAACAAAGTATGAAAATCCTATGTCATAACAACATTGTATAATTTGCGCATGCACAAACTATGCATATTCTAGGTAATAACGAATTTCTATAGTTTGCGCATGCGTCCGGAAATAAGAAAAGATTACTTCCCCCCCTTTTTTAAATTCACAGCTTCTAGAAGGTTTACATGATTTCTTAAAAAACACGAGTTTTTAGAAATTGTGATTTATTTCATAAATGGAATGAACAAAGTATCCACATTCTACATCATAACGACTTTCTATATTTTGCGAATGCGTCCGGAAATAAGAAAAGCTTACTTCCCCCCCGTTTCTTTAAATCACAGCTTCTAGAAGGTTTACATGATTTCTTAAAAAACACGAGTTTTTAGAAAATGTGATTTATTTCATAAATGGAATCAACAAACTATGCACATTCTACGTAATAACGACATTCTATAGTTTGCGCATGCGTCCGGAAATAAGAAAACCTTAATTCCACCAGTTTTTTAAAATCACAGCTTATAGACGTATTACATGATTTCTTAAAAAACATGAGTTTTTAGAAAATGTGATCTATTTAATCAATGCAATCAACAAACTATGCACATTCTACGTAATAACGACTTTGTATAGTTTGTGGATGCGTCTGGAAATAAAAAAAGCTTACTTCCCCCCGTTTTTTAAAATCACAGGTTCTAGAAGATTTACATGATTTATTAAAATACACAAGTTTTTAGAAAATGTGATTTATTTCATCAACGGAATCAACAAACTATGCACATTCTTTGTAATAACGAATTTCTATAGTTTGCGCATGCGCACGGAAATAAGAAAAGCTAAATTCCGCCAGTTTTTTAAAATCACAGCTTCTAGAAGGTTTACATGATTTCTTGAAAAACACGAGTTTTTAGAGAATGTGATTTATTTAATCAATTGAATAAAGAAACTATGCACATTCTATGTAATAACGCATGTGCAAACTATGCACATTCTACGTAATAATGGCTGTCTATAGTTTGCGCATGCGTCCGAAAATAAGAAAAGCTTACTTCCGCCAGTTTTTTAAAATCACAGCTTCTAGAAGGTTTACATGATTTCTTAAAAAACACTAGTTTTTGGAAAATATGATTTATTTCATAAATGGAATCAACAAAGTATGCACATTCTAAGTCATAATGACTTTCTATAGTTTGCGCATGCGTCTGGAAATAAGAAAAGCTTACTTCCGCCAGTTTTTTTAAAATCACAGCTTCTAGAAGGTTTACATGATTTCTTAAAAAACATGAGTTTTTAGAAAATGTGATTTCTTTCATCAATGGAATCAACAAACAATGCACATTCTACGTAATAACGACTTTCTATAGTTTGCGAATCCGTCCGGAAATAAGAAAAGCTTACTTCCCCCCGGTTTTTAAAATCACAGCTTCTAGAAGGTTTACATGATTTCTTAAAAAACATGAGTTTTTAGAAAATGTCATTTATTTCATAAATGGAATAAAAAAAGTATGAACATTCTATGTCATAACGACTTTGTATAGTTTGCGCATGCGCAAACTATGCACATTCCATTAAGAAAACACGCGTTTTTAGAAAATGTCATTTATTTCATAAATGGAATCAACAAAGTATGCATATTCTATGTCATAACAACTTTCTATAGTTTGTGCATGCGCAAACTATGCACATTCTACGTAATAACGACTTTCTATAGTTTGCGTATTCGTCCGGAAATAAGAAAAGCTTACTTCACCCCGTTTTCTCAAATCACAACTTCTAGAAGGTTTACACGATTTCTTAAAAAACACGAGTTTTTAGAAAATGTGATTTATTTCATAAATGGAATCAACAAACTATGCACATTCTATGTCATAACGACTTTGTATGGTTTGCGCATGCGCAAACTATGCACATTCTACGTAATAATGACTATCTATAGTTTGCGCATGCGTCCGGAAATAAGAAAAGCTTACTTCCGCAAGATTTTTAAAATCACCGCTTCAAGAAGGTTTACATGATTTCTTAAAAAACACGAGTTTTTAGAAAATGTGATTTATTTCATAAATGGAATCAACAAAATATGCACATTCTATGTCATAACGACTTTCTAAAGTTTGCGCATGCGTCCGGAAATAAGAAAAGCTTACTTCTGCCAGTTTTTTAAAATCACAGCTTCCAGAAGGTTTACATGATTTCTTAAAAAACAGGAGTTTTTAGAAAATGTGATTTGTTTCATCAATGGAATCAATAAAATATGCACATTCTATGTAATAACGACTTTCTATAGTTTGCGAATGCGTCCGCAAATAAGAAAATCTTATTTCCCCCTGGTTTTTAAAATCACAGCTTCTAGAAGGTTTACATGATTTCTTAAAAAACACGAGTTTTCAGAAAATGTTATTTATTTCATAAATGGAATCAAAAAAGTATGAACATTCTATGTCATAACGACTTTGTATAGTTTGCGCATGCACAAACTATGCACATTCTATGTAATAACGACTTTCTATAGCTTGCGCATACGTCCGGAAATAAGAAAAGCTTACTTCCCCCCTTTTTTTAAATTCACAGCTTCTAGAAGGTTTACATGATTTATTAAAAAACACGAGTTTTTAGAAAACGTGATTTATTTCATAAATGGAATCAACAAAGTATGCACATTATACGTCATAACGAATTTCTATAGTTTGCGCATACGTCCGGAAATAAGAAAAGCTTACTTCCCCCCGTTTTTTAAAATCACAGCTTCTAGAAGGTTTACATGATTTCATAAAAAAACGAGTTTTTAGAAAATGTGATTTATTTCATAAATGGAATCAACAAATTATGCACATTCTACGTCATAACGACTTTCTATAGTTTGCGCATGCGTCCGGAAATAAGAAAAGCTTACTTCCCCTCGTTTTTTAAAATCAAAGCTTCTTGAAGGTTTACATGATTCCTTAAAAAACACGAGTTTTTAGAAAATGACATTTATTTCATAAATGGAATCAACAAAGTATGAACATTTGATGTCATAACGACTTTGTATAGTTTGCGCATGCGGAAACTATGTACATTCTATGTAATAACGACTTTCTATAGTTTGCGCATGCGTCCGGAAATAAGAAAAGCTTACTTCCCCCGTTTTTTAAAATCACATCTTCTAGAAGGTTTACATGATTTCTTAAAAAAAACGCGTTTTTAGAAAATGTGATTTATTTCATAAAAGGAATCAACAAAGTATGCACATTCTACGTCATAACGACTTTCTACAATTTGCGCATGCGTATGGAAATAAGAAAAGCTTACTTCCCCCCGTTTTTTAAAATCACATCTTCTAGAAGGTTTACATGATTTCTTAACAAACACGAGTTTTTAGAAAATGTCATTTATTTCATAAATGGAATCAACAAAGTATGCACATTCTATGTCATAACGACTTTCTATAGTTTTCGCATGCGCAAACTATGCACATTCTACGTAATAACGACTCTCTATAGTTTACGTATCCGTCCGGAAATAAGAAAAGCTTACTTCCCCCCGTTTTTTAAAATCAAAGCTTCTACAAGGTTTACATGATTTCTTAAAAAATACGTGTGTTTAGAAAATGTGATTTATTTCATCAATGGAATCAACAAACTATGCACATTCTATGTAATAACGAACTATAGTTTGCGACTGCGTCCGGAAATAAGAAAAGCTTACTTCCCCCCGTTTTTTAAAACCACATCTTCTAGAAGGTTTACATGATTTCTTAAAAAACACGAGTTTTTAGAAAATGTCATTTATTCCATAAACGGAAGCAAAAAAGTATGAACATTCTAGGTCATAACGACTTTGTATATTTAGCGCATGCGTCCGGGAATAAGAAAAGCTTACATCCCCCCGTTTTTTAGAATCACAGCTTCTAGAAGGTTTACATGATTTCTTAAAAAACACGAGTTTTTAGAAAATGTGATTTATTTCATAAATGGAATCAACAAAGTATGCACATTCTATATCATAACGACTTTGTAGAGTTTACGCATGCACAAATTATGCACATTCTACATCATAACGACTGTCTATAGTTTGTGCATGCGTCCGGAAATAAGAAAAACTTACTTCCGCCAGTTTTTTAAAATCACAGCTTCTAGAAGGTTTACATGATTTGTTAAAAAACACTGGTTTTTAGAAAATATGATTTATTTCATAAATGGAATCAACAAAGTATGCACATTCTAAGTCATAACGACTTTCTATAGTTTGCGCATGCGTCCAGAAATAAGAAAAGCTTACTTCCCCCCGGTTTTTAAAATCACAGCTTCTAGAAGGTTTACATGATTTCTTAAAAAACATGAGCTTTTAGAAAATGTCATTTATTTCATAAAAGGAATAAAAAAAGTATGAACATTCTATGTCATAACGACTTTGTATAGTTTGCGCATGCGCAAACTATGCACATTCCATGTAAGAACGACATTCTATAGTTTGCGCATGCGTCCGGAAGTAAGAAAAGCTTACTTCCGCCAGTTTTTTAAAATCACAGCTTCTAGAAGGTTTACATGATTTCTTAAATAACACGAGTTTTTAGAAAATGTGATTTATTTCATCAATGGAATCAACAAACTATGCACATTCTACGTAATAACGACTTTCTATAGTTTGCGAATGCGTCCGGAAATAAGAAAAGCTTACTTCCCCCCGGTTTTTAAAATCATAGCTTCTAGAAGGTTTACATGATTTCTTAAAAACCACGAGTTTTTAGAAAATGTCATTTATTTCATAAAAGGAATAAAAAAAGTATGCACATTCTATGTCATAACGACTTTGTATAGTTTGAGCATGCGCAAACTATGCACATTCCATTAAGAACGACATTCTATAGTTTGCGCATGCGTCCGGAAATAAGAAAATCTTACTTCCGCCCTTTTTTTAAATTCACAGCTTCTAGAAGGTTTACATGATTTCTTAAAAAACACGAGTTTTTAGAAAATGTCATTTATTTCATAAATCAAATCAACAAAGTATGCACATTCTAAATCATAATGACTTTCTATAGTTTGCGCATGCGTCTGGAAATAAGAAAAGCTTACTTCCCCCCGTTTTTTAAAATCACAGCTTCTAGAAGGTTTACATGATTTCTTAAAAAAAATGAGTTTTTAGAAAATGTGATTTATTTTATAAAAGGAATCAACAAAGTATGCACATTCTACGTCATAACGACTTTCCACAGTTTGTGCATGCGTATGGGAATAACAAAAGCTTACTTCCCCTCGTTTTTTAAAATCACAACTTCTAGAAGGTTTACATGATTTCTTAAAAAACACGAGTTTTTAGAAAATGTGATTTATTTCATAAATGGAATCAACAAAGTATGCACATTCTATGTCATAACGACTTTGTATAGTTCAGGAATGCACAAACTATGCACATTCTACGTAATAACGACTTTCTATAGTTTGCGAATGCGTCCGGAAATAAGAAAAGCTCACTTCCCCCCGTTTTTTAAAAACACAGCTTCTAGAAGGTTTACATGATTTCTTAAAAAACATGAGTTTTTAGAAAATGTCATTTATTTCATAAATGGAATCAAAAAGTATGAACATTCTATGTCATAACGACTTTGTATAGTTTGCGCATGCGCAAACTATCCACATTCTACGTAATAATGACTTTCTATAGTTTGCGCATGCGTCCAGAAATAAGAAAAGCTTACTTCCGCCAGTTTTTTAAAATCACAGCTTCTAGAAGGTTTACATGATTTCTTAAAAAACAAGAGTTTTTAGAAAATGTGACTTATTTCATAAATGGAATCAACAAAGTATGCACATTCTACGTCGTAACGACTTTCTAAAGTTTGAGCATGCGTCCGGATAATAATAAAAGCTTACTTCCGCCAGTTTTTTAAAATCACAGCTTCTAGAAGGTTTACATGATTTCTTAAAAAACACGGGTTTTTAGAAAATGTGATTTATTTCATAAATGGAATCAAAAAAGTATGCACATTGTAAGTCATAACGACTTTCTATAGTTTGTGCATGCGTCCGGAAATAAAAAAAGCTTACTTCCACCCGTTTTTTAAAATCAAAGCTTCTACAAGGTTTACATGATTTCTTAAAAAACACGTGTTTTTAGAAAATGTGATTTATTTCATCAATGGAATCAACAAACTATGCACATTCTATGTAATAGCGACTTTCCATAGTTTGCGACTGCGTCGGGAAATAAGAAAAGCTTACTTCCCCTTGTTTTTTAAAACCACAGCTTCTAGAAGGTTTACATGATTTCTTAAAAAACATGAGTTTTTAGAAAATGTCATTTATTTCATAAATGGAAGCAAAAAAGTATCAACATTCTAGGTCATAACGAATTTGTATAGTTAGCGCATGCGTTCGGAAATAAGAAAAGCTTACATCCCCCCATTTTTTAAAATCACAGCTTCTAGAAGGTTTACATGATTTCTTAAAAAACACGAGTTTTTAGAAAATGTGATTTATTTCATAAATGGAATCAACAAAGTATGCACATTCTATGTCATAACGACTTTGTATAGTTTACGCATGCGCAAACTATGCACATTGTACGTAATAATGACTGTCTATAGTTTGCGCATGCATCCGGAAATAAGAAAAGCTTACTTCCGCCAGTTTTTTAAAATCACAGCTTCTAGAAGGTTTACATGATTTCTTAAAAAACACTAGTTTTTGGAAAATATGATTTATTTCATAAATGGAATCAACAAAGTATGCACATTCTAAGTCATAACGACTTTCTATAGTTTGCGCATGCGTCCGGAAATAAGAAAAGCTTACTTCCGCCAGTTTTTTAAAATCACAGCTTCTAGAAGGTTTACATGATTTCTTAAAAAACACGAGTTTTTAGAAAATATGATTTATTTAATAAATGGAATCAAAAAAGTATGCACATTCTAAGTCATAACGACTTTCTATAGTTTGCCCATGCGTCCGGAAATAAGAAAAGCTTACTTCCCCCCATTTTTTAAAATCACAGCGTCTACAACGTTTACATGATTTCTTAAAAAACACGTGTTTTTAGAAAATGTGTTTTATTTCATCAGTGGAATCAACAAACTATGGACATTCTATCTAATAACGACTTTCTATAGTTTGCGAATGCGTCCGAAAATAAGAAAAGCTTACTTCCCCCCGTTTTTTAAAACCACGGCTTCTAGAAGGTTTACATGATTTCTTAAAAAACATGAGTTTTTAGAAAATTTCATTTATTTCATAAATGGACGCAAAAAAGTATGAACATTCTAGGTCATAACGACTTTGTATAGATAGCGCATGCGTCCGGAAATAAGAAAAGCTTACTTCCCCCTGTTTTTTAAAATCACAGCTTGTAGAAGGTTTACATGATTTCTTAAGAAACATTAGATTTTAGAAAATGTCATTTATTTCATAAATGGAATCAACAAAGTATGCATATTCTATGTCATAACAACTTTATATAGTTTGCGCATGCGCAAACTATGCACATTCTACGTACTAACGACTTTCTATAGTTTGCGTATTCGTCCGGAAATAAGAAAAGCTTACTTCACCCCGTTTTTTTAAATCACAACTTCTAGAAGGTTTACATGATTTCTTAAAAAACACTTGTTTTTAGAAAATGTGATTTATTTCATAAATGGAATCAACAAAGTATGCACATTCTATGTCATAACGACTTTGTATGGTTAGTGCATGCACAAACTATGCACATTCTACATAATAACGACTTTCTATAGTTTGCGCATGCTTCCGGAAATAAGAAAAGCTTACTTCCCCCCGTTTTTTAAAATCACAGCTTCTAGAAGGTTTACATGATTTCTCAAAAAACACGAGTTTTTAGAAAATGTGATTTATTTCATCAATGGAATCAACAAACTATGCACATTCTACGTAATAATGACTTTCTATAGTTTGCGAATGCGTCCGGAAATAAGAAAAGCTTACTTCCCCCTGGTTTTTAAAATCACAGCTTCTAGAAGTTTTACATGATTTCTTAAAAAACACGAGTTTTTGGAAAATGTCATTTATTTCATAAATGGAATAAAAAAAGTGTGAACATTCTATGTCATATCGACTTTGTATAGTTTGCGCATGCGCAAACTATGCACATTCTATGTAATAACGACTTCCTATAGTTTGCGCATGCGTCCGGAAATAAGAAAAGCTTACTTCCCTCCTTTTTTTAAATTCACAGCTTCTAGAAGGTTTACATGATTTCTTAAGAAACACGAGTTTTTCGAAAATGTGATTTATTTCATAAATGGAATCAACAAAGTATGCACTTTCTACGTCATAACGACTTTCTATAGTTGGGCATGCATCCGGAAATAAGAAAAGCTTACTTCCCCTCGTTTTTTAAAATCAAAGCTTCTTGAAGGTTTACATGATTCCTTAAAAAACATGAGTTTTTAGAAAATGTCATTTATTTCATAAATGGAATCAACTAAGTATGAACATTCGATGTCATAATGACTTTGTATAGTTTGCGCATGCGCAAACTATGCACATTCTATGTAATAACGACTTTCTATAGTTTGCGCATGCGGCCGGAAATAAGAAAAGCTTACGTCCCCCCTTTTTTTAAATTCACAGCTTCTAGAAGGTTTAGATGATTTCTTAAAAAACATGAGTTTTTAGAAACTGTGATTTATTTCATAAATGGAATCAACAAAGTATGCACATTCTACGTGATAACGACTTTCTATAGTTTCCGCATGCGTCCGGAAATAAGAAAAGCTTAATTCAACCAGTTTTTTAAAATCACAGCTTCTAGAAGGTTTACATGATTTCTTAAAAAACACGAGTTTTTATAAAATGTGATTTATTTCATAAATGCAATCAACAAAGAATGCACATTCTATGTCATAACGACTTTCTATAGTTTGCGCATGCGTCCGGAAATAAGAAAAGCTTACTTCCCGCCGTTTTTTAAAATCACAGCTTCTAGAAGGTTTACCTGATTTCTTAAAAAACACGCATTTTAGAAAATGTGATTTATTTCATAAAAGGAATCAACAAAGTATGCACAATCTACGTCATAACGACTTTCTACAGTTTGCGCATGCGTATGGAAATAAGAAAAGCTTACTTCCCCCCGTTTTTTAAAATCACAACTTCTAGAAGGTTTACATGATTTCTTAACAAACAAGAGTTTTTAGAAAATGTCATTTATTTCATAAATGGAATCAACAAAGTATGCACATTCTATGTTATAACGACTTTCTATAGTTTTCGGATGCGCAAACTATGCACATTCTACGTAATAACGACTTTCTATAGTTTGTGCATGCGTCCGGAAATAAGAAAAGCTTACTTCCGCCAGTTTTTTAAAATCACAGCTTCTAGAAGGTTTACACGATTTCTTAAAAAACACGAGTTTTTAGAAAATATGATTTATTTCATAAATGGAATCAAAAAAGTATGCACATTCTAAGTCATAACGACTTTCTATAGTTTGCGCATGCGTCCGGAAATAAGAAAAGCTTACTTCCCCCCATTTTTTAAAATCACAGCTTCTACAACGTTTACATGATTTCTTAAAAAACACGTGTTTTTAGAAAATGTGTTTTATTTCATCAGTGGAATCAACAAACTACGGACATTCTATCTAATAACGAATTTCTATAGTTTGCGAATGCGTCCGAAAATAAGAAAAGCTTACTTCCCCCCATTTTTTAAAACCACGGCTTCTAGAAGGTTTACATGATTTCTTAAAAAACACGAGTTTTTAGAAAATTTCATTTATTTCATAAATGGACGCAAAAAAGTATGAACATTCTAGGTCATAACGACTTTGTATAGATAGTGCATGCGTCCGGAAATAAGAAAAGCTTACTTCCCCCTGTTTTTTAAAATCACTGCTTGTAGAAGGTTTAGATGATTTCTTAAGAAACATTAGATTTTAGAAAATGTCATTTATTTCATAAATGGAATCAACAAAGTATGCATATTCTATGTCATAACAACTTTATATAGTTTGCGCATGCGCAAACTATGCACATTCTACGTACTAACGACTTTCTATAGTTTGCGTATTCGTCCGGAAATAAGAAAAGCTTACTTCACCCCGTTTTTTTAAATCACAACTTCTAGAAGGTTTACATGATTTCTTAAAAAACACTTGTGTTTAGAAAATGTGATTTATTTCATAAATGGAATCAACAAAGTATGCACATTCTATGTCATAACGACTTTGTATGGTTTGTGCATGCACAAACTATGCACATTCTACATAATAACGACTTTCTATAGTTTGCGCATGCTTCCGGAAATAAAAAAAGCTTACTTCCCCCCGTTTTTTAAAATCACAGCTTCTAGAAGGTTTACATGATTTCTCAAAAAACACGAGTTTTTAGAAAATGTGATTTATTTCATCAATGGAATCAACAAACTATGCACATTCTACGCAATAATGACTTTCTATAGTTTGCGAATGCGTCCGGAAATAAGAAAAGCTTACTTCCCCCTGGTTTTTAAAATCACAGCTTCTAGAAGTTTTACATGATTTCTTAAAAAACAGGAGTTTTTGGAAAATGTCATTTATTTCATAAATGGAATAAAAAAAGTGTGAACATTCTATGTCATATCGACTTTGTATAGTTTGCGCATGCGCAAACTATGCACATTCTATGTAATAACGACTTCGTATAGTTTGCGCATGTGTCCGGAAATAAGAAAAGCTTACTTCCATCCTTTTTTTAAATTCACAGCTTGTAGAAGGTTTACATGATTTCTTAAAAAACACGAGTTTTTAGAAAATGTGATTTATTTCATAAATGGAATCAACAAAGTATGCACATTCTACGTCAAACGAATTTCTATAGTTTGCGCATACGTCCGGAAATAAGAAAAGCTTACTCCCCCCCGTTTTTTAAAATCACAGCTTCTAGAAGGTTTACATGATTTCATAAAAAAAAATGAGTTTTTAGAAAATGTGATTTATTTAATAAAAGGAATCAACAAAGTATTTACATTCTACGTCATAACGACTTTCTATAGTTTGCGCATGCGTATGGAAATAAGAAAAGCTTACTTCCCCCCGTTTTTTAAAATCACAGCTTCTAGAAGGTTTACATGATTTCTTAAAAAACACCAGTTCTTAGAAAATATGATTTATTTCATAAATGGAATCAACAAAGTATGCACATTCTAAGTCATAACGACTTTCTATAGTTTGCGCATGCGTCCGGAAATAAGAAAAGCTTACTTCCGCCAGTTTTTTAAAATCACAGCTTCTAGAAGGTTTACATGATTTCTTAAAAAACACGAGTTTTTAGAAAATGTGATTTATTTCATCAATGGAATCAACAAACTATGCACATTCTACGTAATAACGACTTTCTATAGTTTGCGAATGCGTCCGGAAATAAGAAAAGCTTACTTCCCCCCGTTTTTTAAAAACACAGCTTCTAGAAGGTTTACATGATTTCTTAAAAAACATGAGTTTTTAGAAAATGTCATTTATTTCATAAATGGAATCAAAAAGTATGAACATTCTATGTCATAACGACTTTGTATAGTTTGCGCATGCTCAAACTATCCACATTCTACGTAATAATGACTTTCTATAGTTTGCGCATGCGTCCAGAAATAAGAAAAGCTTACTTCCGCCAGTTTTTTAAAATCACAGCTTCTAGAAGGTTTACATGATTTCTTAAAAAACAAGAGTTTTTAGAAAATGTGACTTATTTCATAAATGGAATCAACAAAGTATGCACATTCTACGTCATAACGACTTTCTAAAGTTTGAGCATGCGTCCGGATAATAATAAAAGCTTACTTCCGCCAGTTTTTTAAAATCACAGCTTCTAGAAGGTTTACATGATTTCTTAAAAAACACGGGTTTTTAGAAAATGTGATTTATTTCATAAATGGAATCAAAAAAGTATGCACATTGTAAGTCATAACGACTTTCTATAGTTTGCGCATGCGTCCGGAAATAAAAAAAGCTTACTTCCACCCGTTTTTTAAAATCAAAGCTTCTACAAGGTTTACATGATTTCTTAAAAAACACGTGTTTTTAGAAAATGTGATTTATTTCATCAATGGAATCAACAAACTATGCACATTCTATGTAATAGCGACTTTCCATAGTTTGCGACTGCGTCCGGAAATAAGAAAAGCTTACTTCCCCTTGTTTTTTAAAACCACAGCTTCTAGAAGGTTTACATGATTTCTTAAAAAACATGAGTTTTTAGAAAATGTCATTTATTTCATAAATGGAAGCAAAAAAGTATCAACATTCTAGGTCATAACGACTTTGTATAGTTAGCGCATGCGTCCGGAAATAAGAAAAGCTTACATCCCCCCATTTTTTAAAATCACAGCTTCTAGAAGGTTTACATGATTTCTTAAAAAACACGAGTTTTTAGAAAATGTGATTTATTTCATAAATGGAATCAACAAAGTATGCACATTCTATGTCATAACGACTTTGTATAGTTTACGCATGCGCAAACTATGCACATTGTACGTAATAATGACTGTCTATAGTTTGCGCATGCATCCGGAAATAAGAAAAGCTTACTTCCGCCAGTTTTTTAAAATCACAGCTTCTAGAAGGTTTACATGATTTCTTAAAAAACACTAGTTTTTGGAAAATATGATTTATTTCATAAATGGAATCAACAAAGTATGCACATTCTAAGTCATAACGACTTTCTATAGTTTGCGCATGCGTCCGGAAATAAGAAAAGCTTACTTCCGCCAGTTTTTTAAAATCACAGCTTCTAGAAGGTTTACATGATTTCTTAAAAAACACGAGTTTTTAGAAAATATGATTTATTTAATAAATGGAATCAAAAAAGTATGCACATTCTAAGTCATAACGACTTTCTATAGTTTGCGCATGCGTCCGGAAATAAGAAAAGCTTACTTCCCCCCATTTTTTAAAATCACAGCGTCTACAACGTTTACATGATTTCTTAAAAAACACGTGTTTTTAGAAAATGTGTTTTATTTCATCAGTGGAATCAACAAACTATGGACATTCTATCTAATAACGACTTTCTATAGTTTGCGAATGCGTCCGAAAATAAGAAAAGCTTACTTCCCCCCGTTTTTTAAAACCACGGCTTCTAGAAGGTTTACATGATTTCTTAAAAAACATGAGTTTTTAGAAAATTTCATTTATTTCATAAATGGACGCAAAAAAGTATGAACATTCTAGGTCATAACGACTTTGTATAGATAGCGCATGCGTCCGGAAATAAGAAAAGCTTACTTCCCCCTGTTTTTTAAAATCACAGCTTGTAGAAGGTTTACATGATTTCTTAAGAAACATTAGATTTTAGAAAATGTCATTTATTTCATAAATGGAATCAACAAAGTATGCATATTCTATGTCATAACAACTTTATATAGTTTGCGCATGCGCAAACTATGCACATTCTACGTACTAACGACTTTCTATAGTTTGCGTATTCGTCCGGAAATAAGAAAAGCTTACTTCACCCCGTTTTTTTAAATCACAACTTCTAGAAGGTTTACATGATTTCTTAAAAAACACTTGTTTTTAGAAAATGTGATTTATTTCATAAATGGAATCAACAAAGTATGCACATTCTATGTCATAACGACTTTGTATGGTTTAAAGCATGCACAAACTATGCACATTCTACATAATAACGACTTTCTATAGTTTGCGCATGCTTCCGGAAATAAGAAAAGCTTACTTCCCCCCGTTTTTTAAAATCACAGCTTCTAGAAGGTTTACATGATTTCTCAAAAAACACGAGTTTTTAGAAAATGTGATTTATTTCATCAATGGAATCAACAAACTATGCACATTCTACGTAATAATGACTTTCTATAGTTTGCGAATGCGTCCAGAAATAAGAAAAGCTTACTTCCCCCTGGTTTTTAAAATCACAGCTTCTAGAAGTTTTACATGATTTCTTAAAAAACACGAGTTTTTGGAAAATGTCATTTATTTCATAAATGGAATAAAAAAAGTGTGAACATTCTATGTCATATCGACTTTGTATAGTTTGCGCATGCGCAAACTATGCACATTCTATGTAATAACGACTTCCTATAGTTTGCGCATGCGTCCGGAAATAAGAAAAGCTTACTTCCCTCCTTTTTTTAAATTCACAGCTTCTAGAAGGTTTACATGATTTCTTAAGAAACACGAGTTTTTAGAAAATGTGATTTATTTCATAAATGGAATCAACAAAGTATGCACTTTCTACGTCATAACGACTTTCTATAGTTGGGCATGCATCCGGAAATAAGAAAAGCTTACTTCCCCTCGTTTTTTAAAATCAAAGCTTCTTGAAGGTTTACATGATTCCTTAAAAAACATGAGTTTTTAGAAAATGTCATTTATTTCATAAATGGAATCAACTAAGTATGAACATTCGATGTCATAATGACTTTGTATAGTTTGCGCATGCGCAAACTATGCACATTCTATGTAATAACGACTTTCTATAGTTTGCGCATGCGGCCGGAAATAAGAAAAGCTTACGTCCCCCCTTTTTTTAAATTCACAGCTTCTAGAAGGTTTAGATGATTTCTTAAAAAACATGAGTTTTTAGAAACTGTGATTTATTTCATAAATGGAATCAACAAAGTATGCACATTCTACGTGATAACGACTTTCTATAGTTTCCGCATGCGTCCGGAAATAAGAAAAGCTTAATTCAACCAGTTTTTTAAAATCACAGCTTCTAGAAGGTTTACATGATTTCTTAAAAAACACGAGTTTTTATAAAATGTGATTTATTTCATAAATGCAATCAACAAAGAATGCACATTCTATGTCATAACGACTTTCTATAGTTTGCGCATGCGTCCGGAAATAAGAAAAGCTTACTTCCCGCCGTTTTTTAAAATCACAGCTTCTAGAAGGTTTACCTGATTTCTTAAAAAACACGCATTTTAGAAAATGTGATTTATTTCATAAAAGGAATCAACAAAGTATGCACAATCTACGTCATAACGAATTTCTACAGTTTGCGCATGCGTATGGAAATAAGAAAAGCTTACTTCCCCCCGTTTTTTAAAATCACAACTTCTAGAAGGTTTACATGATTTCTTAACAAACAAGAGTTTTTAGAAAATGTCATTTATTTCATAAATGGAATCAACAAAGTATGCACATTCTATGTTATAACGACTTTCTATAGTTTTCGGATGCGCAAACTATGCACATTCTACGTAATAACGACTTTCTATAGTTTGTGCATGCGTCCGGAAATAAGAAAAGCTTACTTCCGCCAGTTTTTTAAAATCACAGCTTCTAGAAGGTTTACACGATTTCTTAAAAAACAAGAGTTTTTGGAAAATATGATTTATTTCATAAATGGAATCAAAAAAGTATGCACATTCTAAGTCATAACGACTTTCTATAGTTTGCGCATGCGTCCGGAAATAAGAAAAGCTTACTTCCCCCCATTTTTTAAAATCACAGCTTCTACAACGTTTACATGATTTCTTAAAAAACACGTGTTTTTAGAAAATGTGTTTTATTTCATCAGTGGAATCAACAAACTATGGACATTCTATCTAATAACGACTTTCTATAGTTTGCGAATGCGTCCGAAAATAAGAAAAGCTTACTTCCCCCCATTTTTTAAAACCACGGCTTCTAGAAGGTTTACATGATTTCTTAAAAAACACGAGTTTTTAGAAAATTTCATTTATTTCATAAATGGACGCAAAAAAGTATGAACATTCTAGGTCATAACGACTTTGTATAGATAGTGCATGCGTCCGGAAATAAGAAAAGCTTACTTCCCCCTGTTTTTTAAAATCACTGCTTGTAGAAGGTTTAGATGATTTCTTAAGAAACATTAGATTTTAGAAAATGTCATTTATTTCATAAATGGAATCAACAAAGTATGCATATTCTATGTCATAACAACTTTATATAGTTTGCGCATGCGCAAACTATGCACATTCTACGTACTAACGACTTTCTATAGTTTGCGTATTCGTCCGGAAATAAAAAAAGCTTACTTCACCCCGTTTTTTTAAATCACAACTTCTAGAAGGTTTACATGATTTCTTAAAAAACACTTGTTTTTAGAAAATGTGATTTATTTCATAAATGGAATCAACAAAGTATGCACATTCTATGTCATAACGACTTTGTATGGTTTGTGCATGCACAAACTATGCACATTCTACATAATAACGACTTTCTATAGTTTGCGCATGCTTCCGGAAATAAAAAAAGCTTACTTCCCCCCGTTTTTTAAAATCACAGCTTCTAGAAGGTTTACATGATTTCTCAAAAAACACGAGTTTTTAGAAAATGTGATTTATTTCATCAATGGAATCAACAAACTATGCACATTCTACGTAATAATGACTTTCTATAGTTTGCGAATGCGTCCAGAAATAAGAAAAGCTTACTTCCCCCTGGTTTTTAAAATCACAGCTTCTAGAAGTTTTACATGATTTCTTAAAAAACACGAGTTTTTGGAAAATGTCATTTATTTCGTAAATGGAATAAAAAAAGTGTGAACATTCTATGTCATATCGACTTTGTATAGTTTGCGCATGCGCAAACTATGCACATTCTATGTAATAACGACTTCCTATAGTTTGCGCATGCGTCCGGAAATAAGAAAAGCTTACTTCCCTCCTTTTTTTAAATTCACAGCTTCTAGAAGGTTTACATGATTTCTTAAGAAACACGAGTTTTTAGAAAATGTGATTTATTTCATAAATGGAATCAACAAAGTATGCACTTTCTACGTCATAACGACTTTCTATAGTTGGGCATGCATCCGGAAATAAGAAAAGCTTACTTCCCCTCGTTTTTTAAAATCAAAGCTTCTTGAAGGTTTACATGATTCCTTAAAAAACATGAGTTTTTAGAAAATGTCATTTATTTCATAAATGGAATCAACTAAGTATGAACATTCGATGTCATAATGACTTTGTATAGTTTGCGCATGCGCAAACTATGCACATTCTATGTAATAACGACTTTCTATAGTTTGCGCATGCGGCCGGAAATAAGAAAAGCTTACATCCCCCCTTTTTTTAAATTCACAGCTTCTAGAAGGTTTAGATGATTTCTTAAAAAACATGAGTTTTTAGAAACTGTGATTTATTTCATAAATGGAATCAACAAAGTATGCACATTCTACGTGATAACGACTTTCTATAGTTTCCGCATGCGTCCGGAAATAAGAAAAGCTTAATTCAACCAGTTTTTTAAAATCACAGCTTCTAGAAGGTTTACATGATTTCTTAAAAAACACGAGTTTTTATAAAATGTGATTTATTTCATAAATGCAATCAACAAAGAATGCACATTCTATGTCATAACGACTTTCTATAGTTTGCGCATGCGTCCGGAAATAAGAAAAGCTTACTTCCCGCCGTTTTTTAAAATCACAGCTTCTAGAAGGTTTACCTGATTTCTTAAAAAACACGCATTTTAGAAAATGTGATTTATTTCATAAAAGGAATCAACAAAGTATGCACAATCTACGTCATAACGACTTTCTACAGTTTGCGCATGCGTATGGAAATAAGAAAAGCTTACTTCCCCCCGTTTTTTAAAATCACAACTTCTAGAAGGTTTACATGATTTCTTAACAAACAAGAGTTTTTAGAAAATGTCATTTATTTCATAAATGGAATCAACAAAGTATGCACATTCTATGTTATAACGACTTTCTATAGTTTTCGGATGCGCAAACTATGCACATTCTACGTAATAACGACTTTCTATAGTTTGTGCATGCGTCCGGAAATAAGAAAAGCTTACTTCCGCCAGTTTTTTAAAATCACAGCTTCTAGAAGGTTTACACGATTTCTTAAAAAACACGAGTTTTTAGAAAATATGATTTATTTCATAAATGGAATCAAAAAAGTATGCACATTCTAAGTCATAACGACTTTCTATAGTTTGCGCATGCGTCCGGAAATAAGAAAAGCTTACTTCCCCCCATTTTTTAAAATCACAGCTTCTACAACGTTTACATGATTTCTTAAAAAACACGTGTTTTTAGAAAATGTGTTTTATTTCATCAGTGGAATCAACAAACTATGGACATTCTATCTAATAACGACTTTCTATAGTTTGCGAATGCGTCCGAAAATAAGAAAAGCTTACTTCCCCCCATTTTTTAAAACCACGGCTTCTAGAAGGTTTACATGATTTCTTAAAAAACACGAGTTTTTAGAAAATTTCATTTATTTCATAAATGGACGCAAAAAAGTATGAACATTCTAGGTCATAACGACTTTGTATAGATAGTGCATGCGTCCGGAAATAAGAAAAGCTTACTTCCCCCTGTTTTTTAAAATCACTGCTTGTAGAAGGTTTAGATGATTTCTTAAGAAACATTAGATTTTAGAAAATGTCATTTATTTCATAAATGGAATCAACAAAGTATGCATATTCTATGTCATAACAACTTTATATAGTTTGCGCATGCGCAAACTATGCACATTCTACGTACTAACGACTTTCTATAGTTTGCGTATTCGTCCGGAAATAAGAAAAGCTTACTTCACCCCGTTTTTTTAAATCACAACTTCTAGAAGGTTTACATGATTTCTTAAAAAACACTTGTTTTTAGAAAATGTGATTTATTTCATAAATGGAATCAACAAAGTATGCACATTCTATGTCATAACGACTTTGTATGGTTTGTGCATGCACAAACTATGCACATTCTACATAATAACGACTTTCTATAGTTTGCGCATGCTTCCGGAAATAAAAAAAGCTTACTTCCCCCCGTTTTTTAAAATCACAGCTTCTAGAAGGTTTACATGATTTCTCAAAAAACACGAGTTTTTAGAAAATGTGATTTATTTCATCAATGGAATCAACAAACTATGCACATTCTACGCAATAATGACTTTCTATAGTTTGCGAATGCGTCCGGAAATAAGAAAAGCTTACTTCCCCCTGGTTTTTAAAATCACAGCTTCTAGAAGTTTTACATGATTTCTTAAAAAACAGGAGTTTTTGGAAAATGTCATTTATTTCCTAAATGGAATAAAAAAAGTGTGAACATTCTATGTCATATCGACTTTGTATAGTTTGCGCATGCACAAACTATGCACATTCTATGTAATAACGAGTTCGTATAGTTTGCGCATGCGTCCGGAAATAAGAAAAGCTTACTTCCATCCTTTTTTTAAATTCACAGCTTGTAGAAGGTTTACATGATTTCTTAAAAAACACGAGTTTTTAGAAAATGTGATTTATTTCATAAATGGAATCAACAAAGTATGCACATTCTACGTCAAACGAATTTCTATAGTTTGCGCATACGTCCGGAAATAAGAAAAGCTTACTCCCCCCCGTTTTTTAAAATCACAGCTTCTAGAAGGTTTACATGATTTCATAAAAAAAATGACTTTTTTGAAAATGTGATTTATTTAATAAAAGGAATCAACAAAGTATTTACATTCTACGTCATAACGACTTTCTATAGTTTGCGCATGCGTATGGAAATAAGAAAAGCTTACTTCCCCCCGTTTTTTAAAATCACAGCTTCTAGAAGGTTTACATGATTTCTTAAAAAACACCAGTTCTTAGAAAATATGATTTATTTCATAAATGGAATGAACAAAGTATGCACATTCTAAGTCATAACGACTTTCTATAGTTTGCGCATGCGTCCGGAAATAAGAAAAGCTTACTTCCGCCAGTTTTTTAAAATCACAGCTTGTAGAAGGTTTACATGATTTCTTAAAAAACACGAGTTTTTAGAAAATGTGATTTATTTCATCAATGGAATCAACAAACTATGCACATTCTACGTAATAACGACTTTCTATAGTTTGCGAATGCGTCCGAAAATAAGAAAAGCTTACTTCCCCCCGGTTTTTAAAATCACAGCTTCTAGAAGGTTTACATGATTTCTTAAAAAACACGAGTTTTTAGAAAATATCATTTATTTCATAAATGGAATAAAAAAAGTGTGAACATTCTATGTCATAACGACTTTGTATAGTTTGCGCATGCGCAAACTATGCACATTCTATGTAATAACGACTTTCTATAGTTTGCACATTTGTCCGGAAATAAGAAAAGCTTACTTCCCCCCTTTTTTTAAATTCACAGCTTCTAGAAGGTTTACATCATTTCTTAAAAAAAATGAGTTTTTAGAAAATGTGATTTATTTCATAAATGGAATCAACAAAGTGTGCACATTCTACGTCATAACGACGTTCTATAGTTTGCGGATGCGTCCGGAAATAAGAAAAGCTTACTTCCTCCCTTTTTTTAAAATCACAGCTTCTAGAAGGTTTAAATGATTTCTTAAAAAAAACGAGTTTTTAGAAAATGTGATTTATTGCATAAAAGGAATCAACAAAGTATGCACATTCTACGTCATAACGACTTTCTATAGTTTGCGCATGCGTATGGAAATTAGAAAAGCTTACTTCCCCCCGTTTTTTAAAATCACAGCTTCTAGAAGGTTTACATGATTTCTTAAAAAACACGAGTTTTTAGAAAATGTCATTTATTTAATAAATGGAATCAACAAAGTATGCACATTCTACGTAATAACGACTTTCTGTAGTTTGCGCATGCGTCCAGATATAAGAAAAGCTTACTTCCCCCTGTTTGTTAAAATCACAGCTTCTAGAATGTTTACATGATTTCTTAACAAACACTAGTTTTTAGAAAATGTCATTTATTTCATAAATGGAATCAACAAAGTATGCATATTCTATGTCATAACAACTTTATATAGTTTGTGCATGCGCAAACTATGCACATTCTACGTACTAACGACTTTCTATAGTTTGCGTATTCGTCCGGAAATAAGAAAAGCTTACTTCCCCCCGTTTTTTAAAATCACCGCTTCTAGAAGGTTTACATGATTTCTTAAAAAACACGAGTTTTTAGAAAATGAAATTTATTTCACAAATGGAATCAACAAAGTATGCACATTCTACGTCATAGCGACTTTCTAAAGTTTGCGCATGCGTCCGGAAATAAGAAAAGCTTACTTCCGCCAGTTTTTTAAAATGACAGCTTCTAGAAGGTTTACATGATTTCTTAAAACACATGACTTTTTAGAAAATGTCATTTATTTCATAAATTGAATCAACAAAGTATGCACATTCTACGTCATAACGACTTTCTATAGTTTGCGCATGCGTCCGGAAATAAGAAAAGCTTACTTCACCTCGTTTTTTAAAATCACAGCTTCTAAAAGGTTTACATGATTTCTTAAAAAAAATGAGTTTTTAGAAAATGTGATTTATTTCATAAAAGGAATCAAAAAAGTATGCACATTCTACGTCATAACGACTTTCTACAGTTTGCGCATGAGTATGGAAATAAGAAAAGCTTACTTCCCCCGTTTTTTAAAATCGCAACTTCTAGAAGGTTTACATGATTTCTTAAAAAAAACGAGTTTTTAGAAAATTTGATTTATTTCGTAAAAGGAATCAACAAACTATGCACATTCTACGTCATAACGACTTTCCATAGTTTGTGCATGCGTATGGAAATAAGAAAAGCTTACTTCCCCCCGTTTTTTAAAATCACAGCTTCTAGAAGGTTTACATGATTTCTTAAAAAACACGAGTTTTTAGAAAATGTGATTTATTTCATAAATGGAGTCAACAAAGTATGCATATTCTATGTCATAACAACTTTGCATAGTTTACGTATGCGAAAACTATGCACATTCTACGTCATAGCGACTTTCTATAGTTTGCGCATGCGTCCGGAAATAAGAAAAGCTTACTTCCCCCCTTTTTTAAATTCACAGCTTCTAGAAATTTGATTTATTTCGTAAAAGGAATCAACAAACTATGCACATTCTACGTCATAACGAATTTCTATAGTTTGCGCATGCGTATGGAAATAAGAAAAGCTTACTTCCCCCCATTTGCGTATGCGTATGGAAAACACCAGTTTTTAGAAGATGTCATTTATTTCATAAATGGAATCAACAAAGTATGAACATTCGATGTCATATCGACTTTGTATAGTTTGCGCATGCACAAACTATGCACATTCTATGTAATAACGACTTTCTATAGTTTCCGCATGCGTCCGGAAATAAGAAAAGCTTACTTCCCCACATTTTTTAAAATCACAGCTTCTACAACGTTTACATGATTTCTTAAAAAACACATGTTTTTAGAAAATGTGATTTATTTCATCAATGGAATCAACAAACTATGCACATTCTATGTAATAACGAGTTTCTATAGTATGCGAATGTGTCTGGAAATAAGAAAAGCTTACTTCCCCCCGTTTTTTAAAACCACGGCTTCTAGAAGGTTTACATGATTTCTTAAAAAACACGAGTTTTTAGAAAATTTCATTTATTTCATAAATGGAATAAAAAAAGTATGAACATTCTAGGTCATAACGACTTTGTATAGATAGCGCATGCGTCCGGAAATAAGAAAAGCTTACTTCCCCCGTTTTTTTTAAATCACAACTTCTAGAAGGTTTACATGATTTCTTAAAAAACACGAGTTTTTAGAAAATGTGATTTATTTCATAAATGGAATAAAAAACGTATGCACATTCTAAGTCATAACGACTTTCTATAGTTTGCGAATGCGTCCGGAAATAAGAAAAGCTTACTTCCCCCCGTTTTTTAAAATCAAAGCTTCTACAAGGTTTACATGATTTCTTAAAAAACATGTGTTTTTAGAAAATGTGATTTATTTCATCAATGGAAGCAACAAACTATGCACATTCTATGTAATAACGACTTTCCATAGTTTGCGACTGCGTCCGGAAATAAGAAAAGCTTACTTCCCCCCGTTTTTTAAAACCACAGCTTCTAGAAGGTTTACATGATTTCTTAAAAAACACGAGTTTTTAGAAGATGTCATTTATTTCATAAATGTAAGCAAAAAAGTATGAACATTCTAGGTCATAACGACTTTGTATAGTTAGCGCATGCGTCCGGAAATAAGAAAAGCTTACATTCCCCCGTTTTTTAAAATCACAGCTTCTAGAAGGTTTACATGATTTCTTAAAAAAAACGAGCTTTTAGAAAATGTGATTTATTTCATAAATGGAATCAACAAAGTATGCACATTCTACGTAATAATGACTTTCTATAGTTTGTGAATGCATCAGGAAATAAGAAAAGCTTACTTCCCCCCGTTTTTTAAAACCACAGCTTCTAGAAGGTTTACATGATTTCCTCTAAAACATGAGTTTTTAGAAAATATCATTTATTTCATAAATGGAATCAAAAAAGTATGGACATTCTATGTCATAACAACTTTCTATAGTTTGCGCATGCACAAACTATGCACATTCTATGTAATAACGACTTTCTATAGTTTGCGCATGCATCCGGAAATAAGAAAAGCTTACTTCCCCCTTTTTTTAAATTCACAGCTTTTAGAAGGTTTACATGATTTATTAAAAAACACGAGTTTTTAGAAAATGTGATTTATTTCATAAATGGAATCAACAAAGTATGCACATTATACGTCATAACGAATTTCTATAGTTTGCGAATACGTCCAGAAATAACAAAAGCTTACTTCCCACCGTTTTTTAAAATCACAGCTTCTAGAAGGTTTACATGATTTCATAAAAAAAACGAGTTTTTAGAAAATGTGATTTATTTAATAAAAGGAATCAACAAAGTATGCACATTCTACGTCATAACGACTTTCCATAGTTTGCGCATGCGTATGGAAATAAGAAAAGCTTACTTCCCCCCGTTTTTTAAAATCACAGCTTCTAGAAGGTTTACATGATTTCTTAAAAAACACCAGTTTTTAGAAAATGTCATTTATTTCATAAATGGAATCAACAAAGTATGAACATTCGATGTCATAACGACTTTTTATAGTTTGCGCATGCACAAACTATGCACATTCTATGTAATAACGACTTTCTATAGTTTGCGCATGCGTCCAGAAATAAGAAAAGTTTACTTCCCCCCTTTTTTTAAATTCACGGCTTCTAGAAGGTTTACATGATTTCTTAAAAAACATGAGTTTTTAGAAAATGTGATTCATTTCATAAATGGAATCAACTAAGTATGCACATTCTACGTCATAAAGAATTTCTATAGTTTGCGCATACGTCCGGAAATAAGAAAAGCTTACTTCCCCCCGTTTTTTAAAATCACAGCTTCTAGAAGGTTTACATGATTTCTTAAAAAAAACGAGTTCGTAGAAAATGTGATTTAATTCATCAATGGAATCAACAAAGTATGCACATTCTACGTAATAAACACTTTCTATAGTTTGCGCATGCGTCCAGAAATAAGAAAAGTTTACTTCCCCCCTTTTTTTAAATTCGCGGCTTCTAGAAGGTTTACATGATTTCTTAAAAAACACGAGTTTTTAGAAAATGTGATTCATTTCATAAATGGAATCAACAAAGTATGCACATTCTACGTCATAACGAATTTCTATAGTTTGCGCATACGTCCGGAAATAAGAAAAGTTTACTTCCCCCCTTTTTTTAAATTCACGGCTTCTAGAAGGTTTACATGATTTCTTAAATAAAATGAGTTTTTAGAAAATGTGATTTATTTAATAAAAGGAATCAAAAAAGTATGCACCTTCTACGTCATAACGACTTTCTATAGTTTGCGCATGCGTATGGAAATAAGAAAAGCTTACTTCCCCCCGTTTTTTAAAATCACCGCTTCTAGAAGGTTTACATGATTTCTTAAAAAACACTAGTTTTTAGAAAATATGATTTATTTCATAAATGGAATCAAAAAAGTATGCACATTCTAAGTCATAACGACTTTATATAGTTTGCGCATGCGTCCGGAAATAAGAAAAGCTTACTTCCGCCAGTTTTTTAAAATCACAGCTTCTAGAAGGTTTACATGATTTCTTAAAAAACACGAGTTTTTATAAAATGTGATTTATTTCATCAATGGAATCAACAACCTATGCAAATTCTACGTAATAACGACTTTCTATAGTTTGCGAATGCGTCCGTAAATAAGAAAAGCTTACTTCCCTCTGGTTTTTAAAATCACAGCTTCTAGAAGGTTTACATGATTTCTTAAAAAACACGAGCTTTTAGAAAATGTCATTTATTTCATAAATGGAATAAAAAAAGTGTGAACATTCTATGTCATAAAGACTTTGTATAGTTTGCGCATGCGGAAACTATGCACATTCTATGTAATAACGACTTTCTATAGTTTGTGCATGTGTCCGGAAATAAGAAAAGCTTACTTCCCCCCTTTTTTTAAATTCACAGCTTCTAGAAGGTTTACATCATTTCTTAAAAAACACGACTCTTTAAAAAATGTGATTTATTTCATAAATGGAATAAACAAAGTGTGACATTCTACGTCATAACGACTTTCTATAGTTTCCGGATCCGTCCGGAAATAAGAAAAGCTTACTTCCCCCCGTTTTCTGAAATCACAGCTTCTAGAAGGTTTACATGATTTCTTAAAAAAAACGAGTTTTTAGAAAATGTGTTTTATTTCATAAAAGGAATCAACAAAGTATGCACATTCTACGTCATAACGACTTTCTATAGTTTGCGCATGCGTATGGAAATTAGAAAAGCTTACTTCCCCCCGTTTTTTAAAATCACCGCTTCTAGAAGGTTTACATGATTTCTTAAAAAACACGAGTTTTTAGAAAATGAGATTTATTTCATAAATGGAATCAACAAAGTATGCACATTCTATGTCAAAGCGACTTTCTAAAGTTTGCGCATGCGTCCGGACATAAGAAAAGCTTACTTCCGCCAGTTTTTTAAAATGACAGCTTCTAGAAGGTTTACATGATTTCTTAAAAAACGTGAGTTTTTAGAAAATGTCATTTATTTCATAAATGGAATCAACAAAGTGTGCACATTCTACGTCATAACGACTTTCTATAGTTTGCGGATCCGTCCGGAAATAAGAAAAGCTTACTTCCCCCCGTTTTCTAAAATCACAGCTTCTAGAAGGTTTACATGATTTCTTAAAAAATATGAGTTTTTAGAAAATGTGATTTATTTCATAAAAGGAATCAACAAAGTATGCACATTCTACGTCATAACGACTTTCTATAGTTTGCGCATGCGTATGGAAATTAGAAAAGCTTACTTCCCCCCGTTTTTTAAAACCACAGCTTCTAGAAGGTTTACATGATCTCTTAAAAAACACGAGTTTTTAGAAAATGTCATTTATTTAATAAATGGAATCAACAAAGTATGCACATTCTACGTAATAACGACTTTCTATAGTTTGCGCATGCGTCCAGAAATAAGAAAAGCTTACTTCCCCCTGCTTGTTAAAATCACATCTTCTAGAAGGTTTAAATGATTTCTTAACAAACACTAGTTTTTAGAAAATGTCATTTCTTTCATAAATGGAATCAACAAAGTATGCACATTCTATGTCATAACGACTTTGTATGGTTTGCGCATGCACAAACTATGCACATTCTACGTAATAACGACTTTCTATAGTTTACGCATGCATCCGGAAATAAGAAAAGCTTTCTTCCGCCAGATTATTAAAATCACCGCTTCTAGAAGGTTTACATGATTTCTTAAAAAACACGAGTTTTTAGAAAATGAGATTTATTTCATAAATGGAATCAACAAAGTGTGCACATTCTACGTCATAACGACTTTCTATAGTTTGCGCATGTGTATGGAAATTAGAAAAGCTTACTTCCCCCCGTTTTTTAAAATCACAGCTTCTAGAAGGTTTACATGATTTCTTAAAAAAACGAGTTTTTAGAAAATTTGATTTATTTCATAAAAGGAATCAACAAAGTGTGCACATTCTACGTCATAACAACTTTCTACAGTTTGTGCATGCGTATGGAAATAAGAAAAGCTTACTTCCCCCAGTTTTTTAAAATCACAGCTTCTAGAAGGTTTACATGATTTTTTAAAAAACACGAGTTTTTAGAAAATGTGATTTATTTCATAAATGGAATCAACAAAGTATGCATATTCTATGTCATAACGACTTTGTATAGTTTACGTATGCGCAAACTATGCACATTCTACGTCATAACGACTTTCTATAGTTTGCGCATGCGTCCGGAAATAAGAAAAGCTTACTTCAGCCCTTTTTTTAAATTCACAGCTTCTAGAAGGTTTACATGATTTCTTAAAAAACACGAGTTTTTAGAAAATGTGATTTATTTCATAAAGGGAATCAACAAAGTATGCACATTCTATGTCATAACGAATTTCTATAGTTTGCGCATACGTCCGGAAATAAGAAAAGCTTACTTCCCCCCGTTTTTTAAAATCACAGCTTCTAGAAGGTTTACATGATTTCATAAAAAAACGAGTTTTTAGAAAATGTGATTTATTTAATAAAAGGAATCAACAAAGTATGCACATTCTACGTCATAACGACTTTCTATAGTTTGCGCATGCGTATGGAAATAAGAAAAGCTTACTTCCCCCCGTTTTTTAAAATCACAGCTTCTAGAAGGTTTACATGCTTTCTTAAAAAACACGAGTTTTTAGAAAATATCATTTATTTCATAAATGGAATCAACAAAGTATGAACATTCGATGTCATAACGACTTTGTATAGTTTGCGCATGCACAAACTATGCACATTCTATGTAATAACGACTTTCTATAGTTTGCGCATGCGTCCGGAAATAAGAAAAGCTTAATTCCCCCCTTTTTTTAAATTCACAGCTTCTAGAAGGTTTAGATGATTTCTTAAAAAACATGAGTTTTTAGAAACTGTGATTTATTTCATAACTGGAATCAACAAAGTATGCACATTCTACGTAATAACGAATTTCTATAGTTTCCGCATGCGTCCGGAAATAAGAAAAGCTTAATTCAACTAGTTTTTTAAAATCACAGCTTCTAGAAGTTTTACATGATTTCTTAAAAAAACGAGTTTTTATAAAATGTGAATTATTTCATAAATGGAATCAACAAAGTATGCACATTCTATGTCATAACGACTTTCTATAGTTTGCGCATGCGTCCGGAAATAAGAAAAGCTTACTTCCCCCCGTTTTTGAAAATCACAGCTTCTAGAAGGTTTACATGATTTCTTAAAAAACACGAGTTTTTAGAAAATGCAATTTATTTCATAAATGGAATCAAAAAAGTATGCACATTCAAAAGCATAACGACTTTCTATAGTTTGCGCATGCGTCCAGAAAAAAGAAAAGCTTACTTCCCCACGTTTTTTAAAATCACAGCTTCTACAACGTTTACATGATTTCTTAAAAAACACGTGTTTTTAGAAAATGTGATTTATTTCATCAATGGAATCAACAAACTATGCACATTATATGTAATAACGACTTTCTATAGTTTGCGAATTCGTCCAGAAATAAGAAAAGCTTAGTTCCCCCCGTTTTTTAAAACCACAGCTTCTAGAAGGTTTACATGATTTCTTAAAAAAAATGAGTTTTTAGAAAATGTGATTTATTTCATAAAAGGAATCAACAAAGTATGCACATTCTACGTCATAACAACTTTCTACAGTTTGCGCATGCGTATGGAAATAAGAAAAGCTTACTTCCCCCCGTTTTTTAAAATCACAGCTTCTAGAAGGTTTACATGATTTCTTACAAAACATGAGTTTTTAGAAAATGTCATTTATTTCATAAATGGAATAAAAAAAGTATGAACATTCTATGTCATAATGACTTTGTATAGTTTGTGCATGCGCAAACTATGCACATTCTATGGAATAACGACTTTCTATAGTTTGCACATGCGTCCGGAAATAAGCAAAGCTTACTTCCCCTCTTTTTTTAAATTCACAGCTTCTAGAAGGTTTACATGATTTCTTAAAAGACATGAGTTTTTAGAAAATGTGATTTATTTCATAAATGGAATCAACAAAGTATGCACATTCTACGTCATAACGACTTTCTATAGTTTGTGCATGCGTCCGGAAATAAGAAAAGCTTACTTCCCCACGTTTTTTAAAATCACAGCGTCTAGAAGGTTTATATGATTTCTTAAATAAAAACGAGTTTTTAGAAAATGTGATTTATTTCATAAATGGAATCAACAAAGTATGCACATTCTATGTCATAACGATTTTGTATGGTTTGCGCATGCGCAAACTATGCACATTCTATGTAATAACGACTTTCTATAGTTTGCGCATGTGTCCGGAAATAAGAAAAGCTTACTTCCCCCCTTTTTTTAAATTCACAGCTTCTAGAAGGTTTACATCATTTCTTAAAAAACATGACTTTTTAGAAAATGTGATTTATTTCATAAATGGAATCAACAAAGTGTGCAAATTCTACGTCATAACGACTTTCTATAGTTTCCGGATCCGTCCGGAAATAAGAAAAGCTTACTTCCCCCCGGTTTCTAAAATCACAGCTTCTAGAAGGTTTACATGATTTCTTAAAAAAAACGAGTTTTTAGAAAATGTGATTTATTTCATAAAAGGAATCAACAAAGTATGCACATTCTACGTCATAACGACTTTCTATAGTTTGCGCATGCGTATGGAAATTAGAAAACGAGTTTTTAAAAAATGTCATTTATTTAATAAATGGAATGAACAAAGTATGCACATTCTACGTAATAACGACTTTCTATAGTTTGCGCATGCATCCGGAAATAAGAAAAGCTTACTTCCCCCTGTTTGTTAAAATCACAGCTTGTAGAAGCTTTACATGATTTCTTAACAAACACGAGTTTTTAGAAAATGTCATCTATTTAATAAATGGAATCAACAAAGTATGCATATTCTATGTCATCACAACTTTATATAGCTTGCGCATGCGCAAACTATTCACATTCTACGTACTAACGACTTTCTATAGTTTGCGTATTCGTTCGGAAATAAGAAAAGCTTACTTCACCCCGTTTTTTAAAATCACAACTTCTAGAAGGTTTACATGATTTCTTAAAAAACACAAGCTTTTAGAAAATGTGATTTATTTCATAACTGGAATCAACAAAGTATGCACATTCTATGTCATAACGAATTTGAATGGTTTGCGCATGCGCAAACTATGCACATTCTACGTAATAACGACTTTCTATAGTTTGCGCATGCGTTCGGAAATAAGAAAAGCTTACTTCCGCCAGTTTTTTAAAATCACAGCTTCTAGAAGGTTTACATGATTTCTTAAAAAACATTAGTTTTTAGAAAATGTCATTTATTTCATAAATTGAATCAACAAAGTATGCACATTCTGTGTCATAACGAATTTCTAGAGTTTGCGCATGCGTCCGGAAATGAGAAAAGCTTACTTCCCCCCGTTTTTTAAAATCACAGGTTCTAGAAGGTTTACATGATTTCTTAAAAAAAATGAGTTTTTAGAAAATGTGATTTATTTCATAAAAGGAATCAACAAAGTATGCACATTCTACGTCATAACGACTTTCTACAGTTTGCGCATGCGTATGGAAATAAGAAAAGCTTACTTCCCCCCGTTTTTTAAAATCACAGCTTCTAGAAGGTTTACATGATTTCTTAAAAAACATGAGTTCTTAGAAAATGTCATTTATTTCATAAATGGAATAAAAAAAGTATGAACATTCTATGTCATAACGACTTTGTATAGTTTGTGCATGCGCAAACTATGCACATTCTATGGAATAACGACTTTCTATAGTTTGCACATGCGTCCGGAAATAAGCAAAGCTTACTTCCCCTCTTTTTTTAAATTCACAGCTTCTAGAAGGTTTACATGATTTCTTAAAAGACATGAGTTTTTAGAAAATGTGATTTATTTCATAAATGGAATCAACAAAGTATGCACATTCTACGTCATAACGACTTTCTATAGTTTGTGCATGCGTCCGGAAATAAGAAAAGCTTACTTCCCCACGTTTTTTAAAATCACAGCGTCTAGAAGGTTTACATGATTTCTTAAAAAAAACGAGTTTTTAGAAAATGTGATTTATTTCATAAATGGAATCAACAAACTATGCACATTGTATGTAATAACGACTTTCTATAGTTTGCGCATGCGTCCGGAAATAAGAAAAGCTTACTTCCCCCTGTTTGTTAAAATCACAGCTTCTAGAAGGTTTACATGATTTAAACAAACACGAGTTTTTAGAAAATGTAATTTATTTCATAAATGGAATCAACAAAGTATGCATATTCTATGTCATAACAAGTTTCTATAGCTTTCGCATGCGCAAACTATGCACATTCGACGTACTAACAACTTTCTATAGTTTGTGTATTCGTCCGGAAATAAGAAAAGCTTACTTCGCCCCATTTTTAAAATCACAACTTCTAGAAGGTTTACATGATGTCTTAAAAAACACGAGTTTTTAGAAAAAGTGATTTATTTCATAAATGGAATCAACAAAGTATGCACATTCTATGTCATAACGACTTTGTATGGTTTGCGCATGCGCAAACTATGCACATTCTACTTAATAACGACTTTCTATAGTTTGCGCATGCGTCCGGAAATAAGAAAAGCTTACTTCTGCAAGTTTTTTAAAATCACAGCTTCTAGAAGGTTTACATGATTTCTTAAAAAATCCGAGTTTTCAGAAAATGTCATTTATTTCATAAATTGAATCAACAAACTATGCACATTCTATGTAATAACGAGTTTCTATAGTTTGCACATGCGTCCGGAAATAAGAAAAGCTTACTTCCCCCCTTTTTTTAAATTCACAGCTTCTAGAAGGTTTACATAATTTCTTAAAAGACACGAGTTTTTAGAAAATGTGATTTATTTCATCAATGGAATCAACAAACTATGCAAATTCTACGTAATAACGACTTTCTATAGTTTGCAAATGCCTCCGGAAATAAGAAAACCTTGTTTCCCCCCATTTTTTTAAATCACAGCTTCTAGAAGGTTTACATGATTTCTTAAGAAACACGTTTTTAGAAAATGTCATTTTGTTTAATAAATGGAATCAACAAAGTATGCACATTCTAATTAATAACGACCTTCTATAGTTTGTGCATGCGTCCGGAAATAAGAAAAGCTTACTTCCCCCTGTTTTTTAAAATCACAGCTTCTAGAAGGTTTACATGATTTCTTAACAAACACGAGTTTTTAGAAAATGTCATTTATTTCATAAATGGAATCAAAAAAGTATGCACATTCTATGTCATAATGACTTTCTATACTTTGCGCATGCGCAAACTATGCACATTCTACATACTAATGACTTTCTATAGTTTGCATATGCGTCCGGAAATAAGAAAAGCTTACTTCACCCCGTTTTTTAAAATCACAACTTCTAGAAGGTTTACATGATTTATTTAAAAACACGAGTTTTTAGAAAATGTGATTTATTTCATCATTGGAATCAACAAAGTATGGACATTCTACGTCATAACGACTTTCTATAGTTTGCGCATGCGTATGGAAATTAGAAAAGCTTACTTCCCCCCGTTTTTTTAAATCACAGCTTCTAGAAGGTTTATATGATTTCTTAAAAAACACGAGTTTTTAGAAAATGTCATTTATTTAATAAATGGAATCAACAAATTATGCACATTCTACGTAATAACGACTTTCTATAGTTTGCGCATGCGTCCGTAAATAATAAAAGCTTACTTCCCCCTGTTTGTTAAAATCACAGCTTCTAGAAGGTTTAAATGATTTATTAACAAACACGAGTTTTTAGAAAATGTCATTTATTTCATAAATGGAATCAAAAAAGTATGCATATTCTATGTCATAACAACTTTATATAGTTTGCGCATGCGCAAACTATGCACATTCTACGTACTAACGACTTTCTATAGTTTGCGTATTCGTCCGGAAATAGGAAAAGCTTACTTCCCCCCGTTTTTTTAAATCACAGCTTCTAGAAGATTTATATGATTTCTTAAAAAACACGAGTTTTTAGAAAATGTCATTTATTTAATAAATGGAATCAACAAAGTATGCACATTCTACGTAATAACGACTTTCTATAGTTTGCGCATGCGTCCGTAAATAATAAAAGCTTACTTCCCCCTGTTTGTTAAAATCACAGCTTCTAGAAGGTTTAAATGATTTATTAACAAACACGAGTTTTTAGAAAATGTCATTTATTTCATAAATGGAATCAAAAAAGTATGCACATTCTATGTCATAACGACTTTCTATACTTTGCGGATGTGCAAACTATGCACATTCTACGTACTAACGACTTTTTATAGTTTGCGTATGCGTCCGGAAATAAGAAAAGCTTCCTTCACCCCATTTTTTAAAATCACAGCTTCTAGAAGGTTTACATGATTTCTTAAAAAACACGAGTTTTTAGAAAATGTGATTTATTTCATCAATGGAATCAACAAAGTATGCACATTCTACGTCATAACGAATTTCTATAGTTTGCGCATGTGTATGGAAATTAGAAAAGCTTACTTCCCCCCGTTTTTTAAAATCACAGCTTCTAGAAGGTTTACATGATTTCTTAAAAAACACGAGTTTTGAGAAAATGTCATTTATTTAATAAATGGAATCAACAACGTATGCACATTTTACGTAATAACGACTTTCTATAGTTTGCGCATGCGTCTGGAAATAAGAAGAGCTTACTTCCCCCTGTTTGTTAAAATCACAGCTTCTAGAAGGTTTACATGATTTCTTAACAAACACGAGTTTTTAGAAAATGTCATTTATTTCATAAATGGAATCAACAAAGTATGCATATTCTATGTCATAACAACTTTATATAGTTTGCGCATGCGCAAATTATGCACATTCTACGTACTAACGACTTTCTATAGTTTACGTATTTGTCCGGAAATAAGAAAAACCTTTTTACCCCGTTTTTTAAAATCACAACTTCTAGAAGGTTTACATGATTTCTTAAAAAACACGAGTTTTTAGAAAATATGATTTATTTCATAAATGGAATCAACAAAGTATGCATATTCTACGTCATAACGACTTTCTAAAGTTTGCGCATGCGTCCGGAAATATGAAAAGCTTACTTCCCCCCTTGTTTAAATTCACAGCTTCTAGAAGGTTTACATGATTTCTTAACAAACACGAGTTTTTAGAAAATGTCATTTATTTCATAAATGGAATCAACAAAGTATGCATATTCTATGTCATAACGACTTTGTATAGTTTGCGCATGCGCAAACTATGCACATTCTACGTAATAACGACTTTCTATAGTTTGCGCATGTGTCCGGAAATAAGAAAAGCTTACTTCCCCCCTTTTTTTAAATTCACGGCTTCTAGAAGGTTTACATGATTTCTTAAAAAACACGAGTTTTTAGAAAATTTGATTTATTTCATAAATGGAATCAAGAAAGTATGCAAATTCCACGTCATAACGACTTTCTATAGTTTGCGCATGCGTCCGGAAATAAGAGAAGCTTACTTCCCCTCGTTTTTTAAAATCACAGCTTCTAGAAGTTTGACATGATTCCTTAAAAAACACTAGTTTTTAGAAAATGTCATTTATTTCATAAATAGAATCAACAAAATATGCACATTCTACGTAATAACGGCTTTCTATAGTTTCCGCATGCGTCCGGAAATAAGAAAAGCTTAATTCAACCAGTTTTTTTAAAATCATAGCTTCTAGAAGGTTTACATGATTTCTTATAAAACATGAGTTTTTACAAAATGTGATTTATTTCATAAATGGAATCAACAAAGTATGCACATTCTATGTCATAAAGACTTTCTATAGTTTGCGCATGCGTCCGCAAATAAGAAAAGTTTACTTCCCCCCGTTTTTTAAAATCACAGCTTCTAGAAGGTTTACATGATTTCTTAAAAAAAACGCGTTTTTAGAAAATGTGATTTATTTCATAAAAGGAATCAACAAAGTATGCACATTCTACGTCATAACGACTTTCTATAGTTTGCACATGCGTATGGAAATTAGAAAAGCTTACTTCCCCCCGTTTTTTAAAATCATAGCTTCTAGAAGGTTTACATGATTTCTTAAAAAACACGAGTTTTTAGAAAATGTCATTTATTTAATAAATGGAATCAACAAAGTATGCACATTCTACGTAATAACGACTTTCTATAGTTTGCGCATGCGTCTGGAAATAATAAAAGCTTACTTCCCCCTGTTTGTTAAAATCACAGCTTCTAGAAGGTTTACATGATTTATTAACAAACACGAGTTTTTAGAAAATGTCATTTATTTCATAAATGGAATCAACAAAGTATGCATATTCTATGTCATAACAACTTTATATAACTTGCCCATGCGCAAACTATGCACATTCTACGTACTAACGACTTTCTATAGTTTGCGTATTCGTCCGGAAATAAGAAAAGCTTACTTCACCCCGTTTTTTAAAATCACAACTTCTAGAAGGTTTACATGATTTCTTAAAAAACACGAGTTTTTAGAAAATGTGATTTATTTCATAAATGGAATCCACAAAGTATGCATATTCTATGTCATAACAACTTTATATAGTTTGCGCATGTGTCCGGAATTAAGAAAAGCTTACTTCCGCCAGTTTTTTAAAATCACCGCTTCTAGAAGGTTTACATGATTTCTTAAAAAACACGAGTTTTTAGAAAATGTCATTTATTTATTAAATGGAATCAACAAAGTATGCACATTCTACGTCATAACGACTTTCTAAAGTTTGCGCATGCGTCCGGAAATAAGAAAAGCTTACCTCTGCCAGTTTTTTAAAATCATAGCTTCTAGAAGGTTTACATGATTTCTTAAACAACATGAGTTTTTAGAAAATGTCATTTATTTCATAAATTGAATCAACAAAGTATGCACATTCTACGTCATATCGACTTTCTATAGTTTGCGCATACGTATGGAAATAAGAAAAGCTTACCGACCCCCGTTTTTTAAAATCACAGCTTCTAGAAGGTTTACATGATTTCTTAACAAACACGAGTTTTTAGAAAATGTCATTTATTTCATAAATGGAATCAACAAATAATGCACATTCTATGTCATAGCGACTTTCTATACTTTGCGCATGCGCAAACTATGCACATTCTACATACTAATGACTTTCTATAGTTTGCATATGCGTCCGGAAATAAGAAAAGCTTACTTCACCCCGTTTTTTAAAATCACAACTTCTAGAAGGTTTGCATGATTTCTTAAAAAACACGAGTTTTTAGAAAATGTCATTTATTTAATAAATGGAATCAACAAAGTATGCACATTCTACGTAATAACGACTTTCTATAGTTTGCGCATCTGTCCGGAAATAATAAAAGCTTACTTCCCCCTGTTTGTTAAAATCACAGCTTCTAGAAGGTTTACATGATTTATTAACAAACACGAGTTTTTAGAAAATGTCATTTATTTCATAAATGGAATCAACAAAGTATGCATATTCTATGTCATAACAACTTTATATAGTTTGCGCATGCGCAAACTATGCACATTCTACGTACTAACGACTTTCTATAGTTTGCGTATTCGTTCGGAAATAAGAAAAGCTTACTTCACCCCGTTTTTTAAAATCACAACTTCTAGAAGGTTTACATGATTTCTTAAAAAACACGAGTTTTTAGAAAATGTGATTTATTTCATAAATGGAATCAACAAAGTATGCATATTCTATTTCATAACAACTTTATATAGTTTGCGCATGTGTCTGGAATTAAGAAAAGCTTACTTCCGCCAGTTTTTTAAAATTACCGCTTCTAGAAGGTTTACATGATTTCTTAAAAAACACGAGTTTTTAGAAAATGTCATTTATTTATTAAATGGAATCGACAAAGTATGCACATTCTACGTAATAACGACTTTCTATAGTTTGCGCATGCATCCGGAAATAAGAAAAGCTTACTTCCGCCAGTTTTTTAAAATCACCGCTTCTACAAGGTTTACATGATTTCTTAAAAAACATGAGTTTTTAGAAAATGAGATTTATTTCATAAATGGAACAACAAAGGATGCACATTCTACGTCATAAAGACTTTCTAAAGTTTGTGCATGCGTCCGGAAATAAGAAAACCTTACTTCTGCCAGTTTTTTAAAATCACGGCTTCTAGAAGGTTTACATGATTTCTTAAAACACATGAGTTTTTAGAAAATGTCATTTATTTCATAAATTGAATCAACAAAGTATGCACATTCTACGTCATAACGACTTTCTATAGTTTGTGCATGCGTCCGGAAATGAGAAAAGCTTACTTCCCCCTGTTTTTTAAAATCACAGCTTCTAGAAGGTTTACATGATTTCTTAAAAAACACGAGTTTTTATAAAATGTGATTTATTTCATAAATGGAATCAACAAAGTATGCACATTCTACATCATAACGACTTTCTACAATTTGCGCATGCGTATGGAAATAAGAAAAGCTTACTTCCGCCAGTTTTTTAAATCACAGCTTCTAGAAGGTTTACATGATTTCTTAAAAAACACTAGTTTTTAGAAAATGTGATTTATTTCATAAATGGAATCAACAAAGTATGCACATTCTAAGTCATAACGACTTTCTATAGTTTGCGCATGCGTCCGGAAATAAGAAAACCTTACTTCCGTAAGTTTTTTAAAATCACAGCTTCTAGAAGGTTTACATGATTTCTTAAAAAACACGAGTTTTTAGAAAATGTGATTTATTTCATCAATGGAATCAACAAACTATGCACATTCTACGTAATAATGACTTTCTATAGTTTGCGAATGCGTCGGCGAATAAGAAAAGCTTATTTCCCCCCGGTTTTTAAAATCACAGCTTCTAGAAGGTTTACATGATTTCTTAAAAAACACGAGTTTTTAGAAAATGTCATTTATTTCATAAATGGAATCAAAAAAGTATGAACATTCGATGTCATAACGACTTCGTATAGTTTGCGCATGCGCAAACTATGCACATTCTATGTAATAACGACTTTCTATAGTTTGCGCATGCGTCCGGAAATAAGAAAAGCTTACTTCCCCCCTTTTTTTAAATTCACAGCTTCTAGAAGGTTTACATGATTTCTTAAAAAACACGAGTTTTTAGAAAATGTGATTTATTTCATAAATGGAATCAACAAAGTATGCACATTCTACGTCATAACGAATTTCTATTGTTTGCACATACGTCCGGAAATAAGAAAAGCTTACTTCCCCCCGTTTTTTAAAATCACAGCTTCTAGAAGGTTAACATGCTTTCATAAAAAAATTGAGTTTTTAGAAAATGTGATTTATTTAATAAAAGGAATCAACAAAGTATGCACATTCTACGTCATAATGAGTTTCATAATGAGTTTCTATTGTTTGCACATACGTCCGGAAATAAGAAAAGCTTACTTGCCCCCGTTTTTTAAAATCACAGCTTCTAGAAGGTTAACATGCTTTCATAAAAAAAATGAGTTTTTAGAAAATGTGATTTATTTAATAAAAGGAATCAACAAAGTATGCACATTCTACGTCATAATGAGTTTCTATAGTTTTGTGCATGCGTATGGAAATTATAAAAGCTTACTTCCCCCCGTTTTTTAAAATCACAGCTTCTAGAAGGTTTACATGATTTCTTAACAAACACGAGTTTTTAGAAAATGTCATTTATTTCATAAATGGAATCAACAAAGTATGCACATTCTATGTCATAACGACTTTCTATAGTTTGCGCATGCGTGAGGAAATAAGAAAAGCTTACTCCCCCCCGTTTTTTAAAATCACAGCTTCTAGAAGGTTTACATGATTTCTTAAAAAAAATGAGTTTTTAAAAAATGTGATTTATTTCATAAAAGGAATCAACAAAGTATGCACATTCTATGTCATAACGAATTTCTACAGTTTGCGCATGCGTATGGGAATAAGAAAAGCTTACTTCCCCTCGTTTTTTAAAATCACAGCTTCTAGAAGTTTTACATTATTTCTTAAAAAACACGCGTTTTTAGAAAATGTGATTTATTTCATAAATGGAATCAACAAAGTATCCATATTCTATGTCATAACGACTTTGTATAGTTTACGCATGTGCAAACTATGCACATTCTAAGTCATAACGACTTTCTATAGTTTGCGCATGCGTCCGGAAATAAGAAAAGCTTACTTCCCCTCGTTTTTTAAAATCACAGCTTCTAGAAGGTTTACATGATTTCTTAAAAAACACGAGTTTTTAGAAAATGTGATTTATTTCATAAATGGAATCAACAAAGCATGCACATTCTATGTCATAACGACTTTGTATAGTTTACGCATGCGCAAACTATGCACATTCTACATAATAACGACTTTCTATAGTTTGCGAATGCGTCCGGAAATAAGAAAAGCTTATTTCCCCCCATTTTTTAAAACCACAGCTTCTAGAAGGTTTACATGATTTCTTAAAAAACACGAGTTTTTAGAAAATGTCATTTATTTCATAAAAGGAATCAACAAAGTATGCACATTCTATGTCATAACGACTTTCTATAGTTTGCGCATGTGTATGGAAATAAGAAAAGGTTACTTCGCCCCATTTTTTAAAATCACATCTTCTAGAAGGTTTACATGATTTCTTAAAAAACACGAGTTTTTAGAAAATGTCATTTTGTTTAATAAATGGAATCAACAAAGTATGCACATTCTAATTAATAACGACTTTCTATAGTTTGTGCATGCGTCCGGAAATAAGAAAAGCTTACTTCCCCCTGTTTGTTAAAATCACAGCTTCTAGAAGGTTTACATGATTTCTTAACAAACACGAGTTTTTAGAAAATGTCATTTATTTCATAAATGGAATCAACAAAGTATGCATATTCTATGTCAAAACAACTTTATATAGTTTGCGCATGCACAAACTATGCACATTCTATGTACTAACGACTTTCTATAGTTTGCGTATTCGTCCGGAAATAAGAAAAGCTAATTTACCCCGTTTTTTAAAATCACAACTTCTAGAAGGTTTACATGATTTCTTAAAAAACACGAGTTTTTAGAAAGTGTGATTTATTTCATAAATGGAATCAACAAAGTATGCATTTTCTATGTCATAACAACTTTATATAGTTTGTGCATGCGTCCGGAAATAAGAAAAGCTTACTTCTGCCAGTTTTTTAAAATCACCGCTTCTAGAAGGTTTACATGATTTCTTAAAAAACACGAGTTTTTATTAAATGTCATTTATTTAATAAATGGAATCAACAAATTATGCACATTCTACGTAATAACGACTTTCTATAGTTTGCACATGCGTCCGGAAATAAGAAAAGCTTACTTCCGCCAGTTTTTTAAAATCACCGCTTCTAGAAGGTTTACATGATTTCTTAAAAAACACGAGTTTTTAGAAAATCAGATTTATTTCATAAATGGAATCAACAAAGTATGCACATTCTATGTCATAACTAATTTCTAAAGTTTGCGCATGCATCCGGAAATAAGAAAAGCTAACTTCCGCCAGTTTTTTAAAATCACAGCTTCTAGAAAGTTTACATGATTTCTTAAAAAACATGAGTTTTTTGAAAATGTCATTTATTTCATAAATTGAATCAACAAAGTATGCACATTCTACGTCATAACGACTTTCTATAGTTTTCGCATGCGTCCGGAAATAAGAAAAGCTTACGTCCCCCCGTTTTTTAAAATCACAGCTTCTAAAAGGTTTACATAATTTCTTAAAAAAAATGAGTTTTTAGAAAATGTGATTTATTTCATAAAAGGAATCAACAAAGTATGCACATTCTACGTCATAACGACTTTCTACACTTTGCGCATGCATATGGAAATAAAAAAAGCTTTCTTCCCCCCATTTTTTAAAATCACAGCTTCCAGAAGGTTTACATAATTTGTTAAAAAACACGAGTTTTTAGAAAATGTCATTTATTTCATAAATGGAATCAACAAAGTATGAGCATTCTATGTCATAACGACTTTGTATAGTTTGCGCATGAGCAAACTATGCACATTCTATGTAATAACGACTTTCTATAGTTTGGGCATGCGTCCGGAAATAAGAAAAGCTTACTTCCCCCGTTTTTTTAAATTCACAGCTTCTAGAAGGTTTACATGATTTCTTAAAAAACACGAGTTTTTAGAAAATGTGATTTATTTCATAAATGGAATCAACAAACTATGCACATTCTACGTAATAACGACTTTCTATAGTTTTCGCATGCGTCCGGAAATAAGAAAAGCTTAATTCAACCAGTTTTTTAAAATAACAGCTTCTAGAAGGTTTAGAAATGGAATCAACAAAGTATGCACATTCTATGTCATAACGACTTTCTATATTTGCGCATGCGTCCGCAAATAAGAAAAGCTTACTTCCCCCCGTTTTTTAAAATCACAGCTTCTAGAAGGTTTACATGATTTCTTAAAAAAAACGCGTTTTTAGAAAATGTGATTTATTTCATAAAAGGAATCAACAAAGTATGCATATTCTACGTCATAACGACTTTCTACAGTTTGCGCATGCGTATGGAAATAACAAAAGCTTACTGACCCCCGTTTTTTAAAATCACAGCTTCTGGAAGGTTTACATGATTTCTTAACAAACACGAGTTTTTAGAAAATGTCATTTATTTCATAAATGGAATCAACAAAGTATGCACATTCTATGTCATAACGACTTTCTATAGTTTTCGCATGCGCAAACTATGCACATTCTACGTAATAACGACTTTCTATAGTTTTCGCATGCGTCCGGAAATAAGAAAAACTTACCTCCGCCAGTTTTTAAAAATCACAGCTTCTAGAAGCTTTACATGATATCTTAAAAAACATGAGTTTTTAGAAAATGTGATTTATTTCAGAAATGGAATCAACAAAGTATGCACATTCTACGTAATAATGACTTTCTATAGTTTGCGCATGCGTCCGAAAATAAGAAAAGCTTACTTCCGCCAGTTTTTTAAAATCACAGCTTCTAGAAGGTTTACATGATTTCTTAAAAAACATGAGTTTTTAGAAAATGTCATTTATTTCATAAATTGAATCAACAAAGTATGCACAGTCTACGTCATAACGACTTTCTATAGTTTGCGCACGCGTCCGAAAATAAGAAAAGCTTACTTCCCCCCGTTTTTTAAAATCACAGCTTCTAAAAGGTTTACATGATTTCTTAAAAAAAATGAGTTTTTAGAAAATGTGATTTATTTCATAAAAGGAATCAACAAAGTATGCACATTCTACGTCATAACGACTTTCTACAGTTTGCGCATGCATATGGAAATAAGAAAAGCTTACTTCCGCCAGTTTTTTAAAATCACAGCTTCTAGAAGGTTTACATGATTTCTTAAAAAACACTAGTTTTTAAAAAATGTGATTTATTTCATAAATGGAATCAACAAAGTATGCACATTCTAAGTCATAACGACTTTCTATAGTTTGCACATGCGTCCGGAAATAGCAAAAGCTTACTTCCACAAGTTTTTTAAAATCACAGCTTCTAGAAGGTTTACATGATTTCTTAAAAAACACGAGTTTTTAGAAAATGTGATTTATTTCATCAATGGAATCAACAAACTATGCACATTCTACGTAATAACGACTTTCTATAGTTTGCAAACGCGTCCGCAAATAAGAAAAGCTTATTTCCCCCCGGTTTTTAAAATCACAGCTTCTAGAAGGTTTACATGATTTCTTAAAAAACACGAGTTTTTAAAAAATGTCATTTATTTCATAAATGGAATAAAAAAAGTATGAACATTCTATGTCATAACGACATTGTATAGTTTCCGCATGCGCAAACTATGCACATTCTATGTAATAACGACTTTCTATAGTTTGCGCATGTGTCCGGAAATAAGAAAAGCTTACTTCCCCCCTTTTTTTAAATTCACAGCTTCTAGAAGGTTTACATGATTTCTTAAAAAACAGGAGTTTTTAGAAAATGTGATTTATTTCATAAATGGAATCAAAAAAGTATGCACATTCTTTGTCATAACGATTTTCTATAGTTTGCGCATACGTCCGGAAATAAGAAAAGCTTACTTCCCCCCGTTTTTTAAAATCACAGCTTCTAGAAGGTTTACATGCTTTCATAAAAAAACGAGTTTTTAGAAAATGTGATTTATTTAATTAAAGGAATCAACAAAGTATGCACATTCTACGTCATAACGACTTTCTATAGTTTTGTGCATGCGTATGGAAATAAGAAAAGCTTACTTCCCCCCATTTTTTAAAATCATGGCTTCTAGAAGGTTTACATGATTTCTTAAAAAACACGAGTTTTTAGAAAATGTCATTTATTTCATAAATGGAATCAACAAAGTATGAACATTCGATGTCATAACGAATTTGTATAGTTTGTGCATGCACAAGCTATGCACATTCTATGTAATAACGACTTTCTATAGTTTGCGCATGCGTCCGGAAATAAGAAAAGCTTACTTCCCCCCTTTTTTTAAATTCACGGCTTCTAGAAGGTTTTCATGATTTCTTAAAAAACATGAGTTTTTAGAAAATGTGATTTATTTCATAAATGGAATCAACAAAATATGCACATTCTACGTAATAACGACTTTCTATAGTTTGCGCATGCGTCCAGAAATAAGAAAAGCTTACCTCCGCCAGTTTTTTAAAATCACCGCTTCTAGAAGGTTTACATGATTTCTTAAAAAACACGAGTTTTTAGAAAATGAGATTTATTTCATAAATGGAATCAACAAAGTATGTACATTCTATGTCATAACGACTTTCTATAGTTTGCACATGTATCCGGAAATAAGAAAAGCTTACTTCCGCCAGTTTTTTAAAATCACAGCTTCTATAAGGTTTACATGATTTCTTAAAAAACATGAGTTTTTAGAAAATGTCATTTATTTCATAAAAGGAATCAACAAAGTATGCGCATTCTACGTCATAACGACTTTCTACAGTTTGCGCATGCGTATTGAAATAAGAAAAGCTTACTTCCCCCCGTTTTTTAAAATCACAGCTCCTAAAAGGTTTACATGATTTCTTAAAAAAAATGAGTTTTTAGAAAATGTGATTTATTTCATAAATGGAATCAACAAAGTATGCACATTCTAAGTCATAACGACTTTCTATAGTTTGCGCATGCGACCGGAAATAAGAAAAGCTTACTTCCGCAAGTTTTTTAAAATCACAGCTTCTAGAAGGTTTACATGATTTCTTAAAAAACACGAGTTTTTAGAAAATGTGATTTATTTCATCAGTGGAATCAACAAAGTATGCACATTCTACGTCATAACGACTTTCTATAGTTTGCGAATGCGTCCACGAATAAGAAAAGCTTACTTGCCCCCGGTTTTTAAAATCACAGCTTCTATAAGGTTTACATGATTTCTTAAAAAACACGAGTTTTTAGAAAATGTCATTTATTTCATAAATGGAATCAAAAAAGTATGCACATTCTATGTCATAACGACTTCGTATAGTTTGCGCATGCGCAAACTATGCACATTCTATGTAATAACGAGTTTCTATAGTTTGCGCATGCGTCCGGAAATAAGAAAAGCTTACTTCCCCCCTTTTTTTAAATTCACAGCTTCTAGAAGGTTTACATGATTTCTTAAAAAACACGAGTTTTTAAAAAATGTGATTTATTTCATAAAAGGAATCAACAAAGTATGCACATTCTACGTCATAAGGACTTTCTACAGTCTGCGCATGCGTATGGAAATAAGAAAAGCTTACTTCTGCCAGTTTTTTAAAATCACAGCTTCTAGAAGGTTTACATGATTTCTTAAAAAACACTAGTTTTTAGAAAATGTGATTTATTTCATAAATGGAATCAACAAAGTATGCACATTCTAAGTCATAACGACTTTCTATAGTTTGCACATGCGTCCGGAAATAAGAAAACCTGTAGGGACCCCCCCCCCTTTTTTGGACTTACTTACTTAAAACACAATATAACCATTATGATGCATAATTATTAATAAAACTTATCAAATTCAAGAACTAACAAAAACACAATACCTGAATCTGTTGTTGGAGGAGTAGTCGTCGTCGTCAGTCCGATCCCGCTTTCCCTTGAAATCCGCTTCGCTCGTTGTGCCCCTCCAGCAGAAGCTCGTTTAACCATTGGCGAAGCAACCGTTAGCTTCGCCACCCAACCATAGGCTCATGCTTTCAGTCGCATGGCCTCCCCCGAGCTTCGGGTCGTAGAGTTCACACATATATTTCAGAAATTCAGCTTGGGCTTCCCTTCCCACCAGGATTTCTCAGCCAACCCTTAGATAGCAGCAAGTCTTTGAGGCATTCAAAAATTACGACAATCGTCCAAATTATGGGCCCTTTTCCCCTTCCCAATGTCTTCCTTATAAAGGAAAACCTCCTGCGACACATGTCGCTTCATGCACAATTATATAATTATTTTTAAATTTTAAAAGAAAACATTCACCCATCCAAGTGTCAGCTTTTCTAGGAGATGCACCTAAATCCCTAGGTTTCCTCAAGTCTGTCCCCCAGATACTTTAGTTAACTCCTAGCTTTTAGTTGACTAGATGTCTAATCTTAAGATTCTATTTTGCTCCTAAATAATGATTTCTATTATTTTAAATGCTCAACAAAAATAATTATTCATGTGCAAATGCCTAAAATATTTTTATGCATTTGCTAAGTAATAATCCAGAGTTAATCTTATAAGTTTTTATGCAGTTAAATTTAACAATCAAACTCACTAGGATCACGGTGCCGCGTCGTTGGGCTCCTGGTTACTTAATTTTAATTCCCTGACATGGCACCACTCCGTCGGGTCCAGTCATCCATGGTTTCCATTCCTTGGCATGGTACCGCATCGTTGGGTCCTTGCGTCCATTCTTTCTGTTCTCGACAGGGTACCGCATCGTCAGGCCCTTCTGCCACCATCTTTCCGTTTTGACTTGCGGGAACTCTTGTAGGGATTTTAGGAATCGTTACCATCCATCCTCCGTCTACATGCTATCTAGGGACTAATGGCGCTGAGGAGTGAGTTCGTTCTCACTGCGCGCCCCTCAACTCGTACATGACCAGCTCCGTCGTGGCCTACCTCGTACGCCCTCACGCATTCCTCTTGAGCAAGCGGATCAGTGCTTATCTGCTCATGCGTGGTATTCTTGTCGGAAGTCGACATCGTCGTCGCTCCCCCTGTGTGTGATTTACCCGTACTCTACGACCATTCATATTCCTTTGTGTGTCCTTCGGTGAACCGTTTCACCTATCGCTACACACATTTCTCACAAACATATATCATTATTTTATTGAGTTACAATCAATCGTAATCATAAATATACTCCAAATAAAATCAAAGGATTATTTTATTAATGTTTCAAACAGTCGGGTCACTAAGCAAGTGCCCTCAATGTCTACAGTAGTCTAGGGGCACTACATACACCCCTACTTATTTAGAACTTCGTCCCGAAGTTTAGAATAAATGCGGAAAGCTATGATGCATCTCAATTGCGTCCTCCCAAGTCACAAAGCTACGACTGTAGTTGTCCTGCAATACTTTGACTTGACCAATCAAGGCTAAGCATTTAAGCAAGAACTGATCAATCAATTATCCCAGTCCACACATATAATTCAATTCATTAATTCATTTATCAACTATAGTCATGCACATCATCAGGTGATTCTCCCTTATTAAGACACATCCTAACTCGAAGGGCCACTTTATTGAAGTCTATTCCGCTGGGTCACTCGACAGGTGCTCTTAAAGTCCATAGTCATTTTAGGGGCATTACAAAACCTTACTTCCGCAAGTTTTTTAAAATCACAGCTTCTAGAAGGTTTACATGATTTCTTAAAAAACATGAGTTTTTAGAAAATGTGATTTATTTCATCAATGGAATCAACAAACTATGCACATTCTACGTAAAAACGACTTTCTATAGTTTACGAATGCGTCCGCAAATAAGAAAAGCTTATTTCCCTCCGGTTTTTAAAATCACAGCTTCTAGAAGGTTTACATGATTTCTTAAAAAACACGAGTTTTTAGAAAATGTCATTTATTTCATAAATGGAATAAAAAAAGTATGAACATTCTATGTCATAACGACATCGTATAGTTTGCGTATGCGCAAACTATGCACATTCTATGTAATAACGACTTTCTATAGTTTGCGCATGCGTCCGGAAATAAGAAAAGCTTACTTCCCCCTGTTTTTTAAAATCACAGCTTCTAGAAGGTTTACATGATTTCTTAACAAACACGAGTTTTTAGAAAATGTCATTTATTTCATAAATGGAATCAACAAAGTATGCACATTCTATGTCATAACGACTTTCTATACTTTGCGCATGTGCAAACTATGCACATTTTACGTACTAATGACTTTCTATAGTTTGCGTATGCGTCCGGAAATAAGAAAAGCTTCCTTCACCCCATTTTTTAAAATCACAACTTCTAGAAGGTTTACATGATTTCATAAAAAACACGAGTTTTTAGAAAATGTGATTAATTTCATCAATGGAATCAACAAAGTATGCACATTCTACGTCATAAGGAATTTCTATAGTTTGCGCATGTGTATGGAAATTAGAAAAGCTTACTTCCCCCCATTTTTTAAAATCACAGCTTAAAGAAGGTTTACATGATTTCTTAAAAAACACGAGTTTTGAGAAAATGTCATTTATTTAATAATAGGAATCAACAAAGTATGAGAATTCTATTTCATAACGACTTTGTATAGTTTGCGCATGCGCAAACTATGCACATTCTACGTAATAACGACTTTCTATAGTTTGCGCATGTGTCCGAAAATAAGTAAAGCTTACTTCCCCCCTTTTTTTAAATTCACGGCTTCTAGAAGGTTTACATTATTTCTTAAAAAACACGAGTTTTTAGAAAATTTGATTTATTTCATAAATGGAATCAAGAAAGTATGCAAATTCTACATCATAACGACTTTCTATAGTTTGCGCATGCGTCCGGAAATAAGAAAAGCTTACTTCACCTCGTTTTTTCAAATCACAGCTTCTAGAAGGTTTACATGATTCCTTAAAAAACACGAGTTTTTAGAAAATGTCATTTATTTCATAAATGGAATCAACAAAGTATGAACATTCGATGTCATAACGACTTTGTATAGTTTGCGCACACGCAAACTATGCACATTCTATGTAATAACGACTTTCTATAGTTTGCTCATGCGTCCGGAAATAAGAAAAGCTTACATCCGCCAGTTTTTTAAAATAACAGCTTCTAGAAGGTTTACATGATTTCTTAAAAAACATAAGTTTTTAGAAAATGTCATTTATTTGATAAATTGAATCAACAAAGTATGCACATTCTACGTCATAACGACTTTGTATAGTTTTCGCATGCGTCCGAAAATAAGAAAAGCTTACTTCCCCCCGTTTTTTAAAATCACAGCTTCTAAAAGGTTTACATGATTTCTTAAAAAAAAAGAGTTTTTAGAAAATGTGATTTATTTCATAAAAGGAATCAACAAAGTATGCACATTCTACGTCATAACGACTTTCTACAGTTTGCGCATGCATATGGAAATAAGAAAAGCTTACTTCCCCCCGTTTTTTAAAATCACAGCTTCTAGAAGGTTTACATAATTTGTTAAAAAACACGAGTTTTTAGAAAATGTCATTTATTTCATAAATGGAATCAACAAAGTATGAGAATTCTATTCCATAACAACTTTGTATAGTTTGCGCATGCGCAAACTATGCACATTCTACGTAATAACGACTTTCTATAGTTTGCGCATGTGTCCGAAAATAAGAAAAGCTTACTTCCCCCCTTTTTTTAAATTCACGGCTTCTAGAAGGTTTACATTATTTCTTAAAAAACACGAGTTTTTAGAAAATTTGATTTATTTCATAAATGGAATCAAGAAAGTATGCAAATTATACGTCATAACGGCTTTCTATAGTTTGCGCATGCGTCCGGAAATAAGAAAAACTTGCTTCCCCTCGTTTTTTAAAATCACAGCTTCTAGAAGGTTTACATGATTCCTTAAAAAACACGAGTTTTTAGAAAATGTCATTTATTTCATAAATGGAATCAACAAAGTATGAACATTCGATGTCATAACGACTTTGTATAGTTTGCGCGCGCGCAAACTATGCACATTCTATGTAATAACGACTTTCTATAGTTTGCGCATGCATCCGGAAATAAGAAAAGCTTACATCCGCCAGTTTTTTAAAATAACAGCTTCTAGAAGGTTTACATGATTTCTTAAAAAATGTGATTTTTTATAAAATGTGATTTGTTTAATAAATGGAATCAACAAAGTATGCACATTCTAATTAATAACGACTTTCTATAGTTTGTGCATGCGTCCGCAAATAAGAAAAGCTTACTTCCCCCTGTCTTTTAAAATCACAGCTTCTAGAAGGTTTACATGATTTCTTAACAAACACGAGTGTTTAGAAAATGTCATTTATTTCATAAATGGAATCAACAAAGTATGCACATTCTATGTCATAACGACTTTCTATACTTTGCGCATGCGCAAACTATGCACATTCTACGTCATAACGAAATTCTATAGTTTGTGCATGCGTCCGGAAATAAGAAAAGCTTACTTCCCCCCATTTTTTAAAATCATAGCTTCTAGAAGGTTTACATGATTTCTTAAAAAACACGAGTTTTTAGAAAATGTGATTTATTTCATCAATGGAATCAACAAAGTATGCACATTCTACATCATAACGACTTTCTATAGTTTGCGCATGCTTCCGGAAATAAGAAAAGCTTACTTCCCCCAGTTTTTTAAAATCACAGCTTCTAAAAGGTTTACATGATTTCTTAAAAAAAATGAGTTTTTAGAAAATGTGATTTATTTCATAAAAGGAATCAACAAAGTATGCACATTCTACGTCATAACGACTTTCTACAGTTTGCGCATGCATATGGAAATAAGAAAAGCTTACTTCCCCCCGTTTTTTAAAATCACAGCTTCTAGAAGGTTTACATGATTTCTTAACAAACACGAGTTTTTAGAAAATGTCATTTATTTCATAAATGGAATCAACAAAGTATGCACATTCTATGTCATAACGACTTTCTATAGTTTTCGCATGCGCAAACTATGCACATTCTACATAATAACGACTTTCTATAGTTTGCGCATGCGTCCGGAAATAAGAAAAGCTTACTCCCCCGCTTTTTTTAAATTCACGGCTTCTAGAAGGTTTACATGATTTCTTAAAAAACACAAGTTTTTAGAAAATGTGATTTATTTCATAAATGAAATCGACAAAGTATGCACATTCTACGTCATAATGACTTTCTATAGTTTCCGCACGCGTCCGGAAATAAGAAAAGCTTAATTCAACCAGTTTTTTAAAATCACAGCTTCTAGAAGGTTTACATGATTTCTTAAAAAACATGGGTTTTTATAAAATGTGATTTATTTCATAAATGGAATCAACAAAGTATGTACATTCTATGTCATAACGACTTTCTATAGTTTGCGGATGCGTCCGCAAATAAGAAAAGCTTACTTCCCCCCATTTTAAAAAATCACAGCTTCTAGAAGGTTTACATGATTTCTTACAAAAAACGCGTTTTTAGAAAATGTGATTTATTTCATAAAAGGAATCAACAAAGTATGCACATTATACATCATAACGACTTTCTAAAGTTTGCGCATGCGTATGGAAATAAGAAAAGCTTACTGACCCCCGTTTTTTAAAATCACAGCTTCTAGAAGGTTTACATGATTTCTTAACAAACACGAGTTTTTAGAAAATGTCATTTATTTCATAAATGGAATCAACAAATTATGCACATTCTATGTCATAACGACTTTCTATAGTTTTCGCATGCGCAAACTATGCACATTCTACGTAATAACGACTTTCTATAGTTTGCGCATGCGTCCGGAAATAAGAAAAGCTTACATCCGCCAGTTTTTTAAAATCACAGCTTCTAGAAGGTTTACATAATTTCTTAAAAAACACGAGTTTTTAGAAAATGTGATTTATTTCATAAATGGAATCGACAAAGTATGCACATTCTACGTCATAACGACTTTCTATAGTTTGCGCATGCATCCGGAAATAAGAAAAGCTTACTTCCCCCCGTTTTTTAAAATCACAGCTTCTAGAAGGTTTACATGATTTCTTAAAAAACATGAATTTTTAGAAAATGTGATTTATTTAATCAATGGAATCAAAAAAACTATGCAGATTCTACATAATAATGACTTTCTATAGTTTGTGAATGCGTCCGGAAATAACAAAAGCTTACTTCCCCTCATTTTTTAAGATCACAGCTTCTAGAAGGTTTACATGATTTCTTAAAAAACACGAGTTTTTAGAAGATGTCATTTATTTCATAAATGGAATGAACAAAGTATGAACATTCTATGTCATAACGACTTTGTGTAGTTTGCGAATGCATCTGCAAATAACAAAAGCTTACTTCCCCCCAGTTTTTAAAATCACAGCTTCTAGAAGGTTTACATGATTTCTTCAAAAACATGAGTTTTTAGAAAATGTCATTTCTTTCATAAATGGAATCAAAAAAGTATGAACATTATATGTCATAACGACTTTGTATACTCTGTGCATGCGCAAACTATGCACATTCTATGTAATAACGACTTTCTATAGTTTGCGCATGCGTCCGGAAATAAGAAAAGCGTACTTCCCCACTTTTTTTAAATTCACAGCTTCTACAAGGTTTACATGATTTCTTAAAAAACCCGAGTTTTTAGAAAATGTGATTTTTTTCATAAATGGAATCAACAAAGTATGCATATTCTATGTCATAACGACTTTGTATAGTTTACGCATGCGCAAACTATGCACATTCTACGTCATAAGGACTTTCTATAGTTTGCGCATGCGTATGGAAATAAGAAAAGCTTACTTCCCCCCATTTTTTAAAATCACAGCTTCTAGAAGGTTTATATGATTTCTTAAAAAACACTAGTTTTTAGAAAATGTCATTTATTTCATAAATGGAATCAACAAAGTATGAACATTCGATGTCATCACATTCTACGTAATAACGACTTTCTATAGTTTGCACATGCGTCCGGAAATAAGAAAATACTACCTCCCCCCTTTTTTTAAATTTACAGATTCTAGAAGGTTTACATGATTTCTTAAAAAACACGAGCTTTTAGAAAATGTGATTTATTTCATAAATGGAATCAACAATGTATGCACATTCTACGTCATAACGACTTTCTATAGTTTGCGCATGCGTCCGGAAATAAGAAAAGCTTACTTCTCCCCGTTTTTTGAAATCACAGCTTCTAGAAGGTTTACATGATTTCTTAAAAAACACAAGATTTTAGAAAATGTGATTCTTTTCATCAATGGAATCAACAAAATATGCACTTTTTACGTAATAACGACTTTCTATAGTTTGCGCATGCATCCGGAAATAAGAAAAGCTTACTTACCCCGTTTTTTAAAATCACAGCTTCTAGAAGATTTACATGATTTCTTAAAAAACACGCGTTTTTAGAAAATGACATTTATTTCATAAAGGGAATCAACAAAGTATGAACATTCTATGTCATAACGACTTTGTATAGTTTGCTCATGCGCAAACTATGCACATTATACGTAATAACAACTTTCTATAGTTTGCGCATGCGTCCGGAAATAAGGAAAACTTACTTCCCCCCTTTTTTTTAAATTCACAGATTCTAGAAGGTTTACATGATTTATTAAAAAACATGAGTTTTTAGAAAATGTGATTTATTTCATAAATGGAATCAACAAAGTATGCACATTCTACATCATAACGACTTTCTATAGTTTGCGCATGCGTCCCTAAATAAGAAAAGCTTACTTCTAGTCGTTTTTAAAAATCACAGCTTCTAGAAGGTTTACATGATTTCTTAAAAAACACGAGTTTTTAAAAATCTGATTTATTTCATTAATGGAATCAACAAACTACGCACATTCTACGTAATAACGACTTTCTATAGTTTACGCATGCGTCCGGAAATAAGAAAACCTTACTTACCCCATTTTTTAAAATCACAGCTTCTAGAAGGTTTACATGATTTCTTAAAAAACACGAGTTTTTAGAAAATGTCATTTATTTCATAAATGGAATCAACAAAGTATGAACATTCTATGTCATAACAACTTTGTATAGTTCGCGCATGCGCAAACTATGCACATTCTACGTAATAACGACTTTCTATAGTTTGCGCATGCGTCCGGAAATAAGAAAAGCTTACTTCCCCCCTTTTTTTAAATTCACAGCTTCTAGAATGTTTACATGATTTCTTAAAAACACGAGTTTTTAGAAAATGTGATTTATTTCATAAATGGAATCAACAAAGTATGCAAATTCTACGTCATAACGACTTTCTATAGTTTGCGCACGCATCCGCAAATAAGAAAGGTTTACTTCCCCCCGTTTTTTAAAATCACAACTTCTAGAAGGTTTACATGATTTCTTAAAAAACACGAGTTTTTAGAAAATGTGATTTATTTCGTGAATGGAATCAACAAACTATGCACATTCTACGTATTAACAACTTTCTATAGTTTGCGCATGCGTCCGGAAATAAGAAAAGCTTACTTCCCCCCGTTTTTTAAAATCACAGCTTCTAGAAGGTTTACATGATTTCTTAAAATACACGAGTTTTTAGAAAATGTCATTTATTTCATAAATGGAATCAACAAAGTATGAAAATTCTATGTCATAACGACTTTGTATAGTTTGCGCATGCGCAAACTATGCACATTCTACATAATACCGACTTTCTATAGTTTGCGCATGCATCTGGAAATAACAAAAGCTTACTTCCCCCTCTTTTTTAAATTCACAGCTTCTAGAAGGTTTACATGATTTCTTAAAAAACATGATTTTTTAGAAAATGTGATTTATTTCATAAATGGAATCAACAAAGTATGCACATTCTACGTGATAAGGACTTTCTATAGTTTGCGCATACGTCCAGAAATAAGAAAAGCTTACTTCCGCCCGTTTTTTAAAATCACAGCTTCTAGAAGGTTTACATGATTTCTTAAAAAACACGAGTCTGTAGAGAATGTTATTTAATTCATAAATGGAATCAACAAAGTATGCACATTCTACGTAATAACAACTTTCTATAGTTTGCGCATGCGTCCGGAAATAAGAAAAGTTTACTTCCCCCCTTTTTTTAAATTCACAGCTTCTAGAAGGTTTACATGTTTTCTCAAAAAACACGAGTTTTTAGAAAATGTGATTTATTTCATAAATGGAATCAACAATGTATGGATATTCTACGTCATAATGACTTTCTATATTTTGCGCATGCGTCCGGAAATAAGAAAAGCTTACTTCCCCCCGTTTTTTAAAATCACAGCTTCTAGAACGTTTACATGATTTCTTAAAAAACAAGAGTTTTTACAAAATGCTATTTATTTCATCAATGGAATCCTTAAACTATGTACATTCTACGTAATAACGACTTTCTATAGCTTGTGCATGCGTCCGGAAATAAGAAAAGCTTACTTCCTCCCGTTTTTTAAAATCACAGCTTCTAGAAGGTTTACATGATTTCTTAAAAAACATGAGTTTTTATAAGATGTGATTTATTTAAAGAATGGAATCAACAAACTATGCACATTCTACGTAATAACGACTTTCTATAGTTTGCGCATGCGTCTGGAAATAAGAAAAGCTTACTTCCCCCCCTTTTTTAAATTCACAGCTTCTAGAAGGTTTCCATGATTTCTTAAAAAACATGGGTTTTTAGAAAATGTGATTTCTTTCATAAATGGAATCAACAAAGTATGCACATTCTACGTGATCACAACTTTCTATAGTTTGCGCATGCGTCCGGAAATAAGAAAAGCTTACTTTCGCCAGTTTTTTAAAATCACAGCTTCTAGAAGGATTACATGATTTCTTAAAAAACACGAGTTTGTAGAAAATGTGATTTAATTCATAAATGGAATAAACAAAGTATGCACATTCTACGTAGTAACAACTTTCTATAGTTTGCGCATGCATCCGGAAATAAGAAAATTTTACTTCCCCCCTATTTTTAAATTCACAGCTTCTAGAAGGTTTACATGATTTCTTAAAAAACACAAGTTTTTAGAAAATGTGATTTATTTCATAAATGGAATCAACAAAGTATGCACATTCTACGTCATAATGACTAACTATATTTTGCGCATGCGTCCGGAAATAAGAAAATCTTACTTCCCCCCGTTTTTTAAAATCAAAGCTTCTAGAAGGTTTACATGATTTCTTAAAAAACACGAGTTTTTAGAAAATGTGATTTATTTCATCAATGGAATCAACAAACTATGTACATTCTACGTAATAACGACTTTCTATAGTTTGCGCATGCGTCCGGAAATAAGAAAAGTTTACTTCCCCCCATTTTTTAAAATCGCAGCTTCTAGATGGTTTACATGATTTCTTAAAAAACTCGACTTTTTATAAAATGTGATTTATTTAATCAATGGAACCAACAAACTATGCACATTCTACGTAATAACGACTTTCTTAAGTTTGCGCATGCGTCAGGAAATAAGAAAGGCTTACTTCCCCCCTTTTTTTAAATTCACAGCTTCTAGAAGGTTTATATGATTTCTTCAAAAACACGAGTTTTTAGAAAATGTGATTTATTTCATAAATGGAATCAACAAAGTATGCACATTCTACATCATAACGACTTTCTATAGTTTGCGCATGAGTCCGGAAATAAGAAAAGCTTACTTCCCCCCGTTTTTTAAAATCACAGCTTCTAGAAGGTTTACATGATTTCTTAAAAAACACGAGTTTTTAGGAAATGTGATTTATTTTATCAATGGAATCAACAAACTATGCACATTCTACGTAATAACGACTTTCTATAGTTAGCGCATGCGTCCGGAAATAAGAAAAGCTTACTTCTCCCCGTTTTTTAAAATCACATTTTCTAGAAGGTTTACATGCTTTCTTAAAAAACACGAGTTTTTAGAAAATGTGATTTATTTCATCAATGGAATCAACAAACTATGCACACTCTACGTAATAACGAATTTCTATAGTTTGCGCATGCGCACGGAAATAAGAAAAGCTTAATTCCGCCAGTTTTTTAAAATCACAGCTTCTAGAAGGTTTACATGATTTCTTGAAAAACACGAGATTTCAGAGAATGTGATTTATTTAATCAATTGAATCAAGAAACTATGCACATTCTACGTAATAACGATTTTCTATAGTCTGCGCATGCATCCGGAAATAAGAAAAGCTTACTTCCCCCCGTTTTTTAAAATCACAGCTTCTAGAAGTTTTACATGATTTCTTAAAAAACACGCGTTTTTAGAAAATGTCATTTATTTCATAAAGGGAATCAACAAAGTATGAAAATTCTATGTCATAACGACTTTGTATAGTTTGCGCATGCGCACACTATGGACATTCTACATAATAACGACTTTCTATAGTCTGTGCATGCGTCCGCATATAAGAAAAGCTTACTTCCCCCCGTTTTTTAAAATCACAGCTTCTAGAAGGTTTACATGATTTCTTAAAAAACACGAGTTTTTAGAAAATGTGATTTATTTCATCAATGGAATCAACAAACTATGCACATTCTACGTAATAAAGACTTTCTATAGTTTGCGCATGCGTCCGGATATAAGAAAAGCTTATTCCCCCCGTTCTTTAAAATCACAGCTTCTAGAAGGTTTACATGATTTTTTAAAAAACACGAGTTTTTAGAAAATGTCATTTATTTCATAAATGGAATCAACAAAGTATGAACATTCTATGTCATAACGACTTTGTATAGTTTGCGCATGCGCAAACTATGCACATTCAACATAATACCGACTTTCTATAGTTTGCGCATGCGTCTGGAAATAACAAAAGCTTACTTCCCCCTCTTTTTTAAATTCACAGCTTCTAGAAGGTTTACATGATTTCTTAAAAAACACGAGTTTTTAGAAAATGTGATTTATTTCATAAATGGAATCAACAAAGTATGCACATTCTACGTGATAACGACTTTCTATAGTTTGCGCATACGTCCGGAAATAAGAAAAGCTTACTTCCGCCCGTTTTTTAAAATCACAGCTTCTGGAAGGTTTACATGATTTCTTAAAAAACACGAGTCTGTAGAAAATGTTTTTTAATTCATAAATGGAATCAACAAAGTATGCACATTCTACGTAATAACAACTTTCTATAGTTTGCGCATGCGTCCGGAAATAAGAAAAGTTTACTTCCCCCCTTTTTTAAAATTCACAGCTTCTAGAAGGTTTACATGATTTCTTAAAAAACACAAGTTTTTAGAAAATGTGATTTATTTCATAAATGGAATCAACAAAGTATGCACATTCTACGTCATAATGACTACCTATATTTTGCGCATGCGTCCGGAAATAAGAAAAGCTTACTTCCCCCCGTTTTTTAAAATCAAAGCTTCTAGAAGGTTTACATGATTTCTTAAAAAACACGAGTTTTTAGAAAATGTGATTTATTTCATCAATGGAATCAACAAACTATGTACATTCTACATAATAACGACTTTCTATAGTTTGCGCATGCATCCGGAAATAAGAAAAGTTTACTTCCCCCCATTTTTTAAAATCACAGCTTCTAGATGGTTTACATGATTTCTTAAAAAACTCGACTTTTTATAAAATGTGATTTATTTAATCAATGGAACCAACAAACTATGCACATTCTACATAATAACAACTTTCTATAGTTTGCGCATGCGTCCGGAAATAAGAAAGCCTTACTTCCCCCCTTTTTTTAAATTCACAGCTTCTAGAAGGTTTACATGATTTCTTAAAAAACACGAGTTTTTAGAAAATGTGATTTATTTCATAAATGGAATCAACAAAGTATGCACATTCTACATCATAACGACTTTCTATAGTTTGCGCATGAGTCCGGAAATAAGAAAAGCTTACTTCCCCCCGTTTTTTAAAATCACAGCTTCTAGAAGGTTTACATGATTTCTTAAAAAACACGATTTTTTCAGAAATGTGATTTATTTAATCAATGGAATCAACAAACTATGCACATTCTACGTAATAACGACTTTCTATAGTTAGCGCATGCGTCCGGAAATAAGAAAAGCTTACTTCTCCCCGTTTTTTAAAATCACATCTTCTAGAAGGTTTACTTGCTTTCTTAAAAAACACGAGTTTTTAGAAAATGTGATTTATTTCATCAATGGAATCAACAAACTATGCACACTCTACGTAGTAACGAATTTCTATAGTTTGCACATGCGCACAGAAATAAGAAAAGCTTAATTCCGCCAGTTTTTTAAAATCACAGCTTCTAGAAGGTTTACATGATTTCTTAAAAAACACAAGTTTTCAGAGAATGTGATTTATTTAATCAATTGAATCAAGAAACTATGCACATTCTACGTAATAACGATTTTCTATAGTTTGCGCATGCGTCCGGAAATAAGAAAAGCTTACTTCCCCCCGTTTTTTAAAATCACAGCTTCTAGAATGTTTACATGATTTCTTAAAAAACACGCGTTTTTAGAAAATGTCATTTATTTCATAAAGGGAATCAACAAAGTATGAACATTCTATGTCATCATGACTTTGTATAGTTTGCGCATGCGCACACTATGGACATTCTACGTAATAACGACTTTCTATAGTCTGTGCATGCGTCCGGAAATAAGAAAAGCTTACTTCCCCCCGTTTTTTAAAATCACAGCTTCTAGAAGGTTTACATGATTTCTTAAAAAACACGAGTTTTTAGAAAATGTGATTTATTTCATCAATGGAATCAACAAACTATGCACATTCTACGTAATAAAGACTTTCTATAGTTTGCGCATGCGTCCGGATATAAGAAAAGCTTATTCCCGCCGTTCTTTAAAATCACAGCTTCTAGAAGGTTTACATGATTTCTTAAAAAACACGAGTTTTCAGAGAATGTGATTTATTTAATCAATTGAATCAAGAAACTATGCACATTCTACGTAATAACGATTTTCTATAGTTTGCGCATGCGTCCGGGAATAAGAAAAGCTTACTTCCCCCCGTTTTTTAAAATCACAGCTTCTAGAAGGTTTACATGATTTCTTAAAAAACACGCGTTTTTAGAAAATGTCATTTATTTCATAAAGGGAATCAACAAAGTATGAACATTCTATGTCATCACGACTTTGTATAGTTTGCGCATGCGCACACTATGGACATTCTACGTAATAACGACTTTCTATAGTCTGTGCATGCGTCCGGAAATAAGAAAAGCTTACTTCCGCCCGTTTTTTAAAATCACAGCTTCTAGAAGGTTTACATGATTTCTTAAAAAACACGAGTTTTTAGAAAATGTGATTTATTTCATCAATGGAATCAACAAAATATGCACATTCTACGTAATAAAGACTTTCTATAGTTTGCGCATGTGTCCGGATATAAGAAAAGCTTATTCCCGCCGTTCTTTAAAATCACAGCTTCTAGAAGGTTTACATGATTTTTTAAAAAACACGAGTTTTTAGAAAATGTCATTTATTTCATAAATGGAATCAACAAAGTATGAACATTCTATGTCATAACGACTTTGTATAGTTTGCGCATGCGCAAACTATGCACATTCTACGTAAAAACGACTTTCTATAGTTTGCGCATGCATCCGGAAATAAGAAAAGCTTACTTCCCCCCTTTTTTTAAATTCACAGCTTCTAGAAGGTTTACATGATTTCTTAAAAACACGAGTTTTTAGAAAATGTGATTTATTTCATAAATGGAATAAACAAAGTATGCACATTCTACGTCATAACAACTTTCTATAGTTTGCGTATGCGTCTGGAAATAAGAAAAGCTTACTTCCGCCCGTTTTCTAAAATCACAGCTTCTAGAAGGTTTACATGATTTCTTAAAAAATACGAGTTTGTTGAAAATGTGATTTAATTCATAAATGGAATAAACAAAGTATGCACATTCTACGTAATAATGACTTTCTATAGTTTGCGCATGCGTCCGGAAATAAGAAAAGCTTACTTCTGCCAGTTTTTTAAAATCACAGCCTCTAAAATGTTTACATTATTTGTTAAAAAACACGAGTTTTTAGAAAATGTCATTTATTTCATAAATGGAATAAACAAAGTATGAGCATTCTATGTCATAACGACTTTGTATAGTTTGCACATGCGCAAATTATGCACATTCTACGTAATAACGACTTTCTATAGTTTGTGCATGCGTCCGGAAATAAGAAAATCTTACTTCCCCCCTTTTTTTAAATTCACAGATTCTAGAAGGTTTACATGATTTTTTAAAAAACACCAGTTTTTAGAAAATGTGATTTATTTCATAAATGCAATCAACAAAGTATGTAAATTCAAAGTCATAACGACTTTCTATAGTTTGCGCATGCGTCCGGAAATAAGAAAATTTTACTTCCCCCCTTTTTTTAAATTCACAGATTCTAGAAGGTTTACATGATTTTTTAAAAAACACCAGTTTTTAGAAAATGTGATTTATTTCATAAATGCAATCAACAAAGTATGTAAATTCTACGTCATAACGACTTTCTATAGTCTGCGCATGCGTCCGGAAATAAAAAAAAAGCTTACTTCCCCCCTTTTTTTAAATTCACAACTTCTAGAAGGTTTACATGATTTCTTAAAAAACATGAGTTTTTAGAAAATGTGATTTATTTCATAAATGGAATCAACAAAGTATGCACATTCTACGTCATAACGACTTTCTATAGTTTGCGCATGCGTCCGGAAATAAGAAAAGCTTATTCCCCCCTTTATTTAAAATCACAGCTTCTAGAAGGTTTACATGATTTCTTAAAAAACACAAATTTTTAAAAAATGTTATTTATTTCATCAATGGAATCAATAAACTATGCACATTCTATGTAATAACGACTTTTTATAGTTTGCGCATGTGTCCGGAAATAAGAATATCTTACTTACCCCGTTTTTTAAAATCACAGCTTCTAGAAGGTTTACATGATTTCTTAAAAAACACGAGTTTTTAGAAAATGTCATTTATTTCATAAATGGAATAAACAAAGTATGAACATTCTATGTCATGACGACTTTGTATAGTTCGCGCATGCGCACACTATGCACATTCTACATAATAAGGACTTTCTATAGTCTGCACATGCGTCCGGAAATAAGAAAAGCTAACTTCCCCCCTTTTTTTAAATTCACAGCTTCTAGAAGGTTTACATGATTTCTTTAAAAACATGAGTTTTTAGAAAATGTGATTTATTTCATAAATGGAATCAACAAAGTATGCACATTCTACATCATAACGACTTTCTATAGTTTGCGCATGCGTACGGAAATAAGAAAAGCTTATTCCCCCCGTTTTTTAAAATCACAGCTTCTAGAAGGTTTACATGATTTCTCAAAAAACACAAATTTTTTAAAAATGTGATTTATTTCGTCAATGGAATCAACAAACTATGCACATTCTATGTAATAACGACTTTTTATAGTTTGCGCATGCGTCCGGAAATAAGAAAATCTTACTTACCCCGTGTTTTAAAATCACAGCTTCTAGAAGGTTTACATGATTTCTTAAAAAACAAAAATTTTTAAAAAATCTGATTTATTTCACCAATGGAATCAACAAACTATGCACATTCTATGTAATAACGAATTTTTATAGTTTGCGCATGTGTCCGGAAAAAAGAAAATCTTACTTGCCCCGTTTTTTAAAATCACAGCTTCTAGAAGGTTTACATGATTTCTTAAAAAACACGAGTTTTTGGAAAATGTCATTTATTTCGTAAATGGAATCAAAAAAGTATGAACATTCTATGTCATAACACCTTTGTAAAGTTTGCGCATGCGCAAACTATGCACATTCTACGTAATAACGACTTTCTATAGTTTGCGCATGCATCCGGAAATAAGAAAACCTTACTTCCCCCCTTTTTTTAATTTCACAGCTTCTAGAATGTTTACATGATTTCTTAAAAACACGAGTTTTTAGAAAATGTCATTTATTTCATAAATGGAATCAACAAAGTATGCACATTCTACGTCATAACGACTTTCTATAGTTTGCGCATGCGTTCGGAAATAAGAAAAGCTTACTTCTGCCAGTTTTTTAAAATCATAGCTTCTAGAAGGTTTACATGATTTGTTAAAAAACACGAGTTTTTAGAAAATGTCATTTATTTCATAAATGGAATCAACAAAGTATGAGCATTCTATGTCATAACCACTTTGTATAGTTTCCGCATGCGCAAACTATGCACATTCTACGTAATAACGACTTTCTATAGTTTGCGCATGCGTCCGCAAATAAGAAAAGCTTACTTCCCCCCTTTTTTTTAAATTCACAGATTCTAGAAGGTTTACATGATTTCTTAAAAAACAGTGGTTTTTAGAAAATGTGATTTATTTCATAAATGAAATCAACAAATTATGCACATTCTACGTCATAACGACTTTCTATAGTTTGCGCATGCCTCCCGATATAAGAAAAGCTTACTTCTCCCCGTTTTTTAAAATCACACCTTCTAGAAGGTTTACATGATTTCTTAAAAAACATGAGTTTTTAGAAAATATCATTTATTTCATAAATGGAATCAACAAAGTATGAACATTCTATGTCATAACGACTTTGTATAGTTCGCGCATGCGCAAACTATGCACATGCTACGTAATAACGACTTTGTATAGTTTGCGCATGCGTCCGGAAATAAGAAAAGCTTACTTCCCCCCTTTTTTTAAATTCACAGCTTCTAGAAGGTTTACATGATTTCTTAAAAACATGAGTTTTTAGAAAATGTGATTTATTTCATAAATGGAATCAACAAAGTATGCACATTCTACATCATAACGACTTTCTATAGTTTGCATATGCGTCCGGAAATAAGAAAAGCTTACTTCCGCACGTTTTTTCAAATCACAGCTTCTAGAAGGTTTACATGATTTCTTAAAAAATACGAGTTTGTAGAAAATGTGATTTAATTCGTAAATGGAATCAACAAAGTATGCACATTCTACGTAATAACGACTTTCTATAGTTTGCGCATGCGTCCGGAAATAAGAAAAGCTTACTTCCGCCAGTTTTTTAAAATCACAGCTTCTAGAAGGTTTACATGATTTGTTAAAAAACACGAGTTTTTAGAAAATGTCATTTATTTCATAAATGGAATCAACAAAGTATGAGCATTCTATGTCATAACGACTTTGTATAGTTTCCGCATGCGCAAACTATGCACATTCTACGTAGTAACGACTTTCTATAGTTTGCACATGCGTCCGCAAATAAGAAAAGCTTACTTCCCCCCTTTTTTTGAATTCACAGATTCTAGAAGTTTTACATGATTTCTTAAAAAACAGGGGTTTTTAGAAAATGTGATTTATTTCATAAATGGAATCAACAAATTATGCACATTCTACGTAATAACGACTTTCTATAGTTTGCGCATGCGTCCCGAAATAAGAAAAGCTTACTTCTCCTCGTTTTTTAAAATCACAGCTTCTAGAAGGTTCACATGATTTCTTAAAAAACACGAGTTTTTAAAAAATGTGGTTTATTTCATCAATGGAATCAACAAACTATGCACATTCTATGTAATAACGACTTTCTATAGTTTACGCATGCGTCCACCAATAAGAAAAGCTTACTTACCCCGTTTTTTAAAATCACAGCTTCTAGAAGGTTTACATGATTTCTTAAAATACACGAGTTTTTAGAAAATGTCATTTATTTCATAAATGTAATCAACAAAGTATGAAAATTCTATGTCATAACGACTTTGTATAGGTTGCGCATGCGCAAACTATGCACATTCTACGTAATAACGACTTTCTATAGTTTGCGCATGCGTCCAGAAAAAAAAAAAAAAATCTTACTTCCCCCCCTTTTTTTTAAATTCACAGATTCTAGAAGGTTTACATGATTTCTTAAAAAACACGAGTTTTTGGAAAATTTGATTTATTTCATAAATGGAATCAACAAAGTATGCACATTCTACATCATAACGACTTTCTATAGTTTGCGCATGCGTCCCGAAATAAGAAAAGCTTACTTCTCCTCGTTTTTTAAAATCACAGCTTCTAGAAGGTTTACATGATTTCTTAAAAAACACGAATTTTTAAAAAATGTGATTTATTTCATCAATGGAATCAATAAACTATGCATATTCTACGTAATAACGACTTTCTATAGTTTACGCATGCGTCCGGAAATAAGAAAAGCTTACTTACCCTGTTTTTTAAAATCACAGCTTCTAGAAGGTTTACATGATTTCTTAAACAACACGAGTTTTAAGAAAATGTCATTTATTTCATAAATGGAATCAACAAAGTATAAACATTCTATGTCATAACAACATTGTATAGTTCGCGCATGCGCAAACTATGCACATTCTACGTAATAACGACTTTCTATAGTTTGCGCATGCGTCCGGAAATAAGAAAAGCTTACTTCCCCCCTTTTTTTAAATTCATAGCTTCTAGAAGGTTTACATGATTTCTTAAAAACACGAGTTTTTAGAAAATGTGATTTATTTCATAAATGGAATCAACAAAGTATGCACATTCTACGTCATAATGACTTTCTATATTTTGCGCATGCGTCCGGAAATAAGAAAGTCTTACTTCCCCCCGTTTTTTAAAATCACAACTTCTAGAAGGTTTACATGATTTTTTAAAAAACACGAGTTTTTAGAAAATGTGATTTATTTCATGAATGGAATCAACAAACTATGCACATTGTACGTATTAACGACTTTCTATAGTTTGTGCATGCATCCGGAAATAAGAAAAGCTTACTTTCCCCCCTTTTCTAAATTCACAGATTCTAGAAGGTTTACATGATTTCTTAAAAAACACGAGTTTTTGGAAAATTTGATTTATTTCATAAATGGAATCAACAAAGTATGCACATTCTACGTGATAACGACTTTCTATAGTTTGCGCATGCATTCGGAAATAAGAAAAGCTTACTTCCGCCCGTTTTTTAAAATCACAGCTTCTAGAAGGTTTACATGATTTCTTAAAAAACATGAGTTTGTAGAAAATGTTATTTAATTCATAAATGGAATCAACAAAGTATGCACATTCTACGTAATAAAAACTTTCTATAGTATGCGCATGCGTCCGGATATAAGAAAAGTTTACTTCCCCCCTTTTTTTAAATTCACAGCTTCCAGAAGGTTTACATGTTTTCTTAAAAAACACAAGTTTTTAGAAAATGTGATTTATTTCAAAAATGGAATCAACAAAGTATGCACATTCTACGTCATAATGACTTTCGATAATTTGCGCATACGTCCGGAAATAAGAAAAGCTTACTTCCCCCCGTTTTTTAAAATCACAGCTTCTAGAAGGTTTACATGATTTCTTTAAAAACACGAGTTTTTAGAAAATGTGATTTATTTCATCAATGGAATAAACAAACTATGTACATTCTACATAATAACGACTTTCTATAGTTTGCGCATGAGTTTGGAAATTAGAAAAGCTTACTTCCCCCAGTTTTTTAAAATCACAGCTTCTAGAAGGTTTACATGATTTCTTAAAAAACACGAGTTTTATAAAATGTGATTTATTTAATCAATGGAATCAACAAACTATGCATATTCTACGTAATAACGACTTTCTATAGTTTGCGCATGCATCTGCAAATAAGAAAAGATTACTTCCCCCCTTTTTTTAAATTCGCAGCTTCTAGAAGGTTTACATGATTTCTTAAATAACACGAGATTTTAGAAAATGTGATTTATTTCATAAACGGAATCAACAAAGTATACACATTCTACATCATAATGATTTTCTATAGTTTCCGCATGCCCAAACTATGCACATTCTATGTAATAACTACTTTCTTTAGTTTGCGCATGCGTCCGGAAATAAGAAAAGCTTACTTACCACGTTTTTTAAAATCACAGCTTCTATAAGGTTTACATGATTTCTTAAAAAACACGAGTTTTTAGAAAATGTCAGTTATTTCATAAATGGAATCAACAAAGTATGAACATTCTATGTCATAACGGCTTTGTATAGTTTCCACAAACTATGCACATTCTACGTCATAACGACTTTCTGTAGTTTGAACATGAGTCCCGAAATAAGAAAAGCTTACTTCCCCTCGTTATTTAAAATCACAGCTTCTAGAAGGTTTACATGATTTTATAAAAAAAAATGAGTTTTTAGAAAATGTGATTTATTTCATAAAAGGAATCAACAAAGTATGGACATTCTACATCATAACGACTTTCTATAGTTTGCGCATTCGTCCGGAAATAAGAAAAGCTTACTTCCGCCCGTTTTTTAAAATCACAGCTACTAGAAGGTATACATGATTTCTTAAAAAAACGAGTTTGTAGAAAATGTGATTTAATTCATCAATGGAATCAACAAAGTATGCACATTCTACGTAATAACCACTTTCTATAGTTTGCGCATGCATCCGGAAATAAGAAAAGCTTGCTTCTGCCAGTTTTTTAAAATCATAGTTTCTAGAAGGTTTACATGATTTCTTAAAAAACACGAGTTTTTAGAAGATGTCATTTATTTCATAAATGGAATCAACAAAGTATGAACATCCTATGTCATAACGACTTTGTATAGTTTGCGCGTGCGCAAACTATGCACATTCTACGTAATAACGACTTTCTATAGTTTGCGCATTCGTCCGGAAATAAGAAAAGCTTACTTCCCCCCTTTTTTTAAATTCACAGCTTCTAGAAGGTTTACATAATTTCTTAAAAAATATGAGTGTTTAGAAAATGTGATTCATTTCATAAATAGAATGAACAAAGTATGCACATTCAACGTCATAACGACTTTCTATAGTTTGCGCATGCGTCCGGAAATAAGAAAAGCTTACTTCCCCCCATTTTTTAAAATCACAGCTTCTAGAAGCTTTACATGATTTCTTAAAAAAAATGAATTCGTAGAAAATGTGATTTAATTCATCAATGGAATCAACAAAGTATGCACATTCTACGTAATAACCACTTTCTATAGTTTGCGCATGCGTCCGGAAATAAGAAAAGCTTGCTTCCGCAAGTTTTTTAAAATCACAGCTTCTCGAAGGTTTACATGGTTTCTTAAAAAACACGAGTTTTTAGAAATGTCATTTATTTCATAAATGGAATCAACAAAGTATGAACATCCTATGTCATAACAACATTGTATAATTTTCGCATGCGCAAACTATGCATATTCTAGGTAATAACGAATTTCTATAGTTTGCGCATGCGTCCGGAAATAAGAAAAGCTTACTTCCCCCCTTTTTTTAAATTCACAGCTTATAGAAGGTTTACATGATTTCTTAAAAAACACGAGTTTTTAGAAATTGTGATTTATTTCATAAATGGAATGAACAAAGTATCCACATTCTACATCATAACGACTTTCTATATTTTGCGAATGCGTCCGGAAATAAGAAAAGCTTACTTCCCCCCCGTTTCTTTAAATCACAGCTTCTAGAAGGTTTACATGATTTCTTAAAAAACACGAGTTTTTAGAAAATGTGATTTATTTCATAAATGGAATCAACAAACTATGCACATTCTACGTAATAACGACATTCTATAGTTTGCGCATGCGTCCGGAAATAAGAAAACCTTAATTCCACCAGTTTTTTAAAATCACAGCTTATAGAAGTATTACATGATTTCTTAAAAAACATGAGTTTTTACAAAATGTGATCTATTTAATCAATGCAATCAACAAACTATGCACATTCTACGTAATAACGACTTTCTATAGTTTGTGGATGCGTCTGGAAATAAAAAAAGCTTACTTCCCCCCGTTTTTTAAAATCACAGCTTCTAGAAGATTTACATGATTTATTAAAATACACAAGTTTTTAGAAAATGTGATTTATTTCATCAACGGAATCAACAAACTATGCACATTCTATGTAATAACGAATTTCTATAGTTTGCGCATGCGCACGGAAATAAGAAAAGCTAAATTCCGCCAGTTTTTTAAAATCACAGCTTCTAGAAGGTTTACATGATTTCTTGAAAAACACGAGTTTTTAGAGAATGTGATTTATTTAATCAATTGAATCAAGAAACTATGCACATTCTATGTAATAACGATTTTCTATAGTTTTCGCATGCGTCCGGAAATAAGAAAAGCTTACTTCCCCCCGTTTTTTAAAATCACAGCTTCTAGAATGTTGGAGAGAACTTCCGCAGCATTTAGGAAGCTGCTAATTTTGGGAAAGATAACCATTTTTGGGGAGAAAGCACCAATTTTGGCGACAAGACAAAGATATCGCCGTAGCGCAAATTCCGACGGGAATTGCGGCGATATGTACAGAAAAGTCAAAGCATGTGGTACAAGGAAGAGGCCGAAGGGAGAGCTCAACCACCATAATAAAGGCGCCGAAGATGAAGAGAGGGTTCAGCTACCCTCATTAAGAAGAAGGACCACAGTCAGCGTCGCTGGAACCAAGAAGAAGCAACGGGCCGATGCATTAAAGACTAAGGACTGCAGGAAGCGGCGACGAGACAGGAGGCGGCTATGGAAGTACAGCTAGTTGACTGTAAGTGGTTAGGGTTGAGTCACTGTTGGGATAAGGCCCACAGTTTTGTAACTGCGATGAGACCTTCGGGCCATCTATATATAGGAGTCTTTTTATATGAAAAGGGGTTGGCCACATAGTGACAGAAGTAGAGGGTAGTCGAGTCTTTGTAATACAGAGTCTGAACATTCCCCAGAGGCAGGGGCCGACCCATTAAGAGATTGTGCAATCCACTGGGATTGAAAAAGAAAGAGAATGCATTGTAAGAGGCAGGAGAAGAAGGGAGGTCTATAGAGAAGGGCTCCCAAGGGGGTGGAGTTTCCCAGAAGACCTCTGTTGCAAAGAGTTGTGACAGAACTGCGTTTTACTCTCCGAGTTGTTAACAGGAAACATAGTTCCCGTGAATGTATCTCCTCTCCTGGGAATGACGACGTGCTTATCTAAGTAGCGCGATTGTAGTTGTGTAGCTGTTGCTCTTATTTACTTATCTCTATTATACATGAATGCTTCCTTCAGTCTATGAGTAATGTGTATGGTCATCAGTTTAGTTCTGGTTGATGTGTAACCATTGCGAGAATCATAGCTAAATCCTAGCGAACTAGATCTTTGTTTAATAAAGGATAATGCTCGGGTACGGAATGAATGTAATGCATGAAGAGTGTAATTAGAACAATGCTCAAAGTAATACTCTATACAGTCACATCGTTGCAGAACATCAGGGGTCAAGCTCATTAGTGAGGGTTATGCTTAGAGATTAAATAATATTACTATCTTCAGTAATAAGATAAGGGTGGGTGAGACCGCGTATTAATCCAGGAAGCGGCTAAGAATAACATACCGCAGGGACAGAAAGGGGGAAGATATCGCACCCTGCGATATCTTAGGTATCGTTAGACGGGTTCATAGAAGGGGAAGACTTATCGCACTTCCTGCGTGATGCGATAAGACAGGGGTATAGCCGGAGTAATAGAATGAGATAAGTCAGCCTATGAGGAGAGAGCACGGGTGGGGTTAGGCACCCTGGATGCCTCGGAACCTGGCTGAGGACGCTTGAGTCTTCTGCCACCCATTAGAATCACTTCAGGTGAGACGTCAGGTTGCTTTTGCGACCTGTTGCCGAAAGGGCCAGTGAGCTAAGGGTTCTGTTGGTCTAGAAAATACAGCTAACCCGGGTCTACCCAGGGAAGATAACCAACAAATGGTTCCATTGCCGGTTTGAACACATTAAGCTGATGTTCTGTTGGCATCCTACCAAGGAAGAACTTAACCAGTGGGTTGAGTCAAAAGAAAGAGAGTTTGCTGTAAAAGAAAACCAGAATCCTAGACTGAGCACTGAGGCTTGGCTACAGAAGCACATTTTTACAGATCTCCATGAGATATTCTTCGTAACCTATGCTATTGAGTTATATGATTGGTTATCAAAGCTTGCTGACAACAGCGGTCTCAAGAAGAATCGAGAAGTTGTCTGGATAGCAGGGCTGATTCAGACCTTGAAAGGTGTCGATAATCCCATCTCACGCGCAGTAGATTTCTGGCTCGCGAGTTTGCTGGAAGGCTTCATCACCGAGTTCGCGGTTGATCAGATAAAGAGTTTCAGCGCAGCAGAACAGTACTTCTTCAAGGGTTATCGCGGTAAGTACCTAAATTCTCTAAATCTGTCCATTAAGCAATTACTATATGAAAAAGGAGTACTGGATATGACCTCAGATGAATAGTAGTATGATATTGTAATGTCAGTAGACTCTGAGAGTGATTACGAGCATCTTGGACATACACGTAGTGGTAAAAGATATAGAGTCAACGATTCATCTTCTTCTGAAGAAAACAGCTCAGGTAACCCTAGACAGCAGATTCAGAACCCTAGGACTCCTCAAAAACCAGTCGAAACTCAGAGTAATCCCGCAGGAACCCCGTCCAGTAGCTCTCATACAGTGCATACTACCGCTACACCCTCTACATCTACACCGCCGAGTGGTAGTAATACAGCAAACCAGAACCCACCACCTAGAAACAGAATGGGAGATGATATGAAGTTACCAACATTCAAAGGTACAGGGTCGGAGGACCCTGAGCAGCACTGGTTCCTATGCGAAGCCATATGGACCATTAAGCAAATACAAGATGATAATGTCAAGCTTGTCCAGCTGGCCACCACATTCAGAGAAAGAGCATTAACTTGGTATATGAAGTATACCACTGGACATAACAGAACGCTTGCACAGGTTAGAACTGCTATGATCAAAGAGTTTAAAAAACCTAAATCCGAGTCACAGTGCATAGTAGAACTTAAAGATATTAAGCAATTGCCTACGGAGACTGTTTGGGATTTTGACCAGAGATTCAAAACCCTCATTGATCAGGTAAGCTTTGAGCTTGCGCCTCAACAGCATAAAGAGTGGTTTATCGCAGCAATGTTACCACACATCAGACTTCCACTAATGCAACAGAAATTAAATACACAAGATGAAGCATTAGAAATGGAAATGAAACTAGAGGCTTCAACCCTAGCAGAGACTAACACAGGTATCACTAATCTGCAAAATCAGCTAGCTAACCTCACCTTACAGATGCATGAAATTAAGAAAGGAAAGGAGGTTGCGCATGAAATTTGGTGTACTAAGTGTAAAGCGCAGGGACATAGTAAGGATAACTGCCCTGTCTTTGTTGACTATCTCGCCAGCGGAGCTCCTAACCCGTTGATGCAGAATCAGGGGCCATGGTGTGAGATTTGTAGAACTAGAGGACACAGGCCTCAAGAATGTCCACTATTTCAGAAATATGTGTAGACACCAAAGAACCTATATTGCAATTTTTGTAAATCTGTTGGACATGACGAAAACAACTGCAGAACTTATGAGTTAATGATAGAAAGAAAGCATGACCTTTACAGAGTCCAATCAGAAGCATCTGGACCATCAGTACGTCCACAAATTGATCCGGCTCAGGGAGGCCGTGGAGGAAATTTCAGAGGTCGAGGACGTGGAGGAGGCTATGAATCTAGCCGTGGCCGTGGACCTATTACCTGTTATAATTGTGGAGGCACAGGACATTACGCTAGGGACTGCCAGAACCCTACTACAACATGCAAGTATTGTAAATCTTATGATCATACAATAGAGGAGTGTCCCATATTGATAGCTAAGATCAAGGACGCCAAGCCAACAACCAATCAGACTATCCAGTTTATCGCTGCTGAGCAGAAAGAAACAGAACCACGAGTTAATGTTGTAACTCGCAGTGGTCTTTCTACAAGTAACATATCGCAGGATGAAGAAAAAACGACAGGAACGCAGTGGGTGCGCAAATCTCGAGAAAAACCTATCCCACTTGATCTACAGAAGAATAAGGAGGCATTTCAGCAAACTAAGACCTCCTTTGCTGAACAGACACATTCCAGATCACTATTATTACCATCTCAGGGTATACTGCGGAAGCTACCACATGATGTTAGTACTGTACAGATACCGCAGGCTAGCACATCTGGAAGATGCGACGAAGAGGTATTGACAGGAAGTGTACAGTCCTTCCTGCAGAGTTGTTTGAAACTTCTGAGAAATGGGAAAGCTGTAGAGGAACTTCAGAAAGTTATCGATCAATGTCAACAGAGCCCTTCCTTGAGCAACACACAGCGAACTATTCACCATATAATGGGCCATACAAGGACAGGAAGAGAGATGAGGCTCACAGCGCAGATCAGACTATTTGAAATGGATGAGGTTATCCTAGATTTAGGATCAGAAGTAAATGTCTTGACTAAGCAGACATGGGAACAGATGGGTAGTCCAAAACTAAGCAGATCCCCTATCCATCTGAGACTAGCCAATCAGCAGAGAATATCACCGATGGGTCGCCTATCGCATGTCCCAGTGGACATCGATGGAGTTCACACGTATGCAGATTTTGAGGTCATAGAAATTATTGGTGATACCAAACCCTATCCAGCTCTATTAGGTATTGATTGGGCTTTTGATAACAAGGCTGTTATCAACTTGAAGAAAAGGAAGATGACATTTGAAGATGCTCAAGTCCGGGTTATCGCACCACTAGACCCCCTACAGGGTCCTCGCTACATTGAGCCGATCAAAGCGGAAGAGGAGGTGCATAACATGGAAAATTTGTACCAGATGACTTCTAATCAGACAGATTACATTGATCCTATAGCCGATGGACATATTAGCTAGAGATGCGATAGCTCATGCACATCAGATTCAGATGTCGGCTTCGAGAATTGGAAAAATAGACTCCACGAAGTTTCTACTCGCAGATGTGCATTCATGACTAAATCACTGCGATGGATTGGGGCAGAAAACAGGTATATTCCAACTTTTGATGGATTAGTGGACGTCAATGATTTTTTACAGCAGTTTGAACAAGATATTCCTCAAGAGCAGAGGATGGAGGTTTTTGATCTCGCAGTTAGAGCCACACCTGCAAGATGGTGGTACACACACAAGGAACATATCACATCGTGGTATGATTGTAAGAGACTGATGCGTATCAGATTCTCTAAAGAAAGAGACTGTACACAGCAGAAATACACAGGAGAAAGTGATCCCAGAACACACATTATGATCTGTGAACAGAGTTGGCTAAAAATTCCAGCAGATGAGTGGGTTCATTTGTTTATCCACACACTGGATACAGTTCCAAGGAACTGGTATACAGAAACAGAGCTAAGAAAAGGAACTATCTCATGGCCTATTATGATTGAAAACTTTTTGCTTACTTTCAGTTTTGAATCTGAGTATCCAAGCATTGATCGGGCCTTGAAGATCATAAAGACTAAAATATATGAGGATTGCACATTACCAGTGGATTCGCAACCCGAGTGGGCTATTCAGATGGAACATGCGTTGGAGTGTTACAACTTCGCACAGGATTCAGGCGATGAGGATGAAGATCCTCGCAGTATCAATATCGCAGAAACCGAAGGTACGCATGAAGTTGAAGGTCCACACCTAGAAATCCCAGCTGTAACAGAACCAATCAAGATTAAAATGAGCAATATTGGCACAGAAACAGAACCTAAGTTTGCCTCTATTGGAGATTATTGGGATGATGAGACAATTGGCCAAATCACAGACCTACTACATGAGTATCAGGACCTATTTCCTACCAACTTTACAGAAATGAAAGGAATAGTGGGTGACTTAGGAGTCATGAGGATACCGCTTAAGGAGGATGCTAAGCCGGTTAAGGAACGTCCATACAGGTTGAACCCGCGGTATAAAGCAAAAGTAAAAGATGAAATAGATAAGATGCTAGCAGCAGGCATCATTGAGCCTGTTGAAGAAAGTGAGTGGGTTAGTCCCATGGTAGTACAAGAAAAGAAAACAAAAGGAGACATCAGGATCTGTGTCGACTTGCGCAAACTGAATGATGCATCGCTGCATGACCCATTTCCGACACCCTTCACTGATGAAGTCTTAGACAATGTTGGAGGACAAGAAATATATTCATTCACTGATGGCTTTTCAGGCTATCACCAGATAAGAATCCATCCAGACGACAGGAACAAGACCACGTTTGCGACAGAATGGGGCTCCTTTCAGTATACGGTAATGCCCTTTGGTCTTAAGAATGCCCCAGCAATTTTTTCTAGAGTAGTTGTTGCTGTCTTTAAGGAATACATCCATCGATTTCTAGAAGTTTATTTTGATGATTGGACTGTATTTGGACTACTCAAGAAGCACATAGGAAATCTGAGATTAATGTTTGAAAAATGTAGACAGCACCAGATTTCCCTTAACTTAAAAAAATGTATATTTTGTGCGCCTTTTGGTACGTTGTTGGGTCACATTGTGTGCAGACAAGGCTTGATGGTAGACCCTGCGAAGATCGCCATCATTGTCAATTTACCAGCACCTAACTCAGTAAAGCAACTGAGAACTACACTTGGTCACACCGGGTACTACAGAAAGTTTATTAAAGGTTATGCCAAGATTACCGCACCAATGGAGAAATTATTGAAGAAGGATATCAGATTTCAGTGGAATGAGGAATGTCAGAAGAGTCTCGATGCTCTTAAAGAAAAAATGGTTACAACACCTATTTTGGTATTTCCAGATTGGAACAAGCCTTTTCATGTTCATGTGGATGCATCTGGCATCGCACTAGGCATTATTCTCACGCAACCAGGAGAAGGGGGTATTGATCACCCTATCGCATACTCGAGCAGGAGATTATCGACAGCTGAGAAGAATTACACCACCACAGAGAGGGAAGGGTTAGCAATGGTGTATGCTCTACATAAATTTCGGCACTATCTGTTGGGTGCCCCGTTCAAGATGTTCACTGACCATTCTGCATTAAAGTACTTGGTCAATAAGCCAGTGTTAGGGGGAAGAATATGCAGATGGCTATTGTTGTTTCAGGAATATGATTTCAAAATCATTGTCAAGCCAGGAAGACTAAATGCAGGACCTGATCACCTGTCAAGGATAGACTCAGGCGAAGAACCAAGTAACTTAGAGGACAACTTGCCTGATGCGCAATTGTTCTCTATTCAGGTCGCAGACGAATATTATGAAGACATACTTCAATTTCTCACTACAAGGTGGGCACCGTCTGAGTTTACTAAGCAACAAAAGAAAAAATTAGTGGTGAAAGCAGCAGACTTCACCTTGATTGTAGGACATCTCTATAAGCTGGGCCCAGATGAAATTTTGCGCAGATGCGTTATGCCCCACGAGAAACAGACCATTCTTAAGGAAGCACATTCGGGCATCGCAGGAGGTCATTTCGCAGGGAAGCCTACTGCTCAGAAAATCCTATCAGCCGGATTATGGTGGCCTACATTACATAAAGACAATAAAGAGTTTTGCAGATCATGCGATATCTGCCAGAGGACAGGAAAGCCCTCCAGAAGAGATGAAATGCCGTTGCGACCACAGATAACGCTACGCACATTCGATAAGTGGGCTATAGACTTCGTGGGTCCTATTAACCCCCCAGGAAAACGAACTGGTGCGAGATATATTATTACAGCAACAGAATACCTCACCAGGTGGGCTGAGGCAAAACCAGTCAGGAATTGTGATGCTACTACAGCAGCACAATTTATTTTTGAAAACATCATCACTAGATTTGGATGCCCAGTGACTTTGATGAGTGATCAAGGCACACATTTTTTGAATTGCACCATAGAAGCCTTGACAGAGGAATTTGAAATCCAGCACCATAAGAGTACACCTTACCACCCTCAAGCTAATGGTACGGTGGAGGCTTTCAACAAGATACTAGAACATGCTCTTACAAAGATTTGTAACAGTCAAAGGGATGATTGGGACCTTAGAGTTAATGCTGTATTATGGGCTTACAGGACCACGTGCAAGAAATTAACAGGACACACACCTTTTAGCCTAGTATATGGACAAGAGGATGTTATGCCTATGGAATACATCTTACCCAGTCTAAGGATTGCTCAACTTACAGAGATGGCTGATTCTGATACTTTAGAGGAGAGATTGGCTCAGCTACTCAATTTGGAGGAAGACAGATTTATCGCAGGATTCCATCAGAAAGTGCAGAAAGCACGAGAAAACGCTTGGCATGATAGGCATATCAAGAACAAAACCTTTCATCTTGGAGACTTGGTACTCCTTTATGACAGTAAGTTTATAAAGTTCCCTGGAAAATTCAAGACTCATTGGTTAGGGCCATATCAAATTCAGCACATAACAGATGGAGGTGCTATCCAGCTTCGTACTATGAGTGGGGAGTCTCTTCCTACCTTGATCAATGGCAGTAGGCTTAAGCTGTATTGTGAAGGCCATGCTACCTCCTAGTCCTAGCCCAGAAAAGAAGCAAATGGTGCATATGTCCAGTGTAGTTGAAATGAGGCATCGCACCCTAAGAAGTCTACACCGAGAAATACTTTAGGTAAGAATTCGCAGCAAGCTTTTCTGGTTGTTGCGATAATTTTGATACGATGCGAGTTTTTTGCACTTTGCATTTCCAGGCGCTGCGATATCGTATCGCAGAAGACAGAAAACAGATCGATGCGATACCAATTTTTGAATTGATCAGAGGGCTAGTCACTTCGCCTTCTGACAAGCATTAAGTGTACGACTGACAAGTATCTGTTGTACTAAGATTTGGCAGCAGTACGACGATTCTTCTAGATTTGGAAAATCTGATGCGACACCACTCCAGCGCACAGTTTCCCAGCGAAATTTCAAATGGCATTTTCAATAAATGGGCGCGGGGTGTTGTCTTGTCTATGCATTAAATGCCGCCAACGGGTCCAGTTTACTGGTCCGTTGCCGTTTGAAGTTCCCGCATTATGATAAATACATGTCTTATTCAAAGAACAGGGCTACTTGGTCATTTTTACCGAAAGAGTTGAGCGCATTTGAAACGAGCCAAGCGTATTCTCAGTAGAAGTTCTTAGCGGGGAAGCCAAAAACAGTTGCAGACTTTGATTTGTATCATATTAGCAATCATAGGAAGTCCAGAGTACCACAGGGGAAGGTTCCTCGCGCCAGACGAGCCTCTCGAAGACGTCTTGCAGAGATTCCAAAGGGGTGGAATTGAGTGTGCTATGACTTCAGCTGTGGCTAAGAAAGGAAAGAAAGTTACTGCTGGTTCTCCATCCACATGACAGTCACCAAGAACCTTAGCTAATATGGAGCATAGCGAGACCCCGAGTAGCACAGAGTCAGAAGAACCGGAGCAGGAACTTCCGGAAGAAGTCACAGTCACTACTGTATACTTTCCACCAAGGATAGAAAATGCACCAGCAATTGTCCTTCCGAAAGACTTTAGATATGAACTTGTACTCCCACCACTGGATAAGCGAGTGAAGGAAGAAGGTAACCTGTGGGGGAACATGCATGCTATTAAGTTCACTGATTATAATCTGAGAGATTATAAGCTTTACCCACACTTCCGTCACGATCGTTATATGATGATTCAGAGGAACCCAAGGACAGAGCGCGATGAGTTCGTCCCCATGGAACATGCAAGCCATTTAGCACCGTCGGGACTACTCAATCTCCTGGACATTCCACACTTTGGACGAGGCTTAGAGGTAAATGCTGTAGTGCGGATGCTACTCTCATGTGTGCATGGTGGTTACTTATGGTTGGGTAACCGGATAGATGTTAATGTTGACCTTATTCACCGCATTACCGGTCTGTCGAAGACTGGCTTCGACCCCCAGATAAATATTGATGGCGCCACAAAGGATACCAGGCTCTCAACCAAGCAGGTTGCGGAGTATAAGCTGCAAAGAGGAGGTCGCACCTACGATGTCAACTCAATACAGGATGACGCCTTGCGATTTACTGTTAGTCTGTTGGTAGGAAAGCTCCTCCTCAAGGTGAGGCCAAAGGAAGTCACAGGCTCAGTTATCCGCCTAGCGATTGAAGTCATAAAAGGTAAACCTTACAACTGGAGTTTATTTTTGTTGAATAGTTTCTTTCAAGACTGTGCGCAGGCGCAGCAGGATCCGCTTCACAGCTTCCACTTCTCGTGGCTGCTGATCCTTATGGCTTTTATTGGATGGAAAGAGCCGCCCAATTCGCAGTTTCCACAACTGGCACCAGGGGCGTGCAGAGGCACGAGGTATTCAAATCTATGGGCGAGTAGTCACCCAGAGAAGCACAAGAATAATGCAATGGTATTCCATGACTATTATATGCTATTGCTTGAGTCCGTAGCAACGATTCCGCGTGTCGACTCGCCGGTCGTTGATCTTTATCAGTCCAAGCTGGAATTTAAAGTCGACAGGGATAAAACATATATCAGACCCAAGGGATTCAGGAAACATAAGGAATGGGCCCCTGGCCCATATCGCATGGAAATCCAGCAGGTTGAAGACACCATTAAGAACTGCTTTGATGAGGAAATGAAGCAGATGTATGATGATCTATCCTCTGGCCTAGTTCCAGTTGATGCCCCAGTTCAGGATCCAGAAGATGTTCCAGAGATAGATCCCAAAGATAAAGTGAAAGAACCAATAGGTTCTAAGAGAAAGGGTACTGAAGGGCCTTCTCCACTGCGAGCAAATAAGAAGAGAACAAAGGCGGTTACTTTCAAAGAACCACAGGCACCGATCATGACAGAGGATGAGTATGATCTCATCGCCAGCCGAATACATGAGAAGATGCGGGATAAATTCGCTGCGATTCAGTCATCGCAGGATCTGATGCGCATAAGCCTTGACAAGAAATTGCGAGAGCTGAAGGCAATAACTGAGAAGACTGCTTCCATGCAGATTCAGCCAGCTCCAACCACAGTAGCAGAAAGTTCGCAGCCCCCTTTACAGACCAGAGAAGAAAGTATTGCAAGGGACCGCACGAACATTGTTCGTATACCGCCGGGAAGCATTAAGTTCCCTCTTCCTATGGAAGTACAGATGGTTCATCCTCTTGAGGTGAACCTCCCAGAAGTACCTGTGGACCAGTTGTACGAAATTTTCCAGCAGATAGGCACAGAGCTGAGGCACAGAGAACAAGTCACATATGAGCATAATGTTTTCCTTTCTAACGAAAACGTGCAGCTCATTGCACAGCATGAGGTAGAGAGTGCCCAGTTGACGCAATATGTTCAGCGGGAGCAGGATGTCTCTCTTGTTTTAAAGAATATCGCAGCAGAACTTCCATAGTGCGATATCAGGACTGAGTTAGAAATAACTCAAAAGATCAGAAAAATAGCGGAAAGAGCAAAGGCTCTAGATGAAGAGAAGAAAAAGATGGAGGAAGAATATGAAGCACGGATTGTTGCACTGGAAGCGAATAGGCCGCTTACTCCAGAGGAAATCCAAGAAGCAAGAGTGCAAGCTATCAGAATTGTATAGACACAGATGCAGTGTCGAGTGGAAGCAACAGAGGCTATCCTAGAGGATGCATCAAAAACATGGCTGGAGCTCGAGGATCTCCCACAGAAAGCCGAGCTCAATCAGCATATTAAGCACTTTGAAGATGCGATATCAAGAGCTGAAGAAGAGTACAAGGGCTTGAGTGCTCTTGCGAAGATAAACAAGAAAGGAGAAATCACGCAATTTCAACAGCAAGTACAGAAGTACAGAGAACAACAGATCAACCTGGCTAACGAAGTTAGCCCGCACGAAAGCAAAGTCGCACATCTGGTTGATGAACTGGAGAAAAAGGTGAAAAGCTTCACCTCAAGTAAAGGAGTCATTGAGAGCACCGAAGACTCCTTGGTAACAGCTGAGCTGCTAAGCGCAGCGCAGGAAGAAGTAACAAGCATGGATGAAAGTATTAAAGCGCTTAAGGCACAATTCGCAACAATCTCACGGGCAGCAAAGGATAAGCTTAGGCAGATGAAGCAGGCTGATGTTGCGAGTGGCTCGAGGACGAGCCACAAGTAAGTGTTAGGGGAGTTGTTGGAGAGAACTTCCACAGCATTTAGGAAGCTGCTAATTTTGGGAAAGATAACCATTTTTGGGGAGAAAGCACCAATTTTGGCGACAAGACAAAGATATCGCCGTAGCGCAAATTCCGACGGGAATTGCGGCGATATGTACAGAAAAGTCAAAGCATGTGGTACAAGGAAGAGGCCGAAGGGAGAGCTCAACCACCATAATAAAGGTGCCGAAGATGAAGAGAGGGTTCAGCTACCCTCATTAAGAAGAAGGACCACAGTCAGCGTCGCTGGAACCAAGAAGAAGCAACGGGCCGATGCATTAAAGACTAAGGACTGCAGGAAGCGGCGACGAGATAGGAGGCGGCTATGGAAGTACAGCTAGTTGACTGTAAGTGGTTAGGGTTGAGTCACTGTTGGGATAAGGCCCACAGTTTTGTAACTGCGATGAGACCTTCGGGCCATCTATATATAGGAGTCTTTTAATATGAAAAGGGGTTGGCCACATAGTGACAGAAGTAGAGGGTAGTCGAGTCTTTGTAATACAGAGTCTGAACATTCCCCAGAGGCAGGGGCCGACCCATTAAGAGATTGTGCAATCCGCTGGGATTGAAAAAGAAAGAGAATGCATTGTAAGAGGCAGGAGAAGAAGGGAGGTCTATAGAGAAGGGCTCCCAAGGGGGTGGAGTTTCCCAGAAGACCTCTGTTGCAAAGAGTTGTGACAGAACTGCGTTTTACTCTCCGAGTTGTTAACAGGAAACACAGTTCCCGTGAATGTAGCTCCTCTCCTGGGAATGACGACGTGCTTATCTAAGTAGCGCGATTGTAGTTGTGTAGCTGTTGCTCTTATTTACTTATCTCTATTATACATGAATGCTTCCTTCAGTCTATGAGTAATGTGTATGGTCATCAGTTTAGTTCTGGTTGATGTGTAACCATTGCGAGAATCATAGCTAAATCCTAGCGAACTAGATCTTTGTTTAATAAAGGATAATGCTTGGGTACGGAATGAATGTAATGCATGAAGAGTGTAATTAGAACAATGCTCAAAGTAATACTCTATACAGTCACATCGTTGCAGAACATCAGGGGTCAAGCTCATTAGTGAGGGTTATGCTTAGATATTAAATAATATTACTATCTTCAGTAATAAGATAAGGGTGGGTGAGACCGCGTATTAATCCAGGAAGCGGCTAAGAATAACATACCGCAGGGACAGAAAGGGGGAAGATATCGCACCCTGCGATATCTTAGGTATCGTTAGACGGGTTCATAGAAGGGGAAGACTTATCGCACTTCCTGCGTGATGCGATAAGACAGGGGTATAGCCGGAGTAATAGAATGAGATAAGTCAGCCTATGAGGAGAGAGTACTGGTGGGGTTAAGCACCTTGGATGCCTCGGAACCTGGCTGAGGACGCTTGAGTCTTCTGCCACCCATTAGAATCACTTCGGGTGAGACTTCAGGTTGCTTTTGCGACCTGTTGCCGAAAGGGCCAGTGAGCTAAGGGTTCTGTTGGTCTAGAAAATACAGCTAACACGGGTCTACCCAGGGAAGATAACCAACATAGAAGGTTTACATGATTTCTTAAAAAAAATGAGTTTTTAGAAAATATGATTTATTTCATAAATTGAATCAACAAAGTATACAAATTCTACGTCATAACGACTTTGTATAGTTTGCGCATGCGAAAACTATGCACATTCTACGTAATAACGACCTTCTAGAGTTTGCGCATGCGTCCGGAAATAAGAAAAACTTACTTCCCCCCTTTTTTTAAATTCACAAGTTCTAGAAGGTTTACATGATTTCTTAAAAAACACGAGTTTTTAGAAAATGTGATTTATTTCATAAATGGAATCAACAAAGTATGCACATTCTACGTCATAACTACTTTCTATAGTTTGCGCATGCGTCCAGAAATAAGAAAAGCTTACTTCTCCCCGTTTTTTGAAATCACAGCTTCTAGAAGGTTTACATGATTTCTTAAAAAAAACAAGTTTTTAGAAAATGTGATTCTTTTCGTCAATGGAATCAACAAAATATGCACATTCTACGTAATAACGACTTTCTATAGTTTGCGCATGCGTCCGGAAATAAGAAAAGGTTACTTACCCCGTTTTTTAAAATCACAGCTTCTAGAATATTTACACGATTTCTTAAAAAACACACGTTTTTAGAAAATGTCATTTATTTCATAAATGGAATCAACAAAGTATGAACATTCTATGTCATAACGAATTTGTATAGTTTGCGCATGCGCAAACTATGCACATTCTACGTAATAACGACTATCTATAGTTTGCGCATGCGTCCGGAAATAAGAAAAACTTACTTCCCCCCTTTTTTTTAAATTCACAGATTCTAGAAGGTTTACATGATTTCTTAAAAAACACGAGTTTTTAGAAAATGTGATTTATTTCATAAATGGAATCAACAAAGTATGCACATTCTACATCATAATGAGTTTCTATAGTTTGCACATGCGTCCCGAAATAAGAAAAGCTTACTTCTCCTCGTTTTTTAAAATCACAGCTTCTAGAAGGTTTACATGATTTCTTAAAAAACACGAGTTTTTAAAAAATCTGATTTATTTCATCAATGGAATCAACAAACTATGCACATTCTACGTAATAACGACTTTCTATAGTTTACGCATGCGTCCGGAAATAAGAAAAGCTTACTTACCTCATTTTTTAAAATCACAGCTTCTAGAAGGTTTACATTATTTCTTAAAAAACACGAGTTTTTAGAAAATGTCATTTATTTCATGAATGGAATCAACAAAGTATGAACATTCTATGTCATAACAACTATGTATAGTTCGTGCATGCGCAAACTAAGCACATTCTACGAAATAACGACTTTCTATAGTTTGCGCATGCATCCGGAAATAAGAAAAGCTTACTTCCCCCCTTTTTTTAAATTCACAGCTTCTAGAAGGTTTACATGATTTCTTAAAAACACGAGTTTTTAGAAAATGTGATTTATTTCATAAATGGAATCAACAAAGTATGCCCATTCTACGTCATAACGACTTTCTATAGTTTGTGCATCCGTCCGGAAATAAGAAAGGCTTACTTCGCCCCGTTTTTAAAAATCACAGCTTCTAGAAGGTTTACATGATTTCTTAAAAAACACGTGTTTTTAGAAAATGAAATTTATTTCATAAAGGGAATCAACAAAGTATGAACATTCTATGTCATAATTCCTTTGTATAGTTTGTGCATTGGCAAACTATGCACATTCTACGTAATAACGACTTTCTATAGTTTGCGCATGCATCCGGAAATAAGAAAAACTTACTTCCCCCCTTTTTTTAAATTCACAGATTCTAGAAGGTTTACATGATTTCTTTAAAAACATGAGTTTTTAGAAACTGTGATTTTTTTCATAAATGGAATCAACAAAGTATGCACATTCTACGTCATAACGACTTTCTATAGTTTGTGCATGCGTCCGGAAATAAGAAAAGCTTACTCTTCCCCGTTTTTTAAAATCACAGCTTCTAGAAGGTTTACATGATTTCTTAGAAAACACGAGTTTGTAGAAAATGTCATTTAATTAATTCATAAATGGAATCAACAAAGTATGCACATTCTACGTAATAACGACTTTCTATAGTTTGTGCATGCATCCGGAAATAAGAAAAGCTTACTTCCGCCATTTTTTTAAAATCACAGCTTCTAGAAGGTTTACATGATTTGTTAAAAAACACGAGTTTTTAGAAAATGTCATTTATTTCATAAATGGAATCAACAAAGTATGAGCATTCTATGTCATAACGACTTTGTATAGTTTGCGCATGCGCAAACTAAGCACATTCTACGTAATAATGACTTTCTATAGTTTGCACATGCGTCCGGAAATAAGAAAAGCTTACTTCCCGCCTTTTTTTTAAATTCATAGATTCTAGAAAGTTTACATGATTTCTTAAAAAACAGGGGTTTTTAGAAAATGTGATTTATTTCATAAATGGAATCAAAAAATTATGCACATTCTACGTCATAACGACTTTCTATAGTTTGTGCATGCGTCCCGAAATAAGAAAAGCTTACTTGTCCCCGTTTTTTAAAATCACACCTTCTAGAAGGTTTACATGATTTCTTAAAAAAGATGAGTTTTTAGAAAATGTCATTTATTTCATAAATGGAATCAACAAAGTATGAACATTATATGTCATAACGACTTTGTATAGTTCGCGCATGCGCAAACTATGCACATTCTACGTAATAACGACTTTGTATAGTTTGCGCATGCGTCCGGAAATAAGAAAAAACTTACTTCTCCCCTTTTTTTAAATTCACAGCTTCTAGAAGGTTTACATGATTTCTAAAAAACATGAGTTTTTAGAAAATGTGATTTATTTCATAAATGGAATCAACAACGTATGCACATTCTACGTCATAATGAATTTCTATAGTTTGCTTATGCGTCCGGAAATAAGAAAAGCGTACTTCCGTCCATTTTTTCAAATCACAGCTTCTAGAAGGTTTACATGATTTCTTAAAAAATACGAGTTTGTAGAAAATGTGATTTAATTCATAAATGGAATCAACAAAGTATGCACATTCTACGTAATAACGACTTTCTATAGTTTACGCATGCGTCCGGAAATAAGAAAAGCTTACTTCCGCCAGTTTTTTAAAATCACAGCTTCTAGAAGGTTTACATGATTTGATAAAAAATACGAGTTTTTAGAAAATGTCATTTATTTCATAAATGGAATCAACAAAGTATGAGAATTCTATGTCATAACGACTTTGTATAGTTTGCGCATCCGCAAACTATGCACATTCTACGTAATAACGACTTTCTATAGTTTGCGCATGCGTCGGGAAATAAGAAAAGCTTACTTCCCCCCTTTTTTTAAATTCACAGCTTCTAGAAGGTTTACATGATTTCTTAAAAAACATGAGTTTTTAGAAAATTTGATTTATTTCATAAATGGAATCAACAAAGTAAGCAAATTCTACGTCATAACGACTTTCTATAGATTGTGCATGCGTCCGGAAATAAAAAAAGCTTACTTCCCCCCGTTTTTAAAAATCACAGCTTCTAGAAGGTTTACATGATTTCTTAAAAAACACGAGTTTGTAGAAAATGTGATTTAATTCATAAATAGATTCAACAAAGTATGCACATTCTACGTAATAACGACTTTCTATAGTTTGCGCATGCGTCCGGAAATAAGAAAAGCTTACTTCCGCCAGTTTTTTAAAATCACAGCTTCTAGAAGGTTTACATCATTTCTTAAAAAACACGAGTTTTTAGAAAATGTCATTTATTTCATAAATGGAATCAACAAAGTATGAACGTTCTATGTCATAATGACTTTGTATAGTTTGAGCATGCGCAAACTATGCACATTCTACGTAATAATGACTTTCTATAGTTTGTGCATGCATCCGGAAATAAGAAAATCTTACTTCCACCCTTTTTTTAAATTCACAGCTTCTAGAAGGTTTACATAATTTCTTAAAAAACATGAGTATTTAGAAAATGTGATTTATTTCATAAATGAAATCAACAAAGTATGCACATTCTACGTGATAACGACTTTCTATAGTTTGTGCATGTGTCCGGAAATAAGAAAAGCTTACTTCCGCCAGTATTTTAAAATTAGAGCTTCTAGAAGGTTTACATGATTTCATAAAAAACACGAGTTTTTAGAAAATGTGATTTATTTCATAAATGGAATCAACAAAGTATGCACATTCTACGTCATAACGACTTTCTATAGTTTGTGCATGCGTCCGTAAATAAGAAAAGCTTACTTCCCCCTGTTTTTAAAAATCACAGCTTCTAGAAGGTTTACATGATTTCTTAAAAAACACGAGTTTTTAGAAAATGTGATTTATTTCATCAATGGAATAAACAAACTATGCACATTCTACGTAATAACGACTTTCTATAGTTTGCGCATGCGTCCAGAAATAAGAAAAGCTTACTTCCGCCAGTTTTTTAAAATCACAGCTTCTAGAAGGTTTACATGATTTCTTAAAAAACATGAGTTCTTACAAAATGTGATTTATTTCATAAATGGAATCAAAAAAGTATGCACATTCTACGTCATAACGACTTTCTATAGTTTGCGCATGCGTCTGGAAATAAGAAAAGCTTATTTCCCCCGTTTTTTTAAATCATAGCTTCTAGAAGGTTTACATGATTTCTTAAAAAACATGACTTTTTAGAAAATGTGATTTATTTCATAAATGGAATCAACAAAGTATGAACATTCTATGTCATAACGACTTTGTATAGTTTGCGCATGCACAAACTAAGCACAATCTATGTAATAACGACATTTTATAGTTTGTGCATGCATCTGCAAATAAGAAAAGCTTACTTCCACCCTTTTTTTAAATTCACAGCTTCTAGAAGGTTTACATGATTTCTTAAAAAACACGAGTTTTTAGAAAATGTGATTTATTTCATAAATTGAATCAACAAATTATGCACATTCTACGTCATAACGACTTTCTATAGTTTGCGCATGCGTATGGAAATAAGAAAATCTTACTTCCGCCCGTTTTTTAAAATCACAGCTTCGAGAAGGTTTGCATGATTTCTTAAAAAACACGAGTGTGTAGAAAATGTGATTTAATTCATAAATGGATTCAACAAAGTATGCACATTCTACGTAATAACGACTTTCTATAGTTTGTGTATGCGTCCGGAAATAAGAAAAGCTTACTTCCTTCAGTTTTTTAGAATCACAGCTTCTAGAAGGTTTACATCATTTCTTAAAAAACTATGTGATTTCTTTCATCAATGGAATCAACAAACTATGATCATTCTACGTAATCACGACTTTCTATAGTTTGTGCATGCATCCGGAAATAAGAAAAGCTTACTTCCCCCCTTTTTTTAAATTCACAGCTTCTAGAAGGTTTACATGATTTCTTAAAAAACACGAGTTTTTATAAAATGTGATTTATTTCATAAATGGAATCAACAAAGTATGCACATTCTACGTCATAATGACTTTCTATAGTTTGCACATGCGTCCGGAAATAAGAAAAGCTTACCTCCGCCCGTTTTTTAAAATCACAGCTTCGAGAAGGTTTACATGATTTCTTAAAAAACACAACTTTTTACAAAATGTCATTTATTTCATAAATGGAATCAACAAAGTATGAACATTCTATGTCATAACGACTTTGTATAATTTGCGCATGCGCAAAATATGCACATTCTACATAATAACAACTTTCTATAGTTTGCGCATGCGTCCGGAAATAAGAAAAGCCACATTCCCCCCTTTCTTTAAATTCACAGCTTCTAGAAGCTTTACATGATTTCTTAAAAAACACGAGTTTTTAGAAAATGTGATTTATTTCATAAATGGAATCAACAAAGTATGCACATTCTACGTCATAACGACTTTCTATAGTTTGCGCATGCGTCCGGAAATAAGAAAAGCTTACTTCCCCCCGTTTTTAAAAATCACAGCTTCTAGAAGGTTTACATGATTTCTTAAAAAACACGAGTTTGTAGAAAATGTGATTTAATTCATAAATGGATTCAACAAAGTATGCACATTCTACGTAATAACGACTTTCTATAGTTTGCGCATGCGTCCGGAAATAAGAAAAGCTTACTTCCGCCAGTTTTTTAAAATCACAGCTTCTAGAAGGTTTACATCATTTCTTAAAAAACACGAGTTTTTAGAAAATGTCATTTATTTCATAAATGGAATCAACAAAGTATGAACATTCTATGTCATAACGACTTTGTATAGTTTGAGCATGCGCAAACTATGCACATTCTACGTAATAACGACTTTCTATTGTTTGTGCATGCGTCCGGAAATAAGAAAATCTTACTTCCACCCTTTTTTTAAATTCAAAGCTTCTAGAAGGTTTACATGATCTCTTAAAAAACATGAGTTTTTAGAGAATGTGATTTATTTCATAAATGAAATCAACAAAGTATGCACATTCTACATAATAACGACTTTCTATAGTTTGCGCATGCGTCCGGAAATAAGAAAAGCTTACTTCCCCCCATTTTTTAAAATCAGAGCTTCTAGAAGGTTTACAGGATTTCTTAAAAAACTATGTGATTTATTTCATCAATGGAATCAACAAACAATGCTCATTCTACGTAATCACGACTTTCTATAGTTTGCGCATGCATCCGGAAATAAGAAAATCTTACTTCCCCCCTTTTTTTAAATTCACAGCTTCTAGAAGGTTTACATGATTTCTTAAAAAACACGAGTTTTTAGAAAATGTGATTTATTTAATTAATGGAATCAACAAAGTATGCACATTCTACGTAATAATGAATTTCTATAGTTTTCACATTCGTCCGGAAATAAGAAAAGCTTACTTCCTCCAGTTTTTTAAAATCACAGCTTCTAGAAGGTTTACATGATTTCTTCAAAAACACGAGTTTTTAGAAAATGTCATTTATTTCATAAATTGAATCAACAAAGTATGCACATTCTACGTAATAACGACTTTCTATAGTTTGCGCATGCGTCCGGAAATAAGAAAAGCTTACTTCCGCCAGTATTTTAAAATCACAGCTTCTAGAAGGTTTACATGATTTCTTAAAAAACACGAGTTTTTAGAAAATGTCATTTATTTCATAAATGGAATCAACAAAGTATGAACATTCTATGTCATAACGACTTTGTATAGTTTGCCCATGCCCAAAATATGCACATTCTACGTAATAACGACTTTCTCTAGTTTGTGCATGCGTCCAGAAATAAGAAAAGCTTACTTCCCCCCTTTTTTTAAATTCACAGCTTCTAGAAGGTTTACATGATTTCTTAAAAAACACGAGTTGGTAGAAAATGTGATTTAATTCATAAAAGGATTCAACAAAGTATGCACATTCTACGTAATAACGACTTTCTATAGTTTGCGCATGCGTCCGGAAATAAGAAAAGCTTACTTCCGCCAGTTTTTTAAAATCACAGCTTCTAGAAGGTTTACATCATATCTTAAAAAACACGAGTTTTTAGAAAATGTCATTTATTTCATAAATGGAATCAACAAAGTATGAACATTCTATGTCATAACGACTTTGTATAGTTTGTTCATGCGCAAACTATGCACATTCTATGTAAAAATGACTTTCTATAGTTTGCGCATGCGTCCGGAAATAAGAAAAGCTTAGTTCCCCCCTCTTTTTAAATTCACAGCTTCAAGAAGGTTTACATGATTTCTTAAAAAACACGAGTTTTTAGAAAATGTGATATATTTCATAAATGGAATAAAAAAGTATGCACATTCTACGTCATAACGACTTTCTATAGTTTGCGCATGCGTCCATAAATAAGAAAAGCTTACTTCCCCCCGTTTTTTAAAATCACAGCTTCTAGAAGGTTTACATGATTTCTTAAAAAACACGAGTTTTTAGAAAATGTGATTTATTTCATAAATGGAATAAAAAACGTATGCACATTCTACGTAATAACGACTTTCTATAGTTTGCGAATGCGTCCGGAAATAAGAAAAGCTTACTTCATCCCGTTTTTTAAAATCACAACTTCTAGAAAGTTTACATGATTTCTAAAAAAACACGATTTTTTAGAAAATGTGATTTATTTCATAAATGGAATCAACAAAGAATGCACATTCTATGTCATAACGACTTTGTATGGTTTGCGCATGCGCAAACTATGCACATTCTACAAAATAACAACTTTCTATAGTTTGTGCATGTGTCCGGAAATAAGAAAAGCTTACTTCCGCCAGTTTTTTAAAATCACAGCTTCTAGAAGGTTTACATGATTTCTTAAAAAACACGAGTTTTTAGAAAATGTCATTTATTTCATAAATGGAATCAACAAAGTATGCACATTCTATATCATAACGACTTTCTAAAGTTTGCGCATGAGTCCGGAAATAAGAAAAGCTTACTTCCGCCAGTTTTTTAAAATCACAGCTTCTAGAAGGTTTACATCATTTCTTAAAAACCACGAGTATTTAGAAAATGTCATTTATTTCATAAATGTAATAAACAAAGTATGAACATTCTATGTCATAAGAAAATAAGAAAGTATGTAATAAAAATAAGAAAGTATGTAATAAAAATGACTTTCTATAGTTTGCGCATGCGTCCGGAAATAAGAAAAGCTTACTTCCGCCAGTTTTTTAAAATCACAGCTACTAGACGGTTTACATGATTTCTTAAAAAACACGAGTTTTTAGAAAATGTGATTTATTTCATCAATGGACTCAACAAACTATGCACATTCTACGTAATAACGACTTTCTATAGTTTGCGTATGCGTCCAGAAATAAGAAAAGCTTACTTCACCCCGTTTTTTAAAATCACAACTTCTAGAAAGTTTACATGATTTCTAGAAAAACACGAGTTTTTAGATCATGTGATTTATTTCATAAATGGAATCAACAAAGTATGCACATTCTATGTCATAACGAATTTGTATGGCTTGCGCATGCGCAAACTATGCACATTCTACAAAATAACGACTTTTTATAGTTTGCGCATGTGTCCGGAAATAAGAAAAGCTTACTTCCGCCAGTTTTTTAAAATCACAGCTTCTAGAAGGTTTACATGATTTCTTAAAAAACACGAGTTTTTAGAAAATGTGATTTATTTCATAAATGGAATCAACAAAGTATGCACATTCTACGTCATAACAACTTTCTAAAGTTTGCGCATGCGTCCGGAAATAAGAAAAGCTTACTTCCGCCAGTTTTTTAAAACCACAGCTTCTAGAAGGTTTACATGATTTCTTGAAAACCACGAGTATTTAGAAAATGTGATTTATTTCATAAATGGAATCAACAAAGTATGCACATTCTAAGTCATAACGACTTTCTATAGTTTGCGCATGCATCCGGAAATAAGAAAAGCTTACTCCCCCCCGTTTTTTAAAGTCATAGCTTCTAGAAGGTTTACATGATTTCTTAAAAAACACGAGCTTTTAGAAAATGTGATTTATTTCATCAATGGAATCAACAAACTATGCACATTCTACGTAATAACGACTTTCTATAGTTTGCGAATGCGTCCGGAAATAAGAAAAGCTTACTTCCCCCCGGTTTTTAAAATCACAGCTTCTAGAAGATTTACATGATTTCATAAAAAACACGAGTTTTTAGAAAATGTGAATTATTTCATAAATGGAATCAAAAAAGTATGAACATTCTATGTCATAACGACTTTGTATAGTTTGCGCATGCTCAAACTATGCACATTCGAGGTAATAACTACTTTCTATAGTTTGCGCATGCGTCCGGAAATAAGAAAAGCTTACTTCCCCCATTTTTTTTAAATTCACAGCTTCTAGAAGGTTTACATGATTTCTTAAAAAACACGAGTTTTTAGAAAATGTGATTTATTTCATAAATGGAATCAACAAAGTATGCACATTCTACTTCATAAGGACTTTCTATAGTTTGCGCATGCGTCCGAAAATAAGAAAAGCTTACTTCCCCCCTTTTTTTAAATTCAAAGCTTCTAGAAGGTTTACATGATTTCTTAAAAAATATGAGTTTTTAGAAAATGTGATTTATTTCATCAATGGAATCAACAAAGTATTCACATTCTACGTAATAACGACTTTCTATAGTTTGCGAATGCGTCCGGAAATAAGAAAAGCTTACTTCCCCCCGTTTTTTAGAATAACAGCTTCTAGAATGTTTACATGATTTCTTAAAAAACATGAGTTTTTAGAAAATGTCATTTATTTCAAAAATGGAATCAACAAAGTATGAACATTCTATGTCATAATGACTTTGTATAGTTTGCGCATGCGCAAACTATGCACATTCTATGTAATAACGACTTTCTATAGTTTGCGCATGCGTCTGGAAATAAGAAAAGCTTACTTCCCCCCTATTTTTAAATTCACAGCTTCTAGAAGGTTTACATGATTTAATAAAAAACACGAGTTTTTAGAAAATGTGATATATTTCATAAATGGAATAAAAAAAGTATGCACTTTCTACGTAATAACGACTTTCTATAGTTTGCACATGTGTCCGGAAATAAGAAAAGCTTACTTCCCCCCGTTTTTTAAAATCACAGCTTCTAGAAGGTTTACATGATTACTTAAAAAACATGAGTATTTATAAAATGTCATTTATTTCATAAATTGAATCAACAAAGTATGCACATTCTACTTCTTAACGACTTTATATAGTTTGCGCATGCGTCCGGAAATAAGAAAAGCTTACATCCCCCCGTTTTTTTAAAATCACAGCTTCTAGAAGGTTGACATGATTTCTTAAAAAACACGAGTTTTTAGAAAATGTGATTTATTTAATCAATGGAATCAACAAACTATGCACATTTTACGTAATAACGACTTTCTATAGTTTGCGAATGCGTCCGGAAATAAGAAAAGCTTACTTCCGCCCGTTTTTTAAAATCACAGCTTCTAGAATGTTTACATGATTTCTTAAAAAACATGATTTTTTAGAAAATGTCATTTATTTCATAAATGGAATCAACAAAGTATGAACATTCTATGTCATAACGACTTTGTATAGTTTGTGCATGCGCAAACTATGCACATTCTATGTAATAACGACTTTCTATAGTTTGCGCATGCGTCTGGAAATAAGAAAAGCTTACTTCCCCCCTTTTTTTAAATTCAGAGCTTCTAGAAGGTTTACATGATTTCTTAAAAAACACGAGTTTTTAGAAAATGTGGTATATTTCATAAATAGAATAAAAAAAGTATTCACTTTCTACGTCATAACGACTTTCTATAGTTTGCGCATGCGTCCGAAAATAAGAAAAGCTTTCTTCCCCCGTTTTTTAAAATCACAGCTTCTAGAAGGTTTACATGATTTCTTAAAAAACACTAGTTTTTAGAAAATGTGATTTATTTCATAAATGAAATAAAAAAAGTATGCTCATTCTACGTCAGAACGAATTTCTATAGTTTGCAAATGCGTCCGGAAATAAGAAAAGCTTACTTCCCCCCATTTTTTAAAATCACAGCTTCTAGAAGGATTACGTGATTTTTTAAAAAACATGAGTTTTTAGAAAATGTGACTTATTTCATAAATGGAATCAACAAAGTATGCACATTCTAAGTCATAACGACTTTCTATAGTTTGCGCATGCGTCCGGAAATAAGAAAAGCTTACTTCCCCCCGTTTTTTAAAATCACAGCTTCTAGAAGGATTACATGATTTCTTAAAAAACATGAATTTTATGAACATGTGATTTATTTCATAAATGGAATCAATAAAGTATGCACATTCTATGTCATAACGACTTTCTATAGTTTGCGCATGCGCAAACTAAACACATTCTATGTTCTAACGACTTTCTATAGTTTGCGTATGCGTCCAGAAATAAGAAAAGCTTACTTCACCCCGTTTTTTAAAATCACAACTTCTAGAAGGTTTACGTGATTTCTTAAAAAACACGAGTTTTTTGAAAATGTGATTTATTTCATAAATGGAATCAACAAAGTATGCACATTCTATGTCATAACGACTTTGTATGGTTTGCGCACGCACAAACTATGCACATTCTACGTAATAACGAATTTCTATAGTTTGCGCATGAGTCCGGAAATAAGAAAAGCTTACTTCCGCCAGTTTTTTAAAATCACAGCTTCTATAAGGTTTACATGATTTCTTAAAAAACATGAGTTTTTAGAAAATGTGATTTATTTCATAAATGGAATCAACAAAGTATGCACATTCTATGTCATAACGACTTTCTAAAGTTTGCGCATGCGTCCGGAAATAAGACAAGCTTACTTCCGCCAGTTTTTTAAAATCACAGCTACTAGAAGGTTTACATGATTTCTTAAAAACCACGAGTATTTAGAAAATGTGATTTATTTCATAAATGGAATCAACAAAGTATGCACATTCTACGTCATAACGACTTTCTATAGTTTGTGCATGCTTCCGGAAATAAGAAAAGCTTACTTCCCCCCTTTTTTTAAAGTCACAGCTTCTAGATAGTTTACATGATTTCTTAAAAAACACGAGTTTTTAGAAAATGTGATTTATTTCATCAATGGACTCAACAAACTATGCACATTCTACGTAATAACGACTTTATGTAGTTTGCGAATGCGTCCGGAAATAAGAAAAGCTTAATTCCGCCAGTTTTTTAAAATCACAGCTTCTAGAAGGTTTACATGATTTCTTAAAAAACATGAGTTTTTAGAAAATGTGATTTATTTCATAAATGGAATCAACAGAGTATGCACATTCTACGTCATAACGACTTTCTATAGTTTGCGCATGCGTCCGGAAATAAGAAAAGCTTACTTCCCCCCTTTTTTTAAATCACAGCTTCTAGAAGGTTTACATGATATCTTAACAAAAACGTGTTTTTAGAAAATGTGATTTATTTCATAAAAGGAATCAACAAAGTATACACATTCTACGTCATAACGACTTTCTATAGTTTGCGCATGCGTTCGGAAATAAGAAAAGCTTACTTCTGCCCGTTTTTAAAAATCACAGCTTCTAGAAGGTTTACATGATTTCTTAAAAAAAACGATTTTGTAGAAAATGTGATTTAATTCATCAATGGAATCAACAAAGTATGCACATTCTATGTCATAACGACTTTCTATAGTTTGCATATGCCTACAGAAATAAGAAAAGCTTACTTCACCCCGTTTTTTAAAATCACAACTTCCAGAAAGTTTACATGATTTTTAAAAAAACACGAGTTTTTAGAAAATGTGATTTATTTCATAAATGGAATCAAAAAAGTATGCACATTCTATGTCATACCAACTTTGTATGGTTTGCACATTCTACAAAATAACGACTTTCTATAGTTTCCGCATGTGTCCGGAAATAAGAAAAGCTTACTTCCGCCAGTTTTTTAAAATCACAGCTTCTAGAAGGTTTACATGATTTCTTAAAAAACCAGAGTTTTTAGAAAAGGTGATTTATTTCATAAATGGAATCAACAAAGTATGCACATTCTACGTCATAACGACTTTCTAAAGTTTGCGCATGCGTCCGGAAATAAAAAAAGCTTACTTCCGCCAGTTTTTTAAAATCATAGTTTCTAGAAGGTTTACATGATTTCTTAAAAACCACGAGTATTTAGAAAATGTGATTTATTTCATAAATTGAATCAACAAAGTATGCACATTCTAAGTCATAACGACTTTCTATAGTTTGCGCATGCGTCCGGAAATAAGAAAAGCTTACTTCCCCCCGTTTTTTAAAGTCACAGCTTCTAGAAGGTTTACATGATTTCTTAAAAAACACGAGCTTTTAGAAAATGTGATTTATTTCATCAATGGGATAAACAAACTATGCACATTCTACGTAATAACGACTTTCTATAGTTTGTGAATGCGTCCGGAAATAAGAAAAGCTTACTTCCCCCCGGTTTTTAAAATCACAGCTTCTAGAAGATTTACATGATTTCATAAAAAACACGAGTTTTTAGAAAATGTGATTTATTTCATAAATGGAATCAAAAAAGTATGAACATTCTATGTCATAACGACTTTGTATAGTTTGCGCATGCGCAAACTATGCACATTCGAGGTAATAACTACTTTCTATAGTTTGTGCATGCGTCCGGAAATAAGAAAAGCTTACTTCCCCCCTTTTTTTAAATTCAAAGCTTCTAGAAGGTTTACATGATTTCTTAAAAAACACGAGTTTTTAGAAAATGTGATTTATTTCATAAATGCAATCAACAAAGTATGCACATTCTACGTCATAACGACTTTCTATAGTTTGCGCATGCGTCCAAAAATAAGAAAACCTTACTTCCCCCTGTTTTCTAAAATCACAGCTTCTAGAAGGTTTACATGATTTCTTAACAAACACGAGTTTTTAGAAAATGTCATTTATTTCATAAATGGAATCAACAAAGTATGAACATTCTATGTCATAATGACTTTGTATAGTTTGAGCATGCGGAAACTATGCACATTCTACGTCATAACGACTTTCTATAGTTTGCGCATGCGTCTTGAAATAAGAAAAGCTTACTTCCTCCAATTTTTTAAAATCACAGCTTCTAGAAGGTTTACATGATTTCTTAAAAAACACGAGTTTTTAGAAAATGTGATTTATTTCATAAATGGAATCAACAAAGTATGCACATTCTACGTCATAACGACTTTCTAAAGTTTGCGCATCCGTCCGGAAATAAGAAAAGCTTACTTCCGCCAGTTTTTTAAAATCACAGCTTCTAGACGTTTTACATGATTTCTTAAAAAACACGAGTTTTTAGAAAATGTCATTTATTTCATAAATGGAATCAACAAAGTATGCACATTCTAAGTCTTAACGACTTTATATAGTTTGCGCATGCGTCCGGAAATAAGAAAAGCTTACTTCCCCCCGTTTTTTTAAAATCACAAGCTCTAGAAGGTTTACATGATTTCTTAAAAAACACGAGTTTTTAGAAAATGTTATTTATTTCATCAATGGAATCAACAAAGTATTCATATTCTACGTAATAACGACTTTCTATAGTTTGCGAATGCGTCCGGAAATAAGAAAAGCTTACTTCCTCCCGTTTTTTAAAATCACAGCTTCTAGAATGTTTACATGATTTCTTAAAGAACATGAGTTTTTAGAAAATGTCATTTATTTCATAAATGGAATCAACAGAGTATGAACATTCGATGTCATAACGACTTTGTATAGTTTGCGCATGCACAAACTATGCACATTCTATGTAATAACGATTTCTATAGTTTGCGCATGCGTCTGGAAATAAGAAAAGCTTACTTCCCCCCTTTTTTTAAATTCACAGCTTCTAGAAGGTTTACATGATTTCTTAAAAAACATGAGTTTTTAGAAAATGTGATATATTTCATAAATGGAATAAGAAAAGTATGCACTTTCTATGTCATAATGACTTTCTATAGTTTGCACATGTGTCTGGAAATAAGAAAAGCTTACTTCCCCCCGTTTTTTAAAATCACAGCTTCTAGAAGGTTTACATGATTTCTTAAAAAACAAGAGTTTTTAGAAAATGTGATTTATTTGATCAATGGAATCAACAAACTATGCACATTCTACGTAATAAGGACTTTCTATAGTTTGCGCATGCGTTCGAAAATAAGAAAAGCTTACTTCCCCTCGTTTTTTATAATCATAGCTTCTAGAAGGTTTACATGATTTCTTAAAAAACACGAGTTTTTAGAAAATGTCATTTGTTTCATAAATGGAATTAATAAAGTATGAACAAACTATGTCATAACGACTTTGTATTGTTTGCGCATGGGCAAACTATGCACATTATACGTAATAACGACTTGCTATTGTTTGCACATGCGTTCGGAAATAAGAAAAGCTTACTTTCCCCCTCTTTTTAAATTCACAGCTTCTAGAAGGTTTACATGATTTCTTAAAAAACACGAGTTTTTAGAAAATGTGATTTATTTCATAAATGGAATCAACAAAGTATGCACATTCTACGTCATAACGACTTTCTATAGTTTGCGCATGCGTCTGGAAATAAGAAAAGCTTACTTCCCTCCGTTTATTAAAATCACAGCTTCTAGAAGGATTACATGATTTCTTAAAAAACATGAGTTTTACGAACATGTGATTTATTTCATAAATGGAATCAACAAAGTATGCACATTCTATTTCATAACGACTTTCTATAGTTTGCGCAAGCGCAAACTAAGCACATTCTATGTACTAACGACTTTCTATAGTTTGCGTATGCGTCCAGAAATAAGAAAAGCTTACTTCACCCCATTTTTTAAAATCACAACTTCTAGAAGGTTTACATGATTTCTTAAAAAACACGAGTTTTTAGAAAATGTCATTTATTTCATAAATGGAATAAACAAAGTATGAACATTCTATGTCATGACGACTTTCTAAAGTTTGCGCATGCGTCCGGAAATAAGAAAAGCTTACTTCCTCCAGTTTTTTAAAATCACAGCTTCTAGAAGGTTTACATGATTTCTTAAAAACCACGAGTATTTAGAAAATGTGTTTTATTTCATAAATGGAATCAACAAAGTATGCACATTCTAAGTCATAATGACTTTCTATAGTTTGCGCATGCGTCCAGAAATAAGAAAAGCGTACTTCCCCTCGTTTTTTAAGGTCACAGCTTCTAGAAGGTTTACATGATTTCTTAAAAAACACGAGTTTTTAAAAAATGTGATTTATTTCGTCAATGGAATCAACAAACTATGCACATTCTACGTAATAACGACTTTCTATAGTTTGCGAATGCGTCCGGAAATAAGAAAAGCTTACTTCTGTTAAATATTGTAACTTCAAAGAATATTATATTTTGTACTTTATTATTCCCGAGATGTTTCATCCCTCCGAGGTAACCCTATTATATATCCGGAGATGTTTATTCCTCCGAGGGTTTGTATTAACTAGGGTTATTAGACCCACCATTTGGGGGTCGGCCCTGTGGTTATATTTTTGGGGTTATTAGACTTCTCCAGGAGAGGTCGGCCCCATTAGCTCTTTTAGTCAGTTGGGAGTCAGTATAAATAAGAGAGGTGAACTCGTCATTAGATCACTCACTCACTTGTGGAAGAGTGCGCACTTGTCTGGGAGATCTGCTAAGGAGACAAAGAAGGAAGGAGCACATCTTGTATTTTGGTTGATCATCTTATTGAGGAAAGCTTTGCTGGGTTTTCTACCCCATGAGGGTTTCCCAGGGTATATTCTGTGTCTATCTTGTGATTATGTTTCTTTCAGTGATCTTGCTTGTCTATTTGATTTAAACTTAACATGGTATCAGAGCTACACTGAATAGGACATCTTTCACAAGGTAAGAATACCTCTCTCTCTCTCTCCGGTGAAGTTAGGGTTTCAGCCCAAAGTTGGTATTATTGATTTTTGGTTGCATGGATGGATAGCGCTTTTCAATACCTTTCTTTTGAGCTATAGATCGAACTTTTATGTTGGGTAGAACTCCGGGAAATCCAAACCCTAATTCTACCAAAAGTGCGATACATCAGAATTTGGTTTCAGAAAAAAGTTGGAATTTTTGAATTCTGATTACATGGCTGGATAGCCCTTCTCAAGAGCATTCGTTTGAGCTATAGATCGAACTTTTTGGTTGGGTAGAACTCCGGGAAAGTCAAACCCTAATTCTACCCAAAGTGCGATAAAATTCTGTTCTAGATTCCGGAAAAGTGAAAAGTAACTTTACAGGTTAGTCTACTCTGTCTCTTGGACTCCCCCAAGAGAATATGGCTACAAACACTAAGCTTGAAGACAAGCTAGAAGGTATAGAAAATTTTCGGGCATGGAAATACAGAATTGGTCTCATTCTTGAGGAGAATGATCTTGCTCATTATATCAAGGAGGAAGTTGCAGAACCAGAAGAAGATGAAGCCAAAGAAAAACACAGGAAGGATTTGATTAGGGCAAAGAGAATCATAGTTGATTCTATTAAAGACCACTTGATTCCCCAAGTGGCTTCCAAGAAGACTCCAAAGGAAATGTATGATGCCCTAGGAAGAATGTATGAAGGAAAGAACATCAATAGGAAGATGAATGTAAGGACTCAGTTGAAGAATACCAAGATGCACAAAGGAGAATCCATTCAATACTACTTCTCAAGAGTCTCTCTAATCAAGGAGCAACTAGATTCCATTGGTGATACTCTTGATGAAGATGAACTTGTGATGACAGCTCTAAATGGTCTCACTAGACCTTGGGAGTCATTCATTCAAACTATGTGTGCCAGAAAAGAAAGTATGAAGTTTGATGTAGTTTGGGAGGATTGTGTACAAGAGGAGGATAGGGTTGCAAATCAAGAAGCCTTGCTCAAAGAAGATGACCAAGCCTTGGCCACCCACACCAAAAGAAGAAGGAATCAATCCTACTCTAAAAAGGGTAGTCACAAGGAGTCTCATCCTCCACATAGATTTCAGAAGAAAAGAGGAACTACTCAAAGAAGAGATTACTCTTCTTTCCAGTGCTTCTCTTGTCACAAAATAGGACACATTGCTAGAGATTGCCCTCTACAAAAGAAAAAGGGTACTCACTACAAAAGACACCAAGCACATCTTGTAGAAGATGATAGTGAAGAAGAAGAAGTAGAGGAAGAAAGGTCTCACAATAAAAGACCTAGAAATGAAGAGGAAGAAGAAGAAAGGACCTTCTTCAAAAGAAGGTCAAGGATAAATACAGAAGAAGATGCAGAAGAATATGTTCTCTTCTCCACACTCTCTGGATCTATAACCCCTGGAGAAGGTACATGGCTTATTGACAGTGGTGCTTCAAAGCACATGACAGGTCAGAAAAGGACTCTCTCAAATCTTGAAGAAAAGACTTCTCCCCAAAAGGTATCTCTAGGAGATGACTATCAATATCCCATTAAGGGAATTGGTGAAGCAAACTACAAACTCGATTCTGGAACCCCCATGAAGATGAAGGAAGTTTTGTATGTTCCAGGATTGAAGAGGAATTTTCTTTCAATCTCAGCATTAGACAAGAAAGGCTACAGAGTTGCATTCATTGATGGACAAGTGTTAATGTGGTCCAAAGGCAAATCTATTAAGGATGCAATTGTTATTGGTGAAGAGGAAGGAGGTTTGTATAAACTCAAGGGTCATCCAGAAGCTGCCTTTGTTCATGAAACCTCTAGTCCCAGTGAGCTATGGCATAGAAGACTAGCTCACATTAACTACAAAGCCTTAGCCTATGTAAGCAAGGTGGTCATAGGACTACCAGATTTGAAGGTTGATCATGATGGCTCATGTAAAGGATGTAAGAAAGGGAAGAATATCAAGAACCCCTTTCCAAAGAGTTAAACAAAGACTAAGGGTATCTTGGAGTTAATACACTCAGATGTATGTGGTCCAATGCCCACCACCTCTCTGAGTGGATTTGAATACTATCCTCTCATTCATTGATGATCATTCCAGGAAAACCTGGATATACTTTCTAAAAGGAAAGAATGAGGTTTTTGGAAAGTTCAAAGAGTTCAAGGCTCTAATAGAAAATCTCTCAGAAAAGAAAATCAAGATTCTCAGAATAGACAATGGTGGAGAATATACTTCAAAAGAGTTTGAAGAATTTTGTAAAGAAGTTGGAATCAAGAGAGAACTAACCACTCCCTACAATCCCCAACAAAATGGGGTTGCAGAAAGGAAAAATAGAACTATCATGGAAGCTGTGAAGACTATGACACATGACCAGGATCTTCCCATGTATCTATGGGCTGAAGTAGGCAAGACAGCAGTATATGTTCAAAACAGATTATCTCATAGTGCTCTTGATTTCAAAACTCCAGAAGAAGTGTTTACTGGAAAGAAGCCCGAGGTAAGCCATCTTAAAATATTTGGGTGTCGTGTGTACATCCACATTCCAAAAGAAAAGAGAACCAAGTTGGATCCTTCTGGTAAGAAAGGAATATTTGTTGGTTACTGTGAATCATCCAAAGCTTTTAGGATTTACATACCAGGCTTTCATCATATAGAAATCAGTAGAGATGTAACTTTTGATGAAGAAGTAGCTCTCAAGAAATCAAGAAAATGCCAACTTGAAAAAATCTATTAAGAAGATCCTTCTTCTAGAAACTCAGAGGCTGTTCACATCCCTGAAGACAATCCACCAGAGGATCATGACATGTTGGAACCACAAGAACCTCCTATATCAGATTTATCAAAGAAAAGAAGGCCAGCATGGGCTAGAGACATTATCCAAGGGGCTGAAAGATATGGTGCTCCTGAAGGCTCCATTAGAGAAAGAAAGAAACCAAAGCTAGTGTCCAACTATATGGCCTTGATGTGTGATCTTGTGGATCAACTACCTACCAGCTATGAAGAGGCAGCTCAAAAGAAAGAATGGGTAGAAGCAATGACAGAAGAATATCAGTCGATAATGAAAAATGATGTTTGGGATATAGTCCCCAAACCAAGATATAAAAGTGTGGTTTCTTCAAAATGGATTTTCAAGATAAAACATGCTGCAGATGGTAGCATTGAAAAATACAAGGCAAGGTTTGTAGCCAGAGGATTCTCTCAAAAGGAGGGAATTGACTATGAAGAAACATTTGCACCCGTTGCTAGGTATACTTCAATTAGAACTATCATGGCACTTGCATCCATGATGAAACGGAAATTGCATCAAATGGATGTTAAGACAGCTTTTCTGAATGGTGTAATTGAAGAAGAAGTATACATAGAACAACCTCAAGGTTTTGAGGTCAAAGACGGAAGGACCCATGTATGCAAACTGAAAAAGGAATTATATGGATTGAAGCAAGCTCCCAGGGCTTGGTACAGAAGGATTGACAGTTTCTTAACAAGCATGGGCTTTACCAAAAGTAAAGCTGACCCCAATCTTTATCTTAAAGTGATGGATGATGAACCTATTATTTTGCTATTATATGTAGATGATCTATTTCTAACCGGAAATGAGAATCAAATTATTGAAAGCAAGAAGAAGCTTTCTTCAGAATTCGAAATGAAAGATCTCGGATTAATGCACTACTTCTTAGGCCTAGAAGTGTGGCAAGAGCCAAAAGGAATCTTTCTAAATCAAGGTAAGTATACTGTGGATATTCTCAAAAGATTTGATATGTTGGAGTGTAAAGCTTTGGCCACTCCCATGGACTCCAACTTGAAACTATTAGTTAATGATTCTTCAGAACTAGTGGACATAACCCTATATAGACAAATTATTGGATCATTGATGTATTTGACAAATACTAGGCCGGATATATGCTTTGCCGTAAATACCCTAAGTCAGTATCTAGTAGAACCTAGAAAGGTTCACCTTATAGCTGCAAAGCACATAATGAGGTACCTAAAAGGTACAGTGGACTTTGGCCTATACTATCTTGGAGGTAATGAACTCAAGTTACATGGTTACTCAGATTTCTATTGGGCAGAAAAAGTACTTCAGGCGGATGTTATGGTCTTGGATCTGCCATGATCTCCTGGTTCAACAAGAAACAATCTAGTGTGGCCCTCAGTATTGCTGAAGCAGAATATATAGCCGCTTGCTCTGCCAGCTGTGAAGCAGTGTGGCTTCGGAAACTTTTATCTGGAATTTTTGACTTAGAAATGGATCCCACTGTGATTATGTGTGATAATCAAAGTTGCATTAAGATGACTGAAAATCCTGTGTTCCATGATAAGTCAAAACAAATTGAGATCCGTTACTTCTATATACGATACATGGTGCAGAGAGGAGCCATCAAGCTCGAGTATATAAGCACTGAGGATCAGATTGCCGATATCCTGACTAAACCTCTGTCTCGAGTAAAGTTTGAATACTTCCGAGACATGCTTGGTATAGTCCAGAAGGACCCCCCTCGAAAGGGGGAGTAGTATAGTATCTGATAACAATTTTGTTTTGTTGCACTTAGCTACTTACAATTATTTAGATTTAGAACTCTTATATATCTTTTATTTTTTTATGGATACATGTTTTGATGATTAGATGTATTAGTAAGAATACATGCTAGATGTATACATGTTTTGGTGTGATGTATACATGTTTTGATGATTAGATGTATTAGTAAGAATACATGCTAGATGTATACATGTTTTGGTGTGATGTATACATGCTTTGATGATTAGATGTATTAGTAAGAATACATGCTTTTGTGATTAGATGTATTAGTAAGAATACATGCTTTGGTGATTAGATGTATTAGTAAGAATACATGCTAGATGTATACATGTTTTGGTGTGATGTATACATGTTTTGATTAATGATGTATACATGTTTTGATGTGATACATGCTCTTGGATATTTGTACCTGTATAGATGAGAATATAGATGGGGATTGGATCATCCCTGGACTTTCAGTCCTAAAGAGAGCCGTAGACGTGAGGTCTCCGAGAATGAAGTCCTTAGTGGACAGTTGAGGGGATTGGATCATCCCTGGACTTTCAGTCCTAAAGAGAGCCGTAGACGTGAGGTCTCCGAGAATGAAGTCCTTAGTGGACAGTTGAGGGGATTGGATCATCCCTGGACTTTCAGTCCTAAAGAGAGCCGTAGACGTGAGGTCTCCGAGAATGAAGTCCTTAGTGGACAGTTGAGGGGATTGGATCATCCCTGGACTTTCAGTCCTAAAGAGAGCTGTAGACGTGAGGTCTCCGAGAAGTGGAGATTGTATCATCCCCTGACTTCGGTCCCTGAATTGATCCGTAGACGTTGGTCTACGAGAAGTGGGGATTGTATCATCCCTGGACTTCGGTCCCTGAATTGATCCGTAGACGTGTGGTCTCCGAGAAGTGGGGATTGTATCATCCCCGGACTTCGGTCCCTGAATTGATCCGTAGATGTGTGGTCTCCGAGAAGTGGGGATTGTATCATCCCCGGACTTCGGTCCCTGAATTGATCCGTAGACGTATGGTCTCCGAGAAAGTGATTTTTGATGTGGTTACTTGTATCGGTAGGATACTTGTATTGATGATGTGGTTACTTGTATCGGTAGGATACCTGTATTGATGATGTGGTTACTTGTATCGGTAGGATACCTGTATTGATGATGTGGTTACTTGTATCGGTAGGATACCTGTATTGATGATGTGGTTACTTGTATCGATAGGATACCTGTATTGATGATGTGGTTACTTGTATCGGTAGGATACTTGTATTGATGATGTGGTTACTTGTATCGGTAGGATACTTGTATTGATGATGTGATTACTTGTATCGGTATGGATACTTGTATTGATGATGTGACTACTTGTATCGGTAGGATACTCATATTATTGATATGATCACCTGTATTGGCATGAATACTTGTACTAATGATGATCATGTGATGACGATTGTGTGATGACGATGCTGATGATCGTGTGATGACGATGCTGCTGATCATGTTGCTGATCGTGTGATGACGATGCTGCTGATCGTGTGATGACGATGCTGCTAATCGTGTGATGACGATGCTGCTGATCGTATGATGACGATGCTGCTGATCGTGTGATGACGATGCTGCTGATTGTGTGATGACGATACTAATGATCGTGTGATGACGATGCTGCTGATCGTGTGATGACGATACTGCTGATCGTGTGATGACGATGCTGCTAATCGTGTGATGACGATACTGCTGATCGTGTGATGACGATGATGCTGATTGTGTGATGACGATGTTGCTGATCATGTGATGTCGATGCTGATGATCATAATATTGATGTTGACATTGTTGTACCAGTAACTATTTGAGTTACTGATGAAGACAAATTGAAGAAAGCTTCCAATGATTTATAGATGTATCATGTATAGTGACTCCTTGCTCCTGCAGATGCTGTTATAATATCCTTCTTGTTAAGGGGGAGTGTTAAATATTGTAACTTCAAAGAATATTATATTTTGTACTTTATTATTCCGGATATGTTTCATCCCTCCGAGGTAACCCTATTATATATCCGGAGATGTTTATTCCTCCGAGGGTTTGTATTAACTAGGGTTATTAGACCCACCATGTGGGGGTCGACCTTGTGGTTATATTTTTGGGGTTATTAGACTTCTCCAGGAGAGGTCGGCCCCATTAGGTCTTTTAGTCAGCTGGGAGTCAGTATAAATAAGAGAGGTGAACTCCTCATTAGATCACTCACTCACTTGTGGAAGAGTGCGCACTTGTCTGGGAGATCTGCTAAGTGTTAAGATTTAATATGCTAAGACAAAAAATAGCAGCATTACATTCCATTTCACAATAATAGCATATACAGGATCACTGAAGCAACAACAAGCACAGCATAAACACAAGAGACAGAGATTTATCCTGGGAAACCCTCATGGGGTAGAAAACCCAGCAAAGCTTCCTCAATATAGATGACCAGCAATATACAAAGATGAAACCCTGAGACATGATCTCCTCCTCCACAATAGCAGACCTCTCCTCCACAAGTGCGCTATCCTCAAGTGAGTGAATGTATATCAAATGAGGAACACACCTCCTCTATTTATAAACTACTCTGATATGTATTTTACACAAGTACATGTAGGCTCGTATTTAACCATTAGGTTAAATACCCCATTATAACTGACTGGGCCGACCCCTCTAGGGTGGTCTAATAACCCTTTGACCCACATAACACATTTAGGGCCGACCCCCACTAGGGAAGTCTAATAGCCCGAGTTACCACATTCCGACGGAGGAATAAACATCTCCGGATATACAATAAGATCTTCACGGAGGAATGAAACATCTCCGGAATGATAACGTACAAATATAATATTCTTTGAAGTTACAATATCTCAACACTCCCCCTTAACGAGAAGGATATTATAACAACATCTGCACGATCAAGGAGTCATCAACATCATACATGATACATATATAAATCATTGGAAGCTTTCTTCAATTTGTCTTCATCAGTAACTCAAACAGTTACTGGTACATCAATGTCAACATTAACATCAACATTACGATTATCAGCATCGTAATCACACGATCAGCAGCATCATCATCACACGATCAGCAGCATCGTCATCACACGATCAGTAACATCGTCATCACACGATCAGCAACATCGTCATCACACGATCATCAGCATCGTCATCACACGATCATCAGTATCGTCATCACACGATCAGCAGCATCGTCATCACATAATCAACAGCATCATCATCACACGATCAGCAGCATCGTCATCATATGATCATCAGCAGTACAAGTATTCATGCCAATACAAGTGACCATATCAACAATATGAGTATCCTACCGACTCAAGTAGCCACATCATCAATAAAAGTATCCTACCGATACAAGTAACCACATCATCAATACAAGTATCCTACCGATACAAGTAACCACATCATCAATACAAGTATCCTACCGATACAAGTAACCACATCATCAATACAAGTGTCCTACCGATACAAGTAACCACATCATCAATACAAGTATCCTACCGATACAAGTAACCACATCAAAAATCACTTTCTCGGAGACCATACGTCTACGGATCAATTCAGGGACCTAAGTCCAGGGATGATACAATCCCCATTTCTCGGAGACCTCAAGTCTACGGATCAATTCAGGGACCTGAGTCTGGGGATGATACAATCCCCACTTCTCGGAGACCTCACGTCTACGGATCAATTCAGGGACCACAGTCCGGGGATGATACAATCCCCACTTCTCGAAGACCTCACGTCTACGGATCAATTCAGGGACCTAAGTCTGGGGATGATACAATCCCCACTTCTTGGAGACCTCACGTCTACGGATCAATTCAGGGACCGCGGTCCGGGGATGATACAATCCCCACTTCTCGGAGACCATACGTATACGGCTCTCTCTAGGACTGAAAGTCCAGGGATGATCCAATCCCCTCAACTATCCACTAAGGACTTCATTCTTGGAGACCTCAAGTCTACGACTCTCTTTAGGACTGAAAGTCCAGGGATGATCCAATCCCCTCAACTGTCCACTAAGGACTTCATTCTCGGAGACCTCACGTCTACGGCTCTCTTTAGGACTGAAAGTCCAGGGATGATCCAATCCCCTCAACTGTCCACTAAGGACTTCATTCTCGGAGACCTCAAGTCTACGGCTCTCTTTAAGACTGAAAGTCCAGGGATGATCCAATCCCCTCAACTGTCCACTAAGGATTTCATTCTTGGAGACCTCACGTCTACGGCTCTCTTTAAGACTGAAAGTCCAGGGATGATCCAATCCCCTCAACTGTCCACTAAGGACTTCATTTTCGGAGACCATACGTCTACGGATCAATTCAGGGACCGAAGTCCAGGGATGATACAATCCCTTTTCTTTCTCGGAGACACCTGTCTACGGCTCACTTTAGAACAAGTGTTCAAGGATGATACAATCCCCACATGTATTCTCATCAATACAAGTACAAGTATCCTCAACCATACGAGTACATTAATCAATACATGTGTCATCAAAATTATGTATTCTTACCAATACATCTTATCATCAAAAGCATGTATTCTCACCAATACATCTATCATCAAAAGCATGTAAAACAAAGTATTCTAAGCATAAGAGTCCTAAATCTAAATATTTCTAAGTATCTAGGTGTAGAGAGCAGGTTACCTCATCATCGACCTTGTTGTTCGATGAGACAATCTCATCATCAGTGACTATACTACTCCCCTTTTCGAGGAAGGTCCTTTTGAGCTACACCAATCTTGTCTCGGAAGTATTCAAATTTCACTCGAGACAGAGGTTTGGTTAGTATGTTGGTAACTTCTTCACTTGAGGTAGAGATTTGGTTAGTACATTGGTAACCTGTTACAAATTCAAACTTTAGTTCCTTCTGCATCATATCTTATTAGATCCCTATGTTCTTTGACTTATTATGGAACACTAGATTGTTTTTCATCTTCATACAACTCTATTTGTCACATAGGATCACAGTTGGTTCTATCTCTAATTCAAATCAATCCTGAAGCCAAGCTTCTTCACAACTAGCAGAGCAAGCATCCATATATTCTGCTTGTGCTAAGAGCCACACTAGACTGCTTCCAGCTAAACCACGAGATCATGGTTAATCCCAGACAATAACATCCTCTTGATGTGTTCTTCCTGTTTGATACACTTTCTTCCCAACCAGCATCTGATTAGCCATCTAAAGTCATGATCTCCAAGATAGCATAGATCAAAGTCTATCGTATCCTTTATGTACCTCATCACATGCTTTGCAACTATCGGGTGAACACATCTAGTTTCCACTAGATACTGACTCAAGGTGTTCACAACAAAGCATATATCTAACCTAGTATATGTTAGATACATCAATGACCCAATAATTTGACTGTACAGAGTTATATCCACTAACTCTGATGAGTCATCTCCTAACAGCTTCAAGTTGGAATCCATAAGAGTGGCCATTCCAACATATCAAGTCTTCTCAAGATTTCTCAGCATACTTTATCTAGTTGAGAGAGATTCCTTCTGAGACTTTCCATACTTTTAGACCTAGAAAGTAATGCATCAATCTAAGATCTTTCAATTTCATTTCTACAGTCATCTATCTGTTCCATCTCTCATCAGATGGGTCTATTGATATGAGCCTCAACATCATTCGAACTCTGTGGTGAGTTCCTTCTTGCATCCATGTCATATGTGTATAGAAGCCATATTCAACCTTGTAGCAAAGGTTGAGATCCATATCACCTATGGTGATCATTAAGCTCATCAATTGATTATCGATCATGGGAACCTTATAGAAACTGATTCACACTTCTTCTTTAATTACACCATTAAGAGAATGGTCTTATTTTAGCCACTTGGAGCAAACATCTCATCATGATTCTCTTCCTCTTTCTAAGAGAATCTTCTAGCCATGAGCCTTCTATATTTTGTTTGATTTGTAAATCTTCTTGTTGGACATCCATTGCTTGTTCAGTGTTCATCATTCATCATGATCTTTCCTACAAATCAAAATTAAGTACAGGATTAGTAATACTTTATAATCATCAAATCATATTGACATGGTAACCTATTATGCATACAGATATCATTTATATAGTTATGCAACTAATTTGACCAATACTTTGGCACAACACTTTCCCATATCCTGTATGCATACAGTGGCTCTCTAGATGCCTTCCATCTCTACCAGAACATACTATCGAGAGTGTGCACAGCTCTCGGCATGTCAGCAAAGAGGTTTCATTCTAGACAAGCAACAATGGAATATTTGTCCAACTTAACAAACATATGCACATTAGTTGTATACTGTTCAATGCTCTATGAATGTTTACACTCAGCATTATATATTCTAGGAATACAAATATGCATACAACCTATTACAGGCAATATCATTACTATTTCAAATAACAACTCAAATACTTATCTTTTATGTTTGTGTGGCTGCCTCCCGCTTGATCTTCTGTATGTCTTTTGAACTTCTATTCATTCTGTACCACTGTGCATGCTCAAGAGTCATCCTCATGATCTCATACAAACATACACTCATTAGTATATTCTAAATGCTATCAAAACATTATAGTACTAAATAATCTTGAAAATGTATATTCATGATTATAGTTAATAAACATTAGTATTCAAGATTTCAGGGAAGTCTTCTTTTACTCATGCATATCATCAATCAAGATAAAAGATATAATATGCATAATCCCTTGATTACTAACTTTATGAATAAGCATAACCAATCATTCCAAGTATACTTATATAAGGCATCCTAACACAAGGTAAGATTCATGGGAAACATACCTGGATTAGTATACCTACTTGGTTATGTACAACATACCTAAACAATCTCTTCAATGATTTAGAGATCCTGAGCTAGAACCTGCATGTCTCATAGGTTAAGCATAATATAATAAAGTCATACATACCTCGTAAGTAGAACAAAGATTATGGATGAGTATTTGTCTTCATGTTTTCATGGTCATGGAGCCTGATTTGTCTTTTGTGATGTACCTGTATCTTGTTAGTAGACAACATCAACCTCACACAACATCATAATGCATTAGTACAATCATAAGTGTCAACACCCTAACCAATGAATATTTTCTATCATGCATTCATAATTTTGTTAAGGTGATACAACAAATCTAAAATCAAGATTGTACTAACCGCAATAACATGAAGACAAACATACCATAAACTTAATCATGAACAAATCTCAAAACATACCTCGATGAGTCATACCTGTCGAGATCGCTTGTAATATCCTTATGTAAAGCCTTAGCCTCATCTCCCTCTGAAACAGGAACTCCTTCACTTATGCAAGTGACCAATCCATCTTCTTCTAGGATTAACCCTATCCACTTGATTTGCAAGAACTGGACCTGGAGCTGGATATGGGTTTGTCAGAGAAACCCCAAAAATTCAAACTTTGAATTTCAAACTTCCGAAAGGATAGAAATATGCGCCTTGATTTGCTGATCAAACTGATATATTCAGAATTTGAAAATTGCAAAGTTTCACTCCTCAATTTTACCTTTGAAACTTCTGGATTCACTGGACATGACCCTAAACTGGGGTTTGATGAATCCCACTCTTCTACCCAATCAAAATGTTTGATCCAAAGCTCTAAGCTTCTATTTTTCTGAGGAGCTTCCAGCCATGGTCACAAATTTCAAAAATTCCCATTTTTACAGAAGCCCTAATTTTCCACTTTTCTGATCAAAGTCCCGAACTAGGGTTTGATCAAGCCTGGCCTTCTGCCCAACCAAAAAAATCTGATATTGGTCTCTAAATTTCTATTTTGATGAGTAGCATTCAGCCGTGGTCTCTGTTTACAAAAATTCCAACTTTCTTCAAAGCCCTAAATTCTGGAAGCCATGAATGAAGGTACTCAAAAGTAATTATGTTTTGACAGAAATATGTACCTGATTGTTTCTGGTGTAACTCTAAACTTTTCAATCCACAGGGTTTGAAAACGTTTTCTGAGATAGCCTGACCTGTTATCTTTCCATCCTGATAGGTCTGACCTCAATTGGATTCTCTGAGAGAGAGTTATGTCAAATGTCGCAACGTGACCTGTTTTGGGATAAACCAGAAGAGCGAACTTGTACGGCGTGCCATGTGTCACTGTTTGAACTTCGGCCTATGAAAAACTTTCCTGAGGTATCTCGGCCTGTTGTCTTTCCATCCTGACAGTTCTGACCTCAATTGGACTCTCTGAGAGAGAGTTATGCCAAGTGTCGCAACATGCCCTATTTATGGGATAATACAGAAGGGTGAACTTGTACTAAGTGCCACGTGTCACTGGTTCAACTTCGGCCTCTGAAAACGTTTTCTGAGATAGTAAAGACTGTGTACTACCTGTCACTTTTTACGAAATTTCATTTGGAGCTTCCTAGCCCAAGATATTACCTTTTTCCCAAGGTCACCTGATTTTGACTCATATATGGAAGAGGCAGAAACCCTATATTGTACAGATCATAAATCACAAAGTATAACGAATTAAAGGTTTTCCTTTGGACACAAGGTACCTGGAGATTTAATATTCGTCTTGTAACAATTTCATATCCGAAAACTTCACCAAAACGGATTTATAGCGAAAGTGCTACGATGACTGGTTTTTGCTATGTAAAACCCTAACCTTCAAATTGTCGTAAGTAAAGGAAATGTCGTTAGTGCCATACCTTGTCTTCCTTCAGGTTAGCTCTGATACCATGTTAAGATTTAATATGCTAAGACAGAAAATAGCAGCATTACATTCCATTTCACAATAATAGCATATACAGGATCACTGAAGAAACAACAAGCACAGCATAAACACAAGAGACAAAGATTTATCATGGGATACCCTCATGGGGTAGAAAACCCAGCAAAGCTTCCTCAATATAGATGACCAGCAATATACAAAGATGAAACCCTGAGACATGATATCCTTCTCCACAATAGCAGACCTCTCCTCCACAAGTGCGCTATCCTCAAGTGAGTGAATGTATATCAAATGAGGAACACACCTCCTCTATTTATACACTACTCTGATATGTATTTTACACAAGTACATGTAGGCTCGTATTTAACCATTAGGTTAAATACCCCATTATAACTGACTGGGCTGACCCCTCTAGGGTGGTCTAATAACCCTTTGACCCACATAACACATTTAGGGCCGACCACCACTAGGGAAGTCTAATAACCCGAGTTACCACATTCCGACGAAGGAATAAACATCTCCGGATATACAATAAGATCTTCACGAAGGAATGAAACATCTCCAGAATGATAAAGTACAAATATAATATTCTTTGAAGTTACAATATCTCAACACTAAGGAGACAAAGAAGGAAGGAGCACATCTTGTATTTTGGTTGATCATCTTATTGAGGAAATATTTGTTGGGTTTTCTACCCCATGAGGGTTTCCCATGGTATATTCTGTGTCTATCTTGTGATTATGTTTCTTTCAATGATCTTGCTTGTCTATTTGATTTAAACTTAACAACTTCCCCCCGGTTTTTAAAATCACAGCTTCTAGAAGATTTACATGATTTCATAAAAAACACGAGTTTTTAGAAAATGTCATTTATTTCAAAAATGGAATAAAAAAAGTATGAACATTCTATGTCATAACAACTTTGTATAGTTTGCACATGCGCAAACTATGCACATTCTAGGTAATAACGACTTTCTATAGTTTGCGCATGCGTCCGGAAATAAGAAAAGCTTACTTCCCCCCTTTTTTTAAATTCACAGCTTCTAGAAGGTTTACATGATTTCTTAAAAAACACGAGTTTTTACAAAATATGATTTATTTAATAAATGGAATCATCAAAGTATGCACATTCTACGTCATAACGACTTTCTATAGTTTGCGCATGCGTCCGGAAATAGGAAAAGCTTACTTCCCCCCGTTTTTTAAAATCATAGCTTCTAGAAGGTTTACATGATTTCTTTAAAAAAATGAGTTTTCAGAAAATGTGATTTATTTCATAAAAGGAATCAACAAAGTCTGCACATTCTATGTCATAACGACTTTCTATAGTTTGCGCATGCGTATGGAAATAAGAAAAGCTTACTTCCCCCCGTTTTTTAAAATCACAGCTTCTAGAAGGTTTACATGATTTCTTAAAAACCACGAGTTTTTAGAAAATGTGATTTATTTCATAAATGGAATCAACAAAGTATGCACATTCTAAGTCATAACGACTTTCTATAGTTTGCGCATGCGTCCGGAAATAAGAAAAGCTTACTTCCCCCCGTTTTTTAAAATCACAGCTTCTAGAAGGTTTACATGATTTCTTAAAAAACACGAGTTTTTAGAAAATGTGATTTATTTCATAAATGGAATCAACAAAGTATGCACATTCTAAGTCATAACGACTTTCTATAGTTTGCGCATGCGTCCAGAAATAAGAAAAGATTACTTCCCCCCATTTTTTAAAATCACAGCTTCTAGAAGGTTTACATGATTTCTCAAAAAACATGAGTTTTTAGAAAATGTGATTTATTTCATCAATGCAATAAGCAAACTATGCACATTCTACATAATAACAACTTTCTATAGTTTGAGAATGCGTCCGGAAATAAGTAAAGCTTACTTCCCCCGGTTTTTAAAATCACAACTTCTCGAAGGTTTACATGATTTCCTAAAAAACACGAGTTTTTAGAAAATGTCATTTATTTCACAAATGGAAGCAAAAAAGTATGCACATTCTAAGTCATAACGACTTTCTATAGTTTGCGCATGCGTCCGGAAATAAGAAAAGCTTACTTCGCCCCGTTTTTTAAAATCACAACTTCTAGAAGGATTACATGATTTCTTAAAAAAGATGAGTTTTACGAACATGTGATTTATTTCATAAATGGAATCAACAAAGTATGCACATTCTATGTCATAACGACTTTCTATAGTTTGTGCATGCGCAAACTAAGCACATTCTACGTACTAACGACTTTCTATAGTTTGCGTATGCGTCCAAAAATAAGAAAAGCTTACTTCACCCCGTTTTTTAAAATGACAACTTCTAGAAGGTTTACATGATTTCTTAAAAAACACAAGTTTTTAGAAAATGTGATTTATTTCATAAATGGAATCAACAAAGTATGCACATTCTATGTCATAACGACTTTGTATTGTTTGCGCATGCGCAAACTATGCACATTCTACGTAATAATGACTTTCTATAGTTTGCGCATGTGTCCGGAAATAAGAAAAGCTTACTTCCGCCAGTTTTTTAAAATCACAGCTTCTAGAAGGCTTAAATGATCTCTTAAAAAACATGAGTTTTTAGAAAATGTTATTTATTTCATAAATGGAATCAACAAAGTATGCACATTCTAAGTCATAACGACTTTCTATAGTTTGCGCATGCGTCCGGAAATAAGAAAAGCTTACTTCCCCCCATTTTTTAAAATCACAGCTTCTAGAAGGTTTACATGATTTCTCAAAAAACATGAGTTTTTAGAAAATGTGATTTATTTCATCAATGCAATAAGCAAACTATGCACATTCTACGTAATAACAACTTTCTATAGTTTGCGAATGCGTCCGGAAATAAGTAAAGCTTACTTCCCCCCGGTTTTTAAAATCACAACTTCTCGAAGGTTTACATGATTTCTTAAAAAACAAGAGTTTTTAGAAAATGTCATTTATTTCACAAATGGAAGCAAAAAAGTATGCACATTCTAAGTCATAACGACTTTCTATAGTTTGCGCATGCGTCCGGAAATAAGAAAAGCTTACTTCGCCCCGTTTTTTAAAATCACAGCTTCTAGAAGGATTACATGATTTCTTAAAAAAGATGAGTTTTACGAACATGTGATTTATTTCATAAACGGAATCAACAAAGTATGCACATTCTATGTCATAACGACTTTCTATAGTTTGTGCATGCGCAAACTAAGCACATTCTACGTACTAACGACTTTCTATAGTTTGCGTATGCGTCCAAAAATAAGAAAAGCTTACTTCACCACGTTTTTTAAAATCACAACTTTTAGAAAATGTGATTTATTTCATAAATGGAATCAACAAAGTATGCACATTCTATGTCATAACGACTTTGTATTGTTTGCGGATGCGCAAACTATGCACATTCTACGTAATAACGACTTTCTATAGTTTGCGCATGTGTCCGGAAATAAGAAAAGCTTACTTCCGCCAGTTTTTTAAAATCACAGCTTCTAGAAGGTTTAAATGATCTCTTAAAAAACACGAGTTTTTAGAAAATGTTATTTATTTCATAAATGGAATCAACAAAGTATGCACATTCTACGTCATAACGACTTTCTAAAGTTTGCGCATGCGTCCGGAAATAAGAAAAGCTTAATTCCGCCAGTTTTTTAAAATCACAGCTTCAAGAAGGTTTACATGATTTCTTAAAAACCACGAGTATTTTGAAAATGTGATTTATTTCATAAATGGAATCATCAAAGTATGCACATTCTAAGATATAACGACTTTGTATATTTTGCGCATGCGTCCGAAAATAAGAAAAGCTTACTTCCCTCCATTTTTTAAAATCACAGCTTCTAGAAGGTTTACATAATTTCTTAAAAAACACGAGTTTTTAGAAAATGTGATTTATTTCAGCAATGGAATCAACAAACTATGAACATTCTACAAAATAACGACTTTCTATAGTTTGCAAATGCGTCCGTAAATAAGAAAAGCTTACTTCCCCCTGCTTTTTAAAATCACAGCTTCTAGAAGGTTTACATGATTTCTTAAAAAACATGAGTGTTTAGAAAATGTGATTTATTTCATAAATGGAATCAACAAAGTATGCACATTCTAAGTCATAACGACTTTCAATAGTTTGCGCATGCGTCCGGAAATAAGAAAATCTTACTTCCCCGCGTTTTTTAAAATCACAGCTTCTAGAGGGACTACATGATTTCTTAAAAAACATGAATTTTACGAACATGTGATTTATTTCATAAATGGAATCAACAAAGTATGCACATTCTATGTCATAATTACTTTCTATAGTTTGCGCATGCGCAAACTAAGCACATTATACGTACTAACGACTTTCTATAGTTTGCGTATGCGTCCAGAAATAAGAAAAGCTTACTTTACCCCGTTTTTTAAAATCACAACTTCTAGAAGGTTTACATGATTTCTTAAAAAACACGAGTTTTTACAAAATGTGACTTATTCTATAAATGGAATCAACAAACTATGCACATTCTATTGTCATAACGACTTTGTGTGGTTTGCGCATGCGCAAACTATGCACATTCTACGTAATAACGACTTTCTCTAGTTTGCGCATGTGTCCGGAAATAAGAAAAGCTTACTTCCGTCAGTTTTTTAAAATCACAGCTTCTAGAAGGTTTACATGATTTCTTAAAAAACACGAGTTTTTAGAAAATGTGATTTATTTCATAAATGGAATCAAGAAAGTATGCACATTCTACGTCATAACGACTTTCTAAAGTTTGCGCATGCGTCCGAAAATAAGAAAAGCTTATTTCCGCCAGTTTTTTAAAATCACAACTTCTAGAAGGATTACATGATTTCTTAAAAACCACGAGTATTTAGAAAATGTGATTTATTTCATAAATGGAATCAACAAAGTATGCACATTCTAAGTCATAATGACTTTCTATAGTTTGCACATGCGTCCAGAAATAAGAAAAGCGTACGTCCCCTCGTTTTTTAAAGTCACAGCTTCTAGAAGGTTTACATGATTTCTTAAAAAACACGAGTTTTTAGAAAATGTGATTTATTTCATCAATGGAATCAATAAACTATGCACATTCTATGTAATAACTACTTTCTATAGTTTGCGAATGCGTCCAGAAATAAGAAAAGCTTACTTCCCCCCGATTTTTAAAATCATAGCTTCTAGAAGATTTACATGATTTCATAAAAAACACGAGTTTTTAGAAAATGTCATTTATTTCATAAATGGAATCAAAAAAGTATGAACATTCTATTTCATAGCAACTTTGTATAGTTTGTGCATGCGCAAACTATGCACATTCTAGGTAATAACGACTTTCTATAGTTTGTGCATGCGTCCGGAAATAAGAAAAGCTTACTTCCCCCCTTTTTTTAAATTCACAGCTTCTAGAAGGTTTACATGATTTCTTAAAAGACACGAGTTTTTAGAGAATGTGATTTATTTCATCAATGGAATCATCAAAGTATGCACATTCTACGTCATAACGACTTTCTATAGTTTGCACATGTGTCCGGAAATAAGAAAAGCTTACTTCCCCCCGTTTTTTAAAATCACAGCTTCTAGAAGGTTTGCATGATTTCTTTAAAAAAATGAGCTTTTAGAAAATGTGATTTATTTCATAAAAGGAATCAACAAAGTATGCACATTCTATGTCATAACAACTTTCTATAGTTTGCGCATGCGTATGGAAATAAGAAAAGCTTACTTCCCCCCTTTTCTTAAAATCACATCTTCTAGAAGGTTTACATGAGTTTTTAGAAAATTTCATTTATTTCATAAATGGAATCAACAAAGTATGAACATACTATGTCATAATGACTTTGTATAGTTTGCGCATGCGCAAAGTATGCACATTCTACGTAATAACGACTTTCTATAGTTTGCGAATGCGTCCGGAAATAAGAAAAGCTTACTTCCCCCTGGTTTTTAAAATCACAGCTTCTAGAAGGTTTACATGATTTCTCAAAAAACACGAGTTTTTAGAAAATGTGATTTATTTCATAAATGGAATAAAAAAAGTATGAACATTCTATGTCATAACGACTTTGTATGGTTTGGGCATGCGCAAACTATGCACATTCTACGTACTAACGATTTTCTATAGTTTGCATATTCGTCCGAAAATAAGAAAAGCTTACTTCACCCTGTTTTTTAAAATCACAACTTCTGGAAGGTTTACATGATTTCTTAAAAAACACGAGTTTTAGAAAATGTGATTTATTTCATAAATGGAATCAACAAAGTATGCACATTCTATGTCATAACAACTTTCTAAATTTTGCGCATGCATCCGGAAATAAAAAAAGCTTACTTCCCCCTGTTTTCGAAAATCACAGCTTGTAGAAGGTTTACATGATTTTTTAACAACCACGAGTTTTTAGAAAATGTCTTTTATTTCATAAATGGAATCAACAAAGTATGCACATTCTATGTCATAACGACTTTTTATAGTTTTCGCATAAGCAAACTATGCACATCCTACTTAATAACGACTTCCTATAGTTTGCGCATGCGTCCGGAAATAAAAAAAACTTACTTCACCCCGTTTTTTAAAATCACAACTTCTAGAAGGTTTACATGATTTCTTGAAAAAAAAGAGATTTTAGAAAATGTGTTTTATTTCAAAAATGGAATCAACAAAGTATGCAAATTCTACATCATAACGACTTTCTATAGTTTGCGCATGTGTCCGGAAATAAGAAAAGCTTACTTCCCCACGTTTTTTAAAATCACAGCTTCTAGAAGGTTTACTTGATTTCTTTAAAATCATGAGTTTTTATAAAATGTGTTTTATTTCATCAATGGAATCAACAAACTATGCACATTCTACGTAATAAGGACTTTCTATAGTTTGCGCATGCATCCGGAAATAACAAAAGCTTACTTCCCCCCTTTTTTTAAATTCACAGCTTCTAGAAGGTTTACATGATTTCTTAAAAAACATGAGTTTTTAGAAAATGTGATTTATTTCATCAATGGAATCAACAAACTATGCACATTCTACGTAATAACGAATTTCTATAGTTTGCGAATGCGTCCGGAAATAAGAAAAGCTTACTTCCCCCCGTTTTTTAAAATCACAGCTTCTAGAAGATTTACATGATTTCTTAAAAAAAAGGAGTTTTTAGAAAATGTGATTTATTTCATAAAAGGAATCAACAAAGTATGCACATTCTACGTCATAACGACTTTCTATAGTTTGCGCATGCGTCCGGAAATAAGAAAAGCTTACTTCCCCCCGGTTTTTAAAATCACAGCTTGTAGAAGGTTTACATGATTTGTTAAAAAACATGAGTGTTTAGAAAATGTGATTTATTTCATAAATGGAATCAACAAAGTATGCACATTCTAAGTCATAACGAATTTCTATAGTTTGCGCATGCGTCCGGAAATAAGAAAAGCTTACTTCCCCCCGTTTTTTAAAATCACAGCTTCTAGAAGGATTACATGATTTCCTAAAAAACATGAGTTTTAAGAACATGTGATTTATTTCATAAATGGAATCAACAAAGTATGCACATTCTATGTAATAACGAATTTCTATAGTTTGCGCATGCGCAAACTAAGCACATTCTACGTACTAACGACTTTCTATAGTTTGTGTATGCGTCCATAAATAAGAAAAGCTTACTTCACCCAGTTTTTTAAAATCATAGCTTCTTAGAAGGTTTACATGATTTCTTAGAAAACACGAGTTTTTATAAAATGTGATTTATTTCATAAATGGAAACAACAAAGTATGCACATTCTATGTCATAACGACTTTCTAAAGTTTGTGCATGCGTCCAGAAATAAGAAAAGCTTACTTCCGCCAGTTTTTTAAAATCACAGCTTCTAGAAGGTTTACATGATTTCTTAAAAACCACGAGTTTTTAGAAAATGTGATTTATTTCATAAATGGAATCAACAAAGTATGCACATTCTAAGTCATAACGACTTTCTATAGTTTGCGCATGCGTGCGGAAATAAGAAAAGCTTACTTCCCCTCGTTTTTTAAAGTCACTGTCTTCTAGAAGGTTTACATGATTTCTTAGAAAACACGATTTTTTAGAAAATGTGATTTATTTGATAAATGGAATCAACAAAGTATGCACATTCTACGTAATAACGACTTTCTATAGTTTGAGCATGCGTCCGTAAATAATAAAAGCTTACTTCCCACCGTTTTTTAAAATCACAGCTTCTAGAAGGTTTACATGATTTCTTAAAAAAAATGAGTTTTTAGAAAATGTGATTTATTTCATAAAAGGAATCAACAAAGTATGCACATTCTATGTCATAACGACTTTATATAGTTTGCGCATGCGTATGGAAATAAGAAAAGCTTACTTCCCCCCGTTTTTAAAAATCACAGCTTCTAGAAGGTTTACATGATTTCTTAAAAAACACAATTTTTTAGAAAATGTGATTTATTTGATAAATGGAATCAACAAAGTATGCACATTCCAAGTCATAACGACTTTCTATAGTTTGCGCATGCGTTCGGAAATAAGAGAAGCTTACTTCCCCCCATTTTTTAAAATCACAGCTTCTATAAGGTTTACATGATTTCTCAAAAAACATGAGTTTTTAGAAAATGTTATTTATTTCATCAATGGAATAACCAAACTATGCAGATTCTACGTACTAACGACTTTCTATAGTTTGGGTATGCGTCCATAAATAAGAAAAGCTTACTTGACCCCGTTTTTTAAAATCACAACTTCTATAAGGTTTACATGATTTCTTAAAAAACACGAGTTTTTAGAAAATGTGATTTATTTCATAAAAGGAATCAACAAAGTATGCACATTCTACGTCATAACGACTTTGTATAGTTTGCGCATGCGTCCGGAAATAAGAAAAGCTTACTTCCCCCCGTTTTTTAAAATCACAGCTTCTAGAAGCTTTACATGATTTCTCAAAAAACATGAGTTTTTGAAAATGCGATTTATTTCATCAATGGAATCAACAAACTATGCACATTCTACGTACTAACGACTTTCTATAGTTTGCGTATGCTTCCATAAATAAGAAAAGCTTACTTGACCCCGTTTTTTAAAATCACAACTTCTAGAAGGTTTACATGATTTCTTAAAAAACACGAGTTTTTGGAAAATGTGATTTATTTCATAAAAGGAATCAACAAAGTATGCACATTCTACGTCATAACGACTTTGTATAGTTTGTGCATGCGTCTGGAAATAAGAAAAGCTTACTTCCGCCCGTTTTTTAAAATCACAACTTCTAGAAGGTTTACATGATTTCTCAAAATCCATGAGTATTTAGAAAATGTGATTTATTTCATAAAAGGAATCAACAAACTATGCACATTCTACGTCATAACGACTTTGTATAGTTTGCGCATGCTTCCAGAAATAGGAAAAGCTTACTTCCCCCCCTTTTTTAAATTCACAGCTTCTAGAAGGTTTACATGATTTCTTAAAAAACACGAGTTTTTAGAAAATGTGATTTATTTCATAAATAGAATCAACAAAGTATGCACATTCTACATCATAATGAATTTCTATAGTTTCCGCATGCGTCCGGAAATAAGAACAGCTTACTTCCCTCCTTTTTTTAAAATCACAGCTTCTAGAAGGTTTCCATGATTTCTTAAAAAAAAGGGGGTTTTTAGAAAATGTGATTTATTTCATCAATGGAATCAACAAACTATGCACATTCTACGTAATAACGACTTTCTATAGTTTGCGAATGCGTCCGGAAATAAGAAAAGCTTACTTCCCCCTGGTTTTTAAAATCACAGTTTCTAGAAGGTTTACATGATTTCTTAAAAAACACGAGTTTTTAGAAAATGTGATTTATTCCATAAATGGAATCAACAAAGTATGCGCATTCTATGTCATAACGACTTTGTATGGTTTGCGCATGCGCAAACTATGCACATTCTATGTAATAACAACTTTCTATAGTTTGCGCATGTGTCCGGAAAGAAGAAAAGCTTACTTCCGCCAGTTTTTTAAAATCACAGCTTCTAGAAGGTTTACATGATTTCTTAAAAAACCCAAGTTTTTAGAAAATGTGATTTATTTCATAAATGGAATCAACAAAGTATGCACATTCTATGTCATAACGACTTTCTATAGTTTGCGCATGCGTCCGGAAATAAGAAAAGCTTACTTCCCCCCATTTTTAAAAATCATAGCTTCTAGTAGGTTTACATGATTTCTTAAAAAACATGAGTTTTTAGAAAATGTGATTTATTTCATAAATGGAATCAACAAAGTATGCACATTCTAAGTCATAACGACTTTCTATAGTTTGCGCATGTGTCCCGAAATAAGAAAAGCTTACTTCCCCCCGTTTTTTAAAATCACAACTTCTAGAAGGATAACATGATTTCTTTAAAAACATGAGTTTTACGAACATGTGATTTATTTCATAAATGGAATCAACATCGTATGCACATTCTATGTCATAACGAATTTCTATAGTTTGCGCATGCGCAAACTAAGCACATTCTACGTAATAATGACTTTCTATAGTTTGCGTATGCGTCCAGAAATAAGAAAAGTTTACTTCACCCCGTTTTTTAAAATCACAACTTCTAGAAGGTTTACATGATTACTTAAAAAACACGAGTTTTTAGAAAATGTGATTTATTTCATAAATGGAATCAACAAAGTATGCACATTCTATGTCATAACGACTTTGTATGGTTTGCGCATGCCAAAACTATGCACATTCTACGTAATAATGACTTTCTATAGTTTGCGCATGTGTCCGGAAATAAGAAAAGCTTACTTCCGCCAGTTTTTTAAACTCACAGCTTCTAGAAGGTTTACATGATTTCTTAAAAAACACGAGTTTTTAGAAAATGTGATGTATTTCATAAATGGAATCAACAAAGTATGCACATTCTACGTCACAACGAATTTCTAAAGTTTGCGCATGCGTCCGGAAATAAGAAATGCTTACTTCCGCCAGTTTTTTAAAATCACAGCTTCTAGAAGGTTTACATGATTTCTTAAAAACCACAAGTTTTTAGAAAATGTGATTTATTTCATAAATGGAATCAACAAAGTATGCACATTCTAAGTCATAATGACTTTCTATAGTTTGCGCATGCGTCCGGAAACAAGAAAAGCTTAATTCCGTCCATTTTTTAAAGTCACGACTTCTAGAAGGTTTACATGATTTCTTAAAAAACACGAATTTTTAGAAAATGCGATTTATTTCATCAATGGAATCAACAAACTATGCACATTCTACGTAATAACGACTTTCTATAGTTTGCGAATGCGTCCGGAAATAAGAAAAGCTTACTTCCCTCCGGTTTACATGATTTCTTAAAAAACACGAGTTTTTAGAAAACTTCATTTATTTCATAAATGGAATAAAAAAAGAATGAACATTATATGTCATAACGACTTTGTATATTTTGTGCATGCGCAAACTATGCACATTCTAGGTAATAACGACTTTCTATAGTTTGCGCATGGGTCTGAAAATAAGAAAAGCTTACTTCCCCCCTTTTTTTAAATTCACAGCTTCTAGAAGGTTTACATGATTTCTTAAAAAACATGAGTTTTTAGAAAATGTGATTTATTTCATAAATGGAATCAACAAAGTATGCACATTCTATGTCATAACGACTTTCTATAGTTTGTGCATGCGTTCGGAAATAAGAAAAGCTTACTTCCCCCCGTTTTTTAAAATCACAGCTTCTAGAAGGATTACATGATTTCTTAAAAAACATGAGTTTTACGAACATATGATTTATTTCATAAATGGAATCAACAAAGTATGCACATTCTATGTCATAACGAATTTCTATAGTTTGTGCATGCGAAAACTAAGCACATTCTACGTACTAACGACTTTCTATAGTTTGCGTATGTGTCCAGAAATAAGAAAATCTTACTTCACCCCGTTTTTTAAAATCACAGCTTCTAGAAGGTTTACATGATTTCTTAGAAAACACGAGTTTTTAGAAAATGTGATTTATTTCATAAATGGAATCAACAGAGTATTCACATTCTATGTCATAACGACTTTGTATTGTTTGCGCATGCGCAAACTATGCACATTCTACGTAATAACGACTTTCTATAGTTTGCGCATGTGTCCAGAAATAAGAGAAGCTTACTTCCGCCAGTTTTTTAAAATCACAGCTTCTAGAAGTTTTAAATGATCTCTTAAAAAACACGAGTTTTTAGAAAATGTTATTTATTTCATAAATGGAATCAACAAAGTATGCACATTCTATGTCATAACGACTTTCTAAAGTTTGCGCATGCGGCCGGAAATAAGAAAAGCTTACTTCCGCCAGTTTTTTAAAATCACAGCTTCAAGAAGGTTTACATGATTTCTTAAAAACCACGAGTATTTAGAAAATGTGATTTATTTCATAAATGGAATCAACAAAGTATGCACATTCTAAGTCATAACGTCTTTCTATATTTTGCGCATGCGTCCGAAAATAAGAAAAGTTTACTTCCCTCCGTTTTTTAAAATCACAGCTTCTAGAAGGTTTACATGATTTCTTAAAAAACACGAGTTTTTAGAAAATGTGATTTATTTCAGCAATGGAATCAACAAACTATGCACATTCTACGTAATAACGACTTTCTATAGTTTGCAAATGCGTCCGTAAATAAGAAAAGCTTACTTCCCCCTGCTTTTTAAAATCACAGATTCTAGAAGGTTTACATGATTTCTTAAAAAACATGATTTTTTAGAAAATTTGATTTATTTCATAAATGGAATCAACAAAGTATGCACATTCTAAGTCATAACGACTTTCAATAGTTTGCGCATGCGTCCGGAAATAAGAAAAGCTTACTTCCCCCCGTTTTTTTAAATCACAGTTTCTAGAGGGACTACATGATTTCTTAAAAAACAGGAGTTTTACGAACATGTGATTTATTTCATAAATGGAATCAACAAAGTATGCACATTCTATGTCATAATTACTTTCTATAGTTTGCGCATGCGCAAACTAAGCACATTCTACGTACTAACGACTTTCTATAGTTTGCGAATGCGTCCAGAAATAAGAAAAGCTTACTTCACCCCATTTTTTAAAATCACAACTTCTAGAAGGTTTACATGATTTCTTAAAAAACATGAGTTTTTAGAAAATGTGACTTATTCCATAAATGGAATCAACAAACTATGCACATTCTATGTCATAATGACTTTGTATGGTTTGCGCATGCGCAAACTATGCACATTCTACGTAGTAACGACTTTCTCTAGTTTGCGCATGTGTCCGGAAATAAGAAAAGCTTACTTCCGCCAGTTTTTTAAAATCACAGCTTCTAGAAGGCTTACATGATTTCTTAAAAAACACGAGTTTTTAGAAAATGTGATTTATTTCAAAAATGGAATCAAGAAATTATGCACATTCTACGTCATAACGACTTTCTAAAGTTTGCGCATGCGTCCGGAAATAAGAAAAGCTTATTTCCGCCAGTTTTTTAAAATCACAACTTCTAGAAGGATTACATGATTTCTTAAAAACCACGAGTATTTAGAAAATGTGATTTATTTCATAAATGGAATCAACAAAGTATGCACATTCTAAGTCATAACGACTTTCTATAGTTTGCACATGCGTCCAGAAATAAGAAAAGCGTACTTCCGCTCGTTTTTTAAAGTCACTGCTTCTAGAAGGTTTACATGATTTCTTAAAAAACACGAGTTTTTAGAAAATGTGATTTATTTCATCAATGGAATCAACAAACTATGCACATTCTATATAATAACGACTTTCTATAGTTTGCGAATGCGTCCGGAAATAAGAAAAGCTTACTTCCCCCCCGTTTTTAAAATCACAGCTTCTAGAAGATTTACATGATTTCATAAAAAACACGAGTTTTTAGAGAATGTCATTTATTTCATAAATGGAATCAAAAAAGTATGAACATTCTATGTCATAACAACTTTCTATAGTTTGCGCATGTGCAAACTATGCACATTCTAGGTAATAACGACTTTTTATAGTTTGCGCATGCGTCCGGAAATAAGAAAAGCTTACTTCCCCCCGTTTTTTAAATTCACAGCTTCTAGAAGGTTTACATGATTTCTTAAAAAACACGAGTTTTTAGAGAATGTGATTTATTTCATCAATGGAATCATCAAAGTATGCACATTCTACGTCATAACGACTTTCTATAGTTTGCGCATGCGTCCGGAAATAAGAAAAGCTTACTTCCCCCCGTTTTTTAAAATCACAGCTTCTAGAAGGTTTGCATGATTTCTTTAAAAAAATGAGCTTTTAGAAAATGTGATTTATTTCATAAAAGGAATCAACAAAGTATGCACATTCTATGTCATAACAACTTTCTATAGTTTGCGCATGCGTATGGAAATAAGAAAAGCTTACTTCCCCCCTTTTCTTAAAATCACAGCTCTTAGAAGGTTTACATGATTTCTTAAAAAACAGGAGTTTTTAGAAAATGTGATTTATTTCATAAATGGAATCAACGAAGTATGCACATTCTACGTAATAACGACTTTCTATAGTTTGCGAATGCGTCCGGAAATAAGAAAAGCTTACATCCCCCCGGTTTTTAAAATCACAGCTTCTAGACGGTTTACATGATTTCTCAAAAAACACGAGTTTTTAGAAAATGTGATTTATTTCATAAATGGAATAAAAAAAGTATGAACATTCTATGTCATAACGACTTTGTATAGTTTGCGCATGCGCAAACTATGCACATTCTAGGTAATAACAACTTTCTATAGTTTGCGCATGCGTCCAGAAATAAGAAAAGTTTACTTCCCCCCTTTTTTTAAATTCACAGCTTCTAGAAGGTTTACATGATTTCTTAGAAAACACGAGTTTTTAGAAAATGTGATTTATTTTATAAATGGAATGAACAAAGTATGCACATTCTACGTCATAACGACTTTCTATAGTTTGCGCATGCGTCCGGAAATAAGAAAAGCTTACTTCCCCCCGTTTTTTAAAATCACAGCTTCTAGAAGGTTTACATGATTTCTTAAAAAAACCGAGTTTTTAGAAAATATGATTTATTTCATAAAAGGAATCAACAAAGTATTCACATTATACGTCATAATGACTTTCTATAGTTTGCGCATGCGTATGGAAATAAGAAAAGCTTACTTCCCACCGTTTTTTAAAATCACAGCTTCTAGAAGGTTTACATGATTTCTTAAAAAACACGAGTTTTTAGAAAATGTCATTTATTTAATAAATGGAATCAAAAAAGTATGCACATTCTATGTAATAACGACTTTCTATAGTTTGCGCATGTGTCCGAAAATAAGAAAAGCTAACTTCCCCCTGTTTGTTAGAATCACAGCTTCTAGAAGGTTTACAAGATTTCTTAACAAACATGAGTTTTTAGAAAATGTCATTTATTTCATAAATGGAATGAACAAAGTATGCACATTCTATGTCATAACGACTTTCTATAGTTTGCGCATGCGTCCGGAAATAAGAAAAGCTTACTTCCCCCCGTTTTTTAAAATCACAGCTTCTAGAGGGACTACATGATTTCTTAAAAAACAGGAGTTTTACGAACATGTGATTTATTTCATAAATGGAATCAACGAAGTATGCACATTCTACGTAATAACGACTTTCTATAGTTTGCGAATGCGTCCGGAAATAAGAAAAGCTTACTTCCCCCCGGTTTTTAAAATCACAGCTTCTAGAAGGTTTACATGATTTCTCAAAAAACACGAGTTTTTAGAAAATGTGATTTATTTCATAAATGGAATCAACAAAGTATGCACATTTTACGTCATAACGACTTTCTATAGTTTGTGCATGCGTATGGAAATAAGAAAAGCTTACTTCCCCCCGTTTTTTAAAATCACAGCTTGTAGAAGGTTTACATGATTTGTTAAAAAACTTGAGTGTTTAGAAAATGTGATTTATTTCATAAATGGAATCAACAAAGTATGCACATTCTAAGTCATAACGAATTTCTATAGTTTGCGCATGCGTCCGGAAATAAGAAAAGCTTACTTCCCCCCGTTTTTTAAAATCACAGCTTCTAGAAGGATTACATGATTTCCTAAAAAACATGAGTTTTACGAACATGTGATTTATTTCATAAATGGAATCAACAAAGTATGCACATTCTATGTAATAACGAATTTCTATAGTTTGCGCATGCGCAAACTAAGCACATTCTACGTACTAACGACTTTCTATAGTTTGCGTATGCGTCCATAAATAAGAAAAGCTTACTTCACCCAGTTTTTTAAAATCATAGCTTCTTAGAAGGTTTACATGATTTCTTAGAAAACACGAGTTTTTATAAAATGTGATTTATTTCATAAATGGAAACAACAAAGTATGCACATTCTATGTCATAACGACTTTCTAAAGTTTGTGCATGCGTCCAGAAATAAGAAAAGCTTACTTCCGCCAGTTTTTTAAAATCACAGCTTCTAGAAGGTTTACATGATTTCTTAAAAACCACGAGTTTTTAGAAAATGTGATTTATTTCATAAATGGAATCAACAAAGTATGCACATTCTAAGTCATAACGACTTTCTATAGTTTGCGCATGCGTGCGGAAATAAGAAAAGCTTACTTCCCCTCGTTTTTTAAAGTCACTGTCTTCTAGAAGGTTTACATGATTTCTTAGAAAACACGAGTTTTTAGAAAATGTGATTTATTTGATAAATGGAATCAACAAAGTATGCACATTCTACGTAATAACGACTTTCTATAGTTTGCGCATGCGTCCGTAAATAATAAAAGCTTACTTCCCACCATTTTTTAAAATCACAGCTTCTAGAAGGTTTACATGATTTCTTAAAAAAAATGAGTTTTTAGAAAATGTGATTTATTTCATAAAAGGAATCAACAAAGTATGCACATTCTATGTCATAACGACTTTATATAGTTTGCGCATGCGTATGGAAATAAGAAAAGCTTACTTCCCCCCGTTTTTAAAAATCACAGCTTCTAGAAGGTTTACATGATTTCTTAAAAAACACAAGTTTTTAGAAAATGTGATTTATTTGATAAATGGAATCAACAAAGTATGCACATTCCAAGTCATAACGACTTTCTATAGTTTGCGCATGCGTTCGGAAATAAGAAAAGCTTACTTCCCCCCATTTTTAAAAATCACAGCTTCTATAAGGTTTACATGATTTCTCAAAAAACACGAGTTTTTAGAAAATGTTATTTATTTCATCAATGGAATAACCAAACTATGCAGATTCTACGTACTAACGACTTTCTATAGTTTGGGTATGCGTCCATAAATAAAAAAGCTTACTTGACCCCGTTTTTTAAAATCACAACTTCTAGAAGGTTTACATGATTTCTTAAAAAACACGAGTTTTTAGAAAATGTGATTTATTTCATATAAGGAATCAACAAATTATGCACATTCTACGTCATAACGACTTTGTATAGTTTGCGCATGTGTCCCGAAATAAGAAAAGCTTACTTCCCCCCGTTTTTTAAAATCACAGCTTCTAGAAGCTTTACATGATTTCTCAAAAAACACAAGTTTTTAGAAAATGCGATTTATTTCATCAATGGAATCAACAAACTATGCACATTCTACGTACTAACGACTTTCTATAGTTTGCGTATGCGTCCATAAATAAGAAAAGCTTACTTGACCCCGTTTTTTAAAATCACAACTTCTAGAAGGTTTACCTGATTTCTTAAAAAACACGAGTTTTTAGAAAATGTGATTTATTTCATAAAAGGAATCAACAAAGTATGCACATTCTACGTCATAACGACTTTGTATAGTTTGTGCATGCGTCTGGAAATAAGAAAAGCTTACTTCCCCCCGTTTTTTAAAATCACAGCTTCTAGAAGGTTTACATGATTTCTCAAAATCCACGAGTATTTAGAAAATATGATTTATTTCATAAAAGGAATCAAAAAACTATGCACATTCTATGTCATAACGACTTTGTATAGGTTGCGCATGCTTCCGGAAATAGGAAAAGCTTACTTCCCCCCCTTTTTTAAATTCACAGCTTCTAGAAGGTTTACATGATTTCTTAAAAAACACGAGTTTTTAGAAAATGTGATTTATTTCAAAAATGGAATCAACAAAGTATGCACATTCTACATCATAATGACTTTCTATAGTTTGCGCATGCGTCCGGAAATAAGAAAAGCTTAACGACTTTCTATGTCATAACGACTTTCTATAGTTTGTGCATGCGTTCGGAAATAAGAAAAGCTTACTTCCCCCTGTTTTTTAAAATCACAGCTTCTAGAAGGATTACATGATTTCTTAAAAAATATGAGTTTTACGAACATATGATTTATTTCATAAATGGAATCAACAAAGTATGCACATTCTATGTCATAACGAATTTCTATAGTTTGTGCATGCGAAAACTAAGCACATTCTACGTACTAACGACTTTCTATAGTTTGCGTATGTGTCCAGAAATAAGAAAAGCTTACTTCACCCCGTTTTTTAAAATCACAGCTTCTAGAAGGTTTACATGATTTCTTAGAAAACACGAGTTTTTAGAAAATGTGATTTATTTCATAAATGGAATCAAGAAAGTATGCACATTCTATGTCATAACGAATTTGTATTGTTTGCGCATGCGCAAACTATGCACATTCTACGTAATAACGACTTTCTATAGTTTGCGCATGTGTCCGGAAATAAGAAAAGCTTACTTCCGCCAGTTTTTTAAAATCACAGCTTCTAGAAGTTTTAAATGATCTCTTAAAAAACACGAGTTTTTAGAAAATGTTATTTATTTCATAAATGGAATCAACAAAGTATGCACATTCTATGTCATAACGACTTTCTAAAGTTTGTGCATGCGGCCGGAAATAAGAAAAGCTTACTTCCGCCAGTTTTTTAAAATCACAGCTTCAAGAAGGTTTACATGATTTCTTAAAAACCACGAGTATTTAGAAAATGTGATTTATTTCATAAATGGAATCAACAAAGTATGCACATTCTAAGTCATAACGACTTTCTATATTTTGCGCATGCGTCCGAAAATAAGAAAAGCTTACTTCCCTCCGTTTTTTAAAATCACAGCTTCTAGAAGGTTTACATCATTTCTTAAAAAACACGAGTTTTTAGAAAATGTGATTTATTTCAGCAATGGAATCAACAAACTATGCACATTCTACGTAATAACGACTTTCTATAGTTTGCAAATGCGTCCGGAAATAAGAAAAGCTTTTTTCCCCCTGCTTTTTAAAATCACAGATTCTAGAAGGTTTACATGATTTCTTAAAAAACATGAGTTTTTAGAAAATGTGATTTATTTCATAAATGGAATCAACAAAGTATGCACATTCTAAGTCATAACGACTTTCAATAGTTTGCGCATGCGTCCAGAAATAAGAAAAGCTTACTTCCCTCCGTTTTTTAAAATCACAGCTTCTAGAGGGACTACATGATTTCTTAAAAAACATGAGTTTTACGAACATGTGATTTATTTCATAAATGGAATCAACAAAGTATGCACATTCTATGTCATAATTACTTTCTATAGTTTGCGCATGCGCAAACTAAGCACATTCTACGTACTAACGACTTTCTATAGTTTGCGAATGCGTCCAGAAATAAGAAAAGCTTACTTCACCCCGTTTTTTAAAATCACAACTTCTAGAAGGTTTACATGATTTCTTAAAAAACATGAGTTTTTAGAAAATGTGACTTATTCCATAAATGGAATCAACAAACTATGCACATTCTATGTCATAACGACTTTGTATGGTTTGCGCATGCGCAAACTATGCACATTCTACGTAGTAACGACTTTCTCTAGTTTGCGCATGTGTCCGGAAATAAGAAAAGCTTACTTCCGCCAGTTTTTTAAAATCACAGCTTCTAGAAGGTTTACATGATTTCTTAAAAAACACGAGTATTTAGAAAATGTGATTTATTTCATAAATGGAATCAACAAAGTATGCACATTCTAAGTCATAACGACTTTCTATAGTTTGCACATGCGTCCAGAAATAAGAAAAGCGTACTTCCCCTCGTTTTTTAAAGTCACTGCTTCTAGAAGGTTTACATGATTTCTTAAAAAACACGAGTTTTTAGAAAATGTGATTTATTTCATCAATAGAATCAACAAACTATGCACATTCTATGTAATAACGACTTTCTATAGTTTGCGAATGCGTCCGGAAATTAGAAAAGCTTACTTCCCCCCCGTTTTTAAAATCACAGCTTCTAGAAGATTTACATGATTTCATAAAAAACACGAGTTTTTAGAAAATGTCATTTATTTCATAAATGGAATCAAAAAAGTATGAACATTCTATGTCATAACAACTTTCTATAGTTTGCGCATGCGCAAATTATGCACATTCTAGGTAATAACGACTTTCTATAGTTTGCGCATGCGTCCGGAAATAAGAAAAGCTTACTTCCCACCTTTTTTTAAATTCACAGCTTCTAGAAGGTTTACATGATTTCTTAAAAAACACGAGTTTTTAGAGAATGTAATTTATTTCATCATTGGAATTATCAAAGTATGCACATTCTACGTCATAACGACTTTCTATAGTTTGCGCATGCGTCCGGAAATAAGAAAAGCTTACTTCCCCCCGTTTTTTAAAATCACAGCTTCTAGAAGGTTTGCATGATTTCTTTAAAAAAATGAGCTTTTAGAAAATGTGATTTATTTCATAAAAGGAATCAACAAAGTATGCACATTCTATGTCATAACAACTTTCTATAGTTTGCGCATGCGTATGGAAATAAGAAAAGCTTACTTCCCCCCTTTTCTTAAAATCACAGCTCTTAGAAGGTTTACATGATTTCTTAAAAAACAAGAAATTTTAGAAAATGTGATTTATTTCATAAATGGAATCAACAAAGTATGCACATACTACGTAATAACGACTTTCTATAGTTTGCGAATGCGTCCGGAAATAAGAAAAGCTTACTTCCCCCCGGTTTTTAAAATCACAGCTTCTAGAAGGTTTACATGATTTCTCAAAAAACACGAGTTTTTAGAAAATGTGATTTATTTCATAAATGGAATAAAAAAAGTATGAACATTCTATGTCATAACGACTTTGTATAGTTTGCGCATGCGCAAACTATGCACATTCTAGGTAATAACAACTTTCTATAGTTTGCGCATGCCTCCAGAAATAAGAAAAGTTTACTTCCCCCCTTTTTTTAAATTCACAGCTTCTAGAAGGTTTACATGATTTCCTAGAAAACACGAGTTTTTAGAAAATGTGATTTATTTTATAAATGGAATCAACAAAGTATGCACATTCTACGTCATAATGACTTTCTATAATTTGCGCATGCGTCCGGAAATAAGAAAAGCTTACTTCCCCCCGTTTTTTAAAATCACAGCTTCTAGAAGGTTTACATGATTTCTTAAAAAAACCGAGTTTTTAGAAAATATTATTTATTTCATAAAAGGAATCAACAAAGTATTCACATTATACGTCATAATGACTTTCTATAGTTTGCGCATGCGTATGGAAATAAGAAAAGCTTACTTCCCACCGTTTTTTAAAATCACAGCTTCTAGAAGGTTTACATGATTTCTTAAAAAACACGAGTTTTTAGAAAATGTCATTTATTTAATAAATGGAATCAAAAAAGTATGCACATTCTACGTAATAACGACTTTCTATAGTTTGCGCATGTGTCCGAAAATAAGAAAAGCTAACTTCCCCCTGTTTGTTAGAATCACAGCTTCTAGAAGGTTTACAAGATTTCTTAACAAACATGAGTTTTTAGAAAATGTCATTTATTTCATAAATGGAATCAACAAAGTATGCACATTATATGTCATAACGACTTTCTATAGTTTGCGCATGCATCCGGAAATAAGAAAAGCTTACTTCCCCCCGTTTTTTAAAATCACAGCTTCTAGAGGGACTACATGATTTCTTAAAAAACAGGAGTTTTACGAACATGTGATTTATTTCATAAATGGAATCAACAAAGTATGCACATTCTATGTCATAACGACTTTCTATAGTTTGCGCATGCATCCGGAAATAAGAAAAGCTTACTTCCCCCTTTTTTTAAATTCACAGCTTTTAGAAGGTTTACATGATTTCTTAAAAAACATGAGTTTTTAGAGAATGTGATTTATTTCATCAATGGAATCATCAAAGTATGCACATTCTACGTCATAACGACTTTCTATAGTTTGCGCATGCGTTCGGAAATAAGAAAAGCTTATTTCCCCCCGTTTTTTAAAATCACAGCTTCTAGAAGGTTTGCATGATTTCTTTAAAAAAATGAAATTTTAGAAAATGTGATTTATTTGATAAAAGGAATCAACAAAGTATGCACATTCTATGTCATAACAACTTTCTATAGTTTGCGCATGCGTATGGAAAGAAGAAAAGCTTACTTCCCCCCTTTTCTTAAAATCACAACTTCTAGAAGGTTTACATGATTTCTTAAAAAACAGGAGTTTTTAGAAAATGTGATTTATTTCATAAATGGAATCAATGAAGTATGCACATTCTACGTAATAACGACTTTCTATAGTTTGCGAATGCGTCCGGAAATAAGAAAAGCTTACTTCCCGCCGGTTTTTAAAATCACAGCTTCTAGAAGGTTTACATGATTTCTCAAAAAACACGAGTTTTTAGAAAATGTGATTTATTTCATAAATGGAATAAAAAAAGTATGGACATTCTATGTCATAACGACTTTGTATAGTTTGCGCATGCGCAAACTATGCACATTCTAGATAATAACAACTTTCTAAAGTTTGCGCATGCGTCCAGAAATAAGAAAAGTTTACTTCCCCCCTTTTTTTAAATTCATAGCTTCTAGAAGGTTTACATGATTTCTTAGAAAACATGAGTTTTTAGAAAATGTGATTTATTTTATAAATGAAATCAACAAAGTATGCACATTCTACGTCATAACGACTTTCTATAGTTTGCACATGCGTCCGGAAATAAGAAAAGCTTACTTCCCCCCGTTTTTTAAAATCACAGCTTCTAGAAGGTTTACATGATTTCTTAAAAAAACCGAGTTTTTAGAAAATATGATTTATTTCATTAAAGGAATCAACAAAGTATTCACATTATACGTCATAATGACTTTCTATAGTTTGCGCATGCGTATGGAAATAAGAAAAGCTTACTTCCCACCGTTTTTTAAAATCACAGCTTCTAGAAGGTTTACATGATTTCTTAAAAAACACGAGTTTTTAGAAAATGTCATTTATTTAATAAATGGAATCAAAAAAGTATGCACATTCTACGTAATAACGACTTTCTATAGTTTGCGCATGTGTCCGAAAATAAGAAAAGCTAACTTCCCCCTGTTTGTTAGAATCACAGCTTGTAGAAGGTTTACATGATTTCTTAACAAACATGAGTTTTTAGAAAATGTCATTTATTTCATCAATGGAATCAACAAACTATGCACATTCTACGTAATAACGACTTTCTATAGTTTGCGAATGCGTCCGGAAATAAGAAAAGCTTACTTCCCCCCGGTTTTTAAAATCACAGCTTCTAGAAGGTTTACATGACTTCTTAAAAAACACGAGTTTTTAGAAAATGTCATTTATTTCATAAATGGAATCAAAAAAGTATGAACATTCTATGTCATAACGACTTTGTATAGTTTGTGCATGCACAAACTATGCACATTCCAGGTAATAACGACTTTCTATAGTTTGCGCATGCGTCCGGAAATAAGAAAAGATTACTTCCCCCCTTTTTTTAAATTCACAGGTTCTAGAAGGTTTACATGATTTCTTAAAAAACACGAGTTTTTAGAAAATGTGATTTATTTCATAAATGGAAACAACAAAGTATGCACATTCTACGTCATAACGACTTTCTATAGTTTGCGCATGCATCCGGAAATAAGAAAAGCTTACTTCCCCCCGTTTTTTAAAATCACAGCTTCTAGAAGGTTTACATGATTTCTTAAAAGAAAGGAGTTTTTAGAAAATGTGATTTATTTCATAAAAGGAATCAACAAAGTATGCACATTCTACGTCATAACGACTTTGTAGAGTTTGCGCATGTGCAAACTATGCACATTCTAGGTAATAACGACTTTCTATAGTTTGCGCATGCGTCCGGATATAAGAAAAGCTTACTTCCCCCCGTTTTTGAAAATCACAGCTTCTAGAAGGTTTACATGATTTCTTAAAAAAAATGAGTTTTTAGAAAATGTGATTTATTTCATAAAAGCTATCAACAAAGTATGCACATTCTACATCATAACAACTTTTTATAGTTTGCGCATGCGTCCGGAAATAAGAAAAGCTTACCTCCCCCCTTTTTTCAAAATCACAGCTTCTAGACGTTTTACAAGATTACTTAAAAAAACGGGTTTTTAGAAAATGTGATTTATTTCATAAATGGCATCAACAAAGTATGCACATTCTACGTCATAATGACTTTCTATAGTTTGTGCATGCGTATGGAAATAAGAAAAGCTTACTTCCCCCCGTTTTTTAAAATCAGAGCTTCTAGAAGGTTTACATGATTTCTTAAAAAACATGAGTTTTTAGAAAATGGGATTTATTTCATCAATGGAATCAACAAACTATGCACATTCTACGTAATAACGACTTTCTATAGTTTGCGAATGCGTCCGGAAATAAGAAAAGCTTGCTTCCCCCCGGTTTTTAAAATCACAGCTTCTGGAAGGGTTACATGATTTCTTAAAAAACATGAGTTTAGAAAATGTGATTTATTTCATAAATGGAATAAACAAAATATGCACATTCTATGTCATAACGACTTTCTATAGTTTGCGCATGCGTCCGGAAATAAGAAAAGCTTACTTCACCCCGTTTTTTAAAATCACAGCTTCTAGAAGGTTTACATGATTTCTTAAAAGAAAGGAGTTTTTAGAAAATGTGATTTATTTCATAAATGGAATCAACAAAGTATGCACATTCTATGTCATAACGACTTTCTATAGTTTGTGCATGCGCAAACTAAGCACATTCTACGTACTAACGACTTTCTATAGTTTGCGTATTCGTCCAGAAATAAGAAAAGCTTACTTCACCCCGTTTTTTAAAATCACAACTTCTAGAAGGTTTACATGATTTCTTAAAAAACACGAGTTTTTAGAAAATGTGATTTATTTCATAAATGGAATCAACAAAGTATGCACATTCTATGTCATAACGACTTTGTATGATTTGCGCATGCGCAAACTATGCACATTCAACGTAATAACGACTTTCTATAGTTTTCTTATGTGTCCGGAAATAAGAAAACCTTACTTCCACCTGTTTTTTAAAATCACAGCTTCTAGAAGGTTTACATGATTTCTTAGAAAACACGAGTTTTTTGAAAATGTGATTTATTTCATAAATAGAATCAACAAAGTATACACATTCTACGTCATAACGACTTTCTATAGTTTGTGCATGCGTCCGGAAATAAGAAAAGCTTACATCCCCCCGTTTTTTAAAATCACAGCTTCTAGAGGGACTACATGATTTCTTAAAAAACAGGAGTTTTACGAACATGTGATTTATTTCATAAATGGAATCAACAAAGTATGCACATTCTATGTCATAATGACTTTCTATAGTTTGCGCATGCGCAAACTAAGCACATTCTACGTACTAACGACTTTCTATAGTTTGCGAATGCGTCCAGAAATAAGAAAAGCTTACTTCACCCCGTTTTTTAAAATCACAACTTCTAGAAGGTTTACATGATTTCTTAAAAAACATGAGTTTTTAGAAAATGTGACTGATTCCATAAATGGAATCAACAAACTATTCACATTCTATGTCATAATGACTTTGTATGGTTTGTGCATGCGCAAACTATGCACATTCTACGTAATGACGACTTTCTCTAGTTTGCGCATGTGTCCGGAAATAGGAAAAGCTTACTTCCACCAGTTTTTTAAAATCACAGCTTCTAGAAGGTTTACATGATTTCTTAAAAAACACGAGTTTTCAGAGAATGTGATTTATTTCATAAATGGAATCAAGAAAGTATGCACATTCTACGTCATAACGACTTTCTAAAGTTTGCGCATGCGTCCGAAAATAAGAAAAGCTTATTTCTGCCAGTTTTTTAAAATCACAACTTCTAGAAGGATTACATGATTTCTTAAAAACCACGAGTATTTAGAAAATGTGATTTATTTCATAAATGGAATCAACAAAGTATGCACATTCTAAGTCATAACGACTTTCTATAGTTTGCACATGCGTCCAGAAATAAGAAAAGCGTACTTCCCCTCGTTTTTTAAAGTCACAGCTTCTAGAAGGTTTACATGATTTCTTAAAAAACACGAGTTTTTAGAAAATGTGATTTATTTCATCAATGGAATCAACAAACTATGCAAATTCTAGGTAATAACGACTTTCTATAGTTTGCGCATTCGTCCGGAAATAAGAAAAGCTTACTTCCCCCCTTTTTTTAAATTCACAGCTTTTAGAAGGTTTACATGATTTCATAAAAAACACAAGTTTTTAGAGAATGTGATTTATTTCATCAATGGAATCATCAAAGTATGCACATTCTACGTGATAACGACTTTCTATAGTTTGCGCATGCGTCCGGAAATAAGAAAAGCTTACTTCCCCCCGTTTTTTAAAATCACAGCTTCTAGAAGGTTTGCATGATTTCTTTAAAAAAATGAGATTTTAGAAAATGTGATTTATTTCATAAATGGAATCAACAAAGTATGCACATTCTATGTCATAACAACTTTCTATAGTTTGCGCATGCGTATGGAAATAAGAAAAGCTTACTTCCCCCCTTTTCTTAAAATCACAGCTTCTAGAAGGTTTACATGATTTCTTAAAAAACAGGAGTTTTTAGAAAATGTGATTTATTTCATAAATGGAATCAATGAAGTATGCACATTCTACGTAATAATGACTTTCTATAGTTTGCGAATGCGTCCGGAAATAAGAAAAGCTTACTTCCCCCCGGTTTTTAAAATCACAGCTTCTAGAAGGTTTACATGATTTCTCAAAAAACACGAGTTTTTAGAAAATGTGATTTATTTCATAAATGGAATAAAAAAAGTATGAACATTCTATGTCATAACGACTTTGTATAGTTTGCGCATGCGCAAACTATGCACATTCTAGATAATAACAACTTTCTAAAGTTTGCGCATGCATCCAGAAATAAGAAAAGTTTACTTCCCCCCTTTTTTTAAATTCATAGCTTCTAGAAGGTTTACATGATTTCTTAGAAAACACGAGTTTTTAGAAAATGTGATTTATTTTATAAATGAAATCAACAAAGTATGCACATTCTATGTCATAACGACTTTCTATAGTTTGCACATGCGTCCGGAAATAAGAAAAGCTTACTTCCCCCCGTTTTTTAAAATCACAGCTTCTAGAAGGTTTACATGATTTCTTAAAAAAACCGAGTTTTTTGAAAATATGATTTATTTCATAAAAGGAATCAACAAAGTATTCACATTATACGTCATAATGACTTTCTATAGTTTGCGCATGCGTATGGAAATAAGAAAAGCTTACTTCCCACCGTTTTTTAAAATCACAGCTTCTAGAAGGTTTACATGATTTCTTAAAAAACACGAGTTTTTAGAAAATGTCATTTATTTAATAAATGGAATCAAAAAAGTATGCACATTCTACGTAATAACGACTTTCTATAGTTTGCGCATGTGTCCGAAAATAAGAAAAGCTAACTTCCCCCTGTTTGTTAGAATCACAGCTTGTAGAAGGCTTACATGATTTCTTAACAAACATGAGTTTTTAGAAAATGTCATTTATTTCATCAATGGAATCAACAAACTATGCACATTCTACGTAATAACGACTTTCTATAGTTTTCGAATGCGTCCGGAAATAAGAAAAGCTTACTTCCCCCCGGTTTTTAAAATCACAGCTTCTAGAAGGTTTACATGACTTCTTAAAAAACACGAGTTTTTAGAAAATGTCATTTATTTCATAAATGGAATCAAAAAAGTATGAACATTCTATGTCATAACGACTTTGTATAGTTTGCGCATGCACAAACTATGCACATTCTAGGTAATAACGACTTTCTATAGTTTGCGCATGCGTCCGGAAATAAGAAAAGATTACTTCCCCCCTTTTTTTAAATTCACAGGTTCTAGAAGGTTTACATGATTTCTTAAAAAACACGAGTTTTTAGAAAATGTGATTTATTTTATAAATGGAAACAACAAAGTATGCACATTCTACGTCATAACGACTTTCTATAGTTTGCGCATGCATCCGGAAATAAGAAAAGCTTACTTCCCCCCGTTTTTTAAAATCACAGCTTCTAGAAGGTTTACATGATTTCTTAAAAGAAAGGAGTTTTTAGAAAATGTGTGCTATATCCGGGTCCGGATATACTCAATGATTATTCAAATGAATAATCCTCCAATGGAAAATAACTCCATTTGATAAAATAGATAATATATAATTGATAAAGGATGATTTAATAATTTACAATGAGGCTCGCTTTTATAAGCTTGAGCGTGTATAGTGAAGGGTTACACCCTTTCACTTAATAATTAATAACTTAAATTAACATATATATAATATTCATCGCATTGCCACTCTCTTAGAAAGGCTTTGTCCTCAAAGCCTTATAATTTGTTGCATTGTTCTTTGCGATGCCATGGCTGATGAAACATGTCGATACGAACTGCTAAGTGTAGAGCATAACTTCCGATACATCGACGGATCAATCCATCCCAAATTGACTTGTTGTGGACTAATGGGATTTCCTACTGATGTGTCGTTAGGAGATTTGATCACATTAGTACCATTATCTTTCGACTTTTCCCACTTTTTTAAATATCGATTTTTATGGTTGGGGTGTCGATAAGGGACTTTCACGATGTCATTTTCGTTTTCGGATGTCGCCTTTAGAGAATTGATTTGAGTTGGAAGTTGTATTTTCGTCTCTTGAGGATTTAAGTTTTTGTTCTGTATTTTTTCCAACTTGTTTTCTAACTGCCTATTATTGTTTTGAAACTTCTTAATCAATTCGACTTGCGATTTTCTGTCAGCTTCAGATGTCTTAAATTGTTCATTAAGATCTTCATTATGACTTCTGATACAACTATTTTCTTCCTGTTTGTCTAGAAGTTTCCCTTCAATGTCGTCCAAAGATTGTTCTATCTTCCGACTATTTTTCAACTTCTTAATTTTTGTGACTAGTATCTTGTTATGATTTCTTAGTCTAAAAATTTCTTCAGCATTGTTAGATAATGCTTTATTACTCTTCGCGATCTCTGACTTATGTGTCTTTTTAGAGTCGTCATTTTGTTGTTGAAGAACTTTTATCTGTTGTCGACACTGGCCGACTTCTGATTCTTGACTTTCTAATTTATGTCGTAACTGCATTAGTTCTTCATCTTTGTCGCTAACGATTTTGTTCAAGCGTATTATTTCTGCTTCGTAATTATTTATTTCCTTCTTTATATCTTGCTTTTTGGCAAGTGCTTCCTGTGTGAAAATATGAGATGAGGCATCTAGCACATTTGGACTACCGACTTGGTCCTTTTTTTTGCATTAGTCTTTGTAACACCTCCATTAACATATTATGGTTCTGCGTCATTTTTTGGTCTAACATTTTTTGTTCCTTGCTCATAATGTCGAACTTGGTCATCCTTGTCGTTAATGTGTCTCGACTTCTTGATGATTGCTTTGAATTCTTCTTAATTTGTTCTTCTCTTTTCTTCAATAATTATCAAAAAATCTTGACTTCTTTCTTATTAAGTCAAATAACCCCTTTTTTTTTCCAAAAATAATTATTATTTCAATAATAATTATTATTTCTTTTGAATAATAACAATTATTAATTAGTTAATTAATAATATTATTATTTATGTCTTATATAAACTATTTATAGTTTAATATATATATCTATTTTTTCAAAAATTAAAATATTTAAACAAATATAATAATATATTATAATGTTTAATATTTAAATTTTTGTTTGTTTTAGGTTAGGGTTTCAATGGCCCGTGGAGGAGGAGCGGCCGGAGCAGATGAGTGGGAGGAGGAGGAGTGGAAGTTGGAAGGGGAGGCGGAGACGGCGTGGAGGGAAAGGTGGACGCGCAGTAAGGAGGCAGTGTGACGGGAGGTGGCGGAAGATGGAACACTGGCGCAGAACGGAGGCAGAGGTGGAAGAGAGCAGGGTTTTGAGGCTGTAGGATGGGGCGAAGGGCGAGCAAGTGGAAGAAGGTGGGGGAGGGTGCACGCGAAAGGAGGAGGGTTGCTGGAATGAGGAGCAGAAAGGAGTGGCGGCAAGTGGATGGGGGAGCGCGTAGGAGGAATGGGGCGCAGGTGGATGGAGTGCGGCGCAGTGGAGAGCAGGAGTGGAGGCGCAGCCGCGAGAAGTAGGTGGATGGGGGAGAACGCAACAGGATGGCCGAGGGCGCGGTGGACGTGGGCATGGGCACGTGAGGCCACAGCAGCAGCGTGAAGGGCGCAGCAGGATCGGGGGGATGACGAGGGAGTATGGTGGAGGGAGTATGGCGCGGAAGAGAAGAGGAGATGGGGAGATGAGTGAGAGGAATGGGAGGAGCGCGGAAGAAGTAGAATGCGGAAGGGAGATGAGCGCGAGAGGGAGGACGTGGAGGAGATGAGGAGAGATAGCGTGAGGTAGATGAGACGCGGAGGAGCTGGAGCGACGAAGGGCAGGCGATTGGGGATGAGGTGACGGCGGCAGAAGGAAGAAGGAGCAGGAATGAGCGTGGGGGTAATGCGCGAGTGTAGAGCAGTGCGGAAGAAAAAAGGGAGGAAGATGGGGAAGCCTGGGACAGACGGAATGATGGAAATATGCTGCGGATGGATGGCTAAAAGCCTAGATCACAGATCCGGGTTCAAGGAATCCTTGAAAGTTTGGCTACAAGTCAAAAATATGGCCAAGGGCCAGAATTAATAAGTGTCCGAGAATCGGAGCGCTCTGATACCAATGCTATATCCGGGTCCGAATATACTCAATGATTATTCAAATGAATAATCCTCCAATGGAAAATAACTCCATTTGATAAAATAGATAATATATAATTGATAAAGGATGATTTAATAATTTACAATGAGGCTCGCTTTTATAAGCTTGAGCGTGTATAGTGAAGGGTTACACCCTTTCACTTAATAATTAATAACTTAAATTAACATATATATAATATTCATAGCAATGTGATTTATTTCATAAAAGGAATCAACAAAGTATGCACATTCTACGTCATAACGACTTTGTAGAGTTTGCGCATGTGCAAACTATGCACATTCTAGGTAATAACGACTTTCTATAGTTTGCGCATGCGTCCGGATATAAGAAAAGCTTACTTTCCCCCGTTTTTGAAAATCACAGCCTCTAGAAGGTTTACATGATTTCTTAAAAAAAATGAGTTTTAAAAAATGTGATTTATTTCATAAAAGCTATCAACAAAGTATGCACATTCTACATCATAACAACTTTCTATAGTTTGCGCATGCGTCCGGAAATAAGAAAAGCTTACCTCCCCCCTTTTTTTAAAATCACAGCTTCTAGACGTTTTACAAGATTACTTAAAAAAACGGGTTTTTAGAAAATGTGATTTATTTCATAAATGGCATCAACAAAGTATGCACATTCTACGTCATAATGACTTTCTATAGTTTGTGCATGCGTATGGAAATAAGAAAAGCTTACTTCCCCCCGTTTTTTAAAATCAGAGCTTCTAGAAGGTTTACATGATTTCTTAAAAAACATGAGTTTTTAGAAAATGGGATTTATTTCATCAATGGAATCAACAAACTATGCACATTCTACGTAATAACGACTTTCTATAGTTTGCGAATGCGTCCGGCAATAAGAAAAGCTTGCTTCCCCCCGGTTTTTAAAATCACAGCTTCTGGAAGGGTTACATGATTTCTTAAAAAACATGAGTTTAGAAAATGTGATTTATTTCATAAATGGAATAAACAAAATATGCACATTCTATGTCATAACGACTTTCTATAGTTTGCGCATGCGTCCGGAAATAAGAAAAGCTTACTTCACCCCGTTTTTTAAAATAACAGCTTCTAGAAGGTTTACATGATTTCCTAAAAGAAAGGAGTTTTTAGAAAATGTGATTTATTTCATAAATGGAATCAACAAAGTATGCACATTCTATGTCATAACGACTTTCTATAGTTTGTGCATGCGCAAACTAAGCACATTCTACGTACTAACGACTTTCTATAGTTTGCGTATTCGTCCAGAAATAAGAAAAGCTTACTTCACCCCGTTTTTTAAAATCACAACTTCTAGAAGGTTTACATGATTTCTTAAAAAACACGAGTTTTTAGAAAATGTGATTTATTTCATAAATGGAATCAACAAAGTATGCACATTCTATGTCATAACGACTTTGTATGATTTGCGCATGCGCAAACTATGCACATTCAACGTAATAACGACTTTCTATAGTTTGCTTATGTGTCCGGAAATAAGAAAACCTTACTTCCACCAGTTTTTTAAAATCACAGCTTCTAGAAGGTTTACATGATTTCTTAGAAAACACGAGTTTTTTGAAAATGTGATTTATTTCATAAATGGAATCAACAAAGTATACACATTCTACGTCATAACGACTTTCTATAGTTTGTGCATGCGTCCGGAAATAAGAAAAGCTTACTTCCCCCCTTTTTTTAAAATCACAGCTTCTAGAAGGTTTCCATGATTTCTTTAAAAAAAGGGTTTTTTAGAAAATGTGATTTATTTCATCAATGGAATAAACAAACTATGCACATTCTATGTAATAACGACTTTCTATTGTTTGCGAATGAGTCCGGAAATAAGAAAAGCTTACCTCCCCCCGGTTTTTAAAATCACAGCTTCTAGAAGGTTTACATGCTTTCTTAAAAAACATGAGTGTTTAGAAAATGTGATTTATTTCATAAATGGAATCAACAAAGTGTGCACATTCTAAGTCATAACGACCTTCAATAGTTTGCGCATGCATCCAGAAATAAGAAAAGCTTACTTCCCCCCGTTTTTTAAAATCACAGCTTCTAGAGGGATTACATGATTTCTTAAAAAACATGATTTTTACGAACATGTGATTTATTTCATAAATGGAATCGACAAAGTATGCACATTCTATGTCATAACGACTTTCTATAGTTTGCTCATGCGCAAATTAAGCACATTCTATGTCGTAACGACGTTCTATAGTTTGCGTATGCGTCCAGAAGTAAAAAAGCTTACTTTAGAAAAGGTGATTTATTTCATAAAAGGAATCAACGAAGTATGCACATTCTACGTCATAACGAGTTTGTATAGTTTGCGCATGTGCAAACTATGCACATTCTAGGTAATAACGACTTTCTATAGTTTGCGCATGCGTCCGGAAATAAGAAAAGCTTACTTCCCCCCTTTTTTTAAATTCACAGCTTCTAGAAGGTTTACATGATTTCTTAAAAAACACGAGTTTTTAGAAAATTTGATTTATTTCATAAATGGAATAAACAAAGTATGCACATTCTACGTCATATCGACTTTCTATAGTTTGCGCATGCGTCCGGAAATAAGAAAAGCTTACTTCCCCTCGTTTTTTAAAATCACAGCTTCTAATAGGTTTACATGATTTCTTAAAAAAAACGAGTTTTTAGACAATGTGATTTATTTCATAAAAGGAATCAACAAAGTATGAACATTCTACGTCATAACGACTTTCTATAGTTTGCGCATGCGTCCGAAAATAAGAAAAGCTTACTTCTCCCCTTTTTTTAAAATCACAGCTTCTAGAAGTTTTACAAGATTTCCTAAAAAAAATGGGTTTTTAGAAAATGTGATTTATTTCATAAATGGAAACAACAAAGTATGCATATTCTACGTCATAACGACTTTCTATAGTTTGCGCATGCGTATGGAAATAAGAAAAGCTTACTTCCCCCCGTTTTTTAATATCACAGCTTCTAGAAGGTTTACATGATTTCTTAAAAAACACGAGTTTTTAGAAAATGTGATTCATTTCATGAATGGAATCAACAAACTATGCACATTCTACGTAATAACGACTTTCTATAGTTTGCGAATGCGTCCGGAAATAAGAAAAGTTTACTTCCCCCAGGTTTTGAAAATCACAGCTTGTAGAAGGTTTACATGATTTGTTAAAAAACATGAGTGTTTAGAAAATGTGATTTATTTCATAAATGGAATCAACAAAGTATGCACATTCTAAGTCATAACGAATTTCTATAGTTTGCGCATCCGTCCGGAAATAAGAAAAGGTTACTTCCCCCCGTTTTTTTAAATCACAGCTTCTAGAAGGATTACATGATTTCTTAAAAAACATGAGTTTTACGAACATGTGATTTATTTCATAAATGGAATCAACAAAGTATGCACATTCTATGTAATAACGACTTTCTATAGTTCGCGCATGCGTCCGAATATAAGAAAAGCTTACTTCCCCCCATTTTTTAAAATCACAGCTTCTAGAAGGTTTACATGATTTCTTAAAAAAAACAAGTTTTTAGAAAATGTGATTTATTTCATAAAAGGAATCAACAAAGTATGCACATTCTATGTCATAACAACTTTCTATAGTTTGCGCATGCATCCGGAAATAAGAAAAGCTTACTTCCCCCCTTTTTTTAAAATCACAGCTTCTAGAAGTTTTACAAGATTTCTTAAAAAAAATGGGTTTTTAGAAAATGTGATTTATTTCATAAATGGAATCAACAAAGTATGCACATTCTACATCATAATGACTTTCTATAGTTTGTGCATGCGTATGGAAATAAGAAAAGCTTGCCTCCCCCCGGTTTTTAAAATCACAGCTTCTGGAAGGTTTACATGATTTCTTAAAAAACATGAGTTTAGAAAATGTGATTTATTTCATATATGGAATAAAAAAAATATGCACATTCTAAGTCATAACGTCTTTCTATAGTTTGCGCATGCATCCAGAAATAAGAAAAGCTTACTTCACCCCGTTTTTTAAAATCACAGCTTCTAGAAGGATTACATGATTTCTTAAAAAACATGAGTTTTACGAACATGTGATTTATTTCATCAATGGAATCAACAAAGTATGCACATTCTATGTCATAACGTCTTTCTATAGTTTGTGCATTCGCAAACTAAGCACATTCTACGTACTAACGACTTTCTATAGTTTGCGTATTCGTCCAGAAATAAGAAAAGCTTACTTCACCCCGTTTTTTAAAATCACAACTTCTAGAAGGTTTACATGATTTCTTAAAAGACACGAGTTTTTGGAAAATGTGATTGATTTCATAAATGGAATCAACAAAGTATGCACATTCTATGTCATAACGACTTTGTATGGTTTGTGCATGCGCAAACTATGCACATTCAACGTAATAACGACTTTCTATAGTTTGCGCATGTGTCCGGAAATAAGAAAAGCTTACTTCCGCCAGTTTTTTAAAATCACAGCTTCTAGAAGGTATACATGATTTCTTAGAAAACACGAGTTTTTAGAAAATGTGATTTATTTCATAACTGGAATCAACAAAGTATACACATTTTACGTCATAACGACTTTCTATAGTTTGTGCATGCGTCCGGAAAAAAGAAAAGCTTACTTCCGCCCTTTTTTTAAAATCACAGCTTCTAGAAGGTTTCCATGATTTCTTTAAAAAAAGATGTTTTTAGAAAATGTGATTTATTTCATCAATGGAATAAACAAACTATGCACATTCTATGTAATAACGACTTTCTATAGTTTGCGAATGCGTCCGGAAATAAGAAAAAGTTACTTCCCCCCGGTTTTTAAAATCACAGCTTCTAGAAGGTTTACATGATTTCTTAAAAAACATGAGTGTTTAGAAAAGGTGATTTATTTCATAAATTTAATCAACAAAGTATGCACATTCTAAGTCATAACGACTTTCAATAGTTTGCGCATGCGTCCAGAAATAAGAAAAGCTTACTTGCCCCCGTTTTTTAAAATCACAACTTCTAGAGGGATTACATGATTTCTTTAAAAACATGAGTTTTACGAACATGTGATTTATTTCATAAATGGAATCAACAAAGTATGCACATTCTATGTCATAACAACTTTCTATAGTTTGCGCATGCGCAAACTAAGCACATTCTACGTAGTAACGACGTTCTATAGTTTGCGTATGCGTCCAGAAGTAAAAAAAGCTTACTTCACCCCGTTTTTTAAAATCACAACTTCTAGAAGGTTTACATGATTTCTTAAAAAACACGAGTTTTTAGAAAAGGCGATTTATTTCATCAAAGGAATCAACAAATTATGCACATTCTACGTCATAACGAGTTTGTATAGTTTGCGCATGCGGAAACTATGCACATTCTAGGTAATAACGACTTTCTATAGTTTGCGCATGCGTCCGGAAATAAGAAAAGCTTACTTCCACCCTTTTTTTAAATTCACAGCTTCTAGAAGGTTTACATGATTTCTTAAAAAAAACGAGTTTTTAGAAAATGTCATTTATTTCATAAATGGAATCAACAAAGTATGCACATTCTAAGTCATAACGAATTTCTATAGTTTGTGCATGCGTCCGGAAATAAGAAAAGCTTACTTCCCCCCGTTTTTTAAAATCACAGCTTCTAGAAGGATTACATGATTTCTTAAAAAACATGAGTTTTACGAACATGTGATTTATTTCATAAATGGAATCAACAAAGTATGCACATTCTATGTAATAACGACTTTCTATAGTTTGCGCATGCGCAAACTAAGCACATTCTACGTACTAACGACTTTCTATAGTTTGCGTATGCGTCCATAAATAAGAACGCTTACTTCACCCCGTTTTTTAAAATTACAACTTCTAGAAGGTTTACATGATTTCTTAAAAAACACGAGTTTTTAGAAAATGTGATTTATTTCACAAATGGAATCAACAAAGTATGCACATTCTATGTCATAACGACTTTGTATGGTTTGCGCATGCGCAAACTATGCACATTCTACGTAATAACGACTTTCTATAGTTTGCGCATGTGTCCGGAAATAAGAAAAGCTTACTTCTGCCAGTTTTTTAAAATCACAGCTTCTTAGAAGGTTTACATGATTTCTTAGAAAACATGAGTTTTTATAAAATGTGATTTATTTCATAAATGGAATCAACAAAGTATGCACATTCTAAGTCATAACGACTTTCTATAGTTTGCGCATGCGTGCGGAAATAAGAAAAGCTTACTTCCCCTCGTTTTTTAAAGTCACTGTCTTCTAAAAGGTTTACATGATTTCTTAAAAAACACGAGTTTTTAGAAAATGGGATTTATTTCATCAATGGAATCAACAAACTATGCACATTCTACGTAATAACGACTTTCTATACTTTGCGAATGCGTCCGGAAATAAGAAAAGATTACTTCCCCGGGGTTTTTAAAATCACAGCTTCTAGAAGGTTTACATGATTTCTTAAAAAACATGAGTTTTTAGAAAATGTCATTTATTTCATAAATGGAATAAAAAACGTATGAAAATTCTATGTCATAACGACTTTGTATAGTTTGCGCATGTGCAAACTATGCACATTCTAGGTAATAACGAGTTTCTATAGTTTGCGCATGTGTCTAGAAATAAGAAAAGCTTACTTTCCTCCCTTTTTTTAAATTCACAGCTTCTAGAAGGTTTACATGATTTCTTAATTAACACGAGTTTTTAGAAAATGTGATTTATTTCATAAATGGAATCAACAAAGTATGCACATTCTACGTCATAATGACTTTCTATACTTTGCGCATGCATCCGGAAATAATAAAAGCTTACTTCCCCCTGTTTTTTAAAATCACAGCTTCTAGAAGGTTTACATGCTTTCTTAAAAAACACGAGTTTTTTGAAAATGTGATTTATTTCATAAATGGAATCAACAAAGTATGCACATTCTAAGTCATAACGACTTTCTATAGTTTGTGCATGCGTCCGGAAATAAGAAAAGCTTAGTTCCCCCCGTTTTTTAAAATCACAGCTTCTAGAAGGTTTAGATGATTTCTTAAAAAAACCGAGTTTTTAGAAAATATGATTTATTTCATAAAAGGAATCAACAAAGTATTCACATTATACGTCATAATGACTTTCTATAGTTTGCGCATGCGTATGGAAATAAGAAAAGCTTACTTCCCACCGTTTTTTAAAATCACAGCTTCTAGAAGGTTTACATGATTTCTCAAAAAACATGAGTTTTTAGAAAATGTGATTTATTCCATCAATGGAATCAACGAACTATGCACATTCTACGTACTAACGACTTTCTATAGTTTGCGTATGCGTCCATAAATAAGAAAAGCTTACTTCACACCGTTTTTTAAAATCACAACTTCTAGAAGGTTTACATGATTTCTTAAAAAACGAGTTTTTAGAAAATGTGATTTATTTGATAAATGGAATCATCAAAGTATGCACATTCTACGTCATAATGACTTTCTATAGTTTGCGCATGCATCCGGAAATAATAAAAACTTACTTCCCCCCGTTTTTTAAAATCACACCTTCTAGAAGGTTTCCATGATTTCTTAAAAAAAATGGGTTTTTAGAAAATGTCATTTATTTCATAAATGGAATCAACAAAGTATGCAAACTCTATGTCATAACGACTTTCTATAGTTTGCGCATGCGTATGGAAATAAAAAAAGCTTACTTCCACCCGTTTTTTAAAATCACAGCTTCTAGACAGTTTACATGATTTCTTAAAAAACACGAGTTTTTAGAAAATGTGATTTATTTCATCAATGGAATAAAAAAACTATGCACATTACACGTAATGACGACTTTCTATAGTTTGCGAATGCGTCCGGAAATAAGAAAAGCTTACTTCCTCCCTTTTTTTAAATTCACAGCTTCTATAAGGTTTACATGATTTCTTAAAAAACATGAGTTTTTAGAAAATATGATTTATTTCAAAAATGGAATCAACAAAGTATGCACTTTCTACGTCATAACGACTTTCTATAGTTTGCGCATGCGTCCGGAAAAAAGAAAAGCTTACTTCCCCCCGATTTTTAAAATCACAGCTTCCAGAACGTTTACATGATTTCTTAAAAAACACGAGTTTTTAGAAAATGTGATTTATTTCATAAATGGAATCAACAAAGTATGCACATTCTACGTCATAACGACTTTCTAAAGTTTGTGCATGCGTCCGGAAATAAGAAAAGCTTACTTCCACCAGTTTTTAAAAATCACAGCTTCTAGAAGGTTTACATGATTTCTTAAAATCCACGACTATTTAGAAAATGTGATTTATTTCATAAATGGAATCAATAAAGTATGCACATTCTACGTCATAACGAATTTCTATAGTTTGCGCATGCGTCCGGAAATAAGAAAAGCTTACTTCCCCCCATTTTTTAAAATCACAGCTTCTAGAAGGTTTACATGATTTCTTAAAAAAAACGAGTTTTCAGAAAATGTGATTTATTTCATAAAAGGAATCAACAAAGTATGCACATTCTACGTCATAACGACTTTCTATAGTTTGCACATGCGTCCGGAAATAAGAAAAGCTTACTTCCCCCCTTTTTTTAAAATCACACCTTCTAGAAGGTTTCCATGATTTCTTAAAAAAAATGGGTTTTTAGAAAATTTCATTTATTTCATAAATGGAATCAACAAAGTATGCAAACTCTATGTCATAACGACTTTCTATAGTTTGCGCATGCGTATGGAAATAAAAAAAGCTTACTTCCCCCCGTTTTTTAAAATCACAGCTTCTAGACAGTTTACATGATTTCTTAAAAAACACGAGTTTTTAGAAAATGTGATTTATTTCATCAAAGGAATCAAAAAAATATGCACATTACATGTAATAACGACTTTCTATAGTTTGCGAATGCGTCCGGAAATAAGAAAAGCTTACTTCCTCCCTTTTTTTAAATTCACAGCTTCTATAAGGTTTACATGATTTCTTAAAAAACATGAGTTTTTAGAAAATATGATTTATTTCAAAAATGGAATCAACAAAGTATGCACTTTCTACGTAATAACGACTTTCTATAGTTTGCGCATGCATCCGGAAATAATAAAAGCTTACTTCCCCCTGTTTTTTAAAATCACAGCTTCTAGAAGGTTTACATGCTTTCTTAAAAAACACGAGTTTTTTGAAAATGTGATTTATTTCATAAATGGAATCAACAAAGTATGCACATTCTAAGTCATAACGACTTTCTATAGTTTGCGCATGCGTTCGGAAATAAGAAAAGCTTACTTCCCCCCGTTTTTTAAAATCACAGCTTCTAGAAGGGCTACATGATTTCTTAAAAAACATGAGTTTTACGAACATGTGATTTATTTCATAAATGGAATCAACAACGTATGGACTTTCTATGTCCTATCGACTTTCTATAGTTTGCGCATGCGAAAACTAAGCACATTCTACGTACTAACGAATTTCTATAGTTTGCGTATGCGTCCATAAATAAGAAAACCTTACTTCACCCTGTTTTTTTAAAATCACAACTTCTAGAAGGTTTACATGATTTCTTAAAAAACATGAGTTTTTAGAAAATGTGATTTATTTCATAAATGGAATCAACGAAGTATGCACATTCTATGTCATAACGACTTTTTATGGTTGGCGCATGCGCAAACTATGCACATTCTACGTAATAACGCCTTTCTATAGTTTGCGCATGCGTCCGGAAATAAGAAAAGCTTACTTCCCCCCGTTTTTTAAAATCACAGCTTCTAGAAGGATTATATGATTTCTTAAAAAACATGAGTTTTACGAACATGTGATTTATTTCATAAATGGAATCAACAAAGTATGCACATTCTATGTCATAACGACTTTCTATAGTTTGCGCATGCGCAAACTAAGCACATTGTACGTACTAACGACTTTCTATAGTTTGCGCATGCATCCAGAAATAAGAAAATCTTACTTCACCCCGTTTTTTAAAATCACAACTTCTATAAGGTGTACATGGATTCTTAAAAAACACGAGTTTTTAGAAGATGTGATTTATTTCATAAATGGAATCAACAAAGTATACCATTCTATGTCATAACGTCTTTCTATAGTTTGTGCATGCGTCCGGAAATAAGAAAAGCTTAATTCCCTCAGTTTTTTAAAGTCACGACTTCTAGAAGGTTTACATGATTTCTTAAAAAACACAAGTTTTTAGAAAATGTGATTTATTTCATCAATGGAATCAACAAACTATGCACATTATACGTAATAATGACTTTATATAGTTTTCGAATGCGTCCGGAAATAACAAAAGCTTAGTTCCCTCCGGTTTTTGAACTCACAGCTCCTACAAGGTTTACATGATTTCTTAAAAAACACGAGTTTTTAGAAAATTTCATTTATTTCATAAATGGAATAAAAAAAGTATGAGCATTCTATGTCATAACGACTTTGTATAGTTTCCGCATGCGCAAACTATGCACATTCTAGGTAATAACGACTTTCTATAGTTTGCGCATGCGTCCGTAAATAAGAAAAGCTTACTTCCCCCCTTTTTTTAAATTCACAGCTTCTAGAAGGTTTACATGATTTCTTAAAAAACACGAGTTTTTAGAAAATGTCATTTATTTCATAAATGGAATAAAAAAATTATGAACATTCTATGTCAAAACGACTTCGTATGGTTTGCGCATGCACAAACTATGCACATTCTAGGTAATAACGACTTTCTATAGTTTGCGCATGCGTCCGGAAATAAGAAAAGCTTACTTCTCCCCTTTTTTTAAATTCACAGCTTCTAGAAGGTTTACATGATTTCTTAAAAAACACGAGTTTTTAGAAAATGTGATTTTTTTCGTAAATGGAATCAACAAAGTATGCACATTCTACATCATAACGACTTTCTATAGTTTGCGCATGCGTCCGGAAATAAGAAAAGCTTACTTGCCCCCGTTTTTTAAAATCACAGCTTCTAGAAGGTTTACTTGATTTTTTTTTAAAAACGAGTTTTTAGAAAATGTGATTTATTTCATAAAAGGAATCAAGAAAGTATGCACATGCTACGTCATAACGACTTTGTATAGTTTGCTCATGTGCAAACTATGCACATTCTAGGTAATAACGACTTTCTATAGTTTGCGCATGCGTCCGGAAAGAAGAAAAGCTTACTTCCCCCCTTTTTTTTAATTCACAGCTTCTAGAAGGTTTACATGATTTCTTAAAAAACACGAGTTTTTATAAAATGTGATTTTTTTCGTAAATGGAATCAACAAAGTATGCACATTCTACGTCAGAACGAATTTCTATAGTTTGCGCATGCGTCCGAAAATAAGAAAAGCTTACTTCCCCCCGTTTTTTAAAATCACAGCTTCTAGAAGGTTTACATGATTTCTTAAAAAAAATGAGTTTTCAGAAAATGTGATTTATTTCATAAAAGGAATCAACAAAGTATGCACATTCTACGTCATAACGACTTTATATAGTTTGCGCATGCGTCCGGAAATAAGAAAAGCTTACTTCCCCCCTTTTTTTAAAATCACACCTTCTAGAAGGTTTCCATGATTTCTTTAAAAAAATGGGTTTTTAGAAAATGTCATTTATTTCATAAATGGAATCAACAAAGTATGCAAACTCTACGTCATAACGACTTTCTATAGTTTGCGCATGCGTATGGAAATAAAAAAAGCTTACTTCCCCCCGTATTTTAAAATCACAGCTTCTAGACAGTTTACATGATTTCTTAAAAAACACGAGTTTTTAGAAAATGTGATTTATTTCATCAACGGAATCAAAAAACTATGCACATTACAGGTAATAACGACTTTCTATAGTCTGCGAATGCGTCCGGAAATAAGAAAAGCTTACTTCCTCCCTTTTTTTAAATTCACAGCTTCTATAAGGTTTACATGATTTCTTAAAAAACATGAGTTTTTAGAAAATATGATTTATTTCAAAAATGGAATCAACAAAGTATGCACTTTCTACGTCATAACGACTTTCTATATTTTGCGCATGCGTCCGGAAAAAAGAAAAGCTTAGTTCCCCCCGATTTTTAAAATCACAGCTTCCAGAAGGTTTACATGATTTGTTAAAAAACACGAGTTTTTAGAAAATGTGATTTATTTCATAAATAGAATCAACAAAGTATGCACATTCTAAGTCATAACGACTTTCTATAGTTTGCGCATGCGTCCGGAAATAAGAAAAGCTTACTTCCCCCCGTTTTTTAAAATCACAGCTTCTAGAAGGATTACATGATTTCTTAAAAAACATGAGTTTTACGAACATGTGATTTATTTCATAAATGGAATCAACAAAGTATGGACTTTCTATGTCCTATCGACTTTCTATAGTTTGCGCATGCGAAAACTAAGCACATTCTACGTACTAACGAATTTCTATAGTTTGCGTATGCGTCCATAAATAAGAAAACCTTACTTCACCCCATTTTTTTAAAATCACAACTTCTAGAAGGTTTACATGATTTCTTAAAAAACACGAGTTTTTAGAAAATGTGATTTATTTCATAAATGGAATCAACAAAGTATGCACATTCTATGTCATAACGACTTTGTATGGTTTGCGCATGCGCAAACTATGCGCATTTTACGTAATAACGACTTTCTATAGTTTGCGCATGTGTCCGGAAATAAGAAAAGCTTACTTTCGCTCGTTTTTTAAAATCACATCTTATAGAAGGTTTAAATGATTTCTTAAAATCCACGAGTATTTAGAAAATGTGATTTATTTCATAAATGGAATCAACAAAGTATGCACATTCTAAGTCATAACGCCTTTCTATAGTTTGCGCATGCGTCCGGAAATAAGAAAAGCTTACTTCCCCCCGTTTTTTAAAATCACAGCTTCTAGAAGGATTATATGATTTCTTAAAAAACATGAGTTTTACGAACATGTGATTTATTTCATAAATGGAATCAACAAAGTATGCACATTCTATGTCATAACGACTTTCTATAGTTTGCGCATGCGCAAACTAAGCACATTCTACGTACTAACGACTTTCTAATGTTTGCGCAGGCGTCCGGAAATAAGAGAAGCTTACTTCCGCCAGTTTTTTAAAATCACAACTTCTAGAAGGTTTACATGGATTCTTAAAATCCACGAGTTTTTAGAAGATGTGATTTATTTCATAAATGGAATCAACAAAGTATGCCATTCTAAGTCATAACGACTTTCTATAGTTTGCGCATGAGTCCGGAAATAAGAAAAGCTTAATACCCCCCGTTTTTTAAAGTCACGGCTTCTAGAAGGTTTACATGATTTCTTAAAAAGCACAAGTTTTTATAAAATTTGATTTATTTCATCAATGGAATCAACAAACTATGCACATTATACGTAATAATGACTTTCTATAGTTTTCGAATGCGTCCGGAAATAACAAAAGCTTACTTCCCTCCGGTTTTTAAAATAACAGCTCCTAGAAGGTTTACATGATTTCTTAAAAAACACGAGTTTTTAGAAAATGTCATTTATTTCATAAATGGAATCAAAAAAGTATGAATATTCTCTGTCATAACGACTTTGTATAGTTTGCGAATGCGCAAACTATGCACATTCTAGGTAATAACGACTTTCTATAGTTTGTGCATGCGTCCGGAAATAAGAAAAGCTTACTTCCCCCTTTTTTTTAAATTCACAGATTCTAGAAGGTTTATATGATTTGTTAAAAAACACGAGTTTTTAGAAAATGTCATTTATTTCATAAATGGAATCAAAAAAGTATGAACATTCTATGTCATAACGACTTTGTATAGTTTCTGCATGCGCAAACTATGCACATTCTAGGTAATAACGACATTCTATAGTTTGTGCATGCGTCCGGAAATAAGAAAAGCTTACTTCCTCCCTTTTTTTAAATTCACAGCTTCTAGAAGGTTTACATGATTTCTTAAAAAGCACGAGTTTTGATTTATTTTATAAATGGAATCAACAAAGTATGCACATTCTACGTCATAATGAATTTCTATAGTTTGCGCATGCGTCCGGAAATAAGAAAACCTTACTTCCCCACGTTTTTTAAATTCACAGCTTCCAGAAGGTTTACATGATTTCTTAAAAAACACGAGTTTTAAGAAAATGTGATTTATTTCAAACATGGAATCAACAAAGTATGCACATTCTAAGTCATAACGACCTTCTATAGTTTGCGCATGCGTCCGAAAATAAGAAAAGCTTACTTCCCCTCGTTTTTTAAAGTCACAGCTTCTTGAAGGTTTACATGATTTCTTAAAAAACACGAGTTTTTAGAAAATGTGATTTATTTCATAAATGGAATCAACAAAGTATGCACATTCTACGTCATAACGACTTTCTATAGTTTGCGCATGCGTCCGGAAATAAGAAAAGCTTACTTCCCCCATTTTAAAAAAAAACAGCTTCTAGAAGGTTTACATGATTTCTTAATAAACACGAGTTTTTAGAACATGTGATTTATTTAATCAATGGAATCAACAAACTATGCACATTCTACATAATAACGACTTTCTATAGTTTGCGCATGCGTCCATAAATAAGAAAAGCTTAGTTCCCCCCTTTTTTTAAATTCACAGCTTCTAGAAGGTTTACATGATTTCTTAAAAAACACGAGTTTTTAGAAAATGTGATTTATTTCATCAATGGAATCAACAAACTATGCACATTCTACGTAATAACGACTTTCTATTGTTTGCGAATGCGTCCGGAAATAAGAAAAGCTTACTTCCGCCCTTTTTTTATATTCACAGCTTCTAGAAGGTTTACATCATTTCTTAAAAAACACGAGTTTTTAGAAAATGTGATTTATTTCATAATTGGAAACAACAAAGTATGCACATTCTACGTGATAACGACTTTCTATAGTTTGCGAATGCGTCCGGAAATAAGAAAAGCTTACTTCCCCCCTTTTTTTAAAATCACGGCTTCTAGAAGGTTTACATGATTTCTTAAAAAAGATGAGTTTTTAGAAAATGTGATTTATTTCATAAAAGGAATCAACAAAGTATGCACATTCTACGTCATAACGACTTTGTATAGTTTGCGCATGTGCAAACTATGCACATTCTAGGTAGTAACGACTTTCTATAGTTTGCACATGCGTCCGGAACTAAGAAAAGCTTACTTCCCCCAGTTTTTTAAAATCACAGCTTCTAGAAGGTTTACATGATTTCTTAAAAAAAAACGAGTTTTTTAAAAATGTGATTTATTTCATAAAAGGAATCAACAAAGTATGCACATTCTACGTCATAACGACTTTCTATAGTTTGCGCATGCGTCTTGAAATAAGAAAAGCTTACATCCCCCCGTTTTTTAAAATCACAGCTTCTAGAAGTTTTACATGACTTCTTAAAAAACACGAGTTTTTAGAAAATGTGATTTATTTCAGCAATGGAATCAACAAACTATGCACATTCTACATAATAACGACTTATTATAGTTTGCGAATGCGTCCGGAAATAAGAAAAGCTTACTTCCCCCCGGTTTTTAAAATCACAGCTTCTAGAAGGTTTACATGATTTCTTAAAAAACATGAGTGTTTAGAAAATGTGATTTATTTCATAAATGGAATCAACAAAGTATGCACATTCTAAGTCATAACGACCTCCTATAGTTGGCGCATGCGTCCGGAAATAAGAAAAGCTTACTTCCCCTCGTTTTTTAATGTCACAGCTTCTTGAAGGTTTACATGATTTCTTAAAAAACACGAGTTTTTAGAAAATGTGATTTATTTCATAAATGGAATCAACAAAGTATGCACATTCTGTGTCATAACGACTTTGTGTGGTTTGCGCATGCGGAAACTATGCACATTCTACGTAATAACGACTTTCTGTAGTTTGCGCATCTGTCCGGAAATAAGAAAAGCTTACTTCCGCCCGTTTTTTAAAATCACAGCTTCTAGAAGGTTTACATGATTTCTTAAAAAACAAGAGTTTTTAGAAAATGTGATTTATTTCATAAATCGAATCAACAAAGTATGCACATTCTACGTCATAACGACTTTCTATAGTTTGCGCATGCATCCGGAAATAAGAAAAGCTTACTTCCCCCCATTTTTTAAAATCACAGCTTCTAGAAGGTTTACATGATTTCTTAATAAACACGAGTTTTTAGAAAACGTCATTTGTTTCATAAATGGAATCAACAAAGTATGAACAAACTATGTCATAACGACTTTCTATCGTTTGCGCATGCGCAAACTATGCAAATTCTACATCATAACGACTTTCTATAGTTTGCACATGCGTCCGGAAATAAGAAAAGCTTACTTCCCCCCATTTGTTAAAATCACAGCTTCTAGAAGGTTTACATGATTTCTTAATAAACACGAGTTTTTAGAAAATGTGATTTATTTCATCAATAGAATCAACAAACTATGCACATTTTACGTAATAACGACTTTCTATAGTTTGCGAATGCGTCCGGAAATAAGAAAAGTTTACTTCCCCCCGGTTTTTAAAATCACAGCTTCTAGAAGGTTTACATGATTTCTTAAAAAACACGAGTTTTTAGAAAATGTCATTTATTTCATAAAAGGAATAAAAAAAGAATGAACATTCTATGTCATAAACGACTTTGTATAGTTTGGGCATGCGCAAACTATGCACATTCTAGGTAATAACGACATTCTATAGTTTGTGCATGTGTCCGGAAAGAAGAAAAGCTTACTTCCCCCCTTTTTTTAAATTCACAGCTTCTAGAAGGTTTACATGATTTCTTAAAAAACACGAGTTTTTAGAAAATGTGATTTATTTTATAAATGGAATCAACAAAGTATGCACATTCTACGTCATAACGACTTTCTATAGTTTGCGCATGCATCTGGAAATAAGAAAAGCTTACTTCCCCCCGTTTTTTAAATTCACAGCTTCTAGAAGGTTTACATGATTCCTTCAAAAACATGAGTTTTTAGAAAATGTGATTTATTTCATAAAAGGAATCAACAAAGTATGCACATTCTACGTCGTAACGACTTTCTATAGTTTGCGCATGTGTCCGGAAATAAGAAAAGCTTACTTCCCCCCATTTTTTAAAATCAGAGCTTCTAGAAGGTTTACATGATTTCTTAAAAAAAATGAGTTTTTAGAAAATGTGATTTCTTTCATAAAAGGAATCAACAAAGTATGCACATTCTACGTCATAACGACTTTCTATAGTTTGCGCATGCGTCCGGAAATAAGAAAAGCTTACTTCCCCCCTTTTTTAAAATCACAGCTTCTAGAAGGTTTCCATGATTTCTTAAAAAACACGAGTTTTTAGAAAATGTGATTTATTTCATCAATGGAATCAACAAAGTATGCACATTCTAAGTCATAATGACTTTCAATAGTTTGCGCATGCATCCGGAAATAAGAAAAGCTTATTTCCCCCCGTTTTTTAAAATCACAGCTTCTAGAGGGATTACATGATTTCTTAAAAAACATGAGTTTTACGAACATGTGATTTATTTCATAAATGGAATCAACAAAGTATGCACATTCTATGTCATAATGACTTTCTATAGTTTGCGCATGCGCAAACTAAGCACATTCTACGTACTAACGACTTTCTATAGTTTGCGTATGCGTCCAGAAATAAGAAAAGCTTACTTTACCTCGTTTTTTAAAATCACAACTTGTAGAAGGTTTACATGATTTCTTAAAAAACACGAGTTTTTAGAAAATGTGATTTATTTCATAAATGGAATCAACAAAGTATGCACATTCTATGTCATAACGACTTTGTATGGTTTGCGCATGCGCAAACTATGCACATTCTACGGAATAACGACTTTCTATAGTTTGCGCATGTGTCCGGAAATAAGAAAAGCTTACTTCCACCCGTTTTTTAAAATCACAGCTTCTAGAAGGTTTACTTGATTTCTTAAAAAACACGAGTTTTTAGAAAATGTGATGTATTTCATAAATGGAATCAATAAAGTATGCACATTCTACGTCATAACGACTTTCTATAGTTTGCTCATGCGTCCGGAAATAAGAAAAGCTTACTTCCCCCCATCTTTTAAAATCACAGCTTCTAGAAGGTATACATGATTTCTTAATAAACACGAATTTTTAGAAAATGTGATTTATTTAATCAATGGAATCAACAAACTATGCACATTCTACGTAATAACGACTTTCTATAGTTTGCGAATGCGTCCGGAAATAAGAAAAGCTTACTTCCCCCCGGTTTTTAAAATCACAGCTTCTAGAAGGTTTACATGATTTCTTAAAAAACACGAGTTTTTAGAAAATGTCATTTATTTCATAAAAGGAACCAAAAAAGAATGAACATTCTATGTCATAACGACTTTGTATCGTTTGCGCATGCGCAAACTATGCACATTCTACGTAATAACAACTTTCTATAGTTTCCGCATGCGTCCGGAAATGACAAAAGCTTACCTCCCCCCATTTTTTAAAATCACAGCTTCTAGAAGGTTTCCATGATTTCTTAATAAACACGAGTTTTTAGAAAATGTGATTTATTTAATCAATGGAATCAACAAACTATGCACATTCTACGTAATAACGACTTTCTATAGTTTGCGCATGCGTCCGGAAATAAGAAAAGCTTAATTCCCCCCTTTTTCTAAATTCACAGCTTCTAGAAGGTTTACATGATTTCTTAAAAAACACGAGTTTTTAGAAAATGTGATTTATTTCATAAATGGAATCAACAAAGTATGCACATTCTACGTCATAACGAGTTTCTATAGTTTGCGCATGCGTCCGGAAATAAGAAAAGCTTACTTGCCCCCGTTTTTTTAAAATCACAGCTTCTAGAAGGTTTACATGATTTCTTAAAAAACACGAGTTTTTAGAAAATGTCATTTATTTCATAAAAGGAATCAAAAAAGAATGAACATTCTATGTCATAACGACTTTGTATAGTTTGTGCATGCGCAAACTATGCACATTCTAGGTAATAACGACTTTCTATAGTTTGCCCATGCGTCCGGAAATAAGAAAAGCTTACTTCCCCCCTTTTTTTAAATTCACAGCTTCTAGAAGGTTTACATGATTTCTTAAAAAACCCGAGTTTTTATAAAATGTGATTTATTTCATAAATGGAATCAACAAAGTATGCACATTCTATGTCATAATGACTTTCTATAGTTTGCGCATGCGTTCGGAAATAAGAAAAGCTTACTTCCCCCCATTTTTTAAATTCACGGCTTCTAGAAGGTTTACATGATTTCTTAAAAAACACGAGTTTTTAGAAAATGTGATTTATTTCATAAATGGAATCAACAAAGTATGCACATTCTACGTCATAACAACTTTCTATAGTTTGCGCATGCGTCCGGAAATGACAAAAGCTTACCTCCCCCCATTTTTTAAAATCACAGCTTCTAGAAGGTTTCCATGATTTCTTAATAAACACGAGTTTTTAGAAAATGTGATTTATTTAATCAATGGAATCAACAAACTATGCACATTCTACATAATAACGACTTTCTATAGTTTGTGCATGCGTCCGGAAATAAGAAAAGCTTACTTCCCCCCTTTTTCTAAATTCACAGCTTCTAGAAGGTTTACATGATTTCTTAAAAAACACGAGTTTTTAGAAAATGTGATTTATTTCATAAATGGAATCAACAAAGTATGCACATTCTAAGTCATAACGAGTTTCTATAGTTTGCGCATGCGTCCGGAAATAAGAAAAGCTTACTTGCCCCCGTTTTTTTAAAATCACAGCTTCTAGAAGGTTTACATGATTTCTTAAAAAAAATGAGTTTTTAGAAAATGTGATTTATTTCATTAAAGGAATCAAAAAAGTATGCACATTCTACGTTATAATGACTTTCTATAGTTTGTGCATGTGCAAACTATGCACATTCTAGGTAATAATGACTTTCTATAGTTTGCACATGCGTCCGGAAATAAGAAAAGCTTACTTCCCCCCTTTTTTTAAATTCACAGCTTCTAGAAGGTTTACATGATTTCTTAAAAAACCCGAGTTTTTATAAAATGTGATTTATTTCATAAATGGAATCAACAAAGTATGCACATTCTATGTCATAATGACTTTCTATAGTTTGCGCATGCGTTCGGAAATAAGAAAAGCTTACTTCCCCCCATTTTTTAAATTCACGGCTTCTAGAAGGTTTACATGATTTCTTAAAAAACAGGAGTTTTTAGAGAATGTGATTTATTTCATAAATGGAATCAACAAAGTATGCACATTTTACGTCATAACGACTTTCTATAGTTTGCGCATGCGTCCGGAAAAAAGAAAAGCTTACTTCCACCCGTTTTTTAAAATCACAGCTTCTAGAAGGTTTACTTGATTTCTTAAAAAACACGAGTTTTTAGAAAATGTGATGTATTTCATAAATGGAATCAATAAAGTATGCACATTCTACGTCATAACGACTTTCTATAGTTTGCTCATGCGTCCAGAAATAAGAAAAGCTTACTTCCCCCCATCTTTTAAAATCACAGCTTCTAGAAGGTTTACATGATTTCTTAATAAACACGAGTTTTTAGAAAATGTGATTTATTTAATCAATGGAATCAACAAACTATGCACATTCTACGTAATAACGACTTTCTATAGTTTGCGAATGCGTCCGGAAATAAGAAAAGCTTACTTCCCCCCGGTTTTTAAAATCACAGCTTCTAGAAGGTTTACCTGATTTCTTAAAAAACACGAGTTTTTAGAAAATGTCATTTATTTCATAAAAGGAATCAAAAAAGAATGAACATTCTATGTCATAACGACTTTGTATAGTTTGTGCATGCGCAAACTATGCACATTCTAGGTAATAACGACTTTCTATAGTTTGCCCATGCGTCCGGAAATAAGAAAAGCTTACTTCCCCCCTTTTTTTAAATTCACAGCTTCTAGAAGGTTTACATGATTTCTTAAAAAACACGACTTTTTAGAAAATGTGATTTATTTCATCAATGGAATCAACAAAGTATGCACATTCTACGTCATAACGACTTTCTATAGTTTGCGCATGCGTCCGGAAATAAGAAAAGCTTACTTGCCCCCGTTTTTTAAAATCACAACTTCTAGAAGGTTTACATGATTTCTTAAAAAAAATGAGTTTTTAGAAAATGTGATTTATTTCATAAAAGGAATAAAAAAAGTATGCACATTCTACGTCATAACGACTTTCTATAGTTTGTGCATGTGCAAACTATGCACATTGTAGGTAATAATGACTTTCTATAGTTTGCACATGCGTCCGGAAATAAGAAGAGCTTACTTCCCCCCTTTTTTTAAATTCACAGCTTCTAGAAGGTTTACATGATTTCTTAAAAAACACGAGTTTTTAGAAAATGTGATTTATTTCATAAATGGAATTAACAAAGTATGCACATTCTATGTCATAACGACTTTCTATAGTTTGCGCATGCGTCCGGAAATAAGAAAAGCTTACTTCCCCCCATTTTTTAAATTCACGGCTTCTAGAAGGTTTACATGATTTCGTAAAAAACATGAGTTTTTAGAAAATGTGATTTATTTCATAAATGGAATCAACAAAATATGCACATTTTACGTCATAACGACTTTCTATAGTTTGCGCATGCGTCCGGAAATAAGAAAAGCTTACTTCCCCCCATTTTTTAAAATCACAACTTCTAGAAGGTTTACATGATTTCTTAATAAACACCAGTTTTTTGAAATTGTGATTTATTTAATCAATGGAATAAAAAAACTATGCACATTCTACATAATAACGACATTCTATAGTTTGCAAATGTGTTCGGAAATAAGAAAAGCTTACTTTCCCCCATTTTTTAAAACCACAGCTTCTAGAAGTTTTACATGATTTTCTTATAAAAAGACGAGTTTTCAGAAAATGTCATTTGTTTCATAAATGGAATCAACAAAGTATGAAAAAACTATGTCATAACGACTTTGTATCGTTTGCGCATGCGCAAACTATGCACATTTTACGTAATAACAACTTTCTATAGTTTGCGCATGCGTCCGGAAATGAGAAAAGCTTACCTCCCCCCATTTTTTAAAATCACAGCTTCTAGAAGGTTTCCATGATTTCTTAATAAACACGAGTTTTTAGAAAATGTGATTTATTTAATCAATGGAATCAACAAACTATGCACATTCTACGTAATAACGACTTTCTATAGTTTGCGCATGCGTCCGGAAATAAGAAAAGCTTACTTCCCCCCTTTTTCTAAATTCACAGCTTCTAGAAGGTTTACATGATTTCTTAAAAAACACGAGTTTTTAGAAAATGTGATTTATTTCATAAATGGAATCAACAAAGTATGCACATTCTACGTCATAACGAGTTTCTATAGTTTGCGCATGCGTCCGGAAATAAGAAAAGCTTACTTGCCCCCGTTTTTTTAAAATCACAGCTTCTAGAAGGTTTACATGATTTCTTAAAAAAATGAGTTTTTAGAAAATGTGATTTATTTCATTAAAGGAATCAAAAAAGTATGCACATTCTACGTTATAACGACTTTCTATAGTTTGTGCATGTGCAAACTATGCACATTCTAGGTAATAATGACTTTCTATAGTTTGCACATGCGTCCGGAAATAAGAAAAGCTTACTTCCCCCCTTTTTTTAAATTCACAGCTTCTAGAAGGTTTACATGATTTCTTAAAAAACACGAGTTTTTAGAAAATGTGATTTATTTCATAAATGGAATCAACAAAGTATGCACATTCTATGTCATATCGACTTTCTATAGTTTGCGCATGCATTCGGAAATAAGAAAAGCTTACTTCCCCCCATTTTTTAAATTCACGGCTTCTAGAAGGTTTACATGATTTCTTAAAAAACACGAGTTTTTAGAAAATGTGATTTATTTCATAAATGGAATCAACAAAGTATGCACATTTTACGTCATAACGACTTTCTATAGTTTGCGCATGCGTCCGGAAATAAGAAAAGCTTACTTCCCCCCATTTTTTAAAATCACAACTTCCAGAAAGGTTTACATGATTTCTTAATAAACACGAGTTTTTAGAAAATGTGATTTATTTAATCAATGGAATCAACAAACTATGCACATTCTACGTAATAATGACATACTATAGTTTGCACATGTGTCCGGAAATAAGAAAAGCTTACTTTACCCCATTTTTTAAAACCACAGCTTCTAGAAGTTTTACATGATTTTCTTAAAACAACACGAGTTTTTAGAAAATGTCATTTGTTTCATAAATGGAATCAACAAAGTATGACAAAACTATGTCATAACGACTTTGTATCATTTGCGCATGCGCAAACTATGCACATTCTACGTAATAACAACTTTCTATAGTTTGCGCATGCATCCGGAAATGAGAAAAGCTTACCTCCCCCCATTTTGTAAAATCACAGCTTCTAGAAGGTTTCCATTATTTCTTAATAAACACGAGTTTTTAGAAAATGTGATTTATTTAATCAATGGAATCAACAAACTATGCACATTTTACATAATAACGACTTTCTATAGTTTGCGCATGCGTCCAGAAATAAGAAAAGCTTACTTCCCCCCTTTTTTTAAATTCACAGCTTCTAGAAGGTTTACATGATTTCTTAAAAAACACGAGTTTTTAGAAAATGTGATTTATTTCATAAATGGAATCAACAAAGTATGCACATTCTATGTCATAACGACTTTCTATAGTTTGCGCATGCGTCCGGAAATAAGAAAAGCTTACTTCCCCCCGTTTTTTAGATTCACGGCTTCTAGAAGGTTTACATGATTTCTTAAAAAACACGAGTTTTTAGAAATTGTGATTTATTTCATAAATGGAATCAACAAAGTATGCACATTTTACGTCATAACGACTTTCTATAGTTCGCGCATGCGTCCCGAAATAAGAAAAGCTTACTTCCCCCCATTTTTTAAAATCACAACTTCTAGAAGGTTTACATGATTTCTTAATAAACACGAGTTTTTAGAAAATGTGATTTATTTAATCAATGGAATCAACAAACTATGCACATTCTGCGTAATAACGACGTTCTATAGTTTGCACATGTGTCCGGAAATAAGAAAAGCTTACTTCCCCCCATTTTTTAAAATCACAGCTTCTAGAAGTTTTACATGATTTTCTTAAAAAAACATGAGTGTTTAGAAAATGTCATTTGTTTCGTAAATGGAATCAACAAAGTATATAAAAACTATGTCATAACGAATTTGTATCGTTTGCGCATGCGCAAACTATGCAAATTCTACGTAATAACAACTTTCTATAGTTTGCGCATGCGTCCGGAAATGAGAAAAGCTTAACTCCCCCCATTTTTTAAAATCAGCGCTTCTAGAAGGTTTCCATGATTTCTTAATAAACACGAGTTCTTAGAAAATGTGATTTATTTAATCAATGGAATCAACAAAATATGCACATTCTACGTAATAACGACTTTCTATAGTTTGCACATGTGTCCGGAAATAAAAAAAGCTTACTTGCCCCCGTTTTTTAAAATCACGGCATCTAGAAGGTTTACATGATTAAAAAAAATGAGTTTTTAGAAAATGTGATTTATTTCATAAAAGGAATCAAAAAAGTATGCACATTCTACGTCATAACGACTTTCTATAGTTTGTGCATGTGAAACTATGCACATTGTAGGTAAGAATGACTTTCTATAGTTTGCACATGCGTCCGGAAATAAGAAAAGCTTACTTCCCCCCTTTTTTTAAATTCACAGCTTCTAGAAGGTTTACATGATTTCTTAAAAACCACGAGTTTTTAGAAAATGTGATTTATTTCATAAATGGAATCAACAAAGTATGCACATTCTATGTCATAACGACTTTCTATAGTTTGCTCATGCGTCCGGAAATAAGAAAAGCTTACTTCCCCCCGTTTTTTAAATTCACGGCTTCTAGAAGGTTTACATGATTTCTTAAAAAACACGATTTTTTAGAAAATGTGATTTATTTCATAAATGGAATCAACAAAGTATGCACATTTTACATCATAACGACTTTCTATAGTTTGCGCATGCGTCCGGAAATAAGAAAAGCTTACTTCCCCCCATTTTTTAAAATCACAACTTCTAGAAGGTTTACATGATTTCTTAATTAACATGAGTTTTTAGAAAATGTGATTTATTTAATCAATGGAATCAACAAACTATGCACATTCTACGTAATAACGACATTCTATAGTTTGCGCATGCGTTCGGAAATGAGAAAAGCTTACCTCCCCCCATTTTTTAAAATCACAGCTTCTAGAAGGTTTACATGATTTCTTAATAAACACGAGTTTTTAGAAAATGTGATTTATTTCATAAGTGGAAACAACAAAGTATGCATATTCTACGTCACAACGACTTTCTATAGTTTGCGCATGCGTCCGAAATCAACAAAGTATGCACATTCTACGTCATAACGACTTTGTATAGTTTGCACATGTGCAAACTATGCACATTCTAGGTAATAACGACTTTCTATAGTTTGCACATGCGTCCGGAAATAAGAAAAGCTTACTTTCCCCCTTTTTTTAAATTCACAGCTTCTAAAAGGTTTACATGATTTCTTAAAAAACAAGAGTTTTTAGAAAATGTGATTTATTTCATAAATGGAATCAACAAAGTATGCACATTTTACGTCATAACGACTTTCTATAGTTTGCGCATGCGTCCGGAAATAAGAAAAGCTTACTTCCCCCCATTTTTTAAAATCACAGCTTCTAGAAGGTTTACATGATTTCTTAATAAACACGAGTTTTTAGAAAATGTGATTTATTTAATCAATGGAATCAACAAACTATGCACATTCTACTTAATAACGACTTTCTATAGTTTGCGAATGCGTCCGGAAATAAGAAAAGCTTACTTCCCTCCGGTTTTTAAAATCACAGCTTCTAGAAGGTTTACATGATTTCTTAAAAAACACGAGTTTTTAGAAAATGTGATTTATTTAATCAATGGAATCAAAAAACTATTCACATTCTACGTAATAACGACTTTCTATAGTTTGCGCATGCATCCAAAAATAAGAAAAGCTTACTTCCCCTCGTTTTTTAAAATCACAGCTTCTAGAAGGTTTACATGATTTCTCAAAAAACACGCGTTTTTAGAAAATGTGATTTATTTCATCAATGGAATCAACAAACTATGCACATTCTACGTAATAACGACTTTCTATAGTTTGCGCATGCGTCCGAAAATAAGAAAAGCTTACTTCCCCCCGTTTTTTAAAATCACAGCTTCTAGAATGTTTACATGATTTCTTAAAATACATGAGTTTTTAGAAAATATCATTTATTTCATAAATGGAAACAACAAAGTATGAACATTCTATGTCATAACGACTTTGTATAGTTTGCGCATGCGCAAACTATGCACATTCTATGTAATAACGACTTTCTATAGTTTGCTTATGCGTCTGGAAGGTTTACATGGTTTCTTAAAAAACACGAGTTTTTAGAAAATGTGATTTTTTTCATAAATGGAATCAACAAAGTATGGACATTCTATGTCATAACGACTTTCTATAGTTTGCGCATGCGTCCGGAAATAAGAAAAGCTTACTTCCCCCCATTTTTTAAAATCACAGCTTCTAGAAGGATTACATGATTTCTTAAAAAACATGTGTTTTACGAACATGTGATTTATTTCATAAATGGAATCAACAAAGTATGTACATTCTATGTCATAACGAATTTCTATAGTTTGTGCATGTGCAAACAAAGCACATTCTACGTACTAACGACTTTCTATAGTTTGCGTATGCGTCCAGAAATAAGAAAAGCTTACTTCACCCCGTTTTTTAAAATCACAACTTCTAGAAGGTTTACATGATTTCTTAAAAAAAAGAGTTTTTAGAAAATGTGATTTATTTCATAAATGGAATCAACAAAGTATGCACATTTTATGTCATAACGACTTTGTATGGTTTGCGCATGCGCAAACTATGCACATTCTACGTAATAACGACTTTCTATAGTTTGCGCATATGTCCGGAAATAACAAAAGCTTACTTCCACCCGTTTTTTTAAATCACAGCTTCTAGAAGGTTTACATGATTTCTTAAAAAACACGAGTTTTTAGAAAATGTGATGTATTTCATAAATGGAATCAACAAAGTATGCACATTCTACGTCATAAAGACTTTCTATAGTTTGCAGAAGGATCCGGAAACAAGAAAAGCTTACTTCCCCCCATTTTTTAAAATCACAGCTTCTGGAAGGTTTACATGATTTCTTAATAAACACGAGTTTTTAGAAAATGTGATTTATTTAATCAATGGAATCAACAAACTATGCACATTCTACTTAATAACGACTTTCTATAGTTTGCAAATGCGTCTGGAAATAAGAAAAGCTTATTTCCCCCCGGTTTTTAAAATCACAGCTTCTAGAAGGTTTACATGATTTCTTAAAAAACATGAGTTTTTAGAAAATGTCATTTATTTCATAAATGGAATAAAAAAAGTATGAACATTCTATGTCATAACGACTTTGTATAGTTTGCGCATGCGCAAACTATGCACATTCTAGGTAATAACGACCTTCTATAGTTTGCGCATGCGTCTGGAAATAAGAAAAGCTTACTTCCCCCCTTTTTTTAAATTCACAGCTTCTAGAAGGATTAGATGATTTCTTAAAAAACACGAGTTTTTAGAAAATGTGATTTATTTCATAAATGGAATAAAAAAAGGATGCACTTTCTACGTCATAACGACTTTCTATAGTTTGCGCATGCGTCCGGAAATAAGAAAAGCTTACTTCCCCCCGTTTTTTAAAATCACAGCATCTAGAAGGTTTACATGATTTCTTAAAAAACACGAGTTTTTAGAAAATGTGATTTATTTAATCAATGGAATTAATAAACTATGCACATTCTACGTAATAACGACTTTCTATAGTTTGCGCATGCGTCCGAAAATAAGAAAAGCTTACTTCCCCTCATTTTTTAAAATCACAGCTTCTAGAAGGTTTACATGATTTCTCAAAAAACATGAGTTTTTAGAAAATGTGACTTATTTCATCAATGGAATCAAGAAAAGCTTACTTCCCACCGTTTTTTAAAATCACAGCTTCTAGAATGTTTACATGATTTCTTAAAAAGCATGAGTTTTTAGAAAATATCATTTATTTCATAAATGGAATCAACAAAGTATGAACATTCTATGTCGAAACGACTTTGTATAGTTTGCGCATGCGCACACTATGCACATTCTATGTAATAACGACTTTCTATAGTTTGCTCATGAGTCTGGAAATAAGAAAAGCTTACTTCCCCCCTTTTTTTCAATTCACAGCTTCTGGAAGGTTTACATGATTTCTTAAAAAACACGAGTTTTTAGAAAATGTCATTTATTTCATAAATGGAATAAAAAACGTATGAACATTCTATGTCATAACGACTTTGTATAATTTGCGCATGCGCAAACTATGCACATTCTAGGTAATAACGACCTTCTATAGTTTGCGCATGCGTCTGGAAATAAGAAAAGCTTACTTCCCCCCTTTTTTTAAATTCACAGCTTCTAGAAGGATTAGATGATTTCTTAAAAAACACGAGTTTTTAGAAAATGTGATTTATTTCATAAATGGAATAAAAAAGGGATGCACTTTCTACGTCATAACGACTTTCTATAGTTTGCGCATGCGTCCGGAAATAAGAAAAGCTTACTTCCCCCCGTTTTTTAAAATCACAGCATCTAGAAGGTTTACATGATTTCTTAAAAAACACGAGTTTTTAGAAAATGTGATTTATTTAATCAATGGAATTAATAAACTATGCACATTCTACATAATAACGACTTTCTATAGTTTGCGCATGCGTCCGAAAATAAGAAAAGCTTACTTCCCCTCATTTTTTAAAATCACAGCTTCTAGAAGGTTTACATGATTTCTTAATAAACACGAGTTTTTAGAAAATGTGATTTATTTAATCAATGGAATCAACAAACTATGCACATTCTACTTAATAACGACTTTCTATGGTTTGCAAATGCATCCGGAAATAAGAAAAGCCTACTTCCCCCCGGTTTTTAAAATCACAGCTTCTAGAAGGTTTACATGATTTTTTAAAAAACACGAGTTTTTAGAAAATGTGATTTATTTCATAAATGGAATCAACAAAGTATGCACATTCTATGTCATAACGACTTTATATGGTTTGCGCATGCGCAAACTATGCACATTCTATGGAATAATGACTTTCTATAGTTTGCGCATTTGTCCGGAAATAAGAAAAGCTTACTTCCACCCGTTTTTTAAAATCACAGCTTCTAGAAGGTTTACATGATTTCTTAAAAAACACGAGTTTTTAGAAAATGTGATTTATTTCATAAATGGAATCAACAAAGTATGCACATTTTATGTCATAACGACTTTGTATGGTTTGCGCATGCGCAAACTATGCACATTCTACGTAATAACGACTTTCTATAGTTTGCGCATATGTCCGGAAATAACAAAAGCTTACTTCCACCAGTTTTTTTAAATCACAGCTTCTAGAAGGTTTACATGATTTCTTAAAAAACACGAGTTTTTAGAAAATGTGATGTATTTCATAAATGGAATCAACAAAGTATGCACATTCCACGTCATAACGACTTTCTATAGTTTGTACATGCATCCGGAAATAAGAAAAGCTTACTTCCCCCCATTTTTTAAAATCACAGCTTCTAGAAGGTTTACATGATTTCTTAATAAATATGAGTTTTTAGAAAATGTGATTTATTTAATCAATGGAATCAACAAACTATGCACATTCTACTTAATAACGACTTTCTATGGTTTGCAAATGCATCCGGAAATAAGAAAAGCTTACTTCCCCCCGGTTTTTAAAATCACAGCTTCTAGAAGGTTTACATGATTTCTTAAAAAACACGAGTTTTTAGAAAATGTCATTTATTTCATAAATGGAATCAACAAAGTATGAACATTCTATGTCATAACGACTTTTTATAGTTTGCGCATGCGCAAACTATGCACATTCTAGGTAATAACGACTTTCTATAGTTTGCGCATGCGTCCGGAAGTAAGAAAAGCTTACTTCCCCCCTTTTTTTAAATTCACAGCTTCTACAAGGTTTACATGATTTCTTAAAAAACACGAGTTTTTAGAAAATGTGATTTATTTCATAAATGGAATCAACAAAGTATGCACATTCTACATCATAACGACTTTCTATAGTTTGCGCATGCATCCGGAAATAAGAAAAGCTTACTTCCCCCCTTTTTTTAAATTCACAGCTTCTAGAAGGTTTACATGATTTCTTAAAAAATAAGAGTTTTTAGAAAATGTGATTTATTTTATAAATGGAATCAACAAAGTATGCACATTCTACATCATAACGACTTTCTATAGATTGCGCATGCGTCCGGAAATAAGAAAAGCTTACTTCCCCCCGTTTTTTAAATTCACAGCTTCTAGAAGGTTTACATGATTTCTTAAAAAACACGAGTTTTTAGAAAATGTGATTTATTTCATAAATGGAATCAACAAAGTATGCACATTGTACGTCATAACGACTTTCTATAGTTTGCGCATGTGTCCGGAAATAAGAAAAGCTTACTTCCCCCCATTTTTTAAAATCACAGCTTCTAGAAGGTTTACATGATTTCTTAAAAAAAATGAGTTTTTAGAAAATGTGATTTATTTCATAAAAGGAATCAACAAAGTATGCACATTCTACGTCATAACGACTTTCTATAGTTTTCGCATGCGTCAGGAAATAAGAAAAGCTTACTTCCCCCCTTTTTTAAAATCACAGCTTCTAGAAGGTTTCCATGATTTCTTAAAAAAAAGGGGTTTTTGTTAAAATGTGATTTATTTCATCAATGGAATCAACAAACTATGCACATTCTACGTAATAACGACTTTCTATAGTTTGCGAATGCGTCCGGAAATAAGAAAAGCTTACTTCCCCCCGGTTTTTAAAATCACAGCTTCTAGAAGGTTTACATGATTTCTTAAAAAACACGAGTTTTTAGAAAATGTCATTTATTTCATAAATGGAATAAAAAAAGTATGAACATTCTATGTCATAACGACTTTGTATAGTTTGCGCATGCGCAAACTATGCACATTCTAGGTAATAACGACTTTCTATAGTTTGCGCATGCGTCCGTAAATAAGAAAAGCTTACTTCCCCCCTTTTTTTAAATTCACAGCTTCTAGAAGGTTTACATGATTTCTTAAAAAATAAGAGTTTTTAAAAAATGTGATTTATTTCATAAATGGAATCAACAAAGTATGCACATTCTACATCATAACGACTTTCTATAGTTTGCGCATGCGTCCGGAAATAAGAAAAGCTTACTTCCCCCCTTTTTTTCAATTCACAGCTTCTAGAAGGATTAGATGATTTCTTAAAAAACACGAGTTTTTAGAAAGTGTGATTTATTTCATAAATGGAATAAAAAAAGGATGCACTTTCTACGTCATAACGACTTTCTATAGTTTGCGCATGCGTCCGGAAATAAGAAAAGCTTACTTCCCCCCGTTTTTTAAAATCACAGCTTCTAGAAGGTTTACATGATTTCTTAAAAAACACGAGTTTTTAGAAAATGTGATTTATTTAATCAATGGAATCAACAAACTATGCACATTCTACGTAATAACGACTTTCTATAGTTTGCACATACGTCTGAAAGTAAGAAAAGCTTACTTCCCCTCGTTTTTTAAAATCACAGCTTCTAGAAGGTTTACATGATTTATAAAAAAAAACGAGTTTTTCGAAAATGTGATTTATTTCATCAATGGAATCAACAAATTATGCACATTCTATGTCATAATGACTTTCTATAGTTTGCGCATGCGTCCGGAAATAAGAAAAGCTTACTTCCCCCCGTTTTTTAAAATCACAGCTTCTAGAAGGATTACATGATTTCTCAAAAAACATGAGTTTTACGAACATGTGATTTATTTCATAAATGGAATCAACAAAGTATGCATTTTCTATGTCATAACGACTTTCTATAGTTTGCGCATGCGGAAACTAAGCACATTCTACGTACTAACGACTTTCTATAGTTTGTGCATGCGTCCATAATTAAGAGAAGCTTACTTCACCACGTTTTTTAAAATCACAACTTCTAGAAGGTTTACATGATTTCTTAAAAAACACGAGTTTTTAGAAAATGTTATTTATTTCATAAATGGAATCAACAAAGTATGCACATTCTATGTCATAACGTTTTTGTATGGTTTGTGCATGTGCAAACTATGCACATTCTATGTAATAACGACTTTCTATAGTTTGCGCATGTGTCTGGAAATAAGAAAAGCTTACTTCCGCCAGTTTTTTAAATTCACAGCTTCTAGAAGTTTTAAATGATTTCTTAAAAAACATGAGTTTTTAGAAAATGTGATTTATTTCAAAAATGGAATCAACAAAGTATGCACATTCTACGTCATAACGAATTTCTAAAGTTTGCGCATGTGTCCGGAAATAAGAAAAAGCTTACTTCCGCCCGTTTTTTAAAATCACTGCTTCTAGAAGGTTTACATGAGTTCTTGAAAAACATGAGTTTTTAGAAAATGTGATTTATTTGATAAATGGAATCAACAAAGTATGCACATTCTACGTCATAACGACTTTCTATAGTTTTCGCATGCGTCCGGAAATAAGAAAAGCTTACTTCCCCCCGTTTTTAAAAATCACAGCTTCTAGAAGGATTACATGATTTCTTAAAAAACATGAGTTTTTTGAAAATGTGATTTATTTCATAAATGGAATCAACAAAGTATGCACATTCTAAGTCATAACGACTTTCTATAGTTTGCGCATGCATCCGGAAATAAGAAAAGCTTACTTCTCCCCATTTTTTAAAATCACAGCTTCTAGAAGGATTACATGATTTCTTAAAAAACATGAGTTTTACGAACATGTGATTTATTTCATAAATGGAATCAACAAAGTATGCACTTTCTATGTCATAACGACTTTCTATAGTTTGCGCATGCGCAAACTAAGGAAATTCTACGTACTAAAGACTTTCTATAGTTTACGTATGCGTCCATAAATAAGAAAAGCTTACTTCACCCCGTTTTTTAAAATCACAACTTCTAGAAGGTTTACATGATTTCTTAAAAAACACGAGTTTTTAGAAAATGTGAATTATTTCATATATGGAATCAACAAAGTATGCACATTCTATGTCATAACGAGTTTCTATAGTTTGTGCATGCGCAAACTATGCACATTCTACGTACTAACGACTTTCTATAGTTTGCGTATTCATCCGGAAATAAGAAAAAATTAATTCACCCCGTTTTTTAAAATCACAACTTCTAGAAGGTTTAAATGATTTCTTAAAAAACACGAGTTTTTAGAAAATGTGATTTATTTCATAAATGGAATCAAAAAATTCTGAACATTCTATGTCATAACGACTTTCTAAAGTTTGCGCATGCATCCGGAAATAAGAAAAGCTTACTTCCGCCAGTTTTTTAAAATCACTGCTTCTAGAAGGTTTACATGATTTCTTGAAAAACACAAGTTTTTAGAAAATGTGATTTATTTAATCAATGGAATCAACAAACTATGCACATTCTACGTAATAACTACTTTCTATAGATTTCGCATGTGTCCGAAAATTAGAAAAGCTTACTTCCCCTCGTTTTTTAAAATCACAGCTTCTAGAAGGTTTACATGATTTCTTAAAAAACACGAGTTTTTAGAAAATGTCATTTGTTTCATAAATGGAATCAACAATGTATGCACATTCTACGTCATAACGACTTTCTATAGTTTGCGCATGCGTCCGGAAATAAGAAAAGCTTACTTCCCCCCATTTTTAAAATCACAGCTTCTAGAAGGATTACATGATTTCTTAAAAAACATGAGTTTTACGAACATGTGATTTATTTCATAAATGGAATCACCAAAGTATGCAGATTCTATGTCATAACTACTTTCTATAGTTTGCGCAAGCGGAAACTAAGCACATTCTACGTACTAAGGACTTTCTATAGTTTGTGTATGCGTCCAGAAATAAGAAAAGCTTACTTCACCCCGTTTTTTAAAATCACAACTTCTAGAAGTTTTACATGATTTCTTAAAAAACATGAGTTTTTAGAAAATGTGATTAATTTCATAAATGGAATCAACAAAGTATGCACATTCTATATCATAACGACTTTGTATGGTTTGCGCATGCGCAAACTATGCACATTCTTTGTAATAACGACTTTCTATAGTTTGCGCATGTGTCCGGAAATAAGAAAAGCTTACTTCCGTCAGTTTTTTAAAATCACAGCTTCCAGAAGGTTTACATGATTTCTTAAAAAACATGAGTTTTTAGAAAATGTGATTTATTTCATAAATGGAATCAACAAAGTATGCACATTCTATGTCATAACGACTTTCTAAAGTTTGTGCATGTGTCTGGAAATAAGAAAAGCTTACTTCCGCCAGTTTTTTAAAATCACAGCTTCTAGAAGGTTTACATGATTTCTTAAAAACCACGAGTATTTAGAAAATGTGATTTATTTCATAAATGGAATCAACAAAGTATGCACATTCTAAGTCATAACGACTTTCTAAAGTTTGCGCATGCGTCCAGAAATAAGAAAATCGTACTTCCCCTCGTTTTTTAAAGTCACAGCTTCTAGAAGGTTTACATGCTTTCTTAAAAAACATGAGTTTTTAGAAAATGTGATTTATTTCATCAATGAAATCAACTAACTATGCACATTCTACGTAATAATGACTTTCTATAGTTTGCGAATGCGTCCATAAATAAGAAAAGCTTACTTCCCCCTAGTTTTTAAAATCACAGCTTCTAGAAGATTTACATGATTTCATTAAAAGCACGAGTTTTTAGAATATGTCATTTATTTCATAAATGGAATGAAAAAAGTATGAACATTCTATGTCATGACAAATTTGTATAGTTTGCGCATGCGCAAACTATGCACATTCTAGGTAATAACGACTTTCTATAGTTTGTGAATGCGTCCAGAAATAAGAAAAGCTTACTTCCCCCCGTTTTTTAAAATCACAGCTTCTAGAAGGTTTACATGATTTCTTAAAAAAAATGGGTTTTTAGAAAATGTCATTTATTTCATAAATGGAATCAACAAAGTATGCACATTCTATGTCATAACAACTTTCTATACTTTGCACATGCGTCCGGAAATAAGAAAAGCTTACTTCCCCCCTTTTGTTTAAAATCACAGCTTCTAGAAGGTTTCCATGATTCCTAAAAAAAATGGGTTTCTAGAAAATGTGATTTATTTCATAAATGGAATCAACAAAGTATGCACATTCTATTTCATAACGACTTTGTATCGTTTGCACACGGGCAAACTATCCACATTCTACGTAATAACGACTTTTTTTATATTCACAGCTTCTAGAAGGTTTACATGATTTCTTAAAAAACATGAGTTTTTAGAAAATGTGATTTATTTGATAAATGGAATCAACAAAGTATGCACATTCTACGTCATAACGACTTTCTATAGTTTGCGCATGCGTCCGGAAATAAAAAAAGCTTACTTCCCCCCGTTTTTAAAATCATAGCTTCTAGAAGGATTACATGATTTCTTAAAAAACATGAGTTTTACGAACATGTGATCTATTTCATAAATGGAATCAACAAAGTATGCACATTCTATGTCATAACGACTTTCTATAGTTTGCGCAAGCGGAAACTAAGCACATTCTACGTACTAACGACTTTCTATAGTTTGCGTATGCGTCCAGAAATAAGAAAAGCTTACTTCACCCCGTTTTTTAAAATCACAACTTCTAGAAGGTTTACATGATTTCTTAAAAAACATGAGTTTTTAGAAAATGTGATTAATTTCATAAATGGAATCAACAAAGTATGCACATTCTATGTCATAACGACTTTGTATTGTTTGTGCATGCGCAAACTATGCACATTCTATGTAATAACAACTTTCTATAGTTTGCGCATGTGTCCGGAAATAAGAAAAGCTTACTTCCGTCAGTTTTTTAAAATCACAGCTTCTAGAAGGATTACATGATTTCTTAAAAAACATGAGTTTTACGAACATGTGATTTATTTCATAAATGGAATCAACAAAGTATGCAGATTCTATGTCATAACGACTTTCTATAGTTTGCGCAAGCGGAAACTAAGCACATTCTACGTACTAACGACTTTCTATAGTTTGTGTATGCGTCCAGAAATAAGAAAAGCTTACTTCACCCCGTTTTTTAAAATCACAACTTCTAGAAGGTTTACATGATTTCTTAAAAAACATGAGTTTTTAGAAAATGTGATTAATTTCATAAATGGAATCAACAAAGTATGCACATTCTATGTCATAACGACTTTGTATGGTTTGCGCATGCGCAAACTATGCACATTCTTTGTAATAACGACTTTCTATAGTTTGCGCATGTGTCCGGAAATAAGAAAAGCTTACTTCCGTCAATTTTTTAAAATCACAGCTTCCAGAAGGTTTACATGATTTCTTAAAAAACATGAGTTTTTAGAAAATGTGATTTATTTCATAAATGGAATCAACAAAGTATGCACATTCTACGTCATAACGACTTTCTAAAGTTTGTGCATGTGTCCGGAAATAAGAAAAGCTTACTTCCGCCAGTTTTTTAAAATCACAGCTTCTAGAAGGTTTACATGATTTCTTAAAAACCACGAGTATTTAGAAAATGTGATTTATTTCATAAATGGAATCAACAAAGTATGCACATTCTAAGTCATAACGACTTTCTAAAGTTTGCGCATGCGTCCATAAATAAGAAAATCGTACTTCCCCTCGTTTTTTAAAGTCACAGCTTCTAGAAGGTTTACATGATTTCTTAAAAAACATGAGTTTTTAGAAAATGTGATTTATTTCATCAATGAAATCAACTAACTATGCACATTCTACGTAATAATGACTTTCTATAGTTTGCGAATGCGTCTAGAAATAAGAAAAGCTTACTTCCCCCTAGTTTTTAAAATCACAGCTTCTAGAAGATTTACATGATTTCATTAAAAGCACGAGTTTTTAGAAAATGTCATTTATTTCATAAATGGAATGAAAAAAGTATGAACATTCTATGTCATGAAAACTTTGTATAGTTTGCGCATGCGCAAACTATGCACATTCTAGGTAATAACGACTTTCTATAGTTTGTGAATGCGTCCAGAAATAAGAAAAGCTTACTTCCCCCCGTTTTTTAAAATCACAGCTTCTAGAAGGTTTACATGATTTCTTAAAAAAAATGGGTTTTTAGAAAATGTGATTTATTTCATAAATGGAATCAACAAAGTATGCACATTCTATGTCATAACAACTTTCTATACTTTGCACATGCGTCCGGAAATAAGAAAAGCTTACTTCCCCCCTTTTGTTTAAAATCACAGCTTCTAGAAGGTTTCCATGATTTCTTAAAAAAAATGGGTTTCTAGAAAATGTGATTTATTTCATAAATGGAATCAACAAAGTATGCACATTCTATTTCATAACGACTTTGTATCGTTTGCACACGGGCAAACTATCCACATTCTACGTAATAACGACTTTTTTTATATTCACGGCTTCTAGAAGGTTTACATGATTTCTTAAAAAACATGAGTTTTTAGAAAATGTGATTTATTTGATAAATGGAATCAACAAAGTATGCACATTCTACGTCATAACGACTTTCTATAGTTTTCGCATGCGTCCGGAAATAAGAAAAGCTTACTTCGCCCCGTTTTTAAAATCATAGCTTCTAGAAGGATTAGATGATTTCTTAAAAAACATGAGTTTTACGAACATGTGATTTATTTCATAAATGGAATCAACAAAGTATGCACATTCTATGTCATAACGACTTTCTATAGTTTACGCAAGCGGAAACTAAGCACATTCTACGTACTAACGACTTTCTATAGTTTGCGTATGCGTCCAAAAATAAGAAAAGCTTACTTCACCCCGTTTTTTAATATCACAACTTCTAGAAGGTTTACATGATTTCTTAAAAAACATGAGTTTTTAGAAAATGTGATTAATTTCATAAATGGAATCAACAAAGTATGCACATTCTATGTCATAACGACTTTGTATGGTTTGCACATGCGCAAACTATGCACATTCTATGTAATAACAACTTTCTATAGTTTGCGCATGTGTCCGGAAATAAGAAAAGCTTACTTCCGTCAGTTTTTTAAAATCACAACTTCCAGAAGCTTTACATGATTTCTTAAAAAACACGAGTTTTTAGAAAATGTGATTTATTTCATAAATGGAATCAACAAAGTATGCACATTCTACGTCATAACGACTTTCTAAAGTTTGTGCATGCGTCCGGAAATAAGAAAAGCTTACCTCCGCCAGTTTTTTAAAATCACAGCTTCTATAAGGTTTACATGATTTCTTAAAAACCACGAGTATTTAGAAAATGTGATTTATTTGATAAATGGAATCAACAAAGTATGCACATTCTAAGTCATAACGACTTTCTATAGTTTGCGCATGCGTCCAGAAATAAGAAAATCGTACTTCCCCTCGTTGTTTAAAGACACAGCTTCTAGAAGGTTTACATGATTTCTTAAAAAACACGAGTTTTTAGAAAATGTGATTTATTTCATCAATGGAATCAACTAACTATGCACATTCTACGTAATAACGACTTTCTATAGTTTGCGAATGCGTCCGGAAACAAGAAAAGCTTACTTCCCCCTAGTTTTTAAAATCACAGCTTCTAGAAGATTTACATGATTTCATTAAAAACACCAGTTTTTAGAAAATGTCATTTATTTCATAAATGGAATGAAAAAAGTAAGAACATTCTATGTCATGACAACTTTGTATAGTTTGCGCATGCGCAAACTATGCACATTCTAGGTAATAACGACTTTCTATAGTTTGTGAATGCGTCCGGAAATAAGAAAAGCTTACTTGCCCCCGTTTTTTAAAATCACAGCTTCTAGAAGGTTTACATGATTTCTTAAAAAACACGAGTTTTTAGAAAATGTGAATTGTTTCATCAATGGAATCAACAAAGTATGCACATTCTACGTCATAACGACTTTCTAAAGTTTGCGCATGCGTCCGGAAATAAGAAAAGCTTACTTCCGCCAGTTTTTTAAAATCACTGCTTCTAGAAGGTTTACATGATTTCTTGAAAAACACGAGTTTTTAGAAAATGTGATTTATTTAATCAATGGAATCAACAAACTATGCAAATTCTACGTAATAACGACTTTCTATAGTTTTCGCATGCGTCCGAAAATTAGAAAAGCTTACTTCCCCTCGTTTTTTAAAATCACAGCTTCTAGAAGGTTTACATGATTTCTTAAAAAACACGAGTTTTTAGAAAATGTCATTTGTTTCATAAATGGAATCAACAAAGTATGAACAAACTATGTCATAACGACTTTGTATAGTTTGCGCACAGGCAAACTATCCAGATTCTACGTAATAACGACTTTCTATAGTATGCACATGCATCCGGAAATTAGAAAAGCTTACTTTCCCCTTTTTTTAACTTCACAGCTTCTAGAAGGTTTACATGATTTCTTAAAAAAGATGAGTTTTTAGAAAATGTGATTTATTTGATAAATGGAATCAACAAAGTATGCACATTCTACGTCATAACGACTTTCTATAGTTTGCGCATGCGTCCGGAAATAAGAAAAGCTTACTTCCCCCTGTTTTTTAAAATCACAGCTTCTAGAAGGATTACATGATTTCTTAGAAAACATGAGTTTTTTGAAAATGTGATTTATTTCATCAATGGAATAAACAAAGTATGCACATTCTAAGTCATAACGACTTTCTATAGTTTGCGCATGCGTCCGGAAATAAGAAAAGCTTACTTCCCCCCGTTTTTTAAAATCACAGCGTCTAGAAGGATTACATGATTTCTTAAAAAACATGAGTTTTACGAACATGTGATTTATTTCATAAATGGAATCAACAAAGTATGCACTTTCTATGTCATAACGACTTTCTATAGTTTGTGCATGCGGAAACTAAGCACATTCTAGGTACTAATGACTTTCTATAGTTTGCGTATGTGTCCATAAATAAGAAAAGCTTACTTCACCCCGTTTTTTAAAATCACAACTTCTAGAAGGTTTACATGATTTCTTAAAAAACACGAGTTTTTAGAAATGTGATTTATTTCATAAATGGAATCAACAAAGTATGCACATTCTATGTCATAACGACTTTGTATGGTTTGCGCATGGGCAAACTATGCACATTCTACGTAATAACGACTTTCTATAGTTTGCGCATGTGTCCAGAAATAAGAAAAGCTTACTTCTGCCCGTTTTTTAAAATCACAGCTTCTAGAAGGTTTAAATGATTTCTTAAAAAACACGAGTTTTTAGAAAATGTGATTTATTTCATCAATGGAATCAACAAAGTATGCACATTCTACGTCATAACGACTTTCTAAAGTTTGCGCATGCGTCTGGAAATAAGAAAAGCTTACTTCCGCCAGTTTTTTAAAATCACAACTTCTAGAAGGTTTACATCATTTCTTAAAATCCATGAATATTTAGAAAATGTGATTTATTTCATTAATGGAATCAACAAAGTATGCACATTCTAAGCCATAACGACTTTCTATAGTTTGCGCATGCATCCGGAAATAAGAAAAGCTTACTTCCCCCCGTTTTTTAAAGTCATAGCTTCTAGAAGGTTTACATGATTTCTTAAAAAACACGAGTTTTTAGAAAATGTGATTTATTTGATAAATGGAATCAACAAAGTATGCACATTCTATATCATAATGACTTTGTATGGTTTGCGCATGGGCAAACTATGCACATTCTACGTAATAACGACTTTCTATAGTTTGCGCATGTGTCCAGAAATAAGAAAAGCTTACTTCCGCCCGTTTTTTAAAATCACAGCTTCTAGAAGGTTTAAATGATTTCTTAAAAAACACGAGTTTTTAGAAAATGTGATTTATTTCATAAATTGAATCAACAAAGTATTTACATTCTACGTAATAACGACTTTCTAAATTTTGCGCATGTGTCCTGAAATAAGAAAAGCTTACTTCCGCCCGTTTTTTAAAATCACAGCTTCTAGAAGGTTTAAATGAGTTCTTAAAAAACATGAGTTTTTAGAAAATGTGATTTATTTCATAAATGGAATCAACAAAGTATGCACATTCTAATTCATAACGACTTTCTATAGTTTGCGCATGCGTCCGGAAATAAGAAAAGCTTACTTCCGCCAATTTTTTAAAATCACTGCTTCTAGAAGGTTTACATGATTTCTTGAAAAACACAAGTTTTTAGAAAATGTGATTTATTTAATCAATGGAATCATAAAACTATGCACATTCTACGTAAAAACGACTTTCTATAGATTTCGCATGCGTCCGAAAATTAGAAAAGCTTACTTCCCCTCGTTTTTTAAAATCACAACTTCTAGAAGGTTTACATGATTTCTTAAAAAACATGAGTTTTTAGAAAATGTCATTTATTTAATCAATGGAATCAACAAACTATGCACATTCTATGTAATAACGACTTTCTATAGTTTGAGCATGCGTCCGAAAATAAGAAAAGCTTACTTTCCCCCTTTTTTTAAATTCACAGCTTCTAGAAGGTTTACATGATTTCTTAAAAAAACACGAGTTTTTAGAAAATGTGAATTATTTCATCAATGGAATCAAGAAAGTATGCACATTCTACGTCATAACGACTTTCTAAAGTTTGCGCATGCGTCCGGAAATAAGAAAAGCTTACTTCCGCCAGTTTTTTAAAATCACTGCTTCTAGAAGGTTTACATGATTTCTTGAAAAACATGAGTTTTTAGAAAATGTGATTTATTTAATCAATGGAATCAACAAACTATGCACATTCTACGTAATAACGACTTTCTATAGTTTTCGCATGCGTCCGAAAATTAGAAAAGCTTACTTCCCCTCGTTTTTTAAAATCACAGCTTCTAGAAGGTTTACATGATTTCTTAAAAAACACGAGTTTTTAGAAAATGTCATTTGTTTCATAAATGGAATCAACAAAGTATGAACAAACTATGTCATAACGACTTTGTATCGTTTGCACACGGGCAAACTATCCACATTCTACGTAATAACGACTTTCTGTAGTATGCGCATGCGTCCGGAAATTAGAAAAGCTTACTTTCCCCTTTTTTTAAATTCACAGCTGCTAGAAGGTTTACATGATTTCTTAAAAAACATGAGTTTTTAGAAAATGTGATTTCTTTCATAAATGGAATCAACAAAGTATGCACATTCTACGTCATAACGACTATCTATAGTTTGTGCATGCGTCCAGAAATAAGAAAAGCTTACTTCCCCCCGTTTTTTAAAATCACAGCTTCTAGATGGATTACATGATTTCTTAGAAAACATGAGTTTTTTTAAAATGTGATTTATTTCATAAATGGAATAAACAAATTATCCGCATTCTAAGTCATAACGACTTTCTATAGTTTGCGCATGCGTCTGGAAATAAGAAAAGCTTACTTCCCCCCGTTTTTTAAAATCACAACGTCTAGAAGGATTACATGATTTCTTAAAAAAAATGAGTTTTACGAACATGTGATTTATTTCATAAATGGAATCAACAAAGTATGCACTTTCTATGTCATAACGAATTTCTATAGTTTGCGCATGCGGAAACTAAGCACATTCTACGTACTAATGACTTTCTATAGTTTGCGTATGCGTCCATAAATAAAAAAAGCTTACTTCACCCCGTTTTTTAAAATCACAACTTCTAGAAGGTTTACATGATTTCTTAAAAAACATGAGTTTTTAGAAATGTGATTTATTTCATAAATGGAATCAACAAATTATGCACATTCTATGTCATAACGACTTTGTATGGTTTGCGCATGGGCAAACTATGCACATTCCACGTAATAACGACTTTCTATAGTTTGCGCATGTGTCCAGAAATAAGAAAAGCTTACTTCCGCCAGTTTTTTAAAATCACAGCTTCTAGAAGGTTTACATCATTTCTTAAAATCCATGAATATTTAGAAAATGTGATTTATTTCATAAATGGAATCAACAAAGTATGCACATTATAATCCATAACGACTTTCTATCGTTTGTGCATGCATCCGAAAATAAGAAAACCTTACTTCCCCCCAATTTTTAAAGTCATAGCTTCTAGAAGCTTTACATGATTTCTTAAAAAACACGAGTTTTTAGAAAATGTGATTTATTTCATCAATGGAATCAACAAACTATCCACATTCTGTGTAATAACGACTTTCTATAGTTTGCGAATGCGTCCGGAAATAAGAAAAGCTTACTTTCCCCTGTTTGTTAAAATCACAGCTTCTAGAAGGTTTACATGATTTCTTAACAAACGCAAGTTTTTAGAAAATGTAATTTATTTCATAAATGGAATCAACAAAGTATGCACATTCTATGTCATAATGAGTTTCTATAGTTTGCGCATGCGCAAACTATGCACATTCTACGTACTAACGACTTTCTATAGTTTGCGTATTCATCCGGAAATAAGAAAAGCTTACTTCCACCGTTTTTTAAAATCACAGCTTCTAGAAGGTTTACATGATTTCGTAAAAAACACTGGTTTTTAGAAAATGTGTTTTATTTCATAAATAGAATCTACAAAGTATGCACATTCTACGTCATAACGACTTTCTATAGTTTGCGCATGCGTCCGGAAATACGAAAAGCTTACTTCCACCGTTTTTTAAAATCACAGCTTCTAGAAGGTTTACATTATTTCATAAAAAACACGAGTTTTTAGAGAATGTGTTTTATTTCATAAATGGAATCAACAAAGTATGCACATTCTACGTCATAACAACTTTCTATACTTTGCGCATGCATTTGAAAATAACAAAAGCTTACTTCTCCCGTTTTTTAAAATCATAGCTTCTAGAAGGTTTACATGATTTCTTAAAAAACACGAGTTTTTAGAAAATGTGCTTTATTTCATAAATGGAATCAACAAAGTATGCACATTCTACGTCATAAAGAATTTCTATAGTTTGCGCATGCGTCCGGAAATAAGAAAAGCTTACTTCCACCGTTTTTTAAAATCACACTTCTAGAAGGTTTACATGATTTCGTAAAAAACACGAGTTTTTAGAAAATGTGTTTTATTTCATAAATGGAATCAACAAAGTATGCACATTCTATGTCATAACGACTTTCTATAGTTTGCGCATGCATTTGGAAATAAGAAAAGCTTACTTCCCCCGTTTTTTAAAATCACAGCTTCTAGAAGGTTTACATGATTTCTTAAAAAACACGAGTTTTTAGAAAATGTGCTTTATTTAATAAATAGAATAAACAAAGTATGCACATTCTACGTCATAACGACTTTCTATAGTTTGCGCATGCGTCCGGAAATAAGAAAAGCTTACTTCCACCGTTTTTTGGAAACACAGCTTCTAGAAGGTTTACATGATTTCGTAAAAAACACGAGTTTTTAGAAAATGTGTTTTATTTCATAAATAGAATCAACAAAGTATGCACATTCTACATTATAACGACTTTCTATAGTTTGCGCATGCTTTTGGAAATAAAGAAAAGCTTACTTCCCCCGTTTTTTAAAATCACAGCTTCTAGAAGGTTTACATGATTTCGTAAAAAACAAAAGTTTTTAGAAAATGTGTTTTATTTCATAAATGGAATCTACAAAGTATTCACATTCTACGTCATAACGACTTTCTATAGTTTGCGCATCCGTCCAGAAATAAGAAAAGCTTACTTCCACCGTTTTTTAAAATCACAGCTTCTAGAAGGTTTACATGATTTCGTAAAAAACACGGGTTTTTAAAAAATGTGTTTTATTTCATAAATGGAATCTACAAAGTATGCACATTCTACGTCATAACGACATTCTATAGTTTGCGAATGCGTCCGGAAATAAGAAAAGCTTACTTCCACCGTTTTTTAAAATCACAGCTTCCAGAAGGTTTACATGATTTCGTAAAAAACACGATTTTTTATAAAATGTGGTTTATTTCATAAATGGAATCAAAAAAGTATGCACATTCTACGTCATAACGGCTTTCTATACTTTGCGCATGCATTTGGAAATAAGAAAAGCTTACTTCTCCCATTTTTTAAAATCACAGCTTCTAGAAGGTTTACATGATTTCTTAAAAAACACGAGTTTTTAGAAAATGTGCTTTATTTAATAAATAGAATCAACAAAGTATGCACATTCTACGTCATAACGACTTTCTATAGTTTGCGCATGCGTCCGGAAATAAGAAAAGCTTACTTCCACCGTTTTTTGGAAACACAGCTTCTAGAAGGTTTACATGATTTCGTAAAAAACACGAGTTTTTAGAAAATGTGTTTTATTTCATAAATAGAATCAACAAAGTATGCACATTCTACGTCATAACGACTTTTTATAGTTTGCGCATGCGTCCGGAAATAAGAAAAGCTTAATCATCCATTTTTTAAAATCACAGCTTTTAGAAGGTTTACATGATTTCGTAAAAAACACGAGTTTTTAGAAAATGTGTTTTATTTCATAAATTGAATCTACAAAGTATGCACATTCTACGTCATAACGACATTCTATAGTTTGCGCATGCGTCCGGAAATAAGAAAAGCTTACTTCCACCGTTTTTAAAAATCACAGCTTCTAGAAGGTTTACATGATTTCGTAAAAAACACGAGTTTTTAGAAAATGTGTTCTATTTCATAAATGGAATCTACAAAGGATGCACATTCTACATCATAACGACTTTCTATAGTTTGCGCATGCATCCGGAAATAAGAAAAGCTTACTTCCACCGTTTTTTAAAATCACAGGTTCTAGAAGGTTTACATGATTTCGTAAAAAACACGAGTTTTTAGAAAATGTGTTTTATTTCATCAATGGAATCTACAAAGTATGCACATTCTACATCATAACGGCTTTCTATAGTTTATGCATGAGTTCGGAAATAAGAAAAGCTTACTTCCACCGTTTTTTAAAATCACAGCTTCTAAAAGGTTTACATGATTTCGTAAAAAATACGAGTTTTTAGAAAATGTTCTTTATTTCATAAATGGAATCTACAAAGTATGCACATTCTATGTCATAACGACTTTCTATAGTTTGCGCATGCGTCCGGAAATAAGAAAAGCTTACTTCCCCCGTTTTTTAAAATCACAGCTTCTAGAAGGTTTACATGATTTCTTAAAAAATACGAGTTTTTAGAAAATTTGTTTTATTTCATAAATGGAATCAACAAAGTATGCACATTCTACGTCGTAACGACTTTCTATAGTTCCCGCATGCATCCGGAAATAAGAAAAGCTTACTTCCACCATTTTTTAAAATCACTGCTTCTGGAAGGTTTACATGATTTCTAAAAAAACAAGAGTTTTTAGAAAATGTGTTTTATTTCATAAACGGAATCAACAAAGTATGCACATTCTACGTCTTAACGACTTTCTATAGTTTATGCATGCGTTTGGAAATAAGAAAAGCTTACTTCCCCCATTTTTTAAAATCACAGCTTCTAGAAGGTTTACATGATTTCTTAAAAAACATGAGTTTTTAGAAAATGTGTTTTATTTCATAAATGGAATCAGCAAAGTATGCACATTCTACGTCATAATGATTTTCTATAGTTTGCGCATGTGTCCAGAAATAAGAAAAGCCTACTTCCACCGTTTTTTAAAATCACAGCTTCTAGAAGGTTTACATGATTTCTTAAAAAACACGAGTTTTTAGAAAATGTGTTTTATTTCATAAATGGAATCAACAAAGTATGCACATTCTACGTCATAACGACTTTCTATAGTTTGTGCATTCGTCCGGAAATAAGAAAAGCTTATTTCCACCGTTTTTTAAAATCACATCTTCTAGAAGGTTTACATGATTTCGTAAAAAACACGAGTTTTTAGAAAATGTGTTTTATTTCATAAATAGAATCAACAAAGTATGCACATTCTACGTCATAACGACTTTCTATACTTTGCGCATGCATTTGGAAATAAGAAAAGCTTACTTCTCCCGTTTTTTAAAATCACAGCTTCTAGAAGGTTTACATGATTTCTTAAAAAACACGAGTTTTTAGAAAATGTGCTTTATTTCATAAATGGAATCAACAAAGTATGCACATTCTACGTCATAACGACTTTCTATAGTTTGCACATGCGTCCGGAAATAAGAAAATCTTACTTCCACCGTTTTTTAAAATCACAGCTTCTAGAAGGTTTACATGATTTCGTAAAAAACACGAGTTTTTAGAAAATGTGTTTTATTTCATAAATGGAATCAACAAAGTATGCACATTCTACGTCATAACGACTTTCTATAGTTTGTGCATGCATTTGGAAATAAGAAAAGCTTACTTCCCCCGTTTTTTAAAATCACAGCTTCTAGAAGGTTTACATGATTTCGTAAAAAACACAAGTTTTTAGAAAATGTGTTTTATTTCATAAATGGAGTCTACAAAGTATGCACATTCTACGTTATAACGACTTTCTATAGTTTGCGCATGCTTTTGGAAATAAGAAAAGCTTACTTCCCCCGTTTTTTAAAATCACAGCTTCTAGAAGGTTTACATGATTTCGTAAAAAACAAAAGTTTTTAGAAAATGTGTTTTATTTCTTAAATGGAATCTACAAAGTATTCACATTCTACGTCATAACGACTTTCTATAGTTTGCGCATGCGTCCGGAAATAAGAAAAGCTTACTTCCACAGTTTTTTAAAATCACAGCTTCTAGAAGGTTTACATGATTTCGTAAAAAACACGGGTTTTTAAAAAATGTGTTTTATTTAATAAACGGAATCTACAAAGTATGCACATTCTACGTCATAACGACATTCTATAGTTTGCGCATGCGTCCGGAAATAAGAAAAGCTTACTTCCACCGTTTTTTAAAATCACAGCTTCTAGAAGGTTTACATGATTTCGTAAAAAACACGATTTTTTATAAAATGTGTTTTATTTCATAAATGGAATCAACAAAGTATGCACATTCTACGTCATAACGGCTTTCTATACTTTGCGCATTCATTTGAAAATAAGAAAAGCTTACTTCTCCCGTTTTTTAAAATCACAGCTTCTAGAAGGTTTACATGATTTCTTAAAAAACACGAGTTTTTAGAAAATGTGCTTTATTTAATAAATAGAATCAACAAAGTATGCACATTCTACGTCATAACGACTTTCTATAGTTTGCGCATGCGTCCGGAAATAAGAAAAGCTTAATTCCACCGTTTTTTAAAATCACAGCTTCTAGAAGGTTTACATGATTTCGTAAAAAACACGAGTTTTTAGAAAATGTGTTTTATTTCATAAATAGAATCAACAAAGTATGCACATTCTACGTCATAACGACTTTTTATAGTTTGCGCATGCGTCCGGAAATAAGAAAAGCTTAATCATCCATTTTTTAAAATCACAGCTTTTAGAAGGTTTACATGATTTCGTAAAAAACACGAGTTTTTAGAAAATGTGTTTTATTTCATAAATGGAATCTACAAAGTATGCACATTCTACATCATAACGACATTCTATAGTTTGCGCATGCGTCCGGAAATAATAAAAGCTTACTTCCACCGTTTTTTAAAATCACAGCTTCTAAAAGGTTTACATGATTTCGTAAAAAACACGAGTTTTTAGAAAATGTTCTTTATTTCATAAATGGAATCAACAAAGTATGCACATTCTACATCGTAACGACTTTCTATAGTTTGCGCATGCGTCCGGAACTAAGAAAAGCTTACTTCCACCGTTTTTTAAAATCACAGCTTCTAGAAGGTTTACATGATTTCGTAAAAAACACGAGTTGTTAGAAAATGTGTTTTATTTCATAAATTGAATCTACAAAGTATGCACATTCTACGTCATAACGACATTCTATAGTTTGCACATGCGTCCGGAAATAAGAAAAGCTTACTTCCACCGTTCTTAAAAATCACAGCTTCTAGAAGGTTTACATGATTTCGTAAAAAACACGAGTTTTTAGAAAATGTGTTTTATTTCATAAATGGAATCAACAAAGTATGCACATTCTACGTCATAAGGACTTTCTATAGTTTGCGCATGCGTTTGGAAATAAGAAAAGCGTACTTCCCCCGTTTTTTAAAATTACAGCTTCTAGAGGGTTTACATGATTTGTTAAAAAACACAACTTTTTAGAAAATGTGTTTTATTTCATAAATCGAATCAATAAATTATGCACATTCTACGTCATAACGACTTTCTATAGTTTGCGCAATCGTCCGGAAATAAGAAATGCTTACTTCCACCGTTTTTTAAAATCACAGCTTCTAGAAGGTTTACATGATTTCGTAAAAAACACGAGTTTTTTGAAATATGTTTTATTTCACAAATGGAATCAACAAAGTATGCACATTCTACGTCATAACGTATTTCTATAGTTTGCGCATGCGTTCGGAAATAAGAAAAGCTTACTTCCCCCGTTTTTTAAAATCACGGCTTCTAGAAGGTTTACATGATTTCGTAAAAAACACGAGTTTTTAGAAAATGTGTTTTATTTCATAAATGGAATCAACAAAGTATGGACATTCTACGTCATAACCACTTTCTATAGTTTGCGCATGCGTTTGGAAATAAGAAAAGCTTACTTCCCCCGTTTTTTAAAATCACGGCTTCTAGAAAGTTTACATGATTTCGTAAAAAACACGTGTTTTTAGAAAATATGTTTTATTTCATTAATGGAATCAACAAAGTATGCACAATCTACGTCATAACGACTTTCTATAGTTTGCGCATGCGTCCGGAAATAAGAAAAGCTTACTTTACCCATTTTTTAAAATCACAGCTTCTAGAAGGTTTCCATGATTTCTTAAAAAACACGAGTTTTTAGAAAATGTGTTTTATTTCATAAATGGAATCAACAAAGTATGCACATTCTACGTCATAACGACTTTCTATAGTTTGCGCATGCGTTTGGAAATAAGAAAAGCTTACTTCCCCCGTTTTTTAAAATCACAGCTTCTAGAAGGTTTACATGATTTCGTAAAAAACACAAGTTTTTAGAAAATGTGTTTTATTTCATAAATGGAATCTACAAAGTATGCACATTCCCCGTCATAACGACTTTCCATAGTTTGCGCATGCGTCCGGAAATAAGAAAAGCTTACTTCCACCATTTTTTAAAATCACAGCTTCTAGAAGGTTTACATGATTTCGTAAAAAACACGGGTTTTTAGAAAATGTGCCTTATTTACTAAATGGAATCTACAAAGTATGCACATTCTACGTCATAACAACTTTCTATAGTTTGCGCAATCGTCCAGAAATAAGAAAAGCTTACTTCCACCGTTTTTTAAAATCACAGCTTCTAGAAGGTTTACATGATTTCATAAAAAACACGAGTTTTTAGAGAATGTGTTTTATTTCATAAATGGAATCAACAAAGTATGCACATTCTACGTCGTAACGACTTTCTATACTTTGCGCATGCGTTTGGAAATAAGAAAAGCTTACTTCTCCCGTTTTTTAAAATCACAGGTTCTAGAAGGTTTACATGATTTCTTAAAAAACAAGAGTTTTTAGAAAATGTGCTTTATTTCATAAATAGAATCAACAAAGTATGCACATTCTACGTCATAACGACTTTCTATATTTTGCGCATGCGTCCGGAAATAAGAAAAGCTTACTTACACCGTTTTTTAAAATCACGGCTTCTAGAAGGTTTACATGACTTCGTAAAAAACACGAGTTTTTAGAAAATGTACTTTATTTCATAAATGGAATCTACAAAGTATGCATATTCTATGTCATAACGACTTTCTATAGTTTGCGCATCCGTCCGGAAATAAGAAAAGATTACTTCCCCCGTTTTTTAAAATCACACCTTCTAGAAGGTTTACATGATGCCGTAAAAAACAGGAGTTTTTAGAAAACGTGTTTTATTTCATAAATGGAATCTACAAAGTATGCACATTCTACGTCATAACGACTTTCTATAGTTTGCGCATGCGTTTGGAAATAATAAAAGCTTACCTCCCGCTTTTTTTAAAATCACAGCTTCTAGAAGGTTTACATGATTTCTTAAAAAACACGAGTTTTTAGAAAATGTGTTTTATTTCATAAATGGAATCAACAAAGTATGCACAGTCTACGTCATAACGACTTTCTATAGTTTGCGCATGCGTTTGGAAATAAGAAAAGCTTACTTCCCCCGTTTTTTAAAATCACAGCTTCTAGAAGGTTTACATGATTTCTTAAAAAACACGAGTTTTTAGAAAATGTGCTTTATTTCATAAATGGAATCAACAAAGTATGCACATTCTACGTCACAACGACTTCCTATAGTTTGCACATGTGTTTGGAAATAAGAAAATATTACTTCGACCGTTTTTTAAAATCAAAGCTTCTAGAAGGTTTACATGATTTCGTAAAAAACACGAGCTTTTAGAAAATGTGTTTTATTTCATAAATGGAATCTACAAAGTATGCACATTCTACGTCATAACGACTTTCTATAGTTTGCGCATGCGTCCAGAAATAAGAAAAGCTTACTTCCATCGTTTTTTGAAATCACAGCTTCTAGAAGGTTTACATGATTTCGTAAAAAACACGAGTTTTTAGAAAATGTGTTTTATTTCATAAATGGAATCAACAAAGTATGCACACTCTACGTAATAACGACTTTCTATAGTTTGCGCATTCTTCCGGAAATAAGAAAAGCTTACTTCCCCCGTTTTTTAAAATCATAGCTTCTAGAAGGTTTACATGATTTCTTAAAAAACACGAGTTTTTTGAAAATGTGTTTTATTTCATAAATGGAATCAGGAAAGTACGCACATTCTACGTCATAACAACTTTCTACAGTTTGTGCATGCGTTTGGAAATAACAAAAGCTTACTTCCCCCATTTTTTAAAATCACAGCTTCTAGAAGGTTTACATGATTTCTTAAAAAACACGAGTTTTAGAAAATGTGTTTTATTTCATAAATGGAATCAACAAAGTATGCACATTCTATGTCATAACGACTTTCTATAGTTTACGCATTCGTCCGGAAATAAGAAAATCTTACTTCCACCGTTTTTTAAACTCACAGCTTCTAGAATGTTTAGATGATTTCGTAAAAAACATTAATTTTTAGAAAATTTGTTTTATTTCATGAATGGAATCTACAAAGTATCCACATTCTACGTCATAACGACTTTCTATAGTTTGCGCATGCGTCCGGAAATAAGAAAAGCTTACCTCCAGCGTTTTTTGAAATCACAGCTTCTAAAAGGTTTACATGATTTCGTAAAAAACACGAGTTTTTAGAAAATGTGCTTTATTTCATGAATGGAATCTACAAAGTATGCACATTCTATGTCATAACGACTTTCTATAGTTTGCGCATGCGTCCGGAAATAAGAAAAGCTTACTTTCCCCGTTTTTTAAAATCACAGCTTCTAGAAGGTTTACATGATTTCTTAAAAAACATGAGTTTTTAGAAAATGTGTTTTATTTCATAAATGGAATCAACAAAGTATGCACATTCTACGTCATAACGACTTTCTATAGTTTGCGCATGCGTTTGGAAATAAGAAAAGCTTACCTCCCCCGTTTTTTAAAATCACAGCTTCTAGATGGTTTACATGATTTCTTAAAAAACACGAGTTTTTAGAAAATGTGTTTTATTTGATAAATGGAAACAACAAAGTATGCACATTCTACGTCATAACAACTTTCTATAGTTTGCGCATGCGTCCGGAAATAAGAAAAGCTTACTTCCACCGTTTTTTAAAATCACAGCTTCTAGAAGATTTACATGATTTCGTAAAAAACAAGAGTTTTTACAAAATGTGCTTTATTTCAAAAATGGAATCTACAAAGTATGCACATTGTACGTCATAACGACTTTCTATAGTTTGCGCATTCATCCGGAAATAAGAAAAGCTTACTTCCACCGTTTGTTAAAATCACAGCTTCTAGAAGGTTTACATGATTTCGTAAAAAACACGAGTTTTTAGAAAATGTGCTTTATTTCATAAATGGAATCTACAAATTATGCACATTCTACATCATAACGACTTTTTATAGTTTGCACATGCGTCCGGAAATAAGAAAAGCTTACTTCCACCATTTTTTGAAATCACAGCTTCTAGAAGGTTTACATGATTTCGTGAAAAACACGAGTTTTTAGAAAATGTGTTTTATTTCATAAATGGAATCAACAAAGTATGCACATTTTACGTAATAACGACTTTCTATAGTTTGCGCATGTGTTTGGAAATAAGAAAAGCTTACTTCCCCCGTTTTTTAAAATCACAGCTTCCAGAAGGTTTACATGATTTCTTAAAAAACACGAGTTTTTAGAAAATGTGTTGTATTTCATAAATGGAATCAACAAAGTATGCACATTCTACGTCATAAGGACTTTCTATAGTTTGCGCATGCGTCCAGAAATAAGAAAAGCTTACTTCCACCGTTTTTTAAAACCACAGCTTCTAGAAGGTTTACATGATTTCTTAAAAAACACGAGTTTTTAGAAAATGTGTTTTATTTCATAAATGGAATCAACAAAGTATGCACATTCTACGTCATAACGAGTTTCTATAGTTTGCGCATTCATCCGGAAATAAGAAAAGCTTACTTACACCGTTTTTTAAAATCACAGCTTCTAGAAGGTTTACATGATGTACGAGTTTTTAGAAAATGTACTTTATTTCATAAATGGAATCTATAAAGTATGCACATTCTACGTCATAACGACTTTCTATAGTTTGCGCATGCGTCCGGAAATAAGAAAAGCTTACTTCCCCCGTTTTTTAAAATCACAGCTTCTAGAAGGTTTACATGATGTCGTAAGAAACACGAGTTTTTAGAAAATGTGTTTTATTTCATAAATGGAATCTACAAAGTATGCACATTCTACGTCATAACGACTTTCTATAGTATGCGCATGCGTTCGGAAATAAGAAAATCTTACTTCCCCCGTTTTTTAAAATCACAGCTTCTAGAAGGTTTACATGATTTCGTAAAAAACACGAGTTTTTAGAAAATGTGTTTTATTTCATAAATGGAATCAACAAAGTATGCACAGTCTACATCATAACGACTTTCTATAGTTTGCGCATGCGTTTAGAAATAAGAAAAGCTTACTTCCCCCGTTTTTTAAAATCAAAGCTTCTAGAAGGTTTACATGATTTCTTAACAAACACGAGTTTTTAGAAAATGTGTTTTATTTCATAAATGGAATCAACAAAGTATGCACATTCTACGTCATAACGACTTTATATAGTTTGCACATGTGTTTGGAAATAAGAAAAGCTTACTTCCACAGTATTTTAAAATCACAGCTTCTAGAAGATTTACATGATTTCGTAAAAAACACGAGTTTTTAGAAAATGTGTTTTATTTCATAAATGGAATCTACAAAGTATGCACATTCTACGTCATAACGACTTTCTATAGTTTGCGCATGCGTCCGGAAATAAGAAAAGCTTACTTCCACCGTTTTTTGAAATCACAGCTTCTAGAAGGTTTACATGATTTCGTAAAAAACACGAGTTTTTAGAAAATGTGTTTTATTTCATAAATGGAATCAACAAAGTATGCACATTCTACGTAATAACGACTTTCTATAGTTTGCGCATTCTTCCGGAAATAAGAAAAGCTTACTTCCACTGTTTTTTAAAATCACAGCTTCTAGAAGGTTTACATGATTTCGTAAAAAACATGAGTTTTTAGAAAATGTGCTTTATTTCATAAATGGAATCAACAAAGTATGCACATTCTACATCATAACGACTTTCTATAGTTTGCGCATGCGTCCGGAAATAAGAAAAGCTTACTTCCACCTTTTTTTTAAATCACAGCTTCTAGAAGGTTTACATGATTTCTTAAAAAACACGAGTTTTTAGAAAATGTGTTTTATTTCATAAATGGAATCAACAAAGTACGCACATTCTACGTCATAACAACTTTCTATAGTTTGTGCATGCGTTTGGAAATAAGAAAAGCTTACTTCCCCCATTTTTTAAAATCACAGCTTCTAGAAGGTTTACATGATTTCTTAAAAAACATGAGTTTTTAGAAAATGTGTTTTATTTAATAAATGGAATCAACAAAGTATGCACATTCTACGTCATAACGACTTTTTATAGTTTGCGCATGTGTTTGGAACTTAGAAAAGCTTATTTCCCCCATTTTTTAAAATCACAGCTTCTAGAAGGTTTATATGTTCTCTTAAAAAACACGAGTTTTTAGAAAATGTGTTTTATTTAATAAATAGAATCAACAAAGTATGCACATTCTACGTCATAACGACTTTCTATAGTTTGCACATGCGTCCGGAAATAAGAAAAGCTTACTTCCCCCATTTTTTAAAATCACAGCTTCTAGAAGGTTTACATGATTTCTTAAAAAACACGAGTTTTTAGAAAATGTGTTTTATTTCATAAATGGAATCAACAAAGTACGCACATTCTACATCATAACAACTTTCTATAGTTTGTGCATGCGTTTGGAAATAAGAAAAGCTTACTTCCCCCATTTTTTAAAATCACAGCTTCTAGAAGGTTTACATGATTTCATAAAAAACACGAGTTTTTAGAAAATGTGTTTTATTTCATAAATGGAATCAAAAAAGTATGCACATTCTATGTCATAACGACTTTCTATAGTTTGCGCATGCGTTTGGAAATAAGAAAACCTTACTTCTCCCGTTTTTTAAAATCACAGCTTCTAGAAGGTTTACATGATTTCGTAAAAAACATGAGTTTTTAGAAAATGTGTTTTATTTCTTAAATGGAATCTACAAAGTATGCACATTCTACGTCATAACAACTTTCTATAGTTTGCGCATGCATCCAGAAATAAGAAAAGCGTACTTCCATCGTTTTTTGAAATCACAGCTTCTAGAAGGTTTACATGATTTCGTAAAAAACACGAGTTTTTAGAAAATGTGTTTTATTTCATAAATGGAATCAACAAAGTATGCACACTCTACGTAATAACGACTTTCTATAGTTTGCGCATTCTTCCGGAAATAAGAAAAACTTACTTCCCCCGTTTTTTAAAATCATAGCTTCTATAAGGTTTACATGATTTCTTAAAAAACACAAGTTTTTAGAAAATGTGTTTTATTTCATAAATGGAATCAACAAAGTACGCAGATTCTACGTCATAACAACTTTCTATAGTTTGTGCATGCGTTTGGAAATAAGAAAAGCTTACTTCCCCCATTTTTTAAAATCACAGCTTCTAGAAAGTTTACATGATTTCTTAAAAAACACGAGTTTTAGAAAATGTGTTTTATTTCATAAATGGAATCAACAAAGTATGCACATTCTACGTCATAACGAGTTTCTATAGTTTACGCATTCGTCCGGAAATAAGAAAATCTTACTTCCACCGTTTTTTAACATCACAGCTTCTAGAATGTTTAGATGATTTCGTAAAAAACATGATTTTTTAGAAAATGTGCTTTATTTCATAAATGGAATCTACAAATTATGCACATTCTACATCATAACGACTTTCTATGGTTTGCGCATGCGTCCGGCAATAAGAAAAGCTTACTTCCACCATTTTTTGAAATCACAGCTTCTAGAAGGTTTACATGATTTCGTAAAAAATACGAGTTTTTAGAAAATGTGTTTTATTTCATAAATGGAATCAACAAAGTATGCACATTCTACGTCATAACGACTTTCTATAGTTTGCTCATGCGTTTGGAAATAAGAAAAGCTTACTTCCCCCGTTTTTTAAAATCACAGCTTCTAGATGGTTTACATGATTTCTTAAAAAACACGAGTTTTTAGAAAATGTGTTTTATTTCATAATTGGAAACAACAAAGTATGCACATTCTATGTCATAACAACTTTCTATAGTTTGCGCATGCGTCCGGAAATAAGAAAAGCTTACTTCCCCCATTTTTTAAAATCACAGCTTCTAGAAGGTTTACATGATTTCTTAAAAAACACGAGTTTTTAGAAAATGTGTTTTATTTCATAAATGAAATCAACAAAGTATGCACATTCTACGTCATAACGACTTTCTATTGTTTGCGCATGTGTTTGGAAATAAGAAAAGCTTACTTCCCCCGTTTTTTAAAATCACAGCTTCCAGAAGGTTTACATGATTTCTTAAAAAACACGAGTTTTTAGAAAATGTGTTTTATTTCATAAATGAAATCAACAAAGTATGCACATTCTACGTCATAACGACTTTCTATAGTTTGCGCATGTGTTTGGAAATAAGAAAAGCTTACTTCCACCGTTTTTTAAAACCACAGCTTCTAGAGGGTTTACATGATTTCTTAAAAAACATGAGTTTTTAGAAAATGTGTTTTATTTCATAAATGGAATCAACAAAGTATGCACATTCTACGTCATAAGGACTTTCTATAGTTTGCGTATTCATCCGGAAATAAGAAAAGCTTACTTCCGCCGTTTTTTAAAACCACAGCTTCTAGGAGGTTTACATGATTTCTTAAAAAACATGAGTTTTTAGAAAATGTGTTTTATTTCATAAATGGAATCAACAAAGTATGCACATTCTACGTCATAAGAACTTTCTATAGTTTGCGCATTCATCCGGAAATAAGAAAAGCTTACTTACACCGTTTTTTAAAATCACGGCTTCTAGAAGGTTTACATGATTTCGTAAAAAACACGAGTTTTTAGAAAATGTACTTTATTTCATAAATGGAATCTACAAAGTATGCATATTCTATGTCATAACGACTTTCTATAGTTTGCGCATCCGTCCGGAAATAAAAAAAAGCTTACTTCCCACGTTTTTTAAAATCACACCTTCTAGAAGGTTTACATGATGCCGTAAAAAACAGGAGTTTTTAGAAAATGTGTTTTATTTCATAAATGGAATCTACAAAGTATGCACATTCTACGTCATAACGACTTTCTATAGTTTGCGCATGCGTTTGGAAATAAGAAAAGCTTACCTCCCCCTTTTTTTAAAATCACAGCTTCTAGAAGGTTTACATGATTTCTTAAAAAACACGAGTTTTTAGAAAATGTGTTTTATTTCATAAATGGAATCAACAAAGTATGCACAGTCTACGTCATAACGACTTTCTATAGTTTGCGCATGCGTTTGGAAATAAGAAAAGCTTACTTCCCCCCGTTTTTTAAAATCACAGCTTCTAGAAGGTTTACATGATTTCTTAAAAAACACGAGTTTTTAGAAAATGTGCTTTATTTCATAAATGGAATCAACAAAGTATGCACATTCTACGTCACAACGACTTCCTATAGTTTGCACATGTGTTTGGAAATAAGAAAATATTACTTCCACCGTTTTTTAAAATCAAAGCTTCTAGAAGGTTTACATGATTTCGTAAAAAACACGAGTTTTTAGAAAATGTGTTTTATTTCATAAATGGAATCTACAAAGTATGCACATTCTACGTCATAACGACTTTCTATAGTTTGCGCATGCGTCCAGAAATAAGAAAAGCTTACTTCCATCGTTTTTTGAAATCACAGCTTCTAGAAGGTTTACATGATTTCGTAAAAAACACGAGTTTTTAGAAAATGTGTTTTATTTCATAAATGGAATCAACAAAGTATGCACACTCTACGTAATAACGACTTTCTATAGTTTGCGCATTCTTCCGGAAATAAGAAAAGCTTACTTCCCCCATTTTTTAAAATCATAGCTTCTAGAAGGTTTACATGATTTCTTAAAAAACACGAGTTTTTTGAAAATGTGTTTTATTTCATAAATGGAATCAACAAAGTACGCACATTCTACGTCATAACAACTTTCTACAGTTTGTGCATGCGTTTGGAAATAAGAAAAGCTTACTTCCCCCATTTTTTAAAATCACTGCTTCTAGAAGGTTTACATGATTTCTTAAAAAACACGAGTTTTAGAAAATGTGTTTTATTTCATAAATGGAATCAACAAAGTATGCACATTCTACGTCATAATGACTTTCTATAGTTTACGCATTCGTCCGGAAATAAGAAAATCTTACTTCCACCATTTTTTAAAATCACAGCTTCTAGAATGTTTAGATGATTTCGTAAAAAACATGAATTTTTAGAAAATGTGTTTTATTTCATGAATGGAATCTACAAAGTATCCACATTCTACGTCATAACGACTTTCTATAGTTTGCGCATGCGTCCGGAAATAAGAAAAGCTTACCTCCAACGTTTTTTGAAATCACAGCTTCTAAAAGGTTTACATGATTTCGTAAAAAACACGGGTTTTTAGAAAATGTGCTTTATTTCATGAATGGAATCTACAAAGTATGCACATTCTACGTCATAACGACTTTCTATAGTTTGCGCATGCGTCCGAAAATAAGAAAAGCTTACTTTCCCCGTTTTTTAAAATCACAGCTTCTAGAAGGTTTACATGATTTCAAAAAAAACATGAGTTTTTAGAAAATGTGTTTTATTTCATAAATGGAATCAACAAAGTATGCACATTCTATGTCATAACGACTTTCTATAGTTTGCGCATGCGTTTGGAAATAAGAAAAGCTTACCTCCCCCGTTTTTTAAAATCACAGCTTCTAGATGGTTTACATGATTTCTTAAAAAACACGAGTTTTTAGAAAATGTGTTTTATTTCATAAATGGAAACAACAAAGTATGCACATTCTACGTCATAACAACTTTCTATAGTTTGCGCATGCGTCCGGAAATAAGAAAAGCTTACTTCCACCGTGTTTTAAAATCACAGCTTCTAGAAGATTTACATGATTTCGTAAAAAACACGAGTTTTTACAAAATGTGCTTTATTTCAAAAATGGAATCTAAAAAGTATGCGCATTGTACGTCATAACGACTTTCTATAGTTTGCGCATTCATCCGGAAATAAGAAAAGCTTACTTCCACCGTTTGTTAAAATCACAGCTTCTAGAAGGTTTACATGATTTCGTAAAAAACATGAGTTTTTAGAAAATGTGCTTTATTTCATAAATGGAATCTACAAATTATGCACATTCTACATCATAACGACTTTCTATAGTTTGCGCATGCGTCCGGAAATAAGAAAAGCTTACTTCCACCATTTTTTGAAATCACAGCTTCTAGAAGGTTTACATGATTTCGTAAAAAACACGAGTTTTTAGAAAATGTGTTTTATTTCATAAATGGAATCAACAAAGTATGCACATTTTACGTAATAACGACTTTCTATAGTTTGCGCATGTGTTTGGAAATAAGAAAAGCTTACTTCCCCCGTTTTTTAAAATCACAGCTTCCAGAAGGTTTACATGATTTCTTAAAAAACACGAGTTTTTAGAAAATGTGTTTTATTTCATAAATGGAATCAACAAAGTATGCACATTCTACGTCATAAGGACTTTCTATAGTTTGCGCATGCGTCCGGAAATAAGAAAAGCTTACTTCCACCGTTTTTTAAAACCACAGCTTCTAGAAGGTTTACATGATTTCTTAAAAAACACGAGTTTTTAGAAAATGTGTTTTATTTCATAAATGGAATCAACAAAGTATGCACATTCTACGTCATAACGAGTTTCTATAGTTTGCGCATTCATCCGGAAATAAGAAAAGCTTACTTACACCGTTTTTTAAAATCACAGCTTCTAGAAGGTTTACATGATTTCGTAAAAAACACGAGTTTTTAGAAAATATACTTTATTTCATAAATGGAATCTATAAAGTATGCACATTCTACATCATAACGACTTTCTATAGTTTGCGCATGCGTCCGGAAATAAGAAAAGCTTACTTCCCCCGTTTTTTAAAATCACAGCTTCTAGAAGGTTTACATGATGTCGTAAGAAACACGAGTTTTTAGAAAATGTGTTTTATTTCATAAATGGAATCTACAAAGTATGCACATTCTACGTCATAACGAATTTCTATAGTATGCGCATACGTTCGGAAATAAGAAAATCTTACTTCCCCCGTTTTTTAAAATCACAGCTTCTAGAAGGTTTACATGATTTCGTAAAAAACACGAGTTTTTAGAAAATGTGTTTTATTTCATAAATGGAATCAACAAAGTATGCACAGTCTACATCATAACGACTTTCTATAGTTTGCGCATGCGTTTAGAAATAAGAAAAGCTTACTTCCCCCGTTTTTTAAAATCAAAGCTTCTAGAAGGTTTACATGATTTCTTAACAAACACGAGTTTTTAGAAAATGTGTTTTATTTCATAAATGGAATCAACAAAGTATGCACATTCTACGTCATAACGACTTTATATAGTTTGCACATGTGTTTGGAAATAAGAAAAGCTTACTTCCACAGTATTTTAAAATCACAGCTTCTAGAACATTTACATGATTTCGTAAAAAACACGAGTTTTTAGAAAATGTGTTTTATTTCATAAATGGAATCTACAAAGTATGCACATTCTACGTCATAACGACTTTCTATAGTTTGCGCATGCGTCCGGAAATAAGAAAATCTTACTTCCACCATTTTTTAAAATCACAGCTTCTAGAAGGTTTACATGATTTCGTAAAAAACACGAGTTTTTAGAAAATGTGTTTTATTTCATAAATGGAATCAACAAAGTGTGCACATTCTACGTAATAACGACTTTCTATAGTTTGCGCATTCTTCCGGAAATAAGAAAAGCTTACTTCCACTGTTTTTTAAAATCACAGCTTCTAGAAGGTTTACATGATTTCGTAAAAAACACGAGTTTTTAGAAAATGTGCTTTATTTCATAAATGGAATCAACAAAGTATGCACATTCTACATCATAACGACTTTCTATAGTTTGCGCATGCGTCCGGAAATAAGAAAAGCTTACTTCCACCGTTTTTTTAAATCACAGCTTCTAGAAGGTTTACATGATTTCTTAAAAAACACGAGTTTTTAGAAAATGTGTTTTATTTCATAAATGGAATCAACAAAGTACGCACATTCTATGTCATAACAACTTTCTATAGTTTGTGCATGCGTTTGGAAATAAGAAAAGCTTACTTCCCCCATTTTTTAAAATCACAGCTTCTAGAAGGTTTACATGATTTCTTAAAAAACATGAGTTTTTAGAAAATGTGTTTTATTTAATAAATGGAATCAACAAAGTATGCACATTCTACGTCATAACGACTTTTTATAGTTTGCGCATGTGTTTGGAACTTAGAAAAGCTTATTTCCCCCATTTTTTAAAATCACAGCTTCTAGAAGGTTTATATGTTCTCTTAAAAAACACGAGTTTTTAGAAAATGTGTTTTATTTAATAAATAGAATCAACAAAGTATGCACATTCTACGTCATAACGACTTTCTATAGTTTGCACATGCGTCCGGAAATAAGAAAAGCTTACTTCCCCCATTTTTTAAAATCACAGCTTCTAGAAGGTTTACATGATTTCTTAAAAAACGCGAGTTTTTAGAAAATGTGTTTTATTTCATAAATGGAATCAACAAAGTACGCACATTCTACGTCATAACAACTTTCTATAGTTTGTGCATGCGTTTGGAAATAAGAAAAGCTTACTTCCCCCATTTTTTAAAATCACAGCTTCTAGAAGGTTTACATGATTTCTTAAAAAATACGAGTTTTTAGAAAATGTGTTTTATTTCATAAATGGAATCAAAAAAGTATGCACATTCTATGTCATAACGACTTTCTATAGTTTGCGCATGCGTTTGGAAATAAGAAAAGCTTACTTCTCCCGTTTTTTAAAATCACAGCTTCTAGAAGGTTTACATGATTTCTTAAAAAACACGAGTTTTTAGAAAATGTGTTTTATTTCATAAATGGAACCAACAAAGTATGCACATTCTACGTCATAACGACTTTCTATAGTTTGCGCATGCGTTTGGAAATAAGAAAAGCTTACTTCCCCCGTTTTTTAAAATCACAGCTTCTAGAAGGTTTACATGATTTCTTTAAAAACACGAGTCTTTAGAAAATGTGTTTTATTTCATAAATGGAATCTACAAAGTATGCACATTCTATGTCATAACGACTTTATATAGTTTGCCCATGAGTCAGGAAATAAGAAAAGCTTACTTCCATCGTTTTTTAAAATCACAGCTTCTAGAAGGTTTACATGATTTCGTAAAAAACACGAGTTTTTAGAAAATGTGTTTTATTTCATAAATGGAATCTACAAAGTATGCACATTCTACGTCATAACAACTTTCTATAGTTTGCGCATGCATCCAGAAATAAGAAAAGCGTACTTCCATCGTTTTTTGAAATCACAGCTTCTAGAAGGTTTACATGATTTCGTAAAAAACACGAGTTTTTAGAAAATGTGTTTTATTTCATAAATGGAATCAACAAAGTATGCACACTCTGCGTAATAACGACTTTCTATAGTTTGCGCATTCTTCCGGAAATAAGAAAAACTTACTTCCCCCGTTTTTTAAAATCATAGCTTCTATAAGGTTTACATGATTTCCTAAAAAACACAAGTTTTTAGAAAATGTGTTTTATTTCATAAATGGAATCAACAAAGTACGCACATTCTACGTCATAACAACTTTCTATAGTTTGTGCATGCGTTTGGAAATAAGAAAAGCTTACTTCCCCCATTTTTTAAAATCACAGCTTCTAGAAAGTTTACATGATTTCTTAAAAAACACGAGTTTTAGAAAATGTGTTTTATTTCATAAATGGAATCAACAAAGTATGCACATTCTACGTCATAACGACTTTCTATAGTTTACGCATTCGTCCGGAAATAAGAAAATCTTACTTCCACCGTTTTTTAACATCACAGCTTCTAGAATGTTTAGATGATTTCGTAAAAAACATGAATTTTTAGAAAATGTGCTTTATTTCATAAATGGAATCTACAAATTATGCACATTCTACATCATAACGACTTTCTATGGTTTGCGCATGCGTCCGGCAATAAGAAAAGCTTACTTCCACCATTTTTTGAAATCACAGCTTCTAGAAGGTTTACATGATTTCGTAAAAAAAACGAGTTTTTAGAAAATGTGTTTTATTTCATAAATGGAATCAACAAAGTATGCACATTCTACGTCATAACGACTTTCTATAGTTTGCTCATGCGTTTGGAAATAAGAAAAGCTTACTTCCCCCGTTTTTTAAAATCACAGCTTCTAGATGGTTTACATGATTTCTTAAAAAACACGAGTTTTTAGAAAATGTGTTTTATTTCATAATTGGAAACAACAAAGTATGCACATTCTATGTCATAACAACTTTCTATAGTTTGCGCATGCGTCCGGAAATAAGAAAAGCTTACTTCCCCCATTTTTTAAAATCACAGCTTCTAGAAGGTTTACATGATTTCTTATAAAACACGAGTTTTTAGAAAATGTGTTTTATTTCATAAATGAAATCAACAAAGTATGCACATTCTACGTCATAACGAATTTCTATTGTTTGCACATGTGTTTGGAAATAAGAAAAGCTTACTTCCCCCGTTTTTTAAAATCACAGCTTCCAGAAGGTTTACATGATTTCTTAAAAAACACGAGTTTTTAGAAAATGTGTTTTATTTCATAAATGAAATCAACAAAGTATGCACATTCTACGTCATAACGACTTTCTATAGTTTGCGCATGTGTTTGGAAATAAGAAAAGCTTACTTCCACCGTTTTTTAAAACCACAGCTTCTAGAGGGTTTACATGATTTCTTAAAAAACATGAGTTTTTAGAAAATGTGTTTTATTTCATAAATGGAATCAACAAAGTATGCACATTCTACGTCATAAGGACTTTCTATAGTTTGCGTATTCATCCGGAAATAAGAAAAGCTTACTTCCGCCGTTTTTTAAAACCACAGCTTCTAGAAGGTTTACATGATTTCTTAAAAAACATGAGTTTTTAGAAAATGTGTTTTATTTCATAAATGGAATCAACAAAGTATGCACATTCTAAGTCATAACGACTTTCTATAGTTTGCGCATTCATCCGGAAATAAGAAAAGCTTACTTACACCGTTTTTTAAAATCACGGCTTCTAGAAGGTTTACATGATTTCGTAAAAAACACGAGTTTTTAGAAAATGTACTTTATTTCATAAATGGAATCTACAAAGTATGCATATTCTATGTCATAACGACTTTCTATAGTTTGCGCATCCGTCCGGAAATAAGAAAAGCTTACTTCCCCCGTTTTTTAAAATCACACCTTCTAGAAGGTTTACATGATGCCGTAAAAAACAGGAGTTTTTAGAAAATGTGTTTTATTTCATAAATGGAATCTACAAAGTATGCACATTCTACGTCATAACGACTTTCTATAGTTTGCTCATGCGTTTGGAAATAAGAAAAGCTTACCTCCCCCTTTTTTTAAAATCACAGCTTCTAGAAGGTTTACATGATTTCTTAAAAAACACGAGTTTTTAGAAAATGTGTTTTATTTCATAAATGGAATCAACAAAGTATGCACAGTCTACGTCATAACGACTTTCTATAGTTTGCGCATGCGTTTGGAAATAAGAAAAGCTTACTTCCCCCGTTTTTTAAAATCACAGCTTCTAGAAGGTTTACATGATTTCTTAAAAAACACGAGTTTTTAGAAAATGTGCTTTATTTCATAAATGGAATCAACAAAGTATGCACATTCTACGTCACAACGACTTCCTATAGTTTGCACATGTGTTTGGAAATAAGAAAATATTACTTCCACCGTTTTTTAAAATCAAAGCTTCTAGAAGGTTTACATGATTTCGTAAAAAACACGAGTTTTTAGAAAATGTGTATTATTTCATAAATGGAATCTACAAAGTATGCACATTCTACGTCATAACGACTTTCTATAGTTTGCGCATGCGTCCAGAAATAAGAAAAGCTTACTTCCATCGTTTTTTGAAATCACAGCTTCTAGAAGGTTTACATGATTTCGTAAAAAACACGAGTTTTTAGAAAATGTGTTTTATTTCATAAATGGAATCAACAAAGTATGCACACTCTACGTAATAACGACTTTCTATAGTTTGCGCATTCTTCCGGATATAAGAAAAGCTTACTTCCCCCGTTTTTTAAAATCATAGCTTCTAGAAGGTTTACATGATTTCTTAAAAAACACGAGTTTTTTGAAAATGTGTTTTATTTCATAAATGGAATCAGCAAAGTACGCACATTCTACGTCATAACAACTTTCTACAGTTTGTGCATGCGTTTGGAAATAAGAAAAGCTTACTTCCCCCATTTTTTAAAATCACTGCTTCTAGAAGGTTTACATGATTTCTTAAAAAACACGAGTTTTAGAAAATGTGTTTTATTTCATAAATGGAATTAACAAAGTATGCACATTCTACGTCATAACGACTTTCTATAGTTTACGCATTCGTCCGGAAATAAGAAAATCTTACTTCCACCGTTTTTTAAAATCACAGCTTCTAGAATGTTTAGATGATTTCGTAAAAAACATGAATTTTTAGAAAATGTGTTTTATTTCATGAATGGAATCTACAAAGTATCCACATTCTACGTCATAACGACTTTCTATAGTTTGCGCATGCGTCCGGAAATAAGAAAAGCTTACCTCCAGCGTTTTTTGAAATCACAGCTTCTAAAAGGTTTACATGATTTCGTAAAAAACACGGGTTTTTAGAAAATGTGCTTTATTTCATGAATGGAATCTACAAAGTATGCACATTCTACGTCATAACGACTTTCTATAGTTTGCGCATGCGTCCGGAAATAAGAAAAGCTTACTTTCCCCGTTTTTTAAAATCACAGCTTCTAGAAGGTTAACATGATTTCTAAAAAAACATGAGTTTTTAGGAAATGTGTTTTATTTCATAAATGGAATCAACAAAGTATGCACATTCTACGTCATAACGACTTTCTATAGTTTGCGCATGCGTTTGGAAATAAGAAAAGCTTACCTCCCCCGTTTTTTAAAATCACAGCTTCTAGATGGTTTACATGATTTCTTAAAAAACACGAGTTTTTAGAAAATGTGTTTTATTTCATAAATGGAAACAACAAAGTATGCACATTCTACGTCATAACAACTTTCTATAGTTTGCGCATGCGTCCGGAAATAAGAAAAGCTTACTTCCACCGTTTTTTAAAATCACAGCTTCTAGAAGATTTACATGATTTCGTAAAAAACACGAGTTTTTACAAAATGTGCTTTATTTAAAAAATGGAATCTACAAAGTATGCACATTGTACGTCATAACGACTTTCTATAGTTTGCGCATTCATCCGGAAATAAGAAAAGCTTACTTCCACCGTTTGTTAAAATCACAGCTTCTAGAAGGTTTACATGATTTCGTAAAAAACACGAGTTTTTAGAAAATGTGCTTTATTTCATAAATGGAATCTACAAATTATGCACATTCTACATCATAACGACTTTCTATAGTTTGCGCATGCGTCCGGAAATAAGAAAAGCTTACTTCCACCATTTTTTGAAATCACAGCTTCTAGAAGGTTTACATGATTTCGTAAAAAACACGAGTTTTTAGAAAATGTGTTTTATTTCATAAATGGAATCAACAAAGTATGCACATTTTACGTAATAACGACTTTCTATAGTTTGCGCATGTGTTTGGAAATAAGAAAAGCTTACTTCCCCCGTTTTTTAAAATCACAGCTTCCAGAAGGTTTACATGATTTCTTAAAAAACACGAGTTTTTAGAAAATGTGTTTTATTTCATAAATGGAATCAACAAAGTATGCACATTCTACGTCATAAGGACTTTCTATAGTTTGCGCATGCGTCCGGAAATAAGAAAAGCTTACTTCCACCGTTTTTTAAAACCACAGCTTCTAGAAGGTTTACATGATTTCTTAAAAAACACGAGTTTTTAGAAAATGTGTTTTATTTCATAAATGGAATCAACAAAGTATGCACATTCTACGTCATAACGAGTTTCTATAGTTTGCGCATTCATCCGGAAATAAGAAAAGCTTACTTACACCGTTTTTTAAAATCACAGCTTCTAGAAGGTTTACATGATTTCGTAAAAAACACGAGTTTTTAGAAAAGATACTTTATTTCATAAATGGAATCTATAAAGTATGCACATTCTACGTCATAACGACTTTCTATAGTTTGCGCATGCGTCCGGAAATAAGAAAAGCTTACTTCCCCCGTTTTTTAAAATCACAGCTTCTAGAAGATTTACATGATGTCGTAAGAAACACGAGTTTTTAGAAAATGTGTTTTATTTCATAAATGGAATCTACAAAGTATGCACATTCTACGTCATAACGACTTTCTATAGTATGCGCATGCGTTCGGAAATAAGAAAATCTTACTTCCCCCGTTTTTTAAAATCACAGCTTCTAGAAGGTTTACATGATTTCGTAAAAAACACGAGTTTTTAGAAAATGTGTTTTATTTCATAAATGGAATCAACAAAGTATGCACAGTCTACATCATAACGACTTTCTATAGTTTGCGCATGCGTTTAGAAATAAGAAAAGCTTACTTCCCCCGTTTTCTAAAATCAAAGCTTCTAGAAGGTTTACATGATTTCTTAACAAACACGAGTTTTTAGAAAATGTGTTTTATTTCATAAATGGAATCAACAAAGTATGCACATTCTACGTCATAACGACTTTATATAGTTTGCACATGTGTTTGGAAATAAGAAAAGCTTACTTGCACAGTATTTTAAAATCACAGCTTCTAGAAGATTTACATGATTTCGTAAAAAACACGAGTTTTTAGAAAATGTGTTTTATTTCATAAATGGAATCTACAAAGTATGCACATTCTACGTCATAACGACTTTCTATAGTTTGCGCATGCGTCCGGAAATAAGAAAAGCTTACTTCCACCGTTTTTTAAAATCACAGCTTCTAGAAGGTTTACATGATTTCGTAAAAAACACGAGTTTTTAGAAAATGTGTTTTATTTCATAAATGGAATCAACAAAGTATGCACATTCTACGTAATAACGACTTTCTATAGTTTGCGCATTCTTCCGGAAATAAGAAAAGCTTACTTCCACTGTTTTTTAAAATCACAGCTTCTAGAAGGTTTACATGATTTCGTAAAAAACACGAGTTTTTAGAAAATGTTCTTTATTTCATAAATGGAATCAACAAAGTATGCACATTCTACATCATAACGACTTTCTATAGTTTGCGCATGCGTCCGGAAATAAGAAAAGCTTACTTCCACCGTTTTTTTAAATCACAGCTTCTAGAAGGCTTACATGATTTCTTAAAAAACACGAGTTTTTAGAAAATGTGTTTTATTTCATAAATGGAATCAACAAAGTACGCACATTCTACGTCATAACAACTTTCTATAGTTTGTGCATGCGTTTGGAAATAAGAAAGGCTTACTTCCCCCATTTTTTAAAATCACAGCTTCTAGAAGGTTTACATGATTTCTTAAAAAACATGAGTTTTTAGAAAATGTGTTTTATTTAATAAATGGAATCAACAAAGTATGCACATTCTACGTCATAACGACTTTTTATAGTTTGCGCATGTGTTTGGAACTTAGAAAAGCTTATTTCCCCCATTTTTTAAAATCACAGCTTCTAGAAGGTTTATATGTTCTCTTAAAAAACACGAGTTTTTAGAAAATGTGTTTTATTTAATAAATAGAATCAACAAAGTATGCACATTCTACGTCATAACGACTTTCTATAGTTTGCACATGCGTCCGGAAATAAGAAAAGCTTACTTCCCCCATTTTTTAAAATCACAGCTTCTAGAAGGTTTACATGATTTCTTAAAAAACACGAGTTTTTAGAAAATGTGTTTTATTTCATAAATGGAATCAACAAAGTACGCACATTCTACGTCATAACAACTTTCTATAGTTTGTGCATGCGTTTGGAAATAAGAAAAGCTTACTTCCCCCATTTTTTAAAATCACAGCTTCTAGAAGGTTTACATGATTTCTTAAAAAACACGAGTTTTTAGAAAATGTGTTTTATTTCATAAATGGAATCAAAAAAGTATGCACATTCTATGTCATAACGACTTTCTATAGTTTGCGCATGCGTTTGGAAATAAGAAAAGCTTACTTCTCCCGTTTTTTAAAATCACAGCTTCTAGAAGGTTTACATGATTTCTTAAAAAACACGAGTTTTTAGAAAATGTGTTTTATTTCATAAATGGAATCAACAAAGTATGCACATTCTACGTCATAACGACTTTCTATAGTTTGCGCATGCGTTTGGAAATAAGAAAAGCTTACTTCCCCCGTTTTTTAAAATCACAGCTTCTAGAAGGTTTACATGATTTCTTTAAAAACACGAGTCTTTAGAAAATGTGTTTTATTTCATAAATGGAATCTACAAAGTATGCACATTCTATGTCATAACGACTTTATATAGTTTGCGCATGAGTCAGGAAATAAGAAAAGCTTACTTCCATCGTTTTTTGAAATCACAGCTTCTAGAAGGTTTACATGATTTCGTAAAAAACACGAGTTTTTAGAAAATGTGTTTTATTTCATAAATGGAATCTACAAAGTATGCACATTCTACGTCATAACAACTTTCTATAGTTTGCGCATGCATCCAGAAATAAGAAAAGCGTACTTCCATCGTTTTTTGAAATCACAGCTTCTAGAAGGTTTACATGATTTCGTAAAAAACACGAGTTTTTAGAAAATGTGTTTTATTTCATAAATGGAATCAACAAAGTATGCACACTCTACGTAATAACGACTTTCTATAGTTTGCGCATTCTTCCGGAAATAAGAAAAACTTACTTCCCCCGTTTTTTAAAATCATAGCTTCTATAAGGTTTACATGATTTCTTAAAAAACACAAGTTTTTAGAAAATGTGTTTTATTTCATAAATGGAATCAACAAAGTACGCACATTCTACGTCATAACAACTTTCTATAGTTTGTGCATGCGTTTGGAAATAAGAAAAGCTTACTTCCCCCATTTTTTAAAATCACAGCTTCTAGAAAGTTTACATGATTTCTTAAAAAACACGAGTTTTAGAAAATGTGTTTTATTTCATAAATGGAATCAACAAAGTATGCACATTCTACGTCATAACGACTTTCTATAGTTTAGGCATTCGTCCGGAAATAAGAAAATCTTACTTCCACCGTCTTTTAACATCACAGCTTCTAGAATGTTTAGATGATTTCGTAAAAAACATGAATTTTTAGTAAATGTGCTTTATTTCATAAATGGAATCTACAAATTATGCACATTCTACATCATAACGACTTTCTATGGTTTGCGCATGCGTCCGGCAATAAGAAAAGCTTACTTCCACCATTTTTTGAAATCACAGCTTCTAGAAGGTTTACATGATTTCGTAAAAAACACGAGTTTTTAGAAAATGTGTTTTATTTCATAAATGGAATCAACAAAGTATGCACATTCTACGTCATGAGGACTTTCTATAGTTTGCGCATGCGTCCGGAAATAAGAAAAGCTTACTTCCACCGTTTTTTAAAATCACAGCTTCTAGTAGGTTTACATGATTTCGTAAAAAACACGAGTTTTTTAGAAAATGTGCTTTATTTCATAAATGGAATCTACAAAGTATGCACATTCTACGTCATAACGACTTTCTATAGTTTGCGCATGCGTCCGGAAATAAGAAAAGCTTACTTCCCCCGTTTTTTAAAATCACAGCTTCTATAAGGTTTACATAATTTCTTAAAAAACACGAGTTTTTAGAAAATGTGTTTTATTTCATAAATGGAATCAACAAAGTATGCATATTCTACGTCATAACGACTTTCTCTAGTTTGCGCATGCATTTGGAAATAAGAAAAGCTTACTTCCCTCGTTTTTTAAAATCACAGCTTCTAGAAGGTTTACATGATTTCTTAAAAAACATGAGTTTTTAGAAATTGTGTTTTATTTCATAAATGGAATCAACAAAGTATGCACATTCTACGTCATAACGACTTTCTATAGTTTGCACATTCGTCCGGAAATAAGAAAAGCTTACTTCCACCGTTTTTTAAAATCACAGCTTCTAGAAGGTTTACATGATTTCGTAAAAAACATGAGTTTTTAGAAAATGTGTTTTATTTCATAAATGGAATCAACAAAGTATGCACATTCTACATCATAACGACTTTCTATAGTTTGCACATGCGTTTGGAAATAAGAAAAGCTTACTTCCCCCGTTTTTTAAAATAACAGCTTCTAGAAGGTTTACATGATTTCGTAAAAAACAAGAGTTTTTAGAAAATGTGTTTTATTTCATAAATGGAATCAACAAAGTATGCACATTCTACGTCATAACGACTTTCTATAGTTTGCGCATGCGTCCGGAAATAAGAAAAGCTTACTTCCCCCCTTTTTTAAAATCACAGCTTCAAGAAGGTTTACATGATTTCTTAAAAAACACGAGTTTTTAGAAAATGTGTTTTATTTCATAAATGGAATCAACAAAGTATGCACATTCTACGTCATAACGACTTTCTATTGCTTGCGAATGCGTTCGGAAATAAGAAAAGCTTACTTCCCCCGTTTTTTAAAATCACAGCTTCTAGAAGGTTTACATGATTTCTTAAAAAACACGAGTTTTTAGAAAATGTGTTTTATTTCATAAATTGAATCAACAAAGTATGCACATTCTATGTCAGAACGACTTTCTATAGTTTGCACATGCGTATGGAAATAAGAAAAGCTTACTTCCCCCGTTTTTTAAAATCACAGCTTCTAGAAGGTTTACATGCTTTCGTAAAAAACATGAGTTTTTAGAAAATGTGTTTTGTTTAATAAATAGAATCAACAAAGTATGCACATTCTACATCATAACGACCTTCTATAGTTTCCGCATGCGTTTGGAAAGAAGAATAGCTTGCTTCCCCCGTTTTTTAAAATTACAGCTTCTAGAAGGTTTACATGATTTCTTAAAAAAAACGAGTTTTTAGAAAATGTGTTTTATTTCATAAATGGAATCAGCAAAGTATGCACATTCTACTTCATAACGACTTTCTATACTTTGCGCATGTGTCCGGAAATAAGAAAAGCTTCCTTCCACCGTTTTTTAAAATCACAGCTTCTAGAAGGTTTACATGATTTCGTAAAAAAAATGAGTTTTTAGAAAATGTGTTTTATTTCATAAATGGAATCTACAAAGTATGCACATGCTACGTCATAACGACTTTCTATAGTTTGCGCATGCGTTTGGAAATAAGAAAAGCTTACTTCCCTCGTTTTTTAAAATCACAGCTTCTAGAAGGTTTACATGATTTCTTAAAAAACACGAGTTTTTAGAAAATGTGTTATATTTCATCAATGGAATCAACAAAGTATGCACATTCTACGTCAGAACGACTTTCTATAGCTTGCGCATGCGTCTGGAAATAAGAAAAGCTTACTTCCACCATTTTTTAAAATCACAGCTTCTAGAAGGTTTCCATGATTTCGTAAAAAACACGAGTTTTTAGAAAATGTGTTTTATTTCATAAATGCAATCTACAGAGTATGCACATTCTACGTCATAACGACTTTCTATAGTTTGCGCATGCGCGCGGAAATAAGAAAAGCTTACTTCCACCGTTTTTTAAAATCACAGCTTCTAGAAGGTTTACATGATTTCGTAAAAAACACGAGTTTTTAGAAAATGTGTTTTATTTCATAAATGGAATCTACAAAGTATGCACATTCTACGTCATCACAACTTTCTATAGTTTGCGCATGTGTCCGCAAATAACAAAAGCTTACTTCCCCCGTTTTTTAAAATCACAGCTTCTAGAAGGTTTACATGATTTCGTAAAAAACACGAGTTTTTAGAAAATGTCTTTTATTTCATAAATGGAATCAACAAAGTATGCACATTCTACGTCATAACGACTTTCTATTGCTTGCGAATGCGTTCGGAAATAAGAAAAGCTTACTTACCCCGTTTTTTAAAATCACAGCTTCTAGAAGGTTTACATGATTTTGTAAAAAGGTTTACATGATTTCGTAAAAAACAAAAGTTTTTAGATAATGTGTTTTATTTCATAAATGGAATCAACAAAGTATGCACATTCTACATCATAACGACCTTCTATAGTTTGCACATGCGTTTGGAAATAAGAAAAGCTTACTTCTTCCATTTTTTAAAATCACAGCTTCTAGAAGGTTTACATGATTTCTTAAAGAACACGAGTTTTTAGAAAATGTGTTTTATTTCATCAATGGAATCAACAAAGTATGCACATTCTACATCATAACGACCTTCTATAGTTTGCACATGCTTCTGGAAATAAGAAAAGCTTACTTCCACCGTCTTTTAAACTCACAGCTTCTAAAAGGTTTACATGATTTCGTAAAAAACACGAGTTTTTAGAAAATGTGTTTTATTTCATAAATGGAATCTACAAAGTATGCACATTCTACGTCATAACGACTTTCTATAGTTTGCGCATGCGTCCGGAAATAAGAAAAGCTTACCTCCCCCGTTTTTTAAAATCACAGCTTCTAGAAGGTTTGCATGATTTCTTAAAAAACACGAGTTTTCAGAAAATGTGTTTTATTAAATAAATGGAATCAACAAAGTATGCACATTCTACTTCATAACGACTTTCTATAGCTTGCGCATGCATTTGGAAATAAGAAAAGCTTACTTCCCCCGTTTTTTAAAATCACAGCTTCTATAAGGTTTACATGATTTCGTAAAAAACACAAGTTTTTAGATAATGTGTTTTATTTCATAAATGGAATCAACAAAGTATGCACATTCTACATCATAACGACCTTCTATAGTTTCCGCATGCGTTTGGAAAGAAGAATAGCTTACTTCCCCCGTTTTTTAAAATTACAGCTTCTAGAAGGTTTACATGATTTCTTAAAAAAAACGAGTTTTTAGAAAATGTGTTTTATTTCATAAATGGAATCAGCAAAGTATGCACATTCTACGTCATAACGACTTTCTATACTTTGCGCATGTGTCCGGAAATAAGAAAAGCTTCCTTCCACCGTTTTTTAAAATCACAGCTTCTAGAAGGTTTACATGATTTCGTAAAAAAAATGAGTTTTTAGAAAATGTGTTTTATTTCATAAATGGAATCTACAAAGTATGCACATGCTACGTCATAACGACTTTCTATAGTTTGCGCATGCGTTTGGAAATAAGAAAAGCTTACTTCCCTCGTTTTTTAAAATCACAGCTTCTAGAAGGTTTACATGATTTCTTAAAAAACACGAGTTTTTAGAAAATGTGTTTTATTTCATCAATGGAATCAACAAAGTATGCACATTCTACGTCATAACGACCTTCTATAGTTTGCGCATGCGTCTGGAAATAAGAAAAGCTTACTTCCACCATTTTTTAAAATCACAGCTTCTAGAAGGTTTCCATGATTTCGTAAAAAACACGAGTTTTTAGAAAATGTGTTTTATTTCATAAATGCAATCTACAGAGTATGCACATTCTACGTCATAACGACTTTCTATAGTTTGTGCATGCGTGCGGAAATAAGAAAAGCTTACTTCCACCGTTTTTTAAAATCACAGCTTCTAGAAGGTTTACATGATTTCGTAAAAAACACGAGTTTTTAGAAAATGTGTTTTATTTCATAAATGGAATCTACAAAGTATGCACATTCTACGTCATCACAACTTTCTATAGTTTGCGCATGTGTCCGCAAATAACAAAAGCTTACTTCCCCCGTTTTTTAAAATCACAGCTTCTAGAAGGTTTACATGATTTCGTAAAAAACACGAGTTTTTAGAAAATGTCTTTTATTTCATAAATGGAATTAACAAAGTATGCACATTCTACGTCATAACGACTTTCTATAGTTTGCGCATTCGTCCGGAAATAAGAAAAGCTTACTTCCACCGTTTTTTAACATCACAGCTTCTAGAAGGTTTACAGGATTTTGTATAAAACACGAGTTTTTAGAAAATGTGTTTTATTTCATCAATGGAATCTACAAAGTATGCGCATTCTACGTCATAACGACTTTATATAGTTTGCGCATGCGTCCGGAAATAAGAAAAGCTTACTTCCCCCGTTTTTTAAAATCACAGCTTCTAGAAGGTTTACATGATTTCTTAAAAAACACGAGTTTTTAGAAAATGTGTTTTATTTCATAAATGGAATCAACAAAGTATGCACATTCTACGCCATAACGACTTTCTATTGCTTGCGAATGCGTTTGGAAATAAGAAAAGCTTACTTCCCCCGTTTTTTAAAATCACAGCTTCTAGAAGGTTTACATGATTTCTTTAAAAACACGAGTTTTTAGAAAATGTGTTTTATTTCATAAATGGAATCAACAAAGTATGCACATTCTACGTCAGAACGACTTTCTATAGCTTGCGCATGCGTTTGGAAATAAGAAAAGCTTACTTCCCCCGTTTTTTAAAATCACAGCTTCTAGAAGGTTTACATGATTTCTTAAAAAACACGAGTTTTTAGAAAATGTGTTTTATTTCATAAATGGAATCAACAAAGTATGCACATTCTACGCCATAACGACTTTCTATTGCTTGCGAATGCGTTTGGAAATAAGAAAAGCTTACTTCCCCCATTTTTTAAAATCACAGCTTCTAGAAGGTTTACATGATTTCTTTAAAAACACGAGTTTTTAGAAAATGTGTTTTATTTCATAAATGGAATCAACAAAGTATGCACATTCTACGTCAGAACGACTTTCTATAGCTTGCGCATGCGTTTGGAAATAAGAAAAGCTTACTTCCCCCGTTTTTTAAAATCACAGCTTCTAGAAGGTTTACACTATAACGACTTTCTATAGTTTGCGCATGCGTCCGGAAATAAGAAAAGCTTACTTCCACCAGTTTTTAAAATCACAGCTTCTAGAAGGTTTAGATGATTTCGTAAAAAACATGACTTTTTATAAAATGTGTTTTATTTCATAAATGGAATCATCAAAGTATGCACATTCTACGTCATAATGACTTTCTATAGTTTGCACATGCGTCCGTATATAAGAAAAGCTTAATTCCACCGTTTTTTAAAATCACAGCTTCTAGAAGGTTTACATGATTTCTTAAAAAACACGAGTTTTTAGAAAATGTGTTTTATTTCATAAATGGAATCTACAAAGTATGCACATTCTACGTCATAACGACTTTCTATAGTTTGCGCATGCGTCCGGAAATAAGAAAAGCTTACTTCCACCGTTTTTTAAAATCACAGCTTCTAGAAGGTTTACATGATTTCGTAAAAAACACGAGTTTTTAGAAAATGTGCTTTATTTCATAAATGGAATCTACAAATTATGCACATTCTACATCATAACGACTTTCTATAGTTTGCGCATGCGTCCGGAAATAAGAAAAGCTTACTTCCACCATTTTTTGAAATCACAGCTTCTAGAAGGTTTACATGATTTCGTAAAAAACACGAGTTTTTAGAAAATGTGTTTTATTTCATAAATGGAATCAACAAAGTATGCACATTTTACGTAATAACGACTTTCTATAGTTTGTGCATGTGTTTGGAAATAAGAAAAGCTTACTTCCCCCGTTTTTTAAAATCACAGATTCCAGAAGGTTTACATGATTTCTTAAAAAACACGAGTTTTTAGAAAATGTGTTTTATTTCATAAATGGAATCAACAAAGTATGCACATTCTACGTCATAAGGACTTTCTATAGTTTGCGCATGCATCCGGAAATAAGAAAAGCTTAATTCCACCATTTTTTAAAACCACAGCTTCTAGAAGGTTTACATGATTTCTTAAAAAACACGAGTTTTTAGAAAATGTGTTTTATTTCATAAATGGAATCAACAAAGTATGCACATTCTACGTCATAACGAGTTTCTATAGTTTGCGCATTCATCCGGAAATAAGAAAAGCTTACTTACACCGTTTTTTAAAATCACAGCTTCTAGAAGGTTTACATGATTTCGTAAAAAACACGAGTTTTTAGAAAATATACTTTATTTCATAAATGGAATCTATAAAGTATGCACATTCTACGTCATAACGACTTTCTATAGTTTGCGCATGCGTCCGGAAATAAGAAAAGCTTACTTCCCCCGTTTTTTAAAATCACAGCTTCTAGAAGGTTTACATGATGTCGTAAGAAACACGAGTTTTTAGAAAATGTGTTTTATTTCATAAATGGAATCTACAAAGTATGCACATTCTACGTCATAACGACTTTCTATAGGATGCGCATGCGTTCGGAAATAAGAAAATCTTACTTCCCCCGTTTTTTAAAATCACAGCTTCTAGAAGGTTTACATGATTTCGTAAAAAACACGAGTTTTTAGAAAATGTGTTTTATTTCATAAATGGAATCAACAAAGTATGCACAGTCTACATCATAACGACTTTCTATAGTTTGCGCATGCGTTTAGAAATAAGAAAAGCTTACTTCCCCCGTTTTTTAAAATCAAAGCTTCTAGAAGGTTTACATGATTTCTTAACAAACACGAGTTTTTAGAAAATGTGTTTTATTTCATAAATGGAATCAACAAAGTATGCACATTCTACGTCATAACGACTTTATATAGTTTGCTCATGTGTTTGGAAATAAGAAAAGCTTACTTCCACAGTATTTTAAAATCACAGCTTCTAGAAGATTTACATGATTTCGTAAAAAACACGAGTTTTTAGAAAATGTGTTTTATTTCATAAATGGAATCTACAAAGTATGCACATTCTACGTCATAACGACTTTCTATAGTTTGCGCATGCGTCCGGAAATAAGAAAAGCTTACTTCCACCGTTTTTTAAAATCACAGCTTCTAGAAGGTTTACATGATTTCGTAAAAAACACGAGTTTTTAGAAAATGTGTTTTATTTCATAAATGGAATCAACAAAGTATGCACATTCTACGTAATAACGACTCTCTATAGTTTGCGCATTCTTCCGGAAATAAGAAAAGCTTACTTCCACTGTTTTTTAAAATCACAGCTTCTAGAAGGTTTACATGATTTCGTAAAAAACACGAGTTTTTAGAAAATGTGCTTTATTTCATAAATGGAATCAACAAAGTATGCACATTCTACATCATAACGACTTTCTATAGTTTGCGCATGCGTCCGGAAATAAGAAAAGCTTACTTCCACCGTTTTTTTAAATCACAGCTTCTAGAAGGTTTACATGATTTCTTAAAAAACACGAGTTTTTAGAAAATGTGTTTTATTTCATAAATGGAATCAACAAAGTACGCACATTCTACGTCATAACAACTTTCTATAGTTTGTGCATGCGTTTGGAAATAAGAAAAGCTTACTTCCCCCATTTTTTAAAATCACAGCTTCTAGAAGGTTTACATGATTTCTTAAAAAACATGAGTTTTTAGAAAATGTGTTTTATTTAATAAATGGAATCAACAAAGTATGCACATTCTACGTCATAACGACTTTTTATAGTTTGCGCATGTGTTTGGAACTTAGAAAAGCTTATTTCCCCCATTTTTTAAAATCACAGCTTCTAGAAGGTTTATATGTTCTCTTAAAAAACACGAGTTTTTAGAAAATGTGTTTTATTTAATAAATAGAATCAACAAAGTATGCACATTCTACGTCATAACGACTTTCTATAGTTTGCACATGCGTCCGGAAATAAGAAAAGCTTACTTCCCCCATTTTTTAAAATCACAGCTTCTAGAAGGTTTACATGATTTCTTAAAAAACACGAGTTTTTAGAAAATGTGTTTTATTTCATAAATGGAATCAACAAAGTACGCACATTCTACGTCATAACAACTTTCTATAGTTTGTGCATGCGTTTGGAAATAAGAAAAGCTTACTTCCCCCATTTTTTAAAATCACAGCTTCTAGAAGGTTTACATGATTTCTTAAAAAACACGAGTTTTTAGAAAATGTGTTTTATTTCATAAATGGAATCAAAAAAGTATGCACATTCTATGTCATAACGACTTTCTATAGTTTGCGCATGCGTTTGGAAATAAGAAAAAGCTTACTTCTCCCGTTTTTTAAAATCACAGCTTCTAGAAGGTTTACATGATTTCTTAAAAAACACGAGTTTTTAGAAAATGTGTTTTATTTAATAAATGGAATCAACAAAGTATGCACATTCTACGTCATAACGACTTTCTATAGTTTGCGCATGCGTTTGGAAATAAGAAAAGCTTACTTCCCCCGTTTTTTAAAATCACAGCTTCTAGAAGGTTTACATGATTTCTTTAAAAACACGAGTCTTTAGAAAATGTGTTTTATTTCATAAATGGAATCTACAAAGTATGCACATTCTATGTCATAACGACTTTATATAGTTTGCGCATGAGTCAGGAAATAAGAAAAGCTTACTTCCATCGTTTTTTAAAATCACAGCTTCTAGAAGGTTTACATGATTTCGTAAAAAACACGAGTTTTTAGAAAATGTGTTTTATTTCATAAATGGAATCTACAAAGTATGCACATTCTACGTCATAACAACTTTCTATAGTTTGCGCATGCATCCAGAAATAAGAAAAGCGTACTTCCATCGTTTTTTGAAATCACAGCTTCTAGAAGGTTTACATGATTTCGTAAAAAACACGAGTTTTTAGAAAATGTGTTTTATTTCATAAATGGAATCAACAAAGTATGCACATTCTACATCGTAACGACCTTCTATAGTTTCCGCATGCGTTTGGAAAGAAGAATAGCTTACTTCCCCCGTTTTTTAAAATTACAGCTTCTAGAAGGTTTACATGATTTCTTAAAAAAAACGAGTTTTTAGAAAATGTGTTTTATTTCATAAATGGAATCAGCAAAGTATGCACATTCTACGTCATAACGACTTTCTATACTTTGCGCATGTGTCCGGAAATAAGAAAAGCTTCCTTCCACCGTTTTTTAAAATCACAGCTTCTAGAAGGTTTACATGATTTCGTAAAAAAAATGAGTTTTTAGAAAATGTGTTTTATTTCATAAATGGAATCTACAAAGTATGCACATGCTACGTCATAACGACTTTCTATAGTTTGCGCATGCGTTTGGAAATAAGAAAAGCTTACTTCCCTCGTTTTTTAAAATCACAGCTTCTAGAAGGTTTACATGATTTCTTAAAAAACACGAGTTTTTAGAAAATGTGTTTTATTTCATCAATGGAATCAACAAAGTATGCACATTCTACGTCATAACGACCTTCTATAGTTTGCGCATGCGTCTGGAAATAAGAAAAGCTTACTTCCACCATTTTTTAAAATCACAGCTTCTAGAAGGTTTCCATGATTTCGTAAAAAACACGAGTTTTTAGAAAATGTGTTTTATTTCATAAATGCAATCTACAGAGTATGCACATTCTACGTCATAACGACTTTCTATAGTTTGCGCATGCGTGCGGAAATAAGAAAAGCTTACTTCCACCGTTTTTTAAAATCACAGCTTCTAGAAGGTTTACATGATTTCGTAAAAAACACGAGTTTTTAGAAAATGTGTTTTATTTCATAAATGGAATCTACAAAGTATGCACATTCTACGTCATCACAACTTTCTATAGTTTGCGCATGTGTCCGCAAATAACAAAAGCTTACTTCCCCCGTTTTTTAAAATCACAGCTTCTAGAAGGTTTACATGATTTCGTAAAAAACACGAGTTTTTAGAAAATGTCTTTTATTTCATAAATGGAATCAACAAAGTATGCACATTCTACGTCATAACGACTTTCTTCAGTTTGCGCATTCGTCCGGAAATAAGAAAAGCTTACTTCCACCGTTTTTTAAAATCACAGCTTCTAGAAGGTTTACATGATTTTGTATAAAACACGAGTTTTTAGAAAATGTGTTTTATTTCATCAATGGAATCTACAAAGTATGCGCATTCTACATCATAACGACTTTATATAGTTTGCGCATGCGTCCGGAAATAAGAAAAGCTTACTTCCCCCGTTTTTTAAAATCACAGCTTCTAGAAGGTTTACATGATTTCTTAAAAAACACGAGTTTTTAGAAAATGTGTTTTATTTCATAAATGGAATCTACAAAGTATGCCCATTCTACGTCATAACGACTTTCTATAGTTTGCGCATGCGTCCGGAAATAAGAAAAGCTTACTTCCACCGTTTTTTCAAATCACAGCTTCTAGAAGGTGTACATGATTTCCTAAAAAACATGAGTTTTTAGAAAATGTGTTTTATTTCATAAATGGAATCTACAAAGTATGCACATTCTACGTCATAACGACTTTCTAAGGTTTGCGCATGTGTCCGGAAATAAGAAAATCTTACTTCACCCCTTTTTTAAAATCACAGCTTTTAGAAGGTTTCCATGATTTCGTAAAAAACACGAGTTTTTAGAAAATGTGTTTTATTTCATAAATGCAATCTACAGAGTATGCACATTCTACGTCAGAACGACTTTCTATAGTTTACGCATGCGTGCGGAAATAAGAAAAGCTTACTTCCACCGTTTTTTAAAATCACAGCTTCTAGAAGGTTTACATGATTTCGTAAAAAACACGAGTTTTTAGAAACTGTGTTTTATTTCATAAATGGAATCTACAAAGTATGCACATTCTACGTCATCACAACTTTCTATAGTTTGCGCATGTGTCCGCAAATAACAAAAGCTTACTTCCCCCGTTTTTTAAAATCACAGCTTCTAGAAGGTTTACATGATTTCGTAAAAAACACGAGTTTTTAGAAAATGTCTTTTATTTCATAAATGGAATCAACAAAGTATGCACATTCTACGTCATAACGACTTTCTATAGTTTGCGCATTCGTCCGGAAATAAGAAAAGCTTACTTCCACCGTTTTTTAAAATCACAGCTTCTAGAAGGTTTACACGATTTTGTATAAAACACGAGTTTTTAGAAAATGTGTTTTATTTCATCAATGGAATCTACAAAGTATGCGCATTCTACGTCATAACGACTTTATATAGTTTGCGCATGCGTCCGGAAATAAGAAAAGCTTACTTCCCCCGTTTTTTAAAATCACAGCTTCTAGAAGGTTTACATGATTTCTTAAAAAACACGAGTTTTTAGAAAATGTGTTTTATTTCATAAATGGAATCAACAAAGTATGCACATTCTACGCCATAACGACTTTCTATTGCTTGCGAATGCGTTTGGAAATAAGAAAAGCTTACTTCCCCCGTTTTTTAAAATCACAGCTTCTAGAAGGTTTACATGATTTCTTTAAAAACACGAGTTTTTAGAAAATGTGTTTTATTTCATAAATGCAATCAACAAAGTATGCACATTCTACGTCAGAACGACTTTCTATAGCTTGCGCATGCGTTTGGAAATAAGAAAAGCTTACTTCCCCCGTTTTTTAAAATCACAGCTTCTAGAAGGTTTACATGATTTGTTAAAAAACATGAGGTTTTAGAAATTGTGTTTTATTTCAAAAATGGAATCAACAAAGTATGTACATTCTACGTCATAACGACTTTCTATAGTTTGAGCATGCGTCCGGAAATAAGAAAAGCTTACTTCCCCCGTTTTTTAAAATCACAGCTTCTAGAAGGTTTACATGAGTTCTTAAAAAACACGAGTTTTTAGAAAATGTGTATTATTTCATAAATGGAATCAACAAAGTATGCACATTCTACGTCATAACGACTTTCTATAGTTTCTGCATGCGTCCGGAAATAAGAAAAGCTTACCTCCCCCGTTTTTTAAAATCACAGCTTCTAGAAGGTTTACATGATTTCTTAAAAAACACGAGTTTTTAGAAAATGTGTTTTATTTCATAAATGGAATCTACAAAGTATGCCCATTCTACGTCATAACGACTTTCTATAGTTTGCGCATGCGTCCGGAAATAAGAAAAGCTTACTTCCACCGTTTTTTAAAATCACAGCTTCTAGAAGGTTTACATGATTTCGTAAAAAACATGAGTTTTTAGAAAATGTGTTTTATTTCATAAATGGAATCAACAAAGTATGCACATTCTACATCATAATGACTTTCTATAGTTTGCGCACGAATCCGGAAATAAGAAAAGCTTACCTCCCCCGTTTTTGAAAATGACAGATTCTAGAAGTTTTGCACGATTTCTTAAAAAACACCAATTTTTAGAAAATGTGTTTTATTAAATAAATGGAATCAACAAAGTATGCACATTCTACGTCATAATGACTTTCTATAGCTTGCGCATGCATTTGGAAATAAGAAAAGCTTACTTCCCCCATTTTTTAAAATCACAGCTTCTAGATGGTTTACATGATTTCTTAAAAAAAACGAGTTTTTAGAAAATGTGTTTTATTTCATCAATGGAATCAACAAAGTATGCACATTCTACATCATAACGACCTTCTATAGTTTGCACATGCGTCTGGAAATAAGAAAAGCTTACTTCCAGGGTCTTTTAAAATCACAGCTTCTAAAAGGTTTACATGATTTCGTAAAAAACACGAGTTTTTAGAAAATGTGTTTTATTTCATAAAGGGAATCTACAAAGTATGCACATTCTACGTCATAACGACTTTCTATAGTTTGCGCATGCGTCCGGAAATAAGAAAAGCTTACCTCCCCCGTTTTTTAAAATCACAGCTTCTAGAAGGTTTGCATGATTTCTTAAAAAACACGAGTTTTTAGAAAATGTGTTTTATTAAATAAATGGAATGAACAAAGTATGCACATTCTACTTCATAATGACTTTCTATAGCTTGCGCATGCATTTGGAAATAAGAAAAGCTTACTTCCCCCGTTTTTTAAAATCACAGCTTCTATAGGGTTTACATGATTTCGTAAAAAACACAAGTTTTTAGATAATGTGTTTTATTTCATAAATGGAATCAACAAAGTATGCACATTCTACATCATAACGACCTTCTATAGTTTGCGCATGCGTTTGGAAATAAGAAAAGCTTACTTCCCCCGTTTTTTAAAATCACAGCTTCTAGAAGGTTTACATGATTTCGTAAGAAACACGAGTTTTTAGAAAATGTGTTTTATTTCATAAATGGAATCAACAAAGTATGGACACTCTACGTCATAACGACTTTCTATAGTTTGCGCATGCGTCCGGAAATAAGAAAAGCTTACTTCCACCGTTTTTTAAAATCACAGCTTCTAGAAGGTTTACATGATTTCTTAAACAGCACGAGTTTTTAGAAAATGTGTTTTATTTCATCAATGGAATCATCAAAGTATGCATATTCTACGTCATAACGACTTTCTATAGTTTGCGCATGCGTTTGGAAATAAGAAAAGCTTACTTCCCCCTTTTTTTAAAATCACAGCTTCTAGAAGGTTTACATGATTTGTTAAAAAACATGAGTTTTTAGAAAATGTGTTTTATTTCATAAATGGAATCAAGAAAGTATGCACATTCTATGTCATAACGACTTTCTATAGTTTTCGCATGCGTCCGGAAATATGAAAAGATTACTTCCACCGTTTTTTAAAATCACAGCTTCTATAAGGTTTACATGAGTTCGTAAAAAACACGAGTTTTTAGAAAATGTGTTTTATTTCATAAATGGAAACTACAAAGTATGCACATTCTATGTCATAACGACTTTCTTTAGTTTGCGCATGCGTCCGGTAATAAGAAAAGCTTACTTTCCCCGTTTTTTAAAATCACAGCTTCTAGAAGGTTTACATGATTTATTAAAAAACATGAGTTTTTAGAAAATGTGTTTTATTTCAAAAATGGAATCAACAATGTATGTACATTCTAGGTCATAATGACTTTCTATAGTTTGAGCATGCGTTTGGAAATAAGAAAAGCTTACTTCCCCCGTTTTTTAAAATCACAGTTTCTAGAAGGTTTACATGATTTCGTAAAAAACACGAGTTTTTAGAAAATGTGTTTTATTTCATAAATGGAATCAACAAAGTATGCACATTCTACGTCATAACGACTTTCTATAATTTGCGCATGCGTCCGCAAATAAGAAAAGCTTACTTCCACAGTTTTTTAAAATCACAGCTTCTAGAAGGTTTACATGATTTCGTAAAAAACACGAGTTTTTGGAAAATGTGTTTTATTTCATAAATGGAATCTACAAAGTATGCACATTCTACGTCATAACGACTTTCTATAGTTTGTGCATGCGTCCGGAAATAAGAAAAGCTTACTTCCACCGTTTTTTCAAATCACAGCTTCTAGAAGGTGTACATGATTTCCTAAAAAACATGAGTTTTTAGAAAATGTGTTTTATTTCATAAATGGAATCTACAAAGTATGCACATTCTACGTCATAACGACTTTCTAAGGTTTGCGCATGTGTCCGGAAATAAGAAAAGCTTACTTCACCCCTTTTTTAAAATCACAGCTTTTAGAAGGTTTACATGATTTCTTAAAAAACATGAGTTTTTAGAAAATGTGTTTTATTTCATAAATGGAATCTACAGAGTATGCACATTCTACGTCATAACGACTTTCTATAGTTTGCGCATGCGTGCGGAAATAAGAAAAGCTTACTTCCACCGTTTTTTAAAATCACAGCGTCTAGAAGGTTTACATGATTTCGTAAAAAACACGAGTTTTTAGAAAATTTGTTTTATTTCATAAATGGAATCTACAAAGTATGCACATTCTACGTCATAACGACTTTCTATAGTTTGCGCATGTGTCCGCAAATAACAAACTTACTTCCCCCGTTTTTTAAAATCACAGCTTCTAGAAGGTTTACATGATTTCGTAAAAAACATGAGTTTTTAGAAAATGTCTTTTATTTCATAAATGGAATCAACAAAGTATGCACATTCTACGTCATAACGACTTTCTATAGTTTGCGCATTCGTCCGGAAATAAGAAAAGCTTACTTCCACCGTTTTTTAAAATCACAGCTTCTAGAAGGTTTACATGATTTTGTATAAAACACGAGTTTTTAGAAAATGTGTTTTATTTCATCAATGGAATCTACAAAATATGCGCATTCTACGTCATAACGACTTTATATAGTTTGCGCATGCGTCCGGAAATAAGAAAAGCTTACTTCCCCCGTTTTTTAAAATCACAGCTTCTAGAAGGTTTACATGATTTCTTAAAAAACACGAGTTTTTAGAAAATGTGTTTTATTTCATAAATGGAATCAACAAAGTATGCACATTCTATGCCATAACGACTTTCTATTGCTTGCGAATGCGTTTGGAAATAAGAAAAGCTTACTTCCCCCGTTTTTTAAAATCACAGCTTTTAGAAGGTTTACATGATTTCTTAAAAAACACGAGTTTTTAGAAAATGTGTTTTATTTCATAAATGCAATCAACAAAGTATGCACATTCTACGTCATAACGACTTTCTATAGTTTCTGGATGCGTCCGGAAATAAGAAAAGCTTACTTCCCCCGTTTTTTAAAATCACAGCTTCTAGAAGGTTTACATGATTTCTTAAAAAACACGAGTTTTTAGAAAATGTGTTTTATTTCATAAATGGAATCTACAAAGTATGCCCATTCTACGTCATAACGACTTTCTATAGTTTGCGCATGCGTCTGGAAATAAGAAAAGCTTACTTCCACCAGTTTTTAAAATCACAGCTTCTAGAAGGTTTAGATGATTTCGTAAAAAACACGACTTTTTATAAAATGTGTTTTATTTCATAAATGGAATCATCAAAGTATGCACATTCTACGTCATAATGACTTTCTATAGTTTGCGCATGCGTCCGTAAATAAGAAAAGCTTAATTCCACCGTTTTCTAAAATCACAGCTTCTAGAAGGTTTACATGATTTCTTAAAAAACACGAGTTTTTAGAAAATGTGTTTTATTTCATAAATGGAATCTACAAAGTATGCACATTCTACATCATAACGACTTTCTATAGTTTGCGCATGCGTCCGGATATAACAAAACCTTACTTCCACCGTTTTTTAAAATCACAGCTTCTATAAGGTTTACATGAGTTCGTAAAAAACACGAGTTTTTAGAAAATGTGTTTTATTTCATAAATGGAATATACAAAGTATGCACATTCTATGTCATAACGACTTTCTATAGTTTGCGCATGCGTCCGGAAATAAGAAAAGCTTACTTTCCGCGTTTTTTAAAATCACAGCTTCTAGAAGGTTTACATGATTTATTAAAAAACATGAGTTTTTAGAAATTGTGTTTTATTTCAAAAATGGAATCAACAAAGTATGTACATTCTACGTCATAACGACTTTCTATAGTTTGAGCATGCGTCCGGAAATAAGAAAAGCTTACTTCCCCCGTTTTTTAGAATCACAGCTTCTAGAAGGTTTACATGAGTTCTTAAAAAACACGAGTTTTTAGAAAATGTGTTTTATTTCATAAATGGAATCAACAAAGTATGCACATTCTACATCATAACGACTTTCTATAGTTTCTGCATGCGTCCGGAAATAAGAAAAGCTTACTTCCCCCGTTTTTTAAAATCACAGCTTCTAGAAGGTTTACATGATTTCTTAAAAAACACGAGTTTTTAGAAAATGTGTTTTATTTCATAAATGGAATCTACAAAGTATGCCCATTCTACGTCATAACGACTTTCTATAGTTTGCGCATGCGTCCGGAAATAAGAAAAGCTTACTTCCACCGTTTTTTAAAATCACAGCTTCTAGAAGGTTTACATGATTTCGTAAAAAACACGACTTTTTAGAAAATGTGTTTTATTTCTTAAATGGAATCAACAAAGTATGCACATTCTACGTCATAACGACTTTCTATAGTTTGCACATGAATCCGGAAATAAGAAAAGCTTACCTCCCCCGTTTTTGAAAATCACGGATTCTAGAAGTTTTGCATGATTTCTTAAAAAACACCAATTTTTAGAAAATGTGTTTTATTAAATAAATGGAATCAACAAAGTATGCACATTCTACGTCATAACGACTTTCTATAGCTTGCGCAAGCATTTGGAAATAAGAAAAGCTTACTTCCCCCGTTTTTTAAAATCACAGCTTCTAGAAGGTTTACATGATTTCGTAAAAAGGTTTACATGATTTCGTAAAAAACAAAAGTTTTTAGATAATGTGTTTTATTTCATAAATGGAATCTACAAAGTATGCACATTCTACATCATAACGACCTTCTATAGTTTGCACATGCGTTTGGAAATAAGAAAAGCTTACTTCCCCCATTTTTTAAAATCACAGCTTCTAGAAGGTTTACATGATTTCTTAAAGAACACGAGTTTTTAGAAAATGTGTTTTATTTCATCAATGGAATCAACAAAGTATGCACATTCTACATCATAACGACCTTCTATAGTTTGCACATGCTTCTGGAAATAAGAAAAGCTTACTTCCACCGTCTTTTAAACTCACAGCTTCTAAAAGGTTTACATGATTTCGTAAAAAACACGAGTTTTTAGAAAATGTGTTTTATTTCATAAATGGAATCTACAAAGTATGCACATTCTACGTCATAACGACTTTCTATAGTTTGCGCATGCATCCGGAAATAAGAAAAGTTTACCTCCCCCGTTTTTTAAAATCATACCTTCTAGAAGGTTTGCCTGGTTTCTTAAAAAACATGAGTTTTTAGAAAATGTGTTTTATTAAATAAATGGAATCAACAAAGTATGCACATTCTACTTCATAACGACTTTCTATAGCTTGCGCATGCATTTGGAAATAAGAAAAGCTTACTTCCCCCGTTTTTTAAAATCACAGCTTCTATAAGGTTTACATGATTTCGTAAAAAACACAAGTTTTTAGATAATGTGTTTTATTTCATAAATGGAATCAACAAAGTATGCACATTCTACATCATAACGACCTTCTATAGTTTGCGCATGCGTTTGGAAATAAGAAAAGCTTACTTCCCCCGGTTTTTAAAATCACAGCTTCTAGAAGGTTTACATGATTTCGTAAGAAACACGAGTTTTTAGAAAATGTGTTTTATTTCATAAATGGAATCAACAAAGTACGGACATTCTACGTCATAACGACTTTCTATAGTTTGCGCATGCGTCCGGAAATAAGAAAAGCTTACTTCCACCGTTTTTTAAAATCACAGCTTCTAGAAGGTTTACATGATTTCTTAAACAGCACGAGTTTTTAGAAAATGTGTTTTATTTCATAAATGGAATCATCAAAGTATGCACATTCTACGTCATAACGACTTTCTATAGTTTGCGCATGCGTTTGGAAATAAGAAAAGCTTACTTCCCCCGTTTTTTAAAATCACAGCTTCTAGAAGGTTTACATGATTTGTTAAAAAACATGAGTTTTTAGAAAATGTGTTTTATTTCATAAATGGAATCAAGAAAGTATGCACATTCTATGTCATAACGACTTTCTATAGTTTGCGCATGCGTCCGGAAATAAGAAAAGATTACTTCCACCGTTTTTTAAAATCACAGCTTCTAAAAGGTTTACATGAGTTCGTAAAAAACACGAGTTTTTAGAAAATGTGTTTTATTTCATAAATGGAATCTACAAAGTATGCACATTCTATGTCATAACGACTTTCTATAGTTTGCGCATGCGTCCGGTAATAAGAAAAGCTTACTTTCCCCGTTTTTTAAAATCACAGCTTCTAGAAGGTTTACATGATTTATTAAAAAACATGAGTTTTTAGAAAATGTGTTTTATTTCAAAAATAGAATCAACAAAGTATGTACATTCTAGGTCATAACGACTTTCTATAGTTTGAGCATGCGTTTGGAAATAAGAAAAGCTTACTTCCCCCGTTTTTTAAAATCACAGTTTCTAGAAGGTTTACATGATTTCGTAAAAAACACGAGTTTTTAGAAAATGTGTTTTATTTAATAAATGGAATCAACAAAGTATGCACATTCTACGTCATAACAACTTTCTATAGTTTGTGCATGTGTCCGGAAATAAGAAAAGCTTACTTCCCCCGTTTTTTAAAATCACAGCTTCTAGAAGGTTTACATGATTTGTTAAAAAACATGAGGTTTTAGAAAATGTTTTTTATTTCATAAATGGAATCAACAAAGTATGCACATTCTACGTCATAATGACTTTCTATAGTTTGCGCATGCGTCCGGAAATAAGAAAAGCTTACTTCCACCAGTTTTTAAAATCACAGCTTCTAGAAGGTTTAGATGATTTCGTAAAAAACACGAGTTTTTAGAAAATGTGTTTTATTTCATAAATGGAATCTACAAAGTATGCACATTCTACGTCATAACGACTTTCTATAGTTTGTGCATGTGTCCGGAAATAAGAAAAGCTTACTTCCCCCGTTTTTTAAAATCACAGCTTCTAGAAGGTTTACATGATTTGTTAAAAAACATGAGGTTTTAGAAAATGTTTTTTATTTCATAAATGGAATCAACAAAGTATGCACATTCTACGTCATAACGACTTTCTATAGTTTGCGCATGCGTCCGGAAATAAGAAAAGCTTACTTCCACCAGTTTTTAAAATCACAGCTTCTAGAAGGTTTAGATGATTTCGTAAAAAACACGAATTTTTAGAAAATGTGTTTTATTTCATAAATGGAATCATCAAAGTATGCACATTCTACGTCATAATGACTTTCTATAGTTTGCGCATTGCGTCCGTATATAAGAAAAGCTTACTTCCACCGTTTTTTAAAATCACAGCTTCTAGAAGGTTTACATAATTTCGTAAAAAACACGAGTTTTTAGAAAATATGTTTTATTTCATAAATGGAATCTACAAAGTATGCACATTCTACATCATAACGACTTTCTATAGTTTGCGCATGCGTCCGGAAATAAGAAAAGCTTACTTCCACCGTTTTTTAAAATCACAGCTTCTATAAGGTTTACATGAGTTCGCAAAAAACACGAGTTTTTAGAAAATGTGTTTTATTTCATAAATGGAATCATCAAAGTATGCACATTCTACGTCATAATGACTTTCTATAGTTTGCGCATGCGTCCGTATATAAGAAAAGCTTAATTCCACCGTTTTTTAAAATCACAGCTTCTAGAAGGTTTACATGATCTCTTAAAAAACACGAGTTTTTAGAAAATGTGTTTTATTTCATAAATGGAATCTACAAAGTATGCACATTCTACATCATAACGACTTTCTATAGTTTGCGCATGCGTCCGGAAATAAGAAAAGCTTACTTCCACCGTTTTTTAAAATCACAGCTTCTATAAGGTTTACATGAGTTCGCAAAAAACACGAGTTTTTAGAAAATGTGTTTTATTTCATAAATGGAATATACAAAGTATGCACATTCTATGTCATAACGACTTTCTATAGTTTGCGAATGCGTCCGGAAATAAGAAAAGCTTACTTTCAACGTTTTTTAAAATCACAGCTTCTAGAAGGTTTACATGATTTATTAAAAAACATGAGTTTTTAGAAATTGTGTTTTATTTCAAAAATGGAATCAACAAAGTATGTACATTCTACGTCATAACGACTTTCTATAGTTTGAGCATGCGTCCGGAAATAAGAAAAGCTTACTTCCCCCGTTTTTTAAAATCACAGCTTCTAGAAGGTTTACATGAGTTCTTAAAAAACACGAGTTTTTAGAAAATGTGTTTTATTTCATAAATGGAATCAACAAAGTATGCACATTCTACGTCATAACGACTTTCTATAGTTTCTGCATGCTTCCGGAAATAAGAAAAGCTTACCTCCCCCATTTTTTAAAATCACAGCTTCTAGAAGGTTTACATGATTTCTTAAAAAACACGAGTTTTTAGAAAATGTGTTTTATTTCATAAATGGAATCTACAAAGTATGCCCATTCTACGTCATAACGACTTTCTATAGTTTGCGCATGCGTCCGGAAATAAGAAAAGCTTACTTCCACCGTTTTTTAAAATCACAGCTTCTAGAAGGTTTACATGATTTCGTAAAAAACACGAGTTTTTAGAAAATGTGTTTTATTTCATAAATTGAATCAACAAAGTATGCACATTCTACATCATAACGAATTTCTATAGTTTGCGCAATAATCCGGAAATAAGAAAAGCTTACCTCCCCCGTTTTTGAAAATCACAGATTCTAGAAGTTTTGCATGATTTCTTAAAAAACACCAATTTTTAGAAAATGTGTTTTATTAAATAAATGGAATCAACAAAGTATGCACATTCTATGTCATAACGACTTTCTATAGCTTGCGCAAGCATTTGGAAATAAGACAAGCTTACTTCCCCCGTTTTTTAAAATCACAGCTTCTAGAAGGTTTACATGATTTTGTAAAAAACACAGGTTTTTAGATAATGTGTTTTATTTCATAAATGGAATCAACAAAGTATGCACATTCTACATCATAACGACCTTCTATAGTTTGCGCATGCGTTTGGAAATAAGAAAAACTTACTTCCCCCATTTTTTAAAATCACAGCTTCTAGAAGGTTTACATGATTTCTTAAAAAACACGAGTTTTTAGAAAATGTGTTTTATTTCATCAATGGAATCAACAAAGTATGCACATTCTACATCATAACGACCTTCTATAGTTTGCACATGCATCTGGAAATAAGAAAAGCTTACTTCCACCGTCTTTTAAAATCACAGCTTCTAAAAGATTTACATGATTTCGTAAAAAACACAGGTTTTTAGATAATGTGTTTTATTTCATAAATGGAATCTACAAAGTATGCACATTCTACGTCATAACGACTTTCTATAGTTTGCGCATGCGTCCGGAAATAAGAAAAGCTTACCTCCCCCGTTTTTTAAAATCACAGCTTCTAGAAGGTTTGCATGATTTCTTAAAAAACACGAGTTTTTAGAAAATGTGTTTTATTAAATAAATGGAATCAACAAAGTATGCACATTCTACTTCATAACGACTTTCTATAGCTTGCGCATGCATTTGGAAATAAGAAAAGCTTACTTCCCCCGTTTTTTAAAATCACAGCTTCTATAGGGTTTACACGATTTCGTAAAAAACACAAGTTTTTAGATAATGTGTTTTATTTCATAAATGGAATCAACAAAGTATGCACATTCTACATCATAACGACCTTCTATAGTTTGCGCATGCGTTTGGAAATAAGAAAAGCTTACTTCCCCCATTTTTTAAAATCACAGCTTCTAGAAGGTTTACATGATTTCGTAAGAAACACGAGTTTTTAGAAAATGTGTTTTATTTCATAAATGGAATCAACAAAGTATGGACACTCTACGTCATAACGACTTTCTATAGTTTGCGCATGCGTCCGGAAATAAGAAAAGCTTACTTCCACCGTTTTTTAAAATCACAGCTTCTAGAAGGTTTACATGATTTCTTAAACAGCACGAGTTTTTAGAAAATGTGTTTTATTTCATAAATGGAATCATCAAAGTATGCACATTCTACGTCATAACGACTTTCTATAGTTTGCGCATGCGTTTGGAAATAAGAAAAGCTTACTTCCCCCGTTTTTTAAAATCACAGCTTCTAGAAGGTTTACATGATTTGTTAAAAAACATGAGTTTTTAGAAAATGTGTTTTATTTCATAAATGGAATCAAGAAAGTATGCACATTCTACGTCATAACGACTTTCTATAGTTTTCGCATGCGTCCGGAAATAAGAAAAGATTACTTCCACCGTTTTTTAAAATCACAGCTTCTATAAGGTTTACATGAGTTCGTAAAAAACACGAGTTTTTAGAAAATGTGTTTTATTTCATAAATGGAAACTACAAAGTATGCACATTCTATGTCATAACGACTTTCTATAGTTTGCGCATGCGTCCGGTAATAAGAAAAGCTTACTTTCCCCGTTTTTTAAAATCACAGCTTCTAGAAGGTTTACATGATTTATTAAAAAACATGAGTTTTTAGAAAATGTGTTTTATTTCATAAATGGAGTCAACAAAGTATGCACATTCTACGTCATAAAGACTTTCTATAGTTTGCGCATGCGTCCGGAAATAACAAAAGCTTGCTTCCACCATTTTTTAAAATCACAACTTCTAGAAGGTTTGCATGATTTCCTAAAAAACACGAATTTTTAGAAAATGTGTTCTATTTCATAAATGGAATCAACAAAGTATGCACATTCTACGTCATAACGACTTTCTATAGTTTGTGCATTCGTCCGGAAATAAGAAAAGCTTACTTCCACCGTTTTTTAAAATCACAGCTTCTAGAAGGTTTACATGATTTCGTAAAAAACACGAGTTTTTAGAAAATATGTTTTATTTCATAAATGGAATCTACAAAGTATGCACATTCTACGTCATAACGACTTTCTATAGTTTGCGCATGCGTCCGGAAATAAGAAAAGCTTACTTCCACCATTTTTTAAAATCACAGCTTCTAGAAGGTTTACATGATTTCGTAAAAAACATGAGTTTTTAGACAATGTTTTTTATTTCATAAATGGAATCAACAAAGTATGCACATTCTACGTCATAACGACTTTGTATAGTTTGCGCATGCGTCCGGAAATAAGAAAAGCTTACTTCCCCCGTTTTTTAAAATCACAGCTTCTAGAAGGTTGACATGATTTGTTAAAAAACATGAGTTTTTAGAAAATGTGTTTTATTTCATAAATGGAATCAAGAAAGTATGCACATTCTACGTCATAACGACTTTCTATAGTTTTCGCATGCGTCCGGAAATAAGAAAAGATTACTTCCACCGTTTTTTAAAATCACAGCTTCTATAAGGTTTACATGAGTTCGTAAAAAACACGAGTTTTTAGAAAATGTGTTTTATTTCATAAATGGAAACTACAAAGTATGCACATTCTATGTCATAACGACTTTCTATAGTTTGCGCATGCGTCCGGTAATAAGAAAAGCTTACTTTCCCCGTTTTTTAAAATCACAGCTTCTAGAAGGTTTACATGATTTATTAAAAAACATGAGTTTTTAGAAAATGTGTTTTATTTCAAAAATGGAATCAACAAAGTATGTACATTCTAGGTCATAATGACTTTCTATAGTTTGAGCATGCGTTTGGAAATAAGAAAAGCTTACTTCCCCCGTTTTTTAAAATCACAGTTTCTAGAAGGTTTACATGATTTCGTAAAAAACACGAGTTTTTAGAAAATGTGTTTTATTTCATAAATGGAATCTACAAAGTATGCACATTCTACGTCATAACGACTTTCTATAGTTTGTGCATGCGTCCGGAAATAAGAAAAGCTTACTTCCACCATTTTTTCAAATCACAGCTTCTAGAAGGTGTACATGATTTCCTAAAAAACATGAGTTTTTAGAAAATGTGTTTTATTTCATAAATGGAATCTACAAAGTATGCACATTCTACGTCATAACGACTTTCTAAGGTTTGCGCATGTGTCCGGAAATAAGAAAAGCTTACTTCACCCCTTTTTTAAAATCACAGCTTTTAGAAGGTTTACATGATTTCTTAAAAAACATGAGTTTTTAGAAAATGTGTTTTATTTCATAAATGGAATCAACAAAGTATGCACATTCTACGTCATAAAGACTTTCTATAGTTTGCGCATGCGTCCGGAAATAACAAAAGCTTGCTTCCACCATTTTTTAAAATCACAGCTTCTAGAAGGTTTCCATGATTTCTTAAAAAACACGAGTTTTTAGAAAATGTGTTTTATTTCATAAATGGAATAAAAAAAGTATGCACATTCTACGTCATAACGACTTTCTATAGTTTGTGCATGCGTCCGGAAATAAGAAAAGCTTACTTCCACCGTTTTTTCAAATCACAGCTTCTAGAAGGTGTACATGATTTCCTAAAAAACATGAGTTTTTAGAAAATGTGTTTTATTTCATAAATGGAATCTACAAAGTATGCACATTCTACGTCATAACGACTTTCTAAGGTTTGCGCATGTGTCCGGAAATAAGAAAAGCTTACTTCACCCCTTTTTTAAAATCACAGCTTTTAGAAGGTTTACATGATTTCTTAAAAAACATGAGTTTTTAGAAAATGTGTTTTATTTCATAAATGGAATCAACAAAGTATGCACATTCTACGTCATAAAGACTTTCTATAGTTTGCGCATGCGTCCGGAAATAACAAAAGCTTGCTTCCACCATTTTTTAAAATCACAGCTTCTAGAAGGTTTCCATGATTTCGTAAAAAACACGAGTTTTTAGAAAATGTGTTTTATTTCATAAATGGAATCTACAAAGTATGCACATTCTACGTCATAACGACTTTCTATAGTTTGCGCATGCTTGCGGAAATAAGAAAAGCTTACTTCCACCGTTTTTTAAAATCACAGCTTCTAGAAGGTTTACATGATTTCGTAAAAAACACGAGTTTTTAGAAAATGTGTTTTATTTCATAAATGGAATCTACAAAGTATGCACATTCTACGTCATAACGACTTTCTATAGTTTGCGTATGTGTCCGCAAATAACAAAAGCTTACTTCCCCGTTTTTTAAAATCACAGCTTCTAGAAGGTTTACATGATTTCGTAAAAAACATGAGTTTTTAGAAAATGTCTTTTATTTCATAAATGGAATCAACAAAGTATGCACATTCTACGTCATAACGACTTTCTATAGTTTGCGCATTCGTCCGGAAATAAGAAAAGCTTACTTCCACCGTTTTTTAAAATCACAGCTTCTAGAAGGTTTACATGATTTTGTATAAAACACAAGTTTTTAGAAAATGTGTTTTATTTCATCAATGGAATCTACAAAATATGCGGATTCTACGTCATAACGACTTTATATAGTTTGCGCATGCGTCCAGAAATAAGAAAAGCTTACTTCCCCCGTTTTTTAAAATCACAGCTTCTAGAAGGTTTACATGATTTCTTAAAAAACACGAGTTTTTAGAAAATGTGTTTTATTTCATAAATGGAATCAACAAAGTATGCACATTCTACGCCATAACGACTTTCTATTGCTTGCGAATGCGTTTGGAAATAAGAAAAGCTTACTTCCCCCGTTTTTTAAAATCACAGCTTTTAGAAGGTTTACATGATTTCTTAAAAAACACGAGTTTTTAGAAAATGTGTTTTATTTCATAAATGTAATCAACAAAGTATGCACATTCTACGTCATAACGACTTTCTATAGTTTCTGCATGCGTCCGGAAATAAGAAAAGCTTACTTCCACCGTTTTTTAAAATCACAGCTTCTATAAGGTTTACATGAGTTCGCAAAAAACACGAGTTTTTAGAAAATGTGTTTTATTTCATAAATGGAATATACAAAGTATGCACATTCTATGTCATAACGACTTTCTATAGTTTGCGAATGCGTCCGGAAATAAGAAAAGCTTACTTTCAGCGTTTTTTAAAATCACAGCTTCTAGAAGGTTTACATGATTTATTAAAAAACATGAGTTTTTAGAAATTGTGTTTTATTTCAAAAATGGAATCAACAAAGTATGTACATTCTACGTCATAACGACTTTCTATAGTTTGAGCATGCGTCCGGAAATAAGAAAAGCTTACTTCCCCCGTTTTTTAAAATCACAGCTTCTAGAAGGTTTACATGAGTTCTTAAAAAACACGAGTTTTTAGAAAATGTGTTTTATTTCATAAATGGAATCAACAAAGTATGCACATTCTACGTCATAACGACTTTCTATAGTTTCTGCATGCTTCCGGAAATAAGAAAAGCTTACCTCCCCCATTTTTTAAAATCACAGCTACTAGAAGGTTTACATGATTTCTTAAAAACCACGAGTTTTTAGAAAATGTGTTTTATTTCATAAATGGAATCTACAAAGTATGCCCATTCTACGTCATAACGACTTTCTATAGTTTGCGCATGCGTCCGGAAATAAGAAAAGCTTACTTCCACCGTTTTTTAAAATCACAGCTTCTAGAAGGTTTACATGATTTCGTAAAAAACACGAGTTTTTAGAAAATGTGTTTTATTTCATAAATTGAATCAACAAAGTATGCACATTCTACATCATAACGAATTTCTATAGTTTGCGCAATAATCCGGAAATAAGAAAAGCTTACCTCCCCCGTTTTTGAAAATCACAGATTCTAGAAGTTTTGCATGATTTCTTAAAAAACACCAATTTTTAGAAAATGTGTTTTATTAAATAAATGGAATCAACAAAGTATGCACATTCTACGTCATAACGACTTTCTATAGCTTGCGCAAGCATTTGGAAATAAGACAAGCTTACTTCCCCCGTTTTTTAAAATCACAGCTTCTAGAAGGTTTACATGATTTTGTAAAAAACACAGGTTTTTAGATAATGTGTTTTATTTCATAAATGGAATCAACAAAGTATGCACATTCTACATCATAACGACCTTCTATAGTTTGCGCATGCGTTTGGAAATAAGAAAAACTTACTTCCCCCATTTTTTAAAATCACAGCTTCTAGAAGGTTTACATGATTTCTTAAAAAACACGAGTTTTTAGAAAATGTGTTTTATTTCATCAATGGAATCAACAAAGTATGCACATTCTACATCATAACGACCTTCTATAGTTTGCACATGCGTCTGGAAATAAGAAAAGCTTACTTCCACCGTCTTTTAAAATCACAGCTTCTAAAAGATTTACATGATTTCGTAAAAAACACAGGTTTTTAGATAATGTGTTTTATTTCATAAATGGAATGTACAAAGTATGCACATTCTACGTCATAACGACTTTCTATAGTTTGCGCATGCGTCCGGAAATAAGAAAAGCTTACCTCCCCCGTTTTTTAAAATCACAGCTTCTAGAAGGTTTGCATGATTTCTTAAAAAACACGAGTTTTTAGAAAATGTGTTTTATTAAATAAATGGAATCAACAAAGTATGCACATTCTACTTCATAACGACTTTCTATAGCTTGCGCATGCATTTGGAAATAAGAAAAGCTTACTTCCCCCGTTTTTTAAAATCACAGCTTCTATAGGGTTTACATGATTTCGTAAAAAACACAAGTTTTTAGATAATGTGTTTTATTTCATAAATGGAATCAACAAAGTATGCACATTCTACATCATAACGACCTTCTATAGTTTGCGCATGCGTTTGGAAATAAGAAAAGCTTACTTCCCCCATTTTTTAAAATCACAGCTTCTAGAAGGTTTACATGATTTCGTAAGAAACACGAGTTTTTAGAAAATGTGTTTTATTTCATAAATGGAATCAACAAAGTATGGACACTCTACGTCATAACGACTTTCTATAGTTTGCGCATGCGTCCGGAAATAAGAAAAGCTTACTTCCACCGTTTTTTAAAATCACAGCTTCTAGAAGGTTTACATGATTTCTTAAACAGCACGAGTTTTTAGAAAATGTGTTTTATTTCATAAATGGAATCATCAAAGTATGCACATTCTACGTCATAACGACTTTCTATAGTTTGCGCATGCGTTTGGAAATAAGAAAAGCTTACTTCCCCCGTTTTTTAAAATCATAGCTTCTAGAAGGTTTACATGATTTGTTAAAAAACATGAGTTTTTAGAAAATGTGTTTTATTTCATAAATGGAATCAAGAAAGTATGCACATTCTACGTCATAACGACTTTCTATAGTTTTCGCATGCGTCCGGAAATAAGAAAAGATTACTTCCACCGTTTTTTAAAATCACAGCTTCTATAAGGTTTACATGAGTTCGTAAAAAACACGAGTTTTTAGAAAATGTGTTTTATTTCATAAATGGAAACTACAAAGTATGCACATTCTATGTCATAACGACTTTCTATAGTTTGCGCATGCGTCCGGTAATAAGAAAAGCTTACTTTCCCCGTTTTTTAAAATCACAGCTTCTAGAAGGTTTACATGATTTATTAAAAAACATGAGTTTTTAGAAAATGTGTTTTATTTCAAAAATGGAATCAACAAAGTATGTACATTCTAGGTCATAATGACTTTCTATAGTTTGAGCATGCGTTTGGAAATAAGAAAAGCTTACTTCCCCCGTTTTTTAAAATCACAGTTTCTAGAAGGTTTACATGATTTCGTAAAAAACACGAGTTTTTAGAAAATGTGTTTTATTTCATAAATGGAATCTACAAAGTATGCACATTCTACGTCATAACGACTTTCTATAGTTTGTGCATGCGTCCGGAAATAAGAAAAGCTTACTTCCACCGTTTTTTCAAATCACAGCTTCTAGAAGGTGTACATGATTTCCTAAAAAACATGAGTTTTTAGAAAATGTGTTTTATTTCATAAATGGAATCTACAAAGTATGCACATTCTACGTCATAACGACTTTCTAAGGTTTGCGCATGTGTCCGGAAATAAGAAAAGCTTACTTCACCCCTTTTTTAAAATCACAGCTTTTAGAAGGTTTACATGATTTCTTAAAAAACATGAGTTTTTAGAAAATGTGTTTTATTTCATAAATGGAATCAACAAAGTATGCACATTCTACGTCATAAAGACTTTCTATAGTTTGCGCATGCGTCCGGAAATAACAAAAGCTTGCTTCCACCATTTTTTAAAATCACAGCTTCTAGAAGGTTTCCATGATTTCTTAAAAAACACGAGTTTTTAGAAAATGTGTTTTATTTCATAAATGGAATCAAAAAAGTATGCACATTCTACGTCATAACGACTTTCTATAGTTTGTGCATGCGTCCGGAAATAAGAAAAGCTTACTTCCACCGTTTTTTCAAATCACAGCTTCTAGAAGGTGTACATGATTTCCTAAAAAACATGAGTTTTTAGAAAATGTGTTTTATTTCATAAATGGAATCTACAAAGTATGCACATTCTACGTCATAACGACTTTCTAAGGTTTGCGCATGTGTCCGGAAATAAGAAAAGCTTACTTCACCCCTTTTTTAAAATCACAGCTTTTAGAAGGTTTACATGATTTCTTAAAAAACATGAGTTTTTAGAAAATGTGTTTTATTTCATAAATGGAATCAACAAAGTATGCACATTCTACGTCATAAAGACTTTCTATAGTTTGCGCATGCGTCCGGAAATAACAAAAGCTTGCTTCCACCATTTTTTAAAATCACAGCTTCTAGAAGGTTTCCATGATTTCGTAAAAAACACGAGTTTTTAGAAAATGTGTTTTATTTCATAAATGGAATCTACAAAGTATGCACATTCTACGTCATAACGACTTTCTATAGTTTGCGCATGCTTGCGGAAATAAGAAAAGCTTACTTCCACCGTTTTTTAAAATCACAGCTTCTAGAAGGTTTACATGATTTCGTAAAAAACACGAGTTTTTAGAAAATGTGTTTTATTTCATAAATGGAATCTACAAAGTATGCACATTCTACGTCATAACGACTTTCTATAGTTTGCGTATGTGTCCGCAAATAACAAAAGCTTACTTCCCCGTTTTTTAAAATCACAGCTTCTAGAAGGTTTACATGATTTCGTAAAAAACATGAGTTTTTAGAAAATGTCTTTTATTTCATAAATGGAATCAACAAAGTATGCACATTCTACGTCATAACGACTTTCTATAGTTTGCGCATTCGTCCGGAAATAAGAAAAGCTTACTTCCACCGTTTTTTAAAATCACAGCTTCTAGAAGGTTTACATGATTTTGTATAAAACACAAGTTTTTAGAAAATGTGTTTTATTTCATCAATGGAATCTACAAAATATGCGGATTCTACGTCATAACGACTTTATATAGTTTGCGCATGCGTCCGGAAATAAGAAAAGCTTACTTCCCCCGTTTTTTAAAATCACAGCTTCTAGAAGGTTTACATGATTTCTTAAAAAACACGAGTTTTTAGAAAATGTGTTTTATTTCATAAATGGAATCAACAAAGTATGCACATTCTACGCCATAACGACTTTCTATTGCTTGCGAATGCGTTTGGAAATAAGAAAAGCTTACTTCCCCCGTTTTTTAAAATCACAGCTTTTAGAAGGTTTACATGATTTCTTAAAAAACACGAGTTTTTAGAAAATGTGTTTTATTTCATAAATGTAATCAACAAAGTATGCACATTCTACGTCATAACGACTTTCTATAGTTTCTGCATGCGTCCGGAAATAAGAAAAGCTTACTTCCCCCGTTTTTTAAAATCACAGCTTCTAGAAGGTTTACATGATTTCTTAAAAAACACGAGGTTTTAGAAAATGTGTTTTATTTCATAAATGGAATCTACAAAGTATGCCCATTCTACGTCATAACGACTTTCTATAGTTTGCGCATGCGTCCGGAAATAAGAAAAGCTTACTTCCACCAGTTTTTAAAATCACAGCTTCTAGAAGGTTTAGATGATTTCGTAAAAAACACGAGTTTTTAGAAAATGTGTTTTATTTCATAAATGGAATCTACAAAGTATGCACATTCTACGTCATAATGACTTTCTATAGTTTGCACATGCGTGCGGAAATAAGAAAAGCTTACTTCCACCGTTTTTTAAAATCACAGCTTCTAGAAGGTTTACATGATTTCGTAAAAAACACGAGTTTTTAGAAAATGTGTTTTATTTCATAAATGGAATCTACAAAGTATGCACATTCTACGTCATAACGACTTTCTATAGTTTGCGCATGCGTCCGGAAATAAGAAAAGCTTACTTCCATCGTTTTTTAAAATCACAGCTTCTATAAGGTTTACATGAGTTCGTAAAAAACACGAGTTTTTAGAAAATGTGTTTTATTTCATAAATGGAATATACAAAGTATGCACATTCTATGTCATAACGACTTTCTATAGTTTGCGCATGCGTCCGGAAATAAGAAAAGCTTACTTTCCGCGTTTTTTAAAATCACAGCTTCTAGAAGGTTTACATGATTTATTAAAAAACATGAGTTTTTAGAAATTGTGTTTTATTTCAAAAATGGAATCAACAAAGTATGTACATTCTACGTCATAACGACTTTCTATAGTTTGAGCATGCGTCCGGAAATAAGAAAAGCTTACTTCCCCCGTTTTTTAGAATCACAGCTTCTAGAAGGTTTACATGAGTTCTTAAAAAACATGAGTTTTTAGAAAATGTGTTTTATTTCATAAATGGAATCGACAAAGTATGCACATTCTACGTCATAACGACTTTCTATAGTTTCTGCATGCGTCCGGAAATAAGAAAAGCTTACTTCCCCCGTTTTTTAAAATCACAGCTTCTAGAAGGTTTACATGATTTCCTAAAAAACACGAGTTTTTAGAAAATGTGTTTTATTTCATAAATGGAATCTACAAAGTATGCCCATTCTACGTCATAACGACTTTCTATAGTTTGTGCATGCGTCCGGAAATAAGAAAAGCTTACTTCCACCGTTTTTTAAAATCACAGCTTCTAGAAGGTTTACATGATTTCGTAAAAAACACGACTTTTTAGAAAATGTGTTTTATTTCTTAAATGGAATCAACAAAATATGCACATTCTACGTCATAACGACTTTCTATAGTTTGTGCATGAATCCGGAAATAAGAAAAGCTTACCTCCCCTGTTTTTGAAAATCACAGATTCTAGAAGTTTTGCATGATTTTTTAAAAACACCAATTTTTAGAAAATGTGTTTTATTAAATAAATGGAATCAACAAAGTATGCACATTCTACGTCATAACGACTTTCTATAGCTTGCGCAAGCATTTGGAAATAAGAAAAGCTTACTTCCCCCGTTTTTTAAAATCACAGCTTCTAGAAGGTTTACATGATTTCGTAAAAAACACAAGTTTTTAGATAATGTGTTTTATTTCATAAATGGAATCAACAAAGTATGCACATTCTACATCATAACGACCTTCTATAGTTTGCGCATGCGTTTGGAAATAAGAAAAGCTTACTTCCCCCATTTTTTAAAATCACAGCTTCTAGAAGGTTTACATGATTTCTTAAAGAACACGAGTTTTTAGAAAATGTGTTTTATTTCATCAATGGAATCAACAAAGTATGCACATTCTACATCATAACGACCTTCTATAGTTTGCACATGCTTCTGGAAATAAGAAAAGCTTACTTCCATCGTCTTTTAAAATCACAGCTTCTAAAAGGTTTACATGATTTCGTAAAAAACATGAGTTTTTAGAAAATGTTTTTTATTTCATAAATGGAATCTACAAAGTATGCACATTCTACATCATAACGACCTTCTATAGTTTGCGCATGCGTTTGGAAATAAGAAAAGCTTACTTCCCCCATTTTTTAAAATCACAGCTTCTAGAAGGTTTACATGATTTCTTAAAGAACACGAGTTTTTAGAAAATGTGTTTTATTTCATCAATGGAATCAACAAAGTATGCACATTCTACATCATAACGACCTTCTATAGTTTGCACATGCTTCTGGAAATAAGAAAAGCTTACTTCCACCGTTTTTTAAAATCACAGCTTCTAGAAGGTTTACATGATTTCTTAAACAGCACGAGTTTTTAGAAAATGTGTTTTATTTCATAAATGGAATCATCAAAGTATGCACATTCTACGTCATAACGACTTTCTATAGTTTGCGCATGCGTTTGGAAATAAGAAAAGCTTACTTCCCCCGTTTTTTAAAATCACAGCTTCTAGAAGGTTTACATGATTTGTTAAAAAACATGAGTTTTTAGAAAATGTGTTTTATTTCATAAATGGAATCAACAAAGTATGCACATTCTACGTCATAACGACTTTCTATAATTTGCGCATGCGTCCGGAAATAAGAAAAGCTTACTTCCACCGTTTTTTAAAATCACGGCTTCTAAAAGGTTTACATGAGTTCGTAAAAAACACGAGTTTTTAGAAAATGTGTTTTATTTCATAAATGGAATCTACAAAGTATGCACATTCTACGTCATAACAACTTTCTATAGTTTGTGCATGCGTCCGGAAATAAGAAAAGCTTACTTCCACCGTTTTTTCAAATCACAGCTTCTAGAAGGTGTACATGATTTCCTTAAAAACATGAGTTTTTAGAAAATGTGTTTTATTTCATAAATGGAATCTACAAAGTATGCACATTCTACGTCATAACGACTTTCTAAGGTTTGCGCATGTGTCCGGAAATAAGAAAAGCTTACTTCACCCCTTTTTTAAAATCACAGCTTTTAGAAGGTTTACATGATTTCTTAAAAAACATGAGTTTTTAGAAAATGTGTTTTATTTCATAAATGGAGTCAACAAAGTATGCACATTCTACGTCATAAAGACTTTCTATAGTTTGCGCATGCGTCCGGAAATAACAAAAGCTTGCTTCCACCATTTTTTAAAATCACAACTTCTAGAAGGTTTGCATGATTTCCTAAAAAACACGAATTTTTAGAAAATGTGTTCTATTTCATAAATGGAATCAACAAAGTATGCACATTCTACGTCATAACGACTTTCTATAGTTTGTGCATTCGTCCGGAAATAAGAAAAGCTTACTTCCACCGTTTTTTAAAATCACAGCTTCTAGAAGGTTTACATGATTTCGTAAAAAACACGAGTTTTTAGAAAATATGTTTTATTTCATAAATGGAATCTACAAAGTATGCACATTCTACGTCATAACGACTTTCTATAGTTTGCGCATGCGTCCGGAAATAAGAAAAGCTTACTTCCACCATTTTTTAAAATCACAGCTTCTAGAAGGTTTACATGATTTCGTAAAAAACATGAGTTTTTAGACAATGTTTTTTATTTCATAAATGGAATCAACAAAGTATGCACATTCTACGTCATAACGACTTTGTATAGTTTGCGCATGCGTCCGGAAATAAGAAAAGCTTACTTCCACCGTTTTTTAAAACCATAGCTTCTAGAAGGTTTACATGATTTCGTAAAAAACACGAGTTTTTAGAAAATGTGTTTTATTTCATAAATGGAATCTACAAAGTATGCACATTCTACGTCATAACGACTTTCTATAGTTTGCGCATGCGTCCGGAAATAAGAAAAGCTTACTTCCCCCGTTTTTTAAAATCACAGCTTCAATAAGGTTTACATGATTTCTTAAAAAACACGAGTTTTTAGAAAATGTGTTTTATTTCATAAATGGAATCAACCAAGTATGCACATTCTACGTCATAACGACTTTCTATTGCTTGCGAATGCGTTCGGAAATAAGAAAAGCTTACTTCCCCCGTTTTTTAAAATCACAGCTTCTAGAAGGTTTACATGATTTCTTAAAAAACACGAGTTTTTAGAAAATGTGTTTTATTTCATAAATTGAATCAACAAAGTATGCACATTCTATGTCAGAACGACTTTCTATAGTTTGCACATGCGTATGGAAATAAGAAAAGCTTACTTCCCCCGTTTTTTAAAATCACAGCTTCTAGAAGGTTTACATGATTTATTAAAAAATACCAGTTTTTAGAAAATGTGTTTTATTTCATAAATCGAATATAATAAGTATGCACATTCTATGTCATAACGACTTTCTATAGTTTGCGCATGCGTCCGTAAATAAGAAAAGCTTACTTCCCCCGTTTTTTAAAATCACAGCTTCTAGAAGGTTTACATGAGTTCTTAAAAAACACGAGTTTTTAGAAAATGTGTTTTATTTCATAAATGGAATCAACAAAGTATGCACATTCTACGTCATAACGACTTTCTATAGTTTGTGCATGCGTTTGGAAATAATAAAAGCTTACTTCCCCCGATTTTTAAAATCACAACTTCTAGAAGGTTTACATGATTTCTTAAAAAACACGAGTTTTTAGAAAATGTGTTTTATTTCATAAATGGAATCAATAAAGTATACACATTCTACGTCATAACAACTTTCTATAGTTTGCGCATGCGTTTGGAAATAAGAAAAGCTTACTTCCCCCGTTTTTTAAAATCACAGCTTCTAGAAGGTTTACATGATTTATTAAAAAACATGAGTTTTTAGAAAAAGTGTTTTATTTCAAAAATGGAATCAACAAAGTATGGACATTCTACGCCATAACGACTTTCTATAGTTTGCGCATGCGTCCGGAAATAAGAAAAGCTTACTTCCACCATTTTTTAAAATCACAGCTTCTAGAAGGTTTAGATGATTTCGTAAAAAACACGACTTTTTAGAAAATGTGTTTTATTTCATAAATGGAATCATCAAAGTATGCACATTCTACGTCATAATGACTTTCTATAGTTTGCGCATGCGTCTGTAAATAAGAAAAGCTTAACTCCACCGTTTTTTAAAATCACAGCTTCTAGAAGGTTTACATGATTTCGTAAAAAACACGAGTTTTTAGAAAATGTGTTTTATTTCATAAATGGAATCTACAAAGTATGCACATTCTACATCATAACGACTTTCTATAGTTTGCGCATGCGTCCGGAAATAAGAAAAGCTTACTTCCCCTGTTTTTTAAAATCACAGCTTCTAGAAGGTTTACATAATTTCGTAAAAAACACGAGTTTTTAGAAAATGTGTTTTATTTCATAAATGGAATCAACAAAGTATGCACATTCTACGTCATAACGACTTTCTATAGTTTTCGTTTGTGTTTGGAAATAAGAAAAGCTTACTTCCCCCGTTTTTCAAAATCACAGCTTCTAGATGGTTTAAATGATTTCTTAAAAAACACGAGGTTTTAGAAAATGTGTTTTATTTCATAAATGGAATCAACAAAGTATGCACATTTTACGTCATAACGAATTTCTTTAGTTTGCGCATGCGTCTGGAAATAAGAAAAGCTTACTTCCCCCGGTTTTTTAATATCACAGCTTCAAGAAGGTTTACATGATTTCGTAAAAAACACGAATTTTTAGAAAATGTGTTTTATTTCATAAATGGAATCTACAAAGTATGCACATTCTACGTCATAACGACTTTCTATAGTTTGCGCATCCGTCAGCAAATAAGAAAAGCTTAATTCCACCGTTTTTTAAAATCACAGCTTCTAGAAGGTTTACATGATTTCGTAAAAAACATGAGTTTTTAGAAAATGTGTTTTATTTTATAAATGGAATCTACAAAGTATGCACATTCTACGTCATAACGACTTTCTATAGTTTGCGCATGCGTCCGGAAATAAGAAAAGATTACTTCCACCGTTTTTTAAAATCACAGCTTCTAGAAGGTTTACATGATTTCGTAAAAAACACGAGTTTTTAGAAAATGTGTTTTATTTTATAAATGGAATCTACAAAGTATGCACATTCTACGTCATAACGACTTTCTATAGTTTGCGCATGCGTCCGGAAATAAGAAAAGCTTACTTACACCGTTTTTTAAAATCACAGCTTCTATAAGGTTTACATGAGTTCGTAAAAAACACGAGTTTTTAGAAAATGTGTTTTATTTCATAAATGGAATCTACAAAGTATGCACATTCTATGTCATAACGACTTTCTATAGTTTGCGCATGCATCCGGAAATAAGAAAATCTTACTTTCCCCGTTTTTTAAAATCACAGCTTCTAAAGGGTTTACATGATTTATTAAAAAACATGAGTTTTTAGAAAATGTGTTTTATTTCAAAAATGGAATCAACAAAGTATGTACATTCTACGTCATAACGACTTTCTATAGTTTGAGCATGCGTCCGGAAATTAGAAAAGCTTACTTCCCCCGTTTTTTGAAATCACAGCTTCTAGAAGGTTTACATGATTTCGTAAAAAACACGAGTTTTTAGAAAATGTGTTTTATTTCATAAATGGAATCTACAAATTATGCACATTCTACGTCATAACGACTTTCTATAGTTTGCGCATGCGTCCGAAAATAGGAAAAGCTTACTTCCATCGTTTTTTAAAATCACAGCTTCGAGAAGGTTTACATGATTTCGTAAAAAACACGAGTTTTTAGAAAATGTGTTTTATTTCATAAATGGAATCCTCAAAGTATGCACATTCTATGACATAACGACTTTATATAGTTTGCGCATGCGTCCGGAAATAAGAAAAGCTTACATCCACCGTTTTTTTAAATCACAGCTTCTAGAAGGTTTACATGATTTCGTAAAAAAAACGAGTTTTTAGAAAATGTGTTTTATTTCATAAATGGAATCTACAAAGTATGTACATTCTACGTCATAACGACTTTCTATAGTTTCTGCATGCGTCCGGAAATAAGAAAAGCTTACTTCCCCCGTTTTTTAAAATCACAGCTTCTAGAAGGTTTACATGATTTCTTAAAAAACACGAGTTTTTAGAAAATGTATTTTATTTCATAAATGGAATCTACAAAGTATGCACATTATACGTCATAACGAATTTCTATAGTTTGTGCATGCGTCCGGAAATAAGAAAAGCTTACTTCCACGGTTTTTTAATATCACAGCTTCTAGAAGGTTTACACGATTTCGTAAAAAACATGAGCTTTGAGAAAATGTGTTTTATTTCATCAATGGAATCTACAAAGTATGCACATTCTATGTCATAACAACTTTCTATAGTTTGCGCATGTGTTTGGAAATAAGAAAAGCTTACTTCCCCCGTTTTTTAAAATCACAGCTTCTAGAAGGTTTACATGATTTCTTAAAAAACACGAGCTTTTAGAAAATGTTTTTTATTAAATAAATGGAATCAACAATGTATGCACATTCTACGTCATAATGAATTTCTATAGTTTGTGCATGCATTTGGAAATAAGAAAAACTTACTTCCACCGTTTTTTAAAATCACCGCTTCTAGAAGGTTTATATGATTTCTTAAAAAACACGAGTTTTTAGAAAATGTGTTTTATTTCATAAATGGAATCAACAAAGTATGCACATTCTACGTCATAACGACTTTCTATAGTTTGCGCTTGCATTTGGAAATAAGAAAAGCTTACTTCCCCCGTTTTTTAAAATCACAGCTTCTAGAAGGTTTACATGATTTCTTAAAAAACACGTGTTTTTAGAAAATGTGTTTTATTTCATAAATGGAATCTACAAAGTATGCACATTCTACGTCATAACGACTTTCTATAGTTTGCGCATTCGTCCAGAAATAAGAAAAGCTTACTTCCACCGTTTTTTAAAATCACAGCTTCTAGAAGGTTTACATGATTTCTTAAAAAACACGGTTTTTTAGAAAATGTGTTTTATTTGATAAATGGAATCTACAAAGTATGCACAGTCTACGTCATAACGACTTTCTATAGTTTGCACATGCGTTTGGAAATAAGAAAAGCTTACTTCCCCCGTTTTTTAAAATCACAGCTTCTAGAAGGTTTACATGATTTCTTAAAAAACACGAGTTTTTAGAAAATGTGTTTTATTTCATAAATGGAATCAACAAAGTATGCACATTCTATGTCATAATGACTTTATATAGTTTGCGCATGCGTTTGAAAATAAGAAAAGCTTACTTCCCCTATTTTTTAAAATCACAGTTTCTAGAAGGTTTACATGATTTCTTAAAAAACACGAGTTTTGAGAAAAGGTGTTTTATTTCATAAATGGATTCTACAAAGTATGCACATTCTACGTCATAACGACTTTCTAGAGTTTGCGCATGCGTCCGGAAATAAGAAAAGCTTACATCCCCCGTTTTTTAAAATCACAGCTTCTAGATGGTTTACATGATATCTTAAAAAACACGAGTTTTTAGAAAATGTGTTTTATTTCAGAAATGGAATCTACAAAGTATGCACATTCTACGTCATAACGACTTTCTATATTTTGCGCATGCGTCCGGAAATAAGAAAATCTTAGTTCCCCCGTTTTTTAAAATCACAGCTTCTACAAGGTTTACATGATTTCTTAAAAAACACGAGTTTTTAGAAACTCTGTTTTATTTCATAAATGGAATCAACAAGGTATGCACATTCTATGTCATAACGACTTTCTATAGTTTCCGCATGAGTTTGGAAATAAGAAAAGCTTACATCCCCTGTTTTTTAAAATCACAGCTTCTAGAAGGTTTACATGATTTCTTAAAAAACACGAGTTTTTAGAAAATGTGTTTTATTTCATAAATGGAATCAACAAAGTATGCACATTCTACGTCATAACGACTTTCTATAGTTTGCGCATGCGTTTGGAAATAAGAAAAGCTTACATCCCCCATTTTTTAAAATCACAGCTTCTAGAAGCTGTAGATGATTTCTTAAAAAACACGAGTTTTTAGAAAATGTGTTTTATTTCATAAATGGAATCAACAAAGCATGCACATTCTACGTCATAACGACTTTCTGCAGTTTTCGCATTCGTCCGGAAATAAGAAAAGTTTACTTCCACCATTTTTTAAAATCACAGCTTCTAGAAGGTTTACATGATTTCGTAAAAAACACGAGTTTTTAGAAAATGTGTTTTATTTCATCAATGGAATCAACAAAGTATGCACATTCTACGTCCTAACGACTTTCTATAGTTTGCGCATGCGTCCGGAAATAAGAAAAGTTTACGTCAACCATTTTTTCAAATCACAGCTTCTAGAAGGTTTACATGATTTCGTACAAAACACGAATTTTTAGAAAATGTGTTTTATTTCATAAATGGAATCAAGAAAGTATGCACATTCTACGTGATAACGACTTTCTATAGTTTGCGCTTGCGTTTGGAAATAAGAAAAGCTTACTTCAACCTTTTTTTAAAATCACAGCTTTTAGAAGGTTTACATAATTTCGTAAAAAACACGAGTTTTTAGAAAATGTGTTTTATTTCATAAATGGAATCAACAAAGTATGCACATTCTACGTCATAACGACTTTCTATAGTTTTCGTTTGTGTTTGGAAATAAGAAAAGCTTACTTCCCCCGTTTTTCAAAATCACAGCTTCTAGATGGTTTACATGATTTCTTAAAAAACACGAGGTTTTAGAAAATGTGTTTTATTTCATAAATGGAATCAACAAAGTATGCACATTTTACGTCATAACGAATTTCTTTAGTTTGCGCATGCGTCTGGAAATAAGAAAAGCTTACTTCCCCCGGTTTTTTAATATCACAGCTTCAAGAAGGTTTACATGATTTCGTAAAAAACACGAGTTTTTAGAAAATGTGTTTTATTTCATAAATGGAATCAACAAAGTATGCACATTCTACGTCATAACAACTTTCTATAGTTTGCGCTTGCGTTTGCAAATAAGAAAAGCTTACTTCCCCCGTTTTTTAAAATCACAGCTTCTAGAAGCTTTACATGATTTCTTAAAAAACACGAGTTTTTAGAAAATGTGTTTTATTTCATAAATGGAATCAAAAAAGTATCCACATTCTACGTCATAACGACTTTCTATAGTTTGCGCATGCGTCCGGAAATAAGAAAAGCTTACATCCCCCATTTTTTAAAATCACAGCTTCTAGAAGGTTTACATGATTTCTTAAAAAACACGAGTTTTTAGAAAATGTGTTTTATTTCATAAATGGAATCAACAAAGTATGCACATTCTACGTCATAACGACTTTGTATAGTTTGCGCATGCGTTTGGAAATAAGAAAAGCTTACATCCCCCGTTTTTTAAAATCACAGCTTCTAGAAGGTTTACATGATTTCTTAAAAAACACGAGTTTTTAGAAAATGTGTTTTATTAAATAAATGGAATCAACAAAGTATGCACATTCTACGTCATAACGACTTTATATAGTTTGCACATGCGTTTGGAAATAAGAAAAACTTACTTCCACCGTTTTTTAAAATCACAGCTTCTAAAAGGTTAACATGAGTTATTAAAAAACACGAGTTTTTAGAAAATGTGTTTTATTTCATAAATGGAATCGACAAAGTATGCACATTCTACGTCATAACGACTTTCTATAGTTTGCGCATGCACTTGGAAATAAGAAAAGCTTACATCCCCCGTTTTTTAAAATCACAGCTTCTAGAATGTTTACATGATTTCTTAAAAAACACGAGTTTTTAGAAAATGTGTTTTATTAAATAAATGGAATCAACAAAGTATGCACATTCTACGTCATAACGACTTTGTATTGTTTGCACATGCGTCCAGAAATAACAAAAGCTTACTTCCACCATTTTTTAAAATCACAGCTCCTAGAAGGTTTACATGATTTCGTAAAAAACACGAGTTTTTAGAAAATGTGTTTTATTTCATCAATGGAATCAACAAAGTATGCACATGTTATAATTCAATATGCTAAGACAGAAAATAGCAGCATTACATTCCATTTCACAATAATAGCATATACAGGATCACTGAAGAAACGACAAGCATAGCATAAACACAAGAGACACAGATTTATCCTGGGAAACCCTCATGGGGTAGAAAACCCAGTAAAGCTTCCTCAATATAGATGACCAGCAATATACAAAGATGCAAACCAAAGACATGATCTCCTTCTCCACCGTAGCAGACCTCTCCTCCAAAAGTGCGCCTCCCTTGAATGAGTGAGTGTGTCAAATGAGGAACACACCTCCTCTATTTATACACTTCACTGATATGTATTTTACACAAGTACACATACGCTCGTATTTAACCAATGGGTTAAATACCCCACTACAACTAACTGGGCCGACCCCTCTAGGGTGGTCTAATAACCCTTTGACCCACATAACACATAAAGGGACGACCTCCACTAGGGAAGTCTAATAACCCGAGTTACCACATTCTGACGGAGGAATAAACATCTCCGGATATACAATATCTCAACAGCACATTCTACGTCATAACGAATTTCTATAGTTTGCGCATGCGTCCGGAAATAAGAAAAGCTTACTTCCACCGTTTTTCAAAATCACAGCTTTTAGAAGGTTTACATGATTTCTTAAAAAACACGAGTTTTTAGAAAATGTGTTTTATTTCATAAATGGAATCAACAATGTATGGACATTCTACGTCATAACGACTTTCTATAGTTTGCGCATTCTTCCGGAAATAAGAAAAGCTTACTTCCACCGTTTTTTAAAATCACAGCTTTTAGAAGGTTTACATGATTTCGTAAAAAACATGAGTTTTTAGAAAATGTGTTTTATTTCATAAATGGAATCTACAAAGTATGCACATTCTACTTCATAACGACTTTCTATAGTTTGCGCATGCGTCCGGAAATAAGAAAAGCTTACTTCCCCCGTTTTTTAAAATCACAGCTTCTAGAAGGTTTACATGATTTCGTAAAAAACACGAGTTTTTAGAAAATGTGTTTTATTTCATCAATGGAATCAACAAAGTATGCACATTCTACGTCATAACGACTTTCTATAGTTTGCCCACTCGTCCGGAAATAAGAAAAGCTTACTTCCACCATTTTTTAAAATCACAGCTTCTAGAAGGTTTACATGATTTCTTAAAAAACACGAGTTTTTAGAAAATGTGGTTTATTTCATAAATGGAATCAACAAAGTATGCACATTCTACCTCATAACGACTTTCTATAGTTTGCGCATGCGTTTGGAAATAAGAAAAGCTTACTTCCCCCGTTTTTTAAAATCACAGCTTCTAGAAGGTTTACTTGATTTCTTAAACAACACAAGTTTTTAGAAAATGTGTTTTATTTCATAAATAGAATCAACAAAGTTTGCACATTCTACGTCATAACGACTTTTTATAGTTTGCGCATGCGTCCGAATATAAGAAAAGCTTACTTCCACCGTTTTTTAAAATCACAGCTTCTAGAAGATTTACATGATTTCGTAAAAAACACGAGTTTTTAGAAAATGTGTTTTATTTCATCAATGGAATCTACAAAGTATGCACATTCTACGTCATAACGACTTTCTATAGTTTGCGAATGCGTCCGGAAATAAGAAAAGCTTACTTCCCCCGTTTTTTAAAATCACAGATTCTAGAAGGTTTACATGATTTTGTAAAGCACGAGTTTTTAGAAAATGTATTTTATTTCATAAATGAAATATACAAAGTATGCACATTCTACGTCATAACGACTTTCTATAGTTTGCGCATGCGTCCGGAAATAAGAAAAGCTTACTTCCCCCGTTTTTTAAAATCACAGCTTCTAGAAGGTTTACATGATTTCTTAAAAAACATGAGTTTTTAGAAAATGTGTTTTATTTCTTAAATAGAATCAACAAAGTATGCACATTCTACGTCATAACGACTTTTTATAGTTTGTGCATGCTTCCGAAAATAAGAAAAGCTTACTTCCACCGTTTTTTAAAATCACAGCTTCTAGAAGGTTTACATGATTTCTTAAAAAACACAAGTTTTTAGAAAATGTGTTTTATTTCAAAAATGGAATCAACAAAGTATGCACATTCTACATCATAACGACTTTCTATAGTTTGCGCATGCGTTTGGAAATAAGAAAAGCTTACATCCCCCATTTTTTAAAATCACAGCTTCTAGAAGGTTTACATGATTTCTTAAAAAACACGAGTTTTTAGAAAATGTGTTTTATTTCATAAATGGAATCAACAAATTATGCACATTTTACATCATAATGACTTTCTATAGTTTGCGCTTGCGTTTGAAAATAAGAAAAGCTTAATTCCCCCGTTTTTTAAAATCAAAGCTTCTAGAAGGTTTACATGATTTCTTAAGAAACACGAGTTTTTAGAAAATGTGTTTTATTTGAAAAATGGAATCAACAAAGTATGCACATTCTACATCATAACGACTTTCTATAGTTTGCGCATGCGTTCGGAAATAAGAAAAGCTTACATCCCCCATTTTTTAAAATCACAGCTTCTAGAAGGTTTACATGATTTCTTAAAAAGCACGAGTTTTTAGAAAATGTGTTTTATTTCATAAATGGAATCTACAAAGTATGCACATTCTACGTCATAATGACTTTCTATAGTTTGCGCATGCGTCCGGAAATAAGAAAAGCTTACTTCCCCCGTTTTTTAAAATCACAGCTTCTAGAAGGTTTACATGATTTCGTAAAAAACACGAGTTTTTAGAAAATGTCTTTTATTTCATAAATGGAATCAACAAAGTATGCACATTCTAAGTCATAACGACTTTCTATAGTTTGCGCATGCGTCCGGAAATAAGAAAAGCTTACATCCCCCATTTTTTAAAATCACAGCTTCTAGAAGGTTTATATGATTTCTTAAAAAACACGAGTTTTTAGAAAATGTGTTTTATTTCATAAATGGAATCTACAAAGTATGCGAATTCTACGTCATAATGACTTTCTATAGTTAGCGCATGCGTCCGGAAATAAGAAAAGCTTACTTCCCCCGTTTTTTAAAATCACAGCTTCTAGAAGGTTTACACGATTTCGTAAAAAACACGAGTTTTTAGGAAATGTGTTTTATTTCATAAATGAAATCTACAAAGTATGCACATTATACGTCATAACAACCATCTATAGTTTACGCATGCGTCCGGAAATAAGAAAAGCTTACTTCCAAAGTTTTTTAAAATCACAGCTTCTAGAAGGTTTACATGATTTTTTTTAAAACACGAGTTTTTAGAAAATGTGTTTTATTTCATAAATGGAATCAACAAAGTATACACATTCTACGTCATAACGAATTTCTATAGTTTGCGCATGCGTTTGAAAATAAGAAAAGCTTACTTCCCCCGTTTTTTAAAATCACAGCTTCTAGAAGGTTTACATGATTTCGTAAAAAACACGAGTTTTTAGAAAATGTGTTTTATTTCATAAATGGAATCTACAAAGTATGCACATTCTACATCATAACGACTTTCTATAGATTGCGCATGCGTCTGGAAATAAGAAAAGCTTACATCCCCCGTTTTTTAAAATCACAGTTTCTAGAAGGTTTACATGATTTCTTTAAAAACACGAGTTTTTAGAAAATGTGTTTTATTTCATAAATGGAATCTACAAAGTATGCACATTCTATGTCATAACGACTTTCTATATTTTGCGCATGCGTCCGGAAATAAGAAAAGCTTACTTCCCCCGTTTTTTAAAATCACAGCTTCTAGAAGGTTTACATGATTTCTTAAAAAACACGAGTTTTTAGAAAATGTGTTTTATTTCATAAATGGAATCAACAAAGTATGCACATTCTACGTCATAACGACTTTCTGCAGTTTTCGCATTCGTCCGGAAATAAGAAAAGTTTACTTCCACCATTTTTTAAAATCACAGCTTCTAGAAGGTTTACATGATTTCATAAAAAAACACGAGTTTTTAGAAAATGTGTTTTATTTCATCAATGGAATCAACATAGTATGCACATTCTACGTCATAACGGTTTTCTATAGTTTGCGCTTGCGTTTGAAAATAAGAAAAGCTTACTTCCCCCGTTTTTTAAAATCACAGCTTCTAGAAGCTTTACATGATTTCTTAAAAAACACGAGTTTTTAGAAAATGTGTTTTATTTCATAAATGGAATCAACAAAGTATCCACATTCTACGTCATAACGACTTTCTATAGTTTGCGCATGCGTCCGGAAATAAGAAAAGCTTACATCCCCCATTTTTTAAAATCACAGCTTCTAGAAGGTTTACATGATTTCTTAAAAAACACGAGTTTTTAGAAAATGTGTTTTATTTCATAAATGGAATCTACAAAGTATGCACATTCTACGTCATAATGACTTTCTATAGTTTGTGCGTGCGTCCGGAAATAAGAAAAGCTTACTTCCCCCGTTTTTTAAAATCACACCTTCTAGAAGGTTTACATGATTTCTTAAAAAACATGAGTTTTTAGAAAATGTGTTTTATTTCATAAATGGAATCAACAAAGTACGCACATTCTACGTCATAACGACTTTCTATAGTTTGCGCATGCGTCCGGAAATAAGAAAAGCTTACATCCCCCATTTTTTAAAATAACAGCTTCTAGAAGTTTTATATGATTTCTTAAAAAACACGAGTTTTTAGAAAATGTGTTTTATTTCATAAATGGAATCCACAAAGTATGCACATTCTACGTCATAACGACTTTCTATAGTTTGCGCATGCGTCCGGAAATAAGAAAAGATTACTTCCCCCGTTTTTTAAAATCACAGCTTCTAGAAGGTTTACACGATTTCGTAAAAAACACGAGTTTTTAGGAAAGGTGTTTTATTTCATAAATGAAATCTATAAAGTATGCACATTATACGTCATAACGACTATCTATAGTTTACGCATGCGTCCGGAAATAAGAAAAGCTTACTTCCCAAGTTTTTTAAAATCACAGCTTCTAGAAGGTTTACATGATTTCTTAAAAAACACGAGTTTTTAGAAAATGTGTTTTATTTCATAAATGGAATCAACAGAGTATGCACATTCTACGTCATAACGACTTTCTATACTTTGCGCATGCATTTGGAAATAAGAAAAGCTTAGTTCCCCCGTTTTTTAAAATCACAGCTTCTAGAAGGTTTACATGATTTCTTAAAAAACACGAGTTTTTAGAAAATGTGTTTTATTTCATAAATGGAATCAACAAAGTATGCACATTCTACATCATAATGACTTTCTATAGTTTGCGCATGCGTTTGGAAATAAGAAAAGCTTACATCCCCCGTTTTTTAAAATCAGAGCTTCTAGAAGGTTTACATGATTTCTTAAAAAACACGAGTTTTTAGAAAATGTGTTTTATTTAATAAATGGAATCAACAAAGTATGCACATTCTACGTCATAATGACTTTCTATAGTTTGCACATGCGTCCGGAAATAAGAAAAGCTTACTTTCACCATTTTTTAAAATCACAGCTTATAGAAGGTTTACATGACTTCTTAAAAAACACGAGTTTTTAGAAAATGTGTTTTATTTCATAAATGGAATCAACAAAGTATGCACATTCTACGTCTTAACGACTTTCTGCGGTTTTCGCATTCGTCCGGAAATAAAAAAGCTTACTTCCACAATTTTTTAAAATCACAGCTTCTAGAAGGTTTACATGATTTCGTAAAAAACACGAGTTTTTAGAAAATGTGTTTTATTTCATCAATGGAATCAACAAAGTATGCACATTCTACGTCATAACGACTTTCTATAGTTTGCGCATTCGTCCGGAAATAAGAAAAGCTTACTTCCACCGTTTTTTAAAATCACAGCTTCTAGAAGGTTTACATGATTTCGTAAAAAACACGAGTTTTTAGAAAATGTGTTTTATTTCATAAATGGAATCAACAAAGTATGCACATTCTACATCATAACTAGTTTCTATAGTTTGTGCTTTCGTTTGGAAATAAGAAAAGCTTACTTCCCCCGTTTTTTAAAATCACAGCTTCTAGAAGGTTTACATGATTTCGTAAAAAACCCGAGTTTTTAGAAAATGTGTTTTATTTCATAAATGGAATCAACAAAGTATGCACATTCTACGTCATAACGAATTTCTATAGTTTGCGCATGCGTTTGGAAATAAGAAAAGCTTACTTCCCCCGTTTTTTAAAATCACAGCTTCTAGAAGGTTTACATGATTTCTTAAAAAACACGAGTTTTTAGAAAATGTGTTTTATTTCCTAAATGGAATCAACAAAGTATGCACATTCTACGTCATATAGACTTTCTATAGTTTGCGCATGCGTCCGGAAATAAGAAACGCTTACTTCCCCCGTTTTTTAAAATCACAGCTTCTAGAAGGTTTACATGATTTCGTAAAAAACACAAGTTTTTAAAAAATGTGTTTTATTTCATAAATGGAATCTACAAAGTATGCACATTCTACGTCATAACAACTTTCTATAGTTTGCGCATGCGTCCGGAAATAAGAAAAACTTACTTCCCCCGTTTTTTAAAATCACAGCTTCTAGAAGGTTTACATGATTTCGTAAAAAACACGAGTTCTTAGAAAATGTGTTTTATTTCATAAATGGAATCAACAAAGTATGCACATTCTACGTCATAACGAATTTCTATAGTTTGCGCTTGCGTTTGCAACTAAGAAAAGCTTATTTCCCTCGTTTTTTAAAATCACAGCTTCTAGAAGGTTTACATGATTTCTTAAAAAACACGAGTTTTTAGAAAATGTGTTTTATTTCATAAATGGAATCAACAAAGTATGCACATTCTACGTCATAACGACTTTCTATAGTTTGCGCATGCGTCCGGAAATAAGAAAAGCTTACATCCCCCATTTTTTAAAATCACAACTTCTAGAAGGTTTACATCATTTCTTAAAAAACACGAGTTTTTAGAAAATGTGTTTTATTTCATAAATGGAATCTACAAAGTATGCACATTCCACGTCATAACGACTTTCTATAGTTTGCGCATGCGTTTGGAAATAAGAAAAGCTTACTTCCCCCGTTTTTTAAAATCACAGCTTCTAGAAGGTTTACATGATTTCTTAAAAAACACGAGTTTTTAGAAAATGTGTTTTATTTCATAAATCGAATCAACAAAGTATGCACATTCTACATCATAATGACTTTCTATAGTTTGCGCATGCGTTTCGAAATAAGAAAAGCTTACATCCCCCATTTTTTAAAATCACAACTTCTAGAAGGTTTACATGATTTCTTAAAAAACACGAGTTTTTAGAAAATGTGTTTTATTTCATAAATGGAATCAACAAAGTATGCACATTCTACGTCATAACGACTTTCTGCAGTTTTCGCATTCGTCCGAAATAAAAAAGCTTACTTCCACCGTTTTTTAAAATCACAGCTTCTAGAAGGTTTACATGATTTCATAAAAAACACGAGTTTTTAGAAAATGTGTTTTATTTCATAAATGGAATCTACAAAGTATGCACATTCTACGTCATAATGACTTTCTATAGTTTGCGCATGCGTCCGGAAATAAGAAAAGCTTACTTCTTCCGTTTTTTAAAATCACAGCTTCTAGAAGATTTACATGATTTCGTAAAAAACACGAGTTTTTAGAAAATGTGTTTTATTTCATAAATGGAATCAACAAAGTATGCACATTCTAAGTCATAACGACTTTCTATAGTTTGCGCATGCGTCTGGAAATAAGAAAAGCTTACATCCCCCGTTTTTTAAAATCACAGCTTCTAGAAGGTTTACATGATTTCTTAAAAAACACGAGTTTTTAGAAAATGTGTTTTATTTCATAAATGGAATCTACAAAGTATGCACATTCCACGTCATAACGACTTTCTATAGTTTGCGCATGCGTTTGGAAATAAGAAAAGCTTACTTCCCCCGTTTTTTAAAATCACAGCTTCTAGAAGGTTTACTTAATTTCCTAAAAAACACGAGTTTTTAGAAAATGTGTTTTATTTCATAAATGGTATCTACAAAGTATGCACATTCTACGTCATAACGACTTTCTATAGTTTGCGCATGCGTTTGGAAATAAGAAATCTTACTTCCCCCGTTTTTTAAAATCACAGCTTCTAGAAGGTTTACATGATTTCGTAAAAAACACGAGTTTTTAGAAAATGTGTTTTATTTCATAAATGGAATAGACAAAGTATGCACATTCTACATCATAACGGCCTTCTATAGTTTGCACATGCGTCTGGAAATAAGAAAAGCTTACTTCCACCGTTTTTTAAAATCATAGCTTCTAGAAGGTTTACATGATTTCTTAAAAAACACGAGTTTTTAGAAACTGTGTTTTATTAAATAAATGGAATTAACAAAGTATGTGCATTCTATGTCATAACGACTTTCTATAGTTTGCGCATGAGTTTGGAAATAAGAAAAGCTTACTTCCCCCGTTTTTTAAAATCACAGCGTCTAGAAGGTTTACATGATTTCTTAAAAAACAGGAGTTTTTAGAAAATGTGTTTTAATAAATAAATGGAATCAACAAAGTATGCACATTCTACGTCATAACGACTTTCTATAGTTTGCGCTTGTGTTTGGAAATAAGAAAAGCATACCTCCACCGTTTTTTAAAATCACAGCTTCTAGAAGGTTTACATGATTTCTTAAGAAACACGAGTTTTTAGAAAATGTGTTTTATTTCATAAATGGAATCAACAAAGTATGCACATTCTACGTCATAACGATTTTCTATAGTTTGCAGATGCATCTGGAAATAAGAAGAGCTTACTTCCCTCATTTTTTAAAATCACAGCTTCTAGAAGGTTTACATGATTTCTTAAGAAACATGAGTTTTTAGAAAATGTGTTTTATTTCATAAATGGAATCAACAAAGTATGCACATTCTACGTCATAACGACTTTCTATATTTTGCGCATGCGTCCGGAAATAAGAAAATGTTACTTCCCCCGTTTTTTAAAACCACAGCTTTTAGAAGGTTTACATGATTTCTTAAAAAACACGAGTTTTTAGAAAATGTGTTTTATTTCATAAATGGAATCTACAAAGTATGCACATTCTATGTCATAACGACTTTCTATGGTTTGCGCATGCGTTTGGAAATAAGAAAAGCTTACTTCCACCTTTTTTTAAAATCACAGCTTCTTGAAGGTTTACATGATTTCTTAAAAAACATGAATTTTTAGAAAATGTGTTTTATTTCATAAATAGAATCAACAAAGTATGCACATTCTACGTCATAACAACTTTCTATAGTTTGCGCATGCGTCCGGAAATAAGAAAAGATTACATCCCCCATTTTTTAAAATCACAGCTTTTAGAAGGTTTATATGATTTCTTAAAAAACACGAGTTTTTAGAAAATGTGTTTTATTTCATAAATGGAATCAACAAAGTATGCACATTCTACGTCATAACGACTTTCTATAGTTTGCGCTTGCGTTTGAAAATAAGAAAAGCTTACTTCCCCCGTTTTTTAAAATCACGGCTTCTAGAAGGTTTACATGATTTCTTAAAAAACACGAGTTTTTAGAAATTGTGTTTTATTTCATACATGGAATCTACAAAGTATGCACATTCTACATCATAACGACTTTCTATAGTTAGCGCATGCGTCCGGAAATAAGAAAAGCTTACTTCCCCCGTTTTTTAAAATCACAGCTTCTAGAAGGTTTATATGATTTCTTAAAAAACACGAGTTTTTAAAAATTGTGTTTTATTTCATAAATTTAATCAACAAAGTATGCACATTCTACGTCATAACGACTTTCTATAGTTTGCGCATGCGTCCGGAAATAAGAAAAGCCTATTTCCCCCATTTTTTAAAATCACGGATTCTAGAAGGTTTACATGATTTCTTAAAAAACACGAGTTTTTAGAAAATGTGTTTTATTTCGTAAATGGCATCAACAAGGTATGCACATTCTACGTCATAACGACTTTCTATAGTTTGCGCATGCGTTTGGAAATAAGAAAAGCTTACTTCCCCCATTTTTTAAAATCACAGCTTCTAGAAGGTTTACATGATTTCTTAAAAAACACGAGTTTTTAGAAAATGCGTTTTATTTCATAAATGGAATCAACAAAGTATGCACATTCGACGTTATAACGACTTTCTATAGTTTGCGCATTCATCCTGAAATAAGAAAAGCTTACTTCCACCGTTTTTTAAAATCACAACTTCTACAAGGTTTACATGATTTTGTAAAAAACACAAGTTTTTAGAAAATGTGTTTTATTTCATAAATGGAATCTACAAAGTATGCACATCTATGTCATAACGACTTTCTATAGTTTGTGCAAGCGTTTGGAAATAAGAAAAGCTTACTTCCACCGTTTTTTAAAATCACAGCTTTTAGAAGGTTTACATGATTTCTTAAAAAATACGAGTTTTTAAAAAATGTGTTTTATTTCATACATGGAATCTACAAAGTATGCACATTCTACGTCATAACGACTTTCTATAGTTAGCGCATGCGTTCGGAAATAAGAAAAGCTTACATCCCCCATTTTTTAAAATCACAGCTTTTAGAAGGTTTATATGATTTCTTAAAAAACACGAGTTTTTAGAAAATGTGTTTTATTTCATACATGGAATCTACAAAGTATGCACATTCTACGTCATAACGACTTTCTATAGTTAGCGCATGCGTTCGGAAATAAGAAAAGCTTACTTCCCCCGTTTTTTAAAATCACAGCTTCTAGAAAGTTTACATGATTTCTTAAAAAACACGAGTTTTTAGAAAATGTGTTTTATTTCATAAATGGAATCAACAAAGTATGCACATTCTACGTCATAATGACTTTCTATAGTTTGCGCATGCATTTGGAATTAAGAAAAGCTTACTTCCCCCGTTTTTTAAAATCACAGCTTCTAGAAGGTTTACATGATTTCTTAAAAAACATGAGTTTTTAGAAAATGTGTTTTATTTCATAAATGGAATCAACAAAGTATGGACATTCTATGTCATAACGACTTTCTATAGTTTGCGCATGTGTTTGGAAATAAGAAAAGCTTACATACCCCGTTTTTTAAAATCACAGCTTCTAGAAGGTTTACATGATTTCTTAAAAAACACGAGTTTCTAGAAAATGTGTTTTATTTCATAAATGGAATCAACAAAGTATGCACATTCTACGTCATAATGACTTTCTATAGTTTGCGCATGCGTCCGGAAATAAGAAAAGATTACTTCCACCGTTTTTTAAAATCACAGCTTCTAGAAGGTTTACATGACTTCTTAAAAAACACGAGTTTTTAGAAAATGTGTTTTATTTCATAAATGGAATCAACAAAGTATGCACATTCTATGTCATAACGACTTTCTGCAGTTTTTGCAATCGTCCGGAAATAAGAAAAGCTTACTTCCCCCGTTTTTTAAAATCACAGCTTCTAGAAGGTTTACATGATTTCTTAAAAAACACGAGTTTTTGGAAAATGTGTTTATGTCATAAATGGAATCAACAAAGTATGCACATTCTACGTCATAACGACTTTCTATAGTTTGCGCATGCGTTTTGAAATAAGAAAAACTTACTTCCACCGTTTTTCAAAATCACACCTTCTAGAAGGTTTACATGATTTCTTAAAAAACACGAGTTTTTAGAAAATGTGTTTTATTTCATAAGTGGAATCAACAAAGTATGCACATTCTACGTCATAACGACTTTCTATAGTTTGCGCATGCGTTTGGAAATAAGAAAAGCTTACTTGCCCCGTTTTTTAAAATCACAGCTTCTAGAAGGTTTACATGATTTCATAAAAAACACGAGTTTTTAGAAAATGTGTTTTATTTCATAAATGGAATCTACAAAGTATGCACATTCTACGTCATAACGACTTTCTATAGTTTGCGCATGCGTCCGGAAATAAGAAAAGCTTACTTTCCCCGTTTTTTAAAATCACAGCTTCTAGAAGGTTTACATGATTTCTTAAAAAACATGAGTTTTTAGAAATTGTGTTTTATTTCATAAATGGAATCAACAAAGTATGCACATTCTACGTCATAACGACTTTCTATAGTTTGCGCTTGCGTTTGAAAATAAGAAAAGCTTACTTCCCCCGTTTTTTAAAATCACGGCTTCTAGAAGGTTTACATGATTTCTTAAAAAACACGAGTTTTTAGAAATTGTGTTTTATTTCATACATGGAATCTACAAAGTATGCACATTCTACGTCATAACGACTTTCTATAGTTAGCGCATGCGTCTGGAAATAAGAAAAGCTTACTTCCCCCGTTTTTTAAAATCACAGCTTCTAGAAGGTTTATATGATTTCTTAAAAAACACGAGTTTTTAGAAATTGTGTTTTATTTCATAAATGTAATCATTAAAGTATGCACATTCTACGTCATAACGACTTTCTATAGTTTGCGCATGCGTCCGGAAATAAGAAAAGCTTATTTCCCCCATTTTTTAAAATCACAGATTCTAGAAGGTTTACATGATTTCTTAAAAAACACGAGTTTTTAGAAAATGTGTTTTATTTCATAAATGGAATCAACAAAGTATGCACATTCTACGTCATAACGACTTTCTATAGTTTGCGCATGCGTTTGGAAATAAGAAAAGCTTACTTCCCCCATTTTTTAAAATCACAGCTTCTAGAAGGTTTACATGATTTCTTATAAAACACGAGTTTTTAGAAAATGCGTTTTATTTCATAAATGGAATCAACAAAGCATGCACATTCGACGTTATAACGACTTTCTATAGTTTGCGAATTCGTCCTGAAATAAGAAAAGCTTACTTCCACCGTTTTTTAAAATCACAGCTTCTAGAAGGTTTACATGATTTCGTAAAAAACACAAGTTTTTAGAAAATGTGTTTTATTTCATAAATGGAATCTACAAAGTAAGCACATTCTATGTCATAACGACTTTCTATAGTTTGTGCAAGCGTTTGGAAATAAGAAAAGCTTACTTCAACCGTTTTTTAAAATCACAGCTTTTAGAAGGTTTACATGATTTCTTAAAAAACACGAGTTTTTAAAAAATGTGTTTTATTTCATAAATGGAATCAACAAAGTATGCACATTCTACGTCATAAAGATTTTCTATAGTTTGCGTATGCATCCGGAAAAAAGAAAAGCTTACATCCCCCATTTTTTAAAATCACAGCTTTTAGAAGGTTTATATGATTTCTTAAAAAACACGAGTTTTTATAAAATGTGTTTAATTTCATAAACGGAATCAACAAAGTATGCACATTCTACGTCATAACGACTTTCTATAGTTTTTGCATGCGTCCGGAAATAATAAAAGCTTACTTCCACCGTTTTTTAAAATCACAGCTTCTAGAAGGTTTACATCATTTCGTAAAAAACACGAGTTTTTAGAAAATGTGTTTGATTACATAAATGCAATCTACAAAGTATGCACATTCTACGTCATAACGACTTTCTATAGTTTGCGCATGCGTTGGGAAATAAGAAAAGCTTACTTCCACCATTTTTTAAAATCACACCTTCTAGAAGGTTTACATGATTTCTTAAAAAACACGAGTTTTTAGAAAATGTGTTTTATTTCATAAGTGGAATCAACAAAGTATGCACATTCTACGTCATAACGACTTTCTATAGTTTGCGCATGCGTTTGGAAATAAGAAAAGCTTACTTCCCCCGTTTTTTAAAATCACGGCTTCTAGAAGGTTTACATGATTTCGTAAAAAAGACGAGTTTTTAGAAAATGTATTTTATTTCATAAATGGAATCAACAAAGTATGCACATTCTACGTGATAACGACTTTCTATAGTTTGCGCATGCGTTTGGACATAAGAAAAGCATACTTCCCGCGTTTTTTAAAATCACAGCTTCTAGAAGGTTTACATGATTTCGTAAAAAACACGAGTTTTTAGAAAATGTGTTTTATTTCATAAATGGAATCAACAAAGTATGCACATACTACGTCATAACGACTTTCTATAGTTTGCGCATGCGTCCGGAAATAAGGAAAGCTTACTTCCCCCGTTTTTTAAAATCACAGCTTCTAGAAGGTTTACATGATTTCTTAAAAAACAAGAGTTTTTAGAAAATGTGTTTTATTTCATAAATGGAATCAACAAAGTACGCACATTCTACGTCATAACGAATTTCTATAGTTTGTGCATGCGTTTGAAAATAAGAAAAGCTTTCTTCCCCCGTTTTTTAAAATCACAGCTTGTAGAAGGTTTACATGATTTCTTAAAAAACACGAGTTTTTAGAAAATGTGTTTTATTTCATAAACGGAATCAACAAAGTATGCACATTCTACGTCATAACGACTTTCTATAGTTTGTGCATGCGTCCGGAAATAATAAAAGCTTACTTCCACCGTTTTTTAAAATCACAGCTTCTAGAAGGTTTACATCATTTCGTAAAAAACACGAGTTTTTAGAAAATGTGTTTGATTACATAAATGCAATCTACAAAGTATGCACATTCTACGTCATAACGACTTTCTATAGTTTGCGCATGCGTTGGGAAATAAGAAAAGCTTACTTCCACCATTTTTTAAAATCACAGCTTCTTGAAGGTTTACATGATTTCATTAAAAACACGAGTTTTTAGAAAATGTGTTTTATTTCATAAATGGAATCTACAAAGTATGCACATTCTACGTCATAACGACTTTCTATAGTTTGCGCATGCGTCTGGAAATAAGAAAAGCTTACTTCCCCCGTTTATTAAAATCACAGCTTCTAGAAGGTTTACATGATTTCTTAAAAAACACGAGTTTTTAGAAAATGTGTTTTATTTCATAAATGGAATCAACAAAGTATGCACATTCTACGTCATAACGACTTTCTATAGTTTGCGCACGCGTTTGGAAATAAGAAAATCTTACTTCCCCCGTTTTTTAAAATCACAGCTTCTAGAAGTTTTACATGATTTCTTAAAAAACATGAGTTTTTAGAAAATGTGTTTTATTTCATAAATGGAATCAACAAAGTATGCACATTCTACATCATAACGACTTTCTATAGTTTGCGCATGCGTTTGGAAATAAAAAAAGCTTACTTCCCCCGTTTTTTAAAATCACAACTTCTAGAAGTTTTACATGATTTGTTAAAAAACACGAGTTCTTAGAAAATGTGTTTTATTTCATAAATGGAATCAACAAAGTATGCACATTCTACGTCATAACGACTTTCTATAGTTTGCGCATGCGTCCGGAAATAAGAAAAGCTTACTTCCACCGTTTTTTAAAATAATAACTTCTAGAAGGTTTACATGATTTCGTAAAAAACACGAGTTTTTAGAAAATGTGTTTTATTTCATAAATGGAATCTACAAAGTATGCACATTCTACGTCATCACAACTTTCTATAGTTTGCGCATGCGTCCTGAAATAAGAAAAGCTTACTTCCCCCGTTTTTTAAAATCACAGCTTCTAGATGGTTTACATGATTTCGTAAAAAACACGAGTTTTTAGAAAACGTGTTTTATTTCATAAATGGAATCTATAAAGTATGCACATTCTACGTCATAATGACTTTCTATAGTTTGCGCATGCGTCCGGAAATAAGAAAAGCTTACTTCCCCCATTTTTTAAAATCACAGCTTCTAAAAGGTTTACATGATTTCTTAAAAAAGACGAGTTTTTAGAAAATGTGTTTTATTTCATAAATGGAATCAACAAAGTATGCACATTCTACGTCATAACGACTTTCTATAGTTTGCGCATGCGTTTGGAAATAAGAAAAGCTTACTTCCACCGTTTTTTAAAATCACAGCTTCTAGAAGGTTTACATGATTTCGTAAAAAATACGAGTTTTTAGAAAATGTGTTTTATTTCATAAATGGAATCTACAAAGTATGCACATTCTACGTCATAACGACTTTCTATAGTTTGCGCATGCATTCGGAAATAAGAAGAGCTTACTTCCACCATTTTTTAAAATCACAGCTTCTTGAAGGTTTACATGATTTCGTAAAAAACACGAGTTTTTAGAAAATGTGTTTTATTTCATAAATGGAATCTACAAAGTATGCACATTCTACTTCATAACGATTTTCTATAGTTTGTGCATGCCTCCGGAAATAAGAAAAGCTTACTTCCCCCGTTTTTTAAAATCACAGCTTCTAGAAGGTTTACATGATTTCTTAAAAAACACGAGTTTTTAGAAAATGTGGTTTATTTCATAAATGGAATCAACAAAGTATGCACATTCTACGTCATAATGAGTTTCTATAGTTTGCGCATGCGTTTGGAAATAAGAAAAGCTTACTTCCACCGTTTTTTAAAATCACAGTTTCTAGAAGGTTTACATGATTTCTTAAAAAACACGAGTTTTTAGAAAATGTGTTTTATTTCATAAATGGAAACAACAAAGTATGCACATTCTGTTGAATATTGTAACTTCAAAGAATATTATATTTGTACTTTATTATTCCGGAGATGTTTCATTCCTCTGAGGTAACCCTATCATGTATCTGGAGATCTTTATTCCTCCAGGAGTTTGTATTAACTAGGGTTATTAGACCCACCTTGTGTGGGTCGGCCCTGCAGTTATATTTTAGGGGTTATTAGACTTCTCCAGGTGAGGTCGGCCCCATTAGGTCTTTTAGTCAGTTGGGAGTCAAGTATAAATAGAGGAGGTGAACTCCTGATTAGATCACTCACTCACTTGTGGAAGAGTGCGCACTAGTCTGGGAGATCTGCTAAGGAGTCAAGGAGAAGGAGCACATCTTGTATTTTGGTTGATCATCTTATTGAGGAAAGCTTTGCTGGGTTTTCTACCCCATGAGGGTTTCCCAGGGTATATTGTGTGTCTATCTTGTGATTGTGTTTCTTTCAGAGATCTTGTTTGTCTATTTGGTTTAAACTTAACATGGTATCAGAGCTAGACTGAATAGGACATCTTTCACAAGGTAAGAATACCTCTTTCTCTCTCTTTGGTGAAGTTAGGTTTTTCAGCCCAAATTTGGTATTATTGATTTTTGGTTGCATGGCTGGATAGCTCTCTTCAATACCTTTCTTTTGAGCTATAGATCGAACTTTTTGGTTGGGTAGAACTTCGGGAAATCCAAACCCTAATTCTACCAAAAGTGCGATACGTCAGATTTTGGTTTCAGAAAAAAGTTGTAATTTTTGATTTCTGATTACATGGCTGGATATCCCTTCTCAAGAGCATTCTTTTGAGCTATAGATCGAACTTTTGGGTTGGGTAGAACTCCGGGAAAGTCAAACCCTAATTCTACCAAAAGTGCGATAAAATTCTGTTCCAGATTCCGGAAAAGTGAAAAGTAACTTCCCAGGTAAGTCTACTCTGTCTCTTGGACTCCCCCAAGATAAGATGGCTCCAAATACTAAGCTTGAAGACAAGCTAGAAGGCATAGAGAATTTCCGGGCATGGAAATACAGAATTGGTCTCATTCTTGAGGAGAATGATCTTGCTCATTATATCAAGGAGGAAGTTGCAGAACCAGAAGAAGATGAAGCCAAAGAAAAACACAGGAAGGATCTGATTAGGGCAAAGAGAATCATAGCTGATTCCATTAAAGACCACTTGATTCCCTAAGTGTCTTCCAAGAAGACTCCAAAGGAAATGTATGATGCCCTAGGAAGAATGTATGAAGGAAAGAACATCAACAGAAAGATGAATCTAAGGACTCAATTGAAAAGTACCAAGATGCACAAAGGAGGATCCATTCAAGACTACTTCTCAAGAGTCTCTCTAATCAAAGAACAACTAGATGCCATTGGTGATACTCTTGATGAAGATGAACTTGTGATGACAGCTCTAAATGGTCTCACTAGACCTTGGGAGTCATTCATTCAAACTATGTGTGCCAGAAAAGAAAGTATGAAGTTTGATGTAGTATGGGAAGATTGTGTTCAAGAGGAGACTAGGGTTGCCAACAGAGAAGCACTTCTCAAAGAGGATGACCAAGCTTTGGCCACCCACACCAAAAGAGGAAAGAGAGGCTACTTCAAGAAAGTAAACCATAAAAGGCCTCAACCCTCTCATAGATTCAAAAGGAAAGGGGGAGACATCTCCACAGTCCAATGCTTCAATTGTCTCAAGCTAGGACACTATGCCAGAGACTGTACCCTACCAGAGAAGAAGAAAAAAAGGTTTGTTCACAAAAGACATCATGCTCATATGGCAGAAGATGACAGTGAAGAAGAAGAAGAAGAAGAAGAAGAAGAAGTGGAGGAAAGGCCTCAAAAGAAAAGATCTAGAGTAAAGAAAGAAGAACCAGAAGAATATGTACTATTTTCTGCTCTCTCTGGATTTGTGTCTCCTGGTGAAGACACTTGGCTCATTGACAGTGGTGCTTCAAAGCACATGACAGGTCATAAGGAAACTCTCTCCAATATTGAAGAGAAGTCTTCACCCCAGAAGGTATCTCTAGGAGATGATTATCAATATCCCATCAAGGGAATTGGTGAAGCAAGCTACAAGCTTGACTCGGGAACACCTTTAAAGATGAAAGAAATATTATATGTCCCAGGGTTAAAGAAGAATCTACTCTCTATCTCAGCTCTAGACAAGAAAGGCTTTAGAGTAGCCTTCATAGATGGTCAAGTACTCATGTGGACCAAAGGAAAATCAATCAAAGATGCAATTTTCATTGGTGAAGAAGAAGGAGGACTTTATAAACTCAAGGGTCATCCAGAATCTGCCCTTGCTCATGAAGTTTCTAGTCCCAGTGAGCTATGGCATAGAAGACTAGCTCACATTAACTATAAAGCCTTACCATATGTGAGTAAGATGGTTATAGGTTTTCCAAACTTGAAGGTTGATCATGATGGCTCATGTAAAGGATGTAAGAAAGGGAAGAATATCAAGAATCTCTTTCCGAAAAGTGAAACAAAGACTAAGAGTTCTCTAGAGCTAATACACTCAGATGTATGTGGACCTATGCCTACCACATCTCTAAGTGGGTTTGAATACTATCTCTCCTTCATTGATGACTATTCAAGAAAAACTTGGATATACTTCCTAAAGGGTAAGAATGAAGTCTTTGGAAAATTCAAAGAGTTCAAGGCTCTAATAGAAAACCTCTCAGACAAGAAAATCAAGATTCTCAGAACAGATAATGGTGGAGAATATACTTCAAAGGAATTTGAAGAGTTCTGTAAAGAAGCTGGAATCAAAAGGGAACTAACCACTCCTTACAATCCCCAACAAAATGGGGTAGCTGAGAGGAAAAATAGAACCATCATGGAAGCTGTAAAGACTATGATACATGATCAAGACCTTCCCATGTATCTATGGGCTGAAGCAGCCAAGACAGCAGTATATGTTCAAAATAGACTATCTCATAGTGCTCTTGACTTCAAAACTCCAGAAGAAGTCTTTACAGGAAAGAAGCCTGAGGTAAGTCATCTCAAAATATTTGGGTGTCCTGTGTACATCCACATTCCAAAAGAAAAGAGATCCAAATTGGATCCCTCAGGTAAGAAGGGAATGTTTGTTGGTTATTGTGAAACTTCCAAAGCCTTCAGAATCTACATACCAGGTTTCCATCATATAGAAATAAGTAGAGATGTTACCTTCGATGAGGAAGCAGCCCTCAAGAAATCTAGAAAGTGTCAACTTGAAGAAGTTTATGAAGAAGATACATCTCCCAGAATCTCAGAGACTGTTCACATCCCTGAAGAGGACATACCAGAGGATCATGACATGCTGGAACCACAAGCACCTCCTGTTTCAGAATTGTCTAGGAAAAGAAGACCAGCATGGGCTAGAGATATTATTCAAGGAGCAGAAAGATATGGTGCTCCTGAAGGCTCCACTAGAGAAAGGAAGAAACCAAAGCTAGTATCCAACTATATGGCCCTGATGTGTGATCTGGTGGATCAACTACCTACCAGCTATGAAGAGGCAGCTCAAAAGAAAGAATGGGTAGAAGCAATGACTGAAGAATATCAGTCAATAATGAAAAATGATGTTTGGGATATAGTTCCCAAACCAAAAGACAAAAGTGTGGTCTCTTCCAAATGGATATTTAAAATAAAACATGCTGCGGATGGAAGTATTGAAAAATACAAAGCAAGATTTGTAGCCAGAGGTTTCTCTCAGAAGGAGGGAATTGACTATGAAGAAACATTTGCACCAGTTGCTAGGTATACTTCAATTAGAAATATCATGGCTCTTGCATCCATGATGAAGTGGAAACTACACCAAATGGATGTTAAGACAGCTTTTCTAAATGGTGTAATTGAAGAAGAAGTATACATAGAGCAACCACAAGGGTTTGAGGTAAATGACGGAAGGACTCATGTATGCAAACTGAAAAAGGCATTATATGGGTTGAAACAAGCTCCCAGAGCTTGGTACGGAAGGATTGACAATTTCTTAACTAGCATGGGCTTTACCAAAAGTAAAGCTGACCCAAACCTTTATCTCAAAGTGATGGATGATGAACCAGTTATACTTTTATTATATGTGGATGATCTATTTCTAACTGGAAATGAGAAACAAATCATTGAAAGCAAGAAGAAGCTTTCTTTAGAATTCGAGATGAAAGATCTCGGATTGATGCACTACTTCTTAGGCTTAGAAGTGTGGCAAGAACCAAGAGGAATCTTTCTGAATGAAGGTAAGTATACTGTGGAAATTCTGAAAAGATTTGATATGTTGGAGTGTAAACCCATGGCCACTCCCATGGACTCCAACTTAAATATTTTGGTTAATGACTCATCAGAATTAGTGGACCTAACTTTATATAGACAGATCATTGGGTCATTAATGTACTTAACAAATACTATGCCAGATATATGCTTTGCTATAAATACCGTAAGTCAGTATCTAGTAGAACCCAGAAAGGTTCATCTAATAGCTGCAAAGCATGTAATGAGGTACTTAAAAGGTACATTAGATTTTGGCCTACTCTATGATGGAAGTCATGAACTCAAGTTGCATGGTTACTCAAACTCTGATTGGGCAGGCAGTGTCTCAGACAGAAAAAGTACTTCAGGTGGATGTTATAGCCTTGGATCTGCCATGATCTCTTGGTTCAGCAAGAAACAATCCAGTGTGGCCCTCAGCTCTGCTGAGGCAGAATACATAGCTGCTTGCTCTACCAGCTGTGAAGTAGTATGGCTTCGGAAACTATTATCAGGAGTGTTTGACTTAGAAATGGATCCCACTACAATTATGTGTGATAATCAAAGCTGCATCAAGATGACAGAAAATCCTGTGTTCCATGATAAGTCAAAACACATAGAGATTCGATACTTCTATATTCGAGATATGGTGCAGAAAGGAGCTATCAAGCTTGAGTATGTGAGCACTGAAGATCAAATTGCTGATATCCTGACCAAACCACTGTCTCGTGTGAAATTTGAATACTTTCGAGACAAGCTTGGTGTAGTTCAAAAGGACTCTCCTAGAAAGGGGGAGTAGCATGATTCCTGATGACAAGCAAGTCTCATCAACAATGAGACTTCACCTAGTCACTTAGAATTAGTTAAATTTAGGACTACCTTATTCTATTTAGTTTTACTTATACATGATTGTGATGATAGATGCATTAGTAAGAATACATGCTTTTGATGTTAGATGTATACATGCTTTTGATGATAGATGTATACATGATTTTGATGACAGATGTATACATGCTTTTAGATGTATTAGTGAGAATACATGCTTTTGATGTATGATGTATACATGCTGTTGATGCTAGATATTGATTAATGTACTTGTATGGATGAGGATACTTGTACTTGTATTGATGAGAATACAGTTGAGGGGATTGGATCATCCCTGGACTTTCAGTCCTAAAGAGAGCCGTAGATGTAAGGGCTCCGAGAATGAAGTCCTTAGTGGACAGTTGAGGGGATTGGATCATCCCTGGACTTTCAGTCCTAAAGAGAGCCGTAGACGTAAGGTCTCCGAGAATGAAGTCCTTAGTGGACAGTTGAGGGGATTGGATCATCCCTGGACTTTCAGTCCTAAAGAGAGCCGTAGACGTGAGGTCTCCGAGAATGAAACCCTTAGTGGACAGTTGAGGGGATTGGATCATCCCTGGACTTTCAGTCCTAAAGAGAGCCGTAGACGTGAGGTCTCTGAGAATGAAACCCTTAGTGGACAGCTGAGGGGATTGGATCATCCCTGGACTTTCAGTCCTAAAGAGAGCCGTAGACTGGGTCTCCGATAATGAAGTCCTGAATGAACAGGCAGGGGATTGTATCGTCCCCGGACTGAGGTCCCATAATAGAACCGTAGACTGGGTCTCCGATAATGAAGTCCTGAATGAACAGGCAGGGGATTGTATCGTCCCCGGACTGAGGTCCCAGAATAGAACCGTAGACTGGGTCTCCGATAATGAAGTCCTGAATGAACAGGTAGGGGATTGTATCGTCCCCGGACTGAGGTCCCAGAATAGAACCGTAGACTGGGTCTCCGATAATAAAGTCCTGAATGAACAGGCAGGGGATTGCATCGTCCCCGGACTGAGGTCCCAGAATAGAACCGTAGACTGGGTCTCCGATAATGAAGTCCTGAATAAACAGGCAGGGGATTGCATCATCCCCGGACTGAGGTCCCAGAATAGAACCGTAGACTGGGTCTCCGATAATGAAGTCCTGAATGAACAGGCAGGGGATTGCATCATCCCCGGACTGAGGTCCCAGAATTGATCCGTAGACTGAAGTCTCCGAGAACTGAGGATTGGATTGTATCATCCATGGACCTATGTCCTAAAAGGAGCAGGATTGATCATCCTAGGAATATGATCGTATGATGACGATGCTGATGATCGTGTGATGACGATGCTGATGATCGTGTGATGACGATGCTGATGACGATGCTGATGATCGTGTGATGACGATGCTGATGATCGTGTGATGACGATGCTGATGATCGTGTGATGACGATGCTGATGATGATGCAGATGATCGTGTGATGACGATGCTGATGATCGTGTGATGACGATGCTGATGATCGTGTGATGACGATGCTGATGATCGTGTGATGATGATGCTGATGATCGTGTGATGACGATGCTGATGATCGTGTGATGACGATGCTGATGATCGTGTGATGACGATGCTGATGACGATGTTGATGATCGTGTGATGACGATGCTGATGATCGTATGATGACGATGCTGATGATCGTGTGATGACGATGGTGATGATCGTGTGATGACGATGCTGATGACGATGCTGATGATCGTGGGATGACGATGCTGATGATCGTGTGATGACGATGCTGTTGACGATGCTGATGATCGTGTGATAACGATGTTGATGACGATGCCGATGATTATAGTGATATCGACACTATTGACATTGATGTTCAAGTAACTGGTTGAGTTACTGATGAAGATGATTTGAAGAAAGCTTCCAATGATTTATAGATGTATCATATATGATGACTCCTTGCTCTTGCAGATGTTGTTATAATATCCTTCTCGTTAAGGGGGAGTGTTGAATATTGTAACTTCAAAGAATATTATATTTGTACTTTATTATTCCGGAGATGTTTCATTCCTCCGAGGTAACCCTATCATGTATCTGGAGATGTTTATTCCTCCACGAGTTTGTATTAGCTAGGGTTATTAGACCCACCTTGTGTGGGTCGGCCCTGCAGTTATATTTTAGGGGTTATTAGACTTCTCCAGGTGAGGTCGGCCCCATTAGGTCTTTTAGTCAGTTGGGAGTCAAGTATAAATAGAGGAGGTGAACTCCTCATTAGATCACTCACTCACTTTTGGAAGAGTGCGCACTAGTCTGGGAGATCTGCTAAGGATTCAAGGAGAAGGAGCACATCTTGTATTTTGGTTGATCATCTTATTGAGGAAAGCTTTGCTGGGTTTTCTACCCCATGAGGGTTTCCCAGGGTATATTGTGTGTCTATCTTGTGATTGTGTTTCTTTGAGAGATCTTGTTTGTCTATTTGGTTTAAACTTAACACATTCTACATCATAACGACTTTCTATAGTTTGCGCATGCGTTTGGAAATAAGAAAAGCTTACTTCCCCCATTTTTTAAAATCACAACTTCTAGAAGGTTTACATCATTTGTTAAAAAACACGAGTTTTTAGAAAATGTGTTTTATTTCATAAATGGAATCTACAAAGTATACACATTCTACGTCATAATGACTTTCTATAGTTTGCGCATGCGTCCGGAAATAAAAAAAGCTTACTTCCCCCATTTTTTAAAATAATAGCTTCTAGAAGGTTTACATGATTTCTTAAAAAACACGAGTTTTTAGAAAATGTGTTTTATTTCATAAATGGAATCTACAAAGTATGCACATTCTACGTCATAACGACTTTCTATAGTTTGTGCATGCGTTTGGAAATAAGAAAAGCTTACTTCCCCCGTTTTTTAAAATCACAACTTCTAGAAGGTTTACATGATTTCTTAAAAAACACGAGTTTTTCGAAAATGTGTTTTATTTCATAAATGGAATCAACAAAGTATGCACATTCTACGTCATAACAACTTTCTATAGTTTGCGCATGCGTCCGGAAATAAGAAAAGCTTACTTCCCTCGTTTTTTAAAATCACAGCTTCTAGAAGGTTTACATGATTTCTTAAAAAACACGAGTTTTTAGAAAATGTGTTTTATTTCATAAATGGAAACAACAAAGTATGCACATTCTACGTCATAACGACTTTCTATAGTTTTCACATGCGTCCGGAAATAAAAAAAGCTTACTTCCCCCGTTTTTTAAAATAATAGCTTCTTGAAGGTTTACATGATTTCTTAAAAAACATGAGTTTTTAGAAAATGTGTTTTATTTCATAAATGGAATCAACAAAGAATGCACATTCTACGTCATAACGACTTTCTATAGTTTGCGCATGCGTTTGGAAATAAGAAAAGCTTACTTCCCCCGTTTTTTAAAATCACAGCTTGTAAAAGGTTTACATGATTTCTTAAAAAACACGAGTTTTTAGAAAATGTCTTTTATTTCATAAATGGAAACAACAAAGTATGCACATTCTACGTCATAATGACTTTCTATAGTTTGCGCATGCGTCTGGAAATAAGAAAAGCTTACTTCCCCTGTTTTTTAAAATCACAGCTTCTAGAAGGTTTACATGATTTCTTAAAAAACACGAGTTTTTAGAAAATGTGTTTTATTTCATCAATGGAATCGAGAAGTATGCACATTCTACATCATAACGACTTTCTATAGTTTGTGCATGCATTTGGAAATAAGAAAAGCTTACTTCCCTCGTTTTTTAAAATCACAGCTTCTAGAAGGTTTACATGATTTCTTAAGAAACACAAGTTTGTAGAAAATGTGTTTTATTTCATAAATGGAATCAACAAAGTATGCACATTCTACGTCATAACGACTTTCTATAGTTTCCGCATTCGACCGGAAATAAGAATAGCTTACTTCCCCCATTTTTTAAAATCACAGCTTCTAGAAGGTTTACATGATTTCTTAAAAAACATGAGTTTTTAGAAAATGTGTTTTATTTCATAAATGGAATCAACATAGTATGCACATTCTACGGCATAAGGACTTTCTACAGCTTGCGCATGCGTCCGGAAATAAGAAAAGCTTACTTCCCCCGTTTTTTAAAATCACTGCTTTTAGAAGGTTTACATGATTTGTTAAAAAACACAAGTTTTTAGAAAATGTGTTTTATTTCATAAACGGAATCAACAAAGTATGCACATTCTACGTCATAACGACTTTCTATAGTTTGCGCATGCGTCCGGAAATAAGAAAAGCTTACTTCCACCGTTTTTTAAAATCACAGCTTCTAGAAGGTTTACATCATTTCGTAAAAAACACGAGTTTTTAGAAAATGTGTTTTATTTCATAAATGGAATCTACAAAGTATGCACATTCTACGTCATAACGACTTTCTATAGTTTGCGCATTCGTCCGGAAATAAGAAAAGTTTACTTCCCCCGTTTTTTAAAATCACGGATTCTAGAAGGTTTACATGATTTCTTAAAAAACATGAGTTTTTAGAAAATGTATTTTATTTAATAAATGGAATTAACAAAGTATGCACATTCTATGTCATAACGACTTTCTATAGTTTGCGCATGCGTCCGGAAATAAGAAAAGCTTACTTCCCCCGTTTTTTAAAATCACAGCTTCTAGAAGGTTTACATTATTTCTTAAAAAACACGAGTTTTTAGAAAATGTGTTTTATTTCATAAATGGAATCAACAAAGTATGCACATTCTACGTCATAACGACATTCTATAGTTTTCGCATGCGTTTGGAAATAAGAAAAGCTTACTTCCCCCGTTTTTTAAAATCACAGCTTCTAGAAGGTTTACATGATTTCTTAAGAAACAAGAGTTTTTAGAAAATGTGTTTTATTTCATAAATGGAATCAACAAAGTATGCACATTCTACGTGATAACGACTTTCTATAGTTTGCGCATGCGTCCAGAAATAAGAAAATGTTACTTCCCCCGTTTTTTAAAATCACAGCTTGTAGAAGGTTTACATGATTTCGTAAAAAACACGAGTTTTTAGAAAATGTGTTTTATTTCATAAATGGAATCTACAAAGTATGCACATTCTACGTCATAAGGACTTTCTATAGTTTGCGCATGCGTCCGGAAATAAGAAAAGCTTACTTCCACCGTTTTTTAAAATCACAACTTCTAGAAGGTTTACATGATTTGTTAAAAAACACGAGTTTTTAGAAAATGTGTTTTATTTCATAAATGGAATCAACAAAGTATGCACATTCTACGTCATAACGACTTTCTATAGATTGCGCATGCGTTTGGAAATAAGAAAATCTTACTTCCCCCCTTTTTTAAAATCACAGCTTCTAGAAGGTTTTACATGATTTGTTAAAAAACTGGAGTTTTTAGAAAATGTGTTTTATTTCATAAATGGAATCAACAAAGTATGCACATTCTACGTCATAACGACTTTCTATAGTTTGCGCATGCGTCCGGAAATAAAAAAAGCTTACTTCCACCGTTTTTTAAAATAATAGCTTCTAGAAGGTTTACATGATTTCGTAAAAAACACGAGTTTCTAGAAAATGTGTTTTATTTCATGAACGGAATCTACAAAGTATGCACATTCTACGTCATAACAAATTTCTATAGTTTGCGCATGCGTCCGGAAATAAGAAAAGCTTACTTCCCCCGTTTTTTAAAATCACAGCTTCTAGAAGGTTTACATGATTTCGTAAAAAACACGAGTTTTTAGAAAATGTCTTCTATTTCATAAATGGAATATACAAAGTATGCACTTTCTACGTCATAACGACTTTCTATAGTTTGCGCATGCGTCCGGAAATAAGAAAAGCTTACTTCCCCCATTTTTTAAAATCACAGCTTCTAGAAGGTTTACATGATTTCTTAAAAAACACGAGTTTTTAGAAAATGTGTTTTATTTCATAAATGGAATCAACAAAGTATGCACATTCTACGTCATAATGACTTTCTATAGTTTGCGCATGCGTCCGGAAATAAGAAAAGCTTACTTCCCCCGTTTTTTAAAATCACAGCTTCTAGAAGGTTTACATGATTTCGTAAAAAACACGAGTTTTTAGAAAATGTGTTTTATTTCATAAATGGAATCAACAAAGTATGCACATTCTACGTCATAAGGACTTTCTATAGTTTGCGCATGCGTCCGGAAATAAGAAAAACTTACTTCCCCCGTTTTTTAAAATCACAGCTTCTAGAAGGTTTACATGATTTCGTAAAAAACATGAGTTTTTAGAAAATGTGTTTTATTCCATAAATGGAATCAACAAAGTATACACATTCTACGTCATAAGGACTTTCTATAGTTTGCGAATGAGTCCGGAAATAAGAAAAGCTTACTTCCACTGTTTTTTAAAATCACAGCTTCTAGAAGGTTTACATGATTTCTTAAAAAACACGAGTTTTTAGAAAATGTTTTTTATTTCATCAATGGAATCGACAAAGTATGCACATTCTACGTGATAACGACTTTCTATAGTTTGCGCATTCGTCCGGAAATAAGAAAAGCTTACTTCCCCCGTTTTTTAAAATCACAGCTTCTAGAAGGTTTACATGATTTCGTAAAAAACACGAGTTTTTAGAAAATGTGTTTTAATTCATAAATGGAATCAACAAAGTATGCACATTCTACGTCATAACGACTTTCTAAAATCTGTGCATTCGTCAGGAAATAAGAAAAGTTTACTTCCCCCGTTTTTTAAAATCAGGGATTCTCGAAGGTTTACATGATTTCTTAAAAAACACGAGTTTTTAGAAAATGTGTTTTATTTCATAAATGGAATGAACAAAGTATGCACATTCTACGTCATAACGACTTTCTATAGTTTGCGCATGCGTCCGGAAATAAGAAAAGCTTACTTCCCCCGTTTTTTAAAATCACAGCTTGTAGAAGGTTTACATTATTTCTTAAAAAACACGAGTTTTTAGAAAATGTGTTTTATTTCATAAATGGAATCAACAAAGTATGCACATTCTACATCATAATGACATTCTATAGTTTTCGCATGCGTTTCGAAATAAGAAAAGCTTACTTCCCCCGTTTTTTAAAATCACAGCTTCTAGAAGGTTTACATGATTTCTTAAGAAACACGAATTTTTAGAAAATGTGTTTTATTTCATAAATGGAATCAACAAAGTATGCACATTCTACGTCATAACGACTTTCTATAGTTTGCGCATGCGTCCAGAAATAAGAAAATGTTACTTCCACCATTTTCTAAAATAATAATTTCTAGAAGGTTTACATGATTTCGTAAAAAACACGAGTTTTTAGAAAATGTGTTTTATTTCATAAATGGAATCTACAAAGTATGCACATTCTACGTCATAAGGACTTTCTATAGTTTGCGCATGCGTCCGGAAATAAGAAAAGCTTACTTCCACCGTTTTTTAAAATCACAGCTTCTAGAAGGTTTACATGATTTGTTAAAAAACACGAGTTTTTAGAAAATGTGTTTTATTTCATAAATGGAATCAAAAAGTATGCACATTCTACGTCATAACAACTTTCTATAGTTTGCGCATGCGTTTGGAAATAAGAAAAGCTTACTTCCCCCGTTTTTTAAAATCACAGCTTCTAGAAGGTTTTACATGATTTGTTAAAAAACACGAGTTTTTAGAAAATGTGTTTTATTTCATAAATGGAATCAACAAAGTATGCACATTCTACGTCATAATGACTTTCTATAGTTTGCGCATGCGTCCGGAAATAAGAAAAGCTTACTTCCACCGTTTTTTAAAATAATAGCTTCTAGAAGGTTTACATGATTTTGTAAAAAACACGAGTTTCTAGAAAATGTCTTTTATTTCATAAATGGAATCTACAAAGTATGCACATTCTACGTCATAACGAATTTCTATAGTTTGCGCATGCGTCCGGAAATAAGAAAATCTTACTTCCCCCGTTTTTTAAAATCACAGCTTCTAGAAGGTTTACATGATTTCGTAAAAAACATGAGTTTTTAGAAAATGTCTTCTATTTCATAAATGGAATATACAAAGTATGCACTTTCTACGTCATAACGACTTTCTATAGTTTGCGCATGCGTCCGGGAATAAAAAAAGCTTACTTCCCCCATCTTTTAAAATCACAGCTTCTTGAAGGTTTACATGATTTCTTAAAAAACATGAGTTTTTAGAAAATGTGTTTTATTTCATAAATGGAATCAACAAAGTATGCACATTCTACGTCAGAACGACTTTCTATAGTTTGCGCATGCATCCGGAAATAAGAAAACCTTACTTCCCCCGTTTTTTAAAATCACAGCTTCTAGAAGGTTTACATGGTTTCGTAAAAAACACGAGTTTTTAGAAAATGTGTTTTATTTCATAAATGGAATCAACAAAGTATGCACATTCTACATCATAATGACATTCTATAGTTTTTGCATGCGTTTCGAAATAAGAAAAGCTTACTTCCCCCGTTTTTTAAAATCACAGCTTCTAGAAGGTTTACATGATTTCTTAAGAAACACGAATTTTTAGAAAATGTGTTTTATTTCATAAATGGAATCAACAAAGTATGCACATTCTACGTCATAACGACTTTCTATAGTTTGCGCATGCGTCCAGAAATAAGAAAATGTTACTTCCACCGTTTTTTAAAATAATAGCTTCTAGAAGGTTTACATGATTTTGTAAAAAACACGAGTTTCTAGAAAATGTCTTTTATTTCATAAATGGAATCTACAAAGTATGCACATTCTACGTCATAACGAATTTCTATAGTTTGCGCATGCGTCCGGAAATAAGAAAATCTTACTTCCCCCGTTTTTTAAAATCACAGCTTCTAGAAGGTTTACATGATTTCGTAAAAAACATGAGTTTTTAGAAAATGTCTTCTATTTCATAAATGGAATATACAAAGTATGCACTTTCTACGTCATAACGACTTTCTATAGTTTGCGCATGCGTCCGGAAATAAAAAAAGCTTACTTCCCCCATCTTTTAAAATCACAGCTTCTAGAAGGTTTACATGATTTCTTAAAAAACATGAGTTTTTAGAAAATGTGTTTTATTTCATAAATGGAATCAACAAAGTATGCACATTCTACGTCATAACGACTTTCTATAGTTTGCGCATGCATCCGGAAATAAGAAAACCTTACTTCCCCCGTTTTTTAAAATCACAGCTTCTAGAAGGTTTACATGGTTTCGTAAAAAACACGAGTTTTTAGAAAATGTGTTTTATTTCATAAATGGAATCAACAAAGTATGCACATTCTACATCATAATGACATTCTATAGTTTTCGCATGCGTTTCGAAATAAGAAAAGCTTACTTCCCCCGTTTTTTAAAATCACAGCTTCTAGAAGGTTTACATGATTTCTTAAGAAACACGAATTTTTAGAAAATGTGTTTTATTTCATAAATGGAATCAACAAAGTATGCACATTCTACGTCATAACGACTTTCTATAGTTTGCGCATGCGTCCAGAAATAAGAAAATGTTACTTCCACCGTTTTCTAAAATAATAACTTCTAGAAGGTTTACATGATTTCGTAAAAAACACGAGTTTTTAGAAAATGTGTTTTATTTCATAAATGGAATCTACAAAGTATGCACATTCTACGTCATAAGGACTTTCTATAGTTTGCGCATGCGTCCGGAAATAAGAAAAGCTTACTTCCACCGTTTTTTAAAATCACAGCTTCTAGAAGGTTTACATGATTTGTTAAAAAACACGAGTTTTTAGAAAATGTGTGTTATTTCATAAATGGAATCAAAAAGTATGCACATTCTACGTCATAACGACTTTCTATAGTTTGCGCATGCGTTTGGAAATAAGAAAAGCTTACTTCCCCCGTTTTTTAAAATCACAGCTTCTAGAAGGTTTTACATGATTTGTTAAAAAACACGAGTTTTTAGAAAATGTGTTTTATTTCATAAATGGAATCAACAAAGTATGCACATTCTACGTCATAATGACTTTCTATAGTTTGCGCATGCGTCCGGAATTAAGAAAAGCTTACTTCCACCGTTTTTTAAAATAATAGCTTCTAGAAGGTTTACATGATTTTGTAAAAAACACGAGTTTCTAGAAAATGTATTTTATTTCATAAATGGAATCTACAAAGTATGCACATTCTACGTCATAACGAATTTCTATAGTTTGCGCATGCGTCCGGAAATAAGAAAATCTTACTTCCCCCGTTTTTTAAAATCACAGCTTCTAGAAGGTTTACATGATTTCGTAAAAAACATGAGTTTTTAGAAAATGTCTTCTATTTCATAAATGGAATATACAAAGTATGCACTTTCTACGTCATAACGACTTTCTATAGTTTGCGCATGCGTCCGGAAATAAAAAAAGCTTACTTCCCCCATCTTTTAAAATCACAGCTTCTAGAAGGTTTACATGATTTCTTAAAAAACATGAGTTTTTAGAAAATGTGTTTTATTTCATAAATGGAATCAACAAAGTATGCACATTCTACGTCATAACGACTTTCTATAGTTTGCGCATGCATCCGGAAATAAGAAAACCTTACTTCCCCCGTTTTTTAAAATCACAGCTTCTAGAAGGTTTACATGGTTTCGTAAAAAACACGAGTTTTTAGAAAATGTGTTTTATTTCATAAATGGAATCAACAAAGTATGCACATTCTACGTCATAAGGACTTTCTATAGTTTGCGCATGCGTCCGGAAATAAGAAAAACTTACTTCCCCCGTTTTTTAAAATCACAGCTTCTAGAAGGTTTACATGATTTCGTAAAAAACATGAGTTTTTAGAAAATGTGTTTTATTGCATAAATGGAATCAACAAAGTATACACATTCTACGTCATAAGGACTTTCTATAGTTTGCGCATTCGTCCGAAAATAAGAAAAGCTTACTTCCACCGTTTTTCAAAATCACGCTTCTAGAAGGTTTACATGATTTCTTAAAAAACACGAGTTTTTAGAAAATGTGTTTTATTTCATAAATGGAATCAACAAAGTATGCACATTCTACGTCATAAGGACTTTCTATAGTTTGCGAATGCGTCCGGAAATAAGAAAAGCTTACTTCCACCGTTTTTTAAAATCACAGCTTCTAGAAGGTTTACATGATTTGTTAAAAAACACGAGTTTTTAGAAAATGTGTTTTATTTCATAAATGGAATCAACAAAGTATGCACATTCTACGTCATAACGACTTTCTATAGTTTGCGCATGCGTTTGGAAATAAGAAAAGCTTACTTCCCCCGTTTTTTAAAATCACAGCTTCTAGAAGGTTTTACATGATTTGTTAAAAAACACGAGTTTTTAGAAAATGTGTTTTATTTCATAAATGGAATCAACAAAGTATGCACATTCTACGTCATAATGACTTTCTATAGTTTGCGCATGCGTCCGGAAATAAGAAAAGCTTACTTCCACCGTTTTTTAAAATAATAGCTTCTAGAAGGTTTACATGATTTCGTAAAAGACACGAGTTTCTAGAAAATGTGTTTTATTTCATAAATGGAATCTACAAAGTATGCACATTCTACATCATAACGAATTTCTATAGGTTGCGCATGCGTCCGGAAATAAGAAAAGCTTACTTCCCCCGTTTTTTAAAATCACAGCTTCTAGAAGGTTTACATGATTTCGTAAAAAACACGAGTTTTTAGAAAATGTCTTCTATTTCATCAATGGAATCTACAAAGTATGCACATTCTACGTCATAACGACTTTCTATAGTTTGCGCATGCGTCCGGAAATAAGAAAAGCTTACTTCCCCCATTTTTTAAAATCACAGCTTCTAGAAGGTTTACATGATTTCTTAAAAAACACGAGTTTTTAGAAAATGTGTTTTATTTCATAAATGGAATCAACAAAGTATGCACATTCTACGTCATAACGACTTTCTATAGTTTGCGCATGCGTTCGGAAATAAGAAAAGCTTACTTCCCCCGTTTTTTAAAATCACAGCTTCTAGAAGGTTTACATGATTTCGTAAAAAACATGAGTTTTTAGAAAATGTGTTTTATTCCATAAATGGAATCAACAAAGTATACACATTCTACGTCATAAGGACTTTCTATAGTTTGTGCATGCGTCCGGAAATAAGAAAAGCTTACTTACACCGTTTTTGAAAATCACAGCTTCTAGACGGTTTACATGATTTCTTAAAAAACACGAGTTTTTAGAAAATGTGTTTTATTTCATAAATGGAATCAACAAAGTATGCACATTCTACGTCATAACGACTTTCTATAGTTTGCGAATGCGTCCGGAAATAAGAAAAGCTTACTTCCACTGTTTTTTAAAATCACAGCTTCTAGAAGGTTTACATGATTTCTTAAAAAACACGAGTTTTTAGAAAATGTTTTTTATTTCATCAATGGAATCGACAAAGTATGCACATTCTACGTGATAACGACTTTCTATAGTTTGCGCATTCGTCCGGAAATAAGAAAAGCTTACTTCCACCGTTTTTTAAAATCACAGCTTCTAGAAGGTTTACATGATTTCGTAAAAAACACGAGTTTTTAGAAAATGTGCTTTATTTCATAAATGGAATCTACAAAGTATGCACATTCTACATCATAACGACTTTCTATAGCTTGCGCATGCGTCCGGAAATAAGAAAAGCTTACTTCCCCCGTTTTTTAAAATCACAGCTTCTACAAGGTTTACATAATTTCTTAAAAAACACGAATTTTTAGAAAATGTGTTTTATTTCATAAATGGAATCAACAACATTCTACCTCATAATGACTTTCTATAGTTTGCGCATGCGTTTGGAAATAAGAAAAGCTTACTTCCCTTGTTTTTAAAAATCACGGCTTCTAAAAGGTTTACATGATTTCTTAAGAAACACAAGTTTTTAGAAAATGTGTTTTATTTCATAAATGGAATGAACAAAGTATGCACATTCTACGTCATAACGTCTTTCTATAGTTTGCACATGCGTCCGGAAATAAGAAAAGCTTACTTCCCCAATTTTTTAAATTCACAGCTTCTAGAAGGTTTACATGATTTCGTAAAAAACACGAGTTTTTAGAAAATGTGTTTTATTTCATAAATGGAATCAACAAAGTATGCACATTCTACGTCATAACGACTTTCTATAGTTTGCGCATGCGTTTGGAAATAAAAAAAGCTTACTTCCCCCGTTTTTTAAAATCACAGCTTCTAGAAGGTTTTACATGATTTGTTAAAAAACACGAGTTTTTAGAAAATGTGTTTTATTTCATAAATGGAATCAACAAAGTATGCACATTCTACGTCATAACGACTTTCTATAGTTTGCGCATGCGTCCGGAAATAAGAAAAGCTTACATCCCCCGTTTATTAAAATCACAGCTTCTAGAAGGTTTACATGATTTCGTAAAAAACACGAGTTTTTAGAAAATGTCTTCTATTTCATCAATGGAATCTACAAAGTATGCACATTCTACGTCATAACGACTTTCTATAGTTTGCGCATGCGTCCGGAAATAAGAAAAGCTTACTTCCCCCATTTTTTAAAATCACAGCTTCCAGAAGGTTTACATGATTTCTTAAAAAACACGAGTTTGTAGAAAATGTGTTTTATTTCATAAATGGAATCAACAAAGTATGCACATTCTACGTCATAACAACTTTCTATAGTTTGCGCATGTGTCCGGAAATAAGAAAAGCTTACTTCCCCCGTTTTTTAAAATCACAGCTTCTAGAAGGTTTACATGATTTCGTAAAAAACACGAGTTTTTAGAAAATGTGTTTTATTTCATAAATGGAATCAACAAAGTATTCACATTCTACGTCATAAGGACTTTCTATAGTTTGCGCATGCGTCCGGAAATAAGAAAAACTTACTTCCCCCGTTTTTTAAAATCACAGCTTCTAGAAGGTTTACGTGATTTCTTAAAAAACATGAGTTTTTAGAAAATGTGTTTTATTTCATAAATGGAATCAGCAAAGTATACACATTCTATGTCATAAGGACTTTCTATAGTTTGCGCATGCGTCCGGAAATAAGAAAAGCTTACTTCCACCGTTTTTCAAAATCACAGCTTCTAGAAGGTTTACATGATTTCTTAAAAAACACGAGTTTTTAGAAAATGTGTTTTATTTCATAAATGTAATCAACAAAGTATGCACATTCTACGTCATAACGACTTTCTATAGTTTGCGAATGCGTTCGGAAATAAGAAAAGCTTACTTCCACCGTTTTTTAAAATCACAGCTTCTAGAAGGTTTACATGATTTCTTAAAAAACACAAGTTTTTAGAAAATGTTTTTTATTTCATCAATGGAATCGACAAAGTATGCACATTCTACATCATAAAGACTTTCTATAGTTTGCGCATTCGTCCGGAAATAAAAAAAGCTTACTTCCACCGTTTTTTAAAATCACAGCTTCTAGTAGGTTTACATGATTTCGTAAAAAACACGAGTTTTTAGAAAATGTGCTTTATTTCATAAATGGAATCTACAAAGTATGCACATTCTACATCATAACGACTTTCTATAGCTTGCGCATGCGTCCGGAAATAAGAAAAGCTTACTTCCCCCATTTTTTAAAATCACAGCTTCTAGAAGGTTTACATGATTTCGTAAAAAACATGAGTTTTTAGAAAATGTGTTTTATTTCATAAATGGAATCAACAAAGTATGCACATTCTACGTCATAACGACTTTCTATAGTTTGCGCATGCGTCCGGAAATAAGAAAAGCTTACTTCCCCCGTTTTTTAAAATCACAGCTTCTAGAAGGTTTACATGATTTCGTAAAAAACACGAGTTTTTAGAAAATGTCTTCTATTTCATAAATGGAATCTACAAAGTATGCACATTCTACGTCAAAACGACTTTCTATAGTTTGCGCATGCGTCCGGAAATAAGAAAAGCTTACTTCCCCCATTTTTGAAAATCACAGCTTCTAGAAGGTTTACATGATTTCTTAAAAAACACGAGTTTTTAGAAAATGTGTTTTATTTCATAAATGGAATCAACAAAGTATGCACATTCTACGTCATAACGACTTTCTATAGTTTGCGCATGCGTCCGGAAATAAGAAAAGCTTACTTCCCCCGTTTTTTAAAATCACAGCTTCTAGAAGGTTTACATGATTTCGTATAAAACACGAGTTTTTAGAAAATGTGTTTTATTTCATAAATGGAATCAACAAAGTATGCACATTCTACGTCATAAGGACTTTCTATAGTTTGCGCATGCGTCCGGAAATAAGAAAAACTTACATCCCCCGTTTTTTAAAATCACAGCTTCTAGAAGCTTTACATGATTTCGTAAAAAACATGAGTTTTTAGAAAATGTGTTTTATTCCATAAATGGAATCAACAAAGTATACACATTCTACGTCATAAGGACTTTCTATAGTTTGCGCATGCGTTCGGAAATAAGAAAAGCTTACTTCCACCGTTTTTTAAAATAACAGCTTCTTGAAGGTTTACATGATTTCGTAAAAAACACGAGTTTTTAGAAAATGTGTTTTATTTCATAAATGGAATCTACAAAGTATGCACATTATACGTCATAACGAATTTCTATAGTTTGCGCATGCATCCGGAAATAAGAAAAGCTTACTTCCCACGTTTTTTAAAATCACAGCTTCCAGAAGGTTTACATGATTTCTTAAAAAACACGAGTTTTTAGAAAATATGTTTTATTTCATAAATGGAATCAACAAAGTATGCACATTCTACGTCATAACGATTTTCTATAGTTTGCGCATGCGTTTGGAATTAAGAAAAGCTTACTTCCCCCGTTTTTTAAAATCACAGCTTCGAGAAGGTTTACATGATTTGTTAAAAAACACTAGTTTTTAGAAAATGTGTTTTATTTCATAAATGGAATCAACAAAGTATGCAGATTCTACATCATAACGACTTTATATAGTTTGCGCATGCGTTCGGAAATAAGAAAAGCTTACTTCCCCAGTTTTTTAAAATCACAGCTTCTAGAAGATTTACATGATTTCGTAAAAAACAAGAGTTTTTAGAAAATGTGTTTTATTTAATAAATGGAATCAACAAATTATGCACATTCTACGTCATAACGGCTTTCTATAGTTTGCGCATGCGTCCGGAAATAAGAAAAGGTTACTTCCACCGTTTTTTAAAATCACAGCTTCTAGAAGGTTTACATGATTTCGTAAAAAACACGAGTTTCTAGAAAATGTGTTTTATTTCAGAAATGGAATCTACAAAGTATGCACATTCTATGTCATAACGACTTTCTATCGTTTGCGCATTCGTCCGGAAATAAGAAAAGCTTACTTCCACCATTTTTTAAAATCACAGCTTCTAGAAGGTTTACATGATTTCGTAAAAAACACGAGTTTTTAGAAAAAGTGTTTTATTTCATAATTGGAATCTACAAAGTATGCACATTCTACGTCATAACAACATTCTATAGTTTGCACATCCATCCGGAAATAAGAAAAGCTTACTTCCACCGTTTTTTAAAATCACAGCTTCTAGAAGGTTTACATGATTTCTTAAAAAACACGAGTTTTTAGAAAATGTGTTTTATTTCATAAATGGAATCAACAAAGTATGCACATTCTACGTACTAACGACTTTCTATAGTTTCCGCATTCGACCGGAAATAAGAAAAGCTTACTTCCACCATTTTTTAAAATCACAGCTTCTAGAAGGTTTACATGATTTCGTAAAAAACACGAGTTTTTAGAAAATGTGTTTTATTTAATAAATGGAATCAAGATAGTATGCACATTCTACATCATAAGGAATTTCTATAGTTTGCGCATGCGTCCGGAAATAAGAAAAGCTTACTTCCCCCGTTTTTCGAAATCACAGCTTCTAGAAGGTTTACATGATTTCTTAAAAAAAACGAGTTTTTAGAAAATGTGTTTTATTTCATAAATGGAATCAACAAAGTATGCACATTCTACGTCATAACGACTTTCTATAGTTTGCGAATGCGTTTGGAAATAAGAAAAGCTTACTTCCCCCGTTTTTTAAAATCACAGCTTCTAGAAGGTTTACATGATTTCGTAAAAAACATGAGTTTTTAGAAAATGTGTTTTATTTCATAAATGGAATCAACAAAGTATGCACATTATACATCATAACGACTTTCTATAGTTTGTGCATGCGTCCGTAAATAAGAAAAGGTTACTTCCTCCGTTTTTTAAAATCACAGCTTCTAGAAGGTTTACATGATTTCTTAAAAAACACGAGTTTTTAGAAAATGTGTTTTATTTCATAAATAGAAACAACAAAGTATGCACATTCTACGTCATAACGACTTTCTATAGTTTGCGCATGCGTCCGGAAATAAGAAAAGCTTACTTCCACCGTTTTTTAAAATCACAGCTTCTAGAAGGTTTACATGATTTCTTAAAAAACACGAGTTTTTAGAAAATGTGTTTTATTTCATCTATGGAATCGACAAAGTATGCACATTCTACGTCATAACGACTTTCTATAGTTTGCGAATGCGTTTGGAAATAAGAAAAGCTTACTTCCCCCGTTTTCTAAAATCACAGCTTCTAGAAGGTTTACATTATTTCTTAAAAACCACGAGTTTTTAGAAAATGTGTTTTATTTCATAAATGGAATCAACAAAGTATGCACATTTTATGTCATAACGACTTTCTATAGTTTGCGCATTCGACCGGAAATAAAAAAAGCTTACTTCCCCCGTTTTTTAAAATCACAGCTTCTAGAAGGTTTACATGATTTCTTAAGAAACACGAGTTTTTAGAAAATGTGTTTTATTTCATAAATGGAATCAACAAAGTATGCACATTCTACGTCATAACAACTTTCTATAGTTTGCGCATGCGTCCAGAAATAAGAAAATGTTACTTCAACCGTTTTTTAAAATAATAACTTCTAGAAGGTTTACATGATTTCGTAAAAAACATGAGTTTTTAGAAAATGTGTTTTATTTCATAAATGGAATCTACAAAGTATGCACATTCTACGTCATAACAACTTTCTATAGTTTGCGCATGCGTTTGGAAATAAGAAAAGCTTACTTCCCCCGTTTTTTAAAATCACAGCTTCTAGAAGGTTTACATGATTTCGTAAAAAACATGAGTTTTTAGAAAATGTGTTTTATTTCATAAATGGAATCAACAAAGTATGCACATTATACATCATAACGACTTTCTATAGTTTGCGCATGCGTCCGGAAATAAGAAAAGCTTACTTCCCCCGTTTTTTAAAATCACAGCTTCTAGAAGATTTACATTATTTGGTAAAAAACACGAGTTTTTAGAAAATGTGTTTTATTTCATAAATGGAATCTACAAAGTATGCACATTCTACGTCATAACGACTTTCTATAGTTTGCGCATGCGTCCGGAAATAAGAAAAGCTTACTTCCCCTGTTTTTTAAAATCACAGCTTCTAGAAGGTTTACATGATTTCTTAAAAAACACGAGTTTTTAGAAAATGTGTTTTATTTCATAAATGGAATCAACAAAGTATGCACATTCTATGTCATAACGACTTTCTATAGTTTGCGCATGACTTTGGAAATAAGAAAAGCTTACTTCCCCCGTTTTTTAAAATCACAGCTTCTAGAAGGTTTACATGATTTCGTAAAAAACACGAGTTTTTAGAAAATTTGTTTTTTTCATAAATGGAATCAACAAAGTATGCACATTCTACGTCATAACGACTTTCTATAGTTTGCGCATGCGTTCGGAAATAAGAAAAGCTTACTTCCACCATTTTTTAAAATCACAGCTTCTAGAAGGTTTACATTATTTCGTAAAAAACACTAGTTTTTAGAAAATGTGTTTTATTTCATAAACGGAATAAACAAAGTATGCACATTCTACGTCATAACGACTTTCTATAGTTTGCGTATGCGTTTGGAAATAAGAAAAGCTTACTTTCCCCATTTTTTAAAATCACAGCTTCTAGAAGGTTTACATGATTTCGTAAAAAACACGAGTTTTTAGAAAATGTGTTTTATTTCATAAATGGAATCAACAAAGTATGCACATTCTATGTCATAACGACTTTGTATAGTTTGTGCATGCCTTTGGAAATAAGAAAAGCTTACTTCCCCCGTTTTTTAAAATCACAGCATCTAGAAGGTTTACATGATTTCTTAAAAAACACGAGTTTTTAGAAAATGTGTTTTATTTCATAAACGGAATCAAGAAAGTATGCACATTCTACATAATAACGACTTTCTATAGTTTGCGCATGCGTCCGGAAATAAGAAAAGCTTACTTCCACCGTTTTTTAAAATCACAGCTTCTAGAAGGTTTACATCATTTCGTAAAAAACACGAGTTTTTAGAAAATGTGTTTTATTTCATAAATGGAATCTACAAAGTATGCACATTCTACGTCATAACGACTTTCTATAGTTTGAGCATGCGTCCGGAAATAAGAAAAGCTTACTTCCACCGTTTTTTAAACTCACAGCTTCTTTAAGGTTTACATGATTTCGTAAAAAACACGAGTTTTTAGAAAATGTGTTTTATTTCATAAATGGAATCTACAAAGTATGCACATTCCAGGTCATTACGACTTTCTATAGTTTGCGCATCCGGGAATAAGAAAAGCTTACTTCCCCCGTTTTTTAAAATCACAGCTTCCAGAAGGTTTACATGATTTCTTAAAAAATACGAGTTTTTAGAAAATATGTTTTATTTTATAAATCGAATCTACAAAGTATGCACATTCTACGTCATAACGACTTTCTATAGTTTGCGAATGCATCCGGAAATAAGAAAAGCTTACTTCCCCCGTTTTTTAAAATCACAGCATCTAGAAGGTTTACATGATTTCTTAAAAAACACGACTTTTTAGAAAATGTGTTTTATTTCATAAATGGAATCAACAAAGTATGCACATTCTACGTCATAACGACTTTCTATAGTTTGCACATTGGTCCGGAAAAAAGAAAAGCTTACTTCCACCGTTTTTTAAAATCACAGCTTCTAGAAGGTTTGCATGATTTCTTAAAAAACACGAGTTTTTAGAAAATGTGTTTTATTTCATAAATGGAATCAACAAAGAATGCACATTCTATGTAATAACAACTTTCTATAGTTTCCGCATTCGACCGGAAATAAGAAAAGCTTACTTCCACCGTTTTTTAAAATCACAGCTTCTAGAAGGTTTACATGATTTCGTAAAAAACACGAGTTTTTAGAAAATGTGTTTTATTTCATAAATGGAATCAACATAGTATGCACATTCTACGTCATAAGGACTTTCTATAGTTTGCGCATGCGTCCGGAAATAAGAAAAGCTTACTTCCCCCGTTTTTTAAAATCACCGCTTCTAGAAGGTTTACATGATTTCTTAAAAACCACGAGTTTTTAGAAAATGTGTTTTATTTCATAAATGGAAACAACAAAGTATGCACATTCTATGTCATAACGAATTTCTATAGTTTGCGCTTGCCTTTGGAAATAAGAAAAGCTTACTTCCCCCGTTTTTTAAAATCACAGCTTCTAGAAGGTTTACACGATTTCGTAAAAAACACGAGTTTTTAGAAAATGTGTTTTATTTCATAAATAGAATCAACAAAGTATACACATTCTACGTCTTAACGAATTTCTATAGTTTGCGCATGCGTCTGGAAAAAAGAAAAGCTTACTTCCCCCGTTTTTTAAAATCACAGCTTCTAGAAGGTTTACATGATTTCTTAAAAAACACGAGTTTTTAGAACATGCGTTTTATTTCATAAATGGAATCAACAAAGTATGCACATTCTACGTCATAACAACTTTCTATAGTTTGCGCATGCCTTTGGAAATAAGAAAGGCTTACTTCGTCCGTTTTTTAAAATCACAGCTTCTAGAAGGTTTACATCATTTCGTAAAAAACATGAGTTTTTAGAAAATGTGTTTTATTTCATAAATGGAATCAACAAAGTATGCACATTCTACGTCATAACGACTTTCTATAGTTTGCACATTCGTCCGGAAATAAGAAAAGCTTACTTCCACCGTTTTTTAAAATCACAGCTTCTAGAAGGTTTACATGATTTCTTAAAAAACACGAGTTTTTAGAAAATGTGTTTTATTTCATAAATGGAATCAACAAAGAATGCACATTCTATGTAATAACAACTTTCTATAGTTTCCGCATTCAACCGGAAATAAGAAAAGCTTACTTCCACCGTTTTTTAAAATCATAGCTTCTAGAAGGTTTACATGATTTCGTAAAAAACACGAGTTTTTAGAAAATGTGTTTTATTTCATAAAAGGAATCAACAAAGTATGCACATTCTACATCATAACGACTTTCTATATTTTGCACATGCGTTTGGAAATAAGAAAAGATTACTTCCCCCGTTTTTTAAAATCACAGCTTTTAGAAGGTTTACATGATTTCTTAAAAAACACGAGTTTTTAGAAAATGTGTTTTATTTCATAAATGGAATCAACAAAGTATGCACATTCTACATCATAACAACTTTCTATAGTTTGCGCATGCGTCCGGAAATAAGAAAAGCTTACTTCCACCATTTTTTAAAATCACAACTTCTAGAAGGTTTACATGATTTCGTAAAAAACACGAGTTTTGAGAAAATGTGTATTATTTCATAAATGGAATCTACAAAGTATGCACATTCCATGTCATTACGACTTTCTATAGTTTGCGCATGCATCCGGAAATAAGAAAAGCTTACTTCCCCCGTTTTTTAAAATCACAGCTTCCAGAAGGTTTACATGATTTCTTAAAAAATACGAGTTTTTAGAAAATGTGTTTTATTTTATAAATGGAATCTACAAAGTATGCACATTCTACGTCATAACGACTTTCTATAGTTTGCGAATGCATCCGGAAATAAGAAAAGCTTACTTCCCCCGTTTTTTAAAATCACAGCATCTAGAAGGTTTACATGATTTCTTAAAAAACACGACTTTTTAGAAAATGTGTTTTATTTCATAAATGGAATCAACAAAGTATGCACATTCTACGTCATAACGACTTTCTATAGTTTGCACATTCGTCCGGAAATAAGAAAAGCTTACTTCCACCGTTTTTTAAAATCACAGCTTCTAGAAAGTTTACATGATTTCTTAAAAAACACGAGTTTTTAGAAAATGTGTTTTATTTCATAAATGGAATCAACAAAGAATGCATATTCTATGTAATAACAACTTTCTATAGTTTCCGCATTCGACCGGAAATAAGAAAAGCTTACTTCCACCATTTTTTAAAATCACAGCTTCTAGAAGGTTTACATGATTTCGTAAAAAACACGAGTTTTTAGAAAATGTGTTTTATTTCATAAATGGAGTCAACATAGTATGCACATTCTACGTCATAAGGACTTTCTATAGTTTGCGCATGCGTCCGGAAATAAGAAAAGCTTACTTCCCCCGTTTTTTAAAATCACCGCTTCTAGAAGGTTTACATGATTTCCTAAAAACCACGAGTTTTTAGAAAATGTGTTTTATTTCATAAATGGAATCAACAAAGTATGCACATTCTATGTCATAACGAATTTCTATAGTTTGCGGATGCCTTTGGAAATAAGAAAAGCTTACTTCCCCCATTTTTTAAAATCACAGCTTCTAGAAGGTTTACATGATTTCGTAAAAAACACGAGTTTTTAAAAAATGTGTTTTATTTCATAAATGGAATCAACAAAGTATGCACATTCTACGTCATAACGACTTTCTATAGTTTGCGCATGCGTCCGGAAATAAGAAAAGCTTACTTCCCCCGTTTTTTAAAATCACAGCTTCTAGAAGGTTTACATGATTTCTTAAAAAACACGAGTTTTTAGAACATGTGTTTTATTTCATAAATGGAATCAACAAAGTATGCACATTCTACGTCATAACAACTTTCTATAGTTTGCGCATGCCTTTCGAAATAAGAAAAGCTTACTTCCCCCGTTTTGTAAAATCACAGCTTCTAGAAGGTTTACATCATTTCGTAAAAAACACGAGTTTTTAAAAAATGTGTTTTATTTCATAAATGGAATCAACAAAGTATGCACATTCTACATCATAACGACTTTCTATAGTTTGCACATTCGTCCGGAAATAAGAAAAGCTTACTTCCAACGCTTTTTAAAATCACAGCTTCTAGAAGGTTTACATGATTTCTTAAAAAACACGAGTTTTTAGAAAATGTGTTTTATTTCATAAATGGAATCAACAAAGAATGCACATTCTATGTAATAACAACTTTCTATAGTTTCTGCATTCGACCGGAAATAAGAAAAGCTTACTTCCACCGTTTTTTAAGATCACAGCTTCTAGAAGGTTTACATGATTTCGTAAAAAACACGAGTTTTTAGAAAATGTGTTTTATTTCATAAATGGAATCAACAAAGTATGCACATTCTACGTCATAACGACTTTCTATATTTTCCACATGCGTTTGGAAATAACAAAAGCTTACTTCCCCTGTTTTTTAAAATCACAGCTTCTAGAAGGTTTACATGATTTCTTAAAAAACACGAGTTTTTAGAAAATGTGTTTTATTTCATAAATGGAATCAACAAAGTATGCACATTCTACATCATAACGACTTTCTATAGTTTGCGCATGCGTCCAGAAATAAGAAAAGCTTACTTCCCCCGTTTTTTAAAATCACAGCTTCTAGAAGGTTTACATGATTTCGTAAAAAACACGAGTTTTTAGAAAATGTGTTTTATTTCATAAATGGAATCAACAAAGTATGCACATTCTACGTCATAACGACTTTCTATAGTTTGCGCATGCGTCCGGAAATAAGAAAAGCTTACTTCCCCCGTTTTTTAAAATCACAGCTTCTAGAAGGTTTACATGATTTCTTAAAAAATACGACTTTTTAGAAAATGTGTTTTATTTTATAAATGGAATCTACAAAGTATGCAGATTCTACGTCATAACGACTTTCTATAGTTTGCGCATGCATCCGGAAATAAGAAAAGCTTACTTCCCCCGTTTTTTAAAATCACAGCATCTAGAAGGTTTACATGATTTCTTAAAAAACACGAGTTTTTAGAAAATGTGTTTTATTTCATAAATGGAATCAACAAAGTATGCACATTCTACGTCATAACGACTTTCTATAGTTTGCACATTCGTCCGGAAAGAAGAAAGGCTTACTTCCACCGTTTTTTAAAATCACAGCTTCTAGAAGGTTTACATGATTTCTTAAAAAACATTAGTTTTTAGAAAATGTGTTTTATTTCATAAATGGAATCAACAAAGAATGCACATTCTATGTAATAACAACTTTCTATAGTTTCCGCATTCGACCGGAAATAAGAAAAGCTTACTTCCACCGTTTTTTAAAATGACAGCTTCTAGAGGGTTTACATGATTTCGTAAAAAACACGAGTTTTTAGAAAATGTGTTTTATTTCATAAATGGAATCAACATAGTCTGCACATTCTACGTCATAAGGACTTTCTATAGTTTGCACATGCGTCCGGAAATAAGAAAAGCTTACTTCCCCCGTTTTTTAAAATCACCGCTTCTAGAAGGTTTACATGATTTCTTAAAAAACACGAGTTTTTAGAAAATGTGTTTTATTTCATAAATGGAATCAACAAAGTATGCACATTCTATGTCATAACGAATTTCTATAGTTTGCGCATGCCTTTGGAAATAAGAAAAGCTTACTTCCCCCGTTTTTTAAAATCACAGCTTCTAGAAGGTTTACATGATTTCGTAAAAAACATGAGTTTTTAGAAAATGTGTTTTATTTCATAAATGGACTCAACAAAGTATGCACATTCTACGTCTTAACGACTTTCTATAGTTTGCGCATGCGTCCGGAAATAAGAAAAGCTTACTTCCCCCGTTTTTTAAAATCACAGCTTCTAGAAGGTTTACATGATTTGTTAAAAAACACGAGTTTTTAGAAAATGTGTTTTATTTCATAAATGGAATCAGCAAAGTATGCACATTCTACGTCATGACGACTTTCTATAGTTTGCGCATGCATCCGGAAATAAGAAAAGCTTACTTCCACCGTTTTTTAAAATAATAGCTTCTAGAAGGTTTACATGATTTCTTAAAAAACATGAGTTTTTAGAAAATGTGTTTTATTTCATAAATGGAATCAACAAACTATGCACATTCTACGTTATAATGACTTTCTATAGTTTGCGCATGCGTCCGGAAATAAGAAAAGCATACTTCCACCATTTTTTAAAATCACAGCTTCTAGAAGGTTTACATGATTTCGTAAAAAACACGAGTTTTTAGAAAATGTGTTTTACTTCATAAATGGAATCAACAAAGTATGCACATTCTACATCATAACTACTTTCTATAGTTTGCGCATGCGTCCGGAAATAAGAAAAGCTTACTTCCACCGTTTTTTAAAATCACAGCTTCTAGAAGGTTTACATGATTTCGTAAAAAACACGAGTTTTTAGAAAATGTGTATTATTTCATTAATGGAATCTACAAAGTATGCACATTTTATGTCATAACGACTTTCTATAGTTTGCGCATTCGTCCGGAAATAAGAAAAGCTTACTTCCACCGTTTTTTAAAATCACAGCTTCTAGAAGGTTTACGTGATTTTGTAAAAAACACGAGTTTTTAGAAAATGTGTTTTATTTCATAAATGGAATCTACAAAGTATGCACATTCTACGTCATAACGACTTTCTATAGTTTGCGCATGCGTCCGGAAAGAAGAAAAGCTTACTTCCCCCGTTTTTTAAAATCACAACTTCTAGAAGGTTTACATGATTTGGTAAAAAACACGAGCTTTTAGAAAATGTGTTTTATTTCATAAATGGAAACTACAAAGTATGCACATTCTACGTCATAACGACTTTCTATAGTTTGCGCATGCGTCCAGAAATAAGAAAAGCTTACTTCCCCCGTTTTTTAAAATCACAGCTTCTAGAAGGTTTACATGATTTGGTAAAAAACACGAGTTTTTAGAAAATGTGTTTTATTTCATATACGGAATCAACAAAGTATGCACATTCTACATCATAACGACTTTCTATAGTTTGCGCATGCGTCCGGAAAGAAGAAAAGCTTACTTCCCCCGTTTTTTAAAATCACAACTTCTAGAAGGTTTACATGATTTGGTAAAAAACACGAGCTTTTAGAAAATGTGTTTTATTTCATAAATGGAAACTACAAAGTATGCACATTCTACGTCATAACGACTTTCTATAGTTTGCACATGCGTCCAGAAATAAGAAAAGCCTACTTCCCCCGTTTTTTAAAATCACAGCTTCTAGAAGGTTTACATGATTTCTTAAAAAACACGAGTTTTTAGAAAATGTGTTTTATTTCATTAATGGAATCAACAAAGTATTCACATTCTACGTTATAACAACTTTCTATAGTTTGCGCATGCCTTTGGAAATAAGAAAAGCTTACTTCCCCCATTTTTAAAATCACAGCTTCTAGAAGGTTTACATGATTTGGTAAAAAACACGAGTTTTTAGAAAATGTGTTTTATTTCATAAATGGAAAATACAAAGTATGCACATTCTACGTCATAACGACTTTCTATAGTTTGCGCATGCGTCCAGAAATAAGAAAAGCTTACTTCCCCCGTTTTTTAAAATCACAGCTTCTAGAAGGTTTACATGATTTCTTAAAAAACACGACTTTTTAGAAAATGTGTTTTATTTCATGAATGGAATCAACAAAGTATGCACATTCTATGTCATAACGACTTTCTATAGTTTTCGCATGCCTTTGGAAATAAGAAAAGCTTACTTCCCCCGTTTTTTAAAATCACAGCTTCTAGAAGGTTTACATGATTTCATAAAAAACACGAGTTTTTAGAAAATCTGTTTTATTTCATAAATTGAATCAACAAAGTATGCACATTCTACGTCATAACGAATTTCTATAGTTTGCGCATGCGTTTGGAAATAAGAAAAGCTTACTTCCCCCGTTTTTTAAAACCACAGATTCTAGAAGGTTTACATGATTTCTTAAAAAACACGAGTTTTTAGAAAATGTGTTTTATTTCATAAACGGAATCAACAAAGTATGCACATTCTACATCATAACGACTTTCTATAGCTTGCGCATGCGTTCGGAAATAAGAAAAGCTTACTTCCACCGTTTTTTAAAATCACAGCTTCTAGAAGGTTTACATCATTTCGTAAAAAACACGAGTTTTTAGAAAATGTGTTTTATTTCATAAATGGAATCTACAAAGTATGCACATTCTACATCATAACGACTTTCTATAGTTTGCGCATGCGTCCGGAAATAAGAAAAGCTTACTTCCACCGTTTTTTAAAATCACAGCATCTTGAAGGTTTACATGATTTCGTAAAAAACACGAGTTTTTAGAAAATGTGTTTTATTTCATAAATGGAATCTACAAAGTATGCACGTTCTACGTCATAACGACTTTCTATAGATTGCGCATGCGTCCGGCTTTAAGAAAATGTGTTTTATTTCATAAATGCAATCTACAAAGTATGCACATTCTACGTCATAACGACTTTCTATAGATTGCGCATGCGTCCGGTTTTAAGAAAAGCTTACTTCCCCCATTTTTAAAATCACAGCTTCCAGAAGGTTTACATGATTTCTTGAAAAACACGAGTTTTTAGAAAAAGTGTTTTATTTCATAAATGGAATCAACAAAGTATGCACATTCTACGTCATAACAACTTTCTATAGTTTGCGCATGCCTTTGGAAATAAGAAATGCTTACTTCCCCCGTTTTTTAAAATCACAGCTTCTAGAAGGTTTACATGATTTGGTAAAAAACACGAGCTTTTAGAAAATGTGTTTTATTTCATAAATGGAAACTACAAAGTATGCACATTCTACGTCATAACGACTTTCTATAGTTTGCGCATGCGTCCGGAAATAAGAAAAGCTTACTTCCCTCGTTTTTTAAAATCACAGCTTCTAGAAGGTTTACATGATTTCGTAAAAAAATGAGTTTTTAGAAAATGTGTTTTATTTTATAAATGGAATATACAAAGTATGCACATTCTACGTCATAACGACTTTCTATAGTTTGCGCATGCGTCCGGAAATAAGAAAAGCTTACTTCCCCCGTTTTTTAAAATCACCGCTTCTAGAAGGTTTACATGATTTCTTAAAAACCACGAGTTTTTAGAAAATGTGTTTTATTTCATAAATGGAAACAACAAAGTATGCACATTCTATGTCATAACGAATTTCTATAGTTTGCGCATGCCTTTGGAAATAAGAAAAGCTTACTTCCACCGTTTTTTAAAATCACAGCTTCTAGAAGGTTTACACGATTTCGTAAAAAACACGAGTTTTTAGAAAATGTGTTTTATTTCATAAATGGAATCAACAAAGTATGCACATTCTACGTCTTAACGACTTTCTATAGTTTGCGCATGCGTCCGGAAAAAAGAAAAGCTTACTTCCCCCGTTTTTTAAAATCACAGCTTCTAGAAGGTTTACATGATTTCTTAAAAAACACGAGTTTTTAGAACATGTGTTTTATTTCATAAATGGAATCAACAAAGTATGCACATTCTACGTCATAACAACTTTCTATAGTTTGCGCATGCCTTTGGAAATAAGAAAAGCTTACTTCCCCCGTTTTTTAAAATCACAGCTTCTAGAAGGTTTACATCATTTCGTAAAAAACATGAGTTTTTAGAAAATGTGTTTTATTTCATAAATGGAATCAACAAAGTATGCACATTCTACGTCATAACGACTTTCTATAGTTTGCACATTCGTCCGGAAATAAGAAAAGCTTACTTCCACCGTTTTTTAAAATCACAGCTTCTAGAAGGTTTACATGATTTCTTAAAAAACACGAGTTTTTAGAAAATGTGTTTTATTTCATAAATGGAATCAACAAAGAATGCACATTCTATGTAATAACAACTTTCTATAGTTTCCGCATTCGACCGGAAATAAGAAAAGCTTACTTCAACCGTTTTTTAAAATCATAGCTTCTAGAAGGTTTACATGATTTCGTAAAAAACACGAGTTTTTAGAAAATGTGTTTTATTTCATAAATGGAATCAACAAAGTAGGCACATTCTACATCATAACGACTTTCTATATTTTTCACATGCGTTTGGAAATAAGAAAAGCTTACTTCCCCCGTTTTTTAAAATCACAGCTTCTAGAAGGTTTACATGATTTCTTAAAAAACACGAGTTTTTAGAAAATGTGTTTTATTTCATAAATGGAATCAACAAAGTATGCACATTCTACATCATAACGACTTTCTATAGTTTGCGCATGCGTCCGGAAATAAGAAAAGCTTACTTCCACCATTTTTTAAAATCACGGCTTCTAGAAGGTTTACATGATTTTGTAAAAAACACGAGTTTTTAGAAAATGTGTTTTATTTCATAAATGGAATCAACATAGTATGCAAATTCTACGTCATAAGGACTTTCTATAGTTTGCGCATGCGTCCGGAAATAAGAAAAGCTTACTTCCCCCGTTTTTTAAAATCACCGCTTCTAAAAGGTTTACATGATTTCTTAAAAACCACTAGTTTTTAGAAAATGTGTTTTATTTCATAAATGGAATCAACAAAGTATGCACATTCTATGTCATAACGAATTTCTATAGTTTGCGGATGCCTTTGGAAATAAGAAAAGCTTACTTCCCCCGTTTTTTAAAATCACAGCTTCTAGAAGGTTTACATGATTTCGTAAAAAACACGAGTTTTTAGAAAATGTGTTTTATTTCATAAATGGAATCAACAAAGTATGCACATTCTACGTCTTAACGACTTTCTATAGTTTGCGCATGCGTCCGGAAATAAGAAAAGCTTACTTCCCCCGTTTTTTAAAATCACAGCTTCTAGAAGGTTTACATGATTTCTTAAAAAACACGAGTTTTTAGAATATGTGTTTTATTTCATAAATGGAATCAACAAAGTATGCACATTCTACGTCATAACAACTTTCTATAGTTTGCGCATGCCTTTGGAAATAAGAAAAGCTTACTTCCCCCGTTTTGAAAAATCACAGCTTCTAGAAGGTTTACATCATTTCGTAAAAAACACGAGTTTTTAGAAAATGTGTTTTATTTCATAAATGGAATCAACAAAGTATGCACATTCTACATCATAACGACTTTCTATAGTTTGCACATTCGTCCGGAAATAAGAAAATCTTACTTCCACCGTTTTTTAAAATCGCAGCTTCTAGAAGGTTTACATGATTTCTTAAAAAACACGAGTTTTTAGAAAATGTGTTTTATTTCATAAATGGAATCAACAAAGAATGCACATTCTATGTAATAACAACTTTCTATAGTTTATGCATTCGACCGGAAATAAGAAAAGCTTACTTCCACCGTTTTTTAAAATCACAGCTTCTAGAAGGTTTACATGATTTTGTAAAAAACACGAATTTTTAGAAAATGTGTTTTATTTCATAAATGGAATCAACAAAGTATGCACATTCTACGTCATAACGACTTTCTATATTTTGCACATGCGTTTGGAAATAACAAAAGCTTACTTCCCCTGTTTTTTAAAATCACAGCTTCTAGAAGGTTTACATGATTTCTTAAAAAACACGAGTTTTTAGAAAATGTGTTTTATTTCATAAATGGAATCAACAAAGTATGCACATTCTACATCATAATGACTTTCTATAGTTTGCGCATGCGTCCAGAAATAAGAAAAGCTTACTTCCACCATTTTTTAAAATCACAGCTTCTAGAAGGTTTACATGATTTCGTAAAAAACACGAGTTTTTAGAAAATGTGTATTATTTGATAAATGGAATCTACAAAGTATGCACATTCCATGTCATTACGACTTTCTATAGTTTACGCATGCATCCGGAAATAAGAAAAGCTTACTTCCCCCGTTTTTTAAAATCACAGCTTCCAGAAGGTTTACATGATTTCTTAAAAAATACGACTTTTTAGAAAATGTGTTTTATTTTATAAATGGAATCTACAAAGTATGCAGATTCTACGTCATAACGACTTTCTATAGTTTGCGCATGCATCCGGAAATAAGAAAAGCTTACTTCCCCCGTTTTTTAAAATCACAGCATCTAGAAGGTTTACATGATTTCTTAAAAAACACGATTTTTTAGAAAATGTGTTTTATTTCATAAATGGAATCAACAAAGTATGCACATTCTACGTCATAACGACTTTCTATAGTTTGCACATTCGTCCGGAAATAAGAAAGGCTTACTTCCACCGTTTTTTAAAATCACAGCTTCTAGAAGGTTTACATGATTTCTTAAAAAACATGAGTTTTTAGAAAATGTGTTTTATTTCATAAATGGCATCAACAAAGAATGCACATTCTATGTAATAACAACTTTCTATAGTTTCCGCATTCGACTGGAAATAAGAAAAGCTTACTTCCACCGTTTTTTAAAATCACAGCTTCTAGAAGGTTTAAATGATTTCGTAAAAAACATGAGTTTTTAGAAAATGTGTTTTATTCATAAATGGAATCAACAAAGAATGCACATTCTATGTAATAACAACTTTGTATAGTTTCCGCATTCGACCGGAAATAAGAAAAGCTTACTTCCACCGTTTTTTAAAATGACAGCTTCTAGAACGTTTACATGATTTCGTAAAAAACACGAGTTTTTAGAAAATGTGTTTTATTTCATAAATGGAGTCAACATAGTCTGCACATTCTACGTCATAAGGACTTTCTATAGTTTGCACATGCGTCCGGAAATAAGAAAAGCTTACTTCCCCCGTTTTTTAAAATCACCGCTTCTAGAAGGTTTACATGATTTCTTAAAAAACACGAGTTTTTAGAAAATGTGTTTTATTTCATAAATGGAATCAACAAAGTATGTACATTCTATGTCATAACGAATTTCTATAGTTTGCGCATGCCTTTGGAAATAAGAAAAGCTTACTTCCCCCGTTTTTTAAAATCACAGCTTCTAGAAGGTTTACATGATTTCGTAAAAAACGTGAGTTTTTAGAAAATGTGTTTTATTTCATAAATGGAATCAACAAAGTATGCACATTCTACGTCTTAACGACTTTCTATAGTTTGCGCATGCGTCCGGAAATAAGAAAAGCTTACTTCCCCCGTTTTTTAAAATCACAGCTTCTAGAAGGTTTACATGATTTGTTAAAAAACACGAGTTTTTAGAAAATGTGTTTTATTTCATAAATGGAATCAACAAAGTATGCACATTCTACGTCATCACGACTTTCTATAGTTTGCGCATGCATCCGGAAATAAGAAAAGCTTACTTCCACCGTTTTTTAAAATAATAGCTTCTAGAAGGTTTACATGATTTCTTAAAAAACATGAGTTTTTAGAAAATGTGTTTTATTTCATAAATGGAATCAACAAACTATGCCCATTCTACGTTATAATGACTTTCTATAGTTTTCGCATGCGTCCGGAAATAAGAAAAGCATACTTCCACCATTTTTTAAAATCACAGCTTCTAGAAGGTTTACATGATTTCGTAAAAAACACGAGTTTTTAGAAAATGTGTTTTACTTCATAAATGGAATCAACAAAGTATGCACATTCTACATCATAACGACTTTCTATAGTTTGCGCATGCGTCCGGAAATAAGAAAAGCTTACTTCCACCGTTTTTTAAAATCACAGCTTCTAGAAGGTTTACATGATTTCGTAAAAAACACGAGTTTTTAGAAAATGTGTATTATTTCATTAATGGAATCTACAAAGTATGCACATTTTATGTCATAACGACTTTCTATAGTTTGCGCATTCGTCCGGAAATAAGAAAAGCTTACTTCCACCGTTTTTTAAAATCACAGCTTCTAGAAGGTTTACATGATTTTGTAAAAAACACGAGTTTTTAGAAAATGTGTTTTATTTCATAAATGGAATCTACAAAGTATGCACATTCTACGTCATAACGACTTTCTATAGTTTGCGCATGCGTCCGGAAAGAAGAAAAGCTTACTTCCCCCGTTTTTTAAAATCACAACTTCTAGAAGTTTTACATGATTTGGTAAAAAACACGAGCTTTTAGAAAATGTGTTTTATTTCATAAATGGAAACTACAAAGTATGCACATTCTACGTCATAACGACTTTCTATAGTTTGCGCATGCGTCCAGAAATAAGAAAAGCTTACTTCCCCCGTTTTTTAAAATCACAGCTTTTAGAAGGTTTACATGATTTGGTAAAAAACACGAGTTTTTAGAAAATGTGTTTTATTTCATATACGGAATCAACAAAGTATGCATATTCTACATCATAACGACTTTCTATAGTTTGCGCATGCGTCCGGAAAGAAGAAAAGCTTACTTCCCCCGTTTTTTAAAATCACAACTTCTAGAAGGTTTACATGATTTGGTAAAAAACACGAGCTTTTAGAAAATGTGTTTTATTTCATAAATGGAAACTACAAAGTATGCACATTCTACGTCATAACGACTTTCTATAGTTTGCACATGCGTCCAGAAATAAGAAAAGCCTACTTCCCCCGTTTTTTAAAATCACAGCTTCTAGAAGGTTTACATGATTTCTTAAAAAACACGAGTTTTTAGAAAATGTGTTTTATTTCATGAATGGAATCAACAAAGTATGCACATTCTACATCATAACAACTTTCTATAGTTTGCGCATGCCTTTGGAAATAAGGAAAGCTTACTTCCCCCATTTTTAAAATCACAGCTTCTAGAAGGTTTACATGATTTGGTAAAAAACACGAGTTTTTAGAAAATGTGTTTTATTTCATAAATGGAAAATACAAAGTATGCATATTCTACGTCATAACTACTTTCTATAGTTTGCGCATGCGTCCAGAAATAAGAAAAGCTTACTTCCCCCATTTTTTAAAATCACAGCTTCTAGAAGGTTTACATGATTTCTTAAAAAACACGACTTTTTAGAAAATGTGTTTTATTTCATGAATGGAATCAACAAAGTATGCACATTCTATGTCATAACGACTTTCTATAGTTTTCGCATGCCTTTGGAAATAAGAAAAGCTTACTTCCCCCGTTTTTTAAAATCACAGCTTCTAGAAGGTTTACATGATTTCATAAAAAACACGAGTTTTTAGAAAATGTGTTTTATTTCATAAATTGAATCAACAAAGTATGCACATTCTACGTCATAACGAATTTCTATAGTTTGCGCATGCGTTTGGAAATAAGAAAAGCTTACTTCCCCCGTTTTTTAAAACCACAGATTCTAGAAGGTTTACATGATTTCTTAAAAAACACGAGTTTTTAGAAAATGTGTTTTATTTCATAAACGGAATCAACAAAGTATGCACATTCTACATCATAACGACTTTCTATAGTTTGCGCATGCGTTCGGAAATAAGAAAAGCTTACTTCCACCGTTTTTTAAAATCACAGCTTCTAGAAGGTTTACATCATTTCGTAAAAAACACGAGTTTTTAGAAAATGTGTTTTATTTCATAAATGGAATCTACAAAGTATGCACATTCTACATCATAACGACTTTCTATAGTTTGCGCATGCGTCCGGAAATAAGAAAAGCTTACTTCCACCATTTTTTAAAATCACAGCATCTTGAAGGTTTACATAATTTCGTAAAAAACACGAGTTTTTAGAAAATGTGTTTTATTTCATAAATGGAATCTACAAAGCATGCACATACTACGTCATAACGACTTTCTATAGATTGCCCATGCGTCCGGCTTTAAGAAAAGCTTACTTCCCCCATTTTTAAAATCACAGCTTCTAGAAGGTTTACATGATTTCGTAAAAAGCACGAGTTTTTAGAAAATGTCTTTTATTTCATAAATGGAATCTACAAAGTATGCACATTCTACGTCATAACGACTTTCTATAGTTTGCACATTCATCCGGAAATAAGAAAAGCTTACTTCCACCGTTTTTTAAAATCACAGCTTCTAGAAGGTTTACATGATTTCTTAAAAAACACGAGTTTTTAGAAAATGTGTTTTATTTCATAAATGGAATCAACAAAGTATGCACATTCTACCTCATAACGACTTTCTATAGTTTGCGCATTCGACCGGAAATAAGAAAAGCTTACTTCCATCGTTTTTTAAAATCACAGCTTCTAGAAGGTTTACATGATTTGTTAAAAAACACGAGTTTTTAGAAAATGTGTTTTATTTCATAAATGGAATCAACAAAGTATTCACATTCTACGTCATAACGACTTTCTATAGTTTGCGCATGCGTTTGGAAATAAGAAAAGCTTACTTCCCCCGTTTTTTAAAACCACAGCTTCTAGAAGGTTTACATGATTTCTTAAAAAACATGAGTTTTTAGAAAATGTGTTTTATTTCATAAATGGAATCAACAAAGTATGCACATTCTACGTCATAACGACTTTCTATATTTTGCACATGCGTTTGGAAATAAGAAAAGCTTACTTCCCCCGTTTTTTAAAATCACAGCTTCTAGAAGGTTTACATGATTTCTTAAAAAACACGAGTTTTTAGAAAATGTGTTTTATTTCATAAATGGAATCAACAAAGTATGCACATTCTACATCATAACGACTTTCTATAGTTTGCACATGCGTCCGGAAATAACAAAAGCTTACTTCCACCATTTTTTAAAATCACAGCTTCTAGAAGGTTTACATGATTTCGTAAAAAACACGAGTTTTTAGAAAATGTCTTTTATTTCATAAATGGAATCTACAAAGTATGCACATTCTACGTCATAACGACTTTCTATAGTTTGCACATTCATCCGTAAATAAGAAAAGCTTACTTCCACCGTTTTTTAAAATCACAGCTTCTAGAAGGTTTACATGATTTCTTAAAAAACACGAGTTTTTAGAAAATGTGTTTTATTTCATAAATGGAATCAACAAAGTATGCACATTCTACCTCATAACGACTTTCTATAGTTTGCGCATTCGACCGGAAATAAGAAAAGCTTACTTCCACCGTTTTTTAAAATCACAGCTTCTAGAAGGTTTACATGATTTGTTAAAAAACACGAGTTTTTAGAAAATGTGTTTTATTTCATAAATGGAATCAACAAAGTATGCACATTCTACGTCATAACGACTTTCTATAGTTTGCGCATGCGTTTGGAAATAAGAAAAGCTTACTTCCCCCGTTTTTCAAAACCACAGCTTCTAGAAGGTTTACATGATTTCTTAAAAAACACGAGTTTTTAGAAAACGTGTTTTATTTCATAAACGGAATCAACAAAGTATGCACATTCTACATCATAACGACTTTCTATAGTTTGCGCATGCGTTCGGAAATAAGAAAAGCTTACTTCCACCGTTTTTTAAAATCACAGCTTCTAGAAGGTTTACATCATTTCGTAAAAAACACGAGTTTTTAGAAAATGTGTTTTATTTCAAAAATGGAATCTACAAAGTATGCACATTCTACATCATAACGACTTTCTATAGTTTGCGCATGCGTCCGGAAATAAGAAAAGCTTACTTCCACCGTTTTTTAAAATCACAGCATCTTGAAGGTTTACATAATTTCATAAAAAACACGAGTTTTTAGAAAATGTGTTTTATTTCATAAATGGAATCTACAAAGTATGCACATACTACGTCATAACGACTTTCTATAGATTGCCCATGCGTACGGCTTTAAGAAAAGCTTACTTCCCCCATTTTTAAAATCACAGCTTCTAGAAGGTTTACATGATTTCGTAAAAAGCACGAGTTTTTAGAAAATGTCTTTTATTTCATAAATGGAATCTACAAAGTATGCACATTCTACGTCATAACGACTTTCTATAGTTTGCACATTCATCCGGACATAAGAAAAGCTTACTTCCACCGTTTTTTAAAATCACAGCTTCTAGAAGGTTTACATGATTTCTTAAAAAACATGAGTTTTTAGAAAATGTGTTTTATTTCATAAATGGAATCAACAAAGTATGCACATTCTACCTCATAACGATTTTCTATAGTTTGCGCATTCGACCGGAAATAAGAAAAGCTTACTTCCACCGTTTTTTAAAATCAGAGCTTCTAGAAGGTTTACATCATTTCGTAAAAAACACGAGTTTTTAGAAAATGTGTTTTATTTCATAAATGGAATCTACAAAGTATGCACATTCTACGTCCTTACGAATTTCTATAGTTTGCGCATGCGTCCGGAAATAAGAAAAGCTTACTTCCACCGTTTTTCAAAATCACAGCTTCTTGAAGGTTTACATGATTTCGTAAAAAATACGAGTTTTTAGAAAATGTGTTTTATTTTATAAATGGAATCTACAAAGTATGCACATTCTACGTCAAAATGACTTTCTATAGTTTGCGCATGCGTCCGGAAATAAAAAAAGCTTACTTCCCCCGTTTTTTAAAATCACAACTTCTAGAAGGTTTACATGATTTCTTAAAAAACATGAGTTTTTAGAAAATGTGTTTTATTTCATAAATGGAATCAACAAAGTATGCACATTCTACGTCATAACGACTTTCTATATTTTGCACATGCGTTTGGAAATAAGAAAAGCTTACTTCCCCCGTTTTTTAAAATCACAGCTTCTAGAAGGTTTACATGATTTCTTAAAAAACACGAGTTTTTAGAAAATGTGTTTTATTTCATAAATGGAATCAACAAAGTATGCACATTCTACATCATAACGACTTTCTATAGTTTGCACATGCGTCCGGAAATAACAAAAGCTTACTTCCACCATTTTTTAAAATCACAGCTTCTAGAAGGTTTACATGATTTCGTAAAAAACACGAGTTTTTAGAAAATGTCTTTTATTTCATAAATGGAATCTACAAAGTATGCACATTCTACGTCATAACGACTTTCTATAGTTTGCACATTCATCCGGAAATAAGAAAAGCTTACTTCCACCGTTTTTTAAAATCACAGCTTCTAGAAGGTTTACATGATTTCTTAAAAAACACGAGTTTTTAGAAAATGTGTTTTATTTCATAAATGGAATCAACAAAGTATGCACATTCTACCTCATAACGACTTTCTATAGTTTGCGCATTCGACCGGAAATAAGAAAAGCTTACTTCCCCCGTTTTTTAAAATCACAGCTTCTAGAAGGTTTACGTGATTTCATAAAAAACACGAGTTTTTAGAAAATGTGTTTTATTTCATAAATGGAATTAACAAAGTATGCACATTCTACGTCATAACGAATTTCTATAGTTTATGCATGCCTTTGGAAATAAGAAAAGCTTACTTCCCCCGTTTTTTAAAATCACAGCTTCTAGAAGGTTTACATGATTTCGTAAAAAACACGAGTTTTTAGAAAATGTGTTTTATTTCATAAATGGAATCAACAAAGTATGCACATTCTACGTCATAACGACTTTAAATAGTTTGCGCATGCGTCCGGAAATAAGAAAAGCTTACTTCCCCCGTTTTTTAAAATCACAGCTTCTAGAAGGTTTACATGATTTCTTAAAAAACACGAGTTTTTAGAAAATGTGTTTTATTTCATAAATGGAATCAACAAAGTATGCACATTCTACGTCATAACGACTTTCTATAGTTTGCGCATGCGTTTGGAAATAAGAAAAGCTTACTTCCCCCGTTTTTTAAAATCACAGCTTCTAGAAGGTTTACATGATTTCTTAAAAAACACGAGTTTTTAGAAAATGTGTTTTATTTCATAAATGGAATCAACAAAGTATGCACATTCTACGTCATAACGACTTTCTATAGTTTGCGCATGCGTCCGGAAATAAGAAAAGCTTACTTCCCCCGTTTTTTAAAATCACAGCTTCTAGAAGGTTTACATGATTTCGTAAAAAGCACGAGTTTTTAGAAAATGTCTTTTATTTCATAAATGGAATCTACAAAGTATGCACATTCTACGTCATAACGACTTTCTATAGTTTGCACATTCATCCGGAAATAAGAAAAGCTTACTTCCACCGTTTTTTAAAATCACAGCTTCTAGAAGGTTTACATGATTTCTTAAAAAACATGAGTTTTTAGAAAATGTGTTTTATTTCATAAATGGAATCAACAAAGTATGCACATTCTACCTCATAACGACTTTCTATAGTTTGCGCATTCGACCGGAAATAAGAAAAGCTTACTTCCACCGTTTTTTAAAATCAGAGCTTCTAGAAGGTTTACATCATTTCGTAAAAAACACGAGTTTTTAGAAAATGTGTTTTATTTCATAAATGGAATCTACAAAGTATGCACATTCTACGTCCTTACGAATTTCTATAGTTTGCGCATGCGTCCGGAAATAAGAAAAGCTTACTTCCACCGTTTTTCAAAATCACAGCTTCTTGAAGGTTTACATGATTTCGTAAAAAATACGAGTTTTTAGAAAATGTGTTTTATTTTATAAATGGAATCTACAAAGTATGCACATTCTACGTCAAAATGACTTTCTATAGTTTGCGCATGCGTCCGGAAATAAAAAAAGCTTACTTCCCCCGTTTTTTAAAATCACAACTTCTAGAAGGTTTACATGATTTCTTAAAAAACATGAGTTTTTAGAAAATGTGTTTTATTTCATAAATGGAATCAACAAAGTATGCACATTCTACGTCATAACGACTTTCTATATTTTGCACATGCGTTTGGAAATAAGAAAAGCTTACTTCCCCCGTTTTTTAAAATCACAGCTTCTAGAAGGTTTACATGATTTCTTAAAAAACACGAGTTTTTAGAAAATGTGTTTTATTTCATAAATGGAATCAACAAAGTATGCACATTCTACATCATAACGACTTTCTATAGTTTGCACATGCGTCCGGAAATAACAAAAGCTTACTTCCACCATTTTTTAAAATCACAGCTTCTAGAAGGTTTACATGATTTCGTAAAAAACACGAGTTTTTAGAAAATGTCTTTTATTTCATAAATGGAATCTACAAAGTATGCACATTCTACGTCATAACGACTTTCTATAGTTTGCACATTCATCCGGAAATAAGAAAAGCTTACTTCCACCGTTTTTTAAAATCACAGCTTCTAGAAGGTTTACATGATTTCTTAAAAAACACGAGTTTTTAGAAAATGTGTTTTATTTCATAAATGGAATCAACAAAGTATGCACATTCTACCTCATAACGACTTTCTATAGTTTGCGCATTCGACCGGAAATAAGAAAAGCTTACTTCCACCGTTTTTCAAAATCACAGCTTCTTGAAGGTTTACATGATTTCGTAAAAAACGCGAGTTTTTAGAAAATGTGTTTTATTTCATCAATGGAATCAACATAGTCTGCACATTCTACGTCATAATGACTTTCTAGAGTTTGCGCATGCGTCAGGAAATAAGAAAATCTTACTTCCCCCGTTTTTTAAAATCACAGCTTCTAGAAGGTTTACATGATTTGGTAAAAAACACGAGTTTTTAGAAAATGTGTTTTATTTCATAAATGGAATCAACAAAGTATGCACATTCTACGTCATAAGGACTTTCTATAGTTTGCGCATGCGTCCGTAAATAAGAAAAGCTTACTTCCCCCGTTTTTTAAAATCACCGCTTCTAGAAGGTTTACATGATTTGTTAAAAAACACGAGTTTTTAGAAAATGTGTTTTATTTCATAAATGGAATCAACAAAGTATGCACATTCTACGTCATAAGGACTTTCTATAGTTTGCGCATGCGTCCGGAAATAAGAAAAGCTTACTTCCCCCGTTTTTTAAAATCACCGCTTCTAGAAGGTTTACATGATTTGTTAAAAAACATGAGTTTTTAGAAAATGTGTTTTATATCATAAATGGAATCAACAAAGTATGCACATTCTATGTCATAACGACTTTCTATAGTTTGCGCATGCATCCGGAAATAAGAAAAGCTTACTTCCCCCGTTTTTTAAAATCACAGCTTCTAGAAGGTTTACATGATTTCTTAAAAAACATGAGTTTTTAGAAAATGTGTTTTATTTCATAAATGGAATCAACAAAGTATGCACATTCTACGTCATCACGACTTTCTATAGTTTGCGGATGCATCCGGAAATAAGAAAAGCTTACTTCCACCGTTTTTTAAAATAATAGCTTCTAGAAGGTTTACATGATTTCTTAAAAAAGATGAGTTTTTAGAAAATGTGTTTTATTTCATAAATGGAATCAACAAACTATGCACATTCTACGTTATAATGACTTTCTATAGTTTTCGCATGCGTCCAGAAATAAGAAAAGCATACTTCCACCATTTTTTAAAATCACAGCTTCTAGAAGGTTTACATGATTTCGTAAAAAACACGAGTTTTTAGAAAATGTGTTTTACTTCATAAATGGAATCAACAAAGTATGCACATTCTACATCATAACGACTTTCTATAGTTTGCGCATGCGTCCGGAAATAAGAAAAGCTTACTTCCACCGTTTTTTAAAATCACAGCTTCTAGAAGGTTTACATGATTTCGTAAAAAACACGAGTTCTTAGAAAATGTGTATTATTTCATTAATGGAATCTACAAAGTATGCACATTTTATGTCATAACGACTTTCTATAGTTTGCGCATTCGTCCGGAAATAAGAAAAGCTTACTTCCACCGCTTTTTAAAATCACAGCTTCTAGAAGGTTTACATGATTTTGTAAAAAACACGAGTTTTTAGAAAATGTGTTTTATTTCATAAATGGAATCTACAAAGTATGCACATTCTACGTCATAACGACTTTCTATAGTTTGCGCATGCGTCCGGAAAGAAGAAAAGCTTACTTCCCCCGTTTTTTAAAATCACAACTTCTAGAAGGTTTACATGATTTGGTAAAAAACACGAGCTTTTAGAAAATGTGTTTTATTTCATAAATGGAAACTACAAAGTATGCACATTCTACGTCATAACGACTTTCTATAGTTTGCGCATGCGTCCAGAAATAAGAAAAGCTTACTTCCCCCGTTTTTTAAAATCACAGCTTCTAGAAGGTTTACATGATTTGGTAAAAAACACGAGTTTTTAGAAAATGTGTTTTATTTCATAAATGGAATCAACAAAGTATGCACATTCTACGTCATAACGACTTTCTATAGTTTGCGCATGCGTCCAGAAATAAGAAAAGCTTACTTCCCCCGTTTTTTAAAATCACAACTTCTAGAAGGTTTACATGATTTGGTAAAAAACACGAGCTTTTAGAAAATGTGTTTTATTTCATAAATGGAATCTACAAAGTATGCACATTCTACGTCATAACGACTTTCTATAGTTTGCGCATGCGTCCAGAAATAATAAAAGCATACTTCCACCATTTTTTAAAATCACAACTTCTAGAAGGTTTACATGATTTTGTAAAAAACACGAGTTTTTAGAAAATGTGTTTTATTTCATAAATGGAAACTACAAAGTATGCACATTCTACGTCATAACGACTTTCTATAGTTTGCGCATGCGTCCAGAAATAAGAAAAGCTTACTTCCCCCGTTTTTTAAAATCACAACTTCTAGAAGGTTTACATGATTTGGTAAAAAACACGAGCTTTTAGAAAATGTGTTTTATGTCATAAATGGAAACTACAAAGTATGCACATTCTACATCATAACGAATTTCTATAGTTTGCACATGCGTCCAGAAATAAGAAAAGCTTACTTCCCCCGTTTTTTAAAATCACAGCTTCTAGAAGGTTTACATGATTTGGTAAAAAACACGAGTTTTTAGAAAATGTGTTTTATTTCATATACGGAATCAACAAAGTATTCACATTCTACATCATAACGACTTTCTATAGTTTGCGCATGCGTCCGGAAAGAAGAAAAGCTTACTTCCCCCGTTTTTTAAAATCACAACTTCTAGAAGGTTTACATGATTTGGTAAAAAACACGAGCATTTAGAAAATGTGTTTTATTTCATAAATGGAAACTACAAAGTATGCACATTCTACGTCATAACGACTTTCTATAGTTTGCACATGCGTCCAGAAATAAGAAAAGCCTACTTCCCCCGTTTTTTAAAATCACAGCTTCTAGAAGGTTTACATGATTTCTTAAAAAACACGAGTTTTTAGAAAATGTGTTTTATTTGATTAATGGAATCAACTAAGTATTCACATTCTACATCATAACAACTTTCTATAGTTTGCGCATGCCTTTGGAAATAAGGAAAGCTTACTTCCCCCATTTTTAAAATCACAGCTTCTAGAAGGTTTACATGATTTGGTAAAAAACACAAGTTTTTAGAAAATGTGTTTTATTTCATAAATGGAAAATACAAAGTATGCACATTCTACGTCATAATGACTTTCTATAGTTTGCGCATGCGTCCAGAAATAAGAAAAGCTTACTTCCCCCGTTTTTTAAAATCACAGCTTCTAGAAGGTTTACATGATTTCTTAAAAAACACGACTTTTTAGAAAATGTGTTTTATTTCATGAATGGAATGAACAAAGTATGCACATTCTATGTCATAACGACTTTCTATAGTTTTCGCATGCCTTTGGAAATAAGAAAAGCTTACTTCCCCCGTTTTTTAAAATCACAGCTTCTAGAAGGTTTACATGATTTCATAAAAAACACGAGTTTTTAGAAAATGTGTTTTATTTCATAAATGGAATCAACAAAGTATGCACATTCTACGTCATAACGAATTTCTATAGTTTGCGCATGCGTTTGGAAATAAGAAAAGCTTACTTCCCCCGTTTTTTAAAACCACAGATTCTAGAAGGTTTACATGATTTCTTAAAAAACACGAGTTTTTAGAAAATGTGTTTTATTTCATAAACGGAATCAACAAAGTATGCACATTCTACATCATAACGACTTTCTATAGTTTGCGCATGCGTTCGGAAATAAGAAAAGCTTACTTCCACCGTTTTTTAAAATCACAGCTTCTAGAAGGTTTACATCATTTCGTAAAAAACACGAGTTTTTAGAAAATGTGTTTTATTTCATAAATGGAATCTACAAAGTATGCACATTCTACATCATAACGACTTTCTATAGTTTGCGCATGCGTACGGAAATAAGAAAAGCTTACTTCCACCGTTTTTTAAAATCACAGCATCTTGAAGGTTTACATAATTTCGTAAAAAACACGAGTTTTTAGAAAATGTGTTTTATTTCATAAATGGAATCTACAAAGTATGCAGATACTACGTCATAACGACTTTCTATAGATTGCCCATGCGTCCGGCTTTAAGAAAAGCTTACTTCCCCCATTTTTAAAATCACAGCTTCCAGAAGGTTTACATGATTTCTTAAAAAACACGAGTTTTTAGAAAATGTGTTTTAATTCATAAATGGAATCAACAAAGTATGCACATTCTACGTCATAACAACTTTCTATAGTTTGCGCATGCCTTTGGAAATAAGAAATGCTTACTTCCTCCGTTTTTTAAAATCACAGCTTCTAGAAGGTTTACATGATTTGGTAAAAAACACGAGCTTTTAGAAAATGTGTTTTATTTCATAAATGGAAACTACAAAGTATGCACATTCTACATCATAACGACTTTCTATAGTTTGCGCATGCGTCCGGAAATAAGAAAAGCTTACTTCCCTCGTTTTTTAAAATCATAGCTTCTAGAAGGTTTACATGATTTCGTAAAAAAATGAGTTTTTAGAAAATGTGTTTTATTTTATAAATGGAATCTACAAAGTATGCACATTCTACGTCATAACGACTTTCTATAGTTTGCGCATGCGTCCGGAAATAAGAAAAGCTTACTTCCCCCGTTTTTTAAAATCACAACTTCTAGAAGGTTTACATGATTTCTTAAAAAACATGAGTTTTTAGAAAATGTGTTTTATTTCATAAATGTAATCAACAAAGTATGCACATTCTACGTCATAACGACTTTCTATATTTTGCACATGCGTTTGGAAATAAGAAAAGCTTACTTCCCCCGTTTATTAAAATCACAGCTTCTAGAAGGTTTACATGATTTCTTAAAAAACACGAGTTTTTAGAAAATGTGTTTTATTTCATAAATGGAATCAACAAAGTATGCACATTCTACATCATAACGACTTTCTATAGTTTGCACATGCGTCCGGAAATAAGAAAAGCTTACTTCCACCATTTTCTAAAATCACAGCTTCTAGAAGGTTTACATGATTTCGTAAAAAGCACAAGTTTTTAGAAAATGTCTTTTATTTCATAAATGGAATCTACAAAGTATGCACATTCTACGTCATAACGACTTTCTATAGTTTGCACATTCATCCGGAAATAAGAAAAGCTTACTTCCACCGTTTTTTAAAATCACAGCTTCTAGAAGGTTTACATGATTTCTTAAAAAACATGAGTTTTTAGAAAATGTGTTTTATTTCATAAATGGAATCAACAAAGTATGCACATTCTACCTCATAACGACTTTCTATAGTTTGCGCATTCGACCGGAAATAAGAAAAGCTTACTTCCACCGTTTTTTAAAATCAGAGCTTCTAGAAGGTTTACATCATTTCGTAAAAAACACGAGTTTTTAGAAAATGTGTTTTATTTCATAAATGGAATCTACAAAGTATGCACATTCTACGTCCTTACGAATTTCTATAGTTTGCGCATGCGTCCGGAAGTAAGAAAAGCTTACTTCCACCGTTTTTCAAAATCACAGCTTCTTGAAGGTTTACATGATTTCGTAAAAAATACGAGTTTTTAGAAAATGTGTTTTATTTTATAAATGGAATCTACAAAGTATGCACATTCTACGTCAAAATGACTTTCTATAGTTTGCGCATGCGTCCGGAAATAAGAAAAGCTTACTTCCCCCGTTTTTTAAAATCACAACTTCTAGAAGGTTTACATGATTTCTTAAAAAACATGAGTTTTTAGAAAATGTGTTTTATTTCATAAATGGAATCAACAAAGTATGCACATTCTACGTCATAACGACTTTCTATATTTTGCACATGCGTTTGGAAATAAGAAAAGCTTACTTCCCCCGTTTTTTAAAATCACAGCTTCTAGAAGGTTTACGTGATTTCTTAAAAAACACGAGTTTTTAGAAAATGTGTTTTATTTCATAAATGGAATCAACAAAGTATGCACATTCTACATCATAACGACTTTCTATACTTTGCACATGCGTCCGGAAATAACAAAAGCTTACTTCCACCATTTTTTAAAATCACAGCTTCTAGAAGGTTTACATGATTTCGTAAAAAACACGAGTTTTTAGAAAATGTCTTTTATTTCATAAATGGAATCTACAAAGTATGCACATTCTACGTCATAACGACTTTCTATAGTTTGCACATTCATCCGGAAATAAGAAAAGCTTACTTCGACCGTTTTTTAAAATCACAGCTTCTAGAAGGTTTACATGATTTCTTAAAAAACACGAGTTTTTAGAAAATGTGTTTTATTTCATAAATGGAATCAACAAAATATGCACATTCTACCTCATAACGACTTTCTATAGTTTGCGCATTCGACCGGAAATAAGAAAAGCTTACTTCCACCGTTTTTTAAAATCACAGCTTCTAGAAGGTTTACATGATTTGTTAAAAAACACGAGTTTTTAGAAAATGTGTTTTATTTCATAAATGGAATCAACAAAGTATGCACATTCTACGTCATAACGACTTTCTATAGTTTGCGCATGCGTCCTGAAATAAGAAAAGCTTACTTCCCCCGTTTTTTAAAATCACAGCTTCTAGAAGGTTTACATGATTTGATAAAAAACTTGAGTTTTTAGAAAATGTGTTTTATTTCATAAATGGAATCTACAAAGTATGCACATTCTACATCATAACGACTTTCTATAGTTTGCGCATGCGTCCGGAAATAAGAAAAGCTTACTTCCCCCGTTTTTTAAAATCACAGCTTCCAGAAGGTTTACATGATTTCTTAAAAAACACGATTTTTTAGAAAATGTGTGTTATTTCATAAATGGAATCTACAAAGTGTGCACATTCTACGTAATAACGACTTTCTATAGTTTGCGCATGCGTCCGGAAATAAGAAAAGCTTACTTCCCCCGCTTTTTAAAATCACAGCTTCTAGAAGGTTTACATGATTTCTTAAAAAACACGAGTTTTTAGAAAATGTCTTTTATTTCATAAATAGAATTAACAAAGTATGCACATTCTATATCATAACGACTTTCTATAGTTTGCGCATGCGTTTGGAAATAAGAAAAGCTTACTTCCCTCGTTTTTTAAAATCACAGTTTCTAGAAGGTTTACATGATTTCTTAAAAAACACGAGTTTTCAGAAAATGTGTTTTATTTCATAAACGGCATCAACAAAGTATGCACATTCTACGTCATAACGACTTTCTATAGTTTGCGCATGCGTCCGGAAATAAGAAAAGCTTACTTCCACCATTTTTTAAAGTGACAGCTTCTTGAAGGTTTACATGATTTCGTAAAAAACACGAGTTTTTAGAAAATGTGTTTTATATCATAAATGGAATCAACAAAGTATGCACATTCTACGTAATAACGACTTTCTTTAGTTTCCGCATTCGACCGGAAATAAGAAAAGCTTACTTCCACCGTTTTTTAAAATCACAGCTTCCAGAAGGTTTACATGATTTCTTAAAAAACATGAGTTTTTAGATAATGTGTTTTATTTCATAAATGGAATCTACAAAGTATGCACATTCTACGTCATAACGACTTTCTATAGTTTGCGCATCCGTCTGGAAATAAGAAAAGCTTACTTCCCCCGTTTTTTAAAATCACAGCTTCTAGAAGGTTTACATGATTTCGTAAAAAATATGAGTTTTTAGAAAATGTGTTTTATTTAGTAAATGGAATCTACAAAGTATGCACATTCTACGTCATAACGACTTTCTATAGTTTGCGCATGCGTCCGGAAATAAGAAAAGCTTACTTCCCCCGTTTTTTAAAATCACAGCTTCTAGAAGGTTTACATGATTTCTTAAAAAACACGAGTTTTTAGAAAATGTGTTTTATTTCATAAATGGAATTAACAAAGTATGCACATTCTACGTCATAACGAATTTCTATAGTTTGTGCATGCCTTTGGAAATAAGAAAAGCTTACTTCACCCGTTTTTTAAAATCACAGCTTCTAGAAGGTTTACATGATTTCGTAAAAAACACGAGTTTTTAGAAAATGTGTTTTATTTCATAAATGGAATCAACAAAGTATGCACATTCTACGTCATAACGACTTTCTATAGTTTGTGCATGCGTCCGGAAATAAGAAAAGCTTACTTCCCCCGTTTTTTAAAATCACAGCTTCTAGAAGGTTTACATGATTTCTTAAAAAACACGAGTTTTTAGAAAATGTGTTTTATTTCATAAATGGAATCTACAAAGTATGCACATTCTACGTCATAACGACTTTCTATAGTTTACGCATGCGTTTGGAAATAAGAAAAGCTTACTTCCCCCGTTTTTTAAAATCACAACTTCTAGAAGGTTTACATGATTTCTTAAAAAACACGAGTTTTTAGAAAATGTGTTTTACTTCATAAATGGAATCTACAAAGTATGCACATTCTACGTCATAATTACTTTCTATAGTTTGCGCATGCGTCCGGAAATAAGAAAAGCTTACTTCCACCGTTTTTTAAAATAATAGCTTCTAGAAAGTTTACATGATTTCGTAAAAAACACGAGTTTTTAGAAAATGTGTTTTATTTCATAAATGGAATCGACAAAGTATGCACATTCTACATCATAACGACTTTCTATAGTTTGAGCATGCGTCCGGAAATAAGAAAAGCTTACTTCCCCCGTTTTTTAAAATCACAGCTTCTAGAAGGTTTACATGATTTTGTAAAAAACACGAGTTTTTAGAAAAATGTGTTTTATTTTATAAATGGAATCTACAAAGTATGCACATTCTATGTCATAACGACTTTCTATAGTTTGCGCATGCGTCCGGAAATAAGAAAAGCTTACTTCCCCCGTTTTTTAAAATCACAACTTCTAGAAGGTTTACATGATTTCGTAAAAAACACGAGTTTTTAGAAAATGTGTTTTATTTTATAAATGGAATCTACAAAGTATGCACATTCTACGTCATAACGACTTTCTATAGTTTGCGCGTGCGTTTGGAAATAAGAAAAGCTTACTTCCCCCGTTTTTTAAAATCACAACTTCTAGAAGGTTTACATGATTTCTTAAAAAACACAAGTTTTTAGAAAATGTGTTTTATTTCATAAATGGAATCTACAAAGTATGCACATTCTACGTCATAACGACTTTCTATAGTTTGCGCATTCGTCCGGAAATAAGAAAAGCTTACTTCCACCGTTTTTTAAAATCACAGCTTCTAGAAGGTTTACATGATTTCGTAAAAAACACGAGTTTTTAGAAAATGTGTTTTATTTCATAAATGGAATCTACAAAGTATGCACATTCTACATCAAAACGACTTTCTATAGTTTCCGCATTCGTCCGGAAATAAGAAAAGCTTACTTCCACCGTTTTTTAAAATCACAGCTTCTAGAAGGTTTACATGATTTCGTAAAAAACACGAGTTTTTAGAAAATGTGTTTTATTTCATAAATGGAATCAACAAAGTATGCACATTCTACGTCATAAGGACTTTCTATAGTTTGCGAATGCGTCCGGAAATAAGAAAAGCTTACTTCCACCTTTTTTCAAAATCACAGCTTCTAGAAGGTTTACATGATTTGTTAAAAAACATGAGTTTTTAGAAAATGTGTTATATTTCATAAATGGAATCAACAAAGTCTGCACATTCTACCTCATAACGACTTTCTGTAGTTTGCGGATTCGTCCGGGAATAAGAAAAGCTTACTTCCACCGTTTTTAAAATCACAGCTTCTAGAAGGTTTACATGATTTGTTTAAAAACACGAGTATTTAGAAAATGTGTTTTATTTCATAAATGGAATCTACAAAGTATGCACATTCTACGTCATAACGACTTTCTATAGTTTCCGCATTCGTCCGGAAATAAGAAAAGCTTACTTCCACCGTTCTTTAAAATCACAGCTTCTAGAAGGTTTACATGATTTCGTAAAAAACACGAGTTTTTAGAAAATGTGTTTTATTTCATAAATGGAATCAACAAAGTATGCACATTCTACATCATAAGGACTTTCTATAGTTTGCGAATGCGTCCGGAAATAAGAAAAGCTTACCTCCACCGTTTTTTAAAATCACAACTGCTAGAAGGTTTACATGATTTCTTAAAAAACACGAGTTTTTAGAAAATGTGTTTTATTTCATAAATGGAATCAACAAAGTATGCACATTCTACGTCATAACGACTTTCTATATTTTGCGGATGCGTCCGGAAATAAGAAAAGCTTTCTTCCACCGTTTTTTAAAATAATAGCTTCTAGAAAGTTTACATGATTTCGTAAAAAACACGAGTTTTTAGAAAATGTGTTTTATTTCATAAATGGAATCTACAAAGTATGCACATTCTAAATCATAACGACTTTCTATAGTTTGCGCATGTGTCCGGAAATAAGAAAAGCTTATTTCCACCGTTTTCTAAAATCACAGCTTCTAGAAGGTTTACATGATTTCGTAAAAAACACGAGTTTTTAGAAAATGTGTTTTATTTCATAAATGGAATCTACAAAGTATGCACATTCTACGTCTTAACGACTTTCTATAGTTTGCACATTCATCCGGAAATAAGAAAAGCTTACTTCCACCATTTTTTAAAATCACAGCTTCTAGAAGGTTTACATCATTTCGTAAAAAACACGAGTTTTTAGAAAATGTGTTTTATTTCATAAATGGAATCTACAAAGTATGCACATTCTACGTCATAACGAATTTCTATAGTTTGCGCATGCGTCCGGAAATAAGAAAAGCTTACTTCCACCGTTTTTCAAAATCACAGCTTCTTGAAGGTTTACATGATTTCGTAAAAAACACGAGTTTTTGAAAATGTGTTTTATTTCATAAATGGAATCAACAAAGTATGCACATTCTACGTCATAACGACTTTCTATAGTTTGCGCATGCATCCAGAAATAAGAAAATCTTACTTCCCCCGTTTTTTAAAATCACAGCTTCTAGAAGGTTTACATGATTTGGTAAAAAACACGAGTTTTTAGAAAATGTGTTTTATTTCATAAATTGAATCAACAAAGTATGCACATTCTACGTCATAATGACTTTCTATAGTTTGCGCATGCGTCCGGAAATAAGAAAAGCTTACTTCCACCGTTTTCTAAAATCACGGCTTCTTGAAGGTTTACATGATTTCGTAAAAAACACGAGTTTTTAGAAAATGTGTTTTATTTCATAAATGGAATCTACAAAGTATGCACATTCTACGTCATAACGACTTTCTATAGTTTGCGCATGCGTCCGGAAATAAGAAAAGCTTAATTCCCCCGTTTTTTAAAATCACAGCTTCCAGAAGGTTTACATGATTTCTTAAAAAACACGAGTTTTTAGAAAATGTGTTTTGTTTCATAAATGGAATCAACAAAGTATGCACATTCTACATCATAACGACTTTCTATAGTTTGCGCATGCGTCCAGAAATAAGAAAACCTTACTTCCCCCGCTTTTTAAAATCACAGCTTCCAGAAGGTTTACATCATTTCGTAAAAAACAGGAGTTTTTAGAAAATGTGTTTTATTTCATAAATGGAATCAACAAAGTATACACATTCTACGTCATAACGACTTTCTATAGTTTGCGCATGCGTCCGGAAATAAGAAAAGCTTACTTCTACCGTTTTTTAAAATCACAGCTTCTAGAAGGTTTACATGATTTCTTAAAAAACACGAGTTTTTAGAAAATGTGTTTTATTTCATAACCGGAATCAACAAAGTATGCACATTCTACGTAATAACAACTTTCTATAGTTTCCGCATTCGACCGGAAATAAGAAAAGCTTACTTCCACCGTTTTTTAAAATCACAGCTTCTAGAAGGTTTACATGATTTCGTGAAAAACACGAGTTTTTAGAAAATGTGTTTTATTTCATAAATGGAATCAACAAAGTATCCACATTCTACGTCATAAGGGCTTTCTATAGTTTGCGCATGCGTCCGGAAATAAGAAGAGCTTACTTCCACCGTTTTTCAAAATCACAGCTTCTAGAAGGTTTACATGATTTCGTAAAAAACACGAGTTTTTAGAAAATGTGTTTTATTTCGTAAATGGAAGCCACAAAGTATGCACATTCTACCTCATAACGACTTTCTATAGTTTGCGCATGCGTCCGGAAATAAGAAAAGCTTACTTCCACCGTTTTTTAAAATCACAGCTTCTTGAAGGTTTACATGATTTCGTAAAAAACACGAGTTTTTAGAAAATGTGTTTTATTTCATAAATGGAATCTACAAAGTATGTAAATTCTACGTTATAAGGACTTTCTATAGTTTGCGCATGCGTCCGGAAATAACAAAATCTTACTTCCACCGTTTTTTAAAATCACCGCTTCTAGAAGGTTTACATGATTTCGTAAAAAACATGAGTTTTTAGAAAATGTGTTTTATTTCATAAATGGAATCAACAAAGTATGCACATTCTACGTCATAACAACTTTCTATAGTTTGCGCATGCGTTTGGAAATAAGAAAAGCTTACTTCCCCCATTTTTTAAAATCACAGCTTCAAGAAGGTTTACATGATTTCTTAAAAAACACGAGTTTTTAGAAAATGTGTTTGATTTCATAAATGGAATCAACAAAGTTTTCACATTCTACGTCATAAGGACTTTCTATAGTTTGCGCATGCGTCCGGAAATAAGAAAAGCTTACTTCCACCGTTTTTTTAAATCACAGCTTCTCGAAGGTTTACATGATTTCGTAAAAAACACGAGTTTTTAGAAAATGTGTTTTATTTCATAAATGGAATCTACAAAGTATGCACATTCTACGTCATAACGACTTTCTATAGTTTGCGCATGCGTCCGGAAATAAGAAAAGATTACTTCCCCCATTATTTAAATTCACAGCTTCTAGAAGGTTTACATGATTTCTTAAAAAACACGAGTTTTTAGAAAATGTGTTTTATTTCATAAATGGAATCAACAAAGTATGCACATTCTATGTCATAACGACTTTCTATAGTTTGCGCATGCGTCCGGAAATAAGAAAAGCTTACCTCCCCCGTTTTTTAAAATCACAGCTTCTAGAAGGTTTACATGTTTTCTTAAAAAACACGAGTTTTTAGAAAATGTGTTTTATTTCATAAATGGAATCAACAAAGTATGCACATTCTACGTCATAACAACTTTCTATAGTTTGCGCATGCGTTTGGAAATAAGAAAAGCTTACTTCCCCCGTTTTTTAAAATCACAGCTTCTGGAAGGTTTACATGTTTTCTTAAAAAACGCGAGTTTTTAGAAAATGTGTTTTATTTCATAAATGTAATCAACAAAGTATGCACATTCTACGTAATAATGAATTTCTATAGTTTGCGCATTCGACCGGAAATAAGAAAAGCTTACTTCCACCGTTTTTTAAAATCACAGCTTCTGGAAGGTTTACATGATTTCGTAAAAAACACGAGTTTTTAGAAAATGTGTTTGATTTCATAAATGGAATCAACAAAGTTTGCACATTCTACGTCATCAGGACTTTCTATAGTTTGCGCATGCGTCCGGAAATAAGAAAACCTTACTTCCACCATTTTTTAAAATCACAGCTTCTCGAAGGTTTACATGATTTCGTAAAAAACACGAGTTTTTAGAAAATGTGTTTTATTTCATAAATGGAATCTACAAAGTATGCACATTCTACGTCATAACGACTTTCCATAGTTTGCGCATGCGTCCGGAAATAAGAAAATATTACTTCCCCCATTATTTAAATTCACAGCTTCTAGAAGTTTTACATGATTTCTTAAAAAACACGAGTTTTTAGAAAATGTGTTTTATTTCATAAATGGAATCAACAAAGTATGCACATTCTATGTCATAACGACTTTCTATAGTTTGCGCATGCGTCCGGAAATAGGAAAAGCTTACTTCCCCCATTTTTTAAAATCACAGCTTCTAGAAGGTTTACATGTTTTCTTAAAAAACATGAGTTTTTAGAAAATGTGTTTTATTTCATAAATGGAATCAACAAAGTATGCACATTCTACGTCTTAACGACTTTCTATAGTTTGCACATTCATCCGGAAATAAGAAAAGCTTACTTCCACCGTTTTTTAAAATCACAGCTTCTAGAAGGTTTACATGATTTCTTAAAAAACATGAGTTTTTAGAAAATGTGTTTTATTTCATAAATGGAATCAACAAAGTATGCACATTCTACGTAATAACGACTTTCTATAGTTTCCGCATTCGACCGGAAATAAGAAAAGCTTACTTCCACCGTTTTTTAAAATCACAGCTTCTAGAAGTTTTACATCATTTCGTAAAAAACACGAGTTTTTAGAAAATGTGTTTTATTTCATAAATGGAATCAACAAAGTATGCACATTCTACGTCATAATGACTTTCTATAGTTTGCGCATGCATCCGGAAATAAGAAAAGCTTACTTCCACCGTTTTCTAAAATCACGGCTTCTTGAAGGTTTACATGATTTCGTAAAAAACACGAGTTTTTAGAAAATACGTTTTATTTCATAAATGGAATCTACAAAGTATGCACATTCTACCTCATAACGACTTTCTATAGTTTGCGCATGCGTCCGGAAATAAGAAAAGCTTAATTCCCCCATTTTTTAAAATCACAGCTTCCAGAAGGTTTACATGATTTCTTAAAAAACACGAGTTTTTAGAAAATGTGTTTTGTTTCATAAATGGAATCAACAAAGTATGCACATTCTACATCATAACGACTTTCTATAGTTTGTGCATGCGTCCAGAAATAAGAAAAGCTTACTTCCCCCGTTTTTTAAAATCACAGCTTCTAGAAAGTTTACATCATTTCGTAAAAAACAGGAGTTTTTAGAAAATGTGTTTTATTTCATAAATGGAATCAACAAAGTATACACATTCTACGTTATAACGACTTTCTATAGTTTGCGCATGCGTCCGGAAATAAGAAAAGCTTACTTCTACAGTTTTTTAAAATCACAGCTTCTAGAAGGTTTACATGATTTCGTAAAAAACACGAGTTTTTAGAAAATGTGTTTTATTTCATAAATGGAATCTACAATGTAGGCACATTCTACGTCATAACGAATTTCTATAGTTTGCGCATTCGTCCGGAAATAAGAAAAGCTTACTTCCACCGTTTTTTTAAATCACAGCTTCTAGAAGGTTTACATGATTTCGTAAAAAACACTTGTTTTTAGAAAATGTGCTTTATTTCATAAATGGAATCTACAAAGTATGCACATTCTACATCATAACGACTTTCTATAGTTTGTGCATGCGTCCGGAAATAAGAAAAGCTTACTTCCCCCGTCTTTTAAAATCACAGCTTCTAGAAGGTTTACATGATTTGTTAAAAAACACGAGTTTTTAGAAAATGTGTTTTATTTCATAAATGGAATCAACAAAGTATGCACATTCTACGTCATAACAACTTTCTATGGTTTGCGCATGCGTTTGGAAATAAGAAAAGCTTACTTCCCCCGTTTTTTAAAATCACAGCTTCTAGAAGGTTTACATGATTTCTTAAAAAACACGAGTTTTTAGAAATGTGTTTTATTTCATAAATGGAATCAACAATGTATGCACATTCTACGTCATAACGAATTTCTATAGTTTGCGCATTCGTCCGGAAATAAGAAAAGCTTACTTCCACCGTTTTTTTAAATCACAGCTTATAGAAGGTTTACATGATTTCGTAAAAAACACTTGTTTTTAGAAAATGTGCTTTATTTCATAAAGGAATCTACAAAGTATGCACATTCTATGTCATAACGACTTTCTATAGTTTGCGCATGCGTACGGAAATAAGAAAAGCTTACTTTCCCCGTTTTTTAAAATCACAGCTTCTAGAAGGTTTACATGATTTCTTAAAAAACACGAGTTTTTAGAAAATGTGTTTTATTTCATAAATGGAATCAACAAAGTATGCACATTCTACGTCATAACAACTTTCTATGGTTTGCGCATGCGTTTGGAAATAAGAAAAGCTTACTTCCCCCGTTTTTTAAAATCACAGCTTCTAGAAGGTTTACATGATTTCTTAAAAAACACGAGTTTTTAGAAAATGTGTTTTATTTCATAAATGGAATGAAAAAAGTATGCACATTCTATTTAATAACGACTTTCTATAGTTTGCGCATTCGACCGGAAATAAGAAAAGCTTACTTCCACCGTTTTTTAAAATCACAGCGTCTAGAAGGTTTACATGATTTCGTAAAAAACACGAGTTTTTAGAAAATGTGTTTTATTTCATAAATGGAATGAACAAAGTGTGCACATTCTACGTCATAAGGACTTTCAATAGTTTGCGCATGCGTCCGGAAATAAGAAAAGCTTACTTCCACCATTTTTCAAAATCACTGCTTCTAGAAGGTTTACATGATCTATTAAAAAACACGAGTTTTTAGAAAATGTGTTTTATTTCAAAAATGGAATCAACAAAGTATGCACATTCTTCGTGATAACGACTTTCTATAGTTTGCGCATGCATCCAGAAATAAGAAAAGCTTACTTCCCCCTTTTTTTAAAATCACAGCTTCTACAAGGTTTACATGATTTCGTAAAAAACACGAGTTTTTAGAAAATGTGTTTTATTTCATAAATGCAATCTGCAAAGTATGCACATTCTACGTCATAACGACTTTCTATAGTTTGCGCATGCGTCCGGAAAGAAGAAAAGCTTACTTACCCCGTTTTTTAAAATCACAGCTTCTAGAAGGTTGACATGATTTCGTAAAAAAAACGAGTTTTTATAAAATGTGTTTTATTTCATAAATGGAATCTAGAAAGTATGCACATTCTACATCATAACGACTTTCTATAGTTTGCGCATGCGTCCGGAAATAAGAAAAGCTTACTTCCCCTGTTTTTTAAAATCACAGCTTCTAGAAGGTTTACATGATTTCTTAAAAAACACGAGTTTTTAGAAAATGTGTTCTATTTCATAAATGGAATCAACAAAGTATGCACATTCTACGTCATAACGACTTTCTATAGTTTGCGCATTCATCCGGAAATAAGAAAAGATTACTTCCACCGTTTTTTAAAATTACAGCTTCTAGAAGGTTTACATGATGTCGTAAAAAACACGAGTTTTTAGAAAATGTGCTTTATTTCATAAATGGAATCTACAAAGTATGCACATTCTACGTCATAACGAATTTCTATAGTTTGCGCATTCGTCCGGAAATAAGAAAGGCTTACTTCCACCGTTTTTTTAAATCACAGCTTCTAGAAGGTTTACATCATTTCGTAAAAAACAATTGTTTTTAGAAAATGTGCTTTATTTCATAAATGGAATCTACAAAGTATGCACATTCTACGTCATAACGACTTTCTATAGTTTGCGCATGCGTCCGGAAATAAGAAAAGCTTACTTCCCCCGTTTTTTAAAATCACAGCTTCTAGAAGGTTTACATGATTTCTTAAAAAACACGAGTTTTTAGAAATGTTTTTTATTTCATAAATGGAATCAACAATGTATGCACATTCTACGTCATAACGAATTTCTATAGTTTGCGCATTCGTCCGGAAATAAGAAAAGCTTACTTCCACCGTTTTTTTAAATCACAGCTTCTAGAAGGTTTACATGATTTCGTAAAAAACACTTGTTTTTAGAAAATGTGCTTTATTTCATAAATGGAATCTACAAAGTATGCACATTCTACGTCATAACGACTTTCTATAGTTTGCGCATGCGTCCGGAAATAAGAAAAGCTTACTTCCCCGTTTTTTAAAATCACAGCTTCTAGAAGGTTTACATGATTTCTTAAAAAACACGAGTTTTTAGAAAATGTGTTTTATTTCATAAATGGAATCAACAAAGTATGCACATTCTATGTCATAACGACTTTCTATAGTTTGCGCATGCGTCCGGAAATAAGAAAAGCTTACTTCCCCCGTTTTTTAAAATCACAACGTCTAGCAGGTTTACATGATTTCTTAAAAAACACGAGTTTTTAGAAAATGTGTTTTATTTCATAAATGGAATCATCAAAGTATGCACCTTCTATGTCATAAGGACTTTCTATAGTTTGTGCATGCGTCCGGAAATAAGAAAAACTTACTTCCCCCGTTTTTTAAAATCACAGCTTCTAGAAGGTTTACATGATTTCGTAAAAAACACGAGTTTTTAGAAAATGTGTTTTATTTCATAAATGGAATCAACAAAGTATGCACATTCTACGTCATAACGACTTTCTAGAGTTTACGCATGCGTCCGGAAATAAGAAAAGCTTACTTCCCCCGTTTTTTAAAATCACAGCTTCTAGAAGGTTTACATGATTTCTTAAAAAACACGAGTTTTCAGAAAATGTGTTTTATTTCATAAATGGAATCACCAAAGTATGCACATTCTACGTCATAACGACTTTCTATAGTTTGCGCATGCGTTTGGAAATAAGAAAAGCTTACTTCCCCCGTTTTTTAAAATCACAGCTTCTAGAAGGTTTACATGATTTCTTAAAAAACACGAGTTTTTAGAAAATGTGTTTTATTTCAAAAATGGAATCAACAAAGTATGCACATTCTACGTAATAACGACTTTCTATAGTTTGTGCATTCGACCGGAAATAAGAAAAGCTTACTTCCACCGTTTTTCAAAATCACTGCTTCTAGAAGGTTTACATGATTTCTCAAAAAACACGAGTTTTTAGAAAATGTGTTTTATTTAAAAAATGGAATCAACAAAGTATGCACATTCTTCGTCATAACGACTTTCTATAGTTTGCGCATGCATCCGGAAATAAGAAAAGCTTACTTCCCCCGTTTTTCAAAATCACAGCTTCTACAAGGTTTACATGATTTCGTAAAAAACACGAGTTTTTAGAAAATGTGTTTTATTTCATAAATGGAATCTACAAAGTATGCACATTCTACGTCATAAGGACTTTCTATAGTTTGCGCATGCGTCCGGAAATAAGAAAAGCTTACTTCCCCCATTTTTTAAAATCACAGCTTCTAAAAGGTTTACATGATTTCGTAAAAAACAAGAGTTTTTAGAAAATGTGTTTTATTTCATAAATGGAATCTACAAAGTATGCACATTCTACGTCATAAGGACTTTCTATAGTTTGCGCATGCATCCGGAAATAAGAAAAGATTACTTCCCCCATTATTTAAATTCACAGCTTCTAGAAAGTTTACATGATTTCTTAAAAAACACGAGTTTTTAGAAAATGTGCTTTATTTCATAAATGGAATCTACAAAGTATGCACATTCTACGTCATAACGAATTTCTATAGTTTGCGCATTCGTCCGGAAATAAGAAAAGCTTACTTCCACCGTTTTTTAAAATCACAGCTTCTAGAAGGTTTACATGATTTCGTAAAAAACACTTGTTTTTAGAAAATGTGCTTTATTTCATAAAGGAATCTACAAAGTATGCAAATTCTATGTCATAACGAATTTCTATAGTTTGCGCATGCGTCCGGAAATAAGAAAAGCTTACTTCCCCCGTTTTTTAAAATCACAGCTTCTAGAAGGTTTACATGATTTCTTAAAAAACACGAGCTTTTAGAAAATGTGTTTTATTTCATAAATGGAATCAACAAAGTATGCACATTCTACGTCATAACAACTTTCTATGGTTTGCGCATGCGTTTGGAAATAAGAAAAGCTTACTTCCCCCGTTTTTTAAAATCACAGCTTCTAGAAGGTTTACATGATTTCTTAAAAAACACGAGTTTTTAGAAAATGTGTTTTATTTCATAAATGGAATGAAAAAAGTATGCACATTCTATGTAATAACGACTTTCTATAGTTTGCGCATTCGACCAGAAATAAGAAAAGCTTACTTCCACCGTTTTTTAAAATCACAGCGTCTAGAAGGTTTACATGATTTCGTAAAAAACACGAGTTTTTAGAAAATGTGTTTTATTTCATAAATGGAATGAACAAAGTATGCACATTCTACGTCATAAGGACTTTCTATAGTTTGCGCATGCGTCCGGAAATAAGAAAAGCTTACTTCCACCGTTTTTCAAAATCACTGCTTCTAGAAGGTTTACATGATCTATTAAAAAACACGAGTTTTTAGAAAATGTATTTTATTTCAAAAATGGAATCAACAAAGTATGCACATTCTTCGTCATAACGACTTTCTATAGTTTGCGCATGCATCCAGAAATAAGAAAAGCTTACTTCCCCCGTTTTTTAAAATCACAGCTTCTACAAGGTTTACATGATTTCGTAAAAAACACGAGTTTTTAGAAAATGTGTTTTATTTCATAAATGCAATCTGCAAAGTATGCACATTCTACATCATAACGACTTTCTATAGTTTGCGCATGCGTCCGGAAATAAGAAAAGCTTACTTACCCCGTTTTTTAAAATCACAGCTTCTAGAAGGTTGACATGATTTCGTAAAAAAAACGAGTTTTTAGAAAATGTGTTTTATTTCATAAATGGAATCTAGAAAGTATGCACATTCTACATCATAACGACTTTCTATAGTTTGCGCATGCGTCCGGAAATAAGAAAAGCTTACTTCCCCCGTTTTTTAAAATCACAGCTTCTAGAAGGTTTACATGATTTCTTAAAAAACACGAGTTTTTAGAAACTGTGTTCTATTTCATAAATGGAATCAACAAAGTATGCACATTCTACGTCATAACGACTTTCTATAGTTTGCGCATTCGTCCGGAAATAAGAAAAGATTACTTCCACCGTTTTTTAAAATTACAGCTTCTAGAAGGTTTACATGATGTCGTAAAAAACACGAGTTTTTAGAAAATGTGCTTTATTTCATAAATGGAATCTACAAAGTATGCACATTCTACGTCATAATGAATTTCTATAGTTTGCGCATTCGTCCGGAAATAAGAAAAGCTTACTTCCACCGTTTTTTTAAATCACAGCTTCTAGAAGGTTTACATCATTTCGTAAAAAACAATCGTTTTTAGAAAATGTGCTTTATTTCATAAATGGAATCTACAAAGTATGCACATTCTACGTCATAACGACTTTCTATAGTTTGCGCATGCGTCCGGAAATAAGAAAAGCATACTTCCCCCGTTTTTTAAAATCACAGCTTCTAGAAGGTTTACATGATTTCTTAAAAAACACGAGTTTTTAGAAATGTGTTTTATTTCATAAATGGAATCAACAATGTATGCACATTCTACGTCATAACAAATTTCTATAGTTTGCGCATTCGTCCGGAAATAAGAAAAGTTTACTTCCACCGTTTTTTTAAATCACAGCTTCTAGAAGGTTTACATGATTTCGTAAAAAACACTTGTTTTTAGAAAATGTGCTTTATTTCATAAATGGAATCTACAAAGTATGCACATTCTACGTCATAACGACTTTCTATAGTTTGCGCATGCGTCCGGAAATAAGAAAAGCTTACTTCCCCCGTCTTTTAAAATCACAGCTTCTAGAAGGTTTACATGATTTCTTAAAAAACACGAGTTTTTAGAAAATGTGTTTTATTTCATAAATGGAATCAACAAAGTATCCACATTCTATGTCATAACGACTTTCTATAGTTTGCGCATGCGTCCGGAAATAAGAAAAGATTACTTCCCCCATTATTTAAATTCACAGCTTCTAGAAAGTTTACATGATTTCTTAAAAAACACGAGTTTTTAGAAAATGTGTTTTATTTCATAAATGGAATCAACAAAGTATGCACATTCTATGTCATAACGACTTTCTATAGTTTGCGCATGCGTCCGGAAATAAGAAAATCTTACTTCCCCCGTTTTTTAAAATCACAACGTCTAGCAGGTTTACATGATTTCTTAAAAAACACGAGTTTTTAGAAAATGTGTTTTATTTCATAAATGGAATCATCAAAGTATGCACCTTCTATGTCATAAGGACTTTCTATAGTTTGTGCATGCGTCCGGAAATAAGAAAAACTTACTTCCCCCGTTTTTTAAAATCACAGCTTCTAGAAGGTTTACATGATTTCGTAAAAAACACGAGTTTTTAGAAAATGTGTTTTACTTCATAAATGGAATCAACAAAGTATGGACATTCTACGTCATAACGACTTTCTAGAGTTTACGCATGCGTCCGGAAATAAGAAAAGCTTACTTCCCCCGTTTTTTAAAATCACAGCTTCTAGAAGGTTTACATGATTTCCTAAAAAACACGAGTTTTCAGAAAATGTGTTTTATTTCATAAATGGAATCACCAAAGTATGCACATTCTATGTCATAACGACTTTCTATAGTTTGCGCATGCGTTTGGAAATAGGAAAAGCTTACTTCCCCCGTTTTTTAAAATCACAGCTTCTAGAAGGTTTACATGATTTCTTAAAAAACACGAGTTTTTAGAAAATGTGTTTTATTTAAAAAATGGAATCAACAAAGTATGCACATTCTTCGTCATAACGACTTTCTATAGTTTGCACATGCATCCGGAAATAAGAAAAGCTTACTTCCCCCGTTTTTCAAAATCACAGCTTCTAGAAGGTTTACATGATTTCGTAAAAAACACTTGTTTTTAGAAAATGTGCTTTATTTCATAAATGGAATCTACAAAGTATGCACATTCTACGTCATAAGGACTTTCTATAGTTTGCGCATGCGTCTGGAAATAAGAAAAGCTTACTTCCCCCGTTTTTCAAAATCACAGCTTCTACAAGGTTTACATGATTTCGTAAAAAACACGAGTTTTTAGAAAATGTGTTTTATTTCATAAATGGAATCTACAAAGTATGCACATTCTACGTCATAAGGACTTTCTATAGTTTGCGCATGCGTCCGGAAATAAAAAAGCTTACTTCCCCCATTTTTTAAAATCACAGCTTCTAGTAGGTTTACATGATTTCGTAAAAAACACGAGTTTTTAGAAAATGTGCTTTATTTCATAAATGGAATCTACAAAGTATGCACATTCTACGTCATAACGAATTTCTATAGTTTGCGCATTCGTCCGGAAATAAGAAAAGCTTACTTCCACCGTTTTTTTAAATCACAGCTTGTAGAAGGTTTACATGATTTCGTAAAAAACACTTGTTTTTAGAAAATGTGCTTTATTTCATAAAGGAATCTACAAAGTATGCACATTCTATGTCATAACGACTTTCTATAGTTTGCGCATGCGTCCGGAAATAAGAAAAGCTTACTTCCCCCGTTTTTTAAAATCACAGCTTCTAGAAGGTTTACATGATTTCTTAAAAAACACGAGTTTTTAGAAAATATGTTTTATTTCATAAATGGAATCAACAAAGTATGCACATTCTACGTCATAACAACTTTCTATGGTTTGCGCAAGCGTTTGGAAATAAGAAAAGCTTACTTCCCCCGTTTTTTAAAATCACAGCTTCTAGAAGGTTTACATGATTTCTTAAAAAACACGAGTTTTTAGAAAATGTGTTTTATTTCATAAATGGAATGAAAAAAGTATGCACATTCTATGTAATAACGACTTTCTATAGTTTGCGCATTCGACCGGAAATAAGAAAAGCTTACTTCCACCGTTTTTTAAAATCACAGCGTCTAGAAGGTTTACATGATTTCGTAAAAAAAATGAGTTTTTAGAAAATGTGTTTTATTTCATAAATGGAATCTAGAAAGTATGCACATTCTACATCATAACGACTTTCTATAGTTTGCGCATGCGTCCGGAAATAAGAAAAGCTTACTTCCCCCGTTTTTTAAAATCACAGCTTCTAGAAGGTTTACATGATTTCTTAAAAAACACGAGTTTTTAGAAAATGTGTTCTATTTCATAAATGGAATCAACAAAGTATGCACATTCTACGTCATAACGACTTTCTACAGTTTGCGCATTCGTCCGGAAATAAGAAAAGATTACTTCCACCGTTTTTTGAAATTACAGCTTCTAGAAGGTTTACATGATGTCGTAAAAAACACGAGTTTTTAGAAAATGTGCTTTATTTCATAAATGGAATCTACAAAGTATGCACATTCTACGTCATAACGAATTTCTATAGTTTGTGCATTCGTCCCGAAATAAGAAAAGCTTACTTCCACCGTTTTTTTAAATCACAGCTTCTAGAAGGTTTACATTATTTCGTAAAAAACAATTGTTTTTAGAAAATGTGCTTTATTTCATAAATGGTATCTACAAAGTATGCACATTCTACGTCATAACGACTTTCTATAGTTTACGCATGCGTCCGGAAATAAGAAAAGCTTACTTCCCCCGTTTCTTAAAATCACAGCTTCTAGAAGGTTTACATGATTTCTTAAAAAACACGAGTTTTTAGAAAATGTGTTTTATTTCATAAATGGAATCAACAAAGTATCCACATTCTACATCATAACGACTTTCTATACTTTGCGCATGCGTCCTTAAATAAGAAAAGATTACTTCCCCCATTATTTAAATTCACAGCTTCTAGAAGGTTTACATGATTTCTTAAAAAACATGAGTTTTTAGAAAATGTGTTTTATTTCATAAATGGAATCAACAAAGTATGCACATTCTATGTCATAACGACTTTCTATAGTTTGCGCATGCGTCCGGAAATAAGAAAAGCTTACTTCCCCCATTTTTTAAAATCACAGCGTCTAGCAGGTTTACATGATTTCTTAAAAAACACGAGTTTTTAGAAAATGTGTTTTATTTCATAAATGGAATCATCAAAGTATGCACCTTCTATGTCATAAGGACTTTCTATAGTTTGTGCATGCGTCCGGAAATAAGAAAAACTTACTTCCCCCGTTTTTTAAAATCACAGCTTCTAGAAGGTTTACATGATTTCGTAAAAAACAGGAGTTTTTAGAAAATGTGTTTTATTTCATAAATGGAATCAACAAAGTATGCACATTCTACGTCATAACGACTTTCTAGAGTTTAAGCATGCGTCCGGAAATAAGAAAAGCTTACTTCCCCCGTTTTTTAAAATCACAACTTCTAGAAGGTTTACATGATTTCTTAAAAAACACGAGTTTTCAAAAAATGTGTTTTATTTCATAAATGGAATCACCAAAGTATGCACATTCTACGTCATAACGACTTTCTATAGTTTGCGCATGCGTTTGGAAATAAGAAAAGCTTACTTCCCCCGTTTTTTAAAATCACAGCTTCTAGAAGGTTTACATGATTTCTTAAAAAACATGAGTTTTTAGAAAATGTGTTTTATTTCAAAAATGGAATCAACAAAGTATGCACATTCTACGTAATAACGACTTTCTATAGTTTGGGCATTCGTCCGGAAATAAGAAAAGCTTACTTCCACCGTTTTTTTAAATCACAGCTTGTAGAAGGTTTACATGATTTCGTAAAAAACACTTGTTTTTAGAAAATGTGCTTTATTTCATAAAGGAATCTACAAAGTATGCACATTCTATGTCATAACGACTTTCTATAGTTTGCGCATGCGTCCGGAAATAAGAAAAGCTTACTTCCCCCGTTTTTTAAAATCACAGCTTCTAGAAGGTTTACATGATTTCTTAAAAAACATGAGTTTTTAGAAAATGTGTTTTATTTCATAAATGGAATCAACAAAGTATGCACATTCTACGTCATAACAACTTTCTATGGTTTCCGCATGTGTTTGGAAATAAGAAAAGCTTACTTCCCCCGTTTTTTAAAATCACAGCTTCTAGAAGGTTTACATGATTTCTTAAAAAACACGAGTTTTTAGAAAATGTGTTTTATTTCATAAATGGAATGAAAAAAGTATGCACATTCTATGTAATAACGAATTTCTATAGTTTGCGCATTCGACCGGAAATAAGAAAAGCTTACTTCCACCGTTTTTTAAAATCACAGCGTCTAGAAGGTTTACATGATTTCGTAAAAAACACGAGTTTTTAGAAAATGTGTTTTATTTCATAAATGGAATGAACAAAGTATGCACATTCTACGTCATAAGGACTTTCTATAGTTTGCGCATGCGTCCGGAAATAAGAAAAGCTTAATTCCACCGTTTTTCAAAATCACTGCTTCTAGAAGTTTTACATGATCTATTAAAAAACACGACTTTTTAGAAAATGTGTTTTATTTCAAAAATGGAATCAACAAAGTATGCACATTCTTCGTCATAACGACTTTCTATAGTTTGCACATGCATCCAGAAATAAGAAAAGCTTACTTCCCCCGTTTTTTAAAATCACAGCTTCTAGAAGGTTTACATGATTTCTTAAAAAACACGAGTTTTTAGAAAATGTGTTTTATTTCATAAATGGAATCAACAAAGTATGCACATTCAACGTCATAACAACTTTCTATGGTTTGCGCATGCGTTTGGAAATAAGAAAAGCTTACTTCCCCCGTTTTTTAAAATCACAGCTTCTAGAAGGTTTACATGATTTCTTAAAAAACACGAGTTTTTAGAAAATGTGTTTTATTTCATAAATGGAATGAAAAAAGTATGCACATTCTATGTAATAACGACTTTCTATAGTTTGCGCATTCGACCGGAAATAAGAAAAGCTTACTTCCACCGTTTTTTAAAATCACAGCGTCTAGAAGGTTTACATGATTTCGTAAAAAACACGAGTTTTTAGAAAATTTGTTTTATTTCATAAATGGAATGAACAAAGTATGCACATTCTACGTCATAAGGACTTTCTATAGTTTGCGCATGCATCCGGAAATAAGAAAAGCTTACTTCCACCGTTTTTCAAAATCACTGCTTCTAGAAGGTTTACATGATCTATTAAAAAACACGAGTTTTTAGAAAATGTGTTTTATTTCAAAAATGGAATCAACAAAGTATGCACATTCTTCGTCATAACGAATTTCTATAGTTTGCGCATGCATCCAAAAATAAGAAAAGCTTACTTCCCCCGTTTTTTAAAATCACAGCTTCTACAAGGTTTACATGATTTCGTAAAAAACACTAGTTTTTAGAAAATGTGTTTTATTTCATAAATGCAATCTGCAAAGTATGCACATTCTACGTCATAACGACTTTCTATAGTTTGCGCATGCGTCCGGAAATAAGAAAAGCTTACTTACCCCGTTTTTTAAAATCACAGCTTCTAGAAGGTTGACATGATTTCGTAAAAAAAATGAGTTTTTAGAAAATGTGTTTTATTTGATAAATGGAATCTAGAAAGTATGCACATTCTACATCATAACGACTTTCTATAGTTTGCGCATGCGTCCGGAAATAAGAAAAGCTTACTTCCCCCGTTTTTTAAAATCACAGCTTCTAGAAGGTTTACATGATTTCTTAAAAAACACGAGTTTTTAGAAAATGTGTTCTATTTCATAAATGGAATCAACAAAGTATGCACATTCTACGTCATAACGACTTTCTATAGTTTGCGCATTCGTCCGGAAATAAGAAAAGATTACTTCCACTGTTTTTTAAAATTACAGCTTCTAGAAGGTTTACATGATGTCGTAAAAAACACGAGTTTTTAGAAAATGTGTTTTATTTCATAAATGGAATCAACAAAGTATGCACATTCTACGTCATAACGACTTTCTAGAGTTTACGCATGCGTCCGGAAATAAGAAAAGCTTACTTCCCCCGTTTTTTAAAATCACAGCTTCTAGAAGGTTTACATGATTTCTTAAAAAACACGAGTTTTCAGAAAATGTGTTTTATTTCATAAATGGAATCACCAAAGTATGCACATTCTACGTCATAACGAATTTCTATAGTTTGCGCATTCATCCGGAAATAAGAAAAGCTTACTTCCACCGTTTTTTTAAATCACAGCTTCTAGAAGGTTTACATCATTTCGTAAAAAACAATTGTTTTTAGAAAATGTGCTTTATTTCATAAATGGAATCTACAAAGTATGCACATTCTACGTCATAACGACTTTCTATAGTTTGCTCATGCGTCCGGAAATAAGAAAAGCTTACTTCCCCCGTTTTTTAAAATCACAGCTTCTAGAAGGTTTACATGATTTCTTAAAAAAAACGAGTTTTTAGAAATGTGTTTTATTTCATAAATGGAATCAACAAAGTATGCACATTCTATGTCATAACGACTTTCTATAGTTTGCGCATGCCTTTGGAAATAAGAAAAGCTTACTTCCCTCGTTTTTTAAAATCACAGCTTCTAGAAGGTTTACATGATTTCGTAAAAAACACGAGTTTTTAGAAAATGTGTTTTTTTTCATAAATGGAATCAACAAAGTATGCACATTCTACGTCATAACGACTTTCTAGAGTTTACGCATGCGTCCGGAAATAAGAAAAGCTTACTTCCCCCGTTTTTTAAAATCACAGCTTCTAGAAGGTTTACATGATTTCTTAAAAAACACGAGTTTTCAGAAAATGTGTTTTATTTCATAAATGGAATCACCAAAGTATGCACATTCTACGTCATAACGACTTTCTATAGTTTGCGCATGCGTTTGGAAATAAGAAAAGCTTACTTCCCCCGTTTTTTAAAATCACAGCTTCTAGAAGGTTTACATGATTTCTTAAAAAACACGAGTTTTTAGAAAATGTGTTTTATTTCGAAAATGGAATCAACAAAGTATGCACATTCTACGTAATAATGACTTTCTATAGTTTGCGCTTTCGACCGGAAATAAGAAAAGCTTACTTCCACCGTTTTTCAAAATCACTGCTTCTAGAAGGTTTACATGATTTCTTAAAAAACAGGAGTTTTTAGAAAATGTGTTTTATTTCAAAAATGGAATCAACAAAGTATGCACATTCTTCGTCATAACGACTTTCTATAGTTTGCGCATGCATCCGGAAATAAGAAAAGCTTACTTCCCCCGTTTTTCAAAATCACAGCTTCTACAAGGTTTACATGATTTCGTAAAAAACACGAGTTTTTAGAAAATGTGTTTTATTTCATAAATGGAATCTACAAAGTATGCACATTCTACGTCATAAGGACTTTCTATAGTTTGTGCATGCGTCCGGAAAGAAGAAAAGCTTACTTCCCCCATTTTTTAAAATCACAGCTTCTAGTAGGTTTACATGATTTCGTAAAAAACACGAGTTTTTAGAAAATGTGCTTTATTTCATAAATTGAATCTACAAAGTATGCACATTCTACGTCATAATGAATTTCTATAGTTTGCGCATTCGTCCGGAAATAAGAAAAGCTTACTTCCACCGTTTTTTTAAATCACAGCTTGTAAAAGGTTTACATGATTTCGTAAAAAACACTTGTTTTTAGAAAATGTGCTTTATTTCATAAAGGAATCTACAAAGTATGCACATTCTATGTCATAACGACTTTCTATAGTTTGCGCATGCATCCGGAAATAAGAAAAGCTTACTTCCCCCATTTTTTAAAATCACAGCTTCTAGAAGGTTTACATGATTTCTTAAAAAACACGAGTTTTTAGAAAATGTGTTCTATTTCATAAATGGAATCAACAAAGTATGCACATTCTACGTCATAACGACTTTCTATAGTTTGCGCACTCGTCCGGAAATAAGAAAATATTACTTCCACCGTTTTTTAAAATTAAAGCTTCTAGAAGGTTTACATGATGTCGTAAAAAACACGAGTTTTTAGAAAATGTGTTTTATTTCATAAATGGAATCAACAAAGTATGCACATTCTACGTCATAACGACTTTCTAGAGTTTACGCATGCGTCCGGAAATAAGAAAAGCTTACTTCCCCCGTTTTTTAAAATCACAGCTTCTAGAAGGTTTACATGATTTCTTAAAAAACACGAGTTTTCAGAAAATGTGTTTTATTTCATAAATGGAATCACCAAAGTATGCACATTCTACGTCATAACGACTTTCTATAGTTTGCGCATGCGTTTGGAAATAAGAAAAGCTTACTTCCCCCGTTTTTTAAAATCACAGCTTCTAGAAGGTTTACATGATTTCTTAAAAAACACGAGTTTTTAGAAAATGTGTTTTATTTCAAAAATGGAATCAACAAAGTATGCACATTCTTCGTCATAACGACTTTCTATAGTTTGCGCATGCATCCTGAAATAAGAAAAGCTTACTTCCCCCGTTTTTCAAAATCACAGCTTCTACAAGGTTTACATGATTTCGTAAAAAACACGAGTTTTTAGAAAATGTGTTTTATTTCATAAATGGAATCTACAAAGTATGCACATTCTACGTCATAAGGACTTTCTATAGTTTGCGCATGTGTCCGGAAATAAGAAAAGCTTACTTCCCCCATTTTTTAAAATCACAGCTTCTAGTAGGTTTACATGATTTCGTAAAAAACACGAGTTTTTAGAAAATGTGCTTTATTTCATAAATGGAATCTACAAAGTATGCACATTCTACGTCATAACGAATTTCTATAGTTTGCGCATTCGTCCGGAAATAAGAAAAGCTTACTTCCACCGTTTTTTTAAATCACAGCTTGTAGAAGGTTTACATGATTTCGTAAAAAACACTTGTTTTTAGAAAATGTGCTTTATTTCATAAAGGAATCTACAAAGTATGCACATTCTATGTCATAACGACTTTCTATAGTTTGCGCATGCGTCCGGAAATAAGAAAAGCTTACTTCCCCCGTTTTTTAAAATCACAGCTTCTAGAAGGTTTACATGATTTCTTAAAAAACATGAGTTTTTAGAAAATGTGTTTTATTTCATAAATGGAATCAACAAAGTATGCACATTCTACGTCATAACAACTTTCTATGGTTTGCGCATGCGTTTGGAAATAAGAAAAGCTTACTTCCCCCGTTTTTTAAAATCACAGCTTCTAGAAGGTTTACATGATTTCTTAAAAAACACGAGTTTTTAGAAAATGTGTTTTATTTCATAAATGGAATGAAAAAAGTATGCACATTCTATGTAATAACGACTTTCTATAGTTTGCGCATTCGACCGGAAATAAGAAAAGCTTACTTCCACCGTTTTTTAAAATCACAGCGTTTAGAAGGTTTACATGATTTCGTAAAAAACACGAGTTTTTAGAAAATGTGTTTTATTTCATAATTGGAATGAACAAAGTATGCACATTCTACGTCATAAGGACTTTCTATAGTTTGCGCATGCGTCCGGAAATAAGAAAAGCTTACTTCCACCGTTTTTCAAAATCACTGCTTCTAGAAGGTTTACATGATCTATTAAAAAACACGAGTTTTTAGAAAATGTGTTTTATTTCAAAAATGGAATCAACAAAGTATGCACATTCTTCGTCATAACGACTTTCTATAGTTTGCGCATGCATCCAGAAATAAGAAAAGCTTACTTCCCCCGTTTTTTAAAATCACAGCTTCTACAAGGTTTACATGATTTCGTAAAAAACACGAGTTTTTAGAAAATGTGTTTTATTTCATAAATGCAATCTGCAACGTATGCACATTCTACGTCATAACGACTTTCTATAGTTTGCGCATGCGTCCGGAAATAAGAAAAGCTTACTTACCCCGTTTTTTAAAATTACAGCTTCTAGAAGATTGACATGATTTCGTAAAAAAAACGAGTTTTTAGAAAATGTGTTTTATTTCATAAATGGAATCTAGAAAGTATGCACATTCTACATCATAACGACTTTCTATAGTTTGCGCATGCGTCCGGAAATAAGAAAAGCTTACTTCCCCCGTTTTTTAAAATCACAGCTTCTAGAAGGTTTACATGATTTCTTAAAAAACACGAGTTTTTAGAAAATGTGTTCTATTTCATAAATGGAATCAACAAAGTATGCACATTCTACGTCATAACGACTTTCTATAGTTTGCGCATGCGTTCAGAAATAAGAAAAGCTTACTTACCCCGTTTTTTAAAATCACAGCTTCTAGAAGGTTGACATGATTTCGTAAAAAAAAGAGTTTTTAGAAAATGTGTTTTATTTCATAAATGGAATCTACAAACTATGCACATTCTACGTCATAAGGACTTTCAGTAGTTTGCGCATGCGTCCGGAAATAAGAAAAGCTTACTTCCCCCATTTTTTAAAATCACAGCTTCTAGTAGGTTTACATGATTTCGTAAAAAACACGAGTTTTTAGAAAATGTGCTTTATTTCATAAATGGAATCTACAAAGTATGCACATTCTACGTCATAACGAATTTCTATAGTTTGCGCATTCGTCCGGAAATAAGAAAAGCTTACTTCCACCGTTTTTTTAAATCACAGCTTGTAGAAGGTTTACATGATTTCGTAAAAAACACTTGGTTTTAGAAAATGTGCTTTATTTCATAAAGGAATCTACAAAGTATGCACATTCTATGTCATAACGACTTTCTATAGTTTGCGCATGCGTCCGGAAATAAGAAAAGCTTACTTCCCCCGTTTTTTAAAATCACAGCTTCTAGAAGGTTTACATGATTTCTTAAAAAACACGAGTTTTTAGAAATGTGTTTTATTTCATAAATGGAATCAACAATGTATGCACATTCTATATCATAACGAATTTCTATAGTTTGCGCATTCGTCCGGAAATAAGAAAAGCTTACTTCCACCGTTTTTTTAAATCACAGCTTCTAGAAGGTTTACATGATTTCGTAAAAAACAATTGTTTTTAGAAAATGTGCTTTATTTCATAAATGGAATCTACAAAGTATGCACATTCTACGTCATAACGACTTTCTATAGTTTGCGCATGCGTCCGGAAATAAGAAAAGCTTACTTCCCCCGTTTTTTAAAATCACAGCTTCTAGAAGGTTTACATGATTTCTTAAAAAACACGAGTTTTTAGAAATGTGTTTTATTTCATAAATGGAATCAACAAAGTATGCACATTCTATGTCATAACGACTTTCTATAGTTTAAGCATGCCTTTGGAAATAAGAAAAGCTTACTTCCCTCGTTTTTTAAAATCACAGCTTCTAGAAGGTTTACATGATTTCGTAAAAAACACGAGTTTTTAGAAAATGTGTTTTTTTTCATAAATGGAATCAACAAAGTATGCACATTCTACGTCATAACGACTTTCTAGAGTTTACGCATGCGTCCGGAAAAAAGAAAAGCTTACTTCCCCCGTTTTTTAAAATCACAGCTTCTAGAAGGTTTACATGATTTCTTAAAAAACACGAGTTTTCAGAAAATGTGTTTTATTTCATAAATGGAATCACCAAAGTATGCACATTCTACGTCATAACGACTTTCTATAGCTTGCGCATGCGTTTGGAAATAAGAAAAGCTTACTTCCCCCGTTTTTTAAAATCACAGCTTCTAGAAGGTTTACATGATTTCTTAAAAAACACGAGTTTTTAGAAAATGTGTTTTATTTCAAAAATGAAATCAACAAAGTATGCACATTCTACGTAATAACGACTTTCTATAGTTTGCGCATTCGACCGGAAATAAGAAAAGCTTACTTCCACCGTTTTTCAAAATCACTGCTTCTAGAAGGTTTACATGATTTCTTAAAAAACACGAGTTTTTAGAAAATGTGTTTTATTTCAAAAATGGAATCAACAAAGTATGCACATTCTTCGTCATAACGACTTTCTATAGTTTGCGCATGCATCCGGAAATAAGAAAAGCTTACTTCCCCCGTTTTTCAAAATCACAGCTTCTACAAGGTTTACATGATTTCGTAAAAAACACGAGTTTTTAGAAAATGTGTTTTATTTCATAAATGGAATCTACAAAGTATGCACATTCTACGTCATAAGGACTTTCTATAGTTTGTGCATGCATCCGGAAAGAAGAAAAGCTTACTTCCCCCATTTTTTAAAATCACAGCTTCTACAAGGTTTACATGATTTCTTAAAAAACATGAGTTTTTAGAAAATGTGTTTTATTTGATAAATGGAATCAACAAAGTATGCACATTCTACGTCATAACGACTTTCTATAGTTTGCACATGCGTCTGGAAATAAGAAAAGCTTATTTCCACAGTTTTTTAAAATCACAGCTTCTAGAAGGTTTACATGACTTCTTAAGAAACACGAGTTTTTAGAAAATGTGTTTTATTTCATCAATGGAATCAACAAAGTATGCACATTCTACGTCATAACGACTTTCTACAGTTTGCGCATTCGACCGGAAATAAGAAAAGCTTACTTCCACCATTTTTTAAAAATCACGGATTCTAGAAGGTTTACATGATTTCTTAAAAAACACGAGTTTTTAAAAAATGTGTTTTATTTCATAAATGGAATCAACAAAGTATGCACATTCTACGTCATAACGACTTTATATAGTTTGCGCATGCCTTTTGAAATAAGAAAAGCTTACTTCCCCTTTTTTTAAAATCACAGCTTCTAGAAGGTTTACATGATTTCTTAAAAAACACGAGTTTTTAGAAAATGTGTTTTATTTCATAAATGGAATCAACAAAGTATGCACATTCTATGTCATAGCGACTTTCTATAGTTTAGGCATGCATTTGGAAATAAGAAAAGCTTACTTCCACCGTTTTTTAAAATCACAGCTTCTAGAAGGTTTACATGATTTCTTAAAAAACACGAGTTTTTAGAAAATGTGTTTTATTTCATAAATGGAATCAACAAAGTATGCACATTCTACATCATAACGACTTTCTATAGTTTGCGCATGCGTTTGGAAATAAGAAAAGCTTACTTCCCCCGTTTTTTAAAATCACAGCTTCTAGAAGGTTTACATGATTTCGTAAAAAACATGAGTTTTTAGAAAATGTGTTTTATTTCATAAATGTAATCAACAAAGTATGCACATTCTACTTCATAACGACTTTCTATAGTTTGCGCATGCGTTTGGAAATAAGAAAATCTTACTTCCCCCGTTTTTTAAAATCACAGCTTCTAGAAGGTTTACATGATTTCTTAAAAAACACGAGTTTTTAGAAAATGTGTTTTATTTCATAAATGGAATCAACAAAGTATGCACATTCTACGTCATAAGGACTTTCTGTAGTTTGCGCATGCGTTTCGAAATAAGAAAAGCTTACTTCCCCCGTTTTTTAAAATCACAGCTTCTAGAAGGTTTACATGATTTGTTAAAAACAACGAGTTTTTACAAAATGTGTTTTATATCATAAATGGAATCAGCAAAGTATGCACATTCTACGTCATAACCACTTTCTATAGTTTGCGCATGCGTCCGGAAATAAGAAAAGCTTACTGCCACCGTTTTTTAAAATCACAGCTTCTAGAAGGTTTACATGATTTCGTAAAAAACACGAGTTTTTAGAAAATGTGTTTTATTTCATAAATGGAATTTACAAAGTATGCACATTCTACGTCATAACGACTTTCTATAGTTTGCGCATGCGTCCGGAAATAAGAAAAGCTTACTTCCACTGTTTTTTAAAATCACAGCTTCTAGAAGGTTTACATGATTTCGTAAAAAACGCGAGTTTTTAGAAAATGTGTTTTATTTCATAAATGGAATCTACAAAGTATGCACATTCTACGTCATAACGTCTTTCTATAGTTTGCGCATGTGTTTGGAAATAAGAAAAGCTTACTTCCCCCATTTTTTAAAATCACAGCTTCTAGAAGGTTTACATGATTTCTTAAAAAACATGAGTTTTTAGAAAATGTGTTTTATTTGATAAATGGAATCAACAAAGTATGCACATTCTATGTCATAACGACTTTCTATAGTTTGCACATGCGTCCGGAAATAAGAAAAGCTTATTTCCACCGTTTTTTAAAATCACAGCTTCTAGAAGGTTTACATGACTTCTTAAGAAACACGAATTTTTAGAAAATGTGTTTTATTTCATCAATGGAATCAACAAAGTATGCACATTCTACGTCATAACGAATTTCTACAGTTTGCGCATTCGTCCGGAAATAAGAAAAGCTTACTTCCACCATTTTTTAAAAATCACGGATTCTAGAAAGTTTACATGATTTCTTAAAAAACACGAGTTTTTAAAAAATGTGTTTTATTTCATAAATGGAATCAACAAAGTATGCACATTCTACGTCATAATGACTTTATATAGTTTGCGCATGCCTTTTGAAATAAGAAAAGCTTACTTCCCCTTTTTTTAAAATCACAGCTTCTAGAAGGTTTACATGATTTCTTAAAAAACACGAGTTTTTAGAAAATGTGTTTTATTTCATAAATGGAATCAACAAAGTATGCACATTCTATGTCATAGCGACTTTCTATAGTTTAGGCATGCATTTGGAAATAAGAAAAGCTTACTTCCACCGTTTTTTAAAAACACAGCTTCTAGAAGGTTTACATGATTTCTTAAAAAACACGAGTTTTTAGAAAATGTGTTTTATTTCATAAATGGAATCAACAAAGTATGCACATTCTACGTCATAACGACTTTCTATAGTTTGCGCATGCGTTTGGAAATAAGAAAAGCTTACTTCCCCCGTTTTTTAAAATCACAGCTTCTAGAAGGTTTACATGATTTCGTAAAAAACACGAGTTTTTAGAAAATGTGTTTTATTTCATAAATGGAATTAACAAAGTATGCACATCTTATGTCAAAGCGACTTTCTATAGTTTGCGCATGCGTTTGGAAATAAGAAAAGCTTACTTCCACCGTTTTTTAAAATCACATCCTATAGAAGGTTTACATGATTTCTTAAAAAACACGAGTTTTTAGAAAATGTGTTTTATTTCATAAATGGAATCAACAAAGTAGGCACATTCTACGTCATAATGACTTTCTATAGTTTGCGCATGAGTCCGGAAATAAGAAAAGCTTACTTCCCCCGTTTTTTAAAATCACAGCTTCTAGAAGGTTTACATGATTTCTTAAAAAACACGAGTTTTTAGAAAATGTGTTTTATTTCATAAATGGAATCAACAACGTATGCACATTCTACGTCATAACGACTTTCTATAGTTTGCGCATGCGTTTGGAAATAAGAAAAGCTTACTTCCCCCGTTTTTTAAAATCACAGCTTCTAGAAGGTTCACATGATTTCTTAAAAAACACGAGTTTTTAGAAAATGTGTTTTATTTCATAAATGGAATCAACAAAGTATGCACATTCTACGTCATAACGAATTTCTATAGTTTGCGCATTCGTCCGGAAATAAGAAAAGATTACTTCCACCGTTTTTTAAAAGTACAGCTTCTAGAAGGTTTACATGATGTCGTAAAAAACGAGTTTTTAGAAAATGTGCTTTATTTCATAAATGGAATCTACAAAGTATGCACATTCTACGTCATAACGAATTTCTATAGTTTGCGTATTCGTCCGGAAATAAGAAAAGCTTACTTCCACCGTTTTTTTAAATCACAGCTTCTAGAAGGTTTACATGATTTCGTAAAAAACAATTTTTTTTAGAAAATGTGCTTTATTTGATAAATGGAATCTACAAAGTATGCACATTCTACGTCATAACGACTTTCTATAGTTTGCGCATGCGTCCGGAAAAAAGAAAAGCTTACTTCCCCCGTTTTTTAAAATCACAGCTTCTAGAAGGTTTACATGATTTCTTAAAAAACACGAGTTTTTAGAAATGTGTTTTATTTCATAAATGGAATCAACAATGTATGCACATTCTACGTCATAACGAATTTCTATAGTTTGCGCATTCGTCCGGAAATAAGAAAAGCTTACTTCCACCGTTTTTTTAAATCACAGCTTCTAGAAGGTTTACATGATTTCGTAAAAAACACATGTTTTTAGAAAATGTGCTTTATTTCATAAATGGAATCTACAAAGTATGCACATTCTACGTCATAACGACTTTCTATAGTTTGCGCATGCGTCCGGAAATAAGAAAAGCTTACTACCCCCGTTTTTTAAAATCACAGCTTCTAGAAGGTTTACATGATTTCTTAAAAAACACGAGTTTTTAGAAAATGTGTTTTATTTCATAAATGGAATCAACAAAGTATGCACATTCTATGTCATAACGACTTTCTATAGTTTGCGCATGCGTTTGGAAATAAGTAAAGCATACTTCCCTCGTTTTTTAAAATCACAACTTCTATAAGATTTACATGATTTCGTAAAAAACATGAGTTTTTAGAAAATGTGTTTTATTTCATAAATCGAATCAACAAAGTATGCACATTCTACGTCATAAGGACTTTCTATAGTTTGCGCATGCGTCCGGAAATAAGAAAAGCTTAATTCGACCGTTTTTTAAAATCACTACTTCTAGAAGGTTTACATGATTTCGTAAAAAACACGAGTTTTTAGAAAATGTGTTTTATTTCAAAAATGGAATCAACAAAGTATGCACATTCTTCGTCATAACGACTTTCTATAGTTTACGCATGCATCCGGAAATAAGAAAAGCTTATTTCCCCCGTTTTTTAAAATCACAGCTTCTACAAGGTTTACATGATTTCGTAAAAAACACGAGTTTTTAGAAAATGTGTTTTATTTCATAAATGGAATCTCCAAAGTATGCACATTCTACGTCATAACGACTTTCTATAGTTTGCGCATCCGTCCGGAAATAAGAAAAGCTTACTTCCCCCGTTTTTTAAAATCACAGCTTCTAGAAGGTTTACATGATTTCGTAAAAAACACGAGTTTTTAGAGAATGTGTTTTATTTCATAAACGGAATCTACAAAGTATGCACATTCTACATCATAACGACTTTCTATAGTTTGCGCATGCGTCCGGAAATAAGAAAAGCTTACTTCCCCCGTTTTTTAAAATCACAGCTTCTAGAAGGTTTACATGATTTCTTAAAAAACACGAGTTTTTAGAAAATGTGTTAATCTCATAAATGGAATCAACAAAGTATGCACATTCTACGTCATAACGACTTTCTATAGTTTGCGCATTCGTCCGGAAATAAGAAAAGCTTACTTCCACCGTTTTTTAAAATTACAGCTTCTCGAAGGTTTACATGATTTCGTAAAAAACACGAGTTTTTCGAAAATGTGCTTTATTTCATAAATGGAATCTACAAAGTATGCACATTCTACGTCATAACGAATTTCTATAGTTTGCGCATTCGTCCGGAAATAAGAAAAGCTTACTTCCACCGTTTTTTTAAATCACAGCTTCTAGAAGGTTTACATGATTTCGTAAAAAACACTTGTTTTTAGAAAATGTGCTTTATTTCATAAATGGAATCTACAAAGTATGCACATTCTACGTCATAATGACTTTATATAGTTTGCGCATGCGTCCGAAAATAAGAAAAGCTTGCTTCCCCCGTTTTTTAAAATCACAACTTTTAGAAGGTTTACATGATTTCTTAAAAAACACGAGTTTTTAGAAAATGTGTTTTATTTCATAAATGGAATCAACAATGTATGCACATTCTACGTCATAACGACTTTCTATAGTTTGCGCATGCGTTTGGAAATAAGAAAAGCTTACTTCTCCCGTTTTTTAAAATCACAGCTTCTAGAAGGTTTACATGATTTCTTAAAAAAAACGAGTTTTTTGAAAATGTGTTTTATTTCATAAATGGAATCAAAAAAGTATGCACATTCTACGTAATAACGACTATCTATAGTTTGCGCATTCGACCGGAAATAAGAAAAGCTTACTTCCACCGTTTTTTAAAATCACAGCTTGTAGAAGGTTTACATGATTTCGTAAAAAACACGAGTTTTTAGAAAATGTGTTTTATTTCATAAATGGAATCAACAAAGTATGCACATTCTACGTCATAAGGACTTTCTATAGTTTGCGCATGCGTCCGGAAATAAGAAAAGCTTACTTCCACCGTTTTTCAAAATCACTGCTTCTAGGAGGTTTACATGATTTATTAAAAAACACGAGTTTTTAGAAAATGTGTTTTCTTTCAAAAATGGAATCAACAAAGTATGCACATTCTTCATCATAACGACTTTCTATAGTTTGCGCATGCATCCGGAAATAAGAAAAGCTTACTTCCCCCGTTTTTTAAAATCACAGCTTCTACAAGGTTTACATGATTTCGTAAAAAACATGAGTTTTTAGAAAATGTGTTTTATTTCATAAATGGAATCTACAAAGTATGCACATTCTACGTCATAACGACTTTCTATAGTTTGCGCATGCGTCCGGAAATAAGAAAAGCTTACTTCCCCCGTTTTTTAAAATCACAGCTTCTAGAAGGTTTACATGATTTCGTAAAAAACACGAGTTTTTAGAAAATGTGTTTTATTTCATAGATGGAATCTACAAAGTATGCACATTCTACATCATAACGACTTTCTATAATTTGCGCATGCGTCCGGAAATAAGAAAAGCTTACTTCCCCCGTTTTTTAAAATCACAGCTTCTAGAAGGTTTACATGATTTCTTAAAAAACACATGTTTTTAGAAAATGTGTTTTATTTCATAAATGGAATCAACAAAGTATGCACATTCTATGTCATAACGACTTTCTATAGTTTGCGCATTCGTCTGGAAATAAGAAAAGTTTACTTCCACCGTTTTTTAAAATTACAGCTTCTAGAAGGTTTACATGATTTCGTAAAAAACACGAGTTTTTAGAAAATGTGCTTTATTTCATAAATGGAATCTACAAAGTATGCACATTCTACGTCATAACGAATTTCTATAGTTTGCGCATTCGTCCGGAAATAAAAAAAAAGCTTTCTTCCACCGTTTTTTTAAATCACAGCTTCTAGAAGGTTTACATGATTTCGTAAAAAACACTTGTTTTTAGAAAATGTGCTTTATTTCATAAATGGAATCTACAAAGTATGCACATTCTACGTCATAACGACTTTCTATAGTTTGCGCATGCATCCGGAAATAAGAAAAGCTTACTTCCCCCGTTTTTTTAAATCACAGCTTCTAGAAGGTTTACATGATTTCTTAAAAAACACCACTTTTTAGAAAATGTGTTTTATTTCATAAATGGAATCAACAAAGTATGCACATTCTACATCATAACGACTTTCTATAGTTTGCGCATGCGTTTGGAAATAAGAAAAGCATACTTCCCCGTTTTTTAAAATCACAACTTCTAGAAGGTTTACATGATTTCGTAAAAAACACGAGTTTTTAGAAAATGTGTTTTATTTCCTAAATGGAATCTACAAAGTATGCACATTCTACGTCATAACAACTTTCTGTAGTTTGCGCATGCGTCCAGAAATAAGAAAAGCTTACTTCCCCCGTTTTTTAAAATCACAGCCTCTAGAAGGTTTACATGACTTCGTAAAAAACACGAGTTTTTAGAAAATGTGTTTTATTTCATAAATGGAATCAGCAAATTATGCACATTCTACATCATAACGACTTTCTATAGTTTGCGCATGCGTCCGGAAATAAGAAAAGCTTACTTCCCCCGTTTTTTAAAATCACAGCGTCTAGAAGGTTTACATGATTTCTTAAAAAACACGAGTTTTTAGAAAATGTGTTTTATTTCATAAATGGAATCAAAAAAGTATGCACATTCTACGTCATAACGAATTTCTATAGTTTGCGTATTCGTCTGGAAATAAGAAAAGGTTACTTCCACCGTTTTTTAAAATTACAGCTTCTAGAAGGTTTACATGATTTGGTAAAAAACATGAGTTTTTAGAAAATGTGCTTTATTTCGTAAATGGAATCTACAAAGAATGCACATTCTACGTCATAACAAATTTCTATAGTTTGCGCATGCGTCCGGAAATAAGAAAACCTTACTTCCACCGTTTTTTTAAATCACAGCTTCTAGAAGGTTTACATGATTTCGTAAAAAACATGAGCTTTTAGAAAATGTGTTTTATTTCATAAATGGAATCAACAAAGTATGCACATTCTACGTCATAACGACTTTCTATAGTTTGCGCATGCGTTTGGAAATAAGAAAAGCTTACTTCCCCCGTTTTTTAAATTCACAGCTTCTAGAAGGTTTACATGATTTCTTAAAAAACACGAGTTTTTAGAAAATGTGTTTTATTTCATAAATGGAATCAAGAAAGTATTCACATTCTACGTCATAAGGACTTTCTATAGTTTGTGCATGCGTCCGGAAATAAGAAAAGCTTACTTCCCCCGTTTTTTAAAATCACAGCTTCTAGAAGGTTTACATGATTTCTTAAAAAACACTAGTTTTTAGAAAATGTGTTTTATTTCATAAATGGAATCAACAAAGTATGCACATTCTACGTCATAACGACTTTCTATAGTTTGCACATGCGTCCGGAAATAAGAAAAGCTTACTTCCCCCATTTTTTAAAATCACAGCTTCTAGAAGGTTTACATGATTTCTTAAAAAACACGAATTTTTAGAAAATGTGTTTTATTTCATAAATGGAATCAACAAAGTATGCACATTCTACGTCATAACGACTTTCTAAAGTTTGTGCATGCGTTTGGAAATAAGAAAAGCTTACTTCCCCCGTTTTTTAAAATCACAGCTTCTAGAAGGTTTACACGATCTCTTAAAAAACACGAGTTTTTAGAAAATGTGTTTTATTTCATAAATAGAATCAACAAAGTATGCACATTCTACGTCATAACGACTTTCTATAGTTTGCGCATGCGTCCGGAAATAAGAAAAGCTTACTTCCACCATTTTTTAAAATCACGGATTCTAGAAGGTTTACATGATTTCTTAAAAAACACGAGTCTTTAGAAAATGTGTTTTATTTCATAAATGGAATCAACAAAGTATGCACATTCTACGTCATAACGACTTTCTATAGTTTGCGCATGCGTTTGGAAGTAAGAAAAGCTTACTTCCCCCGTTTTTTAAAATCACAGCTTCTAGAAGGTTTACATGATTTCTTAAAAAAACACGAGTTTTTAGAAAATGTGTTTTATTTCATAAATGGAATCTACAAAGTATGCACATTCTACGTCATAACGGCTTTCTATAGTTTGCGGATGCGTTTGGAAATAAGAGAAGCTTACTTCCCCCGTTTTTTAAAATCACAGCTTCTAGAAGGTTTACATGATTTCTTAAAAAACATGAGTTTTTAGAAAATGTGTTTTATTTGATAAATGGAATCAACAAAGTATGCACATTCTACGTCATAACGACTTTCTATAGTTTGCGCATGCGTTTGGAAATAAGAAAAGCTTACTTCCCCCGTTTTTTAAAATCACAGCTTCTAGAAGGTTTACATGATTTCGTAAAAAACATGAGTTTTTAGAAAATGTGTTTTATTTCATAAATGTAATCAACAAAGTATGCACATTCTACTTCATAACGACTTTCTATAGTTTTCGCATGCGTTTGGAAATAAGAAAAGCTTACTTCCCCCGTTTTTTAAAATCACAGCTTCTAGAAGGTTTACATGATTTCTTAAAAAACACGAGTTTTTAGAAAATATGTTTTATTTCATAAATGGAATCAACAAAGTATGCACATTCTACGTCATAACGAATTTCTGTAGTTTGCGCATGCGTTTGGAAATAAGAAAAGCTTACTTCCCCCGTTTTTTAAAATCACAGCTTCTAGAAGGTTTACATGATTTGTTAAAAACAACGAGTTTTTACAAAATGTGTTTTATTTCATAAATGGAATCAGCAAAGTATGCACATTCTACGTCATAACCACTTTCTATAGTTTGCGCATGCGTCCGGAAATAAGAAAAGCTTACTGCCACCGTTTTTTAAAATCACAGCTTCTATAAGGTTTACATGATTTCGTAAAAAACACGAGTTTTTAGAAAATGTGTTTTATTTCATAAATGGAATTTACAAAGTATGCACATTCTACGTCATAACGACTTTCTATAGTTTGCGCATGCGTCCGGAAATAAGAAAAGCTTACTTCCACTGTTTTTTAAAATCACAGCTTCTTGAAAGTTTACATCATTTCGTAAAAAACACGAGTTTTTAGAAAATGTGTTTTATTTCATAAATGGAATCTACAAAGTATGCACATTCTACGTCATAACGAATTTCTATAGTTTGCGCATGCGTCCGGAAATAAGAAAAGCTTACTTCCCCCATTTTTTAAAATCACAGCTTCTGGAAGGTTTACATGATTTCTTAAAAAACACGAGTTTTTAGAAAATGTGTTTTATTTCATAAATGGAATCAACAAAGTATGCACATTCTACGTCATAACGACTTTCTATAGTTTGCGCATGTGTTTGGAAATAAGAAAAGCTTACTTCCCCCGTTTTTTAAAATCACAGCTTCTAGAAGGTTTACATGATTTCTTAAAAAACATGAGTTTTTAGAAAATGTGTTTTATTTGATAAATGGAATCAACAAAGTATGCACATTCTATGTCATAACGACTTTCTATAGTTTGCACATGCGTCCGGAAATAAGAAAAGCTTATTTCCACCGTTTTTTAAAATCACAGCTTCTAGAAGGTTTACATGACTTCTTAAGAAACACGAGTTTTTAGAAAATGTGTTTAATTTCATCAATGGAATCAACAAAGTATGCACATTCTACGTCATAACGACTTTCTACAGTTTGCGCATTCGTCCGGAAATAAGAAAAGCTTACTTCCCCCATTTTTTAAAATCACAGCTTCTGGAACGTTTACATGATTTCTTAAAAAAACACGAGTTTTTAGAAAATGTGTTTTATTTCATAAATGGAATCTACAAAGTATGCAAATTCTACGTCATAACGGCTTTCTATAGTTTGCGGATGCGTTTGGAAACAAGAAAAGCTTACTTCCCCCGTTTTTTAAAATCACAGCTTCTAGAAGGTTTACATGATTTCTTAAAAAACATGAGTTTTTAGAAAATGTGTTTTATTTGATAAATGGAATCAACAAAGTATGCACATTCTACGTCATAACGACTTTCTATAGTTTGCGCATGCGTTTGGAAATAAGAAAAGCTTACTTCCCCCGTTTTTTAAAATCACAGCTTTTAGAAGGTTTACATGATTTCTTAAAAAACACGAGTTTTTAGAAAATATGTTTTATTTCATAAATGGAATCAACAAAGTATGCACATTCTACGTCATAACGAATTTCTGTAGTTTGCGCATGCGTTTGGAAATAAGAAAAGCTTACTTCCCCCGTTTTTTAAAATCACAGCTTCTAGAAGGTTTACATGATTTGTTAAAAACAACGAGTTTTTACAAAATGTGTTTTATTTCATAAATGGAATCAGCAAAGTATGCACATTCTACGTCATAACCACTTTCTATAGTTTGCGCATGCGTCCGGAAATAAGAAAAGCTTACTGCCACCGTTTTTTAAAATCACAGCTTCTAGAAGGTTTACATGATTTCGTAAAAAACACGAGTTTTTAGAAAATGTGTTTTATTTCATAAACGGAATTTACAAAGTATGCACATTCTACGTCATAACGACTTTCTATAGTTTGCGCATGCGTCCGGAAATAAGAAAAGCTTACTTCCGCCGTTTTTTAAAATCACAGCTTCTAGAAGGTTTACATGATTTCTTAAAAAACACGAGTTTTTAGAAAATGTGTTTTATTTCATAAATGGAATCAACAAAGTATGCACATTCTACGTCATAACGACTTTCTATAGTTTGCGCATGCGTTTGGAAATAAGAAAAGCTTACTTCCCCCGTTTTTTAAAATCACAGCTTCTAGAAGGTTTACATGATTTCTTAAAAAACACGAGTTTTTAGAAAATATGTTTTATTTCATAAATGGAATCAACAAAGTATGCACATTCTACGTCATAACGAATTTCTGTAGTTTGCGCATGCGTTTGGAAATAAGAAAAGCTTACTTCCCCCGTTTTTTAAAATCACAGCTTCTAGAAGGTTTACATGATTTGTTAAAAACAACGAGTTTTTACAAAATGTGTTTTATTTCATAAATGGAATCAGCAAAGTATGCACATTCTACGTCATAACCACTTTCTATAGTTTGCGCATGCGTCCGGAAATAAGAAAAGCTTACTGCCACCGTTTTTTAAAATCACAGCTTCTAGAAGGTTTACATGATTTCGTAAAAAACACGAGTTTTTAGAAAATGTGTTTTATTTCATAAATGGAATTTACAAAGTATGCACATTCTACGTCATAACGACTTTCTATAGTTTGCGCATGCGTCCGGAAATAAGAAAAGCTTACTTCCGCCGTTTTTTAAAATCACAGCTTCTAGAAGGTTTACATGATTTCTTAAAAAACACGAGTTTTTAGAAAATGTGTTTTATTTCATAAATGGAATCAACAAAGTATGCACATTCTACGTCATAACGACTTTCTATAGTTTGCGCATGCGTTTGGAAAGAAGAAAAGCTTACTTCCCCCGTTTTTTAAAATCACAGCTTCTAGAAGGTTCACATGATTTCTTAAAAAACACGAGTTTTTAGAAAATGTGTTTTATTTCATAAATGGAATCAACAAAGTATGCACATTCTACGTCATAACGACTTTCTATAGTTTGCGCATGCGTTTGGAAATAAGAAAAGCTTACTTCTCCCATTTTTTAAAATCACAGCTTCTAGAAGGTTTACATGATTTCTTAAAAAACACGAGTTTTTAGAAAATGTGTTTTATTTCATAAATGGAATCTACAAAGTATGCACATTCTACGTCATAACGACTTTCTATAGTTTGGACATGCGTCTGGAAATTAGAAAAGCTTACTTCCACCGTTTTTTAAAATCACAGCTTCTAGAAGGTTTACATGACTTCTTAAAAAACACGAGTTTTTAGAAAATGTGTTTTATTTAATAAATGGAATCAACAAAGTATGCACATTCTACGTCATAACAACTTTCTATAGTTTGCGCATTCGTCCGGAAATAAGAAAAGCTTACTTCCACCGTTTTTTAAAATCACAGTTTCTAGAAGGTTACATGATTTCTTAAAAAACATGAGTTTTTAGAAACTGTGTTTTATTTCATAAATGGAATCAACAAAGTATGCACATTGTACGTTATAACGACTTTCTATAGTTTGCGCATGCGACCGAAAATAAGAAAAGCTTACTTCCACCGTTTTTTAAAATCACAGCTTCTAGAAGGTTTACATGATTTCGTAAAAAACACGAGTTTTTAGAAAATTTGTTTTATTTCATAAATGGAATCTACCAAGTATGCACATTCTACATCATAACAACTTTATATAGTTTGCGAATGCGTCCAGAAATAAGAAAAGCTTACTTCCCCCGTTTTTTAAAATCACAGCTTCTAGAAGGTTTACATGATTTCTTAGAAAACACGAGTTTTTAGAAAATGTGTTTTATTTTATAAATGGAATCAACAAAGTATGCACATTCTATGTCATAATGAATTTCTATAGTTTGCGCATGCGTCCGGAAATAAGAAAAGCTTACTTCCACCGTTTTTTAAAATCACAGCTTCTAGAAGGTTTACATGATTTCGTAAAAAACACGAGTTTTTTGAAAATGTGTTTTTTTTCATAAATGGAATCTACAAAGTATGCACATTCTACGTCATAATGACTTTCTATAGTTTGCGCATGCGTCCGAAAATAAGAAAAGCTTACTTCCACCATTTTTTTAAATCACAGCTTCTAGAAGGTTTACATGATTTCGTAAGAAACATGAGTTTTTAGAAAATGTGTTTTATTTCATAAATGGAATCTACAAACTATGCACATTCTACGTCATAACGACTTTATATAGTTTGCGCATGCGTCCGGAAATAAGAAAAGCTTACTTCCCCCGTTTTTTAAAATCACAGCTTCTAGAAGGTTTACATGATTTCGTAAAAAACATGAGTTTTTAGAAAATGTCTTTTATTTCATAAATGGAATCTACGAAGTATGCACATTCTACGTCATAACGACTTTCAATAGTTTGCGCATGCATCCGGAAATAAGAAAAGCTTACTTCCTCCGTTTTTTAAAATCACAGCCTCTAGAAGGTTTACATTATTTCTTAAAAAACACGAGTTTTTAGAAAATGTGTTTTATTTCATAAATGGAATCAACAAAGTATGCACATTCTACGTCATAACGACTTTCTATAGTTTGCGCATGCATCCGCAAATAAGAAAAGATTACTTCCCCCGTTTTTTAAAATCACAGCTTCTAGAAGGTTTACATGATTTCTTAAAAAACACGAGTTTTTAGAAAATGTGTTTTATTTCATAAATGGAATCAACAAAGGATGCACATTCTACGTCATAACGACTTTCTATAGTTTGCGCATGCATCCAGAAATAAGAAAAGCTTACTTCCACCATTTTTTAAAATCACAGTTTCTAGAAGGTTTACATGACTTCTTAAAAAACACGAGTTTTTAGAAAATGTGTTTTATTTCATAAATGGAATCAACAAAGTATGCACATTCTACGTCATAACGACTTTCTATAGTTTGCGCATACGTTTGGAAATAAGAAAAGCTTACTTCCCCGGTTTTTTAAAATCACAGCTTCTAGAAGGTTTACTTGATTTCTTAAAAAACACGAGTTTTTAGAAAATTTGTTTTATTTCATAAATGGAATCAACAAAGTATGCACATTCTACGTCATAACGAATTTCTATAGTTTGCGCATGCGTCCGGAAATAAGAAAAGCTTACTTCCCCCGTTCTTTAAAATCACAGCTTCTAGAAGGTTTACATGATTTCTTAAAAAACACGAGTTTTTAGAAAATGTGTTTTATTTCATAAATGGAATCAACAAAGTATGCACATTCTACGTCATAACCACTTTCTATAGTTTGCGCATGCATCTGGAAATAAGAAAAGCTTACTTCCCCCGTTTTTTAAAATCACAGCTTCTAGAAGGTTTACATGATTTCTTAAAAAACACCAGTTTTTAGAAAATGTGTTTTATTTCATAAATGGAATCAACAAAGTATGCATATTCTACGTCATAACGACTTTCTATAGTTTGCGCATGCGTCCGGAAATAAAAAAGCTTACTTCCACCGTTTTTTAAAATCACAGCTTCTAGAAGGTTTACATGATTTCGTAAAAAACACGAGTTTTTAGAAAATGTCTTTTATTTCATAAATGGAATCTACGAAGTATGCACATTCTACGTCATAACGACTTTCTATAGTTTGCGCATGCGTCCGGAAATAAGAAAAGCTTACTTCCACCGTTTTTTAAAATCACAGCTTCTAGAAGGTTTACATGATTTCGTAAAAAATACGAGTTTTTAGAAAATGCGTTTTATTTCATAAATGGAATCAACAAACTATGCACATTCTACGTCATAGCGACTTTCTATAGTTTCCGCATGCGTTTGGAAATAAGAAAAGCTTACTTCCCCCGTTTTTTAAAATCACAGCTTCTAGAAGATTTACATGATTTCTTAAAGAACACGAGTTTTTAGAAAATGTGTTTTATTTCATAAATGGAATCAACAAAGTATGCACATTCTACGTCATAACGACTTTCTATAGTTTTCACATGCGTCCGGAAATAAGAAAAGCTTACTTCCACCGTTTTTTAAAATCACAGCTTCTAGAAGGTTTACATGACTTCTTAGAAAACACGAGTTTTTAAAAAATGTGTTTTATTTCATAAATGGAATCAACAAAGTATGCACATTCTACGTCATAACGACTTTCTACAGTTTGCGCATGCGTCCAGAAATAAGAAAAAGCTTACCTCCCCCTTTTTTTAAAATCACAGATTCTAGAAGTTTTGCATGATTTCTTAAAAAACACGAGTTTTTAGAAAATGTGTTTCATTAAATAAATGGAATCAACAATGTATGCACATTCTACGTCATAACAACTTTCTATAGTTTGCGCATACGTTTGGAAATAAGAAAAGATTACTTCCCCTGTTTTTTAAAATCACAGCTTCTAGAAGGTTTACATGATTTCTTAAAAAACACAATTTTTTAGAAAATGTGTTTTATTTCATAAATGGAATCAACAAAGTATGCACATTCTATAGTTTGCGCATGCGTTTGGAAATAAGAAAAGCTTACTTCCATTGTTTTTTAAAATCACAGCTTCTAGAAGGTTTACATGATTTCTTAAAAAACATGACTTTTTAGAAAATGTGTTTTATTTCATAGATGGAATCAACAAAGTATGCACATTCTACGTCATAACGACTTTCTATAGTTTGCGCATGCGTCCGGAAATAAGAAAAGCTTACTTCCCCCATTTTTTAAAATCACAGCTTCTAGAAGGTTTACATGATTTCTGAAAAAACACGAGTTTTTAGAAAATGTGTTTTATTTCATAAATGGAATCAACAAAGTATGAACATTCTACGTCATAAAGACTTTCTATAGTTTGCGCATGCCTTTGGAAATAAGAAAAGCTTACTTCCCCTTTTTTTAAAATCACAGCTTCTAGAAGGTTTACATGATTTCTTTAAAAACACGAGTTTTTGGAAAATGTGTTTTATTTCATAAATGAAATCAACAAAGTATGCACATTCTATGTCATAGCGACTTTCTATAGTTTAGGCATGCATTTGGAAATAAGAAAAGCTTACTTCCACCATTTTTTAAAATCACAGCTTCTAGAAGGTTTACATGATTTCTTAAAAAACACGAGTTTTTAGAAAATGTGTTTTATTTCATAAATGGAATCAACAAAGTATGCACATTCTACGTCATAACGACTTTCTATAGTTTGCGCATGCGTTCGGAAATAAGAAAATCTTAATTCCCCCGTTTTTTAAAATCACAGCTTCTAGAAGGTTTACATGATTTCTTAAAAAACACGAGTTTTTAGAAAATGTGTTTTATTTCATAAATGGAATCAACAAAGTATGCACATTCTATGTCATAGCGACTTTCTATAGTTCGCCCATGCGTTTGGAAATAAGAAAAGCTTACTTCCACCGTTTTTTAAAATCACATCCTCTAGAAGGTTTACATGATTTCTTAAAAAACACGAGTTTTTAGAAAATGTGTTTTATTTCATAAATGGAATCTACAAAGTATGCACATTCTACGTCATAATGACTTTCTATAGTTTGCGCATGAGTCCGGAAATAAGAAAAGCTTACTTCCCCCGTTTTTTAAAATCACAGCTTCTAGAAGGTTTACATGATTTCGTAAAAAACACGAGTTTTTTGAAAATGTCTTTTATTTCATAAATGGAATCAAGAAAGTATGCACATTCTACGTCATGACGACTTTCTATAGTTTGCGCATGCGTTTGGAAATAAGAAAGGCTTACTTCCCCCGTTTTTTAAAATCACAGCTTCTAGAAGGTTTACATGATTTCTTAAAAAACACGAGTTTTTAGAAAATGTGTTTTATTTCATAAATGGAATCAACAAAGTATGCACATTCTATGTCATAGTGACTTTCTATAGTTTGCGCATGCGTTTGGAAATAAGAAAAGCTTACTTCCACCGTTTTTTAAAATCACATCCTCTAGAAGGTTTACATGATTTCTTAAAAAACACGAGTTTTTAGAAAATTTGTTTTATTTCATAAATGGAATCAACAAAGTATGCACATTCTACGTCATAATGACTTTCTATAGTTTGTGCATGATTCCAGAAATAAGAAAAGCTTACTTCCCCCGTTTTTTAAAATCACAGCTTTTATAAGGTTTACATGATTTCTGAAAAAACACGAGTTTTTAGAAAATGTGTTTTATTTCATAAATGGACTCAACAAAGTATGCACATTCTACGTCATAACGAAATTTCTATAGTTTGCGCATGCGTTTGGAAATAACAAAAGCTTAGTTCTCCCGTTTTTTAAAATCACAGCTTCTAGAAGGTTTACATGATTTCTTAAAAAACACGAGTTTTTAGAAAATGTGTTTTATTTCATAAATGGAATCTACAAAGTATGCACATTCTACGTCATAACGACTTTCTATAGTTTGCACATGCGTCCGGAAATAAGAAAAGCTTACTTCCACCGTTTTTTAAAATCACAGCTTCTAGAAGGTTTACATGAATTCTTTAAAAACACGAGTTTTTAGAAAATGTGTTTTATTTCATAAATGGAATCAACAAAGTATGCACATTCTACGTCATAACGAATTTCTATAGTTTGCGCATGCGTCCGGAAATAAGAAAAGCTTACTTCCACCGTTTTTTAAAATCACAGCTTCTAGAAGGTTTACATGATTTCGTAAAAAACACGTGTTTTTAGAAAATGTGTTTTTATTTCATCAATGGAATCTACAAAGTATGCACATTCTACATCATAACGAATTTCTATAGTTTGCGCATGCATTTGGAAAAAAGAAAAGCTTACTTCCCCCGTTTTTTAAAATCACAGCTTCTAGAAGGTTTACATGATTTGTTAAAAAACACGAGTTTTAAGAAAATGTGTTTTACCTCATAAATGGAATCTACAAAGTATGCACATTCTACATCATAACGACTTTCTATAGTTTGCGCATGGATCTTGAAATAAGAAAAGCTTACTTCCATTGTTTTTTAAAATCACAGCTTCTAGAAGGTTTACATGATTTCGTAAAAAACTCGAGTTTTTAGAAAATGTATTTTATTTCATAAATGGAATCTACAAAGTATGCACATTCTACGTCATAACGACTTTCTATAGTTTGCGCATGCGTCCGGAAAGAAGAAAAGCTTACTTCCCCCGTTTTTTAAAATCACGGCCTCTAGAAGGTTTACATGATTTCTTAAAAAACAAGAGTTTTTAGAAAATGTGTTTTATTTCATAAATGGAATCAACAAAGTATGCACATTCTACATCATAATGACTTTCTATAGTTTGCGCATGCATTTGGAAATAAGAAAAGCTTACTTCCCCCGTTTTTTAAAATCACAGCTTCTAGAAGGTTTACATGATTTCTAAAAAAACACGAGTTTTTAGAAAATGTGTTTTATTTCATAAATGGAATCAACAAAGTATGCACATTCTACGTGATAACGACTTTCTATAGTTTGCGCATGCGTTTGGAAGTAAGAAAAGCTTACTTCCACCATTTTTTAAAATCACAGCTTCTAGAAGGTTTACATGATTTCTAAAAAAACATGAGTTTTTAGAAAATGTGTTTTATTTCATAAATGGAATCAACAAAGTATGCACATTCTACGTCATAACGACGTTATATAGTTTGCCCATGCGTCCGGAAATAAGAAAAGCTTACTTCCACCGTTTTTTAAAATCACAGCTTCTAGAAGGTTTACATGATTTCGTAAAAAACACGAGTTTTTTGAAAATGTGTTTTATTTCATCAATGGAATCTACAAAGTATGCACATTCTACGTCATAACGACTCTCTATAGTTTGCGCATGCGTCCGGAAATAAGAAAAGCTTACTTCCCCCGTTTTTTAAAATCACAGCTTCTAGAAGGTTTACATGATTTCTGAAAAAACACGAGTTTTTAGAAAATGTGTTTTATTTCATAAATGGAATCAACAAAGTATGCACATTCTACGTCATAACGACTTTCTATAGTTTGCGCATGCGTTTGGAAATAAGAAAAGCTTACTTCCACCGTTTTTTAAAATCACAGCTTCTACAAGGTTTACATGATTTCTTAAGAAATACGAGTTTTTAGAAAATGTGTTTTATTTCATAAATAGAATCTACAAAGTATGCACATTCTACGTCATAACGACTTTCTATAGTTTGCGCATGCGTCCGGAAATAAGAAAAGCTTACTTCCCCCGTTTTTTAAAATCACAGCTTCTACAAGGTTTACATGATTTCTTAAAAAACACGAGTTTTTAGAAAATGTCTTTTATTTGATAAATGGAATCTACGAAGTATGCACATTCTACGTCATAACGACTTTCTATAGTTTGCGAATGCGTCCGGAAATAAGAAAAGCTTACTTCCACCATTTTTTAAAATCACAGCTTCCAGAAGGTTTACATGATTTCGTAAAAAACACGAGTTTTTAGAAAATGTGTTTTATTTCATAAATGGAATCTATAAAGTATGCACATTCTACGTCATAACGACTTTCTATAGTTTGCTTATGCGTCCGAAAATAAGAAAAGCTTACTTCCACCGTTTTTTAAAATCACAACTTCTAGAAGGTTTACATGATTTCGTAAAAAACACGTGTTTTTAGAAAATGTGTTTTATTTCATAAATGGAATCTAGAAAGTATGCACATTGTACGTCATAACGAATTTCTATAGTTTGCGCATGGGTCCGGAAATAAGAAAAGCTTACTTCCCCCGTTTTTTAAAATCACAGTTCTAGATGGTTACATGATTTCTTAAAAAACACGAATTTTTAGAAAATGGGTTTTATTTCATAAATGGAATCAACAAAGTATGCACATTCTACGTCATAACCACTTTCTATAGATTGCGCATGCGTTTGGAAAAAAGAAAAGCTTACTTCCCCCGTTTTTTAAAATCACAGCTTCTAGAAGGTTTACATGATTTGTTAAAAAACACGAGTTTTTAGAAAATTGTTTTATTTCATAAATGGAATCAACAAAGTATGCACATTCTACGTCATAACGACTTTCTATAGTTTGCGCATGCGTTCGGAAATAAGAAAAGCTTACTTCCACCGTTTTTTAAAATCACAGCTTCTAGAAGGATTACATGATTTCGTAAAAAACACGAGTTTTTAGAAAATGTATTTTATTTTATAAATGGAATCTACAAAGTATGCACATTCTACATCATAACGACTTTCTATAGTTTGCGCATGCGTCTTGAAATAAGAAAAGCTTACTTCCATCGTTTTTTAAAATCACAGCTTCTAGAAGGTTTACATGATTTCGTAAAAAACTCGAGTTTTTAGAAAATGTATTTTATTTCATAAATGGAATCTACAAAGTATGCACATTCTACGTCATAAAGACTTTCTATAGTTTGCGCATGCGTCCGGAAATAAGAAAAGCTTACTTCCCCCGTTTTTTAAAATCACAGCCTCTAGAAGGTTTACATGATTTCTTAAAAAACAAGAGTTTTTAGAAAATGTGTTTTATTTCATAAATGGAATCAACAAAGTATGCACATTCTACGTCATAACGACTTTCTATAGTTTGCGCATGCATTTGGAAATAAGAAAATCTTACTTCCCCAGTTTTTTAAAATCACAGCTTTTAGAAGGTTTACATGATTTCCAAAAAAACACGATTTTTTAGAAAATGTGTTTTATTTCATCAATGGAATCAACAAAGTATGCACATTCTACGTCATGACGACTTTCTATAGTTTGCGCATGCATTTGGAAGTAAGAAAAGCTTACTTCCCCCGTTTTTTAAAATCACAGCTTCTAGAAGATTTACATGATTTCTTAAAAAACACGAGTTTTTAGAAAATGTGTTTTATTTCATAAATGGAATCAACAAAGTATGCACATTCTACGTCATAACGAGTTTCTATAGTTTCCGCATGCGTTTGGAAATAAGAAAAGCTTACTTCCCCCGTTTTTTAAAATCACAGCTTCTAGAAGGTTTACATGATTTCTTAAAAAATACGAGTTTTTAGAAAATGTGTTTTATTTCATAAATAGAATCAACAAAGTATGCACATTCTACGTCATAACGACTTTCTATAGTTTGCGCATGCGTTTGGAAATAAGAAAAGCTTACTTCCACCGTTTTTTAAAATCACAGCTTCTAGAAGGTTTACATGATTTCGTAAGAAATACGTGTTTTTAGAAAATGTGCTTTATTTCATAAATGGAATCTACAAAGTATGCACATTCTACGTCATAACGACTTTATATAGTTTGCGCATGCCTCCAGAAATAAGAAAAGCTTACTTCCCCCGTTTTTTAAAATCACAGCTTCTAGAAGGTTTACATGATTTCGTAAAAAACACGAGTTTTTAGAAAATGTCTTTTATTTCATAAATGGAATCTACGAAGTATGCACATTCTACGTCATAACGACTTTCTATAGTTTTCGAATGCGTCCGGAAATAAGAAAAGCTTACTTCCACCATTTTTTAAAATCACGGATTCCAGAAGGTTTACATGATTTCTTAAAAAACACGAGTTTTTAGAAAATGTGTTTTATTTGATAAATGGAATCAACAAAGTATGCACATTCTACGTCATAACGGCTTCCTATAGTTTGCGCATGCGTTTGGAAATAAGAAAAGCTTACTTCCCCCGTTTTTTAAAATCACAGCTTCTAGAAGGTTTACATGATTTCGTAAAAAACATGAGTTTTTAGAAAATGTGTTTTATTTCATAAATGTATTCAACAAAGTATGCACATTCTACCTCATAACGACTTTCTATAGTTTGCGCATGCGTTTGGAAATAAGAAAAGCTTACTTCCCCCGTTTTTTAAAATCAAAGCTTCTAGAAGGTTTACATGATTTCTTAAAAAACACGACTTTTTAGAAAATGTGTTTTATTTCATAAATGGAATCAACAAAGTATGCACATTCTACGTCATAACGACTTTCTATAGTTTGCGCATGCGTTTGGAAATAAGAAAAGCTTACTTCCCCCATTTTTTAAAATCAGAGCTTCTAGAAGGTTTACATGATTTGTTAAAAACCACGAGTTTTTAAAAAATGTGTTTTATTTCATAAATGGAATCAGCAAAGTATGCACATTCTACGTCATAACGACTTTCTATAGTTTGCGCATGCGTCCGGAAATAAGAAAAGCTTACTTCCACCGTTTTTTAAAATCACAGCTTCTAGAAGGTTTACATGATTTCGTAAAAAACACGAGTTTTTAGAAAATGTGTTTTATTTCATAAATGGAATCTACAAAGTATGCACATTCTACGTCATAACGACTTTCTATAGTTTGCGCATGCGTCCGGAAATAAGAAAAGCTTAATTCCACTATTTTTTAAAATCACAGCTTCTAGAAAGTTTACATGATTTCGTAAAAAACACAAGTTTTTAGAAAATGTGTTTTATTTCATAAATGGAATCTACAAAGTATGCACATTCTACGTCATAACGACTTTCTATAGTTTGCGCATGCGTCCGGAAATAAGAAAAGCTTACTTCCCCCGTTTTTTAAAATCACAGCTTCTGGAAGGTTTACATGATTTCTTAAAAAACACGAGTTTTTAGAAAATGTGTTTTATTTCATAAATGGAATCAACAAAGTATGCACATTCTACGTCATAACGTCTTTCTATAGTTTGCGCATGTGTTTGGAAATAAGAAAAGCTTACTTCCCCCGTTTTTTAAAATCACAGCTTCTAGAAGGTTTACATGATTTCCAAAAAAACACGATTTTTTAGAAAATGTGTTTTATTTCATCAATGGAATCAACAAAGTATGCACATTCTACGTCATAACGACTTTCTATAGTTTTCGCATGCGTTTGGAAGTAAGAAAAGCTTACTTCCCCCGTTTTTTAAAATCACAGCTTCTAGAAGATTTACATGATTTCTTAAAAAACACGAGTTTTTAGAAAATGTGTTTTATTTCATAAATGGAATCAACAAAGTATGCACATTCTACGTCATAACGAGTTTCTATAGTTTGCGCATGCGTTTGGAAATAAGAAAAGCTTACTTCCCCCGTTTTTTAAAATCACAGCTTCTAGAAGGTTTACATGATTTCTTAAAAAATACGAGTTTTTAGAAAATGTGTTTTATTTCATAAATAGAATCAACAAAGTATGCACATTCTACGTCATAACGACTTTCTATAGTTTGCGCATGCGTTTGGAAATAAGAAAAGCTTACTTCCACCGTTTTTTAAAATCACAGCTTCTAGAAGGTTTACATGATTTCGTAAGAAATACGAGTTTTTAGAAAATGTGTTTTATTTCATAAATGGAATCTACAAAGTATGCACATTATACGTCATAACGACTTTATATAGTTTGCGCATGCGTCCAGAAATAAGAAAAGCTTACTTCCCCCGTTTTTTAAAATCACAGCTTCTAGAAGGTTTACATGATTTCGTAAAAAACACGAGTTTTTAGAAATTGTCTTTTATTTCATAAATGGAATCTACGAAGTATGCACATTCTAGGTCATAACGACTTTCTATAGTTTTCGAATGCGTCCGGAAATAAGAAAAGCTTACTTCCACCATTTTTTAAAATCACGGATTCCAGAAGGTTTACATGATTTCTTAAAAAACACGAGTTTTTAGAAAATGTGTTTTATTTGATAAATGGAATCAACAAAGTATGCACATTCTACGTCATAACGGCTTCCTATAGTTTGCGCATGCGTTTGGAAATAAGAAAAGCTTACTTCCCCCGTTTTTTAAAATCACAGCTTCTAGAAGGTTTACATGATTTCGTAAAAAACATGAGTTTTTAGAAAATGTGTTTTATTTCATAAATGTAATCAACAAAGTATGCACATTCTACCTCATAACGACTTTCTATAGTTTGCGCATGCGTTTGGAAATAAGAAAAGCTTACTTCCCCCGTTTTTTAAAATCACAGCTTCTAGAAGGTTTACATGATTTCTTAAAAAACACGAGTTTTTAGAAAATGTGTTTTATTTCATAAATGGAATCAACAAAGTATGCACATTCTACGTCATAACGACTTTCTATAGTTTGCGCATGCGTTTGGAAATAAGAAAAGCTTACTTCCCCCATTTTTTAAAATCACAGCTTCTAGAAGGTTTACATGATTTGTTAAAAACCACGAGTTTTTACAAAATGTGTTTTATTTCATAAATGGAATCAGCAAAGTATGCACATTCTACGTCATAACGACTTTCTATAGTTTGCGCATGCGTCCGGAAATAAGAAAAGCTTACTTCCACCGTTTTTTAAAATCACAGCTTCTAGAAGGTTTACATGATTTCGTAAAAAACACGAGTTTTTAGAAAATGTGTTTTATTTCATAAATGGAATCTACAAAGTATGCACATTCTACGTCATAACAACTTTCTATAGTTTGCGCATGCGTCCGGAAATAAGAAAAGCTTACTTCCACTATTTTTTAAAATCACAGCTTCTAGAAAGTTTACATGATTTCGTAAAAAACACGAGTTTTTAGAAAATGTGTTTTATTTCATAAATGGAATCTACAAAGTATGCACATTCTATGTCATAACGACTTTCTATAGTTTGCGCATGCGTCCGGAAATAAGAAAAGCTTACTTCCCCCGTTTTTTAAAATCACAGCTTCTGGAAGGTTTACATGATTTCTTAAAAAACACGAGTTTTTAGAAAATGTGTTTTATTTCATAAATGGAATCAACAAAGTATGCACATTCTACGTCATAACGTCTTTCTATAGTTTGCGCATGCGTTTGGAAATAAGAAAAGCTTACTTCCCCCGTTTTTTAAAATCACAGCTTCTAGAAGGTTTACATGATTTCTTAAAAAACACGAGTTTTTAGAAAATGTGTTTTATTTCATAAATGGAATCAACAAAGTATGCACATTCTACGTCATAACGACTTTCTATAGTTTGCACATGCGTCCGGAAATAAGAAAAGCTTATTTCCACCATTTTTTAAAATCACAGCTTCTACAAGGTTTACATGACTTCTTAAAAAACACGAGTTTTTAGAAAATGTGTTTTATTTCATCAATGGAATCAACAAAGTATGCACATTCTACGTCATAACGACTTTCTACAGTTTGCGCATTTGTCCGGAAATAAGAAAAGCTTACTTTCCCTGTTTTTTAAAATCACAGTTTCTAGAAGGTTTACATGATTTCTTAAAAAACACGAGTTTTTAGAAAATGTGTTTTATTTCATAAATGGAATCAACAAAGTATGCACATTCTACGTCATAACCACTTTCTATAGTTTGCGCATGCGTTTGGAAAAAAGAAAAGCTTACTTCCCCCGTTTTTTAAAATCACAGCTTCTAGAAGGTTTACATGATTTGTTAAAAAACACGAGTTTTTAGAAAATGTGTTTTATTTCATAAATGGAATCAACAAAGTATGCACATTCTATGTCATAACGACTTTCTATAGTTTGCGCATGCGTCCGGAAATAAGAAAAGCTTACTTCCACCGTTTTTTAAAATCACAGCTTCTAGAAGGTTTACATGATTTCGTAAAAAACACGAGTTTTTAGAAAATGTGTTTTATTTCATAAATGGAATCTAGAAAGTATGCACATTCTATGTCATAACGACTTTCTATAGTTTGCGCATGCGTTTGGAAATAAGAAAAGCTTACTTCCCCCGTTTTTTAAAATCACAGCTTCTAGAAGGTTTACATGATTTCTTAAAAAACACGAGTTTTTAGAAAATGTGTTTTATTTCATAAATGGAATCAACAAAGTATGCACATTTTATGTCATAGCGACTTTCTATAGTTTGCGCATGCGTTTGGAAATAAGAAAAGCTTACTTCCACCGTTTTTTAAAATCACATCCTCTAGAAGGTTTACATGATTTCTTAAAAAACACGAGTTTTTAGAAAATGTGTTTTATTTCATAAATGGAATCAACATAGTAGGCACATCCTACGTCATAATGACTTTCTATAGTTTGCGCATGAGTCCGGAAATAAGAAAAGCTTACTTCCCCCGTTTTTTAAAATCACAGCTTCTAGAAGGTTTACATGATTTCTGAAAAAACACGAGTTTTTAGAAAATGTGTTTTATTTCATAAATGGAATCAACAAAGTATGCACATTCTATGTCATAACGACTTTCTATAGTTTGCGCATGCGTTTGGAAATAAGAAAAGCTTACTTCCCCCGTTTTTTAAAATCACAGCTTCTGGAAGGTTTACTGATTTCTTAAAAAACACAAGTTTTTAGAAAATGTGTTTTATTTCATAAATGGAATCAACAAAGTATGCACATTCTACGTCATAACGAATTTCTATAGTTTGCGCATGCGTTTGAAAATAACAAAAGCTTACTTCTGTTGAATATTGTAACTTCAAAGAATATTATATTTGTACTTTATTATTCCGGTGATGTTCCATCCCTCCGAGGCAACCCTATCATGTATCCGGAGATGTTTATTCCTCCGATGATTAGTATTAACTAGGGTTATTAGACCCACCACATGTGGGTCGGCCCTGTAGTTACATTTTAGGGGTTATTAGACTTCTCCAGGAGAGGTCGGCCCCAACAGGTCTTTTAGTCAGTTGAGATTCAAGTATAAATAGAGGAGGTGAACTCCTCATTAGATCATTCACTCACTTGTGAAAGGGTGCGCACTAGTTGAGGAGATCTGCTAAGGAGTCAAGAGGAGAAGGAGCACATCTTGTATTTTGGTTGATCATCTTATTGAGGAAAGCTTTACTGGGTTTTCTACCCCATGAGGGTTTCCCAGGATATATTGTGTGTTATCTTGTGATTGTGTTTCTATCAGAGATCTTGCTTGTCTATTTGGTTTAAATCTAACATGGTATCAGAGCCAAACTGAATAGGACATCTTTCACAAGGTAAGAATACCTCTTTCTCTCTCTTTGGTGAAGTTAGGGTTTCAGCCCAAAGTTGATATTATTGATTTTTGGCTGCATGGCTGGATAGCCCTTTTCAATACCTTTCTTTTGAGCTATAGATCGGACTTTTTGGTTGAGTAGAACTCCGGGAAATCCAAACCCTAATTCTACCAAAAGTGCGATACGTCAGATTTTGGTTTCAGAAAAAAGTTGTAATTTTTGAATTTTGATTATATGGCTGGGTAGCCCTTCTCAAGAGCATTCTTTTGAGCTATAGATCGAACTTTTTGGTTGGGTATAACTCCGGGAAATTCAAACCCTAATTCTACCAAAAGTGCGATAAAATTCTGTTCCAGATTCCGGAAAAGTAAAAGGTAACTTTCCAGGTAAGTCTACTCTGTCTCTTGGACTCCCCCAAGAGAAGATGGCTCCAAATACTAAGCTTGAAGACAAGCTAGAAGGCATAGAGAATTTCCGAGCATGGAAATACAGAATTGGTCTAATTCTTGAGGAGAATGATCTTGCTCATTATGTCAAGGAGGAAGTTGCAGAACCAGAAGAAGATGAAGCCAAAGAGAAACACAGGAAGGATCTGATTAGGGCAAAGAGAATCATAGCTGATTCCATTAAAGACCACTTGATTCCCCAAGTGTCTTCCAAGAAGACTCCAAAGGAAATGTATGATGCCCTAGGAAGAATGTATGAAGGAAAGAACATCAATAGGAAGATGAATCTAAGGACTCAGTTGAAGAGTACCAAGATGAACAAAGGAGAATCCATTCAAGACTACTTCTCAAGAGTCTATCAAATCAAAGAACAACTAGATGCCATTGGTGATACCCTTGATGAAGATGAACTTGTGATGACAGCTCTAAATGGTCTCACTAGACCTTGGGAGTCATTCATTCAAACTATGTGTGCCAGAAAAGAAAGTATGAAGTTTGATGTAGTTTGGGAGGATTGTGTACAAGAGGAGGCTAGGGTTGCAAATAGAGAAGCCTTGCTCAAAGAAGATGACCAAGCCTTGGCTACCCATACCAAAAGAAAAAGGAGGTCAAGAAGAAACACAGAAGAAGATGCAGAAGAATATGTTCTCTTCTCCGCACTCTCTGGATCCATAACCCCTGGTGAAGGTACATGGATTATTGACAGTGGTGCTTCAAAGCACATGACTGGACAGAAGAGGACTCTCTCAAATCTTGAAGAAAAGAATTCTCCCCAAAAGGTATCTCTAGGAGATGACTATCAATATCCCATTAAGGGAATTGGTGAAGCAAACTACAAACTCGATTCTGGAACTCCCATGAAGATGAAGGAAGTTCTATATGTTCCAGGATTAAAGAAGAATTTGCTTTCAATCTCAGCTTTAGACAAGAAAGGCTATAGAGTTGCATTCATTGATGGACAAGTGTTAATGTGGTCCAAAGGCAAATCCATTAAGGATGCAATTGTTATTGGTGAAGAGGAAGGAGGTTTATATAAACTCAAGGGTCATCCAGAAGCTGCTTTTGTTCATGAAACCTCTAGCCCCAGTGAGCTATGGCATAGAAGACTAGCTCACATTAACTACAAAGCCTTACCTTATGTAAGCAAGGTGGTCATAGGACTACCAGATTTAAAGGTTGATCATAATGGCTCATGCAAAGGATGTAAGAAAGGCAAGAATGTCAAGAACCCCTTTCCAAAGAGTGAAACAAAGACCAAAGGGATCTTGGAGTTAATACACTCAGATGTGTGTGGTCCAATGCCCACCACCTCTCTAAGTGGGTTTGAATACTATCTTTCTTTCATTGATGATCATTCAAGGAAAACTTGGATATACTTTCTAAAGGGTAAGAATGAAGTTTTTGGGAAGTTCAAAGAGTTCAAGGCTCTAATAGAAAATCTCTCAGAAAAGAAAATCAAGATTCTCAGAACAGACAATGGTGGAGAATATACTTCAAAAGAGTTTGAAGAATTCTGTAAGGAAGCTGGAATCAAGAGAGAACTAACCACTCCCTACAATCCCCAACAAAATGGGGTTGCGGAAAGGAAAAATAGAACCATCATGGAAGCTGTGAAGACTATGATACATGACCAGGATCTTCCCATGTATCTGTGGGCTGAAGCAGCCAGAACAATAGTATATGTTCAAAACAGATTATCTCATAGTGCTCTTGATTTCAAGACTCCAGAAGAAGTGTTTTCTGGAAAGAAGCCCGAGGTAAGCCATCTTAAAATATTTGGGTGTCCTGTGTACATCCACATTCCAAAGGAAAAGAGAACCAAGTTGGATCCTTCTGGTAAGAAAGGAATATTTGTTGGCTATTGTGAATCATCCAAAGCCTTCAGGATTTACATACCAGGCTTTCATCATATAGAAATAAGTAGAGATGTAACCTTCGATGAGGAAGCAGCTCTTAAGAAATCTAGAAAATGTCAACTTGAAGAAGTTTATGAAGAAGATACATCTCCCAGAGTCTCAGAGACTGTTCACATCCCTGAGGAGGACATAACAGAGGATCATGACATGCTGGAACCACAAGAACCCCCTGTTGCAGAATTATCTAGGAAAAGAAGACCAGCATGGGCTAGAGATATTATACAAGGAGCTGAAAGATATGGTGCTCCTGAAGGCTCCACTAGAGAAAGGAAGAAACCAAAGCTAGTGTCCAACTATATGGCCTTGATGTGTGATCTTGTGGATCAACTGCCTACTAGCTATGAAGAAGCAGCTCAAAAGAAAGAATGGGTAGAAGCAATGACTGAAGAATATCAGTCAATAATGAAAAATGATGTTTGGGATATAGTCCCCAAACCAAGAGATAAAAGTGTGGTTTCTTCCAAATGGATTTTCAAAATAAAACATGCTGCAGATGGTAGCATTGAAAAATACAAGGCAAGGTTTGTAGCCAGAGGATTCTCTCAAAAGGAGGGAATTGACTATGAAGATACATTTGCACCTGTTGCTAGGTATACTTCGATTAGAACTATCATGGCACTTGCATCTATGATGAAATGGAAATTGCATCAAATGGATGTTAAGACAGCCTTCCTGAATGGTGTAATTGAAGAAGAAGTATACATAGAACAACCTCAAGGTTTTGAGGTCAAAGACGGAAGGACCCATGTATGCAAACTGAAGAAGGCATTATATGGTTTGAAGCAAGCTCCCAGAGCTTGGTATGGGAGAATTGACAGCTTCTTATTAAGCATGGGCTTTACCAAAAGTAAAGCTGACCCCAATCTCTATCTTAAGGTAATGAATGATGAACCTGTTATATTGCTATTATATGTAGATGATTTATTTCTAACAGGAAATGAGAAACAAATCATTGAAAGCAAGAAGAAGCTTTCTTCAGAATTCGAAATGAAAGATCTCGGATTAATGCACTACTTCTTAGGCCTAGAAGTGTGGCAAGAGCCAAAAGGGATCTTTCTAAATCAAGGTAAGTATACTGTGGAGATCCTCAAAAGATTTGATATGTTGGAGTGTAAAGCTATGGCCACACCCATGGACTCCAACCTAAAACTGCTAGCTAATGATTCATCAGAACTAGTGGACATAACCCTATATAGACAAATCATTGGATCTTTGATGTACTTGACAAATACTAGGCCTGATATATGCTTTGCTGTAAATACCCTAAGTCAGTTTCAAGTAGAACCTAGAAAGGTTCACCTTATAGCTGCAAAGCATATCATGAGGTACCTAAAAGGTACAGTGGACTATGGTCTTTACTATCTTAGAGACAATGAACTCAAGTTGCATGGCTTCTCAGATTCTGATTGGGCAGGTAGTGTCTCAGACAGAAAAAGTACTTCAGGTGGATGTTATGGTCTTGGATCTGCCATGATCTCCTGGTTCAGCAAGAAACAATCTAGTGTGGCTCTCAGTACCGCTGAAGCAGAATATATAGCTGCTTGCTCTGCCAGCTGTGAAGCAGTGTGGCTTCGGAAACTCTTATCTGGAATCTTTGACTTAGAGATGGATCCTACTGTGATTATGTGTGATAATCAAAGCTGCATTAAGATGACTGAAAATCCTGTGTTCCATGATAAGTCAAAACACATTGAGATCCGTTACTTCTATATACGAGACATGGTGCAGAGAGGAGCCATCAAGCTCGAGTATGTAAGCACTGAAGATCAGGTTGCCGATATCTTGACTAAACCTCTGTCTCGAGTAAAGTTTGAACACTTCCGAGACAAGCTTGGTATAGTCTAGAAGGACCCTCCTCGAAAGGGGGAGTAGTATAGTATTTCTGTCAATTATTTTCTGTTTTGTTAGCTACTTATAATTATTTAGATCTAGAACTCTTATATATCATTTATGCTAGATGTATACATGATTTGATATGATGTATTAGTGAGAATACATGTCTGATGTTTTGTGTACATGTTTTGATTAGTGATGTATACATGTTTTGATGTACACATGTTTTGATGTGATGTGTACATGTTTTGATTAGTGATGTATACATGTTTTTGATGTACACATGTTTTGATGTGATGTGTACATGTTTTGATTAGTGATGTATACATGTTTTGATGAACACATGTTTTGATGTGATGTGTACATGTGTTGATTAGTGATGTATACATGTTTTGCTGTACACATGTTTTGATGTGATGTGTACATGTTTTGATTAAGTGATGTATACATGTTTTGATGAACACATGTTTTGTTGTGATGTGTACATGTTTTGATTAGTGATGTATACATGTTCTGATGTACACATGTTTTGATGTGATGTATACATGTTTTGATGTGATATATGATTGTACCTGTATGGATGAGAATACAGTTGAGGGGATTGGATCATCCCTGGAATTTCAGTCCTAAAGAGAGCCGTAGACGTAAGGTCTCCGAGAATGAAGTCCTTAGTGGACAGTTGAGGGGATTGGATCATCCCTGGACTTTCAGTCCTAAAGAGAGCCGTAGACGTAAGGTCTCCGAGAATGAAGTCCTTAGTGGACAGTTGAGGGGATTGGATCATCCCTGGACTTTCAGTCCTAAAGAGATCCGTAGACGTAAGGTCTCCGAGAATGAAGTCCTTAGTGGACAGTTGAGGGGATTGGATCATCCCTGGACTTTCAGTCCTAAAGAGAGCCGTAGACATAAGGTCTCCGAGAATGAAGTCCTTAGTGGATAGTTGAGGGGATTGGATCATCCCTGGACTTTCAGTCCTAAAGAGAGCCGTAGACGTAAGGTCTCCGAGAATGAAGTCCTTAGTGGATAGTTGAGGGGATTGGATCATCCCTGGACTTTCAGTCCTAAAGAGAGCCGTAGACGTAAAGTCTCCGAGAATGAAGTCCTTGGTGGACTTGAGGGGATTGGATCATCCCTGGACTTTCAGTCCTAAAGAGATCCATAGACGTGAGGTCTCCGAGAATAGAAGATAGGACTGCATCGTCCCTGGACCTTAGTTCAAAATGTACGTGATGGGGATTGCATCATCCCGGAACTGATAGTTCAAAATGTACGTGATGGGGATTGCATCATCCCGGAACTGATAGTTCAAAATGTACGTGATGGGGATTGCATCATCCCGGAACTGATAGTTCAAAATGTACGTGATGGGGATTGCATCATCCCGGAACTGATAGTTCAAAATGTACGTGATGGGGATTGCATCATCCCGGAACTGATAGTTCAAAATGTACGTGATGGGGATTGCATCATCCCGGAACTGATAGTTCAAAATGTACGTGATGGGGATTGCATCATCCCGGAACTGATAGTTCAAAATGTACGTGATGGGGATTGCATCATCCCGGAACTGATAGTTCAAAATGTACGTGAAGGGGATTGTATCATCCCCGGACTTCGGTCCCTGAATTGATCCGTAGACGAATGGTCTCCGAGAAAGTAGTGGTATTAATGATGTGGTTACTTGTATCGGTAGGATACTTGTATTGATGACGTGGTTACTTGTATCGGTAGGATACTTGTATTAATGATGTGGTTACTTGTATCGGTAGGATACTTGTATTGATGATGTGGTTACTTGTATCGGTAGGATACTTGTATTAATAATGTGGTTATCTGTATCAATAGGATACTTGTATTGATGATGTGATTATCTGTATCGGTGGGATACTCGTACTGTTGTTGTAGGATACTGCTACTGATCATGTGATGACGATGCTGCTGATCATGTGATGACGATGCTGCTGATCGTGTGATGACAATGCTGCTGATCGTGTGATGACGATGCTGCTGATCGTGTGATGACGATGCTGCTGATCGTGTGATGACGATGCTGCTGATCGTGTGATGACGATGCTGCTGATCATGTGATGACGATGCTGCTGATCATATGATGACGATACTGATGATCGTATGATGACGATGCTGATCATGTGATGACGATGCTGCTGATCATATGATGACGATACTGATGATCGTATGATGACGATGCTGATCATGTGATGACGATGCTACTGATCGTATGACGACGATGCAGCTGACCATGTGAAGACGATGCTAAAGATCGTGATGTTGATATTAATGTACCAGTAACTGTTTGAGTTACTGATGAAGTCGAATTGAAGAAAGCTTCCGATGATTTATAGATGTATCATATGTAGTGACTCCTTGCTCCTGCAGATGCTGTTATAATATCCTTCTCGTTAAGGGGGAGTGTTGAATATTGTAACTTCAAAGAATATTATATTTGTACTTTATTATTCCGGAGATGTTCCATCCCTCCGAGGCAACCCTATCATGTATCCGGAGATGTTTATTCCTCCGATGATTAGAATTAACTAGGTTTATTAGACCCACCACATGTGGGTCGGCCCTGTAGTTACATTTTAGGGGTTATTAGACTTCTCCAGGAGAGGTCGGCCCCAACAGGTCTTTTAGTCAGTTGAGATTCAAGTATAAATAGAGGAGGTGAACTCCTCATTAGATCATTCACTCACTTGTGAAAGGGTGCGCACTAGTTGAGGAGATCTGCTAAGGAGTCAAGAGGAGAAGGAGCACATCTTGTATTTTGGTTGATCATCTTATTGAGGAAAGCTTTACTGGGTTTTCTACCCCATGAGGGTTTCCCAGGATATATTGTGTGTTATCTTGTGATTGTGTTTCTATCAGAGATCTTGCTTGTCTATTTGGTTTAAATCTAACAACTTCTCCCTTTTTTTAAAATTACAACTTCTAGACTGTTTACATGATTTGTTAAAAAAAACGAGTATTTAGAAAATGTGTTTTATTTCATAAATGGAATCAACAAAATATGCACATTCTACGTCATAACGACTTTCTATAGTTTGCGCATGCGTTTGGAAATAAGAAAAGCTTACTTCCCCCGTTTTTTAAAATCACAGCTTCTAGAAGGTTTACATGATTTCGTAAAAAACACGAGTTTTTAGAAAATGTGTTTTATTTCATAAATGGAATGAACAAAGTATGCACATTCTATGTCATAACGACTTTCTATAGTTTTCGTATTCGTCCGGAAATAAGAAAAGCTTACTTGCACCGTTTTTAAAATCACAACTTCTAGAATGTTTACCTGATTTCGTAAAAAACATGAGTTTTTAGAAAATGTGCTTTATTTAATAAATGGAATCTACAAAGTATGCACATTCTACGTCATAACAACTTTCTATAGTTTGCGCATGCGTCTGGAAATAAGAAAAGCTTATTTCCACCGTTTTTTTAAATCACAGCTTCTAGAAGGTTTACATGATTTCGTAAAAAACACGAGTTTTTAGAAAATGTGTTTTATTTCATAAATGGAATCTACAAAGTATGCACCTTCTACGTCATAATGACTTTCTATAGTTTGCGCATGGGTCCGGAAATAAGAAAAGCTTACTTCCCCCATTTTTTAAATTCACAGCTTCTAGAAGGTTTACATAATTTCTTAAAAAACATGAGTTTTTAGAAAATGTGTTTTATTTCATAAATGGAATCAACAAAGTATGCACATTCTACATCATAACGACTTTCTATAGTTTGCGCATGCGTTTGGAAATAAGAAAAGCTTACTTCCCCTGTTTTTTAAAATCACAGCTTCTAGAAGGTTTACATGATTTCTTAAAAAACATGAGTTTTTAGAAAATGTTTTTTATTTCATAAATGGAATGAACAAAGTATGCAAATTGTACGTCATAACGACTTTCTATAGTTTGCGTATTCGTCTGAAAATAAGAAAAGCTTACTTCCACCGTTTTTTAAAATCACAGCTTCTAGAATGTTTACATGATTTCGTAAAAAACATGAGTTTTTAGAAAATGTGCTTTATTTCATAAATGGAATCAACAAAGTATGCACATTCTACGTCATAACGAATTTCTATAGTTTGCGCATGCGTCCAGAAATAAGAAAAGCTTACTTCCACCGTTTTTTAAAATCACAGCTTCTAGAAGGTTTACATGATTTCCTAAAAAACACGATTTTTTAGAAAATGTGTTTTATTTCATAAATGGAATCAACAAAGTACGCACATTCTACGTCACAACGACTTTCTATAGTTTGCGCATGCGTTTGGAAATAAGAAAAGCTTACTTGCCCCATTTTTTAAAATCACGGCTTCTAGAAGGTTTACATGATTTCTTAAAAAACACGAGTTTTTAGAAAATGTGTTTTATTTCATAAATGGAATCTACGAAGTATGCACATTCTATGTCATAACGACTTTCTATAGTTTGCGCATGCGTCCGGAAATAAGAAAAGCTTACTTCCACCGTTTTTTGAAATCACAACTTCTAGAAGGTTTACATGATTTCATAAAAAACACGAGTTTGTAGAAAATGTGTTTTATTTCATAAATGGAATCAACAAAGTATGCACCTTCTACGTCATAATGACTTTCTATAGTTTGCGCATGCGTCCGGAAATAAGAAAAGCTTACTTCCAACGTTTTTCAAAATCACAGCTTCTAGAAGGTTTACATGATTTCTTAAAAAACATGAGTTTTTAGAAAATGTGTTTTATTTCATAAATGGAATCAACAAAGTATGCACATTCTACGTCATAACGACTTTCTATAGTTTGCGCATTCGTCCAGAAATAATAAAAGCTTACTTCCACCGTTTTTTAAAATCACAACTTCTAGAAGGTTTACATGATTTCTTAAAAAACACGAGTTTTTAGAAAATGTGTTTTATTTCATAAATGGAATCAACAAAGTATGCACATTCTACGTCATAACGACTTTCTATAGTTTGCGCATTCGTCCGGAAATAAGAAAAGCTTACTTCCACCGTTTTTTAAAATCACAGCTTCTAGAAGGTTTACATGATTTCGTAAAAAACACGAGTTTTTGGAAAATGTGTTTTATTTCATAAATGGAATCTACAAAGTATGCACATTCTACGTCATAACGACTTTCTATAGTTTGCGCATGCGTCCGGAAATAAGAAAAGCTTACTTATACCGTTTTTTAAAATCACGGCTTCTAGAAGGTTTACATGATTTCATAAAAAACACGAGTTTTTGGAAAATGTGTTTTATTTCATAAATGGAATCAACAAAGTATGCACATTCTACGTCATAACGAATTTCTATATTTTGCGCATGCGTCCGGAAATAAGAAAAGCTTACTTCCACCGTTTTTTAAAATCACAGCTTCTAGAAGGTTTACATGATTTCCAAAAAAACACGATTTTTTAGAAAATGTGTTTTATTTCATAAATGGAATCAACAAAGTACGCACATTCTACGTCATAACGACTTTCTATTGTTAAATTTTTAGTATTAAATCACAATACTATAGGATCTTTGCTGAGAGAATAACATCTACAGTATATCAATGCATGACAATCATAATATGACAAGCATCACAAGCATCACAAGAATCAAAAGCATAGAGACAAGAGACACAGAGTTTCCGTGAGGAAAACCCTAAGGTGAAAAACCCCACAACTTCCTCAGAGATAGAGAGAGCAATGGCTCAACCAAAATACAACCAAATAACACTGAGATAGTCTCCTAGCAGATGATCCTCCTCCTTGTAAAATTAGTCACAGCAGATCTAATGAACAAGTAAATCAATCACAACAGATGAACATAGAAAATATGGTGCAAAACTGTGCAAAACATGCAGCACTGCTCTCTATCCCAGAAAGGGTGAATGAATTACAATACAAACTGTCACAATGACAGAGCAATTCGAATTGCCTAAGGAGGTCATTCGAATCACTGAATGGAGTAGCTTGACTCTATCTAGGAGTCCTCATCAATCAATCGGTGGTGCTCATCAATCACAACAGCCATTCATCCAGGTGTCAATCTGAGTCTAACTGAGTGTAATAAGTGTAACTGAAGTGTGTAGCACTGATTTAGGATTTGGAGGCTCAGTGGGGGCGCATGGGAGGCTAACTGAAGTCAGAACAAGTCACCTAATCAAACTGGAGGTCCAACAGAAGTGATACAGTCAGTCGGGAGTGAAACTAGCCTCAAATCAGGGAGAATCGGAGCTAACTGAATGTAACTGAAGTGGAACTGCAGTGGTAGGTGAACAAGTGCGCCCTTCTCTGGCAGTAGGTGAGGAGTGGGCACCTTTCAGCTTAGGAGGGCTAAAAATCTGTAGTAAGTGGATCCCGGGTGCTAGAATAAGGTGGCTAAGGTGATGGAGGCATCAACCTGGTGACTGGGATGCATGCAAAGTGCATGCAAGTGCATGCAAACCCTAGAATTTGCATGCAAACCCTAATTGCATGCAAGATCCTGAAAAAGATGATGTGGATATCCGAACACCCCCCCTCAAGCTAGACTATGATGTGCAAAAAATAATGTGGGGCCCTGGTAACTAAGACCAAAGGTCACCCCAATACAATAATAATCGAAACTAATAACAGTAAATAAACCGAGGAAATGGGGAAAACCTCATGGGAAAAATACCCCCCCTCAAAATGAACTGTAACACACCAAAAGATTTAACTGCTCCAAACTCAAGTAGATATGTCTGGAGGTATTTTACTCTTGGGAGTAAATGGATCATGCTCCAAAACATGTGCTTGAATTTTCCATCAGTGGATGCAAGCGAATGTGGAGACTTTAAGAACTTGCTCTTCATACCGAAAAAGGTGAGAACAAATCTGAAAATATGAGGATGATCCTGGAACCTGTGATTCGAACCAAGTGAGGTAGGAATAGCTCCAATCGGATCAAATAGATCTTGAAACTTGAACTTCTTATCAATAGAAGTTAAATCAGCTCCAAAAATAGATGAATGGTTTCTTGAGATCTCCTTTGAACCAACAAGGGTGAGATCAAAACCAAAATCAGCAAAAAGTGCATGAGAATTGAACTCAAGCGAATGGTAGTGCTCTTCATCTTCATTAAAACTCTGAGAAACTTTGCAAATGATAGAACATAAGTTTATAGAAGGCATGCAATCAAGGAGGGTGAATGCTTCACCTCCAAAATCAGATTTTACCTCCAAAACATCAAGTAGATCATTATTCTGCATGCCGACAAACTCATGTGAAAGAGAGGATTCAAGAACCTCTTCGGAATCTAGAGTATGAGCTTGTTTATCTTGCTCAGAATTCGAAATAGAAGACTTTGAGAGAATGAGTGTTGAATCTACAGTTTCTTCTTCATCTTGAACAATTGTTGAGGCCAACACATGATCGGAAGGAACACATAAGGAGATCTCACTGGGCTTGTTCTCCAAAAGGCTAGCATGATCCTCTTCTTCCTGCTTTCCAAATTCTCTGTCAAGTTGGACCCATAGATCACTTGTATTTTCAGAAGTCTTATTGAGGTAGCGCATACAAGGAGACATAGCAAGACATATTGCTCCAAAAGCTCTGTCACAATCATTGAGCCAATCATTCTCCTCTTCATCGGAATCAAAAACTCTTGCATTACCAATGCACATATCAAAAAGACATTGTCTCTTCAAGAATGCAATCATCTTTGGTTTCCATTCATCATAGTTGAATGGAGTAAGAATATTTTGTGAAGAAGAAGTCTCCATCTTTGCATTAGCGAATGCACATGGAGGAAGTAAGAAACCTGCAAATCACACACAAACAAACACTATGTTTTAAGCCTTGCATGCACATGAGCGAATGCACATGAGATTTTGCATGCCGCTGCTAAAATATATTGGTGAGTAAAGATTGCTCTCTCTTCATGTAGAACACCTGTAGAAAAGAAATCTTGTCCCTGTCATGGCTCTGATACCATGTAAAATTAGTCACAGCAGATCTAATGAACAAGTAAATCAATCACAACAGATGAACATAGAAAATATGGTGCAAAACTGTGCAAAACATGCAGCAGTGCTCTCTATCCCAGAAAGGGTGAATGAATTACAATACAAACTGTCACAATGACAGAGCAATTCGAATTGCCTAAGGAGGTCATTCGAATCACTGAATGGAGTAGCTTGACTCTATCTAGGAGTCCTCATCAATCAATCAGTGGTGCTCATCAATCACAACAACCAGTCATCCAGGTGTCAATCTGAGTCTAACTGAGTGTAATAAGTGTAACTGAAGTGTGTAGCACTGATTTAGGATCTGGAGGCTCAGTGGGGGCACATGGGAGGCTAACTGAAGTCAGAACAAGTCACCTAATCAAACTGGAGGTCCAACAGAAGTGATACAGTCAGTCGGGAGTGAAACTAGCCTCAAATCAGGGAGAATCGGAGCTAACTGAATGTAACTGAAGTGGAACTGCAGTGGTAGGTGAACAAGTGCGCCCTTCTCTGGCAGTAGGTGAGGAGTGGGCGCCTTTCAGCTTAGGAGGGTTAAAACTCTGTAGTAAGTGGCTCCCGGGTGCTAGAATAAGGTGGCTAAGGTGCTGGAGGCATCAACCTGGTGACTGGGATTCATGCAAAGTGCATGCAAGTGCATGCAAACCCTAGAATTTGCATGCAAACCCTAATTGCATGCAAGATCCTGAAAAAGATGATGTGGATATCCGAACACTCCTCCTCACTAGTGCGCCACTTTTCAGAGAGAGAGATAGTTGCTTTTCCGAGTGAGTAAAATAGAGATCTCCTATCTCTATTTATACTCACCTTTTTGCCTAGTGACCTATTGGGGCCGACTTGTCTACTTTGATACACCCACATTATATTATATATTAATCAGGGCCGACCCCATAAGGTGGTCTAATAACCCATCGTCAAGTACACACACTTGCGACACTTGTCAATCCACATGACGACACTTCCTTATAGAGGAATAACACATCTCTTATAAGGGTACAAAAAATATAAATATAATATACAGATGAAATACATTCTGAAGTTACATATACATCAACACTCCCTCTTAACTAGGAAGGTATTTCTCGACACAGATCTGCTAGACAAGTCTTCTTCTCTGGATCATCGTCATCATCATCGTCACTGCTGCTACTATCTCAACCAATCTCTGTCTCTACTCGTCATAGGAAGTTCTACAGAGCCAGTCCTTTTTCATACTGGATGTAGGCCCTCCACCTGCAGGTCTTCGTCATCACTGGCCATACTGTGGAATCCTCAGGACTTTTACGTGCGTCACAAAACCTCGAAAGAGCATCCCAAGCTGTTACGAGCACACAGCTCTACCTATAGGATCTCCCAGGGCAACGAATTACATGTGACCTCACCACAAAACCTCGCAAGAGCATCCCAGGCTGTTACGAGCACACAGCTCTACTTATAGGATCTCCCAGGGCAACGAATTATATGTGGTCATGGCAAAACCTCGCAAGAGCATCCCAGGACTGATTACGGGCACACAGCCCAACCTATCGGATCTCCCAGGGAAACGAATTACATGCCATAGGACAAAACCTCGCAAGAGCATCTGCCAGATATCCCAGGGCGCTATTATATGCCATAGGAAAAACCTCGAAAGACTATCTGCAGATCTCCCAGGGCAACGAATTACATGTCCTCCCAGAGCAAAACCTCGAAAGAGCATTTGCCAGATGTCCCAGGAACATCCTGAAGCTCATCATCTATGATCATCCTGATCATCACTGCAACATCCTGCTGCATGTCATCTGGAGCAACATCCTGAAACTCGTCATACATGATCCTCCTGATCATCAATGTATCCACCTGATACAAATACATGATACATATCATCATACATGATCCTCCTGATCATCAATGTATCCACCTGATACAAATACAAATACATGATACATATCACCATACATGATCCACCTGATCATACAATGTATCCACCTGATACATATACATATACATGGTCCAATCATCCAACATGATGCATACATACATACATAAAATGATCCAACTGATCATATCCAGCATCCACATGATGCGTACATACATACATAAAATGATCCAACTGATCATATCCAGTATCCACATGATGTGTACATACATACATAAAATGATCCAAATGATCATATCCAGCATCCACATGATGCGTACATACATACATAAAATGATCCAACTGATCATATCCAGCATCCACATGATGCGTACATACATACATAAAATGATCCAACTGATCATATCCAAGCAGAAACCAGAACATCATCCTGATGCTCATCATCCAACGCTTACATCCATAGCCATGTGAAGGAACCTCCTTCCAACATGCTTGGAATGGCTTCAGCAAATGTGTCCATCACTTCTTCCTCGAAGTATCCTCGATCTGAAGCATGCCAAGCCTCTCTCTGAAGTACTCGAACTTCACCCTGGCTAGTGGCTTCGTCAGCACATCTGCAATCTGCTTGTCCGTCGCAACATACAGTAGCTTCATAGCTCCTCTCTGCACCATATCCCTGATATAGTGATATTTGATCTCTATGTGTTTCGACCTGTCATGAAACACTGGGTTCTCGGACAGCTTCACACAACTCTGGTTATCACAGAAGATACCATTAGCCTCCAACGGGAGATCAAATAACTCAGACAGTAGCTTCCGTAGCCATACTGCCTCACAACTAGCTGAACAGGCTGCAACATACTCTGCCTCAGCTGTACTCAGTGCTACGCAGGACTGCTTCCTGCTAAACCAAGAGATCACACCTGATCCCATACTGAAGGAACACCCAGATATGCTCTTCCTGTCTGCAGCACTGCCAGCCCAGTCTGAATCAACATAACCCTACAGGTTAAACTTTTGATTCGCCTCATACCTGAGCCCATAATCCACTGTACCCTTTAGGTACCTCAGAACATGCTTTACAGCAACCAGGTGAACACTTCTTGGATCTGTCAGGAACCGGCTCAATGTGTTCACAGCAAATCAAATGTCTGGTCTCGTGTTCGTCAGGTACATCAAGGACCCAATCATCTGACGATACATAGAGACATCAACTGGCTCAGATGAAGCATCACATAGAAGCTTCAGATTTGATGCCATCGGTGTGGCCATGGCCTTGCAATCCATCATCCCGAATCTCTTCAGGATATCTACTGTGTACTTCCCTTGACCAAGGAAGATCCCACCTGCATTCTGCCACACCTCCATACCTAGGAAATAGTGCATCATTCCCAAGTCTTTCATATCGAATTCAGCTGCAAGCTTCCTCTTGGTATCCGCAATCAGTCTGTCATCTCCTGTCACAAATAGGTCATCCACATACAGTAGTAGAATCACAGGATTCCCTTCCTCAACCTTGTAGTAAAGGTTGGAATCCGCTTTACTCTTGGTAAAGCCCAAACTAGATAGGAAACTGTCCATCCTACCATACCAAGTTCTGGGAGCTTGCTTCAAGCCATACAAGGCTTTCTTCAATCTGCATACATATGATTCCCTGTTATGTATTTCAAAACCGAGTGGTTGTTCCACATATACTTCCTCTTCTACTACACCGTTCAGGAAAGCATTCTTGACATCCATCTGGTGTATCTTCCATTTCATTGCTGCATCCAGGGCAAGTACTGTTCTGATGGAAGTATATCTGGCTACAGGTGCAAAGGTTTCTTCATAATCTATTCCCTCTTTCTGAGAGAATCCTCGAGCTACGAATCTTGCTTTGTACTTCTCCACGCTGCCATCTGCAGCATGCTTGATTTTGTAGATCCATTTTGAAGTCACAACAGACTTCTCTTTAGGTCTTGGGACAACATCCCAAACATCATTCTTCATTATTGATTGGTATTCCTCGATCATAGCATCCTTCCATTCTTTCTTTTCCGCTGCCTCTTCATAACTGGAAGGCTCTTTGTTCATGATGTCACAGAGTAAAGCAACATAACTGGTGTATGATCTGGTTCTCTTCTTTGCTCTGTGTTCTTCTTCTGGAATGCCAAATCTTTCTGCATCATGAATGAGCTCTCTAGCCCATACAGGTTTCCTCTTGTGAGAGTTATCCTCACGGGGTGGATCTACAGGTTCTTGTGGATCTTCAAACTCACGAACAACTTCTGGAACTGCTTCAGTCATGGTAGTGTCCTGAAATCTTGTTTCCTTAGGTTCTTCATAAACTTCAGTAGGTGCCTTCCTTGATTTGATGAATGCTGAGTTTTCATCAAATGTTACATCCCTACTGACATCAATTTTCTTGAACCCTGGAAAGTATATTCTGTAAGCCTTCGAGCTTTCACTATATCCCACAAAGATGCCCTTCTTTCCTGACGGATCTAGTTTAGTCCTCTTCTCTTTGGGGACATGAGTATATACTGGACAACCGAATATTCTGAGATGGCTGACTTCAGGTTTCTTACCAGAAAAGACCTCTTCTGGTGTCTTGTTGTCCAATATCTTGTGGGGTGTTCTGTTCTGCACATATACATCTGTTCTAGTTGCTTCTGCCCATAGATGCATAGGAAGATCTTGGTCATGCAACATTGCCCTTGCTGCTTCCATGATGGTTCTGTTCTTCCTTTCTGCAACTCCATTCTGTTGAGGATTATAAGGAGCAGTCAACTCCCTCTTAATCCCTGAATCACTGCAAAGCTTCTTGAAGTCATTTCAGGTGAATTCTCCACCATTGTCGGATCTGAAAGTTTTGATCTTCTTGTCAGTTTGATTCTCCATCAAGTTTTTAAATTCCTTGAATTTGTCAAGCACCTCATCTTTGCCTTTCAAGAAGTATACCCAAGTCTTTTTGGAGAAGTCATCAATAAATGATACATAGTAAACATACCCACTTAGGGAACTGGATGACATGGGGCCACATACATCTGAGTGGATGATTTCCAGAATGTCTTTTGCCTTGCTTTCACTGCTTGGGAAAGCCTTCTTAGTGTTCTTTCCTTTTGCACATCCTTTGCAGACACCTTCATGCCTGGTCTTGATTTCAGGAAGACCCTCTACTGCCTTGCTTGCAATTGGAAGTGCCCTATAGTGCATATGAGCAATTCTTCTATGCCAAAGTTCACTTGGCTCCATGGATTCATGTACCATGGCATGTTCAGGTTGTCCCTTCAATTTATACAAGCCTCCCTCTTGCTCTCCAATCACTACTGCATCATCTATGTTCTTTCCCTTTGGCCACATTAGGACTTGGCCATCCACAAATGCAACCCTCATGCCTTTTGCATCCAATGCAGATATGGAGAGTAAGTTCTTCTTGAGTCCAGGTACATACAGTACTTCTTTCATCTTCAATGATTTTCCAGAATCTAGGTTGTAGGAGGCTTCACCACTTCCTTTGATTGGATATTGATAATCATCCCCAAGTTTCACCTTATGGGGTGATTCATGTTCAGAAAGGTTCACAAAGGATTCCTTGAACCCAGTCATGTGTTTGGAGGCCCCACTATCAATCAACCAATCATTACAACCATGGGAGATGGTACCAGTGAGTGCAGAGATCAGAACATACTCTTCTTCACTTGATGAGTCATCATCACTACTACTTTCTGCCTTAGCCTTCTTCTTTGGGGGTTCATCATCTTCGGTAGCATGAGCATGAAACCTTCTTTTGCTGCCCTTCTTCTTCTTACTAGAGTTGTTGTTATTATCCCTTTTGTTCTTAGGACAATCTAAAGCAAAGTGACCCTTCTCATTGCATGTGAAGCATCTTAGGTCTTTCTTGTTCTTCTTTTGATGGGATCTATTGAGGCGAGAGAGATCCTTCTTGGTTTTGCTTCTCTTTGGTGTGAGCTGCAAGAGCTGGATCTTCTCCTCCCATCTTTTCCTCACGAGCTATAAGTCTAGCTTCTTCTTGAGAACATTCCTCCCGAAGTTTACTGAAAGAGATCAACTTCTTCCTTGCACAAATTTCTTGAATAAAGGAATCCCATGACCTGGGTAGGCCATTTAGAGTAGTCATCACCACCTCACCATTCTCCACCATTTCATCTACTGCTTCTAATTGTTCCTTGATTTGAGAGACCCTTGAAAAGTAAGATTGAATGGTTTCTCCATTCTGAAACTTTACTGCTTTCAATTGGTTCCGCAGGGTCATCTTCCGATTTATGTTCTTTCCTTTAAATAGCTTGGTCAAGGATTCAAACATCTCCTTGGGTGTCTTGAGAGAAGACACATGGGGAATGAGATGGTCTTTGATAGAATCAGTAATGATTCTCTTTGCCTTGACCAAGTTCTTCTTGTGCAATGCCTTGGCCTCTTCATCCTCTGGGATAGGGATGTCTTCTTTCACATATGAGTCCAACTCATTCTCTTCCAGGATTAGCCCAATCCTATACTTCCAGGCTCGGAAGTTATCAGCCCCTTCAAGCTTATCCTCAAGCTTGGTGTGGAGAGACATCTTTAAGAGTACTTCAAATGGAAATAGAAAAGATTTAGGACTTACCACTTGAAGTGCTGAAAACTGGATCTGGTCCCGGATTAGGGTTTGTCAGAGAAACCCTAAAAATTCAAAATGTGAATTTCAAAATTCCGAAAGGATAGAAAGATGCACCTTGGAGAGCTGATCAGCCTAGTACATTCAGAAATTGAGATCAGCAAAGTCTTGCCCTTCAAAATTGCCTTTTTGTCCTCCTGGGTTCACTCGGGAGAGCCCTGAATTAGGGTTTGAGTTTCCCGGAGATCTACCCAGCCAAAAATCTCGATCCAAAGCTCAAACCTTCGATTTTTGCAAGGAGCTTCCAGCTGTACCTTCAGTTTCCAGAAATTCCTATTTTTGTGGAAACCCTAATTTTTAGGGCCAAATCTGAAAATGCTCGGAACTGAATTCTGATTGGACAGATAGATGCGCCTTGATGAGTAGATCCAATCTACTATACTGAATTTCAAAAATTTGTGGAGAGAAACCCAATAAACAAGGAATACAAGCTTCCGTCACTGCAAAATGTCTTCTTCTCAGTTAAGCTCTGATACCATGTTAAATTTTTAGTATTAAATCACAATACTATAGGATCTTTGCTGAGAGAATAACATCTACAGTATATCAATGCATGACAATCATAATATGACAAGCATCACAAGCATCACAAGAATCAAAAGCATAGAGACAAGAGACACAGAGTTTCCGTGGGGAAAACCCTAAGGTGAAAAACCCCACAACTTCCTCAGAGATAGAGAGAGCAATGGCTCAACCAAAATACAAGCAAATAACACTGAGATAGTCTCCTAGCAGATGATCCTCCTCCTCCTCACTATTGCGCCACTTTTCAGAGAGAGAGATAGTAGCTTTTCCGAGTGAGTAAAATAGAGATCTCCTATCTCTATTTATACTCACCTTTTTTCCCAGTGACCTACTGGGGCCGACTTGTCTACTTTGATACACCCACATTATATTATATATTAATCAGGGCCGACCCCATAAGGTGGTCTAATAACCCATCGGCAAGTACACACACTTGCGACACTTGTCAATCCACATGACGACACTTCCTTATAGAGGAATAACACATCTCTTATAAGGGTACAATAAATATAAATATAATATACAGATGAAATACATTCCGAAGTTACATATACATCAACATCAATAGTTTGCGCATGCGTTTGGAAATAAGAAAAGCTTACTTGCCCCGTTTTTTAAAATCACGGCTTCTAGAAGGTTTACATGATTTCTTAAAAACACGAGTTTTTAGAAAATGTGTTTTATTTCATAAATGGAATCTACAAAGTATGCACATTCTACGTCATAACGACTTTCTATAGTCTGCGCATGCGTCCGGAAATAAGAAAAGCTTACTTCCACCGTTTTTTGAAATCACAGCTTCTAGAAGGTTTACATGATTTCATAAAAAACACGAGTTTGTAGAAAATGCGTTTTATTTCATAAATGTAATCAACAAAGTATGCACATTCTACGTCATAATGACTTTCTATAGTTTGCACATGCATCCGGAAATAAGAAAAGCTTACTTCCAACGTTTTTCAAAATCACAGCTTCTAGAAGGTTTACATGATTTCTTAAAAAACATGAGTTTTCAGAAAATGTGTTTGATTTCATAAATGGAATCAACAAAGTATGCACATTCTACGTCATAACGAATTTCTATAGTTTGCGCATTCGTCCAGAAATAAGAAAAGCTTACTACCACCGTTTTTTTAAATCACAACTTCTAGAAGGTTTACATGATTTGTTAAAAAACACGAGTATTTAGAAAATGTGTTTTATTTCATAAATGGAATCAACAAAGTATGCACATTCTACGTCATAACGACTTTCTATAGTTTGCGCATGCGTCCGGAAATAAGAAAAGCTTACTTCCACCGTTTTTTAAAATCACAGCTTCTAGAAGGTTTACATGATTTCGTAAAAAACATGAGTTTTTGGAAAATGTGTTTTATTTCATAAATGGAATCTACAACGTATGCACATTCTACGTCATAACGACTTTCTATAGTTTGCGCATGCGTCCGGAAATAAGAAAAGCTTACTTCCCCCGTTTTTTAAAATCACAGCTTCTAGAAGGTTTACATGATTTCGTAAAAAACATGAGTTTTTGGAAAATGTGTTTTATTTCATAAATGGAATCAACAAAGTATGCACATTCTACGTCATAACGACTTTCTATAGTTTGCGCATGCGTCCGGAAATAAGAAAAGCTTACTTCCACCGTTTTTTAAAATCACAGCTTCTAGAAGGTTTACATGATTTCGTAAAAAACACGAGTTTTTGGAAAATGTGTTTTATTTGATAAATGGAATCTACAAAGTATGCACATTCTACGTCATAACGACTTTCTATAGTTTGCGCATGCGTCCGGAAATAAGAAAAGCTTACTTCCCCCGTTTTTTAAAATCACAGCTTCTAGAAGGTTTACATGATTTCGTAAAAAAAACGAGTTTTTAGAAAATGTGTTTTATTTCATAAATGGAATCTACAAACTATGCACATTCTACGTCATAACGACTTTCTATAGTTTGCGCATGCGTCCGGAAATAAGAAAATCTTACTTCCCCCGTTTTTTAAAATCAAAGCTTCTAGAAGGTTTACATGATTTCTTAAAAAACACAAGTTTTTAGAAAATGTGTTTTATTTCATAAATGGAATCAACAAAGTATGCACATTCTACGTCATAACGACTTTCTATAGTTTGCGCATGTGTTTGGAAATAAGAAAAGCTTACTTCCCCCGTTTTTTAAAATCACAGCTTCTAGAAGGTTTACATGATTTCTTAAAAAACACAAGTTTTTAAAAAATGTGTTTTATTTCATAAATGGAATCAAAAAAGTATGCACATTCTACGTCATAACGACTTTCTATAGTTTGCGCATTCATCCGGAAATAAGAAAAGCTTACTTCCACCGTTTTTTAAAATCACAGCTTCTAGAAGGTTTACATGATTTCGTAAAAAACACGAGTTTTTAGAAAATGTGTTTTATTTCATAAATGGAATCTACGAAGTATGCACATTCTAAGTCATAATGACTTTCTATAGTTTGCGCATCCGTCCGGAAATAAGAAAAGCTTACTTCCCCCGTTTTTTAAAATCACAGCTTCTAGAAGGTTTACATGATTTCGTAAAAAACACGAGTTTTTAGAAAATGTGTTTTATTTCATAAATGGAATCTACAAAGTATGCACATTCTACGTCATAACGACTTTCCATAGTTTGCGCATGCATCCGGAAATAAGAAAAGCTTACTTCCCCCGTTTTTTAAAATCACAGCTTCTAGAAGGTTTACATGATTTCTTAAAAAACACGAGTTTTTAGAAAATGTGTTTTATTTCATAAATGGAATCTACAAAGTATGCACATTCTACGTAATAACGACTTTCTATAGTTTGCGCATGCGTTTGGAAATAAGAAAAGCTTACTTCCCCCGTTTTTTAAAATCACAGCTTCTAGAAGGTTTCATGATTTCGTAAAAAACACGAGTTTTTAGAAAATGTGTTTTATTTCATAAATGGAATCAACAAAGTATGCACATTCTACGTCATAACGACTTTGTATAGTTTGCGCATTCGTCCAGAAATAAGAAAAGCTTACTTCCACCGTTTTTTAAAATCACAGCTCCTAGAAGGTTTACATGATTTCGTAAAAAACATGAGTTTTTAGAAAATGTTCTTTATTTCATAAATGGAATCTACAAAGTATGCACATTCTACATCATAACGACTTTCTTTAGTTTGCGCATGCGTCCGGAAATAAGAAAAGCTTGCTTCCACCGTTTTTTAAAATCACAGCTTCTAGAAGGTTTACATGATTTCCTAAAAAACACGATTTTTTACAAAATGTGTTTTATTTCATAAATGGAATCAACAAAGTACGCACATTCTACGTCATAACGACTTTCTATAGTTTGCGCATGCGTTTGGAAATAAGAAAAGCTTACTTGCCCCGTTTTTTAAAATCACGGCTTCTAGAAGGTTTACATGATTTCTTAAAAAACACGAGTTTTTAGAAAATGTGTTTTATTTCATAAATGGAATCAACATAGTATGCACATTCTACGTCATCACGACTTTCTATAGTTTGCGCATGCGTCCGGAAATAAGAAAAGCTTACTTCAACCATTTTTGAAAATCACAGCTTCTTGAAGGTTTACATGATTTCTTAAAAAGCATGAGTTTTTAGAAAATGTGTTTTATTTCATAAATGGAATCAACAAAGTATGCATATTCTTCGTCACAACGAATTTCTATAGTTTGCGCATGCGTCCGGAAATAAGAAAAACTTACTTCCACCATTTTTTAAAATACAGCTTCTAGAAGGTTTACATGATTTCTTAAAAAACACGAGTTTTTAGAAAATGTGTTTTATTTCGTAAATGGAATCTAAAAAGTATGCACATTCTACGTCATAAGGACTTTCTATAGTTTGCGCATGCGTCCGGAAATAAGAAAAGCTTACTTCCCCCGTTTTTTAAAATCACGGCTTCTAGAAGGTTTACATGATTTCTTAAAAACACGAGTTTTTAGAAAATGTGTTTTATTTCATAAATGGAATCTACAAAGTATGCACATTCTACGTCATAACGACTTTCTATAGTTTGCGCATGCGTCCGGAAATAAGAAAAAGCCTACTTCCCCCGTTTTTTGAAATCACAGCTTGTAGAAGGTTTACATTCGTCAAAAACACGAGTTTTTAGAAAATGTGTTTTATTTCATAAATGGAATCAACAAAGTATGCACATTCTACGTCATAATGAATTTCTATAGTTTGCGCATGCATCCGGAAATAAGAAAAGCTTACTTCCCCCTTTTTTCAAAATCACAACTTCTAGAAGGTTTACATGATTTCTTAAAAAACACGAGTTTTTAGAAGATGTGTTTTATTTCATAAATGGAATCAACACAGTATGCACATTCTACGTCATAACGACTTTCTATAGTTTGCGCATTCGTCCGGAAATAAGAAAAGCTTACTTCCACCGTTTTTTAAAATCACAGCTTCTAGAAGGTTTACATGATTTCGTAAAAAATATAAGTTTTTAGAAAACGTGCTTTATTTCATAAATAGAATCTACAAAGTATGCACATTCTACATCATAACGACTTTCTATAGTTTGCGCATGCGTCCGGAAATAAGAAAAGCTTACTTCCCCCGTTTTTTAAAATCACAGCTTCTAGAAGGTTTACATGATTTCTTAAAAAACACGAGTTTTTAGAAAATATGTTTTATTTTATGAATGGAATCAACAAAGTATGCACATTCTACGTCATAATGACTTTCTATAGTTTGCGCATGCGTCCGGAAATAAGAAAAACTTACTTCCTACGTTTTTTAAAATCACATCTTCTAGAAGGTTTACATGATTTCTTAAAAAACACGAGTTTTTAGAAAATATGTTTTATTTCATGAATGGAATCAAAAAAGTATGCACATTCTACGTCATAACAACTTTCTATAGTTTGCGCATAAGTTTGGAAATAAGAAAAGCTTACTTCTCCTGTTTTTTAAAATGACAGCTTCTAGAAGGTTTACATGATTTCGTAAAAAACACGAGTTTTTAGAAAATGTGTTTTATTTCATAAATGGAATCAACAAAGTATGCACATTCTACATCATAACGACTTTCTATAGTTTGCGCATTCGTCCGGAAATAAGAAAAGCTTACTTCCACCGTTTTTTAAAATGACAGCTTCTAGAAGGTTTACATGATTTCGTAAAAAATATAAGTTTTTAGAAAACGTGCTTTATTTCATAAATAGAATCTACAAAGTATGCACATTCTACATCATAATGACTTTCTATAGTTTGCGCATGCATCCGGAAATAAGAAAAGCTTACTTCCCCCGTTTTTTAAAATCATAGCTTCTAGAAGGTTTACATGATTTCTTAAAAAACACTAGTTTTTAGAAAATGTGTTTTATTTCATAAATGGAATCAACAAAGTATGCACATTCTACGTCATAACGACTTTATATAGTTTGTGCATGCGTTTGGAAATAAGAAAAGCTTACTTCCCCTGTTTTTTAAAATCACACCTTCTAGAAGGTTTACATGATTTCTTAAAAAACACGAGTTTTTAGAAAATGTGTTTTATTTCATAAATGGAATCAACAAAGTATGCACATTCTACATCATAAGGACTTTCTATAGTTTGCGCGTGCATCCGGAAATAAGAAAAGCTTACTTCCACCGTTTTTTAAAATTACAGCTTCTAGAAGGTTTACATGGTTTCTTAAAAAACACGAGTTTTTAGAAAATGTGCTTTATTTAATAAATGGAATCAACAAAATATGCACATTCTACGTCATAACGACTTTCTATAGTTTGCGCATTCGTCCGGAAATAAGAAAAGCTTACTTCCACCGTTTTTTAAAATCACAGCTTCTAGAAGGTTTACATGATTTGTTAAAAAACACGAGCATTTAGAAAATGTATTTTATTTCATAAATGGAATCAACAAAGTATGCACATTCTACGTCATAACGACTTTCTATAGTTTCCGCATAAGTTTGGAAATAAGAAAAGCTTACTTCTCCTGTTTTTTAAAATGACAGCTTCTAGAAGGTTTACATGATTTCGTAAAAAACACGAGTTTTCAGAAAATGTGTTTTATTTCATAAATGGAATCAACAAAGTATGCACATTCTACGTCATAACGACTTTCTATAGTTTACGCATTCGTCCGGAAATAAGAAAAGCTTACTTCCACCGTTTTTTAAAATCACAGCTTCTAGAAGGTTTACATGATTTCGTAAAAAACAAGAGTTTTTAGAAAATGTGTTTTATTTCATAAATGGAATCTACAAAGTATGCACATTCTACGTCATAACGACTTTCTATAGTTTGCGCATGCATCCGGAAATAAGAAAAGCTTACTTCCCCCGTTTTTTAAAATCACAGCTTCTAGAAGGTTTACATGATTTCTTAAAAAACACGAGTTTTTAGAAAATGTGTTTTTTTTCATAAATGGAATCAACAAAGTATGCATATTCTACGTCATAACGACTTTCTATAGTTTGCGCATGCGTCCGGAAATAAGAAAAGCTTACTTCCACCGTTTTTTAAAATCACAGCTTCTTGAAGGTTTACCTGATTTCGTAAAAAACACGAGTTTTTAGAAAATGTGTTTTATTTCATAAATGGAATCAACAAAGTATGCACATTCTACGTCATAACGACTTTCTATAGCTTGCGCATGCGTCCGGAAATAAGAAAAGCTTACTTCCACCGTTTTTTAAAATCACAGCTTCTAGAAGTTTTACATGATTTCTTAAAAAACACGAGTTTTTAGAAAATGTGTTTTATTTCATAAATGGAATCAACAAAGTATGCACATTCTACGTCATAACGACTTTCTATAGTTTGCGCATTCGTCCAGAAATAAGAAAAGCTTACTTCAACCGTTTTTTAAAATCACAGCTTCTAGAAGGTTTACATGATTTCGTAAAAAACACGAGTTTTTAGAAAATTTGTTTTATTTCATAAATGGAATCTACAAAGTATGCACATTCTACATCATAACGAATTTCTATAGTTTGCGCATGCGTCCGGAAATAAGAAAAGCTTACTTCCCCCGTTTTTTAAAATCAAAGCTTCTAGAAGGTTTACATGATTTCTTAGAAAACAGGAGTTTTTAGAAAATGTGTTTTATTTCATAAATGGAATCAACAAAGTATGCACATTCTACGTCATAACGACTTTCTATAGTTTGCGCATGCGTTTGAAAATAAGAAAAGGTTACTTCCACCATTTTTTAAAATCACAGCTTCTAGAAGGTTTACATGATTTCCTAAAAAACATGATTTTTTAGAAAATGTGTTTTATTTCATAAATGGAATCAACAAAGTATGCACATTCTACGTCATAACGAATTTCTATAGCTTGCGCATGCGTCCGGAAATAAGAAAAGCTTACTTCCCCCTTTTTTAAAATCACAGCTTCTAGAAGGTTTACATGATTTCTTAAAAAACACGAGTTTTTAGAAAATGTGTTTTATTTCATAAATGGAATCTACAAAGTATGCACATTCTACGTCATAACGACTTTCTATAGTTTGCGCATGCGTCCCGAAATAAGAAAAGCTTACTTCCCCCGTTTTTTAAAATCACTCCTTCTAGAAGGTTTACATGATTTCGTAAAAAACACGAGTTTTTAGAAAATGTGTCTTATTTCATAAATGGAATCTACAAAGTATGCACATTCTACGTCATAACGACCTTCTATAGTTTTCGCATTCGTCCGGAAATAAGAAAAGCTTACTTCCCCCGTTTTTTAAAATCACAGTTTCTAGAAGGTTTACATGATTTCTTAAAAAACACGAGTTTTCAGAAAATGTGTTTTATTTCATAAATGGAATCAACAAAGTATGCATATTCTACGTCATAACGACTTTCTATAGTTTGCGCATGCGTCCGGAAATAAGAAAAGCTTACTTCCACCGTTTTTTAAAATCACAGCTTCTTGAAGGTTTACCTGATTTCGTAAAAAACACGAGTTTTTAGAAAATGTGTTTTATTTCATAAATGGAATCAACAAAGTATGCACATTCTACGTCATAGCGACTTTCTATAGCTTGCGCATGCGTCCGGAAATAAGAAAAGCTTACTTCCACCGTTTTTTAAAATCACAGCTTCTAGAAGTTTTACATGATTTCTTAAAAAACACGAGTTTTTAGAAAATGTGTTTTATTTCATAAATGGAATCAACAAAGTATGCACATTCTACGTCATAACGACTTTCTATAGTTTGCGCATTCGTCCAGAAATAAGAAAAGCCTACTTCCACCGTTTTTTAAAATCACAGCTTCTAGAAGGTTTACATGATTTCGTAAAAAACACGAGTTTTTAGAAAATATGTTTTATTTCATAAATGGAATCTACAAAGTATGCACATTCTACATCATAACGACTTTCTATAGTTTGCGCACGCGTCTGGAAATAAGAAAAGCTTACTTCCCCCGTTTTTCAAAATCACAGCTTCTAGAAGGTTTACATGATTTCGTAAAAAACACGAGTTTTTAGAAAATATGTTTTATTTCATAAATGGAATGTACAAAGTATGCACATTCTACGTCATAACGACTTTCTATAGTTTGCGCATAAGTTTGGAAATAAGAAAAGCTTACTTCCCCCGTTTTTTAAAATCACAGCTTCTTGAAGGTTTACATGATTTCTTAAAAAACACGAGTTTTTAGAAAATGTGTTTTATTTCATAAATGGAATCAACAAAGTATGCACATTCTACGTCATAACGACTTTCCAAAGTTTGCGCATGCGTTTGGAAATAAGAAAAGCTTACTTCGACCGTTTTTTAAAATCACAGCTTCTAGAAGTTTTACATGATTTCTTAAAAAACACGAGTTTTTAGAAAATGTGTTTTATTTCATAAATGGAATCAACAAAGTATGCACATTCTACGTCATAACGACTTTCTATAGTTTGCGCATTCGTCCAGAAATAAGAAAAGCTTACTTCAACCGTTTTTTAAAATCACAGCTTCTAGAAGGTTTACATGATTTCGTAAAAAACACGAGTTTTTAGAAAATTTGTTTTATTTCATAAATGGAATCTACAAAGTATGCACATTCTACATCATAACGACTTTCTATAGTTTGCGCATGCGTCCGGAAATAAGAAAAGCTTACTTCCCCCGTTTTTTAAAATCACAGCTTCTAGAAGGTTTACATGATTTCTTAGAAAACAGGAGTTTTTAGAAAATGTGTTTTATTTCATAAATGGAATCAACAAAGTATGCACATTCTACGTCATAACTACTTTCTATAATTTGCGCATTCTTCCAGAAATAAGAAAAGCTTACTTCCACCGTTTTTTAAAATCACAACTTCTGGAAGGTTTACATGATTTGTTAAAAAACACGAGTATTTAGAAAATGTGTTTTATTTCATAAATGGAATCAACAAAGTATGCACAATTTACGTCATAACGCCTTTCTATAGTTTGCGCATGCGTCCGGAAATAAGAAAAGCTTACTTCCACCGTTTTCTAAAATCACAGCTTCTAGAAGGTTTACATGATTTCGTAAAAAACACGAGTTTTTGGAAAATGTGTTTTATTTCATAAATGGAATCTACAAAGTATGCACATTCTACGTCATAACGACTTTCTATAGTTTGCGCATGCGTCCGGAAATAAGAAAAAGCCTACTTCCCCCGTTTTTTGAAATCACAGCTTGTAGAAGGTTTACATGATTTCGTCAAAAACACGAGTTTTTAGAAAATGTGTTTTATTTCATAAATGGAATCAACAAAGTATGCACATTCTACGTCATAATGAATTTCTATAGTTTGCGCATGCATCCGGAAATAAGAAAAGCTTATTTCCCCCTTTTTTCAAAATCACAACTTCTAGAAGGTTTACATGATTTCTTAAAAAACACGAGTTTTTAGAAGATGTGTTTTATTTCATAAATGGAATCAACACAGTATGCACATTCTACGTCATAACGACTTTCTATAGTTTGCGCATTCGTCCGGAAATAAGAAAAGCTTACTTCCACCGTTTTTTAAAATCACAGCTTCTAGAAGGTTTACATGATTTCGTAAAAAATATAAGTTTTTAGAAAACGTGCTTTATTTCATAAATAGAATCTACAAAGTATGCACATTCTACATCATAACGACTTTCTATAGTTTGCGCATGCGTCCGGAAATAAGAAAAGCTTACTTCCCCCGTTTTTTAAAATCACAGCTTCTAGAAGGTTTACATGATTTCTTAAAAAACACGAGTTTTTAGAAAATATGTTTTATTTTATGAATGGAATCAACAAAGTATGCACATTCTACGTCGTAACGACTTTCTATAGTTTGCACATGCGTCCGGAAATAAGAAAAACTTACTTCCTACGTTTTTTAAAATCACATCTTCTAGAAGGTTTACATGATTTCTTAAAAAACACGAGTTTTTAGAAAATATGTTTTCTTTCATGAATGGAATCAAAAAAGTATGCACATTCTACGTCATAACAACTTTCTATAGTTTGCGCATAAGTTTGGAAATAAGAAAAGCTTACTTCTCCTGTTTTTTAAAATGACAGCTTCTAGAAGGTTTACATGATTTCGTAAAAAACACGAGTTTTTAGAAAATGTGTTTTATTTCATAAATGGAATCAACAAAGTATGCACATTCTACATCATAACGACTTTCTATAGTTTGCGCATTCGTCCGGAAATAAGAAAAGCTTACTTCCACCGTTTTTTAAAATCACAGCTTCTAGAAGGTTTACATGATTTCGTAAAAAATATAAGTTTTTAGAAAACATGCTTTATTTCATAAATAGAATCTACAAAGTATGCACATTCTACATCATAACGACTTTCTATAGTTTGCGCATGCATCCGGAAATAAGAAAAGCTTACTTCTCCCGTTTTTTAAAATCATAGCTTCTAGAAGGTTTACATGATTTCTTAAAAAACACTAGTTTTTAGAAAATGTGTTTTATTTCATAAATGGAATCAACAAAGTATGCACATTCTACGTCATAACGACTTTATATAGTTTGTGCATGCGTTTGGAAATAAGAAAAGCTTACTTCCCCTGTTTTTTAAAATCACACCTTCTAGAAGGTTTACATGATTTCTTAAAAAACACGAGTTTTTAGAAAATGTGATTTATTTCATAAATGGAATCAACAAAGTATGCACATTCTACATCATAAGGACTTTCTATAGTTTGCGCGTGCATCCGGAAATAAGAAAAGCTTACTTCCACCGTTTTTTAAAATTACAGCTTCTAGAAGGTTTACATGGTTTCTTAAAAAACACGAGTTTTTAGAAAATGTGCTTTATTTAATAAATGGAATCAACAAAATATGCACATTCTACGTCATAACGACTTTCTATAGTTTGCGCATTCGTCCGGAAATAAGAAAAGCTTACTTCCACCGTTTTTTAAAATCACAGCTTCTAGAAGGTTTACATGATTTGTTAAAAAACACGAGCATTTAGAAAATGTATTTTATTTCATAAATGGAATCAACAAAGTATGCACATTCTACGTCATAACGACTTTCTATAGTTTCCGCATAAGTTTGGAAATAAGAAAAGCTTACTTCTCCTGTTTTTTAAAATGACAGCTTCTAGAAGGTTTACATGATTTCGTAAAAAACACGAGTTTTCAGAAAATGTGTTTTATTTCATAAATGGAATCAACAAAGTATGCACATTCTACGTCATAACGAATTTCTATAGTTTACGCATTCGTCCGGAAATAAGAAAAGCTTACTTCCACCGTTTTTTAAAATCACAGCTTCTAGAAGGTTTACATGATTTCGTAAAAAACACGAGTTTTTAGAAAATGTGTTTTATTTCATAAATGGAATCTACAAAGTATGCACATTCTACGTCATAACGACTTTCTATAGTTTGCGCATGCATCCGGATATAAGAAAAGCTTACTTCCCCCGTTTTTTAAAATCACAGCTTCTAGAAGGTTTACATGATTTCTTAAAAAACACGAGTTTTTAGAAAATGTGTTTTATTTCATAAATGGAATCAACAAAGTATGCATATTCTACGTCATAACGACTTTCTATAGTTTGCGCATGCGTCCGGAAATAAGAAAAGCTTACTTCCACCGTTTTTTAAAATCACAGCTTCTTGAAGGTTTACCTGATTTCGTAAAAAACACGAGTTTTTAGAAAATGTGTTTTATTTCATAAATGGAATCAACAAAGTATGCACATTCTACGTCATAACGACTTTCTATAGCTTGCGCATGCGTCCGGAAATAAGAAAAGCTTACTTCGACCGTTTTTTAAAATCACAGCTTCTAGAAGTTTTACATGATTTCTTAAAAAACACGAGTTTTTAGAAAATGTGTTTTATTTCATAAATGGAATCAACAAAGTATGCACATTCTACGTCATAACGACTTTCTATAGTTTGCGCATTCGTCCAGAAATAAGAAAAGCTTACTTCAACCGTTTTTTAAAATCACAGCTTCTAGAAGGTTTACATGATTTCGTAAAAAACACGAGTTTTTAGAAAATTTGTTTTATTTCATAAATGGAATCTACAAAGTATGCACATTCTACATCATAACGACTTTCTATAGTTTGCGCATGCGTCCGGAAATAAGAAAAGCTTACTTCCCCCGTTTTTTAAAATCACAGCTTCTAGAAGGTTTACATGATTTCTTAGAAAACAGGAGTTTTTAGAAAATGTGTTTTATTTCATAAATGGAATCAACAAAGTATGCACATTCTACGTCATAACGACTTTCTATAGTTTGCGCATGCGTTTGGAAATAAGAAAAGGTTACTTCCACCATTTTTTAAAATCACAGCTTCTAGAAGGTTTACATGATTTCCTAAAAAACATGATTTTTTAGAAAATGTGTTTTATTTCATAAATGGAATCAACAAAGTATGCACATTCTACGTCATAACGAATTTCTATAGCTTGCGCATGCGTCCGGAAATAAGAAAAGCTTACTTCCCCCTTTTTTAAAATCACAGCTTCTAGAAGGTTTACATGATTTCTTAAAAAACACGAGTTTTTAGAAAATGTGTTTTATTTCATAAATGGAATCTACAAAGTATGCACATTCTACGTCATAACGACTTTCTATAGTTTACGCATGCGTCCCGAAATAAGAAAAGCTTACTTCCACCGTTTTTTAAAATCACTCCTTCTAGAAGGTTTACATGATTTCGTAAAAAACACGAGTTTTTAGAAAATGTGTCTTATTTCATAAATGGAATCTACAAAGTATGCACATTCTACGTCATAACGACTTGCTATAGTTTTCGCATTCGTCCGGAAATAAGAAAAGCTTACTTCCCCCGTTTTTTAAAATCACAGTTTCTAGAAGGTTTACATGATTTCTTAAAAAACACGAGTTTTCAGAAAATGTTTTTTATTTCATAAATGGAATCAACAAAGTATGCATATTCTACGTCATAATGACTTTCTATAGTTTGCGCATGCGTCCGGAAATAAGAAAAGCTTACTTCCACCGTTTTTTAAAATCACAGCTTCTTGAAGGTTTACCTGATTTCGTAAAAAACACGAGTTTTTAGAAAATGTGTTTTATTTCATAAATGGAATCAACAAAGTATGCACATTCTACGTCATAACGACTTTCTATAGCTTGCGCATGCGTCCGGAAATAAGAAAAGCTTACTTCCACCGTTTTTTAAAATCACAGCTTCTAGAAGTTTTACATGATTTCTTAAAAAACACGAGTTTTTAGAAAATGTGTTTTATTTCATAAATGGAATCAACAAAGTATGCACATTCTACGTCATAACGACTTTCTATAGTTTGCGCATTCGTCCAGAAATAAGAAAAGCTTACTTCCACCGTTTTTTAAAATCACAGCTTCTAGAAGGTTTACATGATTTCGTAAAAAACACGAGTTTTTAGAAAATATGTTTTATTTCATAAATGGAATCTACAAAGTATGCACATTCTACATCATAACAACTTTCTATAGTTTGCGCACGCGTCTGGAAATAAGAAAAGATTACTTCCCCCGTTTTTCAAAATCACAGCTTCTAGAAGGTTTACATGATTTCGTAAAAAACACGAGTTTTTAGAAAATATGTTTTATTTCATAAATGGAAAGTACAAAGTATGCACATTCTACGTCATAACGACTTTCTATAGTTTGCGCATAAGTTTGGAAATAAGAAAAGCTTACTTCCCCCGTTTTTTAAAATCACAGCTTCTTGAAGGTTTACATGATTTCTTAAAAAACACGAGTTTTTAGAAAATGTGTTTTATTTCATAAATGGAATCAACAAAGTATGCACATTCTACGTCATAACGACTTTCCAAAGTTTGCGCATGTGTTTGGAAATAAGAAAAGCTTACTTCGACCGTTTTTTAAAATCACAGCTTCTAGAAGGTTTACATGATTTCCTAAAAAACACGATTTTTTAGAAAATGTGTTTTATTTCATAAATGGAATCAACAAAGTATGCACATTCTATATCATAACGACTTTCTATAGTTTACGCATTCGTCCGGAAATAAGAAAAGCTTACTTCCACCGTTTTTTAAAATCACAGCTTCTAGAAGGTTTACATGATTTCGTAAAAAACACGAGTTTTTAGAAAATGTGTTTTATTTCATAAATGGAATCTACAAAGTATGCACATTCTACATCATAACGACTTTCTGTAGTTTGCGCATGCATCCGGAAATAAGAAAAGCTTACTTCCCCCGTTTTTTAAAATCACAGCTTCTAGAAGGTTTACATGATTTCTTAAAAAACACGAGTTTTTAGAAAATGTGTTTTATTTCATAAATGGAATCAACAAAGTATGCATATTCTACGTCATAACGACTTTCTATAGTTTGCGCATGCGTCCGGAAATAAGAAAAGCTTACTTCCACCGTTTTTTAAAATCACAGCTTCTTGAAGGTTTACCTGATTTCGTAAAAAACACGAGTTTTTAGAAAATGTGTTTTATTTCATAAATGGAATCAACAAAGTATGTACATTCTACGTCATAACGACTTTCTATAGCTTGCGCATGCGTCCGGAAATAAGAAAAGCTTACTTCCACCGTTTTTTAAAATCACAGCTTCTAGAAGTTTTACATGATTTCTTAAAAAACACGAGTTTTTAGAAAATGTGTTTTATTTCATAAATGGAATCAACAAAGTATGCACATTCTACGTCATAACGACTTTCTATAGTTTGCGCATTCGTCCAGAAATAAGAAAAGCTTACTTCAACCGTTTTTTAAAATCACAGTTTGTAGAAGGTTTACATGATTTCGTAAAAAACACGAGTTTTTAGAAAATTTGTTTTATTTCATAAATGGAATCTACAAAGTATGCACATTCTACATCATAACGACTTTCTATAGTTTGCGCATGCGTCCGGAAATAAGAAAAGCTTACTTCCCCCGTTTTTTAAAATCACAGCTTCTAGAAGGTTTACATGATTTCTTAGAAAACAGGAGTTTTTAGAAAATGTGTTTTATTTCATAAATGGAATCAACAAAGTATGCACATTCTACGTCATAACGACTTTCTATAGTTTGCGCATGCGTTTGGAAATAAGAAAAGGTTACTTCCACCATTTTTTAAAATCACAGCTTCTAGAAGGTTTACATGATTTCCTAAAAAACATGATTTTTTAGAAAATGTGTTTTATTTCATAAATGGAATCAACAAAGTATGCACATTCTACGTCATAACGAATTTCTATAGCTTGCGCATGCATCCGGAAATAAGAAAAGCTTACTTCCCCCTTTTTTAAAATCACAGCTTCTAGAAGGTTTACATGATTTCTTAAAAAACACGAGTTTTTAGAAAATGTGTTTTATTACATAAATGGAATCTACAAAGTATGCACATTCTACGTCATAACGACTTTCTATAGTTTGCGCATGCGTCCCGAAATAAGAAAAGCTTACTTCCCCCGTTTTTTAAAATCACTCCTTCTAGAAGGTTTACATGATTTCGTAAAAAACACGAGTTTTTAGAAAATGTGTCTTATTTCATAAATGGAATCTACAAAGTATGCACATTCTACGTCATAACGACTTGCTATAGTTTTCGCATTCGTCCGGAAATAAGAAAAGCTTACTTCCCCCGTTTTTTAAAATCACAGTTTCTAGAAGGTTTACATGATTTCTTAAAAAACACGAGTTTTCAGAAAATGTGTTTTATTTCATAAATGGAATCAACAATGTATGCACATTCTACGTCATAACGACTTTCTATAGTTTGCGCATGCGTTTGGAAATAAGAAAAGCTTACTTCCCCCGTTTTTTAAAATTACAGCGTCTAGAAGGTTTACATGATTTGTTAAAAAACACGAGTATTTAGAAAATGTGTTTTATTTCATAAATGGAATCAACAAAGTATGCACATTCTACGTCATAACGACTTTCTATAGTTTGCGCATTCGTCCGGAAATAAGAAAAGCTTACTTCCACCGTTTTTTAAAATCACAGCTTCTAGAAGGTTTACATGATTTCGTAAAAAACACGAGTTTTTAGAAAATGTGTTTTATTTCATAAATGGAATCTACAAAGTATGCACATTCTACGTCATAACGACTTTCTATAGTTTGCGCATGCATCCGGAAATAAGAAAAGCTTACTTCCCCCGTTTTTTAAAATCACAGCTTCTAGAAGGTTTACATGATTTCTTAAAAAACACGAGTTTTTAGAAAATGTGTTTTATTTCATAAATGGAATCAACAAAGTATGCATATTCTACGTCATAACGACTTTCTATAGTTTGCGCATGCGTCTGGAAATAAGAAAAGCTTACTTCCACCGTTTTTTAAAATCACAGCTTCTTGAAGGTTTACCTGATTTCGTAAAAAACACGAGTTTTTAGAAAATGTGTTTTATTTCATAAATGGAATCAACAAAGTATGCACATTCTACGTCATAACGACTTTCTATAGCTTGCGCATGCGTCCGGAAATAAGAAAAGCTTACTTCCACCGTTTTTTAAAATCACAGCTTCTAGAAGTTTTACATGATTTCTTAAAAAACACGAGTTTTTAGAAAATGTGTTTTATTTCATAAATGGAATCAACAAAGTATGCACATTCTACGTCATAACGACTTTCTATAGTTTGCGCATTCGTCCAGAAATAAGAAAAGCTTACTTCCACCGTTTTTTAAAATCACAGCTTCTAGAAGGTTTACATGATTTCGTAAAAAACACGAGTTTTTAGAAAATTTGTTTTATTTCATAAATGGAATCTACAAAGTATGCACATTCTACATCATAACGACTTTCTATAGTTTGCGCATGCGTCCGGAAATAAGAAAAGCTTACTTCCCCCGTTTTTTAAAATCACAGCTTCTAGAAGGTTTACATGATATCTTAGAAAACACGAGTTTTTAGAAAATGTGTTTTATTTCATAAATGGAATCAACAAAGTATGCACATTCTACGTCATAACGACTTTCTATAGTTTGCGCATGCGTTTGGAAATAAGAAAAGGTTACTTCCACCATTTTTTAAAATCACAGCTTCTAGAAGGTTTACATGATTTCCTAAAAAACATGATTTTTTAGAAAATGTGTTTTATTTCATAAATGGAATCAACAAAGTATGCACATTCTACGTCATAACGAATTTTTATAGCTTGCGCATGCGTCCGGAAATAAGAAAAGCTTACTTCCCCCTTTTTTAAAATCACAGCTTCTAGAAGGTTTACATGATTTCTTAAAAAACACGAGTTTTTAGAAAATGTGTTTTATTTCATAAATGCAATCTACAAAGTATGCACATTCTACGTCATAACGAGTTTCTATAGTTTGCGCATGCGTCCCGAAATAAGAAAAGCTTACTTCCCCCGTTTTTTAAAATCACTCCTTCTAGAAGGTTTAATTGATTTCGTAAAAAACACGAGTTTTTAGAAAATGTGTTTTATTTCATAAATGGAATCTACAAAGTATGCACATTCTACGTCATAACGACTTGCTATAGTTGTCGCATTCGTCCAGAAATAAGAAAAGCTTACTTCCCCCGTTTTTTAAAATCACAGTTTCTAGAAGGTTTACATGATTTCTTAAAAAACACGAGTTTTCAGAAAATGTGTTTTATTTCATAAATGGAATCAACAATGTATGCACATTCTACGTCATAACGACTTTCTATAGTTTGCGCATGCGTTTGGAAATAAGAAAAGCTTACTTCCCCCATTTTTTAAAATTACAGCGTCTAGAAGGTTTACATGATTTGTTAAAAAACACGAGTATTTAGAAAATGTGTTTTATTTCATAAATGGAATCGACAAAGTATGCACATTCTACATCATAACGACTTTCTATAGTTTGCGCATTCGTCCGGAAATAAGAAAAGCTTACTTCAACCGTTTTTTAAAATCACAGCTTCTAGAAGGTTTACATGATTTCGTAAAAAACACGAGTTTTTAGAAAATGTGTTTTATTTCATAAATGGAATCTACAAAGTATGCACATTCTACGTCATAACGACTTTCTATAGTTTGCGCATGCGGCCGGAAATAAGAAAAGCTTACTTCCCACGTTTTTCAAAATCACAGCTTCTAGAAGGTTTACATGATTACTTAAAACACACGAGTTTTTAGAAAATGTGTTTTATTTCATAAATGGAATCAACAACGTATGCACATTCTACGTCATAATGACTTTCTATAGTTTGCGCATTCGTCCGGAAATAAGAAAAGCTTACTTCCACCGTTTATTAAAATCACAGCTTCTAGAAGGTTTACATGATTTCTTAAAAAACACGAGTTTTTAGAAAATGTGTTTTATTTCATAAATCGAATCAACAAAGTATGCACATTCTACGTCATAATGACTTTCTATAGTTTGCGCATTCCTCTCGAAATAAGAAAAGCTTACTTGCACCGTTTTTTAAAATCACAGCTTCTAGAAGGTTTACAAGATTTCGTAAAAAACACGAGTTGATAGAAAATGTCTTTTATTTCATAAATGGAATATACAATGTATGCACATTCTAAGTCAGAACGACTTTCTATAGTTTGCGCATGCATCCGGAAATAAGAAATCTTACTTCCTCCGTTTTTTAAAATCACAGCTTCTAGAAGGTTTACATGATTTCTTAAAAAACACGTGTTTTTAGAAAATGTGTTTTATTTCATAAATGGAATCAACATAGTATGCACATTCTACGTCATAACGAATTTCTATAGTTTGCGCATGCGTCCGGAAATAAGAAAAGCTTACTTCCGCCGTTTTTTAAAATCACAGCTTCTAGAAGGTTTACATGATTTGTTAAAAAACACGAGTTTTTAGAAAATGTGTTTTGTTTCATAAATGGAATCTACAAAGTATGCACATTCTACGTCATAACGACTTTCTATAGTTTGCGCATGCGTCCAGAAATAAGAAAAGCTTACATCCCCCGTTTTTTAAAATCACAGCTTCTAGAAGGTTTACATGATTTCGTAAAAAACACGAGTTTTTAGAAAATGTGTTTTATTTCATAAATGGAAACTACAAAGTATGCACATTCTACGTCATAACGACTTTCTATAGTTTGCGCATGCGTCCGGAAATAAGAAAAGCTTACTTCCACCGTTTTTTAAAATCAAAGCTCCTAGAAGGTTTACATGATTTCGTAAAAAACACGAGTTTTTAGAAAGTGTGCTTTATTTCATAAATGGAATCTACAAAGTATGCACATTCTACGTCATAATGACTTTCTATAGTTTGCGCATGCGTCCGGAAATAAGGAAAGCTTACTTCCACCATTTTTTAAAATCATAGCTTCTAGAAGGTTTACATGATTTCGTAAAAAACACGAGTTTTTAGAAAATGTGTTTTATTTCATAAATGGAATCTACAAAGTATGCACATTCTATGTCATAACGACTTTGGATAGTTTGCGCATGCGTCCGGAAATAAGAAAAGCTTACTTCCCCCGTTTTTTAAAATCACAGCTTCTAGAAGGTTTACATGATTTCTTAAAAAACACGAGTTTTTAGAAAATGTATTTTATTTCATAAATGGAATCAAAAAAGTATGCAGATTCTACGTCATAACGACTTTCTATAGTTTGCGCATTCCTCCCGAAATAAGAAAAGCTTACTTCCACCGTTTTTTAAAATCACAGCATCTAGAAGGTTTACATGATTTCGTAAAAAACACGAGTTTTTAGAAAATGTGTTTTATTTCATAAATGGAATCTACAAAGTATGCACATTCTACGTCATAACGACTTTCTATAGTTTGCGCACGCGGCCGGAAATAAGAAAAGCTTACTTCCCCCGTTTTTTAAAATCACAGCTTCTAGAAGGTTTACATGATTTCTTAAAAAACACGAGTTTTTAGAAAATGTGTTTTATTTCAGAAATGGAATCAAAAAAGTATGCACATTCTACATCATAACGACTTTCTATAGTTTTCCCATGCATCCGGAAATAAGAAAATCTTACTTCCACAAATTTTTAAAATCACTGCTTCTAGCAGGGTTACATGATTTCTTTAAAAACATGAATTTTTAGAAAATGTGTTTTATTTCATAAATGGAATCCACAAAGTATGCACATTCTACGTCATAACGACTTGCTATAGTTTTCGGATGCTTCCGGAAATAAGAAAAGCTTACTTACCCCGTTTTTTAAAATCACAGTTTCTAGAAGGTTTACATGATTTCTTAAAAAAAACGAGTTTTCAGAAAATGTGTTTTATTTCATAAATGGAATGAACAAAGTATGCACATTCTATGTCATAACGACTTTCTATAGCTTGTGCATGCGTTTGGAAATAAGAAAAGCTTACTTCCCCCGTTTTTTAAAATTACAGCTTCTAGAAGGTTTACATGATTTGTTAAAAAACACGAGTATTTAGAAAATGTGTTTTATTTCATAAATGGAATCAACAAAGTATGCACATTCTACGTCATAACGATTTTCTATAGTTTGCGCATTCGTCCGAAAATAAGAAAAGCTTACTTCCACCGTTTTTTAAAATCACAGCTTCTAGAAGGTTTACATGATTTCGTAAAAAACACGAGTTTTTAGAAAATGTGTTTTATTTCATAAATGGAATCTACAAAGTATGCACATTCTACGTCATAACGACTTTCTATAGTTTGCGCATGCGGCCGGAAATAAGAAAAGCTTACTTCCCCCGTTTTTTAAAATCACAGCTTCTAGAAGGTTTACATGATTTCTTAAAAAACACGAGTTTTTAGAAAATGTGTTTTATTTCATAAATGGAATCAACAAAGTATGCACATTCTACGTCATAACGACTTTCTATAGCTTGCGCATGCGTCCGGAAATAAGAAAAGCTTACTTCCACCGTTTTTTAAAATCACAGCTTCTAGAAGTTTTACATGATTTCTTAAAAAACACGAGTTTTTAGAAAATGTGTTTTATTTCATAAATGGAATCAACAAAGTATGCACATTCTACGTCATAACGACTTTCTATAGTTTGCGCATTCGTCCAGAAATAAGGAAAGCTTACTTCCACCGTTTTTTAAAATCACAGCTTCTAGAAGGTTTACATGATTTCGTAAAAAACACGAGTTTTTAGAAAATGTGTTTTATTTCATAAATGGAATCTACAAAGTATGAACATTCTACATCATAACGACTTTCTATATTTTGCGCATGCGTCCGGAAATAAGAAAAGCTTACTTCCCCCGTTTTTTAAAATCACAGCTTCTAGAAGGTTTACATGATTTCTTAAAAAACAGGAGTTTTTAGAAAATGTGTTTTATTTCATAAATGGAATCAAAAAAGTATGCACATTCTACATCATAACGACTTTCTATAGTTTGCGCATGCGTTTGGAAATAAGAAAAGCTTACTTCCCCCGTTTTTTAAAATCACAGCTTATAGAACGTTTACATGATTTCTTAAAAAACATGAGTTTTTAGAAAATGTGTTTTATTTCATAAATGGAATCAACAAAGTATGCACATCCTATGTCATAACGACTTTCTATAGTTTGCGCACGCGTCCCGAAATAAGAAAAGCTTACTTCCCCCGTTTTTTTAAATCACAGCTTCTAGAAGGTTTACATGATTTCTTAAAAAAGATGAGTTTTTAGAAAATGTGTTTTATTTCATAAATGGAATCAACAAAGTATGCACATTCTACGTCATAACGACTTTCTATAGTTTGCGCATGCGTCCGGAAATAAGAAAAGCTTACTTCCCCCGTTTTTTAAAATCACAGCTTCTAGAAGGTTTACATGATTTCGTAAAAAACACGAGTTTTTAGAAAATGTGTTTTATTTCATAAATGGAATCTACAAAGTATGCACATTCTACGTCATAACGACTTTCTATAGTTTGCGCATGCGTTTGGAAATAAGAAAAGATTACTTCCCCCGTTTTTTAAAATCACAGCTTCTAGAACGTTTACATGATTTGTTAAAAAACATGAGTTTTTAGAAAATGTGTTTTATATCATAAATGGAATCAACAAAGTATGCACATTCTACGTCTTAACGACTTTCTATAGTTTGCGCATGCGTCCGGAAATAAGAAAAGCTTACTTCCACCGTTTTTTGAAATCACAGCTTCTAGAAGGTTTACATGATTTCTTAAAAAACACGAGTTTTTAGAAAATGTGTTTTATTTCATAAATGGAATCTACAAAGTATGCACATTCTACGTCATAACGACTTTCTATAGTTTGCGCATGCGTCCGGAAATAAGAAAAGCTTACTTCCCCCATTTTTTAAAATCACACCTTCTAGAAGGTTTACATGATTTCGTAAAAAACACGAGTTTTTAGAAAATGTGTTTTATTTCATAAATGGAATCTACAAAGTATGCACATTCTACGTCATAACGACTTGCTATAGTTTTCGCATGCATCTGGAAATAAGAAAATCTTACTTCCCCCATTTTTTAAAATCACAGTTTCTAGAAGGTTTACATGATTTCTTAAAAAACACGAGTTTTCAGAAAATGTGTTTTATTGAATAAATGGAATCAACAAAGTATGCACATTCTACGTCATAAGAACTTTCTATAGTTTGCGCATGCGTTTGGAAATAAGAAAAGCTTACTTCCCACGTTTTTTAAAATCACAGCTTCTAGAAGGTTTACATGATTTCGTGAAAAACACGAGTTTTTAGAAAATGTGTTTTATTTCATAAATGGAATCTACAAAGTATGCACATTCTACGTCATAACGACTTTCTATAGTTTGCGCATTCGTCCGGAAATAATACAAGCTTACTTCCACCGTTTTTTAAAATCACAGCTCCTAGAAGGTTTACATGGTTTCTTAAAAAACACGAGGTTTTAGAAAATGTGTTTTATTTCATAAATGGAATCAACAAAGTATGCACATTCTACGTCATAACGACTTTCTATAGTTTGCGCATGCATCCGGAAATAAGAAAAGCTTACTTCCACCGTTTTTTAAAATTACAGCTTCTAGAAGGTTTACATGATTTGTTAAAAAACACGAGTTTTTAGAAAATGTGTTTTATTTCATAAATGGAATCTACAAAGTATGCACATTCTACGTCATAACAACTTTCTATAGATTGCGCATGCGTCCGGAAATAAGAAAAGCTTACTTCCACCGTTTTTTAAAATCACAGCTTCTAGAAGGTTTACATGATTTCGTAAAAAACACGAGTTTTTAGAAAATGAGTTTTATTTCATAAATGGAATCTACAAAGCATGCACATTCTAAGTCATAAGGACTTTCTATAGTTTGCGCATGCGTCCGGAAATAAGAAAAGCGTACTTCCCCCGTTTTTTAAAATCACAGCTTCTGGAAGGTTTACATGATTTCGTAAAAAACACTTGTTTTTAGAAAATGTGTTTTATTTCATAAATGGAATCAACAAAGTATAACGACTTTCTATAGTTTGCGCATGCATCCGGAAATAAGAAAATCTTACTTCCACCGTTTTTTAAAATTACAGCTTCTAGAAGGTTTACATGATTTCGTAAAAAACACGAGTTGATAGAAAATTTCTTTTATTTCATAAATGGAATCTACAAAGTATGCACATTCTACGTCAAAATGACTTTCTATAGTTTGCGCATGCATCCGGAAATAAGAAATCTTACTTCCTCCGTTTTTTAAGATCACAGCTTCTAGAAGGTTTACATGATTTCTTAAAAAACACGTGTTTTTAGAAAATGTGTTTTATTTCATAAATGGAATCAACAAAGTATGCACATTCTACGTCATAACGACTTTCTATAGTTTGCGCATGCGTCTGGAAATAAGAAAAGCTTACTTCCGTCGTTTTTTAAAATCACAGCTTCTAGAAGGTTTACATGATTTGTTAAAAAACACGAGTTTTTAGAAAATGTGTTTTATTTCATAAATGGAATCTACAAAGTATGCACATTCTACGTCATAACAACTTTCTATAGTTTGCGCATACGTCCGGAAATAAGAAAAGCTTACTTCCATCGTTTTTTAAAATCACAGCTTCTAGAAGGTTTACATGATTTCGTAAAAAACACGAGTTTTTAGAAAATGAATTTTATTTCATAAATGGAATCTAAAAAGTATGCACATTCTACGTCATAACGACTTTCTATAGTTTGCGCATGCGTCCGGAAATAAGAAAAGCTTACTTCCCCCTTTTTTCAAAATCACAGCTTCTAGAAGGTTTACATGATTTGTTAAAAAGCACAAGTTTTTAGAAAATGTGTTTTATTTCATAAATGGAATCAACAAATTATGCACATTCTACGTCATAACGACTTTCTATAGTTTGCGCATGCGTCCGGAAATAAGAAAAGCTTACTTCCACCGTTTTTTAAAATCACAGCTTCTAGAAGGTTTACATGATTTCGTAAAAAACACGAGTTTTTAGAAAATGTGTTTTATTTCATAAATGGAATCAACAAAGTATGCACATTCTACATCATAACGACTTTCTATAGTTTGCGCATTTGCCCGGAAATAAGAAAAGCTTACTTCCACCGTTTTTTAAAATCACAGCTTCTAGAAGGTTTACATGATTTCTTAAAAAACACGAGTTTTTAGAAAATGTGTTTTATTTCATAAATGGAATCAACAAAGTATGCACATTCTACGTCATAACGACTTTCTATAGTTTGTGCATGCGTCCAGAAATAAGAAAAGCTTACTTCCATCGTTTTTTAAAATCACAGCTTCTAGAAGGTTTACATGATTTCTTAAAAAACACGAGTTTTTAGAAAATGTGTTTTATTTCATAAATGGAATCAACAAAGTATGCACATTCTACATCATAACGACTTTCTATAGTTTGCGCATTCGTCCGAAAATAAGAAAAGCTTACTTCCACCGTTTTTTAAAATCACAGCTTCTAGAAGCTTTACATGATTTCGTAAAAAGCACGAGTCTTTAGAAAATGTGTTTTATTTCAAAAACAGAATCTACAAAGTATGCACATTCTACGTCATAACGACTTTCTATACTTTGTGCATGCGTCCGAAAATAATAAAAGCTTACTTCCCCCGTTTTTTAAAATCACAGCTTCTAGAATGTTTACATGATTTCTTAAAAAACACGAGTTTTTAGAAAATGTGTTTTATTTCATAAATGGAATCAACAAAGTATGCACATTCTACGTCATAACGACTTTCTATAGTTTGCGCATGCGTATGGAAATAAGAAAAGCTTACTTCCACCGGTTTTTAAAATTACAGCTTCTAGAAGGTTTACATGATTTCGTAAAAAACACGAGTTTTTAGAAAATGTCTTTTATTTCATAAATGGAATCTACAAAGTATGCACATTCTACGTCATAACGACTCTCTATAGTTTGCGCATGCGTCCGGAAATAAGAAAAGCTTACTTCAACCGTTTTTTAAAATCACAGCTTCTTGAAGGTTTACATGATTTCGTAAAAAACACGAGTTTTTAGAAAATGTGTTTTATTTCAAAAATGGAATCTACAAAGTATGCACATTCTACGTCATAACGACTTTCTATATTTTGTGCATGCGTCTGGAAATAAGAAAAGCTTACTTCCCCCTTTTTTCAAAATCACAGCTTCTAGAAGGTTTACATGATTTGTTAAAAAGCACGAGTTTTTAGAAAATGTGTTTTATTTCATAAATGGAATCAACAAAGTATGCACATTCTAAGTCATAACGACTTTCTATAGTTTGCGCATGCGTCCGGAAATAAGAAAAGCTTACTGCCACCGTTTTTTAAAATCACAGCTTCTAGAATGTTTACATGATTTCGTAAAAAACACGAGTTTTTAGAAAATGTGTTTTTTTTCATAAATGGAATCTACAAAGTATGCACATTCTACGTCATAACGACTTTCTATAGATTGCGCATGCGTCCGGAAATAAGAAAAGCTTACTTCCACCGTTTTTTAAAATCACAGCTTCTAGAAGGTTTACATGATTTCGTAAAAAACACGAGTTTTTAGAAAATGAGTTTTATTTCATAAATGGAATCTACAAAGCATGCACATTCTACGTCATAAGGACTTTCTATAGTTTGCGCATGCGTCCGGAAATAAGAAAAGCGTACTTCCCCCGTTTTTTAAAATCACAGCTTCTGGAAGGTTTACATGATTTCGTAAAAAACACGAGTTTTTAGAAAATGTGTTTTATTTCATAAATGGAATCAACAAAGTATAACGACTTTCTATAGTTTGCGCATGCATCCGGAAATAAGAAAATCTTACTTCCCCCATTTTTTAAAATCACAGCTTCTAGAAGGTTTACATGATTTCTTAAAAAACACGAGTTTTTAGAAAATGTGTTTTATTTCATAAATGGAATCTACAAAGTATGCACATTCTATGTCATAACGACTTTCTATAGTTTGCGCATGCGTTTGGAAATAAGAAAAGCTTACTTACCCCGTTTTTTAAAATCACAGCTTCTAGAAGGTTTACATGATTTCTTAAAAAACACAAGTTTTTAGAAAATATGTTTTATTTCATAAATGGAATCTACAAAGTATGGACATTCTACGTCATAACGACTTTCTATAGTTTGCTCATGCTTCCGGATATAAGAAAAGCTTACTGCCACAGTTTTTTAAAATCACAGCTTCTAGAAGGTTTACATGATTTCGTAAAAACACGAGTTTTTAGAAAATGTGTTTCATTTCAAAAATGCAATCTACAAAGTATGCACATTCTACGTCATAACGACTTTCTATAGTTTGCGCATGCGTCCGGAAATAAGAAAAGCTTACTTTTCCCGTTTTTTAAAATCACAGCTTCTAGAAGGTTTACATGATTTCGTAAAAAACACGAGTTTTTAGAAAATGTGTTTTATTTCATAAATGGAATCAACAAAGTATCCACATTCTACATCATAACGAATTTCTATAGTTTGCGCATGCGTCCGGAAATAAGAAAAGCTTACTTCCCCCGTTTCTTAAAATCACAGCTTCTAGAAGCTTTAGATGATTTCTTAAAAAACACGAGTTTTTAGAAAATGTGTTTTATTTCATAAATAGAATCAGCAAAGTATGCACATTCTACGTCATAACGACTTTATATAGTTTGCGCATGCGTCCAGAAATAAGAAAAGATTACTTCCACCGTTCTTTAAAATCACAGCTTCCAGAAGGTTTACATGATTTCTTAAAAAACACGAGTTTTTAGAAAATGTGTTTTATTGTTGATGTATGTGTAACTTCGGAATGTATTTCACATATATGTATATTGTATTCCTATAGAGATGGTTTTATTCCTCTATACGGAAGTGTCGTCATTTATATTGTAAGTGTCGTAACTTATACTTGTTGGGTTATTAGACCACCTTGTTTGGGGTCGGCCCTGTATAAGTCATGTGGGTCAAAGGGTTATTAGACCACGCTATTGGGGGTCGGCCATGTGGGTCAAAGAGTTATTAGACCACCCTATTGGGGGTCGGCCCAGTCAGCATTATGTTATGTGGTTAAGTTCGAGCCTACATGAGTTAGGTGAAAAGGCAAGTCAAGTCAAGTATAAATAGAGTGCAGGAGGCACTCTATTTGCTCACTCACTTCTCACACATGCACTCAAGGAGGAGTGGCGCACTTATGGAGGAGGAGGATCTGCTGCTAGGTTATGGCTATCTCTCTTGGTTGGTTGTATCATTGCTCTATCTATCTCTGAGGAAGTTATTGGGGTTTTTCACCTTTATGGTTTTCCCCAAGTAAATCTTTGTGTCTCTTGTGTGCTTGCATTATTGTCTCCATGATTGATATGCTGTAGATATGTTGTACATGTTGTTCTCTCAGTTAAGATCCTATATCATATTGAAGTAAATTCAGAAAATTTAACATGGTATCAGAGCTAGCCTGAAAGAAGGCATGATATGGCATGTATGACACTTGTTGCACTTACGATGCTAGGGCTTGATATAGCAAAAACCAGGCATCGTAGCACTTTCGCTATAAATCCATTTTGGCGAAGTTTTCGGATCTGAAATTGTTACAGGCCGAAGCTAAGATCTCCAGGTACCTTGTGTCCAAAGGAAAACCTCTAATTCGTTGTACTTTGTGATTTATGATCTGTACAATATAGGGTTTCTGCCTCTTCCAGATCTGAGTCAAAATCAGGTGACCTTGGGAAAAAGGTCATAACTTGGGCTAGGAAGCTCCAAATGAAATTTCGTAAAAAGTGACAGGTAGTACACAGCCTATACTATCTCAGAAAACGTTTTCAGAGGCCGAAGGTGAACCAGTGACACGTGGAACGCCGTACAAGTTCGCTCTCCTGTATTATCCCATAAACAGGTCACGTTGCGACACTTGGCATAACTCTCTCTCAGAGAGTCCAATTGAGGTAAGACCTATCAGGATGGAAAGATAACAGGCCGAGCTATCTCAAAAAACGTTTTCAGAGGCCGAAGTTCAAACAGTGACACGTGGCACGCCGTACAAGTTCGCACTCCTGTATTATCCCAAAACAGGTCACGTTGCGACATTTGCCATAACTCTCTCTCAGAGAATCCAATTGAGGTCAGACCTATCAGGATGGAAAGGTAACAGGTCAGGATATCTCAGGAAACTTTTTTTAGACCCTGGGGATCAAAAGGTTGGGAGTTACACCAGAAACAATCAGGTACATATTTCTGTCAAAACAGAATTATTTTTGAGTACCTTCATTCATGGCTTCCGGAATTTAGGGCTTTGAAGAAAGTTGGAATTTTTGTAATCGGAGACCACGGCTGAATTCTACTCATAAAAAAAGAAATTTAGAGACCAAGATCAGAATTTTTGGTTGGGCAGAAGGCCGGGCTTGATTAGACCCTAGTTCGGGACTTTGATCAGAAAAGTGGAAAAATTAGGGCTTCTGTAAAAATGGGAATTTTTGAAATCTGTGACCACGGCTGGAAGCTCCTCAGAAAAATAGAAGCTTAGAGCTTTGGTTCAAACATTTTGATGGGGCAAAAGAGTGGGCTTCATCAAACCCCAGTTCAGGGTCACGTCCAGTGAATCCGAAAGTTTCAAAGGCAAAATTGAGGAGTGAAACGTTGCAGTTTTCAAATTCTGAATATATCAGTTTGATCAGCTCATCAAGGCGCATATTTCTATCCTTTCCGAAGTTTGAAATTCAAAGTTTGAATTTTTGGGGTTTATCTGACAAACCCATATCCAGCTCAAGGTCCAGTTCTTGCAAATCAAGTGGATTGGGTTAATCCTAGAAGAAGATGGATTGATCATCTGCATGAGTGAAGAAGTTCCTGTTTCAGAGGGAGATGAGGCTAAGGCCTTACATAAGAAGATTTCAAGCGATCTCGACAGGTATGAATCATCGAGGTATGTTTTGAGATTTGTTCATGATTAAGTTTATGGTATGTTTGTCTTCATGTTATTACGGTTAGTACAATTTTGATTTTAGATTTGTCGTATCACCTTAACAAAATTATGAATGCATGATAGAAGATATTCATTGGTTAGGGTGTTGACACTTATGATTGTACTAATGCATTATGGTGTTGTATGAGGTTTATGTTGTCTACTAACATGAAAGGTACACCAAGAAAGACAAATCATGTTCTGGCCCAAGAACATATGATCATGATAACATGAGGACAAAGATTCATCCATTGTCATGGATCTCATAGAAGATCCATTTACGAGGTATGTATAACTTGGTTTTGTAATAGTTAACCTATGAGATATACAGGTTACTAGCACAAGTCATTGAAGAAGAACAAGAAGACATCATGTGAGTATGTTAGACATAAATAGCTAGCATGCTAATCCAGGTATGTTTTTCCTATATCAAGATAGAATCCTACCTTGTGTTAGGATCTTATACTGTTGTTGATAATGATTATTCATGAAGTCATAGGTTTGAATAATCATGATTGTATGCATATTATGTTTCTTACCATAATTGATGATATGACTAACCAGAAGAATCATGATGGTATAGGTTTGAATAATCACAGGTTTTATGCATTTTATATCTCTTATCTTGATTGATGATTCAACTAATCTGAAGAGTCATGGGTTTGAGTAATTATAGGTTTAGACATGTTATGTTTCTTATGATTTGACTAACCATAAGAATCCTACATAAACCTTGAATGCTAATGCTTATTATTTCTGTTTGAAATGATCATGACTATACATGCTTGAGATTATTGTGTTTTAATAATGAATGTATGATTTTATATGAGATCACAAGGATAACAAATTCATTTTACTAATAAGCATGCATAGGGACCAAGGATGAATATGAGATTCAAGAACAGGTAATCCAGGAAGCAAAGATCAATAGGGAGTACACTCCAGTGGTTTATGCAAGGATGCAGATATTCAGAGGGAGTTGACCATCTCTCTACATCCCACAACAAAAAGGTGTAGAAGAAGCTACTTCAGATTAGGACTCCAGCAGCTCCTGCAAGGAAGCGAAGACTCAGAGGGAGTCCACCCAACGAACAAACAAAGATAAGTATTTGAATTGTCATTTCTTAAATAATACTGTTCAATAATGTATATACTGATGTTCCTAGAATTAGGTTGTGTATTATGCATATTAGAATAATTGCATTGATGAACAGTATACTCATAATATGCATGGGTAAGTGGCCTATGGCACTGTACAACATTCCATTGCTACTTATCTAGAATGAAACCTCTCTGCTGACATGTTGGGAGTTGTGCACACTCTTAACAATGTTCTGATAGAGATTGGAAGGCATCTAGAAAGTTACGGAATATGGATAAATGTTGTATTGAAGCATTGGCTAAGATAATTGCATGACTATAGGGCATATTTCTTTATGTGTAAGAATTTGTTCTGAAAATTATGAGATGTTTTCTAATCATGCAATTTAACTTGTTATGTAGGAAAGATCGTATGCCATCTCCTACAAAAGAAGAACTACAACATTTTGTTCCAGCAACAAAGATATCTATTGAAGATATTGAAGATATTGAAGTTCCCAGGATCTGGGATGAAGAAATAGAATGCCATGATCCGTCGATCATGAAGAATGATGTTTGGGATGTAATCCCAAGACGTGAAGGGAAGTTTGTTATGACTTCCAAATGGAACTATCAAATCAAGCATATTGCAGATGACAGCATTGAGAAATATAAAAGTGATGAAATAGAAGATACACCAGATGGATTTCAAGACAGCATGGTGTAGTCAGATATGTGTGCAGAACTTGGTATGGTAGGATAGACAACTTTCTATCCAGTTTGGGCTTTACCAAGAGTAAAGCAGATTCCAACCTTTACTACAAGGTTGAGGAAGGAAATCCAGTGATAATACTTTTGTATACAGATAACCTGGTTGTTACAGGTGAAAATAGATTGATTGCTGACACGCAGTGGAAGCTTACTACCGAGTTCGAGATGAAGAACTTGGGGATGATGCACTATTTGTTTTTGGCATGGAGGTGTGGCAGAGTGCAGATGGAATCTTCCTTGGACAAGGGAAGTATGCAGTAGAGATCCCGAAGAGGTTCGGGATGATGGATTGCAAGGCCATGGCCACACCTATGGCATCAAATCTGAAGCTTCTATGTGATGCTTCATTTGAACCGATTGATGTCTCTATGTATCGTCAGATGATTGGGTCCTTGATGTACCTGACGAACACGAGACCAGACATTTGCTTTGCTGTGAACACATTGAGCCAATTCCTGACGGATCTGAGGAGTGTTCACCTGGTTGCTGTAAAGCATATTCTGAGGTACCTGAAGGGTACAGTGGATTATGGGCTCAGGTATGAGGCGAATCAAAAGTTTAACCTGCAGGGTTATGTTGATTCAGATTGGGTTGGCAGTGCTGCAGATAGGAAGAGCACATCTGGGTGCTGCTTCAGTATGGGATCAGGTGTGATCTCTTGGTTTAGCAAGAAGCAGTCCTGCGTAGCACTGAGTACAGCTGAGGCAGAATATGTTGCAGCCTGCTCAGCTAGTTGTGAGGCAATATGGCTACGGAAGCTACTGTCTGAGTTATTTGATCTCCCGTTGGAGGCTACTGGTATCTTCTGTGATAACCAGAGTTGTGTGAAGCTGTCCGAGAACCCAGTGTTTCATGACAGGTCGAAACACATAGAGATCAAATATCACTATATCAGGGATATGGTGCAGAGACGAGCTGTGAAGCTCCTGTATGTTGCGACGGATGAGCAGATTGCAGATGTGCTGACGAAGCCACTAGCCAGAGTGAAGTTCGAGTACTTCAGAGAGAGGCTTGGCGTTCTTCAAATCGAGGACACTTCGAGGAAGAAGTGATGGACACATTTGCTGAAGCCATTCCAAGCATGTTGGAAGGAGGATCCTTCACATGGCTGTGGATGTAAGCGCTGGATGATGAGCATCAGGATGATGTTCTGGTTTCTGCTGGATATGATCAGTTGGATAATTTTTATGTATGTATGTACGCATCATGTTGGATGCTGGATATGATCAGTTGGATCATTTTTATGTATGTATGTACGGATCATGTTGGATGCTGGATATGATCAGTTGGATCATTTATGTATGTATGCATCATGTTGGATGCTGGATATGATCAGTTGGATCATGTGTACATATTTTGTATATGCATCATGTTGGATGCCTGGACCATGTATCTGTATATTGTATCAGGTGGATACATTGGTGATCAGGAGGATCGTGTATGTTGATATGTATCAGGTAGATACTTGGTATGCATCAGGTAGATGCATTGATGATCAGGATGATCATAGATGACGAGCTTCAGGATGTTGCTCCACATGACATGCAGCAGGATGTTGCAGTGATGATGATCAGGATGATCATAGATGACGAGCTTCAGGATGTTTCTCCAGATGACATGCAGCAGGATGTTGCAGTGATGATGATCAGGATGATCATAGATGACGAGCTTCAGGATGTTGCTCCAGATGACATGCAGCAGGATGTTGGAGTGATGATGATCAGGATGATCATGGATACATCAGGATGATGTATGGTGAGTATCAGTTTGATACTCTGTGGCCGTGGATCAGGTTGTGCAGATAAGCATGTAATCTGTGCCCTGGGAGATTTGCAGATGGTCTTTCGAGGTTTTGCCTATGGCATGTAATTTGTGCCCTGGGACATCTGGCAAATGCTCTTTCGAGGTTTTGCTTGGGAGGACATATAATTTGTACCCTGGGAGATCTGCAGATAGTCTTTCGAGGTTTTGCCTATGGCATGTAATTTGTGCCCTGGGATATCTGGCAGATGCTCTTTCGAGGTTTTGTCCTATGGCATGTAATTTGTGCCCTGGGAGATCCGATAGGTTGAGCTGTGTGCTCGTAATCAGTCCTGGGATGCTCTTTCGAGGTTTTGCCATGACCACATGTAATTTGTGCCCTGGGAGATCCGATAGGTTGAACCTTGTGCTCGTAATCAGTCCTGGGATTCTCTTTCGAGGTTTTGTGGTGAGGTCACATGTAATTTGTGCCCTGGGAGATCCTATAGGTAGAGCCATGTGCTCGTAACAGCCTGGGATGCTCTTTCGAGGTTTTGTGACGCACGTAATAAGTCCTGAGGATTCCACAGTATGGCCGGTGATGACGAAGACCTGCAGGTGGTGGGCCTACATCCAGTATGAAAAAGGACTGGCTCTGTAGAACTTCCTATGATGAGTAGATTCAGAGATTGATTGAGATAGCAGCAGCAGTGATGATGATGATGACGATGCATCGATGACGATGATCCAGAGAAGATGACTTGTGCTAGAAGAACTGTGCTGAGAAATACCTTCCTAGTTAAGAGGGAGTGTTGATGTATATGTAACTTCGGAATGTATTTCACATATATGTATATTGTATTCCTATATAGATGGTTTTATTCCTCTATACGGAAGTGTCGTCATTTATATTGTAAGTGTCGTAACTTATACTTGATGGGTTATTAGACCACCTTGTTTGGGGTCGGCCCTGTATAAGTCATGTGGGTCAAAGGGTTATTAGACCACCCTATTGGGGGTCGGCCATGTGGGTCAAAGGGTTATTACACCACCCTATTGGGGGTCGGCCCAGTCAGCATTATGTTATGTGGTTAAGTTCGAGCCTACATGAGTTAGGTGAAAAGGCAAGTCAAGTCAAGTATAAATAGAGTGCAGGAGGCACTCTATTTGCTCACTCACTTCTCACACATGCACTCAAGGAGGAGTGGCGCACTTATGGAGGAGGAGGATCTGCTGCTAGGTTATGGCTATCTCTCTTGGTTGGTTGTATCATTGCTCTATCTATCTCTGAGGAAGTTATTGGGGTTTATCACCTTTATGGTTTTCCCTAAGTAAATCTTTGTGTCTCTTGTGTGCTTGCATTATTGTCTCCATGATTGATATGCTGTAGATATGCTGTACATGTTGTTCTCTTAGTTAAGATCCTAGATCATATTGAAGTAAATTCAGAAAATTTAACATTTATTTCATAAATGGAATCAACAAAGTATGCACATTCTACGTCATAACGACTTTCTATAGTTTGCGCATGCATCCCGAAATAAGAAAAGCTTACTTCCACCGTTTTTTAAAATCACAGCTTCTAGAAGGTTTACATGATTTCGTAACAAACACGAGTTTTTAGAAAATGTGTTTTATTTCATAAATGGATTCTACAAAGTATGGACATTCTACGTCATAACGACTTTCTATAGTTTGCGCATGCGTCCGGAAATAAGAAAAGCTTAGTTCCCCCGTTTTTTAAAATCACAGCTTCTAGAAGGTTTACATGATTTCGTAAAAAACACGAGTTTTTAGAAAATGTGTTTTATTTCATAAATGGAATCAACAAAGTATGCACATTCTACGTCATAACGACTTTCTATAGTTTGCTCATGCATCCGGAAATAAGAAAAGCTTACTTCCACAGTTTTTTAAAATCACAACTTCTAGAAGGTTTACATGATTTCGTAAAAAACACGAGTTTTTATTTCATAAATGGAATCTACAAAGTATGCACATTCTATGTCATAATGACTTTCTATAGTTTGCGCATGCGTTTGGAAATAAGAAAAGCTTACTTACCCCGTTTTTTAAAATCACAGCTTCTAGAAGGTTTACATGATTTCTTAAAAAACACGAGTTTTTAGAAAATGTGTTTTATTTCATAAATGGAATCAACAAAGTATGCACATTCTACGTCATAACGACTTTCTATAGTTTGCGCATGCGTCGGGAAATAAGAAAAGATTACTTCCACCGTTTTTTAAAATCACAGCTTCTAGAAGGTTTACATGATTTCTTAAAAAACACGAGTTTTTAGAAAATGTGTTTTATTTCATAAATGGAATCAACAAAGTATGCACATTCTACGTCATAACGACTTTCTATAGTTTGAGCATTCGTCCAGAAATAAGAAAAGCTTACTTCCACCGTTTTTTAAAATCACAGCTTCTAGAAGGTTTACATGATTTCGTAAAAAACATGAGTTTTTAGAAAATGTGTTTTATTTCATAAATGGAATCTACAAAGTATGCACATTCTACTTCATAACGACTTTCTATAGTTTGCGCATGCTTCCGGAAATAAGAAAAGCTTACTTCCCCCATTTTTTAAAATAACAGCTTCTAGAAGCTTTACATGATTTCTTAAAAAACACAAGTTTTTAGAAAATGTGTTTTATTTCATAAATGGAATCAACAAAGTATGCACATTCTACCTCATAACGACTTTCTATAGTTTGCGCATGCGTTTGGAAATAAGAAAAGCTTACTTCCCCCGTTTTTTAAAATCACAGCTTCTAGAAGGTTTACATGATTTCTTAAAAAACACGAGTTTTTAGAAAATGTGTTTTATTTCATAAATAGAATCAACAAAGTATGCACATTCTACGTCATAACGACTTTCTATAGTTTGCGCATGCGTCCGGAAATAAGAAAAGCTTACTTCCACCGTTTTTTAAAATCAAAGCTTCTAGAAGGTTTACATGATTTCGTAAAAAACACGAGTTTTTAGAAAATGTGTTTCACTTCAAAAATGGAATCTACAAAGTATGCACATTCTACGTCATAACAACTTTCTATAGTTTGCGCATGCGTCCGGAAATAAGAAAAGCTTACTTCCCCCGTTTTTTAAAATCACAGCTTCTAGAAGGTTTACATGATTTCTTAAAAAACACGAGTTTTTAGAAAATGTGTTTTATTTCGTAAATGGAATCTACAAAGTACGCACATTCTATGTCATAATGACTTTCTATAGTTTGCGCATGCGTTTGGAAATAAGAAAAGCTTACTTACCCCGTTTTTTAAAATCACAGCTTCTAGAAGGTTTACATGATTTCTTAAAAAACACGAGTTTTTAGAAAATGTATTTTATTTCATAAATGGAATCTACAAAGTATGCACATTCTACGTCATAACGACTTTCTATAGTTTGCGCATGCGTCCGGAAATAAGAAAAGCTTACTCCCCCCGTTTTTTAAAATCACAGCTTCTAGAAGGTTTACATGATTTCGTAAAAAACATGAGTTTTTAGAAAATGTGTTTTATTTCATAAACGGAATCAACAAAGTATGCACATTCTACATCATAACGACTTTCTATAGTTTGCGCATGCGTTTGGAAATAAGAAAAGCTTACTTCCCCCGTTTTTTAAAATCACAGCTTCTAGAAGGTTTACATGATTTCTTAAAAAACACGAGTTTTTAGAAAATGTGTTTTATTTCATAAATGGAATCTACAAAGTATGCACATTCTATGTCATAACGACTTTCTATAGTTTGCGCATGCGTCCGGAAATAAGAAAAGGTTACTTCCCCCATTTTTTAAAATCACAACTTCTAGAAAGTTTACATGATTTCTTAAAAAACAGGAGTTTTTAGAAAATTTGTTTTATTTCATAAATGGATTCAACAAAGTATGCACATTCTACATCATAACGACTTTCTATAGTTTGCGCATGCATTTGGAAATATGAAAAGCTTACTTCCCCCGTTTTTTAAAATCACAGCTTCTAGAAGGTTTACATGATTTCGTAAAAAACAGGAGTTTTTAGAAAATGTGTTTTATTTCATAAATGGAATCTACAAAGTATGCACATTCTACGTAATAACGACTTTCTATAGTTTGATCATGCATCCGGAAATAAGAAAAGCTTACTTCCGCAGTTTTTTAAAATCACAGCTTCTAGAAGGTTTACACGATTTCGTAAAAAACACGAGTTTTTAGAAAATGTGTTTTATTTCATAAATGGAATCTAAAAAGTATGGACATTCTACGTCATAACGACTTTCTATAGTTTGCGCATGCATCCGGAAATAAGAAAAGCTTACTTCCCCCGTTTTTTAAAATCACAGCTTCTAGAAGGTTTACATGATTTCGTAAAAAACACGAGTTTTTAGAAAATGTGTTTTATTTCATCAATGGAATCAACAAAGTATGCAGATTCTACATCATAACGACTTTCTATAGTTTGCGCATGCGTTTGGAAATAAGAAAAACTTACTTCCCACGATTTTTAAAATCATAGCTTCTAGAAGATTTACATGATTTCTTAAAAAACATGAGTTTTTTGAAAATGTGTTTTATTTAATAAATAGAATCAAGAAAGTATCCACATTCTACGTCATAATGACTTTCTATAGTTTGCGGATGCGTCCGGAAATAAGAGAAGCTTACTTCCACCGTTTTTTAAAATCACAGCTTCTAGAAGGTTTACATAATTTCGTAAAAAACACGAGTTTTTAGAAAATGTGTTTTATTTCATAAATGGAATCTACAAAGTATGCACATTCTACGTCATAACGACTTTCTATATTTTGCGCATGCATCCGGAAATAAGAAAAGCTTACTTCCCCCACTTTTTAAAATCACAGCTTCTAGAAGGATTACATGATTTCTTAAAAAACAAGAGTTTTTAGAAAATGTGTTTTATTTCATAAATGGAATCAACAAAGTATGCAAATTCTACGTCATAACGACTTTCTATAGTTTCCGCATTCGTCTGGAAATATGAAAAGCTTACTTCCACCGTTTTTTAAAATCACAGCTTTTAGAATGTTTACATGATTTCGTAAAAAACACGAGTTTTTAGAAAATGTGACTTATTTCATAAATGGAATCTACAAAGTATGCACATTCTACGTCATAACGACTTTCTATAGTTTGCGCATGCGTCCGGAAATAAGAAAAGCTTACTTCCCCCATTTTTTAAAATCACGGCTTCTAGAAGGTTTACATGATTTCTTAAAAAACACGAGTTTTTATAAAATGTGTTTTATTTGATAAGTGGAATCTAAAAAGTATGCACATTCTATGTCATAACGACTTTCTATAGTTTGCGCATGCGTCCGGAAATAAGAAAAGCTTACTTCCCCCGTTTTTTAAAATCACAGCTTCTAGAAGGTTTACATGAGTTTTTAGAAAATGTGTTTTATTTCATAAATGGAATCAACCATGTATGCACATTCTATGTCATAACGACTTTCTATAGTTTGCGCATGCGTCAGGAAATAAGAAAAGCTTACTTCCACCGTTTTTTAAAATCACAGCTTCTAGAAGGTTTACATGATTGCGTAAAAAACACGAGTTTTTATAAAATGTTCTTTATTTCATAAATGGAATCTACAAATTATGCACATTCTACGTCATAACGACTTTTTATAGTTTGCGCATGCGTCTGAAAATAAGAAAAGCTTACTTCCCCCGTTTTTTAAAATCACAGCTTCTAGAAGGTTTACATGATTTCTTAAAAAACACGAGTTTTTAGAAAATGTGTTTTATTTCATAAATGGAATCAACAAAGTATGCACATTCTACGTCATAACGACTTTCTATAGTTTGCGCATGCATCCGGAAATAAGAAAAGCCTACTTCCACCGTTTTTTGAAATCACAGCTTCTTGAAGATTTACATGATTTCGTAAAAAACATGAGTTTTTAGAAAATGTGTTTTATTTCATAAATGTAATCCACAAAGTATGCACATTCTACGTCATAATGACTTTCTATAGTTTGCGCATGCGTCCGGAAATAAGAAAAGCTTACTTCCCCCGTTTTTAAAAATCACAGCTTCTAGGAGGTTTACATGATTTCTTAAAAAACACGAGTTTTTAGAAAATGTGTTTTATTTCATAAATGGAATCAACAAAGTATGCACATTCTATGTCATAACGACTTTCTATAGTTTGCGCACGCGTTTGGAAATAAGAAAAACTTACTTCCCCCGTTTTTTAAAATCACAACTTCTAGAAGGTTTACATTATTTCTTAAAAAACACGAGTTTTTAGAAAATGTGTTTTATTTAATCAATGGAATCAACAAAGTATGCACATTCTACGTCATAACGACTTTCTATAGTTTGCGCATTCGTCCAGAAATAAGAAAAGCTTACTTCCACCGTTTTTTAAAATCACAGCTTCTAGAAGGTTTACATGATTTCGTAAAAAACACGAGTTTTTAGAAAATGTGCTTTATTTCATAAATGGAATCTACAAAGTATGCACATTCTACATCATAACGACTTTCTATATTTTGCGCATGCGTCCTGAAATAAGAAAAGCTTACTTCCCCCGTTTTTTAAAATCACAGCTTCTAGAAGGTTTACATGATTTCTTAAAAAACACGAGTTTTTAGAAAATGTGTTTTATTTCATAAATGGAATCAACAAAGTATGCACATTCTACGTCATAACGAATTTCTATAGTTTGCGCATGCATCCGAAAATAAGAAAATGTTTCTTCCCCCGTTTTTTAAAATCACAGCTTCTAGAATGTTTACATGATTTCGTAAAAAACACGAGTTTTTAGAAAATGTGTTTTATTTCATAAATGGAATCAACAAAGTATGCACATTCTACGTCATAACGACTTTCTATAGTTTGCGCATGCGTTTGGAAATAAGAAAAGCTTACTTCCCCCATTTTTTAAAATCACAACTTCTACAAGGTTTACATTATTTCTTAAAAAACACGAGTTTTTAGAAAATGTGTTTTATTTCATAAATGGAATCAACAAAGTATGCACATTCTACGTCATAACGACTTTCTATAGTTTGCGCATTCGTCCAGAAATAAGAAAAGCTTACTTCCACCGTTTTTTAAAATCACAGCTTCTAGAAGGTTTACATGATTTCGTAAAAAACACGAGTTTTTAGAAAATGTGCTTTATTTCATAAATGGAATCTACAAAGTATGCACATTCTACGTCATAACGACTTTCTATAGTTTGCGCATGCGTCCGGAAATAAGAAAAGCTTACTTCCCCCGTTTTTTAAAATCACAGCTTCTAGAAGGTTTACGTGATTTCTTAAAAAACATGAGTTTTTAGAAAATGTATTTTATTTCATAAATGGAATCAACAAAGTATGCACATTCTACGTCATAACGAATTTCTATAGTTTGCGCATGCATCCGAAAATAAGAAAATGTTTCTTCCCCCGTTTTTTAAAATCACAGCTTCTAGAATGTTTACATGATTTCGTAAAAAACACGAGTTTTTAGAAAATGTGTTTTATTTCATAAATGGAATACACAAAGTATGCACATTCTACGTCATAACGACTTTCTATAGTTTGCGCATGCGTTTGGAAATAAGAAAAGCTTACTTCCCCCATTTTTTAAAATCACAACTTCTAGAAGGTTTACATTATTTCTTAAAAAACACGAGTTTTTAGAAAATGTGTTTTATTTCATCAATGGAATCTACAAAGTATGCACATCCTACGTCATAACGACTTTCTATAGTTTGCGTATGCGTCTGAAATAAGAGAAGCTTACTTCCACCATTTTTTAAAATCACAACGTCTAGAAGGTTTACATGATTTCGTAAAAAACACGAGTTTTTAGAAAATGTGTTTTATTTCATAAATGGAATCTACAAAGTATGCACATTCTACGTCATAACGAGTTTCTATAGTTTGCGCATGCGTCCGGAAATAAGAAAAGCTTACTTCCCCCGTTTTTTAAAATCACAGCTTCTAGAAGGTTTACATGATTTCTTAAAAAACACGTGTTTTTAGAAAATGTGTTTTATTTCATAAATGGAATCAACAAAGTATGCACATTCTACGTCATAACGACTTTCGATAGTTTGCGCATTTGTCTGGAAATAAGAAAAGCTTACTTCCCCCGTTTTTTAAAATCACAACTTCTAGAAGGTTTACGTGATTTCGTAAAAAACACGAGCTTTTAGAAAATGTGTTTTATTTCATAAATGCAATCTAGAAAGTATGCACATTCTACGTCATAACGCCTTTCTATAGTTTGCGAATGCGTCCGGAAATAAGAAAATCTTACTTAAACTGTTTTTTAAAATCACAGCTTTTAGAAGGTTTACATGATTTCGTAAAAAACACGAGTTTTTAGAAAATGTGTTTTATTTCAGAAATGGAATCTACAAAGTATGCACATTCTACGTCATAATGACTTTCTATAGTTTGCGAATGCGTCCGGAAATAAGAAAAGCTTACTTCCCCCGTTTTTTAAAATCACAGCTTCTAGAAGGTTTACATGATTTCTTAAAAAACACGACTTTAGAAAATGCGTTTTATTTCATAAATGGAATCAACCATGTATGCACATTCTACATCATAATGACTTTCTATAGTTTGCGCATGCGTCCGGAAATAAGAAAAGCTTACTTCCACCATTTTAGAAAATCACAGCTTCTAGAAGGTTTACATGATTTCGTAAAAAACATGAGTTTTTAGAAAATGTGTTTTATTTAATAAATGGAATCTACAAAGTATGCACATTCTACGTCATAACGACTTTCTATCGTTTGCGCATGCGTCCGTAAATAAGAAAAGCTTACTTCCACCGTTTTTTAAAATCACAGCTTCTAGAAGGTTTGCATGATTTCTAAAAAAACACGAATTTTTAGAAAATGTGTTTTATTTCATAAATGGAATCAACAAAGTATGCACATTCTACGTCATAACGACTTTCTATAGTTGGCGCATTCGTCCGAAAATAAGAAAAGCTTACTTCCACCGTTTTTTAAAATCACAGCTTCTAGAAGGTTTGCATGATTTCTAAAAAAACACGAGTTTTTAGAAAATGTGTTTTATTTCATAAATAGAATCAACAAAGTATGCACATTCAACGTCATAACGACTTTCTATAGTTTGCGCATGCGTCCGGAAATAAGAAAAGCTTACTTCCACCGTTTTTTAAAATCACAGCTTCTAAAAGGTTTACATGATTTCGTAAAAAACACGAGTTTTTTTAAAATATGTTTTATTTCATAAATGGAATCTACAAAGTATTGACATTCTACCTCATAACGACTTTCTATAGTTTGCGCATGCGTCGGGAAATAAGAAAAGCTTACTTCCCCCGTTTTTTAAAATTACGGCTTCTAGAAGGTTTACATGATTTCTTAAAAAACACGAGTTTTTAGAAAATGTGTTTTATTTCATAAATGGAATCAACAAAGTATGCACATTCTACGTCATAATGACTTTCTATAGTTTGCGCATGCGTCCGGAAATATGAAAAGCTTACTTCTCCCGTTTTTTAAAATCACAGCTTTTAGAAGGTTTACATGATTTCTTAAAAAACACAAGTTTTTTGAAAATGTGTTTTATTTCATAAATAGAATCAAGAAAGTATGCACATTGTACGTCATAATGACTTCCTATAGTTTGCGGATGCGTCCGGAAATAAGAAAAGCTTACTTCCACTGTTTTTTAAAATCACAGCTTCTAGAAGGTTTACATGATTTCGTAAAAAACACGAGTTTTTAAAAAATATGTTTTATTTCATAAATGGAATCTACAAAGTATGCACATTCTACGTCATAACGACTTTCTATAGTTTGCGCATGTGTCCGGAAATAAGAAAAGCTTACTTCCCCCATTTTTTAAAATCACGGCTTCTAGAAGGTTTACATGATTTCTTAAAAAACACGAGTTTTTATAAAATGTCTTTTATTTGATAAGTGGAATCTACAAAGTATGCACATTCTATGTCATAACGACTTTCTATAGTTTGCACATGCGTCCGGAAATAAGAAAAGCTTACTTCCCCCCTTTTTTAAAATCACAGCTTCTAGAAGGTTTACATGATTTCTTAAAAAACATGAGTTTTTAGAAAATGTGTTTTATTTCATAAATGGAATCAACCATGTATGCACATTCTACGTAATAACGACTTTCTATAGTTTGCGCATGCGTCAGGAAATAAGAAAAGCTTACTTCCACCGTTTTTTAAAATCACAGCTTTTAGAAGGTTTACATGATTGCGTAAAAAACACGAGTTTTTATAAAATGCTCTTTATTTCATAAATGGAATCTACAAAGTATGCACATTCTACGTCATAACGAATTTCTATAGTTTGCGCATGCGTCCGGAAATAAGAAAAGCTTACTTCCCCCATTTTTTAAAATCACAGCTTCTAGAAGGTTTACATGATTTCTTAAAAAACACGAGTTTTTAGAAAATGTGTTTTATTTCATAAATGGAATCAACAAAGTATGCACATTCTACGTCATAACGACTTTCTATAGTTTGCGAATGCGTCCGGAAATAAGAAAAGCTTACTTCCACTGTTTTTTAAAATCACAGTTTTTAGAAGGTTTACATGATTTCGTAAAAAACACGAGTTTTTAGAAAATGTGTTTTATTTCAGAAATGGAATCTACAAAGTATGCACATTCTACGTCATAATGACTTTCTATAGTTTGCGAATGCGTCCGGAAATAAGAAAAGCTTACTTCCCCCGTTTTTTAAAATCACAGCTTCTAGAAGGTTTACATGATTTCTTAAAAAACACGACTTTAGAAAATGCGTTTTATTTCATAAATGGAATCAACCATGTATGCACATTCTACATCATAATGACTTTCTATAGTTTGCGCATGCGTCCGGAAATAAGAAAAGCTTACTTCCACCATTTTAGAAAATCACAGCTTCTAGAAGGTTTACATGATTTCGTAAAAAACATGAGTTTTTAGAAAATGTGTTTTATTTAATAAATGGAATCTACAAAGTATGCACATTCTACGTCATAACGACTTTCTATCGTTTGCGCATGCGTCCGTAAATAAGAAAAGCTTACTTCCACCGTTTTTTAAAATCACAGCTTCTAGAAGGTTTGCATGATTTCTAAAAAAACACGAGTTTTTAGAAAATGTGTTTTATTTCATAAATGGAATCAACAAAGTATGCACATTCTACGTCATAACGACTTTCTATAGTTGGCGCATTCGTCCGGAAATAAGAAAAGCTTACTTCCCCTGTTTTTTAAAATCACAGCTTCTAGAATGTTTACATGATTTCTTAAAAAACACGAGTTTTTAGAAAATTTGTTTTATTTCATAAATGGAATCAACAAAGTATGCACATTCTACGTCATAACGACTTTCTATAGTTTGCGCATGCGTCCGGAAATAAGAAAAGCTTACTTCCACCGTTTTTTAAAATCACAGCTTCTAGAAGGTTTACATGGTTTCTTAAAAAATACGAGTTTTTAGAAAATGTGTTTTATTTCATAAATGGAATCAACAAAGTATGCACATTCTACGTCATAACGACTTTCTATAGTTTGCGCATTCGTCCGGAAAAAAGAAAAGCTTACTTCTCCCGTTTTTTAAAATCACAGCTTCTAGAAGGTTTACATTATTTCGTAAAAAACACGAGTTTTTAGAAAATGTGTTTTATTTCATAAATAGAATCTAGAAAGTATGGACATTCTACGTCATAACAACTTTCTATAGTTTGCGCATGCGTCCGGAAATAAGAAAAGCTTACTTCCCCCGTTTTTTAAAATCACAGCTTCTAGAAGGTTTAGATGATTTCTTAAAAAACACGAGTTTTTAGAAAATGTTTTTTATTTCATAAATGGAATCTACATCATAACGACTTTCTATATTTTGCGCATGCGTCCGGAAATAAGAAAAGCTTACTTCCACCGTTTTTTAAAATCACAGCTTCTAGAAGGTTTACATGATTTCTTAAAAAACACGAGTTTTTAGAAAATGTGTTTTATTTCATAAATAGAATCAACAAAGTATGCACATTCAACGTCATAACGACTTTCTATAGTTTGCGCATGCGTCAGGAAATAAGAAAAGCTTACTTCCACCGTTTTTTAAAATCACAGCTTCTAGAAGGTTTACATGATTGCGTAAAAAACACGAGTTTTTATAAAATGTTCTTTATTTCATAAATGGAATCTACAAATTATGCACATTCTACGTCATAACGACTTTTTATAGTTTGCGCATCCGTCCGAAAATAAGAAAAGCTTACTTCCCCCGTTTTTTAAAATCACAGCTTCTAGAAGGTTTACATGATTTCTTAAAAAACACGAGTTTTTAGAAAATGTGTTTTATTTCATAAATGGAATCAACAAAGTATGCACATTCTACGTCATAACGACTTTCTATAGTTTGCGCATGCGTCCGGAAATAAGAAAAGCTTACTTCCACCGTTTTTTGAAATCACAGCTTCTTGAAGATTTACATGATTTCGTAAAAAACATGAGTTTTTAGAAAATGTGTTTTATTTCATAAATGTAATCCACAAAGTATGCACATTCTACGTCATAATGACTTTCTATAGTTTGCGCATGCGTCCGGATATAAGAAAAGCTTACTTCCCCCGTTTTTAAAAATCACAGCTTCTAGGAGGTTTACATGATTTCTTAAAAAACACGAGTTTTTAGAAAATGTGTTTTATTTCATAAATGGAATGAACAAAGTATGCACATTCTATGTCATAACGACTTTCTATAGTTTGCGCACGCGTTTGGAAATAAGAAAAACTTACTTCCCCCGTTTTTTAAAATCACAACTTCTAGAAGGTTTACATTATTTCTTAAAAAACACGAGTTTTTAGAAAATGTGTTTTATTTCATCAATGGAATCAACAAAGTATGCACATTCTACGTCATAACGACTTTCTATAGTTTGCGCATTCGTCCAGAAATAAGAAAAGCTTACTTCCACCGTTTTTTAAAATCACAGCTTCTAGAAGGTTTACATGATTTCGTAAAAAACACGAGTTTTTAGAAAATGTGCTTTATTTCATAAATGGAATCTACAAAGTATGCACATTCTACATCATAACGACTTTCTATAGTTTGCGCATGCGTCCTGAAATAAGAAAAGCTTACTTCCCCCGTTTTTTAAAATCACAGCTTCTAGAAGGTTTACATGATTTCTTAAAAAACATGAGTTTTTAGAAAATGTGTTTTATTTCATAAATGGAATCAACAAAGTATGCACATTCTACGTCATAACGAATTTCTATAGTTTGCGCATGCATCCGGAAATAAGAAAATGTTTCTTCCCCCGTTTTTTAAAATCACAGCTTCTAGATTGTTTACATGATTTCGTAAAAAACACGAGTTTTTAGAAAATGTGTTTTATTTCATCAATGGAATCTACAAAGTATGCACATCCTACGTCATAACGACTTTCTATAGTTTACGTATGCGTCCGAAATAAGAGAAGCTTACTTCCACCATTTTTTAAAATCACAGCGTCTAGAAGGTTTACATGATTTCGTAAAAAACACGAGTTTTTAGAAAATGTGTTTTATTTCATAAATGGAATCTACAAAGTATGCACATTCTACGTCATAACGAGTTTCTATAGTTTGCGCATGCGTCCGGAAATAAGAAAAGCTTACTTCCCCCGTTTTTTAAAATCACAGCTTCTAGAAGGTTTAAATGATTTCGTAAAAAACATGTGTTTTTAGAAAATGTGTTTTATTTCATAAACGGAATCAACAAAGTATGCACATTCTACATCATAACGACTTTCTATAGTTTGCGCATGCGTTTGGAAATAAGAAAAGCTTACTTCCCCCGTTTTTTAAAATCACAGCTTCTAGAAGGTTTACATGATTTCTTAAAAAACACGAGTTTTTAGAAAATGTGTTTTATTTCATAAATGGAATCTACAAAGTATGCACATTCTACGTCATAACGAGTTTCTATAGTTTGCGCATGCGTCCGGAAATAAGAAAAGCTTACTTCCCCCGTTTTTTAAAATCACAGCTTCTAGAAGGTTTACATGATTTCTTAAAAAACACGTGTTTTTAGAAAATGTGTTTTATTTCATAAATGGAATCAACAAAGTATGCACATTCTACGTCATAACGACTTTCGATAGTTTGCGCATTTGTCTGGAAATAAGAAAAGCTTACTTCCCCCGTTTTTTAAAATCACAACTTCTAGAAGGTTTACGTGATTTCGTAAAAAACACGAGCTTTTAGAAAATGTGTTTTATTTCATAAATGCAATCTAGAAAGTATGCACATTCTACGTCATAACGCCTTTCTATAGTTTGCGAATGCGTCCGGAAATAAGAAAATCTTACTTAAACTGTTTTTTAAAATCACAGCTTTTAGAAGGTTTACATGATTTCGTAAAAAACACGAGTTTTTAGAAAATGTGTTTTATTTCAGAAATGGAATCTACAAAGTATGCACATTCTACGTCATAATGACTTTCTATAGTTTGCGAATGCGTCCGGAAATAAGAAAAGCTTACTTCCCCCGTTTTTTAAAATCACAGCTTCTAGAAGGTTTACATGATTTCTTAAAAAACACGACTTTAGAAAATGCGTTTTATTTCATAAATGGAATCAACCATGTATGCACATTCTACATCATAATGACTTTCTATAGTTTGCGCATGCGTCCGGAAATAAGAAAAGCTTACTTCCACCATTTTAGAAAATCACAGCTTCTAGAAGGTTTACATGATTTCGTAAAAAACATGAGTTTTTAGAAAATGTGTTTTATTTAATAAATGGAATCTACAAAGTATGCACATTCTACGTCATAACGACTTTCTATCGTTTGCGCATGCGTCCGTAAATAAGAAAAGCTTACTTCCACCGTTTTTTAAAATCACAGCTTCTAGAAGGTTTGCATGATTTCTAAAAAAACACGAATTTTTAGAAAATGTGTTTTATTTCATAAATGGAATCAACAAAGTATGCACATTCTACGTCATAACGACTTTCTATAGTTGGCGCATTCGTCCGAAAATAAGAAAAGCTTACTTCCACCGTTTTTTAAAATCACAGCTTCTAGAAGGTTTGCATGATTTCTAAAAAAACACGAGTTTTTAGAAAATGTGTTTTATTTCATAAATAGAATCAACAAAGTATGCACATTCAACGTCATAACGACTTTCTATAGTTTGCGCATGCGTCCGGAAATAAGAAAAGCTTACTTCCACCGTTTTTTAAAATCACAGCTTCTAAAAGGTTTACATGATTTCGTAAAAAACACGAGTTTTTTTAAAATATGTTTTATTTCATAAATGGAATCTACAAAGTATTGACATTCTACCTCATAACGACTTTCTATAGTTTGCGCATGCGTCGGGAAATAAGAAAAGCTTACTTCCCCCGTTTTTTAAAATTACGGCTTCTAGAAGGTTTACATGATTTCTTAAAAAACACGAGTTTTTAGAAAATGTGTTTTATTTCATAAATGGAATCAACAAAGTATGCACATTCTACGTCATAATGACTTTCTATAGTTTGCGCATGCGTCCGGAAATATGAAAAGCTTACTTCTCCCGTTTTTTAAAATCACAGCTTTTAGAAGGTTTACATGATTTCTTAAAAAACACAAGTTTTTTGAAAATGTGTTTTATTTCATAAATAGAATCAAGAAAGTATGCACATTGTACGTCATAATGACTTCCTATAGTTTGCGGATGCGTCCGGAAATAAGAAAAGCTTACTTCCACTGTTTTTTAAAATCACAGCTTCTAGAAGGTTTACATGATTTCGTAAAAAACACGAGTTTTTAAAAAATATGTTTTATTTCATAAATGGAATCTACAAAGTATGCACATTCTACGTCATAACGACTTTCTATAGTTTGCGCATGTGTCCGGAAATAAGAAAAGCTTACTTCCCCCATTTTTTAAAATCACGGCTTCTAGAAGGTTTACATGATTTCTTAAAAAACACGAGTTTTTATAAAATGTCTTTTATTTGATAAGTGGAATCTACAAAGTATGCACATTCTATGTCATAACGACTTTCTATAGTTTGCACATGCGTCCGGAAATAAGAAAAGCTTACTTCCCCCCTTTTTTAAAATCACAGCTTCTAGAAGGTTTACATGATTTCTTAAAAAACATGAGTTTTTAGAAAATGTGTTTTATTTCATAAATGGAATCAACCATGTATGCACATTCTACGTAATAACGACTTTCTATAGTTTGCGCATGCGTCAGGAAATAAGAAAAGCTTACTTCCACCGTTTTTTAAAATCACAGCTTTTAGAAGGTTTACATGATTGCGTAAAAAACACGAGTTTTTATAAAATGCTCTTTATTTCATAAATGGAATCTACAAAGTATGCACATTCTACGTCATAACGAATTTCTATAGTTTGCGCATGCGTCCGGAAATAAGAAAAGCTTACTTCCCCCATTTTTTAAAATCACAGCTTCTAGAAGGTTTACATGATTTCTTAAAAAACACGAGTTTTTAGAAAATGTGTTTTATTTCATAAATGGAATCAACAAAGTATGCACATTCTACGTCATAACGACTTTCTATAGTTTGCGAATGCGTCCGGAAATAAGAAAAGCTTACTTCCACTGTTTTTTAAAATCACAGTTTTTAGAAGGTTTACATGATTTCGTAAAAAACACGAGTTTTTAGAAAATGTGTTTTATTTCAGAAATGGAATCTACAAAGTATGCACATTCTACGTCATAATGACTTTCTATAGTTTGCGAATGCGTCCGGAAATAAGAAAAGCTTACTTCCCCCGTTTTTTAAAATCACAGCTTCTAGAAGGTTTACATGATTTCTTAAAAAACACGACTTTAGAAAATGCGTTTTATTTCATAAATGGAATCAACCATGTATGCACATTCTACATCATAATGACTTTCTATAGTTTGCGCATGCGTCCGGAAATAAGAAAAGCTTACTTCCACCATTTTAGAAAATCACAGCTTCTAGAAGGTTTACATGATTTCGTAAAAAACATGAGTTTTTAGAAAATGTGTTTTATTTAATAAATGGAATCTACAAAGTATGCACATTCTACGTCATAACGACTTTCTATCGTTTGCGCATGCGTCCGTAAATAAGAAAAGCTTACTTCCACCGTTTTTTAAAATCACAGCTTCTAGAAGGTTTGCATGATTTCTAAAAAAACACGAGTTTTTAGAAAATGTGTTTTATTTCATAAATGGAATCAACAAAGTATGCACATTCTACGTCATAACGACTTTCTATAGTTGGCGCATTCGTCCGGAAATAAGAAAAGCTTACTTCCCCTGTTTTTTAAAATCACAGCTTCTAGAATGTTTACATGATTTCTTAAAAAACACGAGTTTTTAGAAAATTTGTTTTATTTCATAAATGGAATCAACAAAGTATGCACATTCTACGTCATAACGACTTTCTATAGTTTGCGCATGCGTCCGGAAATAAGAAAAGCTTACTTCCACCGTTTTTTAAAATCACAGCTTCTAGAAGGTTTACATGGTTTCTTAAAAAATACGAGTTTTTAGAAAATGTGTTTTATTTCATAAATGGAATCAACAAAGTATGCACATTCTACGTCATAACGACTTTCTATAGTTTGCGCATTCGTCCGGAAAAAAGAAAAGCTTACTTCTCCCGTTTTTTAAAATCACAGCTTCTAGAAGGTTTACATTATTTCGTAAAAAACACGAGTTTTTAGAAAATGTGTTTTATTTCATAAATAGAATCTAGAAAGTATGGACATTCTACGTCATAACAACTTTCTATAGTTTGCGCATGCGTCCGGAAATAAGAAAAGCTTACTTCCCCCGTTTTTTAAAATCACAGCTTCTAGAAGGTTTAGATGATTTCTTAAAAAACACGAGTTTTTAGAAAATGTTTTTTATTTCATAAATGGAATCTACATCATAACGACTTTCTATATTTTGCGCATGCGTCCGGAAATAAGAAAAGCTTACTTCCACCGTTTTTTAAAATCACAGCTTCTAGAAGGTTTACATGATTTCTTAAAAAACACGAGTTTTTAGAAAATGTGTTTTATTTCATAAATAGAATCAACAAAGTATGCACATTCAACGTCATAACGACTTTCTATAGTTTGCGCATGCGTCAGGAAATAAGAAAAGCTTACTTCCACCGTTTTTTAAAATCACAGCTTCTAGAAGGTTTACATGATTGCGTAAAAAACACGAGTTTTTATAAAATGTTCTTTATTTCATAAATGGAATCTACAAATTATGCACATTCTACGTCATAACGACTTTTTATAGTTTGCGCATCCGTCCGAAAATAATAAAAGCTTACTTCCCCCGTTTTTTAAAATCACAGCTTCTAGAAGGTTTACATGATTTCTTAAAAAACACGAGTTTTTAGAAAATGTGTTTTATTTCATAAATGGAATCAACAAAGTATGCACATTCTACGTCATAACGACTTTCTATAGTTTGCGCATGCGTCCGGAAATAAGAAAAGCTTACTTCCACCGTTTTTTGAAATCACAGCTTCTTGAAGATTTACATGATTTCGTAAAAAACATGAGTTTTTAGAAAATGTGTTTTATTTCATAAATGTAATCCACAAAGTATGCACATTCTACGTCATAATGACTTTCTATAGTTTGCGCATGCGTCCGGATATAAGAAAAGCTTACTTCCCCCGTTTTTAAAAATCACAGCTTCTAGGAGGTTTACATGATTTCTTAAAAAACACGAGTTTTTAGAAAATGTGTTTTATTTCATAAATGGAATGAACAAAGTATGCACATTCTATGTCATAACGACTTTCTATAGTTTGCGCACGCGTTTGGAAATAAGAAAAACTTACTTCCCCCGTTTTTTAAAATCACAACTTCTAGAAGGTTTACATTATTTCTTAAAAAACACGAGTTTTTAGAAAATGTGTTTTATTTCATCAATGGAATCAACAAAGTATGCACATTCTACGTCATAACGACTTTCTATAGTTTGCGCATTCGTCCAGAAATAAGAAAAGCTTACTTCCACCGTTTTTTAAAATCACAGCTTCTAGAAGGTTTACATGATTTCGTAAAAAACACGAGTTTTTAGAAAATGTGCTTTATTTCATAAATGGAATCTACAAAGTATGCACATTCTACATCATAACGACTTTCTATAGTTTGCGCATGCGTCCTGAAATAAGAAAAGCTTACTTCCCCCGTTTTTTAAAATCACAGCTTCTAGAAGGTTTACATGATTTCTTAAAAAACATGAGTTTTTAGAAAATGTGTTTTATTTCATAAATGGAATCAACAAAGTATGCACATTCTACGTCATAACGAATTTCTATAGTTTGCGCATGCATCCGGAAATAAGAAAATGTTTCTTCCCCCGTTTTTTAAAATCACAGCTTCTAGATTGTTTACATGATTTCGTAAAAAACACGAGTTTTTAGAAAATGTGTTTTATTTCATCAATGGAATCTACAAAGTATGCACATCCTACGTCATAACGACTTTCTATAGTTTACGTATGCGTCCGAAATAAGAGAAGCTTACTTCCACCATTTTTTAAAATCACAGCGTCTAGAAGGTTTACATGATTTCGTAAAAAACACGAGTTTTTAGAAAATGTGTTTTATTTCATAAATGGAATCTACAAAGTATGCACATTCTACGTCATAACGAGTTTCTATAGTTTGCGCATGCGTCCGGAAATAAGAAAAGCTTACTTCCCCCGTTTTTTAAAATCACAGCTTCTAGAAGGTTTAAATGATTTCGTAAAAAACATGTGTTTTTAGAAAATGTGTTTTATTTCATAAACGGAATCAACAAAGTATGCACATTCTACATCATAACGACTTTCTATAGTTTGCGCATGCGTTTGGAAATAAGAAAAGCTTACTTCCCCCGTTTTTTAAAATCACAGCTTCTAGAAGGTTTACATGATTTCTTAAAAAACACGAGTTTTTAGAAAATGTGTTTTATTTCATAAATGGAATCAACAAAGTATGCACATTCTACGTCATAACGACTTAAAAAACACGAGTTTTTAGAAAATGTGTTTTATTTCATAAATGGAATCAACAAAGTATGCACATTCTACGTCATAACGACTTAAAAAACACGAGTTTTTATTTCATAAATGGAATCAACAAAGTATGCACATTCTACGTCATAACGACTTTCGATAGTTTGCGCATTTGTCTGGAAATAAGAAAAGCTTACTTCCCCCGTTTTTTAAAATCACAACTTCTAGAAGGTTTACGTGATTTCGTAAAAAACACGAGCTTTTAGAAAATGTGTTTTATTTCATAAATGCAATCTAGAAAGTATGCACATTCTACGTCATAACGCCTTTCTATAGTTTGCGAATGCGTCCGGAAATAAGAAAAGCTTACTTCCACTATTTTTTAAAATCACAGCTTTTAGAAGGTTTACAACAGCTTCTAGAAGGTTTACATGATTTCGTAAAAAACACGAGTTTTTAGAAAATGTGTTTTATTTTATAAATTGAATCAACAAAGTATGCACATTCTACGTCATAACGACTTTCTATAGTTTCCGCATGCGTCCGGAATTTGGAAAACCTTAGTTCCCCCGTTTTTTAAAATCACAACTTCTAGAAGGTTTACATGATTGCGTAAAAAACACGAGTTTTTAGAAAATGTGTTTTATTTCATCAATGGAATCTACAAAGTATGCACATTCTACGTCATAACGACTTTCTATAGTTTGCGCATGCGTCCGGAAATAAGAAAAGCTTACTTCCACCGTTTTTTAAAATCACAGCTTCTAGAAGGTTTACATGATTTCGTAATAAACACGAGTTAGTAGAAAATGTGTTTTATTTCATAAATGGAATCTACAAAGTATGCACATTCTACGTCATAACGACTTTCTATAGTTTGCGCATGCATCCGGAAATAAGAAAAGCTTACTTCCCCCGTTTTTTAAAATCACAGCTTCTAGAAGGTTTACGTGATTTCTTAAAAAACATGAGTTTTTAGAAAATGTGTTTTATTTCATAAATGGAATCAACAAAGTATGCACATTCTATGTCATAACGACTTTCTATAGTTTGCGCATGCATCCGGAATTTGGAAAACCTTACTTCCCCCGTTTTTTAAAATCACAACTTCTAGAAGGTTTACATGATTTCGTAAAAAACACGAGTTTTTAGAAAATGTGTTTTATTTCATCAATGGAATCTACAAAGTATGCACATCCTACGTCATAACGACTTTCTATAGTTTGCGTATGCGTCCGAAATAAGAGAAGTTTACTTCCACCATTTTTTAAAATCACAGCGTCTAGAAGGTTTACATGATTTCGTAAAAAACACGAGTTTTTAGAAAATGTGTTTTATTTCATAAATGGAATCTACAAAGTATGCACATTCTACGTCATAACGAGTTTCTATAGTTTGCGCATGCGTCCGGAAATAAGAAAAGCTTACTTCCCCCGTTTTTTAAAATCACAGCTTCTAGAAGGTTTACATGATTTCTTAAAAAACACGTGTTTTTAGAAAATGTGTTTTATTTCATAAATGGAATCAACAAAGTATGCACATTCTACGTCATAACGACTTTCTATAGTTTGCGCATTCGTCTGGAAATAAGAAAAGCTTACTTCTACAGTTTTTTAAAATCACAGCTTCTAGAAGGTTTACGTGATTTCGTAAACAACACGAGCTTTTAGGAAATGTGTTTTATTTCATAAATGCAATCTACAAAGTATGCACATTCTACGTCATAACGACTTTCTATAGTTTGCGAATGCGTCCGGAAATAAGAAAATCTTACTTCCACTGTTTTTTAAAATCACAGCTTTTAGAAGGTTTACATGATTTCGTAAAAAACACGAGTTTTTAGAAAATGTGTTTTATTTCAAAAATGGAATCTACAAAGTATGCACATTCTACGTCATAATGACTTTCTATAGTTTGCGAATGCGTCCGGAAATAAGAAAAGCTTACTTCCCCCGTTTTTTAAAATCACAGCTTCTAGAAGCTTTACATGATTTCTTAAAAAACACGAGCTTTTAGAAAATGTGTTTTATTTCATAAATGGAATCAACCATGTATGCACATTCTACATCATAATGACTTTCTATAGTTTGCGCATGCCTCCGGAAATAAGAAAAGCTTACTTCCACCATTTTAGAAAATCACAGCTTCTAGAAGGTTTACATGATTTCGTAAAAAACATGAGTTTTTAGAAAATGTGTTTTATTTCATAAATGGAATCTACAAAGTATGCACATTCTACGTCATAACGACTTTCTATGGTTTGCGCATGCGTCCGGAAATAAGAAAAGCTTACTTCCACCGTTTTTTAAAATCACAGCTTCTAGAAGGTTTACATGATTTCTAAGAAAACACGAGTTTTTAGAAAATGTGTTTTATTTCATAAATGGAATCAACAAAGTATGCACATTCTACGTCATAACGACTTTCTATAGTTGGCGCATTCGTCCGGAAATAAGAAAAGCTTACTTCCCCCGTTTTTTAAAATCACAGCTTCTAGAATGTTTACATGATTTCTCAAAAACCATGAGTTTTTAGAAAATTTGTTTTATTTCATAAATGGAATCAACAAAGTATGCACATTCTACGTCATAACGACTTTCTATAGTTTGCGCATGCGTCCGGAAATAAGAAAAGCTTACTTCCACCGTTTTTTAAAATCACAGCTTCTAGAAGGTTTACATGGTTTCTTAAAAAATACGAGTTTTTGGAAAATGTGTTTTATTTCATAAATGGAATCAACAAAGTATGCACATTCTACGTCATAACGACTTTCTATAGTTTGCGCATTCGTCCGGAAATAAGAAAAGCTTACTTCCCCCGTTTTTTAAAATCACAGCTTCTAGAAGGTTTACATTATTTCGTAAAAAACATGAGTTTTTAGAAAATGTGTTTTATTTCATAAATGGAATCTACAAAGTATGGACATTCTACATCATAACAACTTTCTATAGTTTGCGCATGCGTCCAGAAATAAGAAAAGCTTACTTCCCCCGTTTTTTAAAATCACAGCTTCTAGAAGGTTTAGATGATTTCTTAAAAAACGCGAGTTTTTAGAAAATGTTTTTTATTTCATAAATGGAATCTACATCATAACGACTTTCTATAGTTTGCGGATGCGTCCGGAAATAAGAAAAGATTACTTCTACCGTTTTTTAAAATCACAGCTTCTAGATGGTTTACATGATTTCGTAAAAAACACGAGTTTTTTGAAAATATGTTTTATTTCATAAATGGAATCTTCAAAGTATGCACATTCTACGTCATAACGACTTTCTATAGTTTGCGCATGCGTCGGGAAATAAGAAAAGCTTACTTCCCCCGTTTTTTAAAATCACAGCTTCTAGAAGGTTTACATGATTTCTTAAAAAATACGAGTTTTTAGAAAATGTGTTTTATTTCATAAATGGAATCAACAAAGTATGCACATTCTACGTCATAACGACTTTCTATAGTTTGCCCATGCGTTTGGAAATAAGAAAAGCTTACATCCCCCTTTTTTTTAAATCACAGCTTCTAGAAGGTTTACATGATTTCTTAAAAAACACGAGTTTTTAGAAAATGTGTTTTATTTCATAAATGGAATCAACAAAGTATGCACATTCTACGTCATAACGACTTTCTATAGTTCGCGCATTCGTCCGGAAATAAGAAAAGCTTACTTCCACCGTTTTTTAAAATCACAGCTTCTAGAAGGTTTACATGATTTCGTAAAAAACATGAGTTTTTAGAAATGTGTTTTATTTCATATATGGAATCTACAAAGTATGCACATTCTACTTCATAACGACTTTCTATAGTTTGCGCATGCGTCCAGAAATAAGAAAAGCTTACGTCCACTGTTTTTTAAAATCTCAGCTTCTAGAAGGTTTACATGATTTCTTAAAAAACACAAGTTTCTAGAAAATGTGTTTTATTTCATAAATGGAATCAAGAAAGTATGCACATTCTACCTCATAACGACTTTCTATAGTTTGCGCATGCGTCCGGAAATAAGAAAAGCTTACTTCCATTGTTTTTTAAAATCACAGCTTCTAGAAGGTTTACATGATTTCTTAAAAAACACAAGTTTCTAGAAAATATGTTTTATTTCATCAATGGAATCTACAAAGTATGCACATTCTACGTCATAACGACTTTCTATAGTTTGCGCATGCTTCGGGAAATAAGAAAAGCTTACTTCCCCCGTTTATTAAAATCACAGCTTCTAGAAGGTTTACATGATTTCTTAAAAAACACGAGTTTTTAGAAAATGTGTTTTATTTCATAAATGGAATCAACAAAGTATGGACATTCTACGTCATAACGACTTTCTATAGTTTGTGCATGCGTTCGGAAATAAGAAAAGCTTACTTACCTCGTTTTTTAAAATCACAGCTTCTAGAAGGTTTACATGATTTCTTAAAAAAAATGAGTTTTTAGAAAATGTGTTTTATTTCATAAATGGAATCAACAAAGTATGCACATTCTATGTCATAACGACTTTCTATAGTTTGCGCATGTGTCCGGAAACAACAAAAGCTTACTTCCCCCGTTTTTTAAAATCATAGCTTCTAGAAGATTTACATGATTTCTTAAAAAACACGAGTTTTTAGAAAATGTGTTTTATTTCATAAATAGAATGTACAAAGTATGCATATTCTATGTCATAACGAATTTCTATAGTCTGCGCATGCGTTTGGAAATAAGAAAAGCTTACTTACCCCGTTTTTTAAAATCACAGCTTCTAGAAGGTTTACATGATTTCCTAAAAAACACGAGTTTTTAGAAAATGTGTTTTATTTCATAAATGGAATCAACAAAGTATGCACATTCTACGTCATAACGACTTTCTATAGTTTCCGCATGCGTCCGGAAATAAGAAAAGCTTACTTCCACCGTTTTTTAAAATCACAGCTTCTAGAAGGTTTACATGATTTCTTAAAAAACACGAGTTTTTAGAAAATGTGTTTTATTTCATAAATGGAATCAACAAAGTGTGAACATTCTACGTCATAACAACTGTCTATAGTTTTCGCATGCGTTCGGAAATAAGAAAAGCTTACTTCCACCGTTTTTTAAAATCACAGCTTCTAGAAGGTTTACATAATTTCGTAAGAAACACGAGTTTTTAGAAAATGTGTTTTATTTCATAAATGGAATCTACAAAGTATGCACATTCTACGTCATAACGAGTTTCTATAGTTTGCGCTTGCGTTTGGAAATAAGAAAAGCTTACTTCCCCCGTTTTTTAAAATCACAGCTTCAAGAAGGTTTACATGATTTCTTAAAAAACACGAGTTTTTAGAAAATGCGTTTTATTTCATAAATGGAATCAACAAAGTATGCACATTCTACATCATAAAGACTTTCTATAGTTTGCTCATGCATCCGGAAATAAGAAAAGCTTACTTCCACAGTTTTTCAAAATCACAGCTTCTAGAAGGTTTACATGATTTCGTAAAAAACACGAGTTTTTAGAAAATGTGTTTTATTTCATAAATGGAATCTACAAAGTATACACATTCTATGTCATAACGACTTTCTATAGTTTGTGCATGCGTCCGGAAATAAGAAAAGCTTACAACCACCATTTTTTAAAATCAAAGCTTCTAGAAGATTTACATGATTTCGTAAAAAACATGAGTTTTTAGAAAATGTGTTTTATTTCATAAATGGAATCTACAAAGTATGCACATTCTACGTCATAACGACTTTCTATAGTTTGCGCATGCGTCCGGAAATAAGAAACGCTTACTTCCCCCGTTTTTTAAAATCACAGCTTCTAGAAGGTTTACATGATTTCGTAAAAGACACGAGTTTTTAGAAAATGTGTTTTATTTCATAAATGGAATCTACAAAGTATGCACATTCTACGTCATAACGAATTTCTATATTTTGCGCATGCGTCCAGAAATAAGAAAAGCTTACTTCCCCCGTTTTTTAAAATCACAGCTTCTAGAAGGTTTACATGATTTCTTAAGAAACACGAGTTTTTAGAGAATGTGTTTTATTTCATAAATGGAATCTACAAAGTATGCACATTCTATGTCATAACGACTTTCTATAGTTTGCGCATGCGTTTGGAAATAAGAAAAGCTTACTTTCCCCGTTTTTTAAAATCACAGCTTCTAGAACGTTTACATGATTTCTTAAAAAACACGAGTTTTTAGAAAATGTGTTTTATTTCATAAATGGAATCAACAAAGTATGCACATTCTACGTCATAACGACTTTCTATAGTTTCCGCATGCGTCCGGAAATAAGAAAAAGCTTACTTCCACCGTTTTTTAAAATCACAGCTTCTAGAAGGTTTACATGACTTCTTAAAAAACACGAGTTTTTAGAGAATGTGTTTTATTTCATAAATGGAATCTACAAAGTATGCACATTCTATGTCATAACGACTTTCTATAGTTTGCGCATGCATTTGGAAATAAGAAAAGCTTACTTCCCCCGTTTTTTAAAATCACAGCTTCTAGAACGTTTACATGATTTCTTAAAAAACACGAGTTTTTAGAAAATGTGTTTTATTTCATAAATGGAATCAACAAAGTATGCACATTCTATGTTATAACGACTTTCTATAGTTTGCTCATGCATCCGGAAATAAGAAAAGCTTACTTCCACATTTTTTTAAAATCACAGCTTCTAGAAGGTTTACATGATTTCGTAAAAAACACGAGTTTTTAGAAAATGTGTTTTATTTCATAAATGGAATCTACAAAGTATGCACATTCTACGTCATAACGACTTTCCATAGTTTGTGCATGCGTTTGGAAATAAGAAAAGCTTACTTCCAATGTTTTTTAAAATCAGAGCTTCTAGAAGGTTTACATGATTTCTTAAAAAACACGAGTTTTTAGAAAATGTGTTTTATTTCATAAATGGAATCAACAAAGTATGCACATTCTACGTCATAACGACTTTCTATAGTTTGCGCATTCGTCCGGAAATAAGAAAAGCTTACTTCCACCGTTTTTTTAAATCACAGCTTCTAGAAGGTTTACATGATTTCGTAAAAAACACGAGTTTTTAGAAAATGTGTTTTATTTCATAAATGGAATCTACAAAGTATGCACATTCTACGTCATAACGACTTTCTATAGTTTGCGCATGCGTTCGAAAATAAGAAAAGCTTACTTCCCCCGTTTTTCAAAATCACAGCTTCTAGAAGGTTTACATGATTTCGTAAAAAACAGAAGTTTTTAGAAAATGTGTTTTATTTCATAAATGGAATCAACAAAGTATGCACATTCTATGTCATAACGACTTTCTATCGTTTGCGCATGCGTCCGGATATAAGAAAAGCTTAATTCCACCATTTTTTAAAATCACAGCTTCTAGAAGGTTTACATGATTTCTAAAAAAACACGAGTTTTTAGAAAATGTGTTTTATTTCATAAATGGAATCAACAAAGTATGCACATTCTACGTCATAACGACTTTCTATAGTTGGCGCATTCGTCCGGAAATAAGAAAAGCTTACTTCCCCCGTTTTTTAAAATCACAGCTTCTAGAATGTTTACATGATTTCTTAAAAAACATGAGTTTTTAGAAAATTTGTTTTATTTCATAAATGGAATCAACAAAGTATGCACATTCTACGTCATAACGACTTTCTATAGTTTGCGCATGCGTCCGGAAATAAGAAAAGTTTACTTCCACCATTTTTTAAAATCAAAGCTTCTAGAAGGTTTACATGGTTTCTTAAAAAATACGAGTTTTTAGAAAGTGTGTTTTATTTCATAAATGGAATCAACAAAGTATGCACATTCTACGTCATAACGACTTTCTATAGTTTGCGCATTCGTCCGGAAATAAGAAAAGCTTACTTCCCCCGTTTTTTAAAATCACAGCTTCTAGAAGGTTTACATAATTTCGTAAAAAACACGAGTTTTTAGAAAATGTGTTTTATTTCATAAATGGAATCAACAAAGTATGCACATTCTACATCATAACGACTTTCTATAGTTTCCTCATGCATCCGGAAATAAGAAAAGCTTACTTCCCCCGTTTTTTAAAATCACAGCTTCTAGAAGGTTTACATGATTTCGTAAAAAACACGAGTTTTTAGAAAATGTGTTTTATTTCATAAATGGAATCAACAAAGTATGCACATTCTACGTCATAACGAGTTTCTATAGTTTGCACTTGCGTTTGGAAATAAGAAAAGCTTACTTCCCCCGTTTTTTAAAATCACAGCTTCTAGAAGGTTTACATGATTTCTTAAAAAACACGAGTTTTTGGAAAATGTCTTTTATTTCATAAATGGAATCAACAAAGTATGCACATTCTACATCATAACGACATTTTATAGTTTACGCATTCGTCCGGAAATAAGAAAAGCTTACTTCCACCATTTTTTAAAACCACACGTTCTAGAAGCTTTACATGATTTCGTAAAAAACAAGAGTTTTTAGAAAATGTGTTTTATTTCATAAATGGAATCTACAAAGTATGCACATTCTACGTCATAACGACTTTCTATATTTTGCGCATGCGTCCGGAAATAAGAAAAACTTACTTCCACCGTTTTTGAAAATCACAGCTTCTAGAAGGTTTACATGATTTCGTAAAAAACACAAGTTTTCAGAAAATGTGTTTTATTTCATAAATGGAATCTACAAAGTATGCACATTCTACGTCATAACGACTTTCTATAGTTTGCGCATGCGTCAGGAAATAAGAAAAGCTTACTTCCACCGTTTTTTAAAATCACAGCTTCTAGAAGGTTTACATGATTTCGTAAAAAACACGGGTTTTTAGAAAGTGTGTTTTATTTGATAAATGCAATCTACAAAGTATGCACATTCTACGTCATAATGACTTTCTATAGTTTGCGCATGCGTCCGGAAATAAGAAAAACTTACTTCCCCTGTTTTTTTAAATCACAGCCTCTAGAAGGTTTACATGATTTCTTAAAAAACACGAGTTTTTAGAAAATGTGTTTTATTTCATAAATGGAATCAACAAAGTATGCACATTCTAAGTCATAACGACTTTCTATACTTTGCGCATGCGTCCGGAAATAAGAAAAGCTTACTTCCCCTGTTTTTTAAAGTCATAGCTTCTAGAAGGTTTACATGGTTTCTTAAAAAACACGAGTTTTTAGAAAATGTGTTTTATTTCATAAATGGAATAAAAAAGGTATGCACATTCTATGTCATAACGACTTTCTATAGTTTGTGGATGCGTCCGGAAATACGAAAAGCTTACTTCCACCGTTTTTTTAAAATCACAGCTTCTAGAAGGTTTACATGATTTCTTAAGAAACACGAGTTTTTAGAAAATGTGTTTTATTTCATAAATGGAATCAACAAAGTATGCACATTCTACGTCATAACGACTTTCTATAGTTTGCGCATGCATTTGGAAAGAAGAAAAGCTTACTTCCCCCGTTTTTTAAAATCGCAACTTCTAGAAGGTTTACATGATTTCTTAAAAAACACGAGTTTTTAGAAAATATGGTTTATTTCATAAATGGAATCTACAAAGTATGCACATTCTACGTCATAAGGACTTTCTATAGTTTGCGCATGCGTACAGAAATAAGAAAAGCTTACTTCCCCCGTTTTTTAAAATCGCAACTTCTAGAAGGTTTACATGATTTCTTAAAAAACACGAGTTTTTAGAAAATGTGGTTTATTTCATAAATGGAATCTACAAAGTATGCACATTCTACGTCATAAGGACTTTCTATAGTTTGCGCATGCGTTTGGAAATAAGAAAAGCTTACTTCCCCCGTTTTTTAAAATCACAGCTTCTAGAAGGTTTACATGATTTTGTAAAAAAAAATGAGTTTTTAGAAAATGTGTTATATTTAATAAATGGAATCTACAATGTATGCACATTCTACGTCATAACGACTTTCTATACTTTACGCATGCGTCCGGAAATAAGAAAAGCTTACTTCCCCCGTTTTTAAAAATCACAGCTTCTAGGAGGTTTACATGATTTCTTAAAAAACACGAGTTTTTAGAAAATGTGTTTTATTTCATAAATGGAATCAACAAAGTATGCACATTCTACGTCATAACGACTTTCTATAGTTTGCGCATGCGTTTGGAAATAAGAAAAGCTTACTTCCCCTGTTTTTTAAAATCACAACTTCTAGAAGGTTTACATGATTTCTTAAAAAACATGAGTTTTTAGAAAATGTGGTTTATTTCATAAATGGAATAAAAAAAGTATGCACATTCTATGTCATAACGACTTTCTATAGTTTGCGCATGCATCCGGAAATAAGAAAAGCTTACTTGCACCATTTTTTAAAATCACAGCTGCTAGAAGGTTTACATGATTTCTTAAAAAACGCGAGTTTTTAGAAAATGTGTTTTATTTCATAAATGGAATCAACAAAGTATGCACATTCTACGTCATAACGACTTTCTATAGTTTGCGCATTCGTCTGGAAATAAGAAAAGCTTACTTTCACAGTTTTTTAAAATCACAGTTTCTAGAAGAATTACATGATTTCGTAAAAAACACGAGTTTTTAGAAAATGTGTTTTATTTCATAAATGTAATCTACAAAGCAGGGATAATTTTAAGGACCCATACTTATTTAAAAGTGTATAAACCTTGGCGAGTCTTACCAATTCTTAAAATGTCAACTATAAAATATTTGGCGATATTTTTCTAAAATTATTTCAATTTCTAAGGATTTTATATAGTATATAGAATAATTTGGCGATTTTTAGAGTGAAACGAGTTTACCCCATTAAAATTGGGCGAAATGAGGCTTCATAAAATGCAAATTGGCGAATATTTTTTTGGAAAAAATCATGGAAAAATAGCCCATGGGATAAATTTCGCCCCTAAAATTATCCTTGCTACAAAGTATGCACATTCGACGTCATAACGACTTTCTATAGTTTGCGCATACGTCCGGAAATAAGAAAAGCTTACTTCCACCATTTTTTAAAATCACAGCTTCTAGAAGGTTTACATGATTTCGTAAAAAACACGAGTTTTTAGAAAATGTGTTTTATTTAATAAATGGACTCTACAAAGTATGCACATTCTACGTCATAACGACTTTCTATAGTTTGCGCATGCGTCCGGAAATAAGAAAAGCTTACTTCCACCGTTTTTTAAAATCACAGCTTCTAGAAGGTTTACATCATTTCTTAAAAAACACGAGTTTTTAGAAAATGTGTTTTATTTCATAAATGGAATCTACAAAGTATGCACATTCTACGTCATAACGACTTTCTATAGTTTGTGCATGCGTCCAGAAATAAGAAAAGCTTACTTCCCCTGTTTTTTAAAATCACAGCTTCTAGAAGATTTACATCATTTCTTAGAAAACACGAGTTTTTAGAAAATGTGTTTTATTTCATAAATGGAATCAACAAAGTATGCACATTCTACGTCATAACGACTTTCTATAGTTTGCGCATGCGTTTGGAAATAAGAAAAGCATACTTCCACCGTTTTTAAAAATCACAGATTCTAAAAGGTTTACATGATTTCTTAAAAAACACGAGTTTTTAGAAAATGTGGTTTATTTCATAAATGGAATCAACAAAGTATGCACATTCTACGTCATAACGACATTCTATAGTTTGCGCATTCATCCGGAAATAAGAAAAGCTTACTTCCACCGTTTTTTAAAATCACAGCTTCTAGAAGGTTTACATGATTTCTTAAAAAAAACGAGTTTTTAGAAAATGTGTTTTATTTTGATAAATGGAATCAACAAAGTATGCACACTCTACGTCATAACGACTTTCTATAGTTTGCTCATGCGTCCGGAAATACGAAAAGCTTACTTACACCGTTTTTTAAAACCACAGCTTCTAGAAGGTTTACATGATTTAGTGAAAAACACGAGTTTTTAGAAAATGTGTTTTATTTCATAAATGGAATCTACAAAGTATGCACATTCTACGTCATAACGACTTTCTATAGTTTGCGCATGCGTCCGGAAATAAAAAAAGCTTACTTCCACCGTTTTCTAAAATCACAGCTTCTAGAAGGTTTACATGATTTCGTAAAAACACGAGTTTTTAGAAAATGTGTTTTATTTCATAAATGGAATATACAAAGTATGCACATTCTACGTCATAACGATGTTCTATAGTTTGCGCATGCGTCCAGAAATAAGAAAAGCTTACTTCCCCCCTTTTTTAAAATCACAGCTTCTAGAAGGTTTACATGATTTCTTAAAAAACACGAGTTTTTAGAAAATGTGTTTTATTTCATAAATGGAATCAACAAAGTATGCACATTCTACGTCATAACGACTTTCTATAGTTTGCGCATGCGTCCGGAAATAAGAAAAGCTTACTTCCCTCGTTTTTTAAATTCACAGCTTCTAGAAGTTTTACATGATTTCTTAAAAAACACGAGTTTTTAGAAAATGTGTTTTATTTCATAAATGGAATCAACAAAGTATGCACATTCTACGTCATAACGACTTTCTATAGTTTGCGCATGCGTTTGGAAACAAGAAAAGCTTACTTCCCCCGTTCTTTAAAATCACAGCTTCTAGAAGATTTACATGATTTCTTAAAAAACACGAGTTTTTAGAAAATGTGTTTTATTTCATAAATAGAATCAACAAAGTATGCACATTCTACGTCATAACGACTTTCTATAGTTTGCGCACGCGTCCGGAAATAAGAAAAGCTTACTTCCACCGTTTTTTAAAATCACAGCTTCTAGAATGTTTAAATGCTTTTGTAAAAAACACGAGTTTTTAGAAAATGTGTTTTATTTCATAAATGGAATCAACAAAGTATGCACATTCTACGTCATAACGACTTTCTATAGTTTTCGCATGTGTCCGGAAACAAGAAAAGCTTACTTCCCCCGTTTTTTAAAATCATAGCTTCTAGAAGATTTACATGATTTCTTAAAAAACACGAGTTTTTAGAAAATGTGTTTTATTTCATAAATAGAATCTACAAAGTATGCATATTCTATGTCATAACGAATTTCTATAGTTTGCGCATGCGTTTGGAAATAAGAAAACCTTACTTACCCCGTTTTTTAAAATCACATCTTCTAGAAGGTTTACATGATTTCTTAAAAAACACTAGTTTTAGAAAATGTGTTTTATTTCATAAATGGAATCAACAAAGTATGCACATTCTAAGTCATAACGATTTTCTATAGTTTGCTCATGCATCCGGAAATAAGAAAAGCTTACTTCCACATTTTTTTAAAATCACAGCTTCTAGAAGGTTTACATGAGTTCGTAAAAAACACGAGTTTTTAGAAAATGTGTTTTATTTCATAAATGGAATCTACAAAGTATGCACATTCTACGTCATAACGACTTTCCATAGTTTGTGCATGCGTTTGGAAATAAGAAAAGCTTACTTCCAATGTTTTTTAAAATCAGAGCTTCTAGAAGGTTTACATGATTTCTTAAAAAACACGAGTTTTTAGAAAATGTGTTTTATTTCATAAATGGAATCAACAAAGTATGCACATTCTACGTCATAACGACTTTCTATAGTTTGCGCATTCGTCCGGAAATAAGAAAAGCTTACTTCCACCGTTTTTTAAAATCACAGCTTCTAGAAGGTTTACATGATTTCGTAAAAAACACGAGTTTTTAGAAAATGTGTTTTATTTCATAAATGGAATCTACAAACTATGCACATTCTACGTCATAACGACTTTCTATAGTTTGCGCATGCGTCCGAAAATAAGAAAAACTTACTTCCCCCGTTTTTCAAAATCACAGCTTCTAGAAGGTTTACATGATTTCGTAAAAAACAGAAGTTTTTAGAAAATGTGTTTTATTTCATAAATGGAATCAACAAAGTATGCACATTCTACGTCATAACGACTTTCTATCGTTTGAGCATGCGTCCGGATATAAGAAAAGCTTACTTCCACCGTTTTTTAAAATCACAGCTTCTAGAAGGTTTACATGATTTCTAAAAAAACACGAGTTTTTAGAAAATGTGTTTTATTTCATAAATGGAATCAACAAAGTATGCACATTCTACGTCATAACGATGTTCTATAGTTTGCGCATGCGTCCAGAAATAAGAAAAGCTTACTTCCCCCCTTTTTTAAAATCACAGCTTCTAGAAGGTTTACATGATTTCTTAAAAAACACGAGTTTTTAGAAAATGTGTTTTATTTCATAAATGGAATCAACAAAGTATGCACATTCTACGTCATAACGACTTTCTATAGTTTGCGCATGCGTCCGGAAATAAGAAAAGCTTACTTCCCCCGTTTTTTAAATTCACAGCTTCTAGAAGTTTTACATGATTTCTTAAAAAACACTAGTTTTTAGAAAATGTGTTTTATTTCATAAATGGAATCAACAAAGTATGCACATTCTACGTCATAACGACTTTCTATAGTTTGCGCATGCGTTTGGAAATAAGAAAAGCTTACTTCCCTTGTTTTTTAAAATCACAGCTTCTAGAAGGTTTACATTGTTTCTTAAAAAACACGAGTTTTTAGAAAATGTGTTTTATTTCATAAATGGAATCAAAAAAGTATGCACATTCTACGTCATAACGACTTTCTATAGTTTGCGCATGCATCTGGAAATACGAAAAGCTTACTTCCACCGTTTTTTAAAATCACAGCGTCTAGAAGGTTTACATGATTTCTTAAAAAACACAAGTTTTTAGAAAATGTGTTTTATTTCATAAATGGAATCAACAAAGTATGCACATTCTACGTCATAACAACTTTCTATAGTTTGCGCCTTCGTCCGGAAATAAGAAAAGATTACTTCCACCATTTTTTAAAATCACAGCTTCTAGAAGGTTTACATGATTTCGTAAAAAACACGAGTTTTTAGAAAATGTGTTTTATTTCATAAATGGAATCTACAAAGTATGCACATTCTACTTCATAATGACTTTCTATAGTTTGCGCATGCGTCCGGAAATAAGAAAAGCTTACTTCCACCGTTTTTTAAAATCTCAGCTTCTAGAAGGTTTACATGATTTCTTAAAAAACACAAGTTTCTAGAAAATGTGTTTTATTTCATAAATGGAATCAACAAAGTATGCACATTCTACCTCATAACGACTTTCTATAGTTTGTGCATGCGTTTGGAAACAAGAAAAGCTTACTTCCCCCGTTCTTTAAAATCACAGCTTCTAGAAGATTTACATGATTTCTTAAAAAACACGAGTTTTTAGAAAATGTGTTTTATTTCATAAATAGAATCAACAAAGTATGCACATTCTACGTCATAACGACTTTCTATAGTTTGCGCACGCGTCCGGAAATAAGAAAAGCTTACTTCCACCGTTTTTTAAAATCACAGCTTCTAGAATGTTTAAATGCTTTTGTAAAAAACACGAGTTTTTAGAAAATGTGTTTTATTTCATAAATGGAATCAACAAAGTATGCACATTCTACGTCATAACGACTTTCTATAGTTTTCGCATGTGTCCGGAAACAAGAAAAGCTTACTTCCCCCGTTTTTTAAAATCATAGCTTCTAGAAGATTTACATGATTTCTTAAAAAACACGAGTTTTTAGAAAATGTGTTTTATTTCATAAATAGAATCTACAAAGTATGCATATTCTATGTCATAACGAATTTCTATAGTTTGCGCATGCGTTTGGAAATAAGAAAACCTTACTTACCCCGTTTTTTAAAATCACATCTTCTAGAAGGTTTACATGATTTCTTAAAAAACACTAGTTTTTAGAAAATGTGTTTTATTTCATAAATGGAATCAACGAAGTATGCACATTCTAAGTCATAACGATTTTCTATAGTTTGCTCATGCATCCGGAAATAAGAAAAGCTTACTTCCACATTTTTTTAAAATCACAGCTTCTAGAAGGTTTACATGATTTCGTAAAAAACACGAGTTTTTAGAAAATGTGTTTTATTTCATAAATGGAATCTACAAAGTATGCACATTCTACGTCATAACGACTTTCCATAGTTTGTGCATGCGTTTGGAAATAAGAAAAGCTTACTTCCAATGTTTTTTAAAATCAGAGCTTCTAGAAGGTTTACATGATTTCTTAAAAAACACGAGTTTTTAGAAAATGTGTTTTATTTCATAAATGGAATCAACAAAGTATGCACATTCTACGTCATAACGACTTTCTATAGTTTGCGCATTCGTCCGGAAATAAGAAAAGCTTACTTCCACCGTTTTTTAAAATCACAGCTTCTAGAAGGTTTACATGATTTCGTAAAAAACACGAGTTTTTAGAAAATGTGTTTTATTTCATAAATGGAATCTACAAACTATGCACATTCTACGTCATAACGACTTTCTATAGTTTGCGCATGCGTCCGAAAATAAGAAAAACTTACTTCCCCCGTTTTTCAAAATCACAGCTTCTAGAAGGTTTACATGATTTCGTAAAAAACAGAAGTTTTTAGAAAATGTGTTTTATTTCATAAATGGAATCAACAAAGTATGCACATTCTACGTCATAACGACTTTCTATCGTTTGCGCATGCGTCCGGATATAAGAAAAGCTTACTTCCACCGTTTTTTAAAATCACAGCTTCTAGAAGGTTTACATGATTTCTAAAAAAACACGAGTTTTTAGAAAATGTGTTTTATTTCATAAATGGAATCAACAAAGTATGCACATTCTACGTCATAACGACTTTCTATAGTTGGCGCATTCGTCTGGAAATAAGAAAAGCTTACTTCCCCCGTTTTTTAAAATCACAGCTTCTAGAATGTTTACATGATTTCGTAAAAAACACGAGTTTTTAGAAAATGTGTTTTATTTCATAAATGGAATCAACAAAGTATGCACATTCTACGTCATAACGAGTTTCTATAGTTTGCACTTGCGTTTGGAAATAAGAAAAGCTTACTTCCCCCGTTTTTTAAAATCACAGCTTCTAGAAGGTTTACATGATTTCTTAAAAAACACGAGTTTTTAGAAAATGTCTTTTATTTCATAAATGGAATCAACAAAGTATGCACATTCTACATCATAACGACTTTTTATAGTTTACTCATTCGTCCGGAAATAAGAAAAGCTTACTTCCACCATTTTTTAAAACCACAGCTTCTAGAAGGTTTACATGATTTCGTAAAAAACACGAGTTTTTAGAAAATGTGTTTTATTTCATAAATGGAATCTACAAAGTATGCACATTCTACGTCATAATGACTTTCTATATTTTGCGCATGCGTCCGGAAATAAGAAAAGCTTACTTCCACCGTTTTTTAAAATCACAGCTTCTAGAAGGTTTACATGATTTCGTAAAAAACACAAGTTTTCAGAAAATGTGTTTTATTTCATAAATGGAATCTACAAAGTATGCACATTCTACGTCATAACGACTTTCTATAGTTTGCGCATGCGTCAGGAAATAAGAAAAGCTTACTTCCACCGTTTTTTAAAATCACAGCTTCTAGAATGTTTACATGATTTCGTAAAAAACAAGAGTTTTTAGAAAGTGTGTTTTATTTGATAAATGCAATCTACAAAGTATGCACATTCTATGTCATAATGACTTTCTATAGTTTGCGCATGCGTCCGGAAATAAGAAAAGCTTACTTCCCCTGTTTTTTTAAATCACAGCTTCTAGAAGGTTTACATGATTTCTTAAAAAACACGAGTTTTTAGAAAATGTGTTTTATTTCATAAATGGAATCAACAAAGTATGCACATTCTACGTCATAACGACTTTCTATACTTTGCGCATGCGTCCGGAAATAAGAAAAGCTTACTTCCACCATTTTTTAAAATCAAAGCTTCTAGAAGGTTTACATGGTTTCTTAAAAAATACGAGTTTTTAGAAAGTGTGTTTTATTTCATAAATGGAATCAACAAAGTATGCACATTCTACGTCATAACGACTTTCTATAGTTTGCGCATTCGTCCGGAAATAAGAAAAGCTTACTTCCCCCGTTTTTTAAAATCACAGCTTCTAGAAGGTTTACATAATTTCGTAAAAAACACGAGTTTTTAGAAAATGTGTTTTATTTCATAAATGGAATCAACAAAGTATGCACATTGTACATCATAACGACTTTCTATAGTTTGCTCATGCATCCGGAAATAAGAAAAGCTTACTTCCCCCGTTTTTTAAAATCACAGCTTCTAGAAGGTTTACATGATTTCGTAAAAAACACGAGTTTTTAGAAAATGTGTTTTATTTCATAAATGGAATCAACAAAGTATGCACATTCTACGTCATAACGAGTTTCTATAGTTTGCACTTGCGTTTGGAAATAAGAAAAGCTTACTTCCCCCGTTTTTTAAAATCACAGCTTCTAGAAGGTTTACATGATTTCTTAAAAAACACGAGTTTTTAGAAAATGTCTTTTATTTCATAAATGGAATCAACAAAGTATGCACATTCTACATCATAACGACTTTTTATAGTTTACTCATTCGTCCGGAAATAAGAAAAGCTTACTTCCACCATTTTTTAAAACCACAGCTTCTAGAAGGTTTACATGATTTCGTAAAAAACACGAGTTTTTAGAAAATGTGTTTTATTTCATAAATGGAATCTACAAAGTATGCACATTCTACGTTATAATGACTTTCTATATTTTGCGCATGCGTCCGGAAATAAGAAAAGCTTACTTCCACCGTTTTTTAAAATCACAGCTTCTAGAAGGTTTACATGATTTCGTAAAAAACACAAGTTTTCAGAAAATGTGTTTTATTTCATAAATGGAATCTACAAAGTATGCACATTCTACGTCATAACGACTTTCTATAGTTTGCGCATGCGTCAGGAAATAAGAAAAGCTTACTTCCACCGTTTTTTAAAATCACAGCTTCTAGAAGGTTTACATGATTTCGTAAAAAACAAGAGTTTTTAGAAAGTGTGTTTTATTTGATAAATGCAATCTACAAAGTATGCACATTCTATGTCATAATGACTTTCTATAGTTTGCGCATGCGTCCGGAAATAAGAAAAGCTTACTTCCCCTGTTTTTTTAAATCACAGCTTCTAGAAGGTTTACATGATTTCTTAAAAAACACGAGTTTTTAGAAAATGTGTTTTATTTCATAAATGGAATCAACAAAGTATGCACATTCTACGTCATAACGACTTTCTATACTTTGCGCATGCGTCCGGAAATAAGAAAAGCTTACTTCCCCTGTTTTTTAAAATCATAGCTTCTAGAAGGTTTACATGGTTTCTTAAAAAACACGACTTTTTAGAAAATGTGTTTTATTTCATAAATGGAATAAAAAAGGTATGCACATTCTATGTCATAACGACTTTCTATAGTTTGTGCATGCGTCCGGAAATACGAAAAGCTTACTTCCACCGTTTTTTAAAATCACAGCTTCTAGAAGGTTTACATGATTTCTTAAGAAACACGAGTTTTTAGAAAATGTGTTTTATTTCATAAATGGAATCAACAAAGTATGCACATTCTACGTCATAACGACTTTCTATAGTTTGCGCATGCATTTGGAAAGAAGAAAAGCTTACTTCCCCCGTTTTTTAAAATCGTAACTTCTAGAAGGTTTACATGATTTCTTAAAAAACACGAGTTTTTAGAAAATATGGTTTATTTCATAAATGGAATCTACAAAGTATGCACATTCTACGTCATAAGGACTTTCTATAGTTTGCGCATGCGTACAGAAATAAGAAAAGCTTACTTCCCCCGTTTTTTAAAATCGCAACTTCTAGAAGGTTTACATGATTTCTTTAAAAACACGAGTTTTTAGAAAATGTGGTTTATTTCATAAATGGAATCTACAAAGTATGCACATTCTACGTCATAAGGACTTTCTATAGTTTACGCATGCATTTGGAAATAAGAAAAGCTTACTTCCCCCGTTTTTTAAAATCACAGCTTCTAGAAGGTTTACATGATTTTGTAAAAAAAATGAGTTTTTGGAAAATGTGTTATATTTAATAAATGGAATCTACAATGTATGCACATTCTACGTCATAACGACTTTCTATACTTTACGCATGCGTCCGGAAATAAGAAAAGCTTACTTCCCCCGTTTTTAAAAATCACAGCTTCTAGGAGGTTTACATGATTTCTTAAAAAACACGAGTTTTTAGAAAATGTGTTTTATTTCATAAATGGAATCAACAAAGTATGCACATTCTACGTCATAATGACTTTCTATAGTTTGCGCATGCGTTTGGAAATAAGAAAAGCTTACTTCCCCTGTTTTTTAAAATCACAACTTCTAGAAGGTTTACATGATTTCTTAAAAAACATGAGTTTTTAGAAAATGTGGTTTCTTTCATAAATGGAATAAAAAAAGTATGCACATTCTACGTCATAACGACTTTCTATAGTTTGCGCATGCATCCGGAAAAAAGAAAAGCTTACTTGCACCGTTTTTTAAAATCATAGCTACTAGAAGGTTTACATGATTTCGTAAAAAACACGAGTTTTTAGAAAATGTGTTTTATTTCATAAATGGAATCAACAAAGTATGCACATTCTACATCATAACGACTTTCTATAGTTTGCTCATGCATCCGGAAATAAGAAAAGCTTACTTCCGCCGTTTTTTAAAATCACAGCTTCTAGAAGGTTTACATGATTTCGTAAAAAACACGAGTTTTTAGAAAATGTGTTTTATTTCATAAATGGAATCAACAAAGTATGCACATTCTACGTCATAACGAGTTTCTATAGTTTGCACTTGCGTTTGGAAATAAGAAAAGCTTACTTCCCCCGTTTTTTAAAATCACAGCTTCTAGAAGGTTTACATGATTTCTTAAAAAACACGAGTTTTTAGAAAATGTCTTTTATTTCATAAATGGAATCAACAAAGTATGCACATTCTACATCATAACGACTTTTTATAGTTTACTCATTCGTCCAGAAATAAGAAAAGCTTACTTCCACCATTTTTTAAAACCACACCTTCTAGAAGGTTTACATGATTTCGTAAAAAACACGAGTTTTTAGAAAATGTGTTTTATTTCATAAATGGAATCAACAAAGTATGCACATTCTACGTCATAACGACTTTCTATAGTTTGCGCATGCGTCCGGAAATAAGAAAAGCTTACTTCCCCCGTTTTTTAAATTCACAGCTTCTAGAAGTTTTACATGATTTCTTAAAAAACACGAGTTTTTAGAAAATGTGTTTTATTTCATAAATGGAATCAACAAAGTATGCACATTCTACGTCATAACGACTTTCTATAGTTTGCGCATGCGTTTGGAAATAAGAAAAGCTTACTTCCCTTGTTTTTTAAAATCACAGCTTCTAGAAGGTTTACATGGTTTCTTAAAAAACACGAGTTTTTAGAAAATGTGTTTTATTTCATAAATGGAATCAAAAAAGTATGCACATTCTACGTCATAACGACTTTCTATAGTTTGCGCATGCATCTGGAAATACGAAAAGCTTACTTCCACCGTTTTTTAAAATCACAGCGTCTAGAAGGTTTACATGATTTCTTAAAAAACACAAGTTTTTAGAAAATGTGTTTTATTTCATAAATGGAATCAACAAAGTATGCACATTCTACGTCATAACAACTTTCTATAGTTTGCGCCTTCGTCCGGAAATAAGAAAAGATTACTTCCACCATTTTTTAAAATCACAGCTTCTAGAAGGTTTACATGATTTCGTAAAAAACACGAGTTTTTAGAAAATGTGTTTTATTTCATAAATGGAATCTACAAAGTATGCACATTCTACTTCATAACGACTTTCTATAGTTTGCGCATGCGTCCGGAAATAAGAAAAGCTTACTTCCACCGTTTTTTAAAATCTCAGCTTCTAGAAGGTTTACATGATTTCTTAAAAAACACAAGTTTCTAGAAAATGTGTTTTATTTCATAAATGGAATCAACAAAGTATGCACATTCTACCTCATAACGACTTTCTATAGTTTGTGCATGCGTTTGGAAACAAGAAAAGCTTACTTCCCCCGTTCTTTAAAATCACAGCTTCTAGAAGATTTACATGATTTCTTAAAAAACACGAGTTTTTAGAAAATGTGTTTTATTTCATAAATAGAATCAACAAAGTATGCACATTCTACGTCATAACGACTTTCTATAGTTTGCGCACGCGTCCGGAAATAAGAAAAGCTTACTTCCACCGTTTTTTAAAATCACAGCTTCTAGAATGTTTAAATGCTTTTGTAAAAAACACGAGTTTTTAGAAAATGTGTTTTATTTCATAAATGGAATCAACAAAGTATGCACATTCTACGTCATAACGACTTTCTATAGTTTTCGCATGTGTCCGGAAACAAGAAAAGCTTACTTCCCCCGTTTTTTAAAATCATAGCTTCTAGAAGATTTACATGATTTCTTAAAAAACACGAGTTTTTAGAAAATGTGTTTTATTTCATAAATAGAATCTACAAAGTATGCATATTCTATGTCATAACGAATTTCTATAGTTTGCGCATGCGTTTGGAAATAAGAAAACCTTACTTACCCCGTTTTTTAAAATCACATCTTCTAGAAGGTTTACATGATTTCTTAAAAAACACTAGTTTTTAGAAAATGTGTTTTATTTCATAAATGGAATCAACGAAGTATGCACATTCTAAGTCATAACGATTTTCTATAGTTTGCTCATGCATCCGGAAATAAGAAAAGCTTACTTCCACATTTTTTTAAAATCACAGCTTCTAGAAGGTTTACATGATTTCGTAAAAAACACGAGTTTTTAGAAAATGTGTTTTATTTCATAAATGGAATCTACAAAGTATGCACATTCTACGTCATAACGACTTTCCATAGTTTGTGCATGCGTTTGGAAATAAGAAAAGCTTACTTCCAATGTTTTTTAAAATCAGAGCTTCTAGAAGGTTTACATGATTTCTTAAAAAACACGAGTTTTTAGAAAATGTGTTTTATTTCATAAATGGAATCAACAAAGTATGCACATTCTACGTCATAACGACTTTCTATAGTTTGCGCATTCGTCCGGAAATAAGAAAAGCTTACTTCCACCGTTTTTTAAAATCACAGCTTCTAGAAGGTTTACATGATTTCGTAAAAAACACGAGTTTTTAGAAAATGTGTTTTATTTCATAAATGGAATCTACAAACTATGCACATTCTACGTCATAACGACTTTCTATAGTTTGCGCATGCGTCCGAAAATAAGAAAAACTTACTTCCCCCGTTTTTCAAAATCACAGCTTCTAGAAGGTTTACATGATTTCGTAAAAAACAGAAGTTTTTAGAAAATGTGTTTTATTTCATAAATGGAATCAACAAAGTATGCACATTCTACGTCATAACGACTTTCTATCGTTTGCGCATGCGTCCGGATATAAGAAAAGCTTACTTCCACCGTTTTTTAAAATCACAGCTTCTAGAAGGTTTACATGATTTCTAAAAAAACACGAGTTTTTAGAAAATGTGTTTTATTTCATAAATGGAATCAACAAAGTATGCACATTCTACGTCATAACGACTTTCTATAGTTGGCGCATTCGTCTGGAAATAAGAAAAGCTTACTTCCCCCCGTTTTTTAAAATCACAGCTTCTAGAATGTTTACATGATTTCTTAAAAAACACGAGTTTTTAGAAAATTTGTTTTATTTCATAAATGGAATCAACAAAGTATGCACATTCTACGTCATAACGACTTTCTATAGTTTGCGCATGCGTCCGGAAATAAGAAAAGCTTACTTCCACCATTTTTTAAAATCAAAGCTTCTAGAAGGTTTACATGGTTTCTTAAAAAATACGAGTTTTTAGAAAGTGTGTTTTATTTCATAAATGGAATCAACAAAGTATGCACATTCTACGTCATAACGACTTTCTATAGTTTGCGCATTCGTCCGGAAATAAGAAAAGCTTACTTCCCCCGTTTTTTAAAATCACAGCTTCTAGAAGGTTTACATAATTTCGTAAAAAACACGAGTTTTTAGAAAATGTGTTTTATTTCATAAATGGAATCAAAAAAGTATGCACATTGTACATCATAACGACTTTCTATAGTTTGCTCATGCATCCGGAAATAAGAAAAGCTTACTTCCCCCGTTTTTTAAAATCACAGCTTCTAGAAGGTTTACATGATTTCGTAAAAAACACGAGTTTTTAGAAAATGTGTTTTATTTCATAAATGGAATCAACAAAGTATGCACATTCTACGTCATAACGAGTTTCTATAGTTTGCACTTGCGTTTGGAAATAAGAAAAGCTTACTTCCCCCGTTTTTTAAAATCACAGCTTCTAGAAGGTTTACATGATTTCTTAAAAAACACGAGTTTTTAGAAAATGTCTTTTATTTCATAAATGGAATCAACAAAGTATGCACATTCTACATCATAACGACTTTTTATAGTTTACTCATTCGTCCGGAAATAAGAAAAGCTTACTTCCACCATTTTTTAAAACCACAGCTTCTAGAAGGTTTACATGATTTCGTAAAAAACACGAGTTTTTAGAAAATGTGTTTTATTTCATAAATGGAATCTACAAAGTATGCACATTCTACGTCATAATGACTTTCTATATTTTGCGCATGCGTCCGGAAATAAGAAAAGCTTACTTCCACCGTTTTTTAAAATCACAGCTTCTAGAAGGTTTACATGATTTCGTAAAAAACACAAGTTTTCAGAAAATGTGTTTTATTTCATAAATGGAATCTACAAAGTATGCACATTCTACGTCATAACGACTTTCTATAGTTTGCGCATGCGTCAGGAAATAAGAAAAGCTTACTTCCACCGTTTTTTAAAATCACAGCTTCTAGAATGTTTACATGATTTCGTAAAAAACAAGAGTTTTTAGAAAGTGTGTTTTATTTGATAAATGCAATCTACAAAGTATGCACATTCTATGTCATAATGACTTTCTATAGTTTGCGCATGCGTCCGGAAATAAGAAAAGCTTACTTCCCCTGTTTTTTTAAATCACAGCTTCTAGAAGGTTTACATGATTTCTTAAAAAACACGAGTTTTTAGAAAATGTGTTTTATTTCATAAATGGAATCAACAAAGTATGCACATTCTACGTCATAACGACTTTCTATACTTTGCGCATGCGTCCGGAAATAAGAAAAGCTTACTTCCACCATTTTTTAAAATCAAAGCTTCTAGAAGGTTTACATGGTTTCTTAAAAAATACGAGTTTTTAGAAAGTGTGTTTTATTTCATAAATGGAATCAACAAAGTATGCACATTCTACGTCATAACGACTTTCTATAGTTTGCGCATTCGTCCGGAAATAAGAAAAGCTTACTTCCCCCGTTTTTTAAAATCACAGCTTCTAGAAGGTTTACATAATTTCGTAAAAAACACGAGTTTTTAGAAAATGTGTTTTATTTCATAAATGGAATCAACAAAGTATGCACATTGTACATCATAACGACTTTCTATAGTTTGCTCATGCATCCGGAAATAAGAAAAGCTTACTTCCCCCGTTTTTTAAAATCACAGCTTCTAGAAGGTTTACATGATTTCGTAAAAAACACGAGTTTTTAGAAAATGTGTTTTATTTCATAAATGGAATCAACAAAGTATGCACATTCTACGTCATAACGAGTTTCTATAGTTTGCACTTGCGTTTGGAAATAAGAAAAGCTTACTTCCCCCGTTTTTTAAAATCACAGCTTCTAGAAGGTTTACATGATTTCTTAAAAAACACGAGTTTTTAGAAAATGTCTTTTATTTCATAAATGGAATCAACAAAGTATGCACATTCTACATCATAACGACTTTTTATAGTTTACTCATTCGTCCGGAAATAAGAAAAGCTTACTTCCACCATTTTTTAAAACCACAGCTTCTAGAAGGTTTACATGATTTCGTAAAAAACACGAGTTTTTAGAAAATGTGTTTTATTTCATAAATGGAATCTACAAAGTATGCACATTCTACGTCATAATGACTTTCTATATTTTGCGCATGCGTCCGGAAATAAGAAAAGCTTACTTCCACCGTTTTTTAAAATCACAGCTTCTAGAAGGTTTACATGATTTCGTAAAAAACACAAGTTTTCAGAAAATGTGTTTTATTTCATAAATGGAATCTACAAAGTATGCACATTCTACGTCATAACGACTTTCTATAGTTTGCGCATGCGTCAGGAAATAAGAAAAGCTTACTTCCACCGTTTTTTAAAATCACAGCTTCTAGAAGGTTTACATGATTTCGTAAAAAACAAGAGTTTTTAGAAAGTGTGTTTTATTTGATAAATGCAATCTACAAAGTATGCACATTCTATGTCATAATGACTTTCTATAGTTTGCGCATGCGTCCGGAAATAAGAAAAGCTTACTTCCCCTGTTTTTTTAAATCACAGCTTCTAGAAGGTTTACATGATTTCTTAAAAAACACGAGTTTTTAGAAAATGTGTTTTATTTCATAAATGGAATCAACAAAGTATGTACATTCTACGTCATAACGACTTTCTATACTTTGCGCATGCGTCCGGAAATAAGAAAAGCTTACTTCCCCTGTTTTTTAAAATCATAGCTTCTAGAAGGTTTACATGGTTTCTTAAAAAACACGACTTTTTAGAAAATGTGTTTTATTTCATAAATGGAATAAAAAAGGTATGCACATTCTATGTCATAACGACTTTCTATAGTTTGTGCATGCGTCCGGAAATACGAAAAGCTTACTTCCACCGTTTTTTAAAATCACAGCTTCTAGAAGGTTTACATGATTTCTTAAGAAACACGAGTTTTTAGAAAATGTGTTTTATTTCATAAATGGAATCAACAAAGTATGCACATTCTACGTCATAACGACTTTCTATAGTTTGCGCATGCATTTGGAAAGAAGAAAAGCTTACTTCCCCCGTTTTTTAAAATCGTAACTTCTAGAAGGTTTACATGATTTCTTAAAAAACATGAGTTTTTAGAAAATATGGTTTATTTCATAAATGGAATCTACAAAGTATGCACATTCTACGTCATAAGGACTTTCTATAGTTTGCGCATGCGTACAGAAATAAGAAAAGCTTACTTCCCCCGTTTTTTAAAATCGCAACTTCTAGAAGGTTTACATGATTTCTTTAAAAACACGAGTTTTTAGAAAAATGTGGTTTATTTCATAAATGGAATCTACAAAGTATGCACATTCTACGTCATAAGGACTTTCTATAGTTTACGCATGCATTTGGAAATAAGAAAAGCTTACTTCCCCCGTTTTTTAAAATCACAGCTTCTAGAAGGTTTACATGATTTTGTAAAAAAAATGAGTTTTTGGAAAATGTGTTATATTTAATAAATGGAATCTACAATGTATGCACATTCTACGTCATAACGACTTTCTATACTTTACGCATGCGTCCGGAAATAAGAAAAGCTTACTTCCCCCGTTTTTAAAAATCACAGCTTCTAGGAGGTTTACATGATTTCTTAAAAAACACGAGTTTTTAGAAAATGTGTTTTATTTCATAAATGGAATCAACAAAGTCTGCACATTCTACGTCATAATGACTTTCTATAGTTTGCGCATGCGTTTGGAAATAAGAAAAGCTTACTTCCCCTGTTTTTTAAAATCACAACTTCTAGAAGGTTTACATGATTTCTTAAAAAACATGAGTTTTTAGAAAATGTGGTTTCTTTCATAAATGGAATAAAAAAATTATGCACATTCTACGTCATAACGACTTTCTATAGTTTGCGCATGCATCCGGAAAAAAGAAAAGCTTACTTGCACCGTTTTTTAAAATCATAGCTACTAGAAGGTTTACATGATTTCGTAAAAAACACGAGTTTTTAGAAAATGTGTTTTATTTCATAAATGGAATCAACAAAGTATGCACATTCTACATCATAACGACTTTCTATAGTTTGCTCATGCATCCGGAAATAAGAAAAGCTTACTTCCGCCGTTTTTTAAAATCACAGCTTCTAGAAGGTTTACATGATTTCGTAAAAAACACGAGTTTTTAGAAAATGTGTTTTATTTCATAAATGGAATCAACAAAGTATGCACATTCTACGTCATAACGAGTTTCTATAGTTTGCACTTGCGTTTGGAAATAAGAAAAGCTTACTTCCCCCGTTTTTTAAAATCACAGCTTCTAGAAGGTTTACATGATTTCTTAAAAAACACGAGTTTTTAGAAAATGTCTTTTATTTCATAAATGGAATCAACAAAGTATGCACATTCTACATCATAACGACTTTTTATAGTTTACTCATTCGTCCAGAAATAAGAAAAGCTTACTTCCACCATTTTTTAAAACCACAGCTTCTAGAAGGTTTACATGATTTCGTAAAAAACACGAGTTTTTAGAAAATGTGTTTTATTTCATAAATGGAATCTACAAAGTATGCACATTCTACGTCATAACGACTTTCTATATTTTGCGCATGCGTCCGGAAATAAGAAAAGCTTACTTCCACCGTTTTTTAAAATCACAGCTTCTAGAAGGTTTACATGATTTCGTAAAAAACACAAGTTTTCAGAAAATGTGTTTTATTTCATAAATGGAATCTACAAAGTATGCACATTCTACGTCATAACGACTTTCTATAGTTTGCGCATGCGTCAGGAAATAAGAAAAGCTTACTTCCACCGTTTTTTAAAATCACAGCTTCTAGAAGGTTTACATGATTTCGTAAAAAACAAGAGTTTTTAGAAAGTGTGTTTTATTTGATAAATGCAATCTACAAAGTATGCACATTCTATGTCATAATGACTTTCTATAGTTTGCGCATGCGTCCGGAAATAAGAAAAGCTTTTTTCCCCTGTTTTTTTAAATCACAGCTTCTAGAAGGTCTACATGATTTCTTAAAAAACACGAGTTTTTAGAAAATGTGTTTTATTTCATAAATGGAATCAACAAAGTATGCACATTCTACGTCATAACGACTTTCTATACTTTGCGCATGCGTCCGGAAATAAGAAAAGCTTACTTCCCCTGTTTTTTAAAATCATAGCTTCTAGAAGGTTTACATGGTTTCTTAAAAAACACGACTTTTTAGAAAATGTGTTTTATTTCATAAATGGAATAAAAAAGGTATGCACATTCTATGTCATAACGACTTTCTATAGTTTGTGCATGCGTCCGGAAATACGAAAAGCTTACTTCTACCGTTTTTTAAAATCACAGCTTCTAGGAGGTTTACATGATTTCTTAAAAAACACGAGTTTTTAGAAAATGTGTTTTATTTCATAAATGGAATCAACAAAGTATGCACATTCTACGTCATAACGACTTTCTATAGTTTGCGCATGCGTTTGGAAATAAGAAAAGCTTACTTCCCCTGTTTTTTAAAATCACAACTTCTAGAAGGTTTACATGATTTCTTAAAAAACATGAGTTTTTAGAAAATGTGGTTTATTTCATAAATGGAATAAAAAAAGTATGCACATTCTACATCATAACGACTTTCTATAGTTTGCGCATGCATCCGGAAATAAGAAAAGCTTACTTGCACCGTTTTTTAAAATCACAGCTACTAGAAGGTTTACATGATTTCTTAAAAAACACGAGTTTTTAGAAAATGTGTTTTATTTCATATACGGAATCAACAAAGTATGCACATTCTACGTCATAACGACTTTCTATAGTTTGCGCATTCGTCTGGAAATAAGAAAAGCTTACTTTCACAGTTTTTTAAAATCACAGTTTCTAGAAGGTTTACATGATTTCGTAAAAAACACGAGTTTTTAGAAAATGTGTTTTATTTCATAAATGGAATCTACAAAGCAGGGATAATTTTAAGGACCCATACTTATTTAAAAGTGTATAAACCTTGGCGAGTCTTACCAATTCTTAAAATGTCAACTATAAAATATTTGGCGATATTTTTCTAAAATTATTTCAATTTCTAAGGATTTTATATAGTATATAGAATAATTTGGCGATTTTTAGAGTGAAACGAGTTTGCCCCATTAAAATTGGGCGAAATGAGGCTTCATAAAATGCAAATTGGCGAATATTTTTTTGGAAAAAATCATGGAAAAATAGCCCATGGGATAAATTTCGCCCCTAAAATTATCCTTGCTACAAAGTATGCACATTCTACGTCATAACGACTTTCTATAGTTTGCGCATGCGTCCGGAAATAAGAAAAGCTTACTTCTACCATTTTTTAAAATCACAGCTTCTAGAAGGTTTACATGATTTCGTAAAAAACACGAGTTTTTAGAAAATGTATTTTATTTAATAAATGGAATCTACAAAGTATGCACATTCTACGTCATAACGACTTTCTATAGTTTGCGCATGCGTCCGGAAATAAGAAAAGCTTACTTCCACCGTTTTTTAAAATCACAGCTTCTAGAAGGTTTACATCATTTCTTAAAAAACACGAGTTTTTAGAAAATGTGTTTTATTTCATAAATGGAATCTACAAAGTATGCACATTCTACGTCATAACGACTTTCTATAGTTTGTGCATGCGTCCAGAAAAAAGAAAAGCTTACTTCCCCTGTTTTTTAAAATCACAGCTTCTAGAAGATTTACATGATTTCTTAGAAAACACGAGTTTTTAGAAAATGTGTTTTATTTCATAAATGGAATCAACAAAGTATGCACATTCTACGTCATAACGACTTTCTATAGTTTGTGCATTTGTCCGGAAATAAGAAAAGCTTACTTCCACCGTTTTTTGAAATCACAGCTTCTAGAAGGTTTACATGATTTCGTGAAAAACACGAGTTTTTAGAAAATCTGTTTTATTTCATAAATGGAATCAGCAAAGTATGCACATTCTACGTCATAACGACATTCTATAGTTTGTGCATTCATCTGGAAATAAGAAAAGCTTACTTCCACCGTTTTTAAAAATCACAGCTTCTAGAAGGTTTACATGATTTCTTAAAAAACACGAGTTTTTAGAAAATGTGGTTTATTTCATAAATGGAATCAACAAAGTATGCACATTCTACGTCATAACGACTTTCTATAGTTTGCGCATGCGTTTGGAAATAAGAAAAGCATACTTCCCCTATTTTATAAAATCACAGCTTCTAGAAGGTTTACATGGTTTCTTAAAAAACACGAGTTTTTAGAAAATTTGTTTTATTTCATAAATGGAATCAACAAAGTATGCACATTCTACGTCATAACGACTTTCTATAGTTTGCCCATGCGTCCGGAAATAAGAAAAGCTTACTTCCACCGTTTTTTAAAATCATAGCTTCTAGAAGGTTTACATGATTTCGTAAAAAACACGAGTTTTTAGAAAATGAGTTTTATTTCGTAAATGGAATTTACAAAGTATGCACATTCTACGTCATAACGACTTTCTATAGTTTGCGCATGCGTCCGGAAATAAGAAAAGCTTACTTCCACCGTTTTTTAAAATCACAGCTTCTAGAAGGTTTACATGATTTCGTAAAAAACACGAGTTTTTAGAAAATGTATTTTATTTCATAAATGGAATCAACAAAGTATGCACATTCTACGTCATAACGACATTCTATAGTTTACGCATTCATCCGGAAATAAGAAAAGCTTACTTCCACCGTTTTTTAAAATCACAGCTTCTAGAAGGTTTACATGATTTCTTAAAAAACACGAGTTTTTAGAAAATGTGTTTTATTTCATAAATGGAATCAACAAAGTATGCACATTCTACGTCATAACGAATTTCTATAGTTTGCGCATGCATCCGGAAATACGAAAAGTTTACTTACACCGTTTTTTAAAACCACAGCTTCTAGAAGGTTTACATGATTTCGTGAAAAACACGACTTTTTAGAAAATGTGTTTTATTTCATAAATGGAATCTACAAAGTATGCACATTCTACGTCATAACGACTTTCTATAGTTTGCGCATGCGTCAGGAATTAAGAAAAGCTTACTTCGACCGTTTTTCAAAATCACAGCTTCTAGAAGGTTTACATGATTTCCTAAAAAACAAGAGTTTTTAGAAAATGTGGTTTATTTCATAAATGGAATCAACAAAGTATGCACATTCTACGTCATAACGACATTCTATAGTTTGCGTATTCATCCGGAAATAAGAAAAGCTTACTTCCACTGTTTTTTAAAATCACAGCTTCTAGAAGGTTTACATAATTTCTTAAAAAACACGAGTTTTTAGAAAATGTGTTTTATTTCATAAATGGAATCAACAAAGTATGCAGATTCTACATCATAACGACTTTCTATAGTTTACACATTCGTCCGGAAATAAGAAAAGCTTACTTCCACAGTTTTTTAAAACCACAGCTTCTAGAAGGTTTACATGATTTCGTAAAAAAAACGAGTTTTTAGAAAATGTGTTTTATTTCATAAATGGAATCTACAAAGTATCCACATTCTATGTCATAACGACTTTCTATAGTTTGCGCATGCGTCCGGAAATAAAAAAATCTTACTTCCACCGTTTTCTAAAATCACAGCTTCTAGAAGGTTTACATGATTTCGTAAAAACACGAGTTTTTAGAAAATGTGTTTTATTTCATAAATGGAATATACAAAGTATGCACATTCTACGTCATAACGATGTTCTATAGTTTGCGCATGCGTCCAGAAAAAAGAAAAGCTTACTTCCCCCCTTTTTTAAAATCACAGCTTCTAGAAGGTTTACATGATTTCTTAAAAAACACGAGTTTTTAGAAAATGTGTTTTATTTCATAAATGGAATCAACAAAGTATGCACATTCTACGTCATAACGACTTTCTATAGTTTGCGCATGCGTCCGGAAATAAGAAAAGCTTACTTCCCCCGTTTTTTAAATTCACAGCTTCTAGAAGTTTTACATGATTTCGTAAAAAACACGAGTTTTTAGAAAATGTGTTTTATTTCATAAATGGAATCTACAAACTATGCACATTCTACGTCATAACGACTTTCTATAGTTTGCGCATGCGTCCGAAAATAAGAAAAACTTACTTCCCCCGTTTTTCAAAATCACAGCTTCTAGAAGGTTTACATGATTTCGTAAAAAACAGAAGTTTTTAGAAAATGTGTTTTATTTCATAAATGGAATCAACAAAGTATGCACATTCTACGTCATAACGACTTTCTATCGTTTGCGCATGCGTCCGGATATAAGAAAAGCTTACTTCCACCATTTTTTAAAATCACAGCTTCTAGAAGGTTTACATGATTTCTAAAAAAACACGAGTTTTTAGAAAATGTGTTTTATTTCATAAATGGAATCAACAAAGTATGCACATTCTACGTCATAACGACTTTCTATAGTTGGCGCATTCGTCTGGAAATAAGAAAAGCTTACTTCCCCCGTTTTTTAAAATCACAGCTTCTAGAATGTTTACATGATTTCGTAAAAAACACGAGTTTTTAGAAAATGTGTTTTATTTCATAAATGGAATCTACAAAGTATTCGCATTCTATGTCATAACGACTTTCTATAGTTTGCGCATGCGTCCGGAAATAAGAAAAGCTTACTTCCACCATTTTTTTAAATCACAGCTTCTAGAAGGTTTACATGATTTCGTAAAAAACATGAGTTTTTAGAAAATGTGTTTTATTTCATAAATGGAATCTGCAAAGTATGCACATGCTACGTCATAGTGACTTTCTATAGTTTGCGCATGCGTCCGGAAATAAGAAAAGCTTACTTCCCCTGTTTTTTAAAATCACAGCTTCTAGAAGGTTTACATGATTTCTTAAAAAACACAAGTTTTTAGAAAATGTATTTTATTTCATAAATGGAATGAACAAAGTATGCACATTCTACGTCATAACAACATTCTATAGTTTGCGCATTCATCCGGAAATAAGAAAAGCTTACATCCACCGTTTTTTAAAATCACAGCTTCTAGAAGGTTTACATGATTTCGTAAAAAACACGAGTTTTTAGAAAATGTGTTTTATTTCATAAATGGAATCTGCAAAGTATGCACATTCTACGTCATAATGACTTTCTATAGTTTGCGCATGCGTCCGGAAATAAGAAAAACTTACTTCCCCTGTTTTTTAAAATCACAGCTTCTAGAAGGTTTACATGATTTCTTAAAAAACACAAGTTTTTAGAAAATGTATTTTATTTCATAAATGGAATCAACAAAGTATGCACATTCTACGTCATAATGACTTTCTATAGTTTGCGCATGCGTTTGGAAATAAGAAAAGCTTACTTCCCCAGTTTTTTAAAAGTACAGCTTCTAGAAGGTTTACATGATTTGTTAAAAAACACGAGTTTTTAGAAAATGTGTTTTATTTCATAAATGGAATGAACAAAGTATGCACATTCTACGTCATAACGACTTTCTCTAGTTTGCGCATGCGTCCGGAAATAAGAAAAGCTTACTTCCACCGTTTTTTAAAATCACAGCTTCTATAAGGTTTACATGAGTTGGTAAAAAACATGAGTTTTTAGAAACAATGTTTTATTTCATAAATGGAATCTACAAAGTATGCACATTCTACGTCATAATGAATTTCTATAGTTTGCGCATGCGTCCGGAAATAAGAAAATCTTACTTCCCCCGTTTTTTAAAATCACAGCTTCTAGAAGGTTTACATGATTTCTAAAAAAACACGAGTTTTTAGAAAATGTGTTTTATTTCATAAATGGAATCAACAAAGTATGCACATTCTACATCATAACGACTTTCTCTAGTTTGCGCATGCGTCCGGAAATAAGAAAAGCTTACTTCCACCGTTTTTTAAAATCACAGCTTCTATAAGGTTTACATGATTTCGTAAAAAACATGAATTTTTAGAAACAGTGTTTTATTTCATAATTGGAATCTACAAAGTATGCACATTCTACGTCATAATGAATTTCTATAATTTGCGCATGCGTCCGGAAATAAGAAAATCTTACTTCCCCCGTTTTTTAAAATCACAGCTTCTAGAAGGTTTACATGATTTCTTAAAAAACACGAGTTTTTAGAAAATGTGTTTTATTTCATAAATGGAATCACCAAAGTATGCAAATTCTACGTCATAACGACTTTCTATAGTTTGCGCATTCATCCAGAAATAAGAAAAGCTTACTTCCACCATTTTTTAAAATCACAGCTCCTAGAGGGTTTACATGGTTTCTTAAAAAACACGAGTTTTTAGAAAATGTGTTTTATTTCATAAATGGAATCAACAAAGTATGCAAATTCTACGTCATAACGACTTTCTATAGTTTACGCATTCGTCCGGAAATAAGAAAAGCTTACTTCCACCGTTTTTTAAAATCACAGCTTCTAGAAGGTTTACATGATTTCGTAAAAACACGAGTTTTTAGAAAATGTGTTTTATTTCATAAATGGAATATACAAAGTATGAACATTCTACGTCATAACGATGTTCTATAGTTTGCGCATGCGTCCAGAAAAAAGAAAAGCTTACTTCCCCCCTTTTTTAAAATCACAGCTTCTAGAAGGTTTACATGATTTCTTAAAAAACACGAGTTTTTAGAAAATGTGTTTTATTTCATAAATGGAATCAACAAAGTATGCACATTCTACATCATAACGACTTTCTCTAGTTTGCGCATGCGTCCGGAAATAAGAAAAGCTTACTTCCACCGTTTTTTAAAATCACAGCTTCTATAAGGTTTACATGATTTCGTAAAAAACATGAATTTTTAGAAACAGTGTTTTATTTCATAATTGGAATCTACAAAGTATGCACATTCTACGTCATAATGAATTTCTATAGTTTGCGCATGCGTCCGGAAATAAGAAAATCTTACTTCCCCCGTTTTTTAAAATCACAGCTTCTAGAAGGTTTACATGATTTCTTAAAAAACACGAGTTTTTAGAAAATGTGTTTTATTTCATAAATGGAATCACCAAAGTATGCAAATTCTACGTCATAACGACTTTCTATAGTTTGCGCATTCATCCAGAAATAAGAAAAGCTTACTTCCACCATTTTTTAAAATCACAGCTCCTAGAGGGTTTACATGGTTTCTTAAAAAACACGAGTTTTTAGAAAATGTGTTTTATTTCATAAATGGAATCAACAAAGTATGCAAATTCTACGTCATAACGACTTTCTATAGTTTACGCATTCGTCCGAAAATAAGAAAAGCTTACTTCCACCGTTTTTTAAAATCACAGCTTCTAGAAGGTTTACATGATTTCGTAAAAACACGAGTTTTTAGAAAATGTGTTTTATTTCATAAATGGAATATACAAAGTATGAACATTCTACGTCATAACGATGTTCTATAGTTTGCGCATGCGTCCAGAAAAAAGAAAAGCTTACTTCCCCCCTTTTTTAAAATCACAGCTTCTAGAAGGTTTACATGATTTCTTAAAAAACACGAGTTTTTAGAAAATGTGTTTTATTTCATAAATGGAATCAACAAAGTATGCGCATTCTACGTCATAACGACTTTCTATAGTTTGCGCATGCGTCCGGAAATAAGAAAAGCTTACTTCCCCCATTTTTTAAATTCACAGCTTCTAGAAGTTTTACATGATTTCTTAAAAAACACGAGTTTTTAGAAAATGTGTTTTATTTCATAAATGTAATCAACAAAGTATGCACATTCTACGTCATAACGACTTTCTATAGTTTGTGCATGCGTTTGGAAATAAGAAAAGCTTACTTCCCTTGTTTTTTAAAATCACAGCTTCTAGAAGGTTTACATGGTTTCTTAAAAAACACGAGTTTTTAGAAAATGTGTTTTATTTCATAAATGGAATCAAAAAAGTATGCACATTCTACGTCATAACGACTTTCTATAGTTTGCGCATGCATCTGGAAATACGAAAAGCTTACTTCCACCGTTTTTTAAAATCAGAGCGTCTAGAAGGTTTACATGATTTCTTAAAAAACACGAGTTTTTAGAAAATGTTTTTTATTTCATAAATGGAATCAACAAAGTATGCACATTCTACGTCATAACGACTTTCTATAGTTTGCGCCTTCGTCCGGAAATAAGAAAAGCTTACTTCCACCATTTTTTAAAATCACAGCTTCTAGAAGGTTTACATGATTTCGTAAAAAACACGAGTTTTTAGAAAATGTGTTTTATTTCATAAATGGAATCTACAAAGTATGCAAATTCTATGTCATAACGACTTTCTATAGTTTGCGCATGCGTCCGGAAATAAGAAAATCTTACTTCCACCATTTTTTTAAATCACAGCTTCTAGAAGGTTTACATGATTTCGTAAAAAACACGAGTTTTTAGAAAATGTGTTTTATTTCATAAATGGAATCTGCAAAGTATGCACATTCTACGTCATAATGACTTTCTATAGTTTGCGCATGCGTCCGGAAATAAGAAAAGCTTACTTCCCCTGTTTTTTAAAATCACAGCTTCTAGAAGGTTTACATGATTTCTTAAAAAACACAAGTTTTTAGAAAATGTATTTTATTTCATAAATGGAATCAACAAAGTATGCACATTCTACGTCATAACGACATTCTATAGTTTGCGCATTCATCCGGAAATAAGAAAAGCTTACTTCCACCGTTTTTTAAAATCACAGCTTCTAGAAGGTTTACATGATTTCGTAAAAAACACGAGTTTTTAGAAAATGTGTTTTATTTCATAAATGGAATCTGCAAAGTATGCACATTCTACGTCATAATGACTTTCTATAGTTTGCGCATGCGTCCGGAAATAAGAAAAACTTACTTCCCCTGTTTTTTAAAATCACAGCTTCTAGAAGGTTTACATGATTTCTTAAAAAACACAAGTTTTTAGAAAATGTATTTTATTTCATAAATGGAATCAACAAAGTATGCACATTCTACGTCATAATGACTTTCTATAGTTTGCGCATGCGTTTGGAAATAAGAAAAGCTTACTTCCCCAGTTTTTTAAAAGTACAGCTTCTAGAAGGTTTACATGATTTGTTAAAAAACACGAGTTTTTAGAAAATGTGTTTTATTTCATAAATGGAATGAACAAAGTATGCACATTCTACGTCATAACGACTTTCTCTAGTTTGCGCATGCGTCCGGAAATAAGAAAAGCTTACTTCCACCGTTTTTTAAAATCACAGCTTCTATAAGGTTTACATGATTTGGTAAAAAACATGAGTTTTTAGAAACAGTGTTTTATTTCATAAATGGAATCTACAAAGTATGCACATTCTACGTCATAATGAATTTCTATAGTTTGCGCATGCGTCCGGAAATAAGAAAATCTTACTTCCCCCGTTTTTTAAAATCACAGCTTCTAGAAGGTTTACATGATTTCTAAAAAAACACGAGTTTTTAGAAAATGTGTTTTATTTCATAAATGGAATCAACAAAGTATGCACATTCTACGTCATAACGACTTTCTCTAGTTTGCGCATGCGTCCGGAAATAAGAAAAGCTTACTTCCACCGTTTTTTAAAATCACAGCTTCTATAACGTTTACATGATTTCGTAAAAAACATGAATTTTTAGAAACAGTGTTTTATTTCATAAATGGAATCTACAAAGTATGCACATTCTACGTCATAATGAATTTCTATAGTTTGCGCATGCGTCCGGAAATAAGAAAATCTTACTTCCCCCGTTTTTTAAAATCACAGCTTCTAGAAGGTTTACATGATTTCTTAAAAAACACGAGTTTTTAGAAAATGTGTTTTATTTCATAAATGGAATCAACAAAGTATGCAAATTCTACGTCATAACGACTTTCTATAGTTTGCGCATTCATCCGGAAATAAGAAAAGCTTACTTCCACCATTTTTTAAAATCACAGCTCCTAGAGGGTTTACATGGTTTCTTAAAAAACACGAGTTTTTAGAAAATGTGTTTTATTTCATAAATGGAATCTACAAAGTATGCAAATTCTACGTCATAACGACTTTCTATAGTTTACGCATTCGTCCGGAAATAAGAAAAGCTTACTTCCACCGTTTTTTAAAATCACAGCTTCTAGAAGGTTTACATGATTTCGTAAAAAACACGAGTTTTTAGAAAATGTGCTTTATTTCATAAATGGAATCTACAAAGTATGCACATTCTACATCATAACGACTTTCTATAGTTTGCGCATGCGTCCGTAATAAGAAAAGCTTACTTCCCCCATTCTTTAAAATCACAGCTTCTAGAAGGTTTACATGATTTCGTAAAAAACATGAGTTTTTAGAAAATGTGTTTTATTTCATAAATGGAATCTACAAAGTATGCACATTCTACGTCATAACGACTTTCTATAGTTTGCGCATGCGTCCGGGAATAAGAAAAACTTACTTCCCCCGTTTTTTAAAATCACAGCTTCTAGAAGGTTTAGATGATTTCTTAAAAAACACGAGTTTTTAGAAAATGTGTTTCATTTCATAAATGGAATCAACAAAGTATGCACATTCTACGTCATAACGACTTTCTATAGTTTTCGCATACGTTTGGAAATAAGAAAATCTTACTTCCCCCGTTTTTTAAAATCACAGCTTGTAGAAGGTTTACATGATTTGTTAAAAAACACGAGTTTTTAGATAATGTGTTTTATTTCATAAATGGAATCAACAAAGTATGCACATTCTACGTCATAACGACTTTCTATAGTTTGCACATGCATCCGGAAATAAGAAAATCTTACTTGCACCGTTTTTTAAAATCACAGCTTCTAGAAGGTTTACATGATATCGTAAAAAACACGAGCTTTTAGAAAATGTGTTTTATTTCATAAATGGAATCTACAAAGTATGCACATTCTACGTCATAACGACTTTCTATAGTTTGCGCATGCGTCCGGAAAGAAGAAAAGCTCGCTTCCACCGTTTTTTAAAATCACAGCTTCTAGGTGGTTTACATGATTTGTTAAAAAACACGAGTTTTTAGAAAATGTGTTTTATTTCGTAGATGGAATCAACAAAGTATGCACATTCTACGTCATAATGACTTTCTATAGTTTGCGCATGTGTTTGGAAATAAGAAAAGCTTACTTCCCTCGTTTTTTAAAATCACAGCTTCTAGAAGGTTTACATGGTTTCTTAAAAAACACGACTTTTTAGAAGATGTGTTTTATTTCATAAATGGAATCAACAAAGTATGCACATTCTACGTCATAACGACATTCTATAGTTTGGGCATTCGTCCGGAAATAAGATAAGCTTACTTCCACTGTTTTTTAAAATCACAGCTTCTAGAAGGTTAACATGATTTCTTAAAAAACAAGAGTTTTTAGAAAATGTGTTTTATTTCATAAATGGAATCAACAAAGTATGCACATTCTACGTCATAACGACTTTCTATAGTTTGCGCATTCGTTCGGAAATAAGAAAAGCTTACTTCCCCTGTTTTTTAAAATCACAGCTTCTAGAAGGTTTACATGATTTCGTAAAAAACATGAGTTTTTAGAAAATGTGTTTTATTTCATAAATGGAATCTACAAAGTATGCACATTCTACGTCATAATGAATTTCTATAGTTTGCGCATGCGTACGGAAATAAGAAAAGCTTACTTCCACCGTTTTTTAAAATCACAGCTTCTAGAAGGTTTACATGATTTCGTAAAAAACACGAGTTTTTAGAAAATGTGTTTTATTTCATAAATGGAATCTACAAAGTATGCACATTCTACGTCATAACGACTTTCTATAGTTTGCGCATGCGTCCAGAAATAAGAAAATCTTACTTCCCCCGTTTTTTAAAATCACAGCTTCTAGAAGGTTTACATGATTTCTTAAAAAACATGAGCTTTTAGAAAATGTGTTTTATTTCATAAATGGAATCAACAAAGTATGCACATTCTACGTCATAACGACTTTCTATAGTTTGCGCATGCATTTGGAAATAAGAAAAGCTGACTTCCCCCGTTTTTTAAAATCACAGCTTCTAGAAGGTTTACATGATTTCTTAAAAAACATGAGTTTTTAGAAAATGTGTTTTATTTCATAAATGGAATCAACAAAGTATGCACATCCTGTTAAATTTTGAGCATTAATTCATTATACTCTAGGATCTTTGCTGAGAGAATAACATCTACAGCATATCAATGCATGACAATCATAATATGACAAGCATCACAAGCATCACAAGAATCAAAAGCATAGAGACAAGAGACATAGAGTTTCCGTGGGGAAAACCCTAAGGTGAAAAACCCCAGAACTTCCTCAGAGATAGAGAGAGCAATGGCTCAACCAAAATACAACCAAATAACACTGAGATAGTCTTCTAGTAGATGATCCTCCTCCTCCTCACTAGTGCGCCACTTTCCAGAGAGAGAGTGAGTTACTTTTCCGAGTGAGTAAAATAGAGATCTTCTATCTCTATTTATACTCACCTTTTTGCCCAGTGACCTACTGGGGCCGACTTGTCTACTTAGATACATCCACATTATATTATATATTAATTAGGCCCGACCCCATATGGTGGTCTAATAACCCATCGGCAAGTACACACACTTGCGACACTTGTCAATCCACATGACGACACTTCCTTATAGAGGAATAACACATCTCTTATAAGGGTACAATAAATATATATAAAATACACAGATGAAATACATTCCGAAGTTACATATACATCAACACTCCGTCTTAACTAGGAAGGTATTTCTCGACACAGATCTAATAGACAAGTCTTCTTCTCTGGATCATCGTCATCGATGCATCGTCATCATCATCGTCACTGCTGCTGCTATCTCAACCAATCTCTGACTCTACTCGTCATAGGAAGTTCTACAGAGCCAGTCCTTTTTCATACTAGATGTAGGCCCGCCATCTGCAGGTCTTCATCATCACTGGCCATACTGTGGAATCCTCAGGACTTATTACGTGCATCACAAAACCTCGAAAGAGTATCCCAGGATGTTACGGGTACACAACTCCGACCTGTAGGATCTCCCAGGGCGCTATTACATGTGACCCCACCACAAAACCTCGAAAGAGAATCCCAGGATGTTACGGGTACACAACTTTGACCTGTAGGATCTCCCAGGGTGTTATTATATGTGGTCATGGAAAAACCTCGCAAGAGCATCCTAGGACTGATTACGGGCACACATCCCAACCTATCGGATCTCCCAGGGCGCTATTACATGCCATAGGACAAAACCTCGAAAGAGCATCTGCCAGATATCCCAGGGCGCTATTACATGCCATAAGCAAAATCTCGAAAGACTATCTGCAGATCTCCCAGGGCACCGAATTACATGTCCTCCCAGAGCAAAACCTCGAAAGAGCATTTTCCAGATGTCTCAGGGCACCGATATTACATGCCATAGGCAAAACCTCGAAAGACCATCTGCAAATCTCCCAGGGCACTGGATTACATGCTCATCTGCACAACCTGATCCACGGCCATAGAGTATCAACCTGATACTCACCATACATCATCCTGATGTATCCATGATCATCCTGATCATCACTGCAACATCCTGCTGCATGTCATCTGGAGCAACATCCTGAAGCTCGTCATCTATGATCATCCTGATCATCACTGCAACATCCTGCTGCATGTCATCATACCTGATCGACCTGATCATCAATGCATCTACCTGATGCATACCAAGTATCTACCTGATACATATCATCATACATGATCCTCCTGATCATCAATGTATCCACCTGATACAAATACAAATACATGATACATATCATCATACATGATCCACCTGATCATACAATGTATCCACCTGATACATATACAGATACATGGTCCAAGCATCCAACATGATGCATATACAAAATACATACACATGATCCAACTGATCATATCTAGCATCAACATGATGCGTACATACATACATAAAAATGATCCAACTGATCATATCCAGCATCCAACATGATGCGTACATACATACATAAAAATGATCCAACTGATCATATCCAGCATCCAACATGATGCGTACATACATACATAAAATGATCCAACTGAGCATATCCAAGCAGAAACCAGAACATCAACCTGATGCTCATCATCCAGCGCTTACATCCACAGCCATGTGAAGGACCCTCCTTCCAACATGCTTGGAATGGCTTCAGCAAATGTGTCCATCACTTCTTCCTCGAAGTATCCTCGATCTGAAGCACGCCAAGCCTCTCTCTGAAGTACTCGAACTTCACCCTGGCTAGTGGCTTCGTCAGCACATCTGCAATCTGCTCGTCCGTCGCAACATATAGGAGCTTCACAGCTCCTCTCTGCACCATATCCCTGATATAGTGATATTTGATCTCTATGTGTTTCGACCTTTCATGAAACACTGGGTTCTCGGACAGCTTCACACAACTCGGGTTATCAAAGAAGATACCAGTAGCCTCCAATGGGAGATCAAATAACTCAGACAGTAGCTTCCGTAGCCATACTACCTCACAACTAGCTGAGCAGCCTGCAACATACTCTGCCTCAACTGTACTTAGTGCTACGCAGGACTGCTTCCTGCTAAACCAAGAGATCACACCTGATCCCATACTGAAGCAACGCCCATATGTGCTCTTCCTATCTGCAGCACTGCCAGCCCAATCTGAATCAACATAACCCTGCAGGTTAAACTTTTGATTCACCTCATACCTGAGCCCATAATCCACTGTACCCTTCAGGTACCTCAGAACATGCTTTACAGCAACCAGGTGAACACTCCTCGGATCTGTCAGGAACTGGCTCAATGTGTTCACAGCAAAGCAAATGTCTGGTCTTGTGTTCGTCAGGTACATCAAGGACCCAATCATCTGACGATACATAGAGACATCAATCGGCTCAGATGAAGCATCACATAGAAGCTTCAGATTCGATGCCATAGGTGTGGCCATGGCCTTGCAATCCATCATCCCGAATCTCTTCAGGATATCTACTGTGTACTTCCCTTGACCAAGGAAGATCCCACCTGCATTCTGCCACACCTCCATACCTAGGAAATAGTGCATCATTCCCAAATCTTTCATATCGAATTCAGCTGCAAGCTTCCTCTTAGTATCTGCAATCAGTCTGCCATCTCCTGTCACAAATAGGTCATCCACATATAGGAGTAGAATCACTGGATTCCCTTTTTCAACCTTGTAGTAAAGGTTGGAATCTGCTTTACTCTTGGTAATGCCCAGGCTAGATAGAAAACTGTCCATCCTACCATACCAAGTTCTGGGAGCTTGCTTCAAGCCATGCAAGGCTTTCTTCAATCTGCACACATATGACTCCCTGTCATGTATTTCAAAACCGAGTGGCTGTTCCACATATACTTCCTCTTCTACTACACCATTCAGGAAAGCAGTCTTGACATCCATCTGGTGTATTTTCCATTTCATTGCTGCAGCCAGGGAAAGTACTGTTCTAATGGAAGTATACCTGGCTACAGGTGCAAAGGTTTCTTCATAATCTATTCCTTCTTTCTGAGAGAAACCACGAGCTACAAATCTTGCTTTGTATTTTTCTACACTGCCATCTGCAGCGTGCTTGATTTTGTAGATCCACTTGGAAGTCACAACAGACTTCTCTTTAGGTCTTGGGACAACATCCCAAACATCATTCTTCATTATTGATTGGTATTCCTCAACCATAGCATCCTTCCATTCTTTCTTTTCTGCTGCCTCTTCATAACTGGAAGGCTCTTTGTTCATAATGTCACAGAGTAAAGCAACATAACTGGTGTGTGATCTGGTTCTCTTCTTTGCTCTGTGTTCTTCTTCTGGAATGCCAAATCTTTCTGCATCATGAATGAGCTCTCTAGCCCATACAGGTTTTCTCTTGTGAGAGTTATCCTCACGGGGTGGATCTACAGGTTCTTGTGGATCTTCAAACTCATGAACAGTTTCTGGAACTGCTTCAGTCATGGTAGTGTCCTGAAATCTTGTTTCCTTAGGTTCTTCATAGACTTCGGTAGGTGCCTTTCTTGATTTGATGAATGCTGAGTTTTCATCAAATGTTACATCCCTACTGACATCAATTTTCTTGAACCCTGGAAAGTATATTCTGTAAGCCTTCGAGCTTTCACTATAACCCACAAAGATGCCCTTCTTTCCTGAAGGATCTAGTTTAGTCCTCTTCTCTTTTGGGACATGAGTATATAGTGGACAACCAAATATTCTGAGATGGCTGACTTCAGGTTTCTTACCAGAAAAGACCTCTTTTGGTGTCTTGTTGTCCAATATCTTGTGGGGTGTTTTGTTCTGCACATATACAGCTGTTCTAGCTGCTTCTGCCCATAGATGCATAGGAAGATCCTGGTCATGCAACATTGCCCTTGCTGCTTCCATGATAGTTCTGTTCTTCTTTTCTGCAAATCCATTCTGTTGAGGATTATAAGGAGCAGTCAACTCCCTCTTAATCCCTGATTCACTGCAAAGCTTCTTGAAGTCACTTGAGGTGAATTCTCCACCATTGTCAGATCTGAATGTCTTGATTTTCTTGTCAGTTTGATTTTCCATCAAGGTTTTGAATTCCTTGAATTTATCAAGCACCTCATCTTTTCCCTTCAAGAAGTATACCCAAGTCTTCCTGTAGAAGTCATCGATAAATGATACATAGTAAACATACCCACTCAGGGAACTAGATGACATAGGGCCACATACATCTGAGTGGATGATTTCCAGAATGTCTTTTGCCTTGCTTTCACTGCTTGGGAAAGCCTTCTTAATGTTCTTACCTTTTGCACATCCTTTGCAAACACCTTCATGTTTGGTCTTGATTTCAGGAAGACCCTCTACTGCCTTGCTTGCAATTGGAAGTGCCCTATAGTGCATATGAGCAAGTCTTCTATGCCAAAGTTCACTTGGCTCCATGGATTCATGCACCATGGCATGTTTAGGTTGTCCCTTTAATTTATACAGTCCTCCCTCTTGCTCTCCAATCACTACTGCATCATCTATTGTCTTTCCCTTTGGCCACATTAGGACTTGGCCATCCACAAATGCAACCCTCATACCTTTTGCATCCAATGCAGAGATGGAGAGTAAGTTCTTCTTGATCCCAGGTACATAGAGGACTTCCTTCATCTTCAGAGATTTTCTAGAATCTAGGTTGTAGGAGGCTTCACCACTTCCTTTGATTGGGTATTGATAATCATCCCCAAGTTTCACCTTATGGGGCGATTCATGTTCAGATAGGTTCACAAAAGATTCTTTGAATCCAATCATGTGTTTGGATGCCCCACTATCAATTAACCAATCATTACAACCATGGGAGATTGTACCTGTGAGAGCAGAGATCAGAACATACTCTTCTTCACTTGATGAGTCATCATCACTATCACTTTCTGCCCTAGCCTTCTTCTTTGGGGGTTCATCATCTTCGGCAGCATGAGCATGAAATCTTCTTTTGCTGCCCTTCTTCTTCTTACTGAAGTTGTTGTTATTATCCCTTTTGTTCTTGGGACAATCTGAAGCATAGTGACCCTACTCATTGCATGTAAAGCATCTTAGGTCCTTCTTACTCCTTTGATGGGATCTTTTGTGGTGAGAGTGATCCTTCTTGGTTTTGATTCTTTTGGTGTGAGATGCAAGAGCTTGATCTTCTCCTCCCATCTTTTCCTCACGAGCTATAAGCCTAGCTTCTTCTTGAGAGCATTCTTCCCTCAATTTGTTGAAGGAGATCAACTTCTTCCTTGCACAAATTCCTTGAATAAAAGAATCCCATGACCTCGGTAGGCCATTTAGAGTGGTCATCACCACTTCACCATTCTCTACCATTTCATCCACTGCTTCTAGTTGTTCCTTGATCTGGGAGACCCTTGAAAAATAAGATTGAATGGTTTCTCCATTCTGAAACTTTACTGCTTTCAATTGGTTCTGCAAGGTCATCTTTCAATTTATGTTCTTTCCTTCAAATAGCTTGGTCAAGGATTCAAACATCTCCTTGGGTGTCTTGAGAGAAGACACATGGGGTATGAGATGGTCTTTGATAGAATCAGCAATGATTCTCTTTGCCTTGACCAAGTTCTTCTTGTGTAATGCCTTGGCCTCTTCATCCTCTGGGATAGGGATGTCTTCTTTCACATATGAGTCCAACTCATTCTCTTCCAGGATTAGCCCAATCCTATACTTCCAGGCTCGGAAGTTATCAGCCCCTTCAAGCTTATCCTCAAGCTTGGTGTGAAGAGACATCTTTAGGAGTACTTCAAATGGAAATAGAAAAAAAAGGTTTAGGACTTACCACTTGAAGTGCTGAAAACTGGATCTGGTCCCAGATTAGGGTTTGTCAGAGAAACCCTAAAAATTCAAAATGTGAATTTCAAAATTCTGAAAGGATAGAAAGATGCACCTTGGAGAGATGATCAGTGTAGTACATTCAGAATTTGAGATCAGCAAGGTCTTGCCCTTCAAAATTGCCTTTTTGTCCTCCCGGGTTCACTTGGGAGAGCCCTGAATTAGGGTTTGAGTTTCCCGGAGATCTATCCTACCAAAAATCTCGATCCAAAGCTCTAACCTTCGATTTTTGCAAGGAGCTTCCAGCTGTGCCTTCAGTTTCTAGAAATTCCTATTTTTGTGGAAACCCTAATTTTTAGGGCCAAATCTGAAAATGCTCGGAACTGAATTCTGATTGGACAAATAGATGCGCCTTGATGAGTAGATCCAATCTACTATACTGAATTTCAAAAATCTGTGGAGAGAAACCCAATAAACAAGGAATACAAGCTTCCATCACTGCAAAATGTCTTCTTCTCAGTTAAGCTCTGATACCATGTTAAATTTTGAGCATTAATTCATTATACTCTAGGATCTTTGCTGAGAGAATAACATCTACAGTATTTCAATGCATGACAATCATAATATGACAAGCATCACAAGCATCACAAGAATCAAAAGCATAGAGACAAGAGACACAGAGTTTCCGTGGGGAAAACCCTAAGGTGAAAAACCCCACAACTTCCTCAGAGATAGAGAGAGCAATGGCTCAACCAAAATACAACCAAATAACACTGAGATAGTCTCCTAGCAGAGGATCCTCCTCCTCCTCACTAGTGCACCACTTTCCAGAGAGAGAGTGAGTTACTTTTCTGAGTGAGTAAAATAGAGATCTCCTATCTCTATTTATACTCACCTTTTTGCCCAGTGACCTACTGGGGCCGACTTGTGTACTTAGATACATCCACATTATATTATATACTAAATAGGGCCGACCCCATATGTTGGTCTAATAACCCATCGGCAAGTACACACACTTGCGACACTTGTCAATCCGCATGACGACACTTCCTTGTAGAGGAATAACACATCTCTTATAAGGGTACAATAAATATATATAAAATACACAGATGAAATACATTCTGAAGTTACATATACATCAACACATCCTACGTCATAAATACTTTCTATAGTTTGCGCATGCTTCCGGAAATAAGAAAAGCTTACTTCCACCGTTTTTTAAAATCACAACTTCTAGAAGGTTTACATGATTTCGTAAAAAACACGAGTTTTTAGAAAATGTGTTTTATTTCATAAATGGAATCTACAAAGTATGCACATTCTACGTCATAACGACTTTCTATAGTTTGCGCATTCGTCCGGAAATAAGAAAAGCTTACTTCTAGCGTTTTTTAAAATCACAGCTTCTGGAAGGTTTACATGATTTCGTAAAAAACATGAGTTTTTAGAAAATGTGTTCTATTTCATAAATGGAATCTACAAAGTATGCACATTCTACGTCATAACGACTGTCTATAGTTTGCGCATGCGTCCGGAAATAAGAAAAGCTTACTTCCCCTGCTTTTTAAAATCAGAGCTTCTAGAAGGTTTACATGATTTCTTAAAAAAAACGAGTTTTTAGAAAATGTGTTTTATTTCATAAATGGAATCAACAAAGTATGCACATTCTACGTCATAACGACTTTCTATAGTTTGCGCATGCATTTGGAAATAAGAAAAGCTTACTTCCCCCGTTTTTTAAAATCACAGCTTCTAGAAGGTTTACATGATTTCTCAGAAAACATGAGTTTTTAGAAAATGTATTTTATTTCATAAATGGAAACAACAAAGTATGCACATTCTAAGTCATAACGACTTTCTATAGTTTGCGCATGCGTCCGGAAATAAGAAAAGCTTACTTCAACCGTTTTTAAAAATCACAGCTTCTAGAAGGTTTACATGATTTCTTAAAAAACACGAGTTTTTAGAAAATGTGTTTTATTTCATAAATTGAATCAACAAAGTATGCACATTCTACGTCATAACAAATTTCTATAGTTTGCGCATGCGTCCGGAAATAAGAAAAGCTTACTGCCCCCATTTTTTAAAATCACAGCTTCTAGAAGGTTTACATGATTTCTTAAAAAACACGAGTTTTTAGAAAATGTGTTTTATTTCATAAATGGAATCTACAAAGTATGCACATTCTACGTCATAACGACTTTCTATAGTTTGCGCATGCGTCCGGAAATAAGAAAAGCTTACTTCCACCGTTTTTTAAAATCACAGCTTCTAGAAGGTTTACATGATTTCTTAAAAAACACGAGTTTTTAGAAAATGTGTTTTATTTCATAAATCGAATCTACAAAGTATGCACATTCTACAGCATAACGACTTTCTATAGTTTGCGCATGCGTCCGGAAATAAGAAAAGCTTACTTCCCCCGTTTTTTAAAATCACAGCTTCTAGAAGGTTTACATGATTTCTTAAAAAACACGAGTTTTTAGAAAATATGTTATATTTCATAAATGGAATCAACAAGGTATCCACATTCTACGTCATAACGACTTTCTATAGTTTGCGCATAAGTTTGGAAATAAGAAAAGCTTACTTCCCCTGTTTTTTAAAATCACAGCTTCTAGAAGGTTTACATGATTTCGTAAAAAACACGAGTTGTTAGAAAATGTGTTTTATTTAATAAATGGAATCAAAAAAGTATCCACATTCTATGTTATAACGACTTTCTATAGTTTGCGCATTCGTCCGGAAATAAGAAAAGCTTACTTCCACCATTTTTTAAAATCACAGCTTCTAGAAGGTTTACATGATTTCGTAAAAAACACGTGTTTTTCGAAAATGTGTTTTATTTCATAAATGGAATCTACAAAGTATGCACATTCTACGTCATAACGACTTTCTATAGTTTGCGCATTCGTCCGGAAATAAGAAAAGCTTACTTCTAGCGTTTTTTAAAATCACAGCTTCTGGAAGGTTTACATGATTTCGTAAAAAACATGAGTTTTTAGAAAATGTGTTCTATTTCATAAATGGAATCTACAAAGTATGCACATTCTACGTCATAACGACTGTCTATAGTTTGCGCATGCATTTGGAAATAAGAAAAACTTACTTCCCCCGTTTTTTAAAATCACAGCTTCTAGAAGGTTTACATGATTTCTTAAAAAACACGAGTTTTTAGAAAATGTGTTTTATTTCATAAATGGAATCAACAAAGTATGCACATTCTACGTCATAACGACTTTCTATAGTTTGCGTATGCATCCGGAAATAAGAAAAGCTTACTTCAACCGTTTTTTAAAATCACAGCTTCTTGAAGGTTTACATGATTTTGTAAAAAACACGAGTTTTTAGAAAATGTGTTTTATTTCATAAATGGAATCAGCAAAGTATGCACATTATACGTCATAATGACTTTCTATAGTTTGCGCATGCGTCCGGAAATAAGAAAAGCTTACTTCCACCGTTTTTTAAAATCAGAGCTTCTAGAAGGTTTACATGATTTCTTAAAAAACACGAGTTTTTAGAAAATGTGTTTTATTTCATAAATGGAATAAAAAAAGTATGCACATTCTATGTCATAATGACTTTCTACAGTTTGCGCATGCGTCCGGAAATAAGAAAAGCTTACTTCCCCCGTTTTTTAAAATCACTGCTTCTAGAAGGTTTACATGATTTCTTAAAAATCACGAGTTTTTAGAAAATGTGTTTTATTTCATAAATGGAATCAACAAAGTATGCACATTCTACGTCATAACGACTTTCTATAGTTTGCACATTCGTCCGGAAATAAGAAAAGCTTACTTCCACCCTTATTTAAAATCACATCTTCTAGAAGGTTTACATGATTTCGTAAAAAACATGAGTTTTTAGAAAATGTGTTTTATTTCATAAATGGAATCTACAAAGTTTGCACATTCTACGTCATAACGACTTTCTATAGTTTGCGCATGCGTCCGAAAATAAGAAAAGCTTACTTCCACCGTTTTTTAAAATTACAGCTTCTAGAAGGTTTACATGATTTCTTAAAAAACTCGAGTTTTTAGAAAATGTTTTTTATTTCATAAATGGAATCAACAAAGTATGCACATTCTACGTCATAACGACTTTCTATAGTTTGCGCATACTTTTAGAAATAAGAAAAGCTTACTTCCCCCGTTTTTTAAAATCACAGCTTCTAGAAGGTTTACATGATTTCTTAAAAAACACGAGTTTTTAGAAAATGTGTTTTATTCCATAAATGGAATCAACAAAGTATGCACATTCTACGTCATAACAACTTTCTATAGTTTGCGCATGCGTCCGGAAAAAAGAAAAACTTACTTCCACCGTTTTTTAAAATCACGGCTTCTAGAAGGTTTACATGTTTCTTAAAAAACACGAGTTTCTAGAAAATGTGTTTTATTTCATAAATGTTATCAACAAAGTATGCACATTCTACGTCATAATGACTTTATATAGTTTGCCCCTTCGTCCGGAAATAAGAAAAGCTTACTTCCACCGTTTTTTAAAATCACAGCTTCTAGAAGGTTTACATGATTTCTTAAAAAACATGAGTTTTTAGAAAATGTGTTTTATTTCATAAATGGAATCAACAATGTATGCACTTTCTACGTCATAATGACTTTCTATAGTTTGCGCATGTGTTTGGAAATAAGAAAAGCTTACTTCCCTCGTTTTTTAAAATCACAGCTTCTAGAAGGTTTACATGGTTTCTTAAAAAACACGAGTTTTTAGAAAATGTGTTTTATTTCATAAATGGAATCAACAAAGTATGCACATTCTACGTCATAACGACTTTCTATAGTTTGCGCATTTGTCCGGAAATAAGAAAAGCTTACTTCCACTGTTTTTTAAAATCACAGCTTCTAGAAGGTTTACATGATTTCTTAAAAAACACGAGTTTTTAGAAAATGTGCTTTATTTCATAAATGGAATCTACAAAGTATGCACATTCTACATCATAACGACTTTCTATAGTTTGCGCATGCGTCCGTAATAAGAAAAGCTTACTTCCACCGTTTTTTAAAATGACAGCTTCTAGAAGGTTTACATGATTTCGTAAAAAACATGAGTTTTTAGAAAATGTGTTTTAATTCATAAATGGAATCAACAAAGTATGCACATTCTACGTCATCACGACTTTCTATAGTTTGCGCATGCATCCGGAAATAAGAAAAGATTACTTCCCCCGTTTTTTAAAATCATAGCTTCTAGAAGGTTTACATGATTTCTTAAAAAACACGAGTTTTTAGAAAATGTGTTTTATTTCATAAATGGAATCAACAAAGTATGCACATTCTACGTCATAACGACTTTCTATAGTTTTCGCATGCGTTTGGAAATAAGAAAAGCTTACTTCCCCCGTTTTTTAAAATCACAGCTTCAAGAAGGTTTACATGATTTGTTAAAAAACACGAGTTTTTAGAAAATGTGTTTTATTTCATAAATGGAATCAACAAAGCATGCACATTCTACGTCATAACGACTTTCTATAGTTTGCGCATGCGTCCGGAAATAAGAAAAGCTTACTTCCACTGTTTTTTAAAATCACAGCTTCTAGAAGGTTTACATGATTTCGTAAAAAACACGAGTTTTTAGAAAATGTGTTTTATTAAATAAATGGAATCTACAAAGTATGCACATTGTACGCCATAATGACTTTCTATAGTTTGCGCATGCGTCCAGAAATAAGAAAAGCTTACTTCCACCGTTTTTTAAAATCACAGCTTCTAGAAGGTTTACATGATTTCTTAAAAAACACGAGTTTTTAGAAAATGTGTTTTATTTCATAAATGGAATCAACAAAGTATGCACATTCTACGTAATAATAACTTTCTATAGTTTGCGCATTTGTTTGGAAATAAGGAAAGCTTACTTCCCTAGGTTTTTAAAATCACAGCTTCTAGAAGGTTTACATGGTTTCTTAAAAAACACGAGTTTTTAGAAAATGTGTTTTATTTCATAAATGGAATCAACAAAGTATGCACATTCTACGTCATAACTACTTTCTATAGTTTGCGCATTTGTCCGGAAATAAGAAAAGCTTACTTCCACCGTTTTTTAAAATCACAGCTTCTAGAAGGTTTACATGGTTTCTTAAAAAACACGAGTTTTTAGAAAATGTGTTTTATTTCATAAATGGAATCAACAAAGTATGCACATTCTACGTCATAACTACTTTCTATAGTTTGCGCATTTGTCCGGAAATAAGAAAAGCTTACTTCCACCGTTTTTTAAAATCACAGCTTCTAGAAGGTTTACATGATTTCTTAAAAAACACGAGTTTTTAGAAAATGTGTTTTATTTCATAAATGGAATCAACAAAATATGCACATTCTACGTCATAATGACTTTCTATAGTTTCCGCATGTGTTTGGAAATAAGAAAAGCTTACTTCCCTTGTTTTTTAAAATCACAACTTCTAGAAGGTTTACATGGTTTCTTAAAAAACACGAGTTTTTAGAAAATGTGTTTTATTTCATAAATGGAATCAACAAAGTATGCACATTCTACATCATAACGACTTTCTATATTTTGCACATTCGTCCGGAAATAAGAAAAGCTTACTTCCACCGTTTTTTAAAATCACAGCTTCCAGAAGGTATACATGATTTCGTAAAAAATACGAGTTTATGGAAAATGTGTTTTATTTCATAAATAAAATCTGCAAAGTATGCACATTCTACGTCATAACGACTTTCTATAGTTTGCGCATGCGTTCAGAAATAAGAAAAGCTTACTTCAACCATTTTTTAAAATCACAGCTTCTTGAAGGTTTACATGATTTCGTAAAAAACACGATTTTTTAGAAAATGTGTTTTATTTCATAAATGGAATCAACAAAGTATGCACATTCTATGTCATAAGGACTTTCTATAGTTTGTGCATGCATCCGGAAATAAGAAAAGCTTACTTCCCCCGTTTTTTAAAATCACAACTTCCAGAAGGTTTACATGATTTCCTAAAAAACACGAGTTTTTAGAAAATGTGTTTTATTTCATAAAGTGAATCAACAAAGTATGCACATTATACGTCATAACAACTTTCTATATTTTGCGCATGCGTTTGGAAATAAGAAAAGCTACCTTCCCCCATTTTTTAAAATCACAGCTTCTAGAAGGTTTACATGATTTCTTAAAAAACACGAGTTTTTAGAAAATGTGTTTTATTTCACAAATGGAATCAACAAAGTATGCACATTCTACGTCATAACGAATTTCTATAGTTTGCACATTCGTCCGGAAATAAGAAAAGCTTACTTCCACCCTTATTTAAAATCACATCTTCTAGAAGGTTTACATGATTTCGTAAAAAACATGAGTTTTTAGAAAATGTGTTTTATTTCATAAATGGAATCTACAAAGTTTGCACATTCTACGTCATAACGACTTTCTATAGTTTGCGCATGCGTCCGAAAATAAGAAAAGCTTAATTCCACCGTTTTTTAAAATTACAGCTTCTAGAAGGTTTACATGATTTCTTAAAAAGCTCGAGTTTTTAGAAAATGTGTTTTATTTCATAAATGGAATCAACAAAGTATGCACATTCTACGTCATAACGACTTTCTATAGTTTGCGCATACTTTTAGAAATAAGAAAAGCTTACTTCCCCCGTTTTTTAAAATCACAGCTTCTAGAAGGTTTACATGATTTCTTAAAAAACACGAGTTTTTAGAAAATGTGTTTTATTTCATAAATGGAATGAACAAAGTATGCACATTCTACGTCATAACGACTTTCTTTAGTTTGCGCATGCGTTTGGAAATAAGAAAAGCTTACTTCCCCCGTTTTTTACAATCACAGCTTCTAGAAGGTTTACATGATTTCTTAAAAAACACGAGTTTTTAGAAAATGTGTTTTATTTCATAAATGGAATCAACAAAGTATGCACATTCTATGTCATAACGACTTTCTATAGTTTGCGCATGCGTCCGGAAATAAGAAAAGCTTACTTCCACCGTTTTTTAAAATGACAGCTTCTAGAAGGTTTACATGATTTCGTAAAAAACATGAGTTTTTAGAAAATGTGTTTTAATTCATAAATGGAATCAACAAAGTATGCACATTCTACGTCATCACGACTTTCTATAGTTTGCGCATGCATCCGGAAATAAGAAAAGATTACTTCCCCCGTTTTTTAAAATCATAGCTTCTAGAAGGTTTACATGATTTCTTAAAAAACACGAGTTTTTAGAAAATGTGTTTTATTTCATAAATGGAATCAACAAAGTATGCACATTCTACGTCATAACGACTTTCTATAGTTTTCGCATGCGTTTGGAAATAAGAAAAGCTTACTTCCCCCGTTTTTTAAAATCACAGCTTCAAGAAGGTTTACATGATTTGTTAAAAAACACGAGTTTTTAGAAAATGTGTTTTATTTCATAAATGGAATCAACAAAGCATGCACATTCTACGTCATAACGACTTTCTATAGTTTGTGCATGCGTTCGGAAATAAGAAAAGCTTACTTCCACCATCTTTTAAAATCACAACTTTTAGAAGGTTTACATGATTTCTTAAAAAACATGAGTTTTTAGAAAATGTGTTTTATTTCATAAATGGAATCAACAAAGTATGCACATTCTACGTCATAACGACTTTCTATAGTTTGCACATTCGTCCGGAAATAAGAAAAGCTTACTTCCACCGTTTTTTAAAATCACAGCTTCTCGAAGGTTTACATGATTTCGTAAAAAACACGTGTTTTTAGAAAATGTGTTTTATTTCATAAATGGAATCTACAAAGTATGCACATTCTACGTCATAACGACTTTCTATAGTTGCGCATGCGTTCTGAAATAAGAAAAGCTTACTTCCCCCGTTTTTTAAAACCACATCTTCTAGAAGGTTTACATGATTTCTTAAAAAACATGAGTTTTTAGAAAATGTATTTTATTTCATAAATGGAAACAACAAAGTATGCACATTCTACGTCGTAACGACTTTCTATAGTTTGCGCATGCGTCCGGAAATAAGAAAAGCTTACTTCCACCGTTTTTTAAAATCACAGCTTCTAGAAGGTTTACATGATTTCTTAAAAAACACGAGTTTTTAGAAAATGTGTTTTATTTCATAAATGGAATCAACAAAGTATGCACATTCTACATCATAACGACTTTCTATAGTTGCGCATGCGTTTGGAAATAAGAAATTCTTACTTCCCCCGTTTTTTAAAATCACATCTTCTAGAAGGTTTACATGATTTCTTAAAAAACACAAGTTTTTAGAAAATGTATTTTATTTCATAAATGGAAACAACAAAGTATGCACATTCTACGTCGTAACGACTTTCTATAGTTTGCGCATGCGTCCGGAAATAAGAAAAGCTTACTTCCACCGTTTTTTAAAATCACAGCTTCTAGAAGGTTTACATGATTTCTTAGAAAACACGAGTTTTTAGAAAATATGTTTTATTTCATAAATGGAATCAACAAAGTATGCACATTCTATCTCATAACGACTTTCTATAGTTTGCGCATGCATTTGGAAATAAGAAAAGCTTACTTCCCCCTTTTTTTAAAATCACAGCTTCTAGAGGTTTACATGATTTCTTAAAAAACACGAGTTTTTAGAAAATGTGTTTTATTTCATAAATGGAATCAACAAAGTATGCACATTCTACGTCATAACGACTTTCTATAGTTTGCGCATGCGTTCGGAAATAAGAAAAGCTTACTTCCACCATTTTTTAAAATCACAGCTTCTAGAAGGTTTACATGATTTCTTAAAAAACACGAGTTTTTTAAAAATGTGTTTTATTTCATAAATGGAATCAACAATGTATGCAGATTCTACATCATAATGACTTTCTATAGTTTGCACATTCGTCCAAAAATAAGAAAAGGTTACTTCCACCGTTTTTTAAAATTACAGCTTCTAGAAGGTTTACATGATTTCGTAAAAAACACGAGTTTTTAGAAAATGTGTTTTATTTCATAAATGGAATCTACAAAAGTATGCACATTCTACGTCATAACGACTTTCTATAGTTTGCGCATGCGTCCGGAAATAAGAAAAGCTTACTTCCCCCGTTTTTTAAAATCACAGCTTCTAGAAGGTTTACATGATTTCTTAAAAAACCCGAGTTTTTAGAAAATGTGTTTTATTTCATAAATGGAATCAACAAAGTATGCACATTCTACGTCATAACGACTTTCTATAGCTGGCGCATGCATTTGGAAATAAGAAAAGCTTACTTCCCCCGTTTTTTAAAATCACAGCTTCTAGAAGGTTTACATGATTTGTTAAAAAAGACGAGTTTTTAGAAAATGTGTTTTGTTTCATAAATGGAATCAACAAAGTATGCACATTCTATGTCATAACGACTTTCTATAGCTTGCACATTCGTCCGGAAATAAGAAAAGCTTACTTCCACCGTTTTTTAAAATCACGACTTCTAGAAGGTTTACATGATTTCGTAAAAAACACGAGTTTTTAGAAAATGTGTTTTATTTCATAAATGGAATCAACAAAGTATGCACATTCTACGCCATAACGACTTTCTATAGTTTGCACATTCGTCCGAAAATAAGAAAAGCTTACTTCCACCGTTTTTTAAAATCACAACTTCTAGAAGGTTTACATGATTTCGTAAAAAACACGAGTTTTTAGAAAATGTGTTTTATTTTATAAATGGAATCTACAAAGTATGCACATTCTACGTCATAAGGACTTTCTATAGTTTCCTCATGCGTCCGGAAATAAGAAAAGCTTACTTCCCCCATTTTTTAAAATCACAGCTTCTAGAAGGTTTACATGATTTCTTAAAAAACACGAGTTTTTAGAACATGTGTTTTATTTCATAAATGGAATCAACAAAGTATGCACATTCTACGTCATAACGACTTTCTATAGTTTGCGCATGCGTTCGGAAATAAAAAAGCTTACTTCCACCATTTTTAAAAATCACAGCTTCTAGAGGGTTTACATGATTTCTTAAAAAACATGAGTTTTTAGAAAATGTGTTTTATTTCATAAATGGAATAAACAAAGTATGCACATTCTACGTCATAACGACTTTCTATAGTTTGCACATCCGTCCGGAAATAAGAAAAGCTTACTTCCACCGTTTTTTAAAATCACAGCTTCTAGAAGGTTTACATGATTTCGTAAAAAAGACGAGTTTTTAGAAAATGTGTTTTATTTCATAAATGGAATCTACAAAGTATGCACATTCTACGTCATAAGGATTTTCTATAGTTTGCGCATGCGTCCGGAAATAAGAAAAGCTTACTTCCCCCGTTTTTTAAAATCACAGCTTCTAGAAGGTTTACATGATTTGTTAAAAAACACGAGTTTTTAGAAAATGTGCTTTATTTCATAAATGGAATCTTCAAAGTATGCACATTCTACGTCATAACGACTTTCTATAATTTGCGCATGCGTCCGGAAATAAGAAAAGCTTACTTCCACCATTTTTTAAAATCACAGCTTCTAGAAGGTTTACATGATTTCCTAAAAAACATTAATTTTTAGAAAATGTGTTTTATTTCATAAATGGAATCAACAAAGTATGCACATTCTACATCATAACGACTTTCTATAGTTTGCGCATGCGTCTGGAAATCAGAAAAGCTTACTTCCCCCGTTTTTTAAAATCACAGCTTCTAGAAGGTTTACATGATTTGTTAAAAAACACGAGGTTTTAGAAAATGTGCTTTATTTCATAAATGGAATCTTCAAAGTATGCACATTCTACGTCATAACGACTTTCTATAATTTGTGCATGCCTCAGGAAATAAGAAAAGCTTACTTCCACCATTTTTTAAAATCACAGCTTCTAGAAGGTTTACATGATTTCCTAAAAAACACGAATTTTTAGAAAATGTGTTTTATTTCATAAATGGAATCAACAAAGTATGCACATTCTACATCATAACAACTTTCTATAGTTTGCGCATGCGTCCGGAAATAAGAAAAGCTTACTTCCTCCGTTTCTTAAAATCACAGCTTCTAGAAGGTTTACATGATTTCTTAAAAAACATGAGTTTTTAGAAAATGTGTTTTATTTCATAAATGGAATCAAGAAAGTATGCACATTCTAAGTCATAACGACTTTCTATAGTATGCGCATGCGTCCGGAAATAAGAAAAGCTTACTTCCACCATTTTTTAAAATCACAGCTTCTAGAAGGTTTACATGATTTCGTAAAAAACACGAGTTTTTAGAAAATGTGTTTTATTTCATAAATGGAATCTACAAAGTATACACATTCTACGTCATAACGAATTTCTATAGTTTGCGCATTCGTCCGGAAATAAGAAAAGCTTACTTCCACCATTTTTTAAAATCACAGCTTCTAGAAGGTTTACAGGATTTCCTAAAAAACACGAATTTTTAGAAAATGTGTTTTATTTCATAAATGGAATCAACAAAGTATGCACATTCTACGTCATAACGACTTTCTATAGTTTGCGCATGCGTCCGGAAATAAGAAAAGCTTACTTCCCCCGTTTTTTAAAATCACAGCTTTTAGAAGGTTTACATGATTTGTTAAAAAACACGAGTTTTTAAAAATGTGCTTTATTTCATAAATGGAATCTTCAAAGTATGCACATTCTACGTCATAACGACTTTCTATAATTTGCGCATGCGTCCGGAAATAAGAAAAGCTTACTTCCACCCTTTTTTAAAATCACAGCTTCTAGAAGGTTTACATGATTTCCTAAAAAACACGAATTTTTAGAAAATGTGTTTTATTTCATAAATGGAATCAACAAAGTATGCACATTCTACGTCATAACGACTTTCTATAGTTTGCGCATGCGTCCGGAAATAAGAAAAGCTTACTTCCCCCGTTTTTTAAAATCACAGCTTTTAGAAGGTTTACATGATTTGTTAAAAAACACGAGTTTTTAAAAATGTGCTTTATTTCATAAATGGAATCTTCAAAGTATGCACATTCTACGTCATAACGACTTTCTATAATTTGCGCATGCGTCCGGAAATAAGAAAAGCTTACTTCCACCCTTTTTTAAAATCACAGCTTCTAGAAGGTTTACATGATTTCCTAAAAAACACGAATTTTTAGAAAATGTGTTTTATTTCATAAATGGAATCAACAAAGTATGCACATTCTACGTCATAATGACTTTCTATAGTTTGCCCATGCGTCCGGAAATAAGAAAAGCTTACTTCCCCCGTTTTTTAAAATCACAGATTTTAGAAGGTTAACATGATTTGTTAAAAAACACGTGTTTTTAGAAAATGTGCTTTATTTCATAAATGGAATCTTCAAAGTATGCACATTCTACGTCATAACGACTTTCTATAATTTGCGCATGCGTCCGGAAATAAGAAAAGCTTACTTCCACCATTTTTTAAAATCACAGCTTCTAGAAGGTTTACATGATATCCTAAAAAACACGAATTTTTAGAAAATGTGTTTTATTTCATAAATGGAAACAACAAAGTATGCACATTCTACGTCATAACGACTTTCTATAGTTTGCGCATGCGTCCGGAAATAAGAAAAGCTTACTTCCCCCGTTTTTTAAAATCACAGCTTCTAGAAGGTTTACATGATTTCTTAAAAAACATGAGTTTTTAGAAAATGTGTTTTATTTCATAAATGGAATCAAGAAAGTATGCACATTCTACGTCGTAACGACTTTCTATAGTTTGCGCATGCGTCCGGAAATAAGAAAAGCTTACTTCCACCATTTTTTAAAATCACAGCTTCTAGAAGGTTTGCATGATTTCGTAAAAAACACGAGTTTTTAGAAAATGTGTTTTATTTCATAAATGGAATCGACAAAGTATACACATTCTACGTCATAACGAATTTCTATAGTTTGCGCATTCGTCCGGAAATAAGAAAAGCTTACTTCCACCATTTTTTAAAATCACAGCTTTTAGAAGGTTTACATGATTTCCTAAAAAACACGAGTTTTTAGAAAATGTGTTTTATTTCATAAATGGAATCAACAAAGTATGCACATTCTACGTCATAACGACTTTCTATAGTTTGTGCATGCGTTTGGATATATGAAAAGCTTACTTCCCCCATTTTTTAAAATCACAGCTTCTAGAAGGTTTACATGATTTGTTAAAAAACACGAGTTTTTAGAAAATGTGCTTTATTTCATAAATGGAATCTACAAAGTATGCACATTCTACGTCATAACGACTTTCTATAGTTTGCGCATGCGTCCGGAAATAAGAAAAGCTTACTTCCACCATTTTTTAAAATCACAGCTTCTAGAAGGTTTACATGATTTCCTAAAAAACACGAGTTTTTAGAAAATGTGTTTTATTTCATAAATGGAATCTACAAAGTATACACATTCTACGTCATAACGAATTTCTATAGTTTGCGCATTCGTCCGGAAATAAGAAAAGCTTACTTCCACCATTTTTTAAAATCACAGCTTCTAGAAGGTTTACATGATTTCCTAAAAAACACGAGTTTTTAGAAAATGTGCTTTATTTCATAAATGAAATCTTCAAAGTATGCACATTCTACGTCATAACGACTTTCTATAATTTGCACATGCGTCCGGAAATAAGAAAAGATTACTTCCACCCTTTTTTAAAATCACAGCTTCTAGAAGGTTTACATGATTTCCTAAAAAACACGAATTTTTAGAAAATGTGTTTTATTTCATAAATGGAATCAACAAAGTATGCACATTCTACGTCATAACGACTTTCTATCGTTTGCGCATGTGTCCGGAAATAAGAAAAGCTTACTTCCCCCGTTTTTTAAAATCACAGCTTCTAGAAGGTTTACATGATTTGTTAAAAAACACGAGTTTTTAGAAAATGTGCTTTATTTCATAAATGGAATCTTCAAAGTATGCACATTCTACGTCATAATGACTTTCTATAATTTGCGCATGCGTCCGGAAATAAGAAAAGCTTACTTCCACCATTTTTTAAAATCACAGCTTCTAGAAGGTTTACATGATTTCCTAAAAAACACGAATTTTTAGAAAATGTGTTTTATTTCATAAATGGAATCAACAAAGTATGCACATTCTACGTCATAACGACTTTCTATAGTTTGCGCATGCGTCCGGAAATAAGAAAAGCTTAATTCCCCCGTTTTTTAAAATCACAGCTTCTAGAAGGTTTACATGATTTCTTAAAAAACATGAGTTTTTAGAAAATGTGTTTTATTTCATAAATGGAATCAAGAAAGTATGCACATTCTAATTCATAACGACTTTCTATAGTTTGCGCATGCGTCTGGAAATAAGAAAAGCTTACTTCCACCATTTTTTAAAATCACAGCTTCTAGAAGGTTTGCATGATATCGTAAAAAACACGAGTTTTTTGAAAATGTGTTTTATTTCATAAATGGAATCTACAAAGTATGCACATTCTACGTCATAACGACTTTCTATAGTTTGCGCATGCGTCCGGAAAGAAGAAAAGCTCGCTTCCACCGTTTTTTAAAATCACAGCTTCTAGGTGGTTTACATGATTTGTTAAAAAACACGAGTTTTTAGAAAATGTGTTTTATTTCGTAGATGGAATCAACAAAGTATGCACATTCTACGTCATAATGACTTTCTATAGTTTGCGCATGTGTTTGGAAATAAGAAAAGCTTACTTCCCTCGTTTTTTAAAATCACAGCTTCTAGAAGGTTTACATGGTTTCTTAAAAAACACGACTTTTTAGAAGATGTGTTTTATTTCATAAATGGAATCAACAAAGTATGCACATTCTACGTCATAACGACATTCTATAGTTTGGGCATTCGTCCGGAAATAAGATAAGCTTACTTCCACTGTTTTTTAAAATCACAGCTTCTAGAAGGTTAACATGATTTCTTAAAAAACAAGAGTTTTTAGAAAATGTGTTTTATTTCATAAATGGAATCAACAAAGTATGCACATTCTACGTCATAACGACTTTCTATAGTTTGCGCATTCGTTCGGAAATAAGAAAAGCTTACTTCCCCTGTTTTTTAAAATCACAGCTTCTAGAAGGTTTACATGATTTCGTAAAAAACACGAGTTTTTAGAAAATGTGTTTTATTTCATAAATGGAATCTACAAAGTATGCACATTCTACGTCATAATGAATTTCTATAGTTTGCGCATGCGTACGGAAATAAGAAAAGCTTACTTCCACCGTTTTTTTAAATCACAGCTTCTAGAAGGTTTACATGATTTCGTAAAAAACACGAGTTTTTAGAAAATGTGTTTTATTTCATAAATGGAATCTACAAAGTATGCACATTCTACGTCATAACGACTTTCTATAGTTTGCGCATGCGTCCAGAAATAAGAAAATCTTACTTCCCCCGTTTTTTAAAATCACAGCTTCTAGAAGGTTTACATGATTTCTTAAAAAACATGAGCTTTTAGAAAATGTGTTTTATTTCATAAATGGAATCAACAAAGTATGCACATTCTACGTCATAACGACTTTCTATAGTTTGCGCATGCATTTGGAAATAAGAAAAGCTTACTTCCCCCGTTTTTTAAAATCACAGCTTCTAGAAGGTTTACATGATTTCTTAAAAAACATGAGTTTTTAGAAAATGTGTTTTATTTCATAAATGGAATCAACAAAGTATGCACATCCTGTTAAATTTTGAGCATTAATTCATTATACTCTAGGATCTTTGCTGAGAGAATAACATCTACAGCATATCAATGCATGACAATCATAATATGACAAGCATCACAAGCATCACAAGAATCAAAAGCATAGAGACAAGAGACATAGAGTTTCCGTGGGGAAAACCCTAAGGTGAAAAACCCCAGAACTTCCTCAGAGATAGAGAGAGCAATGGCTCAACCAAAATACAACCAAATAACACTGAGATAGTCTTCTAGTAGATGATCCTCCTCCTCCTCACTAGTGCGCCACTTTCCAGAGAGAGAGTGAGTTACTTTTCCGAGTGAGTAAAATAGAGATCTTCTATCTCTATTTATACTCACCTTTTTGCCCAGTGACCTACTGGGGCCGACTTGTCTACTTAGATACATCCACATTATATTATATATTAATTAGGCCCGACCCCATATGGTGGTCTAATAACCCATCGGCAAGTACACACACTTGCGACACTTGTCAATCCACATGACGACACTTCCTTATAGAGGAATAACACATCTCTTATAAGGGTACAATAAATATATATAAAATACACAGATGAAATACATTCCGAAGTTACATATACATCAACACTCCGTCTTAACTAGGAAGGTATTTCTCGACACAGATCTAATAGACAAGTCTTCTTCTCTGGATCATCGTCATCGATGCATCGTCATCATCATCGTCACTGCTGCTGCTATCTCAACCAATCTCTGACTCTACTCGTCATAGGAAGTTCTACAGAGCCAGTCCTTTTTCATACTAGATGTAGGCCCGCCATCTGCAGGTCTTCATCATCACTGGCCATACTGTGGAATCCTCAGGACTTATTACGTGCATCACAAAACCTCGAAAGAGTATCCCAGGATGTTACGGGTACACAACTCCGACCTGTAGGATCTCCCAGGGCGCTATTACATGTGACCCCACCACAAAACCTCGAAAGAGAATCCCAGGATGTTACGGGTACACAACTTTGACCTGTAGGATCTCCCAGGGTGTTATTATATGTGGTCATGGAAAAACATCGCAAGAGCATCCTAGGACTGATTACGGGCACACATCCCAACCTATCGGATCTCCCAGGGCGCTATTACATGCCATAGGACAAAACCTCGAAAGAGCATCTGCCAGATATCCCAGGGCGCTATTACATGCCATAAGCAAAATCTCGAAAGACTATCTGCAGATCTCCCAGGGCACCGAATTACATGTCCTCCCAGAGCAAAACCTCGAAAGAGCATTTTCCAGATGTCTCAGGGCACCGATATTACATGCCATAGGCAAAACCTCGAAAGACCATCTGCAAATCTCCCAGGGCACTGGATTACATGCTCATCTACACAACCTGATCCACGGCCATAGAGTATCAACCTGATACTCACCATACATCATCCTGATGTATCCATGATCATCCTGATCATCACTGCAACATCCTGCTGCATGTCATCTGGAGCAACATCCTGAAGCTCGTCATCTATGATCATCCTGATCATCACTGCAACATCCTGCTGCATGTCATCATACCTGATCGACCTGATCATCAATGCATCTACCTGATGCATACCAAGTATCTACCTGATACATATCATCATACATGATCCTCCTGATCATCAATGTATCCACCTGATACAAATACAAATACATGATACATATCATCATACATGATCCACCTGATCATACAATGTATCCACCTGATACATATACAGATACATGGTCCAAGCATCCAACATGATGCATATACAAAATACATACACATGATCCAACTGATCATATCCAGCATCAACATGATGCGTACATACATACATAAAAATGATCCAACTGATCATATCCAGCATCCAACATGATGCGTACATACATACATAAAAATGATCCAACTGATCATATCCAGCATCCAACATGATGCGTACATACATACATAAAATGATCCAACTGAGCATATCCAAGCAGAAACCAGAACATCAACCTGATGCTCATCATCCAGCGCTTACATCCACAGCCATGTGAAGGACCCTCCTTCCAACATGCTTGGAATGGCTTCAGCAAATGTGTCCATCACTTCTTCCTCGAAGTATCCTCGATCTGAAGCACGCCAAGCCTCTCTCTGAAGTACTCGAACTTCACCCTGGCTAGTGGCTTTGTCAGCACATCTGCAATCTGCTCGTCCGTCGCAACATATAGGAGCTTCACAGCTCCTCTCTGCACCATATCCCTGATATAGTGATATTTGATCTCTATGTGTTTCGACCTTTCATGAAACACTGGGTTCTCGGACAGCTTCACACAACTCGGGTTATCAAAGAAGATACCAGTAGCCTCCAATGGGAGATCAAATAACTCAGACAGTAGCTTCCGTAGCCATACTACCTCACAACTAGCTGAGCAGCCTGCAACATACTCTGCCTCAACTGTACTTAGTGCTACGCAGGACTGCTTCCTGCTAAACCAAGAGATCACACCTGATCCCATACTGAAGCAACGCCCATATGTGCTCTTCCTATCTGCAGCACTGCCAGCCCAATCTGAATCAACATAACCCTGCAGGTTAAACTTTTGATTCACCTCATACCTGAGCCCATAATCCACTGTACCCTTCAGGTACCTCAGAACATGCTTTACAGCAACCAGGTGAACACTCCTCGGATCTGTCAGGAACTGGCTCAATGTGTTCACAGCAAAGCAAATGTCTGGTCTTGTGTTCGTCAGGTACATCAAGGACCCAATCATCTGACGATACATAGAGACATCAATCGGCTCAGATGAAGCATCACATAGAAGCTTCAGATTCGATGCCATAGGTGTGGCCATGGCCTTGCAATCCATCATCCCGAATCTCTTCAGGATATCTACTGTGTACTTCCCTTGACCAAGGAAGATCCCACCTGCATTCTGCCACACCTCCATACCTAGGAAATAGTGCATCATTCCCAAATCTTTCATATCGAATTCAGCTGCAAGCTTCCTCTTAGTATCTGCAATCAGTCTGCCATCTCCTGTCACAAATAGGTCATCCACATATAGGAGTAGAATCACTGGATTCCCTTTTTCAACCTTGTAGTAAAGGTTGGAATCTGCTTTACTCTTGGTAATGCCCAGGCTAGATAGAAAACTGTCCATCCTACCATACCAAGTTCTGGGAGCTTGCTTCAAGCCATGCAAGGCTTTCTTCAATCTGCACACATATGACTCCCTGTCATGTATTTCAAAACCGAGTGGCTGTTCCACATATACTTCCTCTTCTACTACACCATTCAGGAAAGCAGTCTTGACATCCATCTGGTGTATTTTCCATTTCATTGCTGCAGCCAGGGAAAGTACTGTTCTAATGGAAGTATACCTGGCTACAGGTGCAAAGGTTTCTTCATAATCTATTCCTTCTTTCTGAGAGAAACCACGAGCTACAAATCTTGCTTTGTATTTTTCTACACTGCCATCTGCAGCGTGCTTGATTTTGTAGATCCACTTGGAAGTCACAACAGACTTCTCTTTAGGTCTTGGGACAACATCCCAAACATCATTCTTCATTATTGATTGGTATTCCTCAACCATAGCATCCTTCCATTCTTTCTTTTCTGCTGCCTCTTCATAACTGGAAGGCTCTTTGTTCATAATGTCACAGAGTAAAGCAACATAACTGGTGTGTGATCTGGTTCTCTTCTTTGCTCTGTGTTCTTCTTCTGGAATGCCAAATCTTTCTGCATCATGAATGAGCTCTCTAGCCCATACAGGTTTTCTCTTGTGAGAGTTATCCTCACGGGGTGGATCTACAGGTTCTTGTGGATCTTCAAACTCATGAACAGTTTCTGGAACTGCTTCAGTCATGGTAGTGTCCTGAAATCTTGTTTCCTTAGGTTCTTCATAGACTTCGGTAGGTGCCTTTCTTGATTTGATGAATGCTGAGTTTTCATCAAATGTTACATCCCTACTGACATCAATTTTCTTGAACCCTGGAAAGTATATTCTGTAAGCCTTCGAGCTTTCACTATAACCCACAAAGATGCCCTTCTTTCCTGAAGGATCTAGTTTAGTCCTCTTCTCTTTTGGGACATGAGTATATAGTGGACAACCAAATATTCTGAGATGGCTGACTTCAGGTTTCTTACCAGAAAAGACCTCTTTTGGTGTCTTGTTGTCCAATATCTTGTGGGGTGTTTTGTTCTGCACATATACAGCTGTTCTAGCTGCTTCTGCCCATAGATGCATAGGAAGATCCTGGTCATGCAACATTGCCCTTGCTGCTTCCATGATAGTTCTGTTCTTCTTTTCTGCAAATCCATTCTGTTGAGGATTATAAGGAGCAGTCAACTCCCTCTTAATCCCTGATTCACTGCAAAGCTTCTTGAAGTCACTTGAGGTGAATTCTCCACCATTGTCAGATCTGAATGTCTTGATTTTCTTGTCAGTTTGATTTTCCATCAAGGTTTTGAATTCCTTGAATTTATCAAGCACCTCATCTTTTCCCTTCAAGAAGTATACCCAAGTCTTCCTGTAGAAGTCATCGATAAATGATACATAGTAAACATACCCACTCAGGGAACTAGATGACATAGGGCCACATACATCTGAGTGGATGATTTCCAGAATGTCTTTTGCCTTGCTTTCACTGCTTGGGAAAGCCTTCTTAATGTTCTTACCTTTTGCACATCCTTTGCAAACACCTTCATGTTTGGTCTTGATTTCAGGAAGACCCTCTACTGCCTTGCTTGCAATTGGAAGTGCCCTATAGTGCATATGAGCAAGTCTTCTATGCCAAAGTTCACTTGGCTCCATGGATTCATGCACCATGGCATGTTTAGGTTGTCCCTTTAATTTATACAGTCCTCCCTCTTGCTCTCCAATCACTACTGCATCATCTATTGTCTTTCCCTTTGGCCACATTAGGACTTGGCCATCCACAAATGCAACCCTCATACCTTTTGCATCCAATGCAGAGATGGAGAGTAAGTTCTTCTTGATCCCAGGTACATAGAGGACTTCCTTCATCTTCAGAGATTTTCTAGAATCTAGGTTGTAGGAGGCTTCACCACTTCCTTTGATTGGGTATTGATAATCATCCCCAAGTTTCACCTTATGGGGCGATTCATGTTCAGATAGGTTCACAAAAGATTCTTTGAATCCAATCATGTGTTTGGATGCCCCACTATCAATTAACCAATCATTACAACCATGGGAGATTGTACCTGTGAGAGCAGAGATCAGAACATACTCTTCTTCACTTGATGAGTCATCATCACTATCACTTTCTGCCCTAGCCTTCTTCTTTGGGGGTTCATCATCTTCGGCAGCATGAGCATGAAATCTTCTTTTGCTGCCCTTCTTCTTCTTACTGAAGTTGTTGTTATTATCCCTTTTGTTCTTGGGACAATCTGAAGCATAGTGACCCTACTCATTGCATGTAAAGCATCTTAGGTCCTTCTTACTCCTTTGATGGGATCTTTTGTGGTGAGAGTGATCCTTCTTGGTTTTGATTCTTTTGGTGTGAGATGCAAGAGCTTGATCTTCTCCTCCCATCTTTTCCTCACGAGCTATAAGCCTAGCTTCTTCTTGAGAGCATTCTTCCCTCAATTTGTTGAAGGAGATCAACTTCTTCCTTGCACAAATTCCTTGAATAAAAGAATCCCATGACCTCGGTAGGCCATTTAGAGTGGTCATCACCACTTCACCATTCTCTACCATTTCATCCACTGCTTCTAGTTGTTCCTTGATCTGGGAGACCCTTGAAAAATAAGATTGAATGGTTTCTCCATTCTGAAACTTTACTGCTTTCAATTGGTTCTGCAAGGTCATCTTTCAATTTATGTTCTTTCCTTCAAATAGCTTGGTCAAGGATTCAAACATCTCCTTGGGTGTCTTGAGAGAAGACACATGGGGTATGAGATGGTCTTTGATAGAATCAGCAATGATTCTCTTTGCCTTGACCAAGTTCTTCTTGTGTAATGCCTTGGCCTCTTCATCCTCTGGGATAGGGATGTCTTCTTTCACATATGAGTCCAACTCATTCTCTTCCAGGATTAGCCCAATCCTATACTTCCAGGCTCGGAAGTTATCAGCCCCTTCAAGCTTATCCTCAAGCTTGGTGTGAAGAGACATCTTTAGGAGTACTTCAAATGGAAATAGAAAAAAAAGGTTTAGGACTTACCACTTGAAGTGCTGAAAACTGGATCTGGTCCCAGATTAGGGTTTGTCAGAGAAACCCTAAAAATTCAAAATGTGAATTTCAAAATTCTGAAAGGATAGAAAGATGCACCTTGGAGAGATGATCAGTGTAGTACATTCAGAATTTGAGATCAGCAAGGTCTTGCCCTTCAAAATTGCCTTTTTGTCCTCCCGGGTTCACTGGGGAGAGCCCTGAATTAGGGTTTGAGTTTCCCGGAGATCTATCCTACCAAAAATCTCGATCCAAAGCTCTAACCTTCGATTTTTGCAAGGAGCTTCCAGCTGTGCCTTCAGTTTCTAGAAATTCCTATTTTTGTGGAAACCCTAATTTTTAGGGCCAAATCTGAAAATGCTCGGAACTGAATTCTGATTGGACAAATAGATGCGCCTTGATGAGTAGATCCAATCTACTATACTGAATTTCAAAAATCTGTGGAGAGAAACCCAATAAACAAGGAATACAAGCTTCCATCACTGCAAAATGTCTTCTTCTCAGTTAAGCTCTGATACCATGTTAAATTTTGAGCATTAATTCATTATACTCTAGGATCTTTGCTGAGAGAATAACATCTACAGTATTTCAATGCATGACAATCATAATATGACAAGCATCACAAGCATCACAAGAATCAAAAGCATAGAGACAAGAGACACAGAGTTTCCGTGGGGAAAACCCTAAGGTGAAAAACCCCACAACTTCCTCAGAGATAGAGAGAGCAATGGCTCAACCAAAATACAACCAAATAACACTGAGATAGTCTCCTAGCAGAGGATCCTCCTCCTCCTCACTAGTGCACCACTTTCCAGAGAGAGAGTGAGTTACTTTTCTGAGTGAGTAAAATAGAGATCTCCTATCTCTATTTATACTCACCTTTTTTCCCAGTGACCTACTGGGGCCGACTTGTGTACTTAGATACATCCACATTATATTATATACTAAATAGGGCCGACCCCATATGTTGGTCTAATAACCCATCGGCAAGTACACACACTTGCGACACTTGTCAATCCGCATGACGACACTTCCTTGTAGAGGAATAACACATCTCTTATAAGGGTACAATAAATATATATAAAATACACAGATGAAATACATTCTGAAGTTACATATACATCAACACATCCTACGTCATAAAGACTTTCTATAGTTTGCGCATGCTTCCGGAAATAAGAAAAGCTTACTTCCACCGTTTTTTAAAATCACAACTTCTAGAAGGTTTACATGATTTCGTAAAAAACACGAGTTTTTAGAAAATGTGTTTTATTTCATAAATGGAATCTACAAAGTATGCACATTCTACGTCATAACGACTTTCTATAGTTTGCGCATTCGTCCGGAAATAAGAAAAGCTTACTTCTAGCGTTTTTTAAAATCACAGCTTCTGGAAGGTTTACATGATTTCGTAAAAAACATGAGTTTTTAGAAAATGTGTTCTATTTCATAAATGGAATCTACAAAGTATGCACATTCTACGTCATAACGACTGTGTATAGTTTGCGCATGCGTCCGGAAATAAGAAAAGCTTACTTCCCCTGCTTTTTAAAATCAGAGCTTCTAGAAGGTTTACATGATTTCTTAAAAAAAACGAGTTTTTAGAAAATGTGTTTTATTTCATAAATGGAATCAACAAAGTATGCACATTCTACGTCATAACGACTTTCTATAGTTTGCGCATGCATTTGGAAATAAGAAAAGCTTACTTCCCCCGTTTTTTAAAATCACAGCTTCTAGAAGGTTTACATGATTTCTCAGAAAACATGAGTTTTTAGAAAATGTATTTTATTTCATAAATGGAAACAACAAAGTATGCACATTCTAAGTCATAACGACTTTCTATAGTTTGCGCATGCGTCCGGAAATAAGAAAAGCTTACTTCCACCGTTTTTAAAAATCACAGCTTCTAGAAGGTTTACATGATTTCTTAAAAAACACGAGTTTTTAGAAAATGTGTTTTATTTCATAAATTGAATCAACAAAGTATGCACATTCTACGTCATAACAAATTTCTATAGTTTGCGCATGCGTCCGGAAATAAGAAAAGCTTACTGCCCCCATTTTTTAAAATCACAGCTTCTAGAAGGTTTACATGATTTCTTAAAAAACACGAGTTTTTAGAAAATGTGTTTTATTTCATAAATGGAATCTACAAAGTATGCACATTCTACGTCATAACGACTTTCTATAGTTTGCGCATGCGTCCGGAAATAAGAAAAGCTTACTTCCACAGTTTTTTAAAATCACAGCTTCTAGAAGGTTTACATGATTTCTTAAAAAACACGAGTTTTTAGAAAATGTGTTTTATTTCATAAATGGAATCTACAAAGTATGCACATTCTACAGCATAACGACTTTCTATAGTTTGCGCATGCGTCCGGAAATAAGAAAAGCTTACTTCCCCCGTTTTTTAAAATCACAGCTTCTAGAAGGTTTACATGATTTCTTAAAAAACACGAGTTTTTAGAAAATATGTTATATTTCATAAATGGAATCAACAAGGTATCCACATTCTACGTCATAACGACTTTCTATAGTTTGCGCATAAGTTTGGAAATAAGAAAAGCTTACTTCCCCTGTTTTTTAAAATCACAGCTTCTAGAAGGTTTACATGATTTCGTAAAAAACACGAGTTGTTAGAAAATGTGTTTTATTTAATAAATGGAATCAAAAAAGTATCCACATTCTATGTTATAACGACTTTCTATAGTTTGCGCATTCGTCCGGAAATAAGAAAAGCTTACTTCCACCATTTTTTAAAATCACAGCTTCTAGAAGGTTTACATGATTTCGTAAAAAACACGTGTTTTTCGAAAATGTGTTTTATTTCATAAATGGAATCTACAAAGTATGCACATTCTACGTCATAACGACTTTCTATAGTTTGCGCATTCGTCTGGAAATAAGAAAAGCTTACTTCTAGCGTTTTTTAAAATCACAGCTTCTGGAAGGTTTACATGATTTCGTAAAAAACATGAGTTTTTAGAAAATGTGTTCTATTTGATAAATGGAATCTACAAAGTATGCACATTCTACGTCATAACGACTGTCTATAGTTTGCGCATGCATTTGGAAATAAGAAAAACTTACTTCCCCCGTTTTTTAAAATCACAGCTTCTAGAAGGTTTACATGATTTCTTAAAAAACACGAGTTTTTAGAAAATGTGTTTTATTTCATAAATGGAATCAACAAAGTATGCACATTCTACGTCATAACGACTTTCTATAGTTTGCGTATGCATCCGGAAATAAGAAAAGCTTACTTCAACCGTTTTTTAAAATCACAGCTTCTTGAAGGTTTACATGATTTTGTAAAAAAACACGAGTTTTTAGAAAATGTGTTTTATTTCATAAATGGAATCAGCAAAGTATGCACATTATACGTCATAATGACTTTCTATAGTTTGCGCATGCGTCCGGAAATAAGAAAAGCTTACTTCCACCGTTTTTTAAAATCAGAGCTTCTAGAAGGTTTACATGATTTCTTAAAAAACACGAGTTTTTAGAAAATGTGTTTTATTTCATAAATGGAATAAAAAAAGTATGCACATTCTATGTCATAATGACTTTCTACAGTTTGCGCATGCGTCCGGAAATAAGAAAAGCTTACTTCCCCCGTTTTTTAAAATCACTGCTTCTAGAAGGTTTACATGATTTCTTAAAAATCACGAGTTTTTAGAAAATGTGTTTTATTTCATAAATGGAATCAACAAAGTATGCACATTCTACGTCATAACGACTTTCTATAGTTTGCACATTCGTCCGGAAATAAGAAAAGCTTACTTCCACCCTTATTTAAAATCACATCTTCTAGAAGGTTTACATGATTTCGTAAAAAACATGAGTTTTTAGAAAATGTGTTTTATTTCATAAATGGAATCTACAAAGTTTGAACATTCTACGTCATAACGACTTTCTATAGTTTGCGCATGCGTCCGAAAATAAGAAAAGCTTACTTCCACCGTTTTTTAAAATTACAGCTTCTAGAAGGTTTACATGATTTCTTAAAAAACTCGAGTTTTTAGAAAATGTTTTTTATTTCATAAATGGAATCAACAAAGTATGCACATTCTACGTCATAACGACTTTCTATAGTTTGCGCATACTTTTAGAAATAAGAAAAGCTTACTTCCCCCGTTTTTTAAAATCACAGCTTCTAGAAGGTTTACATGATTTCTTAAAAAACACGAGTTTTTAGAAAATGTGTTTTATTCCATAAATGGAATCAACAAAGTATGCACATTCTACGTCATAACAACTTTCTATAGTTTGCGCATGCGTCCGGAAAAAAGAAAAACTTACTTCCACCGTTTTTTAAAATCACGGCTTCTAGAAGGTTTACATGTTTCTTAAAAAACACGAGTTTCTAGAAAATGTGTTTTATTTCATAAATGTTATCAACAAAGTATGCACATTCTACGTCATAATGACTTTATATAGTTTGCCCCTTCGTCCGGAAATAAGAAAAGCTTACTTCCACCGTTTTTTAAAATCACAGCTTCTAGAAGGTTTACATGATTTCTTAAAAAACATGAGTTTTTAGAAAATGTGTTTTATTTCATAAATGGAATCAACAATGTATGCACTTTCTACGTCATAATGACTTTCTATAGTTTGCGCATGTGTTTGGAAATAAGAAAAGCTTACTTCCCTCGTTTTTTAAAATCACAGCTTCTAGAAGGTTTACATGGTTTCTTAAAAAACACGAGTTTTTAGAAAATGTGTTTTATTTCATAAATGGAATCAACAAAGTATGCACATTCTACGTCATAACGACTTTCTATAGTTTGCGCATTTGTCCGGAAATAAGAAAAGCTTACTTCCACTGTTTTTTAAAATCACAGCTTCTAGAAGGTTTACATGATTTCTTAAAAAACACGAGTTTTTAGAAAATGTGTTTTATTTCATAAATGGAATCAACAAAGTATGCACATTCTATGACATAACGACTTTCTATAGTTTGCGCATGCGTCCGGAAATAAGAAAAGCTTACTTCCACCGTTTTTTAAAATGACAGCTTCTAGAAGGTTTACATGATTTCGTAAAAAACATGAGTTTTTAGAAAATGTGTTTTAATTCATAAATGGAATCAACAAAGTATGCACATTCTACGTCATCACGACTTTCTATAGTTTGCGCATGCATCCGGAAATAAGAAAAGATTACTTCCCCCGTTTTTTAAAATCATAGCTTCTAGAAGGTTTACATGATTTCTTAAAAAACACGAGTTTTTAGAAAATGTGTTTTATTTCATAAATGGAATCAACAAAGTATGCACATTCTACGTCATAACGACTTTCTATAGTTTTCGCATGCGTTTGGAAATAAGAAAAGCTTACTTCCCTCGTTTTTTAAAATCACAGCTTCAAGAAGGTTTACATGATTTGTTAAAAAACACGAGTTTTTAGAAAATGTGTTTTATTTCATAAATGGAATCAACAAAGCATGCACATTCTACGTCATAACGACTTTCTATAGTTTGCGCATGCGTCCGGAAATAAGAAAAGCTTACTTCCACTGTTTTTTAAAATCACAGCTTCTAGAAGGTTTACATGATTTCGTAAAAAACACGAGTTTTTAGAAAATGTGTTTTATTAAATAAATGGAATCTACAAAGTATGCACATTGTACGCCATAATGACTTTCTATAGTTTGCGCATGCGTCCAGAAATAAGAAAAGCTTACTTCCACCGTTTTTTAAAATCACAGCTTCTAGAAGGTTTACATGATTTCTTAAAAAACACGAGTTTTTAGAAAATGTGTTTTATTTCATAAATGGAATCAACAAAGTATGCACATTCTACGTAATAATAACTTTCTATAGTTTGCGCATTTGTTTGGAAATAAGAAAAGCTTACTTCCCTAGGTTTTTAAAATCACAGCTTCTAGAAGGTTTACATGGTTTCTTAAAAAACACGAGTTTTTAGAAAATGTGTTTTATTTCATAAATGGAATCAACAAAGTATGCACATTCTACGTCATAACTACTTTCTATAGTTTGCGCATTTGTCCGGAAATAAGAAAAGCTTACTTCCACCGTTTTTTAAAATCACAGCTTCTAGAAGGTTTACATGATTTCTTAAAAAACACGAGTTTTTAGAAAATGTGTTTTATTTCATAAATGGAATCAACAAAATATGCACATTCTACGTCATAATGACTTTCTATAGTTTCCGCATGTGTTTGGAAATAAGAAAAGCTTACTTCCCTTGTTTTTTAAAATCACAACTTCTAGAAGGTTTACATGGTTTCTTAAAAAACACGAGTTTTTAGAAAATGTGTTTTATTTCATAAATGGAATCAACAAAGTATGCACATTCTACATCATAACGACTTTCTATATTTTGCACATTCGTCCGGAAATAAGAAAAGCTTACTTCCACCGTTTTTTAAAATCACAGCTTCCAGAAGGTATACATGATTTCGTAAAAAACACGAGTTTATGGAAAATATGTTTTATTTCATAAATAAAATCTGCAAAGTATGCACATTCTACGTCATAACGACTTTCTATAGTTTGCGCATGCGTTCAGAAATAAGAAAAGCTTACTTCAACCATTTTTTAAAATCACAGCTTCTTGAAGGTTTACATGATTTCGTAAAAAACACGATTTTTTAGAAAATGTGTTTTATTTCATAAATGGAATCAACAAAGTATGCACATTCTATGTCATAAGGACTTTCTATAGTTTGTGCATGCGTCCGGAAATAAGAAAAGCTTACTTCCCCCGTTTTTTAAAATCACAACTTCCAGAAGGTTTACATGATTTCCTAAAAAACACGAGTTTTTAGAAAATGTGTTTTATTTCATAAAGTGAATCAACAAAGTATGCACATTATACGTCATAACAACTTTCTATATTTTGCGCATGCGTTTGGAAATAAGAAAAGCTTACTTCCCCCATTTTTTAAAATCACAGCTTCTAGAAGGTTTACATGATTTCTTAAAAAACACGAGTTTTTAGAAAATGTGTTTTATTTCATAAATGGAATCAACAAAGTATGCACATTCTACGTCATAACGAATTTCTATAGTTTGCACATTCGTCCGGAAATAAGAAAAGCTTACTTCCACCCTTATTTAAAATCACATCTTCTAGAAGGTTTACATGATTTCGTAAAAAACATGAGTTTTTAGAAAATGTGTTTTATTTCATAAATGGAATCTACAAAGTTTGCACATTCTACGTCATAACGACTTTCTATAGTTTGCGCATGCGTCCGAAAATAAGAAAAGCTTAATTCCACCGTTTTTTAAAATTACAGCTTCTAGAAGGTTTACATGATTTCTTAAAAAGCTCGAGTTTTTAGAAAATGTGTTTTATTTCATAAATGGAATCAACAAAGTATGCACATTCTACGTCATAACGACTTTCTATAGTTTGCGCATACTTTTAGAAATAAGAAAAGCTTACTTCCCCCGTTTTTTAAAATCACAGCTTCTAGAAGGTTTACATGATTTCTTAAAAAACACGAGTTTTTAGAAAATGTGTTTTATTTCATAAATGGAATGAACAAAGTATGCACATTCTACGTCATAACGACTTTCTTTAGTTTGCGCATGCGTTTGGAAATAAGAAAAGCTTACTTCCCCCGTTTTTTACAATCACAGCTTCTAGAAGGTTTACATGATTTCTTAAAAAACACGAGTTTTTAGAAAATGTGTTTTATTTCATAAATGGAATCAACAAAGTATGCACATTCTATGTCATAACGACTTTCTATAGTTTGCGCATGCGTCCGGAAATAAGAAAAGCTTACTTCCACCGTTTTTTAAAATGACAGCTTCTAGAAGGTTTACATGATTTCGTAAAAAACATGAGTTTTTAGAAAATGTGTTTTAATTCATAAATGGAATCAACAAAGTATGCACATTCTACGTCATCACGACTTTCTATAGTTTGCGCATGCATCCGGAAATAAGAAAAGATTACTTCCCCCGTTTTTTAAAATCATAGCTTCTAGAAGGTTTACATGATTTCTTAAAAAACACGAGTTTTTAGAAAATGTGTTTTATTTCATAAATGGAATCAACAAAGTATGCACATTCTACGTCATAACGACTTTCTATAGTTTTCGCATGCGTTTGGAAATAAGAAAAGCTTACTTCCCCCGTTTTTTAAAATCACAGCTTCAAGAAGGTTTACATGATTTGTTAAAAAACACGAGTTTTTAGAAAATGTGTTTTATTTCATAAATGGAATCAACAAAGCATGCACATTCTACGTCATAACGACTTTCTATAGTTTGTGCATGCGTTCGGAAATAAGAAAAGCTTACTTCCACCATCTTTTAAAATCACAACTTTTAGAAGGTTTACATGATTTCTTAAAAAACATGAGTTTTTAGAAAATGTGTTTTATTTCATAAATGGAATCAACAAAGTATGCACATTCTACGTCATAACGACTTTCTATAGTTTGCACATTCGTCCGGAAATAAGAAAAGCTTACTTCCACCGTTTTTTAAAATCACAGCTTCTCGAAGGTTTACATGATTTCGTAAAAAACACGTGTTTTTAGAAAATGTGTTTTATTTCATAAATGGAATCTACAAAGTATGCACATTCTACGTCATAACGACTTTCTATAGTTGCGCATGCGTTCTGAAATAAGAAAAGCTTACTTCCCCCGTTTTTTAAAACCACATCTTCTAGAAGGTTTACATGATTTCTTAAAAAACATGAGTTTTTAGAAAATGTATTTTATTTCATAAATGGAAACAACAAAGTATGCACATTCTACGTCGTAACGACTTTCTATAGTTTGCGCATGCGTCCGGAAATAAGAAAAGCTTACTTCCACCGTTTTTTAAAATCACAGCTTCTAGAAGGTTTACATGATTTCTTAAAAAACACGAGTTTTTAGAAAATGTGTTTTATTTCATAAATGGAATCAACAAAGTATGCACATTCTACATCATAACGACTTTCTATAGTTGCGCATGCGTTTGGAAATAAGAAATTCTTACTTCCCCCGTTTTTTAAAATCACATCTTCTAGAAGGTTTACATGATTTCTTAAAAAACACAAGTTTTTAGAAAATGTATTTTATTTCATAAATGGAAACAACAAAGTATGCACATTCTACGTCGTAACGACTTTCTATAGTTTGCGCATGCGTCCGGAAATAAGAAAAGCTTACTTCCACCGTTTTTTAAAATCACAGCTTCTAGAAGGTTTACATGATTTCTTAGAAAACACGAGTTTTTAGAAAATATGTTTTATTTCATAAATGGAATCAACAAAGTATGCACATTCTATCTCATAACGACTTTCTATAGTTTGCGCATGCATTTGGAAATAAGAAAAGCTTACTTCCCCCTTTTTTTAAAATCACAGCTTCTAGAGGTTTACATGATTTCTTAAAAAACACGAGTTTTTAGAAAATGTGTTTTATTTCATAAATGGAATCAACAAAGTATGCACATTCTACGTCATAACGACTTTCTATAGTTTGCGCATGCGTTCGGAAATAAGAAAAGCTTACTTCCACCATTTTTTAAAATCACAGCTTCTAGAAGGTTTACATGATTTCTTAAAAAACACGAGTTTTTTAAAAATGTGTTTTATTTCATAAATGGAATCAACAATGTATGCAGATTCTACGTCATAATGACTTTCTATAGTTTGCACATTCGTCCAAAAATAAGAAAAGGTTACTTCCACCGTTTTTTAAAATTACAGCTTCTAGAAGGTTTACATGATTTCGTAAAAAACACGAGTTTTTAGAAAATGTGTTTTATTTCATAAATGGAATCTACAAAAGTATGCACATTCTACGTCATAACGACTTTCTATAGTTTGCGCATGCGTCCGGAAATAAGAAAAGCTTACTTCCCCCGTTTTTTAAAATCACAGCTTCTAGAAGGTTTACATGATTTCTTAAAAAACCCGAGTTTTTAGAAAATGTGTTTTATTTCATAAATGGAATCAACAAAGTATGCACATTCTACGTCATAACGACTTTCTATAGCTGGCGCATGCATTTGGAAATAAGAAAAGCTTACTTCCCCCGTTTTTTAAAATCACAGCTTCTAGAAGGTTTACATGATTTGTTAAAAAAGACGAGTTTTTAGAAAATGTGTTTTGTTTCATAAATGGAATCAACAAAGTATGCACATTCTATGTCATAACGACTTTCTATAGCTTGCACATTCGTCCGGAAATAAGAAAAGCTTACTTCCACCGTTTTTTAAAATCACGACTTCTAGAAGGTTTACATGATTTCGTAAAAAACACGAGTTTTTAGAAAATGTGTTTTATTTCATAAATGGAATCAACAAAGTATGCACATTCTACGCCATAACGACTTTCTATAGTTTGCACATTCGTCCGAAAATAAGAAAAGCTTACTTCCACCGTTTTTTAAAATCACAACTTCTAGAAGGTTTACATGATTTCGTAAAAAACACGAGTTTTTAGAAAATGTGTTTTATTTTATAAATGGAATCTACAAAGTATGCACATTATACGTCATAAGGACTTTCTATAGTTTCCTCATGCGTCCGGAAATAAGAAAAGCTTACTTCCCCCATTTTTTAAAATCACAGCTTCTAGAAGGTTTACATGATTTCTTAAAAAACACGAGTTTTTAGAACATGTGTTTTATTTCATAAATGGAATCAACAAAGTATGCACATTCTACGTCATAACGACTTTCTATAGTTTGCGCATGCGTTCGGAAATAAAAAAGCTTACTTCCACCATTTTTAAAAATCACAGCTTCTAGAGGGTTTACATGATTTCTTAAAAAACATGAGTTTTTAGAAAATGTGTTTTATTTCATAAATGGAATAAACAAAGTATGCACATTCTACGTCATAACGACTTTCTATAGTTTGCACATCCGTCCGGAAATAAGAAAAGCTTACTTCCACCGTTTTTTAAAATCACAGCTTCTAGAAGGTTTACATGATTTCGTAAAAAAGACGAGTTTTTAGAAAATGTGTTTTATTTCATAAATGGAATCTACAAAGTATGCACATTCTACGTCATAAGGATTTTCTATAGTTTGCGCATGCGTCCGGAAATAAGAAAAGCTTACTTCCCCCGTTTTTTAAAATCACAGCTTCTAGAAGGTTTACATGATTTGTTAAAAAACACGAGTTTTTAGAAAATGTGCTTTATTTCATAAATGGAATCTTCAAAGTATGCACATTCTACGTCATAACGACTTTCTATAATTTGCGCATGCGTCCGGAAATAAGAAAAGCTTACTTCCACCATTTTTTAAAATCACAGCTTCTAGAAGGTTTACATGATTTCCTAAAAAACATTAATTTTTAGAAAATGTGTTTTATTTCATAAATGGAATCAACAAAGTATGCACATTCTACATCATAACGACTTTCTATAGTTTGCGCATGCGTCTGGAAATCAGAAAAGCTTACTTCCCCCGTTTTTTAAAATCACAGCTTCTAGAAGGTTTACATGATTTGTTAAAAAACACGAGGTTTTAGAAAATGTGCTTTATTTCATAAATGGAATCTTCAAAGTATGCACATTCTACGTCATAACGACTTTCTATAATTTGTGCATGCCTCCGGAAATAAGAAAAGCTTACTTCCACCATTTTTTAAAATCACAGCTTCTAGAAGGTTTACATGATTTCCTAAAAAACACGAATTTTTAGAAAATGTGTTTTATTTCATAAATGGAATCAACAAAGTATGCACATTCTACATCATAACAACTTTCTATAGTTTGCGCATGCGTCCGGAAATAAGAAAAGCTTACTTCCTCCGTTTCTTAAAATCACAGCTTCTAGAAGGTTTACATGATTTCTTAAAAAACATGAGTTTTTAGAAAATGTGTTTTATTTCATAAATGGAATCAAGAAAGTATGCACATTCTAAGTCATAACGACTTTCTATAGTATGCGCATGCGTCCGGAAATAAGAAAAGCTTACTTCCACCATTTTTTAAAATCACAGCTTCTAGAAGGTTTACATGATTTCGTAAAAAACACGAGTTTTTAGAAAATGTGTTTTATTTCATAAATGGAATCTACAAAGTATACACATTCTACGTCATAACGAATTTCTATAGTTTGCGCATTCGTCCGGAAATAAGAAAAGCTTACTTCCACCATTTTTTAAAATCACAGCTTCTAGAAGGTTTACAGGATTTCCTAAAAAACACGAATTTTTAGAAAATGTGTTTTATTTCATAAATGGAATCAACAAAGTATGCACATTCTACGTCATAACGACTTTCTATAGTTTGCGCATGCGTCCGGAAATAAGAAAAGCTTACTTCCCCCGTTTTTTAAAATCACAGCTTTTAGAAGGTTTACATGATTTGTTAAAAAACACGAGTTTTTAAAAATGTGCTTTATTTCATAAATGGAATCTTCAAAGTATGCACATTCTACGTCATAACGACTTTCTATAATTTGTGCATGCGTCCGGAAATAAGAAAAGCTTACTTCCACCCTTTTTTAAAATCACAGCTTCTAGAAGGTTTACATGATTTCCTAAAAAACACGAATTTTTAGAAAATGTGTTTTATTTCATAAATGGAATCAACAAAGTATGCACATTCTACGTCATAACGACTTTCTATAGTTTGCGCATGCGTTCGGAAATAAGAAAAGCTTACTTCCCCCGTTTTTTAAAATCACAGCTTTTAGAAGGTTTACATGATTTGTTAAAAAACACGAGTTTTTAAAAATGTGCTTTATTTCATAAATGGAATCTTCAAAGTATGCACATTCTACGTCATAACGACTTTCTATAATTTGCGCATGCGTCCGGAAATAAGAAAAGCTTACTTCCACCCTTTTTTAAAATCACAGCTTCTAGAAGGTTTACATGATTTCCTAAAAAACACGAATTTTTAGAAAATGTGTTTTATTTCATAAATGGAATCAACAAAGTATGCACATTCTACGTCATAATGACTTTCTATAGTTTGCCCATGCGTCCGGAAATAAGAAAAGCTTACTTCCCCCGTTTTTTAAAATCACAGATTTTAGAAGGTTTACATGATTTGTTAAAAAACACGTGTTTTTAGAAAATGTGCTTTATTTCATCAATGGAATCTTCAAAGTATGCACATTCTACGTCATAACGACTTTCTATAATTTGCGCATGCGTCCGGAAATAAGAAAAGCTTACTTCCACCATTTTTTAAAATCACAGCTTCTAGAAGGTTTACATGATATCCTAAAAAACACGAATTTTTAGAAAATGTGTTTTATTTCATAAATGGAAACAACAAAGTATGCACATTCTACGTCATAACGACTTTCTATAGTTTGCGCATGCGTCCGGAAATAAGAAAAGCTTACTTCCCCCGTTTTTTAAAATCACAGCTTCTAGAAGGTTTACATGATTTCTTAAGAAACATGAGTTTTTAGAAAATGTGTTTTATTTCATAAATGGAATCAAGAAAGTATGCACATTCTACGTCGTAACGACTTTCTATAGTTTGCGCATGCGTCCGGAAATAAGAAAAGCTTACTTCCACCATTTTTTAAAATCACAGCTTCTAGAAGGTTTGCATGATTTCGTAAAAAACACGAGTTTTTAGAAAATGTGTTTTATTTCATAAATGGAATCGACAAAGTATACACATTCTACGTCATAACGAATTTCTATAGTTTGCGCATTCGTTCGGAAATAAGAAAAGCTTACTTCCACCATTTTTTAAAATCACAGCTTTTAGAAGGTTTACATGATTTCCTAAAAAACACGAGTTTTTAGAAAATGTGTTTTATTTCATAAATGGAATCAACAAAGTATGCACATTCTACGTCATAACGACTTTCTATAGTTTGTGCATGCGTTTGGATATATGAAAAGCTTACTTCCCCCATTTTTTAAAATCACAGCTTCTAGAAGGTTTACATGATTTGTTAAAAAACACGAGTTTTTAGAAAATGTGCTTTATTTCATAAATGGAATCTACAAAGTATGCACATTCTACGTCATAACGACTTTCTATAGTTTGCGCATGCGTCCGGAAATAAGAAAAGCTTACTTCCACCATTTTTTAAAATCACAGCTTCTAGAAGGTTTACATGATTTCCTAAAAAACACGAGTTTTTAGAAAATGTGTTTTATTTCATAAATGGAATCTACAAAGTATACACATTCTACGTCATAACGAATTTCTATAGTTTGCGCATTCGTCCGGAAATAAGAAAAGCTTACTTCCACCATTTTTTAAAATCACAGCTTCTAGAAGGTTTACATGATTTCCTAAAAAACACGAGTTTTTAGAAAATGTGCTTTATTTCATAAATGAAATCTTCAAAGTATGCACATTCTACGTCATAACGACTTTCTATAATTTGCACATGCGTCCGGAAATAAGAAAAGATTACTTCCACCCTTTTTTAAAATCACAGCTTCTAGAAGGTTTACATGATTTCCTAAAAAACACGAATTTTTAGAAAATGTGTTTTATTTCATAAATGGAATCAACAAAGTATGCACATTCTACGTCATAACGACTTTCTATCGTTTGCGCATGTGTCCGGAAATAAGAAAAGCTTACTTCCCCTGTTTTTTAAAATCACAGCTTCTAGAAGGTTTACATGATTTGTTAAAAAACACGAGTTTTTAGAAAATGTGCTTTATTTCATAAATGGAATCTTCAAAGTATGCACATTCTACGTCATAATGACTTTCTATAATTTGCGCATGCGTCCGGAAATAAGAAAAGCTTACTTCCACCATTTTTTAAAATCACAGCTTCTAGAAGGTTTACATGATTTCCTAAAAAACACGAATTTTTAGAAAATGTGTTTTATTTCATAAATGGAATCAACAAAGTATGCACATTCTACGTCATAACGACTTTCTATAGTTTGCGCATGCGTCCGGAAATAAGAAAAGCTTAATTCCCCCGTTTTTTAAAATCACAGCTTCTAGAAGGTTTACATGATTTCTTAAAAAACATGAGTTTTTAGAAAATGTGTTTTATTTCATAAATGGAATCAAGAAAGTATGCACATTCTAATTCATAACGACTTTCTATAGTTTGCGCATGCGTCTGGAAATAAGAAAAGCTTACTTCCACCATTTTTTAAAATCACAGCTTCTAGAAGGTTTGCATGATTTCGTAAAAAACACGAGTTTTTAGAAAATGTGTTTTATTTCATAAATGGAATCTACAAAGTATACACATTCTATGTCATAACGAATTTCTATAGTTTGCGCATTCGTCCGGAAATAAGAAAAGCTTACTTCCACCATTTTTTAAAATCACAGCTTTTAGAAGGTTTACATGATTTCCTAAAAAACACGAGTTTTTGGAAAATGTGTTTTATTTCATAAATGGAATCAACAAAGTATGCACATTCTACGTCATAACGACTTTCTATAGTTTGTGCATGCGTTTGGAAATATGAAAAGCTTACTTCCCCCGTTTTTTAAAATCACAGCTTCTAGAAGGTTTACATGATTTGTTAAAAAACACGAGTTTTTAGAAAATGTGCTTTATTTCATAAATGGAATCTACAAAGTATGCACATTCTACGTCATAACGACTTTCTATATTTGCGCATGCGTCCGGAAATAAGAAAAGCTTACTTCCACCATTTTTTAAAATCACAGCTTCTAGAAGGTTTACATGATTTCCTAAAAAACACGAGTTTTTAGAAAATATGTTTTATTTCATAAATGGAATCAACAAAGTATGCACATTCTAAGTCATAACAAATTTCTATAGTTTGCGCATGCGTTCGGAAATAAGAAAAGCTTACATCCACCATTTTTTAAAATCACAGCTTCTAGAAGGTTTACATGATTTCCTAAAAAACACGAGTTTTTAGAAAATGTGTTTTATTTCATAAATGGAATCAACAAAGTATGCACATTCTACGTCATAACGACTTTCTATAGTTTGCGCATGTGTCCGGAAATAAGAAAAGCTTACCTCCACCGTTTTTTAAAATCACAGCTTCTAGAAGCTTTACATGATTTCGTAAAAAACACGAGTTTTTAGAAAATGTGTTTTATTTCATAAATGGAATCTACAAAGTATGCACATTCTACGTCATAACGACTCTCTATAGTTTGCGCATGCGTCCGGAAATAAGAAAAGCTTACTTCCACCGTTTTTTAAAATCACATCTTCTAGAAGGTTTACATGATTTCGTAAAAAACACGAGTTTTTAAAAAATGTGGTTTATTTCATAAATGCAATCTACAAAGTATGCACATTCTACATCATAACGACTTTCTATAGTTTGCGCATGCGTCCAGAAATAAGAAAAGCTTACCTCCCCCGTTTTTTAAAATCACAGCTTCTAGAAGGTTTACATGATTTCTTAAAAACCATGAGTTTTTAGAAAATGTGCTTTATTTCATAAATGGACTCAACAAAGTATGCCAATTCTACGTCATAACGACTTTCTATAGTTTGCGCATGCGTCCGGAAATAAGAAAAGCTTACTTCCACCGTTTTTTAAAATCACAGCTTCTAGAAGGTTTACATGATTTCGTAAAAAACACGAGTTTTTAGAAAATGTGTTTTATTTCATAAATGGAATCTACAAAGTATGCACATTCTACGTCATAACGACTTTCTATAGGTTGCGCATGAGTTTGGAAATAAGAAAAGCTTACTTCCCCCGTTTTTTAAAATCACATCTTCTAGAAGGTTTACATGATTTCTTAAAAAACATGATTTTTTAGAAAATGTGTTTTATTTCGTAAATGGAAACAACAAAGTATGCACATTCTACGTCGTAACGACTTTCTATAGTTTGCGCATGCGTCCGGAAATAAGAAAAGCTTACTTCCACCGTTTTTTAAAATCACAGCTTCTAGAAGGTTTACATGATTTCTTAAAAAACACGAGTTTTTAGAAAATGTGATTTATTTCATAAATGGAATCAACAAAGTATGCACATTCTACGTCATAACGACTTTCTATAGTTGCGCATGCGTTTCGAAATAAGAAAAGCTTACTTCCCCCGTTTTTTAAAATCACATCTTCTAGAAGGTTTACATGATTTCTTAAAAAACACGAGTTTTTAGAAAATGTATTTTATTTCATAAATGGAAACAACAAAGTATGCACATTCTACGTCGTAACGACTTTCTATAGTTTGCGCATGCATCCGGAAATAAGAAAAGCTTACTTCCATCGTTTTTTAAAATCACAGCTTCTAGAAGGTTTACATGATTTCTTAAAAAACGCGACTTTTTAGAAAATATGTTTTATTTCATAAATGGAATCAACAAAGTAGGCACATTCTACATCATAACGACTTTCTATAGTTTGCGCATGCGTTTGGAAATAAGAAAAGCTTACTTCCCCCTTTTTTTAAAATCACGGCTTCTAGAGGTTTACATGATTTCTTAAAAAACACGAGTTTTTAGAAAATGTGTTTTATTTCATAAATGGAATCAACAAACTATGCACATTCTAGGTCATAATGACTTTCTATAGTTTGCGCATGCGTTCGGAAATAAGAAAAGCTTACTTCCACCATTTTTTAAAATCACAGCTTCTAGAAGGTTTACATGATTTCTTAAAAAACACGAGTTTTTAAAAAATGTGTTTTATTTCATAAATGGAATCAACAAAGTATGCACATTCTACGTCATAATGAATTTCTATAGTTTGCACATTCGTCCAGAAATAAGAAAAGCTTACTTCCACCATTTTTTAAAATTACAGCTTCTAGAAGGTTTACATGATTTCGTAAAAAACACGAGTTTTTAGAAAATGTGTTTTATTTCATAAATGGAATCTACAAAAGTATGCACATTCTACGTCATAACGACTTTCTATAGTTTGCGCATGCGTCAGGAAATAAGAAAATCTTACTTCCCCCGTTTTTTAAAATCACAGCTTCTAGAAAGTTTACATGATTTCTTAAAAAACCCGAGTTTTTAGAAAATGTTTTTAATTTCATAAATGGAATCAACAAAGTATGCACATTCTACATCATAACGACTTTCTATAGTTTGTGCATGCATTTGGAAATAAGAAAAGCTTACTTCCCCCGTTTTTTAAAATCACAGCTTCTAGAAGGTTTACATGATTTGTTAAAAAAGACGAGTTTTTAGAAAATGTGTTTTATTTCATAAATGGAATCAACAAAGTATGCACATTCTACGTCATAACGACTTTCTATAGCTTGCACATTCGTCCACAAATAAGAAAAGCTTACTTCCACCTTTTTTTAAAATCACGACTTCTAGAAGGTTTACATGATTTCATAAAAAACACGAGTTTTTAGAAAATGTGTTTTATTTCATAAATGGAATCAACAAAGTATGCACATTCTACATCATAACGACTTTCTATAGTTTGCACATTCGTCCGAAAATAAGAAAAGCATACTTCCACCGTTTTTTAAAATCACAACTTCTAGAAGGTTTACATGATTTCGTAAAAAACACGAGTTTTTAGAAAATGTGTTTTATTTCATAAATGGAATCTACAAAGTATGCACATTCTACGTCATAATGACTTTCTATAGTTTCCTCATGCGTCCGGAAATAAGAAAAGCTTACTTCCCCCATTTTTTAAAATCACAGCTTCTAGAAGGTTTACATGATTTCTTAAAAAACACGAGTTTTTAGAAAATGTGTTTTATTTCATAAATGGAATCAACAAAGTATGCACATTCTACGTCATAACGACTTTCTATAGTTTGCGCATGCGTTCGGAAAATAAAAAAGCTTACTTCCACCATTTTTTAAAATCACAGCTTCTAGAGGGTTTACATGATTTTTTAAAAAACACGAGTTTTTAGAAAATGTCTTTTATTTCATAAATGGAATAAACAAAGTGTGCACATTCTACGTCATAACGACTTTCTATAGTTTGCACATTCGTCCGGAAATAAGAAAAGCTTACTTCCACCGTTTTTTAAAATCACAGCTTCTAGAAGGTTTACATGATTTCGTAAAAAAGACGAGTTTTTAGAAAATGTGTTTTATTTCATAAATGGAATCTACAAAGTATGCACATTCTACGTCATAACGATTTTCTATAGTTTGCGCATGCGTCCGGAAATAAGAAAAGCTTACTTCCCCCGTTTTTTAAAATCACAGCTTCTAGAAGTTTTACATGATTTGTTAAAAAACACGAGTTTTTAGAAAATGTGCTTTATTTCATAAATGGAATCTTCAAAGTATGCACATTCTACGTCATAACGACTTTCTATAGTTTGCGCATGCGTCTGGAAATAAGAAAAGCTTACTTCCACCATTTTTTAAAATCATAGCTTCTAGAAGGTTTACATGATTTCCTAAAAAACACGAATTTTTAGAAAATGTGTTTAATTTCATAAATGGAATCAACAAAGTATGCACATTCTACGTCATAACGACTTTCTATAGTTTGCACATGCGTCCGGAAATAAGAAAAGCTTACTTCCCCCGTTTTTTAAAATCACTGCTTCTAGAAGGTTTACATGATTTCCTAAAAAACACGAGTTTTTAGAAAATGTGTTTTATTTCATAAATGGAATCAACAAAGTATGCACATTCTACGTCATAACGACTTTCTATAGTTGCGCATGCGTTTGGAAACAAGAAAAGCTTACTTCCCCCGTTTTTTAAAATCACAGCTTTTAGAAGGTTTACATGATTTCTTAAAAAACACGAGTTTTTAGAAAATGTATTTTATTTCATAAATGGAATCTACAAAGTATGCACATTCTACGTCATAACGACTTTCTATAGTTTGCGCATGCGTCCGGAAATAAGAAAAGCTTACTTCCACCGTTTTTTAAAATCACAGCTTCTAGAAGGTTTACATCATTTGGTAAAAAACACGAGTTTTTAGAAAATGTGTTTTATTTCATAAATGGAATCTACAAAGTATGCACATTCTACATCATAACTGTTGATGTATATGTAACTTCGGAATGTATTTCACATATATGTATATTGTATTCCTATAGAGATGGTATTATTCATCTATAAGGAAGTGTCGTCATTTATATTATAAGTGTCGTAACTTATACTTGATGGGTTATTAGACCACCTTGTTTGGGGTCGGCCCTGTATAAGTCATGTGGGTCAAAGGGTTATTAGACCACCCTATTGGGAGTCGGCCATGTAGGTCAAAGGGTTATTAGACCACCCTATTGGGGGTCGGCCCACTCAACATTATGTTATGTGGTTAAGTTCGAGCCTACATGAGTTAGGTATAAAGGCAAGTCAAGTCAAGTATAAATAGAGTGTGGGAGGCACTCTATTCACTCACTCACTTCTCTCACATGCTCTCAAGGAGAAGAGGCGCACTTATGGAGGAGGAGGATTGCTGCTAGGTTATGGCTATCTCTCTTGGTTGGTTGTATCATTGCTCTATCTATCTCTGAGGAAGTTATTGGGGTTTTTCACCTTTATGGTTTTCCCCAAGTAAATCTTTGTGTCTCTTGTGTGCTTGCATTATTGTCTCCATGATTGATATGCTGTAGATATGCTGTACATGTTGTTCTCTCAGTTAAGATCCTAGATCATATTGAAGTAAATTCAGAAAATTTAACATGGTATCAGAGCTAGCCTGAAAGAAGGCATGATATGGCATGTATGACACTTGTTGCACTTACGATGCTAGGGCTTGATATAGCAAAAACAAGTCATCGTAGCACTTTCGCTATAAATACGTTTTGGCGAAGTTTTCGGATCTGAAATTGTTACAGGACGGAGCTAAGATCTCCAGGTATCGTGTGTCCAAAGGACAACCTCTAAGTCGTTGTACTTTGTGATTTATGATCTGTACAATATAGGGTTTCTGCCTCTTCCAGATCTGAGTCAAAATCAGGTGACCTTGGGAAAAAGGTCATATCTTGGGCTAGGAAGCTCCAAATGAAATTTCGTAAAAAGTGACAGATAGTACACAGTCTGTACTATCTCAAAAAAAAATTTCAGAGGCCGAAGTTGAACCAGTGACACGTGGCACGCTGTACAAATTCGCTCTCCTGTATTATCCCATAAACAGGTCATGTTGCGACATTTGGCATAACTCTCTCTCAAAGAGTCCAATTGAGGTCAGACCTGTCAGGATGGAAAGGTAACAGGCCGAGCTATCTCAAAAAACGTTTTTCGAGGCCGATGTTAAAACAATGACACGTGGCACTCCGTACAAGTTCGCTCTCCTGTATTTTCCCAAAACAGGACACGTTGCGACATTTGGCATAACTCTCTCTCAGAGAATCCAATTGAGGTCAGACCTGTCAGGATGGAAAGATAACAGGTCAGGCTATCTTAGAAAACTTTTTCAGACCCTGTGGATCAAAAATTTCAGAGTTACAGCAGAAACAATCAGGTACATATTTCTGTCAAAACAGAATTATTTTTTGGTACCTTCATTCATGGCTTCCGGAATTTAGGGCTTTGGAGAAAGTTGGAATTTTTGTAATCGGAGACCACGGCTGGATGATACTCATCAAAATAGAAATTTAGAGACCAAGATCAGAATTTTTGGTTGGGCAGAAGGCCGGGCTTGATTAGACCCTAGTTCGGGACTTTGATCAGAAAAGTGGAAAATTAGGGCTTCTGTAAAAATGGGAATTTTTGAAATCTGTGACCATGGCTGGAAGCTCCTTAGAAAAATAGAAGCTTAGAGCTTTGGATCAAACATTTTGATGGGGCAAAAGAGTGGGCTTCATCAAACCCCATTTCAGGATCACGTCCAGTGAATCCGGGAGTTTCAAAGGCAAAATTGAGGAGTGAAACTTTGCAGTTTTCAAATTCTGAATATACCAGTTTGATCAGCTCATCAAGGCGCATATTTCTATCCTTTCGAAAGTTTGAAATTCAAAGTTTGAATTTTTGGGGTTTCTCTGACAAACCCATATCCAGCTCCAGGTCCAGTTCTTGCAAATCAAGTGGATTGGGTTAATCCTAGAAGAAGATGGATTGATCATCTGCATGAGTGAAGAAGTTCCTGTTTCAGAGGAGATGAGGCTAAGGTCTTACATAAGTAGATTACAAGCAATCTCGACAGGTATGTCTCATCGAGGTATGTTTCGATATTTGTCCATGATTAAGTTTATGGTATGTTTGTCTTCATGTTATTACGGTTAGTACAATTTTGATTTTAGATTTGTCATTTCACCTTAACAAAATTATGAATGCATGATAGAAGATATTCATTGGTTAGGGTGTTGACACTTATGATTGTACTAATGCATTATGGTGTTGTATGAGGTTTATGTTGTCTACTAACATGAAAGGTACACCAAGAAAGACAAAGCATGTTCCAGTTCAAGAACATATGATCATGATGACATGAGGATAAAGACTCATCCATTGTCATGGATCTCATAGAAGATCCATTTACGAGGTATGTATAACTTGGTTTTATAATGGCTAACCTATGAGATATACAGGTTACTAGCACAAGTCATTGAAGAAGAACAAGAAGACATCATGTGAGTATGTTAGACATAACTAACTAGCATGCTAATCCAGGTATGTTTTTCCTATATCAAGATAGAATCCTACCTTGTGTTAGGATCTTATAATGTTGTTGATAATGATTATTCATGAAGTCATAGGTTTGAATAATCATGATTGTATGCATATTATGTTTCTTACCATAATTGATGATATGACTAACCAGAAGAATCATGATGGTATAGGTTTGAATAATCACAAGTTTTATGCATTTTATACCTCTTATCTTAATTGATGTTTCAACTAACCTGAAGAGTCATAGGTTTGAGTAATTACAGGTTTAGACATGTTATGTTTATTATGATTTGACTAACCATAAGAATCCTACATAGACCTTGAATGCTAATGCTTATTATTTATGTTTGAAATGATCATGACTATACATGCTTGAGATTATTGTGTTTTAATAGTATACTAATGAATGTATGATTTTATATGAGATCACAAGGATAACACATTCATGATACTAATAAGCATGCATAGGGACCAAGGATGAATATGAGTTCAAGGACAGGTAATCCAGGAAGCAAAGATCAAGAGGGAGCACACTCCAGTTGTTCCTGCAAGAAAGAAAAGGAGCACACTTCAGTAGTTTATGCAAGGATGCAGATATTCAGAGGGAGTTGACCATCTCTCTACATCCCACAACAGAAAGGTGTATAAGAAGCTACTTCAGATTAGGACTCCAGCAGCTCCTGCAAGGAAGCAAAGACTCAGAGGGAGTCCACCCAACGAACAAACAAAGATAAGTATTTGAATTGTCATTTCTTAAATAATACTGTTCAATAATGTATATACTGATGTTCCTAGAATTAGGTTGTGTATTATGCATATTAGAATAATTGCATTGATGAACAGTATACTCCTAATATGCATGGGTAAGTGGCCTATGGCACTGTACAACATTCCATTGCTACTTATCTAGAATGAAACCTCTTTGCTGACATGTTGGGAGTTGTGCACACTCTTAACAATGTTCTGGTAGAGATTGGAAGGCATCTAGAAAGTTACGGAATATGGATAAATGTTGTATTGAAGCATTGGCTAAGATAATTGCATGACTGTATGGCATATTTCTTTATGTGTAAGAATTTGTTCTGAAAAGTATGAGATGTTTTCTAATCATGCAATTTAATTTGTTGTGTAGGAAAGATCGTATGCCATCTCCTACAAAAGAAGAACTACAACATTTTGTTCCAGCAACAAAGATATCTATTGAAGATATCAAAGATATTGAAGTTCCCAGGATCTGGGATGAAGAAATGAAATGCCATGATCCGTCGATCATGAAGAATGATGTTTGGGATGTAATCCCAAGACATGAAGGGAAGTTTGCTATGACTTCCAAATGGAACTATCAGATCAAGCATGTTGCAGATGGCAGCATAGAGAAATATAAAAGTGATGAAATAGAAAATACACCAGATGGATTCAAGACAGCTTCCTTGAATGGTGTAGTTGAAGAAGAAGTGTATGTGGAGCAGCCACTTGGTTCTGAGACACATGATAGGAAATCATATATGTGCAGAACTTGGTATGGTGAAGATAGATTAATTGCCTACACGCAGCGGAAGCTTACTACCGAGTTCGAGACGAAGAACTTGGGGATGATGCACTATTTGTTTTTGGCATGGAGGTGTGGCAGAGTGCATATGGAATCTTCCTTGGACAAGAGATCCTGAAGAGGTTCGGGATGATGGACTGCAAGGATATAGCCACACCTATGGCATCGAATATGAAGCTTCTATGTGATGCTTCATCTGCGCCGGTTGATGTCTCTTTGTATCGTCAGATGATTGGGTCCTTGATGTACCTGACGAACACGAGACCAGACATTTGCTTTGCTATGAACACATTGAGCCAGTTCCTGACGGATCCGAGGAGTGTTCACCTGGTTGCTGTAAAGCATGTTCTGAGGTACCTGAAGGGTACAGTGGATTATGGGCTCAGGTATGAGGAGAATCAAAAGTTTAACCTGCAGGGTTATGTTGATTCAGATTGGGCTGGCAGTGCTGCAGATAGGAAGAGCACATCTAGGTGTTGCTTCAGTATGGGATCAGGTGTGATCTCTTGGTTTAGCAGGAAGAAGTCTTGCGTAGCACTGAGTACAGCTGAGGCAGAGTATGTTGCAGCCTACTCAGCTAGTTGCGAGGCAGTATGGCTACGAAAGCTACTGTCTGAGTTATTTGATCTCCCGTTGGAGGCTACTGGTATCTTCTGTGATAACCAGAGTTGTGTGAAGCTGTCCGAGAACCCAGTGTTTCATGACAGGTCGAAACACATAGAGATCAAATATCACTATATTAGGGATATGGTGCAGAGAGGAGCTGTGAAGCTCCTGTATGTTGTGACGGACGAGCAGATTGCAGATGTGCTGACGAAGCCACTAGCCAGAGTGAAGTTCGAGTACTTCAGAGAGAGGCTTGGCGTTCTTCAGATCGAGGACACTTCGAGGAAGAAGTGATGGACACATTTGCTGAAGCCATTCCAAGCATGTTGGAAGGAGGATCCTTCACATGGCTGTGGATGTAAGCGCTAGATGATGAACATCAGGATGATGTTCTAGTTTCTGCTGGATATGATCAGTTGGATCATTTTATGTATAAATGTACGCATCATGTTGGATGCTGGATATGATCAGTTGGATCATTTTATGTATGAATGTACGCATCATGTTGGATGCTGGATATGATCAGTTGGATCATTTTATGTATGTATGTATGCATCATGTTGGATGCTTGGACCATGTATCTGTATATGTATCAGGTGGATACATTATATGATCAGGTGGATCATGTATGGTGATATATATCATATGTTCTGTATATGTATCAGGTGGATACATTGTATGATCAGGTGGATCATGTATGGTGATATATATATCATATGTTTTGTATTTGTATCAGGTGGATACATTGATGATCAGGAGGATCATGTATGATGATATGTATCAGGTAGATACTTGGCATGCAGCAGAATGTTGCATTGATGATCAGGAGGATCATGTATGATGATATGTATCAGGTAGATACTTGGCATGCAGCAGGATGTTGCATTGATGATCAGGAGGATCATGGATCATGATATGTATCAGGTAGATACTTGGTATGCAGCAGGATGTTGCATTGATGATCAGGATGATCACAGATGACATGCAGCAGGATGTTGCAGTGATGATCAGGATGATCATAGATGACGAGCTTCAGGATGTTGCTCCAGATGACATGCAGCAGGACGTTGCAGTGATGATGATCAGGATGATCATGGATACATCAGGATGATGTATGGTGAGTATCAGGTTGATACTCTGTGGCCGTGGATAAGGTTGTGCAGATGAGCATGTAATTCGTTGCCCTGGGAGATTTCCAGATGGTCTTGTGAGGTTTTGCCTATGGCATGTAATTCGTTGCCCTGGGACATCTGGCAAATGCTCTTTCGAGGTTTTGCTCTGGGAGGACATGTAATTCGTTGCCCTGGGAGATCTGCAGATAGTCTTGCGAGGTTTTGCCTATGGCATGTAATTCGTTGCCCTGGGATATCTGGCAGATGCTCTTGCGAGGTTTTGTCCTATGGCATGTAATTCGTTTCCCTGGGAGATCCGATAGGTTGGGCTGTGTGCCCGTAATCAGTCCTGAGATGCTCTTGCGAGGTTTTGTGGTGGACCACATGTAATTTGTGCCCTGGGAGATTTCAGGTTGGATTTGTGTACCCGTAACATCCTGAGATGCTCTTTCGAGGTTTTGTGGTGGGTTCACATGTAATAGCGCCCTGGGAGATCCTACAGGTCGGAGTTGTGTACCCGTAACATCCTGGGATGCTCTTTCGAGATTTTGTGATGCACGTAATAAGTCCTGAGGATTCCACAGTATGGCCAGTGATGACGAAGACCTGCAGGTGGTGGGCCTACATCCAGTATGAAAAAGGACTGGCTCTGTAGAACTTCCTATGACGAGTAGAGACAGAGATTGGATGAGATAGCAGCAGCAGTGACGATGATGATGACGATGCATCGATGACGATGATCCAGAGAAGATGACTTGTGCTAGAAGAACTGTGCTGAGAAATACCTTCCTAGTTAAGAGGGAGTGTTGATGTATATGTAACTTCGGAATGTATTTCACATATATGTATATTGTATTCCTATAGAGATGCTATTATTCCTCTATAAGGAAGTGTCGTCATTTATATTATAAGTGTCGTAACTTATACTTGATGCGTTATTAGACCACCTTGTTTGGGGTCGGCCCTGTATAAGTCATGTGGGTCAAAGGGTTATTAGACCACCCTATTGGGGGTCGGCCATGTGGGTCAAAGGGTTATTAGACCACCCTATTAGGGGTCGGCCCACTCAGCATTATGTTATGTGGTTAAGTTCGAGCCTACATGAGTTAGGTAAAAAGGAAAGTCAAGTCAAGTATAAATAGAGTGTGGGAGGCACTCTATTCCCTCACTCACTTCTCTCACATGCTCTCAAGGAGGAGAAGCGCACTTATGGAGGAGGAGGATTGCTGCTAGGTTATGGCTATCTCTCTTGGTTGGTTGTATCATTGCTCTATCTATCTCTGAGGAAGTTATTGAGGTTTTTCACCTTTATGGTTTTCCCCAAGTAAATCTTTGTGTCTCTTGTGTGCTTGCATTATTGTCTCCATGATTGTCATGCTATAGATATGATGTACATGTTGTTCTCTCAGTTAAGATCCTAGATCATATTGAAGTAAATTCAGAAAATTTAACAATAACGACTTTCTATAGTTTGCGCATTCGTCCGGAAATAAGAAAAGCTTACTTCCACTGTTTTTTAAAATCACAGCTTCTAGAAGGTTTACATGATTTCTTAAAAAACACGAGTTTTTAGAAAATGTGGTTTATTTCATAAATGGAATCTACAAAGTATGCACATTCTACCTCATAACGACTTTCTATAGTTTTCGCATGCGTCCGGAAATAACAAAAGCTTACTTCTCCCGTTTTTTAAAATCAAAGCTTCTAGAAGGTTTACATGATTTCCTAAAAAACACGAGTTTTTAGAAAACGTGTTTTATTTCATAAATGGAATCAACAAAGTATGCACATTCTACCTCATAACGACTTTCTATAGTTTGCGCATGCGTCTGGAAATAAGAAAAGCTTACTTCCTCCGTTTTTTAAAATCACAGCTTCTAGAAGGTTTACATGATTTCTTAAAAAACATGACTTTTTAGAAAATGTGTTTTATTTCATAAATGGAATCAACAATGTATGCACATTGTATGTCATAACGACTTTCTATAGTTTGCGCATGCGTTTGCAAATAAGAAAAGCTTACTTCCCCCGTTTTTTAAAATCACAGCTTCTAGAAGGCTTACATGATTTCTTAAAAAACACGAGTTTTTAGAAAATGTGTTTTGTTTCATAAATGGAATCAACAAATTATGCACATTCTACGTCATAACAACTTTCTATAGTTTGCGCATGCGTTCGGAAATAAGAAAAGCTTACTTCCACTATTTTTTAAAATCACAGCTTCTAGAAGGTTTACATGATTTCTTAAATAACACGAGTTTTTAGAAAATGTGTTTTATTTAATAAATCGAATCAACAAAGTATGCACATTCTACGTCATAACGACTTTTTATAGTTTGAACATTCATCCGGAAATAAGAAAAGCTTACTTCCACCGTTTTTTAAAATCACAGCTTCTAGAAGGTTTACATGATTTCGTAAAAAACACGAGTTTTTAGAAAATGTGTTTTATTTCATAAATGGAATCAACAAAGTATGCACATTCTACATCATAACGACTTTCTATAGTTTGCGCATGCGTTCGGAAATAAGAAAAGCTTACTTCCACTGTTTTTTAAAATCACAGCTTCTAGAAGGTTTACATGATTTCTTAAATAACACGAGTTTTTAGAAAATGTGTTTTATTTCATAAATGGAATCAACAAAGTATGCACATTCTACGTCATAACGACTTTCTATAGTTTGCGCATTCGTCCGGAAATATGAAAATCTTAATTTCACCGTTTTTTAAAATCACAGCTTCTAGAAGGTTTACATGATTTATTAAAAAACACGAGTTTTTAGAAAATGTGTTTTATTTCATAAATGGAATCTACAAAGTATGCACATTCTACGTCATAACGACTTTCTATAGTTTGCGCATTCGTCCGGAAATAACAAAAGCTTACTTCTCCCGCTTTTTAAAATCACAGCTTCTAGAAGGTTTACATGATTTCCTAAAAAACACGAGTTTTTAGAAAATGTGTTTTATTTCATAAATGGAATCAACAAAGTATGCACATTCTACCTCATAACGACTTTCTATAGTTTGCGCATGCGTTCGGAAATAAGAAAAGCTTACTTCCCCCGTTTTTTAAAATCACAGCTTCTAGAAGGTTTACATGATTTCTTAAAAAACACGAGTTTTTAGAAAATGTGTTTTATTTCATAAATGGAATCAACAAAGTATGCACATTCTACGTCATAACGACTTTCTATAGTTTGCACATGCGTTCGGAAATAAGAAAAGCTTACTTCCCCCGTTTTTTAAAATCACAGCTTCTAGAAGGTTTACATGATTTCTTAAAAAACACGAGTTTTTAGAAAATGTGTTTTATTTCATAAATGGAATCAACAAAGTATGCACATTCTACGTCATAACGACTTTCTATAGTTTGCACAATCGTCCGGAAATAAGAAAAGCTTACTTCCACCGTTTTTTAAAATCACAGCTTCTAGAAGGTTTACATGATTTCCTAAAAAACACGAGTTTTTAGAAAATGTGTTTTATTTCATAAATGTAATCAACAAAGTATGCACATTCTACGTCATAACGACTTTATATAGTTTGCGCATGCATCCGGAAATAAGAAAAGCTTACTTCCACTGTTTTTTAAACTCACAGCTTCTAGAAGGTTTACATGATTTCGTAAAAAACACGAGTTTTTAGAAAATGTGTTTTTTTTCATAAATGGAATCTACAAAGTATGCACATTCTACATCATAACGACTTTCTATAGTTTGCGCATGCGTCCGAAAATAAGAAAAGCTTGCTTCCCCCGTTGTTTAAAATCAAAGCTTCTAAAAGGTTTACATGATTTCTTAAAAAACACGAGTTTTTAGAAAATGTGTTTTGTTTCATAAATGGAATCAACAAAGTATGCACATTCTACGTCATAAAGACTTTCTATAGTTTGTGCATGCGATTGGAAATAAGAAAAGCTTACTTCCCCCGTTTTTTAAAGTCACAGCTTCTAGAAGGTTTACATGATTTGTTAAAAAACACGAGTTTTTAGAAAATGTGTTTTATTTCATAAATGGAATCAACAAAGTATGCACATTCTACGTCATAATGACTTTCTATAGTTTCCTCATGTGTCCGGAAATAAGAAAAGCTTACTTCCTCCGTTTTTTAAAATCACAGCTTCTAGAAGGTTTACATGATTTCTTAAAAAACATGAGTTTTCAGAAAATGTATTTTATTTCATCAATGGAAACAACAAAGTATGCACATTCTATGTCATAACGACTTTCTATAGTTTGCACATGCGTTCGGAAATAAGAAAAGCTTACTTCGCCCGTTTTTTAAAATCAAAGCTTCTAGAAGGTTTACATGATTTCTTAAAAAACACGAGTTTTTAGAAAATGTGTTTTATTTCATAAATGGAATCAACAAAGTATGCACATTCTACGTCATAACGACTTTCTATAGTTTGCGCATGCGTCCGGAAATAAGAAAAGCTTACTTCCACCGTTTTTTAAAATCATAGCTTCTAGAAGGTTTACATGATTTCTTAAAAAACACGAGTTTTTAGAAAATGTGTTTTGTTTCATAAATGGAATCAACAAAGTATGCACATTCTACCTCATAACGACTTTCTATAGTTTGCACATTCATCCGGAAATAAGAAAAGCTTACTTCCCCCGTTTTTTAAAATCACAGCTTCTAGAAGGTTTACATGATTTCTTAAAAAACACGAGTTTTTAGCAAATGTGTTTTATTTCATAAATGGAATCAACAAAGTATGCACATTCTACGTCATAATGACTTTCTATAGTTTGCACATTCGTCCGGAAATAAGAAAAGCTTACTTCCACCGTTTTTTAAAATCACAGCTTCTAGAAGGTTTACATGATTTCGTAAAAAACACGAGTTTTTAGAAAATGTGTTTTATTTCATAATTGGAATCAACAAAGTATGCACATTCTATGTCATAACGACATTCTATAGTTTGCGCATGCGTTTGGAAATAAGAAAAGCTTACTTCCCCCGTTTTTTAAAATCACAGCTTCTAGAAGGTTTACATGATTTCTTAAAAAACACGAGTTTTTAGAAAATGTGTTTTATTTCATAAATGGAATATACAAAGTATGCACATTCTACGTCATAACGACTTTCTATAGTTTGTGCATTCCTCCGGAAATAAGAAAAGCTTACTTCCACCATTTTTTAAAATCACAGCTTCTAGAAGGTTTACATGATTTCCTAAAAAACACGAGTTTTTAGAAAATGTGTTTTATTTCATAAATGTAATCAACAAAGTATGCACATTCTACGTCATAACGACTTTCTATAGTTTGCGCATGCGTTTGGAAATAAGAAAAGCTTACTTCCCCCGTTTTTTAAAGTCACAGCTTCTAGAAGGTTTACATGATTTCGTAAAAAAGACGAGTTTTTAGAAAATGTGTTTTATTTCATAAATGGAATCAACAAAGTATGCACATTCTACGTCATAACGACTTTCTATAGTTTGCGCATGCGTCCGGAAATAAGAAAACTTACTTCCACCGTTTTTTAAAATCATAGCTTCTAGAAGGTTTACATGATTTCTTACAAAACACGAGTTTTTAGAAAATGTGTTTTATTTCATAAATGGAATCAACAAAGTATGCACATTCTACGTCATTACGAATTTCTATAGTTTGCACATTCGTCCGGAAATAAGAAAAGCTTACTTCCCCCGTTTTTTAAAATCACAGCTTCTAGAAGGTTTACATGATTTCGTAAAAAACACGAGTTTTTAGAAAATGTGTTTTGTTTCATAAATGGAATCTACAAAGTATGCACATTCTACGTCATAACGACTTTCTATAGTTTGCGCATGCGTCCGGAAATAAGAAAAGCTTACTTCCACCGTTTTTTAAAATCACAGCTTCTAGAAGGTTTACATGATTTCGTAAAAAACACGAGTTTTTAGAAAATGTGTTTTATTTCATAAATGGAATCTACAAAGTATGCACACTCTACGTCATAACGACTTTCTATAGTTTGCGCATGTGTCCGGAAATAAGAAAAGCTTACTTCCACCGTTTTTTAAAATCATAGCTTCTAGAAGGTTTACATGATTTCTTAAAAAACACGAGTTTTTAGAAAATGTGTTTTATTTCATAAATGGAATCAACAAAGTATGCACATTCTACGTCATAACGACTTTCTATAGTTTGTGCATGCGTCCGGAAAAAAGAAAAGCTTACTTCCCCCGTTTTTCAAAATCACAGCTTCTAGAAGGTTTACATGATTTCGTAAAAAACATGAGGTTTTAAAAAATGTGCTTTATTTCATAAATGGAATCAACAAAGTGCGCACATTCTACGTCATAACGACTTTCTATAGTTTGTGCATGCGTCCGGAAATAAAAAAAGCTTACTTCCCCCGTTTTTTAAAATCGCAGCTTCTAGAAGTTTTAAATCATTTGGTAAAAAACACGAGTTTTTAGAAAATGTGTTTTCTTTCATAAATGGAATCTACAAAGTATGCACATTCTACGTCATAACGACTTTCTATAGTTTGCGCATTCGTCCGGAAATAAGAAAAGCTTACTTCCAGAGTTTTTTAAAATCACAGCTTCCAGAAGGTTTACATAATTTCATAAAAAACACGAGTTTTTAGAAAATGTGTTTTATTTCATAATTGGAATCTACAAAGTATGCACATTCTACGTCATAACGACTTTCTATAGTTTGCGCATGCATCCGGAAATAAGAAAAGCTTACTTCCCCCGTTTTTTAAAATCACAGCTTCTAGAAGGTTTACATGATTTCCTAAAAAACACGAGTTTTTAGAAAATGTGTTTTATTTCTTAAATGGAATCAACAAAGTATGCACATTCTACGTCATAACGACTTTATATAGTTGCGCGTGCGTTTGGAAATAAGAAAAGCTTACTTCCCCCGTTTTTTAAAATCACAGCTTCTAGAAGGTTTACTCGATTTCTTAAAAAACACGAGTTTTTAGAAAATGTATTTTATTTCATAAATGGAAACAACAAAGTATGCGCATTCTACGTCATAACGACTTTCTATAGTTTGCGCATGCGTTTGGAAATAAGAAAAGCTTACTTCCTTCGTTTTTTAAAATCACAGCTTCTAGAAGGTTTACATGATTTGTTAAAAAACACGAGTTTTTAGAAAATGTGTTTTATTTCATAAGTGGAATCAACAAAGTATGCACATTATACGTCATAACCACTTCCTATTGTTTGCGCATGCGTCCGGAAATAAGAAAAGCTTACTTCCACCGTTTTTTAAAATCATAGCTTCTAGAAGGTTTACATGATTTCTTAAAAAACACGAGTTTTTAGAAAATGTGTTTTATTTCATAAATGGAATCAACAAAGTATGCACATTCTACGTCATAACGACTTTCTATAGTTTGCACATTCGTCCGGAAATAAGAAAAGCTTGCTTCCACCGTTTTTTAAAATCACAGCTTCTAGAAGGTTTACATGATTTCGTAAAAAACACGAGTTTTTAGAAAATGTGTTTTGTTTCATAAATGGAATCTACAAAGTATGCACATTCTACGTCATAACGGCTGTCTATAGTTTGTGCATGCGTCCGGAAATAAGAAAAGCTTACTTCCACCGTTTTTTAAAATCACAGCTTCTAGAAGATTTACATGATTTCGTAAAAAACACGACTTTTTAGAAAATGTGTTTTATTTCATAAATGGAATCTACAAAGTATGCACATTCTACCTCATAACGACTTTCTATAGTTTGCGCATGCGTCCGGAAATAATAAAAGCTTACTTCTCCCGTTTTTTAAAATCACAGCTTCTAGAAGGTTTACATGATTTCTTAAAAAACACGAGTTTTTAGAAAATGTGTTTTATTTCATAAATGGAATCAACAAAGTATGCACATTCTACATCATAACGACTTTCTATAGTTTCCTCATGCGTCCGGAAATAAGAAAAGCTTACTTCCCCCGTTTTTTAAAATCACAGCTTCTAGAAGGTTTACATGATTTCTTAAAAAACATGAGTTTTAAGAAAATGTATTTTATTTCATCAATGGAAACAACAAAGTATGCACATTCTATGTCATAACGACTTTCTATAGGTTGCACATGCGTCCGGAAATAAGAAAAGCTTACTTCGCCTGTTTTTTAAAATCAAAGCTTCTAGAAGGTTTACATGATTTCTTAAAAAACACGAGTTTTTAGAAAATGTGTTTTATTTCATAAATGGAATCAACAAAGTATGCACATTCTACTTCATAACGACTTTCTATAGTTTGCGCATGCGTTTGGAAATAAGAAAAGCTTACTTCCCCCGTTTTTTAAAATCACAGCTTCAAGAAGGTTTACATGATTTCTTAAAAAACATGAGTTTTTAGAAAATGTGTTTTATTTCATAAATGGAATCAACAAAGTATGCACATTCTACATCATAACGACTTTCTATAGTTTGCGCATGCGTCCGGAAATAAGAAAAACTTACTTCCACCGTTTTTTAAAATCATAGCTTCTAGAAGGTTTACATGATTTCTTAAAAAACACGAGTTTTTAGAAAATGTGTTTTATTTCATAAATGGAATCAACAAAGTATGCACATTCTACGTCATAACGACTTTCTATAGTTTGCACATTCGTCCGGAAATAAGAAAAGCTTACTTCCCCCGTTTTTTAAAATCACAGCTTCTAGAAGGTTTACATGATTTCGTAAAAAACACGAGTTTTTAGAAAATGTGTTTTGTTTCATAAATGGAATCTACAAAGTATGCACATTCTACGTCATAACGACTTTCGATAGTTTGCGCATGCGTCCGGAAATAAGAAAAACTTACTTCCACCGTTTTTTAAAATCACAACTTCTAGAATGTTTACATGATTTCGTAAAAAACACGAGTTTTTAGAAAATGTGTTTTATTTCATCAATGGAATCTACAAAGTATGCACATTCTACATCATAACGACTTTCTATAGTTTGCGCATGCATCCGGAAATAAGAAAAGCTTACTTCCACCGTTTTTTAAAATCATAGCTTCTAGAAGGTTTACATGATTTCTTAAAAAACACGAGTTTTTAGAAAATGTGTTTTATTTCATAAATGGAATCAACAAAGTATGCACATTCTACGTCATAACGACTTTCTATAGTTTGCACATTCGTCCGGAAATAAGAAAAGCTTACTTCCACCGTTTTTTAAAATCATAGCTTCTAGAAGGTTTACATGATTTCGTAAAAAACACGAGTTTTTAGAAAATGTGTTTTGTTTCATAAATGGAATCTACAAAGTATGCACATTCTATGTCATAACGACTTTCTGTAGTTTGCGCATGCGTCCGGAAATAAGAAAAGCTTACTTCCACTGTTTTTTAAAATCACAGCTTCTAGAAGGTTTACATGATTTCGTAAAAAACACGAGTTTTTAGAAAATGTGTTTTATTTCCTAAATGGAATCAACAACGTATGCACATTCTACGTCATAACGAATTTCTATAGTTTGCGCATGCGTTCGGAAATAAGAAAAGCTTACTTCCACCGTTTTTTAAAATCATAGCTTCTAGAAGGTTTACATGATTTCTTAAAAAACACGAGTTTTTAGAAAATGTGTTTTATTTCATAAATGGAATCAACAAAGTATGCACGTTCTACGTCATAACGACTTTCTATAGTTTGCGCATGCGTCCGGAAATAAGAAAAGCTTACTTCCACTGTTTTTTAAAATCACAGCTTCTAGAAGGTTTACATGATTTCGTAAAAAACATGAGTTTTTAGAAAATGTGTTTTATTTCCTAAATGGAATCAACAACGTATGCACATTCTACGTCATAACGAATTTCTATAGTTTGCGCATGCGTCCGGAAATAAGAAAAGCTTACTTCCACCGTTTTTTAAAATCATAGCTTCTAGAAGGTTTACATGATTTCTTAAAAAACACGAGTTTTTAGAAAATGTGTTTTATTTCATAAATGGAATCAACAAAGTATGCACATTCTACGTCATAACGACTTTCTATAGTTTGTGCATGCGTCCGGAAATGATAAAAGCTTACTTCCCCCATTTTTCAAAATCACAGCTTCTAGAAGGTTTACATGATTTCTTAAAAAACATGAGTTTTTAGAAAATGTGCTTTATTTCATAAATGGAATCAACAAAGTGTGCACATTCTTCGTCATAACGACTTTCTATAGTTTGTGCATGCGTCCGGAAAGAAAAAAAGTTTACTTCCCCCGTTTTTTAAAATCACAGCTTCTAGAAGGTTTACATCATTTGGTAAAAAACACGAGTTTTTAGAAAATGTGTTTTGTTTCATAAATGGAATCTACAAAGTATGCACATTCTACGTCATAACGACTTTCTATAGTTTGCGCATGCGTTTGGAAATAACAAAAGCTTACTTCCCCCTTTTTTTAAAATCACAGCTTCTAGAAGGTTTACATGATTTCTTAAAAAACACGAGTTTTTAGAAAATGTGTTTTATTTCATAAATGGAATAAAAAAGGTATGCACATTCTACGTCATAACGACTTTCTATAGTTTGCGCATGCTTTCGGAAATAAGAAAAGCTTACTTCCACCATTTTTTAAAATCACAGCCTCTAGAAGGTTTACGTGGTTTCTTAAAAAACACGAGTTTTTTAAAAATGTGTTTTATTTCATAAATGGAATCAACAAAGTATGCACATTCTATGTCCTAACGACTTTCTATAGTTTGCACATTCGTCCGGAAATAAGAAAAGCTTACTTCCACCGTTTTTAAAAATCACAGCTTCTAGAAGGTTTACATGATTTCGTAAAAAACACGAGTTTTTAGAAAATGTGTTTTATTTCATAAATGGAATCTACAAAGTATGCACATTCTACGTCATAACGACTTTCTATAGCTTGCGCATGCGTCCGGAAATAAGAAAAGCTTACTTCCCCCGTTTTTTAAAATCACAGCTTCTAGAAGGTTTACATGATTTCTCAAAAAACACGAGTTTTTAGAAAATGTATTTTATTTCATAAATGGAATCAACAAAGTATGCACATTCTACGTCATAACGACTTTCTATAGTTTGCAGAATCGTCCGGAAATAAGAAAAGCTTACTTCCACCATTTTTTAAAACCACAGCTTCTAGAAGGTTTACATGATTTCCTAAAAAACACGAGTTTTTAGAAAATGTGTTTTATTTCATAAATGTAATCAACAAAGTATGCACATTCTACATCATAACGACTTTCTATAGTTTGCGCATGCATCCGGAAATAAGAAAAGCTTACTTCCACCGTTTTTTAAACTCACAGCTTCTAGAAGGTTTACATGATTTCGTAAAAAACACGAGTTTTTAGAAAATGTGTTTTTTTTCATAAATGGAATCTACAAAGTATGCACATTCTACGTCATAACGACTTTCTATAGTTTGTGCATGCGTCTGGAAATAAGAAAAGCTTACTTCCCCCGTTTTTTAAAATCACAGCTTCCAGAAGGTTTACATGATTTCTTAAAAAACAGGAGTTTTTAGAAAATGTGTTTTATTTCATAAATGGAATCATCAAGTATGCACATTCTAAGTCATAACGACTTTCTATAGTTTGCGCATGCGTCCGGAAATAAGAAAAGCTTACTTCCACCATTTTTTAAAATCACAGCTTCTAGAAGGTTTACATGATTTTGTAAAAAACATGAGTTTTTAGAAAATGTGTTTTATTTCATAAATAGAATAAACAAAGTATGCACATTCTACGTCATAACGACTTTCTATAGTTTGCGCATGCTTTCGGAAATAAGAAAAGCTTACTTCCCCCGTTTTTTAAAATCACAGCTTCTAGAAGGTTTACATGATTTCTCAAAAAACACGAGTTTTTAGAAAATGTATTTTATTTCATAAATGGAATCAACAAAGTATGCACATTCTACGTCATAACGACTTTCTATAGTTTGCACATTCGTCCGGAAATAAGAAAAGCTTACTTCCACTGTTTTTTAAAATCACAGCTTCTAGAAGGTTTACATGATTTCGTAAAAAAAACGAGATTTTAGAAAATGTGTTTTATTTCATAAATGGAATGTACAAAGTATGCACATTCTACGTCATAACGACTTTCTATAGTTTGTGCATGCGTCTGGAAATAAGAAAAGCTTACTTCCCCCGTTTTTTAAAATCACAGCTTCCAGAAGATTTACATGACTTCTTAAAAAATACGAGTTTTTAGAAAATGTGTTTTATTTCATAAATGGAATCAACAAAGTATGCACAGTCTACGTCATAACGACTTTCTATAGTTTGCGCATGCGTCCGGAAATAAGAAAAGCTTAATTCCACCGTTTTTTAAAATCACAGCTTCAAGAAGGTTTACATGATTTCTTAAAAAATACGAGTTTTAAGAAAATGTGTTTTATTTCATAAATGGAATCAACAAAGTATGCACATTCTACGTCATAACGACTTTCTATAGTGTGCGCATGCGTTTGGAAATAAGAAAAGCTTACTTCCCCCGTTTTTTAAAATCACAGCTTCTAGAAGGTTTACATGATTTGTTAAAAAACACGAGTTTTTAGAAAATGTGTTTTATTTCATAAATGGCATAAACAAAGTATGCACATTCTACGTCATAACGACTTTCTATAGATTGCGCATGCGTCCGGAAATAAGAAAAGATTACTTCCACCGTTTTTTAAAATCACAGCTTCTAGAAGGTTTACATGATTTCGTAAAAAAACACGAGTTTTTAGAAAATGTGTTTTATTCCATGAATGGAATCTACAAAGTATGCACATTCTACGTCATAATGACTTTGTATAGTTTGCCCATGCGTCCGGAAATAAGAAAACCTTACTTCCCCAGTTTTTTAAAATCATAGCTTCTAGAAGGTTTACATGATTTCTTAAAAAACACGAGTTTTTAGAAAATGTGTTTTATTTCATAAATGGAATCAACAAAGTATGCACATTCTACATCATAACGACTTTCTATAGTTTGCGCATACGTTTCGAAGTAAGAAAAGCCTGCTTCCCCCGTTTTTTCAAATCACAACTTCTAGAAGGTTTACATGATTTCTTAAAAAACATGAGTTTTTAGAAAATGTGTTTTATTTCATAAATGGAATCAACAAAGTATGCACAGTCTACGTCATAACGACTTTGTATAGTTTGCGCATGCGTCTGAAAAAAAGAAAAGCTTAATTCCACCGTTTTTTAAAATCACAGCTTCTAGAAGGTTTACATGATTTCTTAAAAAATACGAGTTTTTAGAAAATGTGTTTTATTTCATAAATGGAATCAACAAAGTATGCACATTCTACGTCATAACGAATTTCTATAGTTTGCGCATTCGTCCGGAAATAAGAAAAGCTTACTTCAACCGTTTTTTAAAATCACAGCTTCTAGAAGGTTTACATGATTTCGTAAAAAACACGAGTTTTTAGAAAATGTGTTTTATTTTATAAATGGAATCTACAAAGTATGCAGATTCACGTCATAACGAATTTCTATAGTTTGCGCATGCGTCCGGAAATAACAAAAGCTTACTTCCCCGGTTTTTTAAAATCACAGCTTCTAGAAGGTTTACATGATTTCTTAAAAAACATGAGTTTTTAGAAAAAGTGTTTTATTTCATAAATGGAATCTACAAAGTATGCACATTCTACGTCATAACGACTTTCTATAGTTTGCGCATGCGTCCGGAAATAAGAAAAGCTTACTTCGACCGTTTTTTAAAATCACAGCTTCTAGAAGGTTTACATGATTTCCTAAAAAACACGAGTTTTTAGAAAATGTGTTTTATTTCATAAATTGAATCTACAAAGTATGCACATTCTACGTCATAACGACTTTCTATAGTTTGCGCATGCGTTTGGAAATAAGAAAAGATTACTTCCTCCGTTTTTTAAAATCACAGCTTCTAGAAGGTTTACATGATTTCTTAAAAAACACGAGTTTTTAGAAAATATGTTTTATTTCATAAATGGAATAAACAAAGTATGCACATTCTATGTCATAACGATTTTCTATAGTTTGCGCATAAGTTTGGAAATAAGAAAAGCTTACTTCCCCCGTTTTTTAAAATCACAGCTTCTAGAAGGTTTACATGATTTCGTAAAAAGCACGAGTTTTTAGAAAATGTGTTTTATTTCATAAATGGAATCAACAAAGTGTGCACATTCTATGTCATAACGACTTTCTATAGTTTGCGCATTCGTTTGGAAATAAGAAAAGCTTACTTCCACAGTTTTTTAAAATCACAGCTTCTAGAAGGTTTACATGATTTCTTAAAAAACACGAGTTTTTAGAAAATGTGTTTTATTTCATAAATGGAATCAACAAAGTATGCACATTCTACGTCATAACGACTTTCTATAGTTTGCGGATGCGTTTGGAAATAAGAAAAGCTTACTTCCCCCGTTTTTTAAAATCACACCTTCTAGAAGGTTTGCATGATTTGTTAAAAAACACGAGTTTTTAGAAAATGTGTTTTATTTCATAAATGGAATCAACAAAGTATGCATATTCTACGTCATAACGACTTTCTCTAGTTTGCGCATGCATTTGGAAATAACAAAAGCTTACTTCCCTCGTTTTTTAAAATCACAGCTTCTAGAAGGTTTACATGATTTCTTAAAAAACATGAGTTTTTAGAAAATGTGTTTTATTTCATAAATGGAATCAACAAAGTATGCACATTCTACGTCATAATGACTTTCTATAGTTTGGGGATGCGTCCGGAAATAAGAAAAGCTTACTTCCCCCGTTTTTTAAAATCACAGCTTCTAGAAGGTTTACATGATTTCGTAAAAAACATGAGTTTTTAGAAGATGTGTTTTATTTCATAAATGGAATCGACAAAGTATGCACATTCTACGTCATAACGACTTTCTATAGTTTGCACATGCGTTTGGAAATAAGAAAAGCTTACTTCCCCCGTTTTTTAAAATCACAGCTTCTAGAAGGTTTACATGATTTGTTAAAAAACACGAGCTTTTAGAAAATGTGTTTTAATTCATAAATGGAATGAACAAAGTATGCACATTCTACGTCATAACGACTTTCTATAGTTTGCGCATGCGTCCGGAAATAAGAAAAGCTTACTTCAACCGTTTTTCAAAATCACAGCTACTAGAAGGTTTACATGATTTCTTAAAAAACACGAGTTTTTAGAAAATGTGTTTTATTTCATAAATGGAATCAACAAGGTATGCACATTCTACGTCATAACGACTTTCTATAGTTTGCGCATGCGTTTGGAAATAAGAAAAGCTTACTTCCCCCTTTTTTTAAAATCACAGCTTCTAGAAGGTTTACATGATTTGTTAAAAAACACGAGTTTTTAGAAAATGTGTTTTATTTCATAAATGGAATCAAAAAAGTATGCACATTCTAAGTCATAACGACTTTCTATGGTTTGCGCATGCGTCCGGAAATAAAAAAAGCTTACTTCCACCATTTTTTAAAATCACAGCTTCTAGAAGGTTTACATGATTTCCTAAAAAGCACGAGTTTTTAGAAAATGTGTTTTATTTCATGAATGAGATCGACAAAGTATGCACATTCTACGTCATAACGACTTTCTATAGTTTGCACATGCGTTTGGAAATAAGAAAAGCTTACTTCCCCCGTTTTTTTAAATCACAGCTTCTAGAAGGTTTACATGATTTGTTAAAAAACACGAGCTTTTAGAAAATGTGTTTTAATTCATAAATGGAATGAACAAAGTATGCACATTCTACGTCATAACGACTTTCTATAGTTTGCGCATGCGTCCGGAAATAAGAAAAGCTTACTTCAACCGTTTTTAAAAAACACAGCTTCTGGAAGGTTTACATGATTTCGTAAAAAACACGAGTTTTTAAAAAATGTGATTTATTTCATAAATGGAATCAACAAAGTATGCACATTCTACATCATAAGGACTTTCTATAGTTTGCGCATGCATCCGGAAATAAGAAAATCTTACTTCCACCGTTTTTCAAAATCACAGATACTAGAAGGTTTACATGATTTCTTAAAAAACACGAGTTTTTAGAAAATGTGTTTTATTTCATAAATGGAATCAACAAAGTATGCACATTCTACGTCATAACGACTTTCTATAGTTTGCGCATGCGTTTGGAAATAAGAAAAGCTTACTTCCCCCTTTTTTTAAAATCACAGCTTCTAGAAGGTTTACATGATTTGTTAAAAAACACGAGTTTTTAGAAAATGTGTTTTATTTCATAAATTGAATCAACAAATTATGCACATTCTACGTCATAACGACTTTCTATAGTTTGCGCATGCGTCTGGAAATAAGAAAATCTTACTTCCACTGTTTTTTAAAATAATAGCTTCTAGAAGGTTTACATGATTTCGTAAAAAACACGAGTTTTTAGAAAATGTGTTTTATTTCATAAATGGAATCTACAAAGTATGCACATTCTACGTCATAACGACTTTCTATAGTTTGCGCATGTGTCCGGAAATAAGAAAAGCTTACTTCCACCGTTTTTTAAAATCACAACTTCTAGAAGGTTTACATGATTTCGTAAAAAACACGAGTTTTTAGAAAATGTGTTTTATTACATAAATGGAATCTACAAAGTATGCACATTCTACGTCATAACGAATTTCTATAGTTTGTGCATGCGTTCGGAAATAAGAAAAGCTTACTTCCCTCGTTTTTTAAAATCACAGCTTCTATAAGGTTTACATGATTTCTTAAAAAACACGAGTTTTTAGAAAATGTGTTTTATTTAATAAATGGAATCAACAAAGTATGCACATTCTACATCATAACGACTTTCTATAGTTTGCGCATGCATCCGGAAATAAGAAAAGCTTACTTTCCCCGTTTTTTAAAATCACAACTTCTAGAAGGTTTACATGATTTCGTAAAAAACATGAGTTTTTAGAAAATGTGTTTTATTTCATAAATGGAATCAACAAAGTATGCACATTCTACGCCATAACGACTTTCTATAGTTTGCGCATGCCTTTGGAAATAAGAAAAGCTTACTTCCCCCGTTTTTTAAAATCACAGCTTCTAGAAGGTTTACATGATTTGTTAAAAAACACGAGCTTTTAGAAAATGTGTTTTATTTCATAAATGTTATCAACAAAGTATGCACATTCTACATCATAACAACTTTCTATAGTTTGCGCATGCGTCCGGAAATAAGAAAAGCTTACTTCCACCGTTTTTTAAAATCACAGCTTCTAGAAGGTTTACATGATTTGCTAAAAAACACGAGTTTTTAGAAAATATGTTTTATTTCATAAATTGAATCTACAAAGTATGGACATTCTACGTCACAACGACTTTCTATAGTTTGCGCATGCGTTTGGAAATAAGAAAAGCTTACTTCCCCCGTTTTTTAAAATCACAGCTTCTAGAAGGTTTACATGATTTCTTAAAAAACACGAGTTTTTAGAAAATATGTTTTATTTCATAAATGGAATAAAAAAAGTATGCACATTCTATGTCATAACGACTTTCTATAGTTTGCAAATAAGTTTGGAAATAAGAAAAGCTTACTTCCCCCGTTTTTTAAAATCACAGCTTCTAGAAGGTTTACATGATTTCGTAAAAAGCACGAGTTTTTAGAAAATGTGTTTTATTTCATAAATGGAATCAACAAAGTATGCACATTCTATGTCATAACGACTTTCTATAGTTTGCGCATCCGTTTGGAAATAAGAAAAGCTTACTTCCACGGTTTTTTAAAATCACAGCTTCTAGAAGGTTTACATGATTTCGTAAAAAACACGAGTTTTTAGAAAAAGTGTTTTATTTCATAAATGGAATCTACAAAGTATGCACATTCTACATCATAACGACTTTCTATAGTTTGCGCATGCGTCCGAAAATAAGAAGAGCTTACTTCCACCGTTTTTTAAAATCACAGCTTCTAGAAGGTTTACATGATTTCGTAAAAAACACGAGTTTTTAGAAAATATGTTTTATTTCATAAATGGAATCAACAAAGTGTGCACATTCTACGTCATAACTACTTTCTATAGTTTGCGTATAATTTTAGAAATAAGAAAATCTTACTTCCCCCATTTTTTTAAAATCACAGCTTCTAGAAGGTTTACATGATTTCGTAAAAAACACGAGTTTTTAGAAAATGTGTTTTATTTCATAAATGGAATCAACAAAGTATGCACATTCTACGTCATAACGACTTTCTATAGTTTGCGCATTCGTCCGGAAATAAGAAAAGCTTACTTCCACCGTTTTTTAAAATCATAGCTTCTAGAAGGTTTACATGATTTCGTAAAAAACACGAGTTTTTAGAAAATGTGCTTTATTTCATAAATGGAATCTACAAAGTATGCACATTCTACGTCATAACGACTTTCTATAGTTTGCGCATGCTGTTAAATTTTCAGAATTTACTTCAATCTGATCTAGGATCTTAACTGAGAGAACAACATGTACAGCATATCTACAGCATATCAATCATGGAGACAATAATGCAAGCACACAAGAGACACAAAGATTTACTTGGGGAAAACCATAAAGGTGAAAAACCCCAATAACTTCCTCAGAGATAGATAGAGCAATGATACAACCAACCAAGAGAGATAGCCATAACCTAGCAGCAGATCCTCCTCCTCCATAAGTGCGCCACTCCTCCTTGAGTGCATGTGTGAGAAGTGAGTGAGAAAATAGAGTGCCTCCCGCACTCTATTTATACTTGACTTGACTTGCCTTTTTACCTAACTCATGTAGGCTCGAACTTAACCACATAACATAATGCTGAGTGGGCCGACCCCCAATAGGGTGGTCTAATAACCCTTTGACCCACATGGCCGACCCCCAATAGGGTGGTCTAATAACCCTTTGACCCACATGACTTATATAGGGCCGACCCCAAACAAGGTGGTCTAATAACCCATCAAGTATAAGTTACGACACTTACAATATAAATGACGACACTTCCTTATAGAGGAATAATACCATCTCTATAGGGATACAATATACATATATGTGAAATAAATTCCGAAGTTACATATACATCAACACTCCCTCTTAACTAGGAAGGTATTTCTCAGCACAGTTCTTCTAGCACAAGTCATCTTCTCTGGATCATCGTCACTGGATAATCGTCATCGAGTCATCATCATCGTCACTGCTGCTGCTATCTCAATCAATCTCCGAATCTACTCGTCATAGGAAGTTCTACAGAGCCAGTCCTTTTTCATACTGGATGTAGGCCCACCACCTGCAGGTCTTCGTCATCACTGGCCATACTATGGAATCCTCAGGACTTATTACGTGCGTCACAGAACCTCGAAAGAGCATTTGCCAGATGTCCCAGGGCACAGATTACATGCCATAGGCAAAACCTCGAAAGACCATCTGCAAATCTCCCAGGGCACAAATTATATGTGACCTCACCACAAAACCTCGAAAGAGAATCCCAGGACGGATTACGAGCACACAGCTCAACCTAACGGATCTCCCAGGGCACAAATTACATGTGGTCATGGCAAAACATCTCAAGAGCATCCCAGGACTGATTACGAGCACACAGCTCAACCTATCGGATCTCCCAGGGCACAAATTACATGCCATAGGACAAAACCTCGAAAGAGCATCTGCCAGATATCCCAGGGCACAAATTACATGCCATAGGCAAAACCTCGAAAGACTATCTGCAGATCTCCCAGGGAACAAATTATATGTCCTCCCAAGCAAAACCTCGAAAGAGCATTTGCCAGATGTCCCAGGGCACAAATTACATGCCATAGGAAAAACCTCGAAAGACCATCTGCAAATCTCCCAGGGCACAAATTACATGCTTATCTGCACAACCTGATCCACGGCCACAGAGTATCAACTGATACTCACCATACATCATCCTGATGTATCCATGATCATCCTGATCATCATCACTGCAACATCCTGCTGCATGTCATCTGGAGCAACATCCTGAAGCTCGTCATCTATGATCATCCTGATCATCACTGCAACATCCTGCTGCATGATCCACCTGATCATCAATGCATCTACCTGATGCATACCAAGTATCATACATGATCCTCCTGATCATCAATGTATCCACCTGATACAAATACATGATACATATCATCATACATGATCCTCCTGATCATCAATGTATCCACCTGATACAAATACAAATACATGATACATATCACCATACATGATCCACTTGATCATACAATGTATCCACCTGATACATATACAGATACATGGTCCAAGCATCCAACATGATGCATACATACATACATAAAATGATCCAACTGATCATATCCAGCATCCACATGATGCGTACATACATACATAAAATGATCCAACTGATCATATCCAAGCAGAAACCAGAACATCATCCTGATGCTCATCATCCAGCGCTTACATCCACAGCCATGTGAAGGATCCTCCTTCCAACATGCTTGGAATGGCTTCAACAAATGTGTCCATCACTTCTTCCTCGAAGTATCCTCGATCTGAAGAATGCCAAGTCTCTCTCTGAAGTACTCGAACTTCACCCTGGCTAGTGGCTTCGTCAGCACATCTGCAATCTGCTCATCTGTCGCAACATACAGGAGCTTCACAGCTCCTCTCTGCACCATATCCCTGATATAGTGATATTTGATCTCTATGTGTTTCAACCTGTCATGAAACATTGGGTTCTCGGACAGCTTTACACAACTCCGGTTATCACAGAAGATACCAGTAGCCTTCAACGGGAGATCAAATAACTCAGACAGTAGTATCCATAGCCATACTGCCTCACAACTAGCTGAACAGGCTGCAACATACTCTGCCTCACCTGTACTCAGTGCCACGCCGGACTACTTCCTACTAAACCATGAGATCACACCTGATCCCATACTGAAGCAACACCCATATGTGCTCTTCCTGTCTGCAGCACTGCCAGTCCAATCTGAATCAACATAACCCTGTAGGTTAAACTTTTGATTCACCTCATACTTGAGCCCATAATCCACTGTACCCTTCAGGTACCTCAGAATATGCTTTACAGCAACCAGGTGAACACTCCTCGGATCCGTCAGGAACTGGCTCAATGTGTTCACAGCAAAGCAAATTTCTGGTCTCATGTTCGTCGGGTACATCAAGGACCCAATCATCGACTCAGATGAAGCATCACATAGAAGCATCATCCCGAACCTCTTTGGGATCTCTACTGCATACTTCCCTTGTCCAAGGAAGATTCTATCTCCACTCTGCCACACCTCCATGCCAAAAACAAATAGTGCATCATCCCCAAGTTCTTCATCTCGAACTCGGTAGTAAGCTTCCGCTGCGTGTCGGCAATCAATCTATCTTCACCATACCAAGTTCTATATATATGACTACACCATGCTGTCTTGAGATCCATTTGGTGCATCTTCTATTTCATCACTTTTATATTTCTCAATGCTGCCATGTGCAACATGCTTGATCTGATAGTTCCATTTGGAAGTCATAACAAACTTCCCTTCACATCTTGGGACTACATCCCAAACATCATTCTTCATGATCGACGGATCATGGCATTCCATTTCTTCATCCCAGATCCTGGGAACTTCAATATCTTCAATAAATAAATTTGTTGCTGAATAAATGTTGTAGTTCTTCTTTTGTAGGAGATGGCATACGATCTTTCCTACACAACAAGTTAAATTGCATGATTAGAAAACATCTCGTAGTTTTCAGAACAAATTCTTACACATAAATAAATATGTCATACAGTCATGCAATTATCTTAGCCAATGCTTCAATACAACATTTATCCATATCCCGTAACTTTCTAGATGCCTTCCAATCTCTACCAGAACATTGTTAAGAGTGTTCACAACTCTCAACATGTCAGCAAAGAGGTTTCATTCTAGATAAGTAGCAATGGAATGTTGTACAGTGCCATAGGCCACTTACCCATGCATATTAGGAGTATACTATTCATCAATGCAATTATTCTAATATGCATAATACACAACCTAATTCTAGGAACATCAGTATATACATTATTGAATAGTATTATTTAAGAAATGACAATTCAAATACTTATGGGTAGCATCCAGCCGTGGTCTCCGATTACAAAAATTCCAACTTTCTCCAAAGCCCTAAATTCCGGAAGCCATGAATGAAGGTACCAAAAAATAATTCTGTTTTGACAGAAATATGTACCTGATAGTTTCTAGTGTAACTCCGAAATTTTTGATCCACAGGGTCTGAAAACGTTTTCTGAGATAGCCTGACCTGTTATCTTTCCATCTTGACAGGTCTGACCTCAATTGGATTCCCTGAGAGAGAGTTATGCCAAATGTCGCAACGTGACCTGTTTTGGGATAAAACAGGAGAGTGAATTTGTATGGCGTGCCACGTCTCACTATTTTAACTTCGGCCTCTGAAAACATTTTCTTAGATAGCTCAGCCTGTTATCTTTCCATCTTGACAGGTCTGACCTCAATTGGATTCCCTGAGAGAGAGTTATGCCAAATGTCGCAACGTGACCTGTTTATGGGATAATACAGGAGAGCGAACTTGTACGGCGTGCCACGTGTCACTGGTTCAACTTCGGCCTCTGAAAAAGTTTTCTGAGATAGTACACACTGTGTACTACCTGTCACATTTTACTAAATTTCATTTGGAGCTTCCTAGCCCACGATATGACTTTTTTCCCAAGGTCATCTGATTTTGACTCAGATCTGGAAGAAGCAGAAACCCTATATTGTACAGATCATAAATCACAAAGTACAACGAATTAGAGGTTTTCCTTTGGACACAAGGTACCTGGAGGTTTAATCTTCATCCTGTAAAAATTTCAGATCCGAAAACTTTGCCAAAATGGATTTATAGCGAAAGTGCTACGATGACTGGTTTTTGCTATATCAAGCCCTAGCATCGTAAGTACAACAAGTGTCATACATGCCATATCATGCCTTCTTTCAGGCTAGCTCTGATTCCATGTTAAATTTTTAGAATTTACTTCAATCTGATCTAGGATCTTAACTGAGAGAACAACATGTACAGCATATCTACAACATATCAATCATGGAGACAATAATGCAAGCACACAAGAGACACAAAGATTTACTTGGGGAAAACCATAAAGGGGAAAAACCCCAATAACTTCCTCAAAGATAGATAGAGCAATGATACAACCAACCAAGAGAGATAGCCATAACCTAGCAGCAGATCCTCCTCCTCCATAAGTGCGCCACTCCTCCTTGAGTGCATGTGTGAGAAGTGAGTGAGCAAATAGAGTGCCTCCCGCACTCTATTTATACTTGACTTGACTTGCCTTTTTACCTAACTCATGTAGGATCGAACTTAACCACATAACATAATGCTGAGTGGGCCGACCCCCAATAGGGTGGTCTAATAACCCTTTGACCCACATGGCCGACCCCCAATAGGGTGGTCTAATAACCCTTTGACCCACATGACTTATACAGGGCCGACCCCAAACAAGGTGGTCTAATAACCCATCAAGTATAAGTTCCGACACTTACAATATAAATGACGACACTTCCTTATAGAGGAATAATACAATCTCTATAGGGATACAATATACATATATGTGAAATAAATTCCGAAGTTACATATACATCAACACATGCGTCCGGAAATAAGAAAAGCTTACTTCCACCATTTTTTAAAATCGCAGCTTCTAGAAGGTTTACATGGTTTCTTAAAAAACATGAGTTTTTAAAAAATGTGTTTTATTTCATAAATGGAATCAACAAAGTATGCACATTCTATGTCATAATGACTTTCTATAGTTTGCACATTCGTCCGGAAATAAGAAAAGCTTACTTCCACCGTTTTTTAAAATCACAGCTTCTAGAAGGTTTACATGATTTCGTAAAAAACACGAGTTTTTAGAAAATGTGTTTTATTTCATAAATGGAATCTACAAAGTATGCACATTCTACGTCATAACGACTTTCTATAGTTTGTGCATGCATCCAGAAATAAGAAAAGCTTACTTCCCCCGTTTTTTAAAATCACAGCTTCTAGAAGGTTTACATGATTTCTCAAAAAACACGAGTTTTTAGAAAATGTATTTTATTTCATAAATGGAATCAGCAAAGTATGTACATTCTACGTCATAACGACTTTGTATAGTTTGCACATTCGTCCGGAAATAAGAAAAGCTTACTTCCACCGTTTTTTAAAATCACAGCTTCTAGAAAGTTTACATGATTTCGTAAAAAACATGAGTTTTTAGAAAATGTGTTTTATTTCATAAATGGAATGTACAAAGTATGCACATTCTTTGTCATAACGACTTTCTATAGTTTGTGCATGCGTCCGGAAATAAGAAAAGCTTACTTCCCCCGTTTTTTAAAATCACAGCTTCCAGAAGGTTTACATGATTTCTCAAAAAACACAAGTTTTTAGAAAATGTGTTTTATTTCATAAATTGAATCAACAAAGTATGCACATTCTACGTCATAACGACTTTCTATAGTTTGCGCATGCGTCCGGAAATAAGAAAACCTTACTTCCACCATTTTTTAAAATCACAGCTTCTAGAAGGTTTACATGATTTCGTAAAAAACATGAGTTTTTAGAAAATGTGTTTTATTTCATAAATGGAATGTACAAAGTATGCACATTCTACGTCATAACGACTTTCTATAGTTTGTGCATGCATCCGGAAATAAGAAAAGCTTACTTCCCCCGTTTTTTAAAATCACAGCTTCTAGAAGGTTTACATGATTTCTTAAAAAACATGAGTTTTTAGAAAATGTGTTTTATTTCATAAATGGAATCAACAAAGTATGCACATTCTACGTCATAACGACTTTCTATAGTTTGCGCATGTGTCTGGAAATAAGGAAAGGTTACTTCCACCATTTTTTAAAATCACAGCTTCTAGAAGGTTTACATGATTTCGTAAAAAACACGAGTTTTTAGAAAATGTGTTTTATTTCATAAATGGAATCTACAAAGTATACACATTCTACGTCATAACGACTTTCTATAGTTTGCGCATTCGTCCGGAAATAAGAAAAGCTTACTTCCACCATTTTTTAAAATCACAGCTTCTAGAAGGTTTACATGATTTCCTAAAAAACACGAGTTTTTAGAAAATGTGTTTTATTTCATAAATGGAATCAAAAAAGTATGCACATTCTACGTCATAACGACTTTCTATAGTTTGCGCATGCATTTGGAAATATGAAAAGCTTACTTCCCCCGTTTTTTAAAATCACACCTTTTAGAAGGTTTACATGATTTGTTAAAAAACACGAGTTTTTAGAAAAGGTGCTTTATTTCATAAATGGAATCTACAAAGTATGCACATACTACGTCATAACGACTTTCTATAGTTTGCGCATGCGTCCGGAAATAAGAAAAGCTTACTTCCACCGTTTTTTAAAATCACAGCTTCTAGAAGGTTTACATGATTTCCTAAAAAACACGAGTTTTTAGAAAATGTGTTTTATTTCATAAATGGAATCAACAAAGTATGCACATTCTACGTCATAACGACTTTCTATAGTTTGCACATGCGTCCAGAAATAAGAAAAACTTACTTCCCCCGTTTTTTAAAATCACAGCTTCTAGAAGGTTTACATGATTTCTTAAAAAACATGAGTTTTTAGAAAATGCCATTTATTTCATAAATGGAATCAACAAAGTATGCACATTCTATGTCATAACGAATTTCTATAGTTTGCGCATGCCTCCGGAAATAAGAAAAGCTTACTTCCACCATTTTTTAAAATCACAGCTTCTAGAAGGTTTCCATGATTTCGTAAAAAACACGAGTTTTTAGAAAATGTGTTTTATTTCATAAATGGAATCTACAAATAATGCACATCCTACGTCATAACGACTTTCTATAGTTTGCGCATGCGTCCGGAAATAAGAAAAGCTTACTTCCACCGTTTTTTAAAATCACAGCTTCTAGAAGGTTTACATGAGGTCGTAGAAAACACGAGTTTTTAGAAAATGTGTTTTATTTCATAAATGGAATCTACAAAGTATGCACATTCTACATCATAACGACTTTCTATAGTTTGCGCCTGCGTCCGGAAATAAGAAAAGCTTACTTCCACCGTTTTTTAAAATCACAGCTTCTAGAAGGTTTACATGATTTCGTAAAAAAAACGAGTTTTTAGAAAATGTGTTTTATTTCATCAATGGAATCAACAAAGTATGCACATTCTATGTCATAACGACTTTCTATAGTTTGCGCATGCGTCCGGAAATAAGAAAAGCTTACTTCCCCCATTTTTCTAAAACACAGCTTCTAGAAGGTTTACATGATTTCTTAAAAAACACGAGTTTTTAGAAAATGTGTTTTATTTCATAAATGGAATCAAGAAAGTATGCACATTCTACGTCACAACAACTTTCTATAGTTTGTGAATGCGTTCGGAAATAAGAAAAGCTTACTTCCACCGTTTTTTAAAATCACAGGTTCTAGAAGGTTTACATTATTTCCTACAAAACACGAGTTTTTAGAAAATGTGTTTTATGTCATAAATGGAATCAACAAAGTATGCACATTCTACGTCATAACGACTTTCTATAGTTTGCGCATGCGTCCAGAAATAAGAAAAGCTTACTTCCCCCATTTTTCTAAATCACAGCTTCTAGAAGGTTTACATGATTTCTTAAAAAACACGACTTTTTAGAAAATGTGTTTTATTTCATAAATGGAATCAAGAAAGTATGCACATTCTACGTCACAACGACTTTCTATAGTTTGTGAATGCGTTCGGAAATAAGAAAAGCTTACTTCCACCGTTTTTTAAAATCACAGGTTCTAGAAGGTTTACATGATTTCCTAAAAAACACGAGTTTTTAGAAAATGTGTTTTATGTCATAAATGGAATCAACAAAGTATGCACATTCTACGTCATAACGACTTTCTATAGTTTGCGCATGCGTCCGGAAATAAGAAAAGCTTACTTCCCCCATTTTTCTAAATCACAGCTTCTAGAAGGTTTACATGATTTCTTAAAAAACACGACTTTTTAGAAAATGTGTTTTCTTTCATAAATGGAATCAAGAAAGTATGCACATTCTACGTCACAACGACTTTCTATAGTTTGTGAATGCGTTCGGAAATAAGAAAAGCTTACTTCCACCGTTTTTTAAAATCACAGCTTCTAGAAGGTTTACATGATTTCCTAAAAAACACGAGTTTTTAGAAAATGTGTTTTATTTTATAAATGGAATCAACAAAGTATGCACATTCTAAGTCATAATGACTTTCTATAGTTTGCGCATTCGTCCGGAAATAAGAAAAGCGTACTTCCCCCGTTTTTTAAAATCACAGCTTCTAGAAGGTTTACAATATTTCTTAAAAAACACGAGTTTTTAGAAAATGTGTTTTATTTCATAAATTGAATCAACAAAGTATGCACATTCTATGTCATAACGACTTTCTATAGTTTGCGCATTCGTCCGGAAATAAGAAAAGCTTACTTCCCCCGTTTTTTAAAATCACAGCTTCTAGAAGGTTTACATGATTTCTTAAAAAACATGAGTTTTTAGAAAATGTGTTTTATTTCATAAATGGAATCAACAAAGTATGCACATTCTACGTCATAACGACTTTCTATAGTTTGCGCATGCCTCCAGAAATAAGAAAAGCTTACTTCCACCGTTTTTTAAAATCACAGCTTCAAGAAGGTTTACATGATTTGTTAAAAAACACGAGTTTTTAGAAAATGTGTTTTATTTCATAAATGGAATCAACAAAGTATGCACATTCTACGTCATAACGACTTTCTATAGTTTGCGCATGCATCCGGAAATAAGAAAAGCTTACTTCCACCATTTTTTAAAATCACAGCTTCTAGAAGGTTTACATGATTTCCTAAAAAACACGAGTTTTTAGAAAATGTGTTTTATTTCATAAATGAAATCAACAAAGTATGCACATTATACGTCATAACGACTTTCTATATTTTGCGCATGCGTTTGGAAATAAGAAAAGCTTACTTCCCCCATTTTTTTAAATCACAGCTTCTAGAAGGTTTACATGATTTCTTAAAAAACACGAGTTTTTAGAAAATGTGTTTTATTTCATAAATGGAATCAACAAAGTATGCACATTCTACGTCATAACGACTTTCAATACTTTGTGTATTTGTCTGGAAATAACACAAGCTTACTTCCACCATTTTTTAAAATCACAGCTTCTACAAGGTTTACATGATTTCGTAAAAAACATGAGTTTTTAGAAAATGTGTTTTATTTCATCAATGGAATCAACAAAGTATGCACATTCTACGTCATAACGAGTTTCTATAGTTTGCGCATCAGTCCGGATATAAGAAAAGCTTACTTCCCCTGGTTTTTAAAATCACAGCTTCTAGAAGGTTTACATGATTTGTTAAAAAGCTCGAGTTTTTAGAAAATGTGTTTTATTTCATAAATGGAATCAACAAAGTATGCACATTCTACGTCATAACGACTTTCTATAGTTTGTGCATGCATTTGGAAATAAGAAAAGCTTACTTCCCCCGTTTTTTAAAATCACGGCTTCTAGAAGGTTTACAGGATTTGTTAAAAAACATGAGTTTTTAGAAAATGTGTTTTATTTCATAAATGGAATCTACAAAGTATGCACATTCTACGTCATAACGACTTTCTATAGTTTGCGCATGCGTCCGGAAATAAGAAAAGCTTACTTCCACCGTTTTTAAAAATCATAGCTTCTAGAAGGTTTACATGATTTCCTAAAAAACACGAGTTTTTAGAAAATGTGTTTTATTTCATAAATTGAATCTACAAAGTATGCACATTCTACGTCATAACGACTTTCTAGAGTTTGCGCATGCGTTTGGAAATAAGAAAAGCTTACTTCCTCCATTTTTTAAAATCACAGCTTTTAGAAGGTTTACATGATTTCTTAAAAAACACGAGTTTTTAGAAAATATGTTTTATTTCATAAATGGAATAAACAAAGTATGCACATTCTATGTCATAACGACTTTATATAGTTTGCGCATAAGTTTGGAAATAAGAAAAGCTTACTTCCCCCGTTTTTTAAAATCACAGCTTCTAGAAGGTTTACATGATTTCGTAAAAAGCACGAGTTTTTAGAAAATGTGTTTTATTTCATAAATGGAATCAACAAAGTATGCACATTCTATGTCATAACGACTTTCTATAGTTTGCGCATTCGTTTGGAAATAAGAAAAGCTTACTTCCACAGTTTTTTAAAATCACAGCTTCTAGAAGGTTTACATGATTTCCTAAAAAACACGAGTTTTTAGAAAATGTGTTTTATTTCATAAATGGAATCAACAAAGTATGCATATTCTACGTCATAACGACTTTCTCTAGTTTGCGCATGCATTTGGAAATAAGAAAAGCTTACTTCCCTCGTTTTTTAAAATCACAGCTTCTAGAAGGTTTACATGATTTCTTAAAAAACATGAGTTTTTAGAAAATGTGTTTTATTTCATAAATGGAATCAACAAAGTATGCACATTCTACGTCATAATGACTTTCGATAGTTTGCGCATGCGTCTGGAAATAAGAAAAGCTCACTTCCCCCGTTTTTTAAAATCACAGCTTCTAGAAGGTTTACATGATTTCTTAAAAAACATGAGTTTTTAGAAAATGTGTTTTATTTCATAAATGGAATCAACAAAGTATGCACATTCTACGTCATAACGACTTTCTATAGTTTGCGCATGCGTTTGGAAATAAGAAAAGCTTTCTTCCCCCGTTTTTTAAAATCACAGCTTCTAGAAGGTTTACATGATTTGTTAAAAAACACGAGCTTTTAGAAAATGTGTTTTATTTCATAAATTGAATGAACAAAGTATGCACATTCTACGTCATAACGACTTTCTATAGTTTGCGCATGCGTCCGGAAATAAGAAAAGCTTACTTCCACCATTTTTTAAAATCACAGCTTCTAGAAGGTTTACATGATTTCGTAAAAAACACGAGTTTTTAGAAAATGTGTTTTATTTCATAAATGGAATCTACAAAGTATGCACATTCTACGTCATAACAACTTTCTATAGTTTGCGCATGAGTTTGGAAATAAGAAAAGCTTACTTCCCCCATTTTTTAAAATCACAGCTTCTAGAAGGTTTACATGATTTCTTAAAAAACATGAGTTTTTAGAAAATGTGTTTTATTTCATCAATGGAATAAAAAAAGTATGCACATTCTACGTCATAACGACTTTCTATAGTTTGCGCATGCGTCTGGAAATAAGAAAAGCTTACATCCCCCGTTTTTTAAAATCACAACTTCTAGAAGTTTTACATGATTTCTTAAAAAACATGAGTTTTTAGAAAATGTGTTTTATTTCATAAACGGAATCAACAAAGTATGCACATTCTATGTCATAACGACTTTCTATTGTTTGCGCATGCGTCTGGAAATAAGAAAAGCTTACTTCCACCGTTTTTTAAAATCACAGCTTCTAGAAGGTTTACATGATTTCTTAAAAAACACGAGTTTTTAGAAAATGTGTTTTATTTCATAAATGGAATCAACAAAGTATGCACATTCTACCTCATAACGACTTTTTATAGTTTGCGCATGCGTTTGGAAATAAGAAAAGCTTACTTCCCAAGTTTTTTAAAATCACAACTTCTAGAAGGTTTAAATGATTTGTTAAAAACACGAGTTTTTAGAAAATGTGTTTTATTGGATAAATGGAATCAACAAAGTATGCACATTCTACGTCATAACGAATTTCTATAGTTTGTGCATGCATTTGGAAATAAGAAAAGCTTACTTCCCCCGTTTTTTAAAATCACAGCTTCTAGAAGGTTTACAGGATTTGTTAAAAACACGAGTTTTTAGAAAATGTGATTTATTTCATAAATGGAATCAACAAAGTATGCACATTCTACGTCGTAACGACTTTTATATTTTGTGCATGCGTCCGGAAATAAGAAAAGCTTACTTCTACCGTTTTTTAAAATGATAGCTTCTAGAAGGTTTACATGATTTCATAAAAAACACGAGTTTTTAAAAAATGTGTTTTATTTCATAAATGGAATCTACAAACTATGCACATTGTACGTCATAACGACTTTCTATAGTTTGCGCATGCGTCCGGAAATAAGAAAAGCTTACTTCCACCATTTTTTAAAATCACAGCTTCTAGAAGGTTTACATGATTTCCTAAAAAACACGAGTTTTTAGAAAATGTGTTTTATTTCATAAATGAAATCAACAAAGTATGCACATTCTACGTCATAACGACTCTCTATAGTTTGCGCATGCGTTTGGAAATAAGAAAAGCTTACTTCCCCCATTTTTTTAAATCACAGCTTCTAGAAGGTTTACATGATTTCTTAAAAAACACGAGTTTTAAAAAAATATGTTTTATTTCATAAATGGAATCAACAAAGTATGCACATTCTACGTCATAACGACTTTCAATAGTTTGCGTATTCGTCCGGAAATAAGACAAGCTTACTTCCACCATTTTTTAAAATCACAGCTTCTAGAAGGTTTACATGATTTCGTAAAAAACATGAGTTTTTAGAAAATGTGTTTTATTTCATAAATGGAATCGACAAAGTATGCACATTCTATGTCATAACGACTTTCTATACTTTGCGCATCAGTACGGAAATAAGAAAAGCTAACTTCCACCGTTTTTTAAAATCACAGCTTCTAGAAGGTTTACATGGTTTGTTAAAAAGCACGAGTTTTTAGAAAATGTGTTTTATTTCATAAATGGAATCAACAAAGTATGCACATTCTACGTCATAACGACTTTCTATAGTTTGTGAATGCATTTGGAAATAAGAAAAGCTTACTTCCCTCGTTTTTTAAAATCACAGCTTCTAGAAGGTTTACATGATTTCTTAAAAAACATGAGTTTTTAGAAAATGTGTTTTATTTCATAAATGGAATCGACAAAGTATGCACATTCTATGTCATAACGACTTTCTATACTTTGCGCATCAGTACGGAAATAAGAAAAGCTAACTTCCCCCGTTTTTTAAAATCACAGCTTCTAGAAGGTTTACATGGTTTGTTAAAAAGCACGAGTTTTTAGAAAATGTGTTTTATTTCATAAACGGAATCAACAAAGTATGCATATTCTACGTCATAACGACTTTCTCTAGTTTGCGCATGCATTTGGAAAGAAGAAAAGCTTACTTCCCTCGTTTTTTAAAATCACAGCTTCTAGAAGGTTTACATGATTTCTTAAAAAACATGAGTTTTTAGAAAATGTGTTTTATTTCATAAATGGAATCAACAAAGTATGCACATTCTACGTCATAATGACTTTCTATAGTTTGCGCATGCGTCCGGAAATAAGAAAAGCTTACTTCCCCCGTTTTTTAAAATCACAGCTTCTAGAAGTTTTACATGATTTCTTAAAAAACACGAGTTTTTAGAAAATGTGTTTTATTTCATAAACGGAATCAACAAAGTATGCACATTCTACGTCATAACGACTTTCTATAGTTTGCGCATGCGTCCGGAAATAAGAAAAGCTTACTTCCACCATTTTTTAAAATCACAGCTTCTAGAAGGTTTACATGATTTCTTAAAAAACACGAGTTTTTAGAAAATGTGTTTTATTTCATCAATGGAATCAACAAAGTATGCACATTCTACGTCATAACGACTTTCTATAGTTTGCGCATGCGTTTGGAAATAAGAAAAGCTTACTTCCCGAGTTTTTTAAAATCACAGCTTCTAGAAGGTTTACATGATTTGTTAAAAACATGAGTTTTTAGAAAATGTGTTTTATTTCATAAATGGAATCAACAAAGTATGCACATTCTATGTCATAACGACTTTCTATAGTTTGCGCCTGCATTTGGAAATAAGAAAAGCTTACTTCCGCCGTTTTTTAAAATCACAGCTTCTAGAAGGTTTACAGGATTTGTTAATAAACACGAGTTTTTAGAAAATGTGTTTTATTTCATAAATGGAATCAAAAAAGTATGCACATTCTACGTCGAAACGTCTTTTATATTTTGTGCATGCGTCCGGAAATAAGAAAAGCTTACTTCTACCATTTTTTAAAATCATAGCTTCTAGAAGGTTTACATGATTTCGTAAAAAACACGAGTTTTTAAAAAATGTGTTTTATTTCATAAATGGAATCTACAAAGAATGCATATTCTACGTCATAACTACTTTCTATAGTTTGCGCATGCGTCTGGAAATAAGAAAAGCTTACTTCCCCCATTTTTTAAAATCACAGCTTCTAGAAGGTTTACATGATTTCGTAAAAAACACGAGTTTTTAGAGAATGTGTTTTATTTCATAAATGGAATCAACAAAGTATGCACATTCTATGTCATAACGACTTTCTATAGTTTGCACATGCATTTGGAAATAAGAAAAGCTTACTTCCCTCGTTTTTTAAAATCACAGCTTCTAGAAGGTTTACATGATTTGTTAAAAAACATGAGTTTTTAGAAAATGTGTTTTATTTCATAAATGGAATCAACAAAGTATACACATTCTAAGTCATAACGACATTCTATAGTTTGCGCATGCGTCCGGAAATAAGAAAAGCTTACTTCCACCATTTTTTAAAATCACAGCTTCTAGAAGGTTTACATGATTTCCTAAAAAACACGAGTTTTTAGAAAATGTGTTTTATTTCATAAATGAAATCATCAAAGTATGCACATTCTACGTCATAACGACTCTCTATAGTTTGCGCATGCGTTTGGAAATAAGAAAAGCTTACTTCCCCCGTTTTTTTAAATCACAGCTTCTAGAAGGTTTACATGATTTCTTAAAAAACACGAGTTTTTAGAAAATGTGTTTTATTTCATAAATGGAATCAACAAAGTATCCACATTCTACGTCATAACGACTTTCAATAGTTTGCGTATTCGTCCGGAAATAAGACAAGCTTACTTCCACCATTTTTTAAAATCATAGCTTCTAGAAGGTTTACATGATTTCGTAAAAAACATGAGTTTTTAGAAAATGTGTTTTATTTCATAAATGGAATCTACAAAGTATGCACATTCTATGTCATAAAGACTTTCTATAGTTTGCGCATCAGTCCGGAAATAAGAAAAGCTTACTTCCCCCGTTTTTTAAAATCACAGCTTCTAGAAGGTTTACATGATTTGTTAAAAAGCACGAGTTTTTAGAAAATGTGTTTTATTTCATAAATGGAATCAACAAAGTATGCACATTCTACGTCATAACGACTTTCTATAGTTTGTGAATGCATTTGGAAATAAGAAAAGCTTACTTCCCCGGTTTTTAAAAATCACAGCTTCTAGAAGGTTTACATGATTTGTTAAAAAACACAGGTTTTTAGAAAATGTGTTTTATTTCTTAAATAGAATCAACAAAGTATGCACATTCTACGTCATAACGACTTTCTATAGTTTGCGCATTCGTCCGGATATAAGAAAAGCTTACTTCCACTGTTTTTTAAAATCACAGCTTCTAGAAGGTTTACATGATTTCGTAAAAAACACGAGTTTTTTAGAAAATGTGCTTTATTTCATAAATGGAATCTACAAAGTATGCACATTCTACGTCATAACGACTTTCTATAGTTTGCGCATGCGTCCGGAAATAAGAAAAGCTTACTTCCCCCGTTTTTTAAAATCACAGCTTCTAGAAGGTTTACATAATTTCTTAAAAAACACGAGTTTTTAGAAAATGTGTTTTATTTCGTAAATGGAATCAACAAAGTATGCACATTCTACATTATAACGACTTTCTATAGTTTGCGCATGCGTTTGAAAATAAGAAAAGCTTACTTCCCCCGTTTTTTAAAATCACAGTTTCTAGAAGGTTTACATGATTTGTTAAAAAACACGAGTTTTTAGAAAATGTGTTTTATTTCATATATGGAATCAACAAAGTATGCACATTCTACGTCATAACGACTTTCTATAGTTTGCGCATGCGTCCGGAAATAAGAAAAGCTTACTTCCACCGTTTTTTAAAATAATAGCTTCTAGAAGGTTTACATGATTTCGTACAAAACACGAGTTTTTAGAAAATGTGTTTTATTTCATAAATGGAATCTACAAAGTATGCACATTCTACGTCATAACGACTTTCTATAGTTTGCGCATGCGTCCGGAAATAAGAAAAGCTTACTTCCACCGTTTTTTAAAATAATAGCTTCTAGAAGGTTTACATGATTTCGTAAAAAACACGAGTTTTTAGAAAATGTGTTTTATTTCATAAATGGAATCTACAAAGTATGCACATTCTATGTCATAACGAATTTCTCTAGTTTGCGCATGCGTCCGGAAATAAGAAAAGCTTACTTCCATCGTTTTTTAAAATCACAGCTTCTAGAAGGTTTACATGATTTCGTAAAAAACACGAGTTTTTAGAAGATTTGTTTTATTTCATCAATGGTATCTACAAAGTATGCACATTCTACGTCATAACGACTTTCTATAGTTTGCGCATGCGTTTGGAAATAAGAAAAACTTACTTCCCCCGTTTTTTAAAATCACAGCTTCTAGAAGGTTTACATGATTTCTTAAAAAACACGAGTTTTTAGAAAATGTGTTTTATTTCATAAATGGAAAGAACAAAGTATGCACATTCTACGTCATAACGACTTTCTATAGTTTGCGCATGCGTCCGGAAATAAGAAAAGCTTACCTCCCCCGTTTTTTAAAATCACAGCTTCTAGAAGGTTTACATGATTTCTTAAAAAACACGAGTTTTTAGAAAATGTGTTTTATTTCATAAATGGAATAAACAAAGTATGCACATTCTACATCATAACGACTTTCTATAGTTTGCGTATTCGTCCGGAAATAAGAAAAGCTTACTTCCACCGTTTTTTAAAATCACAGCTTCTAGAAGGTTTACATTATTTCGTAAAAAACATGAGTTTTTTAGAAAATGTGCTTTATTTCATCAATTGAATCTACAAAGTATGCACATTCTACGTCATAACGACTTTCTATAGTTTGCGCATGCATTCGGAAATAAGAAAAGCTTACTTCCGCTGTTTTTCAAAATCACAGCTTCTAGAAGGTTTACATGATTTCGTAAAAAACAAGAGTTTTTAGAAAATGTGTTTTATTTCATAAATGGAATCTACAAAGTATGCACATTCTACGTCATAACGACTTTCTGTAGTTTGCGCATGCGTCCGGAAATAAGAAAAGCTTACTTCCCCATTTTTAAAATCACAGCTTCTAGAAGGTTTACATGATTTCGTAAAAAACATGAGTTTTCAGAAAATGTGTTTTATTTCATAAATGGAATCAACAAAGTATGCACATTCTACGTCATAAGGACTTTCTCTAGTCTGCGCATGCGTCCGGAAATAAGAAAAGCTTACTTCCCCCGTTTTTTAAAATCACAGCTTCTAGAAGGTTTACATGATTTCTTAAAAAACACGAGTTTTTAGAAAATGTGTTTTATTTCATAAATGGAATCTACAAAGTATGCACATTCTACGTCATAACGACTTTCTATAGTTTGCGCATGCGTCCGGAAATAAGAAAAGCTTACCTCCCCAGTTTTTTAAAATCACAAATTCTAGAAGTTTTGCTGGATTTCTTATAAAACACGAGTTTTTAGAAAATGTGTTTTATTAAATAAATGGAATTAACAAAGTATGCACATTCTACGTCATAACGACTTTCTATAGTTTGCGCATGCGTTTGGAAAAAAGAAAAGCTTACCTCCCCCGTTTTTTAAAATCACAGCTTCTAGAAGGTTTACATGATTTCGTAAAAAACACGAGTTTTTAGAAAATGTGTTTTATTTCATAAATGGAATCAACAAAGTATGCACATTCTACATCATAATGACCTTCTATAGTTTGCACATGCGTTTGGAAATAAGAAAAGCTTACTTCCCAGGTTTTTTAAAATCACAGCTTCTAGAAGGTTTACATGATTTCTTAAAAAACACGAGTTTTTGGAAAATGTTTTTTATTTCATAAATAGAATCAACAAAGTATGCACATTCTACGTCATAACGACTTTCTATAGTTTGCGGATGCCTCCGGAAATAAGAAAAGCTTACTTCCATCGTTTTTTAAAATCACAGCTTCTAGAAGGTTTATATGATTTCGTAAAAAACACGCGTTTTTAGAAAATGTGTTTTATTTCATAAATGGAATCTACAAAGTATGCATATTCTACGTCATATCCACTTTCTATAGTTTGCGCATGCGTCCGGAAATAAGAAAAGCTTACTTCCACCGTTTTTTGAAATCACAGATTCTACAAAGTTTAGATGATTTCTTAAAAAACACGAGTTTTTAGAAAATGTTTTTTATTTCATAAATGGAATCAACCAAGTCTGCACATTCTATGTCATAACGACTTTCTATAGTTTGCGCATTCGTAGGGAAATAAGAAAAGCTTACTTCCATCGTTTTTTAAAATCACAGCTTCTAGAAGGTTTACATGATTTCGTAAAAAACACGAGTTTTTAGAAAATGTGTTTTATTTCATAAATGGAATCTACAAAGTATGCACATTCTACGTCATAACTAATTTCTATAGTTTACGCATGCGTCCGGAAATAAGAAAAGCTTCCTTCCACAGTTTTTTAAAATCACAGCTTCTACAAGGTTTACATGATTTCGTAAAAAACACGAGTTTTTAGAAAATGTGTTTTATTTCATAAATGGAATCAAAAAAGTATGCACATTCTACGTCATATCGACTTTCTATAGTTTGCGCATGCGTCCGGAAATAAGAAAAGCTTACTTCCACCGTTTTTTAAAATCACAGCTTCTAGAAGGTTTACATGATTTCTTAAAAAACACGAGTTTTTAGAAAATGTGTTTTATTTCATAATTGGAATCAACAAAGTATGCACATTCTATGTCATAACAACTTTCTATAGATCGCGCATGCGTCCGGAAATAAGAAAAGATTACTTCCACATTTTTTTAAAATCACAGCTTCTAGAAGGTTTACATAATTTCGTAAAAAACACGAGTTTTTAGAAAATGTGTTTTATTTCATAAGTGGAATCTCAAAGTATGCACATTCTACGTCACAATGAGTTTCTATAGTTTGCACATGCGTCCGGAAATAAGAAAAGCTTACTTCCCCCGTTTTTTAAAATCATAGCTTCTAGAAGGTTTACATGAGTTCTTAAAAAACAAGAGTTTTTAGAAAATGTGTTTTATTTCATAAATGGAATCAGCAAAGTATGCACATTCTACGTCATAACGACTTTCTATAGTTTGCGAATGCGTCCGGAAATAAGAAAAGCTTACTTCCACCATTTTTTAAAATCACAGCTTCTAGAAGGTTTACATGATTTCATAAAAAACACGAGTTTTTAGAAAATATGTTTTATTTCATAAATGGAATCTAGAAGGTTTACATGATTTCGTAAAAAACAAGAGTTTTTAGAAAATGTGTTTTATTTCATAAATGGAATCTACAAAGTATGCACATTCTACGTCATAACGACTTTCTGTAGTTTGCGCATGCGTCCGGAAATAAGAAAAGCTTACTTCCCCATTTTTAAAATCACAGCTTCTAGAAGGTTTACATGATTTCGTAAAAAACATGAGTTTTCAGAAAATGTGTTTTATTTCATAAATGGAATCAACAAAGTATGCACATTCTACGTCATAAGGACTTTCTCTAGTCTGCGCATGCGTCCGGAAATAAGAAAAGCTTACTTCCCCCGTTTTTTAAAATCACAGCTTCTAGAAGGTTTACATGATTTCTTAAAAAACACGAGTTTTTAGAAAATGTGTTTTATTTCATAAATGGAATCTACAAAGTATGCACATTCTACGTCATAACGACTTTCTATAGTTTGCGCATGCGTCCGGAAATAAGAAAAGCTTACCTCCCCAGTTTTTTAAAATCACAAATTCTAGAAGTTTTGCTGGATTTCTTATAAAACACGAGTTTTTAGAAAATGTGTTTTATTAAATAAATGGAATTAACAAAGTATGCACATTCTACGTCATAACGACTTTCTATAGTTTGCGCATGCGTTCGGAAAAAAGAAAAGCTTACCTCCCCCGTTTTTTAAAATCACAGCTTCTAGAAGGTTTACATGATTTCGTAAAAAAACACGAGTTTTTAGAAAATGTGTTTTATTTCATAAATGGAATCAACAAAGTATGCACATTCTACATCATAATGACCTTCTATAGTTTGCACATGCGTTTGGAAATAAGAAAAGCTTACTTCCCATGTTTTTTAAAATCACAGCTTCTAGAAGGTTTACATGATTTCTTAAAAAACACGAGTTTTTGGAAAATGTTTTTTATTTCATAAATAGAATCAACAAAGTATGCACATTCTACGTCATAACGACTTTCTATAGTTTGCGGATGCCTCCGGAAATAAGAAAAGCTTACTTCCATCGTTTTTTAAAATCACAGCTTCTAGAAGGTTTATATGATTTCGTAAAAAACACGCGTTTTTAGAAAATGTGTTTTATTTCATAAATGGAATCTACAAAGTATGCATATTCTACGTCATATCCACTTTCTATAGTTTGCGCATGCGTCCGGAAATAAGAAAAGCTTACTTCCACCGTTTTTTGAAATCACAGCTTCTACAAAGTTTAGATGATTTCTTAAAAAACACGAGTTTTTAGAAAATGTTTTTTATTTCATAAATGGAATCAACCAAGTCTGCACATTCTATGTCATAACGACTTTCTATAGTTTGCGCATTCGTAGGGAAATAAGAAAAGCTTACTTCCACCGTTTTTTAAAATCACAGCTTCTAGAAGGTTTACATGATTTCGTAAAAAACACGAGTTTTTAGAAAATGTGTTTTATTTCATAAATGGAATCTACAAAGTATGCACATTCTACGTCATAACTACTTTCTATAGTTTATGCATGCGTCCGGAAATAAGAAAAGCTTCCTTCCACAGTTTTTTAAAATCACAGCTTCTACAAGGTTTACATGATTTCGTAAAAAACACGAGTTTTTAGAAAATGTGTTTTATTTCATAAATGGAATCAAAAAAGTATGCACATTCTACGTCATATCGACTTTCTATAGTTTGCGCATGCGTCCGGAAATAAGAAAAGCTTACTTCCACCGTTTTTTAAAATCACAGCTTCTAGAAGGTTTACATGATTTCTTAAAAAACACGAGTTTTTAGAAAATGTGTTTTATTTCATAAATGGAATCAACAAAGTATGCACATTCTATGTCATAACAACTTTCTATAGATCGCGCATGCGTCCGGAAATAAGAAAAGATTACTTCCACATTTTTTTAAAATCACAGCTTCTAGAAGGTTTACATAATTTCGTAAAAAACACGGGTTTTTAGAAAATGTGTTTTATTTCATAAGTGGAATCTCAAAGTATGCACATTCTACGTCACAATGAGTTTCTATAGTTTGCACATGCGTCCGGAAATAAGAAAAGCTTACTTCCCCCGTTTTTTAAAATCATAGCTTCTAGAAGGTTTACATGAGTTCTTAAAAAACAAGAGTTTTTAGAAAATGTGTTTTATTTCATAAATGGAATCAGCAAAGTATGCACATTCTACGTCATAACGACTTTCTATAGTTTGCGAATGCGTCCGGAAATAAGAAAAGCTTACTTCCACCATTTTTTAAAATCACAGCTTCTAGAAGGTTTACATGATTTCATAAAAAACACGAGTTTTTAGAAAATATGTTTTATTTCATAAATGGAATCTACAAAGTAAGTACATTCTATGTCATAACGACTTTCTATAGTTTGCGCATTCGTCCGGAAATAAGAAAAGCTTACTTCCACCGTTTTTTAAAATCACAGCTTCTAGAAGGTTTAAATGATTTCGTAAAAAACACAAGTTTTTAGAAAATGTGTTTTATTTCATAAATGGAATCAACAAAGTATGCACATTCTACATCATAAAGACCTTGTATAGTTTGCGCATGCGTTTGCAAATAAGAAAAGCTTACTTCCCCCGTATTTTAAAATCACAGCTTCTAGAAGGTTTACATGATTTCTTAAACAGCACGAGTTTTTAGAAAATGTGTTTTATTTCATAAAAGGAATCAACAAAGTATGCACATTCTACGTCATAAGGACTTTCTAATAGTTTGCGCATGCGTTTGGAAATAAGAAAAGCTTACTTCCCCCATTTTTTAAAATCACAGCTTCTAGAAGGTTTACATGATTTGTTAAAAAACATGAGTTTCTAGAAAATGTGTTTTATTTCATAAATGGAATCAAGAAAGTATGCACATTCTACGTCATAACGACTTTCTATAGTTTGCGCATGCGTCCGGAAATAAGAAAAGCTTACTTCCACCGTTTTTTAAAATCACAGCTGCTAAAAAGGTTTACATGAGTTCGTAAAAAACACGAGTTTTTAGAAAATGTTTTTTATTTCATAAATGGAATCTACAAAGTATGCACATTCTATGTCATAACGACTTTCTATAGTTTGCGCATGCGTCCGGTAATAAGAAAAGCTTACTTTCCACGTTTTTTAAAATCACAGCTTCTAGAAGGTTTACATGATTTATTAAAAAACATGAGTTTTTAGAAAATGTGTTTTATTTCAAAAATGGAATCAACAAAGTATGCACATTCTACGTCATAACGACTTTCTATAGTTTGCGCATGCGTCCAGAAATAAGAAAAGCTTACTTCCACCGTTTTTTAAAATAATAGCTTCTAGAAGGTTTACATGATTTCGTACAAAACACGAGTTTTTAGAAAATGTGTTTTATTTCATAAATGGAATCTACAAAGTATGCACATTCTACGTCATAACGACTTTCTATAGTTTGCGCATGCGTCCGGAAATAAGAAAAGCTTACTTCCACAGTTTTTTAAAATCACAGCTTCTAGAAGGTTTACATGATTTCGTAAAAAACACGAGTTTTTAGAAAATGTGTTTTATTTCATAAATGGAATCTACAAAGTATGCACATTCTACGTCATAACGACTTTCTAAGGTTTGCGCATGCGTCCGGAAATAAGAAAAGCTTACTTCACCCGTTTTTTAAAATCACAGCTTTTAGAAGGTTTACATGATTTCTTAAAAAACATGAGTTTTTAGAAAATGTGTTTTATTTCATAAATGGAATCAACAAAGTATGCACATTCTACATCATAACGACTTTCTATAGTTTGCGCATGCGTCTGCAAATAAGAAAAGCTTGCTTCCACCGTTTTTTAAAATTACAGCTTCTAGAAGGTTTACATGATTTCTTAAAAAACACGAATTTTTAGAAAATGTGTTTTATTTCATAAATGGAATCAACAAAGTATGCACATTCTACATCATAACAACTTTCTATAGTTTGTGCATTCGTCCGGAAATAAGAAAAGCTTACTTCCACCGTTTTTTAAAATTACAGCTTCTCGAAGGTTTACATGATTTCGTAAAAAACACGAGTTTTTAGAAAATATGTTTTATTTCATAAATGGAATCTACAAAGTATGCACATTCTACGTCATAACGACTTTCAATAGTTTGCGCATGCGTCCGGAAATAAGAAAAGCTTACTTCCCCCATTTTTTAAAATCACAGCTTCTACAAGGTTTACATGATTTCGTAAAAAACACGAGTTTTTAGAAAATGTGTTTTATTTCATAAATGGAATCAACAAAGTATGCACATTCTACGTCATAATGACTTTGTATAGTTTGCGCATGCGTCCGGAAATAAGAAAAGCTTGCTTCCACCGTTTTTTAAAATCACAGCTTCTAGAAGGTTTACATGATTTCGTAAAAAACACGAGTTTTCAGAAAATGTGTTTTATTTCATAAATGGAATCTACAAAGTATGCACATTGTACGTCATAACGACTTTCTATAGTTTGTGCATGCATCCGGAAATAAGAAAAGCTTACTTCCACCGTTTTTTAAAATAACAGCTTCTAGAAGGTGTACATGATTTCTTAAAAAACACGAGTTTTTAGAAAATGTGTTGTATTTCATAAATGGAATGTACAAAGTATGCACATTCTACGTCATAACGACTTTCTATAGTTTGCGCATGCGTCCGGAAATAAGAAAAGCTTACTTCCACCGTTTTTTAAAATCGCAGCTTCTAGAAGGTTTACATGATTTCGTAAAAAACACGAGTTTTTAGAAAATGTGTTTTATTTCATAAATGGAATCTATAAAGTATGCACATTCTACGTCATAACGACTTTCTATAGTTTGCGCATGCGTCCGGAAACAAGAATTGCTTACCTCCCCCGTTTTTTAAAATCACAGATTCTAGAAGTTTTGCATGATTTCTTAAAAAAAACGAGTTTTTAAAAAATGTGTTTTATTAAATAAATGGAATCAACAAAGTATGCACATTCTACATCATAATGACTTTCTGCAGTTTTCGCATTCGTCCGGAAATAAGAAAAGCTTACTTCCACCGTTTTTTCAAATCACAGCTTCTAGAAGGTTTACATTATTTCGTAAAAAACATGAGTTTTTTAGAAAATGTGCTTTATTTCATCAATTGAATCTACAAAGTATGCACATTCTACGTCATAACAACTTTCTATAGTTTGCGCATGCATTCGGAAATAAGAAAAGCTTACTTCCGCTGTTTTTCAAAATCACAGCTTCTAGAAGGTTTACATGATTTCGTAAAAAACAAGAGTTTTTAGAAAATGTGTTTTATTTCATAAATGGAATCTACAAAGTATGCACATTCTACGTCATAACGACTTTCTGTAGTTTGCGCATGCGTCCGGAAATAAGAAAAGCTTACTTCCCCGTTTTTTAAAATCACAGCTTCTAGAAGGTTTACATGATTTCGTAAAAAACATGAGTTTTCAGAAAATGTGTTTTATTTCATAAATGGAATCAACAAAGTATGCACATTCTACGTCATAAGGACTTTCTCTAGTCTGCGCATGCGTCCGGAAATAAGAAAAGCTTACTTCCCCCGTTTTTTAAAATCACAGCTTCTAGAAGGTTTACATGATTTCTTAAAAAACACGAGTTTTTAGAAAATGTGTTTTATTTCATAAATGGAATCTACAAAGTATGCACATTCTACGTCATAACGACTTTCTATAGTTTGCGCATTCGTCCGGAAATAAGAAAAGCTTACCTCCCCAGTTTTTTAAAATCACAAATTCTAGAAGTTTTGCTGGATTTCTTATAAAACACGAGTTTTTAGAAAATGTGTTTTATTAAATAAATGGAATTAACAAAGTATGCACATTCTACGTCATAACGACTTTCTATAGTTTGCGCATGCGTTTGGAAAAAAGAAAAGCTTACTTCCCCCGTTTTTTAAAATCACAGCTTCTAGAAGGTTTACATGATTTCGTAAAAAACACGAGTTTTTAGAAAATGTGTTTTATTTCATAAATGGAATCAACAAAGTATGCACATTCTACATCATAATGACCTTCTATAGTTTGCACATGCGTTTGGAAATAAGAAAAGCTTACTTCCCATGTTTTTTAAAATCACAGCTTCTAGAAGGTTTACATGATTTCTTAAAAAACACGAGTTTTTGGAAAATGTTTTTTATTTCATAAATAGAATCAACAAAGTATGCACATTCTACGTCATAACGACTTTCTATAGTTTGCGGATGCCTCCGGAAATAAGAAAAGCTTACTTCCATCGTTTTTTAAAATCACAGCTTCTAGAAGGTTTATATGATTTCGTAAAAAACACGCGTTTTTAGAAAATGTGTTTTATTTCATAAATGGAATCTACAAAGTATGCATATTCTACGTCATATCCACTTTCTATAGTTTGCGCATGCGTCCGGAAATAAGAAAAGCTTACTTCCACCGTTTTTTGAAATCACAGCTTCTACAAAGTTTAGATGATTTCTTAAAAAACACGAGTTTTTAGAAAATGTTTTTTATTTCATAAATGGAATCAACCAAGTCTGCACATTCTATGTCATAACGACTTTCTATAGTTTGCGCATTCGTAGGGAAATAAGAAAAGCTTACTTCCACCGTTTTTTAAAATCACAGCTTCTAGAAGGTTTACATGATTTCGTAAAAAACACGAGTTTTTAGAAAATGTGTTTTATTTCATAAATGGAATCTACAAAGTATGCACATTCTACGTCATAACTACTTTCTATAGTTTACGCATGCGTCCGGAAATAAGAAAAGCTTCCTTCCACAGTTTTTTAAAATCACAGCTTCTACAAGGTTTACATGATTTCGTAAAAAACACGAGTTTTTATAAGATGTGTTTTATTTCATAAATGGAATCAAAAAAGTATGCACATTCTACGTCATATCGACTTTCTATAGTTTGCGCATGCGTCCGGAAATAAGAAAAGCTTACTTCCACCGTTTTTTAAAATCACAGCTTCTAGAAGGTTTACATGATTTCTTAAAAAACACGAGTTTTTAGAAAATGTGTTTTATTTCATAAATGGAATCAACAAAGTATGCACATTCTATGTCATAACAACTTTCTATAGATCGCGCATGCGTCCGGAAATAAGAAAAGATTACTTCCACATTTTTTTAAAATCACAGCTTCTAGAAGGTTTACATAATTTCGTAAAAAACACGAGTTTTTAGAAAATGTGTTTTATTTCATAAGTGGAATCTCAAAGTATGCACATTCTACGTCACAATGAGTTTCTATAGTTTGCACATGCGTCCGGAAATAAGAAAAGCTTACTTCCCCCGTTTTTTAAAATCATAGCTTCTAGAAGGTTTACATGAGTTCTTAAAAAACAAGAGTTTTTAGAAAATGTGTTTTATTTCATAAATGGAATCAGCAAAGTATGCACATTCTACGTCATAACGACTTTCTATAGTTTGCGCATGCGTCCGGAAATAAGAAAAGCTTACTTCCACCATTTTTTAAAATCACAGCTTCTAGAAGGTTTACATGATTTCATAAAAAACACGAGTTTTTAGAAAATATGTTTTATTTCATAAATGGAATCTACAAAGTAGTACATTCTATGTCATAACGACTTTCTATAGTTTGCGCATTCGTCCGGAAATAAGAAAAGCTTACTTCCACCGTTTTTTAAAATCACAGCTTCTAGAAGGTTTAAATGATTTCGTAAAAAACACAAGTTTTTAGAAAATGTGTTTTATTTCATAAATGGAATCAACAAAGTATGCACATTCTACATCATAAAGACCTTGTATAGTTTGCGCATGCGTTTGCAAATAAGAAAAGCTTACTTCCCCCGTATTTTAAAATCACAGCTTCTAGAAGGTTTACATGATTTCTTAAACAGCACGAGTTTTTAGAAAATGTGTTTTATTTCATAAAAGGAATCAACAAAGTATGCACATTCTACGTCATAAGGACTTTCTAATAGTTTGCGCATGCGTTTGGAAATAAGAAAAGCTTACTTCCCCCATTTTTTAAAATCACAGCTTCTAGAAGGTTTACATGATTTGTTAAAAAACATGAGTTTTTAGAAAATGTGTTTTATTTCATAAATGGAATCAAGAAAGTATGCACATTCTACGTCATAACGACTTTCTATAGTTTGCGCATGCGTCCGGAAATAAGAAAAGCTTACTTCCACCGTTTTTTAAAATCACAGCTGCTAAAAAGGTTTACATGAGTTCGTAAAAAACACGAGTTTTTAGAAAATGTGTTTTATTTCATAAATGGAATCTACAAAGTATGCACATTCTATGTCATAACGACTTTCTATAGTTTGCGCATGCGTCCGGTAATAAGAAAAGCTTACTTTCCACGTTTTTTAAAATCACAGCTTCTAGAAGGTTTACATGATTTATTAAAAAACATGAGTTTTTAGAAAATGTGTTTTATTTCAAAAATGGAATCAACAAAGTATGCACATTCTACGTCATAACGACTTTCTATAGTTTGCGCATGCGTCCGGAAATAAGAAAAGCTTACTTCCACCGTTTTTTAAAATAATAGCTTCTAGAAGGTTTACATGATTTCGTACAAAACACGAGTTTTTAGAAAATGTGTTTTATTTCATAAATGGAATCTACAAAGTATGCACATTCTACGTCATAACGACTTTCTATAGTTTGCGCATGCGTCCGGAAATAAGAAAAGCTTACTTCCACAGTTTTTTAAAATCACAGCTTCTAGAAGGTTTACATGATTTCGTAAAAAACACGAGTTTTTAGAAAATGTGTTTTATTTCATAAATGGAATCTACAAAGTATGCACATTCTACGTCATAACGACTTTCTAAGGTTTGCGCATGCGTCCGGAAATAAGAAAAGCTTACTTCACCCGTTTTTTAAAATCACAGCTTTTAGAAGGTTTACATGATTTCTTAAAAAACATGAGTTTTTAGAAAATGTGTTTTATTTCATAAATGGAATCAACAAAGTATGCACATTCTACATCATAACGACTTTCTATAGCTTGCGCATGCGTCTGCAAATAAGAAAAGCTTGCTTCCACCGTTTTTTAAAATTACAGCTTCTAGAAGGTTTACATGATTTCTTAAAAAACACGAATTTTTAGAAAATGTGTTTTATTTCATAAATGGAATCAACAAAGTATGCACATTCTACATCATAACAACTTTCTATAGTTTGTGCATTCGTCCGGAAATAAGAAAAGCTTACTTCCACCGTTTTTTAAAATTACAGCTTCTCGAAGGTTTACATGATTTCGTAAAAAACACGAGTTTTTAGAAAATATGTTTTATTTCATAAATGGAATCTACAAAGTATGCACATTCTACGTCATAACGACTTTCAATAGTTTGCGCATGCGTCCGGAAATAAGAAAAGCTTACTTCTCCCATTTTTTAAAATCACAGCTTCTACAAGGTTTACATGATTTCGTAAAAAACACGAGTTTTTAGAAAATGTGTTTTATTTCATAAATGGAATCAACAAAGTATGCACATTCTACGTCATAATGACTTTGTATAGTTTGCGCATGCGTCCGGAAATAAGAAAAGCTTGCTTCCACCGTTTTTTAAAATCACAGCTTCTAGAAGGTTTACATGATTTCGTAAAAAACACGAGTTTTTAGAAAATGTGTTTTATTTCATAAATGGAATCTACAAAGTATGCACATTCTACGTCATAACGACTTTCTATAGTTTGTGCATGCATCCGGAAATAAGAAAAGCTTACTTCCACCGTTTTTTAAATTAACAGCTTCTAGAAGGTGTACATGATTTCTTAAAAAACACGAGTTTTTAGAAAATGTGTTGTATTTCATAAATGGAATGTACAAAGTATGCACATTCTACGTCATAACGACTTTCTATAGTTTGCGCATGCGTCCGGAAATAAGAAAAGCTTACTTCCACCGTTTTTTAAAATCGCAGCTTCTAGAAGGTTTACATGATTTCGTAAAAAACACGAGTTTTTAGAAAATGTGTTTTATTTCATAAATGGAATCTACAAAGTATGCACATTCTACGTCATAACGACTTTCTATAGTTTGCGCATGCGTCCGGAAACAAGAATTGCTTACCTCCCCCGTTTTTTAAAATCACAGATTCTAGAAGTTTTGCATGATTTCTTAAAAAAAACGAGTTTTTAAAAAATTTGTTTTATTAAATAAATGGAATCAACAAAGTATGCACATTCTACATCATAATGACTTTCTGCAGTTTTCGCATTCGTCCGGAAATAAGAAAATCTTACTTCCAGCGTTTTTTAAAATCACAGCTTCTAGAAGGTTTACATGATTTCGTAAAAAACACGAGTTTTTAGAAAATGTGTTTTATTTCATAAATGGAATCAACAAAGTATGGACATTCTACGTCATAACGACTTTCTATAGTTTGCGAATGCGTCCGGAAATAAGAAAAGCTTACTTCCCCCATTTTTTAAAATCACGACTTCTAGAAGGTTTACATGATTTCTTAAAAAAAACGAGTTTTTAGAAAATGTGTTTTATTTCATAAATGGAATCAACCATGTATGCATATTCTCCGTCATAACAACTTTCTATAGTTTGCGCATGCGTCCGGAAATAAGAAAAGCTTACTTCAACCATTTTTTAAAATCACAACTTCTAGAAGGTTTACATGATTTTGTAAAAAACACGAGTTTTTAGAAGATGTGTTTTATTTCATAAATGGAATCAACAAAGTATGCACATTCTACGTCATAATGACTTTCTATAGTTTGCGCATGCGTCCGGAAATAAGAAAAGCTTACTTGCCCCGTTTTTTAAAATCACAGCTTCTAGAAAGTTTACATCATTTCTTAAAAAACACTAGTTTTTAGAAAATGTGTTTTATTTCATAAATGGAATCGACAAAGTATACACATTTTACTTCATAACGACTTTCTATAGTTTGCGCATGCGATTGGAAATAAGAAAAGCTTACATCCCACGTTTTTTAAAATCACAGCTTCTAGAAGGTTTACATGATTTCTTAAAAAACACGAGTTTTTTTAAAATGTGTTTTATTTCATAAATAGAATCAACAAAGTATGCACATTCTACGTCATAATGACTTTCTATAGTTTGCGGATGCGTCTGGAAATAAGAAAAGCTTACTTCCACCGTTTTTTAAAATCACAGCTTCTAGAAGGTTTACATGATTTCGCAAAAAACACCAGTTTTTAGAATATGTGTTTTATTTCATAAATGGAATCTACAAAGTATGCACATTCTACGTCATAACGACTTTCTATAGTTTGCGCATGCGTCCGGAAATAAGAAAAGATTACTTGCCCCGTTTTTTAAAATCACAGCTTCTAGAAGGTTTACATGATTTCTTAAAAAACAAGAGTTTTTAGAAAATGTGTTTTATTTCATAAATGGAATCATCAAAGTATACACATTCTACGTCATAACGACTTTCTATAGTTTGCGCATGCGTTTGGAAATAAGAAAAGCTTACTTCCCACATTTTTTAAATTCACAGCTTCTAGAAGGTTTACATGATTTCTTAAAAAACACGAGTTTTTTGAAAATGTGTTTTATTTCATAAATAGAATCAACAAAGTATGCACATTCTACGTCATAATGACTTTCTATAGTTTGCGGATGCGTCCGGAAATAAGAAAAGCTTACTTCCACCGTTTTTTAAAATCACAGCTTCTAGAAGGTTTACATGATTTCGTAAAAAACACGAGTTTTTAGAAAATGTGTTTTATTTCATAAATGGAATCTACAAAGTATGCACATTCTACGTCATAACGACTTTCTATAGTTTGCGCATGCGTCCGGAAATAAGAAAACCTTACTTCCCCCGTTTTTTAAGATCACAGCTTCTAGAAGGTTTACATGATTTCTTAAAAAACACGAGTTTTTAGAAAATGTGTTTTATTACATAAATGGAATCTACAAAGTATGCACATTCTACGTCATAACGACTTTCTATAGTTTGCGCATGCGTTTGTAAATAAGAAAAGCTTACTTCCCCCCTTTTTTAAAATCACAGCTTCTAGAAGGTTTACATGATTTCTTAAAAAACATGAGTTTTTAGAAAATGTGTTTTATTTAATAAATTGAATATACAAAGTATGCACATTCTATGTCATAATGACTTTCTATAGTTGCCGCATGCGTTTGGAAATAAGAAAAGCTTACTTCCCACGTTTTTTAAAATCACAGCTTCTAGAAGGTTTACATGATTTCTTAAAAAACACAAGTTTTTAGAAAATTTGTTTTATTTCATAAATGGAATCAACAAAGTATGCACATTCTACGTCATAACGACTTTCTATATTTTGCGCATGCGTTTGGAAATTAGAAAAGCTTACTTCCCCCGTTTTTTAAAATCACAGCTTCTAGAAGGTGTACATGATTTCTTAAAAAACACGAGTTTTTAGAAAATGTGTTTTATTTCATAAATGGAATCTACAAAGTATGCACATTCTATGTCATAACGACTTTCTATACTTTGCGCATGCGTTTGGAAATAAGAAAAGCTTACTTCCCCCATTTTTTAAAATCACAGCTTCTAGAAGGTTTACATGATTTCTTAAAAAACACGAGTTTTTAGAAAATGTGTTTTATTTAATAAATGGTATCTACAAAGTATGCACATTCTACGTCATAACGACTTTTAGTTTGCGCATGCGTCTGGAAATAAGAAAAGCTTACTTCCTCTGTTTTTTAAAATCACAGCTTCTAGAAGGTTTACATGATTTCTTAAAAAACACGAGTTTTTAGAAAATGTGTTTTATTTCATAAATGCAATCAACAAAGTATGCACATTCTACGTCATAATGACTTTCTATAGTTTGCGGATGCGTCCGAAAATAAGAAAAGCTTACTTCCACCGTTTTTTAAAATCACAGCTTCTAGAAGGTTTACATGATTTCGTAAAAAACACGAGTTTTTAGAAAATGTGTTTTATTTCATAAATGGAATCTACAAAGTATGCACATTCTACGTCATAACGACTTTCTATAGTTTGCGCATGCATTTGGAAATAAGAAAAGCTTACTTCCCACGTTTTTTAAAATCACAGCTTCTAGAAGGTTTACATGATTTCTTAAAAAACACGAGTTTTTAGAAAATGTGTTTTACTTCATAAATAGAATCTACAAAGTATGCACATTTTATGTCATAATGACTTTCTATAGTTTGCGGATGCGTCCAGAAATAAGAAAAGCTTACTTCCCCCGTTTTTTAAAATCACAGCTTCTAGAAGGTTTACATGATTTCGTCAAAAACACGATTTTTTAGAAAATGTGTTTTATTTCATAAATGGAATCTACAACGTATGCACATTCTACGTCATAACGACTTTCTATAGTTTGTGCATGCGTCCGAAAATAAGAAAAGCTTACTTCCCACGTTTTTTAAAATCACAGCTTCTAGAAGGTTTACATGATTTCTTAAAAAACACGAGTTTTTAGAAAATGTGTTTTATTTCATAAATGGAATCAAAAAAGTATGCACATTCTACGTCATAACGACTTTCTATAGTTTGCGCATGTGTTTGGAAATAAGAAAAGCTTACTTCCCCCATTTTTTAAAATCACAGCTTCTAGAAGGTTTACATGATTTCTTAAAAAACACGAGTTTTTAGAAAATGTGTTTTATTTCATAAATGGAATCTACAAGGTATGCACATTCTACGTAAAAACGACTTTCTATAGTTTGCGCATGCGTTTGGAAATAAGAAAAGCTTACTTCCCCCATTTTTTAAAATCACAGCTTCTAGAAGGTTTACATGATTTCTTAAAAAACACGAGTTTTTAGAAAATGTGTTTTATTTCATAAATGGAATCAACAAAGTATGCACATTCTACGTCATAACGACTTTTTATACTTTGCGCATGCGTTTGGAAATAAGAAAAGCTTACTTCCCCCATTTTTTAAAATCACAGCTTCTAGAAGGTTTACATGATTTCTTAAAAAACACGAGTTTGTAGAAAATGTGTTTTATTTCATAAATGGAATCTACAAAGTATGCACATTCTACGTCATAACGACTTTCTATAGTTTGCGCATGCGTTTGGAAATAAGAAAAGCTTACTTCACCTGTTTTTTAAAATCACATCTTCTAGAAGGTTTACATGATCTCTTAAAAAACACGAGTTTTTAGAAAATGTGTTTTATTTCATAAATGGAATCTACAAAGTATGCACATTCTACGTAAAAACGACTTTCTATAGTTTGCGCATGCGTCAGGAAATAAGAAAAGCTTACTTCCACCGTTTTTTAAAATCACAGCTTCTAGAAGGTTTACATGATTTCGTAAAAAACACGAGTTTTTAGAAAATGTGTTTTATTTCATAAATGGAATCTACAAAGTATGCACATTCTACGTCATAAAGACTTTCTATAGTTTGCGCATGCGTCCGGAAATAAGAAAAGCTTACTTGCCCCATTTTTTAAAATCACAGCTTCTAGAAGTTTTACACGATTTCTTAAAAAACAATAGTTTTTAGAAAATGTGTTTTATTTCATAAATCGAATAAACAAAGTATGCACATTCTACGTCATAACGACTTTCTATACTTTGCGCATGCGTTTGGAAATAAGAAAAGCTTACTTCCCCCGTTTTTTAAAATCATAGCTTCTAGAAGGTTTACATGATTTCTTAAAAAACACGAGTTTTCAGAAAATGTGTTTTATTTCTTAAATGGAATCAACAAGGTATGCACATTCTACGTCATAATGACTTTCTATAGTTTGTGCAAGCGTCCGGAAATAAGAAAAGCTGACTTCCACCGTTTTTTAAAATCACAGCTTCTAGAAGGTTTACATGATTTCTTAAAAAACACGAGTTTTTAGAAAATGTGTTTTATGTCATAAATGGAATCAACAAAGTATGCACATTCTACGTCATAACGACTTTCTATAGTTTGCGCATTCGTCCGGAAATAAGAAAAGCTTACTTCCACCGTTTATTAAAATCATAGCTTCTAGAAGGTTTACATGATTTCGTGAAAAACACGAGTTTTTAGAAAATGTGTTTTATTTCATAAATGCAATCTACAAAGTATGCACATTCTATGTCATAACGACTCTCTATAGTTTGCGCATGCGTCCAGAAATAAGAAAATCTTACTTCCCCCGTTTTTTAAAATCACAGCTTCTAGAAGGTTTGCATGATTTCTTAAAAAACACGAGTTTTTAGAAAATGTGTTTTATTTCATAAATGGAATCTACAAAGTATGCACATTCTACGTCATAACGACTTTCTATAGTTTGCGCATGCGTTTGGAAATAAGAAAATCTTACTTCCCTCGTTTTTTAAAATCACAGCTTCTAGAAGGTTTACATGATTTCTTAAAAAACACGAGTTTTTAGAAAATGTTCTTTATTTCATAAATGGAATCAACAAAGTATGCACATTCTACGTCGTAACGACTTTCTATACTTTGCGGATGCGTTTGGAAATAAGAAAAGCTTACTTCCCCCGTTTTTTAAAATCACAGCTTCTAGAAGGTTTACATGATTTCTTAAAAAACACCAGTTTTTAGAAACTGTGTTTTATTTCATAAATGGAATCTACAAAGTATGCACATTCTACGTCATAATGACTTTCTATAGTTTGCGCATGCGTTTGGAAATAAGAAAAGCTTACTTCCCACGTTGTTTAAAATCACAGCTTCTAAAAGGTTTACATGATTTCTGTAGGACTCCTCCTTTAGGGTCCCCTTGAACTGAACCTGAAACTTTAATAACTTCATACAAACAAATTAGCCGTTATAGTTATTGGAAAAATAAAATAAAAGAGTGAATAACTTAAAAAAAATAAGCAAACCTTAACCTGTCAACCCGATCTAGCTGGTCCATTGTTGTCTGCGTCTTCTGTAGGATCGCTCCAGCAAAGCTCGTTTAACCATACGCGAAGCAACCGTTAGCTTCGCCACCCAACCATAGGCTCATGCTTTCAGTCGCATGGCCTCCCCCGAGCTTTGGGTCATAGATCTCACACAAGTATTTCAGAAATTCAGCTTGGGCTTCCCTTCCCACCAGGATTTCTAAGCCAAACCCTTAGATAGCAGCAAGTCTTTGAGGCATTCGAGAATTACGACAATCGTCCAAATTATGGACCCCTTACCCATTCCTTAAGCCTTCCTTATAAAGGAAAATCTCCTGCGACACATGTCGCTTCATGCATAATTAAATATTTTTAATTATTTATTTAATTAAAACACTCACCCATCCAAGTGTCAGTTTCTCTGGGAAGTGCACCTACATCCCTAAGTTTGCTCTAGTTTGTCCCCCAGATATTTTAATAAACTCCTAGCTTTTAGTTGACTAGGTGTCTAATCTATTTTGCTCCTAAATAATAATTTCTATTAATTTAAATGCTCAACAAAATAACTATTCATGTGCAAATGTCTAAGCTATTGTTATGCATTTGCTAAGTAATAATCTAGAGTTATTCTCCTACGTTTTTATGCAGTTTAATTTAACAATCAAACTCACTAGGATCACGGTGCCGCGTCGTTGGGCTCCTGGTTCCTTAATTTTTTAATCCCCTGAAAGGGCACCACTCCGTCGGGTCCAATCATCCATGGTTTACATTCCTTGGCATGGTACCACCTCGTTGGGTCCTTGCGTCCATTCTTTCCGTTCTTGACAGGGTACCGCATCGTTGGGCCCTTCTGCCACCATCTTTCCGTTTTGACTTGCGGGAACTCTTGTAGGGATTTTAGGAATCGTTACCATCCATCCTCCGTCTACATTCTATCTAGGGACTAATGGCGCTGAGGAGTGAGTCCATTCTCACTGCGCGCCCCTCAACTCGTACGTGACCAGCTCCGTCGTGGCCCACCTCGTACGCCCTCACGCATTCCTCTTGAGCAAGCGGATCCATGCTTATCTGCTCATGCGTGGTATTCTTATCGGAAGTCGACATCGTCGTCGCTTCCCCTGTGTGTGATTTACCCGTACTCTACAACCCTCAATGTTCCTTTGTGTGTCCGTTGGTGAACCGTCTCACTTGTTTCTACACACACTCTTCACAACAAATTATTAGTAGCACTGTTCTCAACAATCATCATTTGGTTTCTAACTCTAGCATTTTGTTAAACATTTATGATTTATTCAAACTGCTCATTCATCTTATCAAATATACATTTCGTCACCAAATACATAATAACCATACAGCTAGTCGTTAAGTATTATCCATCAACATAATTTTCCATAGTCATAGCTAATCGTTTAACATATGCAATTATTTATTTACTTCAACAGTTCAGATACACATACTCAAAAATAAGGTCAAAAGGTTATTTAATTAATGTTTCAATCAGTCAGGTCACTCCACAGGTGCCCTCAATGTCTACAATAGTCTAGGGGCACTACAATTTCTTAAAAAACAGGAGTTTTTAGACAATGTGTTTTATTTCATAAATAGAATCAACAAAGTATGCACATTCTTTGTCATAATGACTTTCTATAGTTTGCGGATGCGTCCGGAAATAAGAAAAGCTTACTTCCACCATTTTTTAAAATCACAGCTTCTAGAAGGTTTACATGATTTCGTAAAAAACACGAGTTTTTAGAAAATGTGTTTTATTTCATAAATGGAATCTACAAAGTATGCACATTCTACGTCATAACGACTTTCTATAGTTTGCACATGCGTCCGGAAATAAGAAAAGCTTACTTCCCCCATTTTTTAAAATCACAGCTTCTAGAAGGTTTACATGATTTCTTAAAAAACACGAGTTTTTAGAAAATGTGTTTTATTTCATAAATGGAATCAACAAATTATGCACATTCTACATCATAACGGCTTTCTATAGTTTGCGCATGCATTTGGAAACATGAAAATCTTACTTCTCCCGTTTTTTAAAATCACAGCTTTTAGAAGCTTTACATGATTTCTTAAAAAACACGAGTTTTTAGAAAATGTGTTTTATTTCATAAATGGAATCTACCAAGTATGAACATTCTACGTCATAACGACTTTCTATAGTTTGCACATGCGTCCGGAAATTAGAAAAGCTTACTTCCTCCGTTTTTTAAAATCACAGCTTCTAGAAGGTTTACATGATTTCTTAAAAAACACGAGTTTTTAAAAAATGTGTTTTATTTCATAAATGGAATCTACAAAGTATGCACATTCTACGTCATAACGACTTTCTATAGTTTGCGAATGCGTCCGGAAATAAGAAAAGCTTACTTCCCCCATTTTTTAAAATCACAGCTTCTAGAAGGTTTACATGATTTCTTAAAAAACACGACTTTTTAGAAAATGTGTTTTATTTCATAAACGGAATCAACAAAGTATGCACATTCTACGTCATAACGACTTTCTATAGTTTGCGCATGCATCCGGAAATAAGAAAAGCTTACTTCCACCATTTTTTAAAATCGCAGCTTCTAGAAGGTTTACATGATTTCGTAAAAAACACAAGTTTTTAGAAAATGTGTTTTATTTCATAAATGGAATCTACAAAGTATGCACATTCTACATCATAACGACTTTCTATAGTTTGCGCATGCGTCCGGAAATAAGAAAAGCTTACTTCCACCGTTTTTTAAAATCACAGCTTCTAGAAGGTTTACATGATTTCTTAAAAAACACGACTTTTTAGAAAATGTGTTTTATTTCATAAATGGAATCAAAAAAGTATGCACATTCTACGTCATAACGACTTTCTATAGTTTGCGCATGCGTCCGGAAATAAGAAAAGCTTACTTCCCCCGTTTTTTAAAATCACAGCTTCTAGAAGGTTTACATGATTTCTTAAAAAGCACGAGTTTTTAGAAAATGTGTTTTATTTCATAAATGGAATCTACAAAGTATGCACATTCTACGTCATAACGACTTTCTATAGTTTGCGCATGCGTCTGGAAATAAGAAAAGCTTACTTCCCCCGTTTTTAAAATCACAGCTTCTAGAAGGTTTACATGATTTCTTAAAAAACACGAGTTTTTAGAAAATGTGTTTTATTTCATAAATGTAATCTACAAAGTATGCACATTCTACGTCATAACGACTTTGTATAGTTTGCGCATGCGTTTGGAAATATGAAAAACTTTCTTCCCCTGTTTTTTAAAATCACAGCTTCTAGAAGGTTTACATGATTTCTTAAAAAACACTAGTTTTTAGAAAATGTGTTTTATTTCATAAATCGAATGAACAAAGTATGCACATTCTACGTCATAACGACTTTCTATACTTTGCGCATGCATATGGAAATAAGAAAAGCTTACTTCCCCCGTTTTTTAAAATCATAGCTTCTAGAAGGTTTACATGATTTATTAAAAAACACGAGTTTTTAGAAAATGTGTTTTATTTCTTAAATGGAATCAACAAAGTATGCACATTCTACGTCATAACGACTTTCTATATTTTGCGCATGCGTCCGGAAATAAGAAAAGCTTACTTCCACCGTTTTTTAAAATCACAGCTTCTAGAAGGTTTACATGATTTCGTAAAAAACACGAGTTTTTAGAAAATGTGTTTTATTTCATAAATGGAATCTACAAAGTATGCACATTCTATGTCATAAAGACTTTCTATAGTTTGCGCATGCGTCTGGAAATAAGAAAATCTTACTTCCCCCGTTTTTTAAAATCACAGCTTCTAGAAGGTTTACATGATTTCTTAAAAAACACTAGTTTTTAGAAAATATGTTTTATTTCATAAATCGAATCAACAAAGTATGCACATTCTACGTCATAACGACTTTCTATACTTTGCGCATGCGTTTGGAAATAAGAAAAGCTTACTTCCCCCATTTTTTAAAATCATAGCTTCTAGAAGGTTTACATGATTTCTTCAAAAACACGAGTTTTTAGAAAATGATTTTTATTTCATAAATGGAATCAACAAAGTATGCACATTCAACGTCATAATGACTTTCTATAGTTTGCGCATGCGTCCGGAAATAAGAAAAGCTTACTTCCCCCATTTTTTAAAATCACAGCTTCTAGAAGGTTTACATGATTTCGTAAAAAACACGAGTTTGTAGAAAATGTGTTTTATTTCATAAATGGAATCTACAAAGTATGCACATTCTACGTCATAACGACTTTCTATAGTTTGCGCATGCGTTTGGAAATAAGAAAAGCTTACTTCACCTGTTTTTTAAAATCACATCTTCTAGAAGGTTTACATGATCTCTTAAAAAACACGAGTTTTTAGAAAATGTGTTTTATTTCATAAATGGAATCTACAAAGTATGCACATTCTACGTAAAAACGACTTTCTATAGTTTGCGCATGCGTCAGGAAATAAGAAAAGCTTACTTCCACCGTTTTTTAAAATCACAACTTCTAGAAGGTTTACATGATTTCGTAAAAAACACGAGTTTTTAGAAAATGTGTTTTATTTCATAAATGGAATCTACAAAGTATGCACATTCTACGTCATAAAGACTTTCTATAGTTTGCGCATGCGTCCGGAAATAAGAAAAGCTTACTTGCCCCATTTTTTAAAATCACAGCTTCTAGAAGTTTTACACGATTTCTTAAAAAACAATAGTTTTTAGAAAATGTGTTTTATTTCATAAATCGAATAAACAAAGTATGCACATTCTACGTCATAACGACTTTCTATACTTTGCGCATGCGTTTGGAAATAAGAAAAGCTTACTTCCCCCGTTTTTTAAAATCATAGCTTCTAGAAGGTTTACATGATTTCTTAAAAAACACGAGTTTTCAGAAAATGTGTTTTATTTCTTAAATGGAATCAACAAGGTATGCACATTCTACGTCATAATGACTTTCTATAGTTTGTGCAAGCGTCCGGAAATAAGAAAAGCTGACTTCCACCGTTTTTTAAAATCACAGCTTCTAGAAGGTTTACATGATTTCTTAAAAAACACGAGTTTTTAGAAAATGTGTTTTATGTCATAAATGGAATCAACAAAGTATGCACATTCTACGTCATAACGACTTTCTATAGTTTGCACATTCGTCCGGAAATAAGAAAAGCTTACTTCCACCGTTTATTAAAATCATAGCTTCTAGAAGGTTTACATGATTTCGTGAAAAACACGAGTTTTTAGAAAATGTGTTTTATTTCATAAATGCAATCTACAAAGTATGCACATTCTATGTCATAACGACTCTCTATAGTTTGCGCATGCGTCCAGAAATAAGAAAATCTTACTTCCCCCGTTTTTTAAAATCACAGCTTCTAGAAGGTTTGCATGATTTCTTAAAAAACACGAGTTTTTAGAAAATGTGTTTTATTTCATAAATGGAATCTACAAAGTATGCACATTCTACGTCATAACGACTTTCTATAGTTTGCGCATGCGTTTGGAAATAAGAAAAGCTTACTTCCCTCGTTTTTTAAAATCACAGCTTTTAGAAGGTTTACATGATTTCTTAAAAAACACGAGTTTTTAGAAAATGTTCTTTATTTCATAAATGGAATCAACAAAGTATGCACATTCTACGTCGTAACGACTTTCTATACTTTGCGGATGCGTTTGGAAATAAGAAAAGCTTACTTCCCCCATTTTTTAAAATCACAGCTTCTAGAAGGTTTACATGATTTCTTAAAAAACACCAGTTTTTAGAAACTGTGTTTTATTTCATAAATGGAATCTACAAAGTATGCACATTCTACGTCATAATGACTTTCTATAGTTTGCGCATGCGTTTGGAAATAAGAAAAGCTTACTTCCCACGTTGTTTAAAATCACAGCTTCTAAAAGGTTTACATGATTTCTGTAGGACTCCTCCTTTAGGGTCCCCTTGAACTGAACCTGAAACTTTAATAACTTCATACAAACAAATTAGCCGTTATAGTTATTGGAAAAATAAAATAAAAGAGTGAATAACTTAAAAAAAATAAGCAAACCTTAACCTGTCAACCCGATCTAGCTGGTCCATTGTTGTCTGCGTCTTCTGTAGGATCGCTCCAGCAAAGCTCGTTTAACCATACGCGAAGCAACCGTTAGCTTCGCCACCCAACCATAGGCTCATGCTTTCAGTCGCATGGCCTCCCCCGAGCTTTGGGTCATAGATCTCACACAAGTATTTCAGAAATTCAGCTTGGGCTTCCCTTCCCACCAGGATTTCTAAGCCAAACCCTTAGATAGCAGCAAGTCTTTGAGGCATTCGAGAATTACGACAATCGTCCAAATTATGGACCCCTTACCCATTCCTTAAGCCTTCCTTATAAAGGAAAATCTCCTGCGACACATGTCACTTCATGCATAATTAAATATTTTTAATTATTTATTTAATTAAAACACTCACCCATCCAAGTGTCAGTTTCTCTGGGAAGTGCACCTACATCCCTAAGTTTGCTCTAGTTTGTCCCCCAGATATTTTAATAAACTGCTAGCTTTTAGTTGACTAGGTGTCTAATCTATTTTGCTCCTAAATAATAATTTCTATTAATTTAAATGCTCAACAAAATAACTATTCATGTGCAAATGTCTAAGCTATTGTTATGCATTTGCTAAGTAATAATCTAGAGTTATTCTCCTACGTTTTTATGCAGTTTAATTTAACAATCAAACTCACTAGGATCACGGTGCCGCGTCATTGGGCTCCTGGTTCCTTAATTTTTTAATCCCCTGAAAGGGCACCACTCCGTCGGGTCCAATCATCCATGGTTTACATTCCTTGGCATGGTACCACCTCGTTGGGTCCTTGCGTCCATTCTTTCCGTTCTTGACAGGGTACCGCATCGTTGGGCCCTTCTGCCACCATCTTTCCGTTTTGACTTGCGGGAACTCTTGTAGGGATTTTAGGAATCGTTACCATCCATCCTCCGTCTACATTCTATCTAGGGACTAATGGCGCTGAGGAGTGAGTCCATTCTCACTGCGCGCCCCTCAACTCGTACGTGACCAGCTCCGTCGTGGCCCACCTCGTACGCCCTCACGCATTCCTCTTGAGCAAGCGGATCCATGCTTATCTGCTCATGCGTGGTATTCTTATCGGAAGTCGACATCGTCGTCGCTTCCCCTGTGTGTGATTTACCCGTACTCTACAACCCTCAATGTTCCTTTGTGTGTCCGTTGGTGAACCGTCTCACTTGTTTCTACACACACTCTTCACAACAAATTATTAGTAGCACTGTTCTCAACAATCATCATTTGGTTTCTAACTCTAGCATTTTGTTAAACATTTATGATTTATTCAAACTGCTCATTCATCTTATCAAATATACATTTCGTCACCAAATACATAATAACCATACAGCTAGTCGTTAAGTATTATCCATCAACATAATTTTCCATAGTCATAGCTAATCGTTTAACATATGCAATTATTTATTTACTTAACCAGTTCAGATACACATACTCAAAAATAAGGTCAAAAGGTTATTTAATTAATGTTTCAATCAATCAGGTCACTCCACAGGTGCCCTCAATGTCTACAATAGTCTAGGGGCACTACAATTTCTTAAAAAACAGGAGTTTTTAGACAATGTGTTTTATTTCATAAATAGAATCAACAAAGTATGCACATTCTTTGTCATAATGACTTTCTATAGTTTGCGGATGCGTCCGGAAATAAGAAAAGCTTACTTCCACCATTTTTTAAAATCACAGCTTCTAGAAGGTTTACATGATTTCGTAAAAAACACGAGTTTTTAGAAAATGTGTTTTATTTCATAAATGGAATCTACAAAGTATGCACATTCTACGTCATAACGACTTTCTATAGTTTGCACATGCGTCCGGAAATAAGAAAAGCTTACTTCCCCCATTTTTTAAAATCACAGCTTCTAGAAGGTTTACATGATTTCTTAAAAAACACGAGTTTTTAGAAAATGTGTTTTATTTCATAAATGGAATCAACAAAGTATGCACATTCTACATCATAACGGCTTTCTATAGTTTGCGCATGCATTTGGAAACATGAAAATCTTACTTCTCCCGTTTTTTAAAATCACAGCTTCTAGAAGCTTTACATGATTTCTTAAAAAACACGAGTTTTTAGAAAATGTGTTTTATTTCATAAATGGAATCTACCAAGTATGAACATTCTACGTCATAACGACTTTCTATAGTTTGCACATGCGTCCGGAAATTAGAAAAGCTTACTTCCTCCGTTTTTTAAAATCACAGCTTCTAGAAGGTTTACATGATTTCTTAAAAAACACGAGTTTTTAAAAAATGTGTTTTATTTCATAAATGGAATCTACAAAGTATGCACATTCTACGTCATAACGACTTTCTATAGTTTGCGAATGCGTCCGGAAATAAGAAAAGCTTACTTCCCCCATTTTTTAAAATCACAGCTTCTAGAAGGTTTACATGATTTCTTAAAAAACACGACTTTTTAGAAAATGTGTTTTATTTCATAAACGGAATCAACAAAGTATGCACATTCTACGTCATAACGACTTTCTATAGTTTGCGCATGCATCCGGAAATAAGAAAAGCTTACTTCCACCATTTTTTAAAATCGCAGCTTCTAGAAGGTTTACATGATTTCGTAAAAAACACAAGTTTTTAGAAAATGTGTTTTATTTCATAAATGGAATCTACAAAGTATGCACATTCTACATCATAACGACTTTCTATAGTTTGCGCATGCGTCCGGAAATAAGAAAAGCTTACTTCCACCGTTTTTTAAAATCACAGCTTCTAGAAGGTTTACATGATTTCTTAAAAAACACGACTTTTTAGAAAATGTGTTTTATTTCATAAATGGAATCAAAAAAGTATGCACATTCTACGTCATAACGACTTTCTATAGTTTGCGCATGCGTCCGGAAATAAGAAAAGCTTACTTCCCCCGTTTTTTAAAATCACAGCTTCTAGAAGGTTTACATGATTTCTTAAAAAGCACGAGTTTTTAGAAAATGTGTTTTATTTCATAAATGGAATCTACAAAGTATGCACATTCTACGTCATAACGACTTTCTATAGTTTGCGCATGCGTCTGGAAATAAGAAAAGCTTACTTCCCCCGTTTTTAAAATCACAGCTTCTAGAAGGTTTACATGATTTCTTAAAAAACACGAGTTTTTAGAAAATGTGTTTTATTTCATAAATGTAATCTACAAAGTATGCACATTCTACGTCATAACGACTTTGTATAGTTTGCGCATGCGTTTGGAAATATGAAAAACTTTCTTCCCCTGTTTTTTAAAATCACAGCTTCTAGAAGGTTTACATGATTTCTTAAAAAACACTAGTTTTTAGAAAATGTGTTTTATTTCATAAATCGAATGAACAAAGTATGCACATTCTACGTCATAACGACTTTCTATACTTTGCGCATGCATATGGAAATAGGAAAAGCTTACTTCCCCCGTTTTTTAAAATCATAGCTTCTAGAAGGTTTACATGATTTATTAAAAAACACGAGTTTTTAGAAAATGTGTTTTATTTCTTAAATGGAATCAACAAAGTATGCACATTCTACGTCATAACGACTTTCTATAGTTTGCGCATGCGTCCGGAAATAAGAAAAGCTTACTTCCACCGTTTTTTAAAATCACAGCTTCTAGAAGGTTTACATGATTTCGTAAAAAACACGAGTTTTTAGAAAATGTGTTTTATTTCATAAATGGAATCTACAAAGTATGCACATTCTATGTCATAAAGACTTTCTATAGTTTGCGCATGCGTCTGGAAATAAGAAAATCTTACTTCCCCCGTTTTTTAAAATCACAGCTTCTAGAAGGTTTACATGATTTCTTAAAAAACACTAGTTTTTAGAAAATATGTTTTATTTCATAAATCGAATCAACAAAGTATGCACATTCTACGTCATAACGACTTTCTATACTTTGCGCATGCGTTTGGAAATAAGAAAAGCTTACTTCCCCCATTTTTTAAAATCATAGCTTCTAGAAGGTTTACATGATTTCTTCAAAAACACGAGTTTTTAGAAAATGTGTTTTATTTCATAAATGGAATCAACAAAGTATGCACATTCAACGTCATAATGACTTTCTATAGTTTGCGCATGCGTCCGGAAATAAGAAAAGCTTACTTCCCCCGTTTTTTAAAATCACAGCTTCTAGAAGGTTTACATGATTTCGTAAAAAACACGAGTTTGTAGAAAATGTGTTTTATTTCATAAATGGAATCTACAAAGTATGCACATTCTACGTCATAACGACTTTCTATAGTTTGCGCATGCGTTTGGAAATAAGAAAAGCTTACTTCACCTGTTTTTTAAAATCACATCTTCTAGAAGGTTTACATGATCTCTTAAAAAACACGAGTTTTTAGAAAATGTGTTTTATTTCATAAATGGAATCTACAAAGTATGCACATTCTACGTAAAAACGACTTTCTATAGTTTGGGCATGCGTCAGGAAATAAGAAAAGCTTACTTCCACCGTTTTTTAAAATCACAGCTTCTAGAAGGTTTACATGATTTCGTAAAAAACACGAGTTTTTAGAAAATGTGTTTTATTTCATAAATGGAATCTACAAAGTATGCACATTCTACGTCATAAAGACTTTCTATAGTTTGCGCATGCGTCCGGAAATAAGAAAAGCTTACTTGCCCCATTTTTTAAAATCACAGCTTCTAGAAGTTTTACACGATTTCTTAAAAAACAATAGTTTTTAGAAAATGTGTTTTATTTCATAAATCGAATAAACAAAGTATGCACATTCTACGTCATAACGACTTTCTATACTTTGCGCATGCGTTTGGAAATAAGAAAAGCTTACTTCCCCCGTTTTTTAAAATCATAGCTTCTAGAAGGTTTACATGATTTCTTAAAAAACACGAGTTTTCAGAAAATGTGTTTTATTTCTTAAATGGAATCAACAAGGTATGCACATTCTACGTCATAATGACTTTCTATAGTTTGTGCAAGCGTCCGGAAATAAGAAAAGCTGACTTCCACCGTTTTTTAAAATCACAGCTTCTAGAAGGTTTACATGATTTCTTAAAAAACACGAGTTTTTAGAAAATGTGTTTTATGTCATAAATGGAATCAACAAAGTATGCACATTCTACGTCATAACGACTTTCTATAGTTTGCGCATTCGTCCGGAAATAAGAAAAGCTTACTTCCACCGTTTATTAAAATCATAGCTTCTAGAAGGTTTACATGATTTCGTGAAAAACACGAGTTTTTAGAAAATGTGTTTTATTTCATAAATGCAATCTACAAAGTATGCACATTCTATGTCATAACGACTCTCTATAGTTTGCGCATGCGTCCAGAAATAAGAAAATCTTACTTCCCCCGTTTTTTAAAATCACAGCTTCTAGAATGTTTGCATGATTTCTTAAAAAACACGAGTTTTTAGAAAATGTGTTTTATTTCATAAATGGAATCTACAAAGTATGCACATTCTACGTCATAACGACTTTCTATAGTTTGCGCATGCGTTTGGAAATAAGAAAAGCTTACTTCCCTCGTTTTTTAAAATCACAGCTTCTAGAAGGTTTACATGATTTCTTAAAAAACACGAGTTTTTAGAAAATGTTCTTTATTTCATAAATGGAATCAACAAAGTATGCACATTCTACGTCGTAACGACTTTCTATACTTTGCGGATGCGTTTGGAAATAAGAAAAGCTTACTTCCCCCGTTTTTTAAAATCACAGCTTCTAGAAGGTTTACATGATTTCTTAAAAAACACCAGTTTTTAGAAACTGTGTTTTATTTCATAAATGGAATCTACAAAGTATGCACATTCTACGTCATAATGACTTTCTATAGTTTGCGCATGCGTTTGGAAATAAGAAAAGCTTACTTCCCACGTTGTTTAAAATCACAGCTTCTAAAAGGTTTACATGATTTCTGTAGGACTCCTCCTTTAGGGTCCCCTTGAACTGAACCTGAAACTTTAATAACTTCATACAAACAAATTAGCCGTTATAGTTATTGGAAAAATAAAATAAAAGAGTGAATAACTTAAAAAAAATAAGCAAACCTTAACCTGTCAACCCGATCTAGCTGGTCCATTGTTGTCTGCGTCTTCTGTAGGATCGCACCAGCAAAGCTCGTTTAACCATACGCGAAGCAACCGTTAGCTTCGCCACCCAACCATAGGCTCATGCTTTCAGTCGCATGGCCTCCCCCGAGCTTTGGGTCATAGATCTCACACAAGTATTTCAGAAATTCAGCTTGGGCTTCCCTTCCCACCAGGATTTCTAAGCCAAACCCTTAGATAGCAGCAAGTCTTTGAGGCATTCGAGAATTACGACAATCGTCCAAATTATGGACCCCTTACCCATTCCTTAAGCCTTCCTTATAAAGGAAAATCTCCTGCGACACATGTCGCTTCATGCATAATTAAATATTTTTAATTATTTATTTAATTAAAACACTCACCCATCCAAGTGTCAGTTTCTCTGGGAAGTGCACCTACATCCCTAAGTTTGCTCTAGTTTGTCCCCCAGATATTTTAATAAACTGCTAGCTTTTAGTTGACTAGGTGTCTAATCTATTTTGCTCCTAAATAATAATTTCTATTAATTTAAATGCTCAACAAAATAACTATTCATGTGCAAATGTCTAAGCTATTGTTATGCATTTGCTAAGTAATAATCTAGAGTTATTCTCCTACGTTTTTATGCAGTTTAATTTAACAATCAAACTCACTAGGATCACGGTGCCGCGTCATTGGGCTCCTGGTTCCTTAATTTTTTAATCCCCTGAAAGGGCACCACTCCGTCGGGTCCAATCATCCATGGTTTACATTCCTTGGCATGGTACCACCTCGTTGGGTCCTTGCGTCCATTCTTTCCGTTCTTGACAGGGTACCGCATCGTTGGGCCCTTCTGCCACCATCTTTCCGTTTTGACTTGCGGGAACTCTTGTAGGGATTTTAGGAATCGTTACCATCCATCCTCCGTCTACATTCTATCTAGGGACTAATGGCGCTGAGGAGTGAGTCCATTCTCACTGCGCGCCCCTCAACTCGTACGTGACCAGCTCCGTCGTGGCCCACCTCGTACGCCCTCACGCATTCCTCTTGAGCAAGCGGATCCATGCTTATCTGCTCATGCGTGGTATTCTTATCGGAAGTCGACATCGTCGTCGCTTCCCCTGTGTGTGATTTACCCGTACTCTACAACCCTCAATGTTCCTTTGTGTGTCCGTTGGTGAACCGTCTCACTTGTTTCTACACACACTCTTCACAACAAATTATTAGTAGCACTGTTCTCAACAATCATCATTTGGTTTCTAACTCTAGCATTTTGTTAAACATTTATGATTTATTCAAACTGCTCATTCATCTTATCAAATATACATTTCGTCACCAAATACATAATAACCATACAGCTAGTCGTTAAGTATTATCCATCAACATAATTTTCCATAGTCATAGCTAATCGTTTAACATATGCAATTATTTATTTACTTCAACAGTTCAGATACACATACTCAAAAATAAGGTCAAAAGGTTATTTAATTAATGTTTCAATCAGTCAGGTCACTCCACAGGTGCCCTCAATGTCTACAATAGTCTAGGGGCACTACAATTTCTTAAAAAACAGGAGTTTTTAGACAATGTGTTTTATTTCATAAATAGAATCAACAAAGTATGCACATTCTTTGTCATAATGACTTTCTATAGTTTGCGGATGCGTCCGGAAATAAGAAAAGCTTACTTCCACCATTTTTTAAAATCACAGCTTCTAGAAGGTTTACATGATTTCGTAAAAAACACGAGTTTTTAGAAAATGTGTTTTATTTCATAAATGGAATCTACAAAGTATGCACATTCTACGTCATAACGACTTTCTATAGTTTGCACATGCGTCCGGAAATAAGAAAAGCTTACTTCCCCCATTTTTTAAAATCACAGCTTCTAGAAGGTTTACATGATTTCTTAAAAAACACGAGTTTTTAGAAAATGTGTTTTATTTCATAAATGGAATCAACAAAGTATGCACATTCTACATCATAACGGCTTTCTATAGTTTGCGCATGCATTTGGAAACATGAAAATCTTACTTCTCCCGTTTTTTAAAATCACAGCTTCTAGAAGCTTTACATGATTTCTTAAAAAACACGAGTTTTTAGAAAATGTGTTTTATTTCATAAATGGAATCTACCAAGTATGAACATTCTACGTCATAACGACTTTCTATAGTTTGCACATGCGTCCGGAAATTAGAAAAGCTTACTTCCTCCGTTTTTTAAAATCACAGCTTCTAGAAGGTTTACATGATTTCTTAAAAAACACGAGTTTTTAAAAAATGTGTTTTATTTCATAAATGGAATCTACAAAGTATGCACATTCTACGTCATAACGACTTTCTATAGTTTGCGAATGCGTCCGGAAATAAGAAAAGCTTACTTCCCCCATTTTTTAAAATCACAGCTTCTAGAAGGTTTACATGATTTCTTAAAAAACACGACTTTTTAGAAAATGTGTTTTATTTCATAAACGGAATCAACAAAGTATGCACATTCTACGTCATAACGACTTTCTATAGTTTGCGCATGCATCCGGAAATAAGAAAAGCTTACTTCCACCATTTTTTAAAATCGCAGCTTCTAGAAGGTTTACATGATTTCGTAAAAAACACAAGTTTTTAGAAAATGTGTTTTATTTCATAAATGGAATCTACAAAGTATGCACATTCTACATCATAACGACTTTCTATAGTTTGCGCATGCGTCCGGAAATAAGAAAAGCTTACTTCCACCGTTTTTTAAAATCACAGCTTCTAGAAGGTTTACATGATTTCTTAAAAAACACGACTTTTTAGAAAATGTGTTTTATTTCATAAATGGAATAAAAAAAGTATGCACATTCTACGTCATAACGACTTTCTATAGTTTGCGCATGCGTCCGGAAATAAGAAAAGCTTACTTCCCCCGTTTTTTAAAATCACAGCTTCTAGAAGGTTTACATGATTTCTTAAAAAGCACGAGTTTTTAGAAAATGTGTTTTATTTCATAAATGGAATCTACAAAGTATGCACATTCTACGTCATAACGACTTTCTATAGTTTGCGCATGCGTCTGGAAATAAGAAAAGCTTACTTCCCCCGTTTTTAAAATCACAGCTTCTAGAAGGTTTACATGATTTCTTAAAAAACACGAGTTTTTAGAAAATGTGTTTTATTTCATAAATGTAATCTACAAAGTATGCACATTCTACGTCATAACGACTTTGTATAGTTTGCGCATGCGTTTGGAAATATGAAAAACTTTCTTCCCCTGTTTTTTAAAATCACAGCTTCTAGAAGGTTTACATGATTTCTTAAAAAACACTAGTTTTTAGAAAATGTGTTTTATTTCATAAATCGAATGAACAAAGTATGCACATTCTACGTCATAACGACTTTCTATACTTTGCGCATGCATATGGAAATAAGAAAAGCTTACTTCCCCCGTTTTTTAAAATCATAGCTTCTAGAAGGTTTACATGATTTATTAAAAAACACGAGTTTTTAGAAAATGTGTTTTATTTCTTAAATGGAATCAACAAAGTATGCACATTCTACGTCATAACGACTTTCTATAGTTTGCGCATGCGTCCGGAAATAAGAAAAGCTTACTTCCACCGTTTTTTAAAATCACAGCTTCTAGAAGGTTTACATGATTTCGTAAAAAACACGAGTTTTTAGAAAATGTGTTTTATTTCATAAATGGAATCTACAAAGTATGCACATTCTATGTCATAAAGACTTTCTATAGTTTGCGCATGCGTCTGGAAATAAGAAAATCTTACTTCCCCCGTTTTTTAAAATCACAGCTTCTAGAAGGTTTACATGATTTCTTAAAAAACACTAGTTTTTAGAAAATATGTTTTATTTCATAAATCGAATCAACAAAGTATGCACATTCTACGTCATAACGACTTTCTATACTTTGCGCATGCGTTTGGAAATAAGAAAAGCTTACTTCCCCCATTTTTTAAAATCATAGCTTCTAGAAGGTTTACATGATTTCTTCAAAAACACGAGTTTTTAGAAAATGTGTTTTATTTCATAAATGGAATCAACAAAGTATGCACATTCAACGTCATAATGACTTTCTATAGTTTGCGCATGCGTCCGGAAATAAGAAAAGCTTACTTCCCCCGTTTTTTAAAATCACAGCTTCTAGAAGGTTTACATGATTTCTTCAAAAACATGAGTTTTTAGAAAATGTGTTTTATTTATTAAATGGAATCAACAAAGTATGCACATTGTACGTCATAATGACGTTCTATAGTTTGCGCATGCGTCCGGAAATAAGAAAAGCTTACTTCCACCGGTTTTTAAAATCACAGCTTCTAGAAGGTTTACATGATTGCATAAAAAACACGAGTTTTTAGAAAATGTGTTTTATTTCATAAATGCAATCTACAAAGTATGCGCATTCTACGTCATAACGAGTTTCTATAGTTTGCATATGCGTCCGGAAATAAGAAAATCTTACTTCCCTCGTTTTTTAAAATCACAGCTTCTAGAAGGTTTACATGATTTCTTAAAAAACACGAGTTTTTAGAAAATGTGTTTTATTTCATAAATGGAATCAACAAAGTATGCACATTCTATGTCATAACGACTTTCTATAGTTTGCGCATGCATTTGGAAATAAGAAAAGCTTACTTCCCTCGTTTTTTAAAATCACATCTTCTAGAAGGTTTACATGATTTCTTAAAAAACAAGAATTTTTAGAAAATGTGTTTTATTTCATAAATAGAATCAACAATGTATGCACATTATACGTCATAATGACTTTCTATAGTTTGCGGATGCGTCCGGAAATAAGAAAAGCTTACTTCCACCGTTTTTTAAAATCACAGCTTCTAGAAGGTTTACATGATTTCGTAAAAAACACGAGTTTTTAGAAAATGTGTTTTATTTCATAAATGGAATCTACAAAGTATGCACATTCTACGTCATAACGACTTTCTATAGTTTGCGCATGCGTCCGGAAATAAGAAAACCTTACTTCCCCCATTTTTTAAAATCACAGCTTCTAGAAGGTTTACATGATTTCTTAAAAAACACGAGTTTTTAGAAAATGTGTTTTATTTCATAAATGGAATCAACAAAGTATGCACATTCTACGTCATAATGACTTTCTATAGTTTGCGCATGCATTTGGAAATATGAAAAGCTTACTTCCCCCGTTTTTTAAGATCACAGCTTCTAGAAGGTTTACATGATTTCTTAAAAAACACGAGTTTTTAGAAAATGTGTTTTATTTCGTAAATGGAATCAACCATGTATGCACATTCTACGTCATAACGAATTTCTATAGTTTGCGCATGCGTCACGAAATAAGAAAAGCTTACTCCACCGTTTTTTAAAATCACAGCTTCTAGAAGCTTTACATGATTTCGTAAAAAAGACGAGTTTTTAGAAAATGTGTTTTATTTCATAAATGGAATCTACAAAGTATGCACATTCTACGTCATAAAGACTTTCTATACTTTGCGCATGCGTTTGGAAATAAGAAAAGCTTACTTCCCCCGTTTTTTAAAATCATAGCTACTAGAAGCTTTACATGATTTCATAAAAAACACGAGTTTTTAGAAAATGTGTTTTATTTCTCAAATGGAATCAACAAAGTATGCACATTCTACGTCATAATGACTTTCTATAGTTTGCGCATTCGTCCGGAAATATGAAAATCTTACTTCCACCGTTTTTTAAAATCACAGCTTCTAGAAGGTTTACATGATTTCTTAAAAAACACGAGTTTTTAGAAAATGTGTTTTATTTGATGAATGGAATCTACAAAGTATGCACATTCTACGTCATAACGACTTTCTATACTTTGCACATGCGTTTGGAAATAAGAAGAGCTTACTTCCACCGTTTTTTAAAATCATAGCTTCTAGAAGGTTTACATGATTTCTTAAAAAACACGAGTTTTTAGAAAATGTGTTTTATTTCATAAATGGAATCTACAAAGTATGCACATTCTACGTCATAACGACTTTCTATAGTTTGCGCATGCGTTTGGAAATAAGAAAAGCTTACTTCCCACTTTTTTTAAAATCACAGCATCTAGAAGGTTTACATGATTTCTTAAAAAACACAAGTTTTTAGAAAATGTGTTTTATTTCATAAATAGAATCAACAATGTATGCACATTCTACGTCATAATGACTTTCTATAGTTTGCGGATGGGTCCGGAAATAAGAAAAGCTTACTTCCACCGATTTTTAAAATCACAGCTTCTAGAAGGTTTACATGATTTCGTAAAAAACACGAGTTTTTAGAAAATGTGTTTTATTTCATCAATGGAATCTACAAAGTATGCACATTCTACGTCATAACGACTTTCTATAGTTTGCACATGCGTCCGCAAATAAGAAAAGCTTACTTCCCCCGTTTTTCAAAATCACAGCTTCTAGAAGGTTTACATGATTTCTTAAAAAACACGAGTTTTTAGAAAATGTGTTTTATTTCATAAATTGAATCAACAAAGTATGCACATTCTACGTCATAACGACTTTCTATAGTTTGCGCATGCATTTGGAAATATGAAAAGCTTACTTCCCCCGTTTTTTAAGATCACAACTTCTAGAAGGTTTACATGATTTCTTAAAAAACACGAGTTTTTAGAAAATATGTTTTATTTCGTAAATGGAATCAACCATGTATGCACATTCTACGTCATAATGAATTTCTATAGTTTGCGCATGCGTCAGGAAATAAGAAAAGCTTACTCCACCGTTTTTTAAAATCACAGCTTCTAGAAGCTTTACATGATTTCGTAAAAAAGACTTGTTTTTAGAAAATGTGTTTTATTTCATAAATGGAATCTACAAAGTATGCACATTCTACGTCATAAAGACTTTATATAATTTGCGCATGCGTCCGGAAATAAGAAAAGCTTACTTGCCCCGTTTTTTAAAATCACAGCTTCTAGAAGGTTTACATGATTTCTTAAAAAACACTAGTTTTTAGAAAATGTGTTTTATTTCATAAATCAAATCAACAAAGTATGCACATTATACGTCATAACGACTTTCTATACTTTGCGCATGCGTTTGGAAATAAGAAAAGCTTACTTCCCCCGTTTTTTAAAATCATAGCTACTAGAAGCTTTACATGATTTCATAAAAAACACTAGTTTTTAGAAAATGTGTTTTATTTCTCAAATGGAATCAACAAAGTATGCACATTCTACGTCATAATGACTTTCTAAAGTTTGCGCATGCGTCCGGAAATAAAAAAGCTTACTTCCACCGTTTTTTAAAATCACAGCAGTTCTAGAAGGTTTACATGATTTCGTAAAAAACACGAGTTTTTAGAAAAAGCGTTTTATTTCATAAATGGAATCTACAAAGTATGCACATTCTACATCATAACGACTTTCTATAGTTTGCGCATGCGTCCGGAAATAAAAAAAGCTTACTTCCCTCGTTTTTTAAAATCACAGCTTCTAGAAGGTTTACATGATTTCTTAAAAAACACGAGTTTTTAGAAAATGTGTTTTATTTCATGAATGGAATCAACAAAGTATGCACATTCTACATCATAAAGACTTTCTATAGTTTGCGCATTCGTTCGGAAATATGAAAAGCTTACTTCGCACATTTTTTAAAATCACAGCTTCTAGAAGGTTTACATGATTTCGTAAAAAACACGAGTTTTTAGAAAATGTGTTTTATTTCATAAATGGAATCTACAAACTATGGACATTCTACGTCATAACGACTTTCTATAGTTTGCGCATACGTCCGGAAATAAGAAAAGCTTACTTCCCCCGTTTTTTAAAATCACGGCTTCTAGAAGGTTTACATGATTTCTTAAAAAACATGAGTTTTTAGAAAATGTGTTTTATTTCATAAATGGAATCAACAAAGTATGCACATTCTACGTCATAACGGCTCTCTATAGTTTGCGCATGCGTTTGGAAATAAGAAAAGATTACTTCCCCCGTTTTTTAAAATCACAGCTTCTAGAAGGTTTACATGATTTCTTAAAAAACACGAGTTTTTAGAAAATGTGTTTTATTTCATAAATGGAATCAACCATGTATGCACACTCTACGTCATAACGAATTTCTATAGTTTGCGCATGCGTCAGGAAATAAGAAAAGCTTACTTCCACCGTTTTTTAAATCACAGCTTCTAGAAGGTTTACATGATTTCGTAAAAAACACGACTTTTTAGAAAATTTGTTTTATTTCATAAATGGAATCTACAAAGTATGCACATTCTATGTCATAAAGACTTTCTATAGTTTGCGCATGCGTCCGGAAATAAGAAAATCTTACTTCCCCCGTTTTTTAAAATCACAGCTTCTAGAAGGTTTACATGATTTCTTAAAAAACACTAGTTTTTAGAAAATATGTTTTATTTTATAAATCGAATCAACAAAGTATGCACATTCTACGTCATAACGACTTTGTATACTTTGCGCATGCGTTTGGAAATAAGAAAAGCTTACTTCCCCCGTTTTTTAAAATCATAGCTTCTAGAAGGTTTACATGATTTCTTAAAAAACACGAGTTTTTAGAAAATGTGTTTTATTTCATAAATGGAATCAACAAAGTATGCACATTCTACGTCATAATGACTTTCTATAGTTTGCGCATGCGTCCGGAAATAAGAAAATCTTACTTCCACCGTTTTTTAAAATCACAGCTTCTAGAAGGTTTACATGATTTCTTAAAAAACACGAGTTTTTAGAAAATGTTTTTTATTTCATAAATGGAATCAACAAAGTATGCACATTCTACGTCATAACGACATTCTATAGTTTGCGCATTCGTCCGGAAATAAGAAAAGCTTACTTCCACAGTTTATTAAAATCACAGCTTCCAGAAGGTTTACTTGATTTCGTAAAAAACACGAGTTTTTAGAAAATGTGTTTTATTTAATAAATGCAATCTACAAAGTATGCACATTCTACGTCATAATGACTTTCTATAGTTTGCGCATGCGTCCCGAAATAAGAAAAGCTTACTTCCCCCGTTTTTTAAAATCACAGCTTCTAGAAGGTTTACATGATTTCTTCAAAAACACGAGTTTTTAGAAAATGTGTTTTATTTCTTAAATGGAATCAACAAAGTATGCACATTTTACGTCATAATGACGTTCTATAGTTTGCGCATGCGTCCGGAAATAAGAAAAGCTTACTTCCACCGGTTTTTAAAATCACAGCTTCTAGAAGGTTTACATGATTTTTTTAAAAACACGAGTTTTTAGAAAATGTGTTTTATTTCATAAATGGAATCAACAAAGTATGCACATTCTACGTCATAACGACTTTCTATAGTTTGCGCATTCGTCCGGAAATAAGAAAAGCTTACTTCCACCGTTTATTAAAATCATAGCTTCTAGAAGGTTTACATGATTGCGTAAAAGACACGAGTTTTTAGAAAATGTGTTTTATTTCATAAATGCAATCTACAAAGTATGCGCATTCTACGTCATAACGAGTTTCTGTAGTTTGCGTATGCGTCCGGAAATAAGAAAATCTTACTTCCCTCGTTTTTTAAAATCACAGCTTCTAGAAGGTTTACATGATTTCTTAAAAAACACGAGTTTTTAGAAAATGTGTTTTATTTCATAAATGGAATCAACAAAGTATGCACATTCTATGTTATAACGACTTTCTATAGTTTGCGCATGCGTTTGGAAATAAGAAAAGCTTACTTCCCTCGTTTTTTAAAATCACATCTTCTAGAAGGTTTACATGATTTCTTAAAAAACAAGAGTTTTTAGAAAATGTGTTTTATTTCATAAATAGAATCAACAATTTATGCACATTCTACATCATAATGACTTTCTATAGTTTGCGGATGCGTCCGGAAATAAGAAAAGCTTACTTCCACCATTTTTTAAAATCACAGCTTCTAGAAGGTTTACATGATTTCGTAAAAAACACGAGTTTTTAGAAAATGTGTTTTATTTCGTAAATGGAATCTACAAAGTATGCACATTCTATGTCATAACGACTTTCTATAGTTTGCGCATGCGTCCGGAAATAAGAAAACCTTACTTCCCCCGTTTTTTAAAATCACAGCTTCTAGAAGGTTTACATGATTTCTTAAAAAACACGAGTTTTTAGAAAATGTGTTTTATTTCATAAATGGAATCAACAAAGTATGCACATTCTACGTCATAACGACTTTCTATAGTTTGCGCATGCATTTGGAAATATGAAAAGCTTACTTCCCCCGTTTTTTAAGATCACAGCTTCTAGAAGGTTTACATGATTTCTTAAAAAACATGAGTTTTTAGAAAATGTGTTTTATTTCGTAAATGGAATCAACCATGTATGCACATTCTACGTCATAATGAATTTCTATAGTTTGCGCATGCGTCAGGAAATAAGAAAAGCTTACTCCACCGTTTTTTTAAATAACAGCTTTTAGAAGCTTTACATGATTTCGTAAAAAAGACGAGTTTTTAGAAAATGTGTTTTATTTCATAAATGGAATCTACAAAGTATGCACATTCTACGTCATAAAGACTTTCTATAATTTGTGCATGCGTCCGGAAATAAGAAAAGCTTACTTGCCCCGTTTTTTAAAATCACAGCTTCTAGAAGGTTTACACGATTTCTTAAAAAACGCTAGTTTTTAGAAAATGTGTTTTATTTCATAAATAAAATCAACAAAGTATGCACATTCTACGTCATCGACTTTCTATACTTTGCGCATGCGTTTGGAAATAAGAAAAGCTTACTTCCCCCGTTTTTTAAAATCATAGCTACTAGAAGCTTTACATGATTTCATAAAAAACACGAGTTTTTAGAAAATGTGTTTTATTTCTCAAATGGAATCAACAGAGTATGCACATTCTACGTCATAATGAATTTCTATAGTTTGTGCATGCGTCCGGAAATAAAAAAGCTTACTTCCACCGTTTTTTAAAATCACATCTTCTAGAAGGTTTACATGATTTCGAAAAAAACACGAGTTTTTAGAAAATGCGTTTTATTTCATAAATGGAATCTACAAAGAATGCACATTCTACGTCATAACGACTTTCTATAGTTGGCGCATGAGTTCGGAAATAAGAAAAGCGTACTTCCACCGTTTTTTAAAATCACAGCTACTAGAAGGTTTACATGATTTCTTAAAAAACACGAGTTTTTAGAAAATGTATTTTATTTCATAAATGGAATCAACAAAGTATGCACATTCTATGTCATAACGACTTTCTATAGTTTGCGCATTCGTTCGGAAATATGAAAAGCTTACTTCCCCCATTTTTTAAAATCACAGCTTCTAGAAGGTTTACATGATTTCGTAAAAAACACGAGTTTTTAGAAAATGTATTTTATTTCATAAATGGAATCTACAAAGTATGCACATTCTACGTCATAATGACTTTCTATAGTTTGCGCATGCGTCCGGAAATAAGAAAAGCTTACTTCCCCCGTTTTTTAAAATCACGGCTTCTAGAAGGTTTACATGATTTCTTAAAAACACGAGTTTTTAAAAAATGTGTTTTATTTCATAAATGGAATCTACAAAGTATGCACATTCTACGTCATAACGACTTTCTATAGTTTGCGCATGCGTTTGGAAATAAGAAAAGCTTACTTCCCCCGTTTTTTAAAATCACAGCTTCTAGAAGGTTTACATGATTTCTTAAAAAACACGAGTTTTTAGAAAATGTGTTTTATTTCATAAATGGAATCAACCATGTATGCACACTCTACGTCATAACGAATTTCTATAGTTTGCGCATGCGTCAGGAAATAAGAAAAGCTTACTTCCACCGTTTTTTAAAATCACAGCTTCTAGAAGGTTTACATGATTTCGTAAAAAACACGAGTTTTTAGAAAATGTGTTTTATTTCATAAATGGAATCTACAAAGTATGCACATTCTATGTCATAAAGACTTTCTATAGTTTGCGCATGCGTCTGGAAATAAGAAAATCTTACTTCCCCCGTTTTTTAAAATCACAGCTTCTAGAAGGTTTACATGATTTCTTAAAAAACACTAGTTTTTAGAAAATATGTTTTATTTCATAAATCGAATCAACAAAGTATGCACATTCTACGTCATAACGACTTTCTATACTTTGCGCATGCGTTTGGAAATAAGAAAAGCTTACTTCCCCCATTTTTTAAAATCATAGCTTCTAGAAGGTTTACATGATTTCTTCAAAAACACGAGTTTTTAGAAAATGTGTTTTATTTCATAAATGGAATCAACAAAGTATGCACATTCAACGTGATAATGACTTTCTATAGTTTGCGCATGCGTCCGGAAATAAGAAAAGCTTACTTCCCCCGTTTTTTAAAATCACAGCTTCTAGAAGGTTTACATGATTTCTTCAAAAACACGAGTTTTTAGAAAATGTGTTTTATTTATTAAATGGAATCAACAAAGTATGCACATTGTACGTCATAATGACGTTCTATAGTTTGCGCATGCGTCCGGAAATAAGAAAAGCTTACTTCCACTGGTTTTTAAAATCACAGCTTCTAGAAGGTTTACATGATTGCATAAAAAACACGAGTTTTTAGAAAATGTGTTTTATTTCATAAATGCAATCTACAAAGTATGCGCATTCTACGTCATAACGAGTTTCTATAGTTTGCGTATGCGTCCGGAAATAAGAAAATCTTACTTCCCTCGTTTTTTAAAATCACAGCTTCTAGAAAGTTTACATGATTTCTTAAAAAACACGAGTTTTTAGAAAATGTGTTTTATTTCATAAATGGAATCAACAAAGTATGCACATTCTATGTCATAACGACTTTCTATGGTTTGCGCATGCGTTTGGAAATAAGAAAAGCTTACTTCCCTCGTTTTTTAAAATCACATCTTCTAGAAGGTTTACATGATTTCTTAAAAAACAAGAATTTTTAGAAAATGTGTTTTATTTCATAAATAGAATCAACAATGTATGCACATTATACGTCATAATGACTTTCTATAGTTTGCGGATGCGTCCGGAAATAAGAAAAGCTTACTTCCACCGTTTTTTAAAATCACAGCTTCTAGAAGGTTTACATGATTTCGTAAAAAACACGAGTTTTTAGAAAATTTGTTTTATTTCATAAATGGAATCTACAAAGTATGCACATTCTACGTCATAACGACTTTCTATAGTTTGCGCATGCGTCCGGAAATAAGAAAACCTTACTTCCCCCATTTTTTAAAATCACAGCTTCTAGAAGGTTTACATGATTTCTTAAAAAACACGAGTTTTTAGAAAATGTGTTTTATTTCATAAATGGAATCAACAAAGTATGCACATTCTACATCATAATGACTTTCTATAGTTTGCGCATGCATTTGGAAATATGAAAAGCTTACTTCCCCCGTTTTTTAAGATCACAGCTTCTAGAAGGTTTACATGATTTCTTAAAAAACACGAGTTTTTAGAAAATGTGTTTTATTTCGTAATTGGAATCAACCATGTATGCACATTCTACGTCATAACGAATTTCTATAGTTTGCGCATGCGTCAGGAAATAAGAAAAGATTACTCCACCGTTTTTTAAAATCACAGCTTCTAGAAGCTTTACATGATTTCGTAAAAAAGACGAGTTTTTAGAAAATGTGTTTTATTTCATAAATGGAATCTACAAAGTATGCACATTCTACGTCATAAATACTTTCTATACTTTGCGCATGCGTTTGGAAATAAGAAAAGCTTACTTCCCCCGTTTTTTAAAATCATAGCTACTAGAAGCTTTACATGATTTCATAAAAAACACGAGTTTTTAGAAAATGTGTTTTATTTCTCAAATTGAATCAACAAAGTATGCACATTCTACGTCATAATGACTTTCTATAGTTTGCGCATGTGTCCGGAAATAAAAAAGCTTACTTCCACCGTTTTTTAAAATCACAGCTTCCAGAAGGTTTACATGATTTCATAAAAAACACGAGTTTTTAGAAAATGCCTTTTATTTTATAAATGGAATCTACAAAGTATGCACATTCTACGTCATAACGACTTTCTATAGTTTGCGCATGCGTCCGGAAATAAGAAAAGCTTACTTCCACCGTTTTTTAAAATCACAGCTTCTAGAAGGTTTACATGATTTCGTAAAAAACATGAGCTTATAGAAAATGTGTTTTATTTCATAAATGGAATCTACAAAGTATAAACATTCTACGTCAGAACGATTTTATATATTTTGCGCATGCGTCCGGAAATAAGAAAAGCTTACTTCCCCCGTTTTTTAAAATCACAGCTTCTAGAAGGTTTACATGATTTCTTAAAAAACATGAGTTTTTAGAAAATGTGTTTTATTTCATAAATGGAATCAACAAAGTATGCACATTCTACGTCATAACGACTTTCTATAGTTTGCGCATGCGTTTGGAAATAAGAAAAGCTTACTTCCCCCGTTTTTTAAAATCACAGCTTCTAGAAGGTTTACATGATTTCTTAGAAAACACGAGTTTTTAGAAAATGTGTTTTACTTCATAAATGGAATCAACAAAGTATACACATTCTACGTCATAACGATTTTATATAGTTTGTGCATGCGTCCGGAAATAAGAAAAGCATACCTCCCCTGTTTTTTAAAATCACAGATTCTAGAAGTTTTGCATGGTTTCTTAGAAAACACGAGTTTTTAGAAAATGTGTTTTATTAAATAAATGGAATCAACAAAGTATGCACATTCTACGTCATAACGACTTTCTATAGTTTCCGCATGCGTTTGAAAATAAGAAAAGCTTACCTCCCCCGTTTTTTAAAATCACAGCTTCTAGAAGGTTTACATGATTTCTTAAAAAACACGATTTTTTATAAAATTTGTTTTATTTCATAAATGGAATCAACAAAGTATGCACATTCTATGTCATAGCGAATTTCTATAGTTTGCGCATGCATTTGGAAATAAGAAAAGCTTACTTCCCCCATTTTCTAAAATCACAGCATCTAGAAGGTTTACATGATTTCTTAAAAAACACGAGTTTTTAGAAAATGTGTTTTATTTCATAAATGGAATCAACAAAGTATGCACATTCTATGTCATAGCGACTTTCTATAGTTTGCGAATGCATTTGGAAATAAGAAAAGCTTAATTCCCCCGTTTTTTAAAATAACAGCTTCTAAAAGGTTTACATGATTTCTTAAAAAACACGAGTTTTTAGAAAATGTGTTTTATTTCATAAATAGAATCAACAAAGTATGCACATTCTACATCATAATGACTTTCTATAGTTTGCGCATGCGTCCGAAAATAAGAGAAGCTTACTTCCACCATTTTTTAAAATCGCGGATTCTAGAAGGTTTACATGATTTCGTAAAAAACACGAGTTTTTATAAAATGTGTTTTATTTCATAAATGGAATCAACAAAGTATGCACATTCTACGTCATAATGATTTTCTATAGTTTTTGCATGCGTCCGGAAATAAGAAAAGCTCACCTCCCCCGTTTTTTAAAATCACAGATTCTAGAAGTTTTGCATGATTTCTTAAAAAACACGAGTTTTTAGAAAATGTGTTTTATTAAATAAATGGAATCAACAAAGTATGCACATTCTATGTCATAACGACTTTCTATAGTTTGCGCATGCATTTGGAAATAAGAAAAGCTTACTTCCCCCGTTTTTTAAAATAACAGCTTCTAGAAGGTTTACATGATTTCTTAAAAAATACGAGTTTTTAGAAAATGTGTTTTATTTCATGAATAGAATCAACAAAGTATGCACATTCTACATCATAACGACTTTCTATAGTTTGCGCATGCGTCCGGAAATAAGAAAAGCTTACTTCCACCATTTTTTAAAATCACGGATTCTAGAAGGTTTACATGATTTCGTAAAAAACATGAGTTTTTAGAAAATGTGTTTTATTTCATAAATGGAATCAACAAAGTATGCACATTCTACGTCATAATGATTTTCTATAGATTGTGCATGCGTCCGGAAATAAGAAAAGCTCACCTCCCCCGTTTTTTAAAATCACAGATTCTAGAAGTTTTGCATGATTTCTTAAAAAACACGAGTTTTTAGAAAATGTGTTTTATTAAATAAATGGAATCAACAAAGTATGCACATTCTACATCATAACGACTTTCTATAGTTTGCGCATGTGTTTGGAAATAAGAAAAGCTTACTTCCCCCGTTTTTTAAAATCACAGCTTCTAGAAGGTTTGCATGGTTTGTTAAAAAACACGAGTTTTTAGAGAATGTGTTTTTATTTCATAAATGGAATCAACAAAGTATGCACATTCTATGCCATAATGACTTTCTATAGTTTGCGCATTCGTCCGGAAATAAGAAAAACGTACTTCCACCGTTTTTTAAAATCACAGATTCTAGAAGGTTTACATGATTTCGTAAAACACACGAGTTTTTAGAAAATGTGTTTTATTTCATAAATGGAATCTACAAAGTATGCACATTCTACGTCATAACGACTTTCTATAGTTTGCGCATTCGTCTGGAAATAAGAAAAGCTTACTTCCACCGTTTTTTAAAATCACAGCTTCTAGAAGGTTTACATGATTTCGTAAAAACACGAGTTTTTAGAAAATGTGTTTTATTTCATAAATGGAATCTACAAAGTATGCACATTCTACGTCAGAACGATTTTATATAGTTTGCGCATGCGTCCGGAAATAAGAAAAGCTTACTTCCCCCGTTTTTTAAAATCACAGCTTCTAGAAGGTTTACATGATTTCTTAAAAAACACGAGTTTTTAGAAAATGTGTTTTATTTCATGAATCGAATCAACAAAGTATGCACATTCTACATCATAACGACTTTCTATAGTTTGCGCATTCGTCTGGAAATAAGAAAAGCTTACTTCCACCGTTTTTTAAAATCACAGCTTCTAGAAGGTTTACATGATTTCGTAAAAAACACGAGTTTTTAGAAAATGTGTTTTATTTCATAAATGGAATCTACAAAGTATGCACATTCTACGTCATAATGACTTTCTATAGTTTGCGCATGCGTCCGGAAATAAGAAAAGCTTACCTCCCCCGTTTTTTAAAATCACAGCTTCTAGAAGGTTTACATGATTTCTTCAAAAACACGAGTTTTTAGAAAATGTATTTTATTTCATAAATGGAATCAACAAAGTATGCACATTCTACGTTATAAGGCCTTTCTATAGTTTGCGCATGCGTTTGGAAATAAGAAAAGCTTACTTCCACCGTTTTTTAAAATCACAGCTTCTAGAAAGTTTACATGATTTCGTAAAAAACACGAGTTTTTAGAAAATGTGTTTTATTTCATAAATGGAATCAACGAAGTATGCACATTCTACGTCATAACGACTTTCTATAGTTTGCGCATGCGTCCGGAAATAAGAAAAGCTTACTTCCCCCGTTTTTTAAAATCATAGCTTCTAGAAGGTTTACATGATTTCTTAAAAAACACGAGTTTTTAGAAAATGTGTTTTATTTCATAAATAGAATCAACAAAGTATGCACATTCTAGGTCATAACGACTTTCTATAGTTTGCGAATGCGCCCGGAAATAAGAAAAGCTTACTTTCCCCGTTTTTTAAAATCACAGCTTCTAGAAGGTTTACATGATTTCTTAAAAAACATGAGTTTTTAGAAAATGTCTTTTATTTCATAAATGGAATCAACAAAGTATGCACATTCTACGTTACAAGGCCTTTCTATAGTTTGCACATGCGTTTGGAAATAAGAAAAGCTTACTTCCACCGTTTTTTAAAATCACAGCTTCTAGAAGGTTTACATGATTTCTTAAAAAACACGAGTTTTTAGAAAATGTGTTTTATTTCATAAAATGAATCTACAAAGTATGCACATTCTACGTCATAACGACTTTCTATAGTTTGCGCATGCATCCGGAAATAAGAAAAGCTTACTTCCACCGTTTTTTAAAATCACAGCTTCTGGAAGGTTTACATGATTTCTTAAAAAACACGAGTTTTTAGAAAATGTATTTTATTTCATAAATGGAATAAACAAAGTATGCACATTCTATGTCATAATGACTTTCTATAGTTTGCACATTCGTCCGGAAATAAGAAAAGCTTACTTCCACCGTTTTTTAAAATCACAGCTTCTAGAAGGTTTACATGATTTCTTAAAAAACACGAGTTTTTAGAAAATGAGTGTTATTTCATAAATGGAATCTACAAAGTATGCACATTCTACGTCATAATGACTTTCTATTGTTTGCGCATGTGTCCGGAAATAAGAAAAGCTTACTTCCACCGTTTTTTAAAATCACGGCTTCTAGAAGGTTTAAATGAGTTCTTAAAAAACACGAGTTTTTAGAAAATATGTTTTATTTCATAAATGGAATCTACAAAGTATGCACATTCTACGTCATAACGACTTTCTATAGTTTGCGCATTCGTCCGGAAATAAGAAAAGCTTACTTCCACCGTTTTTTAAAATCACAGCTTCTAGAAGGTTTCCATGAATTCGTAAAAAACACGAGTTTTTAGAAAATGTGTTTTATTTCTTAAATGGAATCTACAAAGTATGCACATTCTACGTCATAATGACTTTCTATAGTTTGCGCATTCGTCCGGAAATAAGAAAAGCTTACTTCCCCCGTTTTTTAAAATGACAGCTTCTAGAAGGTTTACATGATTTCTTAAAAAACACGAGTTTTTAGAAAATGTGTTTTATTTCATAAATAGAATAAACAAAGTATGCACATTCTATGTCATAAGAACTTTCTATAGTTTGCGCATTCGTCCGGAAATAAGAAAAGCTTACTTCCACCATTTTTTAAAATCACAGCTTCTAGAAGGTTTATATGATTTCTTAAAAAACACGAGTTTTTAGAAAATGTGAGTTATTTCATAAATGGAATCTACAAAGTATGCACATTCTACATCATAACGATTTTCTATTGTTTGTGCATGTGTCCGGAAATAAGAAAAGCTTACCTCCCCCATTTTTTAAAATCACATATTCTAGAAGTTTTGCATGATTTCTTAAAAAACACGAGTTTTTAGAAAATGTGTTTTATTAAATAAATGGAATCAACAAAGTATGCACATTCTACGTCATAACGACTTTCTATAGTTTGTGCATGCGTCCGGAAATAAGAAAAGCTTACTTCCACCGTTTTTTAAAATCATAGCTTCTAGAAGGTTTACATGATTTCTTAAAAAACACGAGTTTTTAGAAAATGTGTTTTATTTCATAAATGGAATCAACAAAGTATGCACATTCTACGTCATAACGACTTTCTATAGTTTGCGCATGCGTCCGGAAATAAGAAAAGCTTACTTCCACCGTTTTTTAAAATCACAGCTTCTAGAACATTTACATGATTTCGTAAAAAACACGAGTTTTTAGAAAATGTGTTTTATTTCATAAATGGAATCTACAAAGTATGCACATTCTACGTCATAACGACTTTCTATAGTTTGTGCATGCGTCCGGAAATAAGAAAAGCTTACATCCCCCGTTTTTCTAAATCACAGCTTCTAGAAGGTTTACATGATTTCTTAAAAAACACGAGTTTTTAGAAAATGTGTTTTATTTCATAAATGGAATCTACAAATTATGCACATTCTACGTCATAACGACTTTCTATATTTTGCGCATGCGTCCGGAAATAAGAAAAGCTTACTTCCCCCGTTTTTTAAAATCACAGCTTCTAGAAGGTTTACATGATTTCTTAAAAAACACGAGTTTTTAGAAAATGTGTTTTATTTCATAAATGGAATCACAAAAGTATGCACATTCTACATCATAACGACTTTCTATAGTTTGCGCATGCGTCCGGAAATAAGAAAAGCTTACTTCCACCGTTTTTTAAAATCACAGCTTCTAGAAGGTTTACATGATTTCGTAAAAAACACGAGTTTTTAGAAAATGTGTTTTATTTCATAAATGGAATCTACAAAGTATGCACATTCTACGTCATAACGACTTTATATAGTTTGCGCATGCGTCCGGAAATAAGAAAAGCTTACTTCCCCCGTTTTTTAAAATCACACCTTCTAGAAGGTTTACATGATTTTTTAAAAAACACAAGTTTTTAGAAAATGTGTTTTATTTCATAAATGGAATCAACAAAGTATGCACATTCTACGTCATAACGACTTTCTATAGTTTGCGCATGCGTCCGGAAATAAGAAAAGCTTACTTCGACCGTTTTTTAAAATCACAGCTTCTAGAAGGTTTAAATGATTTCGTAAAAAACACGAGTTTTTAGAAAATGTGTTTTATTTCATAAATGGAATCTACAAATTATGCACATTCTACATCATAACTACTTTCTATAGTTTGCTCATGCGTCCGGAAATAAGAAAAGCTTACTTCCACCATTTTTTAAAATCAAAGCTTCTAGAAGGTTTACATGATTTCGTAAAAAACACGAGTTTTTAGAAAATGTGTTTTATTTCATAAATGGAATCTACAAAGTATGCACATTCTACGTCATAACGATTTTCTATAGTTTGCGCATGCGTCCGGAAATAAGAAAAGCTTACTTCCCCCGTTTTTTAAAATCACACCTTCTAGAAGGTTTACATGATTTCTTAAAAAACACGAGTTTTTAGAAAATGTGTTTTATTTCATCAATGGAATCAACAAAGTATGCACATTCTACGTCATAACGACTTTCTATAGTTTGCGCATGCGTCCGGAAATAAGAAAAGCTTACTTCCACCGTTTTTTAAAATCACAGCTTCTAGAAGGTTTACATGATTTCGTAAAAAACACGAGTTTTTAGAAAATGTGTTTTATTTCATAAATGGAATCTACAAAGTATGCACATTCTACATCATAACTACATTCTATAGTTTGCTCATGCATCCGGAAATAAGAAAAGCTTACTTCCACCATTTTTTAAAATCAAAGCTTCTAGAAGGTTTACATGATTTCGTAAAAAACATGAGTTTTTAGAAAATGTGTTTTATTTCATAAATGGAATCTACAAAGTATGCACATTCTACGTCATAATGACTTTCTATAGTTTGCGCATGCGTCCGAAAATAAGAAAAGCTTACTTCCCCCGTTTTTTAAAATCGCAGCTTCTAGAAGGTTTACATGATTTCTTAAAAAACACGTGTTTTTAGAAAATGTGTTTTATTTCATAAATGGAATCAACAAAGTATGCACATTCTATGTGATAACGACTTTCTATTGTTTGCGCATGCGTTTGGAAATAAGAAAAGCTTCCTTCCCCCATTTTTTAAAATCACAGCTTCTAGAAGGTTTACATGATTTCTTAAAAAACACGAGTTTTTAGAAAATGTGTTTTATTTCGTAAATAGAATCAACAAAGTATGCACATTCTACGTCATAACGACTTTCTATAGTTTGCGTATGCGTCCGGAAATAAGAAAAGCTTACATCCCCCGTTTTTCTAAATCACAGCTTCTAGAATGTTTACATGATTTCTTAAAAAACACGAGTTTTTAGAAAAATGTGTTTTATTTCATAAATGGAATCTACAAAGTATCCACATTCTACGGCATAACGACTTTCTATAGTTTGCGCATGCGTCCGGAAATAAGAAAAGCTTACTTCCCCCGTTTTTTTAAATCACAGCATCTAGAAGGTTTACATGATTTCTTAAAAGACACAAGTTTTTAGAAAATGTGTTTTATTTCATAAATGGAATCAACAAATTATGCACATTCTACGTCATAACGACTTTCTATAGTTTGCGCATGCATCCGGAAATAAGAAAAGCTTACTTCCCCCGTTTTTTAAAATCACAGCTTCTAGAAGGTTTACATGATTTCTTAAAAAACACGAGTTTTTAGAAAATGTGTTTTATTTCCTAAATGGAATCAACAAAGTATGGATATTCTATGTCATAACGACTTTCTATAGTTTGCGCATGCATCCGGAAATAAGAAAAGCTTACTTCCACTGTTTTTTAAAATCACAGCTTCTAGAAGGTTTACATGATTTCTTAAAAAACACGAGTTTTTTGAAAATGTGTTTTATTTCATAAATGGAATCTACAAAGTATGCACATTCTACGTCATAACGACTTTCTATAGTTTGCGCATGCGTTTGGAAATAAGAAAAGCTTACTTCCCACGTTGTTTAAAATCACAGCTTCTAAAAGGTTTACATGATTTCTGTAGGACTCCTCCTTTAGGGTCCCCTTGAACTGAACCTGAAACTTTAATAACTTCATACAAACAAATTAGCCATTATAGCTATTGGAAAAATAAAATAAAAGAGTGAATAACTTAAAAAAAATAAGCAAACCTTAACCTGTCAACCCGATCTAGCTGGTCCATTGTTGTCTGCGTCTTCTGTAGGATCGCTCCAGCAAAGCTCGTTTAACCATACGCGAAGCAACCGTTAGCTTCGCCACCCAACCATAGGCTCATGCTTTCAGTCGCATGGCCTCCCCCGAGCTTTGGGTCATAGATCTCACACAAGTATTTCATAAATTCAACTTGAGCTTCCCTTCCCACCAGGATTTCTAAGCCAAACCCTTAGATAGCAGCAAGTCTTTGAGGCATTCGAGAATTACGACAATCGTCCAAATTATGGACCCCTTACCCATTCCTTAAGCCTTCCTTATAAAGGAAAATCTCCTGCGACACATGTCGCTTCATGCATAATTAAATATTTTTAATTATTTATTTAATTAAAACACTCACCCATCCAAGTGTTAGTTTCTCTGGGAAGTGCACCTACATCCCTAAGTTTGCTCTAGTTTGTCCCCCAGATATTTTAATAAACTCCTAGCTTTTAGTTGACTAGGTGTCTAATCTATTTTGCTCCTAAATAATAATTTCTATTAATTTAAATGCTCAACAAAATAACTATTCATGTGCAAATGTCTAAGCTATTGTTATGCATTTGCTAAGTAATAATCTAGAGTTATTCTCCTACGTTTTTATGCAGTTTAATTTAACAATCAAACTCACTAGGATCACGGTGCCGCGTCGTTGGGCTCCTGGTTCCTTAATTTTTTAATCCCCTGAAAGGGCACCACTCCGTCGGGTCCAATCATCCATGGTTTACATTCCTTGGCATGGTACCACCTCGTTGGGTCCTTGCGTCCATTCTTTCCGTTCTTGACAGGGTACCGCATCGTTGGGACCTTCTGCCACCATCTTTCCGTTTTGACTTGCGGGAACTCTTGTAGGGATTTTAGGAATCGTTACCATCCATCCTCCATCTACATTCTATCTAGGGACTAATGGCGCTGAGGAGTGAGTCCATTCTCACTGCGCGCCCCTCAACTCGTACGTGACCAGCTCCGTCGTGGCCCACCTCGTACGCCCTCACGCATTCCTCTTGAGCAAGCGGATCCATGCTTATCTGCTCATGCGTGGTATTCTTATCGGAAGTCGACATCGTCGTCGCTTCCCCTGTGTGTGATTTACCCGTACTCTACAACCCTCAATGTTCCTTTGTGTGTCCGTTGGTGAACCGTCTCACTTGTTTCTACACACACTCTTCACAACAAATTATTAGTAGCACTGTTCTCAACAATCATCATTTGGTTTCTAACTCTAGCATTTTGTTAAACATTTATGATTTATTCAAACTGCTCATTCATCTTATCAAATATACATTTCATCACCAAATACATAATAACCATACAGCTAGTCGTTAAGTATTATCCATCAACATAATTTTCCATAGTCATAGCTAATCGTTTAACATATGCAATTATTTATTTACTTCAACAGTTCAGATACACATACTCAAAAATAAGGTCAAAAGGTTATTTAATTAATGTTTCAATCAGTCAGGTCACTCCACAGGTGCCCTCAATGTCTACAATAGTCTAGGGGCACTACAATTTCTTAAAAAACAGGAGTTTTTAGACAATGTGTTTTATTTCATAAATAGAATCAACAAAGTATGCACATTCTTTGTCATAATAACTTTCTATAGTTTGCGGATGCGTCCGGAAATAAGAAAAGCTTACTTCCACCATTTTTTAAAATCACAGCTTCTAGAAGGTTTACATGATTTCGTAAAAAACACGAGTTTTTAGAAAATGTGTTTTATTTCATAAATGGAATCTACAAAGTATGCACATTCTACGTCATAACGACTTTCTATAGTTTAAACATGCGTCCGGAAATAAGAAAAGCTTACTTCCCCCATTTTTTAAAATCACAGCTTCTAGAAGGTTTACATGATTTCTTAAAAAACACGAGTTTTTAGAAAATGTGTTTTATTTCATAAATGGAATCAACAAAGTATGCACATTCTACATCATAACGGCTTTCTATAGTTTGCGCATGCATTTGGAAACATGAAAATCTTACTTCTCCCATTTTTTAAAATCACAGCTTCTAGAAGCTTTACATGATTTCTTAAAAAACACGAGTTTTTAGAAAATGTGTTTTATTTCATAAATGGAATCTACCAAGTATGAACATTCTACGTCATAACGACTTTCTATAGTTTTCACATGCGTCCGGAAATTAGAAAAGCTTACTTCCTCCGTTTTTTAAAATCACAGCTTCTAGAAGGTTTACATGATTTCTTAAAAAACACGAGTTTTTAAAAAATGTGTTTTATTTCATAAATGGAATCTACAAAGTATGCACATTCTACGTCATAACGACTTTCTATAGTTTGTGAATGCGTCCGGAAATAAGAAAAGCTTACTTCCCCCGTTTTTTAAAATCACAGCTTCTAGAAGGTTTACATGATTTCTTAAAAAACATGACTTTTTAGAAAATGTGTTTTATTTCATAAACGGAATCAACAAAGTATGCACATTCTACGTCATAACGACTTTCTATAGTTTGCGCATGCATCCGGAAATAAGAAAAGCTTACTTCCACCATTTTTTAAAATCGCAGCTTCTAGAAGGTTTACATGATTTCGTAAAAAACACAAGTTTTTAGAAAATGTGTTTTATTTCATAAATGGAATCTACAAAGTATGCACATTCTACATCATAACGACTTTCTATAGTTTGCGCATGCGTCCGGAAATAAGAAAAGCTTACTTCCACCGTTTTTTAAAATCACAGCTTCTAGAAGGTTTACATGATTTCTTAAAAAACACGACTTTTGAGAAAATGTGTTTTATTTCATAAATGGAATCAAAAAAGTATGCACATTCTACGTCATAACGACTTTCTATAGTTTGCGCATGCGTCCGGAAATAAGAAAAGCTTACTTCCCCCGTTTTTTAAAATCACAGCTTCTAGAAGGTTTACATGATTTCTTAAAAAACACGAGTTTTTAGAAAATGTGTTTTATTTCATAAATGAAATCTACAAAGTATGCACATTCTACGTCATAACGAATTTCTATAGTTTGCGCATGCGTCTGGAAATAAGAAAAGTTTACTTCCCCCGTTTTTTAAAATCACAGCTTCTAGAAGGTTTACATGATTTCTTAAAAAACACGAGTTTTTAGAAAATGTGTTTTATTTCATAAATGGAATCTACAAAGTATGCACATTCTACGTCATAACGACTTTGTATAGTTTGCGCATGCGTTTGGAAATATGAAAAGCTTTCTTCCCCTGTTTTTTAAAATCACAGCTTCTAGAAGGTTAACATGATTTCTTAAAAAACACTAGTTTTTAGAAAATGTGTTTTATTTCATAAATCGAATGAACAAAGTATGCACATTCTACGTCATAACGACTTTCTATACTTTGCGCATGCATATGGAAATAAGAAAAGATTACTTCCCCCGTTTTTTAAAATCATAGCTTCTAGAAGGTTTACATGATTTCTTAAAAAACACGAGTTTTTAGAAAATGTGTTTTATTTATTAAATGGAATCAACAAAGTATGCACATTTTACGTCATAATGACGTTCTATAGTTTGCGCATGCGTCCGGAAATAAGAAAAGCTTACTTCCACCGGTTTTTAAAATCACAGCTTCTAGAAGGTTTACATGATTTTTTTAAAAACACGAGTTTTTAGAAAATGTGTTTTATTTCTTAAATGGAATCAACAAAGTAGGCACATTCTACGTCATAATGACTTTCTACAGTTTGCGCATGCGTCCAGAAATAAGAAAAGCGTACTTCCACCGTTTTTTAAAATCACAGCTACTAGAAGGTTTACATGATTTCTTAAAAAAAACGAGTTTTTAGAAAATGTATTTTATTTCATAAATGGAATCAACAAAGTATGCACATTCTATGTCATAACGACTTTCTATAATTTGCGCATTTGTCCGGAAATAAGAAAAGCTTATTTCCACCGTTTATTAAAATCACAGCTTCTAGAAGGTTTACATGATTTCGTAAAAAACACGAGTTTTTAGAAAACGTGTTTTATTTCCTAAATGCAATCTACAAAGTATGCACATTCTACGTCATAACGACTTTCTATAGTTTGCGCATGCGTCCGGAAATAAGAAAAGCTTACTTCCACCGTTTTTTAAAATCACAGCTTCTAGAAGGTTTACATGATTTCGTAAAAAACACGAGTTTTTAGAAAATGTGTTTTATTTCATAAATGGAATCTACAAAGTATGCACATTCTATGTCATAAAGACTTTCTATAGTTTGCGCATGCGTCTGGAAATAAGAAAATCTTACTTCCCCCGTTTTTTTAAATCACAGCTTCTAGAAGGTTTACATGATTTCTTAAAAAACACGAGTTTTTAGAAAATGTGTTTTATTTCATAAATGGAATCTACAAAGTATGCACATTCTACGTCATAACGACTTTGTATAGTTTGCGCATGCGTTTGGAAATATGAAAAGCTTTCTTCCCCTGTTTTTTAAAATCACAGCTTCTAGAAGGTTTACATGATTTCTTAAAAAACACTAGTTTTTAGAAAATGTGTTTTATTTCATAAATCGAATGAACAAAGTATGCACATTCTACGTCATAACGACTTTCTATACTTTGCGCATGCATATGGAAATAAGAAAAGCTTACTTCCCCCGTTTTTTAAAATCATAGCTTCTAGAAGGTTTACATGATTTATTAAAAAACACGAGTTTTTAGAAAATGTGTTTTATTTCTTAAATGGAATCAACAAAGTAGGCACATTCTACGTCATAATGACTTTCTATAGTTTGCGCATGCGTCCAGAAATAAGAAAAGCGTACTTCCACCGTTTTTTAAAATCACAGCTACTAGAAGGTTTACATGATTTCTTAAAAAAAACGAGTTTTTAGAAAATGTATTTTATTTCATAAATGGAATCAACAAAGTATGCACATTCTATGTCATAACGACTTTCTATAGTTTGCGCATTTGTCCGGAAATAAGAAAAGCTTATTTCCACCGTTTATTAAAATCACAGCTTCTAGAAGGTTTACATGATTTCGTAAAAAACACGAGTTTTTAGAAAACGTGTTTTATTTCATAAATGCAATCTACAAAGTATGCACATTCTACGTCATAACGACTTTCTATAGTTTGCGCATGCGTCCGGAAATAAGAAAAGCTTACTTCCACCGTTTTTTAAAATCACAGCTTCTAGAAGGTTTACATGATTTCGTAAAAAACACGAGTTTTTAGAAAATGTGTTTTATTTCATAAATGGAATCTACAAAGTATGCACATTCTATGTCATAAAGACTTTCTATAGTTTGCGCATGCGTCTGGAAATAAGAAAATCTTACTTCCCCCGTTTTTTAAAATCACAGCTTCTAGAAGGTTTACATGATTTCTTAAAAAACACTAGTTTTTAGAAAATATGTTTTATTTCATAAATCGAATCAACAAAGTATGCACATTCTACGTCATAACGACTTTCTATACTTTGCGCATGCGTCCGGAAATAAGAAAACCTTACTTCCCCCGTTTTTTAAAATCACAGCTTCTAGAAGGTTTACATGATTTCTTAAAATACACGAGTTTTTAGAAAATGTGTTTTATTTCATAAATGGAATCAACAAAGTATGCACATTCAACGTCATAATGACTTTCTATAGTTTGCGCATGCGTCCGGAAATAAGAAAAGCTTACTTCCCCCGTTTTTTAAAATCACAGCTTCTAGAAGGTTTACATGATTTCTTAAAAAACACGAGTTTTTAGAAAATGTGTTTTATTTATTAAATGGAATCAACAAAGTATGCACATTGTACGTCATAATGACGTACTATAGTTTGCGCATGCGTCCGGAAATAAGAAAAGCTTACTTCCACCGGTTTTTAAAATCACAGCTTCTAGAAGGTTTACATGATTGCATAAAAAACACGAGTTTTTAGAAAATGTGTTTTATTTCATAAATGCAATCTACAAAGTATGCGCATTCTACGTCATAACGAGTTTCTATAGTTTGCGTATGCGTCCGGAAATAAGAAAATCTTACTTCCCTCGTTTTTTAAAATCACAGCTTCTAGAAGGTTTACATGATTTCTTAAAAAACACGAGTTTTTAGAAAATGTGTTTTATTTCATAAATGGAATCAACAAAGTATGCACATTCTATGTCATAACGACTTTCTATAGTTTGCGCATGCGTTTGGAAATAAGAAAAGCTTACTTCCCTCGTTTTTTAAAATCACATCTTCTAGAAGGTTTACATGATTTCTTAAAAAACAAGAATTTTTAGAAAATGTGTTTTATTTCATAAATAGAATCAACAATGTATGCACATTATACGTCATAATGACTTTCTATAGTTTGCGGATGCGTCCGGAAATAAGAAAAGCTTACTTCCACCGTTTTTTAAAATCACAGCTTCTAGAAGGTTTACATGATTTCGTAAAAAACACGAGTTTTTAGAAAATGTGTTTTATTTCATTAATGGAATCTACAAAGTATGCACATTCTACGTCATAACGACTTTCTATAGTTTGCGCATGCGTCCGGAAATAAGAAAACCTTACTTCCCCCATTTTTTAAAATCACAGCTTCTATAAGGTTTACATGATTTCTTAAAAAACACGAGTTTTTAGAAAATGTGTTTTATTTCATAAATGGAATCAACAAAGTATGCACATTCTACGTCATAATGACTTTCTATAGTTTGCGCATGCATTTGGAAATATGAAAAGCTTACTTCCCCCGTTTTTTAAGATCACACCTTCTAGAAGGTTTACATGATTTCTTAAAAAACACGAGTTTTTAGAAAATGTGTTTTATTTCGTAAATGGAATCAACCATGTATGCACATTCTACGTCATAACGAATTTCTATAGTTTGCGCATGCGTCAGGAAATAAGAAAAGCTTACTCCACCGTTTTTTAAAATCACAGCTTCTAGAAGCTTTACATGATTTCGTAAAAAAGACGAGTTTTTAGAAAATGTGTTTTATTTCATAAATGGAATCTACAAAGTATGCACATTCTACGTCATAAAGACTTTCTATACTTTGCGCATGCGTTTGGAAATAAGAAAAGCTTACTTCCCCCGTTTTTTAAAATCATAGCTACTAGAAGCTTTACATGATTTCATAAAAAACACGAGTTTTGAGAAAATGTGTTTTATTTCTCAAATTGAATCAACAAAGTATGCACATTCTACGTCATAATGACTTTCTATAGTTTGCGCATGCGTCCGGAAATAAAAAAGCATACTTCCACCGTTTTTTAAAATCACAGCTTCTAGAAGGTTTACATGATTTCATAAAAAACACGAGTTTTTAGAAAATGCGTTTTATTTTATAAATGGAATCTACAAAGTATGCACATTCTACATCATAACGACTTTCTATAGTTTGCGCATGCGTCCGGAAATAAGAAAAGCTTACTTCCACCGTTTTTTAAAATCACAGCTTCTAGAAGGTTTACATGATTTCGTAAAAAACACGAGCTTATAGAAAATGTGTTTTATTTCATAAATGGAATCTACAAAGTATAAACATTCTACGTCAGAACGATTTTATATAGTTTGCGCATGCGTCCGGAAATAAGAAAAGCGTACTTCCCCCGTTTTTTAAAATCACAGCTTCTAGAAGGTTTACATGATTTCTTAAAAAACATGAGTTTTTAGAAAATGTGTTTTATTTCATAAATGGAATCAACAAAGTATGCACATTCTACGTCATAACGACTTTCTATAGTTTGCGCATGCGTTTGGAAATAAGAAAAGCTTACTTCCCCCGTTTTTTAAAATCACAGCTTCTAGAAGGTTTACATGATTTCTTAGAAAACACGAGTTTTTAGAAAATGTGTTTTACTTCATAAATGGAATCAACAAAGTATACACATTCTACGTCATAACGATTTTATATAGTTTGTGCATGCGTCCGGAAATAAGAAAAGCATACCTCCCCTGTTTTTTAAAATCACAGATTCTAGAAGTTTTGCATGGTTTCTTAGAAAACACAAGTTTTTAGAAAATGTGTTTTATTAAATAAATGGAATCAACAAAGTATGCACATTCTACGTCATAACGACTTTCTATAGTTTCCGCATGCGTTTGAAAATAAGAAAAGCTTACCTCCCCCATTTTTTAAAATCACAGCTTCTAGAAGGTTTACATGATTTCTTAAAAAACACGATTTTTTAGAAAATTTGTTTTATTTCATCAATGGAATCAACAAAGTATGCACATTCTATGTCATAGCGAATTTCTATAGTTTGCGCATGCATTTGGAAATAAGAAAAGCTTACTTCCCCCATTTTCTAAAATCACAGCATCTAGAAGGTTTACATGATTTCTTAAAAAACACGAGTTTTTAGAAAATGTGTTTTATTTCATAAATGGAATCAACAAAGTATGCACATTCTATGTCATAGCGACTTTCTATAGTTTGCGAATGCATTTGGAAATAAGAAAAGCTTAATTCCCCCGTTTTTTAAAATAACAGCTTCTAAAAGGTCTACATGATTTCTTAAAAAACACGAGTTTTTAGAAAATGTGTTTTATTTCATAAATAGAATCAACAAAGTATGCACATTCTACATCATAATGACTTTCTATAGTTTGCGCATGCGTCCGGAAATAAGAGAAGCTTACTTCCACCATTTCTTAAAATCGCGGATTCTAGAAGGTTTACATGATTTCATAAAAAACACGAGTTTTTATAAAATGTGTTTTATTTCATAAATGGAATCAACAAAGTATGCACATTCTACGTCATAATGATTTTCTATAGTTTTTGCATGCGTCCGGAAATAAGAAAAGCTCACCTCCCCCGTTTTTTAAAATCACAGATTCTAGAAGTTTTGCATGATTTCTTAAAAAACACGAGTTTTTAGAAAATGTGTTTTATTAAATAAATGGAATCAACAAAGTATGCACATTCTATGTCATAACAACTTTCTATAGTTTGCGCATGCATTTGGAAATAAGAAAAGCTTACTTCCCCCGTTTTTTAAAATAACAGCTTCTAGAAGGTTTACATGATTTCTTAAAAAACACGAGTTTTTAGAGAATGTGTTTTTATTTCATAAATGGAATCAACAAAGTATGCACATTCTATGTCATAATGACTTTCTATAGTTTGCGCATTCGTCCGGAAATAAGAAAAAAGTACTTCCACCGTTTTTTAAAATCACAGATTCTAGAAGGTTTACATGATTTCGTAAAAAACACGAGTTTTTAGAAAATGTGTTTTATTTCATAAATGGAATCTACAAAGTATGCACATTCTACGTCATAACGACTTTCTATAGTTTGCGCATTCGTCTGGAAATAAGAAAAGCTTACTTCCACCGTTTTTTTAAAATCACAGCTTCTAGAAGGTTTACATGATTTCGTAAAAACACGAGTTTTTAGAAAATGTGTTTTATTTCATAAATGGAATCTACAAAGTATGCACATTCTACGTCAAAACGATTTTATATAGTTTGCGCATGCGTCCGGAAATGAGAAAAGCCTACTTCCCCCGTTTTTTAAAATCACAGCTTCTAGAAGGTTTACATGATTTCTTAAAAAACACGAGTTTTTAGAAAATGTGTTTTATTTCATGAATCGAATCAACAAAGTATGCACATTCTACATCATAACGACTTTCTATAGTTTGCGCATTCGTCTGGAAATAAGAAAAGCTTACTTCCACCGTTTTTTAAAATCACAGCTTCTAGAAGGTTTACATGATTTCGTAAAAAACACGAGTTTTTAGAAAATGTGTTTTATTTCATAAATGGAATCTACAAAGTATGCACATTCTACGTCATAATGACTTTCTATAGTTTGCGCATGCGTCCGGAAATAAGAAAAGCTTACTTCCCCCGTTTTTTAAAATCACAGCTTCTAGAAGGTTTACATGATTTCTTCAAAAACACGAGTTTTTAGAAAATGTATTTTATTTCATAAATGGAATCAACAAAGTATGCACATTCTACGTTATAAGGCCTTTCTATAGTTTGCGCATGCGTTTGGAAATAAGAAAAGCTTACTTCCACTGTTTTTTAAAATCACAACTTCTAGAAAGTTTACATGATTTCGTAAAAAACACGAGTTTTTAGAAAATTTGTTTTATTTCATAAATGGAATCAACAAAGTATGCACATTCTACGTCATAACGACTTTCTATAGTTTGCGCATGCGTCCGGAAATAAGAAAAGCTTACTTCCCCCGTTTTTTAAAATCACAGCTTCTAGAAGGTTTACATGATTTCTTAAAAAACACGAGTTTTTAGAAAATGTGTTTTATTTCATAAATAGAATCAACAAAGTATGCACATTCTACGTCATAACGACTTTCTATAGTTTGCGAATGCGCCCGGAAATAAGAAAAGCTTACTTTCCCCGTTTTTTAAAATCACAGCTTCTAGAAGGTTTACATGATTTCTTAAAAAACATGAGTTTTTAGAAAATGTCTTTTATTTGATAAATGGAATCAACAAAGTATGCACATTCTACGGTACAAGGCCTTTCTATAGTTTGCGCATGCGTTTGGAAATAAGAAAAGCTTACTTCCACCGTTTTTTAAAATCACAGCTTCTAGAAGGTTTACATGATTTCTTAAAAAACACGAGTTTTTAGAAAATGTGTTTTATTTCATAAAATGAATCTACAAAGTATGCACATTCTACGTCATAACGACTTTCTATAGTTTGCGCATGCGTCCGGAAATAAGAAAAGCTTACTTCCACCGTTTTTTAAAATCACAGCTTCTGGAAGGTTTACATGATTTCTTAAAAAACACGAATTTTTAGAAAATGTATTTTATTTCATAAATGGAATAAACAAAGTATGCACATTCTATGTCATAATGACTTTCTATAGTTTGCGCATTCGTCGGGAAATAAGAAAAGCTTACTTCCACCGTTTTTTAAAATCACAGCTTCTAGAAGGTTTACATGATTTCTTAAAAAACACGAGTTTTTAGAAAATGTGTGTTATTTCATAAATGGAATCTACAAAGTATGCACATTCTACGTCATAATGACTTTCTATTGTTTGCGCATGTGTCCGGAAATAAGAAAAGCTTACTTCCACCGTTTTTTAAAATCACAGCTTCTAGAAGGTTTAAATGAGTTCTTGAAAAACACGAGTTTTTAGAAAATATGTTTTATTTCATAAATGGAATCTACAAAGTATGCACATTCTACGTCATAACGACTTTCTATAGTTTGCGCATTCGTCCGGAAATAAGAAAAGCTTACTTCCACCGTTTTTTAAAATCACAGCTTCTAGAAGGTTTCCATGATTTCTTAAAAAACACGAGTTTTTAGAAAATGTGTTTTATTTCTTAAATGGAATCTACAAAGTATGCACATTCTACGTCATAATTACTTTCTATAGTTTGCGCATTCGTCCGGAAATAAGAAAAGCTTACTTCCCCCGTTTTTTAAAATGACAGCTTCTAGAAGGTTTACATGATTTCTTAAAAAACACGAGTTTTTAGAAAATGTGTTTTATTTCATAAATAGAATAAACAAAGTATGCACATTCTATGTCATAAGAACTTTCTATAGTTTGCGCATTCGTCCGGAAATAAGAAAAGCTTACTTCCACCATTTTTTAAAATCACAGCTTCTAGAAGGTTTACATGATTTCTTAAAAAACACGAGTTTTTAGAAAATGTGAGTTATTTCATAAATGGAATCTACAAAGTATGCACATTCTACATCATAACGATTTTCTATTGTTTGTGCATGTGTCCGGAAATAAGAAAAGCTTACCTCCCCCATTTTTTAAAATCACATATTCTAGAAGTTTTGCATGATTTCTTAAAAAACACGAGTTTTTAGAAAATGTGTTTTATTAAATAAATGGAATCAACAAAGTATGCACATTCTACGTCATAACGACTTTCTATAGTTTGTGCATGCGTCCGGAAATAAGAAAAGCTTACTTCCACCGTTTTTTAAATTCACAGCTTCTAGAAGGTTTACATGATTTCTTAAAAAACACGAGTTTTTAGAAAATGTGTTTTATTTCATAAATGGAATCAACAAAGTATGCACATTCTACGTCATAACGACTTTCTATAGTTTGCGCATGCATCCGGAAATAAGAAAAGCTTACTTCCACCGTTTTTTAAAATCACAGCTTCTAGAACATTTACATGATTTCGTAAATAACACGAGTTTTTAGAAAATGTGTTTTATTTCATAAATGGAATCTACAAAGTATGCACATTCTACGTCATAACGAATTTCTATAGTTTGTGCATGCGTCCGGAAATAAGAAAAGCTTACATCCCCCGTTTTTCTAAATCACAGCTTCTAGAAGGTTTACATGATTTCTTAAAAAACACGAGTTTTTAGAAAATGTGTTTTATTTCATAAATGGAATCTACAAATTATGCACATTCTACGTCATAACGACTTTCTATATTTTGCGCATGCGTCCGGAAATAAGAAAAGCTTACTTCCCCCGTTTTTTAAAATCACAGCTTCTAGAAGGTTTACATGATTTCTTAAAAAACACGAGTTTTTAGAAAATGTGTTTTATTTCATAAATGGAATCACAAAAGTATGCACATTCTACATCATAACGACTTTCTATAGTTTGCGCATGCGTCCGGAAATAAGAAAAGCTTACTTCCACCGTTTTTTAAAATCACAGCTTCTAGAAGGTTTCCATGATTTCGTAAAAAACACGAGTTTTTAGAAAATGTGTTTTATTTCATAAATGGAATCTACAAAGTATGCACATTCTACGTCATAACGACTTTATATAGTTTGCGCATGCGTCCGGAAATAAGAAAAGCTTACTTCCCCCGTTTTTTAAAATCACACCTTCTAGAAGGTTTACATGATTTTTTAAAAAACACGAGTTTTTAGAAAATGTGTTTTATTTCATAAATGGAATCAACAAAGTATGCACATTCTACGTCATAACGACTTTCTATAGTGTGCGCATGCGTCCGGAAATAAGAAAAGCTTACTTCGACCGTTTTTTAAAATCACAGCTTCTAGAAGGTTTAAATGATTTCGTAAAAAACACGAGTTTTTAGAAAATGTGTTTTATTTCATAAATGGAATCTACAAAGTATGCACATTCTACATCATAACTACTTTCTATAGTTTGCTCATGCGTCCGGAAATAAGAAAAGCTTACTTCCACCATTTTTTAAAATCAAAGCTTCTAGAAGGTTTACATGATTTCGTAAAAAACATGAGTTTTTAGAAAATGTGTTTTATTTCATAAATGGAATCTACAAAGTATGCACATTCTATGTCATAACGATTTTCTATAGTTTGCGCATGCGTCTGGAAATAAGAAAAGCTTACTTCCCCCGTTTTTTAAAATCACACCTTCTAGAAGGTTTACATGATTTCTTAAAAAACACGAGTTTTTAGAAAATGTGTTTTATTTCATCAATGGAATCAACAAAGTATGCACATTCTACCTCATAACGACTTTCTATAGTTTGCGCATGCGTCCGGAAATAAGAAAAGCTTACTTCCACCGTTTTTTAAAATCACAGCTTCTAGAAGGTTTACATGATTTCGTAAAAAACACGAGTTTTTAGAAAATGTGTTTTATTTCATAAATGGAATCTACAAAGTATGCACATTCTACATCATAACTACATTCTATAGTTTGCTCATGCGTCCGGAAATAAGAAAAGCTTACTTCCACCATTTTTTAAAATCAAAGCTTCTAGAAGGTTTACATGATTTCGTAAAAAACATGAGTTTTTAGAAAATGTGTTTTATTTCATAAATGGAATCTACAAAGTATGCACATTCTACGTCATAATGACTTTCTATAGTTTGCGCATGCGTCCGAAAATAAGAAAAGCTTACTTCCCCCGTTTTTTAAAATCGCAGCTTCTAGAAGGTTTACATGATTTCTTAAAAAACACGTGTTTTTAGAAAATGTGTTTTATTTCATAAATGGAATCAACAAAGTATGCACATTCTATGTGATAACGACTTTCTATTGTTTGCGCATGCGTTTGGAAATAAGAAAAGCTTCCTTCCCCCATTTTTTAAAATCACAGCTTCTAGAAGGTTTACATGATTTCTTAAAAAACACGAGTTTTTAGAAAATGTGTTTTATTTCGTAAATAGAATCAACAAAGTATGCACATTCTATGTCATAACGACTTTCTATAGTTTGCGTATGCGTCCGGAAATAAGAAAAGCTTACATCCCCCGCTTTTCTAAATCACAGCTTCTAGAAGGTTTACATGATTTCTTAAAAAACACGAGTTTTTAGAAAAATGTGTTTTATTTCATAAATGGAATCTACAAAGTATCCACATTCTACGGCATAACGACTTTCTATAGTTTGCGCATGCGTCCGGAAATAAGAAAAGCTTACTTCCCCCATTTTTTTTAAATCACAGCATCTAGAAGGTTTACATGATTTCTTAAAAGACACAAGTTTTTAGAAAATGTGTTTTATTTCATAAATGGAATCAACAAATTATGCACATTCTACATCATAACGACTTTCTATAGTTTGCGCATGCATCCGGAAATAAGAAAAGCTTACTTCCCCCGTTTTTTAAAATCACAACTTCTAGAAGGTTTACATGATTTCTTAAAAAACACGAGTTTTTAGAAAATGTGTTTTATTTCCTAAATGGAATCAACAAAGTATGGATATTCTATGTCATAACGACTTTCTATAGTTTGCGCATGCATCCGGAAATAAGAAAAGCTTACTTCCACTGTTTTTTAAAATCACAGCTTCTAGAAGGTTTACATGATTTCTTAAAAAACACGAGTTTTTAGAAAATGTGTTTTATTTCATAAATGGAATCAACAAAGTATGCACATTCTACATCATAAAGACTTTCTATAGTTTGCGCATTCGTCCGGAAATAAGAAAAGCTTACTTCCACCGTTTTTTAAAATCACAGCTTCTAAAAGGTTTACATGATTTCGTAAAAAACACGAGTTTTTAGAAAATGTGTTTTATTTCATAAATGGAATCTACAAAGTATGCACATTCTATGTCATAACGACTTTCTATAGTTTGCGCATGCGTCCGGAAATAAGAAAAGCTTACTTCCCCCGTTTTTTAAAATCACAGCTTCTAGAAGGTTTACATGATTTCTTAAAAAACACGAGTTTTTAGAAAATGTGTTTTATTTCATAAATGGAATCAACAAAGTATCCACATTCTACGTCCTAACGAGTTTCTATAGTTCACGCATGCATCCGGAAATAAGAAAAGCTTACTTCCACCGTTTTTTAAAATCACAGCTTCTAGAAGGTTTACATGATTTCTTAAAAAACACGAGTTTTTTGAACATGTGTTTTATTTCATATATGGAATCAACAAAGTATGCACATTCTACGTCATAACGACTTTCTATAGTTTGCACATTCGTCCGGAAATAAGAAAAGCTTACTTCCACCGTTTTTTAAAATCACAGCTTCTAGAAGGTTTACATGAGGTCGTAGAAAACACGAGTTTTTAGAAAATGTGTTTTATTTCATTAATGGAATCTACAAAGTATGCACATTCTACATCATAACGACTTTCTATAGTTTGCGCCTGCGTCCGGAAATAAGAAAAGCTTACTTCCACCGTTTTTTAAAATCACAGCTTCTAGAAGGTTTACATGATTTCGTAAAAAACACGAGTTTTTAGAAAATGTGTTTTATTTCATCAATGGAATCAACAAAGTATGCACATTCTATGTCATAACGACTTTCTATAGTTTGCGCATGCGTCCGGAAATAAGAAAAGCTTACTTCCCCCATTTTTCTAAAACACAGCTTCTAGAAGGTTTACATGATTTCTTAAAAAACACGAGTTTTTAGAAAATGTGTTTTATTTCATAAATGGAATCAACAAAGTATGCACATTCTATGTCACAACGACTTTCTATAGTTTGTCCATGCGTTCGGAAATAAGAAAAGCTTACTTCCACCGTTTTTTAAAATCACAGCTTCTAGAAGGTTTACATGATTTCCTAAAAAAAACGATTTTTTAGAAAATGTGTTTTATGTCATAAATGGAATCAACAAAGTATGCAAATTCTACGTCATAACGACTTTCTATACTTTGCGCATGCGTCCGGAAATAAGAAAAGCTTACTTCCCCCATTTTTCTAAATCACAGCTTCTAGAAGGTTTACATGATTTCTTAAAAAACAAGAGTTTTTAGAAAATGTGTTTTATTTCATAAATGGAATCTACAAAGTATGCACATTCTACGTCATAACGACTTTCTATAGTTTGCGCATGTGTCCGGAAATAAGAAAAGCTTACTTCCCCCGTTTTTTAAAATCACAGCTTCTAGAAGGTTTACATGATTTCTTAAAAAACACGAGTTTTTAGAAAATGTGTTTTATTTCATAAATAGAATCAACAAAGTATGCACATTCTACGTCATAACGACTTTCTATAGTTTGCGAATGCGCCCGGAAATAAGAAAAGCTTACTTTCCCCATTTTTTAAAATCACAGCTTCTAGAAGGTTTACATGATTTCTTAAAAAACATGAGTTTTTAGAAAATGTCTTTTATTTCATAAATGGAATCAACAAAGTATGCACATTCTACGTTACAAGGCCTTTCTATAGTTTGTGCATGCGTTTGGAAATAAGAAAAGCTTACTTCCACCGTTTTTTAAAATCACAGCTTCTAGAAGGTTTACATGATTTCTTAAAAAACACGAGTTTTTAGAAAATGTGTTTTATTTCATAAAAGGAATCTACAAAGTATGCACACTCTACGTCATAACGGCTTTCTATAGTTTGCGCATGCGTCCGGAAATAAGAAAAGCTTACTTCCACCGTTTTTTAAAATCACAGCTTCTGGAAGGTTTACATGATTTCTTAAAAAACACGAGTTTTTAGAAAATGTATTTTATTTCATAAATGGAATAAACAAAGTATGCACATTCTATGTCATAACGACTTTCTATAGTTTGCGCATTCGTCCGGAAATAAGAAAAGCTTACTTCCACCGTTTTTTAAAATCACAGCTTCTAGAAGGTTTACATGATTTCTTAAAAAACACGAGTTTTTAGAAAATGTGTGTTATTTCATAAATGGAATCTACAAAGTATGCACATTCTACGTCATAATGACTTTCTATTGTTTGCGCATGTGTCCGGAAATAAGAAAAGCTTACTTCCACCGTTTTTTAAAATCACAGCTTCTAGAAGGTTTAAATGAGTTCTTAAAAAACATGAGTTTTTAGAAAATATGTTTTATTTCATAAATGGAATCTACAAAGTATGCACATTCTACGTCATAACGACTTTCTATAGTTTGCGCATTCGTCCGGAAATAAGAAAAGCTTACTTCCACCATTTTTTAAAATCACAGCTTCTAGAAGGTTTCCATGATTTCGTAAAAAACACGAGTTTTTAGAAAATGTGTTTTATTTCTTAAATGGAATCTACAAAATATGCACATTCTACGTCATAACGACTTTCTATAGTTTGCGCATTCGTCCGGAAATAAGAAAAGCTTACTTCCCCCCGTTTTTTAAAATGACAGCTTCTAGAAGGTTTACATGATTTCTTAAAAAACACGAGTTTTTAGAAAATGTGTTTTATTTCATAAATAGAATAAACAAAGTATGCACATTCTATGTCATAAGAACTTTCTATAGTTTGCGCATTCGTCCGTAAATGAGAAAAGCTTACTTCCACCATTTTTTAAAATCACAGCTTCTAGAAGGTTTACATGATTTCTTAAAAAACACGAGTTTTTAGAAAATGTGAGTTATTTCATAAATGGAATCTACAAAGTATGCACATTCTACATCATAACGATTTTCTATTGTTTGTGCATGTGTACGGAAATAAGAAAAGCTTACCTCCCCCATTTTTTAAAATCACATATTCTAGAAGTTTTGCATGATTTCTTAAAAAACACGAGTTTTTAGAAAATGTGTTTTATTAAATAAATGGAATCAACAAAGTATGCACATTCTACGTCATAACGACTTTCTATAGTTTGTGCATGCGTTCGGAAATAAGAAAAGCTTACTTCCACCGTTTTTTCAAATCACAGGTTCTAGAAGGTTTACATGATTTCCTAAAAAACAAGAGTTTTTAGAAAATGTGTTTTATGTCATAAATGGAATCTACAAAGTATCCACATTCTACGGCATAACGACTTTCTATAGTTTGCGCATGCGTCCGGAAATAAGAAAAGCTTACTTCCCCCATTTTTCTAAATCACAGCTTCTAGAAGGTTTACATGATTTCTTAAAAAACACGACTTTTTAGAAAATGTGTTTTATTTCATAAATGGAATCAAGAAACTATGCACATTCTACGTCACAACGAATTTCTATAGTTTGTGAATGCGTTCGGAAAGAAGAAAAGCTTACTTCCACCGTTTTTTAAAATCACAGCTTCTAAAAGGTTTACATGATTTCGTAAAAAACACGAGTTTTTAGAAAATGTGTTTTATTTCATAAATGGAATCTACAAAGTATGCACATTCTATGTCATAACGACTTTCTATAGTTTGCGCATGCGTCCGGAAATAAGAAAAGCTTACTTCCCCCGTTTTTTAAAATCACAGCTTCTAGAAGGTTTACATGATTTCTTAAAAAACACGAGTTTTTAGAAAATGTGTTTTATTTCATAAATGGAATCAACAAAGTATCCACATTCTACGTCATAACGAGTTTCTATAGTTCACGCATGCATCCGGAAATAAGAAAAGCTTACTTCCACCGTTTTTTAAAATCACAGCTTCTAGAAGGTTTACATGATTTCTTAAAAAACACGAGTTTTTTGAACATGTGTTTTATTTCATATATGGAATCAACAAAGTATGCACATTCTACGTCATAACGACTTTCTATAGTTTGCACATTCGTCCGGAAATAAGAAAAGCTTACTTCCACCGTTTTTTAAAATCACAGCTTCTAGAAGGTTTACATGAGGTCGTAGAAAACACGAGTTTTTAGAAAATGTGTTTTATTTCATAAATGGAATCTACAAAGTATGCACATTCTACATCATAACGACTTTCTATAGTTTGCAACTGCGTCCGGAAATAAGAAAAGCTTACTTCCACCGTTTTTTAAAATCACAGCTTCTAGAAGGTTTACATGATTTCGTAAAAAACACGAGTTTTTAGAAAATGTGTTTTATTTCATCAATGGAATCAACAAAGTATGCACATTCTATGTCATAACGACTTTCTATGGTTTGCGCATGCGTCCGGAAATAAGAAAAGCTTACTTCCCCCATTTTTCTAAAACACAGCTTCTAGAAGGTTTACATGATTTCTTAAAAAACACGAGTTTTTAGAAAATGTGTTTTATTTCATAAATGGAATCAACAAAGTATGCACATTCTACGTCACAACGACTTTCTATAGTTTATGCATGCGTTCGGAAATAAGAAAAGCTTACTTCCACCGTTTTTTAAAATCACAGCTTCTAGAAGGTTTACATGATTTCCTAAAAAAAAAGAGTTTTTAGAAAATGTGTTTTATGTCATAAATGGAATCAACAAAGTATGCAAATTCTACGTCATAACGACTTTCTATAGTTTGCGCATGCGTCCGGAAATAAGAAAAGCTTACTTCCCCCATTTTTCTAAATCACAGCTTCTAGAAGGTTTACATGATTTCTTAAAAAACAAGAGTTTTTAGAAAATGTGTTTTATTTCATAAATGGAATCTACAAAGTATGCACATTCTACGTCATAACGACTTTCTATAGTTTGCGCATGTGTCCGGAAATAAGAAAATCTTACTTCCCCCGTTTTTTAAAATCACAGCTTCTAGAAGGTTTACATGATTTCTTAAAAAACACGATTTTTTAGAAAATGTGTTTTATTTCATAAATGGAATCAACAAAGTTTGCACATTCTACGTCATATCGACTTTCTATAGTTTGCGCATGCGTCCAGAAATAAGAAAAGCTTACTTCCACCGTTTTTTAAAATCACAGGTTCTAGAAGGTTTACATGATTTCGTAAAAAACACGAGTTTTTAGAAAATGTGTTTTATTTCATAAATGGAATCTACAAAGTATGCACATTCTACGTCATAACGAATTTCTATAGTTTGCGCATGCGTCCGGAAATAAGAAAAGCTTACTTCCCCCGTTTTTTAAAATCACACCTTCTAGAAGGTTTACATGATTTCTTAAAAAACACGAGTTTTTAGAAAATGTGTTTTATTTCATAAATGGAATCAACAAAGTATGCACATTCTACGTCATAACGACTTTCTATAGTTTGCGCATGCGTCCGGAAATAAGAAAAGCTTACTTCCACCGTTTTTTAAAATCACAGCTTCTAGAAGGTTTACATGATTTCGTAAAAAACATGAGTTTTTAGAAAATGTGTTTTATTTCATAAATGGAATCTACAAAGTATGCACATTCTACTTCATAACTACTTTCTATAGTTTGCTCATGCGTCTGGAAATAAGAAAAGCTTACTTCCACCATTTTTTAAAATCAAAGCTTCTAGAAGGTTTACATGATTTTGTAAAAAACACGAGTTTTTAGAAAATGTGTTTTATTTCATAAATGGAATCTACAAAGTATGCACATTCTACGTCATAACGACTTTCTATAGTTTGCGCATGTGTCCGGAAATAAGAAAAGCTTACTTCCCCCGTTTTTTAAAATCACACCTTCTAGAAGGTTTACATGATTTCTTAAAAAACACGAGTTTTTAGAAAATGTGTTTTATTTCATAAATGGAATCAACAAAGTATGCACATTCTACGTCATAACGACTTTCTATAGTTTGCGCATACGTCCGGAAATAAGAAAAGCTCACTTCCATCGTTTTTTAGAATCACAGCTTCTAGAAGGTTTAAATGATTTCGTAAAAAACACGAGTTTTTAGAGAATGTGTTTTATTTCATAAATGGAATCTACAAAGTATGCACATTCTACATCATAACTACTTTCTATAGTTTGCTCATGCGTCCGGAAATAAGAAAAGCTTACTTCCACCATTTTTTAAAATCAAAGCTTCTAGAAGGTTTACATGATTTCGTAAAAAACACAAGTTTTTAGAAAATGTGTTTTATTTCATAAATGGAATCTACAAAGTATGCACATTCTACGTCATAACGACTTTCTATAGTTTGCGCATGCGTCCGAAAATAAGAAAAGCTTACTTCCCCCGTTTTTTAAAATCGCAGCTTCTAGAAGGTTTACATGATTTCTTAAAAAACACGTGTTTTTAGAAAATGTGTTTTATTTCATAAATGGAATCAACAAAGTATGCACATTCTATGTCATAACGACTTTCTATAGTTTGCGCATGCGTCCGGAAATAAGAAAAGCTTACTTCCACCGTTTTTTAAAATCACAACCTCTAGAAGGTTTACATGATTTCTTAAAAAACACGAGTTTTTAGAAAATGTCTTTTATTTCATAAATGGAATCAACAAAGTATGCACATTCTACGTCATAACGAGTTTCTATAGTTTGCGCATGCATCCGGAAATAAGAAAAGCTTACTTCCACCGTTTTTTAAAATCACAGCTTCTAGAAGGTTTACATGATTTCTTAAAAAACACGATTTTTTTGAAAATGTGTTTTATTTCATATATGGAATCAACAAAGTATGCACATTCTACGTCATAACGACTTTCTATAGTTTGCACATTCGTCCGGAAATAAGAAAAGCTTACTTCCACCGTTTTTTAAAATCACAGCTTCTAGAAGGTTTACATGAGGTCGTAGAAAACACGAGTTTTTAGAAAATGTGTTTTATTTCATAAATGGAATCTACAAAGTATGCACATTCTACATCATAACGACTTTCTATAGTTTGCGCCTGCGTCCGGAAATAAGAAAAGCTTACTTCCACCGTTTTTTAAAATCACAGCTTCTAGAAGGTTTACATGATTTCGTAAAAAACACGAGTTTTTAGAAAATGTGTTTTATTTCATCAATGGAATCAACAAAGTATGCACATTCTATGTCATAACGACTTTCTATAGTTTGCGCATGCGTCCGGAAATAAGAAAAGCTTACTTCCCCCATTTTTCTAAAACACAGCTTCTAGAAGGTTTACATGATTTCTTAAAAAACACGAGTTTTTAGAAAATGTGTTTTATTTCATAAATGGAATCAAGAAAGTATGCACATTCTACGTCACAACAACTTTCTATAGTTTGTGAATGCGTTCGGAAATAAGAAAAGCTTACTTCCACCGTTTTTTAAAATCACAGGTTCTAGAAGGTTTACATTATTTCCTACAAAACACGAGTTTTTAGAAAATGTGTTTTATGTCATAAATGGAATCAACAAAGTATGCACATTCTACGTCATAACGACTTTCTATAGTTTGCGCATGCGTCCAGAAATAAGAAAAGCTTACTTCCCCCATTTTTCTAAATCACAGCTTCTAGAAGGTTTACATGATTTCTTAAAAAACACGACTTTTTAGAAAATGTGTTTTATTTCATAAATGGAATCAAGAAAGTATGCACATTCTACGTCACAACGACTTTCTATAGTTTGTGAATGCGTTCGGAAATAAGAAAAGCTTACTTCCACCGTTTTTTAAAATCACAGGTTCTAGAAGGTTTACATGATTTCCTAAAAAACACGAGTTTTTAGAAAATGTGTTTTATGTCATAAATGGAATCAACAAAGTATGCACATTCTACGTCATAACGACTTTCTATAGTTTGCGCATGCGTCCGGAAATAAGAAAAGCTTACTTCCCCCATTTTTCTAAATCACAGCTTCTAGAAGGTTTACATGATTTCTTAAAAAACACGACTTTTTAGAAAATGTGTTTTCTTTCATAAATGGAATCAAGAAAGTATGCACATTCTACGTCACAACGACTTTCTATAGTTTGTGAATGCGTTCGGAAATAAGAAAAGCTTACTTCCACCGTTTTTTAAAATCACAGCTTCTAGAAGGTTTACATGATTTCCTAAAAAACACGAGTTTTTAGAAAATGTGTTTTATTTTATAAATGGAATCAACAAAGTATGCACATTCTAAGTCATAATGACTTTCTATAGTTTGCGCATTCGTCCGGAAATAAGAAAAGCGTACTTCCACCGTTTTTGAAAATCACAGCTTCTATAAGGTTTACATGATTTCGTAAAAAACACGTGTTTTTAGAAAATGTGTTTTATTTCATAAATGGAATCTACAAAGTATGCACATTCTATGTCATAACGAATTTCTATAGTTTGCGCATGCGTCCGGAAATAAGAAAAGCTTACTTCCCCCGTTTTTTAAAATCACAGCTTCTAGAAGGTTTACATGATTTCTTAAAAAACACGAGTTTTTAGAAAATGTGTTTTATTTCATAAATGGAATCAACAAAGTATGCACATTCTACTTCATAACGAGTTTCTATAGTTTGCGCATGCATCCGGAAATAAGAAAAGCTTACTTCCACTGTTTTTTAAAATCACAACTTCTAGAAAGTTTACATGATTTCGTAAAAAACACGAGTTTTTAGAAAATTTGTTTTATTTCATAAATGGAATCAACAAAGTATGCACATTCTACGTCATAACGACTTTCTATAGTTTGCGCATGCGTCCGGAAATAAGAAAAGCTTACTTCCCCCGTTTTTTAAAATCACAGCTTCTAGAAGGTTTACATGATTTCTTAAAAAACACGAGTTTTTAGAAAATGTGTTTTATTTCATAAATAGAATCAACAAAGTATGCACATTCTACGTCATAACGACTTTCTATAGTTTGCGAATGCGCCCGGAAATAAGAAAAGCTTACTTTCCCCGTTTTTTAAAATCACAGCTTCTAGAAGGTTTACATGATTTCTTAAAAAACATGAGTTTTTAGAAAATGTCTTTTATTTGATAAATGGAATCAACAAAGTATGCACATTCTACGGTACAAGGCCTTTCTATAGTTTGCGCATGCGTTTGGAAATAAGAAAAGCTTACTTCCACCGTTTTTTAAAATCACAGCTTCTAGAAGGTTTACATGATTTCTTAAAAAACACGAGTTTTTAGAAAATGTGTTTTATTTCATAAAATGAATCTACAAAGTATGCACATTCTACGTCATAACGACTTTCTATAGTTTGCGCATGCGTCCGGAAATAAGAAAAGCTTACTTCCACCGTTTTTTAAAATCACAGCTTCTGGAAGGTTTACATGATTTCTTAAAAAACACGAATTTTTAGAAAATGTATTTTATTTCATAAATGGAATAAACAAAGTATGCACATTCTATGTCATAATGACTTTCTATAGTTTGCGCATTCGTCGGGAAATAAGAAAAGCTTACTTCCACCGTTTTTTAAAATCACAGCTTCTAGAAGGTTTACATGATTTCTTAAAAAACACGAGTTTTTAGAAAATGTGTGTTATTTCATAAATGGAATCTACAAAGTATGCACATTCTACGTCATAATGACTTTCTATTGTTTGCGCATGTGTCCGGAAATAAGAAAAGCTTACTTCCACCGTTTTTTAAAATCACAGCTTCTAGAAGGTTTAAATGAGTTCTTGAAAAACACGAGTTTTTAGAAAATATGTTTTATTTCATAAATGGAATCTACAAAGTATGCACATTCTACGTCATAACGACTTTCTATAGTTTGCGCATTCGTCCGGAAATAAGAAAAGCTTACTTCCACCGTTTTTTAAAATCACAGCTTCTAGAAGGTTTCCATGATTTCTTAAAAAACACGAGTTTTTAGAAAATGTGTTTTATTTCTTAAATGGAATCTACAAAGTATGCACATTCTACGTCATAATTACTTTCTATAGTTTGCGCATTCGTCCGGAAATAAGAAAAGCTTACTTCCCCCGTTTTTTAAAATGACAGCTTCTAGAAGGTTTACATGATTTCTTAAAAAACACGAGTTTTTAGAAAATGTGTTTTATTTCATAAATAGAATAAACAAAGTATGCACATTCTATGTCATAAGAACTTTCTATAGTTTGCGCATTCGTCCGGAAATAAGAAAAGCTTACTTCCACCATTTTTTAAAATCACAGCTTCTAGAAGGTTTACATGATTTCTTAAAAAACACGAGTTTTTAGAAAATGTGAGTTATTTCATAAATGGAATCTACAAAGTATGCACATTCTACATCATAACGATTTTCTATTGTTTGTGCATGTGTCCGGAAATAAGAAAAGCTTACCTCCCCCATTTTTTAAAATCACATATTCTAGAAGTTTTGCATGATTTCTTAAAAAACACGAGTTTTTAGAAAATGTGTTTTATTAAATAAATGGAATCAACAAAGTATGCACATTCTACGTCATAACGACTTTCTATAGTTTGTGCATGCGTCCGGAAATAAGAAAAGCTTACTTCCACCGTTTTTTAAATTCACAGCTTCTAGAAGGTTTACATGATTTCTTAAAAAACACGAGTTTTTAGAAAATGTGTTTTATTTCATAAATGGAATCAACAAAGTATGCACATTCTACGTCATAACGACTTTCTATAGTTTGCGCATGCATCCGGAAATAAGAAAAGCTTACTTCCACCGTTTTTTAAAATCACAGCTTCTAGAACATTTACATGATTTCGTAAATAACACGAGTTTTTAGAAAATGTGTTTTATTTCATAAATGGAATCTACAAAGTATGCACATTCTACGTCATAACGAATTTCTATAGTTTGTGCATGCGTCCGGAAATAAGAAAAGCTTACATCCCCCGTTTTTCTAAATCACAGCTTCTAGAAGGTTTACATGATTTCTTAAAAAACACGAGTTTTTAGAAAATGTGTTTTATTTCATAAATGGAATCTACAAATTATGCACATTCTACGTCATAACGACTTTCTATATTTTGCGCATGCGTCCGGAAATAAGAAAAGCTTACTTCCCCCGTTTTTTAAAATCACAGCTTCTAGAAGGTTTACATGATTTCTTAAAAAACACGAGTTTTTAGAAAATGTGTTTTATTTCATAAATGGAATCACAAAAGTATGCACATTCTACATCATAACGACTTTCTATAGTTTGCGCATGCGTCCGGAAATAAGAAAAGCTTACTTCCACCGTTTTTTAAAATCACAGCTTCTAGAAGGTTTCCATGATTTCGTAAAAAACACGAGTTTTTAGAAAATGTGTTTTATTTCATAAATGGAATCTACAAAGTATGCACATTCTACGTCATAACGACTTTATATAGTTTGCGCATGCGTCCGGAAATAAGAAAAGCTTACTTCCCCCGTTTTTTAAAATCACACCTTCTAGAAGGTTTACATGATTTTTTAAAAAACACGAGTTTTTAGAAAATGTGTTTTATTTCATAAATGGAATCAACAAAGTATGCACATTCTACGTCATAACGACTTTCTATAGTGTGCGCATGCGTCCGGAAATAAGAAAAGCTTACTTCGACCGTTTTTTAAAATCACAGCTTCTAGAAGGTTTAAATGATTTCGTAAAAAACACGAGTTTTTAGAAAATGTGTTTTATTTCATAAATGGAATCTACAAAGTATGCACATTCTACATCATAACTACTTTCTATAGTTTGCTCATGCGTCCGGAAATAAGAAAAGCTTACTTCCACCATTTTTTAAAATCAAAGCTTCTAGAAGGTTTACATGATTTCGTAAAAAACATGAGTTTTTAGAAAATGTGTTTTATTTCATAAATGGAATCTACAAAGTATGCACATTCTATGTCATAACGATTTTCTATAGTTTGCGCATGCGTCTGGAAATAAGAAAAGCTTACTTCCCCCGTTTTTTAAAATCACACCTTCTAGAAGGTTTACATGATTTCTTAAAAAACACGAGTTTTTAGAAAATGTGTTTTATTTCATCAATGGAATCAACAAAGTATGCACATTCTACCTCATAACGACTTTCTATAGTTTGCGCATGCGTCCGGAAATAAGAAAAGCTTACTTCCACCGTTTTTTAAAATCACAGCTTCTAGAAGGTTTACATGATTTCGTAAAAAACACGAGTTTTTAGAAAATGTGTTTTATTTCATAAATGGAATCTACAAAGTATGCACATTCTACATCATAACTACATTCTATAGTTTGCTCATGCGTCCGGAAATAAGAAAAGCTTACTTCCACCATTTTTTAAAATCAAAGCTTCTAGAAGGTTTACATGATTTCGTAAAAAACATGAGTTTTTAGAAAATGTGTTTTATTTCATAAATGGAATCTACAAAGTATGCACATTCTACGTCATAATGACTTTCTATAGTTTGCGCATGCGTCCGAAAATAAGAAAAGCTTACTTCCCCCGTTTTTTAAAATCGCAGCTTCTAGAAGGTTTACATGATTTCTTAAAAAACACGTGTTTTTAGAAAATGTGTTTTATTTCATAAATGGAATCAACAAAGTATGCACATTCTATGTGATAACGACTTTCTATTGTTTGCGCATGCGTTTGGAAATAAGAAAAGCTTCCTTCCCCCATTTTTTAAAATCACAGCTTCTAGAAGGTTTACATGATTTCTTAAAAAACACGAGTTTTTAGAAAATGTGTTTTATTTCGTAAATAGAATCAACAAAGTATGCACATTCTATGTCATAACGACTTTCTATAGTTTGCGTATGCGTCCGGAAATAAGAAAAGCTTACATCCCCCGCTTTTCTAAATCACAGCTTCTAGAAGGTTTACATGATTTCTTAAAAAACACGAGTTTTTAGAAAAATGTGTTTTATTTCATAAATGGAATCTACAAAGTATCCACATTCTACGGCATAACGACTTTCTATAGTTTGCGCATGCGTCCGGAAATAAGAAAAGCTTACTTCCCCCATTTTTTTTAAATCACAGCATCTAGAAGGTTTACATGATTTCTTAAAAGACACAAGTTTTTAGAAAATGTGTTTTATTTCATAAATGGAATCAACAAATTATGCACATTCTACATCATAACGACTTTCTATAGTTTGCGCATGCATCCGGAAATAAGAAAAGCTTACTTCCCCCGTTTTTTAAAATCACAACTTCTAGAAGGTTTACATGATTTCTTAAAAAACACGAGTTTTTAGAAAATGTGTTTTATTTCCTAAATGGAATCAACAAAGTATGGATATTCTATGTCATAACGACTTTCTATAGTTTGCGCATGCATCCGGAAATAAGAAAAGCTTACTTCCACTGTTTTTTAAAATCACAGCTTCTAGAAGGTTTACATGATTTCTTAAAAAACACGAGTTTTTAGAAAATGTGTTTTATTTCATAAATGGAATCAACAAAGTATGCACATTCTACATCATAAAGACTTTCTATAGTTTGCGCATTCGTCCGGAAATAAGAAAAGCTTACTTCCACCGTTTTTTAAAATCACAGCTTCTAAAAGGTTTACATGATTTCGTAAAAAACACGAGTTTTTAGAAAATGTGTTTTATTTCATAAATGGAATCTACAAAGTATGCACATTCTATGTCATAACGACTTTCTATAGTTTGCGCATGCGTCCGGAAATAAGAAAAGCTTACTTCCCCCGTTTTTTAAAATCACAGCTTCTAGAAGGTTTACATGATTTCTTAAAAAACACGAGTTTTTAGAAAATGTGTTTTATTTCATAAATGGAATCAACAAAGTATCCACATTCTACGTCCTAACGAGTTTCTATAGTTCACGCATGCATCCGGAAATAAGAAAAGCTTACTTCCACCGTTTTTTAAAATCACAGCTTCTAGAAGGTTTACATGATTTCTTAAAAAACACGAGTTTTTTGAACATGTGTTTTATTTCATATATGGAATCAACAAAGTATGCACATTCTACGTCATAACGACTTTCTATAGTTTGCACATTCGTCCGGAAATAAGAAAAGCTTACTTCCACCGTTTTTTAAAATCACAGCTTCTAGAAGGTTTACATGAGGTCGTAGAAAACACGAGTTTTTAGAAAATGTGTTTTATTTCATTAATGGAATCTACAAAGTATGCACATTCTACATCATAACGACTTTCTATAGTTTGCGCCTGCGTCCGGAAATAAGAAAAGCTTACTTCCACCGTTTTTTAAAATCACAGCTTCTAGAAGGTTTACATGATTTCGTAAAAAACACGAGTTTTTAGAAAATGTGTTTTATTTCATCAATGGAATCAACAAAGTATGCACATTCTATGTCATAACGACTTTCTATAGTTTGCGCATGCGTCCGGAAATAAGAAAAGCTTACTTCCCCCATTTTTCTAAAACACAGCTTCTAGAAGGTTTACATGATTTCTTAAAAAACACGAGTTTTTAGAAAATGTGTTTTATTTCATAAATGGAATCAACAAAGTATGCACATTCTATGTCACAACGACTTTCTATAGTTTGTCCATGCGTTCGGAAATAAGAAAAGCTTACTTCCACCGTTTTTTAAAATCACAGCTTCTAGAAGGTTTACATGATTTCCTAAAAAAAACGATTTTTTAGAAAATGTGTTTTATGTCATAAATGGAATCAACAAAGTATGCAAATTCTACGTCATAACGACTTTCTATACTTTGCGCATGCGTCCGGAAATAAGAAAAGCTTACTTCCCCCATTTTTCTAAATCACAGCTTCTAGAAGGTTTACATGATTTCTTAAAAAACAAGAGTTTTTAGAAAATGTGTTTTATTTCATAAATGGAATCTACAAAGTATGCACATTCTACGTCATAACGACTTTCTATAGTTTGCGCATGTGTCCGGAAATAAGAAAAGCTTACTTCCCCCGTTTTTTAAAATCACAGCTTCTAGAAGGTTTACATGATTTCTTAAAAAACACGAGTTTTTAGAAAATGTGTTTTATTTCATAAATAGAATCAACAAAGTATGCACATTCTACGTCATAACGACTTTCTATAGTTTGCGAATGCGCCCGGAAATAAGAAAAGCTTACTTTCCCCATTTTTTAAAATCACAGCTTCTAGAAGGTTTACATGATTTCTTAAAAAACATGAGTTTTTAGAAAATGTCTTTTATTTCATAAATGGAATCAACAAAGTATGCACATTCTACGTTACAAGGCCTTTCTATAGTTTGCGCATGCGTTTGGAAATAAGAAAAGCTTACTTCCACCGTTTTTTAAAATCACAGCTTCTAGAAGGTTTACATGATTTCTTAAAAAACACGAGTTTTTAGAAAATGTGTTTTATTTCATAAAAGGAATCTACAAAGTATGCACACTCTACGTCATAACGGCTTTCTATAGTTTGCGCATGCGTCCGGAAATAAGAAAAGCTTACTTCCACCGTTTTTTAAAATCACAGCTTCTGGAAGGTTTACATGATTTCTTAAAAAACACGAGTTTTTAGAAAATGTATTTTATTTCATAAATGGAATAAACAAAGTATGCACATTCTATGTCATAACGACTTTCTATAGTTTGCGCATTCGTCCGGAAATAAGAAAAGCTTACTTCCACCGTTTTTTAAAATCACAGCTTCTAGAAGGTTTACATGATTTCTTAAAAAACACGAGTTTTTAGAAAATGTGTGTTATTTCATAAATGGAATCTACAAAGTATGCACATTCTACGTCATAATGACTTTCTATTGTTTGCGCATGTGTCCGGAAATAAGAAAAGCTTACTTCCACCGTTTTTTAAAATCACAGCTTCTAGAAGGTTTAAATGAGTTCTTAAAAAACATGAGTTTTTAGAAAATATGTTTTATTTCATAAATGGAATCTACAAAGTATGCACATTCTACGTCATAACGACTTTCTATAGTTTGCGCATTCGTCCGGAAATAAGAAAAGCTTACTTCCACCATTTTTTAAAATCACAGCTTCTAGAAGGTTTCCATGATTTCGTAAAAAACACGAGTTTTTAGAAAATGTGTTTTATTTCTTAAATGGAATCTACAAAATATGCACATTCTACGTCATAACGACTTTCTATAGTTTGCGCATTCGTCCGGAAATAAGAAAAGCTTACTTCCCCCGTTTTTTAAAATGACAGCTTCTAGAAGGTTTACATGATTTCTTAAAAAACACGAGTTTTTAGAAAATGTGTTTTATTTCATAAATAGAATAAACAAAGTATGCACATTCTATGTCATAAGAACTTTCTATAGTTTGCGCATTCGTCCGTAAATGAGAAAAGCTTACTTCCACCATTTTTTAAAATCACAGCTTCTAGAAGGTTTACATGATTTCTTAAAAAACACGAGTTTTTAGAAAATGTGAGTTATTTCATAAATGGAATCTACAAAGTATGCACATTCTACATCATAACGATTTTCTATTGTTTGTGCATGTGTACGGAAATAAGAAAAGCTTACCTCCCCCATTTTTTAAAATCACATATTCTAGAAGTTTTGCATGATTTCTTAAAAAACACGAGTTTTTAGAAAATGTGTTTTATTAAATAAATGGAATCAACAAAGTATGCACATTCTACGTCATAACGACTTTCTATAGTTTGTGCATGCGTTCGGAAATAAGAAAAGCTTACTTCCACCGTTTTTTCAAATCACAGGTTCTAGAAGGTTTACATGATTTCCTAAAAAACAAGAGTTTTTAGAAAATGTGTTTTATGTCATAAATGGAATCTACAAAGTATCCACATTCTACGGCATAACGACTTTCTATAGTTTGCGCATGCGTCCGGAAATAAGAAAAGCTTACTTCCCCCATTTTTCTAAATCACAGCTTCTAGAAGGTTTACATGATTTCTTAAAAAACACGACTTTTTAGAAAATGTGTTTTATTTCATAAATGGAATCAAGAAACTATGCACATTCTACGTCACAACGAATTTCTATAGTTTGTGAATGCGTTCGGAAAGAAGAAAAGCTTACTTCCACCGTTTTTTAAAATCACAGCTTCTAAAAGGTTTACATGATTTCGTAAAAAACACGAGTTTTTAGAAAATGTGTTTTATTTCATAAATGGAATCTACAAAGTATGCACATTCTATGTCATAACGACTTTCTATAGTTTGCGCATGCGTCCGGAAATAAGAAAAGCTTACTTCCCCCGTTTTTTAAAATCACAGCTTCTAGAAGGTTTACATGATTTCTTAAAAAACACGAGTTTTTAGAAAATGTGTTTTATTTCATAAATGGAATCAACAAAGTATCCACATTCTACGTCATAACGAGTTTCTATAGTTCACGCATGCATCCGGAAATAAGAAAAGCTTACTTCCACCGTTTTTTAAAATCACAGCTTCTAGAAGGTTTACATGATTTCTTAAAAAACACGAGTTTTTTGAACATGTGTTTTATTTCATATATGGAATCAACAAAGTATGCACATTCTACGTCATAACGACTTTCTATAGTTTGCACATTCGTCCGGAAATAAGAAAAGCTTACTTCCACCGTTTTTTAAAATCACAGCTTCTAGAAGGTTTACATGAGGTCGTAGAAAACACGAGTTTTTAGAAAATGTGTTTTATTTCATAAATGGAATCTACAAAGTATGCACATTCTACATCATAACGACTTTCTATAGTTTGCAACTGCGTCCGGAAATAAGAAAAGCTTACTTCCACCGTTTTTTAAAATCACAGCTTCTAGAAGGTTTACATGATTTCGTAAAAAACACGAGTTTTTAGAAAATGTGTTTTATTTCATCAATGGAATCAACAAAGTATGCACATTCTATGTCATAACGACTTTCTATGGTTTGCGCATGCGTCCGGAAATAAGAAAAGCTTACTTCCCCCATTTTTCTAAAACACAGCTTCTAGAAGGTTTACATGATTTCTTAAAAAACACGAGTTTTTAGAAAATGTGTTTTATTTCATAAATGGAATCAACAAAGTATGCACATTCTACGTCACAACGACTTTCTATAGTTTATGCATGCGTTCGGAAATAAGAAAAGCTTACTTCCACCGTTTTTTAAAATCACAGCTTCTAGAAGGTTTACATGATTTCCTAAAAAAAAAGAGTTTTTAGAAAATGTGTTTTATGTCATAAATGGAATCAACAAAGTATGCAAATTCTACGTCATAACGACTTTCTATAGTTTGCGCATGCGTCCGGAAATAAGAAAAGCTTACTTCCCCCATTTTTCTAAATCACAGCTTCTAGAAGGTTTACATGATTTCTTAAAAAACAAGAGTTTTTAGAAAATGTGTTTTATTTCATAAATGGAATCTACAAAGTATGCACATTCTACGTCATAACGACTTTCTATAGTTTGCGCATGTGTCCGGAAATAAGAAAATCTTACTTCCCCCGTTTTTTAAAATCACAGCTTCTAGAAGGTTTACATGATTTCTTAAAAAACACGATTTTTTAGAAAATGTGTTTTATTTCATAAATGGAATCAACAAAGTTTGCACATTCTACGTCATATCGACTTTCTATAGTTTGCGCATGCGTCCAGAAATAAGAAAAGCTTACTTCCACCGTTTTTTAAAATCACAGGTTCTAGAAGGTTTACATGATTTCGTAAAAAACACGAGTTTTTAGAAAATGTGTTTTATTTCATAAATGGAATCTACAAAGTATGCACATTCTACGTCATAACGAATTTCTATAGTTTGCGCATGCGTCCGGAAATAAGAAAAGCTTACTTCCCCCGTTTTTTAAAATCACACCTTCTAGAAGGTTTACATGATTTCTTAAAAAACACGAGTTTTTAGAAAATGTGTTTTATTTCATAAATGGAATCAACAAAGTATGCACATTCTACGTCATAACGACTTTCTATAGTTTGCGCATGCGTCCGGAAATAAGAAAAGCTTACTTCCACCGTTTTTTAAAATCACAGCTTCTAGAAGGTTTACATGATTTCGTAAAAAACATGAGTTTTTAGAAAATGTGTTTTATTTCATAAATGGAATCTACAAAGTATGCACATTCTACTTCATAACTACTTTCTATAGTTTGCTCATGCGTCTGGAAATAAGAAAAGCTTACTTCCACCATTTTTTAAAATCAAAGCTTCTAGAAGGTTTACATGATTTTGTAAAAAACACGAGTTTTTAGAAAATGTGTTTTATTTCATAAATGGAATCTACAAAGTATGCACATTCTACGTCATAACGACTTTCTATAGTTTGCGCATGTGTCCGGAAATAAGAAAAGCTTACTTCCCCCGTTTTTTAAAATCACACCTTCTAGAAGGTTTACATGATTTCTTAAAAAACACGAGTTTTTAGAAAATGTGTTTTATTTCATAAATGGAATCAACAAAGTATGCACATTCTACGTCATAACGACTTTCTATAGTTTGCGCATACGTCCGGAAATAAGAAAAGCTCACTTCCATCGTTTTTTAGAATCACAGCTTCTAGAAGGTTTAAATGATTTCGTAAAAAACACGAGTTTTTAGAGAATGTGTTTTATTTCATAAATGGAATCTACAAAGTATGCACATTCTACATCATAACTACTTTCTATAGTTTGCTCATGCGTCCGGAAATAAGAAAAGCTTACTTCCACCATTTTTTAAAATCAAAGCTTCTAGAAGGTTTACATGATTTCGTAAAAAACACAAGTTTTTAGAAAATGTGTTTTATTTCATAAATGGAATCTACAAAGTATGCACATTCTACGTCATAACGACTTTCTATAGTTTGCGCATGCGTCCGAAAATAAGAAAAGCTTACTTCCCCCGTTTTTTAAAATCGCAGCTTCTAGAAGGTTTACATGATTTCTTAAAAAACACGTGTTTTTAGAAAATGTGTTTTATTTCATAAATGGAATCAACAAAGTATGCACATTCTATGTCATAACGACTTTCTATAGTTTGCGCATGCGTCCGGAAATAAGAAAAGCTTACTTCCACCGTTTTTTAAAATCACAACCTCTAGAAGGTTTACATGATTTCTTAAAAAACACGAGTTTTTAGAAAATGTCTTTTATTTCATAAATGGAATCAACAAAGTATGCACATTCTACGTCATAACGAGTTTCTATAGTTTGCGCATGCATCCGGAAATAAGAAAAGCTTACTTCCACCGTTTTTTAAAATCACAGCTTCTAGAAGGTTTACATGATTTCTTAAAAAACACGATTTTTTTGAAAATGTGTTTTATTTCATATATGGAATCAACAAAGTATGCACATTCTACGTCATAACGACTTTCTATAGTTTGCACATTCGTCCGGAAATAAGAAAAGCTTACTTCCACCGTTTTTTAAAATCACAGCTTCTAGAAGGTTTACATGAGGTCGTAGAAAACACGAGTTTTTAGAAAATGTGTTTTATTTCATAAATGGAATCTACAAAGTATGCACATTCTACATCATAACGACTTTCTATAGTTTGCGCCTGCGTCCGGAAATAAGAAAAGCTTACTTCCACCGTTTTTTAAAATCACAGCTTCTAGAAGGTTTACATGATTTCGTAAAAAACACGAGTTTTTAGAAAATGTGTTTTATTTCATCAATGGAATCAACAAAGTATGCACATTCTATGTCATAACGACTTTCTATAGTTTGCGCATGCGTCCGGAAATAAGAAAAGCTTACTTCCCCCATTTTTCTAAAACACAGCTTCTAGAAGGTTTACATGATTTCTTAAAAAACACGAGTTTTTAGAAAATGTGTTTTATTTCATAAATGGAATCAAGAAAGTATGCACATTCTACGTCACAACAACTTTCTATAGTTTGTGAATGCGTTCGGAAATAAGAAAAGCTTACTTCCACCGTTTTTTAAAATCACAGGTTCTAGAAGGTTTACATTATTTCCTACAAAACACGAGTTTTTAGAAAATGTGTTTTATGTCATAAATGGAATCAACAAAGTATGCACATTCTACGTCATAACGACTTTCTATAGTTTGCGCATGCGTCCAGAAATAAGAAAAGCTTACTTCCCCCATTTTTCTAAATCACAGCTTCTAGAAGGTTTACATGATTTCTTAAAAAACACGACTTTTTAGAAAATGTGTTTTATTTCATAAATGGAATCAAGAAAGTATGCACATTCTACGTCACAACGACTTTCTATAGTTTGTGAATGCGTTCGGAAATAAGAAAAGCTTACTTCCACCGTTTTTTAAAATCACAGGTTCTAGAAGGTTTACATGATTTCCTAAAAAACACGAGTTTTTAGAAAATGTGTTTTATGTCATAAATGGAATCAACAAAGTATGCACATTCTACGTCATAACGACTTTCTATAGTTTGCGCATGCGTCCGGAAATAAGAAAAGCTTACTTCCCCCATTTTTCTAAATCACAGCTTCTAGAAGGTTTACATGATTTCTTAAAAAACACGACTTTTTAGAAAATGTGTTTTCTTTCATAAATGGAATCAAGAAAGTATGCACATTCTACGTCACAACGACTTTCTATAGTTTGTGAATGCGTTCGGAAATAAGAAAAGCTTACTTCCACCGTTTTTTAAAATCACAGCTTCTAGAAGGTTTACATGATTTCCTAAAAAACACGAGTTTTTAGAAAATGTGTTTTATTTTATAAATGGAATCAACAAAGTATGCACATTCTAAGTCATAATGACTTTCTATAGTTTGCGCATTCGTCCGGAAATAAGAAAAGCGTACTTCCACCGTTTTTGAAAATCACAGCTTCTATAAGGTTTACATGATTTCGTAAAAAACACGTGTTTTTAGAAAATGTGTTTTATTTCATAAATGGAATCTACAAAGTATGCACATTCTATGTCATAACGAATTTCTATAGTTTGCGCATGCGTCCGGAAATAAGAAAAGCTTACTTCCCCCGTTTTTTAAAATCACAGCTTCTAGAAGGTTTACATGATTTCTTAAAAAACACGAGTTTTTAGAAAATGTGTTTTATTTCATAAATGGAATCAACAAAGTATGCACATTCTACTTCATAACGAGTTTCTATAGTTTGCGCATGCATCCGGAAATAAGAAAAGCTTACTTCCACCGTTTTTTAAAATCACAGCTTCTAGAAGGTTTACATGATTTCTTAAAAAACACGAGTTTTTTGAACATGTGTTTTATTTCATATATGGAATCAACAAAGTATGCACATTCTACGTCATAACGACTTTCTATAGTTTGCACATTTTTCCGGAAATAAGAAAAGCTTACTTCCACCGTTTTTTAAAATCACAGCTTCTAGAAGGTTTACATGAGGTCGTAGAAAACACGAGTTTTTAGAAAATGTGTTTTATTTCATAAATGGAATCTACAAAGTATGCACATTCTACATCATAACGACTTTCTATAGTTTGCAACTGCGTCCGGAAATAAGAAAAGCTTACTTCCACCGTTTTTTAAAATCACAGCTTCTAGAAGGTTTACATGATTTCGTAAAAAACACGAGTTTTTAGAAAATTTGTTTTATTTCATCAATGGAATCAACAAAGTAGGCACATTCTATGTCATAACGACTTTCTATAGTTTGCGCATGCGTCCGGAAATAAGAAAAGCTTACTTCCCCCATTTTTCTAAAACACAGCTTCTAGAAGGTTTACATGATTTCTTAAAAAACACGAGTTTTTAGAAAATGTGTTTTATTTCATAAATGGAATCAACAAAGTATGCACATTCTACGTCACAACGACTTTCTATAGTTTGTGCATGCGTTCGGAAATAAGAAAAGCTTACTTCCACCGTTTTTTAAAATCACAGCTTCTAGAAGGTTTACATGATTTCCTAAAAAAAACGAGTTTTTAGAAAATGTGTTTTATGTCATAAATGGAATCAACAAAGTATGCAAATTCTACGTCATAACGACTTTCTATAGTTTGCGCATGCGTCCGGAAATAAGAAAAGCTTACTTCCCCCATTTTTCTAAATCACAGCTTCTAGAAGGTTTACATGATTTCTTAAAAAACAAGAGTTTTTAGAAAATGTGTTTTATTTCATAAATGGAATCTACAAAGTATGCACATTCTACGTCATAACGACTTTCTATAGTTTGCGCATGTCTCCGGAAATAAGAAAATCTTACTTCCCCCGTTTTTTAAAATCACAGCTTCTAGAAGGTTTACATGATTTCTTAAAAAACACGATTTTTTAGAAAATGTGTTTTATTTCATAAATGGAATCAACAAAGTTTGCACATTCTACGTCATATCGACTTTCTATAGTTTGCGCATGCGTCCGGAAATAAGAAAAGCTTACTTCCACCGTTTTTTAAAATCACAGGTTCTAGAAGGTTTACATGATTTCGTAAAAAACACGAGTTTTTAGAAAATGTGTTTTATTTCATAAATGGAATCTACAAAGTATGCACATTCTACGTCATAACGACTTTCTATAGTTTGCGCATGCGTCCGGAAATAAGAAAAGCTTACTTCCCCCGTTTTTTAAAATCACACCTTCTAGAAGGTTTACATGATTTCTTAAAAAACACGAGTTTTTAGAAAATGTGTTTTATTTCATAAATGGAATCAACAAAGTATGCACATTCTACTTCATAACGACTTTCTATAGTTTGCGCATGCGTCCGGAAATAAGAAAAGCTTACTTCCACCGTTTTTTAAAATCACAGCTTCTAGAAGGTTTACATGATTCCGTAAAAAACATGAGTTTTTAGAAAATGTGTTTTATTTCATAAATGGAATCTACAAAGTATGCACATTCTACGTCACAACAACTTTCTATAGTTTGCTCATGCGTCTGGAAATAAGAAAAGCTTACTTCCACCGTTTTTTAAAATCACAGGTTCTAGAAGGTTTACATTATTTCCTACAAAACACGAGTTTTTAGAAAATGTGTTTTATGTCATAAATGGAATCAACAAAGTATGCACATTCTACGTCATAACGACTTTCTATAGTTTGCGCATGCGTCCAGAAATAAGAAAAGCTTACTTCCCCCATTTTTCTAAATCACAGCTTCTAGAAGGTTTACATGATTTCTTAAAAAACACGACTTTTTAGAAAATGTGTTTTATTTCATAAATGGAATCAAGAAAGTATGCACATTCTACGTCACAACGACTTTCTATAGTTTGTGAATGCGTTCGGAAATAAGAAAAGCTTACTTCCACCGTTTTTTAAAATCACAGGTTCTAGAAGGTTTACATGATTTCCTAAAAAACACGAGTTTTTAGAAAATGTGTTTTATGTCATAAATGGAATCAACAAAGTATGCACATTCTACGTCATAACGACTTTCTATAGTTTGCGCATGCGTCCGGAAATAAGAAAAGCTTACTTCCCCCATTTTTCTAAATCACAGCTTCTAGAAGGTTTACATGATTTCTTAAAAAACACGACTTTTTAGAAAATGTGTTTTCTTTCATAAATGGAATCAAGAAAGTATGCACATTCTACGTCACAACGACTTTCTATAGTTTGTGAATGCGTTCGGAAATAAGAAAAGCTTACTTCCACCGTTTTTTAAAATCACAGCTTCTAGAAGGTTTACATGATTTCCTAAAAAACACGAGTTTTTAGAAAATGTGTTTTATTTTATAAATGGAATCAACAAAGTATGCACATTCTAAGTCATAATGACTTTCTATAGTTTGCGCATTCGTCCGGAAATAAGAAAAGCGTACTTCCACCGTTTTTGAAAATCACAGCTTCTATAAGGTTTACATGATTTCGTAAAAAACACGTGTTTTTAGAAAATGTGTTTTATTTCATAAATGGAATCTACAAAGTATGCACATTCTATGTCATAACGAATTTCTATAGTTTGCGCATGCGTCCGGAAATAAGAAAAGCTTACTTCCCCCGTTTTTTAAAATCACAGCTTCTAGAAGGTTTACATGATTTCTTAAAAAACACGAGTTTTTAGAAAATGTGTTTTATTTCATAAATGGAATCAACAAAGTATGCACATTCTACTTCATAACGAGTTTCTATAGTTTGCGCATGCATCCGGAAATAAGAAAAGCTTACTTCCACCGTTTTTTAAAATCACAGCTTCTAGAAGGTTTACATGATTTCTTAAAAAACACGAGTTTTTTGAACATGTGTTTTATTTCATATATGGAATCAACAAAGTATGCACATTCTACGTCATAACGACTTTCTATAGTTTGCACATTTTTCCGGAAATAAGAAAAGCTTACTTCCACCGTTTTTTAAAATCACAGCTTCTAGAAGGTTTACATGAGGTCGTAGAAAACACGAGTTTTTAGAAAATGTGTTTTATTTCATAAATGGAATCTACAAAGTATGCACATTCTACATCATAACGACTTTCTATAGTTTGCAACTGCGTCCGGAAATAAGAAAAGCTTACTTCCACCGTTTTTTAAAATCACAGCTTCTAGAAGGTTTACATGATTTCGTAAAAAACACGAGTTTTTAGAAAATTTGTTTTATTTCATCAATGGAATCAACAAAGTAGGCACATTCTATGTCATAACGACTTTCTATAGTTTGCGCATGCGTCCGGAAATAAGAAAAGCTTACTTCCCCCATTTTTCTAAAACACAGCTTCTAGAAGGTTTACATGATTTCTTAAAAAACACGAGTTTTTAGAAAATGTGTTTTATTTCATAAATGGAATCAACAAAGTATGCACATTCTACGTCACAACGACTTTCTATAGTTTGTGCATGCGTTCGGAAATAAGAAAAGCTTACTTCCACCGTTTTTTAAAATCACAGCTTCTAGAAGGTTTACATGATTTCCTAAAAAAAACGAGTTTTTAGAAAATGTGTTTTATGTCATAAATGGAATCAACAAAGTATGCAAATTCTACGTCATAACGACTTTCTATAGTTTGCGCATGCGTCCGGAAATAAGAAAAGCTTACTTCCCCCATTTTTCTAAATCACAGCTTCTAGAAGGTTTACATGATTTCTTAAAAAACAAGAGTTTTTAGAAAATGTGTTTTATTTCATAAATGGAATCTACAAAGTATGCACATTCTACGTCATAACGACTTTCTATAGTTTGCGCATGTCTCCGGAAATAAGAAAATCTTACTTCCCCCGTTTTTTAAAATCACAGCTTCTAGAAGGTTTACATGATTTCTTAAAAAACACGATTTTTTAGAAAATGTGTTTTATTTCATAAATGGAATCAACAAAGTTTGCACATTCTACGTCATATCGACTTTCTATAGTTTGCGCATGCGTCCGGAAATAAGAAAAGCTTACTTCCACCGTTTTTTAAAATCACAGGTTCTAGAAGGTTTACATGATTTCGTAAAAAACACGAGTTTTTAGAAAATGTGTTTTATTTCATAAATGGAATCTACAAAGTATGCACATTCTACGTCATAACGACTTTCTATAGTTTGCGCATGCGTCCGGAAATAAGAAAAGCTTACTTCCCCCGTTTTTTAAAATCACACCTTCTAGAAGGTTTACATGATTTCTTAAAAAACACGAGTTTTTAGAAAATGTGTTTTATTTCATAAATGGAATCAACAAAGTATGCACATTCTACTTCATAACGACTTTCTATAGTTTGCGCATGCGTCCGGAAATAAGAAAAGCTTACTTCCACCGTTTTTTAAAATCACAGCTTCTAGAAGGTTTACATGATTCCGTAAAAAACATGAGTTTTTAGAAAATGTGTTTTATTTCATAAATGGAATCTACAAAGTATGCACATTCTACTTCATAACTACTTTCTATAGTTTGCTCATGCGTCTGGAAATAAGAAAAGCTTACTTCCACGATTTTTTAAAATCAAAGCTTCTAGAAGGTTTACATGATTTCGTAAAAAACACGAGTTTTTAGAAAATGTGTTTTATTTCATAAATGGAATCTACAAAGTATGCACATTCTACGTCATAACGACTTTCTATAGTTTGCGCATGTGTCCGGAAATAAGAAAAGCTTACTTCCACCGTTTTTTAAAATCACACCTTCTAGAAGGTTTACATGATTTCTTAAAAAACACGAGTTTTTAGAAAATGTGTTTTATTTCATAAATGGAATCAACAAAGTATGCACATTCTAAGTCATAACGACTTTCTATAGTTTGCGCATACATCCGGAAATAAGAAAAGCTTACTTCCATCGTTTTTTAGAATCACAGCTTCTAGAAGGTTTAAATGATTTCGTAAAAAACACGAGTTTTTAGAGAATGTGTTTTATTTCATAAATGGAATCTACAAAGTATGCACATTCTACATCATAACTACTTTCTATAGTTTGCTCATGCGTCCGGAAATAAGAAAAGCTTACTTCCACCATTTTTTAAAATCAAAGCTTCTAGAAGGTTTACATGATTTCGTAAAAAACACGAGTTTTTAGAAAATGTGTTTTATTTCATAAATGGAATCTACAAATTATGCACATTCTACGTCATAACGACTTTCTATAGTTTGCGCATGCGTCCGAAAATAAGAAAAGCTTACTTCCCTCGTTTTTTAAAATCGCAGCTTCTAGAAGGTTTACATGATTTCTTAAAAAACACGTGTTTTTAGAAAATGTGTTTTATTTCATAAATGGAATCAACAAAGTATGCACATTCTACGTCATAACGACTTTCTATAAGTTGCGCATGCGTCCGGAAATAAGAAAAGCTTACTTCCACCGTTTTTTAAAATCACAGCTTCTAGAAGGTTTACATGATTTCGTAAAAAACACGAGTTTTTAGAAAATGTGTTTTATTTCATAAATGGAATCTACAAAGTATGCACATTCTACGTCATAATGACTTTCTATAGTTTGCGCATGCGTCCGAAAATAAGAAAAGCTTACTTCCCCCGTTTTTTAAAATTGCAGTTTCTAGAAGGTTTACATGATTTCTTAAAAAACACGTGTTTTTAGAAAATGTGTTTTATTTCATAAATGGAATCAACGAAGTATGCACATTCTATGTGATAACGACTTTCTATAGTTTGCGCATGCGTTTGGAAATAAGAAAAGCTTGCTTCCCCCATTTTTTAAAATCACAGCTTCTAGAAGGTTTACATGATTTCTTAAAAAACACGAGTTTTTCGAAAATGTGTTTTATTTCGTAAATAGAATCAACAAAGTATGCACATTCTACGTCATAACGACTTTCTATAGTTTGCGTATGCGTCCGGAAATAAGAAAAGATTATATCCCCCGTTTTTCTAAATCACAGCTTCTAGAAGGTTTACATGATTTCTTAAAAAACACGAGTTTTTAGAAAAATGTGTTTTATTTCATAAATGGAATCAACAAAGTATGCACATTCTATGTCATAACGACTTTCTATAGTTTGCGCATGCGTCCGAAAATAAGAAAAGCTTACTTCGACCGTTTTTTAAAATCACAGCTTCTAGAAGGTTTACATGATTTCGTAAAAACCACGAGTTTTTAGAAAATGTGTTTTATTTCATAAATGGAATCTACAAAGTATCCACATTCTACGTCATAACGACTTTCTATAGTTTGCGCATGCGTCCGGAAATAAGAAAAGCTTACTTCCCCCGTTTTTTTAAATCACAGCATCTAGAAGGTTTACATGATTTCTTAAAAGACACAAGTTTTTAGAAAATGTCTTTTATTTCATAAATGGAATCAACAAAGTATGCACATTCTACGTCATAACGACTTTCTATAGTTTGCGCATGCATCCGGAAATAAGAAAAGCTTACTTCCCCCGTTTTTTAAAATCACAGCTTCTAGAAGGTTTACATGATTTCTTAAAAAACACGAGTTTTTAGAAAATGTGTTTTATTTCCTAAATGGAATCAGCAAAGTATGGATATTCTATGTCATAACAACTATCTATAGTTTGCGCATGCATCCGGAAATAAGAAAAGCTTACTTCCACTGTTTTTTAAAATCACAGCTTCTAGAAGGTTTACATGATTTCTTAAAAAACACGAGTTTTTAGAAAATGTGTTTTATTTCATAAATGGAATCAACAAAGTATGCACATTCTACATCATAAAGACTTTCTATAGTTTGCGCATTCGTCCGGAAATAAGAAAAGCTTACTTCCACCGTTTTTTAAAATCACAGCTTCTAAAAGGTTTACATGATTTCGTAAAAAACACGAGTTTTTAGAAAATGTGTTTTATTTCATAAATGGAATCTACAAAGTATGCACATTCTATGTCATAACGACTTTCTATAGTTTGCGCATGCGTCCGGAAATAAGAAAAGCTTACTTCCCCCGTTTTTTAAAATCACAGCTTATAGAAGGTTTACATGATTTCTTAAAAAACACGAGTTTTTAGAAAATGTGTTTTATTTCATAAATGGAATCAACAAAGTATGCACATTCTACATCATAACGAGTTTCTATAGTTTGCGCATGCATCCGGAAATAAGAAAAGCTTACTTCCACCGTTTTTTAAAATCACAGCGTCTAGAAGGTTTACATGATTTCTTAAAAAACACGAGTTTTTTGAAAATGTGTTTTATTTCATATATGGAATCAACAAAGTATGCACATTCTACGTCATAACGACTTTCTATAGTTTGCACATTCGTCCGGAAATAAGAAAAGCTTACTTCCACCGTTTTTTAAAATCACAGCTTCTAGAAGGTTTACATGAGGTCGTAGAAAACACGAGTTTTTAGAAAATGTGTTTTATTTCATAAATGGAATCTACAAAGTATGCACATTCTACATCATAACGACTTTCTATAGTTTGCGCCTGCGTCCGGAAATAAGAAAAGCTTACTTCCACCGTTTTTTAAAATCACAGCTTCTAGAAGGTTTACATGATTTCGTAAAAAACACGAGTTTTTAGAAAATGTGTTTTATTTCATCAATGGAATCAACAAAGTATGCACATTCTATGTCATAACGACTTTCTATAGTTTGCGCATGCGTCCGGAAATAAGAAAAGCTTACTTCCCCCATTTTTCTAAAACACAGCTTCTAGAAGGTTTACATGATTTCTTAAAAAACATGAGTTTTTAGAAAATGTGTTTTATTTCATAAATGGAATCAAGAAAGTATGCACATTCTACGTCACAACGAATTTCTATAGTTTGTGAATGCGTTCGGAAATAAGAAAAGCTTACTTCCACCGTTTTTGAAAATCACAGGTTCTAGAAGGTTTACATGATTTCCTAAAAAACACGAGTTTTTAGAAAATGTGTTTTATGTCATAAATGGAATCAACAAAGTATGCACATTCTACGTCATAACGACTTTCTATAGTTTGCGCATGCGTCCGGAAATAAGAAAAGCTTACTTCCCCCATTTTTCTAAATCACAGCTTCTAGAAGGTTTACATGATTTCTTAAAAAACACGAGTTTTTAGAAAATGTGTTTTATTTCATAAATGGAATCAAGAAAGTATGCACATTCTACGTCACAACGACTTTCTATAGTTTGTGAATGCGTTCGGAAATAAGAAAAGCTTACTTCCACCGTTTTTTAAAATCACAGCTTCTAGAAGGTTTACATGATTTCCTAAAAAACACGAGTTTTTAGAAAATGTGTTTTATTTCTTAAATGGAATCAACAAAAAATGCACATTCTACATCATAACGACTTTCTATAGTTTGCGCATGCGTCCGAAAATAAGAAAATCTTACTTGCACCGTTTTTTAAAATCACAGCTTCTAGAAGGTTTACATGATTTCCTAAAAAACACGAGTTTTTAGAAAATGGGTTTTTTTAATAAATGGAATTAACAAAGTATGCACATTCTAAGTCATAACGACTTTCTATAGTTTGCGCATTCGTCCGGAAATAAGAAAAGCGTACTTCCACTGTTTTTTAAAATCACAGCTTCTATAAGGTTTACATGATTTCGTAAAAAACACGAGTTTTTAGAAAATGTGTTTTATTTCATAAATGGAATCTACAAAGTATGCACATTCTATGTCATAACGAATTTCTATAGTTTGCGCATGCGTCCGGAAATAAGAAAAGCTTACTTCCCCCATTTTTTAAAATCACAGCTTCTAGAAGGTTTACATGATTTCTTAAAAAACACGAGTTTTTAGAAAATGTGTTTTATTTCATAAATGGAATCAACAAAGTTTGCACATTCTACGTCATATCGACTTTCTATAGTTTGCGCATGCGTCCGGAAATAAGAAAAGCTTACTTCCACCGTTTTTTAAAATCACAGGTTCTAGAAGGTTTACATGATTTCGTAAAAAACACGAGTTTTTAGAAAATGTGTTTTATTTCATAAATGGAATCTACAAAGTATGCACATTCTACGTCATAACGACTTTCTATAGTTTGCGCATGCGTCCGGAAATAAGAAAAGCTTACTTCCCCCGTTTTTTAAAATCACACCTTCTAGAAGGTTTACATGATTTCTTAAAAAACACGAGTTTTTAGAAAATGTGTTTTATTTCATAAATGGAATCAACAAAGTATGCACATTCTACTTCATAACGACTTTCTATAGTTTGCGCATGCGTCCGGAAATAAGAAAAGCTTACTTCCACCGTTTTTTAAAATCACAGCTTCTAGAAGGTTTACATGATTCCGTAAAAAACATGAGTTTTTAGAAAATGTGTTTTATTTCATAAATGGAATCTACAAAGTATGCACATTCTACTTCATAACTACTTTCTATAGTTTGCTCATGCGTCTGGAAATAAGAAAAGCTTACTTCCACGATTTTTTAAAATCAAAGCTTCTAGAAGGTTTACATGATTTCGTAAAAAACACGAGTTTTTAGAAAATGTGTTTTATTTCATAAATGGAATCTACAAAGTATGCACATTCTACGTCATAACGACTTTCTATAGTTTGCGCATGTGTCCGGAAATAAGAAAAGCTTACTTCCACCGTTTTTTAAAATCACACCTTCTAGAAGGTTTACATGATTTCTTAAAAAACACGAGTTTTTAGAAAATGTGTTTTATTTCATAAATGGAATCAACAAAGTATGCACATTCTAAGTCATAACGACTTTCTATAGTTTGCGCATACATCCGGAAATAAGAAAAGCTTACTTCCATCGTTTTTTAGAATCACAGCTTCTAGAAGGTTTAAATGATTTCGTAAAAAACACGAGTTTTTAGAGAATGTGTTTTATTTCATAAATGGAATCTACAAAGTATGCACATTCTACATCATAACTACTTTCTATAGTTTGCTCATGCGTCCGGAAATAAGAAAAGCTTACTTCCACCATTTTTTAAAATCAAAGCTTCTAGAAGGTTTACATGATTTCGTAAAAAACACGAGTTTTTAGAAAATGTGTTTTATTTCATAAATGGAATCTACAAATTATGCACATTCTACGTCATAACGACTTTCTATAGTTTGCGCATGCGTCCGAAAATAAGAAAAGCTTACTTCCCTCGTTTTTTAAAATCGCAGCTTCTAGAAGGTTTACATGATTTCTTAAAAAACACGTGTTTTTAGAAAATGTGTTTTATTTCATAAATGGAATCAACAAAGTATGCACATTCTACGTCATAACGACTTTCTATAAGTTGCGCATGCGTCCGGAAATAAGAAAAGCTTACTTCCACCGTTTTTTAAAATCACAGCTTCTAGAAGGTTTACATGATTTCGTAAAAAACACGAGTTTTTAGAAAATGTGTTTTATTTCATAAATGGAATCTACAAAGTATGCACATTCTACGTCATAATGACTTTCTATAGTTTGCGCATGCGTCCGAAAATAAGAAAAGCTTACTTCCCCCGTTTTTTAAAATTGCAGTTTCTAGAAGGTTTACATGATTTCTTAAAAAACACGTGTTTTTAGAAAATGTGTTTTATTTCATAAATGGAATCAACGAAGTATGCACATTCTATGTGATAACGACTTTCTATAGTTTGCGCATGCGTTTGGAAATAAGAAAAGCTTGCTTCCCCCATTTTTTAAAATCACAGCTTCTAGAAGGTTTACATGATTTCTTAAAAAACACGAGTTTTTCGAAAATGTGTTTTATTTCGTAAATAGAATCAACAAAGTATGCACATTCTACGTCATAACGACTTTCTATAGTTTGCGTATGCGTCCGGAAATAAGAAAAGATTATATCCCCCGTTTTTCTAAATCACAGCTTCTAGAAGGTTTACATGATTTCTTAAAAAACACGAGTTTTTAGAAAAATGTGTTTTATTTCATAAATGGAATCAACAAAGTATGCACATTCTATGTCATAACGACTTTCTATAGTTTGCGCATGCGTCCGAAAATAAGAAAAGCTTACTTCGACCGTTTTTTAAAATCACAGCTTCTAGAAGGTTTACATGATTTCGTAAAAACCACGAGTTTTTAGAAAATGTGTTTTATTTCATAAATGGAATCTACAAAGTATCCACATTCTACGTCATAACGACTTTCTATAGTTTGCGCATGCGTCCGGAAATAAGAAAAGCTTACTTCCCCCGTTTTTTTAAATCACAGCATCTAGAAGGTTTACATGATTTCTTAAAAGACACAAGTTTTTAGAAAATGTCTTTTATTTCATAAATGGAATCAACAAAGTATGCACATTCTACGTCATAACGACTTTCTATAGTTTGCGCATGCATCCGGAAATAAGAAAAGCTTACTTCCCCCGTTTTTTAAAATCACAGCTTCTAGAAGGTTTACATGATTTCTTAAAAAACACGAGTTTTTAGAAAATGTGTTTTATTTCCTAAATGGAATCAGCAAAGTATGGATATTCTATGTCATAACAACTATCTATAGTTTGCGCATGCATCCGGAAATAAGAAAAGCTTACTTCCACTGTTTTTTAAAATCACAGCTTCTAGAAGGTTTACATGATTTCTTAAAAAACACGAGTTTTTAGAAAATGTGTTTTATTTCATAAATGGAATCAACAAAGTATGCACATTCTACATCATAAAGACTTTCTATAGTTTGCGCATTCGTCCGGAAATAAGAAAAGCTTACTTCCACCGTTTTTTAAAATCACAGCTTCTAAAAGGTTTACATGATTTCGTAAAAAACACGAGTTTTTAGAAAATGTGTTTTATTTCATAAATGGAATCTACAAAGTATGCACATTCTATGTCATAACGACTTTCTATAGTTTGCGCATGCGTCCGGAAATAAGAAAAGCTTACTTCCCCCGTTTTTTAAAATCACAGCTTATAGAAGGTTTACATGATTTCTTAAAAAACACGAGTTTTTAGAAAATGTGTTTTATTTCATAAATGGAATCAACAAAGTATGCACATTCTACATCATAACGAGTTTCTATAGTTTGCGCATGCATCCGGAAATAAGAAAAGCTTACTTCCACCGTTTTTTAAAATCACAGCGTCTAGAAGGTTTACATGATTTCTTAAAAAACACGAGTTTTTTGAAAATGTGTTTTATTTCATATATGGAATCAACAAAGTATGCACATTCTACGTCATAACGACTTTCTATAGTTTGCACATTCGTCCGGAAATAAGAAAAGCTTACTTCCACCGTTTTTTAAAATCACAGCTTCTAGAAGGTTTACATGAGGTCGTAGAAAACACGAGTTTTTAGAAAATGTGTTTTATTTCATAAATGGAATCTACAAAGTATGCACATTCTACATCATAACGACTTTCTATAGTTTGCGCCTGCGTCCGGAAATAAGAAAAGCTTACTTCCACCGTTTTTTAAAATCACAGCTTCTAGAAGGTTTACATGATTTCGTAAAAAACACGAGTTTTTAGAAAATGTGTTTTATTTCATCAATGGAATCAACAAAGTATGCACATTCTATGTCATAACGACTTTCTATAGTTTGCGCATGCGTCCGGAAATAAGAAAAGCTTACTTCCCCCATTTTTCTAAAACACAGCTTCTAGAAGGTTTACATGATTTCTTAAAAAACATGAGTTTTTAGAAAATGTGTTTTATTTCATAAATGGAATCAAGAAAGTATGCACATTCTACGTCACAACGAATTTCTATAGTTTGTGAATGCGTTCGGAAATAAGAAAAGCTTACTTCCACCGTTTTTGAAAATCACAGGTTCTAGAAGGTTTACATGATTTCCTAAAAAACACGAGTTTTTAGAAAATGTGTTTTATGTCATAAATGGAATCAACAAAGTATGCACATTCTACGTCATAACGACTTTCTATAGTTTGCGCATGCGTCCGGAAATAAGAAAAGCTTACTTCCCCCATTTTTCTAAATCACAGCTTCTAGAAGGTTTACATGATTTCTTAAAAAACACGAGTTTTTAGAAAATGTGTTTTATTTCATAAATGGAATCAAGAAAGTATGCACATTCTACGTCACAACGACTTTCTATAGTTTGTGAATGCGTTCGGAAATAAGAAAAGCTTACTTCCACCGTTTTTTAAAATCACAGCTTCTAGAAGGTTTACATGATTTCCTAAAAAACACGAGTTTTTAGAAAATGTGTTTTATTTCTTAAATGGAATCAACAAAAAATGCACATTCTACATCATAACGACTTTCTATAGTTTGCGCATGCGTCCGAAAATAAGAAAATCTTACTTGCACCGTTTTTTAAAATCACAGCTTCTAGAAGGTTTACATGATTTCCTAAAAAACACGAGTTTTTAGAAAATGGGTTTTTTTAATAAATGGAATTAACAAAGTATGCACATTCTAAGTCATAACGACTTTCTATAGTTTGCGCATTCGTCCGGAAATAAGAAAAGCGTACTTCCACTGTTTTTTAAAATCACAGCTTCTATAAGGTTTACATGATTTCGTAAAAAACACGAGTTTTTAGAAAATGTGTTTTATTTCATAAATGGAATCTACAAAGTATGCACATTCTATGTCATAACGAATTTCTATAGTTTGCGCATGCGTCCGGAAATAAGAAAAGCTTACTTCCCCCATTTTTTAAAATCACAGCTTCTAGAAGGTTTACATGATTTCTTAAAAAACACGAGTTTTTAGAAAATGTGTTTTATTTCATAAATGGAGTCAACAAAGTATGCACATTCTACGTCATAACGAGTTTCTATAGTTTGCGCATGCATCCGGAAATAAGAAAAGCTTACTTCCACCGTTTTTTAAAATCACAGCTTCTAGAAGGTTTACATGATTTCTTAAAAAACACAAGTTTTTTGAAAATGTGTTTTATTTCATATATGGAATCAACAAAGTATGCACATTCTACGTCATAACGACTTTCTATAGTTTGCACATTCGTCCGGAAATAAGAAAAGCTTACTTCCACCGTTTTTTAAAATCACAGCTTCTAGAAGGTTTACATGAGGTCGTAGAAAACACGAGTTTTTAGAAAATGTGTTTTATTTCATAAATGGAATCTACAAAGTATGCACATTCTACATCATAACGACTTTCTATATTTTGCGCCTGCGTCCGGAAATAAGAAAAGCTTACTTCCCCCGTTTTTTAAAATCACAGCTTCTAGAAGGTTTACATCATTTCGTAAAAAACACGAGTTTTTAGAAAATGTGTTTTATTTCATCAATGGAATCAACAAAGTATGCACATTCTATGTCATAACGACTTTCTATAGTTTGCGCATGCGTCCGGAAATAAGAAAAGCTTACTTCCCCCATTTTTCTAAAACACAGCTTCTAGAAGGTTTACATGATTTCTTAAAAAACACGACTTTTTAGAAAATGTGTTTTATTTCATAAATGTCATCAACAAAGTATGCACATTCTACGTCACAACGACTTTCTATAGTTTGTGCATGCGTTCGGAAATAAGAAAAGCTTACTTCCATCGTTTTTTAAAATCACAGCTTCTAGAAGGTTTACATGATTTCCTAAAAAAAACGAGTTTTTAGAAAATGTGTTTGATGTCATAAATGGAATCAACAAAGTATGCAAATTCTACGTCATAACGAGTTTCTATAGTTTGCGCATGCGTCCGGAAATAAGAAAAGCTTACTTCCCCCATTTTTCTAAATCACAGCTTCTAGAAGGTTTACATGATTTCTTAAAAAACAAGAGTTTTTAGAAAATGTGTTTTATTTCGTAAATGGAATCTACAAAGTATGCACATTCTACGTCATAACGACTTTCTATAGTTTGCGCATGTGTCCGGAAATAAGAAAATCTTACTTCCCCCGTTTTTTAAAATCACAGCTTCTAGAAGGTTTACATGATTTCTTAAAAAACACGATTTTTTAGAAAATGTGTTTTATTTCATAAATGGAATCAACAAAGTTTGCACATTCTACGTCATACCGACTTTCTATAGTTTGCGCATGCGTCTGGAAATAAGAAAAGCTTACTTCCACCGTTTTTTAAAATCACAGGTTCTAGAAGGTTTACATGATTTCGTAAAAAACACGAGTTTTTAGAAAATGTGTTTTATTTCATAAATGGAATCTACAAAGTATGCACATTCTACGTCATAACGACTTTCTATAGTTTGCGCATGCGTCCGGAAATAAGAAAAGCTTACTTCCCCCGTTTTTTAAAATCACACCTTCTAGAAGGTTTACATGATTTCTTAAAAAACACGAGTTTTTAGAAAATGTGTTTTATTTCATAAATGGAATCAACAAAGTTTGCACATTCTACGTCATAACGACTTTCTATAGTTTGCGCATACGTCCGGAAATAAGAAAAGCTTACTTCCACCGTTTTTTAAAATCACAGCTTCTAGAAGGTTTAAATGATTTCGTAAAAAACACGAGTTTTTAGAGAATGTGTTTTATTTCATAAATGGAATCTACAAAGTATGCACATTCTACATCATAACTACTTTCTATAGTTTGCTCATGCGTCCGGAAATAAGAAAAGCTTACTTCCACCATTTTTTAAAATCAAAGCTTCTAGAAGGTTTACATGATTTCGTAAAAAACACGAGTTTTTAGAAAATGTGTTTTATTTCATAAATGGAATCTACAAAGTATGCACATTCTACGTCATAATGACTTTCTATAGTTTGGGCATGCGTCCGAAAATAAGAAAAGCTTACTTCCCCCGTTTTTTAAAATCGCAGCTTCTAGAAGGTTTACATGATTTCTTAAAAAACACGTGTTTTTAGAAAATGTGTTTTATTTCATAAATGGAATCAACAAAGTATGCACATTCTATGTGATAACGACTTTCTATAGTTTGCGCATGCGTTTGAAAAATAAGAAAAGCTTACTTCCCCTATTTTTTAAAATCACAGCTTCTAGAAGGTTTACATGATTTCTTAAAAAACACGAGTTTTTAGAAAATGTGTTTTATTTCGTAAATAGAATCAACAAAGTATGCACATTCTACGTCATAACGACTTTCTATAGTTTGCGTATGCGTCCGAAAATAAGAAAAGCTTACTTCCCCCGTTTTTCTAAATCACAGCTTCTAGAAGGTTTACATGATTTCGTAAAAAACACGAGTTTTTAGAAGATGTGTTTTATTTCATAAATGGAATCTACAAAGTATGCACATTCTATGTCATAACGACTTTCTATAGTTTACGCATGCGTCCGGAAATAAGAAAAGCTTACTTCCCCCGTTTTTTAAAATCACAGCTTCTAGAAGGTTTACATGATTTCTTAAAAAACACGAGTTTTTAGAAAATCTGTTTTATTTCATAAATGGAATCAACAAAGTATGCACATTCTACGTCATAACGAGTTTCTATAGTTTGCGCATGCATCCGGAAATAAGAAAAGCTTACTTCCACCGTTTTTTAAAATCACAGCTTCTAGAAGGTTTACATGATTTCTTAAAAAACACGATTTTTTTGAAAATGTGTTTTATTTCATATATGGAATCAACAAAGTATGCACATTCTACGTCATAACGACTTTCTATAGTTTGCACATTCGTCCGGAAATAAGAAAAGCTTACTTCCACCGTTTTTTAAAATCACAGCTTCTAGAAGGTTTACATGAGGTCGTAGAAAACACGAGTTTTTAGAAAATGTGTTTTATTTCATAAATGGAATCTACAAAGTATGCACATTCTACATCATAACGACTTTCTATAGTTTGCGCCTGCGTCCGGAAATGAGAAAAGCTTACTTCCACCGTTTTTTAAAATCACAGCTTCTAGAAGGTTTACATGATTTCGTAAAAAATACGAGTTTTTAGAAAATGTGTTTTATTTCATCAATGGAATCAACAAAGTACGCACATTCTATGTCATAACGACTTTCTATAGTTTGCGCATGCGTCCGGAAATAAGAAAAGCTTACTTCCCCCATTTTTCTAAAACACAGCTTCTAGAAGGTTTACATGATTTCTTAAAAAACACGAGTTTTTAGAAAATGTGTTTTATTTCATAAATGGAATCAAGAAAGTATGCACATTCTACATCATAACGACTTTCTATAGTTTGCGCATGCGTCCGGAAATAAGAAAATCTTACTTCCACCGTTTTTTAAAATCACAGCTTCTAAAAGGTTTACCTGATTTCGTAAAAAACACGAGTTTTTAGAAAATATGTTTTATTTCATAAATGGAATCTACAAAGTATGCACATTCTACGTCATAACGACTTTCTATAGTTTGCGCATTCGTCCGGAAATAAGAAAAGCTTCCTTCCCTCGTTTTTTAAAATCACAGCTTCTAGAAGGTCTACATGATTTCTTAAAAAACACGAGTTTTTAGAAAATGTGTTTTATTTCATAAATGGAATCAACAAAGTATGGACATTCTACGTCATAACGACTTTCTATAGTTTGCGCATTCGTCCGGCAATAAGAAAAGCTTACTTCCACCGTTTTTTAAAATCACAACTTCTAGGAGGTTTACATGATTTCTTAAAAAACAGGAGTTTTTTGAAAATGTGTTTTATTTGATATATGGAATCAACAAAGTATGCACATTCTACGTCATAACGACTTTCTATAGTTTGCACATTCGTCCGGAAATAAGAAAAGCTTACTTCCACCGTTTTTTAAAATCACAGCTTCTAGAAGGTTTACATGATTTCGTAGAAAACACGAGTTTTTAGAAAATGTGTTTTATTTCATAAATGGAATCTACAAAGTATGCACATTCTACGTCATAACGACTTTCTATAGTTTCGCCTGCGTCCGGAAATAAGAAAAGCTTACTTCCACCGTTTTTTAAAATCACAGCTTCTAGAAGGTTTACATGATTTCGTAAAAACCACGAGTTTTTAGAAAATGTGTTTTATTTCATAAATGGAATCTACAAAGTATGCACATTCTACGTCATAACGACTTTCTATAGTTTGCGCATGCGTCCGGAAATAAGAAAAGCTTACTTCCCCCGTTTTTTAAAATCACAGCTTCTAGAAGGTTTACATGATTTCTTAAAAAACACGAGTTTTTAGAAAATGTGTTTTATTTCATAAATGGAATAAACAAAGTATGCACATTCTACGTCATAACGACTTTCTATAGTTTGCGCATGCGTCTGAAAATAAGAAAAGCTTACTTCCACCATTTTTTAAAATCACAGCTTCTAGAAGGTTTACATGATTTCGTAAAAAACACGTGTTTTTAGAAAATGTGTTTTATTTCATTAAATGGAATCTACAAAGTATGCACATTCTACATCATAACTACTTTGTATAGTTTGCTCATGCGTCCGGAAATAAGAAAAGCTTACTTCCACTATTTTTTAAAATCCGAGCTTCTAGAAGGTTTACATGATTATGTAAAAAAGACGAGTTTTTAGAAAATGTGTTTTATTTCATAAATGGAATCTACAAAGTATGCACATTCTACGTCATAACGACTTTCTATAGTTTGCGCATGCGTCCGGAAATAAGAAAAGCTTACTTCCCCCGTTTTTCGAAATCACAGCTTCTAGAAGGGTTACATGATTTCTTAAAAAACATGAGTTTTTAGAAAATGTGTTTTATTTCATAAATGGAATCAACAAAGTATGCACATTCTACGTCATAACGAAATTCTATAGTTTGTGCATGCGTATGGAAATAAGAAAAGCTTACTTCCACCGTTTTTTAAAATCACAGCTTCTAGAAGGTTTACATGATTTCTTAAAAAACACAAGTTTTTAGAAAATGTGTTTTATTTCATAAATGGAATCAACAAAATATGCACATTCTACGTCATAACGACTTTCTATAGTTTGCGCATGCATCTAGAAATAAGAAAAGCTTACTTCCACCGTTTTTTAAAATCACAGCTTCTAGAAGGTTTTCATGCTTTATTAAAAAAATGGAGTTTTTTGAAAATGTGTTTTATTTCATATATGGAATCAACAAAGTATGCACATTCTACGTCATAACGACTTTCTATAGTTTGCACATTCGTCCGGAAATAAGAAAAGCTTACTTCGACCGTTTTTTAAAATCACAGCTTCTAGAAGGTTTACATGATTTCGTAAAAACCACGAGTTTTTAGAAAATGTGTTTTATTTCATAAATGGAATCTACAAAGTATGCACATTCTACGTCACAACGACTTTCTATAGTTTGCGCATGCGTCCGGAAATAAGAAAAGCTTACTTCCCCCGTTTTTTAAAATCACAGCTTCTAGAAGGTTTACATGATTTCTTAAAAAACATGAGTTTTTAGAAAATGTGTTTTATTTCATAAATGGAATCAACAAAGTATGCACATTCTATGTGATAACGACTTTCTATAGTTTGCGCATGCGTTTGAAAAATAAGAAAAGCTTACTTCCCCTATTTTTTAAAATCACAGCTTCTAGAAGGTTTACATGATTTCTTAAAAAACACGAGTTTTTAGAAAATGTGTTTTATTTCGTAAATAGAATCAACAAAGTATGCACATTCTACGTCATAACGACTTTCTATAGTTTGCGTATGCGTCCGAAAATAAGAAAAGCTTACTTCCCCCGTTTTTCTAAATCACAGCTTCTAGAAGGTTTACATGATTTCGTAAAAAACACGAGTTTTTAGAAGATGTGTTTTATTTCATAAATGGAATCTACAAAGTATGCACATTCTATGTCATAACGACTTTCTATAGTTTACGCATGCGTCCGGAAATAAGAAAAGCTTACTTCCCCCGTTTTTTAAAATCACAGCTTCTAGAAGGTTTACATGATTTCTTAAAAAACACGAGTTTTTAGAAAATCTGTTTTATTTCATAAATGGAATCAACAAAGTATGCACATTCTACGTCATAACGAGTTTCTATAGTTTGCGCATGCATCCGGAAATAAGAAAAGCTTACTTCCACCGTTTTTTAAAATCACAGCTTCTAGAAGGTTTACATGATTTCTTAAAAAACACGATTTTTTTGAAAATGTGTTTTATTTCATATATGGAATCAACAAAGTATGCACATTCTACGTCATAACGACTTTCTATAGTTTGCACATTCGTCCGGAAATAAGAAAAGCTTACTTCGACCGTTTTTTAAAATCACAGCTTCTAGAAGGTTTACATGATTTCGTAAAAACCACGAGTTTTTAGAAAATGTGTTTTATTTCATAAATGGAATCTACAAAGTATGCACATTCTACGTCACAACGACTTTCTATAGTTTGCGCATGCGTCCGGAAATAAGAAAAGCTTACTTCCCCCGTTTTTTAAAATCACAGCTTCTAGAAGGTTTACATGATTTCTTAAAAAACATGAGTTTTTAGAAAATGTGTTTTATTTCATAAATGGAATCAACAAAGTATGCACATTCTACGTCATAACGACTTTCTATAGTTTGCGCATGCGTTTGGAAATAAGAAAACCTTACTTCCCCCGTTTTTTAAAATCACAGTTTCTAGAAGGTTTACATGATTTCTGAAAAAACACGAGTTTTTAGAAAATCTGTTTTATTTCATAAATGGAATCAACAAAGTATGCACATTCTACGTCAAAACGACTTTCTATAGTTTGCGCATGCGTTTGGAAATAAGAAAAGCTTACTTCCCCCATTTTTTAAAATCACAGCTTCTAGAAGGTTTACATGATTTGTTAAAAAACACGAGTTTTTAGAAAATGTGTTTTATTTCATAAATGGAATCTACAAAGTATGCTTATTCTACGTCATAATGACTTTCTATAGTTTTGTGCATGCATCCGGAAATAAGAAAAGCTTACTTCCACCGTTTTTTAAAATCACAGCTTCTAGAAGGTTTACATGATTTCGTAAAAAACACGTGTTTTTAGAAAATGTGTTTTATTTCATAAATGGAATCTACAAAGTATGCACATTCTACGTCATAACGACTTTCTATAGTTTGCGCATGCGTCCGGAAATAAGAAAAGTTTACTTCCACTGTTTTTTAAAATCACAGCTTCTAGAAGGTTTACATGATTTCGTAAAAAACACGAGTTTTTAGAAAATGTGTTTTATTTCATAAATGGAATCTACAAAGTATGCACATTCTACGTCATAACGACTTTCTATAGTTTGCGCATGCGTCCGGAAAGAAGAAAAGCTTACTTCCCCCGTTTTTTAAAATCACAGCTTCTAGAAGGTTTACATGATTTCTGAAAAAACACGAGTTTTTAGAAAATCTGTTTTATTTCATAAATGGAATCAACAAAGTATGCACATTCTACGTCATAACGACTTTCTATAGTTTGCACATGCGTTTGGAAATAAGAAAAGCTTACTTCCCCCGTTTTTTAAAATCACAGCTTCTAGAAGGTTTACGTGATTTCTTAAAAAACACAACTTTTTAGAAAATGTGTTTTATTTCATAAATAGAATCAACAAAGTATGCACATTCTACGTCATAACGTCTTTCTATAGTTTGCGCAGGCGTCCGGAAATAAGAAAAGCTTACTTCCACCATTTTTTAAAATCACGGATTCTAGAAGGTTTACATGATTTCGTAAAAAACATGAGTTTTTAGAAATGTGTTTTATTTCATAAATAGAATCAACAAAGTATGCACATTCTACGTCATAACGACATTCTATAGTTTGCGCATGCGTCCGGAAATAAGAAAAGCTTACTTCCACCATTTTTTAAAATCATGGATTCTAGAAGGTTTACATGATTTCGTAGAAAACACGAGTTTTTAGAAAATGTGTTTTATTTCATAAATGGAATCAACAAAGTATGCACATTCTACGTCATAACGACTTTCTATAGTTTGTGCATTCGTCCGGAAATAAGAAAAGCTTACTTCCACCGTTTTTTAAAATCACATCTTCTAGAAGGTTTACATGATTTCGTAAAAAACAAGAGTTTTTAGAGAATGTGTTTTATTTCATCAATGGAATCAACAAAGTATGCACATTCTACGTCATAACGATTTTCTATAGTTTGCGCATGCGTCCGGAAATTAGAAAAGCTTACTTCCCCCATTTTTCTAAAACACAGCTTCTAGAAGGTTTACATGATTTCTTAAAAAACACGAGTTTTTAGAAAATGTGTTTTATTTCATAAATGGAATCTACAAAGTATGCACATTCTACGTCATAACGACTTTCTATAGTTTGGGCATGCGTCCGAAAATAAGAAAAGCTTACTTCCCCCGTTTTTTAAAATCGCAGCTTCTAGAAGGTTTACATGATTTCTTAAAAAACACGTGTTTTTAGAAAATGTGTTTTATTTCATAAATGGAATCAACAAAGTATGCACATTCTATGTGATAACGACTTTCTATAGTTTGCGCATGCGTTTGAAAAATAAGAAAAGCTTACTTCCCCTGTTTTTTAAAATCACAGCTTCTAGAAGGTTTACATGATTTCTTAAAAAACACGAGTTTTTAGAAAATGTGTTTGATTTCATAAATGGAATCAACAAAGTATGCACATTCTACGTCATAACGAGTTTCTATAGTTTGCGCATGCGTCCGGAAATAAGAAAAGCTTACTTCCCCCTTTTTTCAAAAATCACAGCTTCTAGAAGGTTTACATGACTTCTTAAAAAACACGAGTTTTTAGAAAATGTGTTCTATTTCATAAATGGAATCAACAAAGTATGCACATTCTATGTCATAACGACTTTCTATATTTTGCGCATGCGTTTAGAAATAAGAAAAGCTTACTTCCCCCATTTTTTAAAATCACAGCATCTAGAAGGTTTACATGATTTCTGGAAAAACACGAGTTTTTAGAAAATGTGTTTTATTTCATAAATGGAATCAACAAAGTCTGCACATTCTACGTCATAGCGACTTTCTATAGTTTGCGCATGCATTTGGAAATAAGAAAAGCTTACTTCCCCCGTTTTTTAAAATCAAAGCTTCTAGAAGGTTTACATGATTTCTTAAAAAACACGAGTTTTTAGAAAATGTGTTTTATTTCATAAATGGAATCTACAAAGTATGCACATTCTACGTCATAATGACTTTCTATAGTTTTGTGCATGCGTCCGGAAATAAGAAAAGCTTACTTCCACCGTTTTTTAAAATCACGGATTCTAGAAGGTTTACATGATTTCGTAAAAAACATGAGTTTTTAGAAAATGTGTTTTATTTCATAAATGGAATCTACAAAGTATGCACATTCTACGTCATAATGACTTTCTATAGTTTGCTCATGCGTCCGGAAATAAGAAAAGCTTAATTCCACTGTTTTTTAAAATCACAGCTTCTAGAAGTTTTACATGATTTCGTAAAAAACATGAGTTTTTAGAAAATGTGTTTTATTTCATAAATGGAATCTACAAAGTATGCACATTGTACATCATAACGACTTTCTATAGTTTGCGCATGCGTCCGGAAATAAGAAAAGCTTACTTCCCCCGTTTTTTAAAATCACAGCTTCTAGAAGGTTTACATGACTTCTTAAAAAACACGAGTTTTTAGAAAATGTGTTTTATTTCATAAATGGAATCAACAAAGTATGCACATTCTACGTCATAACGGCTTTCTATAGTTTGCGCATTCGTCCGGAAATAAGAAAAGATTACTTCCACCGTTTTTTAAAATCACAGCTTCTAGAAGGTTTACATGATTTCTTAAAAAACATGAGTTTTTAGAAAATGTGTTTTATTTCATAAATGGAATCTACAAAGTATGCACATTCTACGTCATAACGACTTTCTATAGTTTGCGCATGCGTCCGGAAATAAGAAAAGCTTACTTCCCCCTTTTTTCAAAAATCACAGCTTCTAGAAGGTTTACATGACTTCTTAAAAAACACGAGTTTTTAGAAAATGTGTTTTATTTCATAAATGGAATCAACAAAGTATGCACATTCTATGTCATAACGACTTTCTATATTTTGCGCATTCGTCCGGAAATAAGAAAAGCTTACTGCCACCGTTTTTTAAAATCACAGCTTCTAGAAGGTTTACATGATTTCTTAAAAAACACGAGTTTTTAGAAAATGTGTTTTATTTCATAAATGGAATCTACAAAGTATGCACATTCTACGTCATAACGACTTTATATAGTTTGCGCATACGTCTGGAAATAATAAAAGCTTACTTCCCCCGTTTTTTAAAATCACAGCTTCTAGAAGCTTTACATGATTTCGTAAAAAACACGATTTTTTAGAAAATGTGTTTTATTTTATAAATGGAATCAACAAAGTATGCACATTCTACGTCATAACAACTTTCTATAGTTTGCGCATGCGTCCGGAAATAAGAAAAGCTTACTTCCACCGTTTTTTAAAATCACAGCTTCTAGAAGGTTTACATGATTTCTTAAAAAACACGAGTTTTTAGAAAATTTGTTTTATTTCATAAATGGAATCAACAAAGTATGCACATTCTACGTCATAACGACTTTCTATAGTTTGCGCATGCGTCCGGAAATAAGAAAAGCTTACTTCCCTCATTTTTTAAAATCACAGCTTCTAAAAGGTTTACATGATTTCTGAAAAAACACGAGTTTTTAGAAAATGTGTTTTATTTCATAAATGGAATCAACAAAGTATGCACATTCTACGTCATAGCGACTTTCTATAGTTTGCGCATGCATTTGGAAATAAGAAAAGCTTAATTCCCCCGTTTTTTAAAATAACAGCTTCTAGAAGGTTTACATGATTTCTTAAAAAACATGAGTTTTTAGAAAATGTGTTTTATTTCATCAATAGAATCAACAAAGTATGCACATTCTACATCATAACGACTTTCTATAGTTTGCGCATGCGTCCGGAAATAAGAAAAGCTTACTTCCACTGTTTTTTAAAATCACAGCTTCTAGAAGGTTTACATGATTTCTTAAAAAACACGAGTTTTTAGAGAATGTGTTTTATTTCATAAATGGAATCTACAAAGTATGCACATTCTACGTCATAACGACTTTATATAGTTTGCGCATACGTCCGGAAATAATAAAAGCTTACTTCCCCCGTTTTTTAAAATCACAGCTTCTAGAAGGTTTACATGATTTCGTAAAAAACACGATTTTTTAGAAAATGTGTTTTATTTTATAAATGGAATCAACAAAGTATGCAAATTATACGTCATAACAACTTTCTATAGTTTGCGCATGCGTCCGGAAATAAGAAAAGCTTACTTCCACCGATTTTTAAAATCACAGCTTCTAGAAGGTTTACATGATTTCGTAAAAAACATGAGTTTTTAGAAAATGTGTTTTATTTCATAAATGGAATCTACAAAGTATGCAAATTCTACGTCATAACGACTTTCTATAGTTTGCGCATGCGTCCGGAAATAAGAAAAGCTTACTTCCCCCGTTTTTTAAAATCACAGCTTCTAGAAGGTTTACATGACTTCTTAAAAAACACGAGTTTTTAGAAAATGTGTTTTATTTCATTAATGGAATCAACAAAGTATGCACATTCTATGTCATAATGACTTTCTATAGTTTGCGCATTCGTCCGGAAATAAGAAAAGCTTACTTCCACCGTTTTTTAAAATCACAACATCTAGAAGGTTTACATGATTTCTTAAAAAACACGAGTTTTTAGAAAATGTGTTTTATTTCATAAATGGAATCTACAAAGTATGCACATTCTACGTCATAACGACTTTCTATAGTTTGCGCATGCGTCCGGAAATAAGAAAAGCTTACTTCCCCCGTTTTTTAAAATCACAGCTTCTAGAAGGTTTACATGACTTCTTAAAAAACACGAGTTTTTAGAAAATGTGTTTTATTTCATAAATGGAATCAACAAAGTATGCACATTCTACGTCATAACGACTTTCTATTGTTTGCGCATGTGTTTGGAAATAAGAAAATCTTACTTCCACCGTTTTTTAAAATGACAGCTTCTAGAAGGTTTACATGATTTCTTAAAAAACATGAGTTTTTAGAAAATGTGTTTTATTTCATAAATGGAATCTACAAAGTATGCACATTCTACGTCATAACGACTTTATATAGTTTGCGCATACGTCCGGAAATAAGAAAAGCCTACTTCCACCGTTTTTTAAAATCACAGCTTCTAGAAGGTTTACATGATTTCTTAAAAAACATGAGTTTTTAGAAAATGTGTTTCATTTCATAAATGGAATCTACAAAGTATGCACATTCTACGTCATAACGACTTTATATAGTTTGCGCATACGTACAGAAATAAGAAAAGGTTATTTCCCCCGTTTTTTAAAATCACAGCTTCTAGAAGGTTTACATGATTTTTAAAAAACACGAGTTTTTAGAAAATGTGTTTTATTTCATAAATGGAATCAACAAAGTATGCACATTCTACGTCATAACGATTTTCTATAGTTTGCGCATTAGTCCGGAAATAAGAAAAGCTTACTTCCACCATTTTTTAAAATCACGGATTCTAGAAGGTTTACATGATTTCGTAAAAAACACGAGTTTTTAGAAAATGTGTTTTATTTCATAAATGGAATCTACAAAGTATGCACATTCTACGTCATAACAACTTTCTATAGTTTGCGCATGCGTACGGAAATAAGAAAAGCTTACTTCCCCCGTTTTTTAAAATCACAGGTTCTAGAAGGTTTACATGACTTCTTAAAAAACACGAGTTTTTAGAAAATGTGTTTTATTTCATAAATGGAATCAACAAAGTATGCACATTCTATGTCATAAAGAATTTCTATAGTTTGCGCATTCGTCTGGAAATAAGAAAAGCTTACTTCCACCGTTTTTTAAAATCACAGTTTCTCGAAGGTTTAAATGATTTCTTAAAAAACACGAGTTTTTAGAAAATTTGTTTTATTTCATAAATGGAATCTACAAAGTATGCACATTCTACGTCATAACGACTTTCTATAGTTTGCGCATGCGTCCGGAAATAAGAAAAGCTTACTTCCCCCTTTTTTTAAAATCACAGCTTCTAGAAGGTTTACATGACTTCTTAAAAAACACGAGTTTTTAGAAAATGTGTTTTATTTCATGAATGGAATCAACAAAATATGCACATTCTACGTCATAACGACTTTCTATAGTTTGCGCATGCATCTGGAAATAAGAAAAGCTTACTTCCACCGTTTTTTAAAATCACAGCTTCTAGAAGGTTTTCATGCTTTATTAAAAAAATGGAGTTTTTTGAAAATGTGTTTTATTTCATATATGGAATCAACAAAGTATGCACATTCTACGTCATAACGACTTTCTATAGTTTGCACATTCGTCCGGAAATAAGAAAAGCTTACTTCGACCGTTTTTTAAAATCACAGCTTCTAGAAGGTTTACATGATTTCGTAAAAACCACGAGTTTTTAGAAAATGTGTTTTATTTCATAAATGGAATCTACAAAGTATGCACATTCTACGTCATAACGACTTTCTATAGTTTGCGGATGCGTCCCGAAATAAGAAAAGCTTACTTCCACCGTTTTTTAAAATCACAGCTTCTAGAAGGTTTACATGACTTCTTAAAAAACACGAGTTTTTAGAAAATGTGTTTTATTTCATAAATGGAATCTACAAAGTATGCACATTCTACGTCATAACGACTTTCTATAGTTTGTGCATGTGACCGGAAATAAGAAAATCTTACTTCCCCCGTTTTTTAAAATCACAGCTTCTAGAAGGTTTACATGATTTCTTAAAAAACACGAGTTTTTAGAAAATGTGTTTTATTTCATAAATGGAATCAACAAAGTATGCACATTCTACGTCATATCGACTTTCTATAGTTTGCGCATGCGTCCGGAAATAAGAAAAGCTTACTTCCACCGTTTTTTAAAATCACAGCTTCTAGAAGGTTTACATGATTTCGTAAAAAACACGAGTTTTTAGAAAATGTGTTTTATTTCATAAATGGAATCTACAAAGTATGCACATTCTACATCATAACGACTTTCTATAGTTTGCGCATGCGTCCGGAAATAAGAAAAGCTTACTTCCCCCGTTTTTTAAAATCACACCTTCTAGAAGGTTTACATGATTTCGTAAAAAACACGAGTTTTTAGAAAATGTGTTTTATTTCATAAATGGAATCTACAAAGTATGCACATTCTACGTCAGAACGATTTTATATAGTTTGCGCATGCGTCCGGAAATAATAAAAGCTTACTTCCCCCATTTTTTAAAATCACAGCTTCTAGAAGGTTTACATGATTTCTTAAAAAACACGAGTTTTTAGAAAATGTGTTTTATTTCATAAATGGAATCAACAAAGTATGCACATTCTACGTCATAATGACTTTCTATAGTTTGCGCATGCGTCCGGAAATAAGAAAAGCTTATTTCCACCGTTTTTTAAAATCACAGCTTCTAGAAGGTTTACATGATTTCGTAAAAAACATGAGTTTTTAGAAAATGTGTTTTATTTCATAAATGGAATCTACAAAGTATGCACATTCTACATCATAACTACTTTCTATAGTTTGCTCATGCGTCCGTAAATAAGAAAAGCTTACTTCCACCATTTTTTAAAATCAAAGCTTCTAGAAGGTTTACATGATTTCGTAAAAAACACGAGTTTTTAGAAAATGTGTTTTATTTCATAAATGGAATCTACAAAGTATGCACATTCTACGTCATAATGACTTTCTATAGTTTGCGCATGCGTCCGAAAATAAGAAAAGCTTACTTCCACTGTTTTTAAAATCACAGCTTCTAGAAGGTTTACATGATTTCGTAAAAAACACGAGTTTTTAGAAAATGTTTTTTATTTCATAAATGGAATCTACAAAGTATGCACATTCTACGTCATAACGACTTTCTATAGTTTGCGCATGCGTCCGGAAATAAGAGAAGGTTACTTCCCCCGTTTTTTAAAATCACATCTTCTAAAAGGTTTACATGATTTCTTAAAAAACACGAGTTTTTAGAAAATGTGTTTTATTTCATAAATGGAATCAACAAAGTATGCACATTCTACGTCATAACGACTTTCTATAGTTTGCGCATGCATCTGGAAATAAGAAAAGCTTACTTCCACCGTTTTTTAAAATCACAGCTTCTAGAAGGTTTACATGCTTTCTTAAAAAAATGGAGTTTTTTGAAAATGTGTTTTATTTCATAAATGGAATCTACAAAGTATGCACATTCTACGTCATAACAACTTTCTATAGTTTGCGCATGCGTCCGGAAATAAGAAAAGCTTACTTCCCCCGTTTTTTAAAATCACGGCTTCTAGAAGGTTTACATGATTTCCTAAAAAACATGAGTTTTCAGAAAATGTGTTTTATTTCATAAATGGAATCAACAAAGTATGCACATTCTACGTCATAATGACTTTCTATAGTTTGCACATGCGTTTGGAAATAAGAAAACCTTACTTCCCCCGTTTTTTAAAATCACAGCTTCTAGAAGGTTTACATGATTTCTGAAAAAATGCGAGTTTTTAGAAAATCTGTTTTATTTCATAAATGGATTCAACAAAGTATGCACATTCTACGTCATAACGACTTTCTATAGTTTGCGCATGCGTTTGGAAATAAGAAAAGCTTACTTCCCCCATTTTTTAAAATCAGAGCTTCTAGAAGGTTTACATGATTTGTTAAAAAACACGAGTTTTTAGAAAATGTGTTTTATTTCATAAATGGAATCTACAAAGTATGCTTATTCTACGTCATAACGACTTTCTATAGTTTTGTGCATGCGTCCGGAAATAAGAAAAGCTTACTTCCACCGTTTTTTAAAATCATAGCTTCTAGAAGGTTTACATGATTTCGTAAAAAACACGAGTTTTTAGAAAATGTGTTTTATTTCATAAATGGAATCTACAAAGTATGCACATTCTACGTCATAACGACTTTCTATAGTTTGCGCATGCGTCCGGAAATAAGAAAAGCTTACTTCCACTGTTTTTTAAAATCACAGCTTCTAGAAGGTTTACATGATTTCGTAAAAAACACGAGTTTTTAGAAAATGTGTTTTATTTCATAAATGGAATCTACAAAGTATGCACATTCTATGTCATAACGACTTTCTATAGTTTGCGCATGCGTCCGGAAAGAAGAAAAGCTTACTTCCCCCGTTTTTTAAAATCACAGCTTCTAGAAGGTTTACATGATTTCTGAAAAAACACGAGTTTTTAGAAAATCTATTTTATTTCGTAAATGTAATCAACAAAGTATGCACATTCTACGTCATAACGACTTTCTATAGTTTGCACATGCGTTTGGAAATAAGAAAAGCTTACTTCCCCCGTTTTTTAAAATCACAGCTTCTAGAAGGTTTACGTGATTTCTTAAAAAACACGACTTTTTAGAAAATGTGTTTTATTTCATAAATAGAATCAACAAAGTATGCACATTCTACGTCATAACGACTTTCTATAGTCTGCGCATGCGTCCGGAAATAAGAAAAGCTTACTTCCACCATTTTTTAAAATCACGGATTCTAGAAGGTTTACATGATATCGTAAAAAACATGAGTTTTTAGAAAATGTGTTTTATTTCATAAATAGAATCAACAAAGTATGCACATTCTACGTCATAACGACATTCTATAGTTTGCGCATGCTTCCGGAAATAAGAAAAGCTTACTTCCACCATTTTTTAAAATCACGGATTCTAGAAGGTTTACATGATTTCGTAAAAAACATGATTGTTTAGAAAATGTGTTTTATTTCATAAATGGAATCAACAAAGTATGCACATTCTACGTCATAACGACTTTCTACAGTTTGCGCATTCATCCGGAAATAAGAAAAGCATACTTCCACCGTTTTTTAAAATCACAGCTTCTAGAAGGTTTACATGATTTCGTAAAAAACACGAGTTTTTAGAAAATGTGTTTTATTTCATAAATGGAATCAACAAAGTATACACATTCTACGTCATAATGATTTTCTATAGTTTGTGCATGCGTCCGGAAATAAGAAAAGCTTACCTCCCCCATTTTTTAAAATCACAGATTCTAGAAGTTTTGCATGATTTCTTAAAAAACACGAGTTTTTAGAAAATGTGTTTTATTAGATAAATGGAATCAACAAAGTATGCACATTCTACGTCATAACGACTTTCTATAGTTTGCGCATGCGTTTGAAAATAAGATAAGCTTACCTCCCCCGTTTTTTAAAATCACAGCTTCTAGAAGGTTTACATGATTTCTTAAAAAACACGATTTTTTAGAAAATTTGTTTTATTTCATAAATGGAATCAACAAAGTATGCACATTCTATGTCATAGCGAATTTCTATAGTTTGCGCATGCGTTTGGAAATAAGAAAAGCTTACTTCCCCCATTTTTTGAAATCACAGCATCTAGAAGGTTTACATGATTTCTGGAAAAACACGAGTTTTTAGAAAATGTCTTTTATTTCATAAATGGAATCAACAAAGTCTGCACATTCTACGTCATAGCGACTTTCTATAGTTTGCGCATGCATTTGGAAATAAGAAAAGCTTACTTCCCCCGTTTTTTAAAATAACAGCTTCTAGAAGGTTTACATGATTTCTTAAAAAACACGAGTTTTTAGAAAATGTGTTTTATTTCATAAATAGAATCAACAAAGTATGCACATTCTACATCATAACGAATTTCTATAGTTTGCGCATGCGTCCGAAAATAAGAGAAGCTTACTTCCACCATTTTTTAAAATCACGGATTCTAGAAGGTTTACATGATTTCTTAAAAAACATGAGTTTTTAGAAAATGTGTTTTATTTCATAAATGGAATCAACAAAGTATGCACATTCTACGTCATAATGATTTTCTATAGTTTGTGCATGCCTCTGGAAATAAGAAAAGCTTACCTTCCCCGTTTTTTAAAATCACAGATTCTAGAAGTTTTGCATGATTTCTTAAAAAACACGAGTTTTTAGAAAATGTGTTTTATTAAATAAATGGAATCGAAAAAGTATACACATTCTACATCATAACGACTTTCTATAGTTTGCGCATGCGTCCGGAAATAAGAAAAGCTTACTTCCACCATTTTTTAAAATCACAGCTTCTAGAAGGTTTACATGATTTCGTAAAAAACACGAGTTTTTAAAAAGTGTGTTTTATTTCATAAATGGAATCTACAAAGTATGCACATTCTACGTCATAATGACTTTCTATTGTTTGCGCATTCGTCCGGAAATAAGAAAAGCTTACTTCCACCGTTTTTTAAAATCATAGCTTCTAGAAGGTTTACATGATTTCGTAAAAAACACGAGTTTTTAAAAAGTGTGTTTTATTTCATAAATGGAATCTACAAAGTATGCACATTCTACGTCATAATGACTTTCTATTGTTTGCGCATTCGTCCGGAAATAAGAAAAGCTTACTTCCCCCATTTTTTAAAATCACTGCTTCTAGAAGGTTTACATGATTTCGTAAAAAACATGAGTTTTTAGAAAATGTGTTTTATTTCATAAATGGAATCTACAAAGTATGCACATTCTACGTCATAATGACTTTCTATAGTTTTCTCATGCGTTCGGAAATAAGAAAAGCTTAATTCCACTGTTTTTTAAAATCACAGCTTCTAGAAGTTTTACATGATTTCGTAAAAAACATGAGTTTTTAGAAAATTTGTTTTATTTCATAATTGGAATCTACAAAGTATGCACATTGTACGTCATAACGACTTTCTATAGTTTGCGCATGCGTCCGGAAATAAGAAAACCTTACTTCCCCCGTTTTTTAAAATCACAGCTTCTAGAAGGTTTACATGACTTCTTAAAACACACGAGTTTTTAGAAAATGTGTTTTATTTCATAAATGGAATCAACAAAGTATGCACATTCTATGTCATAAGGACTTTCTATAGTTTGCGCATTCGTCCGGAAATAAGAAAAGATTACTTCCACCGTTTTTTAAAATCACAGCTTCTAGAAGGTTTACATGATTTCTTAAAAAACACGAGTTTTTAGAAAATGTGTTTTATTTCATAAATGGAATCTACAAAGTATGCACATTCTACGTCATAACGACTTTCTATAGTTTGCGCATGCGTCCGGAAATAAGAAAAGCTTACTTCCCCCTTTTTTCAAAAATCACAACTTCTAGAAGGTTTACATGGCTTCTTAAAAAACACGAGTTTTTAGAAAATGTGTTTTATTTCATAAATGGAATCAACAAAGTATGCACATTCTATGTCATAACGACTTTCTATATTTAGCGCATTCGTCCGGAAATAAGAAAAGCTTACTTCCACCGTTTTTTAAAATCACAGCTTCTGGAAGGTTTACATGATTTCTTAAAAAACACGAGTTTTTAGAAAATGTGTTTTTATTTCATAAATGGAATCTACAAAGTATGCACATTCTACGTCATAATGACTTTATATAGTTTGCGCATACGTCCGGAAATAATAAAAGCTTACTTCCCCCGTTTTTTAAAATCACAGCTTCTAGAAGGTTTACATGATTTCGTAAAAAACACGATTTTTTAGAAAATGTGTTTTATTTTATAAATGGAATCAACAAAGTATGCACATTCTACGTCATAACAACTTTCTATAGTTTGCGCATGCATCCGGAAATAATAAAAGCTTACTTCCACCGTTTTTTAAAATCACAGCTTCTAGAAGGTTTACATGATTTCTTAAAAAACACGAGTTTTTAGAAAATTTGTTTTATTTCATAAATGGAATCAACAAAGTATGAACATTCTACGTCATAACGAATTTCTATAGTTTGCGCATGCGTCCGGAAATAAGAAAAGCTTACTTCCCCCATTTTTTAAAATCACAGCTTCTAAAAGGTTTACATGATTTCTGAAAAAACACGAGTTTTTAGAAAATGTGTTTTATTTCATAAATGGAATCAACAAAGTATGCACATTCTACGTCATAGCGACTTTCTATAGTTTGCGCATGCATTTGGAAATAAGAAAAGCTTAATTCCCCCATTTTTTAAAATAACAGCTTCTAGAAGGTTTACATGATTTCTTAAAAAACATGAGTTTTTAGAAAATGTGTTTTATTTCATAAATAGAATCAACAAAGTATGGACATTCTACATCATAACGACTTTCTATAGTTTGCGCATGCGTCCGGAAATAAGAAAAGCTTACTTCCACCGTTTTTTAAAATCACAGCTTCTAGAAGGTTTACATGATTTCTTAAAAAACACGAGTTTTTAGTAAATGCGTTTTATTTCATAAATGGAATCTACAAAGTATGCACATTCTACGTCATAACGACTTTATATAGTTTGCGCATACGTCCGGAAATAATAAAAGCTTACTTCCCCCGTTTTTTAAAATCACAGCTTCTAGAAGGTTTACATGATTTCGTAAAAAACATGATTTTTTAGAAAATGTGTTTTATTTTATAAATGGAATCAACAAATTATGCACATTCTACGTCATAACAACTTTCTATAGTTTGTGCATGCGTCCGGAAATAAGAAAAGCTTACTTCCCCCGTTTTTTTAAATCAAAGCTTCTAGAAGGTTTACATGATTTCGTAAAAAACACGAGTTTTTAGAAAATGTGTTTTATTGCATAAATGGAATCTACAAAGTATGCACATTCTACGTCATAACGACTTTCTATAGTTTGCGCATGCGTCCGGAAATAAGAAAAGCTTACTTCCACTGTTTTTTAAATTCACAGCTTCTAGAAGGTTTACATGATTTCGTAAAAAACACGAGTTTTTAGAAAATGTGTTTTATTTCATAAATGGAATCTACAAAGTATGTACATTCTACGTCATAACGAATTTCTATAGTTTGCGCATGCGTCCGGAAAGAAGAAAAGCTTACTTCCCCCGTTTTTTAAAATCACAGCTTCTAGAAGGTTTACATGATTTCTGAAAAAACACGAGTTTTTAGAAAATCTGTTTTATTTCATAAATGGAATGAACAAAGTATGCACATTCTTCATCATAACGAATTTCTATAGTTTGCACATGCGTTTGGAAATAAGAAAAGCTTACTTCCCCCGTTTTTTAAAATCACAGCTTCTAGAAGGTTTACATGATTTCTTAAAAAACACGACTTTTTAGAAAATGTGTTTTATTTCATAAATAGAATCAACAAAGTATGCACATTCTACGTCATAACGACTTTCTATAGTTTGCGCATGCGTCCGGAAATAAGAAAAGCTTACTTCCACCATTTTTTAAAATCACGGATTCTAGAAGGTTTACATGATTTCGTAAAAAACACGAGTTTTTAGAAAATGTGTTTTATTTCATAAATAGAATCAACAAAGTATGCACATTCTACGTCATAACGACATTCTATAGTTTGCGCATGCGTCCAAAAATAAGAAAAGCTTACTTCCACCATTTTTTAAAATCACGGATTCTAGAAGGTTTACATGATTTCGTAAAAAACACGAGTGTTTAGAAAATGTGTTTTATTTCATAAATGGAATCAACAAAGTATGCACATTATACGTCATAACGACTTTCTACAGTTTGCGCATTCGTCCGGAAATAAGAAAAGCTTACTTCCGCCGTTTTTTAAAATCACAGCTTCTAGAAGGTTTACATGATTTCGTAAGAAACACGAGTTTTTAGAAAATGTGTTTTATTTCATAAATGGAATCAACAAAGTATACACTTTCTACGTCATAACGATTTTCTATAGTTTGTGCATGCGTCCGGAAATAAGAAAAGCTTACCACCCTCGTTTTTTAAAATCACAGATTCTAGATGTTTTGCATGATTTCTTAAAAAACACGAGTTTTTAGAAAATGTGTTTTATTAAATAAATGGAATCAACAAAGTTTGCACATTCTACGTCATAACGACTTTCTATAGTTTGCGCATGCGTTTGAAAATAAGAAAAGCTTACCTCCCCTGTTTTTTAAAATCACAGCTTCTAGAAGGTTTACATGATTTCTTAAAAACATGATTTTTTAGAAAATTTGTATTATTTCATAAATGGAATCAACAAAGTATGCACATTCTATGTCATAGCGAATTTCTATAGTTTGCGCATGCGTTTGGAAATAAGAGAAGCTTACTTCCACCATTTTTTAAAATCACGGATTCTAGAAGGTTTACATGATTTCGTAAAAAACACGAGTTTTTAGAAAATGTGTTTTATTTCATAAATGGAATCAACAAAGTATGCACATTCTACGTCATAATGATTTTCTATAGTTTGCGCATTCGTCCGGAAATAAGAAAAGATTACTTCCACCATTTTTTAAAATCACAGCTTCTAGAAGGTTTACATGATTTCTTAAAAAACACGAGTTTTTAGAAAATGTGTTTTATTTCATAAATGGAATCTACAAAGTATGCACATTCTACGTCATAACGACTTTCTATAGTTTGCGCATGCGTCCGGAAATAAGAAAAGCTTACTTCCCCCTTTTTTCAAAAATCACAGCTTCTAGAAGGTTTACATGGCTTCTTAAAAAACACGAGTTTTTAGAAAATGTGTTTTATTTCATAAATGGAATCAACAAAGTATGCACATTCTATGTCATAACGACTTTCTATATTTTGCGCATTCGTCCGGAAATAAGAAAAGCTTACTTCCACCGTTTTTTAAAATCACAGCTTCTAGAAGGTTTACATGATTTCTTAAAAAACACGAGTTTTTAGAAAATGTGTTTTTATTTCATAAATGGAATCTACAAAGTATGCACATTCTACGTCATAATGACTTTATATAGTTTGCGCATAAGTCCGGAAATAATAAAAGCTTACTTCCCCCGTTTTTTAAAATCACAGCTTCTAGAAGGTTTACATGATTTCGTAAAAAACACGATTTTTTAGAAAATGTGTTTTATTTTATAAATGGAATCAACAAAGTATGCACATTCTACGTCATAACAACTTTTTATAGTTTGCGCATGCGTCCGGAAATAATAAAAGCTTACTTCCACCGTTTTTTAAAATCACAGCTTCTAGAAGGTTTACATGATTTCTTAAAAAACACGAGTTTTTAGAAAATGTTTTTTATTTCATAAATGGAATCTACAAAGTATGCACATTCTACGTCATAACGACTTTCTATAGTTTGCGCATGCGTCCGGAAATAAGAGAAGGTTACTTCCCCCGTTTTTTAAAATCACATCTTCTAAAAGGTTTACATGATTTCTTAAAAAACACGAGTTTTTAGAAAATGTGTTTTATTTCATAAATGGAATCAACAAAGTATGCACATTCTACGTCATAACGACTTTCTATAGTTTGCGCATGCATCTGGAAATAAGAAAAGCTTACTTCCACCGTTTTTTAAAATCACAGCTTCTAGAAGGTTTACATGCTTTCTTAAAAAAATGGAGTTTTTTGAAAATGTGTTTTATTTCATATATGGAATCAACAAAGTATGCACATTCTACGTCATAACGACTTTCTATAGTTTGCACATTCGTCCGGAAATAAGAAAAGCTTACTTCGACCGTTTTTTAAAATCACAGCTTCTAGAAGGTTTACATGATTTCGTAAAAACCACGACTTTTTAGAAAATGTGTTTTATTTCATAAATGGAATCTACAAAGTATGCACATTCTACGTCATAACAACTTTCTATAGTTTGCGCATGCGTCCGGAAATAAGAAAAGCTTACTTCCCCCGTTTTTTAAAATCACGGCTTCTAGAAGGTTTACATGATTTCCTAAAAAAGATGAGTTTTCAGAAAATGTGTTTTATTTCATGAATGGAATCAACAAAGTATGCACATTCTACGTCATAACGACTTTCTATAGTTTGCACATGCGTTTGGAAATAAGAAAACCTTACTTCCCCCGTTTTTTAAAATCACAGCTTCTAGAAGCTTTACATGATTTCTGAAAAAATGCGAGTTTTTAGAAAATCTGTTTTATTTCATAAATGGAATCAACAAAGTATGCACATTCTACGTCATAACGACTTTCTATAGTTTGCGCATGCGTTTGGAAATAAGAAAAGCTTACTTCCCCCATTTTTTAAAATCACAGCTTCTAGAAGGTTTACATGATTTGTTAAAAAACACGAGTTTTTAGAAAATGTGTTTTATTTCATAAATGGAATCTACAAAGTATGCTTATTCTATGTCATAACGACTTTCTATAGTTTTGTGCATGCGTCCGGAAATAAGAAAAGCTTACTTCCACCGTTTTTTAAAATCACAGCTTCTAGAAGGTTTACATGATTTCGTAAAAAACACGAGTTTTTAGAAAATGTGTTTTATTTCATAAATGGAATCTACAAAGTATGCACATTCTACGTCATAACGAATTTCTATAGTTTGCGCATGCGTCCGGAAATAAGAAAAGCTTACTTCCACTGTTTTTTAAAATCACAGCTTCTAGAAGGTTTACATGATTTCGTAAAAAACACGAGTTTTTAGAAAATGTGTTTTATTTCATAAATGGAATCTACAAAGTATGCACATTCTATGTCATAACGACTTTCTATAGTTTGCACATGCGTCCGGTAAGAAGAAAAGCTTACTTCCCCCATTTTTTAAAATCACAGCTTCTAGAAGGTTTACATGATTTCTGAAAAAACACGAGTTTTTAGAAAATCTGTTTTATTTCGTAAATGTAATCAACAAAGTATGCACATTCTACGTCATAACGACTTTCTATAGTTTGCACATGCGTTTGGAAATAAGAAAAGCTTACTTCCCCCGTTTTTTAAAATCACAGCTTCTAGAAGGTTTACGTGATTTCTTAAAAAACACGACTTTTTAGAAAATGTGTTTTATTTCATAAATAGAATCAACAAAGTATGCACATTCTACGTCATAACGACTTTCTATAGTCTGCGCATGCGTCCGGAAATAAGAAAAGCTTACTTCCACCATTTTTTAAAATCACGGATTCTAGAAGGTTTACATGATTTCGTAAAAAACATGAGTTTTTAGAAAATGTGTTTTATTTCATAAATAGAATCAACAAAGTATGCACATTCTACGTCATAACGACATTCTATAGTTTGCGCATGCTTCCAGAAATAAGAAAAGCTTACTTCCACCATTTTTTAAAATCACGGATTCTAGAAGGTTTACATGATTTCGTAAAAAACATGAGTGTTTAGAAAATGTGTTTTATTTCATAAATGGAATCAACAAAGTATGCACATTCTACGTCATAACGACTTTCTACAGTTTGCGCATTCGTCCGGAAATAAGAAAAGCATACTTCCACCGTTTTTTAAAATCACAGCTTCTAGAAGGTTTACATGATTTCGTAAAAAACACGAGTTTTTAGAAAATGTGTTTTATTTCATAAATGGAATCAACAAAGTATAAACATTCTACGTCATAACGATTTTCTATAGTTTGTGCATGCGTCCGGAAATAAGAAAAGCTTACCTCCCCCATTTTTTAAAATCACAGATTCTAGAAGTTTTGCATGATTTCTTAAAAAACATGAGTTTTTAGAAAATGTGTTTTATTAGATAAATGGAATCAACAAAGTATGCACATTCTACGTCATAACGACTTTCTATAGTTTGCGCATGCGTTTGAAAATAAGATAAGCTTACCTCCCCCGTTTTTTAAAATCACAGCTTCTAGAAGGTTTACATGATTTCTTAAAAAACACGATTTTTTAGAAAATTTGTTTTATTTCATAAATGGAATCAACAAAGTATGCACATTCTATGTCATAGCGAATTTCTATAGTTTGCGCATGCGTTTGGAAATAAGAAAAGCTTACTTCCCCCATTTTTTGAAATCACAGCATCTAGAAGGTTTACATGATTTCTGGAAAAACACGAGTTTTTAGAAAATGTCTTTTATTTCATAAATGGAATCAACAAAGTCTGCACATTCTACGTCATAGCGACTTTCTATAGTTTGCGCATGCATTTGGAAATAAGAAAAGCTTACTTCCCCCATTTTTTAAAATAACAGCTTCTAGAAGGTTTACATGATTTCTTAAAAAACACGAGTTTTTAGAAAATGTGTTTTATTTCATAAATAGAATCAACAAAGTATGCACATTCTACATCATAATGAATTTCTATAGTTTGCGCATGCGTCCGAATATAAGAGAAGCTTACTTCCACCATTTTTTAAAATCACGGATTCTAGAAGGTTTACATGATTTCTTAAAAAACATGAGTTTTTAGAAAATGTGTTTTATTTCATAAATGGAATCAACAAAGTATGCACATTCTACGTCATAATGATTTTCTATAGTTTGTGCATGCCTCTGGAAATAAGAAAAGCTTACCTTCCCCGTTTTTTAAAATCACAGATTCTAGAAGTTTTGCATGATTTCTTAAAAAACACGAGTTTTTAGAAAATGTGTTTTATTAAATAAATGGAATCGAAAAAGTATACACATTCTACATCATAACGACTTTCTATAGTTTGCGCATGCGTCCGGAAATAAGAAAAGCTTACTTCCACCATTTTTTAAAATCACAGCTTCTAGAAGGTTTACATGATTTCGTAAAAAACACGAGTTTTTAAAAAGTGTGTTTTATTTCATAAATGGAATCTACAAAGTATGCACATTCTATGTCATAAGGACTTTCTATAGTTTGCGCATTCGTCCGGAAATAAGAAAAGCTTACTTCCACCGTTTTTTAAAATCATAGCTTCTAGAAGGTTTACATGATTTCGTAAAAAACACGAGTTTTTAAAAAGTGTGTTTTATTTCATAAATGGAATCTACAAAGTATGCACATTCTACGTCATAATTACTTTCTATTGTTTGCGCATTCGTCCGGAAATAAGAAAAGCTTACTTCCCCCATTTTTTAAAATCACTGCTTCTAGAAGGTTTACATGATTTCGTAAAAAACATGAGTTTTTAGAAAATGTGTTTTATTTCATAAATGGAATCTACAAAGTATGCACATTCTACGTCATAATGACTTTCTATAGTTTTCTCATGCGTCCGGAAATAAGAAAAGCTTAATTCCACTGTTTTTTAAAATCACAGCTTCTAGAAGTTTTACATGATTTCGTAAAAAACATGAGTTTTTAGAAAATGTGTTTTATTTCATAAATGGAATCTACAAAGTATGCACATTGTACATCATAACGACTTTCTATAGTTTGCGCATGCGTCCGGAAATAAGAAAAGCTTACTTCCCCCGTTTTTTAAAATCACAGCTTCTAGAAGGTTTACATGACTTCTTAAAAAACACGAGTTTTTAGAAAATGTGTTTTATTTCATAAATGGAATCAACAAAGTATGCACATTCTATGTCATAAGGACTTTCTATAGTTTGCGCATTCGTCCGGAAATAAGAAAAGATTACTTCCACCGTTTTTTAAAAAATCACAGCTTCTAGAAGGTTTACATGATTTCTTAAAAAACACGAGTTTTTAGAAAATGTGTTTTATTTCATAAATGGAATCTACAAAGTATGCACATTCTACGTCATAACGACTTTCTATAGTTTGCGCATGCGTCCGGAAATAAGAAAAGCTTACTTCCCCCTTTTTTCAAAAATCACAGCTTCTAGAAGGTTTACATGGCTTCTTAAAAAACACGAGTTTTTAGAAAATGTGTTTTATTTCATAAATGGAATCAACAAAGTATGCACATTCTATGTCATAACGACTTTCTATATTTTGCGCATTCGTCCGGAAATAAGAAAAGCTTACTTCCACCGTTTTTTAAAATCACAGCTTCTAGAAGGTTTACATGATTTCTTAAAAAACACGAGTTTTTAGAAAATGTGTTTTTATTTCATAAATGGAATCTACAAAGTATGCACATTCTACGTCATAATGACTTTATATAGTTTGCGCATACGTCCGGAAATAATAAAAGCTTACTTCCCCCGTTTTTTAAAATCACAGCTTCTAGAAGGTTTACATGATTTCGTAAAAAACACGATTTTTTAGAAAATGTGTTTTATTTTATAAATGGAATCAACAAAGTATGCACATTCTACGTCATAACAACTTTCTATAGTTTGCGCATGCGTCCGGAAATAATAAAAGCTTACTTCCACCGTTTTTTAAAATCACAGCTTCTAGAAGGTTTACATGATTTCTTAAAAAACACGAGTTTTTAGAAAATTTGTTTTATTTCATAAATGGAATCAACAAAGTATGAACATTCTACGTCATAACGAATTTCTATAGTTTGCGCATGCGTCCGGAAATAAGAAAAGCTTACTTCCCCCATTTTTTAAAATCACAGCTTCTAAAAGGTTTACATGATTTCTGAAAAAACACGAGTTTTTAGAAAATGTGTTTTATTTCATAAATGGAATCAACAAAGTATGCACATTCTACGTCATAGCGACTTTCTATAGTTTGCGCATGCATTTGGAAATAAGAAAAGCTTAATTCCCCCGTTTTTTAAAATAACAGCTTCTAGAAGGTTTACATGATTTCTTAAAAAACATGAGTTTTTAGAAAATGTGTTTTATTTCATAAATAGAATCAACAAAGTATGGACATTCTACATCATAACGACTTTCTATAGTTTGCGCATGCGTCCGGAAATAAGAAAAGCTTACTTCCACCGTTTTTTAAAATCACAGCTTCTAGAAGGTTTACATGATTTCTTAAAAAACACGAGTTTTTAGAAAATGTGTTTTATTTCATAAATGGAATCTACAAAGTATGCACATTCTACATCATAACGACTTTATATAGTTTGCGCATACGTCCGGAAATAATAAAAGCTTACTTCCCCCGTTTTTTAAAATCACAGCTTCTAGAAGGTTTACATGATTTCGTAAAAAACATGATTTTTTAGAAAATGTGTTTTATTTTATAAATGGAATCAACAAAGTATGCACATTCTACGTCATAACAACTTTCTATAGTTTGCGCATGCATCCGGAAATAAGAAAAGCTTACTTCCCCCGTTTTTTAAAATCAAAGCTTCTAGAAGGTTTACATGATTTCGTAAAAAACACGAGTTTTTAGAAAATGTGTTTTATTGCATAAATGGAATGTACAAAGTATGCACATTCTACGTCATAACGACTTTCTATAGTTTGCGCATGCGTCCGGAAATAAGAAAAGCTTACTTCCACTGTTTTTTAAATTCACAGCTTCTAGAAGGTTTACATGATTTCGTAAAAAACACGAGTTTTTAGAAAATGTGTTTTATTTCATAAATGGAATCTACAAAGTATGTACATTCTACGTCATAACGAATTTCTATAGTTTGTGCATGCGTCCGGAAAGAAGAAAAGCTTACTTCCCCCGTTTTTTAAAATCACAGCTTCTAGAAGGTTTACATGATTTCTGAAAAAACACGAGTTTTTAGAAAATCTGTTTTATTTCATAAATGGAATCAACAAAGTATGCACATTCTTCGTCATAACGACTTTCTATAGTTTGCACATGCGTTTGGAAATAAGAAAAGCTTACTTCCCCCGTTTTTTAAAATCACAGCTTCTAGAAGGTTTACATGATTTCTTAAAAAACACGACTTTTTAGAAAATGTGTTTTATTTCATAAATAGAATCAACAAAGTATGCACATTCTACGTCATAACGACTTTCTATAGTTTGCGCATGCGTCCGGAAATAAGAAAAGCTTACTTCCACCATTTTTTAAAATCACGGATTCTAGAAGGTTTACATGATTTCGTAAAAAACACGAGTTTTTAGAAAATGTGTTTTAATTCATAAATAGAATCAACAAAGTATGCACATTCTACGTCATAACGACATTCTATAGTTTGCGCATGCGTCCAAAAATAAGAAAAGCTTACTTCCACCATTTTTTAAAATCACGGATTCTAGAAGGTTTACATGATTTCGTAAAAAACACGAGTGTTTAGAAAATGTGTTTTATTTCATAAATGGAATCAACAAAGTATGCACATTCTACGTCATAACGACTTTCTACAGTTTGCGCATTCGTCCGGAAATAAGAAAAGCTTACTTCCACCGTTTTTTAAAATCACAGCTTCTAGAAGGTTTACATGATTTCGTAAGAAACACGAGTTTTTAGAAAATGTGTTTTATTTCATAAATGGAATCAACAAAGTATACACTTTCTACGTCATAACGATTTTCTATAGTTTGTGCATGCGTCCGGAAATAAGAAAAGCTTACCTCCCCCGTTTTTTAAAATCACAGATTCTAGATGTTTTGCATGATTTCTTAAAAAACACGAGTTTTTAGAAAATGTGTTTTATTAAATAAATGGAATCAACAAAGTTTGCACATTCTACGTCATAACGACTTTCTATAGTTTGCGCATGCGTTTGAAAATAAGAAAAGCTTACCTCCCCTGTTTTTTAAAATCACAGCTTCTAGAAGGTTTACATGATTTCTTAAAAAACATGATTTTTTAGAAAATTTGTTTTATTTCATAAATGGAATCAACAAAGTATGCACATTCTATGTCATAGCGAATTTCTATAGTTTGCGCATGCGTTTGGAAATAAGAGAAGCTTACTTCCACCATTTTTTAAAATCACGGATTCTAGAAGGTTTACATGATTTCGTAAAAAACACGAGTTTTTAGAAAATGTGTTTTATTTCATAAATGGAATCAACAAAGTATGCACATTCTACGTCATAATGATTTTCTATAGTTTTTGCATGCGTCCGGAAATAAGAAAATCTCACCTTCCCCGTTTTTTAAAATCACAGATTCTAGAAGTTTTGCATGACTTCCTAAAAAACACGAGTTTTTAGAAAATGTTTTTTATTAAATAAATGGAATCAAAAAAGTATACACATTCTACGTCATAACGACTTTCTATAGTTTGCGCATGCGTTTGGAAATAAGAAAAGCTTACTTCCCCCGTTTTTTAAAATCACAGCTTCTAGAAGGTTTACATGATTTCGTAAAAAACACGAGTTTTTAGAAAATGTGTTTTATTTCATAGATGGAATCTACAAAGTATGCACATTCTACGTCATAACGACTTTCTATAGTTTGCGCATGCATCCGTAAATTAGAAAAGCTTACTTCCCCCGTTTTTTAAAATCACAGCTTCTAGAAGGTTTACATGACTTCTTAAAAAACACGAGTTTTAAGAAAATGTGTTTTATTTCATAAATGGAATCAACAAAGTATGCACATTCTACGTCATAACGACTTTCTACAGTTTGCGCATTCGTCCGGAAATAAGAAAAGCTTACTTCCACCGTTTTTTAAAATTACAGCTTCTAGAGGGTTTACATGACTTCTTAAAAAACACGAGGTTTTAGAACATGTGTTTTATTTCATAAATGGAATCAACAAAGTATGGACATTCTACGTCATAACGACTTTCTATAGTTTGCGGATGCCTGTGGAAATAAGAAAAGCTTACTTCCCCCGTTTTTTAAAATCACAGCCTCTAGAAGGTTTACATGATTTCGTAAAAAACACGAGTTTTTAGAAAATGTGTTTTATTTCATAAATGGAATCTACAAAGTATGCACATTCTACGTCATAACGACTTTCTATAGTTTGCGCATGCGTCCGGAAATAAGAAAAGCTTACTTCCCCCATTTTTTAAAATCACAGCTTCTAGAAGGTTTACATGACTTCTTAAAAAACACGAGTTTTTAGAAAATGTGTTTTATTTCATAAATGGAATCAACAAAGTATGCACATTCTATGTCATAACGACTTTCTATAGTTTGCGCATTCATCCGGAAATAAGAAAAGCTTACTTCCACCGTTTTTCAAAATCACAGCTTCTAGAAGGTTTACATGATTTCTTAAAAAACATGAGTTTTTAGAAAATGTGTTTTATTTCATTAATGGAATCTACAAAGTATGCACATTCTACGTCATAACGACTTTCTATAGTTTGCGCATGCGTTCGGAAATAAGAAAAGCTTACTTCCCCCGTTTTTTAAAATCACAGCTTCTAGAAGGTTTACATGACTTCTTAAAAAACACGAGTTTTTAGAAAATGTGTTTTATTTCATAAATGGAATCAACAAAGTATGGACATTCTATGTCATGACGACTTTCTATAGTTTCCGCATTCGTCCGGAAATAAGAAAATCTTACTTCCACCGTTTTTTAAAATCACAGCTTCTAGAAGGTTTACATGATTTCTTAAAAAACGTGAGTTTTTAGAAAATGTGTTTTATTTCATAAATGAAATCTACAAAGTATGCACATTCTACGTCATAACGACTTTATATAGTTTGCGCATACGTCCGGAAATAAGAAAAGCCTACTTCCCCCGTTTTTTAAAATCACAGCTTCTAGAAGGTTTACATGATTTCTTAAAAAACACGAGTTTTTAGAAAATGTGTTTTATTTAATAAATGGAATAACCAAAGTATGCAGATTCTACGTCATAACGATTTTCTATAGTTTGCGCATTCATCCAGAAATAAGAAAAGCCTACTTCCACCGTTTTTTAAAATCACAGCTTCTAGAAGGTTTACATGATTTCTTAAAAAACATGAGTTTTTAGAAAATGTGTTTTATTTCATAAATGGAATCTACAAAGTATGCACATTCTACATCATAACGACTTTATATAGTTTGCGCATACGTCCGGAAATAAGAAAAGGTTACTTCCCCCGTTTTTTAAAATCAAAGCTTCTAGAAGGTTTACATGATTTTTCAAAAACACGAGTTTTTAGAAAATGTGTTTTATTTCATAAATGGAATCAACAAAGTATGCACATTCTACGTCATAACGACTTTCTATTGTTTGCGCATTCATCCGGAAATAAGAAAAGCTTACTTCCACCGTTTTTTAAAATCAAAGGTTCTAGAAGGTTTACATGATTTCTTAAAAAACACGAGTTTTTAGAAAATGTGTTTTATTTCATAAATGGAATCAACAAAGTATGCACATTCTAAGTCATAACGACTTTCTATAGTTTGCGCATGCGTTTGGAAATAAGAAAAGCTTACTTCCCCCATTTTTTAAAATCACAGCTTCTAGAAGGTGTACATGATTTCTTAAAAAACACGAGTTTTTAGAAAATGTGTTTTATTTCATAAATGGAATCAACAAAGTATGCACATTCTACGTCATAACGACTTTCTACAGTTTGCGCATGCGTTTGGAAATAAGAAAAGTTACTTCCCTCGTTTTTTAAAATCACAGCTTCTAGAAGGTTTACACGATTTCTTAAAAAACACGATTTTTTAGAAAATGTGTTTTATTTCATAAATTGAATCAACAAAGTATGCACATTCTACGTCATAACGAATTTCTATAGTTTGCGCATGCTTCCGGAAATAAGAAAAGCTTACTTCCACCGTTTTATAAAATCACAGCTTCTAGAAGGTTTACATGATTTCGTAAAAAACGAGTTTTTAGAAAATGTGTTTTAGTTCATCAAAGGAATCTACAAAGTATGCACATTCTATGTCATAATGAATTTTTATAGTTTGCGCATTCGTTCGGAAATAAGAAAAGCTTACTTCCCCCGTTTTTTAAAATCAAAGCTTCTAGAAGTTTTACATGATTTCGTTAAAACCACGAGTTTTTAGAAAATGTGTTTTATTTCATAAATGGAATCTACAAAGTATGCACACTATACGTCATAACGACTTTCTATATTTTGCGCATGCGTCCGGAAATAAGAAAAGCATACGTCCCCTATTTTTTAAAATCACAGCTTCTAGAAACTTTACATGATTTCTTAAAAAACACGAGTTTTTAGAAAATGTGTTTTATTTCATAAATGGAATCAACAAACTATGCACATTCTACGTCATAGCGCTTGAAAATAAGAACAGCTTACCTCCCCCGTTTTTTAAAATCACAGCTTCTAGAAGGTTTACATGATTTCTTAAAAAACATGAGTTTTTAGAAAATGTGTTTTATTTCCTAAATGGAATCAACAAAGTATGGACATTCTACGTCATAATGACTTTCTATAGTTTGCGCATGCATCCGGAAATAAGAAAAGCTTACTTCCATTGTTTTTTAAAATCACAGCTTCTAGAAGGTTTACATGATTTCTTAAAAAACACGAGTTTTTAGAAAATGTGTTTTATTTCATCAATGGAATCAACAAAATACGGACATTCTACGTCATAACGACTTTCTATAGTTTGCGCATGCGTCCGGAAATAAGAAAAGCTTACTTCCACTGTTTTTTAAAATCACAGCCTCTAGAAGGTTTACATGATTTCTTAAAAAACACGAGTTTTTAGAAAATGTGTTTTATTTCATAAATGGAATCAACAAAGTATGCACATTCTATGTCATAACGACTTTCTATAGTTTGCGCATTCGTCCGGAAATAAGAAAAGCTTTCTTCCACCGTTTTTAAAATCACAGCTTCTAGAAGGTTTACATGATTTCGTAAAAAACACGAGTTTTTAGAAAATGTGTTTTATTTCATAAATGGAATCTACTAAGTATGCACATTCTACGTCATAACGACTTTCTATAGTTTGCGCATGCGTCCGGAAGTAAGAAAAGCTTACTTCCCCCGTTTTTTAAAATCACAGCTTCTAGAAGGTTTACATGATTTCTTAAAAAACACGAGTTTTTAGAAAATGTGTTTTATTTCATAAATGGAATCAACAAAGTATGCACATTCTACGTCATAACGACTTTCTATAGTTTGCGCATGCGTCCGAAAATAAGAAAAGCTTACTTCCACCGTTTTTTAAAATCACAGCTTCTAGAAGGTCTACATGATTTCGTAAAAAACACGTGTTTTTAGAAAATGTGTTTTATTTCATTAATGGAATCTACAAAATTTGCAAATTCTACATCATAACTACTTTGTATAGTTTGCTCATGCGTCCGGAAATAAGAAAAGCTTACTTCCACCATTTTTTAAAATGACAGCTTCTAGAAGGTTTACATGATTTTGTAAAAAACACGAGTTTTTAGAAAATGTGTTTTATTTCATAAATGGAATCTACAAAGTATGCACATTCTACGTCATAACGACTTTCTATAGTTTGCGCATGCGTCCGGAAATAAGAAAAGCTTACTTCCCCCGTTTTTCTAAATCACAGCTTCTAGAAGGTTTACATGATTTCTTAAAAAACACGAGTTTTTAGAAAATGTGTTTTATTTCATAAATGGAATCATCAAAGTATGCACATTCTACGTCATAAGGAAATTCTATAGTTTGCACATGCGTATGGAAATAAGAAAAGCTTACTTCCAACGTTTTTTAAAATCACAGCTTCTAGAAGGTTTAGATGATTTCTTAAAAAACACGAGTTTTTAGAAAATGTGTTTTATTTCATAAATGGAATCAACAAAATATGCACATTCTACGTCATAACGACTTTCTATAGTTTGCGCATGCATCCGGAAATAAGAAAAGCTTACTTCCACCATTTTTTAAAATCACAGCTTCTAGAAGGTTTACATGATTTCTTAAAAAACACGAGTTTTTTGAAAATGTGTTTTATTTCATATATGGAATCAACAAAGTATGCACATTCTACGTCAGAACGACTTTCTATAGTTTGCACATTCGTCCGGAAATAAGAAAAGCTTACTTCGACCGTTTTTTAAAATCACAGCTTCTAGAAGGTTTACATGATTTCGTAAAAACCACGAGTTTTTAGAAAATTTGTTTTATTTCATAATTGAAATCTACAAAGTATGCACATTCTACATCATAATGACTTTCTATAGTTTGCGCATGCATCCGGAAATAAGAAAAGCTTACTTCCCCCGTTTTTTAAAATCACAGCTTCTAGAAGGTTTACATGATTTCTTAAAAAACATGAGTTTTTAGAAAATGTGTTTTATTTCATAAATGGAATCAACAAAGTATGCACATTCTACGTCATAACGACTTTCTATAGTTTGCGCATGCGTCCGGAAATAAGAAAAGCTTACTTCCCCCGTTTTTTAAAATCAGAGCTTCTAGAAGGTTTACATGATTTCTTAAAAAACATGAGTTTTTAGAAAATATATTTTATTTCATAAATGGAATCAACAAAGTATGCACATTCTACGTCATGACGACTTTCGTTAGTTTGCGGATGCATCCGGAAATAAGAAAAGATTACTTCCACCGTTTTTTAAAATCACAGCTTCTAGAAGGTTTACATGATTTCGTAAAAAACACGAGTTTTTAGAAAATGTGTTTTATCTCATCAATGGAATCTACAAAGTATGCACATTCTACGTCATAACGACATTCTATAGTTTACGAATGCGTTTGGAAATAAGAAAAGCTTACTTCCCCCATTTTTTAAAATCACAACTTCTAGAAGGTTTACATGATTTCTTAAAAAACACGAGTTTTTAGAAAATGTGTTTTATTTCATAAATGGAATCAACAAAGTATGCACATTCTTCTTCATAATGACTTTCTATAGTTTGCGCATGCGTTTGGAAATAAGAAAAGCTTACTTCCCCCGTTTTTTAAAATCACAGCTTCTACAAGGTTTACATGATTTCTTAAAAAACAATAGTTTTTAGAAAATGTGTTTTATTTCATAAATGGAATAAACAAAGTATGCACATTCTACGTCATAACGACTTTCTATAGTTTGCGCATGCGTCCGAAAATAAGAAAAGCTTACTTCCACCATTTTTTAAAATCACAGCTTCTAGAAGGTTTACATGATTTCTTAAAAAACACGAGTTTTTAGAAAATGTGTTTTATTTCATAAATGGAATCAACAAAGTATGCACATTCTACGTCATAACGACTTTCTATTGTTTGCGCATTCATCCGGAAATAAGAAAAGCTTACTTCCACCGTTTTTTAAAATCAAAGGTTCTAGAAGGTTTACATGATTTCTTAAAAAACACGAGATTTTAGAAAATGTGTTTTATTTCATAAATGGAATCAACAAAGTATGCACATTCTAAGTCATAACGACTTTCTATAGTTTGCGCATGCGTTTGGAAATAAGAAAAGCTTACTTCCCCCATTTTTTAAAATCACAGCTTCTAGAAGGTGTACATGATTTCTTAAAAAACACGAGTTTTTAGAAAATGTGTTTTATTTCATAAATGAAATCAAATAAGTATGCACATTCTACGTCAGAACAACTTTCTATAGTTTGCGCATCCGTTTGGAAATAAGAAAAGTTACTTCCCCCGTTTTTTAAAATCACAGCTTCTAGAAGGTTTACAGGATTCCTTAAAAAACACGATTTTTTAGAAAATGTGTTTTATTTCATAAATTGAATCAACAAAGTATGCACATTCTACGTCATAACGACTTTCTATAGTTTGCGCATGCTTCCGGAAATAAGAAAAGCTTACTTCCACCGTTTTTTAAAATCACAGCTTCTAGAAGGTTTACATGATTTCGTAAAAAATGAGTTTTTAGAAAATGTGTTTTAGTTCATCAAAGGAATCTACAAAGTATGCACATTCTACGTCATAACGAATTTTTATAGTTTGCACATTCGTTCGGAAATAAGAAAAGCTTACTTCCCCCGTTTTTTAAAATCAAAGCTTCTAGAAGTTTTACATGATTTCGTTAAAACCACGAGTTTTTAGAAAATGTGTTTTATTTCATAAATGGAATCTACAAAGTATGCACATTATACGTCATAACGACTTTCTATAGTTTGCGCATGCGTCTTGAAATAAGAAAAGCATACGTCCCCTGTTTTTTAAAATCACAGCTTCTAGAAAGTTTAGATGATTTCTTAAAAAAAACGAGTTTTTAGAAAATGTGTTTTATTTCATAAATGGAATCAACAAACTATGCACATTCTACATCATAGCGCTTTCTATAGTTTGCGCATGCGTCCGGAAATAAGAAAAGCTTACTTCCCCCGTTTTTTAAAATCACAGCTTCTAGAAGGTTTACATGATTTCTTAAAAAACACGAGTTTTTAGAAAATGTGTTTTATTTCCTAAATGGAATCAACAAAGTATGGACATTCTACGTCATAACGACTTTCTATAGTTTGCGCATGCATCCGGAAATAAGAAAAGCTTACTTCCATTGTTTTTTAAAATCACAGCTTCTAGAAGGTTTACATGATTTCTTAAAAAACACGAGTTTTTAGAAAATGTGTTTTATTTCATGAATGGAATCAACAAAGTATGCACATTTTACATCATAAAGACTTTCTATAGTTTGCGCATTCGTCCGGAAATAAGAAAAGCTTACTTCCACCGTTTTTTAAAATCACGGCTTCTAGAAGGTTTACATGATTTCGTAAAAAACACGAGTTTTTAGAAAATGTGTTTTATTTCATAAATGGAATCTACAAAGTATGCACATTCTACGTCATAACGACTTTCTATAGTTTGCGCATGCGTCCGGAAATAAGAAAAGCTTACTTCCGCCGTTTTTTAAAATCACACCTTCTAGAAGGTTTACATGATTTCGTAAAAAACACGAGTTTTTAGAAAATGTGTTTTAACTCATCAATGGAATCTACAAAGTATGCACATTATACGTCATAACGACTTTCTATAGTTTGCGCATGAGTCCGGAAATAAGAAAATCTTACTTCCCCCGCTTTTTTAAAATCACAGCTTCTAGAAGGTTTACATGATTTCTTAAAAAACACAAGTTTTTAGAAAATGTGTTTTATTTCATAAATGGAATCAACAAAGTATGCACATTCTACGTCATAACGACTTTCTATAGTTTGCGCATGCGTCCGGAAATAAGAAAAGCTTACTTCCACCATTTTTTAAAATCACAGCTTCTAGAAGGTTTACATGATTTCGTAAAAAACACGAGTTTTTAGAAAATGTGTTTTATCTCATCAATGGAATCTACAAAGTATGCACATTCTACGTCATAACGACTTTCTATAGTTTGCGCATGAGTCTGGAAATAAGAAAAGCTTACTTCCCCCGTTTTTTAAAATCACAGCTTCTAGAAGGTTTACATGATTTCTTAAAAAACACAAGTTTTTAGAAAATGTGTTTTATTTCATAAATGGAATCAACAAAGTATGCACATTCTACGTCATAACGACTTTCTATGGTTTGTGCATGCGTCCGGAAATAAGAAAAGCTTACTTCCACCGTTTTTTAAAATCACAGCTTCTAGAAGGTTTACATGATTTCTTAAAAAACACGAGTTTTTGGAAAATGTGTTTTATTTCATGAATGGAATCAACAAAGTATGCACATTCTACGTCATAATGACTTTCTATAGTTTGCGCATTCGTCCGGAAATAATAAAAGCTTACTTCCACCGTTTTTTAAAATCACAGCTTCTAGAAGGTTTACATGATTTCTTAAAAAACAAGAGTTTTTAGAAAATGTGTTTTATTTCATAAATGGAATCAACAAAGTATGCACATTCTACGTCATAAAGACTTTCTATAGTTTGCGCATTCATCCGGAAATATGAAACGCTTACTTCCCCCGTTTTTTAAAATCACAGCTTCTAGAAGGTTTACATGATTTCTTAAAAAACACGAGTTTTTAGAAAATGTGTTTTATTTCATAAATGGAATCAACAATGTATGCACATTCTACGTCATAAACGACTTTCTATAGTTTCCGCATGCGTCCGGAAATAAGAAAAGCTTACTTCCCCCATTTTTTAAAATCACGGATTCTAGAAGGTTTACATGATTTCTTAAAAAACACGAGTTTTTAGAAAATGTGTTTTATTTCATAAATGGAAACAACAAAGTATGCACATTCTACGTCATAACGACTTTCTATAGTTTGCGCATGCATCAGGAAATAAGCAAAGCTTACTTCCACCATTTTTTAAAATCACGGATTCTAGAAGGTTTACATGATTTCTTAAAAAACACGACTTTTTACAAAATGTGTTTTATTTCATAAATGGAATCAACAAAGTATGCACATTCTACTTCATAACGACTTTCTATAGTTTGCGCATGCGTTTGGAAATAAGAAAAGCTTACTTCCACCGTTTTTTAAAATCACAGCTTCTAGAAGGTTTACATGATTTCTTAAAAAACACGAGTTTTTGGAAAATGTGTTTTATTTCATGAATGGAATCAACAAAGTATGCACATTCTACGTCATAACGACTTTCTATAGTTTGTGCATGCGTCCGGAAATAAGAAAAGCTTACTTCCCCCGTTTTTTAAAATCACAGCTTCTAGAAGGTTTACATGATTTCTTAAAAAACACGAGTTTTTAGAAAATGTGTTTTATTTCATAAATGGAATCAACAAAGTATGCACATTCTACGTCATAAAGACTTTCTATAGTTTGCGCATGTGTCCGGAAATAAGAAAAGCTTACTTCCCCCGTTTTTTAAAATCAAAGCTTCTAGAAGGTTTACATGATTTCTTAAAAAACATGAGTTTTTAGAAAATGTGTTTTATTTCATAAATGGAATCCACAATGTATGCACATTCTACGTCATAAACGACTTTCTATAGTTTCCGCATGCGTCCGGAAATAAGAAAAGTTTACTTCCCCCATTTTTTAAAATCACGGATTCTAGAAGGTTTACATGATTTCTTAAAAAACACGAGTTTTTAGAAAATGTGTTTTATTTCATAAATGGAATCAACAAAGTATGCACATTCTACGTCATAACGAATTTCTATAGTTTGCGCATGCGTCAGGAAATAAGTAAAGCTTACTTCCACCATTTTTTAAAATCACGGATTCTAGAAGGTTTACATGATTTCTTAAAAAACACGAGTTTTTAGAAAATGTGTTTTATTTCATAAATGGAATCAACAAAGTATGCACATTCTTCTTCATAACAACTTTCTATAGTTTGCGCATGCGTTTGGAAATAAGAAAAGCTTACTTCCCCCGTTTTTTAAAATCACAGCTTCTACAAGGTTTACATGATTTCTTAAAAAACACTAGTTTTTAGAAAATGTGTTTTATTTCATAAATGGAATAAACAAAGTATGCACATTCTACGTCATAACGACTTTCTATAGTTTGCGCATGCGTCCGAAAATAAGAAAAGCTTACTTCCACCGTTTTTTAAAATCACAGCTTCTAAAAGGTTTACATGATTTCTTAAAGAACACGAGTTTTTAGAAAATGTGTTTTATTTCATAAATGGAATCAACAAAGTATGCACATTCTACGTCATAACAACTTTCTATAGTTTGCGCATTCGTCCGGAAATAAGAAAAGCTTACTTCCACCGTTTTTTAAAATCAAAGGTTCTAGAAGGTTTACATGATTTCTTAAAAAACACGAGTTTTTAGAAAATGTGTTTTATTTCATAAATGGAATCAACAAAGTATGCACATTCTAAGTCATAACGACTTTCTATAGTTTGCGCATGCGTTTGGAAATAAGAAAAGCTTACTTCCCCTGTTTTTTAAAATCACAGCTTCTAGAAGGTTTACATGATTTCTTAAAAAACACGAGTTTTTAGAAAATGTGTTTTATTTCATAAATGGAATCAACAAAGTATGCACATTCTACGTCATAACGACTTTCTATAGTTTGCGCATGCGTTTGGAAATAAGAAAAGTTACTTCCCCCGTTTTTTAAAATCACAGCTTCTAGAAGGTTTACACGATTTCTTAAAAAACATGATTTTTTAGAAAATGTGTTTTATTTCATAAATGGAATCTACAAAGTATGCACTTTGTACGTCATAACGACTTTCTATAGTTTGCGCATGCGTCCCGAAATAAGAAAAGCATACGTCCTCTGTTTTTTAAAATCACAACTTCTAGAAAGTTTACATGATTTCTTAAAAAACATGAGTTTTTACAAAATGTGTTTTATTTGATAAATGGAATTAACAAACTATGCACATTCTACGTCATAGCGCTTTCTATAGTTTGCGCATGCGTCCGGAAATAAGAAAAGCTTACTTCCCCCGTTTTTTAAAATCACAGCTTCTAGAAGGTTTACATGATTTCTTAAAAAACACGAGTTTTTAGAAAATGTGTTTTATTTCCTAAATGGAATCAACAAAGTATGGACATTCTACGTCATAACGACTTTCTATAGTTTGCGCATGCATCCGGAAATAAGAAAAGCTTACTTCCACTGTTTTTTAAAATCACAGCTTCTAGAAGGTTTACATGATTTCTTGAAAAACATGAGTTTTTAGAAAATGTGTTTTATTTCATAAATGGAATCAACAAAGTATGCACATTTTACATCATAAAGACTTTCTATTGTTTGCGCATTGGTCCGGAAATAAGAAAAGCTTACTTCCACCGTTTTTTAAAATCACAGCTTCTAGAAGGTTTACATGATTTCGTAAAAAACACGAGTTTTTAGAAAATGTGTTTTATTTCATAAATGGAATCTACAAAGTATGCACATTCTACGTCATAACGACTTTCTATAGTTTGCGCATGCGTCCGGAAATAAGAAAAGCTTACTTCCACCGTTTTTTAAAATCACAGCTTCTAGAAGGTTTACATGATTTCTTAAAAAACACGAGTTTTTAGAAAATGTGTTTTATTTTATAAATGGAATCAACAAAGTATGCACATTCTACGTCATAACGACTTTCTATAGTTTGCGCATGCATCCGGAAATAAGAAAAGCTTACTTCCACCGTTTTTTAAAATCACAGCTTCTAGAAGGTTTACATGATTTCGTAAAAAACACGAGTTTTTAGAAAATGTGTTTTATTTCATAAATGGAATCTACAAAGTATGCACATTCTACGTCATAACGACTTTCTATAGTTTGCGCATGCGTCCGGAAATAAGAAAAGCTTACTTCCCCCGTTTTTCTAAATCATAGCTTCTAGAAGGTTTACATGATTTCTTAAAAAACACGAGTTTTTAGAAAATGTTTTTTATTTCATAAATGGAATCAACAAAGTATGCACATTCTATGTCATAACGACTTTCTATAGTTTGTGCATGCGTCCGGAAATAAGAAAAGCTTACTTCCCCCGTTTTTTAAAATCACAGCTTCTAGAAGGTTTACATGATTTCTTAAAAAACACGAGTTTTTAGAAAATGTGTTTTATTTCATAAATGGAATCAACAAAGTATGCACATTCTACGTCATAACGACTTTCTATAGTTTGCGCATTCGTCCGAAAATAAGAAAAGCTTACTTCCCCCGTTTTTTAAAATCACAGCTTCTAGAAGGTTTACATGATTTCTTAAAAAACACGAGTTTTTAGAAAATGTGTTTTATTTCATAAATAGAATCAACAAAGTATGCACATTCTATGTCATAAGAACTTTCTATAGTTTGGGCATGCGTCCGGAAATAAGAAAAGCTTACTTCCACCATTTTTTAAAATCACGGATTCTAGAAGGTTTACATGATTTCGTAAAAAACACGAGTTTTTAGAAAATGTGCTTTATTTGATAAATGGAATCAACAAAGTATGCACATTCTACGTCATAACGATTTTCTATAGTTTGTGCATGCGTCCGGAAATAAGAAAAGCTTACCTCGCCCATTTTTTAAAATCACATATTCTAGAAGTTTTGTATGATTTCTTAAAAAACACGAGTTTTTAGAAAATGTGTTTTATTAAATAAATGGAATCAACAAAGTATGCACATTCTACGTCATAACGACTTTCTATAGTTTGTGCATGCGTCCGGAAATAAGAAAAGCTTTCTTCCACCGTTTTTTAAAATGACAGCTTCTAGAAGGTTTACATGATTTCTTAAAAAACATGAGTTTTTGGAAAATGTGTTTTATTTCATGAATGAAATCAACAAAGTATGCACATTCTACGTCATAACGACTTTCTATAGTTTGCGCATGCGTCCGGAAATAAGAAAAGCTTACTTCCACCGTTTTTTAAAATCACAGCTTCTAGAAGGTTTACATGATTTCTTAAAAAACACGAGTTTTTAGAAAATGTGTTTTATTTCATAAATGGAATCAACAAAGTATGCACATTCTACTTCATAAAGACTTTCTATAGTTTGCGAATTCGTCCGGAAATAAGAAAAGCTTACTTCCCCCGTTTTTTAAAATCAAAGCTTCTAGAAGGTTTACATGATTTCTTAAAAAACACGAGTTTTTAGAAAATGTGTTTTATTTCATAAATGGAATCGACAATGTATGCACATTCTACGCCATAAACGACTTTCTATAGTTTCCTGATGCGTCCAGAAATAAGAAAAGCTTACTTCCCCCATTTTTTAAAATCACGGATTCTAGAAGGTTTACATGATTTCTTAAAAAACACGAGTTTTTAGAAAATGTGTTTTATTTCATAAATGGAATCAACAAAGTATGCACATTCTACGTGATAATGACTTTCTATAGTTTGCGCATGCGTCAGGAAATAAGCAAAGCTTACTTCCACCATTTTTTAAAATCACGGATTCTAGAAGGTTTACATGATTTCTTAAAAAACATGACTTTTTAGAAAATGTGTTTTATTTCATAAATGGAATCAACAAAGTATGCACATTCTTCTTCATAATGACTTTCTATAGTTTGCGCATGCGTTTGGAAATAAGAAAAGCTTACTTCCCCCGTTTTTTAAAATCACAGCTTCTACAAGGTTTACATGATTTCTTAAAAAACAATAGTTTTTAGAAAATGTGTTTTATTTCATAAATGGAATCAACAAAGTATGCACATTCTAAGTCATAACGACTTTCTATAGTTTGCGCATGCGTCCGAAAATAAGAAAAGCTTACTTCCACCGTTTTTTAAAATCACAGCTTCTAGAAGGTTTACATGATTTCTTAAAAAACACGAGTTTTTAGAAAATGTGTTTTATTTCATAAATGGAATCAACAAAGTATGCACATTCTACATCATAACGACTTTCTATTGTTTGCGCATTCGTCCGGAAATAAGAAAAGCTTACTTCCACCATTTTTTAAAATCAAAGGTTCTAGAAGGTTTACATGATTTCTTAAAAAACACGAGTTTTTAGAAAATGTGTTTTATTTCATAAATGGAATCAACAAAGTATGCACATTCTAAGTCATAACGACTTTCTATAGTTTGCGCATGCGTTTGGAAATAAGAAAAGCTTACTTCCCCCGTTTTTTAAAATCACAGCTTCTAGAAGGTGTACATGATTTCTTAAAAAACACGAGTTTTTAGAAAATGTGTTTTATTTCATAAATGGAATCAACAAAGTATGCACATTCTACGTCATAACGACTTTCTATAGTTTGCGCATGCGTTTGGAAATAAGAAAAGTTACTTCCCCCGTTTTTTAAAATCACAGCTTCTAGAAGGTTTACACGATTTCTTAAAAAACACGATTTTTTAGATAATGTGTTTTATTTCATAAACTGAATCAACAAAGTATGCACATTCTACGTCATAACGACTTTCTATAGTTTGCGCATGCTTCCGGAAATAAGAAAAGCTTACTTCCACCGTTTTTTAAAATCACAGCTTCTAGAAGGTTTACATGATTTCGTAAAAAACGAGTTTTTAGAAAATGTGTTTTAGTTCATCAAAGGAATCTACAAAGTATGCACATTCTACGTTATAACGAATTTTTATAGTTTGCGCATTCGTTCGGAAATAAGAAAAGCTTACTTCCCCCGTTTTTTAAAATCAAAGCTTCTAGAAGTTTTACATGATTTCGTTAAAACCACGAGTTTTTAGAAAATGTGTTTTATTTCATAAATGGAATCTACAAAGTATACACATTATACGTCATAACGACTTTCTATAGTTTGCGCATGCGTCCGGAAATAAGAAAAGCATACGTCCCCTGTTTTTTAAAATCACAGCTTCTAGAAAGTTTACATGATTTCTTAAAAAACACGAGTTTTTAGAAAATGTGTTTTATTTCATAAATGGAATCAACAAACTATGCACATTCTACGTCATAGCGCTTTCTATAGTTTGCGCATGCGTCCGGAAATAAGAAAAGCTTACTTCCCCCGTTTTTTAAAATCACAGCTTCTAGAAGGTTTACATGATTTCTTAAAAAACACGAGTTTTTAGAAAATGTGTTTTATTTCCTAAATGGTATCAAGAAAGTATGGACATTCTACGTCATAACGACTTTCTATAGTTTGCGCATTCGTCCGGAAATAAGAAAAGCTTACTTCCACCGTTTTTTAAAATCACGGCTTCTAGAAGGTTTACATGATTTCGTAAAAAACACGAGTTTTTAGAAAATGTATTTTATTTCATAAATGGAATCTACAAAGTATGCACATTCTACGTCATAACAACTTTCTATAGTTTGCGCATGCGTCCGGAAATAAGAAAAGCTTACTTCCACCGTTTTTTAAAATCACAGCTTCTAGAAAGTTTACATGATTTCTTAAAAAACACGAGTTTTTAGAAAATGTGTTTTATTTCATAAATGGAATCAACAAACTATGCACATTCTACGTCATAGCGCTTTCTATAGTTTGCGCATGCGTCCGGAAATAAGAAAAGCTTACTTCCCCCGTTTTTTAAAATCACAGCTTCTAGAAGGTTTACATGATTTCTTAAAAAACACGAGTTTTTAGAAAATATGTTTTATTTCATAAATGGAATCAACAAAGTATGCACATTTTACATCATAAAGACTTTCTATAGTTTGCGCATTCGTCCGGAAATAAGAAAAGCTTACTTCCACCGTTTTTTAAAATCACGGCTTCTAGAAGGTTTACATGATTTCGTATAAAACACGAGTTTTTAGAAAATGTGTTTTATTTCATAAATGGAATCTACAAAGTATGCACATTCTACGTCATAACAACTTTCTATAGTTTGCGCATGCGTCCGGAAATAAGAAAAGCTTACTTCCACCGTTTTTTAAAATCACAGCTTCTAGAAGGTTTACATGATTTCGTAAAAAACATGAGTTTTTAGAAAATGTGTTTTAACTAATCAATGGAATCTACAAAGTGTGCACATTCTACGTCATAAACGACTTTCTATAGTTTCCGCATGCGTCCGGAAATAAGAAAAGCTTACTTCCCCCATTTTTTAAAATCACGGATTCTAGAAGGTTTACATGATTTCTTAAAAAACACGAGTTTTTAGAAAATGTGTTTTATTGCATAAATGGAATCAACAAAGTATGCACATTCTACGTCATAACGACTTTCTATAGTTTGCGCATGCATCAGGAAATAAGCAAAGCTTACTTCCACCATTTTTTAAAATCACGGATTCTAGAAGGTTTACATGATTTCTTAAAAAACACGACTTTTTAGAAAATGTGTTTTATTTCATAAATGGAATCAACAAAGTATGCACATTCTACTTCATAACGACTTTCTATAGTTTGCGCATGCGTTTGGAAATAAGAAAAGCTTACTTCCACCGTTTTTTAAAACCACAGCTTCTAGAAGGTTTACATGATTTCTTAAAAAACACGAGTTCTTGGAAAATGTGTTTTATTTCATGAATGGAATCAACAAAGTATGCACATTCTACGTCATAACGACTTTCTATAGTTTGCCCATGCGTCCGGAAATAAGAAAAGCTTACTTCCCCCGTTTTTTAAAATCACAGCTTCTAGAAGGTTTACATGATTTCTTAAAAAACATGAGTTTTTAGAAAATGTGTTTTATTTCATAAATGGAATCAACAAAGTATGCACATTCTACGTCATAAACGACTTTCTATAGTTTCCGCATGCGTCCGGAAATAAGAAAAGCTTACTTCCCCCGTTTTTTAAAATCAAAGCTTCTAGAAGGTTTACATGATTTCTTAAAAACCACGAGTTTTTAGAAAATGTGTTTTATTTCATAAATGGAATCCACAATGTATGCACATTCTACGTCATAAACGACTTTCTATAGTTTCCGCATGCGTCCGGAAATAAGAAAAGCTTACTTCCCCCATTTTTTAAAATCACGGATTCTAGAAGGTTTACATGATTTCTTAAAAAACACGAGTTTTTAGAAAATGTGTTTTATTTCATAAATGGAATCAACAAAGTATGCACATTCTACGTCATAACGACTTTCTATAGTTTGCGCATGCGTCAGGAAATAAGCAAAGCTTACTTCCACCATTTTTTAAAATCATGGATTGTAGAAGGTTTACATGATTTCTTAAAAAACACGACTTTTTAGAAAATGTGTTTTATTTCATAAATGGAATCAACAAAGTATGCACATTCTTCTTCATAACGACTTTCTATAGTTTGCGCATGCGTTTGGAAATAAGAAAAGCTTACTTCCCCCGTTTTTTAAAATCACAGCTTCTACAAGGTTTACATGATTTCTTAAAAAACACTAGTTTTTAGAAAATGTGTTTTATTTCATAAATGGAATAAACAAAGTATGCACATTCTATGTCATAACGACTTTCTATAGTTTGCGCATGCGTCCGAAAATAAGAAAAGCTTACTTCCACCGTTTTTTAAAATCACAGCTTCTAAAAGGTTTACATGATTTCTTAAAAAACACGAGTTTTTAGAAAATGTGTTTATTTCATAAATGGAATCAACAAAGTATGCACATTCTACGTCATAACGACTTTCTATAGTTTGCGCATTCGTCCGGAAATAAGAAAAGCTTACTTCCACCGTTTTTTAAAATCAAAGGTTCTAGAAGGTTTACATGATTTCTTAAAAAACACGAGTTTTTAGAAAATGTGTTTTATTTCATAAATGGAATCAACAAAGTATGCACATTCTAAGTCATAACGACTTTCTATAGTTTGCGCATGCGTTTGGAAATAAGAAAAGCTTACTTCCCCCGTTTTTTAAAATCACAGCTTCTAGAAGGTTTACATGATTTCTTAAAAAACACGAGTTTTTAGAAAATGTGTTTTATTTCATAAATGGAATCAACAAAGTATGCACATTCTACGTCATAACGACTTTCTATAGTTTGCGCATGCGTCTGGAAATAAGAAAAGTTACTTTCCCCGTTTTTTAAAATCACAGCTTCTAGAAGGTTTACACGATTTCTTAAAAAACACGATTTTTTAGAAAATGTGTTTTATTTCATAAATGGAATCTACAAAGTATGCACTTTGTATGTCATAACGACTTTCTATAGTTTGCGCATGCGTCTGGAAATAAGAAAAGCTTACTTCCCCCGTTTTTTAAAATCACAGCTTCTAGAAGGTTTACATGATTTCTTAAAAAACACGAGTTTTTAGAAAATGTGTTTTATTTCCTAAATGGAATCAACAAAGTATGGACATTCTACGTCATAACGACTTTCTATAGTTTGCGCATGCATCCGGAAATAAGAAAAGCTTACTTCCATTGTTTTTTAAAATCACAGCTTCTAGAAGGTTTACATGATTTCTTAAAAAACACGAGTTTTTAGAAAATGTGTTTTATTTCATAAATGGAATCAACAAAGTATGCACATTTTACATCATAAAGACTTTCTATAGTTTGCGCATTGGTCCGGAAATAAGAAAAGCTTACTTCCACCGTTTTTTAAAATCACAGCTTCTAGAAAGTTTACATGATTTCGTAAAAAACACGAGTTTTTAGAAAATGTGTTTTATTTCATAAATGGAATCTACAAAGTATGCACATTCTACGTCATAACGACTTTCTATAGTTTGCACATGCGTCCGGAAATAAGAAAAGCTTACTTCCACCGTTTTTTAAAATCACAGCTTCTAGAAGGTTTACATGATTTCTTAAAAAACACGAGTTTTTAGAAAATGTGTTTTATTTTATAAATGGAATCAACAAAGTATGCACATTCTACGTCATAACGACTTTCTATAGTTTGCGCATGCGTCCGGAAATAAGAAAAGCTTGCTTCCAACTTTTTTTAAAATCACAGCTTCTAGAAGGTTTGCATGATTTCGTAAAAAACACGAGTTTTTAGAAAATGTGTTTTATTTCATAAATGGAATCTACAAAGTATGCACATTCTACGTCATAACGACTTTCTATAGTTTGCGGATGCGTCCGGAAATAAGAAAAGCTTACTTCCCCCGTTTTTCTAAATCACAGCTTCTAGAAGGTTTACATGATTTCTTAAAAAACACGAGTTTTTAGAAAATGTTTTTTATTTCATAAATGGAATCAACAAAGTATGCACATTCTGAGTCATAACGACTTTCTATAGTTTGTGCATGCGTCCGGAAATAAGAAAAGCTTACTTCCCCCGTTTTTTAAAATCACAGCTTCTAGAAGGTTTACATGATTTCTTAAAAAACACGAGTTTTTAGAAAATGTGTTTTATTTCATAAATGTCATCACAAAAGTATGCACATTCTACGTCATAACGACTTTCTATAGTTTGCGCATTCGTCCGGAAATAATAAAAGCTGACTTCCACCATTTTTTAAAATCACAGCTTCTAGAAGGTTTACATGATTTCGTAAAAAACACGAGTTTTTAGAAAATGTGTTTTATTTAAAAAATGGAATCTACAAAGTATGCACATTCTACGTCATAACGACTTTCTATAGTTTGGGCATTCGTCCGGAAATAAGAAAAGCTTACTTCCCCCGTTTTTTAAAATCACAGCTTCTAGAAGGTTTACATGATTTCTTAAAAAACACGAGTTTTTAGAAAATGTGTTTTATTTCATAAATGGAATCACAAAAGTATGCACATTCTACGTCAAAATGACTTTCTATAGTTTGCACATTCGTCCGGAAATAATAAAAGCTAACTTCCACCGTTTTTTAAAATCACAGCTTCTAGAAGGTTTACATGATTTCGTAAAAAACACGAGTTTTTAGAAAATGTGTTTTATTTAAAAAATGGAATCTACAAAGTATGCACATTCTACGTCACAACGACTTTTTATAGTTTGTGCATGCGTTTGGAAATAAGAAAAGCTTACTTCCCCCGTTTTTTAAAATCGCAGCTTCTAGAAGGTTTACATGATTTCTTAAAAAACACGAGTTTTTAGAAAATGTGTTTTATTTCATAAATGGAATCAACAAAGTATGTACATTCTACGTCATAACGACTTTCTATAGTTTGCGCATGCGTCCGGAAATAAGAAAAGCTTACTTCCACCATTTTTTAAAATAACAGCTTCTAGAAGGTTTACATGATTTCTTAAAAAACACAAGTTTTTTGAAAATGTGTTTTATTTCATATATGGAATCAACAAAGTATGCACATTCTACGTCATAACGACTTTCTATAGTTTGCGCATGCGTCCGGAAATAAGAAAAGCTTACTTCCCCTGTTTTTCTAAATCACAGCTTCTAGAAGGTTTACATGATTTCGTAAAAAACACGAGTTTTTAGAAAATGTGTTTTATTTCATAAATGGAATCAACAAAGTATGCACATTCTACGTCATAACGACTTTCTATAGTTTTCTCATCCGTCCGGAAATAAGAAAAGTTTACTTCCACCATTTTTTAAAATCACAGCTTCTAGAAGGTTTACATGATTTCGTAAAAAACACGAGTTTTTAGAAAATGTGTTTTATTTCATCAATGGAATCTACAAAGTATGCACATTCGATGTCATAATGACTTTCTATAGTTTTCGCATGCGTCCGGAAATAAGAAAAGCTTACTTCCCCCATTTTTCTAAATCACAGCTTCTAGAAGGTTTACATGATTTCTTAAAAAACACGAGTTTTTAGAAAATGTGTTTTATTTCATAAATGGAATCAAGAAAGTATGCACATTCTACGTCACAACGACTTTCTATAGTTTGTGCATGCGTTTGGAAATAAGAAAAATTACTTCCACCGTTTTTTAAAATCACAGCTTCTAGAAGGTTTACATGATTTCCTAAAAAACACGAGTTTTTAGAAAATGTGTTTTATTTCATAAATGGAATCAACAAAGTATGCACATTCTACGTCATAACGATTTCTATAGTTTGCACATGCGTCCGGAAATAAGAAAAGCTTACTTCCCCCGTTTTTTAAAATCACAGCTTCTAGAAGGTTTACATTATTTCTTAAAAAACACAAGTTTTTAGAAAATGTGTTTTATTTCATAAATGGAATCAACGAAGTATGCACATTCTATGTGATAACGACTTTCTATAGTTTGCGAATGCATCCGGAAATAAGAAAAGCTTACTTCCCCCGTTTTCTAAAATCACAGCTTCTAGAAGGTTTACATGATTGCTTAAAAAACACGAGTTTTTAGAAAATGTGTTTTATTTCATAAATGGAATCAACAAAGTATGCACATTCTACGTCATAACGACTTTCTATAGTTTGCGCATGCGTCCGGAAATAAGAAAAGCTTACTTCCACCGTTTTTTAAAATCACAGCTTCTAGAAGGTTGACATGATTTCGTAAAAAACACGAGCTTTTAGAAAATGTGTTTTATTTCATAAATGGAATCAAGAAAGTATGCACATTCTACGTCATAACGACTTTTTATAGTTTGCGCATTCTTCCACAAATAAGAAAAGCTTACATCCACCGTTATTTAAAATCACAGCTTCTAGAAGGTTTGCACGATTTCGTAAAAAACACGTGTTTTTAGAAAATGTGTTTTATTTCCTAAATGGAATATACAAAGTATGCACATTCTACGTCAGAACGACTTTCTATAGTTTGTGCATGAATCCGGAAATAAGAAAAGCTTACTTCCACCGTTTTTTAAAATCACAGCTTCTAGAAGGTTTACATGATTTCGTAAAAAACACGATTTTTTAGAAAATGTGTTTTATTTCATAAATGGAATCAACAAAGTATGCACATTCTACGTCATAACGAATTTCTATAGTTTGCGCATGCGTCCGGAAATAAGAAAAGCTTATTTCCACCGTTTTTTAAAATCACAGCTTCTAGAAGGTTTACATGATTTCTTAAAAAACACGAGTTTTTAGAAAATGTGTTTTATTTCATAAATGGAATCACAAAAGTATGCACATTCTACGTCATAACGACTTTCTATAGTTTGCGCATTCGTCCGGAAATAATAAAGGCTAACTTCCACCGTTTTTTAAAATCACAGCTTCTAGAAGGTTTACATGATTTCTTAAAAAACACGAGTTTTTAGAAAATGTGTTTTATTTCATAAATGGAATCAACAAAGTATGGACATTCTACGTCACAATGACTTTCTATAGTTTGCGCATGCGTTAGGAAATAAGAAAAGCTTACTTCCGCCGTTTTTTAAAATCACAGCTTCTAGAAGGTTTACATGATTCCTTAAAAAACACGAGTTTTTAGAAAATGTGTTTTATTTCATAAATGGAATCAACAAAGTATGCACATTCTACGTCATAACGACTTTCTATAGTTTGCGCATCCGTCCGGAAATAAGAAAAGCTTACTTCCACCGTTTTTTAAAATCACAGCTTCTAGAAGGTTGACATGATTTCGTAAAAAACACGAGCTTTTAGAAAATGTGTTTTATTTCATAAATGGAATCAAGAAAGTATGCACATTCTACGTCATAACGACTTTTTATAGTTTGCGCATTCTTCCACAAATAAGAAAAGCTTACATCCACCGTTATTTAAAATCACAGCTTCTAGAAGGTTTGCACGATTTCGTAAAAAACACGTGTTTTTAGAAAATGTGTTTTATTTCCTAAATGGAATATACAAAGTATGCACATTCTACGTCAGAACGACTTTCTATAGTTTGTGCATGAATCCGGAAATAAGAAAAGCTTACTTCCACCGTTTTTTAAAATCACAGCTTCTAGAAGGTTTACATGATTTCGTAAAAAACACGATTTTTTAGAAAATGTGTTTTATTTCATAAATGGAATCAACAAAGTATGCACATTCTACGTCATAACGACTTTCTATAGTTTGCGCATGCGTCTGGAAATAAGAAAAGCTTATTTCCACCATTTTTTAAAATCACAGCTTCTAGAAGGTTTACATGATTTCTTAAAAAACACGAGTTTTTAGAAAATGTGTTTTATTTCATAAATGGAATCACAAAAGTATGCACATTCTACGTCATAACGACTTTCTATAGTTTGCGCATTCATCCGGAAATAATAAAGGCTAACTTCCACCGTTTTTTAAAATCACAGCTTCTAGAAGTTTTACATGATTTCTTAAAAAACACGAGTTTTTAGAAAATGTGTTTTATTTCATAAATGGAATCAACAAAGTATGGACATTCTACGTCACAATGACTTTCTATAGTTTGCGCATGCGTTAGGAAATAAGAAAAGCTTACTTCCCCCGTTTTTTAAAATCACAGCTTCTAGAAGTTTTACATGATTTCTTAAAGAACACGAGTTTTTAGAAAATGTGTTTTATTTCATAAATGGAATGAACAAAATACGGACATTCTACGTCATAACGACTTTCTATAGTTTGCGCATGCGTCCGGAAATAAGAAAAGCTTACTTCCACTGTTTTTTAAAATCACAGCTTCTAGAAGGTTTACATGATTTCTTAAAAAACACGAGTATTTTGAAAATGTGTTTTATTTCATAAATGGAATCTACAAAGTATGCACATTCTACGTCATAACGACATTCTATAGTTTGCGCATGCGTCCGGAAGTAAGAAAAGCTTACTTCCACCGTTTTTTAAAATCACAGCTTCTAGAAGGTTTACATGATTTCGTAAAAAACACGAGTTTTTAGAAAATGTGTTTTATTTCATAAATGGAATCTACAAAGTATGCACATTCTACGTCATAACGACTTTCTATAGTTTGTGCATGCGTCCGGAAATAAGAAAAGCTTACTTCCCTCGTTTTTCTAAATCACAGCTTCTAGAAGGTTTACATGATTTCTTAAAAAACACGAGTTTTTAGAAAATGTTTTTTATTTCATAAATGGAATCAACAAAGTATGCACATTCTATGTCATAACGACTTTCTATAGTTTGTGCATGCGTCCGGAAATAAGAAAAGCTTACTTCCCCCGTTTTTTAAAATCACAGCTTCTAGAAGGTTTACATGATTTCTTAAAAAACATGAGTTTTTAAAAAATGTGTTTTATTTCATAAATGGAAGCAACAAAGTATGCACATTCTACGTCATAACGACTTTCTATAGTATGCACATTCGTCCGAAAATAAGAAAAGCTTACTTCCCCCGTTTTTTAAAATCACAGCGTCTAGAAGGTTTACATGATTTCTTAAAAAACACGAGTTTTTAGAAAATGTGTTTTATTTCATAAATAGAATCAACAAAGTATGCACATTCTATGTCATAAGAACTTTCTATAGTTTGGGCATGCGTCGAGAAATAAGAAAAGCTTACTTCCACCATTTTTTAAAATCACGGATTCTAGAAGGTTTACATGATTTCGTAAAAAACACGAGTTTTTAGAAAATGTGCTTTATTTGATAAATGGAATCAACAAAGTATGCACATTCTACGTCATAACGATTTTCTATAGTTTGTGCATGCGTCCGGAAATAAGAAAAGCTTACCTCCCCCATTTTTTAAAATCACATATTCTAGAAGTTTTGCATGATTTCTTAAAAAACACGAGTTTTTACAAAATGTGTTTTATTAAATAAATGGAATCAACAAAGTATGCACATTCTACGTCATAACGACTTTCTATAGTTTGTGCATGCGTCCGGAAATAAGAAAAGCTTACTTCCACCATTTTTTAAAATCACAGCTTCTAGAAGGTTTACATGATTTCTTAAAAAACACGAGTTTTTGGAAAATGTGTTTTATTTCATGAATGAAATCAACAAAGTATGCACATTCTACGTCATAACGACTTTCTATAGTTTGCGCATGCGTCCGGAAATAAGAAAAGCTTACTTCCACCGTTTTTATAATTCACAACTTCTAGAAGGTTTACATGATTTCTTAAAAAACACGAGTTTTTAGAAAATGTGTTTTATTTCATAAATGGAATCAACAAAGTATGCACATTCTACGTCATAATGACTTTCTATAGTTTGCGCATGCGTCCGGAAATAAGAAAAGCTTACTTCCCCCGTTTTTTAAAATCAGAGCTTCTAGAAGGTTTACATGATTTCTTAAAAAACACGAGTTTTTAGAAAATGTGTTTTATTTCATAAATAGAATCAACAAAGTATGCACATTCTATGTCATAACGAGTTTCTATAGTTTGCGCACGTGTCCGGAAATAAGAAAAGCTTACTTCCCCCGTTTTTCTAATTCACAACTTCTAGAAGGTTTACATGATTTCTTAAAAAACACGAGTTTTTAAAAAATGTGTTTTATTTCATAAATGGAATCAACAAAGTATGCACATTCTACGTCATAATGACTTTCTATAGTTTGCGCATGCGTCCGGAAATAAGAAAAGCATACTTCCCCCGTTTTTTAAAATCAGAGCTTCTAGAAGGTTTACATGATTTCTTAAAAAACATGAGTTTTTAGAAAATATCTTTTATTTCATAAATGGAATCAACAAAGTATGCACATTCTACGTCATAACGAATTTCTATAGTTTGAGGATGCGTCCGGAAATAAGAAAATCTTACTTCCACCGTTTTTTAAAATCACAGCTTCTAGAAGGTTTACATGATTTCGTAAAAAACACGAGTTTTTAGAAAATGTGTTTTATCTCATCAATGGAATCTACAAAGTATGCACATTCTACGTCATAACGACATTCTATAGTTTGCGCATGCGTTTGGAAATAAGAAAAGCTTACTTCCCCCATTTTTTAAAATCACAGCTTCTAGAAGGTTTACATGATTTCTTAAAAAACACGAGTTTTTAGAAAATGTGTTTTATTTCACAAATGGAATCAACAAAGTATGCACATTCTACGTCATAACGACTTTCTATAGTTTGCGCATGGGTCCAGAAATAAGAAAAGCTTATTTCCACCGTTTTTTAAAATCACAGCTTCTAGAAGGTTTACATGATTTCTTAAAAACACGAGTTTTTAGAAAATGTGTTTTATTTCATAAATGGAATCACAAAAGTATGCACATTCTACATCATAACGACTTTCTATAGTTTGCAGATTCGTCCGGAAATAATAAAAGCTAACTTCCACCGTTTTTTAAAATCACAGCTTCTAGAAGGTTTACATGATTTCGTAAAAAACACGAGTTTTTAGAAAATGTGTTTTATTTAAAAAATGGAATCTACAAAGTATGCACATTCTACGTCATAACGACTTTCTATAGTTTGCGCATTCGTCCTGAAATAAGAAAAGCTTACTTCCCCCGTTTTTTAAAATCACAGCTTCTAGAAGGTTTACATGATTTCTTAAAAAAGACGAGTTTTTAGAAAATGTGTTTTATTTCATAAATGGAATCACAAAAGTATGCACATTCTACGTCAAAACGACTTTCTATAGTTTGCACATTCGTCCGGAAATAATAAAAGCTAACTTCCACCGTTTTTTAAAATCACAGCTTCTAGAAGGTTTACATGATTTCTTAAAAAACACGAGTTTTTAGAAAATGTGTTTTATTTAAAAAATGGAATCTACAAAGTATGCACATTCTACGACATAACAACTTTCTATAGTTTGCGCATTCGTCCGGAAATAAGAAAAGCTTACTTCCCCCGTTTTTTAAAATCACAGCTTCTAGAAGGTTTACATGATTTCTTAAAAAACACGAGTTTTTAGAAAATGTGTTTTATTTCATAAATGGAATCAACAAAGTATGTACATTCTACGTCATAACGACTTTCTATAGTTTGCGCATGCGTCCGGAAATAAGAAAAGCTTACTTCCACCGTTTTTTAAAATCACAGCTTCTAGAAGGTTTACATGATTTCTTAAAAAACACGAGCTTTTTGAAAATGTGTTTTATTCCATATATGTAATCAACAAAGTATGCACATTCTACGTCATAACGACTTTCTATAGTTTGCGCATGCGTCCGGAAATAAGAAAAGCTTACTTCCCCCGTTTTTCTAAATCACAGCTTCTAGAAGGTTTACATGATTTCGTAAAAAACACGAGTTTTTAGAAAATGTGTTTTATTTCATAAATGGAATCAACAAAGTATGCACATTCTACGTCATAACGACTTTCTATAGTTTGCTCATGCGTCGGGAAATAAGAAAAGTTTACTTCCACCATTTTTTAAAATCACAGCTTCTAGAAGGTTTACATGATTTCGTAAAAAACACGAGTTTTTAGAAAATGTGTTTTATTTCATCAATGGAATCTACAAAGTATGCACATTCTATGTCATAACGACTTTCTATAGTTTGCGCATGCGTCCGGAAATAAGAAAAGCTTACTTCCCCCATTTTTCTAAATCACAGCTTCTAGAAGGTTTACATGATTTCTTAAAAAACACGAGTTTTTAGAAAATGTGTTTTATTTCATAAATGGAATCAAGAAAGTATGCACATTCTACGTCACAACGACTTTTGTATAGTTTGCGCATGCGTCCGGAAATAAGAAAAGCTTACTTCCACCGTTTTTTAAAATCACAGCTTCTAGAAGGTTTACATGATTTCCTAAAAAACACGAGTTTTTAGAAAATGTGTTTTATTTCATAAATGGAATCAACAAAGTATGCACATTCTACGTCATAACGATTTCTATATTTTGCGCATGCGTCCAGAAATAAGAAAAGCTTACTTCCCCCGTTTTTTAAAATCACAGCTTCTAGAAGGTTTACATGATTTCTTAAAAAACACAAGTTTTTAGAAAAGGTGTTTTATTTCATAAATGGAATCAACGAAGTATGCACATTCTATGTGATAACGACTTTCTATAGTTTGCGCATGCATCCGGAAATAAGAAAAGCTTACTTCCCCCGTTTTTTAAAATCACAGCTTCTAGAAGGTTTACATGGTTGCTTAAAAAACACGAGTTTAAGTTTTTAGAAAATGTGTTTTATTTCATAAATGGAATCAACAAAGTATGCACATTCTACGTCAAAACGACTTTCTATAGTTTGCGCATCCGTCCGGAAATAAGAAAAGCTTACTTCCACCGTTTTTTAAAATCACAGCTTCTAGAAGGTTGACATGATTTCGTAAAAAACACGAGCTTTTAGAAAATGTGTTTTATTTCATAAATGGAATCAAGAAAGTATGCACATTCTACGTCATAAAGACTTTCTATAGTTTGCGCATTCTTCCAGAAATAAGAAAAGCTTACTTCCACCGTTTTTTAAAATCACAGCTTCTAGAAGGTTTGCACGATTTCGTAAAAAACACGTGTTTTTAGAAAATGTGTTTTATTTCCTAAATGGAATATACAAAGTTTGCACATTCTACGTCAGAACGACTTTCTATAGTTTGTGCATGCATCCGGAAATAAGAAAAGCTTACTTCCACCGTTTTTTAAAATCACAGCTTCTAGAAGGTTTACATGATTTTGTAAAAAACACGATTTTTTAGAAAATGTGTTTTATTTCATAAATGGAATCAACAAAGTATGCACATTCTACGTCATAACGACTTTCTATAGTTTGCGCATGCGTCCGGAAATAAGAAAAGCTTATTTCCACCGTTTTTTAAAATCACAGCTTCTAGAAGGTTTACATGATTTCTTAAAAAACACGAGTTTTTAGAAAATGTGTTTTATTTCATAAATGGAATCACAAAAGTATGCACATTCTACGTCATAACGACTTTCTATAGTTTGCGCATTCGTCCGGAAATAATAAAGGCTAACTTCCACCGTTTTTTAAAATCACAGCTTCTAGAAGTTTTACATGATTTCTTAAAAAACACGAGTTTTTAGAAAATGTGTTTTATTTCATAAATGGAATCAACAAAGTATGGACATTCTACGTCACAATGACTTTCTATAGTTTGAGCATGCGTTAGGAAATAAGGAAAGCTTACTTCCCCCGTTTTTTAAAATCACAGCTTCTAGAAGTTTTACATGATTTCTTAAAGAACACGAGTTTTTAGAAAATGTGTTTTATTTCATAAATGGAATGAACAAAATACGGACATTCTACGTCATAACGACTTGCTATAGTTTGCGCATGCGTCCGGAAATAAGAAAAGCTTACTTCCACTGTTTTTTAAAATCACAGCTTCTAGAAGGTTTACATGATTTCTTAAAAAACACGAGTATTTTGAAAATGTGTTTTATTTCATAAATGGAATCAACAAAGTATGCACATTCTATGTCATAACGACTTTCTATAGTTTGCGCATTCGTCCGGAAATAAGAAAAGCTTTCTTCCACCGTTTTTAAAATCACAGCTTCTAGAAGGTTTACATGATTTCGTAAAAAACAAGAGTTTTTAGAAAATGTGTTTTATTTCATAAATGGAATCTACAAAGTATGCACATTCTACGTCATAACGACTTTCTATAGTTTGCGCATGCGTCCGGAAGTAAGAAAAGCTTACTTCCCCCGTTTTTTAAAATCACAGCTTCTAGAAGGTTTACATGATTTCTTAAAAAACACGAGTTTTTAGAAAATGTGTTTTATTTCATAAATGGAATCAACAAAGTATGCACATTCTACGTCAGAACGACTTTCTATAGTTTGCGCATGCGTCCGGAAATAAGAAAAGCTTAGTTCCACCATTTTTTAAAATCACAGCTTCTAGAAGGTTTACATGATTTTGTAAAAAACACGAGTTTTTAGAAAATGTGTTTTATTTCATAAATGGAATCTACAAAGTATGCACATTCTACATCATAACGAATTTCTATAGTTTGCGCATGCATCCGGAAATAAGAAAAGCTTACTTCCCCCGTTTTTCTAAATCACAGCTTCTAGAAGGTTTACAAGATTTTGTAAAAAACACGAGTTTTTAGAAAATGTGTTTTATTTCATAAATGGAATCTACAAAGTATCCACATTCTACGTCATAACGACTTTCTATAGTTTGCGCATGCGTCCGGAAATAAGAAAAGCTTACTTCCCCCGTTTTTCTAAATCACAGCTTCTAGAAGGTTTACATGATTTCTTAAAAAACACGAGTTTTTAGAAAATGTGTTTTATTTCATAAATGGAATCATCAAAGTATGCACATTCTACGTCATAAGGAAATTCTATAGTTTGCGCATGCGTATGGAAATAAGAAAAGCTTACTTCCACGGTTTTTTAAAATCACAGCTTCTAGAAGGTTTAGATGATTTCTTAAAAAACACGAGTTTTTAGAAAATGTGTTTTATTTCATAAATGGAATCAACAAAATATGCACATTCTACGTCATAACGACTTTCTATAGTTTGCGCATGCATCCGGAAATAAGAAAAGCTTACTTCCACCATTTTTTAAAATCACAGCTTCTAGAAGGTTTACACGATTTCTTAAAAAACACGAGTTTTTTTAAAATGTGTTTTATTTCATATATTGGAATCAACAAAGTATGCACATTCTACGTCAGAACGACTTTCTATAGTTTTCACATTCGTCCGGAAATAAGAAAAGCTTACTTCGACCGTTTTTTAAAATCACAGCTTCTAGAAGGTTTACATGATTTCGTAAAAACCACGAGTTTTTAGAAAATTTGTTTTATTTCATAAATGGAATCTACAAAGTATGCACATTCTACGTCATAACGACTTTCTATAGTTTGCGCATGCGTCCGGAAATAAGAAAAGCTTACTTCCCCCGTTTTTTAAAATCACAGCCTCTAGAAGGTTTACATGATTTCTTAAAAAACACGAGTTTTTAGAAAATGTGTTTTATTTCATAAATGGAATCAACAAAGTATGCACATTCTACGTCATAACGACTTTCTATAGTTTGCGCATGCGTCCGGAAATAAGAAAAGCTTACTTCCCCCGTTTTTTAAAATCAGAGCTTCTAGAAGGTTTACATGATTTCTTAAAAAACATGAGTTTTTAGAAAATATATTTTATTTCATAAATGGAATCAACAAAGTATGCACATTCTACGTCATAACGACTTTCTATAGTTTGCGGATGCGTCCGGAAATAAGAAAAGCTTACTTCCACCGTTTTTTAAAATCACAGCTTCTAGAAGGTTTACATGATTTCGTAAAAAACACGAGTTTTTAGAAAATGTGTTTTATTTCATCAATGGAATCTACAAAGTATGCACATTCTATGTCATAACGACTTTCTATAGTTTGCGCATGCGTCCGGAAATAAGAAAAGCTTACTTCCCCCATTTTTCTAAATCACAGCTTCTAGAAGGTTTACATGATTTCTTAAAAAACACGAGTTTTTAGAAAATGTGTTTTATTTCATAAATGGAATCAAGAATGTATGCACATTCTACGTCACAACGACTTTTGTATAGTTTGCGCATGCGTCCGGAAATTAGAAAAGCTTACTTCCACCGTTTTTTAAAATCACAGCTTCTAAAAGGTTTACATGATTTCCTAAAAAACACGAGTTTTTAGAAAATATGTTTTATTTCATAAATGGAATCAACAAAGTATGCACATTCTACGTCATAACGATTTCTATATTTTGCGCATGCGTCCAGAAATAAGAAAAGCTTACTTCCCCCGTTTTTTAAAATCACAGCTTCTAGAAGGTTTACATGATTTCTTAAAAAACACAAGTTTTTAGAAAAGGTGTTTTATTTCATAAATGGAATCAACGAAGTATGCACATTCTATGTGATAACGACTTTCTATAGTTTGCGCATGCATCCGGAAATAAGAAAAGCTTACTTCCCCCATTTTTTAAAATCACAGCTTCTAGAAGGTTTACATGATTGCTTAAAAAACACGAGTTTAAGTTTTTAGAAAATGTGTTTTATTTCATAAATGGAATCAACAAAATGTATGCACATTCTACGTCAAAACGACTTTCTATAGTTTGCGCATCCGTCCGGAAATAAGAAAAGCTTACTTCCACCGTTTTTTAAAATCACAGCTTCTAGAAGGTTGACATGATTTCGTAAAAAACACGAGCTTTTAGAAAATGTGTTTTATTTCATAAATGGAATCAAGAAAGTATGCACATTCTACGTCATAAAGACTTTCTATAGTTTGCGCATTCTTCCAGAAATAAGAAAAGCTTACTTCCACCGTTTTTTAAAATCACAGATTCTAGAAGGTTTGCACGATTTCGTAAAAAACACGTGTTTTTAGAAAATGTGTTTTATTTCCTAAATGGAATATACAAAGTATGCACATTCTACGTCAGAACAACTTTCTATAGTTTGTGCATGCATCCGGAAATAAGAAAAGCTTACTTCCACCGTTTTTTAAAATCACAGCTTCTAGAAGGTTTACATGATTTTGTAAAAAACACGATTTTTTAGAAAATGTGTTTTATTTCATAAATGGAATCAACAAAGTATGCACATTCTACGTCATAACGACTTTCTATAGTTTGCGCATGCGTGCGGAAATAAGAAAAGCTTATTTCCACCGTTTTTTAAAATCACAGCTTCTAGAAGGTTTACATGATTTCTTAAAAAACACGAGTTTTTAGAAAATGTGTTTTATTTCATAAATGGAATCACAAAAGTATGCACATTCTACGTCATAACGACTTTCTATAGTTTGCGCATTCGTCCGGAAATAATAAAGGCTAACTTCCACCGTTTTTTAAAATCACAGCTTCTAGAAGTTTTACATGATTTCTTAAAAAACACGAGTTTTTAGAAAATGTGTTTTATTTCATCAATGGAATCAACAAAGTATGGACATTCTACGTCACAATGACTTTCTATAGTTTGCGCATGCGTTAGGAAATAAGGAAAGCTTACTTCCCCCGTTTTTTAAAATCACAGCTTCTAGAAGTTTTACATGATTTCTTAAAGAACACGAGTTTTTAGAAAATGTGTTTTATTTCATAAATGGAATGAACAAAATACGGACATTCTACGTCATAACGACTTTCTATAGTTTGCGCATGCGTCCGGAAATAAGAAAAGCTTACTTCCCCCGTTTTTTAAAATCACAGCTTCTAGAAGGTTTACATGATTTCTTAAAAAACACGAGTTTTTAGAAAATGTGTTTTATTTCATAAATGGAATCAACAAAGTATGCACATTCTACGTCATAACGACTTTCTATAGTTTGCGCATGCGTCTGGAAATAAGAAAAGCTTACTTCCCCCGTTTTTTAAAATCAGAGCTTCTAGAAGGTTTACATGATTTCTTAAAAAACATGAGTTTTTAGAAAATATATTTTATTTCATAAATTGAATCAACAAAGTATGCACATTCTACGTCATAACGACTTTCTATAGTTTGCGGATGCGTCCGGAAATAAGAAAAGCTTACTTCCACCGTTTTTTAAAATCACAGCTTCTAGAAGGTTTACATGATTTCGTAAAAAACACGAGTTTTTAGAAAATGTGTTTTATCTCATCAATGGAATCTACAAAGTATGCACATTCTACGTCATAACGACATTCTATAGTTTACGCATGCGTTTGGAAGTAAGAAAAGCTTACTTCCCCCATTTTTTAAAATCACAGCTTCTAGAAGGTTTACATGATTTCTTAAAAAACACGAGTTTTTAGAAAATGTGTTTTATTTCATAAATGGAATCAACAAAGTATGCACATTCTTCTTCATAACAACTTTCTATAGTTTGCGCTTGCGTCCGGAAATAAGAAAAGCTTATTTCCACCGTTTTTTAAAATCACAGCTTCTAGAAGGTTTACATGATTTCTTAAAAAACACGAGTTTTTAGAAAATGTGTTTTATTTCATAAATGGAATCACAAAAGTATGCACATTCTATGTCATAACGACTTTCTATAGTTTGCGCATTCGTCCGGAAATAATAAAGGCTAACTTCCACCGTTTTTTAAAATCACAGCTTCTAGAAGGTTTACATGATTTCGTAAAAAACACGAGTTTTTAGAAAATGTGTTTTATTTCAAAAATGGAATCTACAAAGTATGCACATTCTGCGTCATAACGACTTTCTATAGTTTGCGCATTCGTCCGGAAATAAGAAAAGCTTACTTCCCCCGTTTTTTAAAATCACAGCTTCTAGAAGGTTTACATGATTTCTTAAAAAACACGAGTTTTTAGAAAATGTGTTTTATTTCATAAATGCAATCAACAAAGTATGGACATTCTACGTCATAACGACTTTCTATAGTTTGCGCATGCGTCCGGAAATAAGAAAAGCTTACTTCCACTGTTTTTTAAAATCACAGCTTCTAGAAGGTTTACAGGATTTCTTAAAAAACACGAGTTTTTAGAAAATTTGTTTTATTTCATAAATGGAATCAACAAAGTATGCACATTCTATGTCATAACGACTTTCTATAGTTTGCGCATTCGTCTGGAAATAAGAAAAGCTTACTTCCACCGTTTTTAAAATCACAGCTTCTAGAAGGTTTACATGATTTCGTAAAAAACACGAGTTTTTAGAAAATGTGTTTTATTTCATAAATGGAATCTACAAAGTATGCACATTCTACGTCATAACGACTTTCTATAGTTTGCGCATGCGTCCGGAAATAAGAAAAGCTTACTTCCCCCGTTTTTTAAAATCACAGCTTCTAGAAGGTTTACATGATTTCTTAACAAAACACGAATTTTTAGAAAATGTGTTTTATTTCACAAATGGAATCAACAAAGTATGCACATTCTACGTCATAAGGACTTTCTATAGTTTGCGCGTGCGTCCGGAAATAAGAAAAGCTTACTTCCACCTTTTTTTAAAATCACAGCTTCTAGAAGGTTTACATGATTTCTTAAAAAACACGAGTTTTTAGAAAATGTGTTTTATTTCATAAATGGAATCAATAAAGTATGCACATTCTACATCATAACGACTTTCTTCAGTTTGCGCATTCGTCCGGAAATAAGAAAAGCTTACTTCCACCGTTTTTTAAAATCACAGCCTCTGGAAGGTTTACATGATTTCGTAAAAAACACGAGTTTTTAGAAAATGTGTCTTATTTCATAAATGGAATCTACAAAGTATGCACATTCTACATCATAACGAATTTCTATAGTTTTCGCATGCGTCCGGAAATAAGAAAAGCTTACTTCCCCCGTTTTTTAAAATCACAGCTTCTAGAAGGTTTACATGATTTCTTAAAAAACACGAGTTTTTAGAAAATGTGTTTTATTTCATAAATGGAATCAATAAAGTATGCACATTCTACGTCATAACGACTTTCTATAGTTTGCGCATGCGTTCGGAAATAAGAAAAGCTTACTTCCCCCGTTTTTTAAAATTACAGCTTCTAGAAGTTTTACATGATTTGTTAAAAGACACGAGTTTTTAGAAAATTTGTTTTATTTCATAAATGGAATCAACAAAGTATGCACATTCTACGTCATAATGACTTTCTCTAGTTTGCACATGCGTCCGGAAATAAGATAAGCTTACTTCCACCGTTTTTTAAAATCACAGCTTCTAGAAGGTTTACATGATTTCGTAAAAAACACAAGTTTTTAGAAAATGTGCTTTATTTCATAAATGGAATCTACAAAGTATGCACATTCTACATCATAACGACTTTCTAAAGTTTGCGGATGCGTCCGTAATAAGAAAAGCTTACATCCCCCATTATTTAAAATCACAGCTTCTAGAAGGTTTACATGATTTCGTAAAAAACACGAGTTTTTAGAAAATGTGTTTTATTTCATAAATGGAATCAACAAAGTATGCACATTCTACATCATAAGGACTTTCTATAGTTTGCGCATGCATCCGGAAATAAGAAAAGCTTACTTCCACCGTTTTTTAAAATCACAGCTTCTAGAAGGTTTACATGATTTCGTAAAAAACACGAGTTTTTAGAAAATGTGTTTTATTTGATAAATGGAATCAACAAAGTATGCACATTCTACGTCATAATGATTTTCTATAGTTTGTGCATGCGTCCGGAAATAAGAAAAGCTTACCTCCCCCATTTTTTAAAATCACATATTCTAGAAGTTTTGCATGATTTCTTAAAAAACACGAGTTTTTAGAAAATGTGTTTTATTAAATAAATGGAATCAACAAAGTATGCACATTCTACATCATAAGGACTTTCTATAGTTTGCGCATGCATCCGGAAATAAGAAAAGCTTACTTCCACCGTTTTTTAAAATCACAGCTTCTAGAAGGTTTACATGATTTCCTAAAAAACACGAGTTTTTAGAAAATGTGTTTTATTTTATAAATGGAATCAACAAAGTATGCACATTCTACGTCATAACGACTTTCTATAGTTTGCGCATGCGTCCGGAAATAAGAAAAGCTTACTTCCCCCGTTTTTCTAAATCACAGCTTCTAGAAGGTTTACATGATTTCTTAAAAAACACGAGTTTTTAGAAAATGTGTTTTATTTCATAAATGGAATCTACAAATTATGCATCTTCTACGTCATAACGACTTTCTATAGTTTGCGCATGCGTCCGGAAATAAGAAAAGCTTACTTCCCCCGTTTTTTAAAATCACAGCTTCTAGAAGGTTTACATGATTTCTTAAAAAACACGAGTTTTTAGAAAATGTGTTTTATTTCATAAATGGAATCAACAAAGTATGCACATTCTACGTCATAACGACTTTCTATAGTTTGCGCATGCGTCCGGAAATAAGAAAAGCTTACTTCCAATGTTTTTTAAAATCACAGCTTCTAGAAGGTTTACATGATTTCTTAAAAAACACGAGTTTTTAGAAAATGTGTTTTATTTCATAAATGGAATCACAAAAGTATGCACATTCTACGTCATAACGACTTTCTATAGTTTGCGCATGCGTCCAGAAATAAGAAAAGCTTACTTCCACCGTTTTTTAAAATCACAGCTTCTAGAAGGTTTTCATAATTTCTTAAAAAACATGCGTTTTTAGAAAATGTGTTTTATTTCATAGATGGAATCAACAAAGTATGCACATTCTACGTCATAACGACTTTCTTCAGTTTGCGCATTCGTCCGGAAATAAGAAAAGCTTACTTCCACCATTTTTTAAAATCACAGCCTCTAGTAGGTTTACATGATTTCGTAAAAAACACGAGTTTTTAGAAAATGTGTTTTATTTCATAAATGGAATCTACAAAGTATGCACATTCTACATCATAACGAATTTCTATAGTTTTTGCATGCGTCCGGAAATAAGAAAAGCTTACTTCCCCCGTTTTTTAAAATCACAGCTTCTAGAAGGTTTACATGATTTCGTAAAAAACACGAGTTTTTAGAAAATGTGTTTTATTTCATAAATGGAATCAACAAAGTATGGACATTCTACGTCATAACGACTTTCTATAGTTTGCGCATGCGTCCGGAAATAAGAAAAGCTTACTTCCACTGTTTTTTAAAATCACAGCTTCTAGAAGGTTTACAGGATTTCTTAAAAAACACGAGTTTTTAGAAAATGTGTTTTATTTCATAAATGGAATCAACAAAGTATGCACATTCTATGTCATAACGACTTTCTATAGTTTGCGCATTCGTCCGGAAATAAGAAAAGCTTACTTCCACCGTTTTTAAAATCACAGCTTCTAGAAGGTTTACATGATTTCGTAAAAAACACGAGTTTTGAGAAAATGTGTTTTATTTCATAAATGGAATCTACAAAGTTTGCACATTCTACGTCATAACGACTTTCTATAGTTTGCGCATGCGTCCGGAAATAAGAAAAGCTTACTTCCCTCGTTTTTTAAAATCACAGCTTCTAGAAGGTTTACATGATTTCTTAACAAAACACGAATTTTTAGAAAATGTGTTTTATTTCATAAATTGAATCAACAAAGTATGCACATTCTACGTCATAACGACTTTCTATAGTTTGCGCATGCGTCCGAAAATAAGAAAAGCTTACTTCCACCGTTTTTTAAAATCACAGCTTCTAGAAGGTCTACATGATTTCGTAAAAAACACGTGTTTTTAGAAAATGTGTTTTATCTCATAAATGGAATCTACAAAATATGCAAATTCTACATCATAACTACTTTGTATAGTTTGCTCATGCATCCGGAAATAAGAAAAGCTTACTTCCACCATTTTTTAAAATCACAGCTTCTAGAAGGTTTACATGATTTTGTAAAAAACACGAGTTTTTAGAAAATGTGTTTTATTTCATAAATGGAATCTACAAAGTATGCACATTCTACATCATAACGACATTCTATAGTTTGCGCATGCGTCCGGAAATAAGAAAAGCTTACTTCACCCGTTTTTCTAAATCACAGCTTCTAGAACGTTTACATGATTTCTTAAAAAACACGAGTTTTTAGAAAATGTGTTTTATTTCATAAATGGAATCAACAAAGTATGCACATTCTACGTCATAACGAAATTCTATAGTTTGCGCATGCGAATGGAAATAAGAAAAGCTTACTTCCACCGTTTTTTAAAATCACAGCTTCTAGAAGGTTTAGATGATTTCTTAAAAAACACGAGTTTTTAGAAAATGTGTTTTATTTCATAAATGGAATCAACAAAATATGCACATTCTACGTCATAACGACTTTCTATAGTTTGCGCATGCATCCGGAAATAAGAAAAGTTTACTTCCACCGTTTTTTAAAATCACAGCTTCTAGAAGGTTTACACGATTTCTTAAAAAACACGAGTTTTTTTAAAATGTGTTTTATTTCATATATTGGAATCAACAAAGTATGCACATTCTACGTCAGAACGACTTTCTATAGTTTTCACATTCGTCCGGAAATAAGAAAAGCTTACTTCGACCGTTTTTTAAAATCACAGCTTCTAGAAGGTTTACATGATTTCGTAAAAACCACGAGTTTTTAGAAAATTTGTTTTATTTCATAAATGGAATCTACAAAGTATGCACATTCTACGTCATAACGACTTTCTATAGTTTGCGCATGCGTCCGGAAATAAGAAAAGCTTACTTCCCCCGTTTTTTAAAATCACAGCTTCTAGAAGGTTTACATGATTTCTTAAAAAACACGAGTTTTTAGAAAATGTGTTTTATTTCATAAATGGAATCAACAAAGTATGCACATTCTACGTCATAACGACTTTCTATAGTTTGCGCATGCGTCCGGAAATAAGAAAAGCTTACTTCCCCCGTTTTTTAAAATCAGAGCTTCTAGAAGGTTTACGTGATTTCTTAAAAAACATGAGTTTTTAGAAAATATATTTTATTTCATAAATGGAATCAACAAAGTATGCACATTCTACGTCATAACGACTTTCTATAGTTTGCGGATGCGTCCGGAAATAAGAAAAGCTTACTTCCACCGTTTTTTAAAATCACAGCTTCTAGAAGGTTTACATGATTTCGTAAAAAACACGAGTTTTTAGAAAATGTGTTTTATTTCATCAATGGAATCTACAAAGTATGCACATTCTATGTCATAACGACTTTCTATAGTTTGCGCATGCGTCCGGAAATAAGAAAAGCTTACTTCCCCCATTTTTCTAAATCACAGCTTCTAGAAGGTTTACATGATTTCTTAAAAAACACGAGTTTTTAGAAAATGTGTTTTATTTCATAAATGGAATCAAGAAAGTATGCACATTCTACGTCACAACGACTTTTGTATAGTTTGCGCATGCGTCCGGAAATAAGAAAAGCTTACTTCCACCGTTTTTTAAAATCACAGCTTCTAAAAGGTTTACATGATTTCCTAAAAAACACGAGTTTTTAGAAAATGTGTTTTATTTCATAAATGGAATCAACAAAGTATGCACATTCTACGTCATAACGATTTCTATATTTTGCGCATGCGTCCGGAAATAAGAAAAGCTTACTTCCCCCGTTTTTTAAAATCACAGCTTCTAGAAGGTTTACATGATTTCTTAAAAAACACAAGTTTTTAGAAAAGGTGTTTTATTTCATAAATGGAATCAACGAAGTATGCACATTCTATGTGATAACGACTTTCTATAGTTTGCGCATGCATCCGGAAATAAGAAAAGCTTACTTCCCCCATTTTTTAAAATCACAGCTTCTAGAAGGTTTACATGATTGCTTAAAAAACACGAGTTTAAGTTTTTAGAAAATGTGTTTTATTTCATAAATGGAATCAACAAAGTATGCACATTCTACGTCAAAACGACTTTCTATAGTTTGCGCATCCGTCCGGAAATAAGAAAAGCTTACTTCCACCGTTTTTTAAAATCACAGCTTCTAGAAGGTTGACATGATTTCGTAAAAAACACGAGCTTTTAGAAAATGTGTTTTATTTCATAAATGGAATCAAGAAAGTATGCACATTCTACGTCATAAAGACTTTCTATAGTTTGCGCATTCTTCCAGAAATAAGAAAAGCTTACTTCCACCGTTTTTTAAAATCACAGCTTCTAGAAGGTTTGCACGATTTCGTAAAAAACACGTGTTTTTAGAAAATTTGTTTTATTTCCTAAATGGAATATACAAAGTATGCACATTCTACGTCAGAACGACTTTCTATAGTTTGTGCATGCATCCGGAAATAAGAAAAGCTTACTTCCACCATTTTTTAAAATCACAGCTTCTAGAAGGTTTACATGATTTCTTAAAAAACACGAGTTTTTAGAAAATGTGTTTTATTTCATAAATGGAATCACAAAAGTATGCACATTCTACGTCATAACGAATTTCTATAGTTTGCGCATTCGTCCGGAAATAATAAAGGCTAACTTCCACCGTTTTTTAAAATCACAGCTTCTAGAAGTTTTACATGATTTCTTAAAAAACACGAGTTTTTAGAAAATGTGTTTTATTTCATCAATGGAATCAACAAAGTATGGACATTCTACGTCACAATGACTTTCTATAGTTTGCGCATGCGTTAGGAAATAAGGAAAGCTTACTTCCCCCGTTTTTTAAAATCACAGCTTCTAGAAGTTTTACATGATTTCTTAAAGAACACGAGTTTTTAGAAAATGTGTTTTATTTCATAAATGGAATGAACAAAATACGGACATTCTACGTCATAACGACTTTCTATAGTTTGCGCATGCGTCCGGAAATAAGAAAAGCTTACTTCCCCCGTTTTTCTAAATCACAGCTTCTAGAAGGTTTACAAGATTTCTTAAAAAACACGAGTTTTTAGAAAATGTGTTTTATTTCATAAATGGAATCATCAAAGTATGCACATTCTACGTCATAAGGAAATTCTATAGTTTGCGCATGCGTATGGAAATAAGAAAAGCTTACTTCCACGGTTTTTTAAAATCACAGCTTCTAGAAGGTTTAGATGATTTCTTAAAAAACACGAGTTTTTAAAAAATGTGTTTTATTTCATAAATGGAATCAACAAAATATGCACATTCTACGTCATAACGACTTTCTATAGTTTGCGCATGCATCCGGAAATAAGAAAAGCTTACTTCCACCATTTTTTAAAATCACAGCTTCTAGAAGGTTTACACGATTTCTTAAAAAACACGAGTTTTTTTAAAATGTGTTTTATTTCATATATTGGAATCAACAAAGTATGCACATTCTACGTCAGAACGACTTTCTATAGTTTTCACATTCGTCCAGAAATAAGAAAAGCTTACTTCGACCGTTTTTTAAAATCACAGCTTCTAGAAGGTTTACATGATTTCGTAAAAACCACGAGTTTTTAGAAAATTTGTTTTATTTCATAAATGGAATCTACAAAGTATGCACATTCTACGTCATAACGACTTTCTATAGTTTGCGCATGCGTCCGGAAATAAGAAAAGCTTACTTCCCCCGTTTTTTAAAATCACAGCTTCTAGAAGGTTTACATGATTTCTTAAAAAACACGAGTTTTTAGAAAATGTGTTTTATTTCATAAATGGAATCAACAAAGTATGCACATTCTACGTCATAACGACTTTCTATAGTTTGCGCATGCGTCTGGAAATAAGAAAAGCTTACTTCCCCCGTTTTTTAAAATCAGAGCTTCTAGAAGGTTTACATGATTTCTTAAAAAACATGAGTTTTTAGAAAATATATTTTATTTCATAAATTGAATCAACAAAGTATGCACATTCTACGTCATAACGACTTTCTATAGTTTGCGGATGCGTCCGGAAATAAGAAAAGCTTACTTCCACCGTTTTTTTAAATCACAGCTTCTAGAAGGTTTACATGATTTCGTAAAAAACACGAGTTTTTAGAAAATGTGTTTTATCTCATCAATGGAATCTACAAAGTATGCACATTCTACGTCATAACGACATTCTATAGTTTACGCATGCGTTTGGAAGTAAGAAAAGCTTACTTCCCCCATTTTTTAAAATCACAGCTTCTAGAAGGTTTACATGATTTCTTAAAAAACACGAGTTTTTAGAAAATGTGTTTTATTTCATAAATGGAATCAACAAAGTATGCACATTCTTCTTCATAACAACTTTCTATAGTTTGCGCTTGCGTCCGGAAATAAGAAAAGCTTATTTCCACCGTTTTTTAAAATCACAGCTTCTAGAAGGTTTACATGATTTCTTAAAAAACACGAGTTTTTAGAAAATGTGTTTTATTTCATAAATGGAATCACAAAAGTATGCACATTCTATGTCATAACGACTTTCTATAGTTTGCGCATTCGTCCGGAAATAATAAAGGCTAACTTCCACCGTTTTTTAAAATCACAGCTTCTAGAAGGTTTACATGATTTCGTAAAAAACACGAGTTTTTAGAAAATGTGTTTTATTTCAAAAATGGAATCTACAAAGTATGCACATTCTGCGTCATAACGACTTTCTATAGTTTGCGCATTCGTCCGGAAATAAGAAAAGCTTACTTCCCCCGTTTTTTAAAATCACAGCTTCTAGAAGGTTTACATGATTTCTTAAAAAACACGAGTTTTTAGAAAATGTGTTTTATTTCATAAATGCAATCAACAAGGTATGGACATTCTACGTCATAACGACTTTCTATAGTTTGCGCATGCGTCCGGAAATAAGAAAAGCTTACTTCCACTGTTTTTTAAAATCACAGCTTCTAGAAGGTTTACAGGATTTCTTAAAAAACACGAGTTTTTAGAAAATTTGTTTTATTTCATAAATGGAATCAACAAAGTATGCACATTCTATGTCATAACGACTTTCTATAGTTTGCGCATTCGTCTGGAAATAAGAAAAGCTTACTTCCACCGTTTTTAAAATCACAGCTTCTAGAAGGTTTACATGATTTCGTAAAAAACACGAGTTTTTAGAAAATGTGTTTTATTTCATAAATGGAATCTACAAAGTATGCACATTCTACGTCATAACGACTTTCTATAGTTTGCGCATGCGTCCGGAAATAAGAAAAGCTTACTTCCCCCGTTTTTTAAAATCACAGCTTCTAGAAGGTTTACATGATTTCTTAACAAAACACGAATTTTTAGAAAATGTGTTTTATTTCATAAATTGAATCAACAAAGTATGCACATTCTATGTCATAACGACTTTCTATAGTTTGCGCATGCGTCCGAAAATAAGAAAAGCTTACTTCCACCGTTTTTTAAAATCACAGCTTCTAGAAGGTCTACATGATTTCGTAATAAACACGTGTTTTTAGAAAATGTGTTTTATTTCATAAATGGAATCTACAAAATATGCAAATTCTACATCATAACTACTTTGTATAGTTTGCTCATGCGTCCGGAAATAAGAAAAGCTTACTTCCACCATTTTTTAAAATCACAGCTTCTAGAAGGTTTACATGATTTTGTAAAAAACACGAGTTTTTAGAAAATGTGTTTTATTTCATAAATGGAATCTATAAAGTATGCACATTCTACGTCATAACGACTTTCTATAGTTTGCGCATGCGTCCGGAAATAAGAAAAGCTTACTTCCCCCGTTTTTCTAAATCACAGCTTCTAGAAGGTTTACATGATTTCGTAAAAAACACGAGTTTTTAGAAAATGTGTTTTATTTCATAAATGGAATCAACAAAGTATGCACATTCTACGTCATAACGAAATTATATAGTTTGCGCATGCGTATGGAAATAAGAAAAGCTTACTTCCACCCTTTTTTAAAATCACAGCTTCTAGAAGGTTTACATGATTTCTTAAAAAACACGAGTTTTTAGAAAATATGTTTTATTTCATAAATGGAATCAACAAAATATGCACATTCTACGTCATAACGACTTTCTATAGTTTGCGCATGCATCCGGAAATAAGAAAAGCTTACTTCCACCGTTTTTTAAAATCACAGCTTCTAGAAGGTTTACATGATTTCTTAAAAAACACGAGTTTTTAGAAAATGTGTTTTATTTCATAAATGGAATCAACAAAGTATGCACATTCTACGTCATAACGACTTTCTATAGTTTGGGCATGCGTTTGGAAATAAGAAAAGCTTACTTCCCCCGTTTTTTAAAATCACAGCTTCTAGAAGGTTTACATGATTTCTTAAAAAACATGAGTTTTTAGAAAATGTGTTTTATTTCATAAATGGAATCAACAAAGTATGCACATTCTACGTCATAAGGACTTTCTATAGTTTGCGCGTGCGTCCGGAAATAAGAAAAGCTTACTTCCACCTTTTTTTAAAATCACAGCTTCTAGAAGGTTTACATGATTTCTTAAAAAACACGAGTTTTTAGAAAATGTGTTTTATTTCATAAATGGAATCAATAAAGTATGCACATTCTACATCATAACGACTTTCTTCAGTTTGCGCATTCGTCCGGAAATAAGAAAAGCTTACTTCCACCGTTTTTTAAAATCACAGCCTCTGGAAGGTTTACATGATTTCGTAAAAAACACGAGTTTTTAGAAAATGTGTCTTATTTCATAAATGGAATCTACAAAGTATGCACATTCTACATCATAACGAATTTCTATAGTTTTCGCATGCGTCCGGAAATAAGAAAAGCTTACTTCCCCCGTTTTTTAAAATCACAGCTTCTAGAAGGTTTACATGATTTCTTAAAAAACACGAGTTTTTAGAAAATGTGTTTTATTTCATAAATGGAATCAATAAAGTATGCACATTCTACGTCATAACGACTTTCTATAGTTTGCGCATGCGTTCGGAAATAAGAAAAGCTTACTTCCCCCGTTTTTTAAAATTACAGCTTCTAGAAGTTTTACATGATTTGTTAAAAGACACGAGTTTTTAGAAAATTTGTTTTATTTCATAAATGGAATCAACAAAGTATGCACATTCTACGTCATAATGACTTTCTCTAGTTTGCACATGCGTCCGGAAATAAGATAAGCTTACTTCCACCGTTTTTTAAAATCGCAGCTTCTAGAAGGTTTACATGATTTCGTAAAAAACACAAGTTTTTAGAAAATGTGCTTTATTTCATAAATGGAATCTACAAAGTATGCACATTCTACATCATAACGACTTTCTAAAGTTTGCGGATGCGTCCGTAATAAGAAAAGCTTACATCCCCCATTATTTAAAATCACAGCTTCTAGAAGGTTTACATGATTTCGTAAAAAACACGAGTTTTTAGAAAATGTGTTTTATTTCATAAATGGAATCAACAAAGTATGCACATTCTACGTCATAACGACTTTCTATAGTTTGCACATGCATTTGGAAATAAGAAAAGCTTACTTCCACCATTTTTTAAAATCACGGATTCTAGAAGGTTTACATGATTTCGTAAAAAACACGAGTTTTTAGAAAATGTGTTTTATTTGATAAATGGAATCAACAAAGTATGCACATTCTACGTCATAATGATTTTCTATAGTTTTTGCATGCGTCCGGAAATAAGAAAAGCTTACCTCCCCCATTTTTTAAAATCACATATTCTAGAAGTTTTGCATGATTTCTTAAAAAACACGAGTTTTTAGAAAATGTGTTTTATTAAATAAATGGAATCAACAAAGTATGCACATTCTACATCATAACGACTTTCTATAGTTTGCGCATGCGTCCGGAAATAAGAAAAGGTTACTTCCACCGTTTTTTAAAATCACAGCTTCTAGAAGGTCTACATGATTTCGTAAAAAACACGTGTTTTTAGAAAATTTGTTTTATTTCATAAATGGAATCTACAAAGTATGCACATTCTACGTCATAACGACTTTCTATAGTTTGCGCATGCGTCCGGAAATAAGAAAAGCTTACTTCCCCCGTTTTTTAAAATCACAGCTTCTAGAAGGTTTACATGATTTCTTAAAAAACACGAGTTTTTAGAAAATGTGTTTTATTTCATAAATGGAATCAACAAAGTATGCACATTCTACGTCATAACGAATTTCTATAGTTTGCGCATGCGTCTGGAAATAAGAAAAGCTTACTTCCCCCGTTTTTTAAAATCAGAGCTTCTAGAAGGTTTACATGATTTCTTAAAAAACATGAGTTTTTAGAAAATATATTTTATTTCATAAATTGAATCAACAAAGTATGCACATTCTACGTCATAACGACTTTCTATAGTTTGCGGATGCGTCCGGAAATAAGAAAAGCTTACTTCCACCGTTTTTTAAAATCACAGCTTCTAGAAGGTTTACATGATTTCGTAAAAAACACGAGTTTTTAGAAAATGTGTTTTATCTCATCAATGGAATCTACAAAGTATGCACATTCTACGTCATAACGACATTCTATAGTTTACGCATGCGTTTGGAAATAAGAAAAGCTTACTTCCCCCATTTTTTAAAATCACAGCTTCTAGAAGGTTTACATGATTTCTTAAAAAACACGAGTTTTTAGAAAATGTGTTTTATTTCATAAATGGAATCAACAAAGTATGCACATTCTTCTTCATAACAACTTTCTATAGTTTGCGCTTGCGTCCGGAAATAAGAAAAGCTTATTTCCACCGTTTTTTAAAATCACAGCTTCTAGAAGGTTTACATGATTTCTTAAAAAACACGAGTTTTTAGAAAATGTGTTTTATTTCATAAATGGAATCAACAAAGTATGCACATTCTACGTCATAACGACTTTCTATAGTTTGGGCATGCGTTTGGAAATAAGAAAAGCTTACTTCCCCCGTTTTTTAAAATCACAGCTTCTAGAAGGTTTACATGATTTCTTAAAAAACACGAGTTTTTAGAAAATGTGTTTTATTTCATAAATGGAATCACAAAAGTATGCACATTCTACGTCATAACGACTTTCTATAGTTTGCGCATGCGTCCAGAAATAAGAAAAGCTTACTTCCACCGTTTTTTAAAATCACAGCTTCTAGAAGGTTTTCATAATTTCTTAAAAAACATGCGTTTTTAGAAAATGTGTTTTATTTCATAGATGGAATCAACAAAGTATGCACATTCTACGTCATAACGACTTTCTTCAGTTTGCGCATTCGTCCGGAAATAAGAAAAGCTTACTTCCACCATTTTTTAAAATCACAGCCTCTAGTAGGTTTACATGATTTCGTAAAAAACACGAGTTTTTAGAAAATGTGTTTTATTTCATAAATGGAATCTACAAAGTATGCACATTCTACATCATAACGAATTTCTATAGTTTTCGCATGCGTCCGGAAATAAGAAAAGCTTACTTCCCCCGTTTTTTAAAATCACAGCTTCTAGAAGGTTTACATGATTTCGTAAAAAACACGAGTTTTTAGAAAATGTGTTTTATTTCATAAATGGAATCAACAAAGTATGGACATTCTACGTCATAACGACTTTCTATAGTTTGCGCATGCGTCCGGAAATAAGAAAAGCTTACTTCCACTGTTTTTTAAAATCACAGCTTCTAGAAGGTTTACAGGATTTCTTAAAAAACACGAGTTTTTAGAAAATGTGTTTTATTTCATAAATGGAATCAACAAAGTATGCACATTCTATGTCATAACGACTTTCTATAGTTTGCGCATTCGTCCGGAAATAAGAAAAGCTTACTTCCACCGTTTTTAAAATCACAGCTTCTAGAAGGTTTACATGATTTCGTAAAAAACACGAGTTTTTAGAAAATGTGTTTTATTTCATAAATGGAATCTACAAAGTTTGCACATTCTACGTCATAACGACTTTCTATAGTTTGCGCATGCGTCCGGAAATAAGAAAAGCTTACTTCCCCCGTTTTTTAAAATCACAGCTTCTAGAAGGTTTACATGATTTCTTAACAAAACACGAATTTTTAGAAAATGTGTTTTATTTCATAAATTGAATCAACAAAGTATGCACATTCTACGTCATAACGACTTTCTATAGTTTGCGCATGCGTCTGAAAATAAGAAAAGCTTACTTCCACCGTTTTTTAAAATCACAGCTTCTAGAAGGTCTACATGATTTCGTAAAAAACACGTGTTTTTAGAAAATGTGTTTTATTTCATAAATGGAATCTACAAAATATGCAAATTCTACATCATAACTACTTTGTATAGTTTGCTCATGCATCCGGAAATAAGAAAAGCTTACTTCCACCATTTTTTAAAATCACAGCTTCTAGAAGGTTTACATGATTTTGTAAAAAACACGAGTTTTTAGAAAATGTGTTTTATTTCATAAATGGAATCTACAAAGTATGCACATTCTACGTCATAACGACTTTCTATAGTTTGCGCATGCGTCCGGAAATAAGAAAAGCTTACTTCACCCGTTTTTCTAAATCACAGCTTCTAGAATGTTTACATGATTTCTTAAAAAACACGAGTTTTTAGAAAATGTGTTTTATTTCATAAATGGAATCAACAAAGTATGCACATTCTACGTCATAACGAAATTCTATAGTTTGCGCATGCGTATGGAAATAAGAAAAGCTTACTTCCACCGTTTTTTAAAATCACAGCTTCTAGAAGGTTTACATGATTTCTTAAAAAACACGAGTTTTTAGAAAATGTGTTTTATTTCATAAATGGAATCAACAAAATATGCACATTCTACGTCATAACGACTTTCTATAGTTTGCGCATGCATCCGGAAATAAGAAAAGCTTACTTCCACCGTTTTTTAAAATCACAGCTTCTAGAAGGTTTACATGATTTCTTAAAAAACACGAGTTTTTTAAAAATGTGTTTTATTTCATATATGGAATCAACAAAGTATGCACATTCTACGTCAGAACGACTTTCTATAGTTTGCACATTCGTCCGGAAATAAGAAAAGCTTACTTCGACCGTTTTTTAAAATCACAGCTTCTAGATGGTTTACATGATTTCGTAAAAACAACGAGTTTCTAGAAAATGTGTTTTATTTAATAAATGGAATCTACAAAGTATGCACATTCTACGTTATAATGACTTTCTATAGTTTGCGCATGCGTCCGGAAATAAGAAAAGCTTACTTCCCCCGTTTTTTAAAATCACAGCTTCTAGAAGGTTTACATGATTTCTTAAAAAACACAAGTTTTTAGAAAATGTGTTTTATTTCATAAATGGAATCAACAAAGTATGCACATTCTACGTCATGACGACTTTCTATAGTTTGCGCATGCGTCCGCAAATAAGAAAAGCTTAAGTCCCCCGTTTTTTAAAATCACAACTTCTAGAAGGTTTACATGATTTCTTAACAAACACGAGTTTTTAGAAAATGTGTTTTATTTCATAAATGGAATCAACAAAGTATGGACATTCTACGTCATAACGACTTTCTATAGTTTGCGCATGCGTCCGGAAATAAGAAAAGCTTACTTCCACTGTTTTTTTAAATCACAGCTTCTAGAAGGTTTACATGATTTCTTAAAAACCACGAGTTTTTAGAAAATGTGTTTTATTTCATAAATGGAATCATCAAAGTATGGACATTCTACGTCATAACGACTTTCTATAGTTTGTGCATTCGTCCGGCAATAAAAAAAAGCTTACTTCTGCCGTTTTTTAAAATCACAGCTTCTAGAAGGTTTACATGATTTCTTAAAAACCACGAGTTTTTTGAAAATGTGTTTTATTTCATATATGGAATCAACAAAGTATGCACATTCTACGTCATAAGGACTTTCTATAGTTTGGACATTCGTCCGGAAATAAGAAAAGCTTACTTCCACCGTTTTTAAAATCACAGCTTCTAGAAGGTTTACATGATTTCGTAAAAAACACGAGTTTTTAGAAAATGTGTTTTATTTAATAAATGGAATCTACAAAGTATGCACATTCTACGTCATAACAACTTTCTATAGTTTGCGCATGCGTCTGGAAATAAGAAAAGCTTACTTCCCCCGTTTTTTAAAATCACAGCTTCTAGAAGGTTTACATGATTTCTTAACAAAACACGAATTTTTAGAAAATGTGTTTTATTTCAAAAATTGAATCAACAAAGTATGCACATTCTACGTCATAACGACTTTCTATAGTTTGCGCATGCGTCCAAAAATAAGAAAAGCTTACTTCCACCGTTTTTTAAAATCACAGCTTCTAGAAGGTCTACATGATTTCGTAAAAAACACGTGTTTTTAGAAAATGTGTTTTATTTCATAAATGGAATCTACAAAATATGCAAATTCTACATCATAACTACTTTGTATAGTTTGCTCATGCGTCCGGAAATAAGAAAAGCTTACTTCCACCATTTTTTAAAATCACAGCTTCTAGAAGGTTTACATGATTTTGTAAAAAACATGAGTTTTTAGAAAATGTGTTTTATTTCATAAATGGAATCTACAAAGTATGCAGATTCTATGTCATAACGACTTTCTATAGTTTGCGCATGCGTCCGGAAATAAGAAAAGCTTACTTCCCCCGTTTTTCTAAATCACAGCTTCTAGAAGGTTTACATGATTTCTTAAAAAACACGAGTTTTTAGAAAATGTGTTTTATTTCATAAATGGAATCAACAAAGTATGCACATTCTACGTCATAACGATTTCTATAGTTCGCGCATGCGTCCGGAAATAAGAAAAGCTTACTTCCCCTGTTTTTTAAAATCACAGCTTCTAGAAGGCTTACAGGATTTCTTAAAAAACACGAGTTTTTAGAAAATGTGTTTTATTTCATAAATAGAATCAACAAAGTATGCACATTCTATGTCATAACGACTTTCTATAGTTTGCGCATGCGTCCGGAAATAAGAAAAGCTTACTTCCACCGTTTTTCTAAATCATAGCTTCTAGAAGGTTTACATGATTTCTTAAAAAACACGAGTTTTTAGAAAATGTGTTTTATTTCATAAATGGAATCTACAAAGTATGCACATTCTACGTCATAACGACTTTCTATAGTTTGCTCATGCGTCCGGAAATAAGAAAAGCTTACTTCCCCCGTTTTTTAAAATCACAGCTTCTAGAAGGTTTACATGATTTCTTAACAAAACACGAATTTTTAGAAAATGTGTTTTATTTCATAAATTGAATCAACAAAGTATGCACATTCTACATCATAACGACTTTCTATAGTTTGCGCATGCGTCCGAAAATAAGAAAAGCTTACTTCCACCGTTTTTTAAAATCACAGCTTCTAGAAGGTCTACATGATTTCGTAAAAAACACGTGTTTTTAGAAAATGTGTTTTATTTCATAGATGGAATCTACAAAATATGCAAATTCTACATCATAACTACTTTGTATAGTTTGCTCATGCATCCGGAAATAAGAAAAGCTTACTTCCACCATTTTTTAAAATCACAGCTTCTAGAAGGTTTACATGATTTTGTAAAAAACACGAGTTTTTAGAAAATGTGTTTTATTTCATAAATGGAATCAACAAAGTATGCACATTCTACGTCATAACGACTTTCTATAGTTTGCTCATGCGTCCGGAAATAAGAAAATCTTACTTCCCCCGTTTTTCTAAATCACAGCTTCTAGAAGGTTTACATGATTTCTTAAAAAACATGAGTTTTTAGAAAATGTGTTTTATTTCATAAATGGAATCTACAAATTATGCACATTCTACGTTATAATGACTTTCTATAGTTTGCGCATGCGTTTGGAAATAAGAAAAGCTTACTTCCCCAGTTTTTTAAAATTACAGCTTCTAGAAGGTTTACATGATTTGTTAAAAAACACGAGTTTTTAGAAAATGTGTTTTATTTCATAAATGGAATCAACAAAGTATGCACATTCTACGTCATAAAGACTTTCTCTAGTTTGCGCATGCGTCCGGAAATAAGAAAAGCTTACTTCCACCGTTTTTTAAAATCACAGCTTCTAGAAGGTTTACATGATTTCGTACAAAACATAAGTTTTTAGAAACAATGTTTTATATCATAAATGGAATCTACAAAGTATGCACATTCTACGTCATAACGACTTTCTATAGTTTGCGCATGCGTCCGGAAATAAGAAAATCTTACTTCCGCCGTTTTTTAAAATCACAGCTTCTAGAAGGTTGACATGATTTCTAAAAAAACACGAGTTTTTAGAAAATGTGTTTTATTCTATAAATGGAATCAACAAAGTATGCACATTCTACGTCATAACGACTTTCTATAGTGTGCGCATGTGTTTGTAAATAAGAAAAGCTTACTTCCCCCGTTTTCTAAAATCACAGCTCCTAGAAGGTTTAGATGGTTTCTTAAAAAACACGAGTTTTTAGAAAATGTGTTTTATTTCATATATGGAATCAACAAAGTATGCAAATTCTACGTCATAACGAATTTCTATAGTTTGCGCATTCGTCCGGAAATAAGAAAAGCTTACTTGCACCGTTTTTTAAAATCACAGCTTCTAGAAGGTTTACATGATTTCTTAAAAAACAAAAGTTTTTAGAAAATGTGCTTTATTTCATCAATGGAATCTACAAAGTATGCACATTCTACGTCATAACGACTTTCTATAGTTTGCGCATGCGTTTGGAAATAAGAAAAGCTTACTTCCCCCTTTTTTTTAAATCACAGCTTCTAGAAGGTTTACATGATTTCTTAAAAAACACGAGTTTTTAGAAAATGTGTTTTATTTCATAAATGGAATCAATAAAGTATGCACATTCTACATCATAACGACTTTCTTCAGTTTGCGCATTCATCCGGAAATAAGAAAAGCTTACTTCCACCGTTTTTTAAAATCACAACCTCTAGAAGGTTTACATGATTTCGTAAAAAACACGAGTTTTTAGAAAATGTGTTTTATTTAATAAATGGAATCTACAAAGTATGCACATTCTACATCATAACAAATTTCTATAGTTTTCCCATGCGTCCGGAAATAAGAAAAGCTTACTTCCCCCGTTTTTTAAAATCACAGCTTCTAGAAGGTTTACATGATTTCTTAAAAAACACGAGTTTTTTGAAAAATGTGTTTTATTTCATAAATGGAATCAACAAAGTATGCACATTCTACGTCATAACGACTTTCTATAGTTTGCGCACGCGTCCGGAAATAAGAAAAGCTTACTTCAACCGTTTTTTAAAATCACAGCTTCTTGAAGGTTTACATGATTTTGTAAAAAACACGAGTTTTTAGAAAATGTGTTTTATTTCATAAATGGAATCAACAAAGTATGCACATTCTACGTCATAACGACATTCTATAGTTTGCGCATGCGTCCGGAAATAAGAAAAGCTTACTTCCACCGTTTTTTAAAATCACAGCTTCTAGAAGGTTTACATGATTTCTTAAAAAACACGAGTTTTTAGAAAATGTGTTTTATTTCATAAATGGAATAAAAAAAGTATGCACATTCTACGTCATAATGACTTTTTATAGTTTGCGCATACGTCCGGAAATAAGAAAAGCTTACTTCCCTCGTTTTTTAAAATCACTGCTTCTAGAAGGTTTACATGATTTCTTAAAAAACACGAGTTTTTAGAGAAAGTGTTTTATTTCATAAATGGAATCAACAAAGTATGCATATTCTACGTCATAATGACTTTCTATAGTTTGTGCATGTGTTTGGAAATAAGAAAAGCTTACTTCCCTCGTTTTTTAAAATCACAGTTTCTAGAAGGTTTACATGGTTTCTTAAAAAACACGAGTTTTTAGAAGATGTGTTTTATTTCATAAATGGAATCAACAATGTATGCACATTCTACGTCATAACGACTTTCTATAGTTTGCGCATTTGTCCGGAAATAAGAAAAGCTTACTTCCACCGTTTTTTAAAATCACAGCTTCTAGAAGGTTTACATGATTTCTTAAAAAACACGAGTTTTTAGAAAATGTGTTTTATTTCATAAATGGAATCAACAAAGTATGCACATTCTACGTCATAATGACTTTCTATAGTTTACGCATTCGTCCGGAAATAAGAAAAGCTTACTTCCACCGTTTTTTAAAATCACAGCTTCTAGAAGGTTTACATGATTTCTTAAAAAACACGAGTTTTTAGAAGATGTGTTTTATTTCATAAATGGAATCAACAATGTATGCACATTCTACGTCATAACGACTTTCTATAGTTTGCGCATTCGTCCGGAAATAAGATAAGCTTACTTCCACTGTTTTTTAAAATCACAGCTTCTAGAAGGTTTACATGGTTTCTTAAAAAACACGAGTTTTTAGAAGATGTGTTTTATTTCATAAATGGAATCAACAAAGTATGCACATTCTACGTCATAACGACTTTCTATAGTTTGCGCATTTGTCCGGAAATAAGGAAAGCTTACTTCCACCGTTTTTTAAAATCACAGCTTCTAGAAGGTTTACATGATTTCTTAAAAAACACGAGTTTTTAGAAAATGTGTTTTATTTCATAAATGGAATCAACAAAGTATGCACATTCTACGTCATAACGACTTTCTATAGTTTGAGCATGCGTCCTGAAATAAGAAAAGTTTACTTCCACCGTTTTTTAAAATCACAGCTTCTAGAAGGTTTACATGATTTCGTAAAAAACACAAGTTTTTAGAAAACGTGCTTTATTTCATAAATGGAATCTACAAAGTATGCACATTCTACTTCATAACGACTTTCTATAGTTTGCGCATGCGTCCAGAAATAAGAAAAGCTTACTTCCCCCGTTTTTTAAAATCACAGCTTCTAGAAGGTTTACATGATTTCTTAAAAAACACGAGTTTTTAGAAAATGTGTTTTATTTCATAAATGGAATCAACAAAGTATGCACATTCTACGTCATAACGACTTTCTATAGTTTGCGCATGCGTTTGGAAATAAGAAAAGCTTACTTCCCCCGTTTTTTAAAATCACAGCTTCTAGAAGGTTTACATGATTTCTTAACAAACACGAGTTTTTAGAAAATGTGTTTTATTTCATAAATGGAATCAACAAAGTATGCACATTCTACGTCATAAGGACTTTCTATAGTTTGCGCGTGCGTCCGGAAATAAGAAAAGCTTACTTCCACCTTTTTTTAAAATCACAGCTTCTAGAAGGTTTACATGATTTCTTAAAAAACACGAGTTTTTAGAAAATGTGTTTTATTTCATAAATGGAATCAATAAAGTATGCACATTCTACATCATAACGACTTTCTTCAGTTTGCGCATTCGTCCGAAAATAGGAAAAGCTTACTTCCACCGTTTTTTAAAATCACAGCCACTAGAAGCTTTACATGATTTCGTAAAAAACACCAGTTTTTGGAAAATGTGTTTTATTTCATAAATGGGATCTACAAAGTATGCACATTCTACATCATAACGAATTTCTATAGTTTGCGCATGCGTCCGGAAATAAGAAAAGCTTACTTCCCCCGTTTTTTAAAATCACAGCTTCTAGAAGGTTTACATGATTTCTTAAAAAACACGAGTTTTTAGAAAATGTGTTTTATTTCATAAATGGAATGAACAAAGTATGCACATTCTACGTCATAACGACTTTCTATAGTTTGCGCATGCGTTTGGAAATAAGAAAAGCTTACTTCCCCCGTTTTTTAAAATCACAGCTTCTAGAAGGTTTACATGATTTGTTAAAAAACACGAGTATTTAGAAAATGTGTTTTATTTCATAAATGGAATCTACAAAGTATGCACATTCTACATCATAACGACTTTCTAAAGTTTGCGGATGCGTCCGTAATAAGAAAAGCTTACTTCCCCCATTATTTAAAATCACAGCTTCTAGAAGGTTTACATGATTTCGTAAAAAACATGAGTTTTTAGAAAATGTGTTTTATTTCATAAATGGAATCTACAAAGTATGCACATTCTACGTCATAACGGCTTTCTATTGTTTGCGCATGCGTACGGAAAAAAGAAAATCTTACTTCCATTGTTATTTAAAATCACAGCTTCTAGAAGGTTTACATGATTTCGTAAAAAACACGAGTTTTTAGAAAATGTGTTTTATTTCATAAATGGATTCTACAAAGTATGCACATTCTACGTCATAACGTATTTCTATTGTTTGCGCATGCATCCGGAAATAAGAAAAGCTTAATTCCCCCGTTTTTTAAAATCACAGCTTCTAGAAGGTTTACATGATTTCTTAAAAAACATGAGTTTTTAGAAAATGTGTTTTATTTCATAAATGGAATCAACAAAGTATGCACATTCTACGTCATAGCGACTTTCTATAGTTTGCGCATGCGTCCGGAAATAAGAAAAGCTTACTTCAACCGTTTTTTAAAATCACAGCTTCTTGAAGGTTTACATGATTTTGTAAAAAACACGAGTTTTTAGAAAATGTGTTTTATTTCATAAATGCAATCAACAAAGTATGCACATTCTATGTCATAACGACATTCTATAGTTTGCGCATGCGTCCGGAAATAAGAAAAGCTTACTTCCACAGTTTTTTAAAATCACAGCTTCTAGAAGGTTTACACGATTTCTTAAAAAACACGAGTTTTTAGAAAATGTGTTTTATTTCATAAATGGAATAAAAGAAGTATGCACATTCTACGTCATAATGACTTTTTATAGTTTGCGCATGCGTCCGGAAATAAGAAAAGCTTACTTCCCTCGTTTTTTAAAATCACTGCTTGTAGAAGGTTTACATGATTTCTTAAAAAACACGAGTTTTTAGAGAATGTGTTTTATTTCATAAATGGAATCAACAAAGTATGCACATTCTACGTCATAAAGATTTTCTATAGTTTGCGCATGCGTTTGGAAATAAGAAAAGCTTACTTCCCCCGTTTTTTAAAATCACAGCTTCTAGAAGGTTTACATGATTTCTTAAAAAACACGAGTTTTTAGAAAATCTGTTTTATTTCATAAATGGAATCAACAAAGTATGCACATTCTACGTCATAACGACTTTCTATAGTTTGCGCATTCGTCCGGAAATAAGAAAACGTTAATTCCACCGTTTTTTAAAATCACACCTTTTAGAAGCTTTACATGATTTCTTAAAAAACAAGAGTTTTTAGAAAATTTTGTTTTATTTCATAAATGGAATAAAAAAAGTATGCACATTCTACGTCATAATGACTTTCTATAGTTTGCGCATGCGTCCGGAAATAAGAAAAGCTTACTTCCCCCGTTTTTTAAAATCACTGCTTCTAGAAGGTTTACATGATTTCTTAAAACCACGAGTTTTTAGAAAATGTGTTTTATTTCATAAATGGAATGAAAAAAGTATGCACATTCTACGTCATAACGACTTTCTATAGTTTGCGCATGCGTTTGGAAATAAGAAAAGCTTACTTCCACCGTTTTTTAAAATCACAGCTTCTAGAAGGTTTACATGATTTCTTAAAAAACACGAGTTTTTAGAAAATGTGTTTTATTTCATAAATGGAATCAACAAAGTATGCACATTCTACGTCATAACCACTTTCTATAGTTTGCGCATGCGTTTGGAAATAAGAAAAGCTTACTTCCCCCGTTTTTTAAAATCACAGCTTCTAGAAGGTTTACATGATTTGTTAAAAAACACGAGTATTTAGAAAATGTGTATTATTTCATAAATGGAATCAACAAAGTATGCACATTCTACGTCATAACGACTTTCTATAGTTTGCGCATGCGTCCGGAAATAAGAAAAGCTTACTTCCACCGTTTTTTAAAATCACAGCTTCTAGAAGGTTTACATGATTTCTTAAAAAACACGAGTTTTTAGAAAATGTGTTTTATTTCATAAATGGAATCAACAAAGTATGCACATTCTACGTCATAATGACTTTCTATAGTTTGCGCATTCGTCCGGAAATAAGAAAAGCTTACTTCCACCATTTTTTAAAATCACAACTTCTAGAAGGTTTACATGATTTCGTAAAAAACACGAGTTTTTAGAAAATGTGTTTTATTTCATAAATGGAATCTACAAAGTATGCACATTCTTCGTCATAACGACTTTCTATAGTTTGCGCTTGCATCCGGGAATAAGAAAAGCTTACTTCCCCCATTTTTTAAAATCACAGCTTCTAGAAGGTTTACATGATTTCTTAAAAAACACGAGTTTTTAGAAAATGTGTTTCATTTCATAAATGGAATCAACAAAGTATGCACATTCTACGTCATAACGACTTTCTATAGTTTTCGCATATATTTGGAAATAAGAAAATCTTACTTCCCCCGTTTTTTAAAATCACAGCTTCTAGAAGGTTTACATGATTTGTTAAAAAACACGAGTTTTTAGAAAATGTGTTTTATTTCATAAATGGAATCAACAAAGTATGCACATTCTACGTCATAACGACTTTCTATAGTTTGCGCATGCGTCCAGAAATAAGAAAAGCTTACTTCCACCGTTTTTTAAAATCACAGCTTCTAGAAGGTTTACATGATTTCGTAAAAAACACGAGTTTTTAGAAAATGTGTTTTATTTCATAAATGGAATCTACAAAGTATGCACATTCTACTTCATAACGACTTTCTATAGTTTGCGCATGCGTCCGGAAAGAAGAAAAGCTTACTTCCACCGTTTTTTAAAATCACAGCTTCTAGAAGGTTTACATGATTTGTTAAAAAACACGAGTTTTTAGAAAATGTATTTTATTTCATAAATGGAATCAAAAAAGTATGCACATTCTACGTCATAATGACTTTCTATAGTTTGCGCATGTGTTTGGAAATAAGAAAAGCTTACTTCCCTCGTTTTTTAAAATCACAGCTTCTAGAAGGTTTACATGGTTTCTTAAAAAACACGAGTTTTTAGAAGATGTGTTTTATTTCATAAATGGAATCAAAAAAGTATGCACATTCTACATTATAACGACTTTCTATAGTTTGCGTATTTGTCCGGAAATAAGAAAAGCTTACTTCCACCGTTTTTTAAAATCACAGCTTCTAGAATGTTTACATGATTTCTTAAAAAACACGAGTTTTTAGAAAATGTGTTTTATTTCATAAATGGAATCACCAAAGTATGCACATTCTACGTCATAACGACTTTCTATAGTTTGTGCATTCGTCCGGAAATAAGATAAGCTTACTTCCACTACTTTTTAAAATCACAGCTTCTAGAAGGTTAACATGATTTCTTAAAAAACACGAGTTTTTAGAAAATGTGTTTTATTTCATAAATGGAATCAACAAAGTATGCACATTCTACGTCATAACGACTTTCTATAGTTTGCGCATGCGTTTGGAAATAAGAAAAGCTTACTTCCCCCGTTTTTTAAAATCACAGCTTCTAGAAGGTTTACATGATTTCGTAAAAAACACGAGTTTTTAGAAAATGTGTTTTATTTCATAAATGGAATCTACAAAGTATGCACATTCTACTTCATAACGACTTTCTATAGTTTGCTCATGCGTCCGGAAAGAAGAAAACCTTACTTCCACCGTTATTTAAAATCACAGCTTTTAGAAGGTTTACATGATTTGTTAAAAAACACGAGTTTTTAGAAAATGTGTTTTATTTCATAAATGGAATCAAAAAAGTATGCACATTCTACGTCATAATGACTTTCTATAGTTTGCGCATGTGTTTGGAAATAACAAAAGCTTACTTCCCTCGTTTTTTAAAATCACAGCTTCTAGAAGGTTTACATGGTTTCTTAAAAAACACGAGTTTTTAGAAGATGTGTTTTATTTCATAAATGGAATCAAAAAAGTATGCACATTCTACGTCATAACGACTTTCTATAGTTTGCGCATTTGTCCGGAAATAAGATAAGCTTACTTCCACCGTTTTTTAAAATCACAGCTTCTAGAAGGTTTACATGATTTCTTAAAAAACACAAGTTTTTAGAAAATGTGTTTTATTTCATAAATGGAATCAACAAAGTATGCACATTCTACGTCATAACGACTTTCTATAGTTTGCGCATTCGTCTGGAAATAAGATAAGCTTACTTCCACTGTTTTTTAAAATCACAGCTTCTAGAAGGTTAACATGATTTCTTAAAAAACATGAGTTTTTAGAAAATATGTTTTATTTCATAAATGGAATCAACAAAGTATGCACATTCTACGTCATAACGACTTTCTATAGTTTGCGCATTCGTCCGGATATAAGAAAAGCTTACTTCCCCTGTTTTGTAAAATCACATCTTCTAGAAGGTTTACATGATTTCGTAAAAAACACGAGTTTTTAGAAAATGTGTTTTATTTCATAAATGGAATCTACAAAGTATGCACATTCTACGTCATAATGACTTTCTATAGTTTGCGCATGCTTCCAGAAATAAGAAAAGCTTACTTCCCCGTTTTTTAAAATCACAGCTTCTAGAAGGTTTACATGATTTCTTAAAAAACATGAGCTTTTAGAAAATGTGTTTTATTTCATAAATGGAATCAACAAAGTATGCACATTCTACGTCATAACGACTTTCTATAGTTTGCGCATGCGTTTGGAAATAAGAAAAGCTTACTTCCCCCGTTTTTTAAAATCACAGCTTCTAGAAGGTTTACATGATTTCTTAACAAACATGAGTTTTTAGAAAATGTGTTTTATTTCATAAATGGAATCAACAAAGTATGCACATCCTGTTAAATTTTGAGCATTAATTTATTATACTCTAGGATCTTTGCTGAGAGAATAACATCTACAGTATATCAATGCATGACAATCATAATATGACAAGCATCACAAGCATCACAAGAATCAAAAGCATAGAGACAAGAGACAGAGTTTCCGTGGGGAAAAACCTAAGGTGAAAAACCCCACAACTTCCTCAGAGATAGAGAGAGCAATGGCTCAACCAAATAACACTGAGATAGTCTCCTAGCAGATGATCCTCCTCCTCCTCACTAGTGCGCCACTTTCCAGAGAGAGAGTGAGTTACTTTTCCGAGTGAGTAAAATAGAGATCTTCTATCTCTATTTATACTCACCTTTTTTCCCAGTGACCTACTGGGGCCGACTTGTGTACTTAGATACATCCACATTATATTATATATTAATTAGGGCCGACCCCATATGGTGGTCTAATAACCCATCGGCAAGTACACACACTTGCGACACTTGTCAATCCACATGACGACACTTCCTTATAGAGGAATAACACATCTCTTATAAGGGTACAATAAATATATATAAAATACACAGATGAAATACATTCCGAAGTTACATCTACATCAACACTCCGTCTTAACTAGGAAGGTATTTCTCGACACATATCTAATAGACAAGTCTTCTTCTCTGGATCATCGTCATCAATGCATCGTCATCATCATCGTCACTGCTGCTGCTATCTCAACCAATCTCCGACTCTACTCGTCATAGGAAGTTCTACAGAGCCAGTCCTTTTTCATACTAGATGTAGGCCCGCCATCTGCAGGTCTTCATCATCACTGGCCATACTATGGAATCCTCAGGACTTATTACGTGCATCACAAAACCTCGAAAGAGCATCCCAGGATGTTACGGGTACACAACTTCGACCTATAGGATCTCCCAGGGCGCTATTACATGTGACCCCACCACAAAACCTCGAAAGAGCATCCCAGGATGTTACGGGTACACAACTCCGACCTGTAGGATCTCCCAGGGTGCTATTATATGTGGTCATGGAAAAACCTCGCAAGAGCATCCTAGGACTGATTACGGGCACACAGCCCAACCTATCGGATCTCCCAGGGCGCTATTACATGCCATAGGACAAAACCTCGAAAGAGCATCTGCCAGATATCCCAGGGCGCTATTACATGCCATAAGCAAAACCTCGAAAGACTATCTGCAGATCTCCCAGGGCACCGAATTACATGTCCTCCCAGAGCAAAACCTCGAAAGAGCATTTGCCAGATGTCTCAGGGCACCGATATTACATGCCATAGGAAAAACCTCGAAAGACCATCTACAAATCTCCCAGGGCACTGGATTACATGCTCATCTGCACAACCTGATCCACGGCCATAGAGTATCAACCTGATACTCACCATACATCATCCTGATGTATCCATGATCATCCTGATCATCACTGCAACATCCTGCTGCATGTCATCTGGAGCAACATCTTGAAGCTCGTCATCTATGATCATCCTGATCATCAATGCATCTACCTGATGCATACCAAGTATCTACCTGATACATATCATCATACATGATCCTCCTGATCATCAATGTATCCACCTGATACAAATACAAATACATGATACATATCATCATACATGATACACCTGATCATACAATGTATCCACCTGATACATATACAGATACATGGTCCAAGCATCCAACATGATGCATATACAAAATACATACACATGATCCAACTGATCATATCCAGCATCAACATGATGCGTACATACATACATAAAAATGATCCAACTGATCATATCCAGCATCCAACATGATGCGTACATACATACATAAAAATGATCCAACTGATCATATCCAGCATCCAACATGATGCGTACATACATACATAAAAATGATCCAACTGATCATATCCAGCATCCAACATGATGCGTACATACATACATAAAATGATCCAACTGATCATATCCAAGCAGAAACCAGAACATCAACCTGATGCTCATCATCCAGCGCTTACATCCACAGCCATGTGAAGGACCCTCCTTCCAACATGCTTGGAATGGCTTTAGAAAATGTGTCCATCACTTCTTCCTCGAAGTATCCTCGATCTGAAGCACGCCAAGCCTCTCTCTGAAGTACTCGAACTTCACCCTGGCTAGTGGCTTCGTCAGCACATATGCAATCTGCTCGTCCGTCACAACATATAGGAGCTTCACAGCTCCTCTCTGCACCATATCCCTGATATAGTGATATTTGATCTCTATGTGTTTCGACCTGTCATGAAACACTGGGTTCTCGGACAGCTTCACACAACTCTGGTTATCACAGAAGATACCAGTAGCCTCCAATGGGAGATCAAATAACTCAGACAGTAGCTTCCGTAGCCATACTACCTCACAACTAGCTGAGAAGGCTGCAACATACTCTGCCTCAACTGTACTCAGTGCTACACAGGACTGCTTCCTTCTAAACCAAGAGATCACACCTGATCCCATACTGAAGAAATGCCCAGATGTGCTCTTCCTATCTGCAGCACTGCCAGCCCAATCTGAATCAACATAACCCTGCAGCTTAAACTTTTGATTCACCTCATACCTGAGCCCATAATCCACTGTACCCTTCAGGTACCTCAGAACATCCTTTACAGCAACCAAGTGAACACTCCTCGGATCTGTCAGGAACTGCCTCAATGTGTTCACAGCAAAGCAAATGTCTGGTCTCGTGTTCGTCAGGTACATCAAGGACCCAATCATCTGACGATACATAGAGACATCAATCGGCTCAGATGAAGCATCACATAGAAGCTTCAGATTCGATGCCATAGGTGTGGCCATGGCCTTGCAATCCATCATCCCGAATCTCTTCAGGATATCTACTGTGTACTTCTCTTGACCAAGGAAGATCCCACCTGCATTCTGCCACACCTCCATACCTAGGAAATAGTGCATCATTCCCAAATCTTTCATATCGAATTCAGCTGCAAGCTTCCTCTTAGTATCTGCAATCAGTCTGTCATCTCCTGTCACAAATAGGTCATCCACATATAGGAGTAGAATCACTGGATTCCCTTCTTCAACCTTGTAGTAAAGGTTGGAATCTGCTTTACTCTTGGTAAAGCCCAGGCTAGATAGAAAACTGTCCATCCTACCATACCAAGTTCTGGGAGCTTGCTTCAAGCCATACAAGGCTTTCTTCAATCTGCACACATATGACTCCCTGTCATGTATTTCAAAACCGAGTGGTTGTTCCACATATACTTCCTCTTCTACTACACCATTCAGGAAAGCAGTCTTGACATCCATCTGGTGTATTTTCCATTTCATTGCTGCAGCCAGGGCAAGTACTGTTCTGATGGAAGTATACCTAGCTATAGGTGCAAAGGTTTCTTCATAATCTATTCCTTCTTTCTGAGAGAAACCACGAGCTACAAATCTTGCTTTGTATTTTTCTACACTGCCATCTGCAGCGTGCTTGATTTTGTAGATCCACTTGGAAGTCACAATAGACTTCTCTTTAGGTCTTGGGACAACATCCCAAACATCATTCTTCATTATTGATTGGTATTCCTCAACCATAGCATCCTTCCATTCTTTCTTTTCTGCTGCCTCTTCATAACTGGAAGGCTCTTTGTTCATAATGTCACAGAGTAAAGCAACATAACTGGTGTGTGATCTGGTTCTCTTCTTTGCTCTGTGTTCTTCTTCTGGAATGCCAAATCTTTCTGCATCATGAATGAGCTCTCTAGCCCATACAGGTTTTCTCTTGTGAGAGTTACCTCACGGGGTGGATCTACAGGTTCTTGTGGATCTTCAAACTCACGAACAGTTTCTGGAACTGCTTCAGTCATGGTGGTGTCCTGAAATCTTGTTTCCTTAGGTTCTTCATAAACTTCGGTAGGTGCCTTTCTTGATTTGATGAATGCTGAGTTTTCATCAAATGTTACATCCCTACTGACATCAATTTTCTTGAACCCTGGAAAGTATATTCTGTAAGCCTTCGAGCTTTCACTATAACCCACAAAGATGCCCTTCTTTCCTGAAGGATCTAGTTTAGTCCTCTTCTCTTTTGGGACATGAGTATATACTGGACAACCAAATATTCTGAGATGGCTGACTTCAGGTTTCTTACCAGAAAAGACCTCTTCTGGTGTCTTGTTGTCCAATATCTTGTGGGGTGTTCTGTTCTGCACATATACAGCTGTTCTAGCTGCTTCTGCCCATAGATGCATAGGAAGATCCTGGTCATGCAACATTGCCCTTGCTGCTTCCATGATAGTTCTGTTCTTCCTTTCTGCAACTCCATTCTGTTGAGGATTATAAGGAGCAGTCAACTCCCTCTTAATCCCTGATTCACTGCAAAGCTTCTTGAAGTCACTTGAGGTGAATTCTCCACCATTGTCAGATCTGAATGTCTTGATTTTCTTGTCAGTTTGATTTTCCATCAAGGTTTTGAATTCCTTGAATTTATCAAGCACCTCATCTTTTCCCTTCAAGAAGTATACCCAAGTCTTCCTGGAGAAGTCATCGATAAATGATACATAGTAAACATACCCACTCAGGGAACTAGATGACATAGGGCCACATACATCTGAGTGGATGATTTCCAGAATGTCTTTTGCCTTGCTTTCACTGCTTGGGAAAGCCTTCTTAATGTTCTTACCTTTTGCACATCCTTTGCAAACACCTTCATGTTTGGTCTTGATTTCAGGAAGACCCTCTACTGCCTTGCTTGCAATTGGAAGTGCCCTATAGTGCATATGAGCAAGTCTTCTATGCCAAAGTTCACTTGGCTCCATGGATTCATGCACCATGGCATGTTCAGGTTGTCCCTTTAATTTATACAGTCCTCCCTCTTGCTCTCCAATCACTACTGCATCATCTATTGTCTTTCCCTTTGGCCACATTAGGACTTGGCCATCCACAAATGCAACCCTCATACCTTTTGCATCCAATGCAGAGATGGAGAGTAAGTTCTTCTTGAGCCCAGGTACATAGAGGACTTCCTTCATCTTCAAATATTTTCCAGAATCTAGGTTGTAGGAGGCTTCACCACTTCCTTTGATTGGGTATTGATAATCATCCCCAAGTTTCACCTTATGGGGTGATTCATGTTCAGATAGGTTCACAAAAGATTCTTTGAATCCAGTCATGTGTTTGGATGCCCCACTATCAATTAACCAATCATTACAACCATGGGAGATTGTACCTGTGAGAGCAGAGATCAGAACATACTCTTCTTCACTTGATGAGTCATCATCACTATCACTTTCTGCCCTAGCCTTCTTCTTTGGGGGTTCATCATCTTCGGCAGCATGAGCATGAAATCTTCTTTTGCTGCCCTTCTTCTTCTTACTGAAGTTGTTGTTATTATCCCTTTTGTTCTTTGGACAATCTGAAGCATAGTGACCCTTCTCATTGCATGTAAAGCATCTTAGGTCCTTCTTACTCCTTTGATGGGATCTTTTGTGGTGAGAGTGATCCTTCTTGGTTTTGCTTCTTTTGGTGTGAGCTGCAAGAGCTTGATCTTCTCCTCCCATCTTTTCCTCACGAGCTATAAGCCTAGCTTCTTCTTGAGAGCATTCTTCCCTCAATCTGTTGAAGGAGATCAACTTCTTCCTTACACAAATTCCTTGAATAAAAGAATCCCATGACCTGGGTAGGCCATTTAGAGTGGTCATCACCACTTCACCATTCTCTACCATTTCATCCACTGCTTCTAGTTGTTCCTTGATCTGGGAGACCCTTGAAAAATAAGATTGAATGGTTTCTCCATTCTGAAACTTTACTGCTTTCAATTGGTTCCGCAAGGTCATCTTCCGATTTATGTTCTTTTTTTATTTCCAATTGAAAGCAGTAAAGTTTCAGAATGGAGAAACCATTCAATCTTATTTTTCAAGGGTCTCCCACCATTTTTTAAAATCACAAAAGATGATCATAACAGAGTACAGAAAAATCAAAGCAATAGTTGCTTAGAATTGAAGTAGAGCTCATGAGTGTGCGTAATGGAGATGTAAAAGTATTACCTACTTTGTAGATTTTTTTTATTGGGTTATCAATGGATTGTTGATACAGAAGAAAGAAATAGTAAAGATATGAGTGTTCATAACAACAGACAATGCACATAACTGTAGCAGTGTACAGATTGAAGAGGTGTGCAAGATCATAGTAGTGAGTTAGATCAAAGCAGTAGAAAAATATACATCAAGAGAACAAACGCATACAATGAAGCAAGTGGATCAGTGTGCAGAACAGATAGAGAAGCATAGCAGTTGCGTAATACTAAAGTAGAGCACACATAGTGCACGTAAAAATGAAACAATGAACAAGACAAGTATGAAGCTGTGTGTGCAGATCAGAAGGTAATGTGACTGAAGGACTTCTAATTCTATATATCAGGGTATAAATGGATCATTGATCCAAAAAAAGAAACAATAAAGAGACGAGTGCGCAGAATAGAAAAGCAGAACAACAAACAATGAGCAGAACCGTAGCAGTGTATAGATTGAAGATGTGCGAAGGATTAGAGAACTAGCCGAATATACATTAAGAGAACAAGAGCACAGAATGAAGCAAGTGGAGCAATGTGAATAATATATATAGAAGTGTAACATTTGTGCAGTACTGAAGTAGAGCACACAAAGTGCATGTAAAAATGAAACAGTGAACAAGACAAGTGGGAAATTGTGTGTGCAGATCGAAAGGTAATGTGACTGAAGGAATTATACTTCTATATCTCAGGGTGGTAGGATGGGGAAAGAAAAGGAGATTGTGGTATCCTCTCAGGTTGGTTCCTGAAAATACCAAGTTGGTTATTGCACAAAGGATTAGTGTCCTCACAAGTTGGATCCTATATCAACAAGTTGGTGCTGGCGCAGAGGATTGGTGTCCTCACAAGTTGGATCCTGTAATCAACGAGTTGGTTCTTTCATGTGGGATTGGTGTCCCAATAATATTAGTTTCTGAGTAAGTTGGTGCTCACATCATTAGAGATCGATGTCTCCCATTTATCACTGTAATCCAAATTGTGTGTGTGTGTGTATAAAGTAACTTTTTAAATACTCTATGCACAATTGTATTTTAATGTTGTGATTTAAGTAAGAATTGGTGCATAATTTTTAAAGTAAAAATTTGTCTAATTTGTGCATGATATTGATTCACCCCCACTCTCAGTATCATTAAGAATTACAACATAAAATTCAAAACTTGGAAGGGGAGGTATATTCTTTCCCTATGAATGGTCAATATTTGAAGCAATACTTCACTTAATCTGAGGGAAAACCAAATTTTACATAAATAAATATTTCTCCTCATTGCTTTGCTTTATACCACTTTGTTTACTTTGTTTTAGCCTTTCCCTTGTTTTTTTTTATTCGTTATAATACCAGTTATTTTAGTTTCACTTCATTGCTTTCTTTTTAACCTTATTTTAATAGATTTGAGTTCAACAATCAGAGTGCAGAATGGGGAATTATTAATCTCATAAATTATTGAATTCCCCCAGCATATTAATAAGTCCAATTTTCATAGCTAGTGGGAAACACTACGATGAATAGAGTTATTTCTTAGCATGACGAGTTGGTGATGCACTTTCTAGCACTATTAGTTGAAAGGATCTCATCCAATCCATCAATTAGCCCATGTATTTGGTTCATGGAAAAGTGGTATAATAATGATCAAGTTGTAAATGAAATGTATTAAACTTTGTAATGAATGCACTTGATAAATATTTCCTAATTACTCTCCTGAAGCTCCACCCACCTCAACATATAATTGACTATGATATTGAAATGTTCACTAATGGCCGACCCACGGGGAGGAAACAAGACTTTATGAGTGCATAGAAAATCAAAGTGACTCTATACGCTATCATATGCCTGTAAAAGGCTTACTGAGTCAATTCCCCCATCTAGAAACACCACTAAGCATAAATTCTCGAAAGAGAACAAATAAAGTTTCATATACAATGAAAATACTTACTAGAATGGGACTAGAGAACTTAGCTATAAAACGGGTGCAAGATACAACTTTGTTGAGGCTATGGACGCCTGTTGGCAACATATCTCTATCTATAGTGTAAGAGATGAGGAACATATAGTTGCACTTGTCTAGCTTTGTCATTTACGCTGTGGTGTCACGCCTTAAATGTTCATTGAAAAGATCAGTCTGAAAAATGAACTCCATAACTTGGCCTTGGGAGAGTATTTGTGAAATCCTACCTTAAGCTATCTTTGAGTATGCTTACCAAATGATACTTGATTGCTTTGATACCTCTCTTAGGCTTGAACTAGGATTTATTGAACCATAAATACATATGAATGATACTACAAATTCTACAATAAGAAGTCGCTTTGAGCCAATGTGGGACCCGTAGATATCAATTAAAGAATTCCATAGGCTATAAGGGATCAACTCTTTTGTCTCAGAGATCTAAGGTCCTCCAATTCTATCACCAATTCCTACAACTACAACCTCCTTCCCAATTATTTATTTTAGAAATGATGGGGCCCCTCCTTGATTTTTTACGCCTTGGGTGAATTTTGGTTTCCCTTAGAATTAAATAAGTATTTTCTGAAAGCTTCCCCCCAGAGAGAGAGATAAATACTTAAAATTTTTCCAATTTCTTATGTTTTGGTGAAAATTTTTGAGTTTTTCTGTTTCAGCGAGTATTTTTAATATCGTCGACACATCAACGCTTTTTACCCAAACTCGTTGATGTTTTGTCCAATCGAATTTTAAGTCCTAAAATGTGACCCGACTTAGAGATTTCTATCGAAATAGGTCGACTAATATCAGGAAATTCTGCCGACACATCAATGTGTCTTCCCGTCGGTGAAAATTTCTCAATCCCGCTGAAACCTTTGTATGAGACTCATACAAATGCGTCGAAATGATTCAGTGCAAATCCCTCAACTCACAGATGAAACTTATCCCTGACCACCGAAACACTTGGGAAGCTTGATTTTTGGAAAAATTGGTTTAAAACTGTTGAAACTGTTGTTCATGATTTCTACCTTATAGTGAGGAAATGGACACTACCAATTGGGATGGGTTGACAGGTAAACACATTAATTGTATTGCATTTAGTTTCTACAAAAGAAAGAGATCGAGATTGGAAGAAGTACCTCTTATCGACGACTGGTCCTAGATTTCACTTGGTCTTTCGCTTGATCTCTCGCTTGATCTTCTGCTTGACGAACCTGCAACTCAAAAGATACCTTCCTCGGTGTATCTTGGATATAATAAATATGATGAAAGAACAAACAAATTGATCATCAAATATAACAAGATATTAATCCAAATGAATATATAATCTTGTAGACATTCAATTTGGGATAGGAAGGGTGTTTCGACCTTTTTATTGTCAAAGAAACATGAATCAGTACAATATACCTGATGTGTAGAGATCCTTCTGCAACCGGATCCTGGGCTCTCGCTCTTCACTCTGACTTGGGAATTCCTCCAATGTAATAGTACTTAAAGCATTCTTTCTAGGTCATTTATGACTAACTCCTCTCATGGATCCTCCTTGTATTTATAGGACAAGGTAGGAAGTTTAGATCGAGAGGTGGTTGAATTGGGAGGTTGGGGAAGTTGCAGAACCAACTTCAACTAATCCCAATTCATCAAATTAATATATTTTTTGATTTCATCTTAAGATGTACGTGGGTTTCATACAACAAGAGTAGCATACAGTAAGCAACTTCTGTGCTTTACAACATTTTGGGAGATGTACTCTGGTTTTCTATACAGAGAGGGGCATACATGAGGCAAAATCAGGAGAAACTGCAATATTTTCAGCTGAAGAGTGTACTTCTAGGAGCAACTCATCCAAGTCAATCAAACTCTTCAATCCTTAGGTCCTTTTGTGTGATCAACAGGGAAATGTGTGAGGTTAGAGGGAAACGATGGCTGAAATACATTATAATTCCAAGTCAAAGGAGGAGCAAGAAACCACAGAACCAAGTCATAAAACCACTTGAAACAACAATCAAGGTCAGCGAGAAAATTACAATCTTGACATCATATAGATGTGTAGCATGATACAACATGATCTTTGATACATAACTAGGATATGTATATATAGAGCATGGCCACTGAAATACAAGAGTGGATCCATGTCAAAATGAAAGATCATAGCCATAACAACAAACTCGATCTATGTCTCATGAAGAGACAAAGTGAGTGAGGCTCAGTCTTGCGCAGCTTGGGTGATAACATAAATATGGTGATGCTATCAGAGTCCCAAGGTCTTCATCCAAAAAACCAAAGGTACAAACCCTATCCATGCGAATAAATGAGTTGAAGTCAAACATGGGGGGTAGCATTTGATTACGGGTCATTGATGTATACCATTAACAAATGCGAGGGCTTCCATCGATAATGATAATGGGGCCCAAGGTACCTAGTATGATCCAACAAGTGTGAATAAGAGGACTTGAAGTCGAACACTTGAGGAACCTATCGAATAATAGACATTGATGTATTCCCATTATTCAACAATGAGGGAAACTGCCACTGATGACTGCAATCCCCAAGGTACTAACCGAAACTCTAAACTTCATTCCCAGAGCATAATGAGCTGAAGTCGATGGGAAGAAGTCCACTGGAAGGGAGGAATTAATGCATCCTCGATCATCCAACATGAGGAACACTCACAGGTATGAGCTGATGTGGAGTAGGACGAGTAACAAGATGAAACAAATTGACACCAGGATGGCCGACACATGAAGTCAAGGTAAACTCCAGAATGGCCAACACCGGCTATATCCTTGAACAGTGAGCACGACACAAAGTGACTTAGGCAGTTTTCAACATGAGGGGAAAATGATATAAGTCTGCGATGTAGGAGACATAATAGACCCTCCATATGATTGGAAGAATAACCAACCGGGGGAGTACAAACTCGTAGATTAGGTTCACCCTAAGGTTAAAAACTAAAACCCAACTGACATGAAAGACTTAAGTAGGTGTTGTGTTCAAGGACATGACTGACTTAACTGCCTTTGAAACTGAAAAATATATGATATACCCTTCTTATCCCTTATTCTTTTTGGTAAAAGAATGTCCTTCATGTTGTTTTAATAAGTCCAAGAAATATAGAAAACTCAATAAGTCCAACCATGTATAAGTTTAACGAGCCCATGGGAGGAAGACTCAGGACCTTCTTCATTTTTTACAGAGTTCGAAGAAGAGATAGGCGAGTAATCTATAATATTGATCTCTAGATTTTAATATCGAGCCGAGATCTGTTCTTTCTCACCGGTGTTTTCAATTTTAAGGAGTCTAAAAAACTTAAACAATAACTCCATACACCTACTCGTGGATTTTAATATCGACCCCAAGTAGGTTAATGCTTGTCGGTGTTTTCCTGTTTATAGAGTTTGAAAAACTTAAACAATCCTCTATATACCTTCTCGTGGATTTCACATCGATCCCGAGTAGGTAAATGCTTTCTTGGTGTTTTCATGTTTCGAGAGCTTGAAAATCCTAAAGAGAGGCTCCAAAAGTCCTTTTTCGTACAGTTAGTCCCCTCCCCTGAAAAAGTATAAAACAAAGAGAGGAGAACACTTCTAGCCATGTATGACTAGAGTATTCCTTTTTCGTAAATAATCCGCAAAGGTCTGGAAAAGGGTTAAACTTATACCTAAGCGGATGGACCTTCAATTCCTTTAACGAGCTTGAAGAGAGCAAGTCTACTCAGCAATATTGTTTAGTTTTTCATAGTCAAAACAAGAGCTTAAAACGAATTAAAAGACAACTACTAGGATCATATGTTCATTACCTGCCAAAAATATGATCTCAGTAATCGAGTTAGTAAGTGATGACAATTTTTCTCCATGACATAATAAATGATCAATACGACATCTATACTGGTCCGTCAATAAAGAAACTAAGTCATACCGGTTCAATGCTTTGAGAATCTAGTGAAAATTTGAAATATCTAGGGTAGAATTACTTCACCAAACTTGTAGGTATTAGTTACTAAAAGGACCCTTTAAGAACAATCTGAAACTATATACTTTTGTAAAAAGTGGGTAAAAAATTAAAGTCACTTTTATATAACTAGTTTGAAATTAGAAAATCAAATATCACAATTGAAAAATCTAGGGCAAGAATCAGAGAAATTTTTAGGGGCGAAATTTCGCCAATTGGCTATTTTCCGGGCTTTTTTTCAAAAAATAAATTTGCTATTTGGTCATTTTTAGTCTCAAATATCGCCTATATTTACATAAAATATGTTTTTTTATCATAATATTCGCCCAAAATCACAAGTTTTAGTAGTAAATTGTATGTTTCATATTTAATATTCGCCTGCCAATCTATATATATGTTTTTTTTCAATCCAAAATAATCGCCTAAAATACTAAACTTAAGTATACTTTTATAATCCTTTAAAAATACCCTTGATCTTCTTCCACTCGTTGCGATCAAACTGAAGTACCAATCAACCTTCTACTTCCACCAAGTAAGTTCATTCCTTCCAAACTTGCATTTTCATGTATTTTTTGTCAATTTCTATGGTCAAAAATCATTGTTAGGCAATGCTCACATCGTGATATGCATGTACACTATTGTGCATGAGCAAGAGCATTGTTCAAAACGTGCCTGTGTAGTGTAAAGAGCAGCATACATCCTTGAAAGTAGGCTAAAAGTTGGAAAAAGACTAAAAATTGACTGTTGTTTGGCAGGATGGTGTTGGTATGGCAAGAAAGAGAACATGAGGACATGGATCGAGAAGCATTACAAGATCCAGTGACCCTTCATACGCTTAGAATATGTGATTACTAAAATTATATAGAACGGTCAACATGCGGGCACAAATCCGCCTGCTTGAAAGACTTTTCCAATATTGGAATGCAAATGCCATGGTGTTTGATATCCGAGGTGAGATACTGGAGCTCACCATAGATGACATTTAATTTATCATGGGTCTCTCTCGTAGAGGATATTTGGTGAATCTAAAAGCGTCTTCTCGCAATGTGGGTGCCTTGTCAGTGCAAGAATATGTAAATGCTCACTGCCGACCAGGAAGTGAGAAATGTGGCAGTTAAGTTCTCATCTCGATTGTTACAAGCTTCCCTCTCCAATTTATTCTGAGTGTTCTCAACCGAATGGGGGGAAGTGCTTCTCAACATCTTGCCTCGAGGCATTATATGCATATAGGTGTTGAATGCTTGCAAGGGCATGTTTATGACTGGTGTTCGAGTCTTTTGGAGAACATGAAGCTTCAACTCTCGGGGTGTAAGACAAAGAGAATGAATAATTTCGGGTATGGGAGAATACTTTGCACCTTCTTATTTGATAGGGTGCATGCTATCGGTTTGGGCATGGAAATCCCCCCTATCAACCCTCGTGAGCCAATGCTGGCCCGTTGGGGTGAGATCTTCCTCCGCCAGGGTGGTGGCGAGAGCAACCTATGTTACCAAGAGGATGACTTCTGGGGTTGGTGGGAATGACAAGTGCCATCTCTTGAGAAGTTTCCATATGCATTACTAGACTTCCACCATGATCCCGAGCGAATACTTCCTCCAGGAGCAGCCTGGGGAGATATAGGTATGTTTATGTTTTTTGAAAAATTATTTAATTTTTTCAATTTTATGTATATATGATTTTTATGATGAGATTGAAGAACTGAAGCAAAGTGTCAAATGCAGATGTTGGACCAGTATTCCCTAAGGGACATCCATGTATTTTTCGTGAGACCAGTAGAAGTGGTTGAAGCTGATGCCACACTGGGGACCATAGAGAGGAAGATGAGTTGGTTGACTCATGACATTCCTAAATATCGTATCGAGTGGATGCCAATTGATATGCAGGAGGATGTGGTTGGTGTGCCCCCATCCTGGATTAGGTTACTGTGGAAAGTAGCTAGGCTGGTCATGTGCTACCGGGAGGCAGCAGAGGCAGATGAGGCCCCACCTTCTCCATAGGAGAAGGATATTCTATGTATATTTTTGAGCCATCGAGCCCAATTTTGTATCTTATGGCATGACTTTGTGACAGACTTATGATCCAAACTCATACTATTTTTTGATATAGTATCGGATATATATAGAGTATCGGTTATGTTTACATGTGTGTTATTGTGTTTTATGCATGAATTACTTATGTATGTGAATGATGCAAATGCCAATCTAGAACATAATTTGCAAATGAATCAGCTAATGCATTCAGATTCCTTGGGATATGTTGATATGTGATATAATTAAATTGTCTCTCAAGTAACTTAACGCGCATGAACTGATGTAGAAAAGTAGGATCTCTAACCTGATAAACACCCATTAATTGAAAAACAACTATCTGTGAGTCGAGCCGTACCTCCACATGCGAAATGCCATGAAACAGGGCATCTCGGAGTAGCTCTATGACTGCACTATATTCAGCCACGTTGTTTGTTGTGGGACCTAAACAAGTCCCTCTTGAAGACACTAGTTGACAAGTTGGTGAGTAAATAACCCAAGCAGTCGCGACCAACTAACGGGTGTGGCGGCTAGAGACATCAACAAACCTTATAAAGTGTTCAGTTGACATCTGAAACACAAAGAAATAAATGCATAAGACGTAACTACAACTATAAAAAAAGATAACTATACAAAATGTACAGCTAAAAATACATGAAAAAGCACATATGCCTAAGCGTAGTACTTCTTCAAGTAGGGGAAATGCCTGGAATCTCATCATGAGACCGGGAAAATATGTCACGGAAATAATTAAAAAGATTGGTGTACGGAATGATCTCATCAAGATAACAGTCCGCTCCAATAAAGATGTTTTCCGTGACCCCGGGTTCAGTGGAAATGTTGATCAGGATGGTTCTCGCTATACTTGTCCTATTCCCTTCAGCAAAAACAGCCTATGAAGTGGAAGGGACAGAGGACCAATCAACATTCTCACTAGGTCTCGGAGAGAACTCACCTCTCTCTATTAAGTTTAGAATGGGAAGTAAATAGGACTTGGGGTGTAGTTGTTCCCAAGGGTGTCTTAGGCCTATCATAGCTTCAAAAAATGTTTCGTTAGAAGGAAAAACCGTGTCTAAACAATCAAGAGAGTGGGTAGAGTCCGATGACCATTTAGGGGCATAGTCCATATTTGACTCAGTAGAGACCAATGGAGTCATGATATGTTCTGTTGTAGGTTGTTGTGAATCCAAGTAGGTTACCTCTTCAACAGGTACAGGCACAACTGGTTCTGATTCAGTAGGGAGAATCTGTGGATCTATCATTGAATCGACTATGGAAGTCTCAGAAGATGAACATTCTTCAGAACCAACAAACTACATGGGAGCAGGCAGGTCAGAAGTTCCTATTAAGGACCCATAAACACCTGCTCCTAAGCTCTCAGTGACTGGGATGGACTGATCAATCAATGGAATGGATGAATCCGATGAAGTCTGGTTGTTCTTCTGGGTAAACGAAAGTTGATAGACTGTGACGATCTTTCCTTCGTGGGGAAACATTATGACTCAGAAGATAGATGATGGGACAGCCTGCATAGCATATGTCCAGCTCCTTCCCAACAACAAATTGTAATCGAGCGGAGCATCTAGAACTTTGACCTCTACTAATACTAGTTTGCCTACAAGTTCGACATTGAAAGATGGTAAGACTCCGTGTGGACGGAAAGATCTTCCATCGAAGGCAGTGAGTATCGTGTTCGAGGGAGATAACTCAGGTTCGCCCAAATCCTTCCAGCAAGAGATAGACATTATGCACATTGATGTGCCCTCATCTACAACAACTCATCGAATTGTCATGGGATCATGGACGACCTCTATCTGGAGAGCGACATGATACGACAACCGGTACTTGCTATCTATCATATCAAAATGTGCAAGCATGGAAAATGAATCAACACCCCCAATTGCTGCGAGGAGTGCACTACATTGCAATGGGAAACTTTGCAGTACTTCCAAAGTAGACATGGCACAGGGGGTTTGGGATAAATCCTCCACAAAATTGTAGTTGGGGGCAACCGGCGCATTGGGGTTGTGCACAACCCGTTTGAAGACACATTTTGGTATCTTCAGCATTGTCTCCAATGGAATGTGAAGAGGAGTAGAGGATTCAGGATCATCTTTCTACTGTGGATCCAGGGTATAGTTCCTTGCTCGAGTTTGCAATAGAGCATTTGAGTTAACCATGTTAACGAAAGACTGATCAGCAGAGGTGGCACGAGTGGTGCCCCCAACACTAGAGCTGCCAGAAGTTGAACTCTGTCCATGAGGGAAAGGGTCTTTTAAGATAGATGGTTTCTTCTTACGGATCAGCTTTTGGGCTTCTTCCATTAGAGGGCATTGATGGGTAAGGTGGTCCTCTTGACACAGTTTGCAAGGGAACTTAGCCTTCCGTTTCTCTTTTTTACCCTCCTTGGCATTTTGATTGTTGTTGGGATTTTGTTGGTTCCCTCCCCTTTCTTGCCCTTTCTTTTGGGCTACCGAGAGCCCATTTGGTTTGTCTGCACCTGCTGTATAGATTCTGTAGTAGAAGGGGAGGATGCAACAGATGTTGCTTCTGCAACAGACTGTTTGACTGACAAGGCGTCAACCTACTTTGTTAAGGCATCAAACACTGTAGAATCGACTGAACCCACTATGCCATCAGCTTGTGGTCTAGGTTTAGGTTTAAATAAGTCTATATTAGACCTCGGTGCATCAGGAATAATTTCGTACAATAGCTCAAACTGAGCATAAACTAAGTCGAGCTGTTGGGTTCTCAAAATGGCTTCCTCTTCGAAGGACACTCCTGAAGTGGCAAATTCCTTAGAAACATAAGGAAGAAGTGACTAAGGTACCATTCTAATACAAATGATGGGGGGATGTCAGCCTTAATAAGCCTCTTTCACCTTCGCCACTCCTGAATATGATCAGATAGGTGAGTGGCCATGTTCTGTTGAAATGTCGACAAAAGGCCTGTACCGACATCATACCGGACAAGAAGTTGAAAGTGGTTCAAAAACACAATTGCAAGATCCCGAAAGGTGCCATAGGAAGCTGTAGGCAATTCGATATACCACTTGGCTGTGACACTAGTTAATGTTATTTAAAAGAGCCTCAACCTTATGGAATCATCGTTCAGTGAGTTGGAGGAACACTAGAGATGAAAAGTTGTAACATGGTCACCAGGGTCCTCACCAGTCTTTCCTTCAAACTTTGGAATGTCCGAGGGAAACTTTGTGGGGACGGGTGTCCATGCAGGGTCATGACGCATGGGGTCGTTCCAAAGCTTTGAAAGATCTAGCAAGTTTAAAGTTTCCATAAATGGTAAACATGGCTAAGCAGATAACATCTGGTAGACAGGAACTTGGTACTAGGAACCACCCATCACCTGGTTCATGTACTGTTGGTTGGGGTTTCCCCCAGCCATCGGTTGTGAAACGAAAGGATTGAAATTACTCCACCCAAAAGATATTGGATTGAAACCCTATGTGTGTGTCCACTGTGGTTGGGTGTTCACCCCGCCATACTGCTGGTTAAACATATTAACCCCTCCTCCATCAAACAGAGAGAAGGGAACACTCCATGCAGGTATGTTCAATGGATTCACATTGTACCGTGCATAGGGGTTGAAACTAGGTGTGGTTGTAGTGGATGATGCAGTCATGGTACCGATGACAAGCATAGATGTGGAGGGAATTAATCCTATAGTGGAAGTGGAAGAAACAACTTGTGTTACACCCTGAACTTGTTGTTTGGAAGAAGATTGAGTGAAGTTCATTGCGGGTATCCCTGACAAACGGACATTGTTTGTTCCAAAATTTGGTGTGGAGGATGAGGTAGATGTCGAGGTTAATGAGCTCGGCATGCCTAAAGTGCTAGCATTGAAACTGAAGGACGGAGTTGAGGCAGAAGTAGTCTACAACGAACTCGGGGTATCAATGTTTGTGAAGGAAGGATTAATAATTCTTGTGTTCATAGAAGTTGTGGAATTTTGTGGAACTCCCTACTCGTCTCCTGGGTTAACCATAGTATAACCCGGTGAAAACAGATAAGCACTATACTCGGGTTGTTGGAATCCAATAGGAACCAGAAGTGGATCGTCGGGTCCTATGAGAGGAGGGTTAAAAGGAGTATTAAACTCTGTAGCAATTAAATCCTCAACCTCGATAGTATCAAAGACTTGTCAATCCGGTGTTCTAGGCCGTGGTTCTCCAAGAACCTCTATGTCACCCGCAAGTTCAAAAAAACCACGGGAATTTGTTCTCCTACGTCGCGGGTGGCAGTGGAGGCTCCACTATGAGTGGGGGAAGATTTTGAAACCTCTGAGACCGACGAAGATGTTGGTCCTCCACAACTATAACAAAATAAAACTATGTAAAAACCTAGTGGCCACTACAACTAAGGAGAAAACAACATACCACTAAAAAATTCCTAAGTAGTCAAACCAGGCAAACAATGGCAAAGACTCTCGAAAGTGTCACCTACCCAATTTTTTAGAATAATTATTTTCTACTATTATCCTTTTTTGCAAAATACTTTGTGTTAAATTGTAATTACAAGTTTTTGTAATTATGACCAATTAGGTCAAAGATGAATGTAATGACTCATTATTATTATTTAATAAATAAAAATAGGAGACAAACACTCAAGAAATCTATTACAAGAGTGTCCATTGGCCTACTAGGAGGAATGGAAGCTGCTGGAAGGATTGGAACAGATGGCAGCATTTGCACTCTACCATTAGCTATTGGTATGGGAAAACTCCCCCTAATTTTGTGGCATTTCCCCCTCCAGGTGGAGGGAGGCGAGCAGGTAGTGTTAATATTCAATATGCTAAGACAACAAATAGCAGCATTACATTCCATTTCACAATAATAGCACATACAAGATCACTGAAGAAACAACAAGCATATCATAAACACAAGAGACACAGATTTATCCTGGGAAACCCTCATGGGGTAGAAAACCCAGCAAAGCTTCCTCAATATAAATGACCAGTAATATACAAAGATGCAAACCAAAGACATGATCTCCTCCTCCACCATAGCAGACCTCTCCTCCACAAGTGTGCTACTCTCAAGTGAGTGATTGTGTGTAAAATGAGGAATACACCTCCTCTATTTATACACTACTCTGACTTGTCTTTTACAGAAATCATGTAGGCTCGTATTTAACCAATGGGTTAAATACCCCACTACAATTGACTGGGCCAACCCCTCTAGGGTGGTCTAATAACCCTTTGACCCACATAACACATACAGGGCCGACCCCCACTAGGGAAGTCTAATAACCCCAAGTTACCACATTCCGACAGAGGAATAAACATCTCCGGATATACAATAAGATCTTTACGGACGAATGAAACATCTCCGGAATAATAAAGTACAAATATAATATTCTTTGAAGTTACAATATATCAACACTCCCCCTTAACGAGAAGGATATTATAACAGCATCTGCACGAGCAAGGAGTCATCAACATCATACATGATACATCTATAAATAATTGGAAGCTTTCTCAACATCATCAGTAACTCAAGCAGTTACTGGAACATCTTCAATACTGGAACATCAACATCTTCAGTATTGAGTCTTTATCTACTACAGCACTCGAACAGCTACAACAACATCAACATTTGGATCCTCACGATCATCAGCATCGTCATCATACGATCATTAGCATCGGGATCATCTCGATCTACAGCATCTGGATCATCACGATCTACAGCATCTGGATCATCACGATCTACAACATTTGGATCATCTCGATCTACAGCATCTGGATCATCACGATCTACAGCATCTGGAACATCTTGATCTACAGCATCTGTATCATCACGATCTACAGCATCTGCATCATCTCGATCTACAGCATCTGGATCATCTCGATCTACAGCATCTGGATCATCTCGATCTACAACATCTGGATCATCTCGATCTACAGCATCTGGATCATCTCGATCTATAGCATCTGGATCATCATCTCGATCTACAGCATCTGGATCATCATCTCGATCTACATGATCAGCAACATCATCATCTAGATCAACACGATCAGTAGCATCGTCATCTAGATCATCAGTATTAGTATCCACACCAATACAAGTATACACATCATCAATACAAGTATCCTCATCAATACACGTATACATACAGGTATCCTCATCAATACAAGTATCAATACATCAATACAAGTATCCTCATCAGTCATAAAAGCAGCATACCCTACAACATACACGATCATATTAAAGGATGATCAATCCTGCTTTCTTTAGGACATAGGTCCATGGATGATACAATCCAGATCAAGTTCCAGGATGATCAATCCTTATCACTTTAAGACAAGTCTCATGTCTAGGGATGATGCAATCCCATCACGTACATTTTGAACCCAGTTCACGGACGATGCAGTCCTCTCACTTACATTTTGAACCCAGTTCATGAATGATGCAGTCCTCACATACATTTTGAATCAAGGTCCAGGGACGATGCAGTCCTATCTTCAATTCTCGGAGACATCAGTCTATGGATCAATTCTAGGACCAAAGTTCGGGGAAGATACCATCCCCTACCTGTTCATTCAGGACTACATTCTCGGAGACCTATTCTATGGCTCAATTCTGGGACCGAAGTCCGGGGAAGATACAATCCCCTACCTATTCATTCAGGACTTCATTATCGGAGAAATCATGTCTACGGCTCAATTCTGGGACCGAAGTCCGGGGAAGATACAATCCCCCACCTGTTCATTCAGGACTTCATTGTCGGAGACATCATGTCTACGGCTCAATTTTTGGATCAAAGTCCGAGGAAGATACAATCCCCTACCTTTTCATTCAGGACTTCATTATCGGAGACCCAGTCTACGGCTCAATTCTGGGATCGAAGTCCAGGGAAGATACAATCCCCTACCTGTTCATTCAGGACTTCATTATCGGAGACATCATGTCTACGGCTCAATTCTGGGACCGAAGTCTGGGGAAGATACAATCCCCTACCTGTTCATTCAGGACTTCATTATCAGAGACATCATGTCTACGGCTCAATTCTGGGACCGAAGTCCGGGGAAGATACAATCCCCTGCCTGTTCATTCAGGACTTCATTGTCGGAGACATCATGTCTACGGCTCTTTTTAGAACATGTGTTCAAGGATGATGCAATCCCTCTTCTTTGTCGAAGACACCTGTCTACGACTCTCTTTAGAACATGTGTTCAAGGATGATGCAATCCCTCTTCTTTCTCAGAGACATCGGTCTACGGCTCACTTTAGGACTGAAATACAAGGATGATTCAATCCTCACATGTCCACGAAGGACTTCATTCTTGAAGACATCTGTCTACGGCTCCTTTTAGAACATGTGTTCAAGGATGATGCAATCCCCTTGTCACCTTAGACCCTATCTAAGGACCATCCACCAACCTCTCTGTTGGCATAACCAATGCGGGCAATCTCATCATAAGTGATCACATCACTCCCCCTTTTGAGGAGGGTCCTTCTAAACTATATTAAGTTTGTCTCGGAAAGCTTTACTTGAGGTAGAGGTTTGGTTAGTACATCGGATCGGTAGAGGTTTGGTTAGTACATTGGTAACTTGTTACAAATTCGAACTTTAATTCCTTTCTGCACCATATCTTGTATATAGAAATGTCAGATCTCTATGTGCTTTGACGTATCATCGAACACTGGATTCTCTACCATTTTGGTACAACTCTGTTTTTCACATAGGATCACAGTTGGGTCTATGTCTAAGTCAAACAATCTTGAAGCCATACTTCTTCACAACTAGCAGAGCAAATATCCATGTATTCCGCTAGTGCTGAGAGCCACACTAGACTGCTTTTTTCTAAACCACAAGATCATGGTTGATCCTAGACAATAACATCTTCTCGATGTGCTCTTCCTATCTGATACATTTTCTGCTCAATCACAATCTGTGTAGCCATCTGAAGTCATGATCTCCAAGATAACATAGACCAAAGTCTATCGTATCCTTTAGGTACCTCATCACATGCTTTGCAGTTATCAGGTGAACTCGTCTAGGTTCCACTAGATGCTGTCTCAAGATGTTTCACAACAAAGCATATATCTGACCTAGTATTCGTTAGATGCATCAATGACCCAATAATTTTTCTGTACAGAGTTATATCCACTAACTCTGATGAGTCATCCGCTAACAGCTTCAAGTTGGAATCCCTGAGAGTGGTCGTTGCAACACATCAAGTCCTTTTAATATTTATCGGCATATTTTCCCTGGTTGAGAAAGATTCCTTCTGAGCCTTGCCATACTTCCAGACCTAGGAAGTAATGCATCAATCTGAGATCTTTCATTTTCATTTCTGCAGCCATCTTCTTCTTTCTTTTCATGATCTATTTCTCATTCCTTGTCAGAAAGAGATCATCCTCATACAATAATGGTATGATAGGTTCATCATCCACAACTTTAAGGTAAAGGTTAGGATCAACTTTACTTCTGGTAAAGACCAAGCTTTGTCAAGAAGCTGTCAATTCTCATTCATTCACACTCTGCATTGAGTGATCTTCTGCATATCTATATGTGCCATCTCTCGTCAGATGGGTCTACTGATATGAGCCTCAATATCATTCAAACTCTGTAGTGAGTTCCTTCTTGCATCCATGTCATCTGTGTATAGAAGCCATATTCAACCTTGTAGCAAAGGTTGAGATCCACATCACCCATGATGATCATTAAGCTCATCAATTGACTAACAATCCTGGGTACCCATACAAAACCTGATTCACACTTCTTCTTTAATTACACCATTAAGAGAATGGTCTTATCTATCCACTTGGAGCAAACATCTTGTCATGATTCTCTTCCTCTTTCTAAGAGAATCTTCTAGCAATGAGCCTTCTATATTCTGTTTGATTTGTAAATCTTCTTGTTGAACATCCATCACTTGTTCGGTGTTCATCATTCTTCATGATCTTTCCTACATATCAAAATTAAGTACATGATTAGTAATACTTCATAATCATGAAATCATGTTGACATGATAACCTATTATGCATACAGATATCATTTACATAGCTATGCAACTATCTTGACCAATACTTTGGCACAACACTTTTCCATATCCTGTATGCATACAGTGGCTATCTAGATGCCTTCCATCTCTACCAGAACATACTATCGAGAGTGTGCACAGCTCTCAGCATGTTAGCAAAGAGGTTTCATTCTAGACAAGCAACAATGGAATGTTTGTCCAACTTACCAATCATATGCATATTAGTAGTATAACGTTCAATGCTCTATGAATGTTTACACTCAGCATGATATATTCTAGGAATACAAATATGCATACAAGCAATATCATTTACTATTTGAAATAACAACTCAAATACTTATCTTTTATGTTTGTGTGGTTGCCTCCCACTTGATATTCTATATGTCTTTTGAACTTCTATTCATTATGTACCACGGTGCATGCTCAAGTGTGCACCAGTGTCATCCTCATGATCTCATACACAAACATACATTCATTAGTATATTCTCAATATGATAAAAAACATTATAATTCTAAATAGTCTTGAATATGTATAGTCATGATCATTAGTATTCAGGGTTTCAGGGAAGTCTTCTTTTACTCATGCATATTCTTGTTTGATCATGGGACTCTTCTGGTTAGTTAAATCATCAATCAAGATAAGAGACATAATGTGCATAAACCCTTTATTAACTTAATGAATAAGTATAACCAATCATACCAAGTATACTTATATAAGGGATCCTAACACAAGGTAAGATTCTAACATGACATAGGAAAACATACCTGGATTAGTATACCTGCTTAGTTATGTCTAACATACCTAATCGATATCTTCTTTGTTATCTTCAATGATTTAGAGATCCTATGCTGGAACCTGCATATCTCATAAGTTAAGCATAATAGAACAAAGTCATACATACCTCGTAAGTAGAACTTCTATGTGATCAAAGATTATGTTGTCATGGTCATGGAACTTGATTTGTCTTTCGTGATGTACCTGTATCTTGTTAGCAGACAGCATCAACCTCATACAACACCATAATGAATTAGTACAATCATATATCCCTAATAAATGAATGTCTTCGATCATTCACATGCATTCATACTGTTACTAGGGTGATAAGACAATTCTAACATTAATCAAGATTGTACTAATAAATAATATGAAGACAAACACATTATGAACTTAATAAGGAATCAGATTTCAAGACATACCTGAACCTCCTTAAGTCATACCTGTCGAGACTTCTTATAGTCTTCTTATGTAAGGCCTTAGCCTCAACTCCCCCTGAAACTTGATCTGGAGCTTGATTAGGGTTTGCTAGAAAAACCCTAAAAATTCAATCTTTGACTTTCACACTTCTGAATGGATGGAAGGATGTGTCTTGCTGAGCTGATCAAACTGGCATACTTCAATTTTGAAATCTCCAAAATTTGACCCCTCAAAGTTGCCTTTGAAACTTCTGGATCTTCTGGACAGGATCCCGAACTAGGGTTTGATGAAGCCCACCCTTCTGCCCAATCAAAAGGTTTGATCCAAGGCTCTAAACTCTTATTTTTATGAGTAGATTCCAGCCATGGTTACAGACTTCAAAAATTCCAACTTTTGCTGAAGCCTTAATTTTCCATCTTTCCGATCAAAATCCCGAACTAGGGTTTGATCAAGCCCGGTCTTCTACCCAACCAAAAAATTCGATCTTGGACTCTAAATTTTGATTTTCCTGAGTAGCATTCAGCCGTGGATTCCAATTCCAAAAATTCTAACTTTCTCTGAAACCCTAAATTCCGGAAGCCATGAATGAAGGTGCTCCAAAAATAATTATGTTTTGACAGAAATATGTACCTGATTGTTTCTGCTGTAACTCCTAACTTTTCGCTCCACAGCGTCTGAATTTTTTTTTCTGTGGTAGCCTGACCTGTCATCTTTCCATCTCGATAGGTCTGACCTCAATTGGATTTTCTGAGAGAGACTTATGCCAAGGGTCGCAACGTGACCTGTTTATGGGATAAAACAAGAGAGCGAACTTGTATGGCGTGCCACGTGTCACTGGTTCAGCTTCGGCCTCTGAAAAAGTTTCCTACGATAGTACCATCTGTGTACTACCTGTCACTTTTTACTAAATTTCATTTGGAGCTTCCTAGCCCAGGTTATGACCTTTTTCCTAGGTCACCTGCTTTTGACTGAGATCTGGAAGAGGCAGAAACCCTAACTTGTACTGATCATAACTCACAAAGTACAACGAATATGAGGGTGCCCTTTGGACACAAGGTACCTGGGGATGTTATCTACGACCTGTAAAATTTTCAGATTCTGAAACTTCGCATAAATGGATTTATAGCGAAAGTTCCACGATGACTGGTTTTTGCTATGTAAAACCCAAACCTTTAAATTGACGCAAGTGTCGTAAGTTCCATACATTGCCTTCCTTCAGGTTAGCTCTGATACCATGTTAAGATTTAATATGCTAAGATAGAAAATAGCAGCATTACATTCCATTTCACAATAACAGCACATACAGGATCACTGAAGAAACAACAAGCATAGCATAAACATAAGAGACACAGATTTATCCTGGGAAACCCTCATGGGGTAGAAAACCCAGCAAAGCTTCCTCAATATAGATGACCAACAATATACAAAGATGCAAACCAAAGACATGATCTCCTCCTCCACCATAGCATACCTCTCCTCCACAAGTGCGCTACTCTCAAGTGAGTGAGTGTGTGTAAAATGAGGAATACACCTCCTCTATTTATACACTACTCTGACTTGTCTTTTACACAAATCATATAGGCTCATATTTAACCAATGGGTTAAATACCCCACTACAACTAACTGGGCCGACCCCCACTAGGGAAGTCTAATAACCCCAAGTTACCACATTCCGACGGAGGAATAAACATCTCCGGATATACAATAAGATCTTTACGGAGGAATGAAACATCTCTGGAATAATAAAGTACAAATATAATATTCTTTGAAGTTACAATATCTCAACAGGTAGCTCACTAATGGCCAGTTAATTACGAAAATACCTAGGCAGCCTATAAAAGGAAATTCGAATTCAGCAGGGAGCTCTTACAATGTTTTCTATAGAAACATTCCTCATGTGCATCAGGTGATGGCTGAGAGATTCGAATAGGGAGGCTATGGAGAGTGCAAGTATAAGCCTGCAAATATTATGAGAAGGACAAACTAGAGGTGCTGGTATAGGTCCGATTGACTAATAAGCCTGTAAGGTTGGATAAATTTTCTTGCTGCTGCAAGTAGAGACCCTAAGCTTCTGAACTTCCTTCCTCCTAGTGGATCAGTGGACAGGCTCGGGGGTCCTAAGGTAGACATCTTGGCTGCTTAGGAGTAGGTTGGGTGGAAAAGGATTCTCAAGTGATTTGTTCCTCCTATCACACTTAGGTTCTATTCTTTTGTTTTTATGTTTCTAATCATATGAATGCTCTCAGAAAATGGCTTAGAAATGTTATTAATGACCAGTAGCAGTAAAATGTTAGATCCTGATTGATTTTAAATTGCTGAACTAATAAAATGACTCCTCTGCATTTTCCCCCATGCATGAAGCCGCATCGTACTCCAGTACAGAGAGGTAGCATTAAATCTGTCCATTTAAAAGTGAAACCTAACATGCATCTAAATTCATAATCCCAAAGAGACCCCTAGGCACATACTTATGTTCCCATGCATCTTATATTTTAGCAACTACATATTAGATCTCTGCATGCATGGATTATATTGTTCAAACTCTAAATGCTGAAACAACCTACCAAAGACTAGTTATGACAGTATTTTCCTTTCTGACTTCTGAAGGTAGACATGGTGTTAGTATCTAGGGTTTACTGATCATTAGTTGTTTATTCAAAAAAGAAACCAATGTCATGCATTCTGTTAACCATGTGCCCATTCTTTTATTTTTTAATTGTCATTTGAATCTCATTGATCTTTATAGAAATTATCGTCATCACTGTATTACTTTTGTTCAAAAAAGCAGTTACTGTGTTGTTCTTTCATTTCTCCAAAGGTCCAAATTGGACAGATATAGGAAGATAGAATTAAAATAGACAACTGTTATATTAATAGGCAAATTAAACTAACTAACGAATACACTGTAATTTTCTTTGATTATGTATTATCAACTGTATGTGGAAGAATTTACATCACAGAGTAGCATGTTCTTAAAAGCAAAGAAAAGGATAGCATTATTTAACTAACAAAGTAAAATACAACATCTCTACACCCAAATTAGGGTTGATCTGTTCTTATCATAATAATATTTACAAACATTTAACAACTGCAAAATCAATTGTTTCCATTATCATAGATATTTTAACTATGGAAACCATAACTGTTATTCGTGCATTTAAACATCAGTATAGCCCAACACATTCCATTATCATTGACAGACTAGGGTTTAACATCAAACACTGTTGTATTCAAACCCAAACTAATACCCTTTTATTAATAGTTTAACCCAAGTATGCACAGACATTTTGTAAGCTAGGCATTCCATTATCGGCTTACAACCGTCCATTGATTTAACACTTAAAAACATGCCTTTTGAGACTAATTCGAAAATAAGAGTTCAAAACACCATACGTAAACATTAAACCATAGCAATTAACATTTCCATTTTAAAATACAATCGCAGCATCCTACAGATCACCTCATTGTTTACTGAGGGTTCCATTCTAAACCCATTCTTTTTACACTACACAGCTATTTCCGAAACAAACCATAGTCAACACTTCTAATCCCTATAGTTACACACTTGTTTCTTCCATCGATTTAGAAGCACAAAACGATAAACATAAAACTTTTAATGCTGTGGAATCCCTTGCAAACAACGAGGGTTCAAACCCTATCAAGCTCACCGAGCCAAGGGAAGGCTGGCCATACATTGTAGAATTTTTTTTATATCATCTGCGCTAATAACAAAACCTTAAACAATAACGTTTTCCCAAAGTTGCAGGAGAGGAAAAGACCATTGCCGAGAAGACACATTTCCAACACCCTGCTCACCAAGTCCTAATCCAGGAGAACCACGAGGTAGGGGTACCACCGAAGCTTACCGGTGGGTTCGTTGTATTCCTTTTTCTCATCAACTTTCCCAGCACACTGTTGTTCGTCGAGAGCTACCTATCAAGCAATATGCTCAGAGTTAATTAACGATTCATAAAATATTGATGCATGCAACAGAGAAAATGCTAAACCTCTGCAATATCACTGTACTTGCATCGTTGATAGGAGAGTGACGAAGCCATCTATCCACTTCGAAGGAGAAGGTCCCTACTCGTAGGACATGCTGTGTTGACACTTGTGAAAACTTGCAACCCGATTTGAAACCCCAGACCTTCCAGTCACTACAACGCCCCAACGAACGCACTCATCCAACCTATGGATTGCTACACTATTCATTTCCAGACTCGGACTCCTCGGATAACAATCACTCACAGTTTGAAGGTTTTTGTAGGTCTCAAGTTCGAGCCTGAGGGAGGATAAAAACATCAAAAACCTAAGTGCCTCACGGCCGGTTGGCCTCACCCCAAATCCTACCACCGAAACAATGACCAAGAAAACGTTACAAGATCCTGTAAGTTACGATAGGGTTCACCACAATCCCAATGCACAACAATCAACGAGGAAGATCTATTTTCATTAAGCCATGATGGAGGGAGGTAGATGCGGTAATAACTCACCCATCCACCTCACAAGCCACATAGTTTCCAAATCTGTTGACACCGAGGCAGGAGGCCCGTTACAACTCAACTTTGGCGAACCTTCCTCACATGCTGGACACCCATTACAGTGTGCACGTAATATTACAATCAACGTTGTGGCCAGGCGAATTCATTACAATCCCAATCATTTACGATACCCTCGAGTTCGTACATAGACATTTACAACGCCATTATTCCACTTGCCAACCATAAGGATCAACGTTAATTACATCAACTTTATAAACTATACCAAGGTTAAAACATTCATCAGTAGCATGTATTAAAAACTTCGTATGTTCCACTCAAATCGAGATAAGTGCACTCGTAATATAAAACATCCACCTAGGTCACATTCGATCCTAAGGTATGGATAGATTCCACCCCAACTTAATATAAAATTCATCAATAAAGTTCATTATCAAGCTCTTCAAGCTTAGATCATGTCATTATTTATATGGATACACCCTTAGGGTATAGTTGCCACCCAAGGAACCATCGTATAAATTGCTTGGTAGGATATTAATGCATTAACACTACCATTGTAATTGCTAGGGCGATAAAGAACTTAGAATCACCTTGCCACTCTCACTATGGTGTGCATCAGACCGTGTTCCCTTGCCTTAGAATTGTCACAAGTCAAAATTTATACAAAGATTTTTTTAAAAGCTGCAAGTCTATTATGGAATGATAATAAGAGAAGCCATAAACTCTTAGTACAGAAAACTGATAACAACCACACTCTGGAATTGATGACTTCTGCAGTTTGAGCTAGCCAAGCTACTTCTTACAAAAATAGAAAAGAAACCATACCTGTGACGTCAAGTACTTGCAGTTATGATTTTGAAAACGGTTATTAAACACTCTGAAAATTATCTCTATCTCTTACCTACGAATTTGCGCATGAAGGATGAGTACAAAGCTTTAGCTGAGCAGCTAAGTAAGCCTCGGGGCACCTCGTGGGACCCCTTTCATCATCATCCAGAAAAATTAAACTGTCAGTACTTGTCGAGGAGAATTCTGTTTTCAAATGTATCAAAAATTCAATCAGTCAAGCATATAAATAAATTTTGTAATCATTATTTAAATTCATGACGTGTCGCCGACACAATACACCATCAGAAAACAAAAAAACACAGCAGTAAGTTCTCCCTACATAATGATGAAAATTATTAATTACTGCTTACTAAACATTTATTATTTCCGCATTTTACAATTATTAGCATTAATTGATGAATTAAGAAATTTTAAATTTTTATGAAAATACTGGGATGTTACATGTGGTATTAGAGCTCATGTTCAAACTCTAGGCCTAAAGACAGTCCAAGAAACACGAAAACATAAAATTTATGACTGTGAAATTTTTCGCTAACTCAAGTTTAAATTATTTTGTCGTATACAGAAAATTTTCTTTGATTTACAGATATGGAAGGATCAACTGAACACTGAAGGGGCATATTTTCGCCAAACAACCCAAGTATGGAATAGCAATTCCAGGGAAATCGGGGTAACAATTTGTCAGAATTATTGCGTGCTTTTCAAGAATTGAAGGTAGAGATCCAATCGGTAAAACATGACAATGAAAGAATCTTGAGGACACAGGAGGAGTGGAAGCAAGCACTGTTCGACCAATATCCAAAATATAAACAGAACCTTGAACATACTTCTGAAACTAAAGAGCTATCTCATGAAGGCAAGGATAAAAAAATAGAAATAGCTGAGGGAAATAGCAACTCAACATCATCAAGAACTGCCAAACATCCACGTAAAAAGAAGCATAACTACTCTAGTGACAGTAGTGAAGGAGACTTCAAGCCAAAAGGAAAAATAAATAAACGGTACGAACAGATATCTAGTGAATTCAAGAAAATCAAACCCCCAACTTTCAATGGCGAGACAGGGAAAGGAGAGACAACGGAAGCATGGTTGTCCGACATGAAAAAGTATTTTCAGATCTACGACTATTCGGAATCCTTAAAGGAAAAAATGGCAATTTATAACTTGACCGGGAAGGCAGATATTTGGGGGCAAGACCTTAAAAGGGTAAAAGGTATAAAGGACCGAGATGTGAGTTGGAGTACTTTTAAAAAACACTTCAAGAAGAAATTCTTATCTAAGCAGTATTATGAAGAAAAGTCCAAAGAATTTTATGATCTAAAACTAGGAACAATGAACATGAAAGAACTGAACAACAATTTTTTAAGTTTGCTAAGGTATGTGCCATATATGGTGGAGGAAAAACTGAAGGTCCAGAGGTACCTAAGTTGTCTACCTTTCCACATCAAGGACAGGATAGAGCTTGATAACCCTAAGACACTAGAAGAAGCCATGAGGAAAGCAACTTTTTGCTTTGACCAGAATAAGAAAAGAGAAGGGGTACCTAGTTGGAAAAACCCAAAACCCAGTAATTTTGAACAAAAAAGGAAAAATTTTAGATATGGTGGCAATTCCGGTTTCCAAAGGAAAAATTTTCAGAATAAAAAATTTCAATAGAACAGAAATAATCAGCAGCAGAAATTTACAGCACCCATAAATGTCCCCAGTGTTGCTAGGACCAATGAACAGAAGCCACCTATAAAATGCTTTGAGTGCCAAGGGCCCCATTATGCTTCAGACTGCCCCCTCAAGAAACGGACGGCCAACCATATTCACTCCATATAGTATGAAGCTACCGTAGGAGATGTGGCAAGAGAAGTACCCAGAATTAGTGCAACATTAGACAACCGGCAAGCAGAACACCAAGTCTCAATGGTGGAGGTTGAAGGTATGCTGCAAAACCACCCAGTTTCTATTTTAATTGACCCTAGTGCTAGTCTAAGTTATATATCACCAGTTGTTGTAGAAAGACTCGATTTGAAAAAAGAGAAATTCGATAAATCTTGGATAGTTAGATTAGTGATAGGAACAAAAAGAAAGGTTTTTGATTTTGTGGAAAATTGTGTTTTGTCTATGAATCAACTAACAATGCAGGTTAAGTTAAATATTTTTCCACTAGGGTCATACAACATCCTAATCGGTATGGACTGGTTAGAAACCCATTGTGCCGTTCTGAATTGTTATGAAAAAAGTTTTATTTGCCTGGATGATGAAGGAAAGACAGCAGAGGTAAAAGGCATCCCTAGGAAAACATCTGTTTGGCAGATTTCAGCCATGCAAGTAAAAAGGGCAATCAGAAAAGGGTGTCAGATGTTTGCAGTAAAAGCGCTGCAAGATGAGATGAGTACTAAGGAGGACAAACTGAAAATAGAGGACGTACCTGTCTTAAAGGATTTCCAAGACATTTTTCCTGAAGAGATCCCAGAATTACCTCCCAAGAGGGACCTGGATTTTTCTATTGAATTAATACTTGGTGCAGTACCAAGTTCTAAAGCTCCATACCAAATGAATATACTAGAGTTGAATGAGTTAAAATCCTAGCTGAAGGAGCTGATTGATAAAAAACACATAAGACCTAGCATGTCCCCTTGGGGAGCATCGATCATTTTTGTTAAGAAGAAGGATGGCACCCTGAGACTTTGCATAGATTATCGTCAACTAAAAAAAATGACGATCAAGAATAGGTACCTGCTGCCCCGCATTGACGATCTTTTTGACCAGCTATGCAGAGCAACAGTATTCTCGAAGATCGATTTACGATTAGGATATCATCAGGTTCATGTGAAGGATGAAGACATTTTCAAAACAGCCTTTAGAACTCGTTATGGGCACTATGAGTTCGTTGTCATGCCGTTTGGATTAACTAATGCCCCTGCTGTCTTTATGTGTTTAATGAACAAAATTATGCACAAGTACTTAGATAAGTTTGTAGTTGTGTTTATCGATGACATTTTAGTATATTCTAAGAACAAGGAGGAGCATGATGAACATCTACGTATCATTCTGCAAGTTCTGAGGGAGCACCAGCTATATGCTAAGTTTAGTAAATGTGATTTTTACAAAGACAAGATTCAGTACTTAGGACACATAATCTTTGAGGAAGGGATTTCGGTTGACCCCGTTAAGATAAAGGCCATTAATGAATGGTCGGTTCCTAAAGATGTGACAGATGTGCGATCATTTATGGGAATCACTGGTTATTATAGAAAATTCATTGAAGGGTTTTCCAGGATTGCAAACCCCATAACGTCACTGTAGAAAAAGGGAAAGAAGTTTGTCTGGGATCAAAAGTGTGCTGACAGTTTTGCAAAGTTAAAAGAATTGTTGACTTTGGCACCTATTTTAAGGATTGCAGATCCTAATAAATATTTTGTATTATGTACAGACGCATTCAATGATGGACTAGGAGGAGTCCTAACGCAGGAGGGACATGTTGTAGCCTATGAATCAAGAAAGCTGAAAATACATGAGAAGAACTATTCCACCTACGATCTAGAATTGTTAGCAGTAATTCATGCCTTGAAAATGTGGCATCACCACCTTATTGGCAGAAAATTTACCTTAATGACAGATAATATGGGGTTGAAATATTTATTAGAGCAAACAAATTTGAATGCCAGGCAAGCCAGATGGCTAACTTTTCTAAGTGAGTATGATTTTGAAATTCAACACATTAAGGGGTAGGAGAATAAAGTTGTTGACACGTTAAGTCATAATGCAAGGATACATTTTATTTCAGCCATTGGCACATACGCAACAGATTTGGAAAAACAAATTTTTGAAGGAATTAAAGAGGATGAGGAATACAGAAAATTACAGGAAAGGATAGCAGAAAACAGTTCTGAAAATTCTATAACAGATTTCAGTTTGAAGGAAAATGGCTTACTGCTGTACAAAAACAGATTGTACGTACCAAACGTACCAGCAGTAAAGATTCTGATTTTGGATGAGATGCACAAAATCCACTATTCTTGCCATCCAGGTTACCAGAAAACCATCACAATGCTAAGGAAGGAGTACTATTGGCCCAGAATGAAGGATGAAGTAGAAGAATATATAGCTAAGTGTTTTGACTATCAAAAAGTAAAGGTGGAACATCAACATCCTGCTGGATTGCTGCAGCCCTTGCCTATACCCAGCTAGAAGTGAGAAATCATAAGTATAGATTTCATCACTGGGTTACCAAAGAATAAAAAACAACATGACTCCATCATGATGGTAGTAGACAAACTTACCAAGGCATCCCATTTTATCCCTGTCAAAACTACCCATAAAGCTCCTAATATCGCAGAAATTTTTATGAAGCAGGTTTTTCGATTGCATGGGATACCCAAGGTAATAGTTTCAGACCGAGATTCAAAATTCACAGGAAACTTTTGGAGGTCCTTGTTTAAGGGGTTAAACACCACCTTAAATTTCAGCACTATGTTTCATCCGCAAACAAACGGATAGACTAAAAGGGTGAACCAGACATTGGAAGATATGCTCAAAATGTATGCTAAGGATTAGCCTGGTAAGTGGCAAGACTACTTGCATTTAATAGAGTTTGTGTATAACAATCCCTACCATGCTTCAGCCAAACTTATCCCATTTGAGATTCTTTACGGCAGAAAGTGTAACACACTGGTGTCATGGAGTGATCTGGTTAGCAAAGTCACCTTAGGGCCCGAATTGTTGCAGGAATTAGAACTAATCGTGAAGCAAGTACAAGGAAATCTTAAAGCTGCCTAGGATAGATAGAAAAGTCAAGCAGACCTTAAAAGAACTCATAGAGAGTTCCAGGTTGGTGAACATGTTTTTCTTAAGGTAAGGCCGAAAAAGAGTTCCTTAAAATTGGGAAGCTGTGCCAAACTAGCACCCAGGTATTGTGGTCCTTTCGAAATCTTGTCCAGAGTTGGATCTGTGGCATATCAATTAGCCTTACCTTCAAACCTCAAAGTCCATAATGTTTTTCACATTTCATTTTTAAAGAAATATGTGCATGATCCTACTCATTTTGTAAATTGGAATAATGTTCAGGTGGAACAAGGTGACGATTTTCCGATGGAACCGGACTGTATTCTCGCAAGGAAAGAAACTCTACTTCGGAACCACACGGTTGGCCAAGTAAAAGTGCAATGGAAGCACTTTAGCCTAGCAGAGGCTACTTGGGAGTTGGAGAGTAGTATGCGGGCTGCATACCCAACTCTGTTCCAGGAACACTCAAGGAGTGAATAAGGCAACATCGAGGACGATGTTGAGGCTTAAGGGGGGGTGTATGTCACCTACCCAATTTTTGAGAATAATTATTTTCTACTATTATCCTTTTTTGCAAAATACTTTGTGTTGAATTATAATTACAAGTTTTTGTAATTATGACCAATTAGGTCAAAGATGAATGCAATGACTCATTATTATTATTATTTAATAAATAAAAATAGGAGACAAACACTCAAGAAAGTTGTTACAAGAGTGTCCATTGGCCTACTAGGAGGAATGGAAGCTGCTAGAAGGATTGGGACAGATGGCAGCATTTGCACTCTACCATTAGCTGTTGGTATGGGACAACTCCCCCTAATTTTGTGGCATTTCCCCCTCCAGGTGGAGGGAGGTGAGCAGGTAGCTCACTAATGACCAGTTAATTGCAAAAAGACCTAGGCATCCTATAAAAGGCAATTCGAATTGAGCAGGGAGCTCTTACAATGTTTTTTGCAGAAACATTCCTCATGTGCATCAGGTGATGGCTGAGAGATTCGAATAGGGAGGTTGTGGAGAGTGCAAGTATAAGCCTGCAAATATTATGAGAAGGATAGACCAGAGGTGCTAGTACAGGTCCCATTGACTACTAAGCCTATAAAGCTGGATAAATTTTCTTGTTGTTTCAAGTAGAGACCCTAAGCTTCTGAACTTCCTTCCTCCTGGTGGATTTGTGGACAGGCTCGGGGGTCCTAAGGTAGACATCTTGGTTGCTTAAGAGTAGGTTGGGTGGAAAAGGCTTCTTGAGTGATTTGTTCCTCCTATCACACTCAGGTTTTATTCTTTTTTTTTTTCTAATCATATGAATGCTCTTAGAAAATGGCTTAGAAATGTTATTAATGACCAGTACCAGTAAACTGTTAGATCCTGATTGATTTTATATTGCTGAACTGATAAAATGACTCCTCAGCATTTTTCCCCATGCGTGAAGTTGCATCGTACTCCAGTACAGAGAGGTAGCATTAAATCTATCCATTTAAAAGTGAAACCTAACAGGCATCTAAATTCATAATCCCAAAGAGACCCCGAGGCATAGACTTATGTTCCCATGCATCTTATATTTTAGCAGCTGCAGATTAGATCTCTACATGCATGGATTATATTGTTCAAACTCTAAATGCTGAAACAACCTACCAGAGACTAGTTATGACAGTATTTTCCTTTCTGACTTCTAAAGGTAGACATGGTGTTAGTATCTAGGGTTTACTGATCATCAGTTGTTTCTTCAAAAAGGAAACCAATGTCATGCATTCTGTTAACCATGTGCCCATTCTTTTATTTTTTAATTGTCATTTGAATCTGATCGATCTTTATAGAAATTATTGTCATCATTGTATTACTTTTGTGCATAAAAGGAGGTACTGTATTGTTCTTTCATTTCTCCAAAGGTCCAAATTGGACAGATACATGAAGATAGAATTAAAATAGACAACTGTTATACTAATAGGAAAATTAAACTAACTGACGAATACACTGTAATTTTCTTTGATTCTGTATTATCAACTATATGTGGCAGAATTTACATCACAGAGTAGCATGTTCTTAAAAGCAAAGAAAATGATAGCATTATTTAACTAACAGAGTAAAATACAACATCTCTACACCCAAATCAGGGTTGATCTGTTCTTATCATAATAATATTTACAAACATTTAATAGCTACAAAATCAATTGTTTCCATTATCATAGATATTTTAACTATGGAAACCAAAACTGTTATTCGTGCATTTAAACATCAGTATAGCCCAGCACATTCCATTATCATTAACAGACTAGGGTTTAACATCAAACACTGTTGTATTCAAAACCAAACTAATACCCTTTTATTAATAGTTTAACCCAAGTATGCACAGACATTTTGTAAGCTAGGCATTCCATTATCTGCTTACAGCCCTCCATTGATTTAACACTTAAAAACATGCCTTTCGAGACTAATTCGAAAATAAGAGTTCAAAACACCATACGTAAACATTAAACCCTAGCAATAAACATTTCCATTTTAAAATACGATCGCAGCATCCTACATATCGCCTCATTGTTTACTGAGGGTTCCATTCAAAACCCATTCTTTTTACACTACACAACTATTGCCGAAACAAACCATAGTCAACACTTCTAATCCCTACAGTTCCACACTTGTTTCTTCCATCGATTTAGAAGCACAAAACGATAAACATAAAACTTTTAATGTTGTGGAATCCCTTGCAAACAATGAGGGTTCAAACCCTATCAAGCTCGCCGAGCCGAGGGAAGGATGGCCATACATTGTAGAAATTTTTTTATATCATCTACGCTAATAACAAAACCTTAAATAGTAACGTTTTCCCAAAGTTGCAGGCAAGGCAAAGACCATTTCCGAGAAGACACATTTCCAATACCCTGCTCACCAAGTCCGAATCCAAGAGAACCACGAGGTAGGGGTACCACCGAAGCTTACCGGTGGGTTCACTGTATTCATTTTTCCCTTCAACTTTCCCGGCACACTGGTGTTCACCGAGAGCTACCTGTCAAGCAATATGCTCAGAGTTAGATAACGATTCATAAAATATTGATGCATGCAACAGAGAAAACGCTAAATGTATGCAATATCACTGTACCTGCGTCGTTGATAGGAGAGTGACGAAGCCATCTATCCACTTCGAAGGAGAAGGACCCAACTCGTAGGACACGCTGTGTTGACACTTGTGAAAACTTGCAACCCGATTTGAAACCCCAGACCTTCCAGTCACTACAACGCCCCAACGGACGCACTCATTCAACCTATGGATTGCTACACTATTCATTTCCAGACTCGGCCTCCATGGATAACAATCACTCACAGTGTGAAGGTTACTGTAGGTCTTAGGTTCGAGCCTGAGGGAGGCGAAAAACATCAAAAACCTAAGTGCCTCATGGCCGGTTAGCCTCACCCCAAACCCTACCACCGAAACAATGACCAAGAAAACGTTGCAAGATCCTGTAAGTTACGATAGGGTTCACCACAATCCCAACGCACAACAATCAACGATGGAGATCTATTTTCATTAAGCCATGATGGAGGGAGGTAGATGCGGTAATAACTCACCCATCCACCTCACAAGCCACGTAATTTCCAACTTTGTTAACACTGAGGAAGGATGCTCGTTACAACTCAGCTTTGGTGAACCTTCCTCACATGCTGGACACCCATTACGACGTGCACGTAATATTACAATCAACACTATGGCCAGGCAAATTCATTACAATCCCAATAATTTACGATACCCTCGAGTTTGTACGCAGACATTTACAACGCCATTATTCCACCTGCCAACCATAAGGATCAACGTTAATTGCATCAACTTTATAAACTATACCAAGGTTAAAACAATCATGAGTAGAATGTATTAAAAACTTCGTATGTTCCACTCAAATTGATATAAGTGCACTCATAATATAAAACATCCACCTAGGTCGCATTTGATCCTAAGGTATGGTTAGATTCCGCCCCAACTTAATATAAAATTCATCAATAAAGCTCATTATTAAGCTCTTCAACCTTGGCTCATGTCATTATTTATATGGATACACCCTTAGGTTGTAGTTTCCACCCAAGGAACCATCGTATAAATTGCTTGGTAGGATATTAATGCATTAACACTACCATTGTAATTGCTAGGGCGATAAAGATCTTAGAATCACCTTTCCACTCTCACTATGGTGTGCATAGGACCATGTTCCCTTGCCTTAGAATTGTCACAAGTCGAAATTCATACAAAGATTGTTTTGAAAAGCCGCAAGTCAATTATGGAATGATAATAAGAGAAGCCATAAACTCTTAGTATAGAAAACTGATAACAACCACACTCTGGAATTGACAACTTATGCAGTTTGAGCTAGCCAAGCTACTTCTTACAAAAATAGAAAAGAAACCATACCTGTGATGCCAAGTACTTGCAGTTATCATTTTGAAAACAATTATTAGACACTCTGAAAATTATCGCTATCTCTTACCGGCGAATCTGCGCATGAAGGATGAGTACAAAGCTTTAGCTGAGCAGCTAAGTAAGCCTCGCGGCACCTCGTGGGACCCCTTTCATCATCATCCAGAAAAATTAAACTGTTAGTACTTGTCGAGGAGAATTCTGTTTTCAAATGTATCAAAAATTCAACCAGTCAAGCATATAAATAAATGTCGTAATCATTATTTGAATTCATGACGTGTCGCCGACACAATACACCATCAGAAAACAAAAAAACATAGTAGTAAGTTCTCTCTACATAATGACGAAAATTATTAATTACTGCTTACTAAACATTTATTATTTCCACATTTTACAATTATTAGCATTAAATGATGAATTAAGAAATTTTAAATTTTTATGAAAATATTGGGATGTTACAGAAAGCAAGTCTAGGATGATTACGGCCCATAACAGACTAATAAAGTATCGACGGTCAGTTACGTGGTGTCCTCCGGAGGTCCACTAGGTGCAAGCGCTTGAATCACCAAACCGCTTTCTCGGGATTACTACCAGAGGGTTACCTCCCACGTCTGTCCGAGGTGAAGTGGGAATAATCGCCCACTCTACCTGTGTAGAATCCTAGAGGTCTGATACTAAGGCTACCATCAATGCGAAATAACCTAAGGGGATACTTGTCAGCCTAGTCAAAATGCATGGGCAGGGTAGCAAATCCCGAAGTCCGAAATGATCCCCATATGCGAGTCAACTGTGGTTTATGGTTGAGAGGAAAGTGAGGGGATATCATCAACAATTCCAATCGCCCACGGCCTCGTGCTTAGCTCTGATTTAAGTAGAGTTTCCTAGGACTATTTGATATATATGGATTTACCTAAATGAAAGTCGTACTACGATTGTCGAGTAATGAAGCCAGTTCCTAGTATTTTAAGGTGATTTAAGCTCGAAACTCTAGCCTAAGTTAGTTGATGTCATGTATGCCTAAAAGGAAACATATTGCTGATAAATTTTATTAATAGTTTCTTTTTAAGGGCTACTTGTTACTCAAGGGTTGTAGTGCGGTGTGTGGAATGGTTTGTTATGAAAGTAAAGTACTTGTAAAATAACGCTTTCAAATTCACAAAAATTTTCTCTTTTCGTTTATAATTCTTTCAAAACTTGAAACCTAATCAAACCTAAATGAAAAATATTTTTGTATTTTCTTTTAATGTTTCGAAGCAAACTAGGCTACTTCAAAGCAATGCTAGATCTTACAACTAAGCTACTTAAAACAATTTTTTTCTTTTTCTGATAAATGTAAAAGAAAAAGAACTTGTAAAAGTGAAAGTAAGACCTAAATGTAGAGTGCGAGTAAGACTAACACCTAAGGTTCAAAACAAACAAATCAAATGATTTGAGGAAGACTTGACTTACCAAGTTTTTGCAAAGTAAAAACTTGAGACTTGGAAACAAAGTGTAAAAGAGATAGGGAAAAGAAATGCTCGTGATGGAAAGGTAGGCCTAACAGGCTGCTCCTAAGCATCAAAACCCTAAGAAAACCCTAATCCAAGTAAAGAAGTAACCAAGCGAACCAACAATTGACCTTACTAAACACACGGACTCGAAAGAAGGCTAACTAGGAGGCTTTGACTCACTTGAACCAAACTGAAAAGACAATCAGGAAGTATCTAAACCAAGCAACCTTTTGGAAGCAACCCTAAGGACTCAAACTTGAAGGTCAAACCCTATTGGAAAGGATAAGACAAAGGGAAAGCATGTTATTGTTGCCACAAACAACTAACGATAATAACGCAGGTTTGTATGACTGTAACAAGCAACTAGGGCCAGAGCGTGCAACTATGTCCAAAAGAGAATAGTGCACGAACTTCAAAAGGGCTAGAAAGTAGTGAAGACACTTAACAAAGACTCAAGCAAGAAAAAACAAACCAAAAGACATCAGAGAGGCAAACAAGACTCAACAGAGACATGGAAGGTCTCAAGGGTCAGTGAAGGGAGCAAAGCTAAAAACTGGAAAAGAAACCAAAATCTTGGAAATCAAACCCTAACAGTAAAACTGGACAATACAGGAAAATACACTACTATGCAGTGTAGAAACCAGCGTACATCAGGAGAGGTACAGTACTGTGCGGTGTAAAGAGGGGTGTTCATCAAGAAACAAAAGCTACTGTAAGTAGGGAAGACCAGGGTACATGCTTCAGAAGGGCACAAACAGGATTTGCAAATAGTCAACTGAGATGAATCAATCAAAAAAGACAAGTAACACAAACTTACAAGGCCTTTCAGACAATAAAAAAGATTGAAAAAATGGGTTGGAAGAACACCTAACTAGGTCTCCTAGAGCACTGAAACACACGATTACTCCCCAACAGAGTCACTAGTCTGTTGTTCATGATTTCTACCTTATAACAAGGAGATGGACACTATCAACTGGGGAGGGTTGACTGGTAAACACATTAATTGTATTGCATTTAGTTGTTACAAAAGAAAGAGATTGAGATTGAAAGAAGTACCTCTTATCGACGGCTGGTCCTAGCTTTCGCTTGATCTCTCGCTTGATATTCTGTTTGACGAACCTACAACACAAAATATACCTTCCTTGGTGTATCTTGGATATAATAAATGTGATGAAAGAACAAACAACTTGATCATCAAATATAACAAGATATTAATCCAAATGAATATACAATCTTGTAGACATTCAATTTGGGACAAGAAGGATGTTTCAACCCTTTTATTGTAAAAGAAACATGAATCAGTACAATATACCTTACATGTAGAGATGCTTCTGCAACCGGATCCTGGGCTCCTACTCTTCACTCTGACTTGGGAATTCCTCCAGTGTAATAGTACACAAAGCATTCTTTCTAGTTCATTTATGACTAACTCCTCTCATGGATCCTCCTTGTATTTATAGGACAAGGTAGGTAGTTTAGATCGAGAGGTGGTTGAATTAGGAGGTTGGGGAAGTTGTAGAACCAACTTCAACTAATCCCAATTCGTCAAATTAATCTATTTTTTTATTTCATCTTAATATGTACGCGGGTTTCATACAACAAGAATAGTGTACGGTAAGCAACTTATGTGCTTTAAAACATGCATTTACAACATTTTGGGAGATGCACGCTAGTTGTCCTAGAGCAAAGTAGAGTATTTTCTCAAGGTGTACGCTGGTTTGCTATACAGAGAGGGGCGTACATGAGGCAAAATCAGGAGAAACTGCAATATTTTCAGCTGAAGAGTGTACTTCTAGCAGCAAGTCATCCAAGTCAATCAAACTCTTCAATACTTAGTGTCCTTTTGTGTGATCAATAGGGCAATGTGATCACGGACGGAGAAGTGTAGATTTGACCTATAACAGAAACTATTCGGCGAGACTCATCATATGTCACCGAAACGATTCAACATGACTCTATAAAACTTGCTGAAAAGCCCATTTGTGCTCAATTTAAACTACATGTTTGATTAAAAGGTAAAGGGTGGTGATTTTAGGGTTATAATTAGTCTCCCCCCTCTATTTTACCCATTGTTACATAACCTCGTTGTCGCTTTCATAGAGTCTTTGGTGTGAATGCTACCCCATCACATGTAGACACTTAGAGGAAGTTGAATTAGGTTAGTGTGAATATGCAACAAACCAACCTCTTCCACCTATCAACGAGCTATGAGGTAGGTTTTATCCTCACTTGTATTCTCTCTTTGTTTTGAGATTTGATTGTCTAGGTATTTTGGACCTTAGTGCCCTAGGGAACTCAAGCAAATTGGGTTTAGGGCTATCCTTATGCTATGGGAAGCATTGATAAAATAATTTATTTTGTTTGGCCCCTAGGATGCACTACCTCCCCTGTTTTTTTTTTTTGAGTCACATTTTCATTCTTTCAAGTAGGGTTGATAAGCATTGGTGTTTCTTTTTGTTCCTCAATAGCTCTCTCATCTTACCTAAGGGGTCATTTTTTGCTAGGGTTTTCGTATTTCCTTGAAGAGGCCATCACAACTGTAATGGATTGGTGTATGTTTACCATGGGAACTTCGGCATTGGCCCTAGAATACACGCAGTTCCTCCATTGCAACTATCATATCTTTTTTAGGACCCCTTGTCCCCCAAGGACAAGAGCATTGGTTGAGTTTTGTGCCTTCACCAATATTAGCAGTTGCATGACGGGAATTTTGAATGTCGAACTTGGATGCTTGAAAACGTAACTACTCAATATTGTCAATATCTATTTTAGTTCTGAGATACTCAGGAGCCACCATCAATTTAACTCTATTCATGAAGGGGGTTTTGAGATTGTTGATTTTTTCCACTTCCATTAATTCATCAGGGATATATTAGAGTGCTTATACTATTGTTTTGAATCACATGAAAAATAATACTGTTATTTATGACTTACATGACCCCACCATGTCATGACGAACCATGAGACAACAATCTAAATTTGTACTGGAGATAACATCACATGATGAACAAGCTGAGGAAGTTCCATTGAAATAAAAGTATGATGACACTTAGAAAACCACTAGGCCGAGCCAAAGTACAAATGGGGAGAAATATATTAGCTTTTTAGTAATGAAGACTATCAAGGTGCCAGTGTAGAAAAAGTTCTTATATATCATAATATAAAAATATCTGAGCTCCATAAAGCAAAAACAAGAGTCGAGTTGCTCCCTTGTGCAAAGATAATAGGATAGCTTATACCTCGTATTGAAGCCACGACCCAAAAGGTAAAGGACTCTTCAGGAAAAGGTATTGCTTCATTTCATCTGGCACACCTCGCAAATTCCTATAGACTCTCGATGATGGAAATCTACATGAATATGAAATGGATTGAAAGATTGCAACTTGATTGTCTTGAATTCATCAAGAAAATGTGGTTTCCTGGGAAGCAATTTCGTCAGAAGGAGAGTGGAAAATATGAAACCAAGCTATTGAGATATGCTTATAGAGTTATTGCAACTCATTTATGTAGAATATATGGAATGGCCAGCGCAACACATTTCAAGCTCAATTGGACCCCATTTCTATACTACGCCACAATGTGTGCTATATGATTCAATTGGGAAGATATCATTTCTGCAAATATGGAAGAGGCCATTAAAAAAGCATAGGCTAGCATCCTTGCAAACAAAGAAGAATTCCACATGTATTCATATCTGATAGACTACATATGCAGTATCCATCACTTTCCAAGAATGGGTGGAAATGGAACCCTAATGAAGTGCCTATACATGTGTGTTGTCAGGTACTATGGGAACAAAAAAATGCTAGCCATTACAAGCAGATTTGTGAGGAATTCATTATTCCTCTATACAAAATTATATATGGCAAGCCACCCAATTGCATGTCTGATGATGCTATTCAAACAATAACCTAGCTAGGTGATTGTTACTTAACATATGAAGGCCCCAATTTGTGCATCTTTGGAAGGTCCAAAGGCCCATATGTATTCCCCAAGTACGTCACGAATTACATGGTTCTCAAGGATATTGTAAGGTAGAACTTTATAAATGCTATCAACCATTTCTTGAATAATAATAAGAAGGCATCGTGGCCTCCCTTACCCATAATAGTTTGGGAACATAAGATGTCTAAGGTGAAGGAGGTGATAGAGTTAACCAAATGATTTGAATCTTTTCACTTTGGAGAAAGAACCTTTATTAGAAATGATAGTCTTCAAAAGGTAGCCAATCATTGCTGGTTTTCAAAATATCCTATGCTTATGTTGATCAATTATGTGCTAATGAGGAGGTATATTGGAGAGTACACAATATCAAAGAACTAGATAAGAGAAGGAAGAGAGGGAAAATCACTAAAGAGGCAGGAACTAGTAAACAAATTGGATAAATAGTGGAGGAAGAGTTGCAAAGATTGCTATAAGAAGTTGCCCGGAAGAAAGCTATAGAATATTTGTTGGAAAATACAAACAAAAAACTACAAGAAGAGGAGCAAGGGAAGAAATATGAGCAGGAAGAGAAAGCAAAGAAGGATGAAGAAGAGGAAAGGAGGAAAGAAGAATTACTCAAAGAGAAAGAGCAAGCTCGAGTAAGGGAAGAACAGGATCAACAAGAATAACTTAAGAGAAAGGAGTAAAAAGAATATCAGAAGGATGCTATGAAGCAAGTGCAAAGACAAACTGAGGAAGTGCAAGGTAGTGGTACTCAAGACACAGACATCAATAATGTCACCAAAAGCACCGAGATCCCACTAACTAGAGGCCATTTTACCTTCAAATAATTATGCCTTACCTATTACATGCCATCTAAAGAACATGTTGTTTCCAAGTTGGAAACTATAATCTTTGACCCCAAGAGGAATAAGATCATCAAAATAATGGAAAAGAGACTCAAGGTTTCATCATGACTGGATATCATCACTACTCAGGAAGTCCCAATATTTGAGGGAATGGATCGGGAACTAGAAATTTTTTAATTCGTAAACGTGTCTACTGCTGTGGTGAGCTAAGGTAATATCCAAAATATGTTGCAAGAAGGAATATTTGCAAATTGAAGGACCTCCTCTTGCAGGCTAGAAGTGAAGGGATTAATTTGAAACACCAACGTGATTCCATGGAGGTTAAAAAGTGGAATGCAAAATACTTGGATTGAATTTTACAATCAGAAAAGGATTCTCTAATCACTTAGGTTGAATCTCTCGAGGAAGATAAAACAACCATTAACATGCATATAAGGGAGATGCAAGACAAAGAAGACAAGTAGGAAGAGAAGATCGAGATCTTGAAAGCAGGGAATTTAGCTTTTGAGGCTCAAGTAGGAACTCTTCAATGGTAAAATGACTCATTAAAAGACGAGTTGAATGCTTCTAGAGAATATAGGCAAGGTCTAGCTCAGTTCCACAACTGTGCAATTTCTCTACAAGAACAACTATTTCATTCTCAGGAATTGCTTACGGAGAAACTATTCAAGGTTCAAAAGATATCTTCCAAGCTCGGAGAAGTATCAGAGATAGCCTTGATTAGTGGTCTCAATATCACTGATGTAAAAGGGAAATTGAAAAAGGAGGCAGCATGGTACAAGCAAAGTACATAAATACCAACCAATTTACCCAAGCAGACAATAGAAGAAATGCAGCTTGACTATGCCACTTTGGATAATTTCCAGAAAGATGAACAAAAGTTATAGAAAGAGCTTGTAGCCTCAATGGATAAGTGTAAGGAGGTGCACCAAAACATAGCCAAAGTATTCCAAAGGTGTCATGTACTCCCTCCTGAAACATTTGAAGAACCCATTCCAAAAGCGTAGAGGCTAGCAGAACTTAGGATGATCAAAGATGAATACTAGGGAACCATTTAGGGTACAAACCAAATCACTTAACATGTCTTATAAGAGCAGATTGGGAAACCCATGTTGAAGGCTCAATACCTAACTATAGGACACAAATTAACAACCAATGGATTAAATACTTTATCTAGAGAAGTAGTCCTTCACGAAGTAGCTTTATATTTATTAGAGCCTCAACAGTTAAAGGTAATTTATTATGATTGTGAACTTTGGGATAAATTTATTCAAGATCAATGGAGTGCCCCAACTTAATTATGTAACTTTAATTTTCTTTTATCATATTTTATGTTGATACCTGTAAATATAAAGTGACATGTTGGTAGGAATCCCAAAATTTGTAACTAATCCGAGGGAAGTCGAATAGTCACCTAAGGGTCTAGGAAAAACTATAAATGAAAGGTTAAGAAAAGAGAAGGGGAATTTTGGGCCAAGAAAGTTTTGGATACTCACTCTATGTATGAACTATTTCTGAAGATGAATAGACAACTTATGGACTCAATCTTGGCATTGGAAGCTATATTTGTTGTATGGATGAATGCTATAGAACTGATTTAATGTTCTATGATTCATATGCAGTAAGATCATTCTGTTTTCTGTTGGATTTTTCTAATGATACATAACTGCTTATTGTGTATTCTTTGGATGCAATATTTTTTGCTTTCTATGAACTGTAAATGAAAATTGGTTTTATGATGTAGCTATCTCATTATTTAATCTCACTTTGTAGCTTTAATATATTTCATGCTTGGTGGTTATCTATTGTTGGAATGTATCTTGCTTCATTTATTGCTCGTTTTTGTAAATTTCTCTCCTTGAAGGATATGTTAGGTTAGTTAAGCTGCATCATAGTTTAAAAAAACATCATGCATTTCATCTAATAATAATAAAACCCTAAACAATGTACCGGGTCGTAACCAGTAAAAGCCACAACTAGTGAATGGTAGCCGGGCCAGGATCCGGATGGGTTCCCTATTCCAAATGGTAATAAGTATAATTGGGATTTACCACTGAGGAGAACCCCTACTGTCAACGCAAGTATTTTTCCAGGTGTCAACACTTTATCATTTTGAATTTTATACATATATGAAGATCATACAACTTATTTCTTTACTTTACTATAATTATATCCATGAAAGGTTTTTATCCGATGATCATACATTTGACTTTCAGTAGATTTTATTAAAGATGTTGATGATATTATCAGTATTATATTTTTACTATATATATTGGAAATTGTCAATGTTATTTTGACGGATAATTACTATTTATAATTGTATTACCACTTTGTATGAATGTTGTGAATTTCCATTAAAACATTTCACAAATGCTATGCTATAAATTTGATTTGTGATATCTACTTTTAAATAATGATAAATGAAATTTAAAAATTGGGATATATTTCACTATTTAATTGAAATTAATAAAATAAATCCATAAAGGGGGTCATAAATTGGGAGAAAACTAGATGCTAAATAGGAATCCAAGTGTGGCACTAATGTGGAAGGAAATGTCGACTCAAAGATGGAAGCAAAACTAGGTGCTAAATAGGAATACAAATGTGGTGTTAATTTAGTGGAAGCCACTCTCGATGCAACATTGGAAGAAAAATCAGATGTGAACTAGGAAACCAAATGTGGATGCACATATTGGTAGAAATATGGAAGAAAAAGTTGGTGCAAAATATGAAGACAAACATGGTGCTAATGTGGGAGTAGATATGAGTGTAAAATTGGAAGCAAAACATGGTGCAAAATAGGAAGACAAACATGGTGCTACTGTGGAATCTAATATTGGTGCATAGTTGGAAGCAGAACTAGGTTCAAAATAGGAAGCAATATTTAGCGTTAATGTGGAAGAAAAAACTAACACTAAATTGGAATCAAAATGAGGCCTTAATGCATAAGCAAAAACTAATGCTAAATTGGAGGCCAAATGTAGTGGTAATGCATAAGAAAAATGAAAGGCAAACTAGATGCAAAAAAAGAGAAATGTCGGCACAAAATGGGACAAAACATATGGCACAAATATGGAAGCAATATTGGATGCAAAACTGGGCGCCCAGTGTGGATCTATTATAGATGTTATTGTAGATGCAAATTAAAACACAACTATATATTCTAAACTCGATTCAAATCTAGACATCAATTAGATGCAACTCTATGTGATAAACTAGAAGTAACTCTAGGTCAACTAGACACAATAGTAGATGCAACTCTAGTTTCAAAACTATATATAAAACTAGATGTTAAACTAGATGCAAAACCAAACTAACATTGGAATTCATACTCTATGTAAAACTAGATGCAAAACTAAATGCAAAACAGGATGAAAACTGGATGCAAAATGGGATGCAACACAAGATGCAAAATGGTGCAACTCTAGATGCAACTTTGGATGAAAAAAGGGATGCAAAATTGGAAACAGTCTGGATGCAAAACTGGATGACACTTTTTATGCAAAATAGGATGCAACAATGGGTACAACGGGATGCAAAAATTGGATGCAACATGGGACACAAAATTGGACATAAATGTCGATGCAAAAGTTGGCGCAACTAGTCAGCGCACTACACTTGGAAAAAATACACTAAAATTCGATGCTAAATTAGGAATAGATGACTTTATTTGTTTCAGTGAGATGAAGCAATAAAATATCAAGCACATTATGATGGTTTCCTTCAAATCTTATGTCTTCCATTTTTTTGAATGAATCAATGGATTTATGTATACCTTTCCCATTTTGTTTTCTATATTTTTGAATGTAATTTAGAAGAACATGTGTCTATGTCTCTTCTTCACTATATATTCATGTCCTTACATTTATCTTCAAATGATGAAGTTGTGATTAAGGAACCCCTACAACATTGAGTTTTTTTTATATAGTTGGTCATTCATCTTGTGTTCATACCATTTCACATCAAATAAAATTCACATCCCACACTTAATGGGTGGACTAACCCAATAACCATAGTTGTAGTCATAAAATTAAGTGGATAAATAATATAAGAAAAAACAATCATCCTAGGGTGACAACCTAGGATTTATACCAAAGGAAATCAAGGGTAACCCCTCTCTAGCCAAAGAACTTCCTTGAAGGTATGAAGTGGCACATTATAGGTGTGTCCTAAATAGAATTCACTAGCGTTGTGACTTCTAGTAGCCTCTCTCTCTCCCAAGCATGATATCCAAAGAAGAAAAAAAGGATTCTATATGAGGGGTATAACCTTGTGGACAACATAGTGAGTGGCACCACTATTGGAGAGTGATAGATGATCTATCCCCAGTTCTCGACATAAGGTTCTCTTCCTAGGTTAAGGAGGAAAAAAATATAAATATAGATGCTTCATCATTTGTTCTAAATGTTTCATTCTGAATGCAAAGAAATATATGGAAAATGGTGTTGTAGTTAAAGGTTCATATAATCCTTCGTACCCTCTGACCATAATCCTTTTATATAGAAAGGGATACCAATGAAATTTCTTTGATTTGCAACTTTACCATGTAAAGACTCCACTGAGGAACTCATTTCCAAATAATTATGGATTCTAGATCCATATTTACTAAGTCCTCATCTAAAGGAAGGTTGATAACTCCTTTAGAATATACTAACAAGTTCTGGAAGAAGAAAAGGGAGTTTACTGAAATAACTCCAAGTAGGTAGCTATACTTTGTCATTCTCCTCTCTCTTGTTGCAACCAATTTTTTTCATTTCCCTTATATCCATACAATGGAACCCCTCCTTCATAACCTTTCTAGTCTAGAAAATTTGCATCTCACAGGGTTTTAGTTTATAGACCTTTCCCAAAGTTGTATTTTTTTTGTCCATTTAGCAAGACGATAGTCCATACTCATATCATTCTCCTCTAGGAAAAACATAGCTTGTGACCCATATTCCATCATCCCTAATTTCTCCATCATCTAACCAAGTTGTGGTTGTACTAGCCCTATAATTTTTTATACACAACACACATCATCTCGCTACATCAAATCCTAAATAATATAAGACCAGGGTCCAAATAATCAAAATTTTGATGTAAACCCACAAAACCCCTAGTTAGCTTCTAGGATCAAACCACTATTATTACCTCCTTCAAATAAAATGAGGGACTTACCCCATGGAGATATAAAATTTCTACGTAAATTTAATGGTGAGAATGGCCTGACTACAGAATATCACCTTACAACTTTCCAAGGCTATACAAATCCTGACTTATTTATCAAGGAATATGTTATCTTCTCTTGAATGTTTTCTCATTATTTGGAATGGAAATCAAGGAAATGATTTAGGAATCTCCCTAACAATTCTATAACATAATGGGGGGGATTCATAGAGATGTGTTTGAAGAAATGGGGCATTAAGAAAGACAACATGTATTATCTAACTGAGTTCAATACCTTGAAGAGGACCAATGGTGATCCTATTCTATGATTCACTGGTAAATTTGTAAGTTGTATCACATCATTCCTAATGTGGTTAATCCCTAATAATTTGTTTCTATGGTTGCATATGATACCTTTTTTTAGGCTAACTTTTCCTTCTACATGAGATAAGTAAAGTTACTTTCCCTTGAGACTCTGTTAAATGATGTTGAGCATTTGGAAAGTAATATGAAGGCCTCAGTTATTTCAATGAACACTAGGCAAGACCCTTTTGGTAGGAGAGAATATAGAGAGAGGGGGAGAAGTAAGGAGCCTAAGGTATCATCTTCTAGGAAAGAACTGATGACAATTGAAGAGGTAATGCAAATCCTCAATTCCTTGGCCAATGATCTCACCAAGGTCATCCAAGGACAAGGTTCCCATTTTGTAGGAATAGATCCTTGTTCTCAAACTCATCCTATAAGAGGCCAAACCAAGTTTATAAGGGATCCCCATACACCTTAAAAGGAATCAAGTAAAGAAGATAAAAAATTACTCTATCATCCCATGGCACAACCAAACATGATGACACATTTTCCTCCTCATTATGCAAAATATTATGAGCCAATGGATGAAGAGTTGTATGATGTACCTTCATACCTAAATATGTTATTCCACCAAGGAGAAAACGAGCTTGAGGATCCAAGCCATTTTTTTCTTGGATCCAAAATATTACTTACGATGCGAGAAGAAGAAAATCCTCATGAAGAATAAATTTTCCATCAAGTGGATGACCCCTTTAGTGTATTTCCTTCATAGCTCCAAATGGTAAAATAAAATATAATGGTTGAGGTGAGGAGTAATTATGTCCTAAGGTATATATCAAACTCTTCTAACTATAGAAGATAATATACTCTTAAAAAACCCAATAATATAAAAAGGGGGGTTTCCAAATTGTTCCAATCACCAAAGAGAGAGGTAGGACTCAAGGTATCTGGTTTCAAGCAACCAATGGCACATATTAGATATGAAGCAAAAGAAACAAATAAAAGTAGGGTAAAACCATATCCAAACATTGTATTTGAGTAAAAGTAAAATCCCTATGCCTATTTTTGAAGTGTTGGAGCATAGGCTGCAACTATGGGAAAGCTGCCAAGTTTTAGGAAAAAGCACTAAGTTTTGAAGGAAAAGTGCTAATTTTGAGAAAAGCACCATTTTTGGGCAGAAATGAACAGTGCACGGTACGGCACCAGATGGACGAGCTCACCTCATATTGCGGGCCGGAAATCGTGGAGCTCGTGTGCACAAGTCAAAGGAAAGAGTAAATAAGGTGGCCGAGTATAAATCTCAACCACCACAGTAAATGAAGCGGCGGAATAGAGGGCTCAACTACCCTCATTAAGGAAAAGTACAGGAGTTATGGTTGCTCGGACCAAGGAAGAGCAACGGGCCGAAGCATTGAGGCGAAGGACAAGGAGAAAAGAACGATGAAGCGGCGCCCATACCCGCGATCTGCGCTGGAAATCGCGGAGTCTGCAGGAAGCTGCGACGTGACTGCAAAAGGTGCCTACAGTACACCTAGCCGTGTCCGCGGTTAGGATTTTTGGGGATCACTGTTGGGAAAGGCCCACAGTTTTGTAAAGGTGCGACCCTCAGGGCCACCTATATATATGTGTAATTGGAAAGGGAAAAGAGTTAGATAGTTATTGAGTTACACGGACAGTCTAAGTTGATGTCTGAGTCATTTGTATTGCTGTATCTTTTAAGCTGTTAATGATCATTCTGTGCATGTAAGAAGGCCGCGATCTCGTAGGAAGACCACTTGGCGTAAGGGCCATTGCATGTATTGACTAGTCGCAAGAGGACTGAGAGGGGAATGTAATTGTATGTCTTTGTCATGGTAATATCTGTATAAGAAGAGAATAGATCTAAGAGAAGGGCTCCCAGCTGTGTGCATGGAGTTTCCCAGAAAGATCTAATCCTGCAGCTGTGTGCGCAGCGGAACTGCGTTATCCCCATCTCAAGATAATATAAAACACAGTTCCCGTGGACGTAGATTCCCTCCTGGAAGTGAACCACATAATTCTTGTTGTTGTGGTGATGCTTTATGTGATTGCATTTCTTTGCTTTACTGTCTATGTTTCTATGAATGTTTCGCTATCTTTATGAATGATTATGTAAAGTAAATCTTGGAAGCTCCCTTAGAAGTTGCACTTGTGCATTGTCGAAGGAGTCTGTAAGAACACTATCGCCGCAGTGCTAAAGGAGTGTGTTACTATTCTATGGCGCAAGGGTAGAGACGATACATAGTGTATCGGAGATAGCGGGTAAAAGACTCGTGCGCAGGTGCGGAGCTACCGCGCAGCTCGGCTGAGAAGAGTGAATTCCAGCATTGTAGCACTGGGAGACCTGTGAAAGAGCGAGACGCTCTATTCAGGGGTTACCTCCAAGAAGGGAAGAGAGAAGACTGTAGACTCCACACCACCTAGGTTAAGGAAACCTGATTCCTTAGCCCCCCATAGCCACTTCGGGTGAGACTTCGGGCTGCTGCGCAGCTCGTTGCCGAAAGGGCCAGTGCGCCAAAGGGGTGTTTGTTGCTGCACATCCTGAAAACCCGGGTCTGTCTAGAAAGCAACCAACATGAAGCTTTGAAGTATCATGTTCATAGGAAGGATGTTTTGGCCTTCCTAAATTTCAAAGAGAATCCATAGATATAGGCTCCTAGACCTAAATTAGCCCAAGATAGGTCATCCCCTCAAACATCCAATGTGATGATCCTAATTGATGAAACACCTGTACAAGATGACATGATAAACCTCAAAGATGATGTTCCAAAGATAGCCATCAAAAACCTACTTGATGCGATTGATCACCTTATCGCACCATTGTATATCACCCTTGGATTTCAATATTTTCACATCCATAATTCCTTATATGATAGTAGTCCCTCCCATTCCTTAATGCCCATGGATTTCTTGGAAAAATTAGGTTTGGATATCACTAGACTTTATAAATATGTATTTTCCTTTGATTTCAAAAGAGTAAAATTTCCAGGTTTGATTAAAGACTTGGTTGTGGGAATAGTCCAAATTCCTAGGAAAATTTTAATGATGGGTGTGGTTATTACAAATGTTCCCCCCACATATGGTATGTTGTTATCAATACATTGGGGAACATCTATGGGAAGTAATTTTACCTTTTGTAGGATACCTTTCCATATTTTGGTGGGGAAACTCACCAGCTATACAGGGAACCCAAAATGACTTATTTCAATAGTGATCCTTAAAGTCCCACCCAATTTTCATCTTATACCACAAGAAACTTGTAAAAAATCCTCCTTAACCACCAACCCCCCACTAAAAAACAATTTGGGTTGTTAGTAACTGAATAAAATAAGAAGATGGACCTTTGTGGCCTTTGGAATTTTCACTTTGATGGATCTTATAACAAAAAAAATGAAGTGGGTGTAATGTTGAGATCCCATTTTGGACAGGAATTCCCTCACACTTTCAAGCTTGAATTTGAAGGCACAAAAATTGTAGTTAATTACGCGGAACTTATTTTGGGACTAGAGATAGTAAGAAATTTGGGAGTCAAATAGCTAAATAGTTTTGGGGATTTGTATCTAATAGTAAGACAAGTAAGGGTAAAATGTCAATCTAGACACCCAAGAATGAGAGAAGACAAGCATGTAGTATGGGATCCTCTCAAAAGAAATTTCAAAGCTCTCACTATCACTATTGTCCTTAGCGAATATAATCATAGAGATGAAAATATAGCTAAATATACTATGATTTCCATCACCCCTAATTTGGATAATCTTTATTACCCCATTTATACTATATAGAGAGATATTGTTCTTGGTAATATTAAGCACTGATAAGTGTATGAAGATAATTATAAGATTAAGATATCCTTGAGCTTGATGGATGAATATTCATATATGCATCTTAATTTAGATAATAAAAGGGATGGGGAGGATACATGAGACCTAGGTGTAGGGTAGGATTCAAGAGGAAATTTTATAGAAATGATTGAAGGTCAAAGAGTCATCCAACTCAAAACCAAATAAATCCCAAAGGGGTTCCCCCCTCTTGAAATTTTGTTGACCCATATGAGGTTCTGTAAATCCTTCCATGAATCTAGAGCCATAAAAATTTGAATATTACAACCTTGGTTCCTTAGTAAATCCAAAAGCCATCAAATTATCCAAGAATTTTGTTATGCAACAACTTTCCAAAAAGAGCATAAAAAGAGAAGAAAGAGATCAGAAAGAGTACTCCACTTGAAGATAATAGCTTAATAACAAGCCTCTTCAAGGGGGAAATATCCTTACACAATGTACTAAGTACACAATACAAGACAAGACACTCCAAATGAAAGGTCTCCTTCCTATGTATAGGAGACTAAGGGGTACAATCCCAACTAACTGACCCAAGCCTACATAACTAATATAACCATATTAATTACAATTACCACTAATGGACCAAATTCGACATCAAAACTAATGTAATGAACCACAATATAGGGGGGAATGTGCGCATATTTAGGGATTAACATGCCCCTCCCCTTCAGTCAAGTGTTGTCCTCAACGCTTGATTAATTGTGGATGGTTATGTATGAAGGACTCATATTCCCATGTCGAATCTTCAACTGGTAAGTTCTTCCACTTTATGAGGTACTCAGTAATAGCGCGGTTTCGTATTTGTTTAGTCATTGTTTCAATTATTTTTTCAGGTTCCAATATGACTTTTCCTTCTTCATCAAGCTCTGGCAAGATTGTTTGAATTGGGATCTTGTCTCCTATTACCTTCTTTAAGCAAGAAACATGGAAAATTGGATGTACTGTTGAAGATGAAGGGAGCTCCAATTTGTAGGCCATACTACCAATCTTATACAACTACTATGCTTGCATTAAAAGGGTGAGCGAGTGCACAAAAGTGTGCATATTTTGTGAGTCTATCAAAAACCACCATAATAAGATTCTTTCCTTCTGACTTGGGTAGACCTGTGATAAAATCCATGGAGACTTCCTCCCAACGCTGACAAGGTATGTATACGATTGTAGAAGTCCTGGGGTCTTAACTGTTTCACCCTTATTCTATTGGAAAACCAAGCATTCAACCACAAACCTTTGAGCATCAGATTTAAGTACTTCCAGAAAAGTTCCTTCTTGACCCTGTGGTAAGTTTTCAGGAATCCCGAGTTCCCACCTATAGGAGAGGCATGTAATTTAGAAAGGATATTTTGCTTGAGTTGGGAGTTTTTGCATAAATATAAGCGATCCTTATACCATAGTGAATCATTTTTCCACACAAAAGTATCTAATACCCTGGGATCATTCTATAGATTTTGAATGAGTGTCCATACATATAGGTCTTTTTTCCATTCTTCCCTTGATGCTACTATCCAATCTAGTTGTAGAATGGAAATGGAACAAAGTAATGCACCAACATCTTCATCTTTTTTGGAGAGTGCATCTGCCACCACATTATGTTTCCCTTTTCCATTGATGATTTCAAAGTCATATCCCAACACCTTGGTTACCCACTTTTATTGCTCTTCTAAAGATAGTCTCTGTTCCAAGAAGTATTTATACTATCATGATCTGTTTTGACCTTGAAGTGCCTACCTATTAGATAAGGATGCCATTTCTTAAGAGCTTGTAGTATTGACAACATTTCCTTCTCATAAATGGTCTTTTGTAAGTTCTTTCCCTAATTGGATGACTTGTGAAAGCAAGTGGGTGTCCTTATTGCATTAGAACAACATTGATGCCATTTCCTGAAGCATCACATTCCACAATAATTGTTTTTGTGAAGTCTGGTGTGGCCAATACAAGAGCTATGCACATTGCCTGTTTAAGTTGTTCAAAAGATTGAGTTGCCTCTGAAGTCCAAGAAAAATCATCTTTCTTCAATAATGTTGTAAGAGGTGTTGTTATTCTTCCATAATTTCAAACAAACTTGCGGTAGTACCCTGTCAGACCTAAGAATCCTCAAAGATTCTTTAGTTTTTTGGGAATTGGCCAGTCTATCATGGATTTAATTTTGTTAGGGTCTACCTTGACACCTTCATGAGATACAATATGACCCAAATACTCTACCTCCTTCACCCCAACAAAAAATTTGGAAGGTTTTGCATATAGTTGTTGCTCATGTAGCAGTTGTAGTACCCTGTCAACATGTTGAACATGTTCTTCCCAAGACTTGCTATAGATTAGTATATCATCAAAGAATACTAGCACAAATTTTCTTAGAAAAGGCTTGAAAATGGAATTCATCAAACCTTGAAATGCGGAAGGTGCATTCATGAGACCAAATGGCATGACTAGAAATTCATAATGACCTTCATGAGTTCTGAATGTTGTTTTTGGGATGTCTTCATATTTCATTCTAATTTGAGGATACCCAGAATGAAGATCCAACTTTGTGAATACAATTGCTCCATGTAATTCATCTAGCAATTCATCAATTACAGGGATTGCAAAATTATCTTTAATGGTTATCTTATTGAGCTGTCTATAATTTGGACACATACGCCATGATCCATCTGGCTTATGTACTATTACCACTGGTGCAGAGTAAGAACTTTGGCTAGGCCTAATTATGCCAACCTCTAGCATTTCTTCAACCATACGCTCAATTTCACTCTTCTGTCCATGATCCGTATTTTATGAGCAGAATGAAATGAATACAGATTATTATCAGCTGCTTAACACAAAATAACAGAGATACGGTAAAACTAGTTTTCTATTCAATAAGGAAATAAGCTAAAACTGTAAAATGCAGCGGAAAACAAGCTTGTTGGAATGGTGGCGACTTATCTCTGAGAAGAGATGTGATGGTTGCGCTCATTTCGCAAGAAGATGGTTAAAATGAGGCTCTCAAGGCATTTTGCAATAAACAAGAATGTCAAAAACTCTAGATATCCAAAAACCTAACCCTAGGAGATGAAGCGCCAAAAGTCATGTGGGCCCTGTTTGGGTAAGTTAGTACATCAACTTCCCGAGGTCGTAACGTTTGCATACAATCTCCGTTTGGGGTGCTCGGTAGCCTGTTGGAAAGGTCTATCCAAGATTTACAACTTTTATATGGAGCCAAATGCATGCCTATAGCAACCATTTGGCCCCCCAAATCACCAAAAAAGGTCGTTTAGGGCCTCAAAATGGCCTCGGAAGTTCAGGACCCGAAAAAATGCTAAACATAGTACATTACTAAAATTGCCAGAAAACTATTTTGAGCTAGTTGGAAAGGTGGGTGGCCACCAATATCCACCTGGATCAATCCTCCCTCCTTAGGAAGCAATGGTCTCCATTGTGTTGAGTGCCCCCATCAGATGAGGAAATTTCTGCTGAATTTGGCCCCGGGTGAGCCACTTGCCTTGGTGCAGGAGCTGCCCTGCTTTGAAAACTCGATAAAGCTTGATCCTTTGATGTCGAGTGCCCTTGATCTATGTGTCTGCAATATGATCACTGGATGCTTGTTGTAGGAAGACAGGGTTGAGCTCTGTTGGTGTCAACTTCTCTGCTATCTCTGAGGTGTCTAATAATGGTGGGAAATATGGTCGAAGGAGAGACACGTTGAAGACTGGATGCAGACCAAGGAAGGGGGGAATGTTGAGCTCAAAAGAATTGTCACCCACCACCTTGGTGATGGTGTATGGCCCATAATAGAGTGGGCGAAGCTTTCGACGGGGCCCTGTAAGACATTCTTTCTGCAAATGCAACCAAACTTTTTCGCCCACCTAAAACTTATGTGGTACCCGATGTTGATCATGGCGTTGCTGGTACTTGGAATTAGACTTCAATGAACCGGGTGGCTTTGTCAGCTTCTGGGGACGAGTTGGCTGAGGTGGTCGCAAGGGGAAGTTAAACATCCATGGGGCCCAATGGTTGGAATCCCAACCCCACCTGAAAGGGGCTGTGGCCAGTTGAGCTATGCAGGGCTCGGTTGTAGCTAAGTTGGACATAGGGAAGACTCTCGACCCATGTGCAGGGGTGTGTTCAATTGTACATGCGCATGATATGTATGACCATCCGGTTGACAACCTCAGTTTGGCCGTCGGTTTGGGGGTGGAAGGAAATGTATTTGGTGAGCTTGGTATCCAGCAGTGACCAGAGGCTCGACCAGAATGAGCTGAGGAAACGACTGTCATGGTTTGAGATAATGGTCTGTGGGATCCCAAAATGTACCCATACTCGTTCAAATAAGAGCTTGGCAGTGGCTTCTGCTGTGATGTTCTTCTTGCAAGCAACTAGAATCGCCATTTTGGAAAAGCGATCAACAACCACAAAAACACAGTCGTTTCCCCTCTTGGTGGATGGGAGGCCTGACATGTAGTCCATTGAGATGGATTCCCACGGCCTGTCAGGAGTGGGCAGAGTGGTGTATACGCCTGTTGTGGCCACAACAGATCCCATGCTTAGCTAAAGCGCGGGAGCCCCATTTTTAATCAATTCAAAGGTATATGGGTAAGTTTCTCTTTGAAAATATGATTTTCGGTTTAGATCTCTTTAAACATTACTGCCCATGTACCCGTACTTCATTTTCGCTGCTTGATCTGGTTTTCTTTAAGTGTTTGGTTTGAAAAATCTTTAAATTTTGACTATTTTGACATTTCTCTGGGTAAACCCGAAACGCGACATTCGGAGAACCCAAAACCTGAAATTTGGAGAACCCGAAACCCAAAAGTTTCGGGCACAGAAAATTGTTGTTTTCATTTTGGGATCTTGGAACCCGAAACCCGAAAGTTTCAGGTGCGGGATCTCATTTCTTTTGAAGTTTGTTTTTAATAAACCCGAAACCCGACGATGTCACGTTTCGGGATCCGGGATTTCTGTTTGTGAGTTTTAATAAACCCGAAACCCGACACTGTCGCGTTTCAGGATTTGGGAATTCATTTTTAACTTTGCATTTAATTGCGTTCCAAAACCCGCAACCCGCAACTTTTGGGTTGCGGCTTTCGGAAACTTGGTTTTGATTTGGTGATATTTTTGAAACCCGAAACCCGCCAATTTTGGTTTTCGGCTTTCGGGAGTGATAAATAAAAACTTTTTATGTTTTTGAACCCGATCCCGTGCTTTGCATCGGTCAATATCAGCCATCCATTCTTCTTAATCCTACGGTAGTGATTTAATTTGGGTAAATCGATAAATATAGGTTTTTATTTACTTTTCTTTATCATTTTTACTCGCCGAAGTTACTCCGCTGAGCTGATTTTACTGTGAATTTGGTTGCTAAGGGTCGTTATTGCTGGTTTTTCTGCTTCTTCTAGGATTAGTTATTTTTGTTGCTGTGTATTATGTTTAGAAGTTTGGTTATTTTGGCTTTTGTAATGGCCATTTTTGTTATTTAATTTGATCCTCCCAGGCTTTGCATGATTACACCTTTTTCGATCTCCGCAGTATGGCTCTAATCTTTCTGTTAAATCAACAATCTGCATTTGATCTCCCAGGTGAAATTTGGCTGCCATTTTATGTGCTCAAACTCCTGTCTTAACCATTCCGTAGACATCTCTTTCACCACAACTGCCATTTTTTATTTCAAATCCAAGGTTATGATTGTTGATGTGAATGGACTTGTAATGACGAGCTTTCACGCGCTTTCTAATTCATGCAAATTTCGATTGGATTTGTACTTCCGCATGGATTCAGATCCGGTTAGCACATGTTATAACTCGTTTCGTTACAGTTTGCATGATTGTAGTGTCCCAATCGTAACAATTTGACCATTGTGACCGGCTCTGCTCAATCATTTTCCATTCTATCAATTGGGCTTAAATTGGAAACGAATATGAAAGCCTTCAGTTTGTCCTTTATATTCTGTAAGAGGAAAATTTTTCATGTTTATGTTGTAAGTTTCTTCTTGATGTATTTGGTATGAGCAATATGCAGACAGGAAATGAATCCCTTCATGCGTGTTTCAAGAATGAAGAACTTCAGTCTTAGCTATATCAAGAACCTTTGTCACTGCCTTTTGATTCAAGTATTCTTGATTCAAACAGCGATAGAGAACAAGAGGATGTTCAAGTCCCATCTGTTTGTATGCAATTCCCAGAGAGGAAGGAAAAGAAGGTTTCTGAAGAGCCAACTGATCAAGATTACACTATTATACGAGATTATATAATCAATGAACAATCTGATATTCCACCAATTTCTTCTGACGTGGACCCTTTAACGGATTTCTCTGTTTTTGAGGACATAGTCTCTCATCCAGAAGTCCCTGCGGTGAATTCTCTACAAACAGAATCATCTGTTGCTGGTAATGAGCAAGTTGGAGCGGAATTCTTGTTTATGATGTGAGGATATTTTTAATTAAGGAATGTATCTTTAAGAATCTCTTGATAGGTGAAGAAAATCATGCAGTCCGAGAAATGGCAAGGTCTCTTGGATCAATATTTGGAACAAACTCATTTTTGGTTTTGGAATCCCTATTCTGTAGGATTCATTTTTGTACATTGTTGTAGTTTAATATTTAAGGAAGAATACCTCTTGAAAGGGGGGGTTGGAATTTTTGGAATTGTAATTCAGCAGGAGATAAGACTGAGGATACTCTGTGGCTAGAGTCATTGTAATTTTGGTACAAGAAATCTTAATACAGTAATGTTATCTTCGGATCCATCTTCTGATTATCACTTAAATTTCTTTAAGGATTTCTGATTTTATGTTCCAGATTGTCATCCGCTATACATATGATCTCTTGTTAGATATCTAATGGATACATAGATCTCTTGTTAGATATCTAATGGATACATAGATCTGTTGTATTGGTTTTTCTGTATAACTGATGTGTGTATGAAAATGTTTGATTAAATTTCTTTAATTAAATACTTTCTTTATCGATTTCTGCAATTGATCAGATATATATATATATATAATCATTGTTGATTTTTCAATCAACAAAAGGATAACAGGTTATATCTTGATGGTCTTTAAACTTGGATTATCATTGTTTAATTTTCATTGAATAAATCATAATTTAAGTCAGCAAATATCTCATCTAAAGGCATTTTTGTTAAAGGTGATAGACTGTTTGTTCTCTTACACCTCACGGTTGATCTGCATAAACACCAAACTTTTCATTTTAGAATAGATCTGACTTAAGATTAGGTTCTTTTTCTAAATAGGTTAAGTTAGAATTGTTCACTGTTTCTCATATTCCTTTGTTTCCCTAAATCGGGAAACTGATCTTATTGATCAAATCACTTACTCATAGGGTGCCAGCGGAGGCCGAATATCCGTGGGTGATTACCACACCAAACATCTCGAGGATAGAATTTCCCTTGAGTAGGGTCTTTCGAAGCCTTTGGCTGGGTTTTCATCCCCTGTTGTTTGCCTTGGAACCCATTCCAACACCTTGCACTTACCTTGCACACCCGAGTCATCAACAAGGCCCTGTTTCTTAGTGGTCGGTTTGGAAATAGCGCAAGCAGTACAAGACCTGATATACTTGTCGACATCCTGTGGAATTTTTGGCTAGTAGAAATGTTTCTGTAGCACTGCCACTATCTTTTCGACGCCAAAGTGTCCTACCACCTGACTGTAGTGAGCTTCCCAAATTAGTTTCGTGTGCTTGCTTGATGGAATGCAGAGATGGCCCAGACGACACAACAACTCGTCCTAAAGATGGAAATTAGAAACCACTTAGTTGGTGCCCAACATTTGATAGGTGGTGCAAAATTAAGGGTCTGTCTCATAGAGGTGGGTCCATCCGGAGGTCTCGTGGCCGCAAGAGTCTAGCACCGTGGTGAGTGTCGCGACTGGAATTTGACTGAGGTAGTCACCAACTCGGTTGGTACTCCCTGTTTTATATTTGATATTGAGGTGGAACTGCTGTAAATATGTTGACCACTTTTGATGGCGGTCATTTTGCAACTTTCCTTGGGTCTGCATGAAGTGTAGTGGCTTATGATCAGTGTGGATGACTATCTCCTTCCCAAGAATGTAATGTCTCCACTGGCATTAGGCTTGTACAATGGAGTACATTTCTTTGTCGTAGGTAGGGTACTTACGGACAACATCTGATAGTGTGTCACTATGATATGCCACGGGGTGGCCGTATTGAGTGAGAACGGCTCCCACAGCACAATCTGAAGCATCTGTCTCAATCTCAAAGGGATGTTGCAGGTTCGGTAATGAGAGTACCGACGATGAGCACAAACACTTCTTCAAGTCATTGAAGGATTGTTGCTGGGATAGGCCCCAAAAAAATTTTTCCTCACCACCACCCTTGGTAACTTGGCTGAGGGCCCATGCGATATGAGAGAATCCCAGAATGAAACGGTGATAGAAATTGGCAAGGCCCAAGAAGCTCCGAAGTTTAGTGAGTGTGGTTGGGGTTGGCCAGTCATGGATGACCTGGATCTTGGCTAGATCCACATGCACACCTTGTCGATCAACGATGTAGCCTAGGTAATGGACCCTGTCCATGCAGAAGGAGCATTTTTCCAAGTTTGCATATAGTTTGTGTTTCTGCAGGGTGTGCAGAGCCTTTTGAATATGCTGCAAGTGTTCCTCCCAAGTCTTGCTATAGATGAGGATGTCATCCAGATACACCACTATAAACGCATTGGTGAAAGGTCGTAGGATATCATCCATCATCCTCATAAACGTTGTTGGAGCATTTGTCAAACCAAAAGGCATGACCAACCATTCAAAAAGACCTTCTTTTGACTTGAAGGCAGTATTCTATACGTCTGTCTGTTCTATTGGGACTTGGTGGTAGCCAGACTTCAGATCAATCTTACTGAAGTATTTGGCCCCCATGACCTGATCAAGGAGGTTGTCGATTCGGGGAATCGGGTACCGGTTGCGAACTATGATTTTATTCAGGGCCTGGTAATCAATGCAGAGCCGCCAGGTCCCATCTTTCTTCTGCACCAGCATGATTGGGATCCCACAAGGTGATGATCTGGGACGGATGTGCCCCTTGTGGAGCAATTCTTGTATCTGCCTCTTGATATCCTCATCTTACAACAAAGAGAGGCGAGAGACTAGACCATTGGGTAGCAGTGCGCCTAGGGTCAGATCGATGGGATGTTTGACTTGGCAGTGAAGAGGTACCCCGGTAGGAGAGGAGAATATATCTGAGTATACTTCCACCACCTTATCCACTTGCTTCTGTTGTGTGGAGAGATCGGTCGCGGAGGCCCTAGATGTGGTTGCGATCTTTCTCTCACTCTAAGAGCAAATCACAAAGAAGACAAATTTCCCAGTATGAGAGATGACCTTCCTGCATTGCTTTCTAGAGATCAAGGAAATGGCACTAGGAGGGACTACCTCGAGTATCCTGTACAATTTCCTATTCAAAGAAATAATAACACCACGAGGCCTATACTCACAGACATCATGACATTTCCATAAATAAGGTTGGCCCAAAACAACATCTGAAACTTCAAGAGGAGCAACATCACACAATACCTTGTCCTTGAAGGGCTTGATGCCGTATTGACACTGTTGGCTGACGCAAAGATCGCTTCCTTTGCGGAGAAATCCAATGGTGTAGGGTTGTGGGTGAGGTGTTGTCGATAGGGCCATGCGCTTGACGACCTCTGCTGAGATGAGGTTCTTTTGGCTACCGGTATCAACAATGAAGTGCAACGGGGTGCGTTTTACCCACATCTGTGAATGGAAGAGGCATTCTCTTTCTTCTGGCTCGTCTGGTTCATCAGGCTGGAGCTTGGTTGTAGCAATGGTGGCACATGGTTCTGCGTCAATGATCCGTCTTCCCCTTTCTAGTTCAGAATCAAAGTCAGAACCCGCATCTGATTCAGATGCTTTCACTTCGGCTACTAGCGACTGCTTTGAACGGTAGTCAGTAGTGTTATGCCAAGGGCTCTTATGGAAGTTGCACCACTTCCAAGTATCTTTCTTCATCTTTCTGGTGTCCTGCTTTGCTTGAGGCTTGGACTGGTTGTCCTAATACTATCCATATTTACTCTATCCTTTATTCTGTGGGTTGGGGCCACACTTTCCTATCTTTTGCTCTGAGGGGTTTCAAGGCCCAAATTGCCACGTCTTTTGTTTGAGCTTCTGCTCAATTTTGAAGGCATATCGGTAGGTCGCGCCCAAGGAAGAGATGTCTAGATATTCCATTTTGGTCTGGATGTATCTATGCAGACCACCGCAATACTTGAGCACTAGATGTCACTCTGAATCTTTGATACCCAGCTTGGTGCGCAAGGTATGGAAGATATTTGTGAACTCTGGCACTCCTTGGTCTCTTTCTTGTCACAGTATGTTCCATTTGGTATACAAGTCGTCATAACTTCCAACAGGGTAGTATTGTTCCTTAATAGCATCCCTGAAGGATTCCCAGGTGGTCGAGACTGAAAAAAATGAGGCTTCCTCTGTGTCCTTTTGTTCGCAAAAAGTTTCCCACCAATCTTTGACATGGGGAACAGCTTTGAGAAGCGGAAAAGTAATCTTTTCTCTATTCGAAAAGTTATGGACAGAAAAATACCCTTCTAGTAGATTCAACCACTTATCTACAGCATCTGCGTCTATCTGTCCTTCAAATATAGGAATATCGAGTTGATTTGTACCTTGTAGCGGGCGGCGCCTCCGCTCGAGGAAGATGCGTCGCTTGTTGGTAGTCGCCGAACGATTTGCACGAAACTATCCATCATCTCATTCCTCTATTGCACGAGGGCTTCCTTAAGCAACATTTTGATAGGATCTCCTGTCCCATCATCTTTCCTTTCTCCTGCCATGAGAGTTCGCTTGGGCGTACGAGAGCTTTTGTCCTCAAGAGAAACAAGCTCGAGACCCAATTCTTTGTACCTTTACCTCGTTGGGGACATGCATTAAGAGGACAAGGAGCAGACCGCTCTGATACCACTGATACGGATTTTATGAGCGCAACGAAATGAATACAGATTATTATCAGATGCTTACACAAAATAACAAAGATACAGTAAAACTGGTTTTCTATTCAATAAGGAAATAAGCTAAAACTGTAAAATGCAGCGGAAAACAAGCTTGTTGGAATGGTGGCGGCTTATCTCTAAGAAGAGATGTGACGGCTACGCTCATTTTGCAAGAAGATGGTTACAATCAGGCTCTCAATGCCTTTTTCAATAAACTGGAATGTCAAAAACCCTAGACATCCAAAAACCTAACCCTAGGAGATGAAGCGCCAAAAGTCATGTGGGCCCTGTTTGGGTAAGTTAGTACATCAACTTCCCTGGGTCGTAACTTTTGCATACAATCTCCGTTTCGGGTGCTCGGTAGCCCATTAGAAAGGTCTATATAAGATTTACAACTTTTAACTTGGGCCCCAAAAGTGACTGGTGCAGACATTGGGCCCCCCAAATCACCAAAAAAGGTCATTTAGGGCCTCAAAATGGCCCCGAAAGTTCAGGACTCGAAAAACTGCTAAAAATAGTACATTACTAAAATTGCTAGAAAACTATTTTGAGCCAGTTGGAAAGGTGGGTGGCCACCGATATCCACCTGGATAAATCCTCCCTCCTTAGAAATAAATGGTCTCCACTGCGTTGAGTTCCCCCATCAGATGAGGAAATTTCGGCTGAATTTGGCCCCAGGTGAGCCACTTGCCTTGGTGCAGGAGCTTCCCTACTTTAACAACTCGACAAAGCTGGATCCTTTGATGTCGAGTGCCCTTGATCTGTGTGTCTACAATATGATCACTGGATGCTTGTTGTAGGAATTCAGGGTTGAGCTCTGTTGGTGTCAACTTCTCTGCTATCTCTGAGGTGTCTAATAATGGTGGGAAATATGGTCGAAGGAGAGCCACATTGAAGACTGGATGCAGACCAAAAAAGGGGGGAATGTTGAGGTCAAAAGCATTGTCACCCACTGCCTTGGTGATGGTGTATGGCCCATAACGGAGTGGGAAAAGCTTTCGATGGGGCCCTGTAAGGTGTTCTTTCTGCAAATGCAACCAAACTTCGTCGTCCACCTGAAAATTTTGTGGCACCCGATGTTGATCATGGAGCTACTGGTACTTGGCATTAGACTTATGTAGAATATCCTGACCCTGTTGGCAGATATGCTAGATCCGTTCAATGAACCGGGCGGCTTTGTCAGCGTCTGGGGACGAGTCGGTCGAGGTGGTCACAAGGCGAAGTGCAACATCCATGGGGCCCAATGGTTGGAATCCCAACCCCACCTGAATGGGGCTATGGCCAGTTGCGCTATGCAGGGCTTGGTTGTAGCTATGTTGGCCATAGGGAAGAATCTCGTTCCATGTGCGGGGGTGTGTTGAATTGTACATGCGCACGATATGTATGACCATCCGGTTGACAACCTCAGTTTGGCCATCAGTATGGGGGTGGAAGGCAATGGATTTGGTGAGCTTGGTATCCAGTAGTGACCAGAGGTTTGACCAGAATGAGATGAGGAACCGACTGTCATAGTCTGATATAATGGTCTGTGGGATCCCAAAATGTACCCATACTCGTTCAAAGAAGAGCTTGGAAGTGACTTCTGTTGTGATGTTCTTCTTGTAGGTGGCTAGAATCGCCATTTTGGAAAAGTGATCAACAACCACAAAAACACAGTCATTTCCCCTCTTAGTGGATGGGAGGCCCAACATGTAGTCCATTGAGATGGATTCCCATGGCCTGTCAGGAGTAGGAAGCGGGGTGTATAGGCCCTGTTTCTTAGTGGTCGGTTTGGCAATAGCACAAGCGGTGCAGGACCTGATATACTTGTCGATATCTTGTCAAAGTTTTGGCCAGTAGAAATGTTTCTGCAGCACTGCCACTATCTTTTTGACACCAAAGTGTTCTACCACCCTACTGTAGTGAGCTTCCAAAATTAGCTTCGCACGCTCGCTTGATGGAACGCAGAGATGGCACAGACGACACAACAACCTGTCCTGAAGATCGAAATTAGGAACCACTGAGTTGGTGCCCAACATTTGATAGGTGGTGGAGAAGTCAGGGTCTGTCTCGTAGAGGTGGGGCCATCTGGAGGTCTTGTGGCAGCAAGGTTCTAGCATCATGGTGAGTGTCGCGACTAGAGGGCGACTGAGGTAGTCAACAACTCGGTTTGTACTCCCTATTTTATATTTTTTGTTGAGGTGGAACTGCTGTAAATATGTTGACCACTTTTGATGGCGATCATTCTGCAACTTTCCTTGGGTCTGCATGAACTATAGTGGCTTGCGATCAGTGTGGATGACTGTCTCCTTCCCAAGAATGTAATGTCTCCACTGGCGGCAGGCTTGTACAATGGAGTACATTTCTTTGTCGTAGGTAGGGTGCTTACAGACAACATCTGATAGTGTCTTACTATGATATGCCATGGGGTGGCCATGTTGAGTGAGAACGGTGCCCACAGCATAATCTGAAGCATTTGTCTCAATCTCAAAGGGATGTTGCAAGTTCGGTAATGAGAGTACCAGCGATGAGCACAAATGCTTCTTCAAGTCATCGAAGGCTTGTTCTTGGGACAGGACCCACAAAAATTTTTCCTTACCACCACCCCTGGTCACTTGGCTGAGCTCCCATGCGATATTAGAGAATCCCAGCATGAACTGGTGATAGAAATTGGCAAGGCCCAAGAAGCTCTGAAGTTCAACGAGTGTGGTTGGGGCTGGCCAGTCATGGATGACCTGGATCTTGGCTAGATCCACATGCACACCATGTCGATCGACGATGTAGCCTAGGTAATGGACCCTATCCATGCCGAAGGAGCATTTTTCCAAGTTTGCATATAGTTTTTGATGCCGCAGAGTGTGAAGAACCTGTCGAATATGCTGCAAGTGTTCCTCCCAAGTCTTGTTGTAGATGAGGATGTCATCCAGATACACCACTACAAAATTATTGGTGAAAGGTCATAGGATATCGTCCATCATCCTCATAAACGTTGTTGGAGCCTTTGTCAAACCAAAAGGCATGACCAGCCATTCAAAGAGACCTTCTTTTGACTTGAAGGGAGTTTTCCATACGTCTGTCTGTTCTATTGGGACCTGGTGGTAGCCAGACTTCAGATAAATCTTACTGAAGTATTTGGAACCCGTGAGCTGATCAAGGAGGTCGTCGATTCGGGGAATCGGGTACCGGTTGTGGATTGTGATTTTATTCAGGGCTTGATAATCAATTCAGAGTCGCCAGGTCCCATCTTTCTTCTGCACCAGCATGATTGGGCTCTCACAAGGTGATGAGTTGGGACAGATGTGCCCCTTGTGGAGCAATTCTTGGATCTACCTCTTGATCTCCTTGTTTTCCAACAGATAGTGGCGATAGACTGGCCCATTGGTTAGCGGTGTGCCTGGGGTCAGATCGATGGAATGCTTGACCTGGCAGTGCAGAGGTACCCCGGTAGGAGAGGAGAAGATATCTGAGTATCCTTCCACCACCTTATCCACTTGATTCTCTTGTGTGGAGAGATCGGTCGCGGAGGCCTTGGATGTGGCTGTGATCTTTCTCTCACTCTGAGAGTGAATCATGAAGAAGACAAATTTCCCAGTCTAAGAGATGACCTTCCTGCATTGCTTGGCAGAGATCAAGGAAATGGCACTAGGAGGGACTACCTCGGGTATCCTATACAATTTCCTATTCAAAGAAATAATAACACTACGACACCTAGACTCATATACAGCATGACGTTTCGATAAATAAGGTTGGCCCAAAAGAACATCTGAACCTTTGAGAGGAGCAACATCACACAATACCTCATCCTTGAAGGGCTTGATGTCATATGACAGTCAGAACTATTGGTTGATGAGGAGATCGCTTCATTTGCGGAGACATCCAAAGGTGTAGGGTTGTGGGTGCGGCGTTGTCGACAGGGCCAAGTGCTTGATGACCTCTGCTGAGATGAGGTTCTTCTGGCTACCGCTATCAACAATGAACTGCAGTAGGGTGCCTTTTACCCACATCTGTGAATGGAAGAGGCGTTCTCCTTCTTCTGGCTCATCTAGTTCATTAGGCTGGAGCTTGGTGGTAGCAATGGTGGCACTAGGTTTCGAGTCAATGATCCATCTTCCCCTTTCTAGTTCGGAATTAGAGTCAGAACCCACATCTGATTCAGATGCTTTCACTTCGGCTACCAGTGACTGCTTTGAGTGGCAGTCAGAAGTGTTATGCCAAGGGATCTTATGGAAGTCACACCACTTCCCAGTATCTTTCTTCATCTTTCCAGTGTCCTTCTTTGCTTGCGGCTTGGAATGGTTGTCCTGATACTGTCCATCTTTGCTTTGTTCTTTATTCTATGGGTTGGGGCCACCCTTTCCTATCTTTTGCTCTAAGGGGTTTTCAGGCCCAAATTGCCGCGTCATTTGTTTGAGCTTCTACTCGATTTTGACGGCATATCGGTAGGCCACGCCCGAGGAAGAGATGTCCATACATTCCATTTTGGTCTGGATGTATCTATGCAGACCACCGCGATACTTGAGCACCAGATGTCGCTCTGAATCTTTGATACCTAGCTTGGTGCGCAAGGTATGGAAGATATTTGTGAACTCTGGCACTCCTTGGTCTCTTACTTATCACAGTGTGGTACATTTGGTATACAATTCGTCATAACTTCTAATAGGGTAATATTGTTCCTTAATAGCATCCCTGAAGGATTCCCAGTTGGTCGTGACTAAAAATAATGAGGCTTCCTCTGTGTCCTTTTGTTTGCAGAAAGTTTCCCACCAATCTTTGACATGGGGAAAGACTTTGAGGAGCACAAAAGTAATATTTTCTCTATTCGAAAAGTTATGGACGGAAAAATACCCATCTGGTAGATTCAACCACTTATCTACAGCATCTGCGTCTATCTTTCCTTAAAATATAGGAATATTGAAGTTGATTTGTACCTTGAAGGGGGGCGGTGCCTCCGCTCAAGGAAGATGCATCGCTTGTTGGTAGTCGCCGAAGGATTTGCGCGAAACTATCCATCATCTCTTTCCTCTGTTGCGTGAGGGATTCCTCAAGCAACATTTTGAGAGGATCTCCTGTCATGCCATCTTTCTTTTCTCCTGCCATGAGAGGTCGCTTGAGCGTGCGAGAGCTTTTTTCCTCAAGAGAAACAAGCTCGAGACCCAATTCTTTGTACCCTGACCTCGTTGGGGACATGCATTAAGATGACAAGGAGAAGACCGCTCTGATACCACTGATATGGATTTTATGAGCAGAATGAAATGAATCTAGATTATTATCAGATGCTTAACACAGAATAACAGAGATACAGTAAAACTGGTTTTCTATTCAATAAGGAAATAAGCTAAAACTGTAAAATGCAGCGGAAAACAAGCTTGTTGGAATGGTGGCGGCTTATCTCTGAGAAGAGATGTGACGGCTGCGCTCATTTCACAAGAAGATGGTCACAATGAGGCTCTCAATTCCTTTTGCAATAAATAGGAATGTCAAAAACCCTAGACATCCAAAAACCTGACCCTAGGAGATGAAGCGCCAAAAGTCATGTGGGCCTCGTTTGGGTAAGTTAGTACATCAACTTCCCGGGGTTGTAATGTTTGCATACGATCTTCGTTTGGGGCTCTCAGTAGCCCGTTGGAAAGGTTTATCTGAGATTTACAACTTTGGCTAGGGCCAAAGGCATGTATTTGGCTTCCCAATTCACCAAAAAAGGTCATTTAGGGACTCAAAATGGCCCCGGAAGTTCAGGACTCAACTGCTAAAAATAGTACATTACTAAAATTGCCAGAAAATTGTTTTGAGCTAGTTGGAAAGGTGGGTGGCCACCGATATCCACCTGGATCAATCATCCCTCCTTAGGAAGCAATGGTATCCATTGCATTGAGTTCCACCATCAGATGAGGAAATTTCTGCTGAATTTGGCCCCGGGTGACCCATTTGCCTTGGTGCAGGACCTTCCCTACTTTGACAACTCGATAAAGTTGGATCCTTTGATGTCGAGTGCCCTTGATCTATGTGTCTACAATATGATCACTGGATGCCTGTTTTAGGCAGTCAGGGTTGAGCTCTATTGGTGTCAACTTCTCTGTTGTCTTTGAGATGTCTAATAATGGTGGGAAATATGGTCAAAGGAGAGCCACGTTGAAGACTGGATGCAAACCAAGGAAGGGGGGAATGTTGAGCTCAAAAGCATTCTCACCCACCGCCTTGGTGATGGTGTATGGCCCATAACAGAGTTGGAAAAGCTTTTGATGGGGCCCTGTAAGGCGTTGTTTCTACAAATGCAACCAAACTTTGTCGCCCACCTAAAAACTTAGGTGGCACACGATGCTGATCATGGCGCTGCTAGTACTTGGCAGTAGGCTTCTGTAGAATATCCTGAACCTGTTGGCGGATATGCTGGATCCATTCAATGAACCCGGCGACTTTGTCATCTTCTGGGAACGAGTCAGTCGAGGTGGTCGGAAGGGGAAGTGCAACATCCATGGGGCCCAATGGTTGGAATCTCAACCCTACCTGAAAGGGGTTGTGGCCAGTTGAGTTATGCAGGGCTTGGTTGTAGCTATGTTGGACATAGGGAAGACTCTCGTCCCATGTGCGGGGGTGTGTTGAATTGTACATGCGCAGTATATGTACGACCATCTGGCTGACAACCTTGGTTTGGCCGTCGGTCTAGGGGTGGAAGGCAGTGGATTTGGTGAGCTTGGTATCCAACAGTGACTAGAGGCTCGATCGGAATGAGTTGAGGAACCGACTGTCACGGTCTGAGATAATGGTCTGTGGGATCCCAAAATGTACCCATACTCGTTCAAAGAAGAGCTTGACAGAGGCTTCTACTGTGATGTTCTTCTTGCAGGCGGCTAGAATCGCCATTTTGGAAAAGTGATCAACAACCACAAAAACACAGTCGTTTCCCCTCTTGGTGGACAGGAGGCCCGACATGTAGTCCATTGAGATGGATTCCCATGACCTGTCAAGAGTAGGCAGAGGGGTGTATAGGCCCTGTTTCTTAGCGGTCGGTTTGGCAATAGCGAAAGCGATGCAGGACCTGATATACTTGCCGACATCTTGTCGAAGTTTTAGCCAGTAGAAATGTTTCTGCAGCACTGCCACTGTCTTTCGATGCCAAAGTGTCCTGCCACCCGACAATAGTGATATTCCCAAATCAGCTTTGTGCGCTCGCTTGATGGAACGCAGAGATGGCCCAGAGGAAACAACAACCCATCTTGAAGATGGAAATTAGAAACCATTGAATTCATGCCCAACATTTGATAGGTGGTGGAGAAGTTAGGGTCTGTCGCATAGAGGTGGGGCCATCCGTAGGTCTCGTGGCCGCAAGAGTCTAGCACCGTGGTGAGTGTTACGACTCGAGGTCGACTGAGGCAGTCAGCAACTCAGTTGGTACTCCCTATTTTATATTTGATGTTGAGGTGGAACTACTATAAATATGTTGACCACTTTTGATAGCGGTCATTCTGCAACTTTCCTACGGTCTGCATGAGCAATAGTGGCTTGCGATCAGTGTGGATGACTATCTCCTTCCCAAGAATGTAATGTCTCCACTGGCAGCAGACTTGTATAATGGAGTACATTTTTTTTTCGTAGGTAGGGTACTTACAGACAACATCTGATAGCGTCTAACTATGATATGCCACGAGGTGGTCATGTTGAGTGAGAATGGTGCCCGCAGCATAATCTGAAGTATCTTTCTCGATCTCAAAGGGATGTTGCAGGTCTGGTAATGAGAGTACCGGCGATGAGCACAAATGCTTCTTCAAGTCATCGAAGGCTTGTTGCTGGGACAAACCCCACACAACAAGCCTGAGGGTCCATGCGATATGAGAGAATCCCAGCACGAACCGGTGATAGAAATTGGCAAGGACCAAGAAGCTTCGAAGTTCAGTGAGTGTGGTTGGGGTTGGCCAGTCACGGATGACCTATATCTTTCCTGGATCCACATGCACACCATGTCGATCAACGATGTAGCCTAGGTAATGGACCCTGTCCATGCTGAAGGAGCATTTTTCCAAGTTTGTATATAGTTTGTGTTGCCGCACGGTGTGCAGAACCTGTTGAATATGCTGCAAGTGTTCCTCCCAAGTCTGGTTGTAGATGAGGATGTCATCCAGATACACCACTACAAAATTATTTGTGAAAGGTCATAGGATATCGTCCATCATCCTCATAAACGTTGCTGGAGCATTTGTCAAACCAAAAGGCATGACTAACCATTCAAAAAGACCTTCTTTTGACTTGAAGGCAGTCTTCCATACATCTGTCTGTTCTATTGGGACCTGGTAGTAGCCAGACTTCAGATCAATCTTACTGAAGTATTCGGCCCCCGTGAAATGATCAAGGAGGTCGTCGATTCAAGGAATCGGGTACCGATTGCGGACTATGATTTTATTCAGGGCCCGGTATTCAATGCAGAGTCTCCAGGTCCCATCTTTCTTCTGCACCAGCACGATTGGGCTCTAACAAGGTGATGAGGCTGGATGGATGTGCCCCTTATGGAGCAATTCTTGGATCTACCTCTTGACCTCCTTGTTTTCCAACAGAGAGCGGCGATAGACTGGGGTCAGATCGATGGGATTCTTGACCTAGCAGTGCATAGGTACCCCGATAGGAGAGGAGAAGATATCTGAGTATCCTTCCACCACCTTATCTACTTGCTTCTGTTGTGTGGAGAGATCGGTCATGGAGGCCCTGGATGTGGCTGTGATCTTTATCTCACTCTAAGAGCGAATTGCAAAGAAGTCAAATTTCCCAGTCTGAGAGATGACCTTCCTACATTGCTTGGCAGAGATCAAGGAAATGGCACTAGGAGGGACTGCCTCGGTTATCCTGTACAATTTCCTATTCAAATAAATAATAACACTACGAGGCCTAGACTCATATACAGCATGACGTTTCCATAAATAAGGTTGGCCCAAAAGAACATCTGAAACTTTGAGAGGAGCAACATCACACAATACCTCGTCCTTGAAGGGCTTGATGTCGTATGACAGTCGACACTTTTGGCTGACGCGGAGATCGCTTCCTTTGCGGAGCCATCCATTGGTGTAGGGTTGTGGGTGCGGCATTGTCGGCAGGGCTAGGCGCTTAACGACCTCTGCTGAGATGAGGTTCTTCTGGCTACCCCTATCAACAATGAAGTGCAGCGGGGTGCCTTTTACCCACATCTGTGAATGGAAGAGGCGTTCTTGTTCTTCTGGCTCGTCTGGTTCATCAGGCTGGAGCTTGGTGGTAGCAATGGTGGCACTGGGTTCCGCGTCAATGATCCGTCTTCCCCTTTCTGGTTCAAAAATAGAGTCAGAACCCACATATGATTCAAATGCTTTCACTTCGGCTACCAGTGACTACTTTGAGCGGCAGTCAACAGTGTTATGCCAAGGGCTCTTATGGAAGTCGCACCACTTCCCGGTATCTTTCTTCGTCTTTTCGGTGTCCTTCTTTACTTCCGGCTTGGACTAGTTTTCCTGATACTGTCCATCTTTGCTCTGTCCTTTATTCTGTGGGTTGGGGCGACCCTTTCCTGTCTTTTGTTGTGAGGGGTTCCCAGGCCCAAATTGCCGCATCTTTTGTTTGAGCTTCTGCTCGATTTTGACGGCATATCGATAGGCCGTGCCCAAGGAAGAGATGTCCAAAAATTCCATTTTGGTATGGATGTATCTATGCAAACCACCGCAATACTTGAGCACCTTATGTCACTCTGAATCTTTGATACCTAGCTTGGTGAGCAAGGTATGGAAGATATTTGTGAACTCTAGCACTCCTTGGTCTCTTTCTTGTCGCAGTGTGGTCCATTTGGTATACAAGTCGTCATAACTTCCAATAGGGTAGTATTGTTCCTTAATAATAGAATCCCTGAAGGATTCCGAGGTGGTCGTGACTGAAAATAATGAGGCTTCCCTTGTTTCCTTTTGTTCGCAGAAAGTTTCCCATCAATCTTTGACATGGGGATGGGGAACGACTTTGAGGAGCGCAAAAGCAATATTTTCTCTCTTCGAAAAGTTATGGATAGAAAAATACCCTTCTAGTAGATTCAGCCACTTATCTACAACATCTGCGTTTATCTTTCCTTCAAATATAGGAATATCGAAGTTGATTTGTACCTTGAAGGGGGTGGTGCCTCCGCTCAAGGAAGATGCGTCGCTTGTTGGTAGTCGCCGAAGGATTTGCGCGAAAATATCCATCATCACGTTCCTCTGTTGTGTGAGGGATTCCTCAAGCAACATTTTGATAGGATCTCCTGTCCCATCATCTTTCTTTTCTCCTGCCATGAGAGGTCGCTTGGGCGTGCGAGAGATTTTGTCCTCAAGAGAAACAAGCTTGAGACCCAATTCTTTGTACCCTGACCTCGTTGGGGACATGCATTAAGACGACAAGGAGCAGACCGCTCTGATACCACTGATCCGAATTTTATGAGCAGAACGAAATGAATACAGATTATTATCAGATGCTTAACACAAAATAACAGAGATATAGTAAAACTGGTTTTCTATTCAATAAGGAAATAAGCTAAAATTGTAAAATGCAGTAGAAAACAAGCTTGTTGGAATGGTGGCAGCTTAGCTCTTAGAAGAGATGTGACGGCTGCGCTAATTTCGCATAAGATGGTTAAAATGAGGCTCTCAAGGCCTTTTGCAATAAAGAGGAATGTCAAAAACCCTAGACATCCAAAAACCTAACCCTAGGAGATGAAGCGCCAAAAGTCATGTGGGCCTCGTTTGGGTAAGTTAGTACATCAACTTCCCGGGGTCGTAACATTTGCATACGATCTCCGTTTGGGGCCCTCGGTAGCCCGTTGAAAAGGTCTATCCAAGATTTACAACTTTCGACTACGATCCCTTGCATGTTGTAGGTAGCCATTCATCCCCCCAAATCGTCGAAAAAGGTCGTTTAGGGCCTCAAAATGGCCTCGGAAGTTCAGGGCCCGAAACACTGCTAAAAATAGTACATTACTAAAATTGCCAGAAAACTATTTTGAGCCAGTTGGAAAGGTGGGTGGCCACAGATATCCACCTGGATCAATCCTCCCTCCTTAGGAAGCAATGGTATCCATTGCGTTGAGTTCCCCCATCAGATGAGGAAATTTCTGTTGAATTTGGCCCTGGGTGAGCCACTTGCCCTAGTGGAGGAGCTACCCTGCTTTGACAACTCGATAAAGATGGATCCTTTGATGTCGAGTGCCCTTGATCTATGTGTCTGCAATATGATCACTGGATGCTTGTTGTAGGAAGTCAGGGTTGAGCTCTATTGGTGTCAACTTCTCTACTATCTCTGAGGTGTCTAATAATGGTGGGAAATATGGTCGAAGGAGAGCCACATTGAAGACTGGATGCAGACCAAGGAAGGGGGGAATGTTGAGCTCAAAAGCATTGTCACCCACCACTTTGGTGATGGTGTATGGCTAATAACGAAGTGGGAGAAGCTTTCGATGGGGCACTCTAAGGAATTCTTTCTGCAAATGCAACCAAACTTTGTCGCCCACCTGAAACTTATGTGGCACCCGATGTTGATCATGGCGTTGCTGGTACTTGGAATTAGACTTCTGTAGAATATCCTGAACCTGTTGGCGGATGTGCTGGATCCATTCAATGAACTGGGCGGCTTTGTCAGCTTCTGGGGAAAAGTCGGCCGAGGTGGTCGCAAGGGGAAGTGCAACATCCATGGGGCCCAATGGTTGGAATCCCAACCCCACCTGAAAGGGGTTGTGGCCAGTTGAGCTATGCAGGGCTCGGTTGTAGCTATGTTGGACATAGGGAAGACTCTCGTCCCATGTGCGGGGGTGTGTTGAATTGTACATGCACAGGATATGTACGACCATCCGGTTGACAACCTCGGTTTGGCCGTAGGTCTGGGGGTGAAAGGTAGTGGATTTGGTGAGCTTGGTATCCAGTAGTGACCAGAGGCTCAACCAGAATGAGCATAGGAACCGACTGTCACGGTCTGAGATAATGGTCTGTGGGATAACAAAATGTACCCATACTCGTTCAAAGAAGAGCTTGGCAGTGGCTTCTGCTGTGATGTTCTTCTTGCAGGCGGCTAGAATCGCCATTTTGGAAAAGCAATCAACAACCACAAAAACACAGTCATTTCCCCTCTTAGTGGACGGGAGTCCCAACATGTAGTCCATTGAGATGTATTCCCATAGCCTGTCAGGAGTAGGAAGACAGGTGTATAGGCCCTGTTTCTTAGTGGTTGGTTTGGAAATAGTGCAAGCGGTGCACGACCTGATATACTTGCGAACATCTTGTCGAATTTTTGACCAGTAGAAATGTTTCTGCAGCACTGCGACTATCTTTTCGATGCCAAAGTGTCCTACCACCCGACTGTAGTGAGCTTCCCAAATTAGCTTCATGCGCTTGCTTGGTGGAACGCAGAGATGGCCCAGATGACACAACAACCCGTCCTGAAGATGGAAATTAGCAACCACTGAGTTGGTGCCCAACATTTGATAGGTGGTGGAGAAGTCAGGGTCTGTCTCATAGAGGTGGGGCCATTCGGAGGTCTCATGTTAAATTTCCAGAATTTACTTCAATCTGATCTAGGATATTAACTGAGAGAACAACATGTACAGCATATCTACAGCATATCAATCATGGAGATAATAATGCAAGCACACAAGAGACACAAAGATTTACTTGGGGAAAACCATAAAGGTGAAAAACCCCAATAACTTCCTCAGAGATAGATAGAGCAATGATACAACCAACCAAGAGAGATAGCCATAACCTAGCAGCAAATCCTCCTCCTCCATAAGTGCGCCACTCCTCCTTGAGTGCATGTGTGAGAAGTGAGTGAACAAATAGAGTTCCTCCCGCACTCTATTTATACTTGACTTGACTTGCCTTTTTACCTAACTCATGTAGGCTCGAACTTAACCACATAACATAATGCTGACTGGGCTGACCCCCAATAGGGTGGTCTAATAACCCTTAGACCCACATGGCCGACCCCCAATAGGTTGGTCTAATAACCCTTCGACCCACATGACTTATACAGGGCCGACCCCAACAAGGTGGTCTAATAACCCATCAAGTATAAGTTACAACACTTACAATATAAATGACGACACTTCCGTATAGAGGAATAATACCATCCCTATAGGAGTACATACAACATATATGAAATACATTCCGAAGTTACATATACATCAACACTCCCTCTTAACTAGGAAGGTATTTCTCAGCACAGTTCTTCTAGCACAAGTCATCTTCTCTGGATCATCGTCACTGGATAATCGTCATCGAGTCATCATCATCGTCACTGCTGCTGCTATCTCAATCAATCTCTGAATCTACTCGTCATAGGAAGTTCTACAGAGCCAGTCCTTTTTCATACTGGATGTAGGCCCACCACCTGCAGGTCTTCATCATCACTGGCCATACTGTGGAATCCTCAGGACTTTTACGTGCGTCACAAAACCTCGAAAGAGCATTTGCCAGATGTCCCAGGGCACAGATTACATGCAATAGGAAAAACCTCGAAAGACCATCTGCAAATCTCCCAGGGCACAAATTATATGTGACCTCACCACAAAACCTCGAAAGAGAATCCCAGGACTGATTACGAGCACACGGCTCAACCTATCGGATCTCCCAGGGCACAAATTACATGTGGTCACCAAAAAACCTCGCAAGAGCATCCCAGGACTGATTACGAGCACACAGCTCAACCTATCGGATCTCCCAGGGCACAAATTACATGTGGTCATGGAAAAACCTCGCAAGAGCATCCCAGGACTGATTACGAGCACACAGCTCAACCTATCGGATCTCCCAGGGCACAAATTACATGCCATAGGACAAAACCTCGAAAGAGCATCTGCCAGATATCCCAGGGCACAAATTACATGCCATAGGAAAAACCTCGAAAGACTATCTGCAGATCTCCCAGGGCACAAATTATATGTCCCCCCAAGAAAAACCTCGAAAGAGCATTTGCCAGATGTCCCAGGGCACAAATTACATGCCATAGGCAAAACCTCGAAAGACCATCTGCAAATCTCCCAGGGCACAAATTACATGCTTATCTGCACAACCTGATCCACGGCCATAGAGTATCAAATTGATACTCACCATACATCATCCTGATGTATCCATGATAAACCTGATCATCATCACTGCAACATCCTGCTGCATGTCATCTGGAGCAACATCCTGAAGCTCGTCATCTATGATCATCCTGATCATCAATGCATCTACCTGATGCATACCAAGTATCTACCTGATACATATCATCATACATGATCCTCCTGATCATCAATGCATCTACCTGATGCATACCAAGTATCTACCTGATACATATCATCATACATGATCCTCCTGATCATCAATGCATCTACCTGATGCATACCAAGTATCTACCTGATACATATCATCATACATAATCCTCCTGATCATCAATGTATCCACCTGATACAAATACAAATACATGATACATATCACCATACATGATCCACTTGATCATACAATGTACCCACCTGATACATATACAGATACATGGTCCAAGCATCCAACATGATGCATATACAAAATACATACACATGATCCAACTGATCATATCCAGCATCCAACATGATGCATCCATACATAAATGATCCACCTGATCATATCTAGCATCCAACATGATGTGTACATACATACATAAAAATGATCCAACTGATCATATCCAGCATCCAACATGATGCGTACATACATACATAAAAAATGATCCAACTGATCATATCCAGCATCCAACATGATGCGTTCATACATATATAAAAATGATCCAACTGATCATATCCAAGCAAAAACCAGAACATCATCCTGATGCTCATCATCCAACGCTTACATCCACAGCCATGTGAAGGATCCTCCTTCCAACATGCTTGGAATGGCTTCAGCAAATGTGTCCATTACTTCTTCCTCGAAGTATCCTCGATCTGAAGCACGCCAAGCCTCTCTCTGAAGTACTCGAACTTCACCCTGGCTAGTGGCTTCGTCAGCACATCTGCAATCTGCTCGTCCATCGCAACATACAGGAGCTTCACAACTCCTCTCTGCACCATATCCCTGATATAGTGATATTTGATCTCTATGTGTTTCGACCTGTCATGAAACACTGGGTTCTCGCATAGCTTCACACAACTCTGGTTATCACAGAAGATACCAGTAGCCTCCAACGGGAGATCAAATAAATCAGACAGTAGCTTCCATAGCCATACTGCCTCACAACTAGCTGAACAGGCTGCAACATACTCTGCCTCAGCTGTACTCAGTGCTACGCAGGACTGCTTCCTGCTAAACCAAGAGATCACACCTGATCCCATACTGAAGCAACACCCAGATGTGCTCTTCCTGTCTGCAGCACTGCCAGCCCAATCTGAATCAACATAACCCTGCAGGTTAAATTTTTGATTCGCCTCATACCTGAGCCCATAATCCACTGTACCCTTCAGGTACCTCAGAACATGCTTTACAGCAACCAGGTGAACACTCCTCGGATCCGTCAGGAACTGGCTCAATGTGTTCACAGCAAAGCAAATGTCTGGTCTCGTGTTCGTTAGGTACATCAAGGACCCAATCATCTGACGATACATAGAGACATCAACTAGCTCAGATGAAGCATCACATAGAAGCTTCAAATTCGATGCCATAGGTGTGGCCATGGCCTTGCAATCCATCATCCCAAATCTCTTCAGGATATCAACTGTGTACTTCCCTTGACCAAGGAAGATTCCATCTACACTCTGCCACACTTCCATGCCAAAAGCAAATAATGCATCATCCCCAAGCTCTTCATCTTGAACTTGGTAGTAAGCTTCCGCTGCGTGTCGGAAATCAATCTATTTTCACTTGTAACAAACATGTTATCCGCATACAAAAGGAGTATCACTGGATTGCCTTCCTCAACCTTGTAGTAAAGGTTGGAATCCACTTTACTCTCAGTAAAGCCCAAACTGGATAGAAAGCTGTCTATCCTACCATACCAAGTTCTGCACACATATCTGACTACACCATGCTGTCTTGAAATCCATCTAGTGCATCTTCTATTTCATCACTTTTATATTTCTCAATGCTGCCATCTGCAACATGCTTGATCTGATAGTTCCATTTGGAAGTCATAACAAAATTCCCTCCGCATCTTGGGACTACATCCCAAACATCATTCTTCATGATCGACGGATCATGGCATTCCATTTCTTCATCCCAGATCCTGGGAACTTCAATATCTTCAATAAATAAATTTGTTGCTGAACAAATGTTGTAGTTCTTCTTTTGTAGGAGATGGCATACGATCTTTCCTACACAACAACTTAAATTGCATGATTAGAAAACATCTCATAGTTTTCAGAGCAAATTCTTACACATAAAGAAATATGCCATACATTCATGCAATTATCTTAGCCAATGCTTCAATACAACATTTATCCATATTTCGTAACTTTCTAGATGCCTTCCAATCTCTACCAGAACATTGTTAAGAGTGTGCACAACTCCCAACATGTCAGCAAAGAGGTTTCATTCTAGATAAGTAGCATTGGAATGTTGTACAGTGCCATAGGCCACTTACCCATGCATATTAGGAGTATACTGTTCATCAATGCAATTATTCTAATATGCATAATACACAACCTAATTCTAGGAACATCAGTATATACATTATTGAACAATTTTATTTAAACAAACAAATATGCAAGAAATGATGATTAAAATACTTATCTTTCTTTATTCGTTGGGTGGACTCCCTCTGAGTCTTTGCTTCCTTGCAGGAGCTGCTGGAGTCCTAATCTGAGGTAGCTTCTTCTACACCTTTCTGTTGTGAAATGTAGAGAGATGATCAACTCCCTCTAAATATCTGCATCCTTGCAGAAACTACTGAAGTGTGCTCCTTTGCTTTCTTGCAGGAACAACTAGAGTGTGCTCCCTCTTGATCTTTGCTTCCTGAATTACCTGTTCTTGAACTCATATTCATCCTTGGTCCCTATGCATGCTTATTAGTATCATGAATGTGTTATCCTTGTGATCTCATATAAAATCATACATTCATTAGTATACTATTAAAACACAATAATCTCAAGCATGTATGGTCATGATCATTTCAAACAGAAATAATAAGCATTAGCATTCAAGGATTCTTATGGTTAGTCAAATCATAAGAAACATAACATGTCTAAACCTGTAATTACTCAAGCCTGTGACTCTTCAGGTTAGTTGAATCATCAATCAAGATAAGAGATATTAAATGCATAAAACCTGTGATTATTCAAACCTATACCATCATGATTCTTCTGGTTAGTCATATCATCAATTATGGTAAGAAACATAATATGCATACAATCATGATTATTCAAACCTATGACTTCATGAATAATCATTATCAACAACGCGATAGTATAAGATCCTAACCCAAGGTAGGAATCTAGCTTGATATAGGAAAAACATACCTGGATTATCATGTTAGCTAGTTATGTCTAACATACCCGTATAATGTCTTTTGGTTCTCTTTAGTGACTTGTGCTAGTAACCTGCATGTCTCATAAGTTAACCATTATAAAACCAAGTTATACATACCTCGTGAATGGATCTTGTATGAGATCCATGACAATGGATGAATCTTTGTCCTCATGTTATCATGATCATATGTTCTTGGACCAGAACATGATCTGTCTTTCTTGGTGTACCTTTCATGTTAGTAGACAACATAAACCTCATACAACACCATAATGCATTAGTACAATCATAAGTGTCAACACCCTAACCAATGAATATCTTCTATCATGCATTCATAATTTTGTTAAGGTGATACAACAAATCTAAAATCAAAATTGTACTAACCGTAATAACATGAAGACAAACATACCATAAACTTAATCATGGACAAATATCGAAACATACCTCGATGAGTCATACCTGTCGAGATCGCTTGTAATCTTCTTATGTAAGGCCTTATCCTCATCTCCCTCTGAGACAGGAACTTCTTTCACTTATGCAGGTGATCAATCCATCTTCTTCTAGGATTAACCCAATCCACTTGATTTGCAAGAACTGGACCTTGAGCTGGATATGGGTTTGTCAGAGAAACCCCAAAAATTCAAACTTTGAATTTCAACCATCCGATAGGATAGGAATATGCGCCTTGATGAACTGATCAAACTGGTATATTCAGAATTTGAAAACTGCAAAGTTTCACTCCTCAATTTTGCCTTTGAAACTTCCGGATTCACTGGACATGACCCTGAACTGGGGTTTGATGAAGCCCACTCTTTTGCCCCATCAAAATGTTTGATCCAAAGCTCTAAGCTTCTATTTTACTGAGGAGCTTCCAGCCGTGGTCACAGATTTCAAAAATTTCCATTTTTACAGAAGCCCTAATTTTCCACTTTTCTGATCAAAGTCCCGAACTAGGGTCTAATCAAGCCCGGCCTTCTGCCCAACCAAAAATTATGATCTTGGTCTCTAAATTTCTATTTTGATGAGTAGCATCCAGCCGTGGTCTCTGATTACAAAAATTCCAACTTTCTCCAAAGCCCTAAATTCCGGAAGCCATGAATGAAGGTACCAAAAAATAATTCTGTTTTGACAGAAATATGTACCTGATTGTTTCTAGTGTAACTCCAAAATTTTTGATCCACAGGGTCTGAAAAAGTTTCCTGAGATAGCCTGACCTGTTATCTTTCCATCCTGACAGGTCTGACCTCAATTGGATTCTCTAAGAGAGAGTTATGCCAAATGTCGCAACGTGACCTGTTTTGGGATAAAAAAGGAGAGCGAACTTGTACGGCGTGCCACGTGTCACTGTTTTAACTTCGGCCTCTGAAAACGTTTTCTAAGATATCTCGGCCTGTTACCTTTCCATCCTGATAGGTCTGACCTCAATTGGACTCTCTGAGAGAGATTTATGCCAAATGTCGCAACGTGACCTGTTTTGGGATAAAACAGGAGAGCGAACTTGTACGGCGTGCCATGTGTCACTGGTTCAACTTCGGCCTCTGAAAAAGCTTTCTGAGATAGTGCAGACTGTGCACTACCTGTCGCTTTTTACTAAATTTTATTTGGAGCTTCCTAGCCCAAGATATGAGCTTTTTCCCAAGGTCACCTGATTTTGACTCGGATCTGGAAGAGGCAGAAACCCTATATTGTACAGATCATAAATCACAAAGTACAACGAATTAGAGGTTGTCCTTTGGACACAAGATACCTGGAGATCTTAGCTTCGGCCTGTAACAATTTCAGATCCAAACACTTCGCCAAAACGGATTTATAGCGAAAGTTCTATGATGACTGGTTTTTGCTATATCAAGCCCTAGCATCGTAAGTGCAACAAGTGTCATACATGCCATATCATGCCTTCTTTCAGGCTAGCTCTGATACCATGTTAAATTTCCAGAATTTACTTCAATCTGATCTAGGATCTTAACTGAGAGAACAACATGTACAGCATATCTACAGCATATCAATCATGGAGACAATAATGCAAGCACACAAGAGACACAAAGATTTACTTGGGGAAAACCATAAAGGTGAAAAACCCCAATAACTTCCTCAGAGATAGATAGAGCAATGATACAACCAACCAAGAGAGATAGCCATAACCTAGCAGCAAATCCTCCTCCTCCATAAGTGCGCCACTCCTCCTTGAGTGCATATGTGAGAAGTGAGTGAACAAATAGAGTGCCTCCCGCACTCTATTTATACTTGACTTGACTTGCCTTTTTACCTAACTCATGTAGGCTCGAACTTAACCACATAACATAATGCTGATTGGGCCGACCCCCAATAGGGTAGTCTAATAACCCTTAGACCCACATGTCCGACCCCCAATAGGGTGGTCTAATAACCCTTCGACCCACATGACTTATACAGGGCCGACCCCAACAAGGTGGTCTAATAACCCATCAAGTATAAGTTACGACACTTACAATATAAATGACGACACTTCCGTATAGAGGAATAATACCATCTCTATAGGAGTACATACAACATATATGAAATACATTCCGAAGTTACATATACATCAACATCTCATTGCCACAAGAGTCTAGCACCGTGGTGAGTGCCGCAACTGGAGTTCGACTGAGGAAGTAAACAACTCGATTGGTACTCCCTGTTTTATATTTGATGTTGAGGTGGAACTTGTTGTCCACCAGATTACAGACCAGCAGAGGAAATCTTTCGAAAGCTCTCTCCCTCACTGGAAAGTGGGGAGAGGTGTGGCCTTGGGGGCAAGCAATGAGCCAAGTACTGTCACCTGAATCCCAGATCTTCCGTTTAGGTTAAATCCTAATGAAGCCAAGGGGGGTAGTCCCTACAAAGAGTTTCACTAAGGCTCTTATGTTTTATAATGTTTTTGATGAAGTGATACGGATGGGTGTTGTTTAGGATTTTTCTTGTGATAAGACCAAAAATATGTAAAGATGAACAACAGATAATAAGCAATCCACGTTGCGAGATAAGATAACAAGATGGCAGTATGATTCAAGATTTGATAAATCACTAAAGCACTCACAATATGAAATAAACACAAGGACAAATGGTCCTGATCAATATATAAACCTTTAGATAACCAGTGCCTTATGGAGTCAAAGAAAAGTAAGGATTGTGATGCTGAATGTGTGGGTCTTGAAAAAGTGTTGTTCGTGAGATCGTTATGCAGATTATCTTTGTAAATTGAATCTTTTAATGGTATTGATTATTAAGCTAAGAACAAGGATATGAAAAGAGTAAACCTTACCAGGAAAAATACTGGCAACCTCTTAGATGATAGGTCGGGAGCACCCAGATTCAGAGGATCAGTGTACAATGGCTTGACCACCCTCGAGTCTGACAATGGATTCCCGGCACCACCTGTTTCAGGAAGCAACCTCAGTGATTTGACGTTGGTTTTGGATTTGGGGTAAAGTTTTAATTAGATTATCACTTGTAAGATTAGCAAATCCTTCAACTTTCTGAGTGCTAGCCCAACCTTTTCAGGTTGGAAGAGCATACGAGTGTTGGACGAATAACCAAAATAAATTAATTAATGGGTGAATGTGAGTTGAAGTATTTTATTATTAGAGCACAGTTCAACTCTTTGATAGAGAGCGCTCTTGACTTAGTCTTAATACCAAAGTTCAAGAGACTTTAATTAATCTAAATGCCTAATGCAGGGGGAAAATTCAAGTCTAAAAGAATGCTCTCCGACAGAGAGTGCTCTTGACTTGGATTTGGCCAAGTTCAAGAGGCTTTGTTTATTTTAAAGAAAGTATAAGCAAATGTGAAATCAAACCATGTGATAGCTCAACAGATATAAAAGATGACTAGCAACAAGATATTATGATGCTCTTAAATATAACAGAAAGAAAATTTTAGTGTTCTACCAAACATAGTTACTCTAAGGTGGGATCAACCTCCGAACAAGGTTGACCTCTAAGAACCACTAGCACTTGAGAACTTTCCAGCTAGCTGAAATTTTGACCAAGGCAACTAACGGGGAGAGAGGAGTAACCAAAAAGTTATGTGGTCCTGCCCTTTGGATGAGATCCCAAGGATACTACCTCAAGTCAAAACTGGGAAGAGAATAAAAAAATGAAATAAAAAATTAATCTAAAGCACGAGATGAAAGATCTAAGCTAACCAACCACAACACTCTTCCCCAAATGGGGAAGATACCCAAAAAAGGGGAGGACTCCTCCACTTAAACTTTTTATTAACCTTACAAATGCCTTGGGTTTTAAAACCTTGAAGGACTTTAAACTTGAAATGAACTCTTGAAGAGTTTTACAAAGGATAACAAGATTTTATATATTCAATCACTTCTTGTAGCATTCATTTGGTTTTGCTTTGATTCTTTGCTTCAATATCTACCAAGTATCTCTCTCTCTCGAATCACCTCCACAAGCTCAAAACAACTCAACAAGATACCCATTATTCGTCAAAAAATCAAACAAACTTGAAAGTTTCTAAGTTTAAACTTGAAAACTAAAGCCTACAACATAAAAAGCATGAGATTTTCTTTTGAAATTGTTAAGATGGTAAAACGGACCAGTGAACAGTATATGCCCAAAATGTGCTAGGAAAGAGATCTAAATCATAAAACATTTTGAAAAATTTTGTGTGAAAAGTCTACTATCTTTTGTATGAGAAAGAAATTTAACAATTTGCAAGCTTTACTAATGCAAAAAGAGATCTAGAAAGGCTAACTATTAAACTTTTAAATGTATGAAATTATTTAAGGAGATGCAAAACATTTGAGAAGATGGACTAAATGCAAGCCCTAAATGAAATCTAACAAAGATTATATCTATCAAAATGAATTAAACCAAGATCTAACAATCTAACTCTTTAAGGAAATTTGAAACTAGAAACTACTAACCAAACCTTTGAAGATCCATTTGTTTTATATGTTTTTTTGTGATTTTAGGGCACTTTTTTGGAATGAGGATGAGAGGAGGAAAGAGGCTTGAAGAGGATGGATGAGAGGAGTCTTGGAGGGAAAACGAATGGAAAGATGAGATGGTAAATCTAGGGCAAAGAACAAGGAAATGGAAGAGGAGAAAATGGGCAAAACGAATGGGTGAGTGAGGCTAATCTAATGGAGATGGGCTTCAAGAGATAAGCTTAGAACCAATGTAACCAAATTGAAGTAGGATTTTTTTGTTTGATGGAGGGAAGGCTAGTCTCTAGTAGTGTTTCTTTCTTTGAGAATAGAAAGACTTGGAGGATCTACAAAAGAACAAAATAGAGAGGAAAATCCAATGTATGAATAAAGACTAGCTTGATTTCGAAGCCACCCTCCACCTTGGTATATCTCTGCAAAACCCTTACATTCATGCACACAAATCCGAACAAGATATTTCTAATGCTAATTTAGAACATATATTGAATAATGACTTGCATAAAAAAAACGTAAGGTGAGAGGGATATCACCAAAAGAATGTGAACCATGTCCTTGAACCAATGCATAGACCTCCAAAGTCGATGTTTATTCCAATAGCATAAAACAAGTGTTACAATGATTTTGGCAGAGTGTTCTTGCCTAAAATATCCATGAAGAGAAATCCCAAATGGACTCTCTTATATAGCAAAGGCTAGCTACCAAAACCCTAGATCGAATTGGATTTGAAGAGAGCCAATACCACCTAACAAGAAATCAAATTCCAATCACATTTAGTTTGCAACCAATAAAATTACAAGTCTTGGAGTTAGATCCAATCACAAAGTCGAGCTCTAGTTGATGAGATGAGGAGGTGGCCTCCACCTAGGCAAGGCGCCCCTCATATCTACATTGGAAATATCTCCCACTAATAAAAACACGCCATGTGGTAAACTCGAGCTTTCAAAGAGGTATGACGTGAGCAACTTGGAGCTAGCGTGAGTTTTGAGGTAGGTGCTTGGAGTTTTAACTAAGTGTTGATTGCAATCATTGTAGTTGAGAGTGGGAGGTGGCCTCCACCTAGGAAAGGTGCCCCCACTCCCATTCAATGCAACTCCATACCAACCAAAACTCATTTAATATGAACTCCACATCACCAATTCGACTTTGCATGCATGGAGGGCGAATTCACTTGAAGATATTTGACTTGTGCTAACTGTATAGTTGACTGAAGCTCAGTGAAGTTGATTGGAATCATCTTTAATTCCAAGTGCCATGTCAACTAGCCTTTTATTTTATTCCATTTGGATTATTTTGGAGAGATTTGGATTATCTCCAAAATAATCAATTTTATTATTTTAATTAATAATTTCTCTGTAACTGGGTTTTTTGAGAAATTATTAATTATGAGGCCTAGCTGACATCCGAAACTTAGGATGAACTGGTCCGGGGATCATGAATGATTTTTGGCTTAAGTCTAGAGCCTTCAATCATCAAATTCGGATCCTGGATGACTGACATATTACAAATTGATATTTCTCTATTTAAACTATAGAGAAATTTATTAAATTTAAAAAATAATTAAAAACCCAAATTCGACGGACCCGGTAAAAAAATTTCGAAATTTTTTCTGAGGGTCCTAGAGACCTAGGACATGACTGACAACTATTATAACAGTGTCTAGTACGCTTATATACATCAGTTGGACTCTAATAACCCCCCATGGCTAAAATTTTCAAAATCGGGCATTCCAGCTTTGGAGGAAGCGGGAGAAAACCTCATCGATTATAGCTCGGCTATAGGAAAAGTATAATTGACAAGGGAAAAAACTCCCTGGGATACCTTAGTTGCTTAATCAAGTCATGGGGAACCGAGACACTCAGATCCTACTAGCACACTTTATTACAAACCCCATGGGGCCATGGTCATGTCGACTGAACAACAAAACTCGCTAGTCACAAATGTTGGATCATCTGATACACTGGAGTACAAACATTCATCATGTTTGTCAAATGACGGCTCTTCAGATAATCCAACCATGGTACAAATAAGTTGGTAACAGAATTGCTGTAAATATGTCGACCACATTTGATGGCGGTCATTCTGCAACTTTCCTTGGGTTTGCATGAACTGTAGTGGCTTGTGATCAGTGTGGATGACTGTCTCCTTCCCAAGAATGTAATGCCTCCACTGGAGGTAGGCTTATACAATGAAGTACATTTTTTTGTCGTAGGTAGGGTACTTATGGACAACATATGATAGTGTCTCACTATGATATGCCACGGGGTGCCCGTGTTGAGTGAGAACGGCGCCCACAGCATAATCTGAAGCATCTGTCTTGATCTCAAAGGGATATTGCAGGTCCGGTAATGAGAGTACCGGAGATGAGCACAAAGGCTTCTTCAAGTCACTGAAGGCTTGTTGCTGGGACAGGACCGACACAAATTTTGCCTTACCACCACCCTTGGTCACTTGGCTAAGGGCCCATGCGATATGAGAGAATCCCAGCATGAACCGGTGATAGAAATTGGCAAGGCCCAAGAAGTTCCGAAGTTCAGTGAGTGTGGTTGGGGCTAGCCAATCATGAATGAACTGGATCTTTTCTCGATCCACATGCACACCATGTCGATCAATGATGTAGCCTAGGTAATGGACCCTATCCATTTCAAAGGAGAATTTTTCAAAGTTTGCATAAAGTTTGTGCTGCCGCAGGGTCTGCAAAACCCGTTGAATATGTTGCAAGTGTTCCTCCCAAGTCTGGATGTAGATGAGGATGTCATCCAGATACACCACTACAAAAGTATTGGTGAAAGGTCATAGGATATCTTCCATCATCCTCATAAACGTTGCTGGAGCATTTGTCAAACCAAAAGGCATGACCAGCCATTCAAAAAGACCTTCTTTTGACTTGAAAGCAGTCTTCCATACATCTGTTTGTTCTATTGGGACTTGGTGGTAGATAGACTTCATATCAATCTTACTGAAGTATTTGGCCCCCGTGAGATGATCAAGGAGTTTGTCGATTCGGGGAATCAGGTATCGGTTGTGGACTGTGATTTTATTCAGGGCCCGGTAATTAATGCAGAGTCGTCGGGTCCCATATTTCTTCTGCACCAGCACGATTGGGCTCCCACAAGGTGATGAGCTGGGACGTATGTGCCCCTTGTGGAGAAATTCTTGGATCTGCCTTTTGTTCTCCTTGTTTTCCAACAAAGAGCGGCAATAGACTGGCCCATTGGGTAGCATTGCGTCTGGGGTCAGATCGATGGGATGCTTGACCTGGCAGTGCAGAGGTACCCTGGTAGGAGATGAGAAGATATCTGACTATCCTTCCACCACCTTATCCACTTGCTTCTGTTGTGTGGACATATCAGTCATGGAGGCCCTGGATGTGGCTGCGATCTTTCTCTCACTCTGAGAGCGAAACACGAAGAAGACAATTTTCCAAGTCTGACAGATGACCTTGCTGCATTGCTTGGAAGAGATCAAGGAAATGGCACTAGGAGGGACTGCCTCGGGTATCCTGTACAATTTCTTGTTCAAAGAAATAATAACACTACAAGGCCTAGACTTATAGGAGCAACATAACACAATACCTCGTCCTTGAAGGGCTTGATGCCATATGACAGTCGACACTGTTGGCTAACGCGGAGATCGCTTTCTTCGTGGATCCATCCAATGGTGTAGGGTTATGGGTGAGGCATTGTCGGCAGAGCCAGGCGCTTGATGACCATCTGCTGAGATGAGGTTCTTCTGGCTACTGCTATCAACAATGAAGTGTAGCGGGGTTCCTTTTAACCACATCTATGAATGGAAGAGGCGTTCTCCTTCTTCTAGCTCGTCTGGTTCATTAGGATGGAGCTTGGTGGTAGCAATGGTGGCACTGGGTTCCGCATCAATGATCCGTCTTCCCCTTTCTGGTTCGGAATCAGATTTAGAACCCGCATCTGATTCAGATGCTTTCACTTCGGCTACCAACGACTACTTTGAGTGGCAGTCAGTAGTGTTATGCCAAGGGCTCTTATGGAAGTCGCACCACTTCCTGGTATCTTTCTTCGTCTTTCTGGTGTCCTTCTTTGCTTGCGGGTTGGACTGGTTGTCCTGATACTGCCCATATTTGCTTTGTCCTTTATTCTGTGGGTTGGGGCCGCCCTTTCTTTTCTTTTGCTGTGAGGGGTTCCCAGACCCAAATTGCTGCGTCTTTTGTTTGAGCTTCTTTTCGATTTTGACGGCATATCGGTAGGCCGTGCCCAAGGAAGAGATGTCCAAAAATTCCATTTCGGTCTGGATGTATCTATGCAGACCACCGCGATACTTTAGCACCAGATGTCGCTCTGAATCTTTGATACCCAGCTTGGTGCGCAAGGTATGTAAGATATTTGTGAACTCTGGCACTCCTTGGTCTCTTTCTTGTCGCAGTGTGGTCCATTTGGTATACAAGTCGTCATAACTTCCAACAGGGTAGTATTGTTCCTTAATAGCATCCCTGAAGGATTCCCAGGTGGCCGTGATGAAAAATAATGAGGCTTCCTCTGCGTCCTTTTGTTCACAGAAAGTTTCCCACCAATATTTGACATGGGGAACGACTTTGAGGAGCACAAAAGTAATATTTTCTCTATTTGAAAAGTTATTGACAAAAAAATACCCTTCTAGTAGATTCAACTACTTATCTACAGCATCTGCATCTATCTGTCCTTCAAATATAGGAATATCGAAGTTGATTTGTACCTTGAAGGGGGCGGTGCCTCCACTCGAGGAAGATGCATCGCTTATTGGTAGTCACCGAAGGATTTGCGCGAAACTATCCATCATCTCATTCCTCTGTTGCATGAGGGCTTCCTCAAGCAACATTTTGATAGGATCTCCTGTCCCGTCATCTTTCTTTTCTCCTTCCATGAGAGGTTGCTTGGACGTGCGAGAGCTTTTGTCCTCAAGAGAAACAAGCTCGAGACCCAATTCTTTGTACCCTGACCTCGCTGGGGACATGCATTAAGACGACAAGGAGCAGACCGCTCTGATACCACTGATCCGTATTTTATGAGCAGAACGAAATGAATACAGAATATTATCATATGCTTAACACAGAATAACAGAGATACAGTAAAACTGGTTTTCTATGCAATAAGGAAATAAGCTAAAACTTTAAAATGCAGTGGAAAACAAGCTTGCTGGAATGGTGGCGGCTTATCTCTGAGAAGAGATGTGACGGCTGCGCTCATTTCGCTAGAAGATGGTTACAATGAGGCTCTCAAGGCCTTTTGCAATAAGCAGGAATGTCAAAAACGCTAGACATCCAAAAACCTAACCCTAGGATATGAAGCGCCAAAAGTCACGTGGGCCTCGTTTGGGTAGTTAGTACATCAACTTCCCGGGGTCGTAACTTTTGCATACAATATCCGTTTGGGGCACTCGGTAGCCTGTTGGAAAGGTATATCCGAGATTTACAACTTTCAATTGTAGGCAAATGCATGTCAGAGGCAACCTTTTGACCCCCAAATAACCAAAAAAGGTCGTTTAGGGCCTCAAAATGGCCCCGAAAGTTCAGGACTCGAAAAACTGCTAAAAATAGTACATTACTAAAATTGCTAGAAAACTATTTTGAGCCAGTTGGAAAGGTGGGTGGCCACCGATATCCACTTAGATCAGTCCATAAGGGTGTCTATAAATTCTGATGTTCGGAGGAACACTTCCTAGGATTAAGTGAATAGCATGATCGAAATCTCGGACAGGTGGAAGACCTTTTGGAATATCTTCAAATACCTTGGAATTCTTATTAATGACCCTTTGGAGATCTAGGGAAATAGGAGGCTTAGATGTTTGAACATCTAATGAGCATAATTGTGCAATTACACCTTGATGTCCCTTTTTCATCAATTTTTTCATACCATTAGAGCTTCTCACCTTGCTTGGTTTCCCCGTGATACCGTGTAATTCATATTCCTTTCCTTCCCATTAAAATTTCGTGAAAAGCTTCTGAAAGTTAAAAGCCATAGTTCGCAAATATTGTAACCATTGAACTCCTAAGACAACATCAGCACCACCCATTGGAATAGCAATGATTGGACTATTCAATACATATTCTCCCATAGTAAGATTTATATTATGGCATTTCCCTGAGTAGTTGATAGTTCCTCCATCTGCAATCATTACTTGAAACTATGGTGCTGGATATACAAAGCAATTGAGATATTTTGTTAATTTATAGTGAATGAAATTATGAGTACTACCAGAATCAATCAACACTATTACCTTTCTCTTTTTGATAAATCCTTCAATATTGAGAGTTTGAGGAGTGCTAATTCCAACCAATGCATGACATGATATGGTGGGAGTAATCTATTCTGAAGTAGTGTCTTCTATTTCTTCATCTGGAGATGGTTCTTGTTCTTTTGGTTCTTCCTCTTCACTTTCTATGCAAAATAATTTATTCTCACCACACTTATGTCCCTTACTATACTTGCTATCACAATTAAAACATAGGCCTTTTTCTCTTCTTTCCTCTATTTGTTGAGGTGTCAACCTTTGAGGTGGGTTAGAAGAAGTAACAATATTATCTCGGTATGCGTTGAAGGTGCTCTTTCTAGTATCCATCATCATATTTTTACTTTCAACCTTCCTTGCCATCATGAAGGCCTTCTCCAAGGATGGTGGTTCAAAGAGACGCACCTCATATTGAATGTTATTCTTCAAGATGCCAATGAAGAGATCCAACAGGTTATCTTCTGAAATATTCTTCACTCGAAGACTTAGCTTCTGAAATTGTTTGATGTGCTCTGCAACTGGACCTTTTTGCTTGAGACTTATTAACCGGTTGAAAAAGGTATTGCTATTAATATCCCCATTATCTGCAATCAATTCTTCGGTGAATATAGACCACGATATAATAGAGTCCTTTTTACGGTCACAAAGCCACTGATACCATACAAATTGATCAAGCTCTAAATATAATGATGCAATAGTTACCTTTTGCAAAGTTGGAACCTGGTGTAGATCAAAGAATTGCTCCATTTCGAATATCCATGTTATTAGATCATTGCCATAAAAAAATTTCATGTCAATCTTGGGAAGTTGGGTACCCCTTGGTGACCACCACTGATGACTTCCATTACCAAAATAATTTCATCTTGGAATATTATTATTCATGGAAGGTTTTTCAACATGAGAATTATTTTTATCCTCCATAGTGTCCTGGAACACCACATCACCTGTAGGAAGAGTATCCCTTGAATTTTGAATGAGATTAGCAATAGTATTCAACTTCTCCTCTAAATTGAGTAAATCAACTATCCTCACTGAACCCTTCAGATTTTCCTCCATTTTATTCAACTTCTCCTCTAAATTATCCAAATCCACTTTTTTCACATACCCTTTAATCATATCTTCCAACTGAGACACTCGAAAAGATAGATCTTCCCTTTCATCATACGTCAAGGATGGATCCTCAGGAGGTTTGGTTGGAGTGTGATACTTTATACTTCCTTTTGGTGGCATTTTGAACAATATAAATAGATATAAAACCTTATGTTTGTTATAGCGTAATTTTCCACCTTGTGAGCATCAACATTGTTTGGCCTTCAAGATCCATTTCATTGACTCAGATTCACTTTATGTCCTCGAGAAACAATTTTTTTCCTATTTTTCTTCCTGTGCACTTGCTATCCCATTATAGCCAGCGTACACGCAGGTTGTTCCACTATACCCCGCGGGTACCAAGTAAAATGGTAAAAATCATTAGAAAATTACTTTTTACTCCCAAAAAGCGGTCTTAGGGTGACCTTTGGCTTGCCATATACCTTGAAACACCTTGATGTGTCCTTTCACTTACCTTTGGATGGCTATATATTGAGCTCTTATGGTGTATGGAAGGGGGGAGGAAGAGAGAGCAAGATAACTCTAGTGATTTTTTGTCGTGACTTGAGTCTACACTCATTAATCCTTGTTGTTGTGAACTCCTTTATGTTCACCTACCAAACTCCTTTCATAGTTTGAGTTTTCCATTGCATGGGGGATTGAAGTGGTGGAGGAACAAGTGGAGAGACCCAGTTCTTGGTTCATATTGGTTGCCAACAAGAGGTCGTATCATTGTACTTCTTGTTATTTATTAATGGAAATAGTCATTTTCTCATCCAATTGATGTTGTGAATATTGTTAAATTACATTGGGTTATATTCGCTTATGATGTCATGGATCATGCTATTGATTATGCTAACGTCTTTCACATATTATATGCACTTGCTTGTACTTGTTGTTGAGACTAATCTGAAGGTTCAAGTGTAGAGGTTGAAAGCTCAACGGGGATCTACTTCGAACATCCAGTTGAAGGTTGGTCTTTTCTCCATTATCTTAGCATTGTCATTTATATAGCATTGCATTGGGAATTGAGTTATTTTCTGGTAGTCAGCTATCTGTTGTGGTCTTCCCCAAGCCATAGGAAGTTTTCTTCATAACAGAAATGGCGACTCCACTAGGGAAAACATCCATTTTTGGGGATTTTTAGGCATTTGCCTTATTTTGAGTTGTTGTTTGTCAAGTTTCTGTGTTTTTGGTCATTAGGATCCACCGTAGAAAACTAGCTTTTCTTGGGCTGTTTGACCCATTTTGAGCTCATTTTCTTTTACATGTACGCGAGTCAACCTTGTTTTGACCGCATCTACCCGCCTCTGTCTGAACTGTAGCCCGTGTCTACCCGCAACTTTTCTTTGAAAATTTGCATACAACTTTGGGATTGTTTGATTTTTGGCCTTGGGTGTTTGTTGGGTTGATTCTGAGTGTTCCCGAGTCTTAGTTGGCCTGTTTCTTGACTGTTCCATGCCCTTTTCATGACCAGAAACTCCTCTTTCTCTCAGTTTTTGAGCTTTGAATTTTTTCACAATTTCTTGTATTTTGGCTCATTAGCTTGGTTGATCTTACTGTTTGGATCTTGCTGGGTTGTCTAATTGATGTACTCTGCATTTATTTACTGAATAGTTGGATTTTGCTTGCATTTTTTCATTCCATTATATTGAAAAAATACAAAAACATTGTTTTGCATTATCCTTGCATTTATAAGAGAAAATACAAAACTATTTGATCTATGTATTGCATTTTGCATCTGAGTGCTTGTGATTTCATATAGGACTTGCTTGTGCATTGAAACGTTAAAGAGATTACATTTTATTTTGAATCATTGGATTCATTGTCATATTAGTGGCATGCTCTTTTATTGATTAGTTGAGTCTAGTGTTTTTTGGTTGTGCATACCATTGAGTCCTATACATCATCAGTTTCACGACCATATCCTTTGAGTAATTACAACCATTAAAATCAACGCTTAATCTTAAAATTGATTAGAAATGATTTTATTTTTATAGGGTGCACCAACTAGCTTAGGTTAAGAGTCTTGGAATAGATCATTGTGAGTTAACAATCCAAGACTATTGAACCAACATTATGTGCCTGACTAGGGAGTGGTGAAATCCATGATATACATCAGTGTTCTCAGGAAGCTCTACTCAAACCAAAGTTAAGCATGTTAGGATATTCCTATATTCCATCCTAGTCCCACTAGTATTTTGATCATTTACATTTTAAGTCATGCATACACTTTTAGGGTTTGCATGCATTTGCATGCATTCCAATCATCAGTCCATCACCTAGCCCTCGGTCAGCCAGCCCTCGGGAGCTTCTCTCAGATCAGTTTTATCCCTCCTAGAGCTTAGTGCACCCTTCCTCCTTGATTTATGGAAGCCACTCATCCTCTCTCACCTACCACTCAGTTATCTTCAGTTGTCTTCAGTTCCTTCCTTGATTTAAGGCTATACTAACTCTCAACTGACTGTATCACTCTGATGGACCTCCACTGAGACTTGACTGCCCATTATGACTCCAGTTATCTCCTCATGCGCCCTCCACTGAACCTCCTTCATTCAGTTAGTGTCTCCATGTGCCAGTTACATTCAGTTACACCTACCACACTCAGTTAGACTCAGTTTGACTGGCGGTTGACAGTTACTTGTGCATTGATGACTCCACCGATGATGAGATAGACTACTAGTTGTGCTCCGATGACATTCCAGTGATCCTTTGATCACTCCATGAAGGCTAATTCGAATTGCCACCTTAGGAAATTGAATCCTCATGCATTGTACTATTTAGTTGTCCATATTGTGATTAATTAACTAGTGTGTGTGAAGTATTTTTGCTTCTATCTGAGTTCTACTGTATTATTATTCTGTTGCTCATTATACTGCATTGACCACTCCTCTTCTATTTTTCTTGATTAATCAATTACTTTCTTGTGAGGTATACATCATCTCTTAGATTTTCTGTGAGGATTTTCACAAAGCACGAGGTCACGGGAGGTTGGTTGTGGAGATAGCCCTCCAATACTGGTTGAACGTGGGATATACTTCCAGGATTTGTTCATGTACGGGGGCTCTTGAGGGATCTGTACCTATTGAGTTTCAATATTAGCTACCCTTCCCATAGGACGGATCCCACCTGTGACTATCCCCCTAAGCATTGGTTATATTGTGGTGACCTTAGTTGCTTTACCTAGGTATCGCATAGGGTGCTTGCAGTGGTTATACTATACGTATCCTGAGTCAGATAGGGATTGGAAAGCACAGTTTACTGTTGTATAGGGATTTGACCTTGTGCACGCAGTGAAGTTTGGGAACCCTTATAACTGATTCTGTTACCTCTGGTTATAGTTTGGGAGTCTCAAGCCTCTCCTAGGCAAGACATACCAGCTGTAGTGTCGGGAGGTCCCTTGAGCCAGTTCTGTTTGTGTTCATTTGGCTGTAGTTTCTTTTGGTGTGTGCTCTTTGATCGATAGTTGGCCGTTAGGAAGCATTCTATTTATTTGGAGTTATCGTGGAGGAAGATCCACCTCTCCGTAGGTCTCTTCATTTGGCTGGTTTACCAGCCGACGAGGTAGCACGCCCTTTTAATAAGAGACATCGAAGGATCCCCTCTGATACTTTTGATACTTATGAAGAAATTCAGAAGTACATTATGACTTCTGCATCTGGTACACCGGGAGTAATTCCCGTGACTCCATTTGTGGATGTTGATGGAAAACCCATTCCTTCCACTCCTAGGGAACTTCGAGGGGAAGGTTCACCCACACACGTCTCTTTTGATAATTATGGCCTGGACCCACCTCTACAGTCAAACCCATTTTATGTTCCAATCATACATGGCTTCCGATATGGGATGCCAGATATCAATAATATCACAAACCCTTCGACCACTAACCCTTCCTCACTTGGTATGCCTAGCCTTAATTCGAATGTTACATCCACCTCATTGGGTAGTCAAGCTAATGCTAGCCATAGTTCTGCTAGAACTGTCCCTTCCGGGGGCAACGCCACCCATTCTGCTCCCTCTGGGGGTGGCACAATTACTTTTGCTCTCTCTGGGGGCGACACATCCACTTTCGCTCCATCCGGAGGTGGCACAAATTTTTCTGCTCCATTTCATTTCATGTCTGGCCATGTCCCTTCATCCTCTACAACTGTTAGGGGAGGAACATATACTATGACTACCCCTCATTTTAGTGGTAACACTTCACGTAAATCAACTCACATTACACAACCTAGCATGCATGTCTCTACACATATACCTGTGACTACGACCACGACTGCTAACCAGCATGTACCTCCTAACCCCAAGGATGGGCACATTCCTCATGATGGGGGTGGGAACATTCCTCATGTTGGGGGTGGGCACATTCCCAACCCTGGGGGTGAGCACCTTCCTCATTCTGGGGGTGGGCACATTCCTAATACTAGGGGTGGGCACATTCCCAACACGGGAGGAGGGCACATTCCAAACACGGGAGGAGGGAACATTCCCAACACTGGAGGTGGGTACATTCCCAACGCTGGGGGCGGACACATTCCTAACGCTAGGGGTGGAAATGTACCCTATAATTATGGCCATTACTCAACTGCTCCTGCTACAACTAGCGCGTACATGCCCCATCAGTATGGTGGAAATCCTTCTCATAATGCAGTCAGTTATGGACCTTATTACTACCCTCCTCATTATGGTGTTCATAATACATATATGCCTTCACACCCTTACACGAGTCATCATGGAGGCGGTTATCGGCCCTTTGGTCATGGTCAGGGTCCATATCATCCCTACGGTCCGTAAGGTCAGCCTCTTTTGGGAGCTTTTAATCCAGTTTCATAGCCACAGCTCCCGTTTCTTGCTCTCTTGAACCTACCTGATCTTTTGAATCTTAAGAATGATCTGGTGTGTCACGATCCTTCTTCGCCTCTAGTACCTACCAAGCTCCCTTTGGACATTCCTAAGTTCTAAGGGAAGAATGGTGAGGATCCGAGTGATCATGTTACAACTTTTCACCTTTGGTGCTCCTTGAATTCATTAAATAATGATTCTATTAGTCTGAGACTATTTCAACGCACCCTCATGGGGGCAGTCGCGAAGTGGTATGTTGAGTTGCCTGGGGGCACTTATAGAGGTTTCAACGAGATAGCTTTGGTTTTCCTAGACCACTTTTAGTTTTCGGTTCGCTACGATATTGGCACCGATATTTTGTCTACCTTCCTCCAAGACAAGGCCACACACATATCTGACCACGTTCAAGAGTGGCGTTGATGGAAGAGGATGGTGAAAGCCAACATTCCTCCAGATTTTCTGTTGGAATGGTTTCTTAAGTCTTTGCTTCCATATATTTCGAAAGACATTTCTATATTTGGCATTATGACTGAGGAACAAGCTATGCTTAAAGTCCAGCAGCTAGACCTAGTATACGCTCAGTCTGGCATCCTATATGATATCATTCTTGATGCACCGCGGTCACGACATGATCCCAAACAAGTTCCTGGACCACATGTCGATGGCATTATTGGATCTACAAGTACTCGACCCGTGGATTTGGTCACCAACCAAATGCAAAATTTGTCTATTGGCCAATCCACACCTGGATAGGCTCGTGTCTCATCCACTCCTACCCAGTCGTATGATGTTCATTCTATACAGACAACAAACCCATAAGGTAACCAACAACCTGGTGGAAAGAAGAAGGGGAGAAACAACCGTAAAGGTGGGAATAATTCGAATAATGGAAGTAATCACAATACTCCTAGGAAAGAAAACGCCAACCCTCCTCGGGACGACGGAAATGCTAGTGGGGACCGTAAGCCGAGACATAAAGTGAAATTCCCTTGCAAGATTTGTGGGGAAGATCACTTGACTCACTTGTGTCCTCTAATTGAAGAAGCATCGAAGTATCTTGCACAGAGCCCAGCTGTGTTGAAAGATCCCCTTTCGCATCATCAGAATATGGCTTCGAATGCTCCTACTACTAGTTATGGAACTAATGAAACTATGACGTCTTCTTCCCATGCCGGTGGCTATGGATGCGTAAACATGGTACAATATCAGGTTAGTGTTGCTACTCGTCAATGCGATTATGGTGCACCACAACCAAATATGGGGAATGAGCCTCCTCCTCCTCCTGACACTTCACTACATATCGAGAAGCCCACTACTATGCCGTGGATATCGAATGGTGTGCTTAAGCGCTCGACGCATAATCCCAATGCTCGAGCTGCCCATAACTACTCTATTGTAGAAGATTTGTGTCAAACTCCATGTGTCATGTCAGCTCTTGAGGTGTTACAGGCATGTCCTTCATAACGGCACGCCCTTTTATCTGCTTTGGGAGTTCAGGATGAGAATATCCCTAGCATCATTAAATTCGACACTACTGACGTCCAACCTCACTTACCTTACCATGTAGCTTTTCAAATCCATGTAAGGTGCTTGGATAAGTTTGTTAAACGCACGGTAGTTGACGAAGGTGCTTCCACCTCGGTTATGTCGTTGGATTGTTGGAAGGCTCTCAGCTCTCCTCCCCTATCTGAATCTATGACTATGCTTATTGCATTCGATGGTCGGTCATTTAGGCCGCATGGTATTATCCCTTCCCTTGAGAGGTCCACTTGGGTGGGAAATCCGTGCCTATTGAAGTCGAGGTGGTTGATGCGCCCATCGACTACAATCTTCTTTTGGGAAGGAATCGGATCAATGCAATGAAGGCAATCATATCCTCCGTATTTAGGGTTATCTTCTTTCCTCATGAAGGTAGAATCGTGACAGTCGATCAGCTAAACTTTCCTAGTTCTAATTCCGTAGCATCGCCGAGAATTGTTGTTCCCCATATTAACAATTATCAGCAGGCAACTAAGAACATTGGTGTATGATTGTATCCAACCTTGTTGGGAACATTTGACTTTGTTGCACTAATTTCTTTTATTGGAACATTTTTCGATAACGCGTCCTCCTCGTTTAATAATGTACCATTCCAGACCTCTCATTTTAATGACTCATGGACTTTACCATCCATGAGCGCTTCGTTTGAAGACATTTCGCACATCAGAATGGCTATGCCATTATCCGCAGTTGAGCTTGCATACTGTGAAATTCAACAAGCCACTACGAAGCCGGATCCATTCTCTTCACGGACAGAAGAGGAAGATCTCGTTATGCTGCTGGCATGGCCAGCCAACTCGTCTTGCTCACTCGATTTTCTTGATGGTACTTTTCCTTCGGATGAAGCCATCATCAAGGCTATGTGTGGTAGTGATAGACCTTGGGGATACTTGCATCATCACTCTTATTTTCTCCCCAACCTCAATCTCGTTGAGCAGGAAGAGTTTAGGACAACTCTTGCCGAGAAGGTTGTTAATTTTTCACAATTTACTTCAATCTAATCTAGGATCTTAACCGAGAGAACAACATGTACAACATATCTACAGCATATCAATCATGAACACAATAATGCAAGCACACAGGAGACACAGAGTTTACTTGGGGAAAACCATAAAGGTGAAAAACCCCAATAACTTCCTTAGAGATAGATAGAGCAATGATACAACCCAAGCATAAGAGATAGACTCCTAGCAACAGCTTCCTCCTCCTCCACAAGTGTGCCACTCTCTCATGAGTGCATAAGTGAGAAGTGAGTGATCAAATAGAGTGCCTCCCGTACTTTATTTATACTTGACTTGACTTGCCTAATAACCTTTACTAGGTCGGCCTTAACTTAACCACATAACATAATGCTAACTTGGCCGACCCCCAATAGGGTGGTCTAATAACCCTTCGACCCACATGGCCGACCCCCTAATAGGGTGGTCTAATAACCCTTTGACCCACATGACTTATACAGGGCTGACCCCAACAAGGTGGTCTAATAACCCATCAAGTATAAGTTACGACACTTACAATATAAATGACGACACTTCTGTATAGAGGAATAATAACATCTCTATAGGAATACAAGCACTTCCGTATAGAGGAATAATAACATCTATATAGGAATACAATATAAATATATGAAATACATTCCGAAGTTACATATACATCAACACTCCCTCTTAACTAGGAAGGTATTTCTTGACATAGGTCTTCTAGCACAAGTCTTCTTCTCTGGATCATCATCATCGATGCATCGTCATCGTCACTGCTGCTGCTATCTCAATCAATCTCGGAATCTACTTGTCATAGGAAGTTCTACAGAGCCAGTCCTTTTTAATACTAGATGTAGGCCCACCACCTGCAGGTCTTCATCATCACTTGCCATACTGTGGAAACCTCAGGACTTATTATGTGCATCACAAAACCTGGCGGTAGCATCCCAGGCTGTTATGAGCACACATCTCTACCTGTCGGATCTCCCAGGAGCACATTACATGTGACCCATCACAAAACCTGGCTGAAGCATCCCAGGCTATTACGAGCACACAGCTCTACCTGTTGGATCTCCCAGGAGCACATTACATGTGATCTCACCACAAAACCTGGCTAAAGCATCTGAGGCCTTTTTCATCCTGTCCATATCTCCCATGAGCAAATGACATGTGGTCCACCACAAAACCTGGCTGAAGCATCTGAGGCCTTTTTCATCCTGTCCAGATCTCCCAAAAGCAAATTACATGTGGTCATGGCAAAGCCTCGCTGAAGCATCTGAGGAATTTTTCATCCTGTCTAGATCTCCCAGGAGCAAATTACATGCCATAGGACAAAACCTCGAAAGAGCATCCCAGGATGTTATGGGTACACAACTCCGACCTGAAGGATCTCCCAGGGCGCTATTATATGCCCTCCCAGAGCAATGTCTCGAAAGAGCATCCCAGGCAGTTACGGGTACACAAATATGACCTATAGGATATCCCAGACATGCTCATCTGCACAACCTGTCCACAGCCACAGAGTATCAACCCGATACTCTCCATACATCATCCCGATGTACACATGATCATCCTGATCATCATAACTGCATTGTCCTGATGCATGTCAACTAGAGAAGCTCATCATCCATGATCATCCTGATCATACAATGCATCTACCTGATGCATACCAAGTATTTACCTCATACATAGCAACATATTCAATGTATCTACCTGATACATACATAGATACATGATCCACACAATGTATCCATCAGCATACATGATCTACCTAATCATACAAAGATACATGATCCACACAATGTATCCATCAACATACATGATCTACCTGATCATGTCCATCATCCAACATGATGTGTACATATAAATGATCAAACTGATCATATCTAGCATCAACATGGTGCATACATACATAAATGATCCAACTGATCATATCAAGCATCCAACATGATGCATATACATATACAGAGCAGTAACTGGAGCATCGTCTTGATGTTCAACATCCATGATCTTCCTGATCTTCCAACCCTTACTTTTTCTCCATGGGAGAACAAATCTACCACCATGTGAAAAATGGCTTCAGCCCTTACATCTACACCATGGGAGAACACATCTACCACCATGTGAGAATGGCTCAGCAATTACATCACGACCATGGGAGAACACATCAACCATGTCAGAAAAGCTCATGTGCATCTGCATCTTCTGGACTCATCACTTCCCTTTGGAAGAAACCTCGATCTGAATTGCACCAAGCCTCTCTCTGAAGTACTCCAACTGCACTCTGGCCAATGGCTTGGTCAATACAATTGCAACCTACTCATCCATCGCAACATACTCTGCTTCGGCTATACTCAGTGCTACGCAGGACTGCTCCTGCTAGACCAAGAGATCATACCTGATCGCATACTGAAGCAACACCCAGGAGTGCTCTTCTTATCTGTAGCACTGCCTGCTCAATCTGAATCAACATAACCCTGCACGTTAAACTTTTGATTCGCATCATACTTGAGCCCATAATCAACTGTACCCTTCAGGTACCTCAGAATATGCTTTACAGTAACCAGGTGAACATTCCTCAGATCCGTCAGGAAATGGCTCAATGTGTTCACCGCACAGCAAATATCTGGTCTCGTGTTCCTCAGGTACATCAAGGACCCAATCATTTGACAATACATCGTAGCATCAACCGGCTCAGATGAAGCATCACACAGAAGCTTCAGGTTCGATGCCATAGGTGTGGCCATGGTCTTACAGTCCATCATCCCAAACCTCTTCAGGATCTCTACTGCATACTTCCCTTGTCCAAGGAATATTCCATCTGCACTCTGCCACACCTCCATACCTAGAAAATAGTGCATCATCCCCAAGTCCTTCATTTTGAACTTGGCAGCAAGCTTCCACTGCGTGTCAGCAATCAATCTATCTTCACCTGTAATAAACAGGTTATCCATATACAAAAGTAGTATCATTGGATTGCCTTCCTCAACCTTGTAGTAAAGGTTGGAATCCACTTTACTCTTGGTAAAGCCCAAACTGGATATAAAGATGTCTATCCTACCATACCAAGTTATGCACGTATATGACTCCCCCTCATGTGTCTCAGAACCAAGTGGCTGCTCCACATACACTTCTTCTTCAACTACACCATTCAAGAAAGCTATCTTGAAATCCATCTGGTGTATTTTCCATTTCATCACTGCAGCCAGAGCAAGTATGGATATAGTGGAAGTCTATCTGGCTACAGGAGAAAAAGTCTCTATGCTACCACCTGCAGCATGCTTGATCTTGTAGATCCTCTTGGAAGTCACTACAGACTCCCCTTCATGTCTTGGGACTGCATCCCAAACATATTCATGATTGACTGGTACTCCTCGATCATGGCATTCTTCCCAGATCCTGGGAACTTCAATATCTTCATTATTTTCAATAGATAACTTTGTTGCTGAACAAATGTTGTAGTCCTTCTTTTGTAGGTGATGGTATACGATCTTTCCTACACAACAAGTTAAATTGCATGATTAGAAAACATCTCATGGTTTTCAGAAGAAATTCTTACACATAAAGAAATATGTCATACAGTCATGCAATTATCTTTTCCAATGCTTCAATACAACATTTATCCATATCCCGTAACTTTCTAGATGCCTTCCAATCTCTACCAGAACATTGTTAAGAGTGTGCAAAACTCCCAACATGTCAGCAAAGAGGTTTCATTCTAGATAAGTAGCAGTGGAATGTTGTACAGTGCCATAGGCCACTTACCCATGTATATTAGTAGTATACTGTTCATCAATGCAACTATGCATAATACACAACCTAATTCTAGGAACATGAGTATATACATTATTGAACAATATTATTTAAACAATAAAATATGCAAGGAATGATAATTCAAATACTTATCTTTGTTTGTTTGTTGGGTTGACTCCCTCTCATCCTATGCTTCTTTTCTGCAACTCCATTTTGATGTGGATTGTGGGAAGTGGTCAACTCCCTATGAATGTCTGCATCCTTGCAGAAACTACTGAAGTGTGCTCCTTCTTGATCTTTGCTTCCTTGCAAGAACAATTGGATGTGCTCTCTCTTGATCTTTGCTTTCTTGTAGGAACAACTAGAGTGTGCTCCCTCTTGATCTCTGCTTCCTTGAAGGAACAACTGGAGTGTGCTCCCTCTTGATCTTTGCTTCCTGGATTACCTATCCTTGAACTTATATCCATCACTATGCATGCTTATTAGTATCATCATTATGTTATCCTCGAGGTCTCATACATAATCACACATTCATTAGTATAATCTTAATACTATCAAAACACAATAATCTTAAACATGTATAGTCATGATCATTTCAAACACAGATAATAAAAATTAGTATTCAAGGTTTCAGGGAAGTCTTCTTTTAGTCATGCATATTCTTATTTGATCATAGGACTCTTCTGGTTAGTTAAATCATCAATCAAGATAAGAGACATAAAATGCATAAACCCTTGATTACTTACATTTCTAACTTTATGAATAAACATAACCAATCATACCAAGTATACTTATAGAAGGGATCCTAACACAAGGTAGGATTCTAACTTGATATAGGAAAAACATACCTCGATTGGTATGTTAGCTAGTTATGTCTAACATACCCACATGATGTCTTCTTGTTCTTTTCAATGACTTGTGCTAGTAACCTGCATATCTCATAGGTTAACCATTATAGAACCAAGTTATACATACCTCGCAAATAGATCTTCTAAGTGATTCATGACAATGGATGAATCTTTGTCCTCATGTCATCATGATCATATGTTCTTGAACTAGAACATGATTTGTCTTTCTTGGTGTACCTTTCATGTTAGCGGACAACATAAACCTCATACAACACCATAATGCATTCGTACAATCATAAGTGTCAACACCCTAATCAATGAATATCTTCTATCATGCATTCATAATTTTATTAAGGTGATACGACAAGTCTAAATTTAATCAAGATTGTAGTAACTGTAATAACATGAAGACAAACATACCATAAACTTAATCATGAAAAAATCTCGAAACATACCTGGATGAGTCATACCTGTTGAGATTGCTTGTAATCTTCTTAGCCTCATCTCCCTCTGAAACGGGAACTTCTTCACTTATGTAGGTGACCAATCCATTCTCTTCTAGGATTAACCCAATCCACTTGATTTGCAGGAACTCGATCTGGAGTTGGATTAGAGTTTGTCAGAGAAACCCTAAAAATTCAAACTTTGAATTTCAAACTTCCGAAAGGATAGAAATATGCGCCTTGATGAGTTGATCAAGCTGGTATACTCATAATTTGAAAACTACAAAGTTTCACCCCTCAAATTTGCCTTTGGAACTTCCGGATTCACTGGACATGACCCCAAACTAGGGTTTGATAAAGCCCACCCTTCTTCCCAATCAAAATGTTCGATCCAAAGCTCTAAGCTTCTATTTTTCTGAGGAGCCTTCTAGCCATGGTCACAGATTTCAAAAATTTCCATTTTTGCAGAAGCCCTAATTTTCCACTTTTCTGATCAAAGTCCCGAACTAGGGTCTGATCAAGCCCGACCTTCTTCCCAACCAAAAATTATGATATTGGTCTCTAAATTTCAATTTTGATGAGTAGCATTCAGCCGTATTCTCCTATTACAAAAATTCAAACTTTCTCTAAAACCCTAAATTCCGGAAGCCATGAATGAAGGTGCTCAAAAATAATTCTATTTTGACAGAAATATGTACCTGATTGTTTCTGGTGTAACTCTGAACTTTTCGATCCACAGGGTCTGAAAAATTTTTCTTTGATAGACTGACCTGTCATCTTTCAAACCCCATAAGTCTGACCTCAAATGGATTCTCTGAGAGAGAGTTATGCCAAGTGTCGCAACATGACCTGTTTATGGGATAAAACAGGAGAGCGTACTTGTACGACATACCACATGTCACTGGTTCAGTTTCGGCCTCTGAAAATGTTACCTGAGAAAGTACAGTCTGTGTAATACCTGTCTAATTTTACGAAATTTCATTTGGAGCTTCCTAGCCCAATTTATGACATTTTTTATGTGGTCACCTGTTTATGACTGAGATCTGGAAGAGGCCGAAACCCTATATTGTACAAATCATAAATCACAAATTACAACGAATTAGAGGTTTTCCTTTGGACACAAGGCACATGGGGATCTTAAATTCTCCCTGTATGATTTTCAGACCCTAAAACATTGCCGAAGTTTATTTATAATGAAAGTGCTACGATGACTGGTTTTTGCTATATCAAGCCCTAGTTTCGTAATTGCAACAACTGTCATACATGCCATATCATGCATTCTTTAAGGCTAGCTCTGATACCATGTTAATGTTTCAGAATTTACTTCAATCTGATCTAGGATCTTAACTAAGAGAACAACATGTACATCATATCTACAGCACATCAATCATGAACACAATCATGCAAGCACATAAGAGACACAAAGTTTACTTGGGGAAAACCATAAAGGTGAAAAACCCCAATAACTTCCTCAGAGATAGATAGAGCAATGATACAACCCAAACATAAGAGATAGACTCCTAGCAGCAGGTTCCTTCTCCTCCACAAGTGCGCCACTCTCTCATGAGTGCATAAGTGAGAAGTGAGTGATCAAATAGAGTGCCTCTCGCACTCTATTTATACCTGACTTGACTTGCCTAATAACCTTTACTAGGTCGGCCTTAACTTAACCACATAACATAATGCTGACTGGGCCAACCCCCAATAGGGTGGTCTAATAACCCTTCGACCCACATGGCCGACCCCCAATAGGGTGGTCTAATCACCCTTTTACCCACATGACTTATACAGGGCCGACCCCAACAAGGTGGTCTAATAACCCATCAAGTATAAGTTACGACACTTACAATATAAATGACGACACTTCCGTATAGAGGAATAATAACATCTCTATAGGAATACAAACACTTGCGATTTTTAAATATTGTATGAATTCCATAAAGAGATGTCACCCTTGCCAGGTGTTTTCTCAGAATATACACTCGCATCCAATGCCCCTTCATCCGGTCATCACCGTCGGTGCCTTCACCAAGTGGAGGGTAGATTTCATGGATTGCAAACCAGCTTCGGCTAGGGGGCATCACCATATCATTGTGGCCGTGGAATGCTTTTCCAAATGGGATAAGGACATGCCTACCGTAAAATCCAATGGTGCTACAACATCCCATTTCGTATTCAATCAGATTATTGCTTAGTTCAGTATTCCGAAAGAGATTGTCACTAACCATGGCAGTCACTTCTAGAACAAGATGATGGATGATTTGTCACTCAAGCTTGGGTTTCGTCAGGATCATTCATCTTCCTACTACCCCCAAGTGAATGATCAGGTTGAGGCATTCAAAAAGTCCTTAAAAACCATTCTCCAATGTACCATCCAACAAAGCAAGAGCAACTAGCACATTATGTTATATCGTCCTTTGTGGGCATATCGAACCGCAGTTAAGACTGTCACCGAGTTCTCACCCTTTTAGCTAGTACACGGTGTGGAGTCTATATTACTGATTGAATGCGAAATCCCTTCGTTAAAACTAGCCATAGAGCTCCTTATACCTAACACATCGGATATTGAGCAATGTTTGATCCACCTTGAGCAGCTTGAAGGGCAACGTCGAGATGCCGCCATGGCGATAGATTGAAACAAGCGTCATGTCAAGGTTCAATATGATAGTTCTATTCGTCCCCAGCAGTATGTTGAAGGTGACTTGGTTCTTTTATATGACCAAGCTAAGGAATCCCTGGGGGCAGGAAAGTTTAACCCAATGTGGCACGGTCCTTACATAGTGAGGCATGTCCTTGAGAAAGGAGCCTACGAATTGGAAGATTATGAGGGGAAAGCCTTGAAGGAGCCTAGAAATGGGCTCTACCTCAAGAGGTATTACGCTTGAGCTTCTAGCTTGAGCTAATGATTTTGTGTACTATTCTATAGTTGTAATGTCCCCTCCCATCATACCAGCATGATAGAGAGAACGTGATTCTAAAGCTGGGCATCTAGCCCCATGAACTTTTAAATAAGCATTCACATAATATAAAAGATACATATGGAAATGTATAATTATAAGAAAACACAGCAAAAGTAATTTCAATAACACATCCATCATACATTCACGATATTCATCAAATAAATAATTGCAAAGTTAACACAAGAGAGTACTTATCTTATAACAAAGTAGCCCCGAGCAACTGGCTATGCAACTGCAACGTTCCACCCAACCATAGGCCAATTGTGATTATCAATATCTCAACACACTACCACCCCCAAGCTTGGCATGATCTCTACAAGGAATCAGGGAATAGCAGGCTCACACATAGCCCAAAGATACACCAAATCAGCCAAGCCAATCTACAGTTGGGTTTATCAGGCTGTTAGGAAATAGAAGGACGAATTGCTAAGCTAGTGGGATAATCCATAGAGATATGGGTACCCTCTGCAAGATCTATCTAGCTTGGCTCCCACAATACCTACACACCTGGAACATGGAAGTACTCCCTTCACTACTACACAGTCCCTCAAGCCATACCTTCCAATCTCATATTGTTCAAGGTGTGCATAGAAGAGTAGCCAGCCCTCTTGATCTTCTTGAGAGGTTATCCCCCTCACTAGGTTTATCAAGCCAATTTAGGTCCACTTCCACTCCTAATTTCTTGCTCACAGTTCAAACCAATGCAGAGATGCACCCAACAACAAAAATACAAGTGCTGAAAAATGTGGGCAACCAAAATGAACTGGTAGATAGGAACTAAACCCTAGGAGAGCCATTTGTTTTCAGAAAACATTTTTATGCATTCCAGGGGCTGAAATGACCTCTATAAACGCCCAAAACATGACTCCCTTTCTCCCAGCCACTGCGCAACACAAAAACAAGCTCCCAACTATGGAAAAATGCAGGAAATTGGTTAAAAAAACGTAATGGGGAGAGCCCAGCTAGCTTAGACTGCATGAGAGAGGAAATACTATGGGTTCAGAATGGCTTTGGGCACCATTTCGTGGGTGTTTTCTTGCCCCAGAAGAAAAAGTACACTTTTCCAGGTTGATGGCTTGCCCATGCACGAAATTGGCTGCCATACCTCTTCATTCCCAAGGCATTAACTGCCTCAACCAATTTCTGGAAGAATTAAATGACTGGGTGCATAACCCAAAATGGGTAGTTGGTGGTTTATGGATTTTCTCATTGACACATGGATTAACACCATTGGCTCAATGGTTTGAATAATTTCCCTCCCTATTCCTTGTAGAATCATGCCCCCATCTCTTTGTTGCATTGCATAGCCAGTTGTGGGTTTTTCATTAAAATTCGTATTTACATGATGTCTTAATTTACATTGTGCCTATCTAGCACAAGAACCATAGGCATCTTTTTTTTTTAATTGCCGATACATAAAACGCTAAATCAATGGTGGGGCCTTGGCCTTGAGCTCCTCACCATGATTAAATAAAAATATTTACATCATTTACGATTTAATGCAAAAGGGAGTCAAAATGGGGGCATTACAATAGTGGCTTCTCTACATAGTTTATATTTCTTTTGGTTTTTCAGATCTGCTAATTTGCTTTTGTTTGATTGATAGATGTCAGTGGAATATCCTGTGTTTTTAGGATTCGCAGATGGTGCTAGCCATCACACGCAATGAATCGCTTCATCTGCATGGGTTATTTATTCACCGGACCGTCAGATTGTGTCTTTGGGAGGTGCCTGTCTCAGTCCTACATCCAACAATGCGGCTGAGTACAGTGTCGTGGTTGAACTACTTCGGGATGCCATTTTGCATGGCATACAGTATTTAGAAGTCTGCCTGGATTCACAACTGGTTCTGTCTCAATTGAATGGTCGGTATCACGTGAGGGATCCTACGTTACTATGGAGGTTCTTAAGGGTGACACTCTTGTGGCGTCATTTTGTTTCAATTACATACATTCATGTTCCAAGATGTTTTAATCATGTATCTGATGCATATGCTAATTATGTCGTAGATTGGCATTTGTCCCATCAATAAAGAAGCACAGAAATAAACATTCATTCACACATTTTTACATACACATATAGTAGAACCAGAGAATCATAGTTTTTATATAGAAATAACATGTCCAAAATGGTATTGTCACAGTACAAAACTGGAGCCCGTAGCTCTAAAAAATATACATATCGATACATGGGACTCTGAGATATCTAAGCCATTTAATATTATAGGGTATAAGAACTATAGAATATATAGTTTTTTTTTAAATATTAAAATTTAATATTATTATTATTATTTTAATATCATATACATATTATATGAGTAGTTGGTAAGGTTTCAAACCTAGAAGGAATGGTGATGGTGGAAGGAGGGAGATCGGTGCAGAGAGGGCGGGATTAGGGGTAGGCGCAGGTGGTTGTGGCGTGAAAGCAGAGAGGAGGAACGAAATGGAACAGTGCTTCGTTGGGGACATGGTGCGAGGCAGAGCGTGGACACGACGGTGGGAAGATGGAGACGAGGAGGGATGAGGAGGCTAGGAGAACGAGGCAGTGTGGAGTGGAAGGCTATGGAGGGGAGTGGTAGCGCGCGAGGGTGGCGCGTGGGTGTGGATGTAAATGTTGTGTACATTGGAGGGTGGACAAAGGCCGGAGGGGGGGATCATGGAGGAAATAGGATCTGCGGGGGAGAAAAGGTGGAGAGGTTGCGAGAGGCTATGTGGAGGATGGGAGAGGGGAGGGATGTGGGTGGCGCGGAGGGAACGTGGAGGGGCATGGAGGATCTACAATGGCATCGGTGGAGTGGGGGTGCGACAGGGATAAATGGATGTGGGTGCAGGAAGCAGCGCAGCGTATATGGAAGACTGTGGTGGAGTGAATGGTTGTGATTTAATAATCATGGATTCGGATCCAATCTCAAGGAGGAGCGAGATTGCTCTGATACCAAATGGAGCAACCATGTCCAGTTGAGGAGTTAACAAGTGAAACCAACTTCCATAATTGATAAGTAAAAGAATAATATATTTGATAGATGATTTAGATTTTACATGGATTTCCCTTTTATATATTGTTGGGAACCTATTGAGAGGAGTCGTGTTCTCTTGGAATTATTATTACTATTAGTTAGTTATTACTTTTTGTTTTATATTCGTTACATAGTTTCTACAAACTACAATGAATTATTCATGAAATTGAATAGGAAGTAATTCAATATGAACTCAAAGGGTTAAAATATCCACCCTCTGAGATCATCAACTCTAATAGAATGTAAAATCTACTAAAAAAGGGTTGTTTGGATTTATTTCTAGAATTTACTCTATGGAATTGAGGCATGAAAACCAAATGACTTAAAATGTACCTCGGAAAAGCACCATAGATTCTTCCAAGATATTCTTAAAGCACTACCTCCATCTAGTAAATCATGAATATCAAATTGAACTCATTACCTGAAGTACTCCTCCTAATAAAATTCCTTATATATATCCAAATCAACAAAAATGAGAGATTGAGAAACTAGCACAAGACATGCTGGACATTATAGGTATTATTCAACCAACCAGGACTTCTTTTTCAGCACCAATAGTGATGGTCAAAATAAAAGATAATGCTTGGAGAATGTACTTTGATTACAGATATCTAAACAAAATCACCATCAAAGATAAATTCCCCATTCCAAATATTGATGACCTATTAGATGAGCTTCATGGAGTGGCTTACTTATCAAAATTCAATCTAAAATCAGGATACCCTCAAGTTATATTAAGAGAAGAAGACATTCCCAAAACAATGTTTAGAACATATGACGAGCACTATGAGTTCTTGGTGATGCCTTTTGGATGCGCTAATGCTCATTCTTATACTTTTCAAATCCTTATGATAAAAAAAATCAACCTTATCTTCAAAAATTTGTGTTTATTTTCATTGATGATATACTTATCTATAGCAAATCATTGGAAGAACACATTAAACATGTGGATAAAATCTTGCAAATTCTTAAGAAAAATCAATTGTATGTAAAAACATCCAAATGTGATTTTGGGAAATAAGAGAGTACTTGGGTCATATTGTTTCTAGAGAAGGGGTCAAGGTGGATCCTCAAAATATTGAAGCTATCACAAAATGGCCTATTTATAAGAACATCAAAAGTCTTAGAGGATTTTTGGGTCTTACACAATATTACAGGAAATTTGTTAATAATTATGCATGCATTGAAGGTCCACTCACATCTCTCTTGAATAAAAATGTATTTGTATGGAATGAAGAAGCTACCTTATCATTCTCACTTTTAAAGGATACTCTGTCTTCTACACTAGTATTAGCAATACCTAAGTTTATTAAAACATTCATAGTTGAATGTGATGCATTAGGACAAGTAATTGGATTAGTGTTGATGAAAGTAGGGATACCATTTCATTTTGAAAGTAATCAATTCAAAGGAAACAATATGGTGAAATCTACATATGAAAAAAGAAATGACAACAATTTTGCATGCAGTAAAAAAATGGCGATAATATCTCATTGGGAGACACTTTAAAGTCAAGATAGACCATGATAGTCTAAAGTATTTTTTGGAACAAAGAGTGCGCAAAAAAATGGGTATCGAAAATGCAAGGGTTTGATTTTGAAATAATCTACAAAAAAGGAAGGAAAATGTGGTAGTAGATGCCCTTTCTAGAATAGAAGAACCCTCCAATTTATATTCCATCATATCTTCTATTCTTGTGTGGTTGGAAGTAGTTTGTCATGAATGTAAATAAGATAATAATACTAGAAAAAAATACAGTGTCTAAAAGAGGGAAGTATATCTAGGTAAAATTGGGAATGGAAGAGACATATTCTTTAGTACAAGGGTAGAATATTTTTATGCACTCAATCATAGTTGAAAGAACAAATGTTAAGGGAGTATCATAACTCTCCAATGGTGGGACAATCAGGTTTTCTTAAAACTTATCAAAGGATCAAAAATAATTTTTTTGGCAAAGAATGACTATTGGTGATGGGAGAAACTAGGGCTTCATGTTCTAGGAACTTACCTCCACATATCAGCTTGAAAAGGAGGTCATTTCAACTCGCCCTAGGAGGGCACATATTCCTATGGAAGCATAATTCAAAACCGAGAATTTTCATATTTTCCCTATCACTTATGTTGGGGGAAAACTAGGGCATCATTTATTTTGCAATTATGTCCACAAATTTGGGAAAAGGAGTACATTTCTCAACTCACCTTGAGGAGGTGCATCTTTCCATCCAAGTAGAAGTTCAAGATTCCAAGTTTGAAAAATTAGGGTTTCTCTATCAAACCCTAGGTCATCCAGCTCCAGAACCAGGTTGGGCATCACAAATTGGTAATATCTAATTCCTTTATATTTCCATTTGAGGTTCTCATTTCAAAATGACAAATTACACCAAGCTTGAGGATAAGCTTGAAGGAGTTGATAACTTCTGAGCATGGAAGTATAAAATCTCTCTTGTCCTAGAAGAGAATGACTTGGATAAGTATATCAATGAGGAGGTTCCAGAACCAAAGGGAGAAGAGGCAAAATCAATCCACAAGAAGAACATGGTTAAGGCCAAAAGGATCATTGCAGATTTCATCAAGTATCACCTCATAGCTCATGTATCATCCTTGAAGACTCCAAAGAAGATGTTCAATGCCTTGACCACACTATATGAAGGAAAGAACATCAACCGTAAGATGACTTTGAAGAACCAAATCAAGAATGTGAAGATTCAACAATCAGAAACCATTCAATCTTACTTCACAGGAGTTGCTCAAATCAAGAAACAACTTGAAGCAATTGAAGACAAAGTTTAAGAAGGAGAGATTGTAATGACTACCTTGAATGGTCTCCCAAGATCATGGGAATCATTCATTCAAGGGATATGCACCACAAAGAATCTAATCACATTCAACAAATTATGGTAGGAATGCACCCAAGAAGAAGCTCGATTAGTAGCAAGATAAGAAAAGATGGGGGATAATGATGATCAAGCCCTAACTGCTTATGCTAAGAAGTTTCAACACAAAAGGGAGGACCACCATCACAAGAATCCCGGAAGATCCCATAGAAATCATGGACCCAGAAGAGACTTCTACATTATTAGGTGCTTCACATGTGATGAGAAAGGACACTACTCAAGAGATTGTCCCAGAAATCAAGGACCCTCCAAGAAAACTGTCATGTACCCACCTGCTGACCCAATAAGAGAGGGAACATGATAACAATCTGTGGGGATTTTCATAGAGCTCAGCCCAGTCATTAGCATCATATGAATAAAAACATTGGTGTGCAGATACAAATTAGGTAAAATGCACAACGGAATTGAAACTAATCCACACACAATTCATGCCCATCCAGCATATCAAAACAGACATCAAATTAATGCATTGCAGAAGTAAATACATAGACAGAAAACACTTATCTTCATTGTGCAATTGTCCCAAGCAACTAGCTATGTCGCTGCAATGTTCCACCCAACCGTAGGCTCTTTGACAGCATATACTGAGTCCGTCCAAAGGCCACCCCCAAGCTGGGCATGATATCTACAAGGAAAAAGGGGATTTCAACTCATACACAGCCAAACAACCAAATAGTCATTTTGGATCTAAGCCAAGCCAAACTACTGCTGGTTTTATCAGGCTAAATCTGAACCCTCTTCAATTGTGGATGCTTCCACTCAAGTTCAATCCAAAACAATGAAAACCCATTTCAACCCCAACAATCTCCTACACACAGAAACTCATAAACTGGGCATGGGTACACATAACAGCAAAATCTCCAGTATTGGGTATGAAGGGAAAACGTGGGAAACCCAAAAATGAAATGAGGAATGGGAAAACAAACCTGGAAAGGAAAATTTCATTTTCAAAAAACGTTTGGGGACAACCCATGAGCAAAAATGACCTCCATTAAACCCCCAATTCGTGGATCTCTTCTCCCAACCACTGTGCTAACCAAAACGAGTTTGCAGGCATGGAAAAATGCAGGAAATGATAAAAAACATGGAGGATAAAACCCCAGCAAGCCAAAACACCCAGCAGGCTTCAAATAAAAATGCCCAACAAGCCAAAAATGCCCAGCAAACTCCCAAAAATGCCCAGCAAGCTAAAAACGCCCAGTCGGCTTCCAAAAAAACGCCCAGCAAGCTCTCCAAACGTGAGAGGGTGAAGTCTGACTATGAAGAATGGCTTGGGAAGGAAATTCGTTGGTGTTTTCTTTCCCAAGAAGGAGAAACACGATTTTCCATGAGGGTGGCTTGCCCATACATGAATTTGGACAGCCATACCTCCCTAATCCCCAAGGCATTAACTACTTCACCCAACTCTTGGGAGAATTGAATGATTGGGCACCAAAGTCAACATGGGTAGTTGATGGTTGATGGTTTCTCTCATTGACACTTGGCTTGAATTCATTGGCTCAAGGGTTTGAACATTTCCCTCCCAATCCCATAAATATCATGCCCCCATCTCTTGTTGCATTGCATATCTAGTTGTGGTCATTTATATTAAAATGCATATTTACAATTCCCGTGGCTCACTAGAACATGGGTAAATTAATACCAACATACTTTCCTCTTCAAGATCGAGCGTTCACTAGCGGGGCCTTGGCCTTGAGCTCCACGCTAGGGATCATACAAAATATGCATACAATATTTACATTATAGCCCAAATATTACAAGGGTCAAAATGGGGGACATGACATTCCCCTCCCCTTGGAATAACACCGTCCTCGGTGTTCCAATACCTAGGAATACATACATGCTATATACATGTCCATAAGTCACAAAATATGGCAGGTCTGTCCTACATCTCACCCTTTACTTGGGTTTTCAGGACCAAGTCCTTTGGTTCTTACAAACTGCTCCTGTTGGCTTGGACCTTCTAGCTCTGCATGAGGGCATTGTTCCAAAACAATCCCTTTCCTTTCTTCACCTTCCCTCTGATCTACAAGTCTGGAAACTTTATGGTGGCTACCCTCTTGATGTTTCATTGTTTGGCAGTTGCGGAGGAAATGATTTCCGTCAAATCCCCAACATTTCACTGGTTGCTTTACCTTTTCATGCTCAGATTCCTTTGAGTCTTCCCACCTGGAACATTTCTTAATCGGTCGATTGGATGAATGCTTCTTCACTGATCCACTTTCCTTTCCCTTACTGATTGCTCCCAGAATGTTTTTTACCTCTTTTTGTAGACGAATAGAGTCCTGCATAACCTCGTGGTTCATCTCATTATGTTGCCTCTGTAGCTTGAGCATCTCCCCGATATTTTCTTGGGTCTTTGCAATTGTTTGAAGAAGACATTCAACCAACTTTAATAGCCCTTGGTATGCCGCCATGGTCAATGTGCACAGTTGACCACACTTTACTTACTAGCAACACTTGCTTGTGTCGGCTGCAACCAATTGTTTCAATTTATCACCCATGAAATTTATCATGGAAACTCTTTGTTAGGACAAGCATAATATAAACATTAAAATTAGTCAATTATTTCCCAATTGACATGGAACGTCCATGCTTCACTCATGCGACTTCCAAATTTTCATGCTTTCCCAACATACACAGGATCTCTTTCATGTTCATCCTTTCACAGTGAAATAACTATTTTAGCATTCACAATTTTAGTTCAAGCAAATAAACACATTCTTCTTCTAGTCATGACATGCATTCAACAATTCTTTTTTTATAAATGCATCAAAAAGGAAAGAGAAGAGTAAGAGTTTTCTCCCTCTTAGTCTTGTTTTATTACGGAGCTATGCCATCACTGTGGTTTCATGCTCCTTAGTCTCTTTCACTTTAATGTGAATGCTTGAATTGCCCTTATTGGCTATGACACTTAATGTCTAAGGTCTTTTTAAAGCTTTTCAACTTGGGTACCCCTTCCCATTCTGCTTACAGAACCTCTGGTTGCTAGGACCCACTCATGTTCACTAACACCATCTTTTATTACTGCTCATATTGAGCTCTTTTGGGACAGTCATATGTCCATATGCATCCCTATGATGCCTTCCTGGTCTCTACTTCCAACAATACCTACACTCAAAACATTGAATCAATTCACATGTTTAGTTTATTTCATAAGGTTTTTCTTTAAACAAAAGTTTGAGAAATCATAACCAAATCATATACACACGTATATTCATAAGCAAGAAGTTGCAAGATAACCAAATACTTATCTGTATTGGATGTATTCACTTTATTCCACGAGATCCTTCTTGCTTTATGAGCCTTGGATTTCCATGGACACAATTATGAATGTTGGGCTAGCACGTAGGCTGCTCCACAATCATTCGAATAGGCAATGCCAGGCCAATATGCTGACTGGTTTTATCAATTGTTTAAGGGGTATTGGGCCAGCATATATGCTATTTCACAATATTAAGTGATTAATGCCCAACCAGCTACTCTATGGATTTATCAAGAACTTTATAGCGTTTCACCAGCTACTCTCTTGATTTTTCAATAATTTATATTGCCTACTCATTTACTCTCTGGATTTACCAGCAATTTATAGTCTTTCAAGGTCTTACCTTTCTGCAATGACCAAGGTTTCCAACAAGGAAAACAATAGTGTATCAGCTTAGCTATTAAAATATTTATACCTGACATCTTCATTATTCCAAACAAGACTTAAATGAAAATGAATACTTATCTGTATTATGCGTTTCCCCTCTGGTCCACAGGATCCTGCTTCACTTTGCAAGCCTTGGGATCGCCTATGGACTTGGATGTAGTTAATGCTTCACCAGTACACCTTCACACCAACTGGATTTACCAAGCGTTTCGTGGTTCCTAACCAGTCCCATACCTGGTTGGCCCTCTCCATTGCTGAACCGTCACATTCATCTGGGTCATCGACCAATGGAAGGAAATTGCGCCACCTTACCATTATAGGTCAAGGCTCTACTATGGAGCCATAGGAATCTCAAGGTTTTCAGTCAGTCTTCGGCGCCCGCCCTCCCACTGCTGACCCAATAGAGATTTTATGCCTTCCACCAATGTCACCACACCTTCTTGCACCATAACCCTTCACACACACATCAACTCTTCATTCATACAAGGACTCCACTCCTTCTATTGTGAAAATCGGTGGTTCCTTTTAGGAACTTTATAGTTGACTTTCTTGACTGCAATTTAGCATGACCCCACTCACATAAGGATGATACCTATTCTTATTACATAGCTCTTCGGGCCTGTCCATCCCTTTTGGTAATATTTCACGTGAGCATAGAAAGGTTTCCAATTCCCATACAGTCCTTTTGCGTACCCTTCTTCACTTTTCCCTTTAATGTGCAGTATCAATCTGCATCTATGTAGGCTGACAACACAAGAAGGATAAGCAAGCTCATCAGTATTGTTGTTCAATTTCTTAACCACATTCCATATCATTCACTATCAAGTATTGAAACACCAGGAATGCGTCCATTCCCTTAGGGTGTAGTCAATATTGAAAACCCTATCATGACCCATCACCAGAAAAAGTGTGCACCCCCTTTCTGATGTGTACCATGTAGGCCCTAATCATACTCAAGCAGTTTGCAATGATATAAATAAGATAGAGCATGCTCTGTATATTAACCCTAATAATTTAGACATGCATGTTCTAGTCTAGGGTCTCAGAATACTCATTCATTTTGCATATGTATCTCACATGCCTTCTTGGCATAGCTTTACCATCTCACTCTCATGGTTTACCAACATGCGGTTTAGCTGTGATATTGGCAATGGCGTTTCACCCGAAACCCATTTCTAAAGCATGGGGTCCTTCCCATCTGGTTTGGCTTCGGCAGGCCATCACACATGGTCTTCCTGCAATGTGTCATCCTGGCACACTTATCAAATAGCCAAACAGTCAGCAACATTTAGCAATAATATTCAAATATGATTGTTCCATAACCAATCAATAACATTAATAATTAAATTCAACATGAATTTACAATTCTGTCTCCTGCAGAAATTGATTCACTTAGCCATGAGTTTGTTCTCCTATCGTTTGGCTCTTGCTCATGGTAGATTCCAATATTCATCATGGACTTACCCATATTTTCCATGCCCAAAACAATATACCTAAAATCTAAAACTTCAATCAGCCAAATGCTTTGTAAGTCTCAATGCATATAATATTTCATTGCTGCCACAGTCACTGAAGCATTTTGATATCACCAAAATCATCTACTTCATCTGAATCATTACCATACTAGAGTTGCATGGTTTAATTACATCATTTTATGCAATCATTCTCTTGCATTCACAGCAGCTCATGAAATGCTCTTAAGATTGACAATAGTTCACCATACCATCTATTATCTAGTTGTAATGAAGCATACACCACAATCATGTATTCACACAATGCATCTCAACATGTGCACCTATACATATGCATGCACTTTTACATCACTCACATAATCTTTTAGTGTGCAATCACTCAATGTATAACCACAAGATTGTACATAAGATTTTAATGCACATCTCCTCAATGCAACCCTGCATTAATTTATGAGTACTATGCATTCAAACATATTATGGCCTAACCATGCCTCTCTATTATGGCATATATTAAAGCAGGACCATAAGTCATCACTTGCTTGGGTTGTTAACTTCACAGCCAACATCCACAAATGGCAAGATACGTTTCATGCGAATGCCTTGAGATTTCTAAGCAACTATAGGGTGTAAGGGTCCTTGCCTTCACTCACCTAAATCAACATAGTTTAATCATAGTTTGAAGGGATCTTGCCAAATCCTTTTTCATCATTCGTGCAATTAAGCACAGTTAACCCTCACCTGCATGGCTGTCATTAACATTTCTTGATGTTACCTGATCAGTTGGCATCTTACCAAGGCTACACAGTCCTGTTGCCAATCTCATGATCATAGATTTGTTTCACCATCCTTTCCTCATAAGTTCGTTGGTCATGTGCAACAACGTCATCAACTTCTTTAGCCATGCTTTCATTGTATTTTGTCCTACAACCAATGCGGACACAACTAATTATTAGCAACTACAATCATTATCTTAATTGGCTCATTGCATATGTAAAACCTCACTATTTTACCAATATGAAATATCATATACACGCAAAAAAAATTTCACATACTCTGTGCAATGTTTATTGTTATGCCATCTAGTGGATATTCATCTATGTAATCTCTTTGCATTTTCAACATTCCTATGCCATAGTTTATATGCATGACAATTTCATAATTATAAATATGATAGAAAAACAGGGGTTAAGGAATTCTCCCTTTCCAATCCCTCATCGTAGCATGGAATCCCTCTTCCATATCATAGTTGGTCTGGTTCCTTCCAGTCGTGCAATTATAGAAATTGCCCATATAGAAAACAAAATTTTGTTTTTGTCAAAACAACCGCTGGCACTCTTCTGCACCAAATATCTATGATACATGTGGACCCCAGTCAAAATCTGGTCATGCATCCCTGTTCCCCTCTGGATAAGATTTCCAACGCCTATCCCCATGCTCCATTCCGACCCAGGACATGGAATTTACATTCTTCCAAAATTGCAAACTCTGCCCAAATTTTGCCCGAAATTTGGCACTCACAGCTGCAATTTATTCTGAAAGGCCAACTTCAGCTACTTGTAGAAGCAAATTTAGGAATAATCATGAAAACTTATCTACCGGGCGAAGGTAGTACATATAACAAGGAACACTCAACAATCTTCAGATCCATGTTCCGATGCACCAGTCAACTTCTATAAAATTCAGGGTTTGGCTACTTCTCACTTTTCACTTTTTTCCCCAAAATCCCAAAATTTGGCCAAAAATGGCTATCTCCCAAACTATGCATTTCTGGAAAATCTTCATCCAATGGAAAATGTCCGTCTTAATGAGAAGATGAAATGTCTAGTTTAGTAAAAAAATTTATTCCAACATCTAGGGTCACTTTTACTGTCCACAAGCTTTTCAAAATCCCAAAAAAGTGGCCCGGAACAGTGCTTTTTGGCCTTCTGGTCCACCCCGACTCCACATCCTTTGGAGTTCGTCTCCAAGATTCCAAACTTAACACTGTGCCTGCTCCATGGTCGCGCCATATTGATTTCAGCTCAAACCGACCCTCTGTCAAGCCTCGGGACACCATCTTTCAAAAGTCACTATTCTCCATTTTCTATCAGATTAGAGCATACTGGGCTCAAGACCCTCTCTGGTTCTTTCATGGCCTTTGCTAATGGCCTCTGAGCCCCACAGGAATCATCCCATTCTGATCCCGACTGCTCCTATCCAAAAATCAAGTTTTTGGCTCTATACTCTTTTTTTTTTATCCTCTCATAGCTGATCACGGCTCAACCTCTGTGACCATCGCCAGATTTGACCTTAACTCCCGCGTTGCAGCGCAGGTTTTATCCTTAACGTTTCTACCCTTGGTGCTGGATCTAACCCTAAAATCGTCGTCGTAGCGCAGGTTTTATCGTTAACTTCTACGCCCATTTCGCCAATCCTGGCCTTTTCTTCGCCGCCTGTCGCAATTTTTAAGCTTAAAATCACCACCTAGTGTCGCAGCTTTTAAGCTTAGAATTGCCGCCGCATGCAAAATCTAACATTAAGCTCGTTGTCGCGTCACAAAATCTAACATTAACTTTGCCACGCGTGCATCGCAGATTTTAAAGTTAAAATTGCCACCGCCAAGCAAAACTCAACCTTAATTTTGCCGCCGCGCGCACAGAGTTATCCTTAACTTTGTCGTCGCACTCGTGGCGCAAAATTTCAAAAAAAGACACTTAGAAATTTTTTGAATCTCTCTTCCCTTTCAGCGCAATATTTATGCTAATTTTGGCGCCGTGCACACAGAGTTATGCTTAACTTTGCTGCCGCGCCCGCGCATGGCGCAGAAATTAGCGTTAATTTCGCTACCGCCACGCATAGAAATTAGCATTAATTTCACCGCTGCAACAAACACTTAGAAAAATTTTCAATTTCTCAAAAATAGTCAGAATTTCTGGGAATGTATCATTCTTTTCTTTACAAAGTAAGCCACTCACAGATCATACTTGCATAGAACAAAACAGTAAAAGTATTTCAAGAAATTGCACCTCTTCACAGTTTTGCAAAAATCCCCAAAACAGTCATGGGAATGATTTCCCACTCTAACAAATAGAATCCATGATATCTACAGGTTTCTTTAATGCATTTTAATTCCAAATACTAAATACATATACACACAATGATGAAGGGCCCAATAGCCGTAGTGTTGAACCTTAAGCTCTGATACCAAATGTCATGTACCCACCTGCTGACCCAATAAGAGAGGGAACATGATAACAATCTGTGGGGATTTTCATAAAGCTCAACCCAGTCATTAGCATCAGATTTCATCAAGTATCACCTCATAGCTCATGTATCATCCTTGAAGACTCCAAAGAAGATGTTCAATGCCTTGACCACACTATATGAAGGAAAGAACATCAACCGCAAGATGACTTTGAAGAACCAAATCAAGAATGTGAAGATTCAACAATCAGAAACCATTCAATCTTACTTCACAGGAGTTGCTCAGATCAAGAAACAACTTGAAGCAATTGAAGACAAAGTTTAAGAAGGAGAGTGTTGAGCCCAAAATTGTCCCTTTTTAGTCATCATTATTCATCTTTCCTATCCCTGCTCTACACTATTTATCATGGCAATCAAACCTATTATTCTTACCTTATTCCCCAAATTACCAAGGTATGGCTGATTATTGTTTTATTTTATTAATGCTTATGATGGTGATAATTAAAGCTGTGCATCTCTCAAATTGTGCTAATATGTTGCGATATTATGAAGGTAGTTGAGACAAATGGATTGCAGGAAGATCGGGGCTGAACAAGTCATAAAGAAAGGGATGTTCGTTCCTTGTAGAAGGTTCCTTGTGGATCGAATCATCAATCAAGGCAGAGTCGTGACAGGGCAGCTGTAACAGAATTTTCTATCTTAAGTATGTCGCTGCTCGAGTCCAGCTGTGAGCTGGAAGGACCGTCACTCCTGGGGCAATTAATAACTCTCTCATATTTGGATATTTCTGTTCTGCCACGCATTGTAACAGCTAGATTATTTAGGGCGCCTGAAGATCAGAGATCTTCATGGCTGCCCAATTATGGGATTAGATGTTACGATTTTTATGTATAAATAGGGTGAGTTGCCTCGACTCAGGGGTTGAACAGCAAACAATTAATTCACTTTGTATTAGCAGCCAAGCCAAACTGTGTACTCATTCTTCTGTTAATATAAGGGGTTACTTCTGAGTTAAAGAGGGTGTTGTTCAACCAGCGTCTCTGTGTGAAGACTAGGCCCGCCTTCCACAGAGATTGCTGAGTTAAAATAGGATTTTATCTTTCTTGTTGTGTGATGCTTTGTTCTTTTCTTTGTACGCAGCAGCAATATTTATTGTGTGGGTTTTTCAGTAAAAGATTACATTTCTGTGAGATTGGTGAATGGTATAGAATAACAGTCGACTGAGTCAGGGTTGCTTTATGCATTTCAATTTCTGTTCACACTGTCGTGTTCATCTTACAGCTGAGACGTGATCCCAGGAGCTCTTACAATTTAGCTTTCCTGTTATGTGCTGATTGATTTCCATTCTGCAATTAAGTTTCTTAGAACAGTTGCTTTGATCTCTTTCATTTGAAATTCTAGAGTAATGTTCAGTTTATGCTTTATGATTCGTAGCTTGATTAGATCAGACAAGTGATTATTTAGAATGCAAATGAGATTTCCTTTTTGCAATTGTTGATTAGATCTGATACCATTCCTTGTTGATGCATAATAGAAAAGGATTGTAGTATAGCAGTTAGAAGGCAATTGGGGTTGCATAGATTCTTGGGATGAACATGGAAGATAGAAGATAAAAGCATTCACTTCTAATGGTTTTGTGTTTAAGCATATATTGTGCACTTATCCTTTGAAATAAAAAGACTTTCTTGGGTTGACAATAAATTTCATATGCTCTGTGTGTTTGGTAGTAAATTATCTACATATAGAGTGCTTGACATTTTGGCGCCGTTGCCGGGGAAGGATAAAAATTAAACACTAGTCATTAGTCGCATTTGATAATCGCTTTTAGACAGTCTTTTTTGTTTGTTTTTGAATGATCTGCTTCGCATGAATACGAGGAGGGTAAAACGCGATCACCTCCCAACCCCCAAAACCCCACAAATTACTAACAGTGCAGGTGGTTCGGGTCGTGGTCGAGGTCCACCGCTGGGTAGAAGAACATTCATCGACGACCTTGTTGACAAAACTGATTCAGCTGTCAGGACTCGTCAACAGGAGACTCCTATCAGAAGAGGCCCTACTGATCCTGGAGCACCAGCATCAGGATCCACAGTGGAAGATACAGGAGCAGCTGTGATTCTTGCATATACCCCTGCTAAAGAAGGAACGGCTGATTCAGCCGTTACAACTGAAGAATACGCAGCCGTTACAACTGAAAAATACGCAGCTGTTACAACTGAGGTAAGGAACGCAGGAACGAACGAAGGAGAGGATACAGAAGAAAAGATGAATAACAGACATGAGAACGAAGAGGAAGAAGCAGTGGTACAATACCATCATGAAAATGATTCCCTGCCAGAAGAAACTATGGCTACATTGCAATTCCCAATACAACAGCTAGAAGGGACAGATCCTATGAAAAACATCTCACCGTCGGTGTTGCCTCGCTTCCATGGCAGGGCAGCAGAATATCCAGACGAATTCCTTTTTGAATTCGATATCCTCTGTCGCAGCTATGATTATGTCACAGATGCCCAAAAGTTGAAGCTTTTTCCTGCCACCCTGAAGGACAAAGCATTGCGATGGTTCATGAGCCTTGGGGGAGGAGCTGTTGCTAATTGGAGTAAGATGAAGCAAGTGTTCCTGGAAAAATATCAAGAATATTGCAACACCAGGGACAAAAGGGAGGAGTTATTCAAGATGGTACAGAAGGAGGATGAAAGTTTGGAGGATTTTGTAGAGAGGCTGCTGTACAATGTGCAGAGAGCTGGGCAGACGAACATGGGACTAGATGTGCTCAAGATAATCCTGCTTCGAGGGATCAGGGATGATTGTTTAGACATGTTAAATTTACTAGGAAAGGGAGATATCTCTAAAGAACCTTTTGAGACAATTGTGGAATTATGTAAGAGATACTATAGGGGATCTTCTAGGCATAACAAGCAGAATAAACGAGATAAGATGGAACGTGATGTTTTCGACAGAACTCAGAAGTCATCCAATGGGGGAGCTACACGTGCGGAGATAGGCAATCTTCTTGAAAATTTTAAAACAGAAATGATGAGCTCTATCTCTTCAGAGATTGATGTCTTGAAGGCCAAGCAAAGACAGGCAGTGGAGGATCTCACACTAGGTGTGTTCTGTCCCCGATGTAGAAAGACTCATCCACTGAAAGAATGCCCTCTTGACAAAATACAAGTGTGTCAGCTGTGTGAGCTGAACCATGATATGAAAGAATGTCCCACATTGCCCCAAGTGAAGGCTGTTCTGCAGGCATCAACTCCAGAAGTGGATTCAGCCTACTTCATTGCACAGAAGAAACCCTGGCAGCCTCGAAATCAAGGTATGTCTCCCGATTCATTTCCATTTTTGAATAATTTGAATAATTGGAATACTAATATGCAAAATGTGAATACACAATTCCCTTCAAATTATGCTCAGTGGAATTCTCCTCAACCTGCGATGCAAGGTTATAATTCATGGAGTCCTTGGACACAGCCACCACATCAACCTACGTCATGGTCTCCTGGATGGAGGAACTTCCATCCTGGGAACCAGTTTCCTCAACCACCTCCACCTCAACAGTTACCGTATTCTCCTCCATATCCTCAATTTCATCAATATCCTCAATACCCACCTCAACAGTCGCAGCTGCAGCTGCAAAATAATCATCTTCCTAATATACCAATGCGGCCTCAGCTGCCTGCCCAACCCAACCCTAACCCAAATAATAAAACAGTCCACCAATTGGAGGCTCTCAATATGCCGGCCTACTCTCTCTCCCCTGTACCTTGTAATGATATTCGCCTACGGTCTGGGAAGATAATAGAATGTGTAATTTCAGAAAATATTCCACCGTCTGTGCATGACAAAGAAGAGAGTTCCCAGTATCCATTTGATCCGGTTCCTATCACTGAAGGTGCTGAGCATCCCTCAGATGGGACGGCTGAAAAATTAAACGATGAATCAGATAATACGCAGCCTACCCAGCTGGTAAGGCAACCACCATACCCTGAGAGACTGATGCTGCCAAAAATAGGGGGGCAACCTCAGTTCAATCTCTTAGGAGAATTGAAGAACCTTTATGTTAAGATTCCCCTTTTGCAAGCTCTTCAAGATGTACCTATTTATGCTAGAACTGTTCGGGACCTGTGCACTAAAAGACCGAGAAGGAAACCCAGAGATCCTCCTACTGTTCAAGTCATAGGGAATTTATCTGCTTTAATGACCGGAAAAACCCCTATAACCAAGTATGATGACCCTGGAAATCCTACTGTCACTGTACACATAGGACAAACGAAGATACCCAACGTACTAGTAGATTTAGGAGCAGCGATCAATGTTATAACAATGGAGACTGTAAAAAATCTCGGATTCACCAATATTAGACCAACCCCTACCATTCTAGAATTGGCAGACAGATCCACCATCAGACCCGAAGGGATTTTGGACGACCTTGTCATTTCGGTAGATTCATGGGAATACCCTGCCGACTTTCTGGTATTACAACCGAAATCACAGCTGGGGGGACACCCATTGATCTTGGGAAGGCCTTGGTTGGCTACAGCTAATGCTTGCATCAGCTGTCGATCGGGATCCATGACTATATCTGATGGTATGGAAACCAAAAACCTCACCCTGTATCCTCCAGCATGGCCGAATCTAGAAACTGAAACTTCCCTTTGGATAGAACAGGAAGAGGAGGATGTTCAGCCATTACTAACAATAGGGAAGGCACTAACCTTCAAAAACGAAACAGAAGACGATGCCATTAATAATTTCATTAGCGAACCTGCTTCAGTAGATAAAGAAGTTTATCAACTCCTGAACAGTACCCTTGGTAAGGAAGAACAAGAATAGGTTACGGAGGAAGCGCTAGTCAATGACACAAACATAATCCCAGTCTTGAAAAACTCGAGAAGCATTCCTATTGAGGTAGAGCCTGGAAGAACTTTGAACATCAACCCTGGTCTCTCCTCAGAAGAACAGATGCGCTTAACCAATCTCTTGAAGGAACGTTAGGGGGCATTCGCCTGGGAGTATATAGACATGAAGGGTATTCCTTCCAGTCTGTGCACTCATCATATTTATATTAAAAACGACTCCCGGCCTGTATGTCAACCCCAACGACGCATGAACCCCAATTTGAGGGATATAGTGAAGGAGGAAATCCAGAAACTTTTGGAAGCAGGATTTATCTATCCTATTTCAGATAGTGAGTGGGTTTCCCCACTTGTAATTGTGCCCAAGAAAAATGGTAAATGGAGAGTCTGTGTCGATTATAGGGAGCTGAACAAAGCTACACAAAAGGATCATTTTCCTCTGCCCTTTATTGACCAAGTGCTTGATACCCTATCAGGGAAGAAGTTCTTCTCCTTCTTGGATGGGTTCAGTGGGTACAATCAAATTCAGATTGCTCCGGAGGATCAGGATAAGACCACCTTCACTTGCCCCTGGGGAACGTTTGCCTACAGGGTGCTTCCCTTTGGCTTGTGCAATGCACCTGCAACGTTCCAAAGAGCCGTGATTGGTATATTTTCTGAATTGGTTAATGATAGTATGGAATTATTTATGGATGATTTTACTCCCTATGGCAAGGATTTTGAGGAAGCACTGGAAAATTTAAAGAAAGTTTTAATTCGCTGTGAACAGGCTCGCCTCTCACTAAGCACTGAAAAATGCCACATGATGATGAGTGAGGGGGTGGTATTAGGACATTTCATCTCTACTGATGGTATTCAAGTGGATCCTTAAAAAATTAAGGTGATAAAAAATATACCAACTCCTTCAACTCAGAAAGAGGTGCGAAGTTTTCTGGGACATGCTGGATATTACAGGAGATTTATAGAAAACTTCTCCAAACTTGCTTCTCCTTTGTTTTCATTGTTAATGAAGGACGCACAGTTTGTGTGGAGTACAGCATGCCAGACAGCATTTGATAAGCTTAAAGAGAAGCTGTCCACAGCCCCTATTCTAAGGGGACCTAATTGGACCATACCTTTTCACATTTCTTCAGATGCTTCTGATACTGCCATTGGAGCAGTACTAGGACAACAGGATGGTCAAGTACCTTATGCTATTTATTATGTTAGTAAAAACTTAGCCCCTGCTGAACTAAATTATACTGTTACTGAAAAAGAATTCCTTGCTATTGTTTATTCTATTAATAAGTTTCGGCATTACATTACTGGGTATCCTACATTTGTGCATACTGACCACTCTGCCATTAAGTATTTAATGAACAAACCTGTCACTAATGCCAGAGTAACCAGGTGGCTTTTATTATTACAGGAATTTGATATTACTATTATAGATAAACCTGGAAAAGAAAATGTTGTTGCTGATTTTTTATCACGATTTACTAACAGTGATGACAGTTCACCTGTTGAGGATGCTTTCCTGGATGAACATTTATTCGCACTCTCAGCTCATTCACCCTGGTATGCAGACGTTGCTAATTATTTGGTTGCAGGAAAGCTTCCGCCACATATGTCTAAACGAGAGAAAAGAAAAATTATTCAGCAAAGTGCCAGGTATTGTTGGCTCAAAGGCCATCTCTTTTACACAGGACCTGATCTTGAGATTAGAAGATGTGTAAGGGAAGATGAGATCTTTCATATACTGAAGGCCTTTCATGATGAACCTTGCGGAGGACACTTTGCAGACAAAAGAACAGGGCATAAGGCGTTGCGGATGGGCTATTATTGGCCGACACTGTTCAGAGATGCTAAAAGATATGTTCAGTCCTGTGACAGCTGCCAAAGGATGGGCCAACCTAATAAGACAGATCAGATGCCTTTACAGCCCCAAGTGGTACTAGAACCGTTTGATAGATGGGCATTGGACTTTGTTGGTCCTATCAACCCTCCTTCCAGATAGAAGGTTTACATTTTGGTGTGTACAGATTACATGACCAAGTGGGTAGAAGCTGTAGCTTTAGCTAAGGCTAATGACCAGGCGGTGATTGATTTTCTATACAGTGAAGTTTTTACCTGCTTTGGGGTACCAAAGGAAGTAGTTACCGATGGGGGACCGCAATTCACCTCACACCAATTTGAATCCTTGCTCCGGAGGTATCATGTGCAACACAAGATAGCTTCACCTTATCATCCCCAGGCCAATGGTCAGGTGGAAAGTACTAATAAAGTTATCGAAGCAATTCTTACTAAAACAGTTAAAAGCCATCGAAGGGATTGAGCTGACAGGCTTCCAGAAGCACTGTGGGCATATCGCGCAACTTGGCGCAACACCACGGGGTTTTCTCCCTATGATCTGGTGTATGGAAAGAGTGCCATATTTCCAATTGAATTTGAGATCAAGACCCTGAAAACAGCCATTGAAATGAACCTGGATGTAACAGAAGCCCAGAAAAGAAGATTGAATCAATTAAATGAATTGGATGAGAAACGGTTAGCTGCAGTAGACCAGACTGTGCTGCTTCAGCAACAAAGATCTAACTGGCATGACCGATTCATCAAAAAGAAAATCTTCCGTGAAGGAGACTGGGCACTATTATACGACTCCAGATTCAAGAAGGATTTTAAAGGAAAATTACGCACAAGATGGCTGGGTCCATATTTGGTCGACAGGGTATTTGACAACGGCACTGTTCGCCTGGTGACCATTGATGAAAACCGTATACCATTACTTGCTAACGGCCACAGACTGCGACTGTATCGGAAGCCCATTTCAAAAGATGCATTCATTTCACAGATTGCTGCTGATCCAGACTATCAATTGGCACCAGAGCAGGAACTTTTCTCTACCTTTGCCAAACCTTAAACTGAAAATTGTATTTGCTGTACATAAATAATTTCTTGCTGTAGCGTATAGTTGTTGTTTTCTTTCTTTTTGCATTTGATCTCTTTGCTTGCTGTCATCTTTCAAAAATTTTCAGGGAAGCGCCAGGAGAACGACCAGTTTGGGCCCGTTAGATGAAAATCTCCCTGTGCCGTCCTTGCTTAAAAAAAAAAAAAAAAATTCCGACAGCTGCAACATATTTTCCGGCAGCTGCAACATATTTTCCGGCAGCTGTATATCCTTTTCTGGCAACCACATTATCCTTTTCCCTAGCAGCCGCAAAATCTCTTTTCCCGCTTGCCGTCGATTTTTTTCCGGTGGCTGCAACATCGGCGGCTGTAACATTACCGGCTGCAACATCGGCGGCTGCAACATTACCGGCTGCAACATCGGCGGCTGCAACATCGGCGGTTGCAACATTAGCGGCTGCAACATTAGCGGCTGCAACATTAGCGGCTGCAACATCGGCGGCTGCAATATCGGCAGCTGCAACCCCAGTCACCGCGGCTGCCACCTCATCTTCCCCACGGTTTCCACCTCATTCACCAGCTATTTCCACCTCATCTTCCCCACGATTGCCACCTCATTCACCAGCTATTTCCACCTCATCTCTCCCACGGCTGCCATCTCATTTCCCAGCAACTGCCACCTCATTTTCAGCAGCCGTAGTATTTTTTTTTCTCCCGTCGGTCGTCAATCCAGCGACTGCAACATCGGCGGCTGCAACATTTCGCCGTTATTGTTTTCCGTCGACCTTAAAACTTTTCTCCTGACAGCTGTAAATCATCCCCGGCAGCCGCGACTTCAATCCAGCGGCTGCAACATCACGTCACAACACTGCAACAACTCTTCCCGACCAGCTGTAATCTTTCCCGCCACCGTAAAACTTTTAAAAAAAAATTCGGCTGCCGTGAATTCTTTTTCGGTGACCACAAATTCTTTCCCGGTGGCTGCAACATATTTTTTTTTTGACGACTGCAACATCTTTTTCGTCGGCCGTACTATCATTCTTTTTGTCAACTTGCAGTGGTAACTCCCGTGTTAACAGAAGAATTGTTTCAACATGCTAATCATGGTGTTGATTCACCTCAGTCGTGCCGGTGAATTCATCATTCCGACACCGAGAAAGCGACGGTTTGTGTTTCACCGGCGGAAGAACTTATTGCCTTATCCCAGTCATCATGATCACACATCTGACTGTGCACGAATTCGGCTCCGTGACGTCATCAACTGCATGCTCCACCATATTCCGCAGCTTTCCGACGCACAGTTTTATGAGGTATGGCTTTCATTTATCACGTGATTAAGCATTCATATCATTTAAACGATATTGGTCGTACCTTCACTCGTACCACCATTATACCTGATTAAACCTTTCCCTCGTACGACGTAAACGCTAATAACTGCCACCTTCCCTAATTCGGCATGAAAATTTCAAACACTGTTCTGTGCTCAACTTTCCAAATTTGGTCATTCTCTCAACATCTCCGCTCAACGATTCGTGCATCCTCTGTGCTGCAACCTCCATTCTGGGATCCGGTAATCTGTGGAATAGCAGGTTCAGTTTGCAGCCAGGACCATGGGCATTCCAGTTCGCCATGAACCTTTCAATACCTGGGAACTCAGACGGAATCCGCAAGTTCTTGCCATTTTTCAAGCTGCTGGCTGGGTCAAGTTCTTTGAGCGATTGGACGGATTCGATCGGGACACAGCCCTGCAATTTGCCTTGAATCTTACCAAAACTCACTCCACGGTGTGGGGGCTGTGTATAGACGTCTCTGAGGTCATTATATCCGAGGTTACAGCCATCCCGATGGTGGGAAAACCTTGGTTTAACCGTCGAGTCCCTGCAACGGTTGCACGAGAAGAATTTTTACTTCCAGGAGAGCAAGTTGAAGCATCCAGGAGAGGGATTGCACTTAACTCACTGCCGCGGCCATGGGACCAGGTTGTTGTCTTCCTCAAGAAATACATTACCTGCGAAGGTAGATACCAAACTGTGTATAACTATGAACTTCCTTTGCTTTCTCATCTCCGCCATGGCATTTTGTTGAACATTCCATTTTATTTATTGCACGACTTGCGTCATATGGCAACATTTGTTCAGTCTGTGAAGCACCCACTGTCCTCTCTCACCCACCATGGCCTTATCAGGTTAATTATTGTAAGAACCCTTGCCCAACATAATATAACTTGGGAACAATTTATAACCAGACCACAGCAACCTGTTCCCTTGAGGGTCATCCCATTGCAGCAATTACAGGTTCCACCACAACAGGAGGACCGGAGTTCCTCCAGTGAAGTTGGGGGGAGGGATGAAATGGGAGAAGAACAGCAATCGGGGGCACAGGCAGGACCATCCAGGGTGGGTAAAACCACAGAGGAAGAACAACCAGGGGCACAGTCAGAGCCATTCGAGGTAGATGAATCCCCAGCACAGGAAGAACCAGTGGGGGATGACACTTCATTTGAAGGAGAGCAAGGGGAAGCACAAACAGAGCCAACAGGGGACAATGTAGATGAAACCTTCGTGGAAAACCTAGATAACAGGACAGCTCCGACAGCAGAAGGTGAAATTGGAGCAGCATCAAATGCTGCGACAATGGAACCTGAAGATGACGGAGCTAGGGCAATGGAAGAAGACATTGAGCTGGTTACAATTGAGTCTTCACCTGAGTGGGTAGGAGGAGGAGCTGTGATTGAAGAAGAACAGCATGAGGGGCAGGGAAATATTCCTTTGACTTCAGTTTTGCCCCCCTATATTCCAGCTCCCCAAGAGGAAACACCCCAAAAAGAAAAATCACAAAAGAAAACGCCACAGAAAAGGAAGAGAGCCACCAATGAATTTGATCTAATAGCACCAATCAGAAGGAAACGAACTCGATCAATCACAGCAGCAGAGGCAGCTAGGAAAAGATGGGAAACCTCAGAGACACAGGTTGAGCCCCTGATCCTTACACCAAGACCGATGGATGCTCCACAAAGGCCAGTGGAGGAAGAACCTGGAATTGAAGGACTCTTGTATGAGAACGCAATGCTGAAAGAGGACCTCCAAGCACTTAGAAGGGAGCTGGAAACTTGGAAGGAAACCTGCAGAAAGCAGGGTGAAAGAAAAATGTACACACTAATAGAGGCTGCAGACCAAGTGGAGGAATCAGCTTCTGCTGGAGCTGGAGAAAAGGATGAGCGAATACTCTGCCCCACTTGTGGAGAAATCTTTGAGGAAGCAGGCCATAAAATTCTACTTAGCACTTATTCAGCACAATAGCCTGTAGCCACAGTAGGGAAAGCAGTGGAAAGAGAAGGTGATGTCACACAAGAACCAACACTTTTAAACATCCTTGCTGCAGCTGCCACTTCCCATGATGCAAAAATTGTGGAACAAGTAGAAGAAGAACATGGGATGGAGGACTCCCTGGAGATTAATAAGGAATGTATGGTAACCCCAGAATGTTCCCACGATACAGAGATTATAGAACAGATGGGAGAAGAACTTGGAATGAAGGATGCGCTGGAGCTTCTAAAGGAATATGATGAAACCCCAGAATGCTCCCAGGACACAGAAATTTTAGAAGAAGAAATACAAAGGCAGGACAGTGATAATTTGGAACAGGAAGCTGCAACACAAGAACCAGCAAACCTGAATATACTTGTCCAATCTGCCAAATAGATGGGGAAAGAACCTGGAACAGAGGAGATTCTGGAGTTTAATGATGAACTCTGGGTTGTAACCCCAGAGGACTCCCATGACACAGAACTCATAGAAGAGGAGTTGCAGCAAAAGAAGGATGAAGAGGTAAGCCAGGATGTTGCTACACAAGAACCAACACCCTTGGAAGCTGCAGCAAGAACTCCTGAATTGCAGTTGGAAGATAACCTGGGAGTGGATATCATTCCTGATATACAGTGGAGTGAGGATGAACAGGTACAGACACCATGCTCAGGTGACACCGAAATCTTGGAGGAAGGGTTGCACGAAGAGAAGGAGATCCTGTCTCAGCAGCAGAAGGACAAAGAAGACGCTGTTACACAAGAACCAGTGTCTCCAAAATCAATAAAGGTAGCTGCTGAAGAAGGTTTAAAGGATGTTGCTGTTACACAAGAACCAGCAACTCTCCTGTTGAAATTAGATGCGCTGGAAGACACTGTCCCACAAGAACCAGTGCTTCCACCTCCTAGAGATGTCATTGAGTTGGATTCAGATTGAGGATTTCTTTTCAACTCCCCCAGGCATAGCATAATGAGACTGCAGAAAGATTCCCACCACACCAAGTGCATTCCCAGATATCAGCAAGTAGCAGTGGAAGGAAAACAGTGAGGTTGGAAGATGTTGGGTCACTCACAGAAGCCTTTCAAACGATAGATGAGATGCCTGAGTTTCCTACATTCCTTCCTCTTTTCTGGATAGAGCTCAGTTCATGATTCAGATGCAGGTTGTTGCATGAGGACATGCAACAGGGTAGTTGGGGGGAGATGTTGAGCCCAGAATTGGCCCTTTTTAGTCATCATTATTCATCTTTCCTATCCCTGCCCTACACTATTTATCATGGCAATCAAACCTATTATCCTTACCTTATTCCCCAAATTACCAAGGTATGGCTGATTATTGTTTTATTTTATTAATGCTTATGATGGTGATAATTAAAGCTGTGCATCTCTCAAATTGTGCTAATATGTTGCGATATTATGAAGGTAGTTGAGACAAATGGATTGCAGGAAGATCGGGGTTGAACAAGTCATAAAGAAAGGGATGTTCGTTCCTTGTAGAAGGTTCCTTGGGGCTCGAATCATCAATCAAGGCACAGTCGTGACAGGGCAGTTGTAACAGAATTTGCTATCTTAAGTATGTCGCTGCTCGAGTCCAGCTGTGAGCTGGAAGGACCGTCACTCCTGGGGCAATTAATAACTCTCTCATATTTGGATATTTCTGTTCTGCCACGCATTGTAACAGCTAGATTATTTAGGGCGCCTGAAGATCAGAGATCTTCATGGCTTCCCAATTATGGGATTAGATGTTACGATTTGTATGTATAAATAGGGTGAGTTGCCTCGACTCAGGGGTTGAACAGCAAACAATTAATTCACTTTGTATTAGCAGCCAAGCCAAACTGTGTACTCATTCTTCTGTTAATATAAGGGGTTACTTCTGAGTTAAAGAGGGTGTTGTTCAACCAGCGTCTCTGTGTGAAGACTAGGCCCGCCTTCCACAGAGATTGCTGAGTTAAAATAGGATTTTATCTTTCTTGTTGTGTGATGCTTTGTTCTTTTCTTTGTACGCAGCAGCAATATTTATTGTGTGGGTTTTTCAGTAAAAGATTACATTTCTGTGAGATTGGTGAATGGTATAGAATAACAGTCGACTGAGTCAGGGTTGCTTTATGCATTTCAATTTCTGTTCACACTGTCGTGTTCATCTTACAGCTGAGACGTGATCCCAGGAGCTCTTACAATTTAGATTTCCTGTTATGTGCTGATTGATTTCCATTCTGCAATTCAGTTTCTTAGAACAGTTGCTTTGATCTCTTTCATTTGAAATTCTAGAGTAATGTTCAGTTTATGCTTTATGATTCGTAGCTTGATTAGATCAGACAAGTGATTATTTAGAATGCAAATGAGATTTCCTTTTTGCAATTGTTGATTAGATCTGATACCATTCCTTGTTGATGCATAATAGAAAAGGATTGTAGTATAGCAGTTAGAAGGCAATTGGGGTTGCATAGATTCTTGGGATGAACATGGAAGATAGAAGATAAAAGCATTCACTTCTAATGGTTTTGTGTTTAAGCATATATTGTGCACTTATCCTTTGAAATAAAAAGACTTTCTCGGGTTGACAATAAATTTCATATGCTCTGTGTGTTTGGTAGTAATTTATCTACATATAGAGTGCTTGACAGAGAGATTGTAATGACTACCTTGAATGGTCTCCCAAGATCATGGGAATCATTCATTCAAGGGATATGCACCAAAAAGAAGCTAATCACATTCAACAAATTATGGGAGGAATGCACCCAAGAAGAAGCTCAATTAGTAGCAAGATAAGAAAAGATGGGGGATAATGATGATCAAGCCCTAACTGCTTATGCTAAGAAGTTTCAACACAAAAGGGAGGACCACCATCACAAGAATCCCGGAAGATCCCATAGAAATCATGGACCCAGAAGAGACTTCTACAGTATTAGGTGCTTCACATGTGATGAGAAAGGACACTACTCAAGAGATTGTCCCAGAAATCACGGACCCTCCAAGAAAACTGTCATGTACCCACCTGCTGACCCAATAAGAGAGGGAACATGATAACAATCTGTGGGGATTTTCATAAAGCTCAGCCCAGTCATTAGCATAATATGAATAAAAACATTGGTGTGCAGATACAAATTAGGTAAAATGCACAACGGAATTGAAACTAATCCACACACAATTCATGCCCATCCAGCATATCAAAACAGTCATCAAATTAATGCATTGCAGAAGTAAATACATAAACAAAAAACACTTATCTTCATTGTGCAATTGTCCCAAGCAACTAGCTATGTCGCTGCAACGTTCCACCCAACCGTAGGCTCTTCGACATCATATACTGAGTCCATCCGAAGTCCATCCTCGAGTTGGGCATGATATCTACAAGGAAAAAGGGGATTTCAACTCATACACAGCCAAACAGCCAAATAGTCATTTGGATCTAAGCCAAGCCAAACCACTGCTGGGTTTATTAGGCTAAATTTGAACCCTCTTCAATTGTGGATGCTTCCACTCAAGTTCAAGCCAAAACAATGAAAACCCATTTCAACCCCAACAATCTCCTACACACAGAAACTCATAAACTGGGCATGGGTACACATAACAGCAAAATCTCCAGTATTGGGTATGAAGGGAAAACGTGGGAAACCCAAAAACAAAATGAGGAATGGGAAAAAAACCCTGGAAAGGCAAATTTCATTTTCAGAAAACATTTGGGGACAACCCAGGAGCAAAAACGACCTCCATTAAACCCCCAATTCGTGGATCTCTTCTCCCAGCCACTGTGCTAACCAAAACGAGTTTGCAGGTATGGAAAAATGCAGGAAATGATATAAAACGTGGAGGATAAAACCCTAGCAAGCCAAAACGCCCAGCAGGCTTCAAATAAAAACACCCAACAAGCCAAAAATGCCCAGCAAACTCCCTAAAATTCCCAGCAAGCTAAAAACGCCCAGTAGGCTTCCAGAAAAACGCCCAGCAATCTCTCCAAATGTGAGAGGGTGAAGTCTGACTATGAAGAATGGCTTGGGAAGGCAATTCGTGGGTGTTTTCTTGCCCAAGAAGGAGAAACACGATTTTCCATGTGGGTGGCTTTCCCATACTCAAATTTGTACAGCCATACCTCCCCAATCCCCAAGGCATTAACTACTTCACCCAACTCTTGGGAGAATTGAATGATTGGGCACCAAAGTCAACATGGGTAGTTGATGGTTTATGGGTTCTCTCATTGACACTTGGCTTGACTTCATTGGCTTAAGGGTTTGAACATTTCCCTCCCAATTCCTTGAAATATCATGCCCCCATCTCTTGTTGCATTGCATAGCTAGTTGTGGGCATTGCACATGGGTTAATTAATACCAACATACTTTCCTCTTCAAGATTGAGTGTTCACTAGCGGGGCCTTGGCCTTGAGCTCCATGCTAGGGATCCTACAAAATATGCATACAATATTTACATTATAGCCCAAATATTACAAGGGTCAAAATGGGGGACATGAAAAAAACCAACAAGAAAAGGAATCATGCTCACACCACTGAAGATTATGAACCAGCAGGGAAAATAACCAGAGAAAAAAGGGATGATTCTTCAAGTTATGAATAATATGTATTTTAATAAATGAAGGTAACCAGTTATAAGAGTTCATTCAGAAGGTTCCACCTCATAAGGTGAAGCTAAACACGACTTTCAGTATTACATGAAAGGAGTAGGAGAAGTTCTTACAAAGTTGGACTCTGGAAAACAATCAAGATCAATGCTCTATGGAAGAACCTCTCATCCATTTCATCATTGGTTAAGATGCATACGAAGGGACACACATAGTCTACTCTAGTACAAAGATCAAGTGATCTACAATATAGAATACTTGTTCAACATTATCAATCATAAGCAAAAAAGGCACAGGTCCATAGAATCGGACGATGAAGTAGAACACACTCTAGTAGTTCCTGCAAGGAAGCAAATATCAAGAGGGAGTCCACCCAACAACCAAACAAAGATAAGTATTTAATTTCTTATATATCTAATTACTTAAATGATATTGTTCAGTGGTGTACATACTTATGTTCCTATATTTAGGATGTGTATTATGCATGTTAAAATGTTTGCATTGATGAACAATACACTACCAATATGCATGTGATGGGTAAGTGGCCTATGGTGATGTACAACATTCCATTACTACTTATCTAGAATGAAACCTCTTTGTTGACATGTTGGGAGTAGTGGAACTCTTAATAATGTTCTAGTAGAGATGGAAGGCATCTAGAAAGTTACCATATGAATGCAGGATATGGATGAATGTTGTGTTGAAGCATTGGCTAAGATAGTTGCATGACTATATGACCTATGTCTTTATGCATAAGAATTTTTTCTAACCATGCAACTAAATTTGACTTGCAGGAAAGATCAAGTACCATCATCTATAAGAGAATAATATTGAGACTTGTTCCCAAGCCTACAACAAGTCAAGATAATTACCCACTGAAGAAATTGAAGAACTTGTAGATCTACCTCGTGAGAAGAACTCCCACAAGAGAAGACCGGCATGGGCACATGAAGCAATACAAGATGCAGAGAAGTATGGTTCTCCAGATGGGATACATAGATAAAGCAAGTGACCTAGACCATACTCCAGCTACATGGCCCTACTATGTGAAATCATTGATAAAGAACCTTCCAACTATGAGGAAGCAATAGAGAAGAAGGAATGGAAGGATGCCATGATCGAGGAGTACCAGTCGATTATGAAGAATGATGTCTGGTACATAGTTCCAATACCAGTGGGGAAGTTTGTTGTGACTTTGAAATGGATCTACAAAATCAAGCATGCTGTAGATGGTAGCATAAAAAAACACAAGGCAAGATTTGTGGAATGTGGATTTTCCCAAAAGGAAGGCATAATATCTATACTTGCATTGGTTGTAGTAATGAAATGGAAGGTACACCATATGGATTCCAAGACAACATTCTTGAATGGTGTAGTTGAAGAGGAAGGGTATGTGGAGAAGCCATTGGGATTCGAGACACATGACAGACAAAAGCATGTGTGCAAGTTGAAGAAATCCTTGCATGGATTGAAGAAGAAACCTAGGACATGGTACAGCAGGATGGAAATCTTTCTTATGAGCTTGGGATTTACCAAGAGTAAAGTAGATTCCAACCTTTACTTCAAGGTTGAGGGCAGAAGACTAGTGATACTACTACTATATGTAGATGACATGTTTGTAATAGGGGAGGATGAGCTCATTGCAGATACAAAGAGATGGCTTGTCGCAGAGTTTGAGATGAAGGACCTGGGAAATATGCACTACTTCTTAGGCATGGAGGTGTGGTAGAGTGCGGATGGGATTTTCCTTGGTCAAGGAAAGTATGCAGTAGAGATTTTGAAGAGGTTCGAAATGATGGATTGCAAGGAAATGGCCACACCAATGGAATCGAAATTGAAGCTACTGTGTGACGCTTCTTCAGAGACAGTTGATTCCACGATGTACAGGAAGATGATTTGTTCGTTAATGTATTTAACGAACACAAGACCAAACATATGTTTTCTTTAAACACCCTGATCCAATTCCTGATGGATCCGAGACATGTTCACCTGACGACTGCAAAACATACATTGAGGTACCTAAAGGGTACAATTGAGTATGGAATCAAGTATGAGATGAATAAGAGGATTAACCTACATGGTTATTCATATTGGGTAGGCAGTGCCACAGTCAGGAAGAGCACTTCGGGATGTTGCTTTCCTTTGGGATCCAGTATGATCTCCTGGTTTAGTAGGAAGCAATCATGCATGGAACTGAGTACATCCTAAGTAGAGTATGTTGCAGCTTGTTTGGCTAATTGTGAGGTAGTATGGCTTCCGAAGCTACTGTCATATTTTTTTGATATCGAGCTCGAGTAGACTTGTATCTTCTGTGACAACCAGAGTTGTGTGAATTTGTGAGAACCCAGTGTTCCATGACAAGTCAAAGCATATTGAGATCAAGTATCACTATATCCGGGATATGGTGCAGAGAGGAGCAATGAAGCTCCAGTATGTGGCAACAGACGAGAATATAGCCAATGTGTTGACCAAGCCATTAGAGAGAGTGAAGTTCGAGTACTTCATAGATAGGCTTGGTGTTATCTAGATTGATGTTCCTCGAAAGAGGGAGTGATGAGACCAGAATACTTAGGTGCACCAGTGTTGTATCTCACATGGTGGAAGACGCAGGCGGTCCATAGGGACGTAATGCACCTAGGGTTCTCCTAGGATGTATTCAAATGTTTGGAGACGTTGGTAGGTCCACCGGTCATAAAGACAACTGGGGTGCGCTTGGGCTATATCTTACATGGTGGAAGACATAAGTGGTCCATAGGGACGTAATGCACCTAGGGTGCTCCTGGGATGTATCTACTAGGTGGAAGATGCAGGTGGTCTGATGGACGTGATGTATGCACCTGGGTTGCTCTGTGTGTGTGATGATGAGATGATCCAGATACAATGAGATGATAGTAGGAGATGTAGGTGATTGCGGTGGCAATGTAATGTGTGGTCCTGGGATGTACCTATTTGATGGCTTTCTCATAGAGATGATGAAGACCTAGATGAGAGCTAGGCCTACATCCAACATGAAAAAGGGATGGCTCTGTAGAAATTCTCATGACAAATAGATTCGAGATATGTCACGAGTCAATGATCAACGATATGAGGATTGTTGCAGTAATGATGATGATGATCCAGTGTTGATGATGATGTTCCAGCATTGATGATGATCCAGCAATGAAGATGATCCAACGATGATGATGTTTTCCAGAGTTTGTGTCTAGAGTGATGATAACTGTGGAGAGAGAATACCTTCCTAGTTAAGAGGGAGTGTTGTTGTAAATGTAACTTCGGAAGATATTCATTTGTATATTATTATTGTATTTGTATTGTACCTCCATCGGAGATTTTTTTCCTTCATTCAGGGATGTCATTGTTGTATTTGGTCATACTAGAATATCGAGTTAAAACCTCCATTGTAAGTCAGGGAAATAGTTCCCCAAGGGTCAAATGTAAATTGTATTTTTTAGTCTCCCTAGGACAAGTCGGCCCATTCAGTTAGACAAGTCAACCCCATTGAGGAATTAGGTCACTCTCACTTAAAGTATAAATAGAGAGAGTCACTCCCATTTTGACACACATACTCACTCAAGCAAGTTCGCACCAAGTGAGAGAGAAGGAAATTTTGCTGGAGGAGAAAGAGAGAGAGTTGCAGAAGACATCTTATATTTTTGGTTTTCCAACTTGATTGATATTGTACTAGTGGCAAATCTATTTTTGAGGAAGTTGTGGGGTTTTCTCCTTTATGGTTTCCCCGAGGAAAATTCTTGTGTATTTTGTGTTTTGATGTGCTTGTCTATCTTTTAGTTTAAAGATCTAACTAAATTGAATTAAAGTGCAAAATCTAATAGTGAGCTAGTTGGGAGGAGACACCCAAAAATCCATCCATCATAAGGGCTGGTGTGGCTAGGTCGAGTGCATTGCCTAGGTGAATTTGACTGCTTAGATGCCCATGGATTGCTTTTCTTAACCAATGGTTCATTGCTACTGACCCCGAGTGAGGGCAATCAAACAAAAACAAAAAGTAGTTCTCTGGGATTTTCTTCATTCACGGGTCGAAATTAACCCATTCATACATTCGACTAGTAGGTAAAAACTTATGAGTTGGTTCTCAACTACACTTGTTTCATACATTCAATCAAAAGCATATGCAACAAGATTGAAATAGTTGTTTGTCACAAACAAGGTAAAGATTCTTTTCTAGTGCATCATTTGATTTACTAGATTGAGCATTTTGTATTACTTTAGTTTATTGTCTAGCCACATTTCAACATAGTATTCTAGTGGTTTGTGTATTTGATTTCCAGTATTGGAGCAATCTATATATGTGGGTTTATTGCTTTGAAGTACTATGTGTTTCTGGTTTACATTAGTTTAGCAAGAAATATTACTATAATGTTATTCTTCTACTATTCTCTAGCTAAGCCAATTTTTAACAAACATAAGATGGATTTTGCCTCGAATTCTATATTTGGAAGGGCTTGTATAATGGGGATTACCTAAGAATCTTGGCATGATACCCCTTTGTGCCCTCCTTAGTCATAACACAAGATAGGAACTTTGTTCATGGGAGTCTATTGTTCCTAGTGGGTGTTGTGGTCTTCTCCAAAGTTAAGTTTGTCTCGGGTCTTTGTTTAAAACATTTGCATACACTCATGAAGTTTCCTTCTTGTGTTTCTTGATTTAGTTAGGATTCACGCATGTAAATTTTGGAGTTTGTTATTTTTTGGACCGCCACATTTTTCTCCAATGCACACAATCATTTGGGCACATCAATGTGTTTCTTTGTTTGGCACCATTTCCTAGAACTATAATATCTATAGGTTTTTTATATCTACTTAGATGATTCATCTTTAATCTCTTCGCTAACTCTAAGTAACAAATAATAAGTTGGGAATTAGTTTTAAATTAATTCATAGATATGTTACTTTAAAAAAATCCATTACTTTAAAATTATAACTCTCAACAAAATTACATGCCACTAGTTACGATCGATGATGATACTTTGACAGACCCATGAGTATCATAATATTTAGAGTCGCTTTACTTTAGTTGCACAACAATGTATGCAATGACATACATTGTATGCTATTGATATTCAATGATAAATGCTTATTAATCCTTTGTGATTATATTTATTAGATAATTCAAATTTAATATTTTTGTTAACTTAAAGTAACAAATATTAAATTAGAAATTAGTTTTTAGATGGATTAATAGATGTATTAAATTTAAAAAAAATCAACATTATTTATATAAAATTATAACTCCCAACCAAATTACATGCCACTAGTTATGATCGATGGCGATATTATGACAAGCCTGTGACTAACACAATATTCAATATTCAGAGTCACTTTACTCCAGTTGCAAAATAATGTATGTAGTGGCATAGATTTTATGTTATAGATATCCAAATAAGAAAAAAAGTGGAGATGATTTATAATGCATTTTCTGAATAAAAGATGGTTGCATCCCGTAAGATCAATGCTAGATCTGCTACATAAATGCCAGACTGCACGACAATGCAATTGTGTTTCCTTCACTTATAAACCCTATGTGTTTGTATTTATTATATAATTTGATTTTAATCTCTTAGCTAACTTTAAGTAACAAATATTAAGTTGGGAATTAGTTTTTAGATGAATTCATAGATAGGTTAAATTTTAAAAAGTCGAATTGATTGGATCTTTCGATACTAAGATGACACATGGTTGAGGTCGAGGATTCAATTCTTTGGATCCTTCAATTCAACAACAAAATAATGCTGATAAGGTAAATCCCCTTTAAATGATCCCCTTGGATTATATCCGTAGATGTAACCAGCTCTAAGATCATGAACCCATTAAAAAACAGTTAAATTAAGAAAAAAATCAATTATTTAGATAAAATTGTAACTTCCAACTAAATTGCATGCCGCTACTTATGATAGATGACGATACACTTACAAACCTTTGACTATCATTATATTCAAATTCACTTTACTCCAATTACACGGCAATATATATAGTGGTATGCATGGTATGTTATAGATATTCAATTAAAAAAGAAAATGTAGGTAATTTATAATGCATTTTTTTCAAATAAAGGGTGGTTGCATGCCTTGATATCAATGCTAGTTCTGCTCCATAAATCCAAGGTTGTATGACAATGTAGTGGTGTCTCCTCGCATAATTTCTTGTAATGAATTATTAACCTATTACGGGTCTGATAAGGGAAGGGAAACCAAGCTACTTTGAACATTTAATTTAAAACTGTGATATTTCACTTTATCTAATTTAATAAATAAATGTTCTTGTTTATTTATGCCTAAATACTTTCCTCTTCTATACCAATGGAGCTCCTTGGTGCACTTATTTGGTGTCTTGTCACTAAATCGAATTCCACAAGACAAGTGCCATGTTGTATAATGAAACTAGTCACTTTCAATATTGCCCCGTAGAAACGTTTGAGATCTTCAACTATTAATTGTTGAAGACGTAAATTTATTTATCGCTTCTATCTTGGATTGCTAGAGTTAAATGTTTTACATAGACATGGATATTCTTGATCATGTTTTCCATGGATTGATCATGTTTTCCATGGATATTATTTACCTTTGACATATCCTAAATATCATGTTTTCTTCGACTTTTTTAAGGCTAAATGGTACCACTGCTTCATAGGCTAAATGGCTACGGCTTAGAGTAGAAGTTATCCCTTTTTGGTCAAATGTTAAACTAGCTAAAATTTAGACCTTGGGAAAAGTCAAAGTAGACTTCATTGTTAAAGGAAAATTCATTCGCCAAAAGGTACTCATCCTAGACTATAATACTGACTATAAACCTTTGTTGGGGCATTCTTAACTATGTTGCTTATATATAATGTTATTTATCATTAGGAAATTTGTCTCAAACATGCACTTACACTTTCTCAACTATAATTTCTTCTCTTGTTTTTGTTGTGGTTTTCTCATGTGAACATCTTCGAAGAGAAAAACCTTCCTCTATTGTCTTTTTAAGGATAATATTTGCTTACTTCCTTGTAGTCACAATGTTATACTAGTTTCCACACTCCTTTCATAGTTTGTAGCAAAAAATTCAAAGTTGTATTATTCAAGATGTGTCATAGGATTTATCAAAAGGATCAAAGGGACCTTGGGAATAAAGGTTACATTTGAATATCATTTTAAGAAAATCAAAGTTCAATAATATTTTTAAGTTTAGTTTTTTTTTTAGGGATCTTCCTCTATACAAAGACCTAGACCTTATAAAACTAATGAAAGAAAAGAAGTCTAAATTATAGAAGATGCATGAATCCCTTCAAAATTATAAAATTTCTTGGTGGCTACAAAAACCCTTTATTAAAACCTCTGAAAATTTATCTTTCCTTTAATTTTCCTTTTAGAGCCTCACACCTATTAAGTTTGACTTTGTGTTGGCCATAGTATGTGAGCTTTAGTCTACCGGGCAAAGATCATTATGAATTAGTAATACCTCGAAAAGAGAGTAAACATCTAACATATTCTCCAATTGTCTTCTATATGAAAAAGACTCCAACTCTATCATGATATTGCACATCTCCCATTTGAAACGAAAAACATTTACCTTTTAGCATGAATGATCTTAATTTCTTTTCAAAATTATCACATACACGTCTCAATTTCTCCACTAATCGTTATAATTTTTCTAATATATTTATGTCACGTCCCCATTTTGACCCTATCGCATTAAAATTGTAAATGAGGTAAATATCGTTATTAAATCATGGTGAGGAGCTCAAAGCCAAGGCCCCGCCATTGATTTACCGTTTTATGTATCAACAATTAAAATCGGTGCATATGGTTCTTGTGCTGGGCATGCACAATGTAAATTAATACATCATGTAAATACAAATTTTAATGAAATACCCACAACTAGCTATGCAATGCAGCAAAGAGATGGGGGCATGATTTTTATAAGGAATAGGGATGAAAATTATTCAAACCCTTGAGCCAATGGTGCTAACCCATGTGTCAATGAGAAAACCCATAAACCCTCAACTACTCATTTTGGCTTATGCACCCAATCATTAAATTCTTCCAAGAGTTGGTTGAGGCAGTTAATGCCTTGGGAGTCGAGAGGTATGGCAGCCAATTTCGTGCATGGGCAAGCCATCAACCTGGGAATTCGTATTTTTACTTCTTGGGAAAGAAAACACCCACGAAATGGTGCCCAAAGCCATCTTTCACCCATGGCCTTTGCCTCTCACGCAGTCTAAGCTAGCTGGGCTTTCCCCATCACGTTTTTCACCATTTTTCCTGCATTTTCCATGCCTGGGAACTCGTTTTTGTTTTGCACAATGGATGGGAGGAAGGGAGCCACGATTTTGTCCCTTGAATGCCCATAAACGTTTTCTGGAAACGATTTTGCTCTCTCAGGGTGGATTCCCAAATTGCCATTCCATTTTTTGTTGCCCATGTTTTTCTGAAACTGATAGAAACCCCATTTTGGGCATTCCACTGTAGAAATGTTTTCTTCATGCCCAGCAATTGTGATTTCTATTGTTATGTGCATCCCTGTTTTGGTTTGAACCTGTGAGCAAGAAATTTGGAGTGGTAGTGGACATAATTGGCTTGATAAACCTAGTGGGGAAAATAACCTCTCAAGAAGATCAAAAGGGTTGGCTACTCTTCTATGCACACCTTGAACAACAGTGAACTGGAAGGTATGGCCTGAGGGACTGTGTAGTAGTGAAAGGAATACTTCCTTGAATCAGGTGTGTAGGCATTATGGGGAACCAAGATGGATAGATCTTGTAGGGGTACCCATAGCTTTGTGGTTGAGCTCACTAGCTTCGCAATTCTTCCTTTTCCATCTCCTAGCATCCTGATAAACCCAACTACTGATTGGATTGGCTGATTTTGGTGTATTTTGGCTTTGTGTGAGTCTGTTGTTCCCTTCTTCCTTGTAGAAATAATGCCCAGCTCGGGGGGTGGCAGTTGTATCAGGAGATTGATAAGCACAACTGGTCTATGGTTGGGTGGAACGTTGCAGATGCCTAGCTGGTTGCTCAGGGACTACTTTGTTTTAAGATAAGTACTCTCATGTGCTAATTCTGTATTGTTTTAATTGATGAATGACATGAATATCTTGAATGTATGATGGATGTGTAATAGAATTCAATTCTACTATGTTTTCAAATATTTATGCATTTGCATATGTACATCTTCATTTTATATGAATGTTTGTTTACTAAGTATGGGGCTAGATGTACAGATTTAGTGTCATGTTCTTTCCCATGCTAGTATGATGGGTGGGTATGTGACATAATGGTATCAGATCCATAGGATACAGCATTGGGCCTCTATGGGCCAAATCTGATCAGAGTTATACAAGGGAAGATCCCCTTCTAAACACCACAGATTACCATGTTGGGCCTCAACAGACTAAGGTTGAACAGTTTGCAGAGCTTATGATTCAACACTGCGGCTGTTGGGCCTTTCATAGAGATATAAATCATTGTGTGTATATGTATGTAGTATTTGAAGTTAAAATGAATTAGAGAAACCTGAAGATCTCATAGCTTCTATTTGATTAAGATGGGAAATCATTTCCATGACTATTTTGGGGATTCTTGCAAAATTGCTTGCATTGATTTCATGCTATGAAAGTGAGGAAGGAGGGAGAAAATCCCTTTTCAAGTTGAATGCTTACTTACATTGTTTCTAATGCAGTAGCATTTTGTTTTTGCATTTGTTGATTGCCCCATGAAGAAGAGAAGGAGGCGCAACCTCTTGCGATCTTATATTATTTTGTCGTTTTGTTGTTTCATGCTCGACATGGAAGAGGTGCAATATTTCTTGAAATACTTTATGTTTTATGCGAGTTTGATCTGTAAGTAGCTCACCTCTGTAAAGAAACGAAGGACACATTTCCAGAAAAATTCTAACTGTCTTTGAAAATTTTGCAAAAATTTTTCTAACTGTTTTTCTAAGTTTTCTGCTAAAATGTGTGTCGGCAATTTTAGCCTTATCTTTCGCGACACAGTCAGCGAAATAGTTGTTAATTCGACGCTGAAAGATAGATTTTTTTTTCAAAATTTTGCCTAAGGGCTATGGTAGCGGTGAAAAATAGGTTAACTTTGCGCGACACGACAACGAAAGTTAAGCTAACTTTCTGCGCGCGTGACGACGAAAGTTAGGCTAACTTTCTGCGCACGCGGCGGCGAAAATTAGACTAATTTTCTGCACGTGTGGCGGTGATAATTGGGCTAACTCTTGTGACTCTGCCGGCAAAGATAAGCCCAAAAGCGCCACAACGGTCAGCGAAATAGTTGTTAACTCTGCGCCGAGGGGAAGTGGTCGGCGGTCGCAGGGTTGACGGTTGGAGATTTTAACATTAATATTTGCGACACCATAGGCGGAGATGTTGCTAATTTTGCGCTGAAAGGGAAGAGAAAATTCTAATTTTTTTCTAAGTGTTTCGAATTTTTTTTTTTTTTTTTTTTCCTAAGGGCTGTGGCGGCGGCGAAAGTTAAGCTAACTTTCAGCGTGCATGGCGGCGAAAGTTAGGCTAACTTTCTACGCGCGCGGTGGCAACTTAGCGATAGGAGCCGCGCCAGCCACGACAATTTTAAGGATAAAATCTGCGACGTTCACAGTGCGCAGCGGCAAAAATAACCTCAACATCCACGACACGAGCGGCACTTTTTAAGCTAAATTTCTGCGACAATGGCGGCCATTTTAACCTTAATAATTGCACCAAATGGGAAAATTCTATGATTGGAAAAAGTTGTCAATATGGGATTTCCCCACACACATGCAAATAATTTATAGCATTATAATGTAGCTAACAGTTGTGTTTATAAACACATTTTGCAGAATTATAGTCACATCAAAGCAGCATTCCAGATAAGTGCAATTGGAAAGTTCTGGTCTTGGTTGGGCCAAGAATATCAACATCATGGATGATGCACAGGATCCCTATGAGCCTAAGATAGATGCCATGGAGGAAAATATACATGTTGAGAATGCTAAAACAGAATCCAATGGGAGAAGAAATCGAGAGACTCCCCCAGATATTGCAGCCACCATGAGGAGCCTAAGGGTGGAGTTGCAAAGCTGTAGAGAAGATAATGAAAGGATGATTAAAGCTCAAGAAGAACAAAATCAGTTGAATGCATCCATGCTACAGAGTTTGACATACATCCAAAGGAAAATAAACTCTGGGCGTCAAACATCAAATCCAGAAAAGAGTGGGAGTAGTTCAAGGAGAAATTCCCGCAAGAGGTCCAATATCTCAAGAAGAGTTTCTAGAGACAGAACCTATACTCCAGAAATCTCTTCTAGTAGATCATCTGACTCCGAAGGATCCATTTAGGGTTCAAGCTCTTCATCTCGCAAGAATAAGAGGAAGAGACATTACAAGAACAATTCACACGGGGAATTTAAGAAGGCAAAACCTCCTACATTTGATGGAGAGGTCAAGTCTGGTCAAGAAGCTGAATCTTGGCTTCTTGGGATGAGAAAGTATTTCCAAGTCCAAGACTACTCTGGAAATATGAAGGCAAGGGTCGCCATCTTCAACTTGAATGGAAGAGCATCTATATGGTGGGAACACATCAGGCAAGTGAAGAAGATCAATGAAAGAAAGATTGGGTGGAAGCAATTCAAGAAATACTTCAAGCAGAAGTACCTCTCTGATAGGTACTATGATGACAAGATCAAGAGTTCCATGAGCTGAGATTGGGACAATTGACCATGGAAGAGTATGCAAAAAAAGTTCTTGGAACTGCTGAGGTATGTCAAGTATATTCGAGATGATAAGGTGAAAATTCAATGTTTTCTAAGTGGGCTACCCCAGTCATATAAAGATAGGATTGAATTTGATGAACCCCGAACTCTAGAAGAGGCAATAAGGAAGGCCAAGTATTGCTATGATAAAAAAAAGCAAACCTGATTTCCATAAGGCATGGAAGGACAAGAAAAATGAGAAGTTTGACCAAAGGAAGAAAGGTTTCAAACCTCCTCATTCTATAAATCAGCAAAGGCAGCCATCACAAGTTGTGACTAAGCCAACTAGGATGATGGGAGACAAGCCAAGAGATCCAAAGGAGCCAATAGAACCACTTCAATGTTGGGGTTGTGGAGGAGACCACATGTTTAGGAACTGTCCACATCGGAATGGGAATGCAAATCAAGTTCAAAACATCCAAGGAGCTGAAACTGTGGGTCAAGTGGCGAGGACAATCCCCAGAATCTATGCAGCACTAGATGACCGCCAGGAAGATCATCAATCAACTGTTGTTAAAATTGAATGTAAGATTGCTAAGCAATATGTTTCTATTTTGATTGATCCTGGATCTACTCACAGTTATATCACTCCTAAAATTGTTGAGATTTGTGCTTTTAAGAAGTCAAAGCATAGTAAATCATGGTTAGTTCAACTAGCTACTGGAACCAAGAGAAAAGTCAGTGAAATTGTAGAGAAATGTCCCTTAGAGATGGACAGGCTATTCAATTATGCAAATCTAAATATTTTTCCACTTGGTTCCTATGATATTCTCATTGGAATGGATTGGTTAGAAGCACACAGGGTTAAACTTGACTACTACAATAAAAATTTTGAATGCATGGATGAAGAAGGAAACCCAAGGGTTGTAAAAGGCATTCCAAAGGTGACTTCTATTAGGCAGGTTTTAGCCATGCAACTAAAGAAGTTTTGTAGAAAGGGTTGTCAATTGTACACAGCCCATGTTTTGGAGGCAACGGAAAATGAAACTCCTATGTTAGAGGACTATCATGTATTGCAAGAATTTAGGGATGTTTTTCTTGATGAGATTCCAGGACTTCCTCCAAAGAGAGATATTGATTTTACAATTGAACTTGTGCCAGGAGCAGCACCAGTGTCTAAGACACCGTACAAAATGAGTAAACCAGAATTGCTAGAATTGAAAATGCAATTACAAGATTTGTTGGAAAAGAAATATATCAAGCCAAGTGTGTTCCCATGGGGAGCACTTGTTCTATTTGTGAAAAAGAAAGATGGAAATCTCAGGTTATGTATCGACTACAGGCAGTTGAACAAGGTCACTATGAAGAACAAATACCCATTGCCCCGAATTGATGACCTTTTTGATCAAATGAGAGGAGCGAAGGTATTTTCAAAGATCGACTTGAGGTCTGGTTACCATCAGGTAAGAATCAAAGAGGAAGATATTCATAAGACAGCCCTTAGAACAAGGTATGGACACTATGAGTTTGTAGTGGTACCATTTGGTCTCACAAATGCACCAGCTACATTCATGTGTCTCATGAATAGTGGTTTTGGCAAGTATTTGTACAAGTTCATTCTTGTATTTCTAGACAACATTCTCATCTATTCTAAGAATGAAGAAGAGCATGAAGAACATTTGAGAATGACATTGAAATTGCTAAGGGAGCACAAGCTGTATGCAAAGTTAACCAAATGTGACTTTTATAAAGATAAAATTCATTATTTGGGTCACATTATCTCAGACGAAGGAATATTGGTGGACCCTGAGAAGATTGAAGCCATTATGAATTGGCCAACCCCAAGGAATGTGACAGATGTGAGATCTTTTATGGGCCTTCCTGGTTACTACAGGATGTTTATTGAAGGATTCTCCAAGGTCGCAAACCCGATCACTTCTTTGAAAAAGAAGGGAATAAAGTTTGAATGGTCACCAAGATGCGAGGAAAGTTTCCAACGGTTGAAGAATCTTCTTACGAGTGCACCAATTTTGAAAATTGTCGACCCAGAAAAAGACTTTGTGGTATGTACCAATGCATGCAATCAAGGACTTGGAGGAGTCCTTATGCAAGACAACCACGTGTATGCTATGAGTCGAGGAAGTTGAAGGAGCATGATAAAAACTATGCTACTCATGATTTAGAACTTGTAGCCATAGTACATGCTTTAAAGATGTGGAGGCATTACTTAATGGGCAGGAAATTTGAGTTAAGGACAGACCATTGTGGTCTGGAATACTTGTTTGATCAGCCAGCTTTAAATGCTAGGCAAGCTATATGGTTGGAAGTTTTGTGTGAATTTGATTTTAAGATCAAACAAATAAAAGGGAAATAAAATAAGGTAGTAGATGCACTCAGCAGGAAAGTACATGAAATGCATGTGGCAGTGCTTAGTACTTGCCAACCAAATTTGAGATAGCAGATTGTTAACCATATTGCTGAGGATGAAGTGTATGTGTAGATAAAGGACAAATTGCAGCAGCAAAACCTTGAAAAGAAGTATGAAGGCTATCATTTGGAAGAAGATGGACTTCTTACCTATAATAATAGAGCCTATATTCCAAATGTGACAGATTTGAGGAGGATTGTTATGGATGAAATCCATAAAGCTCCATACTTCGGTCACCCCGAATATCAAAAGACTATTGCTACACCAAGAAAATATTATTTCTAGCCAGGGATGAAGAAGGATGTCGCTGAATACATTTCTAAGTGCATGACATGTTAGCAAGTGAAGGTTGAACACCAACACCCAGCAGGTTTATTGCACCCAGTGCCAATTCCAGAATGGAAATGGGAAGTAATTTCCATGGATTTTATTATAGGATTGCCAATGACTGTGAGACAACATGATTCCATAATGGTTGTGGTGGAAAAGTTAACAACAACAGGACATTTTATACTGGTTAAGTCCACGCATAAAGCCGATGCCATTGCAATTATTTTCATGAAGGAAATTTTCAGATTACATGGGTTGCCTAAGGCAATAATTTCTGACAGGGATACCAAGTTCACTTCCAATTTTTGGAAAAGTCTCTTTGCATATTTGGGTACGTAGTTGAACTTTAGTACCGCATACCATCCTCAAACAGATGGGAAAACAAAAAGAGTAAATCAGGTGCTTGAAGACATGCTTTGTATGTATGTAATGGACAAACCATCCAAGTGGGAGGATTATCTACACCTGGTAGAGTTTGCATATAACAATGGGCAGCAAGAATCATTGGGAATGAGTCCATATGAGGTTCTATATGGCAGAAGGTGTAGGACACCAGTGACTTGGGACAATCCAGTGAACAGAATTGTACTTGGTCCAGAATTGCTTAAGGAAATGGAGCAAGAGGTTGCAAAGATCAGGTAGAATTTAAAAGCAACCCAGGATAGACACAAAAGCTATGGAGATAAGCATAGGGTGCATAGGGAATTCAGTGTTGGGGATCATGTGTATCTTAGAGTGAGGCCCAGTAAGGGTTCCTTGAAGCTTGGGAGTTGTGCCAAGCTATCACCTAGATATTGTGGGCCATTTGAAGTGCTTGAAAGAATAGGGCCAGTTGCATATAGACTTGCATTTCCTTCTAGCACTAGAGCTCATAATGTTTTTCATGTCTCTTTTCTTAAGAAATATGTATATGATCCTAACCATGTGATTAATTGGAATGTGATCCAGGTGGAACCCGAGGGAGAGTTCCAAACCAATCCATTGTGCATCCTAGACAAGAAGGTAACATTGCTCTGAAACCGAGCCATCGGACAAGTAAAGGTGCAATGGAAGCACTATGGTCCCGATGAGGCTACATGGGAGCTAGAGGATGCCATGAGAGTGGCATATCCATTTTTGTTCAATTTTGATGAGCACTGAGGACAGTGCTAATGTAAGGGGAGGGGAATGTCACGTCCCCATTTTGACCCTATCGCATTAAAATTGTAAATGATGTAAATATCGTTATTAAATCATGGTGAGGAGCTCAAGGCCAAGGCCCTGCCATTGATTTACCATTTTATGTATCAACAATTAAAATCGGTGCATATGGTTCTTGTGTTGGGCATGCACAATGTAAATTAATACATCATGTAAATACAAATTTTAATGAAACACCCACAACTAGCTATCCAATGCAACAAAGAGATGGGGGCATTATTTTTATAAGGAATAGGGAGGAAAATTATTCAAACCCTTGAGCCAATGGTGCTAACCCATGTGTCAATGAGAAAACCCATAAACCCTCAACTACCTACCATTTTGGCTTATGCACCCAATCATTAAATTCTTCCAAGAGTTGGTTGAGGGAGTTAATGCCTTGGGAGTGGAGAGGTATGGCAGCCAATTTCGTGCATGGGAAATCCATCAACCTGAGAATTCTTAGTTTTACTTCTTGGGCAAGAAAACACCCATGAAATGGTGCCCAAAGCCATCTTTCACCCATGGCCTTTGCCTCTCACGCAGTCTAAGCTAGCCGGGCTTTCCCCATCACATTTTTCACTATTTTTCTTGCATTTTCCATGCCTGGGAACTCGTTTTTGTTTTGCACAATGGTTGGGAGGAAGGGAGCCACGATTTTGGGGTTTATGGAGGCCGTTTTTGTCCCTTGAATGCCCATAAACGTTTTCTAGAAACGATTTTTCTCTCTCAGGGTGGATTCCCAAATTGCCATTTCGTTTTTGGTTGCCCACATTTTTCTGAAACTGATAGAAACCCCATTTTGGTCATTCCATTGTAGAAACCTTTTCTTCATGCCCAGCAATTGTGATTTCTTCTGTTATGTGCATCCATGTTTTGGTTTGAACCTGTGAGCAAGAAATTTGGAGTGGTAGTGGACAGAATTGGCTTGATAAACCTAGTGGGGAAAATAACCTCTCAAGAGATCACAAGGGCTGGCTACTCTTCTATGCACACCTTGAACAACACTGAATTGGAAGGTATGGCCTGAGGGACTGTGTAGTAGTGAAGGGAATACTTCCTTGAATCAGGTGTGTAGGCATTGTGGGGAACCAAGCTAGATAGATCTTGTAGGGGTACCCATAGCTATGTGGTTGAGCTCACTAGGTTAGCAATTCTTCCTTTTCCATCTCCTAGCAGCCTGATAAACCCAACTGCTAATTGGATTGGCTGATTTTGGTGTATTTTGGCTTTGTGGTAGTATGGTGTTCCCTTCTTCCTTGTAGAAATCATGCCCGGATCGGGGGTGGAAGTTGTATCAAGAGATTGATAAGCACAACTGGCCTATGGTTGGGTGGAATGTTGCAGATGCATAGCTGGTTGCTCAGGGACTACTTTGTTTTAAGATAAGTACTCTCATGTGCTAATTCTTTATTGTTTTAATTGATGAATGACATGAATATCTTGAATGTATGATGGATGTGTAATAGAATTCAATTCTATTGTGTTTTCAAATATTTATGCATTTGCATATGTCCATCTTCATTTTATATGAATGTTTGTTTACTAAGTATGGGACTAGATGTCCAGATTTAGTGTCATGTTCTCTCCCATGCTAGTATGATGGGTGGGTATGTGAAAATTTCTAATGGAGTCAATTATCTTGATTTTAACTTGGGTTTTATAGTTTTTGTCTATTTGTTGGCCCTCACTAGTGGCCACTTGTTAGTATTGCTTGGTGTTGTTTTTTCTGTAAAGAATTTTTTTGTTCGCATATTTGAGAAAAAACAAAACATTATTGTGTTTTCTGTAGATAGAAAAAGAGTAACAAAATCAATCAATTGATTCAATAAAGAGTGTACATCATTTATCTTTTTTGTACAAGTACGAGTAATTTCCAGACTTATATGACCATAGGGGGGTCATATATGGGGTTAAATCTATATAATATGACCCAAGGGGGGCATATATGGGTTAAATGTATATACTATGACCCAAGGGGGGCATATATGGGGATTAATGCATATGTAATAGGGTCGGCCTAATGAAGGGGCCTCATGTACAATGAGTGGATATGTATATATAAGGGTAATGTAGTCATTGTTGAGGGACGTGTGAAATGATTATGTGAATGCCTTGGGATAATTGGAGAAGGATCTCCTATTATTTGAGGTGTTATTGTGTAAATTATATTTCTTATCTACATTGGCATTGTTCTCCACATTTACTTTGTTGCAAATGGTGTGTACTTTTGTCTCTTATGTTATCTTTAAGGATTTGGATCATAACATTTGGTATCAGAGCTTGGACACATCCTAAACAAGTCATCTTGGAATTTTTCTATAACCTTTCATAGGGAGTTTCAGAAAATGAAACTTGGTGAGGACATAGAGGAAATAACTAACTATCTATGTTACAACTTTGAGGTCTTTTCTCATTGCAGGTTTGGATGTATACCATGTGGAAGTTAGGGTTTCAGAGTAGTACAAAAACTAGTCTCAAACAAATGTACTTTGGGTAAAATTGTTATATATGAAAATTAAAATATCCAAATTGAGTGAGACTTATTGCAAATATATATATATATATAGATAATAGTATTTGTGGTACAATTTTTAGTTCTTGATTCATTACATGTGAGGATTTATACCTTGCGAGACTTAGGGTTTTTTACTAGTCTAAAAACTAGTCTCAAACAGGTGGTCTAGGTAAAATTGTTATATCTAGAGCTTTAGTTATTAAAAATGAGTGAAATCTATTGCATCTGAAAAAATATGGACTGTAGTAGTTTTGGTATAAATGTTAGAATCATATCCATCAAATTGGACATGTGGCAGGCTATACACTGTCATTCTCTTGAATAGGAAAAAAATAACATGTTTTTAAAAAGTTACCATATTTTTTTCTTGGCACATCACAATTAGGTCAAACCTATGGAATTGCAGAGAAGACATATCGGGATACTATAGAACAAAATTTCAGACTCATAGGGGATCAAATTTCAAAGTTACCTCAGTTGGAGGATTGGCCAACAAAAATATCTCCAAATTAGGGTTTTAAAAGGTATGTTGTTTTGAAATTTGCATAGCTTTTGAGAGGAAGGTCTAATTTACATGATTCAAAAGCCACTAGAAGGAGCAAACATAGAGAAATATGTTGGACAAATTATCCTATCAAATTTTGATACTATTTTCAATATATTGAGGTTAGAAGTTGAAGGTTTTGTTTGGGCCTCAATTAAGAAAAGGGAAAAAATGAAAATACCTACATTTAATGGAGATGAAGATAAAGATGAAATAAATCCCAAGGAATGGTTGAGGGTGATAAAGAATAATTATTTGAGACCTATTAGGTCATGTTGTTATCTTTAAGGTGAATCTAAAAAGTGGTGGAAAATTCATAATGTAAATACTAGACTAAATGCTACATGTGAAGAATTTGAAGAACTATTCTCAAAAATATGGATCAAGGGCTCAAAAATAGAAGAGATGAATAAAAGTACAGATGAATTGAAATAAGAAAAAGAGGAACTCAAGAATAAAGGTGAAGAGTTGTCTAAGATACATGCCCTTAATGAATCACTTAGTAAATAGGTTTATAAATTGAAAAAGGAAAATAATGGGAAAGGAAAATGAGAAAAAGATGAGTCAAGGGAACAATCGAAAAACAAGGATGAAGAAATATGCATGTTGAGAAATCATAAGAAAATACATTGGATGAGGTTAAAAGATTTAAAGAAGAAAAGAAGCACGGTCAATCAAGAAAAAACAAGAACCTTGGATGAAGAGACTACCAAAAGACTTGAAGAGGAAATTTGCAAGAAGGTTGAAGAAGCTCTAACTACAAATTTCGTAAAAGAATAAATGCAATCCATAATTAAAGAAGGACATAAAACATTGATGAATGGCATCACATTGTAGATTCAAAAGAATAAGGAAGACAAGATTATATAAAGACACCGAAAAAAATTGGAATTAATTGAGTTCCAGCTTGAAGATGTACTTGTGAAATATGAGGGTATTATCTCAAAAGCAGGAGTGATCAAAGAAAATGCACAAAGGATGGAGGACACCATTATCTCTAAAAAGAATATTGATGACATGGGTGTGCATGAGGAAGAGAAACCATTAAGTGTGAAACCATATCGACATCCTAATTACCATAAAAGATTCCAAGAAAGACAAGAAGATATACAATGACATTGTTAAGGAAGAAAATGGAATAATACTTAACAATATTCATGGAGCAAGGAATCATAAAACTATTATCAACCAAGATATTATCAAAGACCAGAAACTACACAAAATTAGAGAACTCACAATCACAACACATGGAATCAAAATTATCCAACAACCAACTATCAAGCGTTGAGACAAAAAGAATCGAATTTGGATGGATGGATCATCATCAATGGAAACAAGGAAGTAGGAATATGAGGAAAACCTATTACCTTGTTTCATCACATGTAAATCCATTAAATGCAAAGCTTCGAGGACAACACTTTTTGAAGGAGGGTAATATGATATGACCCTAGGGGGGTACTATGATATGATCCTGGGGGGGTCATATATGGGGTTAAATGTATATAAGATGACCCAAGGGAGGCATATATGGATTAAATGTATATAATATGACATAAGGGGAGCATATATGGGACTAAATGTATATGTAATAGGGTAGGCCTAATGAAGGGGCCTCATGTACAATGAGTGGATATGTATATATAAGGGTAATGCAATAATTGATGAGGGACATGTGAAATGATTATGTGAATGTCTTGGGGTAATTGGAGAAGGATCTCATATTATTTGAGGATTTATTGTGTAACTTATCTTTGTTATCTATATTGTATTTGTGCTCCACATTTACTTATGTGTACATGTTGTGTAATCTTGTCTCTTATTCCATCTTTAAGGATTTGGATCATAACAAGACATGTCTCTAAATAGTATTAGTATCTTTGGAATCTTAAGCCTATAATCAACTATTTACTTGGAGGAAACAACCTTCCCATTTCCTTTCCATTACACTGTTCATTTCCTTGACCTCCCATTCCCTTTCCCTCATGCTTACCAACATTAGATCTCTATATCTTTGATCCTATCCATTTTCCATTTTGTGGAATCCCAAGGAGCTCAACTTGAAGAAACATTGTCCACATTCCTACCACACCTAGACAACAAGAATATTGATATTTTGTTTTTCTTGCCATAGTAAACTAAAAAAGTAGAGGATGAACTTTAGATAATTCTCCAAGGCCTCTCTTGCATACTATTTTTTCCCTAATTGAAACTTAAAAGAAACTTATATGTCAGATGCATCAATTTCTCTTTACTCTTCCATTTCAAGAAACTCCATGCTTTCAAATATGAAATCTTTAAAAACATGCTCCTCGAGATACTCATTTATAGAACTATACATGATAGAGCAAAGTAATAGGATTCAACAATGTTATAAATTCATCCATAATTTTCATAGCAATGATGAAGAATTATCATGGATATTGGCTTGTGATAGCTTATTTATTTTGTTGATAGAAATTGTGCCTAAAATTCCTCATTTTTCTAGTAAAAATATCGATCGGTTATTCTTTTATGTTTTCCCCCAACTTATGTGCAATTTTTAAAATGGTCACTTGTAGCTCATTGTGCATTCCTTTCTCTTTGCACAACATCTCGTAATCTTGTCTAACTATAGCATGTGCATCTTGTGTTATTCCATTGCAAGTGGAATTAATGATATCTATATTTTGTTAAAGCTTCGATAAAAAACAATCAATACAAATACCATTTGCCATTGCATTTTTTTAACCTATAGATTCTACATATGTTCAATGGATATTTTTTTCATGTATGAGACTTTATCAAATATGGTTAATCGAGACCTAGAGAGAAACAATATCAATAAATTGATAATCCTAAATGCATCAAATGCTTTCGCATTGAGTCAATCCATTTTTGAAACAATTGACCACATGCTATGTAGCTTCAATTTGTTTTGATTGCAAAATTTCCATTATGAATCGGGAAATTGCTTATTTTACGCATTAGCAATTTTTCTCCATTTCCATTATACATCAATTGTGATAAAACAAGGCATAGTGAACCACTATCGAGCTTTGTGCATTCTCGAGACCCGATAGCTCTATCGTCTCTAACAACATAATTTAATCCTAGTTTTTTCTCGAAGATTGATACATATTTGCATACAATGTCTCTTTCTGCTTCTTACAAAAGGAAACATGGTGAAATTGGACTATGGGGAGATATTTTATGTGTCAAGTGGTTCTCTATATGGTCGGATGTACTGGGATATGTTTGGTCATATAAAAAAATAGCAAAACGCCTCAATTTCAATCAAACAAAGTCTATATATGCCTATAACATATTGTTTCATGATCAAAATCTATCTTGTGGCCATTTTGAGCCACTTTTGACATATAAATCATTGCATACTAGAGAATATTCAATTGAAAGAAGTCTTTCATGTGAATGTGCTCAAGAAATTTTGCACATTGAAAGCAACATGCCATCTATTAAACAAGCACTTTTAAAAAAACAAGTTTACATAGCATCACCTATTACTGGTGATTTCCATGACTCATTGTTTAATGTTGTTTCTAAATCAGCGTCAAAGTTTGATGTGTCTTCTTTGAGGAAATGTGTAGCCAAAACATTTTGCAATGCATATATTGCACATGACAATATATAATTAATGTGCTTAAATAGACATCTTCATGATAGTGTTAGACAAGAGCGATCAATTGCAAACATGCAAGGATATCTAGTCAATTTTTCAAGCTTGTATAGCGAAGGGAAGATAGAAAACAACAATTTCACAATACAATGTTTGTGTGAGCTATTTAAATTCAATATAGATATTTGGTGAATTGGATCACAAACTATTAGTGTAATGTTCCACCTAAAAAATATTACTTCAAAAAAAGTGTACCTCATGTCTCAAGCTATTACACCTTCTCGTGCACACTTCCATTAATTACTTAAATGGGAATTAGAACATAATCGTCCCAATTTGTCTATTGCTACAAAAAAATTTGTTACTTATGGCAATATGAATGAATGTTAGCCAAAAATTCCATTGCACCTAGTAAATAGTATGATCAAAGTTTTGCCTAGCTTTGTAATAGGCAATCAACAAAATTGTATGCACAATAACATAATATACTAGAAAAAAGGAGAAAAAATATCTCTTCACATAGAATAACAACAACTAGAAAAATTATAACTATAAAACATAAACATACAAAAGCAATGCAAGCAATATTAATATATTTGGATATACTTGAGGACACACCAACCTATGTATGTGTTATTTGTGAATAAATGTAGTTTCAGTAAACATGCATTCAATCGACAATGAGATCATATTCAACTTTTGTTGTTTGAGTATTGATCAAGCATCAAACTTTATTTCATTATATGAGAAAATATTCAAACATTTCAACAAAGCTATTTGAAACCAAAAAAATCCTACTTTTCAATCACCATTGCATATTTATCACAACAACTAATTAGAAATTGTATAGAAGCTAACAACTTTGGAGGAAAGGTTGGTATCTCCAAGAATGACATTTGCAGAAATACAATAACTTGGTTACAAAAAATATCAACCTGGTCTAACTGGAACAATCATAAATGTTCCTGTAGACTTAAACCAATTCAAATAGCATTGCTTAGATCTTTATTTAGCTCAATGATAGTGGAAATAATGTTACAAAGGAAATGGAATAAAAAATACATATTGTGAGGAAATGTACGAGCAAAAAATGTCATGGTTGCTCTTAATGACTTGTGCAACACTCCACTTTATCATAGTGAAGGCATTGTTATCAATGATGAATGGGAGTCACTCCAAAGGAAAAATTGAGCATTCCACAAAAACCATATGCATTGAAGAAAAAATTTCATTTTCTGACGATGATAAAGATATAGAACCAATATATGAAACATTTGTACATGTCCTTGTACATGGCTATGGACAATCCCATCTAATTGATGACTTGGAGAACACAATTCTACAAATGGCACCACTGGAAGGTTTCAATCCACTTGGGGTTTTCTAGGACAAGCTTTCAGAAGAGCTAAACTTCCCTACATTATTTTATGTGTATAGTTGACCTAAATACATTGTCAATAATTTATCTTATCAACAAATTGTGCAATGGGAACTTATACATGCTTCCAAAGAATTTTAAACACATAATACAAACGTTTTCTTCAAAGAAAATTCTAATACATCAAGTCTCTAGTTTTGCTTGGATTTATGTACACAAAAGAGAATTGGAAGGACATAAATTACTTGCAAAATATGTAGAGTACAAAAAGAATCTCAACAAAGTATTGAAATCATAAATTGCATTCCGTTCTGTCAAAATCATACGTACTTCAACTGATTATTTTGAAAATGTGTGCAAAAATTCCTTCGCAATGATTAGACAACTTGGTGCACCTAAATTCTTTGTCACATTCACAAGTGTTGAATATCTTTGGGATCCATTGTTCATTGCACTACAACAAAGCAAAACAAATAATCTAGGTATACATAAAAATAATGTTGTTGAAGATATTATAGATTCATAGTTTAGAAAGCATCACATACTTAGAATAACAACACTCAAAACTTTGTTGTTGAAAAATAGTGAATTGTTTGAAGAAGTTATAGATTATTTTTTCATAACTAAATTCCAAAATAGAGGCAATAAACATGAGCATGGGTTTCTTTGCATCAAAGTGTGTCTTTTTATGGACAAGCCTCCAATGACAATATTATATGATTTGTTGATAAATATATATATTATTATTGAACAATGCTTAATGAAGAACTATCAAAGATTCAAACTCACCATCACATATGAGCTTGTTAAAAACATCAACAATCGACATGCATGTTCAATTTCCCATTTCCTCTAATTGATAAAATGGTCATATTTCCAATTACAACATGATGACACGATTTACAAATAGAAATAAAAAAATTTGTTCTATGTTCTACATAAACCTATAAAAGAAACATGTATTTTGAGTTATTGTTATTATACCTTGGTTTAAATAGATAAGAATATATACTATTTTTGTGTTCTTCTCTTTCATGTTATGTTCTAAATAGACATCCATTGGACATATGGATAAATTATTTTTCTAAACAAATCCCTCAACTATGGAATAAAAATACAAATGCACAGTTCATTTTAGATTTCTATGCTATAGAAACATATTGTAGCTCATTTTAGATTTCTATGCTATAGAAACATATTGTAGCTCATATATAACAAATATGGATCACCGATATTACAAGTGCATTTGAGAAAATTAGAGATGAATGTCCTTGTAGCAATGATAGAAAAATGCAGATTATTAGGAAAATTGGTAATGCACTTCTCAACATGCAACAAATTTCTATTAACCTATTTGTACATATTGTCTTTCCGCTACCATTGCATTCTAGCTCCAGGCCAATGATCTTCATTAATACAACACCATTTGATAATCGAAAATTTGTTTTAAAGAAACCGACATTGCTACATGATTTTGAAGACATCATGGGCAATTTTAACGTTGACAAGTGCATTCAAATGCCATCTAAATTTGAATATATATGTTTGACAAGGTTTGTTTCTTGCTACTAATGGTCACAATCGAACTTAAATAAAAGAAATATACCATGTATTATACATTCAATTTGGTATTCGGTACAATGAGCACAAAGACTTTGACATTTTTTTTAGAGAAAAATGATGCTATATGTCCCATATAAATAAAATGAAAATGTTTTATATGCGACTTTTCAAACTTGGTCAGAAGCATACTTGTCACAAAAAGAACAAATAGAACTCATTGAATCAAATTTTGTTTCTCAAACTAGAAGCAACTAGGGAAACATTGACATAGCATCTGCAATAATTGCATCTAGTTTAGAACAAATTATTGACATAGAAACCTCTTTGAATTAAGCTACATATCTCAAATTATGAAAAATATGATATATACAATGATCTAGCACACATGAAGATGTCTTGACTAGGTTTGACTCGGTGTACTAGTATCCTTATGAAAACTAAAAAACCATTCATTTTGAATACGTAATAGTACTACAACATTAGAAAAAAAATCAGCAATGAAGAAGAATCAATAAAAAAACAAGTAATTATGAAACAAAAGAACAATCCTAACACAACAATTCATTTGTTCTTTACTTGAGGTGCAGGAACAAGCAAGACATTCACAACAAAAGCAATTTACCAACGACTAATACACTTTTATAGCAAACATCTTGATAGAGATCCTCTTATAAAAATGAGTTATTGTTGCATTTGAAAAGCAGCATATAACACAAATGGAATTACAATACATTCAACATTTCGCTTACCCGTGAAATCAACAAATATTCTACCATTGTTTTCAATCAAATTAGATTCTATGACAAAAGAATATGAACAACATCATTTGTTGTTGATCAATGAAGCAACATTGGTAGGTTCTTGAATGTTATATAACCTACACAAAGGAATCATATAAATTTTGCGCATACCAACATTTCCTTTTGGAAACATGACATCATTTTTTGTGGTGACCTTTTTTAAGCATAGCCTATGGAAGACTATTGGATATTTGATCAATCAACTTTCCACAATGAAAAAATGCCATATAGTTTTTGTAAAGACAATGTCAAATACTTTGATCTAGAGCAAAGCATGAGACAATAGAACAAGATTTTCATATCTATTCTCAATAGAATTAGAACTTTCTCTCAGAGAGAAGAGGATATCAACTATTTGAGCAAATGTTGCTACAGGTAACCACCAAATGATCCAACATTTCCATACCTTTTCTATAGGAACAAACATGTTGAAGAACATAATAGAAAAATGTTGTCTTTTGTGCAATCAACAACATACACAATGAAAGCATATGATAACCAAACAAGCATTGTTGGAACAATTGTCTTTGAGAACAAAAAAATATTGCTACCTTCAACAACTGTCCTAAATAAAAATATGTTGGTTCAGTTAATTGGAGGAAACTATGCAATACAATATGGATTGGTCAATGGTGTAGAACGTATATTTAGGCACTACATAGATTACAAAATTGATATAGTTTGGATTTAATTCATAGATCCTACAATTGGAATATTATAGTGACAAAGTTTGTGTAATTTGTTCACAGTTAGAATTTTCCATAATTAGACACCCATTACAAGAGTCTCTATACAAACAACTTCTAAGAACAAAATACAGTTTTCTCGACAACAATTTCATGTTCAATTAGCATGCACTAACACATGGTTAAGCAATGCATGATGTAGCATTTCAAACTTTTGGAGTTAAAAAACATGGACTTGTTTATACAACACTTTAGTGTGTTAGAAACATTGAATCATTATATCTTTTAAGCATATTACAAAACACAAATTTCAAATTATCTGACAAAGTTGCAAGTGAAATTAAAAGACTCAAAACATATGCCCCTTGGCGATTTGAATATGGCTTGCATTCAATACCAAAAGAAAAATATTTTCTCATTAGCTCATTACTTTGTCAAGTGAAATTAAAAGACTCAAAACATATGCCCCTTGGCGATTTGAATATGGCTTGCATTCAATACCAAAAGAAAAATATTTTCTCATTAACTCATTGAACACACGAAATGTGAAATTGCACATTGAAAATATTCTCGCTGACTATGAATTAATGCAATCTAACATCTTATGTTTGCAAGAAACACATATAAATCTTATTGAATATAATAGTATTCTTTCCAAGTACAAGTAAAATTGCCTATCAAACTTCCGCCTCCATGGCATTCTAACATGTTTTCAAAGGAACATTTTAATTGAAAAACTATCAATTATGCCACAGAGCATCTTGAATCAATTATCACTACATTTAATACTACCACCACTGTCATCAAGTTAGAAAATGTTTGCATTATTCCACCTGCACCAATTGGAAACATTTTTTCTTTATCAATATTCTAACAACAAAGCAGGAAAATTTTTAGGGGCGAAATTTCACCAATTGGCTATTTTTTGGGCCTTTTTTCAAAAAATAAATTCGTTATTTGGTCATTTTTAGTCTCTAATATCGCCTATATTTACATAAATATGTTTTTTATCATAATATTTGCCAAAATTTACAAGTTTCAGTAGTAAATTGTATGTTTCATATTTAATATTTGCCTACCAATCTATATTTATGTTTTTTTCAATCCAAAATAATCGTCTAGAATACTAAACTTAAGCATATTTTTATAATCCTTAAAAAAACCCTGCAACAAAGATACACCAAACTAAGCATATCTTAATCACTGGTGATTTCAACTTCAACATGTCACAAAATAATAGTGCACAAGAAAAAAGTGCTTCATTTATGCAAAGTCATAATTTAGTATTACAATCAAGCAAAGAAACAAATAGAAGTGGTGTTAAGAACCAAACGTTTCTCACATGACATTCCAGCCACACAATCACCTTCATATGTCATCATGCCACCTCATTCACACCCATTTGGCCTTGGAAAATCAGTCAAAAACCCAAAAAATGAAAAGCTAGCCTCAATTTTTCTTTATAAAATAGGTCGCTCTTAATCTCTCGAGAAGAGCGACCTAGGTCGCACTTAATCCTTCAATTTAAGTGAGCTAAGTTACACAAACCCCCCCAAAAAAAGAGACCCAACCATTGGCTTATATTTCGGCTACCTCTGCTTCATGTCCAACAAAAAGAAGATGAAAATGACATGAGTCTCTATGTGGCTAACAAGTATAGAGCCCCAAACTCAACCCCATACTCCCATAATCAGCTATAAAAGAGACACAAAGACCCCTTCATCACATACACAACTCCATTCTATTTACTCAAATTGTTACTCTGCTAGATTTTCACTAAGATTGAAGACCTTTTCTCACTTCCTCTCACCTCTTGGAGATATTGTTCCTGTGACGTGTGGTCGTAGAATCAGAAGGACGTGAGGAGAAACAATGGACCTCCCTCAGATAGTTGTAGAGGCCTCCCTTCTGTGATTGTTCAGGTGACATTGGTTCTTGTAATATTCGTTTTACATCAATATATAAGATTCTTTATTCTTTCAGCTCTTTTTTTGTATGCATGATTGATTGAATTCAAAGAACACAAAAATATTGTCTATTTTCTTTCCTACCAGCACTTTTAGTTAGTTTAAATTCTTAGTTTACCTCAACAATCAAGGGTTGAGACAAAAAGAATCGAATTTGGATGGATGTATCATCGTCAATGGAAACAAGAAAGTAGGAATATGAGGAGAACCTATTACCTTGTTTCATCACATGTAAATCCATTAACTGCAAAGCTTCGAGGACAACACTTTTTAAAGGAGGGTAATATGATGAAACCCTAGGGGGGTACTATGATATGACCCTGGGGGGGGGTCATATATGGGGTTAAATGTATATAATATGACGCAAGGGGGGAATATATGGATTAAATGTATATAATAGGACCCAAGGGGAGCATATATGGGACTAAATGCATATGTAATAGGGTAGTCCTAATGAAGGGGCATCATGTACAATGAGTGGATATGTATATATAAGTGTAATGCAATAATTGTTGAGGGACATGTGAAATGATTATGTGAATGTCTTGGGGTAATTGGAGAAGGATCTCATATTATTTGAGGAGTTATTGTGTAACTTATCTTTGTTATCTATATTGTATTTGTGCTCCACATTTACTTTGTTGTACATGGTGTGTAATCTTGTCTCTTATGCCATCTTTACAGATTTGTATCATAACAAGACATGTCTCTAAATAGTATTAGTATCTTTGGAATCTTATGCCTATAATAAACTATTTACCTGGAGGAAACAACCTGCCCATTTCATTTCCCTTGCATTATTCATTTTCTTGAACACCCGTTCCCTTTCCCTTTCTCTTTCCCTCATGCTCACCAACATTAGATCTCTATATCTTTGATCCTATCCATTTTCCATTTTTCAGAATCCCAAGGAGCTCAAACTTGAAGGAACATTGTCCATATTCCTACCACACCATGGATAACAAGAAGATTGATATTTTTTTTTCTTGCCACAGTAAACTGGAAAAGTAGAGGATGAACTTTAGATAATTCTCCAAGGCCTCTCTTGCATACTATTTTTTCCCTAATTGAAAGTTCAAAGCAAATTATATGTTAGATGCAATTTCTCTTGACTCTTTCCATTTCAAGAAACTCCATGCTTTCAAATATGAAATCTTTAAAAACATGCTCCTTGAGATACTCATTTATAGACCTATACATGATAGAGCAAATTACTAGGATTCAACAATGTTATAAATTCATCCATATTTGTCTTAGAAGTGATGAAGAATTATCATGGATATTGGCTTTTGATGGCTTATTTTGTTTGTTGATAGAAATTGTGTCTAAAATTCCTCATGTTTCTAGTAAAAATATTGATAATTTATTCTTTTATGTTTTCCCCCAACTTATGTGCAATATTTAAAATGGTCACTTGTAGCTCATTGTGCATTCCTTTCTCTTTGTACAACTTCTCATAATATTGTCTAACTTTTGCATGTGCATCTTGTGTTATTCCATTGCAAGTGGAATTAATGATATCTATATTTTGTTAAAGCTTCAATAAAAAAAAATCAATACAAATACCATTTGCCATTGTATTTTTTTAACCTCTAGATTCTACATATGTTCAATGGATATCTTTTTTCATGTATGAACCTTTATCAAATATGGTTAATCGAGACCTAGAGAGGAAGATTATCAATAAATTAATAATCCTAAATGCATCAAATGATTTTGCATTGAGTCAATCCAATTTTGAAGCAAATGACCACATGCTATGTAACTTCAATTTGTTTTGATTGCAAAATTTCCATTATGAATCGGGAAATTGCTTATTTTATGCATTAGCATTTTTTCTCCATTTCCATTATACATCAATTGAGATACAAAAAGGCATAGTGAACCACTATAGATCTTTGTGCATTCTCGAGACTCGGCAGCTCTATCTTCTCTAACAACATAATTTAATCCTAGTTTTTTCTCGAAGATTGATAGATATTTGCATAAACTGTCTATTTCTGCTTCTTACAAAAGGAAACATGGTGAAATTGGAATATGGGGTGATAGTTTATGTGTTAAGTGGTTCTCTATATGGTTGGATGTCTTGGTATCTTTTTGTTCATATAAACAAATGGAAAAATACCTCAATTTCAATCAAACAAAGTATAGATATGTCTATATCATATTGTTTCATGATCAAAATCCATCTTGTGGCCATTTTGAGCCACTTTTTTCATATAAATCATTGCATACTGGAGAGTCTTCAATTGAAAGAATTCTTTCATGTTAATGTGCTCAAGAACTTTTGCACATTGAAAGCAACATGCCATCGATTAAACAAGCACTTTTAAAACAACAATTTTACATAGCATCACCCATTACTGGTGATTTACATGACTCATTGTTTGATGTTGTTTCTAAATTAGCATCAAGGTTTGATGTGTCTTCTTTGAGGAAATGTGTAGCCAAAACCTTTTGCAATGCTTATATTGCACATGAAAATAGAAAAATAATGTGCTTAAATAGACATCTTTCAGATAGTGTCATTAGACAAGAGTGATCAATTGCAAACATGCAAGGATATCTAGTCAATTTGTCAAGCTTGTATAGAGAAGGGAAGATAGAAAACAACAATTTCACAATCCAATGTCTGTGTGAACTATTTAAAATCAATATAGATATTTGGTGCATTGAATCACAAAGTATTAGTGTAATGTTACACTTAAAAAATATTACTTCAAAAAAAGTGTACCTCATGTCTCAAGCTTTTACACCTTCTCGTGCACACTTCCATTAATTGCTTAAATGGGAATTAGAACATAATCGTCCCAATTTGTCTATTGCTACAAAAATGTTGTTACTTATGACAATATGAATGAATGTAATCCAAAAACTCCATTGCACCTAGTAAACAGTATGATCAAAGTCTTGCCCAACTTTATAATAGGCAATCAACAAAATTGTATGCACAGTCACAAAATATACTAGAACAAAAGGATAAAAATGATCTCTTCACATAGAATAATAACAACTAGAAAAATTATAACTATAAAACATAAACATGCAAAAGCAATGCAAGCAATATTAATATATTTGGATATAATTGAGGATACATCAACCTATGTATGTGTTATTTGTGAATAAATGTAGTTTCATAAAACATGCATTTAATGGACAATGAGATCATATTCAACTTTTGTTGTTTGAGTACTGATCAAGCATCAAAATTTATTTCATTATATGAGCAAATATGAAAACATTGCAACAAATCTATTTGAAACCAAAAAAATCCTATTGTTGCATCAACATTGCACATTCATCACAACAACTAATTAGAAATTGTATAGAAGCTAACAACTTTGGAGGAAAGGCTGGTATCTCCAAGAATAGAATTTGTAGAAATAAGATAACTTGGTTACAACAAATCTCAACCTTGTCTAACTGGAACAATCATAAATGTTCATGTAGACTTAGACAAATTCAAATAGCATTGCTTAGATCTTTAGTTGACTCAATGATAGTGGAAATAATGTTACAAAGGAAAATGGAATAAAAAATACATATTTTCAGGAAATGTACGAGCAAAAAGTGTCATGGTTTCTCTTAATGACTTGTGCAACACTCCACTTTATCATACTGAATGCATTGTTATCAATGATGAATGGGAGTCACTCCTTAGGAAAAATTGAGCATTCCACAAAAACCATATGCATTGAAGAAAAAATTTCATTTTCTGACGATGATAAAGATATAGAACCAATATATGAAACACTTGTACATGTGCTTGTACATGGCTATGGACAATCCCATATAATTGATGACTTGGAGAACAATATTCTACAAATTGCACCATTGGAAGGTTTCAATCCACTTGGGATCTTCTAGGACAAGTTTTTAGAAGAGCTAAACTTCCCTACATTATTTTATGTGTATAGTTGAACTAAAGAGATTGTTAATAATTTCTCTTATCAACAAATTGTGCAATGGGAGCTTATACATGCTTCTAAAGACTTTTAAACACATACTACAAACATTTTCTTCGAAGGAATATGCATTCTGATACATCAGGTCTCTAGTTGTGCTTGGATTTATGTACACAAAAGAGAATTGTAAGAACATAAATTACTTGCAAAATATGTAGAGTAGAAAAAGAATATTGACAAAGTATTGAAATCATAAATTGCATTTCATTTTCTCAAAAGCACACGTACTTCAACTAATTATTTTGAAAATGTGTGCAAAAATTCCTTTGCAATGATTAGACAACTTGGTGCACCTACATTCTTTGTCACATTCACAAGTGTTGAACATCTTTGGGGACCATTGTGCATTGCACTACAACAAAGAAAAAAAAATACTCTAGTTATACATAAAAATAATGTTGTTGAAGATATTATAGATTCATAGATTAGAAAGGATCATATTATTTGTAGACAATGTTCTAAACATAGAATAACAACACTCAAAACTTTGTTGTTGAGAAATAGTGAATTGTTTTGAGAAGTTATAGATTATTTTTTCATAACTAAATTCCAAAATAGAGGCAACGAACATGAGCATGGGTTTCTTTGCATTCAAAGTCTGTCTATTTATGGATAAGCCTCAAATGACGAGATTATACAATTTCTTGATAAATATATATCTTATGATTCAACAATGCTTAATGAAGAACTATTTAAGATTGAAACTCACCATCACACATGAGCTTATTGAAAACATCAACAATCGACATGCAGGTTCAATTTCCCATTTCCTCTAATTGATAAAATGGCCATATTGCATCCATTGGAACATGACGACAAGATTTACAAACAAAAATAAAAGAGTTCTTCTATGTTCTACATAAACCTATAAAAAAAACATGTATTGAGGTATTCTTATTATATCTTGGTTTAAATAGACAAGAATATATACTATTATTGTTTTCTAATCTTTCATCTTATGTTCTAAAGAGACACCCATCAAACATATGGATAAATTGTTTTTCTAAAAAAATACCTCAACTATGGAATGAAAATAGAGATGCACAACTCATTTTAGATGTCTATGCTATAGAAACATATTGTAGCTCATATATCACAAATATGGATCACAATATGACAAGTGCATTTAAGAAAATTAGAGATGAATGTCCTTGTAGCAATGATAGAAAAATGCAAATTATTAGGAAACTTGGTAATGCACTTCTCAACATGCAACAAATGTGTATTCCACTAGTTGTACACATTGTATTTCCGCTACCATTGCATTCTATCTTCAGGCCAACGATCTTCATTAATACAACACCATTTGATAGTCAAACATTTGCTTTAAAGAAACTGACATTGCTACATGATTTTGAAGACATCATGTGCAATTCTAACGTTGACAAGTACATTCAAATGCCATCTAAATTTGAAGATATATGTTTGAAAATTTTTGTTTCTTGCTATGGATGGTCACAATCGAACCTAAAGAAAAGAAATATACCATGTATTATACGTTCAATTCGGTATTCGGTACAAGGAGCACAAATAATTTGACTTTTTTTAGAGAAAAATGATGCTATATGTCCCATATAAATAAAATGAAAATGTTTTATATGTGACTTTTCAAACTTGGTCAAAATCATACTTGGACCACAAAAAGAACAAATAGAACTCACTAAACCAAATTTTGTTTCTCAAACAAGAATCAAAGCAACTGGGGCAACATTGACATAGCATCTGCAATAATTGCATCTAGTTTAGATCAAATTATTGACATAGAAACCTCTTTGGATTAAGCTATAGATCTCAAATTGTGAAAAATATGATATATACAATGATCTAACACACATAAATATGTCCAGACTAGGTTTGACTCAGTGTACTAGTATCCCTATGGAAACAGAACAACCATTGATTTTGAATACATAATAGTACTACAACATTAGAAAAAAAACTCAAGAGTGAAGAAGAATCAATAAAAAAGAAGTAATTATGAAGCAAAAGAACAATCCTAACATGAAAATTCATTTGTTCTTTACCGGAGGTGCAGGAACAAGCAAGACATTCACAACAAAAGCAATTTACCAATGACTAGTACACTTTTGTAGCAAACAGCTTGATAGAGATCCTTTTATAAAAAGGAGTTATTGTTGCATTTGAAAAGAAGCATATAACACAAATGGCATTACAATACATTCAACATTTCACTTACCCGTGAAATCAACAAATATGCTACCATTGTGTTCAATCACATTAAATTCTATGACAAAAGAATATGAACAACATCATTTGTTGTTGATCAATGAAGCAACATTGATAGGTCCTCGAATGTTATATAACCTACACAAAGTACTTAGATAAATTTTGCACATACCAACATTTCCTTTTGGAAACATGAAATCATTTTTTGTGGTGACCTTTGTTAGGCATATAGTATGAAATACTGTTGGATATTTGATCAATCAACTTTCCACAATGAAAAAATGGCATATAGATTTTGGAAATACAATGTCAAATACTTTGATCTAGAACAAAGCATGAGACAGTAGAAAAATATTTTCATATCTTTTCTCAATAGAATTGGAACTTTCTCTCAGAGAGAAGAGGACATCAACAATTTGAGCAAATGTTGCTATAGGTAACCACCAAATGATCCAACATTTCCATACCTTTTCTATAGGAATAGACATGTTGAGGAACATAATAGAAAAATGTTGTCTTTTGTGCAATCAACAACATTAACAATGAGAGCATATGATAACAAAACAAGCATTGTTGGAACAACTATCTTTGAGAACAAAAAAATAGTGCTACCTTCAACAATTGTCCTAAATTAAAATATGTTGGTTAAGTTAACTGGAGGAAACCATGCAATACAATATGGATCGGTCAATTGTGTAGAAGGTATCTTTAGGCACTACATAGATTACAAAATTGATATAGTTTGGATTAAATTCATAGATCCTACAATTGGCATAGTAAAATTACAAAGGATGTGCAATTTGTTCACAGTTGGAATTTGCCATAATTAGACACCCATTACAAGAGTCTCTATACAAACAACTTCTAAGAACAAAATACAGTTTGCTTGACAACAATTTCATGCTCAATTAGCATGCACTAACAATGCATAGAACACATGGTTTAGCAATGGATGATGTAGCATTTCACACTTTTGGAGTTAAAAAACATGGACTTGTCTATACAACACTTTAGTGTGTTAGAAACATTGAATCATTATATCTTTTAATCATATTACAAAACACAAATTTCAATTTATCTGGCAAAGTTGCAACTGAAATTAAAGGACTCAAAACATATTCCCCTTGGCAATTTGAATATGGCTTGCATTCAACACCAAAAGAAAAATATTTTCTCATTAGGTCATTGAACACACGAAACATGAAATTGCACATTGAAAATATTCTCCCTGACTATGAATTAATGCAATCTAACATCTTATGTTTGCAAGAAACACATATAAATATTGTTGAATATAATAGTATTCTTTCCAACAAGTAAAATTGCCTATCAAACTTCTTCCTCCATGGCATTCTAATATGTTTTCAAAAGAACATTTTAATTAAAAAATAATTGTCAATTATACCACATCACATCTTCAAAAAATTATCACTACATTTAATACTGCTACCACTGCTATCAAGTTAGCAAATGCTTACATTATGCCACCTGCACCAATTGGAAACCTTTTTTCTTTATCAACATTCTAACAACAAATATACAACAAACTAAGCATATCATAATCATTGGTGATTTCAACTTCAACATGTTGCAAAACAATAGTGCACAAGAAAAAATTGCTTCATTTCTGCAAAGCCATAATTTAGTATTCCAATCAAGCAAAGAAACAACTAGCAATGGTGTTAAGAACCAAAATTTTTTGACCTAACATGACAGCTGCAGAATCACCTTCATATGTCATCATGCCACCTCATTCACACCCATTTGGCCTTGGAAAATTAGTAAAAAACCCAAAAAATGAAAAGCAAGCCTCAAATATTTTTTTATAAAAAAGTTTGCTCTTAATCTCTCGATAAGAGCGACCTAGGTCGCACTTAATACTTCATTATAAATGAGCAAAGTTGCACAAAAACCCAAAAATCGAGACCCAACCATTGGCTTGTCTTTCGGCTACCTTTGCTTCATTTCCAACAAAAAGAAGATGAAAATGACATGAGTCTCTACATGGCTAACAAGTCTAGAGCCACAAATTCGGCCCCAAACTCCCCTCATCGGCTATAAAAGAGACACTGAGACCCATTCATCACATACACAACTCCATTCCATTTGCTCAAATCGTCACTATGTTGGATTTTCACAGAGATTGAAGACCTTTTCTCACTTCCTCTCACCTCTTGGAGATATTGTTCATGTGACATGTGGCCGTAGAATCAAAAGGACGTGAGGAGAACCAATGGACCCTCCCTCAGATAGCTGCAACGACCTCCCTTATGTGATTTTTCAAGTGACATTGGTTCTTGTAACATTCTTTTTACATCAATATATACGATTATTTATTCTTTCAGCTCTTGTTTCGTATGCATGATTGATTGAATTCAAAGAACACAAAAATATTGTCTATTTTCTTTCCTACTGGCACTTTTATTTAGTTTAAATTCTTTGTTTAGTTGTTTTGTCTTTTTCTTTGAAACTCTACTTGAGTCCACATCCCTCTGGAAGGTTCTCTTTAGAACATGCATGTGTGAAAGCACATGCCACAGATTTTGGTGACTCCACTAGGGAATATCCATATCTTTCTTCGGTTGTGTGGCCTTTTTTTTATCTTTTCATCTCTCTGTTTGGCTTCATTTTTCTGTTTAATTTTGGTAGAGTAAATTATTCTGAGAAATCCCTTCCCAGAAACCCCTTTGTTTTGTTGAACCATACTATTTATGTCTTTTTTTAGTTTCTCACTACAACAAATCACCCTTTTGGAGGTGGTTCTTAACCCCACAATTTTTTTTAGGTATTTGGGGGTGGTTCTTACCCCCCCAAAACAAATTCCAATTCTCAATACTTTTTTTTTGGTTGGAGGAGAGGGGTTAGAAAGACCCCCCCCTAAAGGTGTTTTTGAATGCAGTTTTAATCCCCCCCCCAAAAAAAAAGTCATGAGAATTAGATTTTTGGGGAAGTTGCTTAAAAAAACACCCCCAAAATTCCAATTCTTGTGACTTTTGGGGGGCATGGGGTTTTTTAAATACCTCTAAAGGTATTTTAAATGCCCCACCCCCCAAAGTTTCAAGAATTGAACTTTTGGCGACAGTTTGTGCAAAAGCCGCCTCCAATTGTTAAATTTTCATGACTTTTACGGGGGGTTTAGAAAGACCGCCCCTAAATATATGTTTCAAGGCAGTTTTCTAAAACCCACACTAAAGTTCAAGAGAATTTTACTTTTGGAGGTGGTGTTTTAAAGAACATCGCTAAAAGTTCAATTCTCATTACTTTTTGGGGGACAGTTTAGAAGGACTGCCCCTAAATATATTTTTCATCTATGTTCTTAATATCCATCCTCTCAAATAATATTGAAATTTACCTCTAAGTACACTATAATTGAACCTAATTAACCTCATAATTGACCCCTAATTACCCCAATTAACCACTAAATTCCCCTAAATGACCCCAACTTAACCACTAATTACCCCTCAATAATCCATACTTACCACTAATTAACCCTAGATAACCACTAAATGACCCCTACTTTTTTCCAAGGAAAACCTTGTGGAGAAACCCAAGGGATGCTTCCAAACATTCGTCGTAGATGGCATGTTACCTAGTAAACCCATCGATGTAGACTAGTGTGCTTCACACACGAGGAATCGAAATGGGCAGATGCCACCATGAACCTAACTAAATCCTCAACATCATTGGCATTAACCACTGGCTTAGCTAATCCCTTGGGATTAAATGGCCACTAATTACCCATAATTGGCCCATAATTACCATTAATTACCCTTGGTTAACCCATAATTGACCCCTAATTACCACTAGTTAACCCCTAATTACCCCATGATTGACCCCTTATTAACCCCTAATTACCACTAATTACCTAATAATTACCCCTAAATGACCACAAATTACCCCTAATTATCACTAATTAATCTCTAACTACCCTTCTTTTACCCGTAATTAGCCACAAATGACCCCTAACTATGAGTGGGGATCGAGTCCATCACATAGGCCTTATAGAGGGAATTTTAGGCTCGTGAGTGGGATATGGTGGCCATTTTAGGATGTATAACACCATGAATATTTTTTTAGTACAACTAGGACATGGTTTGGGATAGCATTATAGGGCCTAAGTTCATATAGTTTCCTCTAGGTCCCATGGGTCATGTAGCGCCCCAAAACACAACACATGCCCTACATAGAAAATATTTAGCATATGAGTGAGATATGTCCATCATTAATTTCAGAATTAACATACCAAGGTTGGTTCTGAATGCCCATGCCATGGTGTAGGGATAAAAGGAAAGGCACTAGGACATAAAATATATTTCTATGGGGCTCACATGCCATATTCCATCGCTTGTGGAATCACACATTCCCCTGATCCATAATCTTTGGCCTGTGAGTTTGATATAGTGGTGATTTCAAGGTTTGAAAGACTTGATATGTTTCTTGGGGATAAGGGCATACTTTGGTGCAAAAACCTAGGTTCTAATCCATGGAATCTATCTCTAACCCTCACATTCCATGTGTGGGGCCTAAAGCCGCAACAAAGGCCATGCTTAGGAAATATTTGGCATGTGAGTAAGATGTTGTGTCACATTTGAAGGTTTACAACACAAAGGATGGTCCTCATGACCCAAGTCATGGTCCATGGTGAAGATCCATAGTTTGAGTCCATAACATGTGGCTTTCGGGTTCTACATAGGCCATCCATGAGGCCTTAGCCCATCTTTTAACGATGGCATGGATATGGTGTCCATTTTTATTTTTTTCACATCATGGGTACTTCTTGATCACTAATCCATTGTGTGATACCAAAACCCATGTTGTTGGTATAAAATATTTGGCTATGGGGCTCATGATATTTGCATAGTAACCCACGTCATTACATAGGGCTTGTGTAGGGAATCCTTATCCTACATGTGATATGTCCAGCACATTTAGGAGGGGCACACTTGGGATGGATCTTGAGGACCATTCCATGGTATAAGGAAAAATCTAGAACCTCATGCTGTCGTGGTCCATGTGTAGGGCCCTAAGCATAATTACTTTATCTTGCAAGTGAGATATGGTGTCCATTTTAATATTTCTAACATTGGTCATGATGGTTCTTATGGGTTATACCATGGCCTATGAACTAGATTTAGGGTCTAATGCCATATTAATTTTATATGGGGTTGATGGTCCATGCATGTTAACCTAGACTACCACATAAGAACTATGTATGGAATCTCTAGCTTACATGCAACAATTCCCTTTGTGGCTCACGAGTGATGTGTCCTAAGTACTTGAGACATCACATAATATATATAGAGGGAATATTATTTCAACTGCAAGTGGGATATGTTGGTATTTTGAGATTTGAAACACCAATAATGTATTTCTTCTCCTAGACCATGGTCTAGGGTTTAAATTTATTGCCTAAGTTCATAACAATTGCTTATAGGGTCATGGACCATTACGATGCCATTAACCATCACATAGCATGCATCTTCATAGAAAATCTCCATTCTACATGTGAGATATGGTCATCATTTTGAGTACTTGCACATAGGTGATGGTCCATATATCCAAGTAAAGGTTTCATGACCCATAATTTGTGGGGTCCTTAGCCACTATGGAGGCCTTATAAATGGGAACTTTGCCATGTGAGTAGGATATGGTGTCCATTTAAAGTTTGTAACACCAAGTTGAGTTCAATGCCAAAAATGTAGGTTATTGGGTCAAAAATTTAGTGTACTCTAAGTCTCTTCATGGGAAAAAAGGATGGTTCTCATGACCTATATTTCCATTATTGTGGTATCTGATTATAAATTTTCCAACTTGGATGGTTATTTAGGTTCCAATTTGGAGATGTAATATACATTTGATTTCCAAAAGAAGAAAAGTGATGAGGATGATTCTATGGCATGCCTTATTGAAATGGCCTTGGTTATCCTTTTCTTCTTCAATTTATGAAACCTAATTTATCAATGTTAACTTCCATGCTTTGGCATGCTTCTTTAAAACCAAGTAATGAAAGGATTTTCCTGTTTAATGATTTTCTTCACAGATGCCATAAAATCCCACTGTATTCAATGGGTATTCATTTCTTGCATGTATCTTTATGCACCTAGGGGAGAACATAGCCAAGTATTTCTCAGCTTCATCTTGCTTCTTATTAACCTACATGCAAAGACACCACCTTGACAAAGATTTGTCGCCAATAGTGGCCCAAGGCCCGATAGATGGATTATGAGCCCCAAAAGCAAATGTTATGGTCTAAGACCATTGATTTTCACATCAAATCATGGGACATGTATCGAGAACCATCCATGCTAGTTTAAACCTCAAATACTAACAATATCACACTCAAAAGCCAAAATTACTTATGGAGCGAAAGTATGTTAGTTTGGGGTCCCATACATGGACCATGAGCACCTTACGGAAATGTTTAGTGTGATATTTTGTATATGGAACTACACCAAGAATGGGCCTTTAGAACTATCCCTAGTTTGTTAACCCTCAAAATGATGACCATATATCACATGTATTCTAAATATTCCTTGCATAAGCTATATGTGGTGGCCTAGAAGACCGTGCATGGACCATGAGCCCTATATGGAATTGGTAAAGAATTATACCCTCAATTTAAATATTGGCTCATAACAACCATCATTAGTGTTACAAATCTTGATATGGCCACCATATTCCTCTTGCAAGTTAAAAGTTTCCTATGTAGGTCTTATGTGATAACTAAGGCCCTACACATTTCCCATGAGCCATAGAGGATAATATTGGTTTAAGGCTTTGTATTTTAGCATTGGACCATTGAATGGGAAATGAGAACCACACTTATATTAGCATACAAAATATTTAAATGAGCACCATATCCCTCTCACATGCCAAAGTATGGTGGCTTGAGGCCCCACACATGGCCCATGAGCCTCAAGGAGAAATGTTATCGCCAAACAACCTATATCTTGGCACCAAACCATGTCTTAGGCACTAAAACGAACCTCTAATTTGGAAAACCTAAAACTAACCACCATAATGCACTCTTGGGCTGATATTTCCTACTAATTTCCTGTGTGGTTGTTATGGCTCCACGCATGGCCCATAATCTCTACAAAAAAAATGTTATGGCTCAAGACCTTGAATTTCAATCCTAAATCATTTTATGTTTCCTAAATACCATCCATGGTGTGATAAACCTTGAAATAAACACCACATATCACTCATATGCCAAAGATTCCCTTTGCAAAACTTGTGTGGTGGTCTAGGGTCCCATGTATGGACCATGAGATCCAAAGACAAATTTTATGGGCTAATAACTTGTATTTTTGTATAAACCTTGGATTGGACACCAAGAAGCATCCCCATTATAGGATCATATATCATTGGCATGAGATTCCATTTGTAAGGTCTATGTGGTGGTTTATGACCCCATAAATAGATCATAAGCCTTATATATGAATGCTATAGTGTATTCCCAGGGATTTTAGCATCGAACCATGACATAGGAATTGAGAACCATGTATACTGTTAGAAAGAAAAAGATGTCTATCATATCCTACTTGTAGGCTAATGATTCCCTATGGAGGGTATGTGTGGTGGTTTGAGGCCTTGCACATGGACCATGAGCTTAGAGAAAAATATTATGACCTAAGACCCTTATTTAGCCTTATATCATAACATGGACCTTGAAAACCATCCCTGTTGTGCCCTTCCTAAGATTCTCTATGTAGGCCTTGTGTTATAATCTAGGCCTCCATGCATGGGCCATGATCCCCAAGGAAATTAGTATGTTTTTGTACCCTGAATTTAGAACTTGGTCCATGGCCCAGGCCATAGAAATCATATTTATGTTACAAATTTTTAAATAGAGACCATATCTTGCTTATAGGACAAATTCAAATGTTATGGCCTAAGGCTACATCTTTTGACCTTGGCTATTGCTTAAGTTACAAGAAATATACATGGTGAACCAAAATTCATAAAAGGATGCACTATATCTTTCTCACATGCCAATATTCCCTTATAGGGCCTCGTGGTGGCCTAAGGCCCCACACATAGTTCATGATGCCTAAGGAAAAATGTTTTGGCCCAACAACTTGGCTTTTCACATCAAACCATGACTTAGGGACTAAGATCCATACTTGGTGTGCCAAACTTCAAAATTGCCAACATATCTTACGCATTGGCTAAATAGTCCCTATGTAGTATATAGTGCCTTTGTGGTGGTCTTGGGAATCACACATGAACCATGAGCCCCTTAGCCTTAGACGTTGTGTTTTGACTTGATAATATGGACCAAGCAATGATAGCCATTCTTCATCTCATAAAGCTTTAAATGGCCATATCTTGCTTGTAAGCCAAATATTCCCCACATAGGAATGATGTTATGGACTAGGGTCCCATTTGCCTTGTACATGTCCCTTTGGTATTGACACATTAACCACATATTGCATTCCTTTCCCCAAATTCCTCACTAGTCACTTAGACAAATGAAGATCAATGTACATACTATTATTATAATCTTAAAAGGTACCATGATGGAATTCCCTCACCTTTTGGCAATTTTTGTTGGTAATTGTAAGTAGTATGTCAAATCCACTCCAAGTATCTGTTAGGTCCACATAAGGAAACAACAAGACCAATGTAAGAACATGCAACTCTCCATGCTTGAAATTATGCATATGTCCATTGTGGTATTCTTTTAAACAATTTGTGAGCCTCCTTGATTTTCAATTTTATATGCAATCCAAAATCACAACATTCCATGAGACAACATTATGCTCGAGCATGTTATTAAACATTGTTGAGCTTTTTCCATCCTACCATTATGTGCATATTTCATAAGCATTATATTCCACAAAATGTTGTCTCATTGAGACATTCTATAACCCACATGATAGGCATATTCTAATCACCCTTGTTGGAAATATCTTATGATCATGGAATTTAGGAGACCACATTTAGAACCTTAACCAAATAATTTATATTATTTTCATATTTATATATCATTGTTATTCTTTCAATTTAGTTGTGGAGGATAAAATGCAAATGTATAGTAGACGAGCATCCAAATGTGGTTAGATCTGAGTAACCCCAAAATCAAGGGCATCTAGAAAGGATATTTTCTTGGTCCTTTTCACTTGTAAACAAAAGCTATTGAAGCCTTACCCCCACAAAAGATAAAAAAGGGTATCACCAAGGATTTTTCCCCAAATGAACATCACATAATTATTGAGGCCCTTCTCATTGTTTCATGAGTATGAAATTGCCAATAAAGGCTTGATTTGAAAACTACAAAATGGAGCCATTTACCAATGAATGATCCACAACAACCTTCATACTCTCATATTTTTGTTTGATATATACTTAGGCATTCGCATAGGCTTTAAGGATTTACTCTAGTATTTGAATGAATCCATGGTATTTGTATTTCTCTAGCTAGACCAATAGGATGTCCCTCAAACTCATCCTTTAGTGCAACACTATTAGGATCAATTATACTAGGATCATTATTTATACTGTCATTTCCTACTGCATTCACTTATTCAAACTCGACCTAGTCAAATTTAGGTTCCCAACAATCATACCGAATGTCATGATTAGTACCACCCCCACCACCCCCACCACATAGAACCAAAATATCATTAAAAAAATTCATTGAACTGCCAAAAGAAACCCGTAGGTTGACTTGGCAATGTTGGAATTTATTGAGTATATTATTTCATATAAAAATGGAGTGTAAATCCATGGATATAATTTAATCACAATTCTCACATTTTTGAAGAAAATGTTTTAAAATCCATCTGTCATGAATGTTGCTTTTCTATGACTTAATATTAAACAAATAATTTGTCAAATAAACCAAAGTTTTCTATGTAAGGTATGCTATATAAAAATCCATGCTTTCTCTACAATTGAGAGATACATGGTCAAGATATTGTGATATTGATTATTGTGGTTGAAAGTAGGAACCTACAAGAGATTGTATCCATAAGAAGTATCCATAACTCCTAAGCCTAATGCAAATAATTGAGATTGTGCCCTTCAAATTGTTCCCATTTTCTTTCTCCCAACAAAATAAAGATGCAACCCTCTAATATAGAATGATCCAAGTAATGCACATGTTTCTTCTAATCTCTAGAAGTCAATATTTCAACTTTAATAAATGTTTTTTCAAAATCCAAGTAGGTTCTCTTCCTGGGGATGACCATTTGTTTGTTTCAATAATAACTATAGTTCCATTGGTGAAGATTATTCAATCATTATTGTTTCCTCTTGTGTAGAAGTGTGACTTGGAGGAGCACTTTATTCATCGTCTCTCCTAAATATCTTCATTTGTACTCGAATATATTTCTTGGAGTTTATTTGAGCTTCAATTTGATGGCCAAGAGCTAAATGGAGCACTTGTGGAATGGAAGAACCAAAATAATATGGTCTTGTTTTATGTTTATCAATGTGGGATTCCATCTAAATTGTACACAATAGTATATGTATGACGAGATATACATCAGTAAAGAAATCCACATGCATTCATGAATCAATTTTCAATTAAATTATTTCTAACCATTCTTTTTAAAAATCAAATAAAAATTATAAGAATGTGAAAAACACCAAATAATTGGAAGAAAAAATGGAATTATTACCATAAATGTAAATCATTCCTACATAAAGGTACCACAAGATACTAGTGGATGATATGTCATGGATACAGTGTTATTGGCTTATCCGACTAATGAACTTGACATATTATTTCCAACATATAAGGCCTAACATGTTTAGCATGTGCCTAATGCATGTTTTATTGGATATTCACGGTTTGTCCATGAACCGAACAACCTAACCCAAAATTACATTCTTGTCTATTATAGTATCTATGACACAAGTTTTAAGAAAAGAATGCGGAAATTGCATCATAGTATCATATGACACAAGTCTTGTCATATGATTTTTATTTAAACACCCTTGCATGAATTGAACAATATTAGGAGGGTGCCAACACCCATTTAATTTAAGGAAAAAGATAGGAAGACACGAATGCGGAAAAATCGCATAAATTTGATGGCTAGGATGTGTCCAATATCATCGGAACAGAATCAAAGCATGCACGTTGCTTACAGCGAAGCACAACCAGGCTCTCAAAATGTGTGTTAAAACAGATATGTGGTGCTACCCAATTGACTAGGGAGCTTTCTTATATTTAATGTTACTAGTGAAATCCGCTATTCAAGATGATTAAGGTACTAATTCCAAATGGAAAAGAGTTTCATATTGATATGACATCACATCGGCCCATGACAAAGACATAAGGTTAACATTTATTCTCAAGTTTTTTTAATTGCAAAGTTTATCCAAAGTTTTTCGCAGAGTTGAGTCATATACTCTTCATCTTGTCGACTCACTATTGAGTCTCACTGGTATAATTTTGATTTATGCATATCCATGTGATTTGAACCCGATTAAGAGGGGGCCAAAACCACTCTATTACTACAGGAGCAAACATTGTCTTCTACTAACAACTCGGTCCCTATAAGTCTCAACTATACCTAGATTTTAAATTTAAATACAACTATCAAATAGAAGATTCAATGGGAAGCAAGCTAAATAGGAATAAGAGTGAACATGAAAATTACCTATGTAAATAAAAGTATTTCATGCAACCAAAAGATATTATCAATATTTTTTCCTAGCCTATAGAGATAGCAATATAATACCAGAAAAATGATATAGCTTTGAATTACATACACCAATTTTGAAATTGTCTCAACGTGCTTATTCTGACCCAAAGGCACAACAGGTTGTTATGTCTTAGTTACTAAATTGGGCATAGGCGATGTTCCAGTTGATTGATTGTTAACATTTGATGGTGTCATTGGACTCGTAACATTTCCAAGTGGTGCAACTCTACTTTCAGTAGGAATCTTAGGAAGAGAGTTAGATTTATGCTTTCCAAATGACAATGAAGGATGGAGTTGTTGATGTTATGAATCAAGCTAACTTGAATTAACAGTTTCCAGTCCCACTTGTTTCTCCCTATGTTTCCCAAGTGATACAGGCATTGTCATGTTGTTATACGATGATCCAATAGAAGTAGAAACAAATGCGGATATGAGAGGTTGTGATAGTTCCCCTGATTTTGACAATGGTGGAGATTGCAAAGCACCCCTAACTTCTGATTTACAAAGTTCCTTGGACTTTGTACCAATTTTGTCTTCTATAAAAGGTAGTACATTTTTTGATATTTTTTAACCAAGTTAACCAACATTGTGCCATTGAAAATAATGTTTTCCATGTTGTTGTGAAAAGCGCTAAGATATTTGTTTATGATCTGACTGCTCATTATCCAATGCCATCGAATGTTCGTTCTCCTTATTTCTCTCCACAAGTCTACTTCTTATTTTACCTTAAACTCTCATGTTCTCCTTTGATCTAAATCAAGTGAGATATTTGACTCATGTGGGGAGACTTCCCTACCTGTGACTTGTTGATCATCATCTCTTGTCAAGTGTTGAGGATGGCTTTGAACGACAACATCAGAAAAGTGCACAGTGTCATTATTCTGATCTTGTGGCACAATTTGCAATTAACACGACCTTAGCGGGAGTAGCTTAAAAAAATTCAAACACAGTATGGTGACATCTTCTATAAATTATAGGTTTCTTGACACATCGATCAATCCAACATAATATTGATTTGATATTTGGATCCTCTCTTCCTAGCAATTCATTTTTTAAGACCAATTTTAGAAAATGATGAGATTCAACTTGAGATAAAGAATTGATCGATCAAGTACAAATTCAACCCAAAGAATTGATTGATCAAGTACAAATTCAACCCAATTCATATCCATGTGGTAACCCTATTATCCTTTCCCAAATTAAGAAAGGTCCTTGGTAACTTGGCATTGTCTATAGATCCTTGGACAAAATTATTGCCTTGAAAAAATCATTGTTAAGAACATGTATCCTCTTACTCTTATTGATGACCTCTTGGACCAACTTTGGGAGGCCTTGTACTTTAGCAAGATAGATATCAAGTTGGGTTATTACCAAGTCTTGATTAACATCGACAACGTATCCAATATGGATTTTAACAATGAGGAAGGATTCTATGAGTTCTTGGTTAAGCTCTCGAGCTTGACCGATGCACCAAATATGTTCATGCTTATGATGAATGATATTTTCGAGCCTCATATTGGCAGGTTCATCATTATATACTTGGAAAACATCTTAATTTTCAGTTGGACTTGGTTGACAATAGTGGGGTCCATGTTGATCTTGAAAAGATTCAATTTACATTGGTCAACACCTAACAATCTAATTCAACTTTGTAGTTGTCACTGGTTTGAAAAATTCTAATGAAGCTTTGTCCTCATACTTTCATATGTTGCATGGCTATTGAAGTATCTACTTTACAAGAATTTTTTTTTTTTACCTTCTTCTAGACCAACAAGCAACAAAAATCATTTTGATAGTCGATGAATGGAATCTGCTCAACACTTGTTTTGGCCATTCTAGACTTAACATTGTTAAATTTTTGTTAGGGTTAGGGTTTGATTTAGAATAATAAAAATCAATGTACTTTAATGCAAAAAATCAAACTAATACTGAAACGAAATAGTACTGAAACATAATTTTCATCTCTTTCAACTTTCATCTTTAACACTACCAATTGGGTCACTGTGTTAAAGTAGTCTTTAGTAACATGTAATCAATAATATACAATTAACAACAATGATTCTAATTAGAAAGTTAGGGTACTTACCTGGAGTGTAGAACCCTTCATGTCTTATACTCAGAAAATTTATTTTCAGAAAAGGACGGTGCCTCTCAGTGGCTAGTCAATCATTAGGAACCAACTCAACCTAATAGAGGGTAAGTACAAACTAGAGAGAGAGATGGTGGGGATTAGATACAATCAAACATGAATGCTCAAAGACAGTCAGAAAACACAATGACAATCTTGATCAAAACTTTGCACAGAAGATAAAATACCAATAAGTCTCATCACATAAAAAATACCCATGAAAAATTCTCAGTACACAGTATATCAAACCAATTCCTAGTAATATAAATCTGACTCTAATAAAGTCTGACTACCTGAATTATATGCTTAACATACTGAGTGAAACTCTCAGGCCTCATGGCCTCCACAAGATTGCAACAAGCAGAGAGATCAAACCCTAGGTAGATCATAAACAGGTGAAAAGATCAAAATTGCCTCAGGGCCTCTACCAATGGTCTCATAGCATGTAGATCGGATCCTAGGTAGACCTTAAACAACATATTTGAATCTCAGCCATACATATAACAACAAATCGGTCATTTTAACAGGAAGATCAGATATCAGGTAGAGCAACAAGGTAGATTAGAACCCCAAGAAATATTTACACAATAGATCGGACTTCCAGTCAAGCGAAATCAGACACAGTCAAGACATAAACAATAGATCAGAATCAACCCAATGCCCTAGCAGGAAGCCTGGATCTGTATATAAGCAGATCGGGTTCTTTAGCATCAGATCTGACTCAGGTTGACCTTCATAAAGGAAGATTAGACTCTTAGAAGTGTATATGAGTAGAGTGAGGGCAGAACTCGAGGTTAACAAGGTCATGGGATTATTCAATCAGGCTAATGGATCAAGTTTTAATCACAGATCAAACCTTGGATGCATAAAAATCATCAAAAAATAGATTTGAACTTGTTTAGCAGTGGGATTCCTTCGAACTAAGAAAGAGTCACTGAGATATCCTTGACGTCAAGCAGAGGAAGGAGAAGAGTTAAGGTAATGATAATTAAATGCCAAAGATAAGTCTTCAATATATAGGATCAATTTCTTCTAGAAGGGTCAAATTTTATTTAAGTTAGGGTTCCATCAATTTAGGAAAGTACCACTTAAAAAATAAAATCACAAAAAATATAAAATAAAAATAAAGTGACTTGGGTGGGTACTAACATTTAGGGTCAAAATAATAAAGTCACATTTAATAACATAAAACATAAGTAGGGTTACATTAGGTGGGTACTAGGGTCATTTAATTTTTTAGCTGAGGGTACAAGGACCAACAAATGACCCAACATAAGATAAGTGTGGGAACATGACCCATAACCCCTAGGGCCAAGGGTAAACCACAAAGTGGACAAGCAACCATAGTAACCAAAGGACCAAAAACAACAAGAAAGTACAAATCAAAACAACTCAAGGTGGGTAGATGTTCCTACTAACCACAAGTCAAAGACAAGGTACCACAAGACCAATAATCAACAAGGTGTAAGGACCAAAAGTAAATCAAACAATGTGGGGAAGGTACAATCAATCATCTATGTCTCAAATGTACAAGTGTTCCAAATAATCTGAAAGTTCATCATCATTGTATACATAAGGGTACACACTAGATGATGTGATCATGTAGTCCTCTAGACTTGTAACATCCCGAAAATACCAAAATAATTTTTTTTTTATAATAGCAATATTTATCAAAGTCATTTAATGCGGAACATAAAATTAACTCGAATTCTTAACTAAGATAATTAGTAATGATGACACGTCCTATTTCTCCAATAAATATGATATGATTATATTTGCTATTTCAGATTTAAGTGGATGTTAATCTCCTTAACAAAAGATCTTTTAAGATAATGCCTACGAGTACAGTTTACAGATTTGCTTAAGTTCTGAAAATGATTACATGCTGTACTATTGTGATGTTCTTGATGAAGTGCTGACAGTTTGTTTGTATGATGATGAAGGGGTCCTACGAGGTACCCTAGAGTTTACTTAGCTACATTTAGCTAAGGCATTTGAATCTTGTTTCCATGTGCAGACCGCAGGTAAGAAATCCTATAAGACATCATATGTTAAGAGTACATGTGTCCTTCAATTCATCGTCAATGTAAAATTAGAATGCTAAGTACTTCCTTGCGTCACTAGTTACTGGAGGTATGGATACATGGTTCTGATCCTAGTTTATGTACTGACCTTCAAGCTCTTCTATAGTATAAAGTCACGTCGTCAAAATACTGATATAGTTCTATTTGGATTTTCGTTACACGGTTAAAAATATGGAAAGTATAGCATTTGTGCTTATGAACTTAGTAAAAGAATGAATATCTTCATCATTTAAACTATGCTTATAGTATTACATTTGTCGTTAGACTTTGCAATACATGGCTAACATATTTAATATGTTGTATGTATGATGATTATGCAATGGACTTAGCATTGAATGTGTATCACCCAATTATCTATACTTATAGATTTGCATTAATATTATGGATTGGAGAAGCATGCTATAGTGTACATGTATCTAATATTCTTGTACATAGTTAGAGTCCTTACTATATCTAGGTTTCCATTACTTAACAATATTATATATCTATATGGCTAAGTTTAGTTCTTTTTAACTATACATGAGCCATAATAACGAAATGTTAACAACTACAAGGTGTTAATATAATTCATATTATACAATAGCACATATTACAAATAATATGATGCATAACAAACAACTATAAAGACTAACATCAAATGCAATACATAAACCTATCATACAAGGATTCGATGCATATAAAAAAACTATAGAGACTAGTATGAAATTCATTCACGAACCTAACTCTTGTCCTAAGTATTATGATCATATGTTTTTGTATTCACAATAGTCTCGTTATTGAAGTGATGAGTTGACGTGTATTAATTTTCCAACTACAGGTTGACAGTGTCCCGATCATGCATCAAATGTTCTGACCGAACTCCATAGTGGAAAGTGTGGCTGTCATACCATGTAATCCATCCACGTGAACTGGGGTTTATAACATAACTTGGAATCCTAGTTGCTATGGTTGCCATAATGCCTCTCCTCCGAGCTATACACGATAAAGTTCACTTGGCATGCAATGTTGGCAACTTTGTGGTTGTTGTAATTAATGAGATATTAATGCAATGTTGCTCGGCTTTCTACGTAGCATTGTTGGCATCTTTCTTTCTCATTGATCTTCACCAGATCTTGATCGTTGATTGTGTAACCCTAATCTCATTGTATGTAATGGTAGCGAGTTTCCCGGTCTTTCATTGTTACGTTGGAGTTGAGGCCAACAGGCTGCCAAAATTTAGGGTTGAAGAGAGTTCCTCTCATGGGTTTCGATCCTATGACCTGTGAGAGGTAGTTTTGTTTTAATAGTTGCAGGCTTAAACCTTCTGAACTCAACCCACAATATGCCATTCTAGTGATGAGGTTTCTCCAGCCTGTGTAACGAATGTGATTCGGTATCGGTTCGATTCTCCTGTACGTGAGAATGGTCTTCTTTGTTAACTTAGGGTTGTTGTCACATGTCAATGTGCTTCGTCATTTGCTTGATGGTGTGTTGTGCCAATGTTCCGAGCTTTAATAAAAAGTAAATACTCACGAAGATAAAAATTACTGTGTTGCTTGTTTTGTGTTCTTGCATTCTTGTTTTAATCCCTTCGAAATGTACTTTGCAGGTACCCACTTCATAGGATGGTTCCTGAGCAAGCATGGAGAATGGAATATGCTTCGACTTCTCCTGGTAAGCTTTGGTGGTTCTCGAAACCTCATAGATGGATTTTGACACGGTTTTGATGGTGATTTTTGATGTGCCGAGAGTTGGAACCATTCAACTTCTTTCGGTGATGGCCGAGTGTGAAGTTTTGAATAATGTTTTGATATCATACTGTAAGAGGTTGATCCTCAGTCTTGTATTTGATGCTCGTCTCAGTATTGTTTTTGCTGTAGCGTTGGAACTGACTTTGAGTTGGTCTTTACACCACTGGTTGTTTTAGGGAAAAGACCCAAAGTGTTTTTGGAAAGTTTGAAATGGATTCGTTTTTCACTTGCTTCTATGCTATTGGCTCTCCTGTACTATAATGATACAGTCTTGTTTAAACATATGTTAACAAATGACTGTTTGGAAAACTATTGATTCGAGTTTGAATACGAAACTATCTCAGGTCGAATGTAAATGGTTGCTTTCTGTACTTTGTCATTGATATCGATATTTAAGTTTTGGAAAGGTTATGAGATAAGTTCGATTGTCAATTGTTTTTGCTAAGGATGGTCCACAATGTCTATTTAAAATTGTAAATAAATCCTACCTGTAGCTTTTGATTTCTATCTGTCTTGCAATAAGCTATTGTACCAGAAGCTTAACCTGTGTAAAATAAATGTTGAGTTTTACTGAACCATGATGGTTGTCTTTGGCCTAGGGTTTTAAGTTTGCATAACTGTATAAAAATGTATGCATGTATTTTGTACTCATTGATGATAATCTTGTTTGGAAAATAGATGAAATAGTTGACTGTTATAATGTTTTTGAAATGGTTATTGCCTCCGGGTTCTTATTTGTTTCAAAGAATGAAACCCTACTTGGACCTTTCCTTGTTGATCTTACTTGTGCAGAGAAATTCACACCATGAAAAGAGAGTCATAGCTCGCATATGTGAATATTTTGAATCTGTATGTTTAATGCTAGGGTTGTGAACCAATGTTAGACATATATATGAATCGTGCTTTCGGCTAAGAGATAAATAATGTCTTATTGTTAGTCTTAGCATAAAAAGAAGATAGTTGAAATGTTTTCTAGGGTTTAGTTATCAACTAATGTAACTTCGGTAATAATATCTAATGTTGCCAAGAATATTTGATGAAGTGTTATGAACTGTGTACCAAAATAAATCTAGGGTTTGATACTAATGGGTAGATATTCGATAATTGAAATCAAAGAAGGAAATTAGTGAAGAAATAAAATATGTATAATGAAAATAAATCTATACAGTGATTAGTTCTTGCAGCTGCTATAATTATTGAAAATACAATTACTTTGAAAACATGAAATGTTTAATATTGATTGCATTTGCTTGCTATCTGAAATGAATAGAGACAAGAGAAATATATGGAATTGTCAGAAGCATGCTTTGTTTTCTTTCAAGTATTTTTACATGAATTCTATGCTGCATTTGATGCTATACTGTAATGTTTTACTGTGTTTAAACATAGGACATAATTTTAACCAGAATACTCACTGAAATCATTTATCCAATCAATGGCATTCTGCCTATCTCTCATCTCTCATTAATTTGCTTCTCTATACTAGAGTACTATGTAGAAAACAACATGGGGAAAAATATAGAGATGGTTATCTAAGAAAATATTTCACAAAGCTTTATCTTTTAGAATCAAACATAGATCATAAAATAAAAATAACTTCTTTTTAATGACAGTTTAATAATTCTACTAAACAGAAACATTGAGCTGTAAACAAAAGTAGGAACAGTAAAACCTGGTTAACTATAGGGAAACAAATAGCCCAAGGAACCTGTTCCACCCAATCAATTCCTGAAGGTAGCCAAGTTACTTGCCTTAGGACCCCCGATCCTGTTCATTGAACCAGCAGGAGGAATAAACTTAGAAGCTTAGGACCTCAACTAGCAGTAGCAATTATTACCTAGTCTTAAAGACTTAGCAGTCAAAGGGACCTACACCAGCACCTCTGGTTTTCCTTCTCAGAATAATTTGTAGACTTACAGTTGCACTCTCACATAGGCTCCCTATTCGAATCTCTCAGTGATCACCTGATGCACATGAGGAATATTTCTATAGAAAATATTGTAAGAGCTGCTTGCTCAATTCGAATTTGCCTTATGTAGGCTGCCTAGGCCTTTTAGTGGTTAACTGGTCATTTAATGAGCTTCCTGCTCACTCCCACCACCTGGGGGATAATGCCACAATTTTAGGGGTAGTTGTCCCATAACCAACAGCTAGTGGTGAAGTGCAATTGCTGCCATCTATCCCATTCCTTCTAAAAGATTCCATTCCTCCTAGTGGGTCAGTGAACACTCATTTAGCAGTTCCCTTGGGTGTTTGTCTCCTACTTTAATTTATTAATTAATAATAATCAGTAATTACATTCATCCTTGACCAAACTTGGTCATAATTACAAAACTTTGTAATTAAAATTTAACATAAAGTATGTTGCCAATAAAATAATATTTTCAGAATTTGGGTAGGTGACATAAACCCCCCCTTAAGCCTCAACATCGTCCTCGATGTTGGTTAATCACTCTCTGAGTGTTCCTGAAACAGAGTTGGGTATGTTTCCTGCATACTAGTACTCTCCAACTCCCAGGTTGCCTCTTCTGGGATAAGGTGCTTCCATTGCACCTTCACTTGCCCAATGGTGCGATTCCAGAGCAGAGTTTCCCTTCTTTCGAGGATACAGTCCGGTTCCACCTAAAAATCGCCGTCTTGTCCCACCTGTACATCATTCCAGTTCATAACATGAGTAGCATTGTGTACATACTTCTTTAAAAATGGTATATGAAAAACATTATGTATCTTTAAATTTGGTGGCAAAGCTAGTTGGTATGCCACTGGTCCAACCCTAGACAATATTTCGAAAGTATCACAATACCTGGGTGCCAACTTGGCACAACTTCCCAATTTCAATGAACTCTTTTTCAGTCTTACCTTTAGGAACACATGTTCACCAACCTGGAACTCTTTATGAGTCCTTTTAAGATCTGTTTGACTCTTTTGCCTATCTTGGGCAACTTTTAGATTTCCTTATACCTATTTCACAATTAGTTCTAACTCTTGCAACAATTCAGGTCCTAAAACAACTCTATTTACTGGATCATTCCAAGAAACAGGTGTATCACATTTCCTACCATAAAGAATTTCAAATGGGCTATGTCTAGATGATGCATGATAATGGTTATTATATGCAAATTCTGCTAAATGAAAGTAGTCTTCCCACATAACAGGCTAATCCTTAACATACATTCTCAGTAAGTCTTCCAAAACTTGATTCACCCTTTCTATCTATCCATCCGTTTGTGGATGAATTGCTGTGTTGAATTTTAAGGGTGTATTCAACCCTTTAAACAAAGACCTCCAAAAGTTTCCAGTAAACTTAGAGTCACGATCTGAAATTATCACTTTTGGTATACTATATAATCGAAAAATCTGCTTCATGAAGATTTCTGCAATGTCTGGAGCCTTATGAGTAGTCTTCACAGGTATAAAGTGTGCTTCCTTGCTAAGTTTTTCCACTACCACCATGATAGAGTCATTTTGTTTTTTATTTTTGGGTAGTCCAGTAACAAAGTCTATGCTTATCACTTCCCATTTCTATCTAGGTATAGGCAATGGCTGCAACAACCCAACTGGATGTTGATGTTCAACTTTCACTTTTTGATAGTCCAAACACTTAGCTATGTATTCTACTACTTCATCTTTCATTCTGGGCCAATAGTACTCTTTCCATAGCATAGTAATGGTCTTCTGATAACCTGGATGGCCAGAGTAATGGCTTTTGTGCATCTCATTTAAAATCAAAATTTTTAATTCTGGTATGTTGGATACATACAATCTGTTTTTGTATAATAACAGTCCATTTTCCTTTAAACTGTAATCCGCCATAGAATTTTCAGAATTGTTATTTGTTGTCTTTTCTTGTAAATTTATGTATTCTTCATCCGTTTCACTCCTTTCAAGGATTTGATTTTCTAAGTCTATTAAGTAAGTACTGATGGCTGAAATAAAATTCAGTTTTGCTTTACGACTTAATGCATATGCAACCTTGTTCTCTTTCCCTTTAATATGTTGAATTTTGAAATCGTACTCACTTAAAAAAGTTAACCATCTAGCTTGTCTAGCATTCAGATTTGTCTGATCTAATAAATATTTCAGACCCATTTTATCTATCAACAAGGTAAACTTTCTGCCAATAAGGTGATGATGCCACATTTTTAAAGCATGAATTATTGCTAATAATTCTAAATCATAAGTAAAGTAGTTCTTCTCATGTATTTTCAGCTTCCTAGATTTGTATGCCACAACATGCCCTTCTTGTGTTAGGACTCCACCGAGTCCGTCATTACATGCATCTGTGCAAACTGTAAAATCCTTATTAGGATCTACTATCCTCAAAATAGGTGTTGTAGTCAATAACTCTTTTAACTTCTTAAAACTATCTGAACATTTCTGATCCCACACAAATTTCTTTCCTTTCTTTTGCAAGGAGGTTATGGGGTTTGCAATCTTTGAAAATCCCTCTATAAATTTTCTGTAATATACAGTAATACCCATAAATGATCTTACATCCGACACATCCTTAGGAACTGGTCAATCATTAATGACTTTTATCTTATCGGGGTCAACCGAGATTCTTTTCTTAGAAATTATGTGTCCTAAATACTGATTTTTGTCCTTGTGAAAGTCACACTTACTAAACTTAGCGTATAGTTGATGATCTCTCAAAACTTGTAAGATAATCCGTAGATGTTTGTCATGCTCCTCTTTTCTTTTTGAATACACTAAAATGTCATATAAAAATACCACAACAAACTTATCTAAGTATTTCTGCAGAATATTGTTTATCAAACACATAAATACAGCCGGGGCATTAGTCAAGCCAAATGGTATGACTACGAACTCATAATGTCCATATCAAGTTCTGAAAGCTATTTTGAAAATATCCTCATCCTTAACCCGTAATTGATAATATCCTGACCTTAGATCAATCTTTGAAAATATCGTTTCTCCACGCAGTTGATCAAATAGATCGTCTATGCGGGGCAACGGGTATCGATTCTTGATTGTCATCTTATTCAGTTGGTGATAATCTATGCATAGTCTTAGGGTTCCATCTTTCTTCTTAACAAATATAATAGGTGCTCCCTAAGGAGACACGCTGGGTCTTATATAGTTTTTATCAATCAGCTCCTTCAACTGTGACTTCAACTCATTTAATTCCAGTATATTCATCCTATATGGAGCTTTAGAATTCAGTACTGCTCCTGGTATTAATTCGATGGTAAAATCTAAATCTCTTTTAGGAGGTAATCCTGGAATCTCCTCAGGAAAAACATCTTTGAAATCCTTTAGGACAGGTATGTCTTCTAGTTTCAGTTTGTCCTCTTTACAAATAAACTCATCATTTACTACATTTACTGCAAACAACTGACATCCTTTCCTAACTGCCCTCTTTACTTGCATGGCTGAAATCTGTATAAGGGTTGTCTTTCTTGGAATACCTTTTACTTCTACAGTTTCTCCTTCATCATTTAAACATGTAAAAATTTTCTCATAACAGTTTAGAATGTCATGATGGGCTTCTAACCAGTCCATTCCGATTATAATATCATAGGATCCTAAAGGTAAAATATTCAACTTGATTTGTGTCTTTAACTGATTCATGGATAAAGCACAAATTTCAATAAAATATGATACTTTCCTCTTTGTTCCTGTTGCTAGTCTAACTAAACAAGATTTACTGAACTTTTATGTTTTCAATTTAAAACTTTCTACAATATCTGGTGATATATAACTTAAGCTAGCACCTGGATCAATCAAAATAGTAACATGATGATTTTGTAGCATACCTTCAATCTCTATCATAGAGATTTGATGATCTGCTTGTCTGTTGTTGAGTGCTGCATTGATTTTGGACATCTCCCTTGCCAAGTCTCCAACAGTAGGTTCAGTCTGAATAGAGTGAATGTTGTTAGCTGTCCGCTTCCTCTTGGGGCATTCTGATGCATAATGAGGACTTTGACACTCAAAACATTTGATAAGTGCCTTTTGATCATTAGTCCTAGTAGTATTGGGAGTGTTTCTAGGAGTTGTAAAATTCTGCTGCTGATTGTTTCTGAAATTGTTTCCTTGAAAATTCTGATTTTGAAATTTTTTCTTTTGGAAACCAGAATTCCCACTAAATCTGAAATTTTTCTTTTTCAGCTCAAAATTGTTGGGTTTATGACTTTTTCAGTTTGTCATTCCTTCTCTTTTCCGATTAGTGTCATAACAGAAAGTTGCTTTCCTCATGGCCTCTTATAAGGTCTTTGGACTGTCATACTCGATTCTGTCCTTGATATTGAAAGGTAGACAGATCAAGTATCTTTGGATATTCAATTTTTTTTCCACGAGGTATGGTACATATCTTAGTAAATTTAGAAATTTACTGTTCATTTCCTTCATGCTCATACTTCCCAGCTTTAAGTCATAGAACTCCTTTGATTTTTCTTCATAGTATTGTTCCGATAAGAAATTCTTTTTGAAATATCGTTTGAAAGTACTCCAATTGACATCCTTGTATTTGATGCCCTTCACTCTTTTGATCTCTTGCCACCGAAAATACGCCTTGCCGATCAAGTTGTAGATTGTCATCTTTGCCTTCAATGATTCAGAATAATCATATATTTGTAAATACTTTTTCATGCCGGACAACCAAGCTTCTGCTGTCTCTCCTTTTTTAGTTTCACCATTGAAGGTTGGGGGTTTGATTTTATTAAACTCACCAGAAATTTGCTCATACTGTTTGTGACTTTTCCTTTTGGGTTTGTAATCCCCTTCACTGCTGTCACTTGAATAATTTTTTTTCTTTTCTTTTTTCTGGGCAGCTTCTGATGATGTTGAAATGCCGTTTGCATCATCAGTTTTAATCTTTTTTATTTCTGTCTGGATTAGGTAAATCCTCAATCTTGGAGGTATTTTCAATTTCTCTATTATGTTCATCAGTTGGGCATTGTTCAAATAGTACTTGATTTAATTTTTCTTGTGCCTTCAAAATTTTCTCATTGTCTTGTTTTACAGATTTGATTTCTGCCTTTAATTCTTGAAATGCTCGTAATAATTCTAATGAATTGTCGTTTAATTTGCCATGGAATTTTTCTCCTTCGAAATGCCTTCCCGTGCTATGACTGTTGGGTTGAAATCTGTCTTCTAAATGTTCAGCTGATCCTTCCATACCTGTAACTTAAAGTAATTTCTGTATAACACAATAGTTTAAAGCTTTGAATTAGTAAGATTTCTGCTATAATAATTTTTCTGTTGCATGTTCTTGGACCTTTTTCAGGCCTAGAGTTCAAACATGAGCTCTGATACCACATGTAACATCCCAAAAATACAAAAAATAAAAATAAAATTATAATAGCAATAATTATCAAAGTCATTTAATGCGGAACATACAAATTAATTCGAATTCTTAACTAAGATAATTAGTAATGATGAAACGTCCTATTTCTCCAATAAATATGATAAAATTATATTTTCTATTTCAGATTTAAGTGGATGTTAATCTCCTTAACGAAATATCTTTTAAGATAATGCCTACAAGTACAGTGTACATATTTGCTTAAGTTCTGAAAATGATTACATGCTGTACTATTGTGATGTTCTTGATGAAGTGATGACAGTTTGTTTGTATGATGATGAAGGGGTCCTACAAGGTACCCTGGAGTTTACTTAGCTATGTTTAGCTAAGGCATTTGAATCTTGTTTCCATGTGCAGACCACAGGTAAGAAATCCTATAAGACATCATACGTTAAGAGTACTTGTGTCCTTCAATTCATCGTCAATGTAAAATTAGAATGCTAAGTACTTCCTTGTGTCACCAGTTACTGGAGGTATGGATACATGGTTCTGATCCTAGTTTATGTATTGACCTTCAAGCTCTTCTATAGTATAAAGTCACATTGTCAAAATACTGATATAGTGCTATTTGGATTTTCGTTACACAGTTAAAAATATGGAAAGTATAGCGATTACTGCTTGTGCTTATGAACTTAGTAAAAGAATGAATATCGTCATCATTTAAACTATGCTTATAGTATTACATTTGTCGTTAGACTTTGCAATACATGGCTAACATATTTAATATGTTGTACGTATGATGATTATGCAATGGAATTAACATTGAATGTGTATCAACCAATTATCTATACTTATAGATTCACATTAATATTATGGATTGGAGAAGCATGCTATAGTGTACATGTATCTAATATTCTTGTACATAGTTAGAGTCCTAACTATATCTAGGTTTCCATTACTTAACAATATATTATATATCTATATGGCTAAGTTTATTTCTTTTTAACTATACATGAGCCATAATAACGAAATGTTAACAACTACAAGGTGTTAATATAATTCATATTATACAATAGCACATATTACAAATAATATGATGCATAACAAACAACTACAAGGACTAACATGAAATGCAATACATAAACCTATCATACAAGGATTCGATGCATATCAAAAAAATATAGAGACTAGTATGAAATTCATTCACGAACCTAACTCTTGTCCTAAGTATTATTATCATATGTTTTCGTATTCACAATAGTCTCGTTATTGAAGTGATGAGTTGACGTGTATTAATTTTCCAACTACAGGTTGACAGTGTCCCGATCATGCATTAAATGTTCTGACTGAACTCCATAGTGGAAAGTGTGGCTGTCATACCACGTAATCCATCCACGTGAACTGGGGTTTATAACATAACTTGGAATTCTAGCTGGTATGGTTGCCATAACGCCTCTCCTCCGAGCTGTACACGGTAAATTTCACTTGGCATGCAGTGTTGGAAATGTCATGGTTGTTGTAATTAATGAGATATTAATGCAATGTTGCTCAGCTTTCAACATAACATTGTTGGAATCTTTATTTCCCATTGATCTTCACCAGATATTGATTGTTGATTGTGTAACCCTAATCTCGTTGTATGTAATGGTAGCGAGTTTCCTAGTCTTTCATTGTTACGTTGGAGTTGAGGACGACAGGATGCCAAAATTTAGGGTTTAAGAGAGTTCCTCTCAGGGGTTTCGACCCCGTGACCTGTGAGAGGTAGCTTTTTTCTAATAGTTGCAGGATTAAACCTTCTGCACTCAACCCACAATATGCCATTGTAGTGATGAGGTTTCTCCAGCCTGTGTAATGAATGTGATTCGATATGGGTTCGATTCTCCTGTTCATGAGAATGGTCTTCTGTGTTAATTTAGGGTTGCTGTCACATGTCAATGTGCTTCGTCGTTTGCTTGATGGTGTGTTGTGCCAATGTTCCGAGCTTTAATAAAAGGCAAATACTCACGAAGATAAAAATTATTGTGTTGCTTGTTTTGTGTTCTTGCATTCTTGTTTTAATCCCTTCAAAATGGATTTTGCAGGTACCCACTTCATAGGATGGTTCCTGAGCAAGCATGGAGAATGGAATATGCTTCTACTTCTCCTAGTAAGCTTCGGTGCTTCTCGAAACCTCGTAGGTGCCTTTTGAAACGGTTTTGATGGTGATTTTTGGTGTGCCGAGAGTTGGAACCATTCAACTTGTTTCGGTGATGGCCGAGTGTGAAGTTTTGAATAATGTTTTGATATCATACTGTAAGAGGTTGATCCTCAGTCTTGTATTTGATGCTCGGCTCAGTATTGTTTTTGCTGTAGCGTTGGAACCGACTTTGAGTTGGTATTTACACCGTTGGTTGTTTAATGGAAAAGACCCAAATTGTTTTTGGAAAGTTTGAATGGAAATAATAAAATCTTTGTCATGCTTTATCTATGTTGTTGGGAATTCCTTAATGGAGTCGTGTTTCACTTGATTCTATGCTATTGGTTCTCCTATACTGTAATGATATAGTCTTGTTTAAATAGATGTTAACAAATGACTGTTTGGAAAACTGTTGATTCGAGTTCGAATACGAAACTATCTCAAGTTGAATGTAACTGGTTTCTTTCTGTACGTCATCATTGATGTGAATATTTAAGTTTTCGAAAGGTTATGAGATACGTTCGATTATCAATTGTTTTTGCTAAAGATGGTCCACAATGTCTATTTAAAATCGTAAATAAATCCTACTTGTAGCTTTTGATTTCTATCTGTCTTGCAATAAGCTATTGTACCAGAAGCTTAACTTGTGTAAAATAAATGTTGCGTTTTTCCAAACCATGATGGTTGTCTTTGGCCTAGGGTTTTAAGTTTGCATAACTGTATAAAAATGTATACCTGTATTTCGTACTCATTGATGATAATCTTGTTTGGAAAATAGATGAAATAGTTGACTATTATAATGTTTTTGAAATGGTTATTGCCTTTGGGTTCTTATTTGTTTCAAAGAATGAAACCCTACCTAGACCTTTCCTTGTCGATCTTACTTGTGCAGAGAAATTCGCACCATGAAAAGAGAGTCATACCTCACATATGTGAATATTTTGAATCTGTATGTTTAATGCTAGGGTTGTGAACCAATGTTAGACATAGATACGAATCGTGCTTTCGGCTAAGAGATAAATAATGTCTTACTATTAGTCTTAGCATAAAAAGAAGGCAGTTGAAATGTTGTTTAGGCTTTAGTTATCAACTACTGTAACTTCGGCAATAATTTCTAATGTTGCCAAGAATATTTGATGAAGTGTTATGAACTGTGTACCAAAATAAATCTAGGGTTTGATACTAATTGGTAGATATTCGATAATTGGAATCAAAGAAGGAAATTAGTGAAGAAATAAAATATGTATAATGACAAGAAATCTATACAGTGATTAGTTCTTGCAACTGTTATAATTCTTGAAAATACAATTACTTTGAAAACATGAAATGTTTAATATTGATTGCATTTGCTTGCTATCTGAAATGAATAGAGACAAGAGAAATATATGGAACTGTCAGAAGCATGCTTTGTTTTCTTTCAAGTATTATTTACATGAATTCTATGCTGCATTTGATGCTATACTGTAATGTTTTACTGTGTTTAAACACAAGACATAATTTTAACCACAACACTTACTGAAATCATTTATCCAATCAATGGCATTCTGCCCATCTCTCATCGATCATTAATTTCCTTCTCTATACCAAAGTACTATGCAGATAACAACATGGGGAAAAATATAGAGATGGTTATCTAAAAGAATATTTCACAAAGCTTTATCATTCAGAATCAAACATAGATAAGAAAATAAAAATAACTTCTTTTTCATGACAGTTTAATAATTCTACTAAACAGAAACATTGAGCTGTAAACAAAAGTAGGAACAGTAAAACCTGGTTAACTGTAGGGAAACAAACAGCCCAAGGAACCTGTTCCACCCAACCAATTCCTGAAGGTAACCAAGTTACTTGCCTTAGGACCCCCAATCCTATTCACTAAACCACCAGGAGGAATAAAATTAGAAGCTTAGGACCTCAACTAGAAGTAGCAATAGTTACCCAGTCTTAAAGACTTAGCAGTCAAAGGGACCTACACTAGCACCTCTGGTTTTCCTTCTTAGAATAATTTGCAGACTTACAGTTGCACTCTCACATAGCCTCCCTATTCGAATCTCTCAGTGATCACCTGATGCACATGAGGAATATTTCTGCAGAAAATATTGTAAGAGCTGCCTGCTCAATTTGAATTTGTCTTATGTAGGCTACCTAGGCCTTTTAGTGGTTAACTGGTCATTTAATGAGCTTCCTTCTCACTCCCACCACCTGGGGGATAATGCCACAATTTTAGGGGTGGTTGTCCCATAACCAAAAGCTAGTGGTGAAGTGCAATTGCTACCACCATGCCTTCTAACAGCTTCCATTCCTCCTAGTGGGTCAGTGAACACTCATTTAACAGTTCCCTTGGGTGTTTGTCTCCTACTTTAATTTATTAAATAATAATAATCAGTAATTACATTCATCCTTGACCAAACTTGGTCATAATTACAAAACTTTGTAATTAAAATTTAACATAAAGTAGTTTGCCAATAAAATATTATTTTCAGAATTTGGGTAGGTGACAAGACTGCTCCTGAGGTTAAATGTTAGTGGCTCCATCAAGGTTTGGCTCGTCCCTTTAGAATACAATATAACTGAACCATCTCGAACACCTAGGGGAAGAGGACATCACACATCATCATCTTGGTCCACTGACCAAGATCCCCCTGGTTAACTGACCAGGTATTTCAGTACAGGAACTACTTGGTCCTTGTGATGAAGAATATGCCTGGTCCCGAACCAGGAGGTCTCTGTCTCAACCTGCAGGCGTTGTCCTCGTGACCAAGAAATTTTCTGGTCCCAAACTAGAATACCCTAGAGACAAGTAGGGGCCCTATCCACATGCTAGGGACTTTTCCATGGCATCAACCTGCTTGGTCCCCAACCAAGAACCCCAGGAGACAGCTAGGGGACCTATGGTACCTTATAGGTTTTTACTCTTTACTCTTCCTAGTTAACTTGACCAGGAACCGTAGTTACCTGACTAGGGTACCATGCTCTCTAGGAATGGGTCTCGCAACTGCACAAACTTTAACAAGCATAGCCTTTCAAAATTAACATATATGCATCAGACTATGCTATTTCTATAGTGGTTAGATAGAATGGGCATCGAACTATTGATTATTTAGAGTTTTTTAGTGATGCTATGTAGAAATACTTAACAAACAACACTATTATGTAGGTCGTCCAACAAATATGACATACCTCCTTGGCAAAGAGACCGTTGTGTAGTTAGACCATAAACCTTTATCATTCCTACACAAGCAAAGTAAATAAATTGGAGAATACTCAACACTTGAAGTGTATGAGCTTCTTACAACAATTTCATTTGGTCATTTGACACAAAATATTGAGAAAACAATGCGACTAATTGTTTAACTCGATCCCCATCAACACTTTCAATAGTGCTTGATAAATAAGACACAAATTAGAATAGTGGCCTAGATTCCATTTGACATTTGTGATTTTTAGAAGACCTACATTGACCTCCAACATGGTCAACAATATTGAAAACCTACTCCTTTGGGTGAAGCAATATTGCATTATTATTATTTGTATTAAGCAGAAATATGAAGAGTCATAGTGGAGTCCAATAGACCTCTTGGAATGTGAAGCCATGGGTCATATCAGATTGTATTTATATGTAATTTATATCAATGAAATGCTACTCACATTTATCTTCATTTGGATCATTCCAACAATGGTATCGAAGCTCTATAGTTCTTAGGGCATGAATGAAGCTATAATAGTTGTACATAGATTCATGGTTTATCACCTAAAAACATTGAAACTACACAGAATTCAAGGATATTCAAGGAGAACATGGACATTGAAGAGGGAATTCAATGTTTTTGAACATGCTGTTGTCACTAAAATATCGTTTAAATAATCCTCTCAAAATTGAATCTTTCCTAGCTCAACCATGCACTAGCTTAAAGTGTTCACTACAAAACAAATATTAGGTATGTATTCACCAGATACATAAGGAAACCAATAGTTAGTGTTGTATCTAGTTTTGGAGTTGTCTTTTGTTGTTGAAATTTGTCCATGCAATCTACTTGCTTTGGATTTTTCATCTTTGGCTTGCTCAACATAGGTACATTATCCCTTTTCCCAAGCAATGACCCAACTATAATTCTAGGATACATAAAAGTGTTTCTCCACTCCTGCAAAGAACCCATGCAAAGATCATTGGACTGGCTATCAAAGGATAAATTGGTTATTGGTTTCCTTAACCATGCAAAAGTCTAGGTCGGTTAAGTTTCGTCTATTGAGTTAATGAATGTGTTTTTACTCCAAACATGGATAAATATTTCCCTGATTGTATATTGCTCTGAATTTTGTAATTTATAGCAAGTATATTTCTTAAAACACCAGCTAAAATAGGAGCAGAAATTTTTTGAATACAAGAAACACGAATATTCAAAGATAGAAGTTGTTGCAGTGCTTACTGACAGAGATTTGGCATTCTCAATTTCCTTGTCAATAGAAACTTTATTTTCATGAGAAATATTGTGAGAAAAGACCCCGACTTGTGGTAAACCTCCTTTCTGCATTCTATAACACCGTGTCATAGGAACTCCCAAACTAAGATTCAAATCACAGAATGGAAACTAGCAAAAACTATCAACTGTAAAATGGTATGCTCAAGTACTTATAGAATAGTTACAAGCGATTGAGTCTCCATGGTTAATGAGTATACACTTTTGTTAAATTAGTTTTTTTTTTTTTTTTTAAATTAGTTTTCTTTTAATTGTTGATTTTATTGGTTTATTCGCTTGTCATGGAAAGGTTGCATATACTTCAAATCCAAAGGTCTCCTTTCAATAATGGTTTTGGGTTGAAGCTACACTTGGATTGGATTAATATCTATATTTATGACATGATGGTCGCCTTACAATTTAGTGGGGGATATGGGACTAATACGACTTAATGGATTAGTGAGTTAAGGTAATTAGTGATTGATGTAGTGATGGATGTAATGGAGGAGTGCATTTAATGCCCCCTTATCAGGTCCTAGGTTTTTCAATCATGGGAACTATATAAGGAGGTATTTTGGGGTTTTAAAGGTTATTTTTTATTGTTGGTTGACATTCTTCATTGTATGTGCCCTTATCAGGTCCTTGGTTATTCATTCATGGGAACTATATATGGAGGGAATTTTGGGTTTTAAAGGTTGTTTTTTATTGTTGGTTGACATTCTTCATTGTATCTTAAAATAGACGAGTTTTATCAGAGAGACAGAGAGAGAGAGAATCCCTCCTTACCCACCATGGAAAGGATACCCTTTACACTTATCTTCTATGGTTTTTTAGTAATTTGAGTATGAATGAATATATGGATCATGTTATGGTGTCTCCCCTTGTTTTTATCTTCATTTATGGTTGAATCTTATATGCTTTAATGTTGGATTGCATGTGATGGATTTCTCTCTAAGCCTTAAGTGTCAACATGTTTCATTAGAAGTGATTGTGATCTATGTTTTATTTCCATGGATAGGTGGAAACAACATCATGGAGGGGATATTTTCATAAGAACCCAGAGGCAAGATATATTTTTCCTTCATTAGGATGGTGGACAACATTCTAATGGGTGGCTAATTGATCTCCACTTCAAAACCTAGGTATGATTTCTTGAGCTAAAGCAAGTAATGAATCTCTCTAAATAAACCAATGAATATGTATTACCTCTTATTAAGACTTACAACCAACCCCAACAACCAACTACACGACTTTCTTATAATAAAAGCATGGCTTATTTCTATTGAAAGACCAGTTATGGTTTTTGTAAGGTTTTGGCTTTTTTTATTGCTGCATTATCATATGAAAGATAAATAATTGTTTGTGCACTTCTACTTCGACTAGGATTCAATCACACAACATAACACCAACAAATCCCAAGATACTGGCCTGAAAGGGAGTTATCCCTTTCGGAAACACTTATGAAGCAGATGAATTCCCACCCAATGTACCTATGGGGATAGAAGGAACCAGGTTTCTACAGTGAGGAAGGGGAACGGTTCAACACACAAGTCATTCAACAGATAACCCATTACTCTAATAGAGAAAGAAATTTGACATTCCATGCACTTTGAGAGATCTCATAAGTTAATCGTAATTTAATACATTTTACATCAATCACATTCATTCATCTCATCATTATAAACATAGTCATTCATCAATTTATGCAAACCATAAGTAACATAAACATGACATAATACATCACATCACAATTAACACCGTGATTTAACGTGGAAACCCAAGATGGGAAAACCCATGGAAGCACTTATTTTATTCATGAGTCGTAACAAAAAATAAGCACTTCATGTCTTCAATGAATTACATATTTTTCCTTCTATTACAATGGATCTGCGCACACAACCCACAGATCATGCGACTGAGCAACTTCAACATACAAAACTAAGTAGTTCGCCAAAAAAAGACCAGTAATTTCCCGAACAAATTGTTATTTCACTAACAGTCCTAAAATTTCCAACCCATTACATATTTATAGGGCACACACAACCTGCCCCGCTCTCACTACCCCTCTAACTACTACTCAACTTATTAATGCAAGTGGACAAACCCTAACTAACTTTACTTAACCCCTCCCTTTTACATATTCAAAATGACCATCTTCCTGGTTTCTTGGCCACTTCGTCGAAGTTGAAAACTCTATCGAACTACTTTTCCTTGGTTCCGTCCACACAAAAACTGTTTTACCAAAAATGGTACCCAAAACTTCCTAGGCCCAATAGACCCACAACACTCACATGTGGTTCATATCAAGCCACTTCAAGGTTGTGTTACCGGTGCCTTCATCTTCACCAAAAATTCCTCATAGAATTTCCTTGTGGCCTCGACCGAATGTTGAACATCCTCTTTCTGCTAGTTTACTGCCTCAACAAGTTCAACAGTGACATGCTCTTTGATTTGCTTGATAGTCCGGGTGACTACCTTCTCAATTTCTGCATCTTGACCTCCAATTATTTCGGAAACACACTCATCTTCAGTCTGAAGTGCTTCAACCCTTTATGTCCTCTGTTATTGTTGAACCCTTAGTTGATTGATTTCAGCCTATAGCATTTTAATTTTTGCATCTTTCCTCATTCTTTCCACTATTGATAGAGTCTTTAAAAGACACCGCAAGTTTTTCATTTTGTCTTTCGCAGCCCCTGTTCTGGAAGTAACATCCTAAAGTTTTGTATCCTCAAAAAAATCATCCCAAGTGTGCGACAAATCCTCGTACATATTCATACACTAAGTATTAGACTCCTGAATACTTTGAATGGCCCCTTGCACTTATTCCCATCGTTACTCTGTCACTTTCGGTGGTGTGCTTGGCACTAACTTTGCTTCTAATTCTTCCACCTTCTTCCTGTAGCCATAAATGACTACTTCAAGTCGCCATATCTTCTCCTCGAGTGCTATTTCTTCAATTATTTCTACCTTTGGAATCGCTCTACAAGTCACTATGACAGCCTCCTGTAGCATATGCTTTTCCTGATGCAGTTGATCCTTTTCTTGCTGAATCTCAACGTACTACTCCGTAAGAGCACTTGCTTGGTTCCTGTATCCTTTCATAAGATCGAATATGGACCTATCCCTTGCTTTAAGTTATTTCTCAATGTTTTCTTGGATATTGTGCAGTATAAAAGGAGGAAATGTTGACAGCTTCAAATCAGCATAACTTGACTGAGGGACTTTCTCACTTGCCACTACTTCTTCAAAACTCAATGCTCGTGACAACAACTTGAACACTATGTCAATAGAAGGTGGTGTATTCAATTTCTCCTGGTTCTCTTCCTCCTGTGTAACTTCAAGTCGCAGTGCAACCTCCTGTTGCGAAGCTGATATGCTAATATTCTTAACTGCTTGGAAGAGTGTATCTAGCAAGTTTGTCACTCAAAACAATTCAACAGTTTTTTATTCGGTTTTCCTCTGCTACTTTAATCAAATTGTCGAACAGGATGTTAACATCGTCATTCGTCAAAGCCTAAAATGTGCTAGACCTATGCACTTTCTATTTCTTCTTACCTCCTCGAGTGGACGCCGCAACCTTGCATTTCTCTCCCAAGATTGGATCAGTAGGTGTCTTACTTAATTCCTTTTCATCATTTTCTGACTGGGGTGGGTTTCCATCATCACCCCCAACACTGGTATTTTGGGTACTCTAGTTCTAACTTGTGTTTTGTTGTTGGCCATATGTACCTTCCTGTCATGGATCCTTCTGCAACAGATCTGGTGAAATGTTCTCTAACTTGACAGGAACCTTCTACTCTACCGACCATTCCTAGATAATAGCTTCGAATTCTTCTGCCGATAATTTAAACCCAGTGATCAACAAGAATCGATGTGGGTACCACCTTCCCTATATGTACATGTGATGAGGTCCAACTTTGAACCTCGCAATGTCCCGAAACTTAACTACTGTGTCTTCTTCAATCTACAGGATCTGTACAACATAATAATGTAGTGCATATTTTTGCAAATACAATGTGAAATTATTTTCTACCTTCCTCCTCTTGATATTTGTGTACCATAATTTTGCATACCTAGAGGCATAATAAGGCCCAACCAACTCCATTCCCTGATTGGCTTTCAGCTCTGACCAACCCACAAATGAAATTAAAATTAATAACCAAGAATACGTGAAAGGAGTACCATGATCCTAGGCATCGACACAATCATCAAGGAACTCATTTAGGAAGAACATCACCCAATTCATTTGTACTCCAACTGTGCACTGTTCTATTTCTATGATGACTGATGCAATCACTTGGTTCATTCAAACTTTCCTTAACACTTTTGTCACTAGCACCTTTGTAGTGAAGCGAACCTCCTAGTCATTGACAGTCATCGATCGAGGCAATGTCGATCCCCCTCTTATTCTTTGACAGGTGATACTTGTCCTTCATCCTAGAGACCAATTCTATGTCTCTCTTTTCCAACAAAAAATGAGTAGGGTCCACCTCGTCCTTGGTCAACCCTATAATATTCACAATCATGTCAGTGTCCATCGACACCTTAGTATCGAGCCACAAGTAGCCTCCATGGAAATAGAGCAGCAACTTCTTTACACACGCATTAGTTTCAACTGTCCTACCAAAATGTGTTAGGTGCATCAATGAAATAATGCCACCATTCTTCAAGCCCAAAGCCCACTCCATAGGCTCGTGATCCAATGGAGAAACTTTGTCCATATTCGTTGTTTGCATGTAGTTTTTTGCAATGGAATTCCAAAAAATTTGCAATTTCATGATCCGCATATGAAAATTTGTTATTATTTTACAATATGTCCCTTTGGACCATAACGCCCTTCGGAACTAGAACTGTTATCAACGAGTACTTGGAATTATTAGACAGGTGAACTAGTCTTGCATCCATATTTCATGGTTGTACATATCCAAGAAAAATACTTGCAGACCCATATGTGGAAGCTTCAGTGTCATGTCTTCCCTTGGACATTCTTGCTTCTGGATTATTGTTACTGTTTGACTTTCTGGACCTCTTCAGCACATTTGCTGGAATATGTAGTGATACAACCTCTGGTTGTTCTAGACTAGCTAGCACAGAGCCTTTCCTGTTAATTTCCTCAACTAATCCTTGAAATTCACTGGTTGTGAATAAATCAAATTGCATATTGATACTCTTTTGTGCTAAACTCGCTCTATGTAACTACTTGAACTCTAACTTGCTCAACACACTTCATCGTTGATACAACAATGAGTCCCAACCATTTGGTGAATGTGTTTTTAAACTTAATTCACGCGTACGATCTTTCTATCATTATCAATGTTCAATGAATAAACCTGATCCTTACAATCATCATGGTGGTAGTGGTGAATCTGTTCACACACTAAAGTCTTTTCGACAATTAAAGAAAAAATCCCACTAACTCTGCCACTACGCATGCCATAAAAGAAACAATTGATGCACGTCAACTGCAACTGTGACAAATACTTTTGTACTTTGACAAAGAAAACTATGACCGACCCCCAACTCCCATTTTGACAAAATACTGTGACATGAGAAATACGTTGGGGTTTCCAAAATCTTCGACAAGGAAAAAATTCATCAGGAAAACTTTGACACAACAAGCTTTGACATAAAACTTGGGGTTTCCATGAACTATATATAGACACAAATGGAAAAAAGAAAATTTTCTATGTACAAGCATCGACTTAGAATTCTTCACTACAGAGAGGCACGATTGTCCTTATAAGGTTTCAGTCGGCTTTCATTCACTAATCCATTGAGGATTTCACCATTTAGCTTCTGTAACTGTATTGTGCCTCCCTCCATCACATAGTTGATGACATAAGGACCTATCTAGTGCATCCTTAGCTTTCCAGGTTGTTTGAAAAACTTACTATGATAAAGAAGAACTAAGTCTCCTCATTAGAAATGCTTCCTGGTGATGTGGCGATCATGCCACGCATTTTATCTATCTTTATGAACTTGCTGGTGAAATCCTCCAATAAACATGTCTTCTTCTAGTTGAAGTAACTGCGACAATATTTCTTCGACAACACCAGTATCAAACATACCGGTGAAAGCATCAATCCTTAAGCTTGGTACAATTTATTCCACAGGCATAACAATATCTTGTCCATATACTATTATGGAGGGTTTTGGGCCTGTTAATTTATTGCATGTCGTTCTATAATCCCATGAAACTGTAGGAACCCTTAGGTCCCAGTCGTTGCGGTTCACATTACAAACCTTCGTCACTGCATGCTCCAAAATATTCTTAAATGCTTCGAAAACCCCATTTTCTTGTCAGTGATATGTAGTGCTCTTCGTATGCACTCTATCAAAAGTCCATAGTTTTTGAATTATTTTTGTTAAAGCATTTAAATTTCAGAAAAAACATTTTTTACAAATTGAAATCGTCTTGTTTTTAATTTGTAATCAATCGCCCAAATGAGGCAAATTCATTTTCAGTTAAATAATCACACTTGCACCCAATCTGCCACATTTTTAATTAACTGAGCCTTAAAATCTACCTAAACTCAACAAACACTTTAACCCCACTTGGGGAACACTTTAAGAATCTTGTAGCTAGGTAGGATTGGGGGGATAGGTGTTCCAATAACACCCCTCAATTATTTACATCTAAGACATAGTGGTTGACTTTTAGGGTACCCAAAAAATCCCTTATTATTTGTTGACACAGTTATACACTAATTTATCGAAAAGGCCTCTCCCTTAGGAGGGTTGAAGTAGCCAGACTGGTTCTAGAAACCTAAGTGGAATACCGCTATCCATTCAGTAACCGAAGGATACCTTTCGTAGTTCTCGGTGTACCACCTGTATGGGAGTACAGCGGCAATAGAACCAAACTACAGATTCACTCAATCGAACATGTCATGAACGGGGTATCTTAGTGGCCAATTTATAGGATTGTCTACCCGGTGTCCCTCCCGGTAGGGGGATATCTAGCCTTTGATTCCACTACTCATACTGTTTGACTTGGATTTCATCACCTTGTAGAGGATATGTTTCGTTGAATCATAATACCACTTTTAGTTAGGCGTTTGCATGCTCTACTACCCCCCTTGTTCTAGTAAGCACCACTTTTTTCTAGGAACCGTTTGATTTTTGGTATTCTGGCCACTTTTCTTGATTCCTCTACTTATTATAACACAGTTGTTATAATAAGTTTTTTTGAGGTTGGTTGTTGGCTTGAGAGCCATTTCTTTTTCACACTCCCCTCCTGCACACATTGTTGCATTAGGGTCTTGAGTTTTTTATCTCGCCACCATCCATTGGTATTTCTAGACATATCTCACCATTGAGAAATTAAGACGATCCCGACGTTGTCAGGGTGAACCCCCTCAATTTGGTACACTCGAATCTACATGTCATAGACGTAGAGCGTTATCCCCTGAATCCACATGTCATCGGCATAGAACCCAGTCATCTAATTCTGACGTGCCTCATTTCACATCTGATTCTGAGGCTGAATCCGAACACCCTACTGACACATCACCAACCAACCCCATGGCTGGATCACAATATGACCCCCTTTTCACCAGTGTTATTGGAGATATATCAACAAACCCCGCTACTAGCGTCACAACAACGGTAGCCACAACCCCCTTAGGCATGCCTAATATGGGGGCCACACTCCCTTTAGGCATGCCCAACATAGGACCAATGCCTATTTTAGGTATGCCCAACATGGGCATCACCCCCCCCCCCTCATCACCACTACCCAGATCCCAGTAATTACTGGAACCATTCCTAACCCATCTGCAACCCATGTTGCACTTGGGAGCGCAAGCCCCTCCCATACCACATCGGCTGGGGGACACATTCCTTTCACATCTAGCATACCCTTAGGGGGCACTGGACCAATCCATAATGCTACCATTAGAAATTATACCCCAGTGACCATGCCACACCCATCTGCCAATCTGCCATACATGGCTAGTCTAAACTTACCAGACCTGGCAAGGTTAACCAATGACCCTATTAGACACAACCCGGCATGGCCCCCCATGCCCACAAAGCTTCCCTCATATATCCCAAAATTTGAAGGAAAAGTTGGGGAAGATCCCCAAAACCACATCATGTCGTTTCACCTATGGTGTTCCTCTAACTCCATAGTAGATGATTCCATTAGACTGAGACTTTTACAAAGAACTTTCACTGGCTCTGCAGCCAAGTGGTACATTGAGCAGCCACATGGGACACACCCCACTTTTACATCCCTCGCCTCAATGTTCCTTCAGTTCTTTCAACTACCTGTACGCTATGATGCAGGAGTGGAAATACTTTTGTCTTGTAGACAGAACACCGCTACACACATCACTGATCATATCCATGAGTGGCGTAAGCGTCGTAGCCTCTGCAAGATAAAACTTGACAACCGTATCTTTTTGGATTGGTTCCTCAAATCACTCCTCCCCCTCATAGCCAAAGATGTAGCTTCTGAACGACCCCAGTCGGAAGAAGAAGCCATCTTAAAAGCCCAACAGTTCGACCTCATATATTCCCAGTCAGGATATCTATACACTATTTTACCTGACGCCCCACGCGGTGATCCATCCCGCCATGATGCGCCGGGGGCATCCCATGCCACTGACGGTATTATCGGCCAGGTTATGGTGCAAAACAAACCTTTTACAATGATGAGTACAAACAACGCCCCAGATCTTTCTAGGTCTTCATCTCATTTTGGAGCTACAACTTCTTATTCTCCAGTAATGCATACCCACCACAATGTTATGGTGAAGCACCATCAGCTTATGCACCACCTTCATACTATAACCAGTAGGCCCACCAGACTCCGGTCCAGCCACCAGCCCAAGTGGCTTATTATCCTCAACAGGCAGCACCTCTTGCTCCAACGCTTCCAGCAGCTCAAGGTTACCCACAACCGCAACAAGCAGCAATTCCATCTCATAACCCTCCTGCTTACTACCCACCACAACCCACTCCAAATCCGGAACGACCTCAAAACCCACCTACTGCCCAAGGGCATGTCTACGCACAGCAAAACCAACCTCCAAACCAGAACAACCAGCGTAACCAAGGAGGTCAACAAAATCACGGAAGAGGATGTAACCGCGGAAACAACCAACAACACAACCAAGATGCACCACCACCTAATCCTCCAAACAATAATAACGTTGCTCCCCCCAACCAAAACCCGGACCGTCCACCGAAACAGGCTAAAAATAATAACTTGAGAACAAACCATCCATGTTCCATATGTGGAGTCTACGGCCATTACACACATAATTGTCCCCATTTAGATCGAGCGCTTCAACTCTGGACCGAAGACACCCAACGGAAAGGACATGATGCACAACCAGCACCCCCTCCTTAGCCACAACCCATGATATTGCAAAATCCCTTACCAAACCAAGGCACAGTAAACACTCGTCCAAATGATCCCCGTCAAGAATCCGCTGCATCACAGCAGCAAATTACCTATGTAGCCACCGATTACCAGCATGCAGAGTCCAACACTCACCATTTGCTAATGATGTCATCAAATGATGTCAATCTTCAAACCCGTCGAAATCAGTACGGATCCGCCCCTGAGGCCACACCTACCAACCCATCATTGAGTACTCTCCCAACCGATCAACCACTTCGCATTTCCAATATGCCCATGGATGGGGGTCCCAAAGCACCTCGTTTTCCTTTGAGACGAATTAACAATAACACGAACGCTCGTGCAGCTTCCAACTATAACATTGTAGAGGATTTAGCTCAGTCCCCCGCCGCTATGTCCGCTCTCGAAATCTTAAAAAATTGTCCTGCACAGAGAGAGTTGTTGTTATCTGCCATTGGTGCCATAGATCCTAATGACTCTAACATGATGGATTTCGACTTAGAACAAGCTGAACCTCATTTACCTTCATCTCTAGCTTTTCAAGTTTCTGTCTCCATTCGCAACCTCATTGTTCACCGATGCATAATTGATGAACGGGCCTCTACCTACGTTATGTCAACTTTTGTACGGCAGAAACTTGGATCCCCAACGCTACAACTGTCAACTATCGCATTGCGAGCTTACGACGACCGTGCAGCTCAACCTCAAGGTTTGTTAGTGAACGTACCCATACAGCTTGGGGGAAGATTGGTTCTCATAGATATAGAGGTCATTAACACCCAACTTGATTACAATCTCCTTCTCGGATGAAGCTACATGTATAAAATGAAAGCTGTTGCTTCTTCAGTTTTCCACATCATGATGTTACCCCATGAAGGACGCGTAGTTAAAATAGACCAGATTACATACTATGATCCCAATGCCCCCGCAGTGCCATAAAATGTTCTTCCCATGATAGAACAACCCATTCTTAGTGCACCAACATCCTTCGTCTCATCAGTCGGACCCGGGATATATTCGGATACTCCCATGACAATCTCTTTCCCGTCAATCACACCCCCTCTTAAGGTAACCGCAGTATTGGATTTGTGCACCCTATCGCACAACGAACAACAACATCCTCAACAACCTCAACCACTGCCACAAGCACCCATCATGCCTAGTCATATCAGAACAACACCGATTCACACAATACCATTCTTGTTTCCGTTTTTAGGAGTTGTCAGCATGCCAGTAATGGCTACACTCAACCTTCCAGGTTTAACGTTAGGATTACCAGTATGGTACTTACCTGCCCCAACTCCCCCACTGACTCCGACCATTTTTTTACAACCGGTACAACCTATGAATATGTCAAACCATCCACCACCTGGCATACCAAACCACCAAAATCGCCTACCACCTGGTGTTTCGAACCCCCAAAACCGATCAATTCCAATAGAGGGCCCTACATCGACATCTACTTATGTCCCCCCTCAATCCCGCCACACTGGGGGTAGAGGTCCTCCAACCTACAACACTACACCCACAAATCGCACTCCCCCAGTGACTCCCAAATTATCTAAGAATCCCCAACCCGTGTGCTCCCTAAGTGCTCCTTGTGCGACGATATTGGCCACGCCACCCACCTATGTCCACAACTACCAGCACTTCAAGAACACATGAATATGTTGGGTGAGGACACCAACGTTCCAGTTGTCAAATTAGAATTACCACCTCAACCTCGTGATAAATCATTGCGCACAAACCACCTTTGTGCAATATGCGGAATATACGGCCATTATTCACATCACTACCCCGATCTCCCAGATTACAGAGCAGCACTATACGAGTTGAATAATGTCGACCTAGAGATATCCCCACCACTTATTGAGGAAATATTTCCCCCAGAATCTTCCCATTCAGAAGAAATCAATACCATTTATATGATTTCAACTACCTATAAACCCGAACCATTTCATTTAATGGAACACTACTTTTGTACCGATGAAGAAATCCTAGAAACACTCACTGCATCGAACTAGCCTTGGGATGATATGCGCCATCGATCATACTTCCTCCCTGAAACGTCTATGTCCACCGTGACAAACCAACTATCTATTGAATCTAAGGACTTCTTACCAACAAAGTTCGATTTGTTCAAAGATCCAATACCAGCTCCAGAAGCCTTCAAGGAAGGTAACATGGATAACATTTCTCCCATTCTAAAAATCGACATCTCCACCACCCCCGGAAAACTTGAGCTTATCTCTTTAGGTGCATCTTGCACTGAAAAAGAAACCCAAGCTTATAAGAAACTCTTCCAAGAATTTCAAGATGTTTTCGCTTGGTCTTATACCGAGATGCCTGGTCTTGATCCTACCATAGTAGAACATCACATAGACACTTGGCCCAACATATCACTAGTCCGCCAAAAACAATGTCCCATTCACCCATCCAAGCTTCCAGCCGTCAAAGCAGAAATTGAGAAGCTTCGAGCAGCAGGTTTCATATACCCTATTGCATACACCACCTGGGTTTCAAACCCAGTACCAGTCAATAAGAAATTCGGCACCATCTGCGTCTGTACCGACTTCTGTGACCTCAACCTAGCTTGTCCCAAAGACAACTTCCCCACACCATTTATTGACCAACTAATCGATGAGTGTGCGGGACATGAGGTACTTTCTTTTATGGATGGTTTCTCCGGATACAACCAAATCAAAATCCTTAAAGAAGATCAATACAAGACCACTTTTACTACCCCATGGGGCACCTTCACCTATCACGTTATGCCTTTTGGTCTCAAGAATGCGGTAGCCACTTTCCAATGTACCATGACTTATTGCTTTCACGATCTGCATAAAATCATATTAGTTTATCTAGATGACCTCACCGATCAATCTAAGAAACGATCTGACCATTTAGACAACCTTCGACAAGTTTTCTTACGTTGTCGAAAATACAACATCCGCTTGAACCCACTCAAGTGTGTCTTTTGCATTCCAGCAGGTCGCCTATTGGGATTTGTCATTTCAGAAAAATGGATCACCGTTGACCCTCTAAAAGTTCAAGCCATAGTGGACCTCCCCTCACCACGTACACTAAGACAGCTTCAAAGCCTACAAGGGAAATCCAACTTTCTTCGTCGTTTTGTCCCAGACTATGCCACCACTGTACATGGTTTCCTCCATTTGCTACGTCTTCATACCCGCTTCGTATGGGACAACCAAGCAGAAGGAGCTTTCACAGATCTGAAAAAAACACTTACTAGCGCCCCGTTGATTTCTCCACCAGATTTCACAAGAGACTTTACCCTTTACATTTCGGCATCTGATTACACCGTCTCTGGAGTCCTTGTCCAAGAAGACTCTGCTCGCCAAGAGCATGTCATTTACTATGTGAGCCAAACTTTATTAGGCCCACCATTATGGTACCCGCATGAAGAGAAGATGGCCCTCGCCATCATCTTTTCAGTACAAAAGCTGCGACATTACATTCTCCTCAGCCACACCACGGTTGTGGCTAATTCCAATCCAATGGTCTATGTCTTGAATCGTCACCTCCTATAAGGCCGTGTTTCCAAATGGGTGATAATCTTACAAGAATATGACCTAACTTTTAAAACCCCGAAGATCACCAAAGCATTAGCACTCGCTCAACTCATTACGGACTTACTATCATCGTCATCATCACCAACTATCCATACTGATATAATCGATGAACATTTGTTCATCATCTCGTCCGATGACCCTTGGTATGGTGACATTTTGGTGTACCTCCACACACAGAAATTTCAACCCAACATTGACCATGACGGACGCCATCGCATCTGTCACCATGCCCCCCGTTATCTCCTCTTGGGTGATGTACTCTATCGACATGGTGTCGACACAATATTACGACGATTCCTTTCCCAAGACGAAGCAAAACAAGTCCTTAACGACTGTCATAGCGGTGCCTGCGGGGGCCATTTCTCCGGAATGGCCACCGCCCAAAAGGTAATCCGCGCAGGTTATTTTTGGCCATCATTATTCACTAATTGCATCACAGCAGTCAAACACTGCCAAAACTGCCAACTCTTTGCCCCAAAGGCAAGAACCCCCCCTGCCTCCCTTCATCCAGTCGTCATTGCTGGACCATTTTGCAAATGAGCCATCGACTTCATGGATTGCAATCCGACATCAGCCGGCGGCCACAAACACATTATTGTGGTTGTTGATTACTTTACCAAATGGGCAGAGGCCATGCCTACTTATAATTGCAAAGCCAACACTACAGCCTGTTTTTCCCACAACCATGTTATTGCTCGCTTTGGAGTACCAAAACAGCTCGTCTCAGACCACGGCTCTCACTTCAAAGACTCCATTTGGAGAGAATTTTCCATCCTCCTTAAGTTTGAACATCATTTCTCCTCCACCTGCTACCCCCAAGGGAACGACCAAGTTGAAGCTGTTAACAAAATTTTGAAGACCATCCTCCAACGCACTGTCGACAAACATAAATCCAATTGGCATCACATGATTTTTCCTGCATTATGGGCTTATCGCACATCGACCAAAACCGCCACTGGCTTTACCCCATTCCATCTAGTCCATGGCGTGGAATCTGTCCTCCCCTTTGAATGCCAGATACCAACATTGCAAATTTCCATAGAACTTCTCCCCGATACGTCACTAATTGAAGAACGTCTACTTCTTTTAGAGCAGGCCGACGAAGATCATCCCGTAGCTCTCCAAACAATCAAAGCTGCAAAGAACAGATCTAAACTCCATTACGATAAACATGTTCACCCACGGGCATTTAGTGAAGGAGACCTAGTCCTTGTTTACGACCAAGCCCATGACAAAATAGGCAAGGGAAAGTTCCAATCTATGTGGCAAGGCCCATATATCATACACACTTGCCTTGAACATGGAGAATACATTTTGACCGATTCAGAATGAAATCCCATGTGCAACCCCCGTAACGGGTTGTACCTTAAAAAATTATACCCATGAAAACACTTGGACACCATAGTCCATATTGTACAGTCTCTTTTAATTGACTTTTTCACTGTAAAATTTTCACAACCTTACATTTTCAATTTTTTCTGCATTAACACAGATGGATCTTGTTCCACTCTACCACGTCAGTTTTGCTGATGGCGCAAGTCGTTGGTCTCCGAATCTCGCGTCAGCAGCTTGGGTGATTTATTCCCCTTCACATGAGTTGATCCACCTCGACGGAGTGTGTATAGGTGCTGTCACAAACAACCAAGCTGAGTACGATGCTGTGACCAATCTCCTCACCGCCGCTCTCCAAATGGGCATAAGTCACCTTTGTGTTTTCCTGGACTCCCAGCTCCTTGTTTCCCAGCTCAACAATGATTATCAGGTATGCAATCCCTGTCTATTTAGAAAATTCCTGTGCACTAAACAAATGATTCGACATTTTGAAACCATCTGTTTCACTCATGTCCCAAGAAATCATAACACTGTAGCAAACCAAATGGCTAACAACATTCTAGATTGGCACATCAACCAAGACATGTAGTACATCACGACATGCATCACATAGGCATTATAAAATTATCAAAACATTGCATCCACGTGCAACAAAATGTAATCAAGACAAGATGTGCATACACGACTATATACCAACACACACACACACACACATATATATATATCATCATAATAGTCACAATGTTAGAAGTGCCCTCAACACTCGAAATATACAAAATACATAGCCGTACAAAAAGATACATCTCCATATGTCAACAACATTTGGGGGCAAATATAAGATCATCTAATCATCGTGATCCCCAGGATCCTCTGGCTCTTCCTCCGCTGGCTCCTCCATATCATCCTGATCCCGAGCCCTCCTCTCGGCCATCACAACTGCTACTCTGAGCAGGATAGACCGCCACTCATGGGGAGCATCGAAACAATGCTCGATAGTAGGCCGGTCCAAGTCCCTCCAACCCTCCTCTGGTGCTCCCACTAGAAGCCCCTCCAAAGTCTCACGTATTCCCTCCAGGGCATCATCTCAAGGACGCACAACTTCTCGAGCACGAGGAGGCGGTGCCGCTACAGGTGGAGGTACCACCACCATCACCCATCCCTGACGAACCAAATGATCAGTTGGTGGCATTGGACCAATATCTGCACAATCACACAAGTGAACCAAGTCAATATCATATAAATATGTCTAACTATACTCATAACAAAAAGTATCTAAACATGATATAACAGAGAACCAAACACAAAGACATACCATTTAGACCCCAGGCCTGCCCCTGAGCCCGAGGTATCTCTGTATCTCCTCGGAATTCCATATCAGCATATGGATAATCATCAATAAGTAGGGGTATCTACTCCCACTACTCATACATATCCGTCGAAAAGAAACGCCGGATACCACCACCACCCCGGGGCATCATCTCTCGCCATCGCACCATCCGCAGCTCACTCCGAAACCCATCCCAAACTAGCACACGTTGCCGCAAAGTCGGTACTCACTCAAAGAAAAAAAAATAGAGGAAGGAGGCATAACAAAACTCCCCCCCCCTCCCGAAAGACCTTGTCCAGATCTCGCCGAACACAGGCCAAAAACATCTGACCCCGGGAAAAGTAGGTCCCTCTCAACACATGATATACCATCATCGTTTTCCCACCAAACAAACGATGTGGCGCCTGGGCACCCAACACACGCAGAACACAAGCCCCTACTGCCCACATCTCCCACCCCCGTAAATCCATCAAACTCAGGGCGCTGTTCTGCGCAATAACTCCTGGAACACAAAATCTCTCTAAGAGATCCTCAATGTCCAAACTAGCCGGAATCCTCAGCTGGAGCTCCCCTATCTCCCCCAAATGAGGCAAGCCAGTAAGGAAATAAACATCAGATAGGGTGATCTCTAATCGCTCACCCCCCCACCACGAATGCACCCTCCACTAGAACCCAAAAATCCACCAATTTGTTCAGCAGATCTCTGACTGAATGCATAAGTGGAACCTGAGCAAACTTTAGGAGCCCGCCATCATCCAAGGCCTCTCGGACACCCAGGTCACCCCGAATCCGACCCATCAACTCCTCATCTATCTCTCTCTCCCGCCACGATACTAGCGGCCTCCTCAACATCCTGCCAAAAAACAAAGAAAAATTTTTAGAAACAAAATTTTTTCCAAAAAATTCCATCGCGACTTTCGGGCTCTTAGCCGCGATGATCATCACGACTTTTTATCCAAAAGCCGCGATGATCATCGCAGGTATCAGCCCCACAGTCGTGATGAACATCGCGACTGTCTCCCAAATACCCATGATGCACATCGTGGGTATCAAGTCCATACCCGTGATGTGCATCGTGCAAAAAGAGCCAAAACCCGCGATATTCCACGTTGGAATGCCAAAGTGGAATTACGCGGCCTTCATGGGCCCGCCGCTAACCAGAAAATAAATAACTTGAAAGGCTAAGGAAATAGGATTACCTGAAACTCGCGGAATGAAAATACAACTGTCGAATCTCCCACAAATCAAGAAAAAGCTCTGACCTAACTCAATTGCTTTGTGAAACTCGCACGTAACAATGACACATGTCACATTGGGCCCACACACTATTTATAGAGATTTTACCATTTTTCAATCAACAATTTCGGTATCATACGACGTCCATTTTTCAAAATGTTGGTACCGTTGGAATTAGCACATTGAGAACTTCATAATAGTCCACTCCTTTTCCATTTCCACCAGGTTCCATTTTCGGGCATTTATTACATGCCCCCCTTTTCCTCGGTTTGCGTGCCACATTGGTCGTCGCCCATTTTTTATGAGTTTTATATTGCCGGATTCAGTTTTCCGCGCTCGTGATGATGCTTGAGATCATTTCTCGCTCTCACCACCAGATTTTTCAGGCATTTTTTCCCACGCCCCTCGTCTCCTCGATTTGTGTGCCACTTCAACTGTCGTCCATTTTTTACGAGTTTTATATCTTTGGATTCAGTTTTCCACGCTCATGACGATGCTTGAGATCATTTCTCGCTCTCACCACCAGATTTTTCAGGCATTTTTTCCCATGCCCCTCGTCGCCTTGATTTGCATTCCACTTCAGCCGTCATCCATTTTTGACAAGTTTTATATCGTCGGATTCAATTTTCTGTGCTCGTGATGATGCTTGAGAACATTTCTTGCTCTCACCCCCATAATTTTTGGGAATTTTTTCAAAATGACACTCATCGCCTCGGTTCGCGTGCCACATCGACCGTTGCCCATTTTTTACGATCTTTATGTCACTGGATTCAATTTTTCCGTGCTCGTGACAATGCTCGAGATCATTCCTCACTCTCACCAATACGTTTTTTTTCGGTATAATTTTATCCCTTTTTCGGGCCGAGCAATCCCTTTACAAAAAAGGCACTTAAGGAGTTTCTGTTAAGCTCTTTTCTGACTCCTAAAACAATGAAAAGATCGCTGAGCAACCTTGCTTCCTTTCATGCTCGCTAAAATTATTTGAAAGGGCGTCTACCTGGTATAAGTTTACCCCTTTTCCTGACCTTGTAGACTAATTACGAAAAAGGAAGACTCTAGTCACATCGGCTAGAAGAGTTCTCCATTTGCATCATTTTATGCTTTTTCGGGCCTTGGAGACTAACTTACGAAAAAGAACACCAATGGAGTCTACTTACTGCTTTCAGACTCTCAAAAAATGAAAGCAAACATGAGCAATTACTGTCTTTGGCTCATACAAATCCACAGGACGGTACTCCTCCACCAATTCAGAGTCTTCTTATCGTTTTCAAACTCCTTAAAAATGAAAGCACTTATGAGCATGAACAGTCATGGGCTCACATAAATCCATAGGATAGTGCCATTTTAGAGCACACTTTATCCCTTCTTGGAGCTCATTAAAACTACAAAGAAGGACCCAATGATGCTTCTCGGCGCCACAACAGATCATGTCTACCATATGGCAGCTTCCCCATTTTGGTTGCCTTTATTCAAAGTATTCTGCAATGTGTCACCCCAATACTCCCCCTATAGCATCCATCAACTTCCCCCCCCCAGATCACTCAAGTCTGCAACACATACCCCTAAGCTATGATTCCAACTCCTAAAAATCAGTTCCCTATGCTTCGAGGTCAACCATGTCATCATGCTCTGAACAAAGGAAGTTTGAGTCCACCCACTCTATGACCCCAATTATTCCCCATCACCACAGTATGTCAGTCCTACCATCAGTACTACCACACTTCAGTTGTACACCTCGTGCTCCTATCAAGGAAACATCATTGCCTTGATAGTTGCTGGTATCCCTCTTTCGACACCAACCAAATCTATTCCAGAGGATAGACCTAGGGGTCCCTGTGCCTTGGACTCATCACCATTTGTGATGAGTGCCTACGGATCATTTCAAAAGGAGTCCTCAGTGCCTCTCCAAATGATTGTTTCTCACATGCTCGACTCCAACACCTTGATCGCATCATTGAGACTCGTACAGGGTATTGGTCCTTTCAGTTATTTGTTGAAGACCCTGGATATAACCTGACTCTACCACATTGGAGAGTCTAATTGAGGAAACAACCAGTTTCATTTTCCTATGGATATCCGGGTTGCGCTTGACAACAATTTTCAGATATACCACAGTTCTATACTCCCTTGAGTATACAGTTACAAATACTCCTCAGAAGTTGACTCATTTACTGACTCTACCACATTTGAGAGTCTAATTGAGTCCCTACAGATGTTGGACACCTTCAGTTTCAGCAGTTCCTCAACCCTTCTGATACCTTGTTTAGAATGATTGTTACTTTTTCCAGTGTATCAGTTATTGAGATCAGTCATGGTATGACCATGAGTATGTCCCTACATTGTGTCCCCTCTGGACCATTATGATGTACCAGCAAATTTTTATGTATTTCTCAGTCCACCTTCATAGGCCTAATTCTTATGTATATATCTTGACACAAGCATGGGTATACCCGCCTCGTCCATTATCAGAGATTATTCCTCATCATTTTGAGGCCATGTATTTTTTTTTTAGTTTTTTGCAGCTTCCAAGGGGCCGTTGCTCCAGTCTCTTCTCTTCTCCAAACCCCAGGGAAAATACAAAATAGCTATGATGTCTATCGGCCATACAATGAGCTCCTGCCCTCACACATCAAGGGGCAATCTGTTAACACCCAAAAAGTGCTCACTAGCTCATTCCCTTATTCACATGACCCATTTGTCCACTTTTCCACCATTTGAGCCTCTACAACCATCAAAAGGTCACCAAAAAGACCACAATACACCTTTTTCCCCTCAAAATGTATATGTTTTCCTCAAAAAAAACACAAAAAACCCTCAAAAAGGGTCTAAAATTCCAAAAAAATATTAAAAGGGAATACAAATATTCAAAATATTCAAAAAAGGAAAAAGAGGGAAAAAGGTACCTAAACCATGTTGGTTAATACCATTGATTTCCTCAAAACCATAATGGTATTCCCCATCACCAAAAACTATAAAAAGGTGATAGGGGCTCCTCACTTTACATCCACATTTTCATCCTATCCTTATGCTGCCAAATTCCCTTTGATAGCCATTACCTCCCATTCCGAGTTTGAAGAATCCCATTGAAGCTTTGGAGAAGAAGAGACCATTGGACATTGGAGATTCTCAACCTTGGAGATGCTCAACACCCATCATCCTCACCATTTGAGGTAATGAAAAAACAAATTATTTTAAATCTCTTGTCTTATTCGCTTATTGTTATCAATCTAGTTCTTTATTTTTCTTATACATGTTAATGTTAGATTAGATTCAGTTTATTGTTATTTGATTTTCATTCGAGACTACTATTACAAGTTAATAGGTGCATATTTAGCACATGCTTGGTTGAAAAACCAAGCAACAAGTTGCACTACAACCTTCTGTCCTCGTCGCAGTTCTCCTCCTCTTGTTCGACCGAAATCTCTTCCCACCTCGAAAAAAACCACTCTTCGTTTGTCTCACTCTTTTCTCCTCTTATCATTTTATCTCATTCCACACATTCGCTTAGACCTTCCTCCAGTCGATACACATTCCCACCATGCATAGATGCTTTACTTGTTAGATTCCATTCGCATCACCCCTTTTTCACAAAGCAACATCTTAATCTAAAAAATTAAATATCTCTAGTACTTACCACGTAGTCCTTGAAAGAATTCTTGTTATGTTGCACTATATGATTGAGTAGTGTCAACAACAAATTCGGTAATGAACCCTTCTAATATACTGTCTAGCCAGTAATCTACAACAAGTGAAATTTTATTATTTAAAATTTTCAATCACTAGATCAACTCAGGTGTCCAAATTATAGGATCACCTCCTTTGAAGTTTGTCTTTTTCTTAGTTAACATTTCCAACCATTCATGCAATATCGTAGGAAAATCCCCAAAGAAAACCTTATGAATATTAGAAAAAAACATACTCACTAAGCCATGCTTCGTCCTCCAATTGAGGATGCTTGTTCTGATCTTTGGAAAACTCTCTCAACTTCTAATATACCCAATCATGGATCTCTGGCTTAGTAGGATTCCACATAAGCCACATTCCCCTTTGACACAACTCCCAGTCCCGCAACGAAACCATTTGTTGGCGCACTTCTACTTTGACCATGGTTCAATCACACAGCATAACACCAACAAATCCCAAGATACTGGCTAGAAAGGGAGTTATCCCTTTTGGAAACACTTGTGAAGCAAATGAATTCTCACCCGAAGTACCTATGGGGATTGTAGGAACTAGGTTTCTACAACGAGGAAGGGGAACAGTTCAACACACAAGTCATTCAATAGATAACCCATAACTCTGACACGTCAAGAACTTTGAGAGACCATGCACTTCGATATATCTCATAAATTAACCATAACTTATTACATTTCACATCGATCACATTCACTCATCTCATCATTATAAGCATAGTCATTCATCAATTTATGCAAACAATAAGCAAGATGAAACATCATGGAATACATCACATCATGATTAACGCCATGATTTAATGTGTAAACCCAAGATGGGAAAAACCACAGAAGCGCTTCTTTTATTCATGAGTCACAGCCAAAAATAAGCACTTCATGCCTTCAATGACTTACATATTTTTCCTTCTATTACAATGAATCTGCACACACAACCTGTATATCGTGCGGTTCAGCAACATCAACATACAAAACTAAGTAGTTCGGTAAACATAGACCAATAATTTCCCGAACAACTTGTTATTTCACTAACAGTCCCAAAATTTCGAACCCATTACATATTTATAGGGCGCACACAGCCAACCCCTCTCCCATAACCCCACTAATTACTACTCAAATCATTAATGCAAGTGGAGAAACCATAACTAACTTTACTTAACCCTTCCCTTTGACATATTCAAAATTACCATATTACTGGTTTCTCGGCTTCTTTGTTGGAGTTGACTACTTCATCGAACCACTTTGCCTTGGTTCTATCCACACAAAAACTATTTTACCAAATATGGTACCCAAAAATTCCTAGGCCCAACAATAATGAAAGAGAATCAGGACACGTTACACATAGTATGTGGTATGATTAACCTACAGTAGTTACCTTCAATTTTAGTTGTAAATAATGTTTTGAATTGTTTCACATTTGACTGTTGGCATGTAATTTTTTCATATTGTTGTATGTATATTAGGAAGTATGTTTTGTTCTTTTCACCAAGTGACTATTTTTTATTTCCTATCAAATTTTACTAGGATTTTAACTCATGCATCACATGAGAGAGAGGGAGAGTTGGGAAAATAAGTGATATTATTCAACGTAATAGTAATATACCTACCTTGACAGTTTTGTTTTGTCCTTTAAATATTATTGGGATTAGATACTTGGATATGCCTTCAAATAACACAAATCCTCTATTATTATTATTATTATTGTGATAACAATATTAGTTAGAGGTCGTGTTACTTAATTTGACTAAGGTTTTAACTTCTGCATCACATGTGAGAGCAGAAGAAATGGGGAAATAACTAATATTATTTATCATAATATTAATATACCTACCTTGACCCTTCCATTTTGTGCTTTTAAAATATTATTGGGATGAGATCCCTGGATATGACTTCAAATAACATGATGAATCTATTATTAGTACTATACCAACTATTTTAATTAGAGCTCACATTATTTGTAAATCATTAGTGTTGTTCATCCCTAAGAGACTTAAGATGCACTGAAATGGAAATGGAAATAGATACTGAAGTGTGGGAGAAATGTATACGACAAATTTTTAGAAGGATTGGATACAAAACAACAAACACACATATCTGTGAAAATTCCAAACCCTAGGTGATTGTTGTCCTTATGTTCTCAACCAAATAAGGTTGTTATTTAATACAGAAAATTAAATATTCACATAGCATCAACCACACATATAGCTACAAAGTAAATAACATAAGCATAAACACAATGCGCAGGTAATTACTCCTTCAAATTTGATTTTCATTAAACAATCAAACCTTACAAGGAAACCTACAGAAGATATCAAACTAACAACTATACAATACACCCAAAAAAAAATTATACACAACTACTAAAAAAACATGCATGTTGAAAACGAGAAAAAACACTTTCTTCCTGCTAGACTGCTCTACGGATTACTACCCGATCTTATTGTTTCTCAACATAAACTATTTTACACATGTTAGAACCAGGTTTGATTCAATTGATCTTTCATGCTCTTCATCCAAAATGAGCACCTTGTATCGCAAAAGTGCAGCTAGCCCTTCACCTCTTAGCTCCTCCAACAAGACATTAGAAGTTTTAAAGATAATTTTATATCTGAAAACAAAAACAAAAAACAAAACAAGGAACATATCATATGTAACCACAAAAGCAATGTCTTGATATTAAGTAAATCTGCACTAAGTAAAAAAAAATAGAAATTTTGAAAATATGGGTTTTTGGTTCAAGGTATAATCTGAGTGTGGGTGGATGGAGTAGCATGTGTGTGTGTGTGAGAGAGAGAGAGACAGAGAGAGATGAGATTCAATTAAATAATATATTAAAAAAAAACAACAAAAAAAAACAATACCAATGCATTTCTAGCCTAAGCGATTTATGATCTAACCCATTAAGAATTCTTAATTATTATCACACAATAAAAAATTTACTCCTATAGGTAAAGCAAAGATAGCCACAGATGAAAATTTTGGTTTATTCAAGACAAATTCATATTAAATTTCCACTTTGAGGAAGACGTACTCCATGTAGCTAGCAAACAGTGAACAATTTGTAAAGTAGTTAAAATCTTCTTAAATAAGACCTCGAAGATATGCAGGTTGATAAATGTAAAAAAGAAACAAAACATCTAGATTAGGTCATATGGTAAGGGAATAAACAACATACATGAGTTCCAAGCATGGGTACATGATTATCAACACCGAATGGAAGCACCACAACCTCATTGTACATGACACCAAAGCAATGCAGGGACTTATGCTTGTCAATGTAAAGTTGCTAGTTGGAATATTGGAACATTATGGTCCTCCCTCTAAGCACAATATGAGATGTCATTGCAGATAGCAACATTTATTTCCTCAAGGAGACATGACTATTAAGAGTTTTCTACCTCCTATTTCAGGATATTGTTGGTTTTCACCTTGCATGACTGAAATGAAAATAAAAATCTCCATGTAGCATGAGGGGATTCGAAGGCATGGATACCTCTTCAAAGTATCTTCAGAAAATGATCTTAGTTTCATTCAGATACATCTATTATAGAAATATGTCAACTTTCTTGTGAAAAGTTCTTCTCTTCCTATGCAGCAACATCTTTATTATAATTTGTTGCTTCCCTCAAGTCAAATTTTGGGTTGTTCTCAAGATTGAGAGTGAACCCTCAAATTTTGATTTGTAAACATACAAATTTCTCAAAGTAGGTATGCAACATTTTATTTTGAAACTTCAATGCCAACACTACCTCACTTAAGACACATATTTATGACATTTCATAGGATATGCTATAGCTCCATGAACTAGCCTCTTAGATTATGAGCTAGTAAGACATATAGATGATTACCTTAGTCAAGAATAACTTTATGTTGTTGCTGTATGTACCTTTGATTAAATACTCTCTGCTTATTTTACATGTATAGTTTTGTGCTTATTATTGTCTTTGGAAAAAAATATATAAAAATTGGATTTTAAGCATGGTTGTATTTGGATGTTATTGTGTTTTCTTAGAATTACAATGATGCAATATGGGTTTAAACATTGCTCCTCTCCCCAATTCTTAAAGGATGATAGCTCAATGGAAGAGTTCCTGCCTTACAAGCAAAAGGTTGGTGGTTTGATTCCTCCATGCCCTAATGATATTCCAATATTGGTATTTCTAATAATAATAAAAAAGTGATGATTTATATTAACGATTACAAGGGGGGTTTCAAACCGTCTCTGTATGTTGGTACAAGGGGGGTTTAGAATTTCCCCCGTAGGTTTCTAAGATAGAATTTACGGGGTGGGGGGTTCGAAACATCCCTTGTAGGTTTCTAAGAGAGAATTTATAGGGTGGAGGGTTCAAAACCTCCCCCCATAGGTTTGTAAGAGGGAGTTTTACGGGGGGTTCAAAACCGCCCCCATATGTATCTATGGGGGGGTTCCAAACAACCCTTGTATGTATCTTTTGGGGGGGGATTCCAAACTTACCCTGTAGATATCTATGGGGGGGGTTTAAAAATTCCCCCAAAGGTTTGTAGGAGGGAGTTTTAGGGGGGGTTTAAAACCTCCCCCGTATGTATTTATGGGGGGGTGCTAAAAACCACCCCTGTAGCTATCTATGGAGGGGGGTTAGCCCCCCCCCCCCCCAAATATTTGTAAGAGGGAAATTTAGGGGGATTTCATAACCGCCCCTATTGATATCTATGGGGGGGTTAGAACTGCCCCTAATGGTTTATAAGATGGATTTTCATGGAAGTTTAGAACTTCCCATGTAGGTACCTACAAGGGGGTTTTGAAACCACCCCCAACAATCACTTTTGGGGGGGAGTTTAGAACCACCCCCAAAAGTGACTTTCGGGGGTGGTTTTGATCTCTTCCAAAACTGCCCCTAAAAATACATACTTTTAGTGTCGGTGCTATTGGGGACAATTTTGTAAATAATGCCTCCATATCCAAAATTGCCCCCAAAAGTGACTTTTGGGGGAAAAATACAACCCCCCCTAAAAGTCCAAATTGTAGTAGTGGATCTACTTCCGATTTTCACTTGTGTTGTTTTATGTGACCCAAGTCACTCATTTCCCCTTGAACTAGGTGACCACGACCCATATTTGACTTTTGGTTTTAGGTTGCACTTGTCTTCCTTGTTTGAGCAACCTAGGTCACTTAATTCTCTTTGAAAAGTGGGACCTGCTCCATATTTCACTATTTAGTGCTCCATTTGATTTTGTTTTCTATCTGCATGATTTAGTTAGAATTAGTTTATCATTCAGAGTTTGTTTGTATTCCCTTATAGTCTATTTATAGCCTCTTGTTCCTACTATAGAAATTAATTTTCTTTCCTGGTCATAATTTTTGGGTGGAGAACAATCGTCTTGAATTTTAATTATTTCCCCCCTTCTTTGAAGTTACTGTCGTGGTTTTCTTGATTGCTGCATTTGCTTTCATTTTTAGTAAGGATTGATGAATTGATCTGTTATATGGTTAATTAATTTGTTTGCTTAAAACATTGTTCAATTAGAGCCTCTTTCTTAATCTTTGCAAATCAATAATTTAGTTTCCAAAACGTGCTTTGAAAAGTTTACTTGATCACCATCCTTTGTTGTGCTTAGATAGTCTATGTCAAGAAAACATGTTTTTTAAAAGAAGAACTTAGTATTGAAATTGCAAGTTTTATCTTTCAAGCATTTTTGTTTTCTTAGCTCTTAGTTGTGGTAAACACCTCATGTGCACACGACTACACTCCTTAATTTAAATTATCACTTGGTTCATGACACCAAGCAGAGCCTTAAAATCAACCCTAACTTGAACACACATTAACCTCACTTGAGGACAAAAATAATTTTTGTAGTTAAGTTAGGACCTTGGGGATAGGAATCTAAACAATCCCCCATGGTCACTATTCATATGAAACATAGTGGTTGTCCAATTGGGGAGCTAAAATCCTCTAGTACTTGGGACACGACTTAAGGGAAATATGTGGGGTGAGGGTCTGCTACGAGAGGGAGACTGGATATACTGGAACCAAATGGCTAGGTGGCGCATTGTCGCCACTTAATACTAAATATCATCCAAATCATTGTCTTCAGACTAAAACTATGGAATACTCATTCTGATGTGACATGAATGAGGTATCCTAGAGACCAATATTCTTAGCTATCTTGTGCAATGGTAATCCCCTTTGTTTGGGATATACCCAGGATAGATGGAGTCAACTATGGTCCTAGATCTGTAATTTTCCTTTCTATCTTCACTCGATATATTTATGTAGGCGTTATGTCCCTATCTCAGGTTAGTGTTTGGAAGATCCGACTCGGCTTCCTCCTTCTCTTGAAGACTTCAGGGCCTATCCCCTTAGTACAATTTCTTAAGCCACACGATTGGCTCCACGAGCCGAATTCTAGTTCAAGACATACACGAACATGTATTTATCCTCCATGACACCTAATCCTAACACCTCATTGCTAGAATCATATTCACCGACACACACTTCTAAGACGATGGTTAGGACCATTCCTACCTCCCTCGACATGCCTAGTAGTATCCCCACTCTTAGTGGCAGAACCAACAACACCACAATAGGTGGGACTATTCCCAATACTATGGGAATTGTTAACCACACCTTTAGTGGACCTAACCTCTCTCATACTGGTGTAATTTCTGGAAGTGGCGCCACTACAGGTGGAGCCACTAGAGAAACTACTGGAAGAACCATTGGAGGAAACACCAGTGGGACCATAATCAACACCATTGTTGGCCCTTCCAATCCGCATCCTAGTGCAAGCCTCCCATTCATGGCCAGCCTCAACATTCCATATTTGGAAAGGTTGACTAATGACCCTATTCATCATGATCCTGCATGGACTCCCATTCCAACTAATATTCCTCCAGACATACCTAAATTTGAGGGTAAGGAGGGAGAGGACCCATAGAACTACACTATGTCATTCCATTTATGGTGCTCTTCAAATGATATTGTAGATGATTCCATACGACTACACCTATTTTAGAGAACCTTAACTAGTGTAGCATCAAAGTGGTACATAGAGTAGACCCATGGGATGCACCCCAACTTGTGTCCCTTGCCTCCACTTTCCTATCGTTTTTTAAACTTCCTATATGTTATGATGAGGGAGTGTATATTCTTTGATCTTGTTGAAAAAAATAATTAATGCACATCACAGATCATATCGATGAATGGAACTAATGTCGAAGCTTATCCAATATTAAGCTAGACAATAGGATTTTCCTATATTGGTTTATAAAGTCCCTTCTACCCATGATAGCAAAGGACGTGTCCTCTAAGAACCCACAATCTGAATACAGATCCATCTTGAAGGATTAATAGTATGATCTAATATACGCACAATCAGGACACCTTTATACCATCATACTTGATCACCCCTAGAGGTAAATCTTCTTGTAAAAATAATCCGAGTGCATCCCATTCCGTGGATGGAATTATTAGTGCCATTGGTTCCCACCCCAACCCATATACATTGTACCCTCCTCATGCAAGAATTTATATGTATGAAAACCCCATGAATTTTGAGCATAACTAGGGTTCCTCCACGAATCCTCATTATGCTTTGGATTCTTCACAACCTTCCTCACACACCAAGACGAGTACCTCCTATTTGTTATGTACCACAAGCGTTCATATACATGGATCCTCTTGTAGCAGTACCTCATGTGTCACTACTCCTATAAATCACGTGGTCCCTCCGGCTATAAATCTATACTACCCTTTTCATGGCCCACCTCAGTTTTCTCCCATGTAGCATCCCCTAGCTCCTCCTTCTTTCCCTCACAAACAATTCTAGGCTCAGCAAATCCTACCTATTGATCCCACGTCCAACAACCAATAGGCACATCCCAAGTGAAAGAATAAAGAAAACATCTAACATCAAGGAGGTGAGCATCAACCTCCTAATTCCCATGCTAATAATGGATCTAACATGAAAACATGAAACCTATAGACCAACATATGAATAAGCCTCCAACGTAGGCCAAGAACACGCAGTTATAGTCTATCATCCATGTTCCTTCTTCAATGTTTATGGACATTACATTCACCATTGTCCCCATATGGAAAAATCTTTCCAGTTATGGAATGAGGAAAACCAACATGAAATGGATAATTCCCTCAAGGGAAACATAATCAACCTCCTCAAACCAACCTAGGACAATTGATGGTTCTACAAAACCCCTTCCCTCCACAAGGGGTGGTCACTGCTCAAACCATAGCATATTATCCTTCGTCGGCACCACCTATTGGTCAAATGCATGAATCAGGAGTTCAACACCTTCTAATGTTGTCAACAATGTTAACCTTCAATCTCGGTGTAACCAATATGGCTCAACTCTCGGAACTTTTCCTACCAACAAAGGAAAGAGTCATCTCAAATCAATGAATTGTTGCACATTCCTCATCCTATGAATGAAGGGATTCCCAACATCCCCCATGTCACTAGTAACCCCAATGCTATAGCTTCTCCCAACTATAGCATTTTGGATGATTTTTTAATATCCCAAGATCTAATTTCAAGGATATTAACTCTATTTCAAAATTTAAAACATAAAATTATAAAGACTGAAACTAGTCATTAAAACTAGTATGGAAGAAACTAGACTTGGTCACAGTTAAACCCACCCAGAGCTTGATAGTTGTACTCTTTTGGATCTGAAATATATGATAGCAAGTGGGTAGCAGGATAAACAATAGGGACACATATAGCTTTAGAATCCTATGCACAAGGTAATAGGATCACTTATGTTTCAATAACGGTTTTCGCTGAAGTCTACTCCAAGGCTTCCTGGGTACACTAGCATATGCATACTAGATTCCTCCACTTACACTTGAATGAAATAAGAAGGTGGATAAAAATTATTTACCCCTTAATCTACTATTGTGCAAAATTTACAGGATGTTTGGGAATATTTGGCAGTGTTTGGAGGTCTGAAGAGGAAGTGCGCTATTAAGGATTGCTCAACTAGCTTTCTTTCAAGGTCTTCCAAATAGGCAGAGAGAGTCACAAATTATTAGTATGAGGATTGTATTGTCTCCATTATTGTACTAAGTACTTGTAATGACTGATAGAACTGAAAATATACTTCCATAGATAGTTTTATTAGAGAAACTGCAAAACTAGTCATAAATTAATGCCTAAATAGCTAGTCTTGAAAAATATCAACAAAAACAACCATTAAAACTATCGAATTATTTCTCATATATATAATATGAACTAATACATGAATAATTTTGCATAAGAAACCATTAACATATTTTATTTACCATCAAATAGAAGTAGCATAGCTCAGACTTCATAGAGAGTCTGCAATCTTTGAGATCTTACAACAATGGAGCATGATTCTTCAATGGGAGCATGAAAGAAGTGTGGGATGCACTGGATCACGACCATAGGATTAGAATTAACATTATATAGCTCATTTTAGGCACTAAATACAACTGATATATCTCACAGGGGCACAATTACTCCAGTTGATCTCTTCTCTGGATGAATACCAACACAAATATTCAACGATCTTGCACCAATATCTGCACCAACTCTGGAGGATCGAATTCTTCAGGATGTATGATAGTTCATACCTTCAAATCAATATCTAATTTATATACATTATCTAACAATAACAATAATGGAACAATTATCATGGAACACATCTCCTACAGTTGGCTAACGGCGCATCTCCAAAGCCTAGAGAAGCTCAGATCTTTCTCAATGCAAAAGTTAAACTGTCAAAATATGTGAATGGTGCCCTCTCTCTCTCTTTCATAGACTCTATATATTCTTAGTCAAGTCACTAAATTCATGGTATTTGGTCCCTAGCTGATCCAAAGTCCTTCCTTAGTCAATTTGGCAATTACTTGCTTTGTGCAACCTTTCTCACTTTTAGCCTAATTTTTTTCTACTTTCTACTTTTCCTGTGCTTTTTATGCTTTTCACTAGCTTTTCCATGATTTTTTAGTGATTTTGCATGATTTTCTTCTTCTTTCTTCTTTTATGGACTTTCCTTCCTTTTTGCATGCTTTCTACTTTTCTGAGTTTCCTGCTTTTGGGATGCCTACCATATTTTAAGTAGCTTTATGATTTTTCTCTAATTTTCTTCTAGTTTCCATTGTGGATGACAACTCAAAGAGCCACCTTTATCCTCTTGTGCGCCCTCGTGAGCCTAATAATCATAAATAAATATTATTTTTATATTTTAGGCCAATATTAATAAAATTAACTTGTGTAAAATATTATTGGCCAATTATTCCCAAATTATTAATCATTATCTTAGGAAACTCAAATTGGGAATATTATACTTCATGTGGCCCACCTTAGTCCAATTTTTCTTCAATTACTCTCTTGGAAATCTTACTTAGGTAAATTTCCACCCTTAGCCACCAATTTAATCATTTTAATCCTAGGTGACTTAGGCCAAAATTATGTCTTGGACCATAGTAAAATTTGGGAACATGACAAATCCTCCCCTCTTAATATTTCTTGTCCTCAAGAAATTTAGTTCAAGGACTAACAATGGATCTCCATCCCAAGAATGATTATGAATTTTCTGCCTCTCATCATATTGATAACCATACCAAGTCACCAACTCTGTGCACCACCACTTAAATCTTCAAAATCATGGGTCTAAACAATTTAATGGAAATGAAACATATGCTCCACTCAAAGCATGCTCCGACAATTCAATGTATCTCTAAACTCCCCTATTAACTCTAAGAGGGTCCATCATGTTGCTGCTGCTCAACTCTGATCATAAGCTGCTCATGTCTTTCCCAATATTTAGATCCATCATATGGTTTCCCATGCAGGGAACTAGACCACTACTCAACATATATGGAATTCAAGAAATGTAGGCTAGCTCGCCCTCCTAGATCCCACTGATTATGTTGCAACCTTCTCAACATTTCTACCATTTGAAGTGATCTTCCATTCCAAGAAATTCCAGGATACCGTAATGTTAGGGTGTTTTCTTGTGGCATATGCTTGTCCATCCAACCCATGGATACATGTGTAATGGAGGCATCAAAGGGCTTCCATGAATATCTTTGTTTCTACTCACATGACAAGACAATATCTGTAATATTAACAAATTCATGATAGAAACCAAAAGTAAATTTACCTCCTTGCTTCCCCATATTTTCTCTATCTACCCATAAGGGTATCTCATGATCTTTTTTGAGCAAAAGGTGTGTTTGGAAAACACCCTCCATTTCATTTGACCCATCCCAAGGAGTCAAGCATGATTCCCATGCACTTCTATGTATACTGAAAGGATCATATGGAATCCATAGAAACCTTTGTTTCTCTTTATAAGATTGCATGATGAAGGATGTGTCCATTAATATCCTACCAAGGAAATCTATATAGGTGCATCCTTGAGTCTCCATCTCCATTAAGTACTCACATATCCAATCCATAGGTAGATAAGTAAATTTGCTTGCAGAACTGAATGGTATGTTCTCTTGAATGTACTTCTGCAATAAGAAAAGTGTTTTTCCAAGATATTCTATGGCATCTTCCTTCACCAACACTTTCAAATCATAAGTTTTCTCATGTTCATCCTCCACATGAGATTCCTCCATCATACCCATTGCATTTCATTCCATGCAAGATAAAAGGTGTGGTACATTCAACTCCTTTTGAATTTGATAGATCTGCAACTTTGACTCTTGAATATCCATTTGGGTGCTCTCCAAAGAAACATATGTAGCCTCCAATTCGCTACCAAGATTTCCTCCTTCATCTTCCTCTCTTCTGAGTGCATGATGGTAAATTGTGGTCACGTCAAGAAGATGGTTCCTATCTGAGACCACTTTAATATAACTCTCCTTCATCTTGGCCATTGCTTCTTTGAGAGTTTCAAAATACTCTAAGAAAGCTTCTCCATCAAATCCTTCTTGTGAATCTCTCCAACAATATCTTGACACCAAGGCATTGGCATCAACAAAAATATCCTTGGCTTCTATGAGCTTCTATTAGTCCTCCTTCAATGTTCCACTCAAATGATGTGACTAACCAAGAATATCCTCCACCAATGAATCTCCCTCACATAGAGAAAGTTCATAATCCTCCTAGTGTGAAACAAGTGCTTTGACCTCATATTGTAAGTCAATGCTTCCTTCAAGCACCTGTAAACCAGAAAAATCCTTATGCTCACCTTGCACATGAGGCTTCTCCAATATGCCATGTGTGCAATCAGCCACACACATGCGATCACATGTAATTTTTGGAAAGTGTTGTGACTCTCTTAATGCCATATAGAGTTTCTCTACTTCTATTATCTTGTATTCTGCAACTTTGAGAGCAAGATATCTATCCATAAACAGTTGCAAGTATTCTGCTTTCATCATCTCTAGCTCTCTTTTAATGATGCTTAGTTCGGAAGTAGAGACTCTATCTACAACTCTTTCTTGTCCCTCATTGATAATATTGTCAATGATTTTTTGTGCACCGTCATTTCGGGACAAGGCTTGCAATAGCTTTTCTTCTATGACTAAGAGTTGTCTCTCTAAGTCACTCAATGGCTCATTAAGTGCACTATGTGGGCTTCCAGAAGTGCGCTCATGCAACTACCGAGAGTCATGCAAACTCTCCTCTGACAATTCATCCTTCTCAAAATTTTGTTTCTCAGCACTAGAAGACCCTACCATGCCATTTTTTTCACCAGAAACAGAAATGGCTGCCATCTTAGAATCACACAAGGGAATGCAAAAATCAGAATAGTAACAATATCTTTGTGACACCCTTGTTTCCTCAAGCAATGGAGTTGTGAAGGCATGTTCCTTCACCAAACTTCTAGTTTCATCCTCCACTAATGTGGGGTTGCCTCTTGCTTCATGATGAATTTCTTAGAGTGCTTGGAGGGATGCACTTTGTTCTTCTTCCATATATGCTCTAAAAGTAGTTTCATTTCCACCCATCCTATTTCCCATATCTCTTGTAGTGATTGCATGCTCACCAACAAAGAAGTTTGAATGTCCCAAAGTGGAATCTGTTTCGACATTGTTCATAACTTCAACACCTTTTGCGTGTTCTTTGGATGCTTCTACTTCTTTTTCATCCTCCTCCAAGTGGCTTGTGCATTATTCATCATCATGGCTGCCACAATTATTCTGATTTATGCACTCTTCATTCTCCTCTAAAGGCTGATCCTCCACTATAGATTCATTGTTGCATGTATCACCTCCTTCACAAAACATTTTGGAGTCTTTATTTTGAGACAAACCAAAGAAGAATATCTTGAGAATTCTCATTCCGGATGGTGATGTCAATGTCTCTTTAATATTATAAACACTCCTCCCAATATCTTGGAGTTTCATATCATGTTTCTTGAGAGACTCCTTCAAAGTGGGATCCTTTATTTCTACTAGTCTAGCCATTGGTGGACTATGAAACCTATCATCTCTGTAGGAGTAGTCACATAAAGATTCATAGTCATCATGTGAAACATGTAAAAATACACTTTTTTTTTAAGATCCTCCATCAATGTAAATTTCACATTCATCAGGGAAGCACTCTTCCCTTGCATCCAATTCCCAATCATCATCACTGGAAACAAATCTACAAGTTACAATTTCTTACTTGTCGGAGGATGTTGTCTGCAATCTTCTTAAACTGAGAGATTTATTTTCACAAGAGTAGAGGAAAGTGATTTGATACCAATGTAATATCCTAATATATGATTTAAATGATATTGACTCTACTTCAAAATTTAAAACATAAAATTATAAAGACTGAAACTAGTCATCAAAACTAGTATGGAAGAAACTAGACTTGGTCATAGTTAAACTCACCCAGAGCTTGATAGTTGGACTCTTTTCGATTTAAAAGATATTATAACAAGTGGGTAGAATCATAAACAATAGGTACAAGGATATCTTCATAATCCTATGCACAAGGTAGCGGTACCATTTAAGTTTCAACAACAGCTATCATTGAAGTCTACTCCAAGGTTTCCTAGGTACACCAGCATATGTTTGACGGACAATCCACTTGAGCAGACGCGAGCTGGATCTCCCTAGCTCAATGTGAGTCTAGAAAAAATAGTATAGACTATAAACCACTTTCCTATATCTATTTAAGGATCAATCTATCAGATGTCTTACCTTAAGTTTGTATCCCTTTCTCCAGGATGTTGTTCCACACCTTGCGGTCATCAGATATAAGCTACAAGACCTGCCAAGATGTACAAAACAAGACAAACAAGTAAAAGTATCTGAATGATAACAGATCTAAGTAAACAGTTAATCAGGTAAACTACACAATATCATCAATACAATAATATTGGTGGAAAGCGTTTATATTACTGTAAATATAGGAAAAGTACATAGAAAAGAATGATTACAACCAAGGCTTAACGTAGAAATCCTTCTCCATCTAAGACAATGCCATCTCCTCCCAAGGAAGTGTGATTCTCTCAAAGGATGAGTAGATATCTCTCCAATATGATTTCACCAGCATGTAGACACTATAGACTTCCTCCCATTGGAATGGAAAGGAGCTTCATTTATATAGCACTAAGTGGATAGGGTATGGATAGGGTAGGTTGAGATATGGTAGGAGATAGATAGGGGATCCTTCCAAGAGGTTAGGAACCGAGTTCCAGATCTCCCAAAAGGTTGAGGATAGGGATCCATGTCAGTTGGCTTCGAGAATGGGCTCGAAGGAGCTATTTTTGTCCATTAACTGACATCGTTGCACCTTGAAAAAGAGCAAGGTGCGACGTCGCAGGTTGCATGAGTGCAGCCTGCGACGACCTCTCAAAACCTAGTGTAAATGGGTTATATCTCTTCTAGGCCAATAACTTAGTCAAGGAAACTTTAGGGATTTATACACTGAATCTCCTGATGATAGGATTTTAGGTGTAACAGAATGCCCCCCAAAGCATGAAGCTGTTGAAAATTGGACAGGTGAAATGCTTTGACAGAAGGAATGGCAATGGCTTGTCAGATGAAGGACACTGCTGCAGTACAACTGACTCTGAGTACACAGTCTCATATGACGTACATCATGGCTGCCAACCAATACAATGCAGATCCATGGTAGTAATGAGCGACTGAACACAATCATGGCTACTAGACACAAGCGTATATCCATGATGAGATGATAACACAACCACGACCAATACAAATCTGGATCTGTGCGATATGACTCAATACAACTCCATTGCAACCTAGGTAAAACATGACTCCCCAGGGTCTTCAAGCTGAATCCGCAATGATATGAATCTATCCATGTGATTACAAATGTCTTTATGACAAACATGGTAGAAACCACTTGATTACCGGTCATTGATGTATACCGTTAACAAGCGCGAGGGAAATCACCATTGATGTCAATGATTCCCAAGGTATCACAGTACATATCATCAAGCATGAATAAATGAGTTGAAGTCGAACGTGAGATGAAATATTTCAATCAAGAGTCAATGATGTAAACTCATGTTGAAAGCGAGGTAACTTGCCATTGAGGCATGCAGGGCCAAGGTACTTGGTTGGTTTCTAGATTCAATCCTCGGATGATGTGTTGAAGTTGACAAGGATGAATCCGTCGAAGGAGGGCCATGATGAATCCGCCATCATCGACACGAAACAAAACAAAGGATGTGTAGAGCATATCGGATGGTATAGTGACATGCAAGACTGAATCAGACTAGACTGACATGATGGAAGGTGTACTGACTGCAAATAATGAGTAGTGAGAGTATTCTTGAACATGGGAATGGCATACCTTAGAAGTATTGACTTGACGAGTTATGGTACCAACTCCTAATGCAACTGATGATGGAAGCATTCTTTGAATGACTCAAAGGAGTAACAAGACTCAGGAAATAGGTGAAACTCAAGGACAAACGGATGATCCAAGTGCAGTATGGAAATTCAAATGAGTGCCATGTTCAAGAAATGACTAGGTACTTCCACTGATAAAGGGTGCAACATAAAAGCTTTCCTCTTTCCCCATCATGAACGATGATTTCCTCATGTGTTTTTTACGAGCTTGATGAGGGTAACCAAATGCTCGGTATAGCTCATCTCATAGATGAGTCCAATCCCAAATATTTTCAGAACCTAGGATAGGAGGGGTTCGTCCCATGGCGGGCCCTTCAATGTAAAAGTTTAACGAGTCCATAGAAGGTAAACTCAGTCGTCATTTCATGTTTAGAGAGTCTGAAAAGAACTAAAGAAGACTCCAACGGTCCTTTTTCGTAAAGTTAGCCTCATTGCCCGAAAAAAGGGTAAAACAATGCGGGAGAGGACTCTTCTAGTCAGGATTGGCTGGAGTATATAGTTTTCGTAAGTAGTGCCCCCTGGTAAGAAAAAGGGGTAAAATATCACCAGGAAGACAACCATTCAAATAATTTAACAAGTGTGAACGCGACAATTTTGTTTGGAAATATTTTCGTATTTCGAGAGCCTGAAAAGAGCTTAAAGATAGACTCCAGGGGGGTTCCTTTTCCGTAGGATTTTAACGAGCCCGAAAAAGTGATAAATCATAAATCGGTAACTTATTCTCATAGTTTCAAGAGCACGAGAAAGAATAAAGAGTAAGCTCATCATCATAAATAATCACAATCTAACGGCTATAAAAATAATGACAAAAAACTCAATGGGTTGTTCATACCTGAGATGGCCATTATGAAACGAGAATGGCGTGTAAAGATCACTTAACAACTCCTACACACTGGTTGTTCATTAATCCACAGTTTTGTAAATAGTGAAATGAGAGGAAATATGTGGTAGATTTTTAAAATCGATAGTTTCGCTTGAAAACTAGGTCAAATAGTCAACCGTGTGTTCAATTGCGGTAAAAATGATCCAAACTATAGCAAATGACCTAAAAGCATCAAATATTTGAAAAGGAATATTCCATTTTGTTTATAAATAGAAACAAAAAACCAAATATGGTCACCATTGTTCATTTACCAATTTGGGGAGAAGAAGTGCCATTAGGAGCCAAAAGTTCACTTGTTGATTCCGGGAGCTACGAGCAACCATTTCACCAGCCGTCCGGAGCAGGTAACTCTGAACTTCATCTAGTATAATCGTAGTGGTTTACATTTTTTATTTTGGTCCATTTTTCGAGGTTTTTTTTGGTTAATTTGTCGAGGGCTATTGTGTCCTCAGGTCATCGAAGTTTTCCCTTATAGGAATTGAGACGAACCCGGGTCGTCGCAAATCCTGTAAAGTCGGGTTGCAATGATGTCGCACTGTCCGTATTAACGGGGTGCGACAACAGAAACGTCCAACCCAAAAAAAAAAGATAACCCAAAAGATGAACTTTCAGTGGTTGAAGTGAGTCCTAACAATGTTTAAATGCTCCTTTTGGCAGGTTAGCAGCAACAAAAATGGTCTTAGAGTGGCGTGAATGAGAACACGAGGTAGATGACATACAAGCTGCAAATGATCCACAATGTGTGGAAGCACTAAGGAACTATGGTCTCCTCAAGTTCTTCCAGATGTAGGGCATGAGGGCCCAAATCCCATTGCTGACACATATGCTTCGATTCTGGGACGCGGCTCAGCAATATTTCATGATCAGTGAGCACATACTTACCATAGATGTCGAGGAAATCTATTTTCTAACTGGATTGACCCAAAGAGGGGACAATGTGACTCTTACTGGATCACGGGGAAGTGATCGGACTGTGGATGCCATGATCTTGCAGCATTGTACTCCCAACACCCATGCTTCAAACGGGAAGACTCCCATCAAGCAAGTACGGGAACGTTCGTTGTGTGCCATACTCTTTACCATCATGAGGATAGCAGGGAGCCAAGCTCCTCACTTAGCCACCAGGTCACAAATGTTATATGCGGAGGACTACATGTCTCTGAATATCTTCAACTGGTGCGAGGGACTCCTCACGAACATTCGCGCTGAGCTAACCAATTGTCGACAGGGAGAGCTCAAACAGTTTGGCTATGGGTCAATGTTGATGTATATGTAACTTTGGAATGTATTTCACATATATGTATATTGTATTCCTATATAGATGTTATTATTCCTCTATACAGAAGTGTCGTCATTTATATTGTAAGTGTCGTAACTTATACTTGATGGGTTATTAGACCACCTTGTTGGGGTCGGCCCTGTATAAGTCATGTGGGTCAAAGGGTTATGAGACCACCCTAGTGGGGGTCGGCCCAATCAACATTATGTTAAGTGGTTAAGTTGAGGCCGACCTAGTTGAGTAAAGGTCAAGTCAAGTTAGTGTATAAATAGAGAGTGTGTCTCTCTCATTTTACACATTCTATTCTCTCACTCACACTTTGGAGAGTGGCACACTTGTGGAGGAGGAGGCTCTGCTGCTAGGAGAAGACTATCTCTTGTATTTTGGTTGTATCATTGCTCTATCTATCTCTGAGGAAGTTATTGGGGTTTTTCACCTTTATGGTTTTCCCCAAGTAAACTCTCTGTCTCTTCTGTGCTTGCATTATTGTGTCCATGATTGATATGCTGTAGATTTGCTGTACATGTTGTTCTCTCGGTTAAGATCCTAGATCATATTGAAGTAAACTCTGAAAATTTAATAGTCAATAGTGATCTCGTTCTTCCCCTCTTGTGCCCACAGGTACCACTAGATGACAAGGATCCTAAGAGTATACACATGGCTAAGTGGACTGAGGTGATGGCCCGACATGGTGGGGGACCCATCGTTGGGTATAGTCTTGAGTTCTTCACCTGGCTAGAGGGCCAGTTACTTATAGTAGAGGATTACCTGTACAGCGGTATGGACTACAGAGATAACCTAGACTTGGTACTACTCGAGGGAGCATTATGGGGAGACATAGGTAAGAAAAAATAACCCTTGTACTCTTTAGTTTTGTATATTTATGATTTTTTTGTTATAGTGCTGACAAGTTAACAACATGTGTGTGCAGATGTGGGCCCGGTATGACTAGTAGGAGTCTCTCTTCTGGCAAGGAGAGAGAGAGGAGAGGGAGAAGTCATGGCTCCAGCCATCCATGCTATCATTGCCGAGATGGAGGATGTCTACGTGAACCTGAGTGGGTTGAAGTTAAACATTCCAGAGCCAATGGTATATGAGTTATTGCAGCCTATGCAGGGATATACGGTGGGAGCATCTGTGCGCTTCAATGCACTGCTTCGCAGGGTTGCGAGATAAGTTGACTGCTTTCATACTCAGTAGTCTAGATTTGTCAGACCTAGGGGTGTATGGGCTAGGCGTTAGGCCTTATATTGTTATTATACATGTACTGAGAGCTTAGAAGCCTCAGATTTTGTACTACTGAAAGCTACGAGGCTTCAGATTTTGAAGAGACTCACTGAAAGCCTCCGTGCTTTAGATTTTGTACAAGCACTACTTTTTTTATGATATATATATACAGACATTTTGGGGGTTTTATACATATATGTGTTTAAAATGGATGAATGATGTGATATTGTTATGTGTTTTCTTAAAAAATTAATTATTTACATGTTATGTCTACTTTTAATAATTCATAAATATGCTTATGTGTGTGCAATGTACCAATCTAAGATGAAGTTGGCCATAGAGTCGACAACTGTGTTCATGTCTCGTGGAATGTTCAGGTACTGAATGGACTCAAAGGACCTTTACAGAATATTGGCTCGTCTATAGAGATGGAGTAAGTTAGGATCGTGGATGGCGTACACTCGGTTAGATGAGAGACCACTAGTTGAGAATCCAAGTGGATGACAACATGGTCCATACCCAAAGAAATAGCATCAGTTAGGGTTACCATGACTACTTGATATTACGCAACATTGTTGGTCGCAAAACCTAGACACATTCCCCCTAAGCTGATGAGCTCTCCAATAGGTGAATAGAGTACCCAAGCTGCCGAAGCAAGGTTACGGGTATGCCAGCTAGCGCCGTCCGTGAATCCATAGCACGTTTCCATCTGCACACACAGACAAAACATGGTATAAGAAACGAAACAAGACCTAAACACGAAAAAAATAAAAGTGTCACACCACACAAAAACACACACATGCCATGTACAGTGTATACAAAAGTACTTATGCATGAAAGAATCAGGCATAGTACCTCTTCAGGTAGATCCCATTGTGGGGTTCATCCAAAGATATCCTGTCGTAGTCTTCAAGCTCATAAGATCCCTTCTTTAAGAGGTGTTTCACTATGTAAGGTCCATGCCACATGGACTCAAACTTTCCTGCCCCCAGCTTATCATGTTTTTGGTCATGAGGACCAAATCTCCTTTGTTGTAGGTGCGAGGTTCTACCGACTTGTCGTATTGTGCTTTGATGCGTTTCTTATGAGCCTCGTTGGCAAGAGCGGCATCTAAGCGAGTCTCGTCGAGCTTAACTAGGTAGAGGAAGCATTCATCCTCGGTAATAGTTTTTGGGATAAGTTCGATGGAGAACTTGAGGGAAGCAATCTCACACTCAATAGGAAGGACCGCCTCCAATCCATACACTAGTTGGAAGGGAGTAAATCCAGTGGCGTTTTTAACGGAGGTTCGATAAGCCCACAGTGCGGAGAAGAGCATGTTATGCCAATTGGCCTTGTGCGTACCCACCATACGTTGGACCATAATTTTCAAGACAATGTTAATGGCCTGGACTTGTCCGTTCGACTGTGGGTAGTACGGTGTTGAGTTTTCATGGAGAAAACCCAATCTATCGCTCAACTCATCAACCATATGGTTCATAAAGTGAGAACCATGGTCAGTAACTATCGCTTGAGGAACTTGTTGTTGCAGCAACATCCCCCCCAAAATTTTGTACATATTGGGGCCCCTCCTTTAAAAAAAAATTTAGAAAGGCTGCCTCAAGGGGCCATTCCCAGCTTTTATCTTTTGCTTTCAAACAGAAAATCGTGCCATAAACCTTTCCAAATTTCTTCCAAAGAACAGAAAAGGAACTTAGAAAATTTTCCCAAAATTTCGGGGGCTTTTCAGACTATCCCCCCCGCAGTTGCAATTTTCTTTGAGCTTTCATCCCGAAAGGCGGAAGCCTTTGTTTAAACCTTTCAAAAAGGAACTTAGAAGCTTTGTTTTGAAAATTGCGGAGAGATTCGGGTTGTTCTCCCGAAACGGCGGAAACCATTCGCCTGAGCTTTCCGAAAAAGACTTAGAAATTTTTTTGATTTTTTGTGGAGAGATTCGGGTTTTCCTCCCGAAACAGCGGGAACCATTCATCTAAACCTCCCAAAAAGATTTGAAAGTATTCGTTAAAAAATTGCGGAAGCTTCTGATGAATTCCTCCCAAAACGGCGGAAGAATTCAACGAAGCCACCCGAAACTTGCGGAAGCCGTTCGCATAAACTTTCCGAAAAGGGACTTGGATTTTTTCGAAAGTTTGTGGAACGTGCCAAGGAAGCGCCGCAGAACCATTTAGCTTTATATCCCGAAATGGTGGAAACAGTTTGCATAAACCTCCGAAAAGAACTCAAAAATTTTCTTTGAAAATTGCGGAAACCTTTTGGGTTTTTCTCCCGCAGTTGCGGAAACCTTCGCAAAAGCTTTCCGAAACCCCGAAACAACGGATCTTTGCGGAACCTTTCAAAGAAGCCTTCCGCAACAGCGGAGGCATTCACCAATCCCATTCGAAACAGTGGAGGCTAAGGACAAAGGCTTTCCGAAATTCTCTCGAGGCCCGGCCGATACTTAGAAAACTTTTTTGAAGTTTTCGGAAGCCTTCTGCGGAAACGTTCACCAAAACCTTCCGAAACGCCGGAGTGTTTTAAGTTTTCTCTCCGCTACCATGGGAGCCCTTTTCAAAAGTTTCACGTTCACGATCATTTTGCGGAAAAGGTTCACCTTTCCCTCCCGAAACGGCGGAAGCTTTCGCTAGGTCTTCCCGCAAAGGTGGAAGGAGTTCACAAGTCGGTCCTGCGGGTGGCGGTCATGCACGCAAATCGAGATGGCTTGATTTGATGCCGACATGCCTGTATTAAAAACCATTTTAAATGCGCCACCCACCCCGCACGTGCCAGCTCTTTTAAATAGACGGTGGGGGTTTTCAAGCCAAACATGTTGCTATTGTTCGATTGACAAATTTGTTGGACGCCGCGAAACCGCTCCAGCTCAACTCGCTCATCCACGTTCTTGTCCACCTCGTTCAGCTATCCTCACGGTGCCAGGTAGGATCTTAACCATTAAATTTGTCCCTTCTACGCGTCAAATTGCTATTGGGTTGTCCTTTGTTTTGAAAACGATAGGCATTGGTTGGATTTCGACGGGCAAAATGCCCGTCATAGGCTATTTTTCCCGTCAAACGGTCTAAATTGCATATTTCCCTTCAAAAAAGAATAGGAATTATAGAACGTTTGCATAGTGGTTAAAGACCGTCAATTTGGACGGATAAATTTGTTCCAAATTCCTCCCTGGGCCGCGTACTTCGTTGTTTCAAAAAATTATCGCAGCCCCATGGACTTTTCGTGTCCCCAGCTGAAAGCGAAAGCTATAGCCACCCGGGCCTTTTGCATAAATCTTAGTCCCAGCCAGTCGCTACCCCCGTTCAGATCCTGAGCTTGGCCATAGGACCTCACGCCAAAATGCGATAAATAAACCCTGCTGGCCGAACCCCTCGCCTGTTCATCAGCACGGAGAGCCATCGCTGGCTTAGTTTTTATCAAACCCAGCTAACCGACCATTTACCATTTGAACGTAAATGAGGGACACCCTTTCCCACAGAGCTAGACTGAAAGCAGGTTGCTTCCGCAACAGGCTTACCCTCGCGGGAGCATTCCAAACTTGCCCCTTTAAAAGAATTGGGATGACTGAAACTAGAATTCTTGTTTGAAATAGTGTATTTTTGCTTCCTAAACATACAGCTTCACATTGCATTTATCTCATTGACATGTTAGAATGGTGATGCTCTTGAAATCTCACAGTATGTTGCTAAATTTTATAATGGCTTATATTTGGTTGCTATCAGGGATAAGTCAAAATGCCAAAGGGTAGTAGGAAGAAGGCTAAGATGACAGAGAAACAACCTGCACCACTTAAAACTGAGACCACACTCCAGGATACTAGGTGCACCACTGGGGTTCCTCCTGAAATCCGATGGGGTGATATCTATAGGATGATCTGAGACCAAGAGATCCCGGATATGTTGCTAGAAGAGGGGCCGATTTATCTCAATATCAGAGCCTCGGGCATAACTAGAGCCGCTACCCGCCCTGAGTTGTTCCCCTGTGCTGAAGTAATCGGATGGATGCTCCAGCATGCCGATGCGGAAGGAAGAGTAATTCATGACAAATTTCCCCGCGCCCAACAATCTCTGACTGATGAATGGCTGAGCCAGATGAACAACGTCGAGATGGCCAAGAAGTTACTAGTAGCAGGCAAGCATTTGAGGAAGAAAGGAAATGACGAATATGACATCCAGAATATGAGACCTCCTTTCAGATTGATTGCCTTGATGTTGTGCAGAATCTTCAGTATGCGAGATGGCACTGTGTACAAGATTCAGTGGGTCCCTATTATCCACTTCGTGGCGTTTAAAGGAATTGTGTTTGACTGGGCCACTCTCTTGTCAGATAGTTTGGCCTCAATGATAGTGGCTGCAAGAGAAGGACTAGCTTTGAAGAAGGCAGAATTTTTCATGTCCTCGTATCTGATTGATTGTGTTTTGGCCAAGGTGGATTTCCCCAAATTGGGCTGCACATGGGATAAGGCCACCACTCCGGTTTATACTGCTTTTAGGATGATGTGGGCCCAGAATTACAAACCTAAATACAAACTCATCTGTGAGGGGTTCATCATGCCCCTATATGAGTAGCTATTCAAGGAAGAGCCCAACTGCCTGTCAGAGAATGCTTTGGAAGTCCTTGAGAATTACGGAGATTTTTACTTTTCAGAGCAAGGCACCTACCTCAGAATGTTTGGAGGGACTAAAGCTCCATACATTTTTCCACAGTATGCCACTGACTATGTGGTCCTTAAGGAAGCAGTAAGACAAATCTTCCTGGATGGAATTGGAGCAATGATCCACAAACAACATAAGGCTTCCTTTCCCCCTCTAACTTTCTGCATAGGAGCTTACAAGTTCTCGGGGGTTGCCTCAGCCGAAGAGTTTGTTCAAGAGATGAAAGCCTTCCACTTCAGTGAGGTAATCTTCCACAGGAATGACAAGAAGGGAAAATTTGCTGAGCACTGTAAGGAGATTTATGCTCACTTCAAGTACTCTCACTATCCTGATGCCGAGGAGGATGTATTCAGAGGCATCAGCAACATGGCTGAGCTGCGAACCTTTCACCAAGGCAATGGAGCAAGCTCTAGCTCTTCTAAGGCCCAGAAGACCAGCCAGCAAAAGAGCAAAGAAGCAGATGAAGCCCAAGCTCAGGAAGAGCTCAAATTAAAAGAGGAAGCCATATTACTACAGGAAGCTGAAATTGCAAGTGTGCAGAAAGAAGCTGAGATGGCAAGAATACAACAGGAAGATGAAACTGAGAAACTGCAGAAAGAAGCCGAAGAATCCCAACAGTAGAAAGAGGTTTAAGATGAAAGGCTATGGAGAGAGAATGAAGATCAGCTGCAAGCTGAACAAGCTGAGACAGAAAGGAAGGCGGAAGAAGAACTGAAAGCAGGGGAAGATTCCCAAGCAGGTGGGTCCGGTGTCCAAGACATGGAAATAGACGCATCTCAAGCAAGTGGCTCTGGTACCCAAAATGTGGGAACAGATCCAGCTTAGGGAGTCCGGACCCCACCAGCTGAAGAAGAAATGGACATTATGGACCTCCCAATTGTCCCGTACACTCCATCAGGAAAACATACGGTGTCCAGGTGGAATGAATTTGTTTATGACAAGAAAAGGAAAGTAATGGTCCTTAAATCGAAAGAAAGGATCAAAAGCCCCTTCCAGGAGGATATCATTACCCACCGGGAGGTCACCGTAATGCAAAATATAGATAAAGATCCCTTTGCTATGGCATCCGCAGTGGTAGAAACAGCAAAAGCATCACTAGACAATGTAGGTGTGATAGTCAGAGAAAATGTATTGACAAAAAGGAGAGCTCGTACGCTACAATAGACTGTGGCTAATGAGCAAGCCCACAGGGATCTTGTGGTGAACAAGTATAATTGCCTGTACGCCAAGCATAAGGAGTTGTCAAACAAGTATAACCAGCTGGAGGAGGAAAAGGACCAACTAACACTCCAGATGATGATTGTGGAAGCTGAGAAGAATGAAGCGGAAGAAAAGGCATCCCAGCTAGAAACAGACAAGCGGGCATTAGCTGAGCAATTAGAACAAGCTGAGAGCAGAACGATAGACATGTCTCCCTTCCATGAGTTGTCCTGCAGCATCCTGAGGCAAATGCATGAGACTCAGGGGCTAATCACTAATGATGTATGCCAGCTCAAAGCCATGGTAGTCAGGTTAAAGGAAGTTAATGTAGAAGCCCATAGGCTAAAAGCTAAATACACTCAGGTTAGGGCAAATATCCTGAGTCAGATGAAGTGGAGAGAAGGAAAGGGGGGTTTCCCCATGCATCTCCCATTTAAATTTGTGGACGATTTTAATGAGGACGTAGCCCTTTTGGAGTTCGGCAGGAGCTGTGGCAGTAAGCTAATGGCCAGCGTACGAGGGACAACAGATAAAATTAACAGTCTGTATCAAAGGCTCCAAGGGGTGCATGACAAATGCAAATTGAACTTCCCTCAGACCCTGGAGGATTTCCCAGAAAAGGAGCAACGTTTGTCTCAACTAAAGGAAGATTTGGGCATTCAAACGGAGTATGTGAAGAGGATTGATGTCCTGGCTATTGATGACCTCCAACATTATATTGGATTGTCATCACTCCACAACCATCTGCTGAAGGAAATACACCAAGTAGCAATAGCAGAGATTCAAGACATTGGAGCAGAGCTCGGGAAAAACGTGACTTCTCAGAAAATATCGTTTCCTGCTGCAGCAAACGTGGTCATAAGGGACACTGGTATGTGGTATAACTACATAGCAGCAGAGGAGAAGAAGGTGGAAGTATCAGCTCTGCCAGCAAACCCAGAATCTTCCCTTCCAGCAGCCATTCCAGGAGCAGCAGTGAGCTCGTTTCCCTCTCCCCCAGCAGTGGCAGAAATTCCAGCTAGCTCAATCCCTTCTTCCCAAGTAGAAGCAACAGCAACAATGGGTTCGAGTGTCTCTTCCCAGGCAGCATCAGCAGCATCAGTTGACTTGGGAGACCCCCTCCCAGCTGAAGCTCACGCACAAGAATGACAGCACTGATATTAGAACATTATTTCTGCTATGTTGTATTTTTTAAACTCTCAAATGTATAAAGCGTGAGCTATGGGACAGCTGTCCATCCTCTTTTGTTAAATATTTTTGTAAAAGGAGTAGTCACATTTTTTGGTCTATTTTAGAGGAAATTCCTGTAGGTGACAGGTGGGAGAGGCCAGATGGCAGCCCTAAGGGCAATTCTGTAATTATAAATAGAAGTTAGGAAGGATTTGAAAAGGACTTTTGGCAGGGAATGAAATTTTGAAACCTGTACGAGCTATCTTGTATTGGTTCTATGAAAATCGAATTTTCTAATAAAAGCTTGGAGATGGACGTTTTGCATGGGAACGAAAGATGGATGTGTATTGGACTGTTCTGGTGATTTCCATCCTGTAATGTGAGATCTTTCTTGTTATTTGAACTATTTCTTTGCAACAAATGATTTTGCTTTTTTTCTGTGTAAACAATCTCTCCATTTCATGAGCAGTGAATGTGTTTATATTAAATCAGAAGCTATCTTCTGATATCTTTATCCTGGCTGTAGATTTCTCTTTCTGATTTAATGGCTATCCATTCTTTCTTTAAGATAACGCCTATAGCTCATTGTTCATACTTTAAATGTGTTCCTTGCAGGGATAATTAGTTTTATTTCATGTGTTTCTTTATCAGATTTAGATCTGTTCTTTCAGTTTGCATCTAGATTAAATAATTTTGCTTCTCTGTTTCATGAGCAATAGATGCGTTTTATATTAAATTAGAAGCTATCTTCTAAAGATCTTTTATCTTGATGTAGCTTTACCTGTAAGAATCGATGGCTATCTATTCTTTCTTTATGATATCTGTTACAGCTCATTGCTCATCCTGTAAATGTGTTCCTTGCAAGGATAGGTAGATTTACTTCAGTTTTTTTTAGACTTAGATCTGTTTTAGTTCTGCATTTAGATCAGATATAAATTAGGCACTTGCATCTCATTAAAAACATAAAATCCAAAAGAAAGGTGGATCGGGCCATAACCGGTACAGTCGGAATTAAAACTCCAAACCCATGGTTGCCGGAACCGCTAACCGGACGGATTCCCTATACCAAACGGTAGATAATCTAATTGGGATCATCTATCGGGGAGAATCCCTTTCTGATTGATGCTACGATATCCGAGGCATCAACAGAACTCCAAACTGCGTTATTACATGATTAAACATGAAGAGTGCGGCAGTCTTGTTGTCGTTCGTGTATGTAGGCATTTTCTCGACCCACTTTGTAAAGTAGTCCACAGCTACAATGACGTAACTATGCCCCCCGGCCGAGGTAGGCTTACAATGCATGAAATCGATGCCCCATTTAGTGAAGGGTCCAACGGCAATAACCAAGTGTAACAGGGCAGGATGGGTGCGCTTTTTCATATGAAAATGTTGACATGGAGGACATTTTTTTACGGCCTCGATGCAATCTTTGAAGATAGACAACCAATAATATCCAGCACAAAGAATCTTCTGGGCTGAAGCCATCTAAGAGAGGTGACTGCCACACACCCGAGCATGATAGTCATTCAGAACGTGTTCGGCCTCATCATGAGTCAGACAATGTCGAAGAATAGAATCGATACCCTACAAAGTATCACTGATGATCAGGTAATACTCTGCACGGTGGCGTATGCAACGGTAGTCGTCACGAGACAATTTAGGGCTGAAATGTTGGGTTTGAAGATACTATGTGATATCTCCATACCACGGATCAGACGTACTGATAAGAAACAATGACTCATCCAGAAAAGATTCATTGGGCTCAGATTCTACATCAATACGGGGGAGGTCATAGAGGAGCTCAGCAAACACCAAAGACTTTTTAGATTTGGCTTTTTCGAAAAGAAGATCAAATTCTTGTAGTATCACGATCCATCGTGAATACTTTTCCCCAAGCACCTTATGATTCAGAACATGGTACATGGGGTTCGAATCGGCGATGATGGTGGTGGTGAGAAGCAAAATGTAATGTCGAAACTTCTACATGGCAATAACTGCCGCGAGAGAGAGCTTCTCGACATGTGAATAGCGAGTTTTAGTGTCAATAAGGCCTTTATTGGCATAGTATATCACATGTTCTTGGGCATTCTAGTCTTCCTGCACCAAAACCATGGCGATAGTGGTGTCGGAAGCGGCTAGATATAAAATGTAATCTCGATAGTAATTCGGCGGTTGAAGCACAGGGGCATGCATAATGGAATGTTTCAAACTATCAAAAGATTGTTGACCTTGGTCATCCCAAATGAACGGGACGTCCTTTTTCATCAATCTCATGTAACCCTGCATCTTTTGTGCGAAATTACAAACGAAGCGTCGTAAATAAGTTTCTCTTCCTTGCAGACTCTGAAGTTCCGTAATGTTAGTTAGAGGTGGAAGAGCGACGATGGCTTCCACCTTCGAGGGATCAATACGGATCCCATCTTTCAAGACGATAAAGCCTAAGAGGCATCCAGACTCGACACAAAAAATACTCTTATGAGGATTCAAATGGATATTGTACTGCCTGCATCTGAGGAAAAAGACCGTTAGATAATCTAAGTGGAACGTCTCACGCTGCTTGGAGTGAGCAGGGAGGTCGTCCAAGTAGGGTTCCACAAAGTCCTTCACATCATGGAAGGCATATGACATGGCCCGCTGGAATGTGGCACCAACATTTTTAAGACCAAACGAAAGTTTACGATATGCAAATGTTCCCCAAGGACAGATGAATGACATCTTGTGTTGGTCGGCGAGGTGGATCTCAATTTGGTTGTATCCGGAAAATCCATCCATAAATGAAAAAATGACACTTCCAGCACAATTGTCGATAATCTGGTCGATGAAGGGAGTCAGGTAGTTTTCCTTGGGACAAGCTTTGTTGAGATCCCGATAATCGACACAAACAAGAATGGTACCCTGCTTTTTGTTAACTGGGACCATGTTTGAGACCCATTCTATCAATGGGACAGGATAGATGAAGCCGGCCTTCAAGAGTTTCTCAATCTCTGTCTTGATTTCTACATTCTTCTAAGGGTGTACCGGTCACAACTTTTGGCGAACGAGTTTGACCTCGGGATAGGTTTTAATTTCGTGTAAAACAAGGGAGGGGTCTATCCAAGGCATCTCCTCATAGGTCCAAGCGAACACATCTTGGAATCGCTTGAATAAGGCTATGGTGGCGATGAATTCTTCAGGGGAATACTTTTGGCCTAACTGAATGTGTTCCACTACACCAGGAGTAACCAAAATGTCTATCAAAGTGGTAGGCTCAATGTTGGCTAAGTTTCCTTCAGAGTCCATTTGACATGCAAGTATCAAGGACTGAGAGCCAGAGTAGATGTCCAGTGTGAAGATGGTGCTGATGCTATTCTCCACAGTGTTCAAAAAGGGAAGGAAAGATGAACGATTATGGAGGTCTTCCCATGGAGGATCATCCACGCTCATGATTTCCATGATGGAATCATCTAAATGAAAAGTATATAACGGGGGGTTCGATGATGTCCGTTGTAGAGAACAGGAGGTGGAGGCCACAACTAAGTGGTCCTTCAGCGCTGACTGGATATCCTCGTACATGAGTTCAGCGAGTGACAGAGGCATGGTGTCTCCAATCAGGTGTGTGGTGGCTTCATCGGGTACAAGCCATAAATTAGTGGAGATAGGGATAGATGAAATCCACGAGGAGATCATGTTCACCATGGCAACATGGTTTGGGGGATCCGAAGTAGGAAAGACGCCCATAAGGGATGAATCCTTAAGGAGGATGACCCCCACACTCTCATACTTTTGCGAATATTGTCCAATCGAAGGAAAGTTATCGCCCGGGTGAGTAGTGGTGTCAGGTGTGCAGAAATCCAATTGGTCGATTGTGACAATTCGGCCTTGATGAGGGAATTTTACTATGCAGAAGACAGATGATGCAACCACAGTCATAGCGTAAAACAAATTATGACCAAGTAGAATGTTATAATCCAATGGGGCAGCGACCACTTCCACGTTAACGGTTGCGGTCTTTCCCCCCAGCTAGACTCGTAAAGCTTGTAACAGCCCATGAGGTTGAAATCCACATCCGTGGAAGGCTCTCAAAGTGGTTGGAGAATGGTTCAGCTCGGGAGAGCCAATGGATCCCCAACATGCGATCGACATGACTGACGTAGAGGCTCCTTCATCCAAAACGGTACGATGGATTATATTCCCAACAATGTTTGTGGCAACTTGAAATGCCAATTTATGGGAGAGCCTCGGTTTGAAGTGCTCCAGCCAGAACATGATAGTATTCGATGAATCTGGGTCAACTGCACAGATGGCAGCGAGGAGAGTCTTGCGCTGATTCAGACAGTTTTGCAAGACCTCGAGTGTCGACATAGCACAAGGAGCTTGTGCTAGGTCCTCTACAATGTTGTAGTTTTGAGCATCCCAAGCATTAGAACTGAAAAATGATTTTCTAATCGTGCTCTTGGGTGGATGCAACACTAACTCAAACGAGGGCTTCTCAATAGTGAGAGGAGCAGTCGGTACGGTGCCATCAGGCATCGAGGTGGAAGATTTTTCAGTATTACTTCCAACAGGTTCTTTGGCCGGAACGAAATCATACAAACGAGAATGAGTGTTCAAGTTGATGGTCTCATTACGTACCATGAGAACATGCGCGGTGGTGGATGCTTCTGCTTGGGAAGAAGAAGTGTGAGCGATCGACTGTTGATTTTGAGTAGGGAAGGGATTGTTGAGAACTGTGGGTGTGGGTTTTCCCTTGAGAAACTTTTGAACTTCGTCTCTATGGGGGTACTCTTTAGAAAAGTGATCATCACCACACAATAGACAAGGATACTTCAAATTCCTTTTCTGTTTGGTATCATCAGGGGTGCTCTTTTGTTCCTGCTGGATGGAAGATTTCTTAGGTTTACCTTCGTTCTTTTTCTTACCACCATACTTTTGAGGTGAAGCTGATGAAACAAAATTCACTTCTTCGGTGACAGCAGGAGTGGATGATTTGGTAGTGGCATGACTAGCCTGTTTTGGTGATGGGGAAGAACCCTGGGTGTTCAACGAACCAACAGTTTGAGAGGAAGGCTGGGTGTGAAGGGATCCAATGATGCCATCGGCTTGGGGTCCCTTCGGTGGTTTCGCGAGGTCATAAGTGTTGCGGGGCGCGTCAGGAAGAACATCAAACAACGTGCCAGATTGAGCATAGACTAATTCTAGAAAATGGGCACGAGCGATGGCTTTTTCCTTAGTGATAGCACCTCCCATGGAAACATCTCGTGCTATGGTAGGAATGAGAGACTTCGCAAAGCAGTCTGCTAGGATTTGATCTGGACTAGGAGCCTTAATGAGATGTCGTCTCCTCAGCCACTCATGTATATGATCTGAGATATGAGTAGCGGTATTTTGACGGAGTGAGGTTAAAAGCTCTGTACCAGTTTCATACTGTATAGGAAGCTGGAAATGAGTCAAAAAATTCATAGCAAGAGAACCAAAATCAGGAAAAGAATGGGGTGGTAGTTCAATATTCCACTTGGCATCCGAACCAGTGAGAGTCCGTTGGAATAACCTAAGACGGATCGAGTCGTCCATCAAGGAGTTGGATGAACACCATAGATGGTACGTCATCACGTGGTTTTTAGGATCCTCACCTGGCTTGCCATCAAACTTTGGGATATCTGATGGAATTTTCACCAGAATGGGTGGCCAATTAGTTCCATGGTAGATGGGGTCGTTGGTGAGGCGAGACACGTTAGGTAGATCCAAAGTATCCAAAAAGGGAAGCTACAGATTAGGCTGCGGGTACCAATAGTACTGATAAGGAGTGTAAGGACCTATGAGACCTTGTATCGACTTACCATAGGGTGTTCTAGGAGGAAACTAGCCATAGGCGTATGGGCCACCCGGATCGAATGAAGGTCCGCTGCCATAGTAAGGTGGTCCATTACCATAATAAGGTGGCCTATTACCATAAGGTCGGGGCCCGCCTCTGCCGTCGGGAGGGTGTGGGCCACTTTCAAATGGTGGGGGTCCGCCACCAGTGCCAGGGTAGGATGGGCCACCACCGCCTCCGCTAGGAGGAGGTGGTGGTCCGCTACCACCACCGAAATAGGACGAGCCTCCACCAACTCCGCCAAGAGGGGGTGGTGGGCCACCGCAGCCGTCAGAAGGGTAAGATCCTCCTCCGCCACCTCCACCATAGTAGGGTGGTGGTCCACCACCATCACCACTGGGATGATAAAATCCTCCACCACCACTACTAGGATGGGATGGTCCTCCACCACCACCACCGGGATGGGGTGGTCCTCCACCATCACTACCGCTAGGAGGGGGTGGTCCTCCACCACCTCCACCAGGGGGGGTGGACCATGATGACCTAAATGAGGTGGTCCTCCACCAGAAGATAGAGGTCTGCCTCCTCCAGAGTTATGTGGGGAACCGCCGCCTCCAATGGGAGGTGGGTGGACCAAAGGGGGGTGGAGGGACTGTAAGTGGGGGTCCATGTTGTAAAACATTTTGTTGTCCCCATAGAGTGTAAGGATTTATGGGGTAAGGTACCCTGTAGAGTGCGTTTCCAGGATTAATTTGACTTGGCACAGGGTTAGGATGACCTGGATATGCTTGACTCGATGGAGGTTGAATTACGTTGGACGGTCCCCCAACATGGGATAGTCCCGTAGTGGAAGGTCCGGGATGTAAGGAATTTCCAACAGAAGGGCCGATTGGAACTCCTACTGCAGTATTATGGTTAAGAGATGGGGGATTCCCCCCAGCAACAACTTGCTGACCACTAAGTAAGGGTTTACCCAACACTGGTTGTTGATCATTCACCGTAGGATTACTGTTACCTGTAAAGAAGATAGGGAGTAAAGAGTATCCTCCCCTTAAAGTTTGGGGTGGGGAAAGAGTAGGATATGTAACCGTGGTAGTCACGGGTGCATTGGACTGTTGTTTTTCAATAGGTCGGGTGGTTGGGGGTACTGAACTGGTCTCTTGTCTAGGGGACGTATGTGCAGGAATGGATGGTTGACCAGTTTCATAAGTGGTCACGTGTTGCGTGGATGATTCTAGTGATTCAAAAGATAAAGACCGACCTGGGATTGGTTCATCGATCCTTAGTTGAAAATTTTGTCTTCGAAACTCCTCACCCATAGCATGCAAATGAGTCAATTGCTCACGATAAGGTGCTAAGCAGTGGTCGGGACTAGCCCAACTGGGTGGGGATGCAAGGACAAAATGGGCCACTGGGTGGCCTAGAGAAGATGTCCAATAAGCTGCTGAAGGACCAGCAGCTGCTATGGGGTCGTCCTGGGGTTGATTTATCAATTCCAACGATCCAGTCTCTCCTGGTGCAACGGGAGGTAAGTCTTGTGAAGTGGGGATTTGTGCTTCTTCACCCTGCGGGGGGTGAGAAGGAGGTGAATCTGGAAGAGTGTGAGGAAACAAAAGTCCTCCAACATTCAAAGTGGGGTTTTCCACTTCACGTGACCCAACTGTGGCTTGTGGATCCATTCTTACCCTCTAAATTACCTCTTGGTTAAGGGGATATTCGGGTGGCAAATTCAAAATCCTGCAAGACCTTCTCCAAGGAAAGTCAGCTAGAGTGACTGAAACAAAAAAATTCTCCTAAGGCAACCTACACACAAGAAAAGCAGACCAGAAAAACCTTACACAAACTAAGGCCATAAGAAAACTTATGTTATAAGAGTGGATTCAAAGGTCTAGAACCTCATAGGATTGTCAAGGCTTCGCAAATCGCTTTATATCGCAAGGTCCAACAGTAAAACACGACAAGGATATTTGGGGCCGTACCCTTTCCTGAATACCCGATTACCTGGACGGTACGTGCATAGTAATGTCCCCGAGTGTTGTTCTCGGTGTATTGCTCACCAAGACAGGCAAAAGGTTAACTCAGTTGGTTTCAGGAATCCTAATGGTGTTTCCCGATATATGCAAGGTACATGGGAGCTCAAATATGTAGTGGTGTTGTCTATTGCACAACCGTTCGGCAACAGACCTTCCGATATACTACCGAGTACGTGAAACACCTTTCGATATACGCCAAGTACGTGTGGTACTTGGTGGGTACGTGAAAGAGATCGATATATCGATAAGTACGTGGAAGACTACAATACCCCCCGAGATATAGTGCTAACAAATAATGACAGATGCCACGCTTAACGACGTTTGGAACACGTCTCTAACTTACACACAAGTTACTAAAAATTTTACCCTATTTCTACGATTAATTTTATCTGGACGGTTAGGTGAATGCATGAGGTGAGTACATAATCATAAACATAATGCAGGCCCTAACTACATGCAAAAATACACTTTTCTTTTGATGAACTCTATGTATGGGAGGGAGAAACTTCTTTCCAATTTTACCAAAGCAACACAATGCAATGCAATCCCAAATCTACCAAAAAATGACTATGAAGTGTTCTTTTCCTTTTCGAGTGAAACATAAAAGACACAACACTACTAAACCAAATCAAGGCATGTTTTTTCTTGTTCTTTTATCTTTTCAAAACAAAAATAATCCTAAGCGATTGAAAAGAGAGAGTTTTTAAGTAGAGTATGCAAGCTTTTCACTTTCACTACAATGGCTTAAAAGCATAAAAACCAAAAGATGCATTTAACTTTCCAAGCATGGAACTACTTTTGCAAAGCTTGATATCTATTCAAATTTTTCAAGAAAATGAGCAACTCATAATTAGTGAAAAACACAAATAATGCAATTTTCTTTCAACTTTTCCAAAAGATATACAAATGAGACATTCCAATGCATATGCAATTCTTCAAATGAGCTTGAGAAATTATGGAAATAAAGTACTTTTGATCTTTCAATGGATGTATCAAAATAACAATTTGATAACAACGATGCTTTTTAAACACAAATATTGAAAGGAAAAGATTACTTGCAGCACTTCAATAACTCCAAAAATATCAAGAAAAGATGAGCACTCAATGGATTGAAAGTACACACAAACACTCAAAATCAATCAGTAACAAGCAACACTGAAGCAAGCAAAGCTCAACAATGAATGTAAATGAGGTCTGGAAACCGATCCAATACAATGATCAGATCTAGAAAGGAGAGGAGGGAATGCAAGGGTGAGTGGATGCAGGCAGGGGAGACAAGAGTGTCCACCACTACCGAATCTCAGACTTGTCCAAGATGGAACCCAAAACAACTCCAAATAAAACCAAACAACTCAACACACAAATCAAAGATGGGGTCTCTGACTGGATATTGCAGTACAAAGGGAGTTTGCACACAAACCATAACTCAAATAAAAAATGGAGAAGGGGTGCATGTATGGAAAAAATGGCATATCGGCGCACTCTGTGCTTGTACACAGTGCGACATCGCAGTTCACCAATGCGGGAAGTGTGATGGTGTCGCAAAATACCAATGAAAGGGTTGCGACGACAAACTAACAGGAAAAGAACAAAGATAAAAAAATGACACAGTATCGCTCTGAGATCACTGACCAGGTGCAACAGGCGCGATATGAGTTAAAAAATGAAACAATTCTCCAAACAATGAGCATGAAAAGGTTTGAAAATGAGAAGTACAAACTCAAAGGAAGGTAATCAAACTCTTCAAAGTGAAGATCTGATGGTGAAACTAGTTTAAGAGGCAAATGACAAATAAAATGGCTTGTAACAAGAAATCAACTGTAAATGGCATTCAAATCGACAACTTCAAAACAATGTTCTTCCCTTGTATGCTCACCAGATTTGTTTGATGGACAATCCACTCGAGCAGACGCAAGCCGGATCTCCCTAGCTCAATGTGAGTCTAGAAAAAATAGTATAGACTATAAACCATTTTCCTAGATCTAGTTAAGGATCAAGCTATCAGATGTCTTACCTTAAGTTTGTATCCCTTTCTCTAGGATGTTGTTCCACGCCTTGCGGTCGTCAGATCTAAGCTGCAAGACCTGCCAAGATGTACAAAACAAGACAAACAAGTAAAAGTATCCATACGATAATCGATCTAAGTAAACAATTAAGCAGGTAAACTACACAATATCATCAATACAACAATATTGGTGGAAAGCATTTATATTATTGTAAATATAGGGAAAGTACATAGAAAAGAATGATTACAACTGAGGCTTAACGTAGAAATCCTTCTCCATCTAAGCCAATGCCATATCCTCCCAAGGAACTGTGATTCTCTCAATGGATGAGTAGATATCTCTCCAAGATGATTTCACCAGCATGTAGACACTATAGACTTCCTCCCCTTAGAATGGGAAGGAGCTTCATTTATATAGGACTAAGTGGATAGGGTATGGATAGGGTAGGTTGATATATGGTAGGAGAGAGATAGGGGATCCTTCCAAGAGGTTAGGAACCGAGTGCCAACTCTCCCAAAAGGTCAGGGATAGGGATCCATGTCAGCTGGCTCCGAGAATGGGCTCGAAGGATCTATTTTTGTCTATTAACTGACATCGTCGCACCCTGGAAAAGAGCAAGGTATGACATCGCAGGTTGCATGAGTGTAGCCTACGACGACCTCTCAAAACCTAGTGTAAATGGGTTATATCTCTTCCAGGCCAATAACTTAGTCAAGGAAACTTTAGGGATGTATACACTGAATCTCATGATGAAAGGATTTTAGGTGTAATAGCATATGCATACTAGATTCCTCCACTAACACTTGAATGACATAAGAAAGTGGATAATAGTTATTTACCCCCTAATATACTTTTGTGCAAAAGTTACATGATTTTTGTGAATATTAGGAAGTGTTTGGAGGTCCGAAGAGGAAGTGCGCTATTAAGGACTGCTCAACTAGATTTCTTTGAGGCTCTTCCAAACATACATAGATGATCTGAAAATTATCCAAGATCTTTATAACCAATATTTGCATGTGAAAGTTTGAATGCATAAATCTATTAAAGAGGCTTAAATGACAATTTTAAAGAGCATAATTGAAGCACATAAAGCACATAAAAGAGATATGCAAACCAGAAAATGAAGTCAAGAGGTGATAACAGAGTTCACCCTTCTTCGGCTACGTCTCCGAGCAACTTCCAATGGGAAGGCCGATGTTATTAAGTCTTCAAAGATTACAAAATTGAATGTTCTGGAAACACTTTTGAGTTCTGTCTGTCAGACTCAGAAACAAACTATAACACTGCATTGCTCTCACAATTCTGAGAAAAATGGGTATAAAGTTGACCATATATGCCTGAGACCTCCTATGACACGCAAAACAAGATAAAATTTCTGCATAAAAGACAAAATAGCATTGACAGTACAGATTCCTTCTCGAGATCCTTTCCCATTAATGTCCTCTGTGCCTTGGAAAATGTGCCTATGTAAATTGCGATCTATTTTAAATTCCGAACATGCCTGAACTTTGCCCCGTGGTTTGGAACTTGGGGTCTTTTTATAACTGATGGTGCCTTTAAAGCAAAAGAAATTTGTGCCACTTACCACTCAATCAGTGGAGCAGTGACCCAATGGTAAGACGCAATGTTGTGGAGGGAGAGGTCCCGGGGTCAACCCGCGGGACTCTCCTCCTCCTACGTTGTTTTGGCATTTGGCATACAATATATTTTAACTTATGGTTTTTTATATGGTTGAACTTTGGAGCGATGGTGTATCAAACATGCACACATTAATAGATGGTTCTATAATATGCATTTGGATCCATGTTATGGTATAGTTTGGTGGCATGGATAAGGTTTGTTTATAACATATGGTTTGGCGCTCCACCATATGGATTGCTATATGGTTTATAATATGGTTATGTGCTTGGCTTGTTATATAGTTGTTCCTTGGTTTATGGTTATGATATATATGTTGTAATATTGTTTCAACATAATGGGGTCTATAGTTGTTCCTTGTTTTATGGTTATGATATATATGTTGTAATATTGTCTCAACATAATGGGGGCCTCGGTGTTGGAATGGGGGAAAGGGAATTGCCCCTGCCCCCCCATTTTACAACATTGTTATATAATCAACTAATGGAGCACAAGGTGGGCCTTATGAAGGTCTTGGGTTTGATTCCCATTGCTTCAACGAACCAAATTTTTCAACATTTGAACCATTCTTTCACCATTTTTAACTATTTTAACCATCCTTGACGAAACTTCAAATGCTGACAACTTCTTCATCTGGAGGCCGTTTCGCACGAAATGAGCATTGACGGAAAGATGTCAACAAGCTATTTACCATGGTAACATTTGAACTATTGTTTGAATATTTTAAAACCGATTAACGATGAGATGATACTCTTGGATCAAACCTCCCCACTGAGAAGCTTTTGGACCACCAAAAGCATGGAATCATTATGCAATCAAGTGAAGACATGTTCGTCTCACTTGTCCTGTATCACTTGTCCATTCTTGGAACCTGTACATCTGACTCAACATGACAACAATCAACACTGCACATACATTGTTAAGTACATTAACCCCTTTTTCAACAAAATCTTCATTCAATATTGTAGGGACCAACCATATACTGTTGATCAGTAATAAGCTTAATATCAACATTGAACATGTGAAAGAGATTGTACTTATATCATGCTTATGCTTCATCATAGGAACACTATCAACCAGAATAGGTTTATTGTGATGCAACGACACTTCCTCTTCATGCTTAGGATTCTTTTCTTCCTTACATTGCATAGATATAAGTGTCAAATTCCGACTTGCATTGACAACCCTTTTTAGTTGTTGTATAGTTCCCAATGATTTGTCATTTTTATAGGAATGTGAATGTACTATGTACTCAATTCCTTCCTTAAACAAATGATATTGATTATGTTCTCGATATAATATTGCTTTTCGATCATATAAATACGGGATTCCCAACACAATTCCACATATATCTAATGGACCCACATCAAATTCAACTTCATCTATAAACTTGGATGTAATTGCAAACTTTAGATCACATTGTCTTGTTACCTGTAATCTTTTATCTTTGCATACCCAACCTAATGCATAAGGTTTCTTGTGTGGTTTAGTTATTAATCCCAACTGCTTAACTACTTCTTCTAAAATAAGATTAGATTGAGATCCACTATGTATGAGTGTGTCTATCTTGGTTTGTTTAGTGATTACCATTATATAAAACAATGCATTCCTTTTTATATCCTAGAATTGTCATGATCTTTAGAAGTAGAAGCACATGAAGAGACATTGTTAGAATCATTACCAACAATAGCTTTACCTTTCACACCTACGATTGATATCTTGGTTTCATCCTCAGAATCTGATCCAAGGTCCTCAACAATAACCGTAGCTTTTTGCTTCCCTTTCCAATCCTTAAACCACTTCGGTTTCAATTCTAGATGTAGCTTCCAGCCAGGGTATTTTTTAAGGATTCTAATACTATACTTAAGTGTAGTATCATAGGTGAATATTTTGGATTGATAAAAACATGTATATAGATAGGTAGGCGAATATTAAATATGAAACATACAATTTACTATTGAAATGAGTAATTTTTGGCGAATATTATGATAAAAAAACATATTTTATGTAAATATAGGTGATATTAGAGACTAAAAATGACCAAATAGCGAATTTATGTTTTGAAAAAAAACCCCCAAAAATAGCCAATTGGCGAAATTTCGCCCCTAAAAATTACCTTGCTTCCAACAATGTTCTACATCATGTCCATCTCTCTAACAATGAGAACAAGAAAGCTTTGTGTCTCCTTACTTCACAGTAGCAACATGTTTTCTCTTCCCTTTTGCCTTGCCTTATTTTGGCTGACTGGATTCATCTGAAGAAACATCATGAACACTCTTCCCTTTGGATTCAATGTGCGTAGCTTGCACACATACATCATCAAGGTTAGTAGGATTAAACATAAGTATTGTATGACGTAAATAATGATGTAATCCTCCTATGTACTTGAGAATAATTTCTTGAGTGTAGAGAGGTATACCAAGTATTAAAGCTCTCTTTCGAAATTCTTGTGTGTACTCTTGCACACTTTGACCCTTATCTTGCCTCAAATTATGCCAATCCATCATTGCTTGTTGTATGTAACCCAATGGATAGAACTATTTCTTTAATGTTGACTTGAATTCATGCCAAGAGGATATAATATTTCCTTTCGAAGCCAAATCCTTTTTAGTTCTACTCTCCCACCATATGATAGCGGTCCCTCCAAGTTGGAGAGAAGCTAACTGGATTTTCAAGCTATCTTCATTAAACTTTTGAATCCTACAATAGAGTTCAATATGACAGATCCAATTATCTAATGTTTCAGTATTAAGTTCTCCATTATAAACATGTAACTCAAACTTAATGTCAAGCTTTAATTGAGGCATATTGAGATCATTTTTTTGTTTAGGTGAGGCATTTAAAGAACCATCAAGAAAAGATGGTGATGTTGTAGGAGATTTAGGAGGTTCCTCACCACCTCCTTCTTCTTTACCTTTTGCATGAGAAGAACCACCTTGTTCGCCCTTCTTACGATCCTGGTAAAGTTCTTCCACCATACTTTGCATCCTTATGAAAGCTTTAAGAAAATCCCCTTCAGAAATAATTGAAGAAGTCCCATCATCTCCTTTTTCTGAAGCCATTATTATTCTTCTTAAGCCAATGTATGGATCAAACTCAAGCTCTCCTTCACCTCTTTGAAGCCTAGATCCTGTTAACAATCACAAACTCAAAATGCAATGGTTAAGCTGCTCTGATACCAAACTTGATCTAAAAATTATCCAAGATCTTTATAACCAATATTTGCATGTGAAATTTTGAATGCATAAATCCATTAAAGAGGCTTAAATGAAAATTTTAAAGAGCATAACTGAAGCACATACAGCACATAAAAGAGATATGCAAACCAGAAAATAAAGTCAAGAGCTGATAATGGAGTTCACCCTTCTTGGCATACATCTCTGGGCCACTTCCAATGGGAAGGCTGATCTTATTAATTCTTCAAAGGTTACAAAATTGAGTGTTCTTGAAACACTTCTGAGTTCTATCTGTCAAGCTCAGAAATAGACTGGACCATTGCATTCCTCTCGAAATTATGAGAAAAATGAGTATAAATTTGACCATATATGCCCGATACCTCCTCTGGCAAGCAAAACGAGATCAACTTCTTGCATAAAAGACAAAATAGCACTGACAATACGGATTCCGCCTCTGGATGCATGCCCATTAATGGCCTATATGCCTTGGAAAACATGCCTAGATCATGACTATAGGATGATAATGAACATCATATATCTCATGGGATGCACTAACTACAACTAATATATCGCACATGGGAACATTTACTCCAGTTGATCTCTTCTCCGGATGAATACCAACACAAATCTTCAACAATCTTGCACCAATCTTTGCGCCAACTCTAGAGGCTCGAATTCTTCAGGATGTATGATAGTTCATACCTACAACTTAGCCTCTAATGTCTGTACATTATCTGAGGAGAATAATAATGGAACAATTACCATAAATCACATCTCCCACAGTTGGCTAAGGGCGCATCTCCAAAGCCTAGATGAGCTCATAGCTCTCTCAATGCAAAAGTTAAACTGTAAACATATGTGAATGGTGCTCTCTCTCTCTCTCTCTCTCTCTCTCTCTCTCTCTCTTATAGAATCTATATCTTCTTATTAAATTCATTAAATTCATGTTATGTGGTACCTAGCTAATCCAAGCGCCTTCCTTAGTCAATTTAGCAATTACTTGCTTTGAGTAACCTTTCTCGCTTTTAGCCTAATTTTTTTTCTACTTTCTGCTTTTCCTCTGCTTTTTCTACTTTTCACTAGCTTTTCCCTGCTTTTTCAGTGCTTTTGCTTGCTTTTCTTCTTCTTTCTTCTTTTATGGACTTTCCTCATTTCTGCATGCTTTTCTAAGTTTCTTGCTTTTGGGCTACCTTACATCTTTTATGTAACTTTATGATTTTTCTCTGATTTTCTTCTAGTTTCCATTGTAGATGACAACTCACAAAGCCACATTTATATTCTTGTGCACCCTCATGATCCTAATTAATCATAAATAAATATTAGTTTTATATTTTAGTCCAATATTAATAAAATTAACTTGTGTAAAATATTGTTTTCCAATTATTCCCAAATTATTAACAATTATCTTAGGAAACTCAAATTGGGAATCTTATACTTCATGTGGCCCACCGTAGTCCAATTATTCTTCAATTACTCTCTTGGGTATCTTAATTAGGTAAACGTACACCCTTATCCACCAATTTAATAATTTTAATCCTAGGTGACTTAGGCAAAAATTATGTCTTGGACCATAACAAAATTTGGGAACATGAAAAATTTGGCCCAGTTTCCAACAACTATGTCTACACTAGAGGTGTTGCGGAACTATCCAATATAGGGTAAATAATTATTGAATTATTTAGGCGTAATTGATCCGTTTAATTACTACTTAATGAAATTTTATCTAGACCAAGAGGAACCTTGAATGCCCTCATTCATATCATTCAAATTCCCCATCATAGTTAAAAATATGGTAATTCATCAATGTATTGTGGATGAAAGGGCCTCCACTTGTGTTATGTCCCCCCCCCAGTTGGCCCTATCCCTTATGAATTTGAAAGCTTATGATGGTCATGTTATTCAAACTTAGGTTCTTCTCCTAAATATCCCTGTAGAATTAGCTGGAAAAACCATTATGATCGATATAGAGGTTGTCAACGACCAACTAGATTGCAATTTCCTCTTAGGTCGTAGTTACATGCATGTGATGAAGGAAATTTCCTCATCAGTATTCATACTTATGATGTCACCCCATTAAGGAAGGATCGTAAATCTATATCAATTCACATACTATGATCCTAAGGGTCTAACTTGTCTAGATAATGTCTTACCTATGATCAATAGCATTCCTAGCAGTATCTATTCAAATGTTGGACCAGGTGTTTTTCGTGAGGCTACCATGATAGGGACATTTGAATATTTACCTCCCCCTCATCCTAAATTTGAGATATTTTAGTTAAGTATTATCTCTTCGGGGAAACTGACAGTCCAACCCCAACCCATTCCACCTCCTTGTCAGTTACCTGGAAATCAATGCGGAGCCACACCAATCCAACAGATCCCATTTGTATTCCCACCATCTGAAGTGTTAAGCACACTCATGATGGAAATACTTAATCTTCTAGGACTCATGATAGGAATCCCTAGTTGGTACCCTAATATTACAAACCCACCCTCTACCCCCTAGGTTGTCCTGACACCTATGAAACCCATCGATACTTTTAATACTTCTCCCCCTAAAGTCGTTACAGAAGCAAATTCAACCACCAAAACTTTTCCCAAGAAGAAGGTTGGGTGCAACACTGAAAACCTGAATACGTCAAAAAAACTGAATCAAGCAGCAAAACACCCTCCTAATGCTAGGGTGCTAACTCTGCCTCCTTGTGCCATATGCAATATTTTTGGCAATGCTACCAAACAATTTCTGGAGTTTCCAATCCTTCACAGTCATCTGCAAACATAAGATGACACAGTCATCTACAAACATAAGATGACGAAGTAGAAAAAAACACTCATGTGGTTCATCTTCCTAACATACCTAAAACAAAGAAAAATTCTTTGCGAACCAATCACCCCTCTGTGTTATGTGGCCTTTACGTCCATTACTCACATCTGATTTCCCAAACTTGTTGAAATATTGTTCGATACTCACTGATTTATGGCGCCTTTCCGTAGAATATCAGGTCACCTTTATTGAGGAAGTATACCCCCCAGCTTCCTCATCAAAAGAGATGACCCACATTTTTTATATCTCGTCCTCTGATGAACATTCTTCCTCATCAAATGATGTTGTTACCGCATCATCAAACCCAACCCTGTTGATTTGTATGAAAAAATATTTTGTAGTGATGAGGAAGTACTCAAATGCTCATAGCACTAGTTTTTCCTTGGGATGATATGCACCATTGTGTGTATTTCATCTGTGGTGAATTGATTCCCTCGACATCATCTTCAAATCAATTATATGTTGATTCGAATGATTTTATCCCGCGTGGAAACATTGATTGGTTTAAGAACCCGATTCTTTCCCCTAACACTTTTGAGGAAGGTAACATGGCTAACATTTCCCCAACGATCAAGTTCGACATCTCCAAAAAATGAGACATCATCAAGAATATCTCGTTAGGATACTCTTGTACTCCTAAAAAAGTTGTTGCCTACAAATCACTTTTAAGGAGTTTCATGACGTTTTTGCTGGGTATTATGTCGAGATGTCTGGCATGGATATCACCATCGTTGAAAACCACATCGATACATGGCCTAACATTGTGTTAGTATGCCATAATAAAATGTCTATTCACCCCTCAAAAGCACCGATCATTAAAGAAAAAATTGAGAAGTTACGTAGAGTTGGATTCTTTTATCCAATCGTGTACATCACATGGGTATCTAACATAGTGTCGGTCAACAAGAAACACGGTACCTTGTGTGTTTGTACTAACTTTCACAACTTGAATTTGGTCTGTCCAAAAGAAAATTACCCCACCCCCTTTATACACCAAGTCATCAATGCTTGTGATGGGAATGAGGTCCTTTCCTTTATGGATGAATTCTTGGGGTACAACCAAATATATATCTACAAAGAATACTGGTAAAATACCGCCTTCGCCACCCCATGGGGAACATTCGAATATCGCATGACTCCATTCAAATGAAAGAACATTAGATCCACCTTCCAACGCACCATATCGTACTTCGTTCATGACCTGGTTCATATCATTCTAGCATATTTGGAAGACCTCACAAATCAATCCAAGAAATGTTCATATCATTTGGATGACCTTCAACAAGTGTTCCTCCGGTGTCGCAAATATGACATCCACTTAAACCCACTCAGGGGTATTTTATGCATCATGGCTAGCCAATTACTAGGATTCATTGTATCCCAGCAGGGAATCAAGGTTGATCCCTTGAAAGATGAATCTATCATTAACCTTCCCCTTCCACAAACATTGCATCGGTTGAAAAGTATACAAGAAAAGGCCAAATATTTACATCATGGCATACCAGACTACGTTACCAGATTCCACGGATTCCTAAGTTTGCTATGACCCAAGATTACTTTTGTTTGGAATGAGTAGGCATAGGCCACTTTTGATGGTTTGAAAAAATATCTTACTTCGGCTCCATTAATCTGTCCCACATGTTTTACAAAAGAGTTTATCCTTTATGTTTCAACATCTAAATTTTTTGTTGCATAAGTGTTATCCCAAAAGGACTCTTGCCGCTAGGAGCATGTGATTTACTACATTAAAAAACTGGTTGGTCCTCCTCTCTCCTACCTATATGATGAGAAGTTAGCTTTGGATATAGATTTTTTGGCTCAAAATTTTCGACATTATATCCTAATGAGATGAACCAAATTTGTTGCCAACTCAAACTCCGTGTTGTACCTCTTAAGTTGGAGACTCATTCAACACATGTGGCTAAGTGAATTGTGATACTTCTGAGAATACGATCTCAACTTTGTCAAGCCAAAGAGTACCAAAGAATTAGCATTAGCACAACTCATGATGGATTTATTGTCTTCGTTCGCCCCGTCGCCCATAAAAAATCATTTTCAATATGAACATTTGTTCACCATATCTTCGGATGATTCATGGTAATATGACATCCTAGTATATTTTTGCACTCATAAATTTAGTCCCCATGTCAACCATGAAGACCGTCATTGCATCCGTCACCAAGCACCTCGATACCTCCTTATTCGATATGCATTATATCAACACGGTGTCGATTCTATCTTACGATTATGCCTTACCCACAATGAGGTAGAGCAAGTTTTGAACAACTTTCATAGTGGCACTTGTAGTATGCATTTTTTTGTGCAGGGATGTTTCAGGATTTACCACCCCCTCCTCCTAAAGTTGACATATCTTATTTATGTACTATCTCTTCAGGGAAACCAAAATTACTGACTCAAGTTGTGAAACCCCCTGCTAATGCTATAGTGTGAACTCCTCCACCATGTGCAATATGCAATGTTTTGGGACATGATACCCAACGATGTCCATATTTGTCAATCCTATGTAGTTATCTACAAATGTTAGACCATGAAGTACATGAAAACACTCCTATGGTTCATCTTCTTGATATCCCTAAAGCAAAGAACAAGTCTTTGTGACCGAATCATCCTTGTGCGTTATGTCGCCTCTATAATCATTACTCACATCATTTCCCAAACTTATCGGAGTATCGATTTGTATTCCCTTTTTTACGTCGTCTTTCAATAGAATCTTAGGTCACTGTTATTGAGGAAGTTGACCCCCCAAAGTCCTTTTCAAAAGAGGCGACCACCATATACTATATCTCATATTCTAATGAACCTTCCTTGCCATCTCATGATGTTGTTACCTTATCATCAGAACCAACCCCTATTGTTTTGTCTAATCAAACATTTTGTAGTGATGAAGAAATCCTATGTACACAGCATGGGGGTAGGCCCCCAAAATTTCCTACTCATCATCATCGTCCTCATTTTGTTCAATGATACTTGGGTAATTCCACCTACAAGGGGAACCCTCCATAATTATCTCACCAATTTATTGTGCCACCATTGATATCTATCTCATGATACACCCCCTTCCAACATTTGATCGATTCCCTATCGATACCTCTCTAGGAGAGCATCCACATTCCATCGACACCCCTAGACTTGGGGGTGTGATCAGTTATCTTTACCCTGGGATATGGGGCTTGCTCAATCATTTTGATCATTCCTCATCAAATATATCTTGGTATTTCAATGAGACCATAGCTCAACCCAACACGTATGTGATCCACAATCACAAACCCCATGCCCACAATATGGGGGCAGGCCATTAACCCTGCTTAAGCAATCGTCCCCTATAGGTATAGGTACAAATACCTAACCAAAATATAGGTACACTCCCCCATCTAATGCATAAATCCTCCATGCACTATTTACACATGTAGGACCCCCCTCTTCCAGAGTAAGTGAGCCAACCCAGACACCTTTGCATTTGTCCTTACTTAGTAGTAGAGCTTCCCGAACATGGGTTTCAACATATATACCCTTGCCATTCATCAACCATGTTGTTCTTTCTTTCTGTAGGACTGGTATTCCTTTTAGTCTATGATCTTGTACACTTAATTGCATGTTACCATGTTCACATCATTCATTGGATGACCCCACGAACTCCTAGACTTCTGATCATTTCGGTGCATTAATGTTTCGTGTTGCACACTCATAATCCAACTGCTTCATCCATACTACAAAAATTCACATTATATTTCCACCATCCATCAACCTGTAATGAGATTTCCACGAGTGTCCCACCCTGCCATTAAAAATATCCATCGATTATCACCCTCTCTAGTGGTCCACATAAAACCATCACAATCGGACACTTATCTCTTTTCCACTCTTTCCTACCTTGCTCAAAGTGACCATTTCAACTCAACAACCATTTTTTATAAACAATGATTCTAAGAACCCCCTTTTCCTAGATGCCAACATATGTTTGGATGTCATGATTTTTTGGAGTACTTAATAAGTATTCTTCCTTCGATGTCCATACATCAAAGAACTCATTCAACAAAAGTGATTCTTAGCACTCCTGTAGATATTGCATTATCTCTCGTTATGGAAACATCCTCGATCACCTTTGTTCAGAGTATTCTGCAATGAGTCACCCTTGGAGTTATGCCTAATCAATATCCCTATTTCCAAGTGTAACATGTCTCCCCCCCATTAAGATTCATGTCACCTGGTACCCCAATTTTGTACTTCCCTTGATACCATCAAGAAGTCTCACATGTGCTTCCAAGGAAACCTTGATTTCATACTCTGAACAAAGGAAGTTTTAGTTCCTTACTCAGTTACCCTTGTACCCCCACACAATGTCTTAGTTACTTGTCTATTGTTCCTTTTATCTTGACGGTGTCCCTCATGCTTCTGTTAAGGAAACATCATTTCCTTGGCAATTGTAGGTCTCTTTATATCGATGTCAACACATATATTCTTGAAGATAGACCTAGAATAATATGGTACCTTGGTCTCATAACCATCATTGATGAGTCCCTTGGACCAACTGAGGGGAGACATCAGTGCCCCTTAGCTTAGTTTGTTCGCATGTGCTTGACGCCAAATCAATCATTGCACCATTGAGATTAGTACAAGAAAAGGGTGCCTTCATTATTTGGTCGAAGACCTTGGATATCCCCAACTCCCATCCTTGGTGGAGTCTAATTTTTCAGATATGTGTCTCTTGAGATATCCAGGTTGCATTAGTGATAGTGTTACAAAAACCCCAGTTATAGGATTCCTTTGGTATCTAGTTACAGATGCAATTCCTAGAGCACGATGGATCCATATCTTCAGTGATATGAGTCATCCCAAATTGTTGGACCCTCTTCAATTCCAATAGAGCATCAATTATTGTGATTGAGCATTCCTTTAGAATTCCATTGTTCCGCTATTAGTTCTCCATATTAGATAGTGTTGGACCATACTTATGCACCTTTCTTAATCCCTCCTGGACACTTATGATGTACACATTAACTATTCATGTATTTATTAGACCCCCACTAGGCATAGATCTTCCTTATGATGTACATAGTGATTTTATGTATTGATTTGATCCCCACTTAGTCTAGATCTCCTTCTATTTTGAAACATTGATATGAGCATGGGTATTTCCACCTTGTCCATATATATTTGATATTATATGTACCATTGTATATGTAGGTAAGGCCTATGTAACCCCATCAGAAGGTGATTTATATTCGAAGCAGTCTCTGACTCTATGCCACTGTCACACTTATCTCCTACCATGAAACTCCTATGATGTATGTTGTCCATACAATGAGCTCCTAACCTCACAGATGTTAGGATATTCCTATAATCCACCCTAGTCCTACCAGCATTTTCATTATTTGCATTTTCAGTCTTGCATTAATTTATGCATGTGGCATGTGTTCTACATGTATGCATCCCAGTCATCAGTCCCAGCACCTAGACCTCAGTTAGCTAGCTCCGGGAGCTTCTCACTAATCAGTTTTATCCCTCCTAGTGCTTAGTGCGCCCTGCATGCAGTTAAATGCATCTCATGTACCCTCTCTCACCTACCATTCAGTTGTACTTCAGTTCTTTCCTTGATTTAAGGCTAGAGTGACTCTCAACTAACTGTATCACTCCGATAGACCTCCAGTGAGACTAGATTGCCCATTCTGACTTAGTCAGATTCAGTTTGACTGATGATTGACAGTTACTTGTGCATTGATGAATCCATTGATGATGATGAAGACTTCTAGTTGTGCTTTGATGACACTGCAGTGATCTTTTGATCTCTCCATGAAGGCTAATTCGAATTTCCACCTTGGCATTCAAATCCTCATGCATTGTATTATTTATTTGTCCATTTGTGATTAATGAATTAGTGTGTGTGAAGTTATTTTGCTTCTATCCAAGTTCTACTGTATTATTATTATGTTGCTCATTTACACTGCATTGACCACTCTTCTTCTATCTTCCTGCTTAATCATAATATTTCTTGTGAGGTATACATCAACTCTTAGATCTGCTCTGAGGATTTTCACATGGTATCAGAGCATGCTGAGAGTTTTGTCTATCTCCATTCCTGAGAGTTTATTTTTGCAGGTTATTATCAAGATTTCGAGTGCAGCAGTTACAGTAGTTTCTACATTTTTTGCAGCAGTAACAGTTGCAGACTTTTTCTATTGTTTTTGCAGGTCTTCTACAGCTTCCATGAATTCAGAAGAAATCCCTCCTCTTTCTCCATTCAACTATGATGAATGGAAACCAAAAATGATAGCACATTTGAAGAGCCATGATCTCTTTGATTATTGTTTTAAAAGAGAGTTCAAATCCTATAAAGAAGAGAATGACTAGTTAAATAAAGGTGACAGTGTCTATGCAGTCATGATGTACTCTATGTCTCATTGCATGGTACACCACTTCATTGTTTATGTTGAATCTCCAAAAGAGCTATGGGCCCAACTGGATGAAATATTTGGCAAACAGAATGAAGGGATTGGTCCAAACCCTTTCGAGAGCAAGCCCAGTGATGCATTCGCCCTCCCTGATGATCTCATTGATCATGAATCAGTATCAAACATATCTCATATTGAAGTTAGCCACAAAGAAGAAGAAATTGCACATTCTACACTCATGCTCCAAATTCCTTCTATTTCGAATTCTGTTTTAGCTCACACTCTAGAAATTGCAGAGATTCATAAATCCTCTCTTGCACCAGAGTCTGTTGGTTTGCATCATGATCTACTGAATGTTTCGGAGGTCAAATCATCCATTCGAGGTAATGCATTCGCTCTCCTTGATCAATCACCTCTTATTTACTACTGTACGATCATTATTTCATGCTCTTAGAAGGTTATTGAAGATGATGTCCATTGCCATTCACTTGGGATAATTTCTCATGCATTTACTGGTTTAGATCTCACCTCAAACGGTTCAAAGGAGATATTAAGCAACCATGATTCAAGTCTTGGATCTGATTTGGATTCCAAGCAATCACTGACATTTGATGGTTCTTTTGAGCATAATCTCACCCATGATGGTTCGAAGGAGAAAAAAAAAGACTATCTACACATTCATTTTTTTTATCCTACCTCAGCTGATTCGAATCACAGGTTCAAGGATCATCCTCATACTTTTGGATTTTTTCTCATCACATTCGATCTGAAGATCAAGTATAAGAACATTATTTTTTAGTACGAACCTCTTATTCCCAAGAAGAAGATACCTCCAGACATATGACCAAGCATCACACCTGCTTGAGTTTGGAGCATTTATTTTTGTGTGTGCCTTACAGTCTATTTTGAGGAGGGGTATTTTTCCCATGAGGTTTTCCCCATTTCCTCGATTTATTGACTGTTATTATTATTCATTGTATTAGGTGACCTTTGGTCTTAGTTACCAAGTCCCGGGATGAATTAAGGGGGGGTGTTAGGATATTCCTATACTCCACCCTAGTCCTACTAGCATTTTCATTATTTTCATTTTCAGTCTTGCATGCATTTCTGCATGCATCCCAGTCATTAGTCCCAGCACCTAGCCCTCAGTTAGCTAGCCCCAGGAGCTTCTCACTGATCAGTTTTAGCCCTCCTAGTGCTTAGTGTGCCCTGCATGTCATTACATGCATCTCATGCGCCCTCTCTCACCTACCATTCAATTGTACTTCAGTTATTTCCTTGATTTGAAGGCTAGACTGACTCTCAACTGACTGTATCACTTCGATATACCTCCAGTGAGACTAGACTTCCCATTCTGACTTAGTTAGATTCAGTTTGGCTGATGATTGATAGTTACTTGTGCATTGATGAATCCACTGATGATGATGAAGACTTCTCGTTGTGCTTTGATGACACTCCAGTGATCTTTTGATCTCTCCATGAAGGCTAATTTGAATTGCCACCTTGGCATTCGAATCCTTATGCATTGTATTATTTATTTGTCCATTTGTGATTATTGAATTAGTGTGTGTGAAGTTGTTTTGCTTCTATCCGAGTTCTACTCTATTATTATTTTGTTGCTCATTTACACTGCATTGACCACTCTTCTTCTATCTTCCTGCTTAATCATAATCTTTCTTGTTAGGTATACATCAGCTCTTAGATCTGCTGTGAGGATTTTCACAAAAGATGAGGGGGGAATCTGTTAATAGCCAAAAGTTTCTCACCTGACATGTTAGCCACGCAATCACCTTCATATTTCATCATACCACCTCATTCACACCCATTTGGCCTTGGAAAATCAATCAAAAAGCCCAAAAATGAAAATCAAGCCTAAAAAAAGCTCTTATAAAATAGTCTCTCTTAATCTCTTGATAAGAGAGACCCAAGTCGCACTTAATACTTCGATTTAAGCGACCTAAGTCTCACAAAAACCAAAAAAAGTGTGACCCAACCATTAGCTTGTCTTTCGATTACCCATGCTTCGTGTCCGACAAAAATATGGGGAAACCAACACAAATCTCTATGTGGTTGATGATCCTAGAGCCCTAAAATCGTCCCTAGACTCCAATCATCAACTATAAAAGAGACACCAAGGCCCCTTCATCACTCACACAATCCATTCCATTTTCTCAAATAGTCACTCTGTCGAATTTTTGCCAAGATTGAAGTGGACCATTTCTCACTTACCTCTCACCTCTTGGAGATACTCTTCCCATGACGTGTGGCCAGAGAATGGAAAGTACGTAAGGAGAACAAATGGACCCTCCCTTAGATAGCTGCAATGGAATCCATTCTGCGATTGTTTAGGTTACCCTAGTTCTTGTAGCATTGTTTTTACATCAATATAAACTATTATTTATTCTTTGAGCTCTTGTTTTGTATGCATGATTGATTGAATTCAAAGAAAACAAAATTATTGTCTATTTTCTTTCCTACTATCACTTTTAGTTAGTTTAAATTCTTAGTTTAGGTTTTTAGTTGTTTTCTTTTCTTTGAAAATCTGCTTGATTCAACAACCCTTTGGCAAGTGCTCTTTGTTGATGTATTTGTAACTTCGGAAGATATTCACTTGTATATTACATTTGTACTTTATTGTATATCCAATAGAGATGTATTATTCCTCTGATTGGAAGTGTCGTCATTTGTATTTGCAAGTGTCGCAAGTTACATTGTAAATGTCGTCATTTGTATTGATGGGTTATTAGACCACCAGTGTGGGGTCGACCCTAGTTAGGTCATGTGGTTGGGTTATTAGACTTCATTAGCAAGTCGATCTTGTTAGTTTATTGGAAGGTCAAGTCAGTGTATAAATAGAGAGGTTGTATCTCTCATTCTATTCATTCACTCACTTCTCAAGCTCGCATAGCTAGGAGAGAAAGTGGTTCACAAGTGGAGGAGTAGTATCTGCTAGAGACATCTCTCTGGGTTTGATCATTGTGATCTTGTATTGTGGCTTATTCTATCTCTAAGGAAGCTGCGGGGTTTTTCACCTTCTTGGTTTTCCTCGAGGAAACTCTGTGTCTATTGTCTCTTTTGTTTATGATTGATATGATGTACATGTTATTCTCTTAGTGATCCTAGATAATATTGAATGAAATTATCGAAAAATTAACATGGTATCAGAGCTGACCTAAGAAGAAGACACTGTGCAGCTGTGGAAGCTAGGGATTCTTAATTTTTGGATTTCTCTCCACAGATCATCAAAGGAATGAGGATAGATTGACTCTCCTAACAAGGGCGCATCTTTCTGTCGAGACAGAATTTAATTCTGAGCATTTTCAGTTTTTAGCCCGTCACTACTGCGGGAAATTAGGGTTTCAGAGAAAGTTGGAATTTTTGGAATCTGAGACCATGTCTAGAAGCTCCTCAGAAAAATTAAAGTTTAGAGCACAAGATCAAACTTTTTGGTTGGGTGAAGCTCCAGGAAAATCAAACCCTAGTTCAGGGTCCTGTCTAGTGAATCCGGAAAGTTCAAAGGCAATTTTGAGGGGTCACATTTTTCAAATCTCAAAATCAGAGTATACCAGCTTGACCAGCTCAGCAATGCACATCTTTCTATCCTTTCAGAAGTTTGAAATTCAAAGTTTGAATTTTTAGGGTTTCTCTAACAAACCCTAATCCAGCTCTAGATCCATTTTTCAGCAAACCAAGTGGTAAGACATAAAACTTTCTATTTCCATTTGAAGTACTATTTAAGATGTCTCACCACACCAAGCTTCAGGATAATCTTGAAGGGGATGATAATTTCTAAGCCTGGAAGTATAGGATTGGGTTAATCCTAGAAGAGAATGAGCTGGACACTTACATAAGTGAAAACGTTCCAGTCCTAGAGGGAGAAGAGGCTAAGGCCTTACACAAGAAGAACTTGGTCAAAGCCAAGAGAATCATTGTCGATTCTATTAAGGACCATCTCATACCCCATGTGTATTCCCTAAAGACACCTAAGGAGATGTTTGACTCTTTGACTAAGTTGTTTGAAGGAAAGAACATAAATAGGAAGATGACTCTGTGGAACCAATTGAAAGGGGTAAAGATCCAGAATGGAGAGACCATCCAATCCTACTTTTCTAAGGTCTCTCAAATCAAGGAACAACTTGAAGTTGTGGATGAAGTGGTGGAGAATGGATAAATTGTAATGACCACATTGAATGGCCTACCCAGGTCATGGGACTCCTTCATCCAAGGAATCTGTTCAAGAAATAAATTGATCTCCTTCAGTAGACTATGGGAAGAATGTTCACAAGAAGAAGCTAGGCTTGTGGCCCGAGAAGAAAATATGGGAATTGAAGATCAAGTCCTCATAGCTCACACCAAGAAAGGAAAGTTCAAGAGGGGTCCATCTCATCACAATAAATCTTCTCACCCCTATCACATAGAGAATAAAGATCTAAAGTGCTTCAATTGTAATGTGAAAGGACACTTTTCCTCAGAATGTCCCAAGAAGAGAAAAGAAGGTACCAACAACTACAAGAAGAAGAACATCAAGAAGAGGCATCATGCTCATGCTGCTGAGGATGATGAACCTCCCAAAAAGAAAAATAAGGCAGAAAGTGAAGACTCTTCAGGTGAGGAAGAATATGTGCTGATATCTTCTTTCACAGGTACTATCTCACATGGATGTGATGATTGTCTTATTGATAATGGGGCTTCCAAACACATTACGGGATTTAAAGAATACTTTGTAGACCTATCTCAACATGAGTCACTCCATAAGGTGAAACTTGTGGATGACTATCAATATCCTATAAAAGGAAGTGGTGAAGCCTCCTACAAGCTAGACTCTGGAAAGTCGATAAAGATGCAATATGTTCTATATGTACCTGGACTCAAGAAGAATCTTCTCTCCATATCATCTTTGGATGCAAAGGGAATGAGAGTTGCATTCATAGATGGCCAAGTACTCATGTGGCCAAAGGGTAAGACAATAGATATTACAATGGTGATTGGAGAGCAAGAGGGAGGATACAAGTCTATTGTCTTACCCGAATGAAGCAGCAAGGACAACTATTCAAGTGAACTTTGGAATAGAAGTCTAGCTCATGTGCACTATAGGGCACTACCAATTGCAAGCAAAGCAATAGAAGGTCTTCCTGAAATCCAATCAAAGCATGAAGGTATTTGCAAAGGGTGTGCAAAAGGAAAGAACACAAAGAAGGAATTTCCAAGTAGTGAAAGCAAAGATAAAGGAATCTTGGAGATTATCCACTCTGATGTATGCAGACCAATGTCATGTAGTTCTTTGAGTGGGTATGTATACTATGTTTCCTTTATTGATGATTTATCTAGGAAGACTTGTGTTTATTTCTTGAAGAATAAAGATGAAGTGTTTGATAAGTTCAAGGACTTCAAATCCTTGATAGAAACTCAAACTGATAAGAAGATCAAGATCTTTAGATCCGACAATGGAGGAGAATTCACTTCAGGTGACTTCAAGAAGTTATGCAGTGATTCAAGTATTAAAAGGGAGTTGACTACTCCCTACAATCCACAACATAATGGAGTTTCAGAAAGGAAGAATAGAACTATCATGGAAGCAGCATGGGAAATGCTTCATGACCAGGATCTGCCTATGTACCTATGGGCAGAAGCAGCAAGGACAGTTGTATATGTGCAGAATAGAACACCTCACAAAATACTTGACAATAAAACACCCAAAGAAGTTTTCTCTGGTAAGAAACCATAAGTTAGCCATCTCAGGATATTTGGTTGTCCAGTATACACACACATTCCAAAGGAAAAGAGGACAAATCTAGATCCTTCAGGAAAGAAGGGAATCTTTGTGGGTTACAGTGAAAGCTCAAAGGCTTATAGAATCTACTTTCCAGGGTTCAAGAAGATTGACATCAGTAGGGATGTGACTTTTGATGAAGACTCGGCTTACATCAAATCTAGAAAAACACTTGCTGAAGACAATGAAGAACCAAGGGTAACCATAATTCAAGACACTACTATGAATGAAGCAATTCCAAAAGAAGATCGTGAAATTGAAGATCCACAAGAACCTGTAGATCAACCCCGTGAGATGAACTCTCACAAAAGGAAACCTGCATGGGCTAGAGAGCTCATCCAAGATGCAGAAAGGTATGGTATTCCAGAAGAAGAACATAGAGAAAGGAAAAGGACAAGGTCACACACCAGCTATGTTTCCTTGCTCTGTGATATTATGAACAAAGAACCTTCTAGTTTTGAAGAAGTAGCGGAAAAGAAAGAACGGAAGGATGCCATGGTCAAGGAATACCATCCGATCATGAAGAATGATGTTTGGGATGTGGTCCCAACACCTGAAGGGAAGTCTTTTGTGACTTCCAAGTGGATCTATAAGATCAAGCATGCTGCAGATGGTAGCATAGAGAAATACAAGGAGAGGTTTGTAGCTCATGGCTTCTCCCAAAAAGAGGGAATAGGTTATGAAGAGAATTTTGCTCATGTAGCTAGATACACTTCCATCAGAACATCACTTGATCTGGCTGCAGTAATGAAGTGGAAGATACACCAGATGGATGTCAAGACAGCTTTCTTGAATGGTGTAGTTGAAGAGGAAGTGTATGTGGAGCAGCCACTGGATTTTAAGACACATGAAAGGGAGTCATATGTGTGCAGATTGAAGAAAGCCTTGTATGGCTTGAAGCAAGCTCCTAGGACTTGCTATGGTAGGATAGACAGCTTCATATCCTGTTTGGGATTTACGAAGAGTAAAGTGGATTCCAACCTTTACTACAAGGTTGAGGAAGGAAATCCAGTGATACTACTACTGTATGTGGATGACCTGTTTGTGACAGGTGAGGATAGATTGATTTCTGACACAAAGAGGAAGCTTGCTTCCGAGTTCGAGATGAAGGACTTGGGGATGATGCATTACTTTCTAGGCATGGAGGTGTGGCAGAGTGCAAATGGAATCTTCCTTGGACAAGGGAAGTATGCAGTAGAAATCCTGAAGTGGTTCGGGATAATGGATTGCAAGGCCATGGCCACACCTATGGCATCGAACCTGAAGCTACTATGTGATAGGCTCCATCTGAGTCGGTTGATGTCACGGTGTATCATCAGATGATTGGGTCCTTGATGTACCTGACGAACACGAGACCATATATTTTCTTTGTGGTGAAAACCTTGAGCCAGTTTCGGATACATCCTAGACATGTTCACCTGATAGCTTTAAATCATATTTTGAGGTACCTGAAGGGTACTGTTGATTATGGGCTCAAGTATGATGCGAATCAAAAGTTTAACCTAGAGGGTTATGTTGATTCAGATTGGGAAGGCAGTGTCATAGATAGGAAGAGCACTTCAGGGTGTTGCTTCAATATGGGATCATGTGTGATCTCTTGGTTTAGCAGGAAGCAGTCCTGCATAGCACTGAGTACAACCAAAGCAGAGTATGTCGCATCTTGTTCGGCCCGTTGTGAGGAAGTATGGATTAGGAAGTTATTTTCTGAGTTATTTGATCTCCCATAGGATGCTACATGTATATATTGTGACAACCAGAGTTGTGTGAAGTTGTCAAAGAACCCAGTGTTCCATGAGAGGTCGAAGCACATCAAGATCAAATATCACTATATCAGGGATATCGTGCAAAGAGGAGCAGTGAATCTCTTGTATGTTGCGACGGATGACAAGATTGCAAATGTGTTGACCAAACCACTAGCCAGAGCGAATTTTGAGTACATCAAAGAGATGCTTGGTGTTCTTCAAATAGAAGATACTTCGAGGAAGAAGTGATCGGACACACTTGTAGGATCGATTCCAAGCATGGTGGTAGGAGGATCCTCCCATGGTTGTGGATGTAAGCGATGTGTGATGAGCATTAGGACGATGCTTTAGATGACATACATTAGGATGATGTTATGAGAATGATCAGGATGATCATGTGTGATGAGTATCATGATGATACTCTGGATGATATGCATTAGGACGATGCTATGACAATGATCAGGATGATGCTCTAGATGATATGCATCAGGATGATGCTATGACGATGATAAGGATGATCATGTGTGATGAGTATCAGGAAGATACTCTTGATGATATGCATAAGGACGATGCTATGATGATGATCAGGATGATCATGTGATGTTGGTGTGCATCAGGTTGATGCACCGTGCGATGATGATCAGTTGGATCATGAGTATCAGGATGATACTACGAGTTCAGAGATGATATGTGGCAGGTTGTGGAGTAGCATGTAAAAGATCCTGGGAGATCCGATAGGTTGAGCTTTGTGCTTGTAATCAGTCCTGGGATTCTCTTTCGAGGTTTTGCTAAGGAGGGATGTAATCAGTCCTGGAGATCCGATAGGTTGAGCTGTGTGCTCGTAATAAGTCATGGGATTCTCTTTAGAGATCTTGTCGGTCGTGCTGCGGCACATAAATGTTCCTGAGATGCTCTTTAAAGGTATTTCCTATTCACATGTAATCAGTCCTGGAGATCCGATAGGTTGAGCTATGTGCTCGTAATAAGTCTTGGGATGCTCTTTAGAGATCTTGTCGATCGTGCTGCAGCACATAAATGTTCCTGGGATGCTCTTTAAATGTATTGTGAAGGGATGCATGTAATCAGTCCTGGGATATCTTGTCGGTCATTGTTAGGAATGTAAAATGTTCCTGGGATGCTCTTGTGAGGTATTGTATCAACACATAATTAGTCCTGAGAGTCCACCTCTATCAGACCATTCGAACAGATGATGAAGACCTACAGGAGGCTAGGCCTACACGCAGCATGAAAAAGGGATGGCTCTGTAGAACTTCCTATGACGAGAAGAATTCCGAGATAGCCCAGTGATCGAGATGATGGGTACAGCAGCAGTGATGATGATGATGCTCTGTGATCCAGTGATGATGATCCAACTCGAGAATTGAAGACTTGCGCCAATATATATTGATGACCTGTGTCTAGAGAATAACTTCCTAGTTAAGAGGGAGTATTGATGTATTTGTAACTTCAGAATATATTCAATTGTATATTACATTTGTACTTTATTGTATATCCAACAGAGATGTATTATTCCTCTGATTGGAAGTGTCATCATTTGTATTTGCAAGTGTTGCAAGTTACATTGTAAGTGTCATCATTTGTATTGATGGGTTATTAGACCACCAATGTGGGTTCATCCCTAGTTAGGTCATGTGGTTGGGTTATTAGACTTCATTAGCAAGTCGGCCCTGTTAGTTTATTGGCAGGTCAAGTCAATGTATAAATAGAGAGGTTGTGTCTCTCATTCTATTCATTCACTCACTTCTCAATCTCGCATAGCTAAGAGAGAAAGTGGTGCACAAGTGGATGAGGAGGAGTATCTACTAGAGACATCTCTTTGGGTTTGATCATTGTGATCTTGTATTGTGGCTTATCTATCTCTGAAGAAGTTGCAGGGTTTTTCACCTTCTTGGTTTTCCCCGAGGAAAATCTATGTCTATTGTCTCTTGTGTTTATGATTGATATGCTGTACATGTTATTCTCTTAGTGATCCTAGATAATATTGAATGAAATTATCGAACAATTAACACTCTTCAGCAAAGGCATGTGTGAAAGCACACACCACAAATGGTTCACTAATAGACCACTTTTGGATAACATTGGAAAAAGATAACTGCCTCTTAAAAGATTTGATGCTTATTGGACTGACCATCATGCTATTTTCCTTTTAATTCCTTTTAAGATTTCTTTTGACATTTTTCCATCCTAGTTCCTAAAAATATGTATTCCATTCCAACAATATAAAAAACTAACTCTATTTGCTCCATACTAGCAATATTTCATTTTCTCACTATTTGCACAAATCCTCACAACCATTACATCTTGTTTTGATAAATCCTCATTTTCTATATACTCTATAAAACTATATTATCTTGTAATTCTATATATGATGCTTGTGTTTCATTGTAAACATTTACAAAAGAGGTTCCTTGCACTAGCATTCCAGATCAGCAAAAAAGAGATTGAACCAATTAACATAATTCAACTTGCTTTATGAAATCATTTAAAAAAATTCATATCAATTTCCTTACTATTTCATTTGTTATTTTGTTACAAGTAGTAATAGAACCTTTTGCTTGAGTTTTAGTCTCAATATTCCATATTTTAACCATATACATGTTATTATATACAATTTTCACAAAAAAAAACTATTATATCACTTTGTAATTAAAGCTACAAAAAATGATATTGTAATACCCTCAATTTTGACTTGGAATGCATTAAATCAAAGCATGTAAATGTTCTAAATATATTAGTATGGATTCCTAGTGCAGAGCTCAAGGCCAAGGCCCGATTAGTGAATGGATAAGCATGCATAATGTAAATATTTCTTTATGGAACATGTGATTAGATTGTCATTCTAACTCAACAAGCTATGTAAATATTATGTTGGAAAAATAATAAAATGGTCCAATATGGTTGTGTAAAGAGAACTAGAGGGGCTATGATTCCACTAGAGGGGAAGAGGAAAGGGGGCCTACGGGAGATTAAATCCTCTATTTCCAGGTATCAACCTTAGAAATCTTCCATTTGCTGGCATGTGCCTTAAATGAGCCAATTACTTTATTTTGACTATTAAATCCAATCATTGAATGCATGTGTGAGTTTGGTGGGGAAATTATTCTCATGTAGTTATGGAAGCATAAGATGAATATACTTCTATGATTGTTGTAAGAGTCCTCTCTGCTATGGTCAAAGGTTATGTTAGTTGTATTTTCCACCATCATCTCATCTCCTTTAGATTCCACCTCTCATTTTCTCATGTAAATTTTTTTCTACAACATATTTTTACATTTTTACACTACAAAGATTTTCCCTCATGTTTTTCATTATACTTCCCTTATCATAACCGATAAACTGAAAAATAACCAAAATTTGAAATTGTGAAGGAGAATAGCAGAAATTAGAAAAATAATAATGGTTGTAGGTGAGCATAGAGGCTGGAAAAGATAGGAACCTTTACCCATTATGTTTTGTTACTTCTTCATCCTTGAGAAGCCATGGATTAAGGTTACAAGAGGTTCTCTAATAACATACAACAAATTGGACTCTGTCTGCACACATTGGTAAGCATTGTAAGGGTTGGATATTTTGAGGTGACTGTGGAGAAATGAAGAGAAACGATTTCCTTGTGTTGTGTGGGGAAATACAAAAGAGTGCCATGGCTTGTATGACTGAGTGGGATCCCTATAAACACTAAAATGTGGGAATTTTGGTTAAGCATGAGAGTAAATGGGTTGTTGGGTGAGAGAGAAAATACTATAAGAGTTTCATTTTCCCTGTCGACCACATAGCCCAACTTGGGAGTGGTATTTGTATCCAATACCTATGGTTGGTTGGAAAATCACTCTTACATAGCCAATTTATTCTTGTTTAAGGATAAGTATTCTCTTTGTATATGAATGTAGAATGATTTTATTTTCTACATATGATGAATATGCTATTTTATGCATGGTGTATGTGTGGATAGAGTTTTAAATACCATTGTGCTTTACATTCATGAATTTACTCATGCATTTTTTATTTATGAATTTTTATTATCACCCGTGGGGTGAATTTTAGAAACCTGTAATTCATAAATACCCCCTCCTTTTGTCAAATAGATGGATGGAGGCATGATAGAGTGGTATTAGATCTCTTAGTTGCAACACTAGGGTTGTATCGACTAGACTCCATAGTTACAGGTGGAAATCAAAGATTGCACAGGAAATGTTTAACAAACTCTTCTATGAAAATTGTGCTTTTACTTCATAGATGGTGTTTCAATGGATCCTAGAAGCTAACATTGTGGTCTACCAACAGGAATGGTAAATTGGCTGGGGATATTTGGGAAAATTTTTAAAAATTGCAAAACTACTAGTGAAATTTTGAAACGTTTTGGGAAAATTGAGATGGGCCCCACCCATAACATGTGGAAAAAATGTGTGACATGCAAGATCCATGTGGATAGGGGGTATGATGAGTACCAACCATGTTATATGAATGCACGAGTGGCAGGATCGAAACAAGGTTATTGGAATAAGCTTATTGGTGATATTCTTTCCAATGTTAACCCATGATTTTGATGGGAATGGTTCGATGAGATGAGCCCAAAATTATATCAGAATCGACTCATCGAAGGATAACCATCGAGAGAAGTTGTTGAACGTGAATGCAGAGGATCCCGATGGAGAAGAAGTTGGCGTATTGGAAGTGCCCCATCTGAGGTGAAACTTCGAAGAATGTTGTCGAAGGTGAATGTAAGAGATCTTGATGGACTGAGGATTCCAGATGGATCGAGAAATTCCTCATTAGAGTAGAACCATCGAGAGGTGTTCACAAAAGTGTATGTGGGAATTTTATATGGATTGAAACCTGATGGTTCAGGAAGGGTTCATCGGAGGTGGAATTCTACAAATTCCTCATCTAAGGAGGACCATCAGGAAGTAATCATAATAGAGAATGTGAGAGACTATGATGTATCAGAGCTAATGGATTAGAGTTTCAACAAATTTAGTGTAAAAGTAATTTTGGATCAAATTGTTTTTACGTGATCGGACATCAACCATCGGACATCAACAATCGGTCGATCAAGAAAAATGGAAACTGACAACATGAAATTATCTTATGGAGTGATCCTAATGCAATTGGGACCGATTCTTGTTGGTCGTAAATAACTGATCTAGAGTTTTTCCAATGTAGACCCAGGTTCTTTGTGGTTTTAGATTTAACCAACAAAACCCCTTTTCACCGGCCCTTTCGGCAACAACCTGTCTGTAGGTCGAGGTCTAACCTAAGGTGAAGCTATGGGGGTGCTACAGAATCAGGTTTCTACAACAAGGTGATGAGTTGATGGAACAAACCCACTACGCAACACATTATGGACTCATTATGAGACTGAGGGTCACACGACGACTCGCCTAGTCGCGGGTTGATACTTCTTTGGACTGGCAAGCTGCGCACCCAGTGCACCCACGAATCGCGCGAGTCGACCTTATTCGATCGATGGAATGGTGCAACGGACTTATGCACCCCCACTTCGACGGAAAACGTGTTAAGGTTTTACTTGGTACTTGTTACTTTACTTCCTACCAATGATTATTTAGCCTTATGCTTGGTGTACTCAAACAAGCTATCAGTCCTGTGCCCTCCCAATATTACACATTAACCTAACTACATAACCATTCATTACTTGCATACATGTCTAGCCACTGTTGATACATTCACCTACTTAGAACAGCTCACATTCATCAATCATCCATTCGTGAAACACTTAACATATTATCCACGTTCTCCTCCTACGGCGAATACATATAAAATCATTAACCAACCAACTGATAATTGAGAGTTCAAACATACATAGTAAGCAAATAGATAGAACAAAGCATGAACATATAGACAATCTCACTACACACGATTTAACGTGGTTCACCCCCCGGATGGAGGCTACGTCCACAAGAATGGTTTGTTAATATTGATATTTTGGGAAGGGTACAACCATTCTTGGTCTGTGCACTCAGCTGCAGACTCTCTTCTCTCTCAGATAGGTCTCTGCGCACATAGTTGCAGAGCCTTTACAATAGTTTTTGCTGAAAAGTCTAACAATATTTCAAAATGAAGACTAACCCTTCCCTATACAAAAATGCCTTATTTATAGATCATGCCCGTAGGTCATGTCTTTACAATTCATATGCAAAACCCTTAGGTTTCAAAAACATGGCATGGTTAACTGCAAGCCTGACTGTCATCGTCGACAGCTTACTCCGCCTGCTTCAGGCCGTCCTGCAGGGCCACTCATGGCTCGCACGCTCTTCTGACATCCACAGTCCTCAAAACAGTTACAACTGCATCGTAGCCTGTCTCTTTCTGCCTCTTCCTCCTACCTGTCTCTATCAACGTAGTGGCCTAGCTTCCCAACTACTTGCCGCCATTATTTGTTAGGAACCCGTGTCAACTCTTCTCTTTACTTTGTTAGTATATTGTTGTTGGATGCATATGCTTTGTAAGTTGTCCCGTAGTATTTGTTGATCCATAGTTTATATTAGCACATGGTTTTGACCCATAGTATTGGATGCATATGCTTTGTAAGTCGTCCCGTAGTATTATATGTCCCATGGTTTTGACTCATAGTATTGGGCATAGACTTAGTATATAAGTGTGTGTTGAGGTCATTGAAGGCACCATGAAGTTAATTGTATTGAGCTTGCTCCCTCAAAGTGGCCCATGATCAATATAAAAGTGATTCTGATTTCTATTATTTCTGATATCTCATGTATTTGCATTAATTAATTATTGCAGGTTCTTCACATCTAGTATCAAAGCACTTTCTTGGGCTTGTTGGGTGGAATTTCTGCCAAATTTTTATTTTGCTTCTGTTGCAAGTTCAGATCTCGGACTAATCCCTATCCGCTTAACTGTGGGAAGTACTTGGACATAAGCCCTAAAACTCATTGTGAGGAGTACCAAAGTAGCTGGCCCATTGAGAGGACCTGCCAGCGAAAAGGGCAACGACCCCTACCCGATTGACTAGTTCCCACCTGTGACGTAAACCAAGAGCTGTCGTTTGTGGCAAAGCGGTTTATCAGTTTTACTTGAACCGTGGAGTGAGGGGTACTGCCCCAATACGCATGTATTGGAGAAAACTCACTATGGCTTGGGAATACCACAACAGACATATGACTACCAGAAATCTACTCAATTCTCAAAGAAATGCTATTATAAATGACAATGTTAAGATAATGGAGAAATGTAACCAACCTCGATCCAAACGTTTGATGTAGATCCCCATTGGAGCTTTCAATCCACGCACTTGTAATCTGCAAATTAGTCGTGACAGCCAATATCCAACAAGTACATATAATATATAAATGACATTAACATTATCAATAACAATGGTCCATAATATCATAAGAAAATGTAACCCAATGTATAATAAATGACATTCACACCATGAATGGACGAGAATATGAATATTTCTATTAATGAACAAGAAGAAGTACAAAGTGATACGACCTCTTTCCGGCAACCAATATGAACCAAGATCTAGATCAATCCACTTGCGCCTCCACCACTTCAATCCTCCATGAATGACAAACTCAAACTAGAAAGCAGTTTGGAAGGTGAACATAAATGGTTCACAACTACAAGGATCAATGAGTGCAGACTCAAGATAGGGAAAAAAATCCACTAGAAGTATCTTACGATTCTCTTCTTCCCCCCGTCCATAAGCCATATGTGCTCAATATATAGTCCTCCCAAAGGTAAGTGAAAGGACACATCGAGGCATTACTTGGGCAGATGGAGAGCCAAAGGTCACCCAATGACTGCTTTTTGGGAGTAAAAAGTAATAAATAGTGGTTTTTACCATTTTACATGCTACCCATGGGCTATAGGGATGCAATTCATGGGTACGCCTGCTATAAAGATGCAACAGATGGGTAGGAATAAAAATAGGGAAAACTGGTATCACTAAAGGATAAAAATGGATTTGAGTCACTAAAATGGATCCTACATGCCAAAGAATGTTGATGCTCACAGGGTGGAAGATTTCTGTGTAACAGATGCCCCCTATTGTGTGAGGTCAAAGACTGAAAGTGCTACGATGGCCGAAATACATTATAAAACTCAGAAGTGGAGTGATGGAGACAAAAGTGGAAAGAACGGCTCACTCGTCATAATACAATAGTATCTCTGAATACATGTCAGTATAGTACAACAATCTAATACTGTTGATGTATATGTAACTTCGGAATGTATTTCATCTATGTATTTCATATATATTTATTGTACCCTTATAAGAGATGTGTTATTCCTCTATAAGGAAGTGTCATCAAGTGTGTGTACTTGGCGATGGGTTATTAGACCACCATGTGTGGGGTCGGCCCTGAAATATATATTATATTGTCGATGTACCTAGCTAGACAAGTCGGCCCCATAGTGTAACTGGGCAAACAGACTAGTATAAATAGAGATCGGGAGATCTCTATTTGTATCACTCGGAAACTCACACTTCTCTCACTCAGAAAGTGGCGCACTAGTGAGGAGGAGGATCATCTTCTACTAGGAGACTATCTCAGTGTATTTTGGTTGTACTTTGGTTGAGCCATTGCTCTCTCTATCTCTAAGGAAGTTGTGGGGTTTTTCACCTTAGGGTTTTCCCCATGGAAACCTTGTGTCTCTTGTCTCTCATGCTTTTGATTCTTGTGATGCTTGTCATGCTTATTGTGATTGTTATGCATTGATATACTGTATATGTTATTCTCTCAATGAAGATCCTAGATTATTGTGAATTAATGCTCAAAATTTAACATGGTATTAGAGCTAACCTGAGAAGAAGACATTGTGCAGTGACAGAAACTAGGGTTTCTTGTTTATTGGGATTCTCTCCACAGATTTTGTAAAATCAGTATAGTAGATTGACTCTACTCATCAAGGAGAATCTATCTGTCCAATCAGAATTCAATTCTGAGCATTTTCAGATTTGGCCCTAAACATTAGGGTTTCCACAAAAATAGGAATATCTGAAATCTGAAGACATAGCTAGAAGCTCCTTGCAAATATCGAAGTTTAGAGCTTTGGATCAAGATTTTTGGTTGGGTAGATCTCTGGGAAACTCAAACCCTAATTCAGGGCTCTCCCTAGTGAACCTGGGAGGACAAAAAGGCAAATCTGAAGGGTAAAGCTTTGCTGATCTCAATTTCTGAATACACCAGGCTAATCAGCTCATCAAGGCGCATCTTTCTATCCTTTCAAAAAATTGAAATTCACATTTTGAATTTTTAGGGTTTTTTCGACAAACCCTAATCCAGGACCAGATCCAGTTTTCAGCATTTCAAGTGGCAAGACCTAAATCTTTTCTATTTCCATTTGAAGTACTCTTTAAGATATCTCACCACACCAAGCTTGAGGATAAGCTTGAAGGGGCTGATAAATTCCGAGCTTGGAAGTATAGGATTGGGTTAATCCTGGAAGAGAATGAGTTGGACTCATATATAAAAGAAGACATCCCTATCCCAGAGGATGAAGAGGCTAAAGTATTTCATAAGAAGAACTTGGTCAAGGCAAATAGAATCATTGTTCATTATATCAAAGACCATCTCATACCCCATGTGTCTTCTCTAAAGATGCCCAAGGAGATGTTTGACTCTTTGACCAAGCTATTTGAAGGGAAGAACATAAATCGGAAGATGACCCTGCGGAACCAATTCAAAGGAGTAAAGTTTCAGAATGGAGAAACCATTCAATCTTATTTTTCTAGGGTCTCCCAGATTAAGGAACAACTGGAAGCAGTAGATGAAATGGTGGATAATGGTGAAGTTGTCGTGACCACTCTAAATGGCCTACCCAGGTCATGGGATTCCTTTATTCAAAGAATTTGTGCAAGGAAGAATTTGATCTCCTTCAACAGATTGCGGGAAGAATGTTCTCAAGAAGAAGCAAGGCTTGTGGCCCGAGAAGAAAATATGGGAAGTGAAGATCAAGCTCTCACAGTACACACCAAGAAAGGAAGGTCAAAGACAGGGCACTCTCATGCCAAGAAATCTTCACACTATCATCAACATAAAGATAAGAAAGATCTCAAATGCTTCACATGTAATGAGAAAGGTCATTTTTCTTCAGAATGTCCCAAGAACAAAAGGAACAACAACATCAAGGAGAAAAAGGGCAGTAGGAAAAGATATCATGCTCATGCTGCTGAAGATGATGAACCTTCAAAGAAGAAAGCTAGGACAGAAAGTGATGATGACTCATCAAGTGAAGAAGAGTATGTCCTAATCTCTGCTCTCATAGGTACAATCTCCCATGGTTGTAATGATTGGTTAATTGACAGTGGGGCTTCCAAACACATGACTGGGTTTAAAGAATCTTTTGTAAATCTATCTGAACATAAATCACCCCATAAATTTAAACTTGGGGATGATTATCAATATCCCATCAAAGGAAGTGGTGAAGCATCCTACAACCTAGATTCTGGAAAATCTTTGAAGGTGAAAGAAGTCCTTTATGTACCTAGGCTCAAGAAGAACCTACTCTCCATATCTGCATTGGATGCAAAAGGTATGAGGGTTTCATTTGTGGATGGCCAAGTTCTAATGTGGCCAAAGGGAAAGACCATAGATGATATAGTAGTGATTGGAGAGCAAGAGGGAGGATTGTACAAATTAAAGGGACAACCTGAACATGCTATGAAGACAAAGATTCATCCATAGTAATGGATCACATAGAGGTATGTATAATTTGTTTTTACAAAAGTTAACTAATGAGTTATGCAGGTCATTGAAGAGAACAAGAACACATTGCTAGACATAACTAGCAAATATGATGACCAGGTATGTTTTGTTATATATATCGTATACTTTTGTATGATTGATAATGATTACTCTTGAAGTTACAAGTTTGAGTAATCTAGGACTTATGCATATTATGTTTCTTACCTTAATTAATGATATGACTAACCAGAAGAGTCATAGGTTTGAGTAATCACGGGTTTAGGTATATTATGTTTTTGACTAAGAATGCTTATTATTTCTGTTTGAAATGATCCTAACTATACATGCTTGAGATTATTGTGTTTTGATAATATTAAGATTATATTAATGATTATGTATGAGACCTCGAGGTTAACACAATGATGATACTAATAAGCATGCATAGGGACCAAGGATGTATATAAGTTCAAGGAGAGGTAATCCAGGAAGCAAAGATCAAGAGGGAGCACACTCTAGTAGTTTCTGCAAGGATGCAGATATCCAGAGGGAGTTGACCATCCCTCTACATTTCACAACAGAAAGGTGTAGAAGAAGCTACTTCAGCAGCTCCTGCAAGGAAGAAAACACTCAAAGGGATTCCACCCAACAAACAAACAAACATAAGTATTTCAATTATCATTTCTTGCATATTTGTTTGTTTAAGTAATTGTGCATATTAGAATGATTGCATTAATGAACAGTATACTACTAATATGCATGTGATGGGTAAGTGGCCTATGGAACTGTACAACATTCCATTACTACTTATCTAGAATGAAACCTCTTTGCTGACATGTTGAGAGTTGTGCACACTCTTAACAATGTTCTGGTAGAGATTGGAAGGCATCTAAAAAGTTACAGGATATGGATAAATGTTGTATTGAAGCATTGGCTAAAATGGTTGCATGACTGTATGACATATTTCTTTATGTGTAATAATTTGTTCTCAAAACTATGAGATGTTCCTAATCATGAAATTTAACTTTTTTTGTAGGAAAGATCGTATACCATCGCCTACAAAAAGAAGTACTACAACATTTGTTCCAGCAACAAAGATATCTATTGTAGATATTGAAGTTCCCAGGATTTGGGATGAAGAAATAGAAGAATGCCATGATCCGTCGATCATGAAGAATGATGTTTGGGATGTAGTCCCAAGACCTGAAGGGAAGTTTGTTATTACTTCCATGTGGATCTATAAGATCAATCATGCTGCAGTTGGCAGCATAGAGAAATATAAAAGTGATGAAATGGAAGTTACACTAGATGGATTTCAAGACAGCCTTCTTGAATGGTGTAATTAAAGAAGAAGTGTATGTGGAGCATCCACTTGGTTTCGAAACACATGAAAGGGAGTCATTTGTGTGCAGATTGAAGAAATCCTTGTATGGATTAAAGCAAGCTCCCAGAACTTGGTATGGTAGGATGGACAATTTCCTATCTAGTTTGGGCTTTACCAAGAGTAAAGCGGATTCCAACCTTTAATACCAGGTTGAGGAAGGGAATCCTGTGATTCTACTTCTGTACGTGGATGACTTATTTGTAACAGGAGATGACAGATTGATTGCAGATACTAAGAGGAAGCTTGCTATTGAGTTCGATGTGAAAGATTTGGGAATGTGCATTATCTCCTAGGTATGGAGGTGTGGCAGAATGCAGGTGGGATCTTCCTTGGTCAAGGGAAGTACACAGTATATATCCCGAAGAGATTCGGTATGATGGATTGCAAGGCCATGGCCACACTTATGACATCGAACCTGAAGCTTCTATGTGATGCTTCATCTGAGTGAGTTGATATCTCTATGTATCATCAGATGATTGGGTCCTTGATGTACCTAACGAACACGAGACCAGATATTTGCTTTGTTGTGAACACATTGAGTCAGTTCCTGACAGATCCAAGGAGTGTTCATATGATTGCTGTAAAGCATGTTCTGAGGTACCTGAAGGGTATAGTGGATTATGGGCTCAAGTATGAAGCAAATCAAAATTTTAACCTGCAGGGTTATGTTGATTCAGATTGGGCAGGCAGTGCTGCAGATAGGAAGAGCACATCTGGGTGCTGCTTCAGTATGAGATCAGGTGTGATCTCTTGGTTTAGCAAGAAGCAGTCCTGCATAGCACTGAGTACAGCTGAGGCAGAGTATGTTGCAGCCTATTCAGCTTGTTGTGAGGTAGTATGGCTACGGAAGCTACTGTCTGAGTTATTTGATCTCCCATTGGATGCTACTGGTATCTTTTGTGATAACCAAAGTTGTGTGAAGCTGTCCGAGAACTCAATGCTTCATGACAGGTCAAAACACATAGAGATCAAATATCACTATATCAGGGATATGGTGCAGAGAGGAGCAGTGAAGTTCCTGTATGTTGCGACGGACGGGCATATTGCAGATGTATTGATGAAGCTATTAGCCAGAGTAAATTTTGAGTACTTCAAAGAGAGGCTTGCTGTTCTTCAGATCGATGACACTTCGAGAAAGAAGTGATGGAGACATTTGCTGAAGCCATTCCAAGCATGTTGGAAGGAGGATCCTTCATATGGCTGTGGATGTAAGCGTTGGATGATGAGCATCAGGATGATGTTCTAGTTTCTGCTCTGTATGATCAGTTGGATCATTTATATGTATATGTATGCATCATGTTGGATGATGGATATGATCAGTTGGATCATTTGTATGTATTTTGTAGATGCATCATGTTGGATGCTTGGACCATGTATCTGTATGTGTATCAGGTAGATACTGTGTATGATCAGGTAGATCATGTGTGTTGATATGTATATCAGGTGGATACATTGTGTGGATCATGTATCAGTTTATGTATCAGGAGGATACATTATATGATCAGGTGGATCATGTATGATGATATGTATCAGGTAGATACTTGGTATGCATCAGGTAGATGCATTGTATGATCAGGATGATCATGATGTCGAGCTTCAGGATGTTGCTCCAGATGATATGTACCAGGATGGTACAGTGATGATGATCAAGATGATCATATGTTTCAGGTGGATACATTACATAATCAGTTGGATTATGTGTGATGAGTTCCGAAGACACAGATGCACAAAGCCTTTCCGACATGGTGGTAGATGTGTTCTCCCATGTGCGTTGATGTAAGTGCAGAGCCTTTCTGACATGGTGGCAGATGTGTTCTCCCATGGTTGTTTATGTAAGTGTTGTGAGCCTTTCATGGATGGTGGTAGGTTGGTCCTCCCATGCCGGTGAGTGTAAGTGTTGTGTGTGTGCATCTGGGTTGTGCTTCGTGACACTCTGTGGCCATGGACAGGTTGTGCAGTAGCATGTAAAAGGTCCTGGGAGATCCGATAGGTTGTGCTGTGTGCTCGTAATCAGTCTTGGGATGCTCTTTTGAGATTTTGTTAACTCACATAATTAGTCCTGAGGATTCCACAGTATGGCCAACGATGATGAAGACCTGCAGGTGGTGGTCCTACATCCAGTATGAAAAAGGACTGGCTCTGTAGAACTTCCTATGACGAGTAGATTCAGAGATTGGTTGATATAGCAGTAGCAGTGACGATGATGATGATGGTGCATCGATGACGATGATCCCAAGAAGAAGACTTGTCTAGCAGAACTGTGTCGAGAAATACCTTCCTAGTTAAGAGGGAGTGTTGATGTATATGTAACTTCGGAATATATTTCATATATATTTATTGTACCCTTATAAGAGATGTGTTATTCTTCTATAAGGAAGTGTCATCATGTGTATTGACAAGTGTCGCAAGTGTGTGTACTTGGCGATGGGTTATTAGACCACCATGTGTGGGGTCGGCCCTGAAATATATATTATATTGTGGATGTACCTAGCTAGACAAGTCGGCCCCATAGTGTAACTTGGCAAACATACTAGTATAAATAGAGATCGGGAGATCTCTATTTGTATCACTCGGAAACTCACACTTCTCTCACTCAGAAAGTGGCGCACTAGTGAGGAGGACGATCATCTGCTACTAGGAGACTATCTCAGTGTATTTTGGTTGTACTTTGATTGAGCCATTGCTCTCTCTATCTCTAAGGAAGTTGTGGGGTTTTTCACCTTAGGGCTTTCCCCACGAAAACTCTGTGTCTCTTGTCTCTCATGATTTTGATTCTTGTGATGCTTGTCATGCTTATTGTGATTGTTATGCATTGATATACTGTATATGTTATTCTCTCAGTGAAGATCCTGGAGTATTGTGAATTAATGCTCAAAATTTAACAAATACAATGGCCATGAATAGGCAGTACATAATGGATATATGTCACAAGTGATCATAGCCATGTTCCCTCTACAGTAAGATACAGTCTCCTCCTGAAAAGGAAACAACTGGTGCAAAACTGGAGGTATAAACTGCTGAAATATGAGAGGTGATATCTCAGATGTAAAGTCAAAGTAATATGTAGCATATTGAATTCCACAACCTCCTGGGGTCTTCTACATAAGTCTTTGACGGTGCAAGTCCCATCAAGTGAATAAAGGAGTTGGGGTTGAACCTGATGAGACATCGCCTGATTACCGGTCAATGATGTATACTGTTAACAGACGTGAAATGACCCACCAATAATGAAAATGGGAATCAAGGCAAAGAGCACAATCATCAGAGTGTGAATAAATGGGTTGAAGTCGAACACTAGGATGAATCCATCAATCAGGGGACATTGATGTATTCCCAAAACTGTCGATGGTGAGAGAACCTGCCACTAATGACTGCAAGCCTCAAGGTACTCAACCGAACTCTAAGCCTCAAATCCTGGAATAAATGAGTTGAAGTCGAAGGAACGAGACTCGCTGGAAGGAGGGAATTAAGGAATCCCCCATCAACCAGCATGAGGTACCAGCAATGCTGAAAGATTTGGAAGATCTTAGGTGAAACGGACTGACTCAATAAGGATGGCCGGCACGCAATAGTCAAGAGATCTAAGGAGTGGCCGACACTAGTTTCAGGACTTCCTTTGAACAAGAGCATGAGCAGATGGATAGACTCAGGAAGCATAGACTTGACATAAACTGTACAATGCAGGAGGCATTACAGAGGGCTCCATAATGACTGGAAGCTTAATCAATCATTGGAGAAAACTGAGAAACAAGTACAAATCCTAAGGCCCAACTATAGTCCCGACTCATAATGTATAGAGTGGAATGAATGCTCTATTCAAAGGTGACACAACAGCTGCCAACAAGAAATAGTGACCATAATCCCGTCCGGCTTTTTGGAATATTTGATTTTTTTGGTCTTTTTCATATTTGGGAAAAGCTTGAAAAAGAATAAAATTGCTTATAGTACAACAGGTGAGGGAACGAGTGTCAAATAGCTAGTAGACTAGTCCCAAGCAGTGGAACATACCTATGCTCAATGAAAGGAAGTGCGTGCAGCATGTGGACACTCAGGGGTGCGTTTCCTCAGGGTCAAAAGGTCATCAAATTGTGAAGGGAAAATATAAGCTCTGCAGGGCTCGATAGGGAAAAGTGCTCAAGCACTAGGCTAACAATTGAGTAAGCGAGAGCTGGCACAAGGCTTAAGCAACCAGCAGGATGATGCAATGCAATCACAACATGATATAACTGAGAGGAGTCCTTAAGGGAGATGGATAGCATAAGACAAAGTAGAGTATGAGTCTTAATCACAATGTCATGGCGTGACTACAAAGGACTCCCAATCTTGAGGACAAACAAAGGCATGGGCACCAAAATGCATAACAGGGTTCAAACTAGGATACCCATGTTTGGGAAATCCCTACCGCCACATGATGACACTTCTATAACAGTGTGAAGGTTCTGTGTCAGTCACGAAGCGGGGTCGCACCTAGGGTTAATGATAAATGGTCAAAGGTCAAATGCATAATGCATGTGAAAATGGCATCTAACCTATATGCCAGGTGTGAAATGTACCTGTCGTAGGTGTGAAATGGTTCAAAACAACTCTCGCTGAGGAAATCTGTTGAAAAAACACTACTCCATGACACGATATTAGTTCATAACGGCTCAAAATGGAAAAAACTATAGAAAAGTGGGTCCAGAAAATTATAAATAGTAATAAAAATTTGTAATTTTCAATTCATTTGCACTATTCACCAATTGGAGTTATTTGGGTAGTTTTCACCTGAAACTTCAAACGACAATCGTGGGAGCTACAAGCGACCGTTCAGCGAACCATCTGGAGCAGGTTAGTGGTCACTGCCATATCTTTCATTTAAGTGCTTTTATTTCAATTATGGTCGGTGGAATTTTTTGTTTGGCCAAGCCCTAAATGGCTTCGACGCTACCCGTGGGCTATAAGTATGTGGGTCACGGGTAGGGCACCAAATGCGTAGTCAAAAAACTCACTACCCGTGTCTACCTGCCACTATCTACAATTTAGCCCGCGGGTACGGCCGTGAAGAAGTTTTTAAACATGAAAATGACTAAAAATTTCTTGCTTTGCACTCCAGGATGGTTCTAGAGTGGAGGGAAAGAGAGCATGACCAGGTAGATGAGGCCGTGCGAAACGATTTGCAAGCACAACAAGCATTGCAAGCATGTGGCTTATATAAATATTGGAGTCTCGGGGGTTTAAGGGGCCAAAAACTACTACTCCATCATTTGATAAACTACTGGGATGTGGATGCTCAACACTTCATCCTCAATGGGAAAACACTGACACTGGAAGTAGAGGATATCTATTTCATTACCGATTTGTCTCATAGAGGGGAGGTGGCTAGTCTTTGGTCATGGACCGTGGGTGGTGGGATCACTATGCAAGATTACATAGCGCAGTATTGTCCCGCCAACACACGAGCAGTGGGAAGCCAAGTGCCAGTCAACCTTATAGTGGACTTGAGCACAAAGATCAAAGTGGCTACTCTAGTATGGATCACGGGATCCAAAGCACTACATCAGGCATCCAGACCGGTGATGTTCTACGCATCACAATGCTTGCAGCCTACTATATTCGACTGGTGTACTACTCTGCTGGTGTCTATGAAGACACAACTAACAGAATGAAAAGAGGGTAAGGCCAAAAACTTTGGGTATGGTAGCATCCTCTACAATTTCTTCTTTAAGAGGGTTCCAGGACTTAGCCCAAGGGTGGATGTCCCTCCTCACAGTCTCCGAGATCCAGCCCTGACCCGATGGGCTGAGATACTGACACGACAGGGTGGTGGCCGTCTGGCGTCACCATATACTAAGGATTTCTTTTGTTGGTGGAACCAACAGGTGATTGCGATAGAGGACTATCCCTATGCGAGGATAGACTTCAGACAGGACCGTGACATGCCTCTCCCACCAAACGCATCCTTCGGAGACATCGGTGAGTACTCTTTTGGTTTTGTATTTATTAAATTTTTATGGATTTTTTTATTATAGTTGAAATGCAAAAAATATTTTTGGTGGTAGTACCATGTGCTAATGGGTGACTGTTTGCTCGCAGACAAAGGCCCAATGAGACCCGAGGGCTTCCCAAGACATGGTCGTCGGGGTAGAGATGAGGTGGCAGTAGATGCCGCAGCAGTGCACACACTCCAGACGTTGCGGCGCAACGTATCACAGATGGTTGCTCGAGTTCCACCAATAGAGGTAGCCCGACTACCAGAGGCTATGCAATGCCAGGTAGTGAGTGTTCTCGGGGAGTGGGTGTGGTTACTGCAGCGGATGTCCAATGCAATACAGTACTACTATGAGACACATCCCATCGAGGTGGCAGCTAGACCTCCTCGGAGGGAATAGATATCCCAAGGTCTCATTATTTTTTTTATCGATATGTATATTTTTGAGGGCTACGAGCTCTAGTTTTGTATGACACTACCATTTTTGGACATATTTATATATATATATACAACTTTGGTTCTCGATTCTACTACATGTGTGTATGTTACAAATATATGAATGTCTTTGTATTTATGTGCTCATGATGAATGCGACAAATGCCAATCTAATACATAGTTAGCGTATGCATCAAATATATAATTATGACTTCTCGGAATATGAATATATGTAATGGAAACAAAATGTCTCTCCAAGATTCATACCTTAAGGAATATCCGTAGTAATGTAGGGTCTCGTACACGGTACTGCCCATTCAGCTGAGACACAACTAGTTGTGAATCCATGCGGACTTCTAAAGACTGGATGTCATGTGAAATGGCATCGCAAAGTAGCTCAACAACGGCACTATACTTAGCCACATTGTTAGATGTAGGAACTAGACAAGCACCTCCTGAGGACACAACTAGGTGGTCAGGTGAGAAGCTAACCCAGGCAGTAGAAGTAAGATGTTGCATATGTCGGCTAGCACTATCCGTGAAACCTAAGAATGTAGGACATCCCGCCGACATCTGTCAATCAAACAGAGGCTAATCAGCAGACCCGACAACCAAAAAGGCAACCTAAACTATGTACAGAAAAAACTATACAATAGTGTACAAAAGTATCAGCCTAAACCAAAGGTTCAAGCGTAATACCGCTTGAGGTAGAGCCCATTTCTAGGCTCCTTCAAGACAACTCCCTCATAATCTTCTAACTCATAAGCTCCTTTTTCAAGGACACACCTCACAATGTAAGGACCGTGCCACATGGGATTGAACTTTCCTGCCCCCAGGGGTTCTTTAGCTTGGTCATACAAGAGTACCAAGTCACCTTCAGCATATTGTCGAGGACGGATAGACATATCATATTGAACCTTGACACGACACTTGTTGACATCAAAGGCCACAGCAGCATATCGATGTTTCTGGTCAAGTTCCTCGAGGTGTATTAAACGTTGCTCAATCTCCATCGTATCAGGGAGGAGCTCTATGGCTAACTTGAGCGAATGGATTTCGCATTCAATCGATAAAAGTGACTCTACACCTTGAACTAACTGAAATGGTGAGAACCCGGTGGCAATCTTAACTGCGGTTCGATATGCCCACAAAGCAGGATATAACATGATATGCCAATTGGTCTTGCTTTGTTGGATGGTACGTTGGAGAATGGTCTTTAAAGACTTATTTACTGCTTCAACTTGACCATTTGCTTGAGGATAGTGTTGGCCTCCTATTTTGACTGTTCAGCACAATATTTTCTAGTTTAAGTCTCATGAAACCAAGTAATCATCAACTTTATTTAGTGTTGTTTTGTGCATGGTTATGCCTTTTGAAGAGCAACATTGCTAGGAGCTTTGGTAAGTGACTTTTTAATTGTTTATTTATTATTATGCTTTGTTTTATGTATATAATGGAACCTTTAGTTTTCATTTAATAATGGGTCAATTAATGAGTCTTTATTTCTTTTATGCAGGAGTCTTTTGGTTATTTGGCCCAACGCTTGTCCCGGCGCTCCAAAGAAGATCTATGTTGGCTGAACCAGAGATTTGGGGGATTTTATTGCTCAGGATAACATCTTGTTTGATTTCCAATCGCTTCCAGGATGCAGGTGCAGTTATCCAGTGCTGTTCTGAGGATGTCATTTGCTCAAAATGGCATTTTCGTCCTTGATCAGGACCCTGATTTCGGGCTCAATTTCTGAACAAACGGTTGGGAATTTTTCAAAACGGTTCGAAACCCACTTCCCAAATGGCCCCATTTACCCCTACCTAAGGGCAGTTTTCAGAATTTATGAACGAATGTGGAGAAATCCCTTCCGGAACAGACGTGGTTTTGCCAGATTTGGTGTTGGCCGTTTTCTGGGTAGTTGCTCAAATTTCTGAATTTTGGGATGGATCTTGTTCATCTGTTCATGTATAAATAAGCTTGAGATGGAGATAGACAGAGCATAGATTAGATAGAAGAATGGAATATAGATAGAATTTCTAGTGCTTGTATTGTTCTTCTTTCTCAATAAAGTAATTCGAGCTGTTTATGGATACGATTTCTGTCATTAGAAGTTTGCTGTAAGCTATTCATTCTTCAGTATGTATTGATTAAAGAATCGATATGTTGACAATGAAGGAAGGGCCCCCTTCGATGGAAACAGAGCGATATACATTGCATTTAGCATAGATTCCATCTTCAGTTTTAAACGTTATCTCTAAGCAAAGATTTGATTTTAGTTTATATTATCAGTTGTCTCATCGATTTAATAGAACAGAAGTAGCATTTCATTCAATTTCAGAACAGAAGTAGAAGTTTCATTTGATTGCAACAGAGGGTTTAGCATTCCAAGATTCAAGTTTAAATGTTATCTTTTTCAGCCATCGATTTCATCTTTCAGTTGTTCAGTCTTCTTATCGATTTCATAATGCAGAATGAATGTAGAACAGAGCAGAATCAAGTAGCTTCTTTCCAGCAAGTTTCTTTTAGCAGTTCAGAAAATAGTTTAACATTCTTTAAACTCCCTCTTCAACCCTGCATTTCCTGTGCTGGTTCCTCTAAGTCTACCTTCCCGGGTTGACAATTAGATGTTGATTAATATGTTATATATATTTAGCTCAACATTTTGGCGCCGTTGCCGGGGAGGTACTAAAAAGGATTGGAGAGTGGATGTAGGTGTGCTTTCATTTTTAGCCAGATTAGATTTGATTTCATTAGTGTGCAAGTGGTTTCTTTCAGCAGTGTTAGATTACATTCAGTAGCAGAGAAGTTTTCATTTTAGTAGATTTTATTCAACAGCAGCAGAGTCTTCATTTCAGCAGTGTTAGATTTGATTTAGCAGTTGAGGGTGTGCATTTGATTCAGTAGAGGCAATTTTCCTTTCAGCAAGAGTGCATTTCATTTTATTTCAAGCTAGTGTGGGTTTTAGAATTATTATCAGTTGGTGTGACTTTCAAAGTTTTTAGCAAACCCCCTATAACAAAAGAAAAAAAATCATAAAAATCAGCTAATGGATCCAAGATTGAATGAACGAAAGAAGAGATTGTTGCAGGAGCTTTCGTGCATCTTGCGGGAACTTGAAGAGATCTCTGCAGCTCAAGAGATGGAGGAGGAATCAGTTGATTCAGTGGTTCTGTGTGAACACCTTTGCCAACCTGCAGAGAACAATGAACAGTTAGACAATCCAGCTGAGAAAGAACATGGTATGCATAATCATATTGACCATTGGTTTCAATCTGTTTTACAGCCTTCAGATAATCTTCTTCTTCAGAAATTCTTGGACCTCAAGCAACCGATGTTGCTTGCTCAGCATGCCATGGTAATTATGCTTCTATATATTCTATCAAAGGGCATGAATTTATTGATGATTCTGCTAAGACGGTGGCTACATTGGTTATTTGTCTATACTTAAAGAAATGTTTCATTTCTTTAAGTAGGTAGGTAGGGTAGTGAATAAAAGTTAGCACCTTTAGATAGTTTATGTTTTCTGCAAATAAAAAGAGCATCAACTCGAATAAGAAATGATTGAAGATTTTCTATCTAAGTGATGAATGAATGAGTTGACAGAGTACAGGGGATCTTCTCAATAGTTTCCTATCAATCAAGCTGGACAGTTATCGGGACTGTTAACATTCTATTACCATGCCAGTGTAAAAGAGGTGAATTCGTTTGCATGAGGGAATGATGCAGATATTCTTTTCAGTAAGGCTTAGGATGTTCTGAAAGCATAAGGGAAGTCTTTCCGTCACTACCCCTATTTTAGCTTTTGATTATTTTTTTGCAAAGCATTTTTAAGGACTGTGTTAATTTGGATTAAATTTCTGAGTTTCACTGGCTGATTGGAATGCCTGTATCAAGTAAATAGATGTGTGCTGCTAGGTTTTTCAGACTTGTCCTCTTTATTCGGATGAGTACTTTTCCACCTGGCATTGTCCCCATCAGTGATTTAAGCTTCCAAAAGTGGTTTTTACTTATGAACTTATGGGTTCCTAGGACCATTTGACTTGGTTTCACACTAGATGGAATGAGGAAATTGTTTTTAATAATGACAGCTATGGCATTGAGTTATTCTTCTGTCAGGAACCATTTTGGAAAAAGGTCTCCAGGACTGAGCAGTCTGTTGCTTATTATCTATTGGCTTCTATAATATCAAATACATATACTTATATATACATTTTTGTGCAGCCACTTTATGACTTTCACTTTATACAGTTGCAAAGGTTAGTTGTTCATTTGGGCAAATATTTACAGGCATGTACAAAGAACACTCTTCCAATTTTGATACCATCCCACTCCTAGATGGTTTTCAGAGCTGCTCCCCCACTCATCTATGCTTGAGCAAATCATAAACTTTATCTTTAAGATGAAATTGGGACAAGGGCCTCTGATAGAAAACGGGTGCAAGAGGTTAACCCGCCGGGATACTGAACAGGTCCGCTGGCAGCGGGTACCGACCTGTGGTATAAACAGGCAAACCCATCAGGGTGCTGAACAGGCCTGTTGGCAATGGGGCATCTTCCTAGGGAAGAAACTTCTTGGATGTTACAGTTACCCCACCGGAGTACTGAACGGGCTCGCTGGCAGTGGGTTCTGACTCTAATATCTCCTTTAAAAGCCTCATCTATACTTGTTTGTATGAACAATGTACCTATGTAAAGGTAAAAGAGAGGTCATAAGGGTGGTTAAATAAAATTTAAATAAACTGTTTTAAAAAATCAGTTGATAGCCAGTTGATAATCATCTCCAGCTGCTCTGAATTTTGGTTACCTGATTCCTGTGAAAAAAAAGGGGTTTATGCTTGATATTTTCTGAGTCATGAACATAGCTGTGAAATTCAATACTATTTTTTTTTGCACTACTCAAACTGTCCTGTGTGAAGCTGAGTCAAAGTGGACCAGTACCCCATTAGCTTCTTTTAGTACTCCACTTGTCTTGTGTTTTAAGGCACATGTCCTGGTGGAAAAAGTTCTATATGAATGACGAGAATGAAGTCTGTGTTCATGATTGAAGTGTGGAATATAGAAGTAAAATTGGTTGCTTGTGAATTGCAGTTATTTTTGTTTCTTGTGCTGTTAATAAAATTGATTTCATAACTCAGCTCAGTTTCCTGTGTGAATAGGTGAAGCAGCAACCTTGAACTGAGGTAATTGTTCCACAAGCTTGTTGGGGTAAAACAAATTTTCAACCAGTTTTACTTCCTTTTGCAACTCACACAAGTGGTATATTTTCAAAGACATTTATTTGCTTTAATATCACTATCATGCTGGCAATGAATTGCTCCCTATAGAATTGCAGGTGAAGACCTTTCATACTGCTGCACAATTGAGCCTGAATTTAAATGAAGCTCAGGAGCAGAGGTTGATGCAATTAATGGGCTTGATGAAATTAAACAAGATGCTGTCCATGAACTGATTTAATACAGAATCTGAGGACTAAATGCCATGACAAATTGTTGAAGAAGAAAATTTTTGAAGAAGGTGATAGGCTCTGTTGTTTTACTCATGATTCAAACACTTTAAAGCTGAGGACACAACCACTGATTAATGGTAACTGTGCAAGGAGCCTGCTGATAAAACAAAATTTTCAGGCTGTTATTTAATTTTCCAAGCAGTTATTTGATTTTTTTTAAGGCAGTTTTAATTGTCTTTTCAACTCACGAAAGTTGGAAAGACAGTTATTTGTCCTTACTGATAATATTACTGCTATGCTGGTGATTATCACTCCTTCAACATATGCTGGTAATTATTGTTTGTCCGTATCAGCCTGGAAGTACCTCTGTATTTTAAATTGCTGAAGTGTCGGATTGAGTGTCGGATGGGGTGTCGGAATAAAAATTGAAAAATTGGCATGTTCAATGGTAAGGGTAATGAACGTAATGAACGTTGCATGATTGGGTAAGTCCTAATTGTTATGTATTAAGGATTATTATTATTACCAATTGCTTTTGCCTTTAATACAAGGATCGTTGGGGTTTATTTAGTTGAGATTCCACCATTTCTTCATAAATTATTTTATGGCATTTGGTAATATTTTATTTCCTTATTATTAATTTGACATTTTTAATAAAACTTATGCCATTGATATATTTCAATTTGGGTTTGTAACTCGCCATGCGGTGAAGGTGAATTAAACGTGTGATAAAATGGGCATAATTCATTGCAACGTGGGCAGCATGTGCTACAGCACGTGCCAGCGAGAGAAAGATTGATGCAGTTCTCCCTTGTCTTTGAATTGACTGTCTGATTGATGTTAACTTGCTGTATTCTCTTTTCCTGTCTCCACAATGCTGGACTGGAATGAACCCTCAGAATATGAGCAGTTGTTAGCTAGACCCAAGTTTGTAGCATGCAAGCTCTCGGTCTGGGGGAAAAAAGGGTCATGAAAATATCTTTGTTTCACCTACTCTCATAAATATGATACTTCAGCATAGGGAATTGATTACTTCAGGCAGAGAAATTTTAAGTTGACAAAGAAATTACAGGAGTATGTTAGGCACTTCAGCCTCAGTTTCTAGAGTTTGAGCCAAGGCTTGATCATCTATTATGAGTTTCAAATTTTGTTTGTCTGAAAATTTCTTGCATAGGTTCATGCAAGATCTTCAGTCTGGGGGAGATGTTGGCCTCCTATTTTGACTGTTCAGCACAATATTTTCTAGTTTAAGTCTCATAAAACCAAGTAATCATCAACTTTATTTAGTGTTGTTTTGTGCATGGTTATGCCTTTTGAAGAGCAACATTGCTAGGAGCTTTGGTAAGTGACTTTTTAATTGTTTATTTATTATTTTGCTTTGTTTTATGTATATAATGGAACCTTTAGTTTTCATTTAATAATGGGTCAATTAATGAGTCTTTATTTCTTTTATGCAGGAGTCTTTTGGTTATTTGGCCCAACGCTTGTCCCGGCGCTCCAAAGAAGATCTATGTTGGCTGAACCAGAGATTTGGGGGATTTTATTGCTCAGGATAACATCTTGTTTGATTTCCAATCGCTTCCAGGATGCAGGTGCAGTTATCCAGTGCTGTTCTGAGGAGGTCATTTGCTCAAAATGGCATTTCCGTCCTTGATCAGGACCCTGATTTCGGGCTCAATTTCTGAACAAACGGTTGGGAATTTTTCAAAACGGTTCGAAACCCACTTCCCAAATGGCCCCATTTACCCCTAATGGCGGGCAGTTTTCAGAATTTCTGAACGAATGTGGAGAAATCCCTTCCGGAACAGACGTGGTTTTGCCAGATTTGGTGTTGGCCGTTTTCTGGGTAGTTGCTCAAATTTCTGAATTTTGGGATGGATCTTGTTCATCTGTTCATGTATAAATAAGCTTGAGATGGAGATAGACAGAGCATAGATTAGATAGAAGAATGGAATATAGATAGAATTTCCAGTGCTTGTATTGTTCTTCTTTCTCAATAAAGTAATTCGAGTTGTTTATGGATACGATTTCTGTCATTAGAAGTTTGTTGTAAGCTATTCATTCTTCAGTATGTATTGATTAAAGAATCGATATGTTGACAATGAAGGCAGGGCCCCCTTCGATGGAAACAGAGCGATATACATTGCATTTAGCATAGATTCCATCTTCAGTTTTAAACGTTATCTCTAAGCAAAGATTTGATTTCAGTTTATATTGTCAGTTGTCTCATCGATTTAATAGAACAGAAGTAGCATTTCATTCAATTTCAGAACAGAAGTAGAAGTTTCATTTGATTGCAACAGAGGGTTTAGCATTCCAAGATTCAAGTTTAAATGTTATCTTTTTCAGCCATCGATTTCATCTTTCAGTTGTTCAGTCTTCTTATCGATTTCATAATGCAGAATGAATGTAGAACAGAGCAGAATCAAGTAGCTTCTTTCCAGCAAGTTTCTTTTAGCAGTTCAGAAAATAGTTTAACATTCTTTAAACTCCCTCTTCAACCCTGCATTTCCTGTGCTGGTTCCTCTAAGTCTACCTTCCCAGGTTGACAATTAGATGTTGATTAATATGTTATATATATTTAGCTCAACAGATAGTAGGAAGACGAGTGTTCCTGACGAAACCCAAGCTTGAGAGACAAATCCTCCATCATCTTGTTTTGAAAGTGATTGCCATAGTCAGTGACAATCGCTTTCGGGATACCGAATCAATTGATAATATGGTTGAACACGAAATGGGTTGCAGTGGAACTGTCAGCTTTGACAGTAGGCATGGCCTTAGCCCACTTGGAAAAATAATCCACGGCCACGATAATATGGTGATGCCCCCCAGCCAAAGCTGTTTTGCAATCCATGAAATATACCCCCCACTCAGTGAAGGGACCGACAATGATGACCGGATGGAGGGGCGCTGGATGCGAGTGTACGTTCTGAGAAAACACCTAGCAAGGGTGGCATCTCTTAATAGCATTAATACAATCTTTAAAGATGGTAGGCCAAAAATAACCCACTCGCATGACACGCTGGGCTCTAGCAAGCCTAGATAAGTGACCGCCCCATGCCCCCGCATGGCAATCATTAAGTACCCGTTCCGCTTCTTCGTGAGTCAAGAAATGATGGAGAATGGAATCTTTTCCTCGGCAATACAAAGTGTCACCGACGATAGTATAATATTTAGTGTGATGTCTCACACGCCGTCGCTCGTCTCGTGAATAATGTGGAAGAAACTTCAAAGTTTGGAGATATACAATGACATCCCCATACCAAGGGTCCTCGGTCGAGATAAGAAATAAGTGTTTATACACAAAGGAATCTTGATGAATGACATCCTCATCAATCCATGGAAGGTCTGACATAAGTTCAACGAACACCAATGATTTCATCGATTTTGCAGAAGCAAAATCAAGATCAAATTCCTGAAGGATCACAATCCATTTATTATACTTACCCCCAATAAGGTGTCGTGATAGCACGAACTGAAATGGATTGATGTGAGCTACAACGGTGGTTGTTCGAAGCAAAATGTAATGCCATAACCGTTGGACTGTGTGGACAGTCGCAAGTGCCAGCTTTTCTACATGGGTGTGCCTTAGTTCAGCGTCTACTAAATTTCGAATGAGATAATAGATAACATGCTCGACGAGCGCATCATCTACCTGAACCAATACCATGCCAATAGTCTCTTGAGAAGCGGCCACATAAAGAATGAAATCTCGTGTAAAGTCCGGCGGACTAAGCACGGGGGCCGATACCAAAGCTTTCTTAAGGGTGTCGAAAGAATGTTGGGCTCACTCATCCCAGATAAAAGGTGTGTCTTTCTTCAATAGGCGTGCGAAACCTTTAGTAATACTAGCATAGTTAGCTATAAACCGATGCAAAAAAGTAGCTCTCCCTTGGAGGCTCTGAAGTTGTAACAGATTACACGGAGGAGGCAACTGAAGTATTGCCTCAAATTTGAGAGGATCGACTCTAATACCCTCCCTCGAAACTATGAATCCTAGAAGGTGACCAGTCCTAACAACGAAGATGCATTTGTTTGGATTCAATCGAATTTTGTAGTGGATACATCATTCGAGAATCATACGGAGGTGCTTGGGGTGGTTCACTCTCTTGAGAGAATGGCCAACAAGATCATCCAAGAAAAATTCCATAATCATCTTAAGATCGTGAAAGGCATAGGTCATGGCTCGCTGAAAAGTAGCTCCGACATTCTTGAGGCCGAAGGGCATTTTTCAATACGCAAAGGTTACCCACGGACAAATAAATTCCGTCTTATGTTGGTCCGCGGGTTTTATTTGAATCTGATTATAACCCGAGAATCTGTCCATGAATGAAAAAATCTCACTCCCCGCACAAGCATCCAATATTTGATCAATGAATCGTGTGGGGAAGTTGTCTTTTGGACATGCAGTTCAAATCTCTAAAATCGGTGCATACATGGATCGTTCCCTACTTCTTATCCACAAGAAAGGGATTTCACACCCATTCAGTAAGGGGAACGGGGTAGATGAAACCAGCTTTGAGCAGTTTCTCCACCTCTGCCTTAATAGCAGCTGCCTTCCTATTCACAGCATGTAAGCATTGTTGAATCGGTTTAGCATCAGGATACGTTCTAATCTCATGTTCAACAATGTAGGGGTCTATTCCTGGCATCTCCTCATATGACCGGGAGAAAGCTTCCTGGATTTTAGTAAACAAATCAGTCTAAATAGCAATCTCCTCAGGAGTGCAATTGGCACCGACATAAACATTCTCAATCTTTCCGGGAGTGCGGGAGATGTTGATTGAAGTGGTTGGGGAAATATTGGCCATATTCCCCTCCAAGAAAACATCATGCGACTACAAAAGAGCCACGGGGTGACCAACCATCTCGGCTAGAGTCATCCTAAACTCCTCTTGCTCAACGAGCTCAAGGTTGGGAAGGAAATAAGAGTGATTGTGCATATCTTCCCAAGGCCTCTCACTACCACACATGGCTTCGAGGATAGCTTCATCGGATGGAAAAGTATCATCGAGGAAATCGTGAGAGAAAGATGAGTTGGCTACCCAAACTGGCAGCGTAACGGGATCTTATTCAACTGTCTGGGAAGAAGAGAGATTCGGATCTGTAGTGGTTTGTTGGATGTGATCGTAAGTGAGCTCTGCTACAGATAAAGGCATAGACATCTCGACGTGTGCAATGTCTTCAGACATAGAATCCACGGATGGAAAAATCCATGGATCATTACAATAGGAAGTCCGGAATGGCATACTACTCGAAGGAGGAGGCGCACTGTCGGAAATGGTTCCAATAAAATTCACAGGTGCGGAATGGTTAAAAGTTCCCATCAATGAAGGGTACATTCCAACACCTATGTTCCCAATTACCGGCTGAGAATCAGAAACTTGCGGGACTACAGATCCCGTAGATGCTGTGGAAGGAGTGCCAACATAATCCAGTTGATCGATCATCCCAATCTTTCCTTCATGGGGAAAGCAAATAACTCGAAATACAGTAGACGCGACAGCCTTCATAGTGTACATCCAGTTCCAACCAAGTAAAATGTTGTAGTCGATGGGCACATCAACCACTTCAACTTCAATATGAATAGATTTACCTCCCAAGGAGACAACAAGGGAAGGGATAATTCCATGCGGCGTAAAATATCTACCATCGAATGCAGTGATTGTAGTTCTAGATGGAAGTAAGGAAGGAGAGCCAAGAGATTTCCAACAAGTTAGCGACATTACTGACGTGGAGGCACCTTCATGAACCATAGTACGTTTGATGAAGCTCTTAAGGAAAACCACCTGGATTTGAAAATCCACGTGGTAAGGTAAGCGCGGCTGGACATCAGTAGTGTCGAACTTGATAACACTAGGACTTCCCCCATCCTAAACTCCTAATGCACTCAAAAGGGCATGCTTCTGAGAAGGACAGGCTTGCAAAACTTCAAGAGCCGACATGGCACACGGAGTTTGGCCCAAATCTTCTACGATGGAGTAGTTCTGAGCGGCTCAAGCATTAGGATTATGCGTGGAGCGCTTAAGAACACCTTTCGATATCCGTGGCATAATGGAAGGCTTCTCAATATGCAAGGAATTATCAGGAGGAGGGGGAGGCTCATTCCCCAAATTCGGTTGTGGTGCACCATAATCGCGTTGATGAGTAGCAACACAAACCTCCGACTGAACCATATTCACACATCCATAACCACTGGTATTGGAAGAATCCATTTCATTAGTACCATAACCACTGGTGGGAGCATACGAAGCCATGTTTTTATGATGAGGAAGGGGATCCTTCAACATAGCTGGGCTCTGTGCCAAGTGCTTCGATGCTTCTTCAATTCGAAGACATAAGTGAGTAAGATGATCCACAAAGCTTGCAAGGGAATTTCACCTTACACCTAGGTTTACGATCCTCGCCAGCATTACCGCCTTCCCGAGGAGGGTTGGAATTCTCTTTACGAGGAGTATTAAGATTGTTATTATTATTACTTCCATTGTTTCCACCCCTACAATTATTTCGCCCCTTTTCCTTACCACCAGGTTGTTGGTTACCCAATGGTTTCGTTGATTGCACATTGTGTACATCAGACGACGGAGTGGAAGTGGACAAGGTGTGAACCTGTCTGGGTGCAGACTGGTTTAGCAACAAATTTTGGATTTGATTAGCTACCAAGTCTACAGGGCAAGTGCATGCGGACCCCACAATGCCATCGGCATTTGGTCTAGGAACTGACGTGGGATCATGTCTTGTTCTTGGTGCATCAGGAATAATGTCATACAAAATGCCAGACTGAGAATAAAGTAGATCTAACTACTGGACTTTCAAGATAGCTTGTTCCTCAGTCATAATGCCGGACATCGAAACATCCTTAGAAATGTATGGAAGTAAATACTTGAGGAACCATTCCAACAAGAACTATGGAGGAATGTTGGCTTTCACTAATCTCTTCCGCCAACGCCACTCTTGAACGTGGTTAGAAATATGTGTGGCCTTATTCTGATGGAAAGTGGACAACAACTCAGTATCAGTATCATAATGAACCAGTAACTGGAAATGGTCTAGGAAAACCAAAGCAATCTCGTTGAATCCCCTATAGGTGTTTCCGGGAAACTCCACATACCATTTCGCGGCTGCCCTTGTGAGGGTGAATTGAAATAGTTGTAATCGAATGGAATCATGATTCAAAGAGTTGGAGGAGCACCAAAGGTGAAACGTCGTGACATGATCTCCTGGGTCCTCACCACCTTTCCCCTCAAAATTTGGAATGTTCAAAGGGAGCTTGGTAGGGACCAGGGGCCAAGTAGGGTCGTGACACACCGGATCATTCATGAGCTTTGAAAGATCCGGGAGATTCAAGCATGCAAGGAACGAGAGCTGCAGCTGGAAAGCTTGATTATAAGCTCCCATAAAAGGTTGGTTGAATGGAACTATGTTAAAGGATGGACCAAAAGCTTGACCATGAGGATTAAACTGCTGATACTGAGGACCTAACATCCCATAAGCTTTCCCATGGCCATAAGGTGGATAACCTCCTCCTGCCTGATCCATTTGAGAGTAAGCAGGTATATGCGCGTTTTGAGCACCATATTGGGGTGGTGGGTGATACTGGTGGCTAGCACCGACTGGGTTGTAGTAAGGGTTTCCACCATGAGTATGGGGCATGTATGTACTATTCATAGTGGGAACCATGTTGTATTGACCGTAATGGTATGGTATGTTCCCACCCCCAACATTAGGATTAGCTTGAGTAGTCGTGTGGTTACCAAAAGCATGAGAAGCATTCCCAGCTCCAATATGGGTGTGACTAGTAGCAGGGTTGGTGGTGTGATGTCCATGTGGATAGGAAATATTCCCACCACCTACATTAGCATTACTAGTGGCGGCAGTGGACGCACAAGTATGTGGTATGTGTCCACCCCCGTGGTTGGGAGGAACGATATCATGTGCAAAAGTAGTCCTAGGTTGACGAGTAGAGATACGTGTATTAGGTTATGGATGGCGAGTCGAATTCCGAACAACATTCCAGTTAGGTTGGGTATTCCTAGGAGGTGGTCGTGTTCCAACATTAGTGTGGTTAGGAATCTGACCAGTCCCCATACTATGTGAGTGGGTGGACAACGTAGTGCCCCCAGCGAGGGTAGTGCCCCTAGTGGGTATAATATGGCTAACACTTTGACTAATTCCAGCATGAGTACCAACCGTAGTGGAAGGTTCGATAGCAGTGTGACTAATCATACCAAAAGAGAGTGCGGTGGGGTTGATCATAGGGCCAGTATCATCATGATTCTTAGGTCTCCCATATCTATAATCACGTGGAAATGAAGGAATGAAAGGCTCGTCCTGTTCTCCTTCCTCGAGTAAGTTGGGCATCCCGTAAAGATAATTATCTGGATTCGAAGGATCAAACGGGTCCCGGTCAAGTGGATTAGGCCAAACAGAACCAGGTTGACTCTCAGGTGGATCACCTCCCCAATCCTCACGAGGAGTACGGGGATCGGAAGTATGTTCAACTCTACCCGAAGGAGTAGAAGGGTCTTGCCCAATATCGAGATGTGCAGTCATGTAGTCTTCAACGTAAGTGACATAAGAATCTAAAGACTCAGAGGGATCCCTCCGGCATCCTCTAGCAATACGGTGTGTAACCAAAGCTGGCTTTAAACCAACCAACCGACGGGACCAGCGAAGAGTAGGGCTCTGTGCCACGTTATCTCCGGAGAGAGACACAGCGTCTCCTAAAGGCCAACTATCGATCAAAAACAGTAAATCAAAAGCACACACCTAGAGAAACTACAGCCAAGAGAAAACAAACAGAGTGGCTAAATGAGCTCCCGACACTAGAGCCGGTATGTCTCGCCTAAGAGAGGCTTAAGACTCCCAAACTATAGCTGGAGGTAACAGAATCAGTTATAGAGACACCCAGGCTTCACTGTGCCGACAGGGTCAAGTCCACTGCACAAACACAACTGTGCTATCCAATCCCTACCTGACTCAGGACATAAACAGCATAACCACTGCAAGTACTCTGTGCGGTACCTAGGTAAGGAAACTATGTTCACCGCAATATAACCAATGCTCAGGGGGACAGTCGCAGGTGGGACTCGTTGTATGGGAAGGGTAGCTAAGCCCGAAGCACAAGAGGATAAACCTCTGGTACCCCTAGATACGAACAAATCCTGGATATATCTCCCACATTCAGCCGGTATCAGAGGAATATCTCCTCAACCAACCTCCTGTGACCTCGTGCTTAACTCTGGATCGAGTAGAGCTTCCTGAGAACACCGATCTATACCATGGATTCCTCCACTCCCTGGTCAAACACCTAATGTTTCGTCTAGTAGTCTTGGATTGTTAACTCACAATGATCTATTCAAAGACTCTAAACCTATGCTAGTGGGTGTACCCTATAAATAAAATTAGTCTAATCAATTTTATGATTAAGCGTTAATTTTAGTGGCTGTGATTACTCAAGGGATATGATCGTGAAAATAGTGATGTGTAGACTCAATAGTATGCAAAATCGTCCAAACCTAGACTCATCTATCCAATAAAACAATGTCACTAATATGCAAAATCAACCAACAATTCCAAAATAAAGATGCAATCTTTTATCTTTTCAATGCACAAGCAGAACCTAAAGTGAAGGCAACAAGCACTCAATGCAAGATGCAGTACATGGAAATAAAATATTTTTGTATTTTCGCTTATAAACAAGAAGGAAAATGCAAAAAACTAAATGAATATTTTTGTATTTATTCAATATAAATGGAATGAAAAAATGAAAGCAAAATCCTACTATTCAGTCACTGAAGTGCCGAGAAGATCACTAAGACAACCCAGCAGATCCTAAATAGCAAGACTCAGCCGAAGGAATGAGCTCAAAAGAAAAAAACCAAGAGGCTAAAACCAAAGATTGGTAAAAAACCAAGAAGGCTCAACCAAGAGAAACGAAGAGATCTGGTCACAACCAAGGCATGAAACAGTCAAGAAAGAGGCCAACAAAAACTCAGGAACCAACCAAACTCACCCAGCAACAACCAAAAGCCATAAACCAACAAAAGCCGGAGTTACACACTACTGTCGAAGGAAATCATGTGGATACCCGCGAGCAATAGAGTAAACATAGGCAGGTAGACGCAGGCATAACTAAGCTAGCCCGCGGGTGAGGAAAGGAAAATGGGCAATTAAAGAGTCCAGAGGCTCAGAAAAAAGCAAGTTTTCTACAGTGTATCTTAACGGCCAATCAGTGACACATAGCTTCGATAAACAACAACTCTAATTATGGACTAATGCTCAAAAAATTTCCCAAACATGGATGTTTTCCCCAGCGGAGTCACCATTTCTGTATTAGAGAAAACTCACTATGGCTTGGGAATACCACAACAGACAGATGACTACCAGAAATCTACTCAATTCTCAAAGCAATGCTATTATAAATGACAATGTTAAGATAATGGAGAAATGTAACCAACCTTGATCCAAACGTTTGATGTAGATCCCCATTGGATCTTTCAATTCACGCACTTGTAATCTGCAAATTAGTCTTGACAGCCAATATCCAACAAGTACATATAATATATAAATGACATTAACATTATCAATAACAATGGTCCATAATATCATAAGAAAATGTAACCCAATGTATAATAAATGATATTCACACCATGAATGGACGAGAATATGAGTATTTCTATTAATGAACAAGAAGAAGTACAAAGTGATACGACCTCTTGCCGGCAACCAATCTGAACCAAGATCTAGATCAATCCACTTGTGCCTCCACCACTTCAATCCTCCATGAATGGAAAACTCAAACTAGAAAGGAGTTTGGAAGGTGAACATAAATGGTTCACAACTACAAGGATGAATGAGTGCAGACTCAAGATAGGGCAAAAATCCACTAGAGTTCTCCTACGATTCTCCTCTTTCCCCCGTTCATAAGCCATATGTGCTCAATATATAGTCCTCCCAAAGGTAAGTGAAAGGACACATCAAGGCGTTACTTGGGTAGATGGAGAGCCAAAGGTCACCCAATGACCGCTTTTTGGGAGTAAAAAGTAATAAATAGTGGTTTTTACCATTTTACATGCTACCCATGGGCTATAGGGATGCAACTCGTGGGTACGCCTGCTATAAAGATGCAACAGGTGGGTAGGAATAAAAATAGGGCAAACTGGTATCAATGAAGGATAAAAATGGATCTGAGTCACTAAAATGGATCCTATAGGCCAAAGAATGTTGATGCTCATAGGCTGGAATATTTCTGTGTAACAACGCAAGCCTTCAGAAAGCATCAGTGGCCAAGTGAATCCCTTGAACCGATAGGAAGCCGCACATACTTGGGTTCCATATCTATTTTCAGCTGAACTGTTCCCGATCACTTCTGCTCCAGATCCAACCATTTCAAATCTATTCTGAAAGTCATTCCAGATCCAGTCGTCATTTCAGATCCAACTGTTTTTCGATCCCTTTCGTGCCGTTGCAGATCCATCTGTTGCAGATCCCTTTCGTGCCATCATTGCCGATCCATTTCTGAAAACAAAAAAAAAACAAAAAGTTATGTTTTTCAGCCATATCTCCCTTGTTTCAACTCCGTTTTTCCTAAAACTTCACTGACATCCCTACAATCCCATTCTGCATATTTCCTTTCTGAAGACGCTATCCCAAATTCCACTTCCCAAAACCAGAAATCCCACATTTGTCTATTTTTAGGGTTTGCCATAACTCCTTCAATTTTCACCCAAACGCCTTCAAATTTTGCCACCGTGTTCCTTTCCTAATTCTGCTTCTTTGTCCCTCTCTACCAAATTTTCTCATTCTTTCACCCCGCTTCTGAAATCCCCATTTTTTGCCTCCCTATCCATCAGAAAGTGTCCAAATCCTAGTCAAACCCCATTTACCAATCCGAGTTTTTCCCAAATCCAAATTTTCCTTTACTAAATAAGCTTTTGTTTGTGTTTTTCTATCCATTTCCCCAAAAAAAAAAAACACTCCTGGTTGTGGTTGTCACCCGCACAGGAGAAAAAACCATGGAGGAAGCACTTGCAGCCATCCAAAACAAACTCCAAGATCTGGATGAAAAATTATTCAGCCTCCATCTTCAGCATTCAGCCATGAACAATAACCGACAGTGAGAATCTTTTGCAGCCACTGGGTTCTCTTCTTCCAGCAATTTTCGTGGGCCGAAGCTTGATTTTCCTCGCTTCAATGGTACTGATCCGACTTGATGGATATACCGAGCAGAACAATATTTCAGTCTGCATAATACTTTTGATGTCCAGAAAGTTCCACTTGCATCCTTTCATTTGGAATAGGAAGCCCTTCAATGGTACCGTTGGTACATCAAAACTCATCCCGAGCCAAACTGGACAGATTTTTGCCAACTCCTTTTGCCACGATTTGGTCCTAGTGCTTTTGACGACTTCACAGGAGCACTCACTAAACTTCACCAAACTGGCACAGTGAGAGAGTATCAGATGGAATTTGAGAAACTAGTCAATCACATAGAAGGATTGTCTGATGAATTCTACAGGAGTTGTTTTATCAGTGGTCTCAAGGATGAAATCCGCTCAGAGGTCAAAATGTTCTGTCCCAACACAATGATGGAAGTCCTAGGGTTGGCTAAGCTGGCCGAGGACAAGATGGTAGCTCAACAATGCTCTAAACCCACCTTTGTTCCCTTCAGAAATATGGGTTCCCAACGACCTCCCATAATGCCTACTCCTCAACCAACTCCTATCAAGCATTTGTCTGAAACAGAGATGCAGGCACGCCGAGAAAAAGGGCTTTGTTATAATTGTGATGAGAAATTCACTCGGGGACATAGATGTGTTCAACAAAAGCTCTATCTCTTGGATGTGGATTCTCCGCCTGCCTCTGAACTTGGTGAAGAATCTCTAGATACAGTAGATGATCAGGTTGACATTCATCACCCGCCTGTTGACACCCCATCTCAGGACGACCCACCCGAGATCTCTCTCCATGCTGTAACCAGCGTCACTACCCCACAAACAATGCGGGTTAGGGGATACTTCAAGAAGCTCCCTCTTACCATACTCATTGATTCTGGTAGCACTCATAACTTCATTGACCCTCGGATTTCCAAACAGGTTGATTGTTTTGTCCATCCTTGCTCCCACTTTGAAGTCATGGTTGCCAATGGGGGCACCTTAACTTGCAAGGGGAAGTGTCACAATGTGAATATCTCTATGGAATATTAACCCGCCCTCTGACATGTTTGCCTTGTACTTAGGCGGATGTGATGTGGTTTTGGGCGTTCAATGGTTACACACACTTGGCCCCATCTTATGGGATTTTACTGAACTTTGGATGCAGTTTTCAGTAAATGGGGCACAACACAAATTTATTGGCTTACAACCAAGGTCTCTCTGCATCATCAGTTCACATCACCTGGAAAAAATCCTTAAGAAGAATTCACATGGTGTCATCACTCAGCTCCATTCCATTCAGATGCACCCATCAACAGTCTCCACTGCTTCCTTGGATAGATATGCAGGTGTCTTTGTTGAACCAATGAGCTTGCTGCCTTCAAGAGACCTTTCCGGTAAGAATTTAGCCGCATATACCTCTCAACAGGAAATGATGGCTATTTTGCATGCAGTACAGAAGTGGCAGCCATACCTATTAGGGAATTATTTCTGCATCAAGATTGATCTCCAGGGTCTGGAAAATTTCCTTGAACAATGGGTCACCTCCCCAACACACCTGAAATGGGTTATCCCTATGCGATCACTTACAATAAGGGTAAGGACAATATGGTGACAGAAGCTCCTTCTCGCACAATTGATGACCCAGTTTCTCTTACAGCTATTTCTATGCTTGTTCCAAATTGGTTGCAATATGTTCAACAGGGTTATCTCTTCTATGAAGTCCATGCTTCTTCATCAGTAGGGCACTCTGGGTTCTTCAAAATGTATGACCGAGAACAATGTAACTTCTTTTGGCAGGGACTGAAAATGACAATTCAACAGATGGTGGCTGACTGTGATACTTTCCAGGTCAACAAGGGTGAAACGACACTCCTTTCGGGACTGCTCAAACCCTTGCCCATCCCTACACAGATTTGGACAACTATTTCTATGGATTTCTTAGAAGTGCTCTGGTGGTACAATACCACATCTATAAGGACACCATATGAAGCAGTCTATGGACAAACATCGCCAGTTCTTCTTCCATACACTCTTAGCAGCTCCCCAGTTCAGGAAATTGACTCAGTTCTTCAAAACCGTGATCAGATTCTTCTCATTCTGCTAGACAATCTTCACATGGCCAGAATTTGACTGCAACAACAAGCCAATCAACACCATTCTGAGTGCACTTTTCATGCAGCTGATATGGTTCTTCTTCATCTACAGCCTTCCAAGCAATCCTCCCTGAAACTCCAAAGGCGCTAGTGGCCCGAAATGCAACCCGAGGATGCTATCGGGAACCACTCATTCAGATTCTATATCAATTTCCCCAACCAAAGCTTTGAGGACAAAGATTTTTCTAAGGGAGAGGGGATGTTAGGAACCCATGTCAACCCTTCTCTTTACTTTGTTAGTATATTGTTGTTGGACGCATATGCTTTGTAAGTCGTCCTGTAGTATTTGTTGATCCATAGTTTATATTAGCCCATGGTATTGACCCATAGTATTGGACGCATATGTTTTTTAAGTCGTCCCATAGGATTATATGTTCCATGGTTTTGACTCATAGTATTGGGCATAGACTTAGTATACAAGTGTGTGTTGAGGTCATTGAAGACACCGTGAAGTTAATTGTATTGAGCTTGCTCAAAGGAGGTTGCCCACTCGAAGTGGACCGTGATCAATATAAAAGTGATTATGAGTTCTATTATTTCTGATATCTCGTGTATTTGCATTAATTAATTATTGCAAGTTCTTCACATTATTCCAAACAGGTCGCTTTCTCCTTCCTTCGCCCGACTCTTTACCAAAAATAGGTCGCTTCCTCGCCCGACCTTTTCTTCTATCTTCTTACCAAAATTTGTTGTTGCGCGGGTCTTGCACTACTGAATATGTCCAACAAGCTGCACTCTCCCCATTGTTGTGCTTTTCCACTGCGCAGCTCAAAATCATGTTTCAACAAAATTGGTACCCACTTGGGCCATGCCCAACAATTCTATCCATTGGAAAATTTCCATTGGGGAACACCATATTTGTAAATGTAGAACAAGTCCGTTGGGAGAAATCTGATGCGATGATTGTATTCTGAAAAATGCTAAAAAAAATGTTTGGATCCCAAAACAAATTTTGGCCATAACAGGAGTAGTTTAACTTAGAATCCAAAGATATTTGTGGCATTCCAATTCCATTATGGAAGGATACAAAATTTCCAATGAGACGCATGGGCCTATTCTACTCCAGTTTTACATAGATTGTGAAATAGTGGTTTTGAAAGACCAATACCTAGTGACCTGACGAGAGCTCTATTGGGGCCAAAACATTTGGTGCATTCATGACCCATTTCCATAAATAAATCTGGTGGCATATGTCCAAAATCCAAAAAAATTGAAGCCAAGGTGCTAAACAAGGCCAAAATCCACTATTCAGGGGGATTTGGAAACCGTGAAGGAGGTAAAAGTGACCTTAGATGTTGAGACCAAAAAAAATTATGAACTCAAAATTTTACCTACTCATCAAAAAAAAATTTGGTTAGAGGATTTTTTTCCAGAAATGCTTAGTTTGTGAGATAGCCATTTTTTCTAAAAAATCAAATACTGGAGAAGATGCAAAAGTTAAAAGTAGCCAATTCCATAAAATTATAGAGATTGATTGAAGCATCAGATTAGGGATCTAAAAAAAATTGTAGTAAACCTAATGGAATGATTATTATTAGTTCTCAATAGAAAACAAATTATGGTTATCCCTATACTTTCTTCTATAGGTGGCTAAAGTTGGTCTCTAAAGCTAATTGCACTTGCAGGAAAAGTGCATAATTGGGAAAAAAATTGTAATTTTTAGATGTATCGTTTTGTGCATATATCATAAATGGGCATAGTTAAATTCCTTGGAAATATTATCCATATGGAAACAAATGTGCACAATCATATTTTGAAAGGGTGAATCATATGTTTCTAAAAATTGAACAGAAAAGTGCATGTAACCTTGATTTGACAAAAAATGTCGGTAGGGTTAATTCATAGAATGCATGAAAATTAATTTATGAATTTCTAGGAATGTAATGAAGCTAACAAGTGTGATCATTTGAACACTTTTGTATATACATTATCATATCAAGGACAGTTAAGGATTCAACATTCAATACATTGCAATTTATATGGAATCCTTTTGTCTTGGTTGGGCCAAGAAAACCATCATCGTGGATGATACAAACTATCCTTATGCAGTTGAAATAGATGCCATTGGAGAAAATATAAATGTTGATAACGTAGAGATAGAATCTAATGGACATATAAATCAAGTAACTCCCCCAAATATTGTAGAAACCATAAAAAATCTAAGAGTGGAACTACAAATTTGTAGAGTAGATAATGAGAGGTTGATCGGAGCTTAGGAAGAATAGAACCGATTGAATGCATCCTACATGCTCAAAAGTTTAATAGGAATTTAGAGGAATATTCACCATGGGAAGCACTAAGAAAATGAGTAAAAGAGTGGGAATAGCTCAAGGAGGCATTCTCACAAAAGGTCCCATAGCTTAAGAAGGGTTTATAGAGATAGGACATATACTGCAGATTTATCTTCTGGTGATTCATCTACCTCTAAAGACTGCATTGACGATTCAATCTCTCCATCTCATATAAATAATAGGAAAAGGAATATCAAGGACAAATCACATGGGAAATTTTGGAAGGACAAACCTCCCACTTTTAATGGTGAAGTAAAATCTGGTCAAGGAGCTTAAGCTTGGCTTCTTGGTCGAAGGAAGTATTTCCAAGTCCATGACTACTCTAGGAACATGAAGGAAAGGGTGTTTGTATTCAATTTGGATGGAAGAGAATCTATATGGTGGGACCACCTTAAGAAAGTGAAGAAACTGAATTAAAGGAATATTATGTGGAAGCAATTAGGAAGTACTTCAATCAAAAGAACCTCTTTGATGGGTACTATGATGACAAAATCATAGAGATCCATGAGTTGAAATTGGGACAAATGACCATGGAGGAATATGCCAATAAATTCTTGGAGATGTTGAGATATTTCAAGTATATCATAGATGATAAGGTAAAAAATTAGTGTTTTCTAAGTGGATTACCTCAGTCATACAAGGACAAAATTGAGTTTGATGAACCTCAAACTCTAGATGAAACCATAAGGAAGGCCAAGTATCATTATGATCGAAACAAAAGTAGGATATGATTCCATGAGGCATGGAAAGACAAAAGAAAGGATAAATTTGACCAAATAAAGAGGGTATTCAATCCTCCTCATTTCAAAAATCAACAAGGGAAACCACCAGATGGTATGACTAAGACAACTAAGATAATGGGACACAAGCCAAGAGAGCCACTTCAATGTTGGGGATGTGGAGAGGACACATTTTATTAGAAACTATCCACATCAAAATGGGAGTACCAAGCATGTTCACAATATCCAAGGGATGAAACCATGGGTTATGTAGCAAGGATTGTCCCTAGAATCTATGATGCACTAGAGGACTTCCAAGTAGACCATCAAGCAGTTGTGGTTGAGGTTGAAGGTAAGATTACTAAGTAATCTACTTCTATTTTAATTGACCATGGATCCACTCACAATTATGTCACTCCTAAAATTTTTGAGACTTGTGATTTTATGAAAGCAAAGCATAGCAAATCATTGTTGGTCCATTTAGCCACTGGAACCAAGAGGAAAGTTAGTGAGATGGTGGAGAAATGTTCATTGGAAATGGATCGACTCTTCACATGGGAAAATATGAATATTTTACCACTTGGTTCTTATGATGTTCTCATTAGAATGGATTGGTTGGAAGCACATAAAGTTAAACATGATTTCTACAACAAGGCCTTCGAATGCATTGATGAATAAGGAAACCCAAGCATACTAAAGGGTCAACCCATGTATTGGATATAACAGAAAATGAATTTCTTAGGTTGGAGGACTATCATGTGTTGCAAGAATTGAGGGATTTTTTTCCCAGTGAAGTGCCAGGACTTCCTTCAAAGAGGAATATTGATTTCACAGTTGATCTTGTGATAGAAGTTGCACCAATGTTTAAGACAACTTACAGAATGAGTACACCAGAATTTCAAGAGCTGAAAATTCAATTGCAAGAGCTATTGGAAAGAAGTACATTTGGCCAAGTGTTTCTCCATGTGGAGCACCCACGCTATTTGTGAAAAAGAAATATGGAACACTCAAGTTATGTATCGATTTAAGGTAGCTAAAAAAATTACAATAAATAGAAAGTACCCATTGTCTTGAATTAATGATCTCTTTGATTAAATGAGAGATGAAAAGGTATTTTCAAAGATTGATTTGAGATCTGGTTACCATAAATTCAAACTAAAGGAAGGATACATCCACAAGACAACCTTTATAACAAGGTATGGACACTATGAGTTTGTGATGATTCCATTCGGTATCACTAATGCACTAGCTACATTCATGCATCTCATGAATAGTGTTTTCAACAAGTATTTGGACAAGTTTGTTTTTGTCTTTTAGATTCCATTCTTATTATTCTAAGAATGTATAGGAGCATGAAGAACATTCGATAATGGATTTGCAAGTGCTAAGGGATCATAAATTGTATGCAAAGTTAAGCATATGTGACTTATTTTAAAAGAAAATCCATTATTTCGGTCACATTATTTTAAAGGAAGGAATATTAGTGGATCCAAAAACGATTGAGGCCATTATGAATTCACAACTCCAAATAATGTGATAGGTGTGAGATATTTTATGAATATTTTGTTAGAATATTTAGACACTTAGGATTTAGTTAAGATCAAATTGTTCTAATATATTCACCAGGTAAAGTGTGTTTCTTTAGTATGCATTTGTACATATGTAATCCGACAGTCACGATATTTTCTTGACATAGAGTGATCTAAAGGTCCATCTTCTCCTCGATATTAACAACCATTGGTCTATGGATTGGAACTCAATTAGTCCATTATCTCTATTTAAACAACATGGAGGTTCATTTTCTAGTTGATCAATTATGAGAAGATCATTTGTAATATTATTTCTTTTGAATAATAATATTTCCTCAAGTACTTATTTGGTTGGGGCCATGGAGTGTTCGCTCTTCAAGGGTTTAAACCATGTAAAAACATCAATGTGTTTATCTGTGATTTGTTTCTATGAGATGATTCTCAAGGTGTTCTATATTTTAGAAGCATCTTGTGATAGTCGAACATGGTATCATAGCTTTCATGAAGTTAGGCTTCCATTGATGATTTAGATCTTGAACCATTGTTGCCAAGGCAATGAAAGGATTTCTAGTTATGATGTTTCTATGCATTTTTGGTTTGTGACAGATGTTCCATTGTGTCTATATCATCGTTTCCAGTTGGAAACACTTTTCGTTTCTTTAAAAAAAAGGTTTTTATTTTCCCAATATACAACCAATTTACAAGATACCATTAGAAGACCTGTCACCATATTTTCTTTACATAGTTGTTGCAATGAGCGATAATTTAAGTGACCAAATCACTCATGCCAAATTTTTCTCAAGTCATCACTATGAGAAACAAAAACTAAGGGAAAAGGTGATGACCCAAAGTTGTTAAATTTGATGAAAATATCTTGGCTTGCAATCCTAGTTCGACGTTTGTGCCATTTGTGGCATGCGAGCCTAATTCAACATTTATGCCATATTCTATCCCAACTTCCTTGACAAAGTTCCTACTCTTGTTTATAATGATGACACTGAGGATGAAACTCTACCTCCACCTGCTCATTTCCTCTAGTTGTACTAGTACAGTTGCTTCCTTGATGGGCTCGTTCAATAAGCGAAGCGCTTGGTGATCTTGCCAGTGATCCCAGAGATCAATGCCGAACGCGTTCTTAGTTTCAGCAAGCCACTTCTATTTTGTCTCAAGTTTCAGATAATCATGGTCCAGATACATTTGAAAAAGATTCAGGGTATCTAGATTGGGATGCATCTATGCATGAAGAATATCGTTCCTTAATGGTGAAAAATACTCGGGATCTTGTACCTCTTCTAAAAGGAAGAAAACTTGTTAGATGTAAATAGGTCTACAGAACTAAGTATGCATCATCTGGAAGTGTTGAAATATTGAAGGATAGGTTAGTTTCCAAAGGTTTTTCCCAAGTTGAAGGAATTGACTGCATTGAAACATTTCCCCTATCGCCAGAATGAACTCCATCCACCTTGTTCTTACCCTTACAGCCTTGCATAAATGGGAGGTCCATCAAATGGATTTCAAATCCTCCTTCTTGCATGGGTATTTTCATAAATAAATTTACATGGAATAACCTCCTAGCCTTGTTTGTCACCTTAAGAAAGCTCCTCAAGCTTGGTATGCCAAATGGATAGCTTTTTCCTTGAAACTATTTTTTCTAGATGCCATTCTGACCCCAATGTCTATACCAAGAAAGTAGGAAACCATATCATCATCATTTTTCTTTATGTATATGAACTTATTGTTACTGGTAGGGACCATAAATTTTTAAACCGTGTGAAATGCAGTTTTAAGTAGAAATTTGAAATGACCGACTTAGGAAATTTGCATTATTTTCTTGGCCTCCAAGTATTGCAAACCAAAGGAGGAATATTTATTTTTCAACCTAAGTATACATGTGACCTTCTTCATTTATTTCACTTGGAAGATTGTAAACCATCCCCATCTCCCTTCCAGTTTGGATTCAAACTTTTTGCCACTTGCAATTCACCCGAAGTAGATGCCACCTTGTATCATCATCTTATTAGTAGTCTCTTATACTTGACTCATACTCATCACTATATTTCCTTTTTTTTAGTCTTGTTTCCCACTATATGCAAGCACACCATGAAAGTTATTGGAAAGCAACAAAAAGGATACTTTGATATATTTTGGGTACAATTCAGTTTGGGATTCATTACGGTTCAGGGGGGACTCCTTTGTTTGTTGGTTTCACTTATTCAAATTGGGTCGAAAAGTCTAATGATCGGAAGTCTATTGCAGGTTATGTTTTTAGTGTTGGTTCTGGACATATCACTTGGACTTGTAAGAAACAACAAGCTCTTTCTCTTTTTTCAGCAAAATCAAAGTATCAAGTTGTATTTAATTCTAGTTAGAAATATTTTTAGCTTTAACAAATCCTTTCATAGTTTGGATTGGAGCAGCAACATCTGACTCCCCTTTGGTGCGATAATCAAAGTGCCATAAATCTCTCCAAATATCCATTTCAATATCAGTGCAACAAACACATTGAGATACATATGCAAATCATCAAAAAGATGATTCATGGTGGAATTATTGAAGTGCTCTTTTCCCTACAGATGATCAAGTTGCAAACATATTCACAAATTCTCTTCTAGAAGAAAAGTTTTCTAAACTTCCATCTATGGTAGGAGTTCAGGAATTTTTCATTAAGGGGAGATAGGCTCTAATGCCTCATTCCTTCTCTTATAGTGACACTTTTGTAAATCCTTCAATGTTATCCCAAGTTGTTCTTAAGGGGGGGATGGTAGGATATTTAGACACTTACGAGCTAGTTAATATCAACTTGTTATAATATATCCATTAGATAAAGTGTGTTTCTTTACTATGCATCAGTATGAATTTTTACATATGTAATCTGACAGACATGATATATTCTTAACATTCTTAACATTGAATGATCTGATGGTTCATCTTCTTCTCGACCTTAATGACCATTGATCTGTGGCTTAACACTCAATTGGTCCATGATCTCTATTTAAAGAGCATGGAGGGTCATTTGCTAGTTGATTGATCATGAGAATCTCATTTGTAATATTATTTCTTTTGCATAATAATATTGCCTCAAGTAGCTCTTTGGTAGGGGCCATGGAGAGTTTCCCTCTTTGAAGGTTTAAACCACGTAAAAAAATTTATTTGTTGATTTGTGATTTATTTGTGTGAGAGGTTGCAAAAGGTGTTTGATCTTTTGGAAGTATCTTGTGATAGTCAAACATCCTGTTGGTTTTTATATGAGGTTCATTGAAGGATTCTCCAACGTTGCACACCCCATCACTTATTTTCAAAAGAAGGGAATACCATTCGAGTGGACACAAAAATGTGAATAAAGCTTCCAATTGTTGAAGAAGCTTGTTACAAGTGCTCCAATTTTGAAAATTGCAAATCCAGAAAAGGATTTTGTGTTTTGTACTGTTGAAGAATGTAACTTCAATAGATATTCTTATTTGTATTATTTGGGTCATTTGTATTATTTGTATTGTACACCCTACATGGATTATGATTAATGTAATTGATCATGTAAAAGTCATTTAAAGAGTCAATGTAAACCCTAACTGTTAGGTTGGCATGGAAAGATCTAGAAAATAATATTTTATTGTAAATTGTACATGTCAGCCCAGATAGGTGAGTCAAGCCGACCCTATTTAGTAAAAAGGTCAATTCATTTGATTAGTATAAATGAGGAGGTCGAACTCCTCATTTGGTCACCTCACTCACACATTGAGTTTGCATCACTAGAAGCGATAGAGTCATTCAAAGTCATTTATTTTGGAGTCTTCTTGTTGTTGGTTCTTTGCATGAGGGATAATATTGTACATTTTGACGAATCTATATAGAATATGTTTGCTAGATTTTTATTCCCCGAGATGGTTTTCCTAGGATAAATTTGTTGTGTAGTATTGTCTATGATTTGCTTGTTTATCTTTCAATGACGCATATTGTTATTGCACTTAAAATCTAACATGTTTTTAGAGTAGGCTTGAAAGAAAACATTGTGCAGTTGCTGCAACTACAAAAACTTGGGTTTTTTATTCACGGAAGAAGTATCCACATATCAGATGAAAAAGAGGGTGCATTCAACTCGCCTTACTAGGGTGCATATTTCTGTCGAAGCAGAATCTCATTCCGAGAATTTTCATTTTTGGGTCCAGCACTGCAGCTCGGAGAACAAGGGCATTAAGTTTTTGGAGGATTTGTCCATAGAACTAGGAAATGATTATATTGTTCATCTCACCTTGGGGAGGTTCATCTTTTTCTCCAATCAGTTTTGCAAGATCCCAAAGTTGAGAAATTAGGGTTTCTCTAACAAACCCTAGGTCAACCTGCAGCGAGATATCAGAAGTCAAACTTTGGTTGGAGAATCTCATTTGGTAAGTTACACTTTATCTATTTCCACTTGAGGTTCTCATTTATCAAGTTTATCAAGATGACAAATTATACCAAGCTTGAGGATAAGCTTGAAGGGGATGAGAACTTCTGAGCATGGAAGTATAGGGTGATGCTCATCCTAGAAGAGAATGAACTAGACAAGTATGTTATAGAGCTATTTGCAGAACGAAGGGAGATGAGGAGAAATAAAAACATAAGAAGAACCTTATCAAGGCTAAGAGGATCATATCTGACTCCATCAAGGATCACTTGATCCAACAAATCTCTTCTCCGAAGACTCCGAAAGAGATGTTTGATGCATTGAAGGGACTATTTGAAGGGACCAACATAAATAGGAGGATGACCTTGAGGACTCAACTCAAGGCTGTGAAGATGAAAAACAATGAAAGTATACAATCCTACTTCACAAGGGTTTCCAGCATCAGAGATCAATTGAATGCAATTGGAGATGAAATTGAAAATGAAGAACTAGTGATGACTTCCATAAATGGTCTTCCAAGATCATGGGACTCATATATTCAAGGAAGAAACTTATCTTGTTTAGTGCAATTTTGGAATCTTGCACTCAAGAAGAAGCTAGGATTGCTTCTAGAGAAGAAAAACTAGGTGATGAGGACAATCAAGCCTTAACATCTCATACCAAGAGAGAGAAGAAAGAATATCATCACAAGAAATCACACAATGGTAAGAGATCCAGTCAAGAATACTCAAGTTATAGATGCTTTAATTGTGATGAGTTGGGACATGTCTATAGGAATTGTCCCAAGAAGAAAGGATTCAAGAAGGGGAACAATAATAGATATCATGCTCATGCTATAGAGGATGATGAACCAACTAAGAAGAAATCAAGAGAGGATTCCTCAAGTGACAAAGAATATGTTTTGATATCAACAATCACAGGTACAGTTTCACTTGGTAATAATGATTGGCTTGTTGATAGCGGTGCTTCTAAGCACATGACAGGTTTCAAGGATGCTCTCAACAACCTCACAGAGAAGAACTCACCTCATAAGGTGAAGCTAGGAGATGAATATCAATATCCCATCAAAGGGGTAGGATAACCTTCCTATAAGCTTGAATCTGGGAAGCTTATCAAAATGAAGGATGTTCTATATATACTTGGTTTGAAGAAGAACTTAGTTCCATCTCGACACTAGATGAAAAAGGATTTAGAGTATCATTTTTGGATGGCCAAGTACTTATGTGGCCCAAAGGTAAAACATTTGATGATGTGGTAGTAATTGGAGTGCAAGAGGGAGGACTATACAAGCTCAAGGGACACCCAGAACAAGCCTTGGTTCATGAAATTATGGAACCAAGTGAATTGTGGCATAGAATATTTGCTCACATCAACTAAAAATATTTACCAATTGTGAGAAAGATGGTGAATGAGATACCCAAGATCCATACCAAGCATGAAGTCATATGCAAAGGATGTGTGAAAGGAAAGAATGTGAAAAAGCCATTTCCAAGCAACGACAACAAAGCGAAGGAGATTTTGGAACTCATACATTCAAATGTGTGTGGGCCTTGTTGAGGCATCGGTTGTGCAAGGTAATTATGAGGTGTTGGAATGGGTCCAAGGCTCCCAACAGAGGGTGAAAACCCAGACTGAAAGGCTTTGAAAGAACCTACGCAAGGGCAGTTCTATCCCCAACCTGTTTGGTGTGGAATTCTCCCACAGATATTCAACCTCTACTGGCACTCTATGAGTAGATGGGTTTGATCAATAGATCAGAACTTCAATACGGAAAACATAAGCTTAAAACTAAGTCTGTTCTAACTTAACCTATTTAAGAAAGGAATCTAATCTAAGTTAGACCTATTCTAAAGGGAAGCTTGTTGTTGTGCAAATTGATCTTGATGTGAAAGGAGCAAGCATGTTTGCCTACTTCAATAGAAATGTAAAAGGTGCATTTACTTGTTTGCTTAAATCATAATCGATTAATGAAAATTAAAGAGAATAATTCAAGTAATTAAGCCTGTTCAAGATCAATCTGTAATCATTGTGTTAATTGAAAAATTAACATTGATTAAATTAGATGTGAATCATTTGTAGAAATAGATAAAGAAAATATTTAATGGACAAAAATTCAATAAAACATTTTCATGCATAGATTAGGCATAATGAGAAATCAGTATCACAGATCTGCATATGTAATTATATCCAACAAAAGATCACACACTATAGATGATAAATCAAGGCAAGAAATCAGAAGTGTCAAAGAAACTTGAACAATACATAAGAGATGATATGAAGGTCACTTTACTATATTAATAGGAGTCTTGCAAAAATACAAAGATCTGTTAACACAAAGTATCCTCAATCTTCTCCTACTGATCCCCAATCCCCAAAATTACCAACCTCCCTTACCAAAGAGGCATCCCTCCTTAAATAAGAACTACAACATGGTACAAAAATGGAGATCCACAAAAATAGGGATCACAAAATCAAAGATAAGCTAGTGTCCCAGGACATCTTGCCATTTTCCCCAAATCTCTAACAGCTTATCTATCATAGGATAATTTGTTGACTCTAGTCCCAACTAAGCATTGCATTCGAACGTCTCCATATCATTATTTTCCATCTTATTCCATATGCGGATGAAGACTTGGATCTTACGTTCCAGGGAAACTGACTTCCTAATCAACTGCTCCACATCATCAACTTTGACTTCTTCGAGAAGATGAATTTGTTGATGAACTTCATCACACTTGTGCTCAACTTCCTCAATCTTCAATTTAGGCGGACATGCATCTTCAATAAGCTCCACGGCAAGCAACTTGAGAGCCAACATAACATTATCTGTTGTGTACCATCGCCTGCTACAGATGGCATGGGCCTTTTTAAGAATATCCTCAACCGTTCATTCAGTTCTAGCCATCTATTAAATGCACCTATGATCTTCTTAAATTGAAAGATGCTAAGCATGGGAAATCCTTCTGGAACATCTGTGATGTATTTCTACCATTCAACAATCCTTGGAAGCCTCTAGCCTTTTATCTTCCTACTTTTCATGAGCACTAAGCATCTTGCCAAAAGTGATGTGAGTTTCTCTAATTTCATCCAATGTGCTAAACAGCTTTTCCAGGTATTCATCATACTCTTTATTGACTTGAGAAGCTAAGTCTTTGAAATCCTGAGGTGTCATCTTAAAGAAAGTGGAGGAGGCTTCACTTGCAGTTGCATCCTCGCAATGTTTTTGCAATAAAGCATTTTGCTGAACATTGGCAGAATTCTCAGCTTGTAACCTTCGAAATTCAACCTACAAAGATTGATTCTTGCGCTCCTCATCTCCTATTTTATCCTCCCATATCTTCCTAAGATCATCAACATAAGTTTGGTTTTCCTCTTTAGCATTTTCCAGTTCTTCTTGAAGATTCTCCACTTCTTCCCTCTTCTGATCAATTTCTCTATTGAGAACCTGTATTGAATCAAGGTTTGCTCCTGCAAATGCCCCTAGGGATATAGTTGTTTCAATTACCCCTGTCTGAGGGTTACTAGATTGTTGAGCCCGGACTATCTAGTTAGGAATAGACACTTCTAAGCCATGTTGATCAAGGCTTCTCTTCTTACCCCTCTTTACCACTACCTTATTATCCTTACTGTAGAAGTAATGTCCAAGAGGGACTATTTCATCATCCTCCCATTCAGTTATTACTTCAGAACTAATAGAAATAAAATTTTCTATTGAAACCAATGAAGGAGTCTAAGTGGCCATGGCATAAGCATAGGCATGGTAACTTGAGGAGTGACCAAGGGGGTAGAGACATCCTAAGGAATCGAAGAAGGAATGGTAGGAGAAGGGATTGAAGTGAGAGCTTCAGAAAGGAGGACTTGGTCACCATTGGCAGCTGATGGAAGTGAAGAGGGGGTTGTGGATGTATTACTCTCAATAGGTAATGATGAAGTAGACATGGGTAATTGCAGGAGGATAGTCGAAGACTAGGCTTCTACAAGAATAGAAAATGGAATAGACAAAGAAACTGAGTTACTATAAAAAGGGGTAGCCCTATGAGTCAAAGTATGAAACAACTGTGAAATGGAGAAAGGTGGCATTTCCCCTCCAAGCAAAATAGAAAGGTCTTGGATAGATGGTAACAAAAGTGATGAAGTACTGATGTCAGGGGCCTTAGAGGTAAGTTCTAGGACTAGTTGATCAAGATCAGAATGATCCATTTAAATATTGCCCAGCAGGTATGTAAGTGTCTGTGAAGTGTCTATCACTTCCTAAGTGACTTCTTCTATAACTTTGTCAGTTACCTTTTCAAGTACTTCTTCAATCACTTGAACTGTAGCCTGTGGCTCATCTTCAACATCACTGTCAATGAGATCAATAGTGGGAACGTCAGATGTGGAAACCTGAACTTACTGTCTCTTCGGAGGATTATCCTCAATCATTGTCAAGTCATCAACCACCTGTGAAGCTGCAACAGTCACTTGAACATTCATAGCAACCTTGGGTGGATCAGCTACTCTGGCACCCAATACTGAAGTCAATTTTGCCAAATGTTACTGGAAATTCTGAGATGTCTGCAAGAAGGATTTAACCTGCTCAGTGGTCTTAATCTGTGGAGGTTCCTCCATGGGATTTTTACCTTTGTCTTCATCTGTATAAGTAAGCATTAAGGGAGCATTGGCTTGCTGAATTTGCTTTTGTTCTTTGTTCCTTATAACCTGTTTAGTTAGACTCAACTCCAAATTTCTTTGCCCATAAACCTAAGATTTTATTTCTTTCTGAAATGCCATAATCTGTTGCTACTCATCCATGCTCTTGGCTTTCGCTAATAATTCAAGGAAGGTGTTCACCCCTTTATAGATGGAGTCATTTGGCAGATCTTCATGAACGTAGTCCATTTTCCTGTGAAACTGCTTGAAGTCCAAGAATTTCTTGGGATCATGCTTTCGTTTGGGTGCTTTTCCCAACTTCAAAGGGGCTGATCACCCAGTACAATAGCCCAGGTTGAGGTAGGAATAACTAGTGGGACAAGATTTAGAGAGAACTTAGGCCAGCCTCTCTTCTTAGGGCCAGTAAGTTTCTTGTAAACTCCATCAATGACAGTCTGATAGGAAACTTCTTGGATGACCAACCTATTAGGTACAATTCTGGGCAAAAGGTGAATGGTGTAACTTACCCAAATTCCTTTATATTTACATCATTGGGGCTCTCGTGATCAGAATGAATCATGGGATCTGTTGTGTCCACAATAGGCCTATGTCCTTCAACTCATTAAGTGGGTATGAGTACTATGTGTCTTTTATTGTTGATTATTCAATAAAAACATGGATCTATTTCGTAAAATCCAAAGATGAAGTATTTAGTAAGTTCAAGGAGTTTAAATCCCTTGTATAAAATCAAATTGGAAAGGAAATAAAGATATTAAGATCAGATAATGGAGGTGAATTTACCTCAGGATATTCTAAATAATTATGTAAAGACTCAAGGATTAAGAGGGATGTGAGTACTCCCTATAATCCACAACAGAATGGGACTCTAGAAAGAAAGAATAGAACAATTATGGAAGCAGTGAAGGCCATGACCCATGATCAAGACCTTCCTATGCAGTTATGGGTGGACGCTGCAAGGACAGTTGTATATGTTCAAAATAGGACTCCTCATAGAGTTCTTGAGAACAAGACACCATAAGAGATGTTTACAGGATACAAGCTAGAAGTTAGACATCTCAGAATATTTGGCTTCCATGTATACATACACATTCCAAAAGAAAAGAGGACCAAGTTCAAGCCTTTAGGGAAGAAGGGAATCTTTGTCGGTTATAGTGATTCATCAAAAGATTACAGGATATATATACTTGGCTTCAAGAATATCGATACCAACAGAGATGTAACATTTAATGAATACACTGCCTTCAGCAGGTCAAGTAAAAGTTCACTCTGATGAAGAACATGATGAAGAATATGAGACTCCCAGAGTTCCAGATATAGTAATGGAAGAGTAGGTTCTAGAAGAACTTGAGGATCATGATATGTCTGAGCCACAGAGACCGCTAGATCCACCGAAATAAGTGAAATCACATAAAAGAAAACCAGCATGGGAACGAGAACTTATTCATGATGCAAAGAGGTATGGTGCCCCAGAAGTAAGAAAGAGACCTAGGACTTACTCCAACTATGTGGCATTGTTGAGCAACATCATTGATGCTGAACCTTCCGGTTATGAAGAGGATTTGAAAAGAAAGTCTGGAAGGATGCTATGATTGAGGAGTATCAATCAATAATGAAGAATGATGTCTGGGAGGTGGTTCCGAGACCAGAAAATAAGTCAGTAGTGTAATTCAAATGGATCTACAATATCAAGGATGCATCATACGGAAGAGTTTATAATTACAAGGCAATATTTGTGGCTCGAGATTTCTCCCAGAAAGAAGGTATTGATTATGAGCAAACATTTGCTCCAGTATCCAGATACACTTCAATCAGGTCAGCACTTTCTATAGACAAAGTGATGAAGTGGAAGGTATATCAGATGGATGTGAAGACTACCTTCTTGAATAGAGTAGTAGAAGAGGAAGTGTATGTAGATCATCCACTAGGATTCGAGACACATGACAGGAAGACTCATGTGTGCAGGTTAAAGAAGGCCTTATACGGATTGAAACAGGAACCCAGGACATGGTATGGTAGGATAGATGGGTTTCTGACAAGCTTGGGCGAGTAAAGTAGACTCCAACCTTTACTACAAGGTTGAGGAATGAAATCCTATGATTCTACTGTTGTATGTAGATGAATTTTTCTTGACAGGTGAAGAGAAGCTCATAGCAAAAATGAAGAGGAATATTTCTGTGGAGTTTGAGATGAAAGAATTTGGTATGATGTGTTACTTCTTCGGTCTTGAAGTGTGGCAGAATCCAGAGGAACTTTTCTTCGGTCAAGGAAAGTATGTGGTAGATATCCCGAAGATATTCAGGATAATAGATTGTAAGGCCATGGCCACACCTATGCCATTGAATCTGAAGTTGTTGAGTGATACTTCTTCAGAACTGGTGGATTCCACAGTGTATAGACAGATGATTGGTTCGTTGATGTATTTGACGAACACGAGGCTAGACTTATGCTTTGCGATGAACAATCTGAGTCATTATATGGTAGAGCCAAGACATGTTCACTTGGTTGCAGCAAATCATGTGTTGAGGTACCTGAAGGGTACGGTTGATTATGGACTTGGGTATGCATCAGATCAAAAGATTAACCTACAAGGTTATGTTGATGCGGATTAGGCTAGGAGTGTCAGAAATAGAAATAACACATCAGGGTGTTGAATCATTTTTGGATTAGGTATGATCACATGGTTCAGTAGGAAGTAGATGAGTGTGGCACTCAGTACAGCCAAGGCTGAGTTTATGGAAGATTGTTCAACAAGCTGCAAGGAAGTGTGGCTTCAGAAGTTGTTATTAGGATTGTTTGATCTCGAGATAGAGGTGACTTGTATTTTCTGTGACAACCAGAGTTGTGCGAAGTTGTCGGAGAACCCTTTGTTCCATGTAAATTCAAAGCACATGGAGATAAAATATCACTATATATGGGATATGGTGTAGAAGGGAGCAGTGAGACTCCAATATATAGCAATAGAGGAGCAGACAACCGATGTGTTGACCAAGCCTCTGTCGAGAGTGAATTTTGAGTACTTCAAGGACAATATTGAAGTGGTCCAGATCAAGAGGGAGTGATGAGCTCATATGAGGTAGCAGGTAGTCATGGGTCATGTCACGTAATTGAGTCTCCTAGTCACGTAATTGAGTCTCCTAGGCTACGAGAGGATTTGGACGAATGGTGAGTTAACGTGGGTGGTTGTGGTGTGCAACGTAATGCATGCTCCTGGGTTGTACCCATTGAATGGATTGCTCGATTCATGGATGAGGATAGTTGCATTTGGTATGGAAAAGGACCAACTATGCGGACAGAAAATTCCTAGACTTGGTCTAGGTCACATCCAGTATGAAATAGTACTCGCTCTATGGTGAAAATCCTGGAATGATGTAATGTGTGCTCCTGGACTACTCAGCGTAGCAGCGGGTGATCATTCGTAGGTGTGTGAGATGAAAATCCTGGAATCATGTAATGTGTGCTCCTGGGATGATTAGCGTAGCAGCGGGGGATCATTCATAGGTGTGTGAGATGAAAATATTGGAATGATGTAATGTATGCTCCTGGACTTCTCAGCATAGCAACAAGTGATCATTCATAGGTGTGTGAGATGAAAATCCTGTAATGATATAATGTCTGCTCCTGGACTGCTCAGTATAGCAGCGGGTGATCATTCGTAGGTGTGTGAGATGAAAATCCTGGAATGATGTAATGTGTACTCCTGGACTAATAAGCATAGCAGCAGGTGATCATTCATAGGTGTGTGAGATGAAAATCCCGGAATGATGTAATGTGTGCTCCTGGACTGCTCAGTGTAGCAACAGGTGATCATTCGTAGGTACTGTAATGATGTAATGTGTGCTTTTGGATTGCTCAGTGTAGTATAGGGTGATCATTCACAGGTATAAAGTCTCTTATTGACATAATGTGTGCTCCTGGACTTCTCCTAGTAGCAGTGGGTGGTCATACACGGGCATCCAAATTTTGTGTGAACTGGATTGTAGTGAAAAGTACTAGACTCCGTCTAGGTCACATCCAACATGAAAAAGGTTGGCTCTGTGAAACTTCATATGATATATAGATTCGGTAGATGTCAGATGTCAATAGTCTGTGTACAATAAGTGCAGCAGCTGGAGAATGATGGTGAACGATGACTCAAGAATACCTTCCTTGTTAAGAGGGAGTGTTGAAGAATGTAACTTCGGAAGACATTCTTACTTGTATTATTTGGGTCATTAGTATTATTTGTATTGTACACCGTATGGGGATTATTATTAATGTAATTGATCATGTAAATTTCATTGAAAGGGTCAATGTAAACCGTAACTACTAGGTCGCCTTGAAAGATCTAGAAAATAATATTTTATTGTAAATTGTACAGGTCGTCCCAGTTAGGTGAGTCATGCCGACCCTATTTAGTAAAAAGGTCAAGTCATTTGATTAGTATAAATGAGGAGGTCAAAATCCTCATTTGGTCACCTCACTCACACATTGAGTTCTCATCACTAGGAGAGATAAAGTCATTCAGAGTAGCTTCTTTTGGAGTCTTCTTGTTTTTGGGTCTTTGCACGAGGGATACTATTCTACATTCTGACAAATTTATAAATAAGAAGTTTGCTAGGTTTTTCTTCCCCGGGAGGGTTTTCCAAGGATAAATTTGTTGTGTACTATTGTCTATGTTGTTCTTGTTTATATTTTAGTGATCCATATTGTTATTGCACTTAAATTTAACATGTACTGATGAATGTAAACAAGAAATTGGAAGAGTTATTATGTAAGACAATCATGTGGTATGTTATGAGTCGAGGAAACTAAAAGAACATGAAAATAATTATGCTACCCATGATTTAGTGCTTGTTTCCATATGGCATGATTTGAAAATGTGGAGGCACCATTTGATGGGAAGGAAATTTAAGTTTACGACAGGCCACTGCGATCTGAAATATGTATTTGAGCAACCAACACTAAATGCAAGGCAAGCTAGATGGATGGAATTTTTATGTGAGTTTGATTTTGAGATCAAACACGTAAATTGGAAAGAAAATAATGTGCATGATGCACTCAGTATAAAAATGCATGCAATGCATGTGGTAAGAATTAGCTTTTTCCAATCAAATTTGAGGAAAAAGATTTTTGACTCCCTTGTTGAACATGAGTAGTATGTGCAAATAAAATACAAATTACATCAATAGAATTTGGAAAAGAGGTATGAAGGTTATCATTTGGAGGATGATGGAATTCTTACTTATAAAAGTAGAGTGTATATTCCTAATGTTATATATTTGAGGAGAATTGTTATGGATGAAATCCATAAAATGCCACATGATGTAGGTCACCTAGGATACCAAAAAACAATTGTTGGAGTAAGGAAGCAATATTTTTGGCCAGGAATGCAGAAAGATATTACTGACTATATTTCAAGATGTATGAAATGCCAGCAAGTGAATGTTGAATATCAACACCCAGCAAGTTTATTGCAGACTTTGTCAATTCAAGAATGGAAATGGGAAGTCGTAACTATGGATTTTATTATTGGATTGCCAATTACTTCAAGAAAGCATGAATCCATCATGTTAGTGGTGGATAAGTTGTCTAAGGAAGAACATTTCATTCTTGTTAAATCTACTTACAAGGATGATGGGATATAATATTCATGAAATAAATATCCAAATTGCATGGGTTACCCAAAGAAACTGTATCCGAATGTGATACAAATTTTACTTCTAATTTTTGGAACGGTCTTTTTGCAGATTTGGGTACATAGCTGAACTTTAGCACTTCCTACCATCCACAAACATATGGACAAACATAAAGAGTAAATTAGGTGCTTGAATACATGCTTTGTATGCATGTAATGGACAAACCATCCAAGTGGGAATATTATTTATACTTGGTATATTTTGTATATAACAATAGGAAACAAGCATCATTAGGAATGAGTTCATTTGAAGCTTTGTATGGCAGAAGGTGTAGGACACTAGTGTGTTGGGATAATCTAGTGAATATAATTTTGCTTGGGTCATAAATGCCTAAGGAAATGGAACAAAAGGTTGCAAACAATATGTGGAATTTAAAGGCAATCCAAGAGAGATAGAAAAACTATGCAGATAAGAATTGAGTGCATAGGGAATTCAATGTTGGGGATCATGTTTACCTCTAAGTGAGCCCAAGGAAAAGTTCCATGAAGCTTAGAATTTATGCCAAGTTATCACCAAGATATTATGTGCCATTTGAAGTGCTTGAGATGATAGGGACATTTTCATATAGAATTGCATTTCTTGCTAACATTAGAGCTCATTATGTTTTTCATATTTCTTTCCTTATGAAATATGTACATGATCCTAACCATGTGATTGATTGGGATATGATCCAGGTGGAACTAGATGGAGGGTTCCAAAAAAAGCCACTATGCATCCTCGACAAGAAGGTAACATTGCTCAAAAACCAAGCCACTATACAAGTAAAGGTGTCATGGAAGCAGTTTGATACCAATGAGGCTACATGGGAGCTAGAGGATGCCATGAGTGAGGGATATCCATTTTAAGCAAACTTCGAGGACAATTTTACTCCAAGGGAGAGGGGATTGTAATATCCCTAGTTTTAACTTGGAATGTATTAAATCAAATCATGTAAATGATGTAAATATGCTCTTATGGATTCCTAGTGTGGAGCTCAAGGCCAAATCCCGACTAGTGAATGGATAGGCATGTGTTGGAGGGGATCCTTCGGACCCCTAATTATCATCATTAGTTTATGTTAATGCATTATAACGAAGAGCAGTTAGAGTGGGTGTAATCGCTCCAACCATCTGTCCTTTGTATAAATCTATCATTACATGAATAATAATGGATTGGACGTCCCTTCCCTCGTTATGTATTGATGGTTCTGTGTGAGTGTTAATATCTGCTTGAATGTCATGTGATTAATCTGAATCCAACATTGGAATTGTTTCCTCCTATGTTCGGTTTGGGTGACAGAAACAATGGCTGGAAGTGGTTTGGACTTGGAAGAGAGTGAGAGGTGGAAGGACGCTTGTATGAAACATTAAACACTATTGCGCATCGACAAAGAATCCTTGCAAGAAGAACTATAAGCTTTGGTATTTTCTTGATTGTCGTGTGTTTGATATCTATCTTGAGATCATTGCATAAATTTTTCCAGTACCTATCGAATGTTTGACTATACACTAAAGGTGTAGATAAACCGAAATAAACCAAAGGAGTGTATGTATTACTACAGAAGATTATTTTATTTTACGTCCAATATGAACCGTGTGAAAGTTTTTCTGACGAATACAATTGATGATGAGTCTGTTGTCAATATTCTGAGCGAGGAGGTTGTTTTCGACGCTATCAAATATTTGTTACATGCATTAAAATAACAAGAGATGTTGTGTGCCCTTTTTGGATGGTATAAAGAAGTGATGTTGTTCCTGATGGGCTGCAAAACCGCCGAAGGAGTCGACTACGTAATAAATATCACTAAGTTCAAATCGACTAGTGCACCTGTAGACCTGTTTAGCCCACCCATCGATTAAAAGAAGATCAAGTGATTGAAAAGATGAAGTTAGTTGTTTTATCTTCCCATCAACTAATAGTTGGATGGTTTTCTAGTTAATCATGCAGTTGTCCATATCGCTCTCAAACTCCAGCCATCAATCGAATTTCATTTATGTGATCCTATCCATAGATACATCTATAGAAATATATCTGAATAAGAGTTCAACATATTTACTAGATGATGAAGGGAAACATAGTCGACTGAATTATTTCTATCAAATTCTTCATTGGCCAGAATAGTCTATCGACTAAAGACCAGCTTTTCATCAACCAAGCGAAAGAAGAGAGAGTTTTTATATTCAATACATTTGTTGATTGAAAAGCAATTAAAACTTGCATGATCAAAGTCTATGGAGTTTAAACTTTATCTGTTGAGTTTGTATATGCTGGTATGGATTTCAATTGATGATGAAGTCTTAATAATTTCACAAGGGTCCTGTCAACACAAAAATGATAAAATGCTATTTGGATGTATACCACGTGGTAAAAAGTTAAATAAAAGATAAGCCTGTCGAGCCTATTTTTTATTATCATAAATCTAGTATGCAGACTTTAGTCGAATTTTAATTATGGTAGATATATTACTTGGTCGACTTCTCCTTTTGGTCGAGTTCTAAATATTTTCGATGATCAAACATAAGGTTGATGCAATATGTGCTGAATATTGTATTTTTGGTCGAGTTGCTTAGGCCTTTAAAATTGGTCGACTCTTAAATATGTGATCGATGTCTCAAGGTGGTTTATATTTGGTTGATATGTTTGGTTGATGTTTAAGTTTGGTTGATGTCCAAAATTATCAATGTCGATTGAGTTGATGAAGTTAACAATTTGTAAATTGTATGTTCAATTTCTACTTTTGTCAACACTTTAATACTGAGTCGAATTATGTGTCTATATAACTAGAAGTCCTATCTGATCAGGTTTGCGTCCATTGAGTCATTAACTACAGATGTGACCCTATATATTTCAAGAGGGGATGAAACATTATTCTTTTCAAGGCAAACGATCACCTTCACTTTTTTACTGAAGATAGTCTCTAGCCAACTTTTGTAAGTCAATTCAATTCAAGTCAGTCGAATCTAAAAGCAGGCTACATGGACCAACAGAGCAACTTCATGATCGCACACAATGAGCAGACATAATTTTTTGCTGGCATTTTAATCCTTATGGTAGCATAAGATGAAGGAATTCAAGTAGAATACATCAAAAAAATGCACAAAAAAGATCACAATGATAAGATGATTACACAAAGAGCACTTGAATAGATTGAGCCCCCTAGTGCAGAAATGTACAATTTGTTCCTTAGTTGTGACCTCATAATCTAAAAGGTAGAAAAATGGTACAAAAAGTAGAAGAGCCAAAAGACCCATGCTTGATTTGAGGGAAGTCGACCAGATGAGAACAAGTGGCGATTTAAACCAAAACACCTCCTAGCAATGATGGTAGTTGATTGCCTTTTTAGAGAGAGGGTGAGACTTCGACGGGCTACTACCAAATTGAAGACTGGGGCTGAAGATTAACAAGTCATGGTACCTTGTAGACATGTGTCTTCCTATCCAGTTGGCAGCTATTGTGGCTGAGTTACCTATGAAGACCAGTATGCATGGTCGATGCACAATGAGGACTACTTTGGCAGGAGCAGAGGCCCGGGACGTTGCTACACAATCTTTTTCTCTTCAGAATGAATAAGAGTTTTGGGGTGGGGGAGATGTTGGAGGGGATTCTTCATACCCTTGATTATCATTATTGGTTTATGTTAATGTATTCTAATGAAGATCGATTGGAGCAGGTGTAACAACTCCAACCATCTCTCCTTTGTATAAATATCTATCAATTACATGAATAATATTGGATTGGACGTCCCTTCCCTCATTATGTATTGATGGTTATGTGCGAATCTCAATCTATGCTTGAATGTCATGTGATTAGTCTGAATCCAACAACATGTATAATGTAAATATTTCTATATGGACCATGTGATTACATTGTCATGCTAACTCAATAAGCTATGTCAATATTATGTTGGAAAAATAATAAAATGCCCCAAGATGGTTATGTAAATAGCACTAGAGGGGCTACAATTCCACTAGATGGGAAGAGAAAAGGGGGCTTATGGCAAGTTAAATCCTCTATTTCCAAGTGTCAACCATAGAAATCATCGATTTGTTGTCATGCCTTAAATGTGTCAATTAATTCCTTTTGAATATTAAATTCAATCATCGAATGCATGTATGAGGTTGGTAGGGAAAGTCTTCTCATGTAGTTATGGAAGCATCGGATGAATATACTTCTATGATTGTTGTAGTCCTCTCTTATATGGTCAAAAGTTATGTTAGTTGTATTTTTCACCATATTCTCATCTCCTTTAGAGATTACCTCTCATTTTATCATGCATAGTTTTGTTCTACAACATATTTTTACACTACAAAGAATTTCCCTCTTGTTGTTCATTCCATTGCCATTATCATTACTAGACTAAAAAATAACCAAAAATTCCGATTGTGAAGGAGAATTGAAAAAAATAGAGAAAATAGAATGGTTGTAGGTGAGTATAGAGGTTGGAAAAGATAGGAACCTTTACCGATTATGGTTTTCTACTAATGAATGCTTGAGAATCCATGAATTAAGGTTATAGGAGGTTCTCCAACAACATACAACAAATTGGACCCCCTCTGCAAACACTGGTAAGCAATATAAGGGTTGGATTTCCTGAGGTAACTCTGGAGCAATGAAGGGAAATGTCTTGCTTGTATTCTGTGGGGTAGTAGAAAAGAGTACCATGGATGGGATGGATGAGTGGGATCCCTATAAATGCTTAGAGGTGGGAATTTTGGCTAAGCATGAGAATAAATGGGTTGTGGGATGAGAGAGAAAATAATATAGGAGTTTTATTTTCCTTGGTGGCCTCATAGCCAACTTGGGGGTGGTATCTACAATGGATACCTATTGTTGCATGGAAAATTGTTCTTAAATAGCCATTTCTTGGATCTTCTTGTTTAAAGATAAGTATTCTCTTTGTATATGATTTTGGAATTATTTTGTTTTTACCTGTGATAAATATACTTGTTTATGCATGTTATATGTGTGGATAGAGTTTTAAATTCCACTATGTTTTACATTCATGAATTTATTCATGCATTTATTTTTTATGAATGTGTATTATGGCCCATGGGGAAAATTTTAGAAACCTGTAATTCGTAAATATGCCCCTCATTTAGACAAATAGATGGATGGTAACGTAACATATATGTATTACAATTTTATAGCCATTTCATTTATTCGCTAATTAGTTTATAGGTAATATATTTAATTGTTGTTTCTTTACTCACCTCTGTGCATTTTATTCATTATTGTGTATTCTAGTTTTTCTTTTGACAATATTAAGACCTCATGGATTCTTGTTTTTTTCAAGTCTTCATGATGGATTCATCAAATACCGAATAAATTAGTACTTCAAAAAAAAGACAAGACAACATGTAAGAATTATGTGCTTGATCATACATATTTTATTTGTTTCCTTTTATGATTTCTTTTCTCCCTATGTACATTGTTATTTTGATAGCCTTATGACACTACAAATTAATATTTTCATCACCTTAGCAATTACATTATTTCTCAAAAAATTATAAGCATCAAGTTATAGTAGGCTTGTTTTCAAGCAAATTATTTAAATCTTGGATATATCTATTGCGACTATCATGATATGCTCCTTAGTTACAACATTTACAAGATATTATCAGTGCGTACATATATCTTGATTTCTATTCTAATTATATTGGTATTCATGAAGTACTCATACAATTTTCCTAGATCCCATGATGAAATTTCTATTGCTTCTCTAGGTTATTCCCTAAGTAATTCCCTAGTGACAACTAGTCACAAGAGATCACTCCATAAACTAGACCCTTCCCATTTTTCCAACAAGGAGACTCCAAAACCAATACCTCTGCTAGTGTTTCCCCTCTACAAATTATGCCTACCAATTATCATCGTTGGCCATAGAAATTTATCAAATGCTCAAATAGAGACATTGAAGGATCTGGTTGTTCTTAGTTTTCAAGTTATACATAGTTTTCATGGTAATAATATCCAATTGTACATGCCTGTAACAACGCATTACAAAATTGTTCCATCGCATTGTGTTAGATGAGAGCTATACGACATGGTCAATGCCTTGCATTACGCACTTCCAGAATATCAAGGAACCATTCGTCCAATATATCAATATATGTAAAAATAATTTCAGTGGCCCAAGTGAATTGCACATTGACATGTTTTCCACTGAGAATAGACTAGTCTATCCATCACTATGACAACAAGATCCTTGAAAAATTGTTGTTGATTGATGTGCCACATAATCTCCTTTTGTACAATGTCAATTGTGCACTTAGTTTACATAAAATCCCAAGTTCCATCACAACCAATTATCATAAATTCATCTTCATTTGTTAAATCAATTAATTGAAACTCAATCCTGATGCTCTAGCAACTGATAATTTACCATTAAGATATCCATCACTCCCAAAGACTCTTGTTAATGCTTAAATATCCCATACATGCGACATTTAGGCTAATCTTGTAGAAAGGAATCATCAACATACATAATTCAACTCACCAAAGACATCCTCATCAGATCTAGAAGAAAATTGAGTCCCAAAATTCCTAAATCAGTCAACATGGAAAATTGTGAGAGAAAAAGCATTGGAAACCTTTGCTACTAGCGCTATTAATCTATACAGATACCCACGCGGGATTTCACCCGAAACCCGTGTGACTATAAAAATGATGGTATCACATAATTTTGCAACGCATTGAAGGCTCAGAATGGCTTTCTTAGCTCCAAAATTCAAACAGGGACTCCTCACATGCTTGGGAGCATTGAATATCCCCTCTCATGTACTTGGGAAACCAATTCAAAGGAAGGGGTTTTCACATATGGATCTAGATGTTTCTTGGCCTCTATTTGGCCTATAAAAGGAAGCCATGGGCATGCATTCCATAGGAGAAAATCAGAGCAAATTTATGTTGTTGGAATTACATTGAGAGCTCCTCTTTCAATCTACTTCCTCCATCATATTGGCATACACAAAGCTCCCTTGCTTTCTTCCCCTAAGAGGAAAGTGTTTCTCCATTTTTCTATTCAAGTTATCTTGCAATTGTGTGGAAAAAAAGTACTTACCTAAGGGATATTGTTGGCTTCCCATGAAGCTTGCACCTACTAGGTGACACTATTGTATTTAGTTGGATCATTGGGCAATAAAAACTTGGTTTGGCACACTCTTGTTCCATATTGTTTTGTTTCAACAATTACCCTGTTTTATTTTAGCTTATTTCTTTTTTTTTGTTTTCATTTCTAATCAAGAGTTTGCTTAGCCATTTGGGGTTTTTAGTTACTAAATTCTTAAACACAAATATTGGGCCCTTGCTTCAACATCAAGGATACTCTCATTGTGGGAAATTTGTGCACCCTTGTGGCTATTTTTCCCACAATGGTATTTTATGGCAACTCCACTGTCATTTTTGTTCATTGCAGGTTAGATAGGTTGTCTTTTTCTAGATAGATTAGTTTGGTGTTGTACAATGCAGGAGCTTACTGTCCAGCCTCTCAGTAACTGAAATGCTATGGCCCTCTGCCCAGGAGAATTTTTTTATCAATATTGTGGATCTCGACATCCTATACACGCTACATCACATGGAAATCATCTCAACAAAAGTGCGAGTTGCGTAGTTGAATTGTTCTATAATATGCGCAGTAAATCTGCGTGACTTTCTCTTCAATGTAACTGTGTTATTATTGTGATTATGGGTCCAATACCCACACGATTGTGCCTTTTATTTGCTTTTTATCTTTGTTTTCACAATCATCTGTAGTTTCAATGGCTACTTAATGAACCAAAAAGTAAATAACTCGGAGTAGTTATATTTTCTTTAGTAATTAGATAACATAGCCCAAGATAAGTAGTAATGAAGTGACTTCTTGAAATATTTTTAGGCTAAAAGACTTTAAGGCTTTCAACGGGCCTCTTAGTAATCATTATTGACTAAATGATTATGCTTTCCATCTCATTGGAATTGTTAGTCTCGACCATCAGATTTAACTACCTCTAGTTATAAATATTTTTCCTCTTGCTTATTTCTTTGTTTTATGCAAGATAGTTTAGTTCACTTTCTCCACACAAGAAAAGGACCTAAAGACTCCTTTACCGGAATTATGCTCTTTTCCTTGCACTCCTAGTGATATTGGAAAATTAGAAAAGGGTTATAGGTTTGAAATACATCCTTTGCACACATTTAATTCATTAAAGCATCTTGTGTAGTTTTTATTTTCTTAAAGATGAAAGAGTGGATTCCCACGTATCTTTACTTTATGATCTTTTAGTTAGTTGCAAATTTTGATTTCATTTGCTTCCCAAACATATGTGTGATTTCCACTTAAGCACACACTGAGAGACCTAAAGTATCTTTCAAATATTGCATGCTCTCCATCTTGCACTCTTAATTGCTTGGATGAATCGGAATGATATGAAAGTTTGGAATACCTCTCACACTCCCTAATCAAATTTGGACCTTTTAAAATCAACATTGCACTTGTAATTCTCAAACCAACTAAAATCATCCACAGGAGGTCACAAAATAAAATTTTAGTTAGTTTAGGATTGATTGGACCAGGAATCCAAATAATCCCCACCAATATTCTACATTATTGAAACATAGCATTGTTGACTTATAGAGTACTTTAAATCCTGTTATCAACAAGTGTCAAAAGACAACCCAGATAATAAGGCACGGTACCCAGGGATGTGAAATTCGAGGTATAGATATATCTTCTCACCACAAAGAGTCACTCAATTTTTTGTGGAGAAGACACTTTACCACCTAGGAAAAACCACTTATCCACACTTGACGTAGGTATCTTAGTGGCCAAAACCTAGGATATCACCAAGGAGCAATTGTGAGAATAATTGACTTTTAATTCGTATCTCATTAGTTGTTGGAAATATTTCCATCGCTTTAGGAACATAGACCCAACATCATTACTTGATAACTAACTCTATCATACCTTCACTAGCCAATGTCAGGGGATCTCATTACCATGGTGGGTGAGCTATTGGAAGACAGAGTGAATTTTGAGAGGAAAGGATGTTATGTCTTGTAGGGAATTCACATTTATTTTATTTTTATTTACGAGATCACCTAACTCATAATTAAAAAGAACCAACTTGTGGACTACGTGCACAAAGACTCAAGCACCTATCACTCATTTTGCACCATATTGTATCTATTGTGGTTGGCATATCTTTGCATTTTTTCATTTGTGTTTAGACCTATTTATCATCACTCTCAGTTGATCACATAGACCACCACCATAACGGAACAAAGAAATATAAGGCAGCCTCTCAGACCACAAGTACATTATCCTCTCCAAAGAGGTGCTTTCCCACTTTATCCCCATGGTACACAAGGGATATACTCTATCTAGGGACATTCCCATGTGTCATTGTTAGGGTCATCTCGATGATGACACAACTTGCTTAACTCTCCCAATTCTCCACCTCTTGGAGATCATACAACTCCATTTACCTCTACATATCGTAGAAGAGGTAGTATTTCATCTCCACCTTTTGGAGGGAATACTTCTCCACCATATCCTCCTTTAAGAGAGAGGATACCACCATTATCACCACCCTCGCCTCCTAGAGAGGGAAACACACATAGTACTATGGCGGGACCAACCCCTAATACAAACCTTCCTTTCGTGATGAGCTTGAATCTCCCTAAATTGGATAAATTTGTTAATGACCCCATTCGTTATGATCCAATTTGGCCAAATATGCCTCCTAAACTTCCCTCAGACATTCCAAAGTTTGAATAGAAGCAAGGAGATGACCCTGCAAACCATGTTATGTCATTTCACCTTTGGTGCTCCTCTAATAGAATAGTCAATGACCCTATTCGTCTTCGATTCTTCCAAAAACATATATAGGAACAATGGCCAAATGGTATATAAATCTACCATCTGCAACTTATACCACCTTTGATTCTATTTCCACTATTTTCCCCACATATTTTTAGTTACCCATACATCACGACCTAGGGATAGAAATCCTTATGGAATTTTGGCAAACCCATATTGCAGATCACATCCATGAATGGTGTAGGCATAAGACGTTGTACAAAATTGACATCCAACCCCAATTTCTATTGGATTGTTTCTAAAATCAATCCAACCCATGATTGTGAAATATGTGGCAACCACATTGCCAAAAATGGAAGAGGAGGCCATCTTGAATACCCAACATTTTGATATGATTTATGCACATTATGGGTATCTTTATACCATCCTTCCATATGCCCCTTAGCATCATTCTTTGAACCCAGCACCATTAGGAACATTACATTAATCTAATGGAATTATTGGGACTATTTCTCACCAGCGAAATGTTCCCCCAACCTATGACTTCTATACCATCCACTATGGCACAACAATACCCACCAACACCACCTTAACTAGTGGTGCATGCAACTGCACCAACTCCTCCATTTGGTCAATTAGCTTATGGATATTAGAGTCCTACATACCTTAATGTTAGACAAGCACCTTTGGTACTACCACTTCAAATGGTACCTCCCACTCCTACCTCCACATCATATGGAGCACATAACACATATCTTCCCACAACTAGATACAATACATACTTCCTATTTCTTGGTCCTCCTAGTCCTACCCCATGACTAAAATGGGGGTAAATCTAGTACAACCTTCTCCCATGCAACAAACTCGTATATTCGAGCAGTTAAACACAGTTAATCCCCCGAATCCTCAAAATCAAGGGAATAATAAAGGAAAAAATAGGTAAAACCAGCAGTAGGGATAGGGGGGTGATCCCCCCCCAATACATATGGAACATGGGTAACCAGAATGAGGGGGAAACACATTCCCCCAAGCAGGGAAAGAATTCCAACCTTGGTACCAATTATCCTTGCTCCATGTGTGGAGAGTATGGGCACTATATGCACCATTTCCTACTGACACCCGAGTGTCAAAAAATGTTTAAGGAAAAAAAGAAGGTTGTATCCAACCTTCCTCAAGCACCTAATACACTACAACCCCAAAAAGCTATGTTGCAACAACCCTTTTCCAATCAAGGGGTGGTTACTCAACATACAGATCCATGCCCCCTAGGTGATGACACATTTTAGAATATTTACATGAACACAACAGAGGTCAACCTCTAGACCCACGCTAAAGGATACGGCATGGCTAAATCCTACAGGGGGGAAATGTACCTAATACCTCTAGTGGGACTTTGCAAATGCCTCTCCCAAATGGTGATCAGATCCCTTAGCTCCCAAAAGCACTACTTAGACGAACTAATTATAATCCTCACATGAAATTTTCCCATAACTATAGTATCGTAGATGATTTGGCCCAGTCTCCAGCCATCGTGTCAACATTAGAATTTCTTCAATCTTTCCCTTCCTAAAAGAAGACATTGATTAATACGTTAGACATGGTCGATTCTTCTGATTCCTATCTTATGACCTTCGATATTAAAAAAGGTGAACCACAAATACCCTCGTCAGTCACTTTTCAAATCCCCCGTTACAATCAAGAACATTTTCATTCATCGATTGAAGGAGTGTCGACTTGTGTGATGTCCACTCATGTATGGAAACATCTAGGTTCACCAAAATTGGTACCCTCATCTATCGCTCTCCATGCTTATGATGGAAGGCCATTGAAACCTTTGGGTTTGTACCAATATTTCCCCATAAATATAGGGGGGAAATGGTACTTTTGTATATTGAGGTAGTTGATGCATGGCTTGACTACAACATTTTGTTGGGATATAGTTACTTGTACACCATGAAGGCGGTATCCTGATCGCTTTTTCGCATCATGATGTTCCCTCATAACGGGAATATAGTCACCCTTGACCAACTCAACTACTATGACCCACACACTAACACAAACCCAGATAACATCCTACCCATCATAGGATCATCCAATTTCCCCCAGTATGTTGATATTGGTCCGGGAATTTACAAATATTTCAACTTGTTGGGAGCATACTCAGGTCCTCCACCCGAGATCCTCGTATCTATAGACGGCCTCATGTGCACTATTTTCACCTCTGAATATAAGTCACAAGCCCCTTCAACATCAGCATCAATACCTTCTACTAGTTTTGGCATCGATTAGACCTTGAACCCATTGGTGCCACCTGTTTTTTTAATCGCCTTCTTGTATTCCCCAATAGGAGTACAAGGAATGCAAGTAATGGCTCAACTCATGTTTCCCGGGCTCACTTTAGGAATACTTTTTTGGTACCTTACACCACCTTACCCAGAGATGGATTCCAAGCCATTATCCCATTATGATTTTATCCCAGTAGCACACACAAGTACACCATCTGAAAATATTATGGTAGCAACACCACCTACAACTCAACCACCACAGGTTGTCACTAACCCTAATGCTAGGGGCATAAATCAACCCAATTTTAAATCCCCTGTAGTACCAAGTACAACACTAGAACCTCATGTCATCCCACCTTGTGTCTTGTGGATGAAGCAAGGGTATACCACTAACCAGTGCCCCACATTGTCAGAGCTCAGTAATTCGCTTAACACCCTGGTTAGTGTAACCCATGCCCCAAACACTTCATCAAGGGGAACGCCAACCACATCAGCTACCCCCAATACTAAAATGAATACCAAGTCATTACGCACCAATCGTGTGTGCACAATATGTTCTCATTTTGTGCATTACACACATCACTATCTTGCACTCCCTGAGTTCAGGGATGCATTAGAGACCATTCATATCACACACCCAGCGGTTGAAAGACCCCCTCCTAATCATCAAGAAACAACCTCCATCAACGTTGTCACTACATCTATGCCAACACAGGGGGCACCACCGCAAGAAGAACCAACACATTCGATATCACCTCCAGCAGTCCAACCCCCTGGGTGTTCATCATGTGGGAACCATACCCATATGATCTCCAACACAATCGGCATTGTCATACGTTACCATGCCACTCGACCATTGAGCCTGAAGCATGAGCTTAAATACGCTCGAACCACTCTTCCATATAGATCATGTGGACAATTGATTCATTACTCATTATAGTGCCCCATCCTACGCATAGAACCAACATTCCATCTAGAACATATGAGGCTCTAAGATCACCCTCCTCCCCTTAGAGCATACCCACTAGGGTTACCCATTGTGGAGGTTCTTCTCCCAGTTTAGGAGAATACTAATCATGGTGACATCATTAATATGTAATCATTAGCTGGTCTACTCACTAGTGATGACAAATTGTCATCCACATCTAAGTAATACCAAGCTCCACCAACAAAATCATCCCCGATCATGGAAGATAACCATGATCCACCAAAAATTCTTTAGACACCAAGAGCTCTCTGTTCAATTGTTGGGTATCCTTGGGAAATGCAAAATTATCCCCCAAATTGGGATGTTGCACGGACGTGCATACATTCTATCACCTAGATAAGTTGCCCTGATTTCCAACACTAACAATCACTATCATGCCACCAACGGTTTCCATCAAACCACCCCTATGATTATCACAACCATCCTCAAGGTGCGATATGTTTCTTGTCAATTATTTATGCATTGTCATTACGCTTGGGTATTTGTGTCATGTGTGCAGGATTATCACTGAGAAACAACCTCCCTTTTTATAACAACGGTGCATGGACTCCAACCTCAGGTATATCATCTTGACCCATCATATCGACAAAGTTATCCCCTTGTTTACATTGCATTTACCTAGTACTCTCGATAATAGCCATAGGGTCCTTCTTCTCAATCATGACATGCCATCAAGGTTGTTGTAAAAAATAGCATGTTCCTCCATGGGTGTGCGCACCATTACAGTGACCCAACTCACATTTTTGGCACCCATGATGTCAAACCCCCACAAGTCCTAGGAATTTGATCACTCGCCCATTTTGTCAAGTTGAAATCACATAACATCTCCTTACATCCCACTCTCAGTATCCCTTCAAATTCATTGGCACATGTTACGATTATGACTCAGAGATAAACTCCCATCCTCCTCATGAGAAATATACCATCTACATTTTTGTTTGTATCATCAACCCTCAAGAAGACAACAATGGGGCCCCCACCCCCGCCCTCTCAAAATCCAATTCCACTCAGTTATCCCCGCACGAGCATTATGCATGGAGTTGATTCATGAGGCATCCATCTTCTCATCTACACAAAACGGTTACATCATCATCAAAATGATTCCACGACTCACTCAAAACCGTGGGAATCCCACCCATATAAATTGGTTCCCCAACCCACCCAAATCTGTGGGAACCACACCAATCATTCTTTGTGTACAAATTCCCTCAATCCACAAAAAATTGTGGGGACCCCATCACATTATTCTTTTTCCAGCATCACTTGGTCGCGACTCGCCCTTGATTGATGTATTCGACTCCACTAACCCCAACACCACCAATCTTGTCATTCACCTTACCTCATTAATATTTTTTCTATGATAAATCCCTTCATGTGTAGTATGTTTTCCCCTCGTTACACCCTAAATCACCATTTGAAGAATGCTTCCGTCATTTGCTCACCCTTGTTTACATCAATCAAGGGAATTCATAAGCCCCATGCTTATCAACCAGTCTTGCGTCAGGTTTACCAGTTTCTTAGTTGGTTGCAAAATTATCTTCGTTCTTGAGATAATACCCTCATCTTATCATATGCTTCAGCTCTCATCAACATCAACACATCATATTCTGGGAATTGCAGTTGTACCTTGGGGTCCCTTCTCATCAATATAAGGGATCACCTCAAACTAAGTAGGAAGAACCAATATTGCTCCCTAACTTAGTGGTATCCCCTATGCTCAACGTCAACAATTCTATCACAGTAAGGGGGACTCTTACATTCTAATGGTAGCAGTGTTAACATTTGTGATTCATGGTAGCACATGCAGTATAGTGAAGTTATCCCAACAACTCGCCATTATTCAGGTCCCCCACCCCCGTGGGATGTTCATGGTCATCAACAATTCCACTTATTTGGCACTAGTAACGTCATTTCCAGGATTCATTTACTCATACAAGGATCAAATCCACCTTCATCCTTGCAGCAACAGTATCAAGTGTCGACCCCTCGATCCCCTCTTATTTGTAATTTATTCTAACATATTTTCACAAGCATGGGTATGCCTATCTCATTTGTATAAAACACCATTATTCTTTACAGCTTCAACAGTCATACCCAACATCCTTCCCCCCTGGGTAGGTATTTTTCACCCAAAATTGCTTGATAACTTATTATAACATGGAGAGAAAATAAATGATGATGCATTATCGTCCCTAACATACCCTCCAAACCTCATACATTATTACATCAGGGGGAATCTATTAACGCTTAAATCTTGCATACATGCGACATTTAGGATAATCTTGTTAAAACACATCATTAATGTATAGAATGCAGCTCACCAAAGGCGTCCTCATCAAATCCAAAAGACAAATTGAGTCCCAAAATTCCAAAATCAATCAAAATGGAAAATTGTGCAACTAAAAGCACTGGAAACCTATGCTACTAATGCAATTAATCTGTACAGTTACTCGTGCGTACCCCCGTGTGATTTCTCTTGAAACCCACATGATTGTTAAAATGGTAGGACCACATATTTTTGTGGCACACTAAAGGCTAAAAAGGCTCTATTGGCTCCAAAATTTGAGCAAGGATGCCTCACATGCTTAGGAGCATTGAATATCCCCTCTCATGTACTTGTGAAACCAATTCAAAGGAAGGAGTGTTCACATATGGATCTAGATATTTCTTGGCCTCCATTTGGCCTATAAAAAGAAGCCATGGGCATGCATTCCATAGGAGAAAATCAGAGCAAATATATGATGTTGGAATTACATTCAGATCTCCTCTTTCAATCTACTTCCTCCCTCATATTGGCATACACAAAGCTCCCTTGCTCTCTTACCCTAAGAGGCAAGTTTTTATCCAATGTTCTATCCAAGTTATCTTGCAATTGTGTGGACAAAAAGAACCTCTCTAAGTGATATTGTTGGCTTCCCTTGAATCTTGCACCTCCTAGGTGACACTATTGGTTTAGCTGGACCATAGGGAAATAAAATTTGGTTTGGCACGCTTTTTTTCCATCTTGTTTTGTTTTAGCACTTACCCCCTTTATTTATGCTTATTTCTTGTTATTTTGTTTTTGTTTCTAATCAAGAGTTTGCTTGGCCATTTGTGGTTTTAGTTATTGAATTCTCAAACACAAATACTGGGTCCTTCCTACAACCTCAAGGATACTCTCACTGTGGGAAGGTTTTCCACCCTTGTGGTTATTTTTCCGACAACACCTCCAAATGATTTAATTTATGATCTTTGATTGACAAAATCAGGTTTATCATCTCTAGAAACTACCACTGCTTTTTCCCTCCTATAAAAGACTCCCCAACAATCCATAGCATTAGCCACAAGTAGAGACATACACAAGGGAACAAAGATAGGAATTTGATTTAAAAATCGCTAGGATTAAATGCAAACCCATAGGAATTTGCATCCATAATACTAAATTTCCTAGATTTAGTGTTGTCGAGACTATTGTTCAACAAGAGCTATCAACATAAAATTCATTCTCCAAAGCAAGAATAGATAACAGGAATGCATTCCTTAAACCATTTTCAGCTGCACGAAAATTGGTATTTCTTTTTTAAATCTGAAGAAAATCAACATCTTCAAGGACAAATTTCATAAGGTTATTTCGAACAAACATGAGTGCAAAAGAAATTCCATGATATATTGATATATTCAAACAACCAACTCTTCATCAACTATGATATTGTAATGCCAAAGGTGATGAAAACACGTGAATTTTATTTTTGCAATTGTCTATATATTGCCTATGCATGGTATTATTTTGTTTCATTGAGAAATCATTATATTTTAAATTGAGTCTTCATCTCCTTCCTCAATTGTAAAGTTTTTGTACTGAAAACTTGCAAAAACTCATTGCAAAAAATAAGTTGCACTATGAATAAAGAACAATAATAAAAGCAAGAAGTTTTACCTATAGGATGTCAACAATAAAAGACTGCAATCTCTTTTATGTCGCATTGTCATTCGGAAGTTTGCAGAGTTTGTCCCTCTTCCTCGGAAACTCAAATCAAAGACGATATCAACTCCTAAAACACAACTAGTAAATACAGAGGACTTGATGGAAACTGATCTTAAAACCTCTAGTCACTCATGCACAATTGGTAATTCCAAAGGACATCAAGGGAATGGATCCTATGACCTTTCATTGGAACTGCACTTATTGTGTTTAACTATTTTTTAAATATACATGAATAAGGAAATTTCCAATTATTTCCATATATCATATCTTTGTATCCCATAAAAATATCAAGTTAATGATGGATTCCCACACATAATTTGTGAAAAGACAGATTTAAATCGATAAGCTACTATACCAACATGGAATTTGGGGTAGAGCATAAAACACCCTTCAAGATTGAAACTTACTATGCTTCCTTACACAACAAAGATGATCGTGCATTGGAGCAGCATGGTTGTTTTGGAATATTAATGATCTTGTTTTACAAAAATCAGGTTGTCGTGCAAGGTAGCAGAATGACGTTATATCAATCAATCCCATTCTATGTCAAACCCAATCCTAGTCCAACGGGTCACTTTGAATTAAATCTCCGTAAATGCACCAATAGATGTATTTTTGTTTTCGTCTCTCTTTTTTGTCACAAAAGAACAAGAACTATGGATACCCTTCAAAAGAAAAAAAATTATTTTACATATATTTCAAAAGATAGAGTTCAACCACATTCTTCAAGGCGTAGGATTTGTCAATGTAGTAAAGGATAATACTTTTTGGAATACAATTACTAACATGAGAGACTTAACTAGTCCTTCGATATACCTGGTTAGCAAGATAAATTTCATTAGTAGTGCTAAAATAATCGCTGTCTATGTTGTTTGTTAGGTCGCATTTTTCCTTTTTAGATAAAAGAAAATTGTTTCCAATGGTTATAAAATGATCAGAACTTTTGTGTCATTTATGAGATTCACAAAAGCTAAGAGGGAACTTCCTCTTTCAGTTAGACTAATACAAGTCCATTTGGCATATATCAGTGGTCATTTTTCTTATCCATACTTTCTTCCAAAGATAAATGAATGCTTTTTGAATGGGCAAACTTGTTTTGGCACATTTTATTTATACCATTGTACGGTGATTCAACATCTAGCCAATTTAAGTTAATTTTAGCCCAATATTGCGGCTATCTTTGTTGGTGCAAAAAGAACACGTGTAGGATAAAAGACAACTATCATCACTATCATCATCATAAATGGCAATCAAACCACTATCATCACTAGTTTAACTTATATCTTGTATGACTTGTTCGCATGGAGGAGATTTATAACTACAACAATTCACTGCATGGAAATAATGAAACATTTTGCATAAGGCATAGGTCAGGATATGCTTAAGATGTGCTTGTTTATTTTTCACATTTGCAAGCACATGATTGTATGAAAAATTTTCATCCAGTATGCCCTATTGCAAATAAATTGAGCTTATACCCATGAACAAATGCACTCACAAGAATAGTACCACTGAGGTTAAAGCATAATGCAGAGAGTGGACTGTTGTTGTTCTAAATTTGGAAACAATTGATTTTCCAGTAAAATCCCCAACATTCACCTGCAAAAATGTATTCACCCTTTCAAAAATCCATGATGATATAACTAAACAAGAGATGTTCATACTTTATTGCTGAAACATTAATCTATGACATACTTTATTAGTGGGAAAGATAAAGAAAACCAACCACTTGAGGGGTTCTTAAGGGTGAAATTTTGTAGAGAAAAAACAAAACCTAGGAAGTAGAAGCACATAAATACCTAACACAAGGAAAGCACTCCATGTGCTAATTTAAAGCAACGGGCCCTGATGATTGAAAAAGAAAGCATAGCATCTTCCTAATGGCAGCCATGAAAATAGGCAGTTGCATTAGGTAGATGTTTCAGAATCAATTTTAAAGTTGTTGCTTGCACTTCATCTAGATAAAGTCATTTCTCATGTCCATGATGCAATGCAATGTTAATGGAACCATGGATCTTATCCCTATCTACATAAAAATTCACCCTCTTTGGGCCTATAGGTCTTGTAGTAATTCTTTGCCTAGAGATGGGAATTTCCACTAACGTTTTACAAAGTACAAAGTAGCCGATGAAGAGTAGGGTTTAAACCTTTTTATGTATTTCCTTCTTTCAAAAGAAGTATAGAGTGATGTGATTTTGAATTTCATATCCGTGTACTTGCTACTTTCTTTAGTTTGATTTGCTTCAATTCCTAGTAAGAATTAGATGTTATTTTTATACTGATTTCAATTTTTTGTTTTCCTAGGTAGGTAAGTAAAATAGAAATCAAGCTAGGATTGTTATCATATGTTGAAGAACTTGAACATCGTATCAAAGCAATGTATATAAAATCTTCTAGAATCCATAATCAATTCACAAATACAATTTCATTTTAAAGTTATAGTTCATTGGTTTACAAGTATAGGTTGTGACAACCTAGAAAAATCACGTATTTATATCAATTAAATTCTAATTTATGTCTTTTCAATCATTTCAAAAACTCATGTTTTACTTTTGAATTATATTGTATGGAATTTGCATGTATATTTATCAATTTGTTTCTATTGCTTCAATGCCATATGCATTTAGACAACATTGTCAATTGTGCAACTTTGCATCCACAAACTAGGAAACGTATTTGAGGGTGACATACTAGTCTCATATGGACCTGGCTACAACAAAAATACAAACTCTCCAACCAAAATAGAATTTGTTCATGCTAATCTAGTTCACAAACATGGGAAACTTACAATAACAGTCAATATAAGCAACAACTTGATACAACAATTTGTTTCTTTATTCACATGTGGCACATGTGTCCACATTGAGAACTTTGGGCTTCGATGGGAAACTTTATTTGAAAGAGGCGATGTTGAATATTGTATTATTCTCAACCGCACCAGTATGGTAGAACAAATTGGCAAGGTTTACACAGATATTCGTCTCAGGACACATATCACTATGCCTTACCTACTTGTATCTGATGCAATTGCCACCTCTTGTCATAAATAAATAAAAAACCAATATGAGTATGTCTTAAAGATGGAAATACCGAGGAAACAAATGCAATAGTAAGTACCTACTACTTTAAATCACATTTAATATATTTTTTATTTACAAATGTTTTATGTTTATACTTTTTTTTTCATTTTCTATATGTTTCTTTTCAGATTAAATAATGATATTTTTTTCTATGCATTTCCAGCTACAACTAAACCACTCTTACACTGATTTCTACTGTCACATACAAGAACAATTAGCTTGCAACAACACTCCAATCTACTTTTTTCAAGCCTACAATGGGAGAAATGCCCCAAAAGGAACAAAACACATTAGCATTGGACAATCAAATTTCATTGAACTATTTAATGACAATGCAACAAAAAATAAATTGTAACTTTTTATTGCTAACATTCTTCAAGTAAAACTTCTTGCTTATATCATTGTTCTCTATTCATAATGCAACTTATTTTTTACAATAATTTTCTACAAGTTTTATGCTACATCAGTAACACAAATTCTATGCATCTACATATTGATAGGATATTGAATGCAAAAAAGGATTTTTCTACCACCATTTGAACCTTTCTACAATAGTTTCAAGCACCTCTTGCCACACTCATTCTTTCTACCAGATCAACTAGCTCGGTGTGCCCAATTCCAAGCAAACAAACAACTTATATTACCATAGTTTACAATTTACACTTGAAAAGGATAACAACAAGATTGATTGCTGTAACATCCCCTCCTATCATACCAGCATGATAGAGAGGATCGTGATGCTAAATCCGGACATCTAGTCCCATACTTAGTAAACAAACATTCAAGTTAAAATGAAGATGGACATATGCAAATGCATAAACATTTGAAAACACAGTGGAAGTAAATTCAATTACACATTCATCATACATTCAAGATATTCATCACATAAATAATTGTAAGTTAACACAGGAGAATACTTATTTTGACAAAGTAGTCCCAAACAACCAGCTATGCATCTGCAACATTCCACCCAACCATAGGCCAGTTGTGCTTATCAACCTCTTGATACAACTGCCACCCCCCGAGCTAGGCATGATCTCTACAAGGAACCAGGGAACAGCAGACTCACACATAGCCAAGCATACACCAAGATGAGCCAAGCCAATCTACAATTGGGTTTATCAGGCTGCTAGGAAATGGAAAGGAAGAATTACTAAGCTAGTGAGTTCAACCACAAAGCTAAGGATACCCCTCCCAAATCTATTCAGCTTGGCACTCACAATGCCTACACACCCAACACAAGGAAGTATTCTCTTCACTGCCGCACAGTCCCTCAAGCCATACCTTCCTTTCTAGTGCTCTCAGGGTGTGCATAGAAAAGTAGCCAAAGACCTCTTGATCTTCTTGAGAGGTTACTCCCTCCACTAGGTTTATCAAGCCAATTCTGTCCACTACCAGTCCAAGTTTCTTGCTCACAGGTTCAAATCAAAACCGGGATGCACATAACAGCAAAACCACAATGGCTGGGCATGAGGAAAAACGTTTGTACAGTGATAAGCATGAAAATGATTTCCTAAGCTTCAGAAAAACGTGGGAAGGCTAAAAATGAACAATGGAGGTTTGGGAAAACCCCAGGAAGCAGAAATTGTTTTTAGAAAAACGTCCATGGGCATTTTGGGGCAAAAACGACCTCCATCACAGTCCCAAATCGTGGCCCTTCTATCCCAGCTGCTGTACAATGCAAAAACGAGCTCCCAGGCATGGAAAATGCAGGATAAATGGTGAAAAACGTGATGGGGAAAAACCCAGTAGTTCAGACTGCGTGAGAGAGGAAAGGCTGACTGTTCAAAATGGCTTTGGGCACCATTTTCGTGGGTGTTTTCTTGCCCAAGGAGACAAAACACGATTTTCTAGGTTGATGTCTTTCCCATACACGAAATTGGCTGCCATACCTCTTCATTCCCAAGGCATTAACTGCCTCAACCAACTCTTGGAAGAATTAAATGATTGGGTCCCTAACCCAAAATGGGTAGTTGGTAGTTTATGGGTTTCCTCATTGACACATGGATTAACACCATTGGCTCAAGGGTTTGAATAATTTCCCTCCCTATTCCTTGTAGAATCATGCCCCATCTCTTTGTTGCATAGCATAGCCAGTTGTGGGTATTTTCATTAAAATTCGTATTTACATGATGTCTTATTTACATTGTGCCTATCTAGCACAAGAACCATAGGCATCTATTCCTTTAATTGCCGATACATCAAACAATAAATCAATGGTGGGGCCTTGGCCTTGAGCTCCTCACCATGATTAAATTACAATATCTACATCATTTACGATTTAATACAAAGTGGTCAAAATGGGAACATTACAATTGCACACTACAGAACCCATTGTTACAACAAGATTTTCCAAAACTTACAAAAATTGATTATGACCGATAACACTAGTGGAACAACTGAGCTTCAATAATTCTTTCTATGTGGATATTTTACCCACTCTATTGGCAATGTTCTCTTTACATACAAAGATCACTGAGATGCTATATCCTCATGTCCTAAAAGAAAATTTGCAACTTAATTCATGCTTCTGCAACCTTTTTTAAGCATACATTTGTAACTAATACCTTTGAATTTACTTATAAAATTTTAATCTTTTTGCAAATTAGTTTTGGAATGCAACCTCATCTAATATTGGCGAGGAACAAAATGCATACCATATTCTAGTGCGAAGAGTTATTTTAAACTAGATTTATATTTTGGGATTTGACACTTTTATTAAATCAATATTTAGAGTTTTAACTGGGATTGATTTCTTACCGCATGTATGAATAATAATGTTTAACATTTTAATATTCTTTGAGGTTGTTTTTTAAATGAATATCTTTCTTTATCAAAATACTACTGCAAAATTATTGCCACTAGAATAACTCAAGAAAAGTACAATGACCAAGGTAAATAGAGTCTAGACTTCAACAAGAATGGTGAATCAAGTGTGATGTTGATCAATATTCGTTGGTATCTTTAGTTTGGTTCCTATTATATTCTTTTCTCATTCATGGTTTGCCCTTTATAATTTCTTCCTAGTTGGTGTTTGCTATGAGCATATGCAACAAGATCTTGTCCAACGTGTACTTTTGCAACTGATTTGACCATAAATTGTTAAATTGTTTATTAGTTACACTAGCGTTTATTCCATCCTAATTGTCCCCTTTATATATTATGATGTTGTTCATACCATGGTATGCCATATGTAATTTGATGATAAATTAATATGAAAAGAGGGGCAAAGAAATGTTGAAAGTTATGATTATTATATATAGCTCGAATTGTGGCTCAATTACTTTCAAGATTTTCTCGCTCGAGTCAGGGATTTTGAACATGTTGGTACTGCCCTTCTCTCTATCTAGACTCTTGGGAATCATTGATCTATTTTTCATGAGTCATTCTTTGCTCTTTATTCATGGGTAAACCCAGATTTACCAAGACTTTTACTTTTTCCATAATTATTTTTACTATTTTACTTTTTCCATAATTATTTTTACTTTTCTTAAATTCTCTTCGCATCTTATTAAGGGCATCTTATTAAGGACATGGCTCCCATTTCCAACACACTTCTATCACTCACAATATTTCCATCTTCTTAGGAATTGATTTATACAGAAGATAGATGATCCTCCTAGCTACAAACACTTTATCAAAAATGTTATTTTTTATTTGACACTTATTTTCCTGCTTGTAACATGATCAAGTAGCTCTTCCATGAATGGAAATATTGATTTGAGTGAAGATACAATCACTTTTATATTTCCCATATTATATCTTTTGGCTAGGTTTTTATGTTCTCTCTATGTATTTGTGTTTGTTTCCAAGTTTTCATGGCTTCTTTCTGATTTGGCTTTTTGGTTGAGCCATGTTACTATTTCTCATGAATTCTTCTACCAGAGAATATGTGCTACCAATGAATATCGATTTAAAAGATTGTAGTGTCTAAGCATACTATTTTTGTTTTGTAATATTATTCATAAATACCTAGATTTATTTGTAGTTAATACTGCAAATGTTTAGAATAATACATTTTCATATTTTGTATATGATGCATTGCCTTAACAAAAGATGTTATTCCTGCAATTTTTGGTTTGAATTAGTTGCTTCTTGAATTTTTTATGGATATGATAAATAGAAAAAAATACATTAAATTGAAAGGAACTCCATGTCCAATAAGCTTCAGTGTATTTCAACTAATGGTGTTTTATCTTTCCATATCCCTTGTATGTAAATATGTCCATTTATAGTCATAAAAATATATTGTTGATGTGGGAAAGGAGTTAAAACATGCTCAACTTGTATGTATCACTCAAATTATTAGATTGCAAAGAACTAGGACGATGAGAATAATTTTGTATTGAGTGTAATTAGTATTTTCCCTTGTGAATTATGCTATAAGCCATAATAAGATTAAATGCCAATGTTGTCTAATTAATTTTCATTCTAGAAGTTACAATTGTTACATTGGGTATTGAGCTTTGTAATTGAAGAGTTCTTTGTGAAAACAATGTAGCAAAAAAGTATTCTTCTTCTTGATAGGAACTTTACTTTACTTCAATATATATGCCTATAAATAATTTAAAAGTTATCTGAATATAATTCTACACAAATAATTTAACATAGACCTCCCTACTAAGAAAGGAAACCAATGGATTTTGATTGAATTTGATGGCCATTCAATAGCTATAACTTAAACTTGACTTATTAACATGTAAATCATATATTCGTTAGATTACTTCTTACTTGTTAGCTCGTTAGCTCATTGCCTTTTTCACAGCTCCACTTTCAAGCGTAGGGACATTGTCGCTAAGTGTATCTTATTGATTGAGGTTTTTGAATAGACGTGTTTTATTATTGATTAAAATCAAGTTAGCACAAATTTTCTTAAGATTACATGGCTTTAGGTGCTCGTCATTAATGCCATTACATTGGAAAATTTTCCATTAAATTGGAAACTACCCATCATATCGGAAACTAACATAAATTGGAAAACATCAAAATAAATGGGAACCAAATTGCAAACTGCCCATAAAATATGGAGATTGGATTTGTTTCCACTTCTTCCTTGTCACTCCACCTTCCTTTAATGTTTTGAATTCCATGTTTTTTCTGCATAAATCATGGTTCTAGTTGGTAATTTGTAACATCCCCATTTTGGCCCTTAGGGTTTATTGGCTGCAATGTAAATATTGTATATATGCAATGTTTGTTTTCCCTAGTGTGGATCTCAATACCAAGGCCCCACTAGAGGATTCTTAGGTTTTATTTAAAAGGCAAGTATTTGACATTCTGATTATCCATGTGCTATTAAGCCATCAGGTATTGTAAATTATGTAAATATTAAATATTGTAATAAAATACCAAGAAAACTGGCTATGGAGGAAACCAATAAGGGGCCATGTGTATCCACTAGGGAGAGGTGAGGGGGTTGTGGGATTGGAACCCATGCTGGCACATGTTATTTTGTGAACCGTTTGACTACCCGTGTTGACATTTAATTCTGTTGTAATAAGGTGGTTGAGAAAACTTGTTCGTGAGGTCGATGGAGTATGGAGAAGCCCTGAAAATCTGTATGGCAAGGTATGGCTTTGTTTTTGCTTGACCCTTAATCCAATCTACCTCATGGGAATTCGATCACCCTAATCCCTATCCCATTGTTGACCAACAACCTCATTTATCACGCATTGCAGATCCCAACAGTGATGCAAAGAGAAGAAATCGTGATTTTGTGTCAGAGTGAATTTGTAGAGCCAAGAACATAGAAACCCTGCATAGGAAGTAAATCGATGGGGATATCCATGGATCAGAAACTAGGTATAAATTATAGAGCATGAGAATATTATAAAACCCATGAGAGCACCTGGATCTTATAGCATAAGAACCGAGTTGTGGGACATAGTTTCAGTCGCAACCCTGAGAAGATTCCAGCTAGAATAACAAAGAAGAAGATCAAACAGAGGTTGGATTTGCTTGATAAACCCGGTGTAGGATAAAGTCTCATGAAAACAACAATTTGGACTTTTCTATGCCCACCCTTAAGATCACTGGAGGGAAGGGGCCCTGAGGGACTATGCAACAGAGAAGGGGGCCTTCCTTGTGTTGGGTGAGGTAGGTATTGTGGGTGCCATGTTTGTTGAGTAGTTTTAGATTCTTGTAGCTCTGTGGTTGATCTCACTGGATTAGCATCATCGTCCTTGTTCCCTTACATGATTGATAAACCCAACTGTATGTTGGCTTAGCATTAGGGTGGAGCATTGACTGTGAGAGATCCTATTTAGCCTCCTTAGTGGATACACAGCCCAACTCGGGGGTGGTCTCTCAGCTAAAAGAGTATAGGCTGGACAGAGACATATAGTTTGGTGGAATGTTGCTCTCACCTAGCCAGTTGCTTAAACAGTTCCATTTAAAGATAAGTGCTTATGTGGTGTTAATTGATGCTAGTTTTCCTATGTTGTGTCTGTTTGTTATGTTCAATTTATTTGAATGAATGATTGCATGAAATTTAGCAATATGAAGACCATGTATAGACCTGAGTATGAGGCTGATTTCATCTTTGAACACTCACCATTTGCTTGAGTTTAATATGTTGTTAACCTTGCAGGTTATAGATGCATTCATTAGAATTATTTCCACTATGTATCTATGTTATGCATTGTATATACCCTTAGTAGGTTTGTACTTCATCATATGAGCTTGGGGAATGAGTTAGATTACCCCCCCCTGAGGTTTTCATACACCCCTATGTGATCGGATGCAGGAAGGGACCTTGGCAGGGTGATTCCAGGGATTTTGGCAATGGGGTAAAGAGGTTTTGATGGACCTCAGGGAATATATTTGATTGCAAATTAGGAAAGTTAGTAACCCTCAAGTGTGGCAGGGATCCACACCATTGCATAGATCTCTCCAAGATCTTTCCAACAGTCCTGGACTTGTCAAATTTCATCCAAGGATGAAGAGGTTATTGGGATGGGAAGTTGGTTGTAACAGGGCATGGCCAGTTCCCGACTTTCTGCATCTGTACTGCAGGATGCAGAAGTTGGGGGAACATTTCTGTAGCGCCAAGTATTGTGGCGCACCGCAGTTCTGACTTCCTCATTGTGGGATGCGGAATTCAAGGGCGCATTTCTGCAGCGCGGGATATTGTGGCACTCCGCAGTTCCGAATTCCGCACTGCAAAATGCAGAATCTGGGGGCGCATTTTTGTAGCGTCGGGTATTGTGGAGATCTATAGTTCTGACTTCCACACTGCGGAATGAGGAATTCAGGGGCATATTTCTGAAGCGCCAGGTATTGTGGTGCTCCACAATTCCGACTTCCGCACTGCGGAATGTGGAAGTCGTAGCCGCATTTTGTTCGACGCCATGATTTGATCGTTCCACCCTTCCTAATTCTGACTGCGGATTGTGGCCAGGTTTATTGTGGATTGCGGATCGGAATCCATTCCGGTTTTGTGTAAAACAGAGAGAATTGTTGAAAAAAAAATATAGCAGGTTTTCTCCCCATTGAAGGGCACCAAGGTGACCGGGGACATGAAAAAATGGTATCAGAGCCCAAGTTACAGCACTAGGGCTACTTGGGCCGAAGCATGAATGTGTTTACAGGTAGAAGAATGGTCATGGCACGGCTTTGATAAACACTAATTAGTATTGTTGTTGTCTGAATGAGTAATTTCCATATTTGTATGGATATTTTAGGTTTCATATGCATTCATATGGTGTCTGATAAATGTCTCTGTAATGCACAGTGTTGGCAGCTAATAATAGTTCAATCGTACAGCAGAGGCAACGTACAGGGAAAGCAAGGAAATGGTGACCATAAATGATGCCCAGGATCCTTATGAGCAGGAGGAAGATGTTCTGGGAGAGAATGTGCAAGAATCACATACTAAAACCAAATACAATGGAAGAAGGGAGCAAATAACTCCCCCGAACTTAGTTGAAACCATGGTAAGCTTCAATGAGAGATTGATGAAAGCTCATGAAGAGTAGCACCAGCTCAATGCCACCATCTTGCAGAGCCTCAATGATATGCATCAATGGATAAATCTTGGGTTTAACCCAAGCAACGCGGGAAGAGAAGAAAGAGATGTAGGTAGTCGCTCTAGAGGCCATTCGAGGAAGAGGACTCCAAGCCCTAGAGAGAATTATGTGAGCAAAATGCACTGAACTCCCTCTCCAAGATATCTCTCCAGTAGGTCATGCGACTTCAGAGACTCTCATAGAAGTCTGAGGCATACTTCTAGTAGGTTTGAGGGAATAGATAAATTCAAAGGGATCCCACAGGGGGGAATTTAGGAAGGCAAGGCCTCCCACATTTGATGGAGAAAGCAAGACAGTTCAAGAGGAAGAGGCATGGCTTCTTGGAATGAAGAAGTATTTCAGAATTCATGATTATTCAAAAAATGAATAGGCTAGAGTTTCCATTTACAATATAAATGGAAGAGCTTCAATTTGGTGGGAACACCTCATGCAAGTGAAAGGAATCAATGAAAGAAGGATCAGCTCGGAGATATTCAACAGGTATTTCAAGGAAAAATGCATATATGCTAGGTATTATGATAACAAGAGGAAAGAGTTCAATGAACTCAGGTTGGGACAGAATTCCATGGAAGAGCATGTCCACAATTTTTTGGAACTGTTGAAGTATGTGGATTACATCAAGGATGAAAGAGTAAAGATCCAATGTTCCCTTGGTAGTCTACCTCAAAATTTCAGAGATGGGATTGATTTTTTCAATCCGCCAAGTCTGGATGAAACCATTAGAATGGCAGTGCATTTCTATGAGCAGATCAAACGTAAAACAGAGGTCCACCTAGCATGGAAAGGAAATCCAAATGGGAGGTTTGAACAAAGAAAAAGTGGATTCAAGCCACCATTCAGAAATCAGCCCAAAAATTTTCCACAGGGACAACAAGCACAAAGAGGATTCAAGCAACCAGTAGCAGCATAAAAGGCACCAAAAAGGCCACTTCAATGTTGGGGATGTGGAGGAAACCATGTGCTTAGAGAATGCACACATCAGAGGGAGAATCCTAGAAGTTTGCACAACTTAGAAGGAGTAGCTACAATGGAATATATGGCAAGGGAAGCACCTCGAATTTATGCAGCATTGCATGATCATCAGGCAGATCATCAATCAGCAGTGGTGGAAGTTGAAGATAAGTCGATTGCTAAGAAATATATTTCTATTTTGATTGATCCAGGATCTACTCATATTTATGTGTCTTCTAAGGTGGTTGAAAGTTTTTCTCTTAGTAAATTAATGCATAGTAAGTCTTGGATAGTTCAATTAGCCACAGGGACCAAGAGAAAGTTGAGTGAAGTAGTGATGGAGTGCCCCATAAAATTGAATGGAATCCTCACAAAAGAAAATTTAAATGTCCTAACCTTAGGATCTTATGATGCACTAATAGGTATGGAATGGTTGGGAAGACATAGAGCCAATATAGACTCCTATGAGAAAGTACTTGAATGCATTGATGAAGAGGGAAGGCCAAGGCAGGTAAGAGGAATTCCCAAGCAAGTTTCAGTAAGGCAGATTTCATCCCCGCAGTTGAGAAATTTCTATAAGAAGGGTTGTCAGTTATATGCAGTACACATATCAAATTCATTAGAGGACAAGGGACCAAGGATAGAATATTTTCAACTGTTGCAGGAGTTCAGGGATGTGTTTCCAAATGATCCAGGACTTCCACCAAAGAGAGATGTTGATTTTTCCATCAGTCTTGTTCCAGGGAAAACGCCAATTTCCAAAGCTCCTTATAGAATGTGCACACGAGAATTGGTAGAGTTAAAGATGCAGCTGCAAGAATTCATGGACAAGGAATATACTAGGCCAAGAGTATCTCCTTAGGGAGCATCGGTGTTATTTTTCAAGAAGAAGGATGGGACTTTAAGGATGTGTATTGATTACAGGAAACTAAATAAAGTGGCCGTAGTAAAAAATAAGTACCCATTGCCAAGAATTGATGACTTGTTTGATCAAATGAATGAAGCTAAATTGTTTTCAATGATTGACTTGAGTTCTGGATACCATCAAGTGAGGATTAAAGAAGAATACATTCACAAGTTAGCTTTCAGGACAAGATATGGCCATTATGAATTCATAGTGGTGCCATTTGGTCTTACCTGTGCACCTACTACATTCATGTGTCTCATTAATAGTGTCTTCACCAAGTATTTGGATAAGTTTGTGACTGTGTTCTTGGACGACATTCTTGTTTACTTAAAGAATGAAGAAGAGCTTAATGAAAATCTAATAATGGTGTTGCAAGTCCTTAGAAAACACCAACTATATGCAAAGCTGAGAAAGTGTGATTTCTATCAGTAGAAGGTAGAGTATTTGGGTCATGTCATCTCAGAAGAAAGAATTGCAGTGGGTCCAGAAAAGATTGAAGCCATAATGGATTGGCCTACTCCAAACAATGTTGCAAATGTTAGATATTTTATGGGTCTTGCAGGCCATTACAGAAGGTTCATTGAAGGGTTCTCCAAAATATATCATCCAATTACATCATTGCAGAGCAAGAATATCAAGTTTGCATGGTCTAAAAAATGTGAGAAAAGCTTTCAACAGCTGAAGGAATTGCTTACCAGCGCTCATGTTTTGAAGATTGCAGATCCAAAGAAATATTTTGTAGTGTGCACAGATGCTTGCATTGAAGGGCTAGGTGGAGTGCTCATGCAAGAAGGATTTGTAATTTTCTATGAGTCAAGAAAGTTAAAGGAACATGAAAATAAATATGCCACTCATGATTTAGAGCTAGAAGCCATAGTTCATGCTCTCGAGAGATGGAGGCATTGTTTGTTGGGAAGAATATTTGAGCTCAAAACAGACCACATGAGCTTGAAATATTTGTTTGACCAACCAAATTTGAATGCTAGGAAAACTAAATAAATGGAATTTCTTTGTGAAATTGATTTTGAAATTAAGCATGTCAAAGGTAAGCATAATAAGGTTGCAGATGCTCTTAGCAGAAAATTTCATGTTGCAGCATTGAGTATGTGTAAATCATATTTGAATGCAAGATTTCTCGAAGCTCAAACCAGTGATGAAGCTTACCTTCAAACCAAAGAAAAATTGTAGCAGGGAAATGTAGATGAAAAGTGCGCAGAATATCAGCTTGGTGAAGATGAGTTTCTCATTTATCAGGGTACCATACTGTATATTACAAATAGTACATATTTGAAGAGGCTAGTGATGGATGAGATACATCAAAATCCATATTCTGGACACCCAGGATATCAAAAGACTATAATAGCAGCAAGAAAGCAGTACTTTTGGCATGGGTTGAAGAAGGACATAGAAGAGTACATTGCTAGATGTCGAAAGTGCCAACAAGTCAAGGCAGAACATTAACATCCAGCAGGATTGTTTCATCCTTTTCCCATTCCAGAATGGAAGTGGGAAGTAATTTCTATGGATTTTATAACAGGTTTGCCAATGACAGTGAGGAAGCATGATTCAATCATGGTAGTGGTGGACAAGCTATAAAAGGTAGATCACGTCATTCCAGTCAAGTCCACTCATAAGACCAATGACATAGCAAATATCTTCATGAAGGATATATTCAGATTGCATGGATTGCCTAAGGAAATAATTTAATATCATAATACCAAGTTCACATCCAATTTTTGGAAGGGATTATTCCAAGAATTGGGGACTCAACTGAAGTTTAGTACAACATATCAACCTCAAACAGATGGTCCGACTGAGAGGGTGAATCAGATTCTTGAAGACATGCTGAGAATGTATGAGATAGATAAACCATCAAAGTGGGAAGACTACCTACACTTGGTAGAATTTGCATACAATAATGGATATCAAGCACCTTTGGGAATGAGTCCTTTTGAGGTATTGTATGGCAAAGGATGCAAGACTCCATTGAATTGGGACAGTCCAGTGAACAGGGTAGTGCTTGGACCAGAGATGTTAGGGAGATGGAACAATAGATTGTTAAAATCAAGCAGAATTTAAAGGCAGCTCAGGACAAGAAAGGATTTATGCCAATTTGAAAAGAGTTCATAAGGAGTTTCGTATTGGAGACCATGTTTACTTGAGAGTGAAACCAAGGAAAAGTTCCATTAAGTTGGTGAGTTGTGCCTAGTTGGAACCAATATATTGTGGGCCATTTGAAGTCCTTGATAGGATAGGGCCAGCTGCATATAGGATTGCAATGCCTGCTAACATGATAGCTCATAATGGTTTCCATGTCTCTTTTCTTAAGAAATATGTACATGATCCTAATCACATAATTGATTGGAATGTGATGCAGGTGGAACCTGAGGGAGAGTTCCAAGTGGAGCCTATGTGCATCCTAGACAAGAAGGTCACTTTGCTCCGGAACAAATCCATCGGATAGGTGAAGCTGCAATTGAAGCACCTTAGTCCTGAAGAGGCTACATGGGAGTTGGAGGATTCCATGAGAGAGTCATTTCCATTTTTGTTCAGTTTTGAGAACATCGAGGACGGTGTTATTCTAAGGGGGAGGGAATTGTAACATCCCCATTTTGACCCTTAGGGTTTATTGGCTTCAATGTAAATATTGTATACATGCCATGTGTGTTTTCCCTAGTGCGGATCTCAAGGACAAGGCCCCACTAGAGGATGCTCATGTTTTATTTAAAAGGCAAGTATTGGACATTCTAATTATCCATGTGTTATTAATCCATGAGGTATTGTAAATGAAGTAAATATTAAATATTGATATAAAATACCAAGAAAACTGGCTGTGGAGGAAACCAATAAGAGGGGGACATGTGTATCCACTAGGGATAGGTGAGGGAGTTTTGGTATTGGAACCAATGCTTCCACATGTCATTTTGTGAACCATTTGAATCCCCATTCTAACATTTAATTCTGTTGTAAGAAGGTGGTTGAGAAAACTTGTTCATGAGGTCGATGGAGTATCGAGAAGCCATGAAAATACGTATGGCAGGGCATGGATCTATTTTTGCTTGTCCCTTAAGCCACTCTACCTCTTGGGAATTATCTCACCCTAATACCTATCCCATTGTTGACCAACAACCTCATTTATCATGCATTGCAGATCCCAGCAGTGAGGCAGAAAGAAGAAATCATGATTCTGTGTAAGCACGAATTTGAAGGGCCGAGAGCACATATAAACCTTGTGTAGGAAGTAAATCGATGGGGGTATCCATGGATCAGACCCTAGGGATAAATTACAGAGTGTGATCAGCTTAGAAAACCCATGAGAACACATGGATCTAATAGCAAAAGAGCCGAGTTGCGGGACAGAGTTTCGGTCGCAACCCTGAGAAGATTCCATCTAGAATAACATAGAAGAATATTAGACAAAGGTTGTATTTTCTTGATAAACAAAATGAAGGATAAAGTCTCATGAAAGAATAGTTTGGACCTTTCTATGCCCACCCTGAAGAGCACTGGAGGGAAGGGGCTCTGAGGGACGATGTAGCAGAGAAGGGGGCCTTCCTTGTGTTGGGTGAGGTAGGTATTTTGGGTTCAATGTTTGCTGAGTAGTTTGAGATTCCTGTAGATATGTGGTTGAGCTCATTGTCTTAGCATCATCTTCCATGTTCCCTTACATGCTTGATAAACCCAACTGTATGTTGGCTTAGCATTAAGGTGGAGCCTTAACTGTGAGAGGGCCTATTTAGCCTCCTTAGTGGATACACATCCCATCTCAGGGGTGGTCTCTCAACTGAAAGAGTATAGGCTGGACATAAACCTACGGTTGGGTGGAACATTTATCTCACTTAGCCAGTTGCTTGGACATATCCTTTTAAAGATAAGTGCTTATGTGGTGTTAATTGATGCTAGTTTTCCTATGTTATGTTTGCTTGTTATGTTCAAGTTATTTGAATGAATGATTGCATGAAATTGACGAGTATGAATAACATGTATAGGCTTGAGTATGAGGCTGAGTTCATGTTTAAACACTCACCATTTGCTTGAGTTTAATATACTGCTAACCTTACAGGTTGTAGATGCATTCATTAGAATTATTTCCACTATGTATGTATGTTATGCAGTGTATATACGCTTAGTAGTTTTTTAATTCATCATTTGATATTTGGGAATGAGTTAGACACCCACCCCTGAGGTGTTCATGCACCCCTCTGTGATCAAATGAAAGAAGGGACCTCGGCAGGGTGATTGCAGGGCTTTTGGTAGCAAGGTAAAGAGGTTTTGATGGACCTCAGGGAAGCTATTTGATTGGAAATGAGGCAAGTTCAAAACCCTCAAGTGTGGAAGGGATCCACACCATTGCATAGAGCTCTCCAAGAGCTTTCCAACGGTGTCGAACTTGTCCAATTTGGTCGAAGGATGAAGAAGTTATCAGGCTGGGAAGTTGGCTATAACAAGGCATGGCCAGCTCCCGATTTTCCGCATCCGCATTGCGGAATGCGAAATTCGAGGGTGAATTTTTACAGTGCTGGGAATTCTGGTGCTCCATATTTTCGACTTCTGCATTGCGGGATGTGGAAGTCGGGGGCACATTTTTGCAACGCCGGGTATTGTGGCTCTTCGCAGTTCCAACTTTCGCACTACGGAATACGGAATTCAGGGGCACAATTCTGCAACGCTGGGTATTGTGGCGCTCCACAGTTCCGACTTCTATACTGCGGAATGCGGAAGCCAGGGGCACATTTTTGCAGCTCCAGGCATTGTGGCTCTCCGCAATTCTGACTTCCGCACTATGGAATGCCAAATTCAGAGTCGCATTTTGTTCGACACTGCGATTTGAGCATTTCGCCCTTCCGAATTCCGACTGTGGATTGCAGCCAGGTTGATTGCGGATTGCGGATCGGAAGCCATTGCGACTGCGTGTAAAATAGAAAGAATTGTTGAAAAAAAATGTATCATGTTTTCTCCCATCGCCATTGAAGGGCACCAAGGCGACCGGGGATGTGACATAATTGTGGTTATGAAAGGAAATTCTTTCAATATGTTTGGATTAATATGATTCATGATGACATGATCCTACATATACTAGATGTAGTTACTAATTCTAACTAATGTTACTTTATAGCAATGGGTTGTTAAATTTTCAGAATTTCAATCTGATCTAGGATCTTAACTGAGAGAATAACATGTACATCATATCATATCTACAACATATCAATCATGGACACAATAATGCAAGCACACAAGAGACACAGAGTTTACTTGGGGAAAACCATAAAGGTGAAAAACCCCAATAACTTCCTCAGAGATAGATAGAGCAATGATACAACCCAAGAATAAGAGATAGACATCTCCTAGCAGCAGCTTCTCCTCCTCCACAAGTGCGCCACTCTCCCAAGAGTGTGAGAGAGAATAGAATGATGAAATATAGATCTCTTGATCTCTATTTATACTAGACTTGACTTACCTAATAACCTATACTAGGTTGGCCTTAACTTAACCACATAACATAATGCTGACTGGGCCGACCCTCACTAGGGTGGTCTAATAACCCTTTGACCCACATGGACGACCCCCAATAGGGTGGTCTAATAACCCTTTGACCCACATGACTTATACAAGGCCAACCCCAACAAGGTGGTCTAATAACCCATCAAGTATAAGTTACGACACTTACAATATAAATAACGACACTTCCGTATAGAGGAATAATAACATCTCTATAGGAATGCAAACACTTCCATATAGAGGAATAATAACATCTCTATAGGAATACAATACACATGGGTAAAATACATTCCGAAGTTACATATACATCAACATGGGTTTCAGAAGTTTTCACTAGGCAACCTCATGTTTGTTTGTTTTGGGGCAAATTTTCAAAGCCTTGGTAGAAATGGGATGGCTACAAGGTTGTTGGTTGCTCCCTTGTTACCACATCCATGAAGGGATGCATCGTGGAAGACTCTCACCCTTTTAAGAAGGCCATGGAAACATGGTACATGTTGGTGATGGGTTGAGACCAAGGTTCTTATGTATGAGGCAACAAAGGTTCGATGTAGTCTAGTTACATTGTCATTTCCAATCCTCCCAAAGGGAATAAAGTCTCACCCGAAGTGAAACCAAGACTAACGAATATAGATGGGGGTACTTTGAGGGATGAACACAACTTCATGCATACTAATTAATTAGCATTAAAGTATTAATGTTAAGGTACAAATATTACTGTGTAAAATTCTATAATACAAATACCATTAAAACCTATTAAACAAAAATAACAAAGGATTCAACATTCATACATATTGCCAATAATTTAAAAGGAGGCTCCCAAAACATCCCCATTTCATTAATATCTCTCAACCATAAACATCATACATCATCATACAATACAAGTAATTAGCATCCCGTAACCATAGATTCAAAAGAATAACCCCTCCCATTACAATATTATCTCCAACCAATATCCTCTCCCTTATCCAATTAAACATAAGATTTCCCTTAGCCAATTAAACATAATCTCTCTCTCTCTCTCTCTCTCTCTCTCTCTCTCTCTCTCTCTTCATGGGGTTTTATAAAAAAAAGTGGTTAATGTTAACAGCATCAAGACACTTACAATCTAGTAGATCCACTTTGGTGCATCAATATATTTTTTACCACTACCCGCTAACTTGTAACATGTCCTCTTTGTGCCTTTGTTGAACCTCTTGCACAAATCCTTATGCTCTACATGTTCCATCCATCTTACACGATCTTTCTTTCAAAAATTAAGGGGCCAATAGCACTAGAGCTCAAGCCCTAACAATGGATGGTGAACCCTAGCAACTAGCTAAACCGCTTCCTTACTTCCAATAATGTACATGGAATCATAATATCATAATTCACAAAGTAATTTTTCTCTTTTAAACATACATGCAATTTACACCCAAATTTGGGCTCTTTCAGAGGTCATCTTTGGTAGAGTGGAGTGGCATGGCGTGGCATGGTTGGGCCATCCATATTTTGAATTTTCACAAGTTTATTTTATGTCATGTCATGGTGGGGTTCAAGATTGAAATTTGATGTCCTACCTTGCATGTCAATAATTTTCATGTGACATTCTAATTCAAACATTTCCTTTCATTTGACGTTTAAATATTAATGTTACATGTCATAATCTTACATTGGAGTGGACCATTAAAAATTTGTTTAATTGTTGCTTGAGTCTTTTTATTTGGATCCATGCTCAATTTGTAATTTGTATCTATTCTACATAAATAAAATTTAAAAAATTAGGTATAATTCATAAATAATTATTTTAATTGTTTTTTAAATCAACCAAATTAAAATAAAGACATCCTATTTTTAATAATAGTTTACAATAATCAATCACTAATTTATGTAGTGGAGAGACCCTTCTTAAAACTGATTTTATGGGGAAAATCTAAAATGATGATGACTTAGGGAGAAAACATGAATTCTGTAAACAATGTTGTTAAAGCTAGTCAAATTGTTCTTTAGTATAAGTTACTGACTTTCACTTCAAAAAATAAAAGGGGATCTGCTCTATAGAAACTTATGTATCTGTTTTTATAATCCCACAAGTTGGAAAAAATACAATTGCACTAGAAATTGAATTAAGAACTAGTGATTACATATGTATTACATGGTTTTTTTATAAATATGTTAACTTGGTTAGTATTTGCATAAGAATTTTGGCAATTATAACATCATTATATATTATTGGAAGAATTTTATTTTTGTTTGTGAGACTATTAATTTTAAAAAATTATAATGTAGAATCTAAAATTATTGAAAACAATTAAAAAAATATTATTTATATATGTATATAAAAATTAAATAGATGAAACATTGAAATATAAGTCATTGAAATCAACAAGTAAAAATAGCAGCAAAGCTGCTTATACTTGCCATTTGAAAATAGTTTATAAGTAATTTAATTAATAATTGTATATAATCCAAAAATAAAAGTAAAAATTAAGATGAAAATAGTTTAAAAATAATAATTTAAAAATGTTTTAATATTATAGTTTAAAAATGTTTTAATATATTAGCTCTCATGCATAGGGTTTGCATGCTATACACATTTAGTTTGCATGCACACAGTTTCGAAGATGGAGAGACAGGAAAAGAATTTACATGTATACGGGGAACTTCAAAAACATAACAGTATAATCCTGGCCATACTTCACAATATTCCGTTCCATGTATTGCTAACAAATAAAGTAAAATACAACTTTCGAAATTGTTTCTATCATATAAATATATGTTAGATTCTTTATTTTATTATTTGCTTTTTATTATTAGTTTTTACTTTTCCAAAGTAGATAAAATATAGATTTTTTTAATTTTTTACTTTTCCAGAGTAGGTACATAACAAATATGGTAAAAGTAAGTTTTTCCTCTGAAAAAATTAAGTTTTCCCACCTTACAACTTTAAACCATAATATGTCAATAATAAAAAAACAAAAAACCATTTTGCATATAACAATAAATTTGGGAAAAGTAATGTTTTAGAACACTATTTTATAGCCACAACCATAGAATAATGTTGAAACAACCTTTTTCTAGAAATTATCGAAAATAATCCATATACAGTGGGTCCTGTACTTTCGTCCTATTAAATTAGCTTGAAAAAAATATAAAGTAAATTTCAGCCACAGAAAATAAAGACGCGGGCTTGAATCATGAATCAGCGTTAATTTCACTTGCACGAATTGCTTAACGGCATACTGCGATTGACTTTGCATCTTCAGATAAAATGCTTCTTTTGGACGCGGTATTCCCTGCGGATTGACTTTGCATCTTATGAGAATTCATCTAGCCGCGAACTATAATTGAAATAAAACGCCTTCATCTTTCAGCTTTCATTCCGATCTATGGTACAAGAGTTACGTTTATTAGTTCTCATGCTTAATCATTTTTCCCTGCAAAATACCCAACGTCATATTCCAAATTATAAACAATTCTTACTACAAGATTAAAGGTAAAATAAAGCAAAACAAGTCAAAGCATAATGATTTTTTATACAAAGCAAATGGTATATTACAGAAACGGAATAAGATTTAATATACACATTTATTAATACTTTAATTTATTTACAAATCAATGTTTTCAATTTCTATAAATAAACTTAGTACAAGTTCTTAATACATAGCTTTACAAAATATCATTAAAGTAACATTAAATAAATGAATTATCTGCTATTGACTTTGCATCTTATGTTAATTACGTATTTTTGTCCAATACTTCGTGTAGTGCCTTAGAAGCAATTGGAGAACACCAAAGAACTTCGGGAATGGCCTGAACTTAGATTTTTTTGTCTGCTGATACAGTAAATCTATGCCTGAAATTAGATTATAATTCGTCTGTTGATACAGTAAATCCATGCCTTGAATTAGATTATAATTCGTCTGCTGATAAGAACCCGCCTTCAAGAAACTTTAATTGAGTAATAAAAATACAAACATTAAAAAGAATGAAATGGCCGTCAAGATCCGTTATAAGACTTAAAAATACAATTTAAGAAAGAAATGTTAAAGAGACATACAAGATCTATGTGAATATTATGCTGAACATTGCCATAAATTGTTTTTGTATGCCGCCTGTCAGGGAAAACAGGTTCTGCACACCGCTGAGACATAGTAAAGGGCTCCTCACAGTGCATCCCCGTCTGCTCCCGACAAATTGAAATGAGCTTGAACCTTAACTCCTTTAAAAATGCCAAGGGAACTTCAGATCTCGGCCGTTACCAATACCATGGCATTCTTCCCCTTTGGTCTGTAATTGCAGTTAAAATATTCAAATTCTCTGCAAAGGAAGAACAAGTTTAACCTTAAAACGCTTATTTGAACCTGAATCTAGCTGCCAGTGCATGCAATTGAGTGAAATTCAATCTTAAAAGCGTTTAAAACGTAAAGAATTTCAAGCAGAGGAACCGCAGTAGCAAGAAGTTTGAGAAGCATAAAATCTTCATTGGTGATTTTCCATGCGACCTCTCTAATAATGAAAATGCGGTTGCCGTCAAATTTCTGACAGAAAGATTGGCGGGTCTTAATTTCAATTGGAATCATGGTTCGTAATGATATTGACAAAACAAAGCCAGGTCTCAACTTTTTATAAAAAACAAAATTATAAATTTTTAATTGATATTTTTAATCTGACAATTAGCTCTCACAGTAGGGGTATTTAGTCATTGCATTGTACTTAACCATTAGAAATAACCAATTTGAAAATTTTGAAAAAAAAAATTCTATTTTCATAATATTAAATTAAATACAAATTTATGATATAACATTTGAAAACTATATAAAAAATCTGTATGACAAAAGCAAAAATAATTAAAAGTATAAAAAATATGAATCTTAACCGATTGCTATATACTTGCTTTCAGCATGTATAATAATTAAGACAAATTATTCAAATAAAGTATTTGAAATGCACTTCGTAATCATTATCAATAAAAGATAATGACATATTAATAAAACCATTATAATAATAATAAAGCATTTACATAATTTCAATGTAAAATATAATTAAAAAATCTCACTCTTCTTTTTTAATATTTTTTTCAAATATTTATTATGAAACTAGGTTAATATAATTAGCATCTTTAAAATAATAATAATAATAATAAATCCAATTTCATTGTCTTAAAGTCATACTTTGAATTGCAAGATTATATTAAATTGTTAATAAGAAATTGTTTTCAAGTTTGTTGTTTATATGATATGATATGATGTAAAATAAAATGTTTTACATTTTATAAGTGTTTAGAAAATTGAAACTCTCAATTTGCATACAATAAAAAAGAAAAGAAAAACTATATGAAAATTAATCTTTTTAACATTTAGTCTACTTCATAGCTGTGATAATTTGAAATTCTATTTTCAAAAAAATAAATTTAAGAAAAAAAACAAAATAGAATTTACATTTAAATATCCACAAGATAAGTTAATTCATTTGTATTACTTTACATTTACATGTATAAGAAATTGTGATTTAAGGGTTTATTCTCCTTAAAATCCATTGAGATTTAGAATTAAAATTGTAATAATTTAGAGTAGAACCATATAACTAAAATATTCTATATACCACGATGGGCAGCATGCAAGGGTTGAGCTAGTGCACGGCGGCAACATGGCAAGCTGGATTGTCCCTGTAGGGCTCTACAAACAACCGACGGGGTGGCCTCCAATTTCACCCTGGCACATCACTGGCGATGATCCCGATGGATGGTACTTTCCTGCCAACTGGAGAAGCACCGGCTTATTACATGGTGGAATCCGTGGACTACTCATCAGATCACCCTTGGGAGGGTCAAAACATTTTTTACCACCCTGTAGTTGTAACTTCGCCGGTAGCTGGTTTAATCCACTCGACACTTGGGACCGTGACGCTGGTGATCATGATAACTGGGGATGGAAAAACGCAGATGGATTCCTCACCTCCTGGTAGCTGGTCTCTCGACAAAGACGAAGTCGGTTCTCTCCTGCTTGATCTATTCACCGTCAGACCTCTTGCTCCGGTTCTGGGGGGGAACATTGTTCTCACTTTTCGAAACGGCTCAAACCACCATCTTGGACTACTTGAGGACGGATGAACCAACTAATGCTCCCTCCGCTTCATCGGGTTTTCACTTGGAACAACTCTCTCATCTGGATTTAGCGTTGCTTGACCGAGGTTGTCCCACTATTGAGAGTGGGGTCAATATGCCTCTTCCCCCTAACTTGGAGGAGGTAACCTTACCACATAGCCCTGATGGTTGCATCGCTTCATTTCTCCATGATACGGACCAGTGTGGCTCTGAACTGTCAGCGAAATAGGGGATCAATACTTCACAGCCAAAAAGGCCTCACCTCTCTACTAAGGGTTCACCGCCGCGGAGGAAAAAAGGGAAGTGCTTAAAAAACACCAGTGAACCTCTCAACTTAATCTGTGGGAAAAATGTTTCCATGGAAAACTCTTTAGAGATGGCGGAATCGGCTGTGGTCGGACGCGCTAGGGGAAAATATCCCACCTTTGAAGGGCTTGAAAACTGGGTAGACACACACTAGCTGGCTTTTTTAGACTATAAATTAGATATTTTGGTTCTCTCCAAGGGATGGTTTTTCTTCAAATTTCGCTGCAAGGAGGACGTAGGTCGAGTCCTTCAGAAGCATTGGAGTCTGGGTAACACCCCTATCCTTTTCAAAAATTTGACCCCTATGTTCGACACTGACACTGAGAAATTCGACGTCATTCCGATTTGGGTCAAACTGCCAGGTTTACCCAAGGAATTCTAGAATTGGGACTCCTTCAGAGATATTGGGAACTCTCTTGGTGCCTTCATTGATGCATACATGTCCTTTCTACAGTCAAGAAGGATCAAAATTCTTGTCTCTATAAATGTTTGTGTTGGATTCCCTGAACATCTTAATATCATCTGGGGTCTGGCGAATCGCATTCAAAAACTTGATTACAAAGGGTTCCTTTTTGTTGTCACCGCTACCATTGCTATGGCCATATGTCCAAACAATGTAGGTTGTCTTTTAGGAAGAAAGAGGTTGAATCCATGCAGTGGTCTGAGGTCAGCCGAAGTGGGGTTGCAGAGGGAATTCAAAAAGAAGGACGCCTGCACGAATCTATGAAGGAATTCCACACTAATCGGGAAGACATTGAACCTATTGAGTCTCTTGGGGAGCACTCTGATTCCCCTCTTCATCCTCTACCACATACCACTTCCGAGTGCACTGATGCAGAGAAGGAGATCCAACCTAATGCTGCTGCTGCCACAGACTATTCGAGTAAGACTTGTGCAAACTTTGTCCCCCCTTCCTCCCTTGAAGTTTCTTTTGGTTCTTTATCTTTGGACTTGGACTGATTGGATCCCCCCTTTCTGCCTCCACCTCCCCCACTTTCCCCTCTTCACCCTCTAAACACGCCTTCTCTGGATCCTTCTGTGCCTCTGGCTGATCCCCCCACCTTTTCGCTCAGTGGCTACAAGGACTCCCCCCTCTTCATCCCTGCAGACCCATTCCATTCGTTTTCACCTTCGTTCTAGGGACACCCCTTCCCTTACGGTTCCCCACTCCCTGTGTTTGGAACTTGTCCTACACCCTGCTCCTAGTAAACCTTCCATAGGTAGAGAGAGACCTACTCTCCTATCTTCGACTCAACACAAATCCATCCAAGGTCTGGTTGATGGAAAGAAAAAAACTATTTTTGGGACGCTTAGAGTAGTGAAATCCAAGAAGGAGGTCACATGATGAAACTTCTCTCACTAAATTGTTGGGGTTTGGAAAGTAAACCCAAAAAAATTTCCCTTAAATGGTTGACTTCTCTAGATTAGTCAGTCATCTTCATGTTACAAGAAACTATGGGCTCTGAGGAGGATATTACTGCTCTTCTCAAATCTATCCTTCCATTGTATGATTTCATTGCCATAGATGCCAAAGGACACTTTGGTGGACTTGCTCTGGGGTGGAACTCAAAGTTGGCTAAAATCACATGCACCTGGGCTTCGATTCTGGTCTGGGAATGGATTTCTTCCATGTCGAGTTAAACAAGTCTTTTACTGTTCTAAATATCTATGGTCCATTTTTGGACAGAGCTGCTTTATGGAACTCTCTTTGCAAAAAATCATTGCTCTCCACAGATAATCTGATTCTTGGAGGCAATCTGAACTTCACTTTGGGAACCCATGAGATATGGGGGCCTACTTGCAGAGGGGACTCCCTTGTAGGGTTCTTCGACTTGATGCTCAGGGATGCACACCTCATCGATTTCATCCCCACAAAATTGAAACCTACCTGGACTAATCGGAGAAGTAGTGAAGGAAGAATTAAAAAACGATTGGATCGTTTTCTCCTGGATGAGAAGTTGGTTGATCAAAATATTTGTATCCGACAGTGGGTGGTATCTGGTGGTGTATCTGATCACTCACCCATCTGCCTCGAAATCATGGGATCCACAAAAAAACCTCCTAGCTCTTTTAAATTATGTGCAACCTGGCTAAAGGAGGACGAAGTTACTAAAATCATCAAGGACTCTTGGACTCCCTATCAACCGGATGATGAATCCTTTGCTGCACAACATTTTGTAAAAAATCTCACAAAAACTAAATTATTGATCAAAGAGTGGGATTTCAAAAAAAAAATGGATAAAGAGCAACTCCTTCGGATTGAGTAAGATATCAACATCATTCTAGAGTCTGATGGGGGAGGTTTCGTAAATGTAGAAACTTCTTAAAAGCTCAAATATCTTGAACTTTGTCTCCTTAAGATACTCTCAGAACAAGAGGAAGTTTGGAGATTAAAAAGCAGGGTGGTATGGTTGGAATGTGGGGATGAAAACACAAAATTCTTTCAGGATTTTGCAAAAGGAAGGAAGTCACAAAACATTATTTGGGAGCTAAAATATGCCAACAATGAAACTAATACCTCCTTTGAATACCTTGCAAATTTGGGTACCTCTCACTTCAAAGACCTTTTCTCAGAACCCAGAAGAGATAACCTAGTGGAGGTCATCAGACTCAATCAATTTTTTACCGGCTATGTCTCTCCGGAGGACAATCAAGAACTTTTGGAAGAGGTCATGGAGGAAGAACTCAAAGAAACTATCAACAATTTTCAAAAGGACAAAATCCCTAGGACTGATGGATGGACCATTGAATTCTTTATTGCACACTTTGATATTATTAGAAGTGATCTTATCCATCTGGTGGAGGAATCAAGGAAAGGGGGATTAGTGAACCCTCTCCTAAACACCACCTTCATCACTTTAATCCCAAAGACGGACAAACCTGATTCTATGAACGATTTTCGACCAATCTCCCTCTGTAATGTTACTTACAAGGTTGTAGCAAAGATCATGGAGAAAAGGTTGAAGGAGGTACTCTAAAAAATCATCTCCAAGGAACAATTTGGCTTTCTGGAAGGAAGGCAAATTCATGAGGCTATTGTAGTTTCCAAGGAAGGTCTACACTCTCAAAAAATAAAAGGAATCAGAGGAGCGGTTATAAAAACTGATCTCTCAAAGGATTTTGACAAAGTTAGTTGTCTCTGCCTGAGGATGGTCATGACTCACCTGGGATTCGACTATACTTATATCAAGTGGACAATGAGTTGCATCGCTTCATCCTCCTTTGTTGTACCCATAAATGGCTCCCCTACACATTTCTTTTGTGCTAAAAGAGGGCTCTGACAAGGTTGTCCACTATCCCCCCTTCTATTTCTTTTGGTGGCGGAGGGTTTGAGCAAAGCCATTCTGGATGCAAAAAGGTGAGGGACTTTTAAGGTATCCGCATAACAAACACTCTCAGCCTCACTCACTTTCTCTTTGTTGAAGACATACTCCTTTTTTGTGATGGGTCCCAAAGGGATGCGGATCAATTGGATTCTATTTTGAAGTTGTTTCAGACTATAACTGGAATGGTCATTAATGTGCAAAAATATTCCCTGACCATGCATCAACTTACTGAGGAGGAACGATGAAGGTATGCATCTCTTTTCCCCTTTGAAAAAATTCCTCTAGATGCTGGCTTAAAATATCTGGGTTTTCATCTAAAACCCAATGATTACAAAAAAAGTGATTGGAACTGTCTCATTGCAAAATTGGAAAAGCGCCTCTTAAGCTGGAGTCACCGTTGGCTCTCAAGAGTGGGGACATTAGTCCTTATCAAATATGTACTAGAAGCCATCCCGGTTTATTGGATGTCACTGGCTTGGATACCAAAATGAATCCTACAAAAATCCAGGAAACTATGTTCTCGTTTTCTTTGGTTTGGACACTCGGACTCTTTTGTTGCTCCTTGGATCAAATGGGATAGGCTTGCAATGCCAAAATATTTGGGGGGTTGGGGGCTGAAGCAAATACGTCTTTTTGCGCGCTCCCTCGCTGCAAAATTAGGGTGGAAACTACTTACCACTGATAACCTCTGGACTGATGTGGTAAAGCACAAATATATTTCCCCCGATTCCATCTTACACTAGATTAGAAGCCCCTCAAAGTCTCAGTAGGGTATCTCTGTCATCTGGAAAGCGATTCTTAAATCTCTTCTTCTCATTGAACAGGGGTTGGATTGGAAAGTTGGAAATGGTGAACAAATTCGTATTGGAATTGACCCGTGGTTGGGCTGAAAAAATCAACATCTTCTTCCCAACCCCATCCTTCAACATCTCCAACAACACGGTTTCCATCATCTCACTCAAATAGCAAAAATTTTACATACAAATTTGTGGCATCAAGGCTGGCTAGCAGCGACTGTTCTCAACATTCCAGCCAAATTCCACAACATTTGGGAAACTTATCTCCTCTCCCTCATAAGATCTCATGTTCGCATTACAGATCTATCTTACGAACTCATCTGGTCTCCTGTAACAAATGGTAAATACTCGTTGAAACTTGGTTATAAATTTTTGATGGAACAATAACAACAAAACGGGAAACATCTGTGGTGGTGGCAATCGATATGGAAGGCACATTGTCCAAGGATGAAGAATTTATCAAGATGGGAAATTGGTTGTAAAAGGGCATGGCCATCTCCCAACTTTCCGCCTCCACATTGCGGGATGTGGATGTCGGGGGAACATTTCTACAGCGTTGGGTATTGTGGTGCTCCGCACTTTCAACTTCCACATTGTGGGATGTGGAAGTCGGGGGCGCATTTCTGCAGCATCGAGTATTGTGGCGCTCTGCAGTTTCGACTTCCACACTGCGAAATGCGGAAGCCGGGGGCGCATTTCTATAACGTTGGGTATTGTGGAGATCCGCAGTTCCTACTTCCACATTGCGGAATGCAGAAGTTAGGGGCGCATTTCTACAACGCCAAGTATTGTGGCGCTCCACAGTCCTAACTTCCACACTTAGGAATGTGGAAGTTGGAGTTGCATTTTGTTCGACGCCGCGATTTGAGAGTTCCTCCCTTCCTAATTCTGATTGCGGATTGCGTCCAGGTTGATTGTGGATTGTGGATCGGAATACATTGCGGTTGCGTGTAAAGCAGAGAGAATTGTTGAAAAAAAAATGTATCGGGACTTTTCCCATCACCATTGAAGGGAACCAAGGTGATCGGCGACATGAAAAAATGGTATCAGATCCTAAGTTATAGCACTAGGGTTGCTTGGGCCAAAGCATGAATGCATTTACAGGCAAAAGAATGCTCATGGCGCAGCTTTGATAAACACTAATTAGTATTGTTGTTATCCGAATGAGTAATTTCCAGATTTGTATGGATATTTCAGGTTTCAAATGCATTCTTATGATGTCTGACAAATGTCTCTGTAATGCACAGTGTTTGCAGATGATAATAGTAGAATCATACAACAGAGGCAACGTACTAGAAAAGCAAGGAAATGGTGACCATAAACGATGCCTAGGATCCTTATGAGAAGGTGGAAGATGTTCTGGGAGAGAGTGTGAAAGAATCACATACTGAAACCAAATCCAATGGAAGAAGGGAGCAAATGACTCCCTCGAACTTAGTTGAAACCATGGTGAGATGCAATGAGAGATTGATGAAAGCTCTAAAAGAGCAGCACCAGCTCAATGCCACCATCTTGCAGAGCCCCAACGATATGCATCAAAGGATAAATCCTGGGTATAACCCAAGAAACACGGGAGAGATGAAAGAGATGCTGGTAGTTTCTCCAGTGGCCATTCTAGGAAGAGGACTCCAAGCCCTAGAAATAATTATGTGATCAAAAAGCACTGAACGCCCTCTCCAAGATCTCTCTCCAGCAGGTCATGCGACTCTAGAGACTCTCAGAGAAGTCCAAGGCATACTTCCAGTAGGTTTGAGGGAAGAAATAAATTTAGAGGGATCCCACAGGGGGATATTAGGAAGGTGAGGCCTCCCACATTTGATGGAGAAATCAAGACAGGTCAAGAGGTAGAGGCATGGCTTCTTGGAATGAAGAAGTATTTCAGAATTCATGATTATTCAGAAAACGAAAAGGCCAGAGTTTCCATTTACAATCTAAATGGCAGAGCTTCAATTTGGTGGGAACACCTCATGCAAGTGAAAGGAATCAGTGAAAGAAGGATCAATTGGGAGATATTCAACTGGTATTTCAAGGAAAAATACCTATCTTCTAGGTATTATGATAACAAGAGGAAAGAGTTCAATGAACTTGGGTTGGGATAGAATTCCATGGAAGAGCATGTCCACAAGTTTTTGGAACTGTTGAGGTATGTGGATTACATCAAGTATGAAAGAGTAAAGATCCAATGTTTCCTTGGTAGTCTACCTCAAAATTTCAGAGATAGGATTGATTTTTTCAATCCACCAAGTTTGGATGAAACAATTAGAATAACAGTGCATTGCTATGAGCAAATCAAAGGTAAAACAGAGGTCCACCCAACATGGAAAGGAAATCCAAGTGGGAGGTTTGAACAAAGAAAAAGTGGATTCAATCCACCATTCAGAAATCATCCCAGAAAGTTTCCACAGGGACATCAAGCACAAAGAGGATTCAAGCCAACAGTAGCAGCATAAAAGGAACCAAAAAGGCCACTTCAATGTTGGAGATGTGGAGGAAACCATGTGCTTAGAGAATTTCCACATCGAAGGTAGAATTCGAGAAGTTTGCACAACTTAGAAGGAGCATCTACAATGGAATATATGGAAAGGGAAACACCTCGAATTTATGCAACATTGGATGATCATCAGGCAGACCATCAATCAATAGTGGTGGAAGTTGAAGGTAAGTCGACTGCGAAGCTTCGCAATCTATTTCTATTTTTATTGATCCAAGATCTACTCATAGTTATGTGTCTCCTAAGGTGGTTGAAGGTTGTTCTTTTAGTAAAGTAAATCATAGTAAGTCTTGGTTAGTTCAATTAGCCACAGGGACCAAGAGAAAGGTGAGTGGAGTAGTGATGGAGTGCCCCATAGAATTGAATGGACTCCTCACAAAAGAAAATTAAATGTCCTACCATTAGGATCTTATGATGCCCTAATAGGTATGGACTAGTTGGGAAGACATAGATCCAAGATAGACTGATATGAGAAAGTACTTGAATGCATTGATGAAGAGGGAAGGCCAAGGTGGGTAAGAGGAATTCCCAAGCAATTTTCAATAAGGAAGATTTCAACCCTGCAGTTTAGAAAGTTCTATAATAAGGGTTGTCAGTTATATGCCGTCCACATATCATATTCATCAGAGGACAAGGGACCAAGGATAGAATGTTCTCAACTGTTGCAGGAGTTCAGGGATGTGTTTCCAGATGAAGTTCTAGGACTTCCACCAAAGAAAGATATTGATTTTTCCATCAATCGTGTTCCAGGGGAAACACCAATTTCCAAATCTCCTTATAGAATGAGCACACCATAATTGGTAGAGTTAAAGATGCAGCTGCAAGAATTAATGGACAAGTAATATACCAGGCCAAGTGTATCTCCTTAGGGAGCACCGGTGTTATTTTTCAAGAATAAGGATTGGATTTTAAGGATTCGTATTGATTACAGGAAGCTAAATAAAGTGGCCACAGTCAAGAATAAGTACCCATTGCCAAGAATTGATGACTTGTTTGATAAAATGAAGGAATCTAAATTGTTTTCAAAGATTGACTTGAGGTCTAGCTACCATCAAGTGAGGATTAAAGAATAATACATTCACAATACAACTTTCAGAAAAATATATGGCCATTATGAATTCACAGTGGTGCCATTTGGTCTTACCAATGCACCTGCTACATTCATGTGTCTCATGAATAGTGTCTTCAACAAGTATTTGGATAAGTTTGTGATTGTGTTCTTGGACGACATTCTTGTTTACTCAAACAATGAAGAATAACATAATGAACATATAAGAATGGTGTTGCAAGTCCTTAGAGAACACCAACTGTATGCAAAGCTGAGCAAGTGTGATTTCTATCAGCAGAAGGTACAATATTTGGGTCATGTAATCTCAGAAGAAGGAATTGCAGTGGATCCATAAAAGATTGAAGCCATAATGGATTGGCCTACTCCAAACAATGTTGCAAATGTTAGATATTTTATGGGTCTTGCAGGCTATTACATGTTAGAATTCAATATGCTAAGATAGAAAATAGCAGCATTACATTCCATTTCACAATAATAGCATATACAGGATCACTGAAGAAACAACAAGCACAGCATAAACACAAGAGACAGAGATTTATCCTGGGAAACCCTCATGGGGTAGAAAACCCAGCAAAGCTTCCTCAATATAGATGACCAGCAATATACAAAGATGAAACCCTGAGACATGATCTCCTCCTCCACAATAGCAGACCTCTCCTCCACAAGTGCGCTATCCTCAAGTGAGTGAGTGTGTCAAATGAGGAACACACCTCCTCTATTTATACACTACTCTGATATGTATTTTACACAAGTACATGTAGGCTCGTATTTAACCATTAGGTTAAATACCCCATTATAACTGACTGGGCCGACCCCCACATGGTGGGTCTAATAACCCTAGTTACCACAACCAACTTGGAGGAATAAACATCTCCGGATTTATAGTATAATCACATCGGAGGTATGGAACATCTCCGAAATAAATAATATACAAATATAATATTCTTTGAAGTTACAATATTTCAACACTCCCCCTTAACGAGAAGGATATTATAACAGTATCTGCACGAGTAAGGAGTCATCAACATCATACATGATACATCTATATATCATCAGAATCTTTCTTCAATTTATCTTCATCAGTAACTCAAACAGTTACTGGTATATCAATGTCAATATCAACATCGACATCACGATCATCGTCATCGTCATCACACGATCAGCAGCATCGTCATCACACGATCAGTAACTTCATCATCACATGATCAGCAGCATCGTCATCACATGATCAGCAGCATCATCATCATGCGATCAGCAGCATTTTCATCACACGATCAGTAGCATCGTCATCACACGATCAGCAGTATCGTCATCACACGATCAGCAGCATCGTCATCACACGATCAGCAGTATCATCATCACACGATCATCAGCATCGTCATCACACGATCATCAACATCGTCATCACACGATCAGCAGCATCGTTATCACACGATCAGCAGCATCATCATCACACGATCAGCAGCATCGTCATCACACGATCATCAGCATCGTCATCTATATACATGATCCTTCCTTTCGGAATTACTGGATCAATCTCATCACAATCATATTTAAGACTATCCTTCCTTTCGGAATTACTGGATTTACTGTCTAAGGATGATTAGTCCAACCACAATCATATTTTAAGACTATCCTTCCTTTCGGAATTACTGGATTTACTGTCTAAGGATGATCAATCCAACCACAATCGCATTTAAGACTATCCTTCCTGGATTTACTGTCTAAGGATGATTAATCCAAACATAATCGCATTTAAGACTATCCTTCCTGGATTTACTGTCTAAGGATGATTAATCCAACCACAATCGCATTTAAGACTATCCTTCCTGGATTTACTGTCTAAGGATGATTAATCCAACCACAATCGCATTTAAGACTACCTTCCTGGATTTACTGTCTAAGGATGATTAATCCAACCACAATCGCATTTAAGACTATCCTTCCTGGATTTACTGTCTAAGGATGATTAATCCAACCACAATCGCATTTAAGACTATCCTTCCTGGATTTACTGTCTAAGGATGATTAATCCAACCACAATCGCATTTAATACTATCCTTCCTGGATTTACTGTCTAAGGATGATTAATCCAACCACAATCGCATTTAAGACTATCCTTCCTGGATTTACTGTCTAAGGATGATTAATCCAACCACAATCGCATTTAAGACTATACTTCCTGGATTTACTGTCTAAGGATGATTAATCCAACCACAATCGCATTTAAGACTATCCTTCCTGGATTTACTATCTAAGGATGATTAATCCAACCACAATCACATTTAAGACTATCCTTCCTGGATTTACTGTCTAAGGATGATTAATCCAATCACAATCACATTTAAGACTATCCTTCCTGGATTTACTGTCTAAGGATGATTAATCCAATCACGTGCATTTTGAACCAAGGTCCAGGGACGATGCAGTCCTATCCTCTATTCTCGGAGACACCTGTCTACGGCTCACTTTAGAACTTGAGTTCAAGGATGATCCAATCCTCTCAAGTCCACCAAGGACTTCATTCTCGGAGACCTCACGTCTACGGCTCTCTTTAGGACTGAAAGTCCAGGGATGATCCAATCCCCTCAAGTCCACCAAGGACTTCATTCTCGGAGACCTCACGTCTACGGCTCTCTTTAGGACTGAAAGTCCAGGGATGATCCAATCCCCTCAAGTCCACCAAGGACTTCATTCTCGGAGACCTCACGTCTACGGCTCTCTTTAGGACTGAAAGTCCAGGGATGATCCAATCCCCTCAAGTCCACCAAGGACTTCATTCTCGGAGACCTCACGTCTACGGCTCTCTTTAGGACTGAAAGTCCAAGGATGATCCAATCCCCTCAAGTCCACCAAGGACTTCATTCTCGGAGACCTCACGTCTACGGCTCTCTTTAGGACTGAAAGTTCAGGGATGATCCAATCCCCTCAACTGTCCACTAAGGACTTCATTTTCGGAGACCTCACGTCTACGGCTCTCTTTAGGACTGAAAGTCCAGGGATGATCCAATCCCCTCAACTGTCCACTAAGGACTTCATTTTCGGAGACCTCACGTCTACGGCTCTCTTTAGGACTGAAAGTTCAGGGATGATCCAATCCCGTCAACTGTCCACTAAGGACTTCATTCTTGGAGACCTCACGTCTATGGCTCTCTTTAGGACTGAAAGTCCAGGGATGATCCAATCCCCTCAACTGTCCACTAAGGACTTCATTCTCGGAGACCTCACGTCTACGGCTCTCTTTAGGACTGAAAGTCCAGGGATGATCCAATCCTCATCTGTATTCTCATCTATACAGGTACAAATATCCAAGAGCATGTATCACATCAAAACATGTATACATCACTAATCAAAACATGTATACATCACATCAAAAACATGTATACATCTAGCATGTATTCTCACTAATACATGTATACATCACTAATCAAAACATGTATACATCTAGCATGTATTCTCACTAATACATCTAACATCAAAACATGTATACATCACATCAAAAACATGTATACATCTAGCATGTATTCTCACTAATACATATAACATCAAAACATGTATACATCACTAATCAAAAACATGTATACATCTAGCATGTATTCTCACTAATACATCTAACATCAAAACATGTATACATCACTAATCAAAACATGTATACATCTAGCATGTATTCTCACTAATACATCTAACATCAAAACATGTATACATCACTAATCAAAACATGTATACATCTAGCATGTATTCTCACTAATACATCTAACATCAAAACATGTATACATCACTAATCAAAACATGTATACATCTAGCATGTATTCTCACTAATACATATAACATCAAAACATGTATACATCACTAATCAAAAACATGTATACATCTAGCATGTATTCTCACTAATACATATAACATCAAAACATGTATACATCACTAATCAAAAACATGTATACATCTAGCATGTATTCTCACTAATACATCTAACATCAAAACATGTATACATCACTAATCAAAACATGTATACATCTAGCATGTATTCTCACTAATACATCTAACATCAAAACATGTATACATCACATCAAAAACATGTATACATCTAGCATGTATTCTCACTAATACATCTAACATCAAAACATGTATACATCTCATCAAAAACATGTATACATCTAAAATAAAAGATATATAAGAGTTCTAAATCTAAATAATTCTAAGTAGCTAAGTGCAGTAAATAGGTAACCTCATCATTGATGAGACAGACTTGTTATCAGATACTATGCCACTCCCCCTTTCGAGGAGGGTCCTTCTGGACTATACCAAGCTTGTCTCGGAAGTATTTAAACTTTACTCGAGACAAAGGTTTAGTCAAGATATTAGCAATATGATCCTCAGTGCTTATATACTCAAGCTTGATAGCTCCTCTCTGCACCATATCTCATGTATAGAAGTATCGGATCTCTATGTGTTATTGACTTATCGTGGAATACAAGATTTTCTATCTTGATTCATTTCTAAGTCAAACACTCCATATAATAGCTTCTGAAGCCACACTGCTTCACAACTGGCAGAGCAGACAGCTATATATATATTCTGCTTCAACAGTACTGAGAGCCACACTAGATTGTTCCTTGCTGAACCATGAGATCATGGCAGATTCAAGACTATAACATCCACCTGATGTACTCTTTCTGTCTGAGGCACTTCCTGCCCAATCAGAATCTGAGTAACCATGTAAACGGAGTTCATGACCTCCAAGATAATATAGACCAAAATCTATTGTACCTTTTAGGTACCTCACTACATGCTTTGTAGTTATTAAGTGAACCTTTCTAGGTTCTACTAGACACTGACTTAGGGTATTTGCAGCAAAGCATATATCTGGCCTAGTATTTGTTAAATACATCAATGACCCAATGATTTGTCTATATAGGGTTAGGTCCACTAAATACGATGAGTCATTAACTAACAACTTCAAGTTGGAGTCCATGGGAGTGGCCATGGCTTTATACTCCAACATATCAAATCTTTTTAGAAACTTCACAGCATACTTACCTTGATTTAAAAGATTCCTTTTGGATCTTGCCATACTTCTAGACCTAAGAAGTAGTGCATTAATCCGAGATCTTTCATTTTCATTTCTGCAGCCATTTTCATGACCTGTTTCTCATTCCTTGTTAGAAAGAGATCATCGTCATACAATAATGGTATGATAGGTTCATCATCCACAACCTTAAGGTAAAGGTTAGGAATAGCTTTACTTCTGGTAAAGCCCAAGCTTTGTCATGAAGCTATCAATTGTCCATTATTCACACTCAGCATTGAGTGATCTTCTGCATATCTATCTGTGTCATTTCTCGTCATATGGGTCTACTAATATGAGCCTCAAAATCATTCGAACTTCTATTCATTCTGTACCACTGTGCATGCTCAAGAGTCATCCTCATGATCTCACACACAAACATATACTCATTAGTATATTCTAAATGCTATCAAAACATTATAGTACTAAATAATCTTGAAAATGTATAGTCATGATTATAGTTAATAAATATTAGTATTCAAGATTTCAGGGAAGTCTTCTTTTACTCATGCATATCATCAATCAAGATAAAAGATATAATATGCATAATCTCTTGATTACTAACTTTATGAATAAGCATAACCAATCATTCCAAGTATACTTATATAAGGGATCCTAACACAAGGTAAGATTCATGGGAAACATACCTGGATTAGTATACCTACTTGGTTATGTACAACATACCTAAACAATCTCTTCAATGATTTAGAGATCCTGAGCTAGAACCTGCATGTCTCATAGGTTAAGCATAATATAACAAAGTCATACATACCTCGTAAGTAGAACAAAGATTATGGATGAGTCTTTGTCTTCATGTTTTCATGGTCATGGAACCTGATTTGTCTTTTGTGATGTACCTGTATCTTGTTAGCAGACAACATCAACCTCACACAACATCATAATGCATTAGTATAATCATAAGTGTCAACACCCTAACCAATGAATATCTTCTATCATGCATTCATAATTTTGTTAAGGTGATACAACAAATCTAAAATCAAGATTGCACTAACCGTAATAACATGAAGACAAACATACCATAAACTTAATCATGAACAAATCTCAAAACATACCTCGATGAGTCATACCTGTCGAGATCGCTTGTAATCTCCTGATGTAAAGCCTTAGCCTCATCTCCCTCTGAAACATGAACTCCTTCACTTATGCAGGTGACCAATCCATCTTCTTCTAGGATTAACCCTATCCACTTGATTTGCAAGAAATGGACCTGGAGCTAGATATGGGTTTGTCAGAGAAACCCCAAAAATTCAAACTTTGAATTTCAAACTTCCGAAAGGATAGAAATATGCACCTTGATGAGCTGATCAAACTGATATATTCAAAATTTGAAAACTGCAAAGTTTCACTCCTCAATTTTGCCTTTGAAACTTCCGGATGCACTGGACGTGACCCCGAACTGGGGTTTGATGAATCCCACTCTTCTTCCCAATCAAAATGTTTGATCCAAAGCTCTAAGCTTCTATTTTTCTGAGGAGCTTCCAGCCATGGTCACAGATTTCAAAAATTCCCATTTTTACAGAAGCCCTAATTTTCCACTTTTCTGATCAAAGTCCCGAACTAGGGTTTGATCAAGCCCGGCCTTCTGCCCAACCAAAAATTTTTATATTGGTCTCTAAATTTCTATTTTGATGAGTAGCATTCAGCCGTGGTATCCGTTTACAAAAATTCCAACTTTCTTCAAAGCCCTAAATTCCGGAAGCCATGAATGAAGGTACTCAAAAATAATTCTGTTTTGACAGAAATATGTACCTGATTGTTTCTGGTGTAAATCCAAACTTTTCAATCCAAAGGGTCTGAAAACGTTTTCTGAGATAGCCTGACCTGTTATCTTTCCATCCTGACAGGTATGACCTCAATTGGATTCTCTGAGAGAGAGTTATGTCAAATGTCGCAACATGACCTGTTTTGGGATAAAAAAGAAGAGCGAACTTGTACGGCGTGCCACGTGTCACTGTTTGAGCTTCGGCCTCTGAAAAACTTTTTTGAGGTATCTCGGCCTGTTAGCTTTCCATCCTGACAGGTCTGACCTCAATTGGACTCTCTGAGAGAGATTTATGCCAAGTGTCGCAACATGACCTGTTTATGGGATAATACAGGAGAGCGAACTTATACGGCGTTCCACGTGTCACTGGTTCAACTTCGGCCTTTGAGAACGTTTTCTAAGATAGTAAAGACTGTGTTCTACCTGTCACTTTTTACGAAATTTCATTTGGAGCTTCCTATCCCAAGATATGACCTTTTTCCCAAGGTCACCTAATTTTGACTCAGATCTGGAAGAGGCAGAAACCCTATATTGTACAGATCATAAATGACAAAGTACAACGAATTAGAGGTTGTACTTTGGACACAAGGTACCTGGAGATTTAATCTTCGTCCTGTAACAATTTCAGATCTGAAAACTTCGCCAAACCGGATTTATAGCGAAAGTTCTACGATGACTGGTTTTTGCTATGTAAAACCCTAACCTTCAAATTGTCGTAAGTAAAGCAAGTGTCGTTAGTGCCATACCTTGTCTTCCTTCAGGTTAGCTCTGATACCATGTTAGAATTCAATATGCTAAGACAGAAAATAGCAGCATTACATTCCATTTCACAATAATAGCATATACAGGATCACTGAAGAAACAACAAGCACAGCATAAACACAAGAGACAGAGATTTATCCTGGGAAACCCTCATGGGGTAGAAAACCCAGCAAAGCTTCCTCAATATAGATGACCAGCAATATACAAAGATGAAACCCTGATACATGATCTCCTCCTCCACAATAGCAGACCTCTCCTCCACAAGTGCGCTATCCTCAAGTGAGTGAGTGTGTCAAATGAGGAACACACCTCCTCTATTTATACACTACTCTGATATGTATTTTACACAAGTACATGTAGGCTCGTATTTAACCATTAGGTTAAATACCTCATTATAACTGACTGGGCCGACCCCCACATGGTGGGTCTAATAACCCTAGTTACCACAACCAACTTGGAGGAATAAACATCTCCGGATTTATAGTATAATCACATCGGAGGTATGGAACATCTCCGAAATAAATAATATACAAATATAATATTCTTTGAAGTTACAATATTTCAACATTACAGAAGGTTCATTGAAGGGTTCTCTAAAATAGGTCATCCAATTACATCATTGCAGAGGAAGAATATCAAGTTTTTATGGTCTGAAAAATGTGAGAAAAGCTTTCAGCAGCTGGAGGAATTGCTTACCAATGCTCTTGTTTTGAAGATTGCAGATCCAAAGAAATATTGTGTAGTGTGCACAGATGCTTGCATTGAAGGGCTAGGGGGAGTGCTCATGCAAGAAGGATTTGTAATTTTCTATGAGGAAAGAAAGTTAAAGGAACATGAAAATAACTATGCCACTCATGATTTAGAGCTAGCATCCATAGTTCATGCTCTCAAGAAATGGAGACATTATCTGTTGGGAAGAATATTTGAGATCAAAACAGACCACATGAGCTTGAAATATTTGTGTGACAACCAAATTTGAATGCTATGCAAACTAGATGGATGGAACTTATTTATGAATTTGATTTTGAAATTAAGCATGTCAAAGGTAAGGAGAATAAGGTTGCAGATACTCTTAGCAGAAAATTTCATGTTGCAGCATTGAGTATGTGTAAATCATATTTGAATGCAAGATTTCTCGAAGCTCAAACCAGTGATGAAGCTTACCTTCGAATCAAAGAAAAATTGTAGCATGGAAATGTAGATGAAAAGTGTGCAGGATATCAGCTTGGTGAAGATGTGGTTCTCATTTATTAGGGTACTAGACTGTATATTCCAAATAGTACATATTTGAAGAGGCAAGTGATGGATGAGATACATCAAATGCCATATTCTAGAAAACAAGGATATCAAAAGACCATAACATCAGCAAGAAAGCAGTACTTTTGGCATGGGATGAAGGACATAACATAGTACATTGCTAGATGTCAAAAGTGCCAACAAGACAAGGAAGAACATTCACATCCAACAGGATTGTTGCATCCTTTTCCCATTCCAGAATGGAAGTAGGAAGTAATTTCTATGGATTTTATAACAGGTCTGCCAATGACAATGAGGAAGCATGATTCAATCATGGTAGTGGTGGACAAGCTGTAAAAGGTAGCTCACTTAATTCCAGTCAAGTCGACTCATAAGACCAATGACATAGAAATTATCTTCATGAAGGAGATATTCACATTGCATGGATTTCCCAAAGAAATAATTTCAAATCGTGATACCAAGTTCACATCCGATTTTTGGAAGGGATTATTCCAGGAATTGGGGACTCAGCTGAAGTTTAGTATAGCATATATGTTAATTTTTCGATAAATGCATTCAAACATTATCTAGGATCCTACGAAGAGAATAACAAGCACAGCATAACAATCATAAACACAAGAGACACAGATTTTCCTCGGGGAAAACCAAGTAGGTGAAAAACCCCACAAATTCCTCAGAGATAGAATAAGCCCCAATACAAAGATAGCAATGATCAAACCCAAAATATAGATGACTCCAATAGTTACTCCTCCTCCACTTGTGCACACTCCTCTCTCAACTAATGCGAGTTGGATGAGTGAGTGAATGAATAGAATGAGATGCACTCACTCTCTATTTATACACAACTTATCCCACCTTTAACTCTAGCTAGGAAGACTTCCTAAGGAATTCTAATAACCCACTCACATGACATAAGCAGGGCCAACCCCACACTAGTGGTCTAATAACTTATCAAATATAAGTTGCGACACTTGCAACACTTACAAATACAAACGACGACACTTCTGATTGGAGGAATAGTACATCTCTATCATTAATATAATAAAGTACAAGTGTAATACATAGAAGAATATCTTCCGAAGTTACAAATACATCAACACTCCCTCTTAACTACGAAGGTATTCTCTAGACACAGGTCATCAATACATATCGCCACAAGTCTTCAATTCTTGGATCATTGTCACTGGATCACGGAGCATCATCATCACTACTGTTGTACTCGTCATCTCGATCACTGGGATATCTCTCAATTATTCTCATCATAGGAAGTTCTAAAGAGCCAGCCCTTTTTCATGCTAGATGTAGGCCTAGCCTCCTGTAGGTATTCATCATCTCTACGAGTTGGCCATCCTGTGGAATCCTCAGGGATGATTACGTTTGTCAACAAAACCTAGCAAGAACCTCCCAGGACTGATTATGTGCCCAGCACAACATGCAATATCTCCCAGGGAGCTATTACATGTGACCTCGCAAAACCTAGCAAGAGCATCCCAGGACTAATTACGTGTCGAGCACAACCTGCAAGATCTCCCAGGGAGCTATTATATGCGACCAGGAAAGCAAAACCTAGCAAGAGCATCCCAGGACTGATTACGTGCCCAGCACAACCTGCATGATCTCCCATGGAGTGATTATATGCTTCCAAGAAAAACCTAGAAAGAGCATCCCAGGACTGATTACGTGCCCAACACAACATGCAAGATCTCCTAGGGTGAAATTACATGGCATGGAAAAAACCTCAAAAGAGCAATTGCCAAATCTTCCAGCGAGCTATTATATGCCATAGGAAAAACCTAGCAAGAGTATCCACAAATATCCCAGGGCGTTATTATATGTCCCTCTAAGAAAAACCTCGAAAGAGCATTTTCCATATCTTCCAGGGAGATATTATATGCCATAGGAAAAACCTAGCAAGAGTATCTGCAAATGTCCCAAGGCGCTATTATATGCTTATCACACAACCTGTCCACGTCCATGGAGTATCATCCTAATACTCATGATCCATCTGATCATCCTCGCACGGAGAATCATCCTGATGCTCATGATCATACTGATCATCATCATACAATAGATCATCCTGATGCACATCATCACCGCATGATCATCCTGATCATCATCACAACACCATCCTTATACGTATCATCATCGCATGATCATCATAACAGCATCGTCCTGATGCATATCATCATCACATGATTATCTTGATCATCGTCACAGCATCGTCCCGATGCATATCATCTGGAGCATCTTCCTTATGCTCATCACACATGATCATCTTGGTCATCATACATAACAGTAGCAGGAGCATCATCCTGATGTTCATCACACAGTGCTTACATCCACATCCATGGGAAGGATCCTCCTACCACCATGCTTGGAATGGCTCCTGCAAATGTGTCCCATCACTTCTTCCTCGAATTATCTTATATTTGAAGAACACCAAGCCTCTCTTTGAAGTACTCGAACTTCACTCTAGCTAGTGGTTTGGTCAACACATCTGCAATCTGCTCATCTGCCGCAACATACTGGAGCTTCACTGCTCCTCTCTGCATCATATCCCTAATATAGTGATATTTGATCTCGATGTGCTTCGACCTGTCATGGAACACCGAGTTCTCTGACAACTTCACACAACTCTGGTTGTCACAATAGATACAGGTAGCATCCAACTGGAGATCAAATAAATTAGACAGTATCTTCCTTAGCCATACTGCCTCACAACTAGCCGAACAAGTTGCAACATACTCTGCTTCGGCTATACTCAATGCTACACAGGATTGCTTCCTGCTAAACCAAGAGATGGCACCTGATCCCATACTGAAGCAACACCTTGAAGTTCTCTTCCTATCTGCAACACTGCTTTTCCAATCTGAATCAACATATCCTTCCAGGTTAAACTTTTGATTCGTATCATACTTGAGTCCATAATCAATCGTACCCTTCAGGTACCTTAGAATATGCTTTACAACAATCAGGTGAACATGTCTAGGATCTATCAGAAACTAGATCAAGGTGTTCACCGCAAAGCAAATATCTAGTCTCGTGTTCATTAGGTACATCAAGGACCCAATCATCTGACAATACACTGTGAAATCAACCGACTCTGATGAAGCATCACTCAATAGCTTTAGGTTCGATGCCATAGGTGTGGCCATGGCCATGCAGTCCATCATCCCGAAACCACTTCAGGATATCTACTGCATACTTCCCTTGTCCAAGGAATATTTCATCTGTACTCTGCCACACCTCCATACCTAGAAAGTAATGCATCATCCCCAATTCCTTCGTCTCGAACTCGGCAGCAAGCTTCCTCTTCGTGTCGGCAATCAATCTATCCTCACTTGTCACAAACAGGTCATCCACATACAATAGTAGTATCACTGGATTTCCTTCCTCAACCTTGTAGTAAAGGTTGGAATCCGCTTTCCTCTTGGTAAAGCCCAAACTGGACAGGAATCTTTCTATCCTACCATACCATGTCTTAGGTGCTTGCTTCAAGACATACAAGGATTTCTTCAATCTGCACACATATGACTCCCTGTCATGTGTCTCAAAACCAAGTGGTTGCTCCACATACACTTCCTCTTCGACTACACCATTCAAGAAGGTTGTCTTGACATCCATCTGGTGTATCTTCCATTTCATCACTGTAGCCAGAGCAAGTATTGTTCTGATGGAAGTGTATCTGGATACAGGAGCAAAATTCTCTTCATAATCTATCCCCTCTTTCTGGGAGAAGCCACGAGCTACAAATCTTGCCTAGTATTTCTCTATGCTACCATCTGCAGCATGCTTGATATTATAGATCCACTTGGAAGTCACAACAGACTTCCCTTCTGGTCTTGGGACGACATCCCAAACATCATTCTTTATGATTGACTGATACTCCTCGATCATGACATTATTCTATTACTGCATCCCGAATCCTGGGAACTTCAGATTCTTCAATATCTTCAATAGATAGTTTTCTTTGAACTTCGTTGTTGGAACAAATGTTGTAGTCCTTCTTTTGTAGTTGATTGTACATGATCTTTCCTACAAGTCAAATTCAATTGCATGATTAGAAACTTCTCATAGTTTACAGAACAAAGTCTTACACATAAAGGCATATGTCATACAGTCATGCAATTATCTTAGCCAATGCTTCAATACAACATTCATCCATATTTCGTATTCATACGGTAACTTTCTAGATGCCTTCCATCTCTACCAGAACATTATTAAGAGTTTGCACTACTCCCAACATGTCAACAAAGAGGTTTCATTCTAGATAAGTAGCAATGTAATGTTGTACAGATCCATAGGCTACTTACCCATCACATGTATATTAGTAGTATATTGTTCATTAATGCAATTATTCTAATATGCATAATACACAACCTAAGTCTAGGAACATCATTGAACAATATTATTTAAACAATCAGATATGCAAGAAATGACAATTCAAATACTTATCTTTGTTTGTTTGTTGGGTGGACTCCCTCTCAATATTTTCTTCCTTGCAAGAGCTACTGGATTCTTTGATAGTGTGCACCTTAACCAATGTTGAAAATGGATGAGAGGTTCTTCCTTTCTGCAACTCCATTCTGTTGTGGATTGTAAGGATTGGTCAACTCCCTCTTAATCCTTGAATCACTGCATAACTTCTTGAAGTCTTCTGAAGTGAATTCTCCAACATTGCCGGATCTAAAAGTCTTGATATTCTTTTCAGTGTGGTTTTTTATCAAGGCTTTGAATTCCTTGCATTTGCTGAATACTTCATCTTTGTTCTTCAAGAAACAAATCCAAGCCTTCCTAGAGAAATCGTCGATGAAAGAAACATAATATACATACCCACTCAGAGAACTGGATAACATTGGACCGCATACATCGGAGTGGATAATTTCGAAGATTCCTTATGCCTTGCTTTCACTTCTTGGAAATGCCTTCTTTGTTTTCTTTCCTTTTGCACATCCTTTGCAAACACCTTCATGCTTTGACTGGATTTCAGGAAGACTTTCTAGTGGTTTGCTTGCAATTGGTAGTGCTCTATAGTGTACATGTGCAAGCCTTCTATGCCAAAGTTCACTTGGCTCCATGGATTCATGTACCATGGCATGTTCAGGTTGTCCCTTCAATTTGTACAATTCTCCCTCTTGCTCTCCAATCACTACTGCATCATCTATGGTCTTACCTTTTGGCCACATAAGTACTTGGCCATCCACAAATGCAACTCTCATCCCTTTTTCATCCAAAGATGACATGGAGAGAAGGTTCTTCTTGAGTCCAGGTACATATAGAACATCTTGCATCTTCAAAGACTTCCCAAAGTCTAACTTGTATGAGGCTTCACCACTCCCTTTTATAGGGTATTGATAGTCATCCCCAAGTTTCACCTTATGAGGTGACTCATGTTCAGATAGGTCCATAAGAGATTCTTTAAATCCCGTCATATGTTTATAAGCCCTGCTATCAATAAGCCAATCATTACACCCATGTGTAATAATACCCGTGAGAGCAGAGATTAGAACATATTCATCGTCACTTGAAGAATCTTCACTTTCTTCTCTAGCCTTCTTCCTGGGAGGCTTATCATCCTCGACAGCATGAGCATGATATCTCTTCTTGTTGTTCTTATTCTTATCGTTGTTGAAGTCTCTTTTGTTCTTTGGACAATCTCGAGCAAAGTGTCCTTTCTCATTACATGTGAAGAATCTACCATGAGAGGTGTCTTTCTTAAAGTTCTCCCTTTGATGGTGGTGAGAAGATTTCCTAGTATTGGGTTTCTCCTTCTTGAACTTACTTCTTATGGTGTGAGCAGTGAGAGCTCGGTCTTCACTTCCCATCTTTTCTTCTCGGTCCACAAGTATAGCTTCTTCTTGTGAACATTCCTTCCATAGTCTACTGAAAGAGATCAACTTCTTTCTTGCACAAATAACTTGGATGAAGGAGTCCCATGACCTAGGTAGGCCATTCAATGTGGTCATGAAAATTTCTCCATTCTCCACTACTTCATCCACATCTTCAATTTGTTCTTTGATTTGAGAGACCTTAGTAAAGTAGGATTGGATGGTCTCTCCATTCTGTAACTTAACCCATTTCAATTGATTCCGCAAAGTCATCTTCTGATTTATATTCTTTCCTTCAAACAACTTGGTCAAGGAGTCAAACATCTCCTTATGTGTCTTTAGGGAAGACACATGGGGTATGAGATGGTCTTTTATAGAATCATCAATGATTCTCTTGGCCTTAACCAAGCTCTTCTTGTGTAAGGTTTTAGCCTCATCTCCCTCTGGGACTGGAACCTCTTCTTTTATGTAGGTGTCCAAATCATTCTCTTCTAGGATTAACCCAATCCTACACTTCCATGCTCGGAAGTTTTCAACTCCTTCAAGCTTATCCTCAAGCTTAGTGTGGTGAGACATCTTAATGAGAAACTCAAACGGAAATAAAATATTTAGGTCTTACCACTTGATTTGCTGAAAACTGGATCTGGAGCTCGATTAGGGTTTGTCAGAGAAACCCTAAAAATTCAAACTTTGAATTCCAATGAAAGGATGGAAAGATGCACCTTGCTGAGCTGATCAAGCTGGTATACTTCAATTTTGAAATCCACAAAATTTGACCCCTCAAAATTACCTTTGAAACTTTCAGATCTTCTAGACAAAATCCTGAACTAGGGTTTGATAATGCTCGGGGTTCTACCCAGCCAAAAAATTCGATCTTGTGCTCTAAACTTCTATTTTTCTGAGGAGCATTTAGCTGTAGTCACAGATTCCAAAAATTTCCACTTTTGCATAAACCCTAATTTTCCACCTTTCCGATCAAAATCCCAAACTAGGGTTTGATGATGCCCGGGGTTCTGCCTAACCAAAACATTTGATCTTTGCCTCTAAACTTTGATTTTCTTGAGTAGCATCCAGCTGTGGTCTCGGATTCCAAAAATTCCAACTTTTTCTGAAACCCTAATTTCCCGCAGCAGTGACGAGCCAAAAACTTAAAGTGCTCAGAATTGAATTCTGTCTCGACAGAAAGATGCGCCCTTCCAAGGAAATTCAGCCTATCCTCCTGCCTTTGATGATCTGAGGAAAGAAACCCAAATATTAAGAAGCCCTAGCTTCCGCAGCTACACAGTGTCTTCTTCTTAGCATGGCTCTGATACCATGTTAATTTTTCGATAAATGCATTCAAACATTATCTAGGATCCTACTAAGAGAATAACAAGCACAACATAACAATCATAAACACAAGAGACACAGATTTTCCTCGGGAGAAACCAAGAAGGTGAAAAACCCCGCAACTTACTTAAAGATAGAATAATCCCCAATACAAAGATCACAACGATCAAACCCAAAAGATAGATGACTCCAGCAACTACTCCTCCTCTACTTGTGCGCACTCCTCTCTCAACTAATGCGAGTTGGATGAGTGAGTGAATGAATACAATGAGACACACTCACCCTCTATTTATACACAACTTAACCTGCCTTTAACTCTAGTTGGGTTGACTTCCTAAGGAAGTCTAATAACCCACTCACATGACATAAGCAGGGATGACCCCACACTGGTGGTCTAATAACCCATCAAATATAAGTTGCGACACTTGCAACACTTGCGACACTTACAAATCTAAATGATGACACTTCTGATTGGAGGAATAATACATCTCCATCATTAATATAATAAGTACAAGTGTAATACATAGAAGAATATCTTATGAAGTTACAAATACATCAACAATATAAACCTCAAACAGATGGTCAAACTGAGAGGGTGAATCAGATTCTTGAAGACATGCCGAGGATCTATGTGATGGATAAACCATCCAAGTGGGAAGACTACCTACACTTGGTATAATTTGCATACAACAATCGATATCAAGCACCTTTGGGAATGAGTCCTTTTGAGGTATTGTATGGCAAAGGATGAAAGACTCCAGTGAATTGGGATAGTCCAGTGAATAGGGTAGTGCTTGGAACAGAGATGATCAAGGAGATGGAACAAGATATTGTTAAAATCAAGCAAAATTTGAAGGCAGCTCAGGATAGGCAAAGGAGTTTTGAAAATTTGAAAAGAGTGCATAAGGAGTTTCAGATTGGAGACCATGTTTACTTGAGAGAGAAACCAAGGAAAAGTTCCATGAAGTTGGGGAGTTGTTCCTAGTTGGAACCAATATATTGTGGGCCAATTGAATTCCTTGATAGGATAGGGCCAGCTGCATATAGGATTGCATTTCCTGCTAACATGAGAGCTCATAAAGTTTTCCATGTCTCTTTGCTTAAGAAATATGTACATGATCCCAATCGCATAATTGATTGGAATGTGATACAGGTGGAACCCGAGGGAGTGTTCCAAGTGGAGGTTATGCGCATCCTAGACAACAAGGTCATTTTGCTCTGAAACAGAACCATTGGATAGGTGAAAGTGCAATGGAAGCACCTTAATCCCGAAGAGGCTACATGGGAGCTGGAGGATGCCATGAGAGAGGCATTCCCATTTTTGTTCAGTTTTGAGAACACCAAGGACGGTGTTATTCTAAGGGGGAGGGAATTGTAACATCCCCATTTTGACCCTTAGGGTTTATTGGCTTCAATGTAAATATTGTATACATGTCATGTGTGTTTTCCCTAGTGTGGATCTCAAGGAAAAGGCCCCACTAGAGGATGCTCAGGCTTTATTTAAAAGGAAAATATTTGACATTCTAATTTTCCATGTGTTATTAATCCATGAGGTATTGTAAATGATGTAAATATTAAATATTGTAATAAAATACCAAGAAAACTAGCTATGGAGGCAGCCAATAAGAGGGGGCCATGTGTATCCACTAGGGATAGGTGAGGGAGTTGTGGTATTGGAACCCATGCTTCCACATGTAATTTTGTGAACCATTTGAATCCCCACTCTAAAATTTAATTCTGCTTTAAGAAGGTGGTTGAGAAAACATTTTCATGAGGTCGATGGAGTATGGAGAAGCGCTGAAAATCCATATGGCAGGGTATGGCTCTGTTTTTTCTTGTCCCTTAAGCCACTCTACCTCCTGGGAATTATCTCACCATAATCCCTATCCCACTATTGACCAACAACCCCAGTTATCACGCATTGCAGATCCCAGCAATTAGGCAGAAAGAAGAAATTGTGATTCTGTGTAAGTGCGGATTTGCAAGGCCGAGAGCACATAGAAACCTTGTGTAGGAAGTAAATTGATGGGGATATCCATGGATCAAACCCTGGGGATAAATTATAGAGCGTGAGAATCTTAGAAAACCCATGAGAACACTTGGATCTGATAGCAGAAGAACCGAGTTGCGGGACAAAGTTTCGGTCGCAACCCTAAGGAGATTCCATCTAGAATAACATAAACGAATATTAGACAGAGGTTGGATTTGCTTGATAAACCCATTGAAGGCTGAATTCTCATGAAATAAACAGTTTGGACCTTTCCTATGCCCTCCCTGAAGAGCACTGGAGGGAAGGGGCTTTGAGGGACTGTGCAGCAGAGAAGGGGGCCTTCCTTGTGTTGGGTGAGGTAGGTATTGTTGGTTCCATGTTTCCTGAGTAGTTTGATATTCCTGTAGATCTATGGTTGAGCTCATTGGCTTGGCATCATCCTCCATGTTCCCTTACATGCTTGATAAACCCAATTGTATGTTGGCTTAGCATTAGGGTGGAGCCTTGACTATGAGAGAGCCTACTTAGCCTCCTTAGTGGATACACAACCTAGCTTGGGGGTGGTCTCTCAGATGAAAGAGTATAGGTTGGACAGAGACCTATGGTTGGGTGGAATGTTGCTCTCACTTAGCCAGTTGCTTGGACAGTTCCATTTAAAGATAAGTGCTTTTGTAGTGTTAATTGATGTTAGTTTTCCTATGTTATGTCTTCTTGTTATGTTCAATTTATTTGAATGAACGATTGCATGAAATTGACTAGTATGAAGTCCATGTATAGGCCTGAGTATGAGGCTGATTTCATGTTTAAACACTCACCATTTTCTTGAGTTTAATATGTTGCTAACCTTGCAAGTTGTAGATGCATTCATTAGAATTATTTCTACTATGTATGTCTGTTATGCATTGTATATACCCTTAGTAGGTTTCTACCACGGGGGGTTCACCCATTGAACTTGTTACATAACACGATCGTTCGTAGGATAATAAGGAATATCCCTAATTTCACTAAATATTGGAAAATGCCTCCTAAAATGGTATTGTTGAACCCCCCTCCCAATATACCTTTCCTATTAAGAAAACCCCTAGTTTCACCAGAAATTGTAGGTATCCATTTTTAACAACCCAGTTTTAATACCCCCTTTATATAATATTATCAAGTTGCAACAAACAGGAGACCTAAAACATCTTAATATAAGCACACATGAAGCTAAATAAAATAATAGTATAATGCTAATAATGATCACATTGGGATTGCAGGGGCAATTGATCAATTTGTAGCGTTGGATAGTGGAATACCCAATGAAATAGTAATGGGGAAGGAAAAATGAGTAAAATACAACCCAAGCAAGAGATCAATGTAACAAAGAATGTAAACGACTAATAGTCCAATAGTAAATGCAATGCTTAGAAAATATGAGAATTGCAGAGGTTTCACACAACAACCTACCAATCTACCAATTTTATATCATGTAAATACAAGTATAGCTATAGAGAGCTCATGTTTTCTATAATATTAATAAATTAAACTCCATAAAAACGCAAAATTGAAACCCTTTCGTGGATGGACTTCCCTACCTTCCTATCAAAACAAATATCAATGTTTGAACCCATATGAACATAGAAAAATTCCTCTTACTTTCCAATAACACCATATGATTAGGTGTATAGCTTGGATTTGGGCCATTCACAAGAAGCAATGAATCGCCTCCACTTCATCTACATTTATTCTTGCAATCAAGGGAATTAACAACGTTTAGTTACCTTTTCTTGGGTTATATCTAGTTTTTTTTTTAATCTTTACAGGAGAGGGAAAAATATCAATTGTTAAGTTTCAAACATGCAATACTTATAAAGATACACAAATGGTGAAATTTATATAATACCATTTCATGGTAACGATAACACATAGGATACACAAATAAGGATAAATATATTTTCACTTATGTTCATGTCAGTTCCAATAAAATATTAAGATGGATTCCTTGCATATAAGAATTTAAATTAAGATTATGAATGTGCCAAATATAACACGATCTAACAACTATTCCTAATTGGCAATGTGAAATTGTTAAAGAAGAATATAAACAGTTGAAAGAAATAATTAGTCAAGAAAGGTTGATCTGACTTTTCTTGGTTCCAGTGAGCCAAGAAAGATTGATCTCACTTTTCTTGGTTTCCACGGAGCAAGGTTTGATTGAATCTCACTACCCACTTAAACCCCAACCTAAAAAACAAATAGTTATATCTTTTACTCGAATGCCTACAAAAAATATAATACAATTGTTCAACTCCAAAACTCTCGATTAGCTACATCTCTCAACTTTGGAGTTGATGAGGAACCAAATGCATATTCAAGCATACTGAATAGTGTCATAGCCTACAATGTGACTTCTATATAGAAAATAAACACACTTTGGAAATTGGCCTCGTATAGAACAACAAAGGTATAATGTTACAAGACTACCTTAATTTTAAAACTAGCAAACTCAACCTCAATTATGGAGAAAGTATGAAATCTTGCATACATATTCATAACAACCTTTTGGACAATGCGTCAAATAACATTTTGCATACTAACCTTTGGACATCACATCAATAACATTTTGCATAAAAGAACAAAATACTATCACCTTCATTATCTCAATGCCACAAAATTCTAATATTGTAGTGCCTGATATTCCAAGAATCATACCTCATATCAAAATAACTTCGCTAAGAAACAAAAATAGTAACCCCACAAAAATAAAACACAAAATGGAGTTAACAGTAATAGTTGCAATATTGTGAGAATTTCAAAAATCCAAATACAATTGCATAAGTTGCTTTGAGATATTTACAAAAAGATTCAAATCTCTGCTGGAAGAAAGGATGAAAAAAATTAACGCACACACAAATCCATAAAGTTTAAACGAATTATAAACATTCACATATATTTTTATAAAGCAAAATGGAAGATATGATAAGTCAAAATAATTGTTAAGTCAAGAGTACTAGTTTATCTTATAGATATGATGCTATATATGACAAAAATTGTACTCCAAAGAGTCACTTTTTGATAGCTATGAGCCTCTGGAATCCTCTTTCCAAATTGAACCTACAGTCTTTCTAGGCTCACTCGACCAAGAATGACTTTTATTCTATGATTGACTAGAACTACTACTTTTCTCTACTTTAAATGAAGTCACTAGAAATTCATTTGTGTCACTCAACATGGTTGACTTACAATGTGAATCCTTGGTGCTAATGGTTGAGGATAGCAATATAGAAACCTCACTAGACCTCAAGGGGACAGATGTTGATCTTGATAGAATATATGTGTGGTTTAATCTGCTTGAGCCCACTTTTGCAGTATAGTTTAATGGTGTTGAGTTTTTCACAGCTTCAACAGATCCTGTACGCCTTCCACCATGAGTATAATAAAATTTGCATGTAGCCTGCTTACAAGGAAAAGATGCTCCTTGGCTTGATCCAAACTTTGTGTCCTTGTTTTGCATTTATACATCGACACATTTTTCCATGTATTAACTAAGATCCTAGCCTTCCTCTGAATCTCCTAGTTCTTGATATTTTTCAAGTGGTTTACAAATTTCCCAACATTACACATCTTCAAAGCATCAAGATCTATAGGTAGTCTATCAAGAGAACATAACAACATTAACAATAGTTCTTCAACAACTTTTTCACCCTCCTTTGGACTGCTTGCATCTCTAGTCTTTCCTTTGTGGGATTCTTGAAGCCAATCACCCAAAATGGGAAAGCCCCTCAGCTGCACAAATTAGCTGAGATAGCCATATTGATCGATGGTTTATGAAACGCCTATAAGGGATGTACACCAAAAAAGACAAATCAATTCCTTTATTACCATCATCACTTCTAACTAGCTGCATTAAATGCACAAGCTTCCCAACAACTTCTGAGTTGATGAGGCTTCCATATTTGTTAATGATTATGGAAATTTGTTTAGGACTCATAATGCATTCTTGTTTGAAATGCCTTGTATCACTGCCATCTAAATTTGAAAACGCTCTCGTTTAAGAGGATATGTATTCTAATCAGTATGTTCCCTTTTCTTTGCCTTAACTTCAGAAGGAAATGAAGTATTTTGTGTGATACCTAAACTAGTTTTCAAAGTTGATGCTAGACCATTCAAATCTTTAGGGGAGGGCCCCATAGACTGCACTGCTGCATCCATTCCATGTCTAGTATTATCCAATAGCTTCAAATCATATCTTGAATGCAGCAGTAGAGTCAGCGGGGCCTCGCCAACGAAGAGAAATATGGATATCAAGACTTAGATGGAGTAGGAACCCATCATTGTCCTAGGTATGATCACGTAGAAGGGACTCCAACTCAGCTATGTTAATCCCAAGTAAGGTGGGGGATAGGGGGAATACCTGCTTGACACCAATCAGAAATGTTTTACAAAATTCGCAATTGTACAAGGCATTATTGAGATAAAAGAAACAAAGGATAAACCAATTTTCAATCAATGTATCCTTCAAACTTACATAAAAACTAGATTTGTCAACATACAACAAGTACTTGATCTATCATAATCATGAGATGGCCATATCTCATAGATTTGACACTATCATATCCCTTTCCTTGTTGCTTGTTGAATTTTGCAGCATCGTGAGTCATTCTCTAAGTAGGCTTCGTGTGTCGAAGCAACGACTTGTATGTTGAGGTTGTCTTGAGTTAGTCTCGAGAAAATTGGAGAAGAGTCTCATGTATCGAGACAGAGCTCCATGTGTCGAAGCATGCCTTATATGTCAAGGAAGATGCTGCTATATAGTCTCGCGTGTCAAGACTAGGCTTCGTGTGTCGAACTAGTGGCTGATGTGTCGAGGAAAAGATGATGTGTGATGTTCTTCTAGGTGGTTAAGTTAGAATACTTTCTCTAGGGACTAGCCTCCCCTAGTAGGAATGATTCTAATGTATGACCATGAGAACAAGAGGATCACATCATCGTAATATCTTCCTTATATATTTGATGAGCTACGAGTCGGCACATGTGAACCATATGAACCAAGAGGGGCTGGCGCTCAGCCTAAGAAGACTTGCATAAGCAAGATTTCCTAAGTCTTAATAAGATATTAAAAGAGGAACACTATTGCAAAAGGATTTCCTAAGTTGTTTTAATGAGAAATTAAATTATAAGTGGTATTGATCCCATAGTGTTTGGTGGCCCGAAGTATTTTCCCACTGTATTTACTCAATGAAGAATTATAAAGAGGAGCATCATGCTACTGTCAAATACATGATCGTGTGAATCTCTCTCTCTATAATACTCAAGCACATTATTCAAATTATCAGGGTTCATAAAATTCAGTCTATGGTTTCTATGTTGACTAGTTGGAGGCCAAGGGTATCAGGCCAAGAGCAAAGATTTACAAAATAAATGATTGGAAAAGACCCAGATCAAAGGCGTTAGGTTACTAAATTCTATCATCATAATCATTCCCCATGTAGGGCTTCTTTGGTGCAATGGGGCCTTGTGTATGGCTAGATGAGCCCTAGAGGAAAATAGATGGCCGCCATTTACTTAGCCATTGGGTGTGAAGCTATGTAATCAATGTGAAGACTACATGAATCGATTTTATCTGCTTCCTTATTTGGATCTCCATTGAAAACTCCTCTAGGTCCATCACGATCTCAACAGTGGGCCATGTATGTGTGCTTAAACAATTGCAATTGTAGGTCACAATTTAATCTAGGGATGCGCACATGTTTAAGGAGAAATGAATGCAAGTGAGGCTTCAAAAGAACTCATATATTACCAGGTTCACAACAAAACAAAGGAAGTATTTGACCAAGGATTGACCCTGTAAATTTATGATTCAAGGGTTCAAAACTCACATGATCGAATGACTTGGAAATGTAGCTCGGAACAGACTTTTTCCAACCAGCAAAAAAATGGTTTTAGCAAGCAAAATGGACTGATGGTTATACTTAGTAGAAAATAACACATACTAGGTCAATTCATTTGGCTTTCCTATTTTTTTGGAATTTAATCTTTCATGCCTTTAATATAGATTATGGGAAAAGTTAGTCTTGGGTGGTGAAGATCAATAGTTGTTATCCTCTCCACCTAGGTTCAAATCTTGCTTGTAACATATTCCCCCCCATGAGTTGCTTGGGGTTGGCAGGTTACCAATGATCTCAATCTCACTTAAGTTCTTGAGGATAGGATGAGATGTTCCAAACATTTTAGTCAATTGGGTCTAGTTTGGGTGGTTAAGGGGAGTTATCCTCCCCACCCAAGTTCAAACCCCTACTTATGGCATGTTTTCCCTTTGTGGTCTAGTTTGGGATAGCAAAGTACCAACAATATCACTTTCACTTGATGTTTAAGGGCATGGGGAAATGTTGCCGACTATTTTTCCCTAAGGGATTAGAACAATCAATTGTCACCTATGTTGTTGGGCAAGTTTTTTCTTGTTCTAAGCAAGTAGGTGCCTAATTATAAACACCCTAAGTTAGATGCAATAGTCTACACAAATTAGTTTACTTGGGATATTGTCCACAAATGTGAAGAAGCATCCCTTAGATTTCCTCATGAATTTTTTCTTGGGAAAAAAATTATTGGCAAAGTTCATTAATTTTCTAGAGGATTTCTCTTAAAGGACTCCAAAGTGAACTAAGGAAATATGCTATGGTCAAAAGGGAGAGATCATATGGGAAAATCAAAAGGAGGTCTTATGGATAAATGTATAGAGGTAAAAAGGGAGAGATAATTTTGATCCCAAAATCCCAAATTAGTAATTGTGGCTTTCAAAAAAAATTGTGTTATATTTTATTCAACCTTAAACTCCTTATGTTAAAATCCCTATGAAGATGGTCTAACCAATAAGAACAAAATTGTGACAATTGTCAAAGCCAAACACAACAATAATTTGGATTAGTTGACATATAGGTAAAGAGCATTTTTGGATACTTATTTTTATCTATTTTTTGGAAACCAATTAATCCTTTTATAAGTTAGCAAAAAATTTAACAATTATAAATTGAACTAGTTTTACATTCCATCTAATTAGATATATATTAATAATATAATATTTTTATTGTATATATTTATATAAAATAAATTAAATTAAACAATGTTATAAGTGAACCTTGCATGCCATAGAAAATATACACTAACCATGACATTAACATAATTTATCATACATTAAGAATGTACTTTATCATAGTTATGTGGGAATAACATAACTATATATAAAATAAGACATTTAATAGAATTATTATCAATAATTAAAATAAAATTTTATATATGAAAGATACTTGCGAATATATTCTAGCATTTAATGGCAAACAAATGCCTTCAACTAATAAAAATATTATCCTCATGTGTAATGCCTCTCAAGTCCGTAAACATTTCTTTGAACTATAAAAGTCATTCTTTTAATTATAGGTTTAAGAAATGCCAAATTAAGCCATGTGTAGTGTGCTGGAAATATAATTGAAAAAAAAATAAGAATGAAAAGTTTTATACAGTTTCTATATATATAGACATTGTGTAGAGGTGTTCAATCAAACACAATACAAAAATGTTTTGGCCATATGATGATTCTTCAACATGCTACATGAAAAGAATTATTGATGATCTGATACACTAGATGTTATTGACTCATAAATAATTACAGGTAACTAGAAAATTAATGGTAAGGAATAGAATCAACAAATTTTTTACATATGAATATTTTGTTGACATACACAGACAAAAACATACAATCAAAATTGCACCAAAAAATGCACTAATAAAAATATATATTTATAGAAAATTTAATTCAAATACATATGAATAATGTGGTGCAATGGGGCCTTGTGTATGGCTAAATGAGCCCTAGAGGAAAATAGATGGCGGCCATTTACTTAGCCATTGGGTGTGAAGCTATGTAATCAATGCCAAAACTGCATGAATTAATTTTATCTGCTTCCTTATTTGGATCTCCAATGAAAACTCCTCTAGGTCCATCAAAATGGTGTGGCCTTGTATGTGTGTAAAAACAATTACTAGTGTAGGTCACAATTTAAGCTAGGGATGCTCACAGGTTAAGGCTTCAAAGAACTCACATATAACCAAGTTAAAAAAAAAGGAAGGATTTGACCAAGGATTGACCCTATAAATTTCCGAGTCAGGGGTTCAAAACTCACATCATTGAATGCCTTCAAAATGTAGCCTAGAATGGCCTCTTTCTAACCTACGAAAAATTGATTTTGGCAAGCAAAATGGACATGGGAAATTGCCAATAGGCATAGCCTTGACTCAATGTTTTGATAAAATAAGCATTGCATCAAACATAATTCTAAATAATATCCTTATAGAGTACCTTTTAAGCTATAGTTTAATTACAATTAATTGCAGTCTTGAAGACTATTTGTTTAAGAAGCCATTACTTCCACATATTGCCATCCATATCCAGTTATTGGTTTCACTATTTACTTTGCGGATAAGGCTTCAGTTGGAGACATTGCTAGCAGAAAAATAACGTATTTCCAAAGAGAATGCCAGTTATGCTCATGAAAATAAATTTATATGTGAAATAGTGAAGTATCACCAGATGACCATGCAAGATGTTGTTCAATTTGATGATATTCAAGAGGTTACATAAGTTGGTTTGGACCCTGACTCAAAGACCCAGATATAAATGGTTCCCCTAGAAAAGTCAATTTAATCCATGTCTTATTGACTGCACAAGTATCGACAGCTAGCTATGCAATAGTTATGCAATATATGGTTCTTTTGGACGAGAATGCATGGCAAGTAACAGATAGGTTAAAATCCTAATACAAAGACACAGATGGAGACATTACATATATAAAAGCAAATTCAATCTTTTGTATTATGATGGTTCCATTTTTATCATCTTGGTGTCAAAAATTTCCTGCTAGATGCATTTGCATTCAGTATTTATTTCCTTGCTTCCAGAAAGGAGTATAAGGGATTAAAGGTAAGAGGATAAGGGTAAATAAGAAGGTAAGGTATGCAGTAGGTGAGCTAAGGTTAATAACCTGCAATAAATGAGCAGGTATATGAGGTAAAGTGAGGCTCTAAAAAGGAAAAGGCTCTAAGGGTTTTTAAGTGTACCTAGGTTCGATCTGATTGTATCACCATTTGTTTATAAAATCCTGCTCTTCATTCCTTTCCTTACTATCTAGGGTTTGATCTTGGGAATGGTCGGCATTACATGTAGGTTCAATTCATCCCCAATTGAATAAGCATAGGCACATGCATTTTGATAGAGGGTTTCAAGTTCTATATTTAGGGTGGTACACAACAATTCTATACCTCACCTCTTTTAGGGGTAAAAAACCACTACCCAAGGATAATACTGGTTTGTAAAAAGCTCCAAAAGACAAAATCTGAGGTTGAAATGGATAAGGCAGTGAGGGATTTTGGGATCTACTGATAGCATTAAAAGAAAATACCAAGTTAAAATGCAGATGGGTATGGAGCCACCACCACAACCACATAAGCATGCACTTATATCACTTAAAAATTGTTCGCAAGATGAAGAATTACCTCTTCACTGCTGCATTGAATTGTGGAGCTTTTTTCCTTGGCCATGGCATTGCGACGCTCCTACCAAATAAATGTGTTTGAATGCATCCCTCTCGAACCCAAAAGAGAACAATGAAGGCCGAGCCCAAATTAGTAATGGTGCCTCTCTTCCTTCCACAAATCAATTTGGTGAACCCATAGAAATGTATATATCACTGTTGTATCAATATACAAGAAAAATGCAATTTGTTTGGCTGCCCAAGCATGCAAAGAGAACGCAGATGGGTATGGCTACAGGTATGTTGGAGTGCTGGGCACACCCACGACCTTGGATTCTTCCAAAATTGAATTGTATGGATTATTAAACAGATGTGTATGCCATCGAGTGTGCCAAATAAAAAATATGGGTGCAGCTATAGGGTTGCTGCTGGAAAACTGGGCATAACCCTATCCTTTCCTCTTTCCCACAATGAAAATGCCAAATCGTTTTATTTTTTGTGTAAGACCTAAATTCATTCCCTAATCGATCTCCATCATCGTGGTGGATCCAAGGGATGAGAGTGCTTGGTGGGTAGCACGCTATAGTTACCACTGCCATGTTTGTATTATGAATGGAGTAAACAAAACAAAGTTTTAATTATTCTCTCGTATGTTGCAACCACGGTTTGTATAATATGTGTAAGAATAGGCCTCTTATTTGTATTTATTTATTAACATATGCTTTGACACTAATGCCTTTGGTATTGCAGGTGTAATGAACAAGCTCCTATCAAAGACCATAATTAAAACAACGCATTTGGTATAACATATTATATTTTTCTATACTCACATTTGCTTATCAAATCATTGTCACTAATGTAATGATGGTTTTGGAAGACAATGGTGGAAGCTTACCATTATAAAAAAAAATCGTTGTTGGAAGGAGAATCAAGGATGGAATTATGATAATTTCCATCATTAAATATGGCCAAAAAATTAATATAATTGATAATAGAAAAAATTACAAGGAGGAATGATTGTTACCCTCCCCACCCGGGTTCAATTCTTGTAAGATACACGATGCTCTTGTTGAGCCCCTATGTAATGATTGTAATTTTGGCCATACCTTGATTCTTCAGAATAACAAGTGTTGGCATATTTCCCGGTGGATATACACTTTTTCATTTATTACCACGTAGATTTAATGCATGGTAAGGCCTTATTAGTTAATGGGAAGGAATTATAATCTTACTCCTCACTAGTGCACTAGGAAACATATATAATAAATTCCAAGTTAAATTATATAGTATGCTTATGTTTAAATAGAAGCAACCAAAATCTAACAAGCATGAGTGCAATATCAAAATTAATAGAAAGAACAAGATGTTATCATTGTGGAGAAAGTAACAAATGCTTATGCTTAAATAGAAGCAACCGAAATCTAACAAGCATGAGTTTAATATCAAAATCTTGGGTGCATTCATATATTGGTTATACAAGGCCCTAGTTGGTATAGACTTGGACCCTAACTATTGTTTGTCATGTCCTACATCTTAAAATCCATTTTTTATACTTCAAATATCTATATTGCCATTTCCATACCATGCTTACATATGGAAGATTCCATACATAGGGCATGTGTGATGGATCAAGGCACATAGGGCATGTGTGATGGATCAAGGTCCTATTTATGGTCTATGAATCTAAAAGAAAAATTGTATTGCATAAGACCCTATATTTTGGCCCTAAACCATGGCATAATTCCAATTAAACAAACTTGCAATCGCTATGCACGGCCCATGAATCTAAAAGAAAAATTGTATTGCATAAGGCCCTATTTTTGGCCCTAAACCATGACATAATTCTAATTAAACAAACTTGCAATATTTTTTCTTAGATTGAAAAGAAAATTTCAATTCCAATATTGTTTTGAAGAAGCATAAAACTTGGTAATTCAATGCGGCATACTCTCTATGGAAGGGAATCAAGAAGGAGTTAGGGATTGAATTTTTCAATCTCTTCCAAGTTGATTTAGTAAAGCAACACAATTGAAATATATTATTAATGGAGCATAGATGTTAGACAATGACACATGACACATATGTAGTACAATTATGTGGTTTTAAGTTAATAGGAAATTTGGTTGCCCATATTCTTAACTCTATATGGTTATGGATTCTATAATAGCTAAGACTAGGCATAAAGGGCATTGCATTGATCAACTTCTTTAACTCATCCAACTTACCAACACATCTAAGATGGTCCCATGTTGAGATGTTTTTCATTGAGTAGAAGGGATTAGAGACTTAATTGAGGGCTCTTTTCACACTACTTAGCAACCCTTCCTAGTACTCATAAGAATTCAAGGTTGCACCACATCTAGCTCCACCTTTTTGGGTTTGCAATATGATATATAATAAAATGTTAGCATAAATCTGAAGAAAAATATTACATGTGTAACTCTAATTAAACATATATGTGTGCAATCCATTGAATGTTTTGACAGTGATTAAGGTCGGCCTTACTCAATGATATCAAATCTGAGAGGAGGTAGGGTTAATTTTGATGGTGTGGACAACAAGCTTCCAAGCTTCTTTTTCCCATGCCATCAAAATCTAATCAAAATTAACCCTACCTCCTCTCAGAGCTCAACCAGAATAGGAGAATCGTGTGAGCTTAAACTGTCCTGATGATGGACCCAGTTTTAGGGTTTGAAACGTCGTTGAGATAAATTATACCAACACATATTTCCTTTCTCTTGCTTAAAAAAAATGCATAAAGATCATGAACTAGAAATAATTATTTATAGAATGTGAAATAAAATAAATTAGGATATTTAGTATTTGTATAGATGTGATTGATGTTATGTGAATAATTTACGTAGATTAGATGGAATTTTTTCATGGAAGCGAGACCGGTCTAACTATTAAATGTTTTGATATTTCTGGTGGTATTTGGGGAATCCAATGAAAGATATTTGGTGAAATCGGGTTTTTGAAGCATTCAAAACGTGTTTTTGAATGCAAAAATGGATTGGGAGGTCCAAGGAAGAGAGAGAATTTCACTTTCATAATCTATGGATTCATAAAAGGATGGTGACAACATAGCCTTAAGGTGTAGACAAGGTGGTTCATCTTGGAGATATACCATAATATGAATGAGAGACATGATTTACAAGAATATAAGTATAATTCATTGATATATCTAGAGTAAGAAATACTACTAATTCGTATTCATGTAGTTGTTATTTAGTTGTATTTTTTATCCCTAGACTAAATTAGTAGTTTATGCTAGTCATTTTTAGATGTGTCACTTAAAAACACTGCCGTGACTAACTTTTTTGGTTGCTTAGTCACCAATTACCCATCGTGACTAATGTATTGGTTGTGTAGTCATAATTACCCATTTTTATACTAGTGACTAAATTAATACTTATGATATCATCCTAAATATTATATTTACAATATTTTCTCTCTATGTCCCCTCCAACACTTCTACATGAAATGTAATAAAATATACCCTAAATATTTGTATTGCCATATAACATAATTAAGCCCCCTTGGCCCCTTAATACGGGGCAATATATTTTCTCATTTTTGTATCATAGTTTATTCCCCAATATGAATGGACGTGATATGATATTGCCTATCAACTGACCCCCCCCGTGGTTTCTACTTAATCATATGATATTTGGGAATGAGTTAGACACCCTCCCCTGAAGTTTTCATGTACCCCTCTATGATCAGATGAAGGAAGGGACCTGGCAGGGTGATTCCAGGGATTTTGGCACTGGGGTAAAGAGGTTTTGATGGACCTATGGGAACCTATTTGATTGGAAATGAGCAAGTTCAGAACCCTCAAGTGTGGAATGGATCCACACCATTGCATATATCTCTCCAAGATATTTCCAATGGTCCTAGACTTGTCCAATTTGGTCCAAGGATGAAGAAGTTATCAAGATGGGAAGTTTGTTGTAACAGGGCATGGCTAGCTCCCGATTTTCCACATTCGCATTGCGGGATGCGGAATTCGAGGACGCATTTCTGCAACACTGGGTATTGTGGCGCTCCGTAGTTCTGACTTCCACATTGCGGGATGCGGAATTCAGCGATGCATTTCTACAGCGCCGGGTATTGTGGCGCTTCGCAATTCCGACTTCCGCACAGCGGAATGCGGAATTCAGGGGCACAATTTTGCAGCGCCGAGTATTGTGGCACTCCGCAGTTCTGACTTCTACACTATGGAATGTGGAAGTTAGGGGCACATTTCTGCAGCACCAGGTATTGTGACGCTCCGTAGTTCCAAATTCCGCACTACGGAATGCCGAAGTCGGAGTTGCATTTTGTTCGATGCTGCGATTTGAGCATTTCTCCCTTCTGAATTCTGACTACGGATTGCGGCCGAGTTGATTGAGGATTTTGGATCGGAGTCCATTGCAAATGCATGTAAAACAGAGAGAATTGTTGAAAAAAAATGTATCAGGTTGTCTCCTATCGCCATTGAAGGGCACCAAGATGACCGGGGATGTGACATAATTGTGGGTATGAAGGGAAATTCTTTCAATATGTTTGGATTAATATGATTCATGATGACATGATCCTACATATACTATATGTAGTTACTAATTCTAACTAATGTTACTTTATAGCAAGGGTTTCATAAGTTTTCACTAGGAAACCTCATGTTTGTTTGTTTTGGGGCAAATTTTCAAAGATTTGGTAGAAATGGGATGGCTACAAGGTTGTTGGTTGCTCCCTTGTTACCACATCCATGAAGGGATGCATCGTGGAAGGATATCACCCTTTTAAGGAGGCCATGGAAACATGGTACATGTTGGTGATGGGTTGAGACCAAGGTCCTTATGTAGGAGGCAACAAATGCTCGATGTAGTCTAGTTACACTGGCATTTCCAATCCTCCCAAAGGGAATAAAGTATCACCTGAAGTGCAACCAAGACTAAAGAATATAGATGGGGGGGACTTTGAGGGATGAACACAACTTCATGCATACTAATTAATTAGCTATAAAGTATTAATGTTAAGGTACGAATATTATTGTGTGACACTCTATAATACAAATACCATTAAATCCTATTAAACAAAAATAACAAAGGATTCAACATTCATACATATTGCCAATAATTTAAAAGTAGGCTCCCAAAACATCCCCATCTCATTAATATCTCTCAACCATAAACATCATACATCCTCATACAATACAAGTAATTAGCATCCCGTGACCATAGATTCAAAAGAATAACCTGGGCCCATTACAATATTCTCTCCAACCAATATCCTCTCCCTTAGCCAATTAAACATATACTCTCTCTCTCTCTCTCTCTCTCTCTCTCTCTCTCTCTCTCTCTCTCTCTCTCTCTCTCTCTCTCTCTCTCTCTTTATGGGGTTTTATAAAAAACATAGTGTTTATTGTTAACCGCATCAAGACAGGTACAATCTAGTCGATCCACTTTGGTGAAGCAATATATTCTTTGACCACTACCCACTAACTTGTACCATGTCCTCTTTACTCCTTTGTTGAACCTCTTGCACAAATCCTTATGATCTACATGTTCCATCCATCTTCCACGATCTTTCTTTAGAAAATGAAGGGTCCAATAGCACTAGAGCTCAATCCCTAACAATGGATGGTGAACCCTAGCAACTAGCTAAACCGCTTCCTTACTTCCAATAATGTACATGGAATCATGATATCATAATTCACAAAGTAATTTTTGTCTTTTAAACATACATACAATTTACACCCAAATTTGTGCTCTTTTAGAGGTCACCTTTGGTGGAGTGGCATGGCATGGCATGGCGTGGCATGGTTGGGCTATCCATATTTTTAATTTTCACAAATTTATTTTATGTCATGTCATGGTGGGGTTCAAGATTGAAATTTGATGTCCTACCTTGCATGTCAATAATTTTCATGTCACATTCTAATTCAAATATTTCCTTTCATTTGACTTTAAATATTAATATTACATGTCATAATCTTACATTGGAGTGGACCATTAAAAAATTGTTTAATTGTTGCTTGAGTCTTTTTCTTTGGAGCCATACTCAATTTGTAATTTTTGTTTATTCTACATAAATAAAATTTAAAAAATTAGGTATATTTCATAAATAATTATTTTAATTGTTTTTTAAATCAACCAAATTAAAATAAAGACATCCTATTTTTAATAATAGTTTACAATAATCAATCACTAATTTATGTAGTGGAAAGACCCTTCTTAAAACTTATTTTATGGGGAAAATCTAAAATGTTGATGACTTAGGGGAAAACATGAATTTCGTAAACAATGTTTTTAAAGCTAGTCAAATTGTTCTTTAGCATGAGTTATCAACCTTCACTTCAAAAAATAAAAGGGGATCTGCTCTATACAAACTTATGTATTTGTTTCTATAATCCCACAAGTTGGAAAAAATACAATTTCACTAGATATTGAATTAAGAACTCGTGATTACATATGTATTACATGGTTTTTTTATAAATATGTTAACTTGGTGAGTATTTGCATAAGTATTTTGGCAATTATAAGATCATTATATATTATTGGAAGAATTTTATTTTTGTTTGTGAGACTATTAATTTTAGAAAATTATAATGTAGAATCTAAAATTATTGAAAACAATTAAAAAAATATTGTTTAAATATGTATATAAATATTAAATGGATGAAACATTGAAATACAAGTCATTGAAATATTAATTTTAAAAAATTATAATATAGAATCTAAAATTATTGAAAACAATTAAAAAAATATTGTTTAAATATTTATATAAAAATTAAATGTATGAAACATTGAAATATAAGTCATTGAAATCAATAATCAAGACAAATTATTCAAATAAAGTATTCGAAATGCACTTCATAATCGTTATAAATAAAAGATAATGACATATTAATAAAACCATTATAATAATAAAGCATTTACATAATTTCAATGTAAAATACAATTAAAAAATCTCTCGCTCTTCTTTTTTAATAATGTTTATTATGAAACTAGGTTAATATAATTAACATCTTTAAAATAATAATAATAATAAATCCAGTTTCATTGTCTTAAAGTCATACTTTGAATTGCAAGATTATATTAAATTGTTAATAAGAAATTGTTTTCAAGTTTGTTGTTTATATGATATGATATGATATAAAATAAAATGTTTTTACACTTGTAAGGGTTTAGAAAATTGAAATTCTCAATTTGCATACAATAAAAAAAGAAGAAAAAAAACTATATGAAAATTAATATTTTTAACATTTAGTCTACTTCATAGCTAGTGATAATTTGAAATTCTTATTTCAAGAAAATAAAGTTAAGAAAAAAAACAAAATAGAATTTACGTAAATATCCACAAAATAAGTTAATTCATTTGTACTATTTTACATTTACACATATAAGTAATTGTGATTTAAGGGTTTACTCTCCTTAAAATCCATTGAGATTTAGAATTATAATTGTAATAATTTAGAGTAGAACCATATAAATAAAAAGTTATATATGTTTCCGAGATAAAAGGCTTATATTTGTTATTCCAATCGAAATCAAATATACATGTGTGATCCTATTTTTCTCATTCACTTTTCTGTCATACTCTGAGTGGCCACCAAACTAGTATATATAATTACATGCCTTCGACAGTGTTAACCTAAGTAGGCCCAAAAGGGAAACAAACCTTTCAATATCTATAAATAAATAAAAAATGACAAGTATAGAGTATGATATATCTAGAAAAAAAAAATTAGAAGTCCATTAGAATATGGACTTAAAAACTGCTAGAAGTTCATCATCTTCATTGAATTCTTGTATAATCATGGTACCTTCTTCCACATTGAGCACTTATTTGGATAGCAAATCAGCTTTGGCATTGAATTCTCTATAGATGTGTTCAATGATAAAATTCTCAAAACTGGCTTTAGCTTCAGTGATCCTTCCAAGCATGTATTCCAAAGCAATATTAGTAATGTTTATTTTGTCGTTGCACCAATCGATCACAATATTCAAATCACTAAACACCCAAATTGAGTTGATGCCTTTTTCTCTTGTAAACTTAAGGAGAAACTAAAGAGAATAAACCTCAACAAGATTATTTGTTCTTGCGCCAACTCTCGGTTTTAAGGTTAAATGGTGAGACTGGGATATATGGAGGAGAGATTTAGCTCTACAAGTGCCATAAGGATCTTGACAAGCACTGTTAAATAAATCCCATTCAACACTGTAGCTGATAGTTGGATATTTTAGTATCTTGTGACTGTTTGTAGAAGAAGCCTTCCAAATTTTCCTATAGGCAATCCGAATATTATGTGCCAGAATAGTCGAATACCAATATTTTTCATCAAAAATCATTTTGTTATGACAATACCAAATACCCCAAATGAAAAAGAAAGGTAAGGCTGAATGGTCAAACATGGATGAATCGGACTACCACGCTTCGAAACATTGTAACAACGTATTTTTTTACCAGTCACCAGTACCAATAACCAATTTAATGACATCTTGTTGGACAATTTTTGTGAAGGAATAGAAGATAAGTAGATGATGCACAATTTCCTTTTCTTGTTTGCATAATATGCATCGACAAGGACTGTGCAACTTCTTTTATGTCCATTATCCCAAGTTAGAATTCTATTTTCTAAATCCAACCAAGAAAAGATTTAAATTTTCAATGGACAGTCCAAATTCCATATATGTTTCCACTAGCATTGTCTTTCCCAAGGTTGATCCTCTTTTGAAAAAAAATTGTATCCAAGATTGGCAATAAGAACACTAGAGTATTTGTTCATTGTTTAGATGAGCTCATTTTCCTGATCACTTAATGAGACTGTGCAATGGTTTAGTTGTGCAATATACCTACTCCACTCCTCTGTTAGAGGATATTGTAACTGCATATATTCCATGGTCCTCCAACTTTAAATCCAACTAGAAATATGGATAGCCACATCCCTTAAATTTGAAAAACTTTTATGAAGCAGGAAAGATTTTAGATCAACTGAGAGCTTGTAGTTACCAAAGAATCCAACCCACAGGTCCTCTCCAAGCCTAAACTTGTCACCCCTTCCAATCTTCTAGGAAATCCACTTTCCCAAGATTGGGAAAGCTTTATCTAGACCCTTCCATACATTCAAATCTCCCTTCAAAAAGTTATTCTCGTTTCTATTATCCAATCTACAATTGAGAGATCCCTCGGATACTTAAGTTTCATAATCTTACCCAAAAGGCCCTTAGCAAATAAAATCCTTCATAGACTTTTGGAAGCCAAATCCTAACCAAAAAGATGAAATTTTTTAATCTCCCAACCCACATCCTCTTTTTCTTTAGCAAACTATGAGCACTTCACAAGTGGAATGCCTTCTTTTTTATTTTGATCGGTCCAATATAAGAAGCTAAAGATTATTTTCCTAATCCAAGTCAATATGCCTTTGGGGATGTATGTAATTGAAATCCAGTAAATAGGAATTCTTTCCAAGATGGATTTTACCAAGACCAACCACCCTCCATGAGACAACCAATGATGACACCAAGAAGAAATACATGCTTCAATTTTATGGTATAACCATATCCAATCAGCATACCTCTACTCAATGGGATTTAGTTGGGATCCTAAATATTTCAAACCAGAACCTAAATATCTCATAGGAATGGGAAATAATTGAGCAATTTATGATTTGATTTCATGATCCAAACCATTGGCCAAAAGATAGGAATTTAGAAAAATCACATTCATACATGTTGTTGCACAGTAAATATCTAGCACAGATCTAAAACATCTCCTCTCTCTAAGCTTTCCTTCACCAAACAATAACATGTCGTCAATAAAGAGAAAGTGAGTAAGTCAAATATTGTGAGCCAAGGAAATACCTCTAATCGAGACCATGGTTTTTTCCTCTGCTATAATCCTATTAAGTCCCTTTGCAACCAATAAAAACAGTAAGGGAGACAAGGGGAAACCTTGTTTGATCCCCCTTGTCGCTTTGAAGAACAATGAAGGAGAAGCATTTATTAAAACAAAATAGGTAGCTTAAGAGATGCAAAATATGATCCAATTAATCTAATTGAGACCCATTCACATCTACAAAAGCACCAATATGATAAATAGCCATTTAAATTTGCCATACACTTTAGATAGGTACACCTTCAGGACTGCCACCTCCAAATTACTTATTTTATGGAATAAAGACACTCTTGGGCAGAGCCCACTGCATCATGAATTCAATGATTAAAGAGGAAACTAAATTGCTCCTCTGGAATCACATTGGATAACATGTTATTTAATTAGTTAGCTATAATTTTTTATATCATTTAATACAAAATATTACACAAGGAGATCGGTATATAGTCCTTGAAGGATACGACCTCATTCTTCTTAAGAATCAAAGTTATGCAGGTGGCATTAAGGGTACCCAAAACCTTACCTAGAGTGTGTCATTCTTCAATGTCCTATAAGAGATCATCCTCCAACAAATCATAGAATCTAATGTATAATTTGACAATCCATCCATCAAGTCCCGAGATTTTAACCTTCATGAAGGATTGTAAAACCTCCTTGAGTTCTTATTTGGAGACCGCCTTTTCCAAACCTTCATTTTTGTCCTAATCAAAGACCCCAAGAAAAATGAATAACCTTCAACTGTTCTTCAATATGAGAGTGATCTGGCTCTTTGAAACAAGACTGAAAAATGATCAACAATGAAAACTTCTATTTCTTCAAATGTGTTTGTCCTCTGGCCATGAGGAAGGCCAATCTCTCAAATCGTATTTACATTCTTCCTAAAATTAGCAAATTTTTGAAAAAAAATTGTGTTACTATCCCCTTAGGCCAACCAAATATCATGAATTTTCAATCTCCACATAGCCTCTTCCTTTTCTAGCAACATGCCTTTGTGTTCCTCCAACTTCTCAAACTACTCCATTTTTGCAACATTGAAAAACCCTATTGAATTCTTTTCAAAAAAAGAAGCTAAATTGTCTTCCACTTGTTTAAGTTTGACTTGGTTCTCTTCTTTTTTCTTCTTGGCCCAATCCACCGCAAGTTTTTTTACCTTTCTAATCTTGTTTGAAGTTGAAACATAGTTGATTCACCCAACATTCAGGATCATAGTGGGACCAATTATTAGTAATCAATGCTCCAAAATCTTCTTCCACTAACCATTTTTGATTAAATTTGAAATGGGTTGATGGTTTATTTTTGTCTTTTTCAATTTAAAGTAGAACTAGTCGTTGATCGAAGGCTCCTCCATTACCCACCCAGGTTTGTATCTTTCAACTACCTCTACCAACGTTTCAGCTAAAAATAAGTGATCCAAACTTTTATATATTCCATCTTTCCCACTTCTTCGATTCCTCCAAGTAGGAACCAATTGCATTGGATCAATATCAATGACTGTAGCCTCCCCAAAAAGGTGTGAAAAGAACTCTATCAATGGGTTTGATTTAGCTCCTTCTCCCCAAATTTCTCTAAGTGAGATGTTCAAATTGAGTTCTCCTCCCGGAATCAGATTGTCACCTTCCAAAAAGGATTGGTCCCTCAAATATTCCCAAAATATCCTGCGATCCCCATAGGGCCCATACAGATCGACAATTTTTAGGCTTAATCCTAAACCCTTTGCCTCACCTTCCACCATAATACCTGCAAGTATAAAATAAATGGACTTAGAAATAAACTCGTTATTCCAACATGTTAAGAGACCCCCCGACAACCTGAATAATTAGAGGCACAAAACGTCCAATTGTTAAGAATAGAGGCCAAAATATCAATATCCCTAGAACCAAAACACTTGGTTTCTTGTAATAGTATCATATCAGGATGGTAAACCTCAAATAACCTCCTAAGGGTTCGTTTCTTAGGGGCACCCCCCTATCCCTCTTACATTTAAGGAAAGGAATATCATGGCTAGGGTCACCTTCTTGTGGTTTTTTCCTGATCTAAGAACCTCAATGAATGGTGAGTTGCTTTCCTTCTTGCACCTCTTTGGAAGCTTTAGATTTGGCCTTGAAGATATTAGATTTTCTACCCGCATGAGATTATTTTTCTTAGAGAGGGAATAAACCCCCTTCTATATCCCCTTTCTCCTCTATATTTGGAGGATTTCTAGGACACAACTAATAATTCGAAGTCGAAGTAGGCTTATTCTTAATGGAAGAAAAAAGGAGAGGACCCACAGGCTAGCTAGATTCCAAAGGAATCTATAGAGAAGATTTTGAATAAATATGCCCATGAGGAAAGGGGTCCAAACCATCAGACTCTAAAGAAGGAGAAGGGGAAACAAATTTAGAGTCTTCAGATCTATTATACTTTGATACCTCTGAAACCTTTAGCTTGGGAATCGATGACTTATCAATAGGATTAAAGAAGGAAGGAAGCATACCTTGTGAAATATTAAGGTTGATAGGTGCATCCAACTCCCATCTGTTAGGAGGGAAATCCTTGAAATATTTTGTATCTTCATTAACATGTGCCAAAAAAATATTCCCCTCAAAGACAGTAGATCCTTCAAATTCACAAACTCGGTATCAAATAAATCTCCCGGAGGCTTAGCCTTTTTTATCCACACTTTTTTTAAATCCCTAGACTTGGTGTCAGGGAAATCATGACGAAGATGTCCAATGGCATAGAAGTAAGAACACCTAAAACGGAATCACTAGTAATCTAGATGTTGCAAGAAAGAACCTAATCTCCACTTGATTCCCATATCTGCACTTAAACCTTTGGATAGCTCAAGTTCTACTAGAACCCCGGAAACTCGTTTTTCAGAATGGAATCCAAATTATTTATCCAAAGCAACGAAATTAGCCAACTTATTTGCAATATCTTTTAAATCCTCCTTATACTACATTTCGATGGGTAGGCCTGACAACATCACCCATACATTTTGTATGACAAAATCATCTTGACAGGGGTCAAAATTTGGCATCTATCCCTTCAATACTAAGCTAGAGGGACCCCAAAGCCACACCCATGACATGATAGAAACCAGATCCTCCTCTATGCGGAATTCAAAGCAAAGCCAATCTTGTAACAATACATGAAACTTGGGCACATAACCGATGGCTCCTTTCCACCCTGCTTCCAATGAATCAAACATAGAATCGAAATGAACTCGCTTCCCCATAAAACAACCTACTAAGGCTCGCAAGATAAGGTATTCAACCGTGTCCATACCAATGTCATGCCCTAAAACCAACTTGATTTTATCATCCTTGGCCTTAATACATTTTAGGTTTTAACAAATTTTGTTTCATTATCCACCTCCCAAGAAGACGCGGGAGTAATAGAGTGTAATCCTAGTCAAGTATTATTGCTTAAAGGAACCAGATATGGAGTTGGAAACCTAGAAGAAGGAACTTTATGAGGACTATCAGAGAAGTAATTCGGTTTGGGTTGAGACCATCCTATACCCCTGTGAAACCTTTCCATCTATCGTTTGAAATAAATCAACCTCGGAAGAAAGATTTCCCGAAACTTATGCATGGTAATCCCCCATGCATATCCATACCTCTGTAAGTTCTTCATGCATACGAAATATTTCCGGAGAGGATAGGAGATATGGGCCTTCCTAATACACTAGATCCTCTTTAGAGTCCATGAATTCAAGCCTACTAGGCAAGAAAACCTAAAAAAGATAGATATGTGGAACCTCAACTCCCAATATATATATATTCCACATATAAAAAAAAAAATCAGTAACTTGTATTCACAAAGTAATGAAGAAATTACAACTGTTACAGCCATGAAGGCTAGTAAGCCAAGGCCTAGAAATTAATACTAGATTCCAAAAAAAGAAAATATAAGGGGATATTTTATCTCAACCCAATACAAAATTTACAAAACAGGGAGCTTAGCTCAACCATTCATGAACATGATAGCGTTTTTGGATTTTAATTGGACAGTTCCCTTAATCCATTTTATACCAAAATCATGGTATTGCATAACCTGTATGGGAGAAAACTCGGTCATAATACATTAGTTTTTACTTGTAGTATTCTTGGATTTAGTTGTAGTTGTACACCTTCTATGTTGTATGTCCTCCTTGATCCCTTTTCAGCACCTGTACATGACCTTGAACCAACTTGCAAGCTTCCTTGGCTAATGAATATGCTTATGAATTGTTTTCTTTGAATGTGTGTGCAAAAGTGCATGTTGTGAACCAAGATTTCAATTCTAGACCCCAACTAAGAATATGTTGAAGGTTAATGTTTATGCATGTGGCTGAAGCATTCATCCACTTCACCTCTAGAAGTGAGTCTGATAAGATGTGAATAGATGCTATATCGTTCTCAAGAGACAGGGAGAGGATCGTGATCACACTGATAAGTTTAGCATAATTGTTTGTATTATGAAATGGTGCTCGCTTATAGGATAGTATATTACCATCAAATTTGGTAAATCCCCCAATGCCACTCCTATCGGGATTTCCTTGGGATGCACCATCACAGAAAACCATGTGGAAGGGACCAATCAAAGTTAAGTTCCTTTGACATCCAAAGTGTTTTTTTTGTGTATTTTTTTCTTAGGTAGCAAGTATTCGAAGCAATAGACTATAGTTATTGAGTGTGGGGAAACACCATTAAATATCGTGTCATTCCTTGTGATCCATATGCTCCAACAAATATGCAATGGTAGTGCTAGAAAGTATGTGTTTTGAGACTGCTTAAACCATTGATCCCATACCTCTCGAAGGGTTTAGCCTTGCCATGTCGAAAACTCTCTCAATGAGCAAGATGCACTCCATACCTCCTTAGTGAAATGGAAATGGATCAAAACATGGTTGACTATTTCATCTTTCTCTCTGCATAAGAGACAAATGATTCGACTTGATATTCCTCTCTTTTGAAGGTTATCCCAAGTAAAGATTTCTTGAGTGCAAGCCAAAATAAAAAAAATTGACTTCGGGGGAGTAGTGATTTTCTAGAGTGTAGTCCACTAAGAGGTGATATGTGCATCTGGTACTAGATCCTGTAAATCCATGTAGCTAATACTTACCTTGTAGTCTCCATCCTCATGATTCAAGATCAAAATTAATTTATCATCCTGACCTGAAAGGGTTATGCAAGATTGTTTCAATCCTAAAATATACTTATTCCAATGAGGATGAAAGTCATGTGATAGATGTAGTTGTTATGTCGACCTCTATCCACCATTCTAGAAATCCATGTTCATTGATTGATAAATATACGACAGATATTTGTATCCTGATGCGTTGAGGGAAGAGACGATATGCTAGGGGAGTAAATCCTCCTCACTAATGTTCATAATTGGATAAAATCCAATCAATATTTGTTTTTCATTCCCATGACTCCATGCAAGATGACCTATGATTAAGGGAATACATTTTTGCATAGCGCTCCAAAATAAAGAGCCCCCTATATCTTGTGGATTGGATCTGAGCCAATTTATTAGTGATATTGGAGCTATGTGTTTTTGATACATTGTATTTTTTCAGAGCCCTTTTTGAGAGATTGTTCTCCATAGGATTTTAGCAACAAGGGATTTTGAGAAATGATGAACGTTTTTGAAGCCTCACCCTCCACTAGATTTTGACATACAAAGGGTTTCCCATTTACACATAGGATATCTTGTTTTTTTCATTTGTCCCATCCTATATATAGGCGATACAAAGTCTTCTAATTGAATTTATAATTTCTTTTGGTATATAATCCAGTGTCATCCAAAAGACCGGAATAGCCTCCAAAATGCTCTTTATCAATGTTACTCTTTCAGCCATTTAAATCCATCTATGGTACCATGATATGATTCATCTTCTTTATTTTATCAAGGAGCCATTTCCAATCTGAGAACCTATACTTTATTTCCTTAAGAAGGAACCTCGGATATCTAAAGCAGCATGTTTTTTAGGCTTCTGGATATGGAAGGAACTTGTGGATTGGGTGCTTCTATGCTTCTAAAACATTGTAATAGTGAAGAGTAGATTTTTGAAGGTTTATATCCAGACTAGTTGATGAAAGAAATGCTTTAAAATTCTTTCAATGCATTTTGATTCTCCAATTGTGGCATTCCCAAATATTAAGATATCATCCACAAATAGGATGTGGAGCAATGACAAGGAGGAGAATATTTTTATCCCATATGGATCTTTTGTAGTTTATATAACACCTGAGAGCTTTGCAATGGGGAGAGAGTACATCCTTGACGGATTCCTTTGGAAGGGTTGAAAAAGGAAGATGTCGAGCCATTAACAAGAACGAAATATGAGACACTAGAGTAACAGTACTTAATCTAGTTTATGAAGGGAGGAGGAAATCCAACTTGGGTGAGGATGAGACACAAGAAGAGCTAGTTAACCTGGTCAAAGGATTTTCAAATATCTAGTTTTAACATAAAATCATATTGGGACTTTGACTTAATCGAGTGAAGTGATTCCCATGCAACACCTATAGAATTGTGAATATTCCTATTATTCAGAAATCCAAACTGTTGGAGGGAGATATCGGATGAAAGGGCAGGATTGAGGCAACAAGATATAACTTTGGAAATGAGATTATATATGCAATTGCAAAGAGATATTATTCTATAATGATCAAAGACTTGAGAGGAGAACCTTATGTACTAGAATTTTGCAATCCATCCATATGGACTAGGTGATTTCCCGTGCTTAAATGAGAGGAGAACCTTATGTACTTCATATTTGGTTACAAGAGCTAGAAGAGTCGATCCTTATCTTCACTTAGCCATCAATGGAAAAATGATGAAGTTGCAAATACATATCAAATGTTCTCCTTTGGTGGCTCAATGAATAGATTCTTGCAGTGGGTTTTAAATACATTAGATATAGTTTTGAAGTCATTGCATTCTACCCCGGTCTGATCTCTAATATTCCAAATGGTTTTAAGTTTCTTTCTTCCCTTTGCTTGTTGATGGAAAAAACCGGTGTTCTAGTCACCTTCTGATAACTAGAGAGCCTAGCTCTGCATATGCCACTTGAATTCATTCTGTGCCAGGATTTGAGATTTTTCCTTCTCTAGTGTATCCAACTCATTCTGTGTGCCCTCAGTTATTTTGCCATTTTTGCAAAAGTCCATTATTTCACTGATTTTATTTTCGATTTGTATAAGAATCGTGTATGAGACTGTAAAGTTCTTTTTAACCCAACCCATGGCATCTGTCCCCCCCTCATATGTCGTTGATTGTGAGAAAATTCGATGATTCGACAAATTGTCAACATAATATTTTCCCACGTGCATGAAGTAAGTTATGATTTCTGAGAATATGATGCAGCTAACAATTGTATTGATAAACACATTTTGCAGAATCATAGTTACATCAGGGAAGCACTCTAGATAGTACAGTTGGAAAGTTTTGGATCTTGGTTGGGCCAAGAAAATGAACATCATGGATGATGCACAGGATCCCTATGAGCCTGAGACAGATGCCATGGGGGAGAACATACATGTTGAAAATGTTGAAACAGAATCTAATGGGAGAAGAAATCAAGAGACTCCTCTAGGTATTGCAGCCACCATGAGAAGCCTAAGGGTGGGGTTGCAAAGCTGTAGAGAAGATAATGAAAGGATGATTAAAGCTCAGGAAGAACAAAATCAGTTGAATTCAGCCATGCTGCAGAGTCTAACAGACATCCAAAGGCAGATAAACTCTGGGCATCAGACATCAAATCCAGAAAGGGGTGGGGTAGCTCTAGGAGGAATTCCCGCAAGAGGGCCAATAGCTCAAGAAGAGTTTCTACAAATAGAACATATACTCCAGAAATATCTTCTAATGAATCATCTGACTCTGAAGAATCCATTGAGGGTTCAAGCTCTTCATCGCACAAGAGTAAGAGGAAGAAGCACTACAAGAACAATTCACATGGGGAATTTAAGAAGGCAAAACCTCCTACATTCGATGGAGAGATAAAGTCCGGTCAAGAAGCTGAAGCTTGGCTTCTTGGGATGAGAAAGTATTTCCAAGTCCAAGACTACTCGGGAAATATGAAAGCAAGGGTTTCCATATTCAACTTGAATGGAAGAGCATCTATATGGTGGGAACACATCAGGCAAGTGAAAAAGATCAATGAGAGGAAGATTATGTGGAAGCAGTTCAAGAAATACTTCAAGCAGAAGTACCTCTTCGATAGGTACTATGATGATAAGATCAAAGAGTTCCATGAGCTAAGATTGGGACAATTGACCATGGAAGAATATGCAAACAAGTTCTTAGAGCTGTTGAGGTATGTCAGATACATTCGAGATGATAAGGTGAAAATTCAGCGTTTCCTGAGTGGACTGCCCCAGTCATATAAAGATAGAATTGAGTTTGATGAACCTCGAACTCTAGAGGAGGCCATAAGAAAGGCCAAGTATTGCTTTGATCAAAACAGAAGCAAACCAGAATTCCATAAGGCATGGAAGGATAGGAAAAACAAAAAGTTTTATCAAAGGAAGAAGGGGTTCAAGCCTCCTCAATTTCGGAATCAGCAAAGGCAACCATCACAGGTTGTGACTAAGCCAAATAGGATGATGGGAGACAAGCCAAGAGATCCAAAGGAACCAAGAGAACCACTTCAATGTTGGGGTTGTGGAGGAGACCACATGCTTAGGAACTGTCCACATAGGAATGGGAATGCAAATCAAGTTCACAACATCCAGGGAGCTGGAACTGTGGGTCAAGTGGCGAGGACAATCCCTAGAATCTATGCAGCACTAGACAATCGCCAAGCAGATCATCAGTCAACTGTGGTTGAAGTTGAAGGTAAGATTGCTAAGCAATCTGTTTCTATTTTGATTGATCCTGGATCTACTCATAGTTATGTCACTCCTAGAATTGTTGAGGTTTGTGCTTTCAAGAAATTAAAGCATAGTAAATAATGGTTAGTTCAACTAGCCACTGGAACCAAGAGAAAAGTTAGTGAAATAATAGAGAAATGTCCATTAGAGATGGATGGGCTATTCACTTATGCAGATCTGAATATTTTGCCACTTGGTTCCTATGATATTCTCATTGGAATGGATTGGTTAGAAGCACACAGGGTTAAACTTGACTCCTACAATAAGACATTTGAATGCATGGACGAAGAAAGAAACCCGAGGGTTGTAAAAGGATTTCCAAAGGTGACTTCTGTTAGACAGGTTTCAGCCATGCAGCTGAAGAAGTTATGTAGGAAGGGATGTCAACTGTATGCAGCCCACATTTTAGAGGCAGCAGAGAATGAAACTCTTAAATTGGAGGACTATCATGTATTGCAAGAATTCATGGATGTTTTTCCTGATGAGATTCCAGGACTCCCTCCAAAGAGAGACATTGACTTTACAATTGAGCTTGTGCCAGGAGCGGCACCAGTGTCTAAGACACCCTATAGGATGAGTACACCGAAATTGCTAGAATTGAAAATGCATTTACAAGAGTTGCTAGAAAAGAAATATATTAGGCCAAGTGTGTCCCCATGGGGAGCACCTGTCCTATTTGTGAAAAAGAAAGATGGAACACTTAGGTTATGTATTGACTACAGGCAGTTGAACAAAGTCACTGTGAAGAACAAATACCCATTGCCCCGAATTGATGACCTTTTCGACCAAATGAGAGGAGCAAAGGTATTCTCAAAAATTGACTTGAGTTCTGGTTACCATCAGGTAAGAATCAAAGAAGAAGATATTCATAAGACCGCCTTTAGAACAAGTTATGGACACTATGAGTTTGTAGTGGTACCATTCAGTCTCACAAATGCACCAGCTAAATTCGTGTGTCTCATGAATAATGTTTTTAGCAAGTATTTGGACAAGTTTGTTCTTGTATTCCTAGACGACATTCTCATCTATTCTAAGAATGAAGAAGAGCATGAAGAACATTTGAGAATGACAATGCAATTACTAAGGGAGCATAAGCTGTATGCAAAGTTGAGCAAATGTGACTTTTATAAAGATAGAATTCATTATTTGGGTCACATCATCTCCGACGAAGGAATATCTTTAGACCCTGAGAAGATTGAAGCCATTATGAAATTGGCCAACTCCAAGGAATGTGACTAATGTGAAATCTTTTATGGGCCTTGTTGGTTACTACAGGATGTTTATCGAAGGATTCTCCAAGGTTGCAAACCCGATCACTTCTTTGCAAAAGAAGGGGATAAGGTTTGAATGGTCACCGAGATGTGAGGAAAGTTTTCAACGGTTGAAGAATATTCTTACAAGTGCACCAATTTTGAAAATTACAGACCCAGAAAAAGACTTTGTGGTATGTATTGATGCATGCAATCAAAGACTTGGAGGAGTTCTTATGCAAGACAACCACGTAATATGCTATGAGTCAAGAAAGTTGAAGGAGCATGAGAAGAACTATGCTACTCATGATATAGAACTTGCAGCCATAGTACATGCCTTAAAGATGTGGAGGCATTACTTAATGGGAAGAAAATTTGAGTTAAGGACAAACCATTGTGGTTTGAAATACTTGTTTGATCAGCCAACTTTAAATGCTAGGCAAGCTAGATGGTTGGAATTTTTGTGTGAATTTGATTTTGAAATCAAACACATAAAAGGGAAAGAAAACAAGGTGGCTGATGCACTTAGCAGGAAGGTACATGAAATGTATGTGGCGGCGCTTAGTACTTGCCAACCAGATTTGAAGCAGCAGATTGTTAACCATATGGTTGAGGATGAAGTGTATGAGCAGATAAAGGGAAAATTGCAGCAGCAAAGCCTTGCAAAGAAGTATGAGGGTTATCATTTGGAGGAAGACGAACTTCTTACCTATAAAAATAGAGTCTATATTCCAAATGCGGCAGATTTGAGGAGGATTGTTATGGATGAAATCCATAAAGCTCCATACTCTGGTCACCCAGGATATCAGAAAACAATTGCTATAGCAAGAAAATATTATTTCTGGTCAGAGATGAAGAAGGACATCGCTGAATACATTTCTAAGTGCATGGAATGTCAACAGGTGAAAAGTGAACACCAACATCCAGCAGGTTTATTGCTCCCAGTGCCAATTCCAGAATGGAAATGGGAAGTAATATCCATGGAATTTATTATAGGATTGCCAATGACTGTGAGACAACATGATTCCATCATGGTTGTGGTGGACAAGTTAACAAAAGCAACACATTTTATACCAGTTAAGTCCACACATAAAGCCGATGCCATTGCAAATATTTTCATGAAGGAAATTTTTAGATTACATGGGTTGCCTAAGGCAATAATTTCTGACAGGGATACCAAGGTCACTTCCAATTTTTGGAAAGGTCTCTTTGCAGATTTGGGTACACAACTAAGCTTTAGTACCGCATACCATCCTCAAACAGATGGGAAAACAGAAAGAGTAAATCAGGTGCTTGAATAAATGCTCCGCATGTATGTAATGGACAAACCATCCAAGTGGGAGGATTATCTACACTTGGTAGAATTTGCATATAACAATGGGCAACAAGCATCGCTAGGAATGAGTCCTTATGAGGCTTTGTACGGCAGAAGGTGTAGGACACCAGTGACTTGGGACAATCCAGTGAACAGAATTGTACTTGGGCCAGAATTGCTTAAGAAAATGGAACAAGAGGTTGCAAAGAACAGACAGAATTTAAAAACATCCCAGGATAGACAGAAGAGCTATGCATATAAGCATAGGATCCAGAGGGAATTCAATGTTGGGGATCATGTGTATCTTAGAGTGAGATCAAGGAAGAGTTCCTTGAAGCTTGGGAGTTGTGCCAAGCTATCACCTAGATATTGTGGGCCATTTGAAGTGCTTGAAAGAATAGGGCCAGTTGCATATAGACTTGAATTGCCTGCTAGCACTAAAGCTCATAATGTTTTTCATGTCTCTTTGCTTAATAAATATGCACATGATCCTAACCAAGTGATTAATTGGGATGTGATCCAGGTGGAACCCGAGGGAGAATTCCAAACCGATCCATTGCGCATCCTAGACAAGAAGGTAACATTGCTCCGGAACCGAGCCATCGGATAGGTAAAGGTGCAATGGAAGCACTACGGTCTCGATGAAGCTACATGGGAGCTAGAGGATGCCATGAGGGTGGCATATCCATTTTTGTTCAATTTTGATGAGCACTGAGGACAGTGCTAATGTAAGGGGAGGGGAATGTAATGTCCCCATTTTGACCCTCTTTGTATTAAATCATAAATGATGTAAATACTGATAATTAATCATGGTGAGGAGCTCAAGGCCAGGGCCCCACCATTGATTAGTGTTTTATGTATCGGCAATTAAAAATAGATGCCTATGGTTCTTGTGCTAGACAGGCACAATGTAAATAAGACATCATGTAAATACGAATTTTAATGAAAAACCCACAACTAGCTATGCAATGCAACAAAGAGATGGGGCATGATTCTACAAGGAATAGGGAGGGAATTTATTCAAACCCTTGAGCCAATGGTGTTAATCCATGTGTCAATGAGAAAACCCATAAACCACCAACTACCCATTTTGGGTTATGGACCCAATCATTTAATTCTTCCAGAAATTGGTTGAGGTAGTTAATACCTTGGGAATTAAGAGGCAGCCCATTTCGTGTATGGACAAGCCATCAACCTGGGAAATCGTATTTTGTCTCCTTGGGCAAGAAAACACCCACGAAATGGTGCCCAAAGCCATTCTGAACAGTCAGTCTTTGCCCTCTCACGCATTCTGAACTACTGGGCCTTTTCCCATCACGTTTTTCACCATTTTTCCTGCATTTTCAATGCCTGGGAGCTCGTTTTTGCATTGGACAGCAGCTGGGAGAGAAGGGCCACGATTTGGGACTGTTATGGAGGCCGTTTTTGCCCCAGAATGTCCATGGACATTTTCTGAAAACGGATTTGGCTTCCCAGGGTTGTTCCCCATCTTCCAGTTTCATTTTTGGGTTTTCCACGTTTTCTGAAGATAATGAAAACCCCATCTTTGGGCATCTCACTGTAAAAGCGTTTCTTCATTCCCAGCACTTAGACTTCTGTTGGTATGTGCATCCCTGTTTTGATTTGAACCTATGAGCAAGAAACTTGGAGTGCTAGTGGATAGAATTGGCTTGATAAACCTACTGGTGAGAATAACCTCTCAAGAAGATCAAGAGGGTTGGCTACTCTTCTATGCACACCTGGGACACTCTAGAATTGGAAGGTATGGCCTGAGGGACTGTGAATTGGTGAAGGGAATACTTCCTTGAGTGGGGTGTGTAGGCATTGTGGGTGCCAAGCTCAATAGATCTTGTAGAGGTATCCATAGCTCTGTGGTTGAGCTCACTAGCTTAGCAATTCTTCCTTTCCATTTCCTAGCAGCCTGATAAACCCAATTGTAGATTGGCTTGGCTCATCTTGGTGTATGCTTGGCTATGTGTGAGTCTGATGTTCCCTGGTTCCTTGTAGAGATCATGCTCAGCTCGGGGGTGGCAATTGTATCAAGAGGTTGATAAGCACAACTGGCCTATGGTTGGGTGGAACGTTGCAGTTGCATAGCCAGTTGCTTGGGACTACTTTGTTAAGATAAGTGTTCTCTTGTGTTAACTTTGCAATTATTATTTGATGAATATCTTGAATGTATGATGGATGTGCTATTGATATTATTTCCGATGTGTTTATCTTATAATGATACATTCCATATGACTTTTATATTATGTGAATGCTTAGTTAAAAGTTCATGGGGCTAGATGCCCGGATTTGGCGTCACGATCCTCTCTATCATGCTGGTATGATAGGAGGGGACGTTACAAACAGGGCATGGCCAGCTCCCGATTTTCCACATCCGCATTGTGGGATGCAGAATTCGAGGACGCATTTTTGCAACGCTGGGTATTGTGGAGCTCCGTAGTTCTGACTTCCACATTGCGGGATGCGGAAGTCAGCGGCACATTTCTACAGCGTCGGGTATTGTGGCGCTTCGCAATTATGACTTTCGCACTACAGAATGCGGAATTCGGGGGCACAATTCTGCAGCGTCGAGTATTGCGGTGCTCCGCAGTTCCGACTTCTACACTACAAAATGTGGAAGTTAGGGGCACATTTCTGTAGCACCAGGTATTGTGACGCTCCGTAGTTCCAAATTCTGCACTACGGAATGCTGAAGTCGGAGTCGCATTTTGTTCGACGCTGCAATTTGAGCATTTCGCCCTTCTGAATTCTGACTATGGATTGTGGCCGTGTTGATTGAGGATTTCGGATCGGAGTCCATTGCGAATGCGTGTAAAACAGAGAGAATTGTTGAAAAAAATGTATCAAGTTGTCTCCCATCGCCATTGAAGGGCACCAAGATGACCGGGGATGTGACATAATTGTGGTTATGAAGGGAAATTCTTTCAATATGTTTGGATTAATATGATTCATGATGACATGATCCTACATATACTATATTTAGTTACTAATTCTAACTAATGTTACTTTATAGCAAGGGTTTCATAAGTTTTCACTAGGAAACCTCATGTTTGTTTGTTTTGGGGCAAATTTTCAAAGCCTTGGTAGAAATGGGATGGCTACAAGGTTGTTGGTTGCTCCCTTGTTACCACATCCATGAAGGGATGCATCATGGAAGGATCTCACCCTTTTAAGGAGGCCATGGAAACATGGTACATGTTGGTGATGGGTTGAGACCAAGGTACTTATGTAGGAGGTAGCAAATGCTCGATGTAGTCTAGTTACACTGGCATTTCCAATCCTCCCAAAGGGAATAAAGTATCACCTGAAGTGCAACAAAGACTAAAGAATATAGATGGGGGGGACTTTTAGGGATGAACACAACTTCATGCATACTAATTAATTAGCTATAAATTATTAATGTTAAGGTACGAATATTATTGTGTGACACTCTATAATACAAATACCATTAAAACCTATTAAACAAAAATAACAAAGGATTCAACATTCATACATATTGCCAATAATTTAAAAGTAGGCTCCCAAAACATCCCCATTTCATTAATATCTCTCAACCATAAACATCATACATCCTCATACAATACAAGTAATTAGAATCCCGTGACCATAGATTCAAAAGAATAACCCGGGCCCATTACAATATTCTCTCCAACCAATATCCTCTCTCTCTCTCTCTCTCTCTCTCTCTCTCTCTCTCTCTCTCTCTCTCTCTTTCTCTCTCTCTCTCTTCATGGGGTTTTATAAAAAAAATAGTGGTTATTGTTAACCGCATCAAGACAGTTACAATCTAGTCGATCCACTTTGGTGAAGCAATATATTCTTTGACCACTACCCACTAACTTGTACCATGTCCTATTTGCTCCTTTGTTGAACCTCTTGCACAAATCCTTATGATCTACATGTTCCATCCATCTTCCACTATCTTTCTTTAAAAAATGAAGGGTCCAATAGCACTAGAGCTCAAGCCCTAACAATGGATGGTGAACCCTAGCAACTAGCTAAACCGCTTCCTTACTTCCAATAATGTACATGGAATCATGATATCATAATTCACAAAGTAATTTTTGTCTTTTAAACATACATACAATTTACACCCAAATTTGGGCTCTTTTAGAGGTCACCTTTGGTGGAGTGGCATGGCATGGCATGGCGTGGCATGGTTGGGCTATCCATATTTTTAATTTTCACAAGTTTATTTTATGTCATGTCATGGTGGGGTTCAAGATTGAAATTTGATGTCCTACCTTGCATGTCAATAATTTTCATGTCACATTCTAATTCAAATATTTCCTTTCATTTGACTTTAAATATTAATATTACATGTCATAATCTTACATTGGAGTGGACCATTAAAAATTTGTTTAATTGTTGCTTGAGTCTTTTTCTTTGGAGCCATACTCAATTTGTAATTTTTATTTATTCTACATAAATAAAATTTTAAAAATTAGGTATATTTCATAAATAATTAGTTTAATTGTTTTTTAAATCAACCAAATTAAAATAAAGACATCCTATTTTTAATAATAGTTTACAATAATCAATCACTAATTTATGTAGTGGAAAGAACCTTCTTAAAACTTATTTTATGGGGAAAATCTAAAATGTTGATGCCTTAGGGGAAAACATGAATTTCGTAAACAATGTTTTTAAAGCTAGTCAAATTGTTCTTTAGCATGAGTTATCGACCTTCACTTCAAAAAATAAAAGGGGATCTGCTCTATACAAACTTATGTATTTGTTTCTATAATCCCACAAGTTGGAAAAAATACAATTGCACTAGATATTGAATTAAGAACTTGTGATTACATATGTATTACATGGTTTTTTTATAAATATGTTAACTTGGTGAGTATTTGCATAAGTATTTGGGCAATTATAAGATCATTATATATTATTGGAAGAATTTTATTTTTGTTTGTGAGACTATTAATTTTAAAAAATTATAATGTAGAATCTAAAATCATTGAAAACAATTAAAAAAATATTGTTTAAATATGTATATAAATATTAAATGGATGAAACATTGAAATACAAGTCATTGAAATATTAATTTTAAAAAATTATAATATAGAATCTAAAATTATTGAAAACAATTAAAAAAATATTGTTTAAATATTTATATAAAAATTAAATGGATGAAACATTGAAATATAAGTCATTGAAATCAATAATTAAGACAAATTATTCAAATAAATTATTCGAAACGCATTTCATAATCGTTATCAATAAAAGATAATGACATATTAATAAAACCATTATAATAATAAAGCATTTACATAATTTCAATGTAAAATACAATTAAAAAATCTCTCGCTCTTCTTTTTTAATAATGTTTATTATGAAACTAGGTTAATATAATTAACATCTTTAAAATAATAGTAATAATAAATCCAGTTTCATTGTCATAAAGTCATACTTTGAATTGCAAGATTATATTAAATTGTTAATAAGAAATTGTTTTCAAGTTTGTTGTTTATATGATATGATATGATGTAAAATAAAATGTTTTTACACTTATAAGGGTTTAGAAAATTGAAATTCTCAATTTGCATACAATAAAAAAAGAAGAAGAAAAAAACTATATGAAAATTAATCTTTTTAACATTTAGTCTACTTCATATCTAGTGATAATTTGAAATTCTTATTTCAAGAAAATAAAGTTAAGAAAAAAAACAAAATAGAATTTACGTTAATATCCACAAAATAAGTTAATTCATTTGTACTGCTTTACATTTACACATATAAGAAATTGTGATTTAAGGGTTTACTCTCCTTAAAATCCATTGAGATTTAGAATAAAAATTGTAATAATTTAGAGTAGAACCATATAAATAAAAAGTTATCTATGTTTCCCAGATAAAAGGCTTATATTTGTTATTCCAATCGAAATCAAATATACATGTGCGATCCTATTTTGCTCATTCACTTTTCTGTCATACTCTGAGTGGCCACCAAACTAGTATATATAATTAAATGCCTTCGACATTTTTAACCTAAATAGGCCCAAAAGGGAAACAAACCTTTCAATATATATAAATAAAACAAAATGACAAGTATAGAGTATGATATATCTAGAAAAAAAATTAGAAGTCCATTAGAATATGGACTTAAAAACTGCTAGAAGTTCATCATCTTCATTGAATTTTTGTATAATCATGGTACCTTCTTCCACATTGAGCGCTTATTTGGATAGCAAATCAGCTTTAGCATTGAATTCTCTATAGATGTGTTCAATGATAAAATTCTCAAAACTGGCTTTAGCTTCAGTGATGCTTCCAAGCATGTATTCCAAAGCAATATTAGTAATGTTTATTTTGTCGTTGCACCAATCGATCACAATATTCAAATCACTAAACACCCAAATTGAGTTGATGCCTTTTTCTATTGTAAACTTAAGGAGAAACTGAAGAGAATAAACCTCAACAAGATTATGTGTTCCTGCGACAACTCTCGGTTTTAAGATTAAATGGTGAGACTGGGATAGATGGTGGAGAGCTTTAGCTCTACAAGTGCCATAAGGATCTTGAAAAACGTTGTTAAATAAATCCCATTCAACAGTGTAGCTGATAGTTGAATATTTTAGTATCTTGTGACTGTTTGTAGAAGAAGCCTTCCAAATTTCCCTATAAGCAGTCTGAATATTATGCGCCAGAATAGTTGAATACCAATATTTTTCATCAAAAATCATTTTGTTACGACAATACCAAATACCCCAAATGAAAAAGAAAGGTAAGGCTGAATGGTCAAACATGGATGAATCGGACTACCATGCTTCGAAAAATTGTAACAACGTAGTTTTTTACCAGTCACCAATACCAATAACCAATTTAATGACATCTTGTTGGACAATTTTTGTGAAGGAATAGAAGATAAGTAGATGATGCACAATTTCCTTTTCTTGTTTGCATAATATGCATCGACAATGACTGTGCAACTTCTTTTATGTCCATTATCCCAAGTTAGAATTCTATTTTCTAAATCCAACCAAGAAAAGATTTAAATTTTCAATGGACAGTCCAAATTCCATATATGTTTCCACTAGCATTGTCTTTCCCAAGGTTGATCCTCTTTTGAAAAAAAATTGTATCCAAGATTGGCAATAAGAACACTAGAGTATTTGTTCATTGTTTAGATGAGCTCATTTTCCTGATCACTTAATGAGACTGTGCAATGGTTTAGTTGTGCAATATACCTACTCCACTGCTCTGTTAGAGGATATTGTAACTGCATATATTCCATGGTCCTCCAACTTTAAATCCAACTATAAATATGGATAGCCACATCCCTTAAATTTGAAAAACTTTTATGAAGCAGGAAAGATTTTAGATCAAATGAGAGCTTGTAGTTACCAAAGAATCCAACCCACAGGTCCTCTCCAAGCCTAAACTTGTCACCCCTTCCAATCTTCTAGGAAATCCACTTTCCCAAGATTGGGAAAGCTTTATCTAGACCCTTCCATACATTCAAAGCTCCCTTCAAAAAGTTATTCTTGTTTCTATTATCCAATCTACAATTGAGAGATCCCTCTGATACTTAAGTTTCATAATCTTACCCAAAAGTCCCTTAGCAAATAAAATCCTTCATAGATTTTTGGGAGCCAAATCCTAACCAAAAAGATGAAATGTTTTAATCTCCCAACCCACATCCTATTTTTTTTAGCAAACTATGAGCACTTCACAAGTGGAATGCCTTCTTTTTTATTTTGATCGGTCCAATATAAGAAGCTAAAGATTATTTTCCTAATCCAAGTCAATATGCCTTTGGGGATGTATGTAATTGAAATCCAGTAAATAGGAATTCTTTCCAAGATGGATTTTACCAAGACCAACCACCCTCCACGAGACAACCAACGATGACACCAAGAAGAAATACATGCTTCAATTTTATGGTATAACCATATCCAATCAACATACCTATACTCAATGGGATTTAGTTGGGATCCTAAATATTTCAAACCAGAACCTAAATATCGCATAGGAATGGGAAATAATTGAGCAATTTATGATTTGATTTCATGATCCAAACCATTGGCCAAAAGCTAGGAATTTAGAAAAATCACATTCATACATGTTGTTGCACAGTAAATATCTAGCACATATCTAAAACATCTCCTCTCTGTAAGCTTTCATTCACCAAACAATAACATGTCGTCAATAAAGAGAAAGTGAGTAAGTCAAATATTGTGAACCAAGGAAATACCTCTAATCGAGACCATGGTTTTTTCCTCTGCTATAATCCTATTAAGTCCCTTTGCAACCAATAAAAACAATAAGGGAGACAAGGGGAAACCTTGTTTGATCCCCCTTGTCGCTTTGAAGAACATTGAAGAAGAAGCATTTATTAAAACAACATAGGTAGCTTAAGAGATGCAAAATATGATCCAATTAATCTAATTTAGACCCATTCCCATCTACAAAAGCACCAATATGATAAATAGCCATTTAAATTTGCCATACACTTTAGATAGGTACACCTTCAGGACTGCCACCTCCAAATTACCAATTTAATGGAATAAAGACACTCTTGGGCAGAGCCCACTACATCATGAATTCGATGATTAAAGAGGAAACTAAATTGCTCCTCTGGAATCACATTGGATAACATGTTATTTAATAAGTTAGCTATATTTTTTTATATCATTTAATACAAAATATTACACAAGGAGATGGGTATGTATTCCTTGAAGGATATGACCTCATTCTTCTTAAGAATCAAAGTTATGAAGGTGGCATTAAGGGTACCCAAAACCTTACTTGAAGTGTGTCATTCTTCAATGTCCTGTAAGAGATCATTCTGCAACAAATCATAGAATCTAATGTATAATTTGACAGTCCATCCATCAAGTCCCGAGATTTTAACCTTCTTGAGTTCTTATTTGGAGACCGCCTTTTCCAAACCTTCATTTTTGTCCTAATCAAAGACCCCTAGAAAAACGAATAACCTTCAACTGTTCTTCAATATGAGAGTGATCTGGCTCTTTGAAACAAGACTGAAAAATGATCAACAATGAAAACTTCTATTTCTTCAAATGTGTTTGTCCTCTGGCCATGAGGAAGGCCAATCTCTCAAATCGTATTTACATTCTTCCTAAAATTAGCAAATTTTTGAAAAAAAATTGTGTTACTATCCCCTTAGGCCAACCAAATATCATGAATTTTCAATCTCCACATAGCCTCTTCCTTTTCTAGCAACATGCCTTTGTGTTCCTCCAACTTCTTAAACTACTCCATTTTTGTGACATTGAAAAACCCTATTGAATTCTTTTCAAAAAAAGAAGCTAAATCATCTTCCACTTGTTTAAGTTTGACTTGGTTCTCTTCTTTTTTCTTCTTGGCCCAATCCACCGCAAGTTTTTTTTACCTTTCTAATCTTGTTTGAAGTTGAAAATGGATTTTACGTGTTGCTCGAGATTCCTCTACCACCATGGTCAAACCATTTGCCATGATTTTATTATGTTTAGATTCTCCTAGAATGAATCCATAGAATGTAAATACAAGTCCTAATTGTATGGCCTCTAATTTTCCTAGACTAGAAGCCTAAAATCCTCATACAACAACCAATTGGGGGTTAAATTGGAATGGAGCAGGTGGTTTTTGGGAAGGTGAAGCTATTTACAACAGAATAGGCATATGGTCAAGGTGTCCCACCTTTAATATGGAGGATTTGTAAGTAGGGATATCAAGTAGGAGATGCTCATTTAAAATAAAATGATCAAGACGATTGGAAAGTAACCCCCCTCTGGAGAACTTGTTAGACCATGTAGGCCCATGGTTGTCAAGTTCAATATCTACCAAGTTAAGGTTATCTAGATGGTGTGAGAAGTAGTCATCCAATGTATCTTTCCTAGAAATCGGGCCCTAGGATTTGCATCCATACAAGGTAAAATTTAGATCTCCTCCAATGAGGAGGTGAGGACGGGAAAGAGTATCATTACCAAATAAACCATCCCAGAAGGCTTTCCATTCATGAGGTGGAGTGTAAATATTTAGTAGGTCCACCATTATATTGAGAATTTTGGAGAAGCAAGTGGTAGAGATAAAGTGAGAGGTACATACCAAATATTGTCAAAAAAGCGAGTCTAGCCAATCAAGGGCTAATCCGCCAAAATTTCCCATATCGTTAGGAAAGTCCATTCTGGGAACCACTTCTTTAGGATCTTGATTGTTGAATCCGAATAACACATTGTTTCTTGAATATACAAAACTAAATGGCATTGTAATTGCACCGATAGTTTTAGGGATCTTTGTTTAGAGGGAGTCCCTATCCCTCACATATTGTGTGATAACACATTCATTTGTTAACCCTGGGGAGGGTTTCTATCCTAAGGGCCCTTTGGATAGTGGATTTTATTCCTGCACATATTTCTTTTTATGCTTCATATTTAGCATGATCCAAGTAAGATTTATATCCTTTGGTTGATGGTACTGCCACCTACTGATTCAATGCTAACCCACGTGATTGACTTTGTATCTCCTTTGTATGTGATCGAATGGTGTATCACCTCAAAGAAGTAGGGAATGTATGGGAGCTATAAGAAGTGTATTTTGTGGAGAGGGGAGAAGATCTCTCCTCAATTATCAATAAATCAATCACTGGGCTTTGAGGCACCAGCGGTAAATCCCCCAATATGTCCTAGGTAATTTACTTCTCTTTCCCCAAAGGTGAATATGATGGAACAATTTGCTTCCCTTGTGATCCCAGAATCATTGATTCCATCTCACTATTTTTTCCTTGTGAGGTTTTTGTAACTTTCATGAATTCCTTATTGACCTTTGTGGATTCCTGATGTAGTGATTCATGAGAGTCAGCTTTCCTATATTTTTGTGCCTTTTGTTCTGAGTCAAGGAAAAATATTCCTCACCGTAATTAGAGGAGGTCACTACCAGATAAGTGCCACTTATTCCTTCTAATGACCTTAACAATGGGAAAGAGATATTTAAATGTCCATGGGATCGACAATGACTGCATCGGAAAGGCACATTCTCATAATCCAATGTCTGCATATAGGAGTGCTCTCTAGCTTCAAGCATAATGGCATCTAGTATCCCTTGAACTATGTCCATTTCCACATAGATTGTAGCTACAAAAGTTTGAGATTTTTGTTCTGTCTATGGATCAACCTTCAAAAAGGTTTCGAGTGTAACGCTAATGGACTTAAATATTTTGTCATCCTATTATTGAATCCGAAGGCAAGGAAGTTTAACCCAAACAATGAATGTTATGGATGAATTCGTAAATGGGGTCAAAGCCTGTATGCCATCGAAAGAGAGTTAAAGTAGCACTCGCCCAGAACCAGGTCCTTCTAGAGAAATTTTGAAGTGATCTTCAATTGAGTTAAAGACAAAGGTGATTCATCCTTTAGCCTCGGCATGAGTTTGGGGATCGTATCCAAGAATGGGACCTTGGGTGCAATGAACCCAATTTATCAGGTCTGATTCTTTGAATCTTCTTACATGAAACCTATCGATTAGTGGGAATGATGTGTAGTATAAGACCTTTTCTTTAAAAACCTATGGATTAACTAAAACCTTCATTTCCTTTGGCATCTTAGAGATGCATTGAGGCCTACATTTTCGACCATGCACCCTATTCGGAATCTACTGGCCAACCTTAGGATTATAAATGGTGACATTGTTTGGAGGAGAAAGATTTTGCAGAGGAGGAGAAAGGGGAGGTGAATCAAAAGGGGCGTCAGGAATATTAACCTATGCGGGGGGTGGTGGATATGAATGGAGGCATAATAATCATAAAAGAGAGAATTGATGTGGACAAGAGGGATGGTCGAAGAGGTATGAGATGACAGTAATTTTTGGAGTGCGTGATAAGTTTTTGAAACCTCGAGAATTGGGTGGATAGTACAATGGCCATCATGAGGTTGCTTGGGAGAGATTTGATTTGTAGTGTAGTTATTGCCATCAATTCGAACGAGGGCATGTATGGGAAGAGATTTTGATGGAAATTTGGCAGGGGAAAACTTGAGAGTAGCCTTCAGCTACTTGGAGTGGGCCATGACCAACATCAATTCCAATATATATATTGGAATTGATGTTGGTCATGGCCCAATCCAAGAAGCCTAACAAACGATGGCGTGTATGGGAAGCGGTTTCACTAGCAATTTGGTAGGGGAAAACCTGAGAGCAACCTGTGGCTTCTTGGAGTGGGCCATGACCAACATTAATTCCAATATATATATATATATATATATATATATATATATATACCATGTGGTTCATACCACCTATCTATGTCATTACATCCACAGAAACCTCCCCTTTATCCCTCGAGGGGTGTAGGGCAAATAGAATATTTCAAAACAAGGGTGGCTCAATTAAGAGCCCACATGTCACTTACAAGGAATTGAATTTGGATAGGGAGGATAACAATCTTTCCTCCCAACCACCCAAACTACATCCAATGGACTATAGATATATATATATATATATATAAGCCTTAAAAAGATATTAGAAAAACATATATATAACTATTATTTATTATAATTAAAATAAAACTTGCTTATTGATAATTTATATTATACTAGCAAATAAATTTACTAAGAGTTTTCAATCAAACTTACATTTTTCTCCAACCCAATTAGATGGAACCTTTATAAAAAAAGGACCATTATTTTTTTTAACAAGAGAAACTAAATATATTTTGATTAAAAAAGAGGGGGTTGCAAGGTTTCCCCATGCAACAGAATTACAGAGGTTACCTGTAGGCCAAAATTCCAGTGTGATATAGCAATGTCTGTTCTAAACTTCCATCAACCCTAACCTTGAGTCAGAAGATCTTTACAGATACATTATATCGATAAAATATAGATTTTTTTATCCTACCTTCCTTCCTATACCAGAGATCAAAATTTAACTTGCAGAATTTTAACAACCCAAGGGCATTACATCCAAAAGACAACATTTTCAACAATGGGACTCGGTTAAACCACAGCTAACAAGCAAACTACAAACAATCAAAACAAGAATGGAAATTAAGACCTTTAGTCCTTAGCAAAACCTGATAACCACCGATTACTGGACCACAAACTCAGGCTTTGGTTGGGCATAGTCTACATCCTCAATCCTAGAGTCAACATCCTACAGTGGACTGGAGCGGAGGGAACCGACAAACGCTAGGTTGATGCCCATTTCCATAGTTTTGATGCGATGCTGCAGATATACTAAGTGAGCTTCCAGAGTGCTAATTTTTTCCTCTAGTTTGGCATTATTTTCCTTTTCTTGGCCAAGTCCCAAGTCTGCTTCTAGGTTCAACTCCCTCTGCCGAATTTCCTCATTTTCCTGCATTCTAATATCTTCTTCTTGCTCCAGACGGAGCTCCAAAATGCCCAATTCTTGGTCAAATTCACAGTCGGGCCATCTAATTGACCTATTATTCTCTGTTTTCATCTTCCAATATTCGAAGAAAATGGCAGATGCAGGTGCCCCAGCATCATCTTTCCTCAATTCTCGGCATGGTGATGAGATTCTCTTGTCTTTCCGTCACCTTTCATTCGTGAACGATCCTTTTAACAGCCTTCGAGGTGGTGAACATTAAATTAAATTAATATGCAAAATATATCCATACAAAATGAACATCAATTAAAATTCATTTTTAATTTTCAATATATTATATATATAATTTTGTAACAATCAATTACATAACTGATAGCAATGATTTACTAATCTTGCATAAATAAATATTTCAATAGCTTAATTTAACAATTAAACTAATATGTATTTATATTTTAGAATTAATTTGAATATATTACAAGGTATTTAATTTTAAAAAGGTATATTAAATAAAATAAAAGTTCTTAAAAATAAAAATAAAATTTCATTAAGTGGTGTCATTAACATTTTTATTATTAAGAGCTTTTTTTAAGATATGGTAAAACTTGATTTAAAAAATGAAAGATCTCTTTCTTAACTCTTACGATAAGTTTGGCTAACTTATAAAATAGGTGAAACTTTTATGTAAAGCAAATGTTTATTTAAAATAATAAATTTAAAAATAATGTTATAACTTTATCAACATAAATGTTTAATAATAAAAATTATTAAGATGATATGTAAATAAAAAAACTGAAATACAAATTAAAATTTATAAGAATTTAAAAAGTGATTTTGTACAATCAATTGACAATAACCTTTTCTTATAAGGGAAATTTAAATTACTTATGTTTAACATGTCATCTTCTTTATTTTCTTAATAAAAACTAACTACTTAAATACATTATTATGCTAAAACATCACTATCCTTTAGTTTATCCTTTCTTAAAAATCATAATATAATAATATTAATAATAATAAAATATTAATAAAAATAAAAATCCCATGTATATATATATTATTTAATTTAGAAATTATAAAAAAGTAGAATAGATAGAATATTCTGTTTGGGTGTCATAAGGATATTTAAAAGTATTGAATTTATTTATGGATTCAAAAATATAATTTGAACACTTTCAAATTTAAATTTTACCAAAAAAAAATTCTTCACCTAAATCATCTATAAAATTAAAAACATAAAATAAATAAATAGAATGCTTCTATATCAATTTAGATTAAAAATATAAATAAAATATAAAAATACAAGCCAAAATAATTATTCCATTACATTTAATTGTATTTATGCGTTCAAACCAGCGAGTGATTCGTCAAAATGATTATTCCATTACATTTAATTGTATTTATGCGTTCAAACCAGCGAGTGATTCGATGATATATATTATTATATCATATCATTTAATAAGCCCCGGGTTTGTGTTTTAAATGTGTTTGTCGAACAAGCCTAGGGTTTATGTTTTAAATAGATTTCTAAAGATTGGACGGTGACACAAAATCCCATATCTTCTGACTGACTTACTTATGTATGGGCCATGGATTTAGTGGTTCGGTGTAAATACCTTACCTTACTCACGAAAGGAGGGATGATAAAAACGCCCTTGTAAGTTAGGGGCGAATTTCAGGTTTGAATGATTTCTTGATTATTATTGTAATAAAATGTATGAATGTCCATGTGAAAAGAACGTTATGGATACCACGTGGTCCAATTACAAATAAACATATGTATATCAAAACCATTACATGCACCTCCTCTTCCCACTTTGTGCCGTCCTTCCTATAAAGTAGAATCACTTCCGACATATGGGTTCATCTCTTATTTTTAGTGTTTCTTGTTTTAACACATGTATGATGGTTATTGTTTTTCAGACTGTATTAACTGGTTCTGTATGGTGTGTAATGTTTGGTCCGGTATAATTTGGCCAAACAACTTCTATATTGTCATTGTTGGCAGGTTTTGAACTTTATAAGGCTGCGTTTTTTTTGGCCTGATGGACTCTTTTTTGAGCTTATGCTCTATTTACTCTTTATTAATAGTAAGTATTTTTTCAAATGAAAAAAAAAATCATTTCCGACACCTTTCCTTTTTTTCAAATGAAAAAAAAAATCATTTCCGACACCTTTCCTTGATATCATCACCTTTTGACTTTAGCTATCAACTTTAGTGGCAAAAGGTATTTATGACCACTCCTTTTGGTTTTATGGTAAATGTATTAAGCATTATGGCCAAAACTGAATACAACCTCTTATTGAAAATGTATAATATTTACTGATTATCTAATCACAACATTCAAAAACACCACGAAGTAATAACATGAAATTGACTTTTGGTGAATATTAACAGTGACCCGCTTTCACCGTTGACAAATTATGAGTAAGTTATTAATAAAAATGGGAAAGACATTTATTCGTCCTTTGGATTTTCCAACATTCTGTTTTGAACATGAATCGTTGGTTTTCAGTTGGATTTGACGCGGTTACTCTACTTTATTCCCTAACCGTAAATCGATTCATTACCAACCTGGGGATCAGTGAAGATTCATTATTAATAATTTTTCTCAACCTGCAACCTGTAAATAAAGAAAATCTGAGATTTAATCTCTCCCATACTCGCAGTCCGCTGCCCGCAGACAAGGTCAGGTCGCCGTTCCCTTCAAAAGAGAAGAGAGAATCTTTTAATTGTTATAATCAATGACAACAGATGTGTCACTAATTATTATTAATATTATTACATTAGTGAGTTGTCAGTCTCAAAAGCAGACAGATTGAATTATCTACCTGCCACTTGAAGTTCACCAAAACAAAACAAAAGGCTATTGGTGTGGATCGCTTTTACCCACGTCAGTCTTCAGAGATATTTATATTTCCCATGAGAGCAATGTGACATATTTTATCATTTCAATTTTTCAAGGTTGGTGTCTCTGACCACTGATTTTATTTATTTTATTTTACGTGCTTATCAGAGCCGGAGGGGAATATGTAAATGGCAGCAAGAGACGTGTCCATAAAACTCACCACACCACAGTACCAGACCTGGAATTTGACGTGCCATTACCGTAGGACGTATTTTTTTATTCTAGGCCGTATTTGACATGCATATTTTAATTTCTAAAATAGAACCTCACGGCCAATTAAAAGTTGAAAACGTAAATTTGTAGGATGCCAAATTTCATTATATATATATATGGCTTATATATATATATATATATATATATACCCTCACAATGGGTGCAAATCATGTCTCTCACTCTAGCGACGGGCCCACTTGACACGAGCCTTGCCACTAATCAGGCCCAGCCTCAAACCTACACCTTAGCTGACATCTGCAGCCATACGCCCGCTCCTACACATGCTCTTGCCACCTTCCCAAAGCTCCCTTCCCTTGCCACGAGCGCCCACCATCTGTATGCCCACAAGGCTGACCATGACATCCCCTCCACGTCCACTGAGTTTAATGAATAGTAGTCTCTACCCCATCGCCTGCCCAGTACGACGCTCGGCTTCCGGTTGTAGTGTTAATTACACTTGCGTGTGGAATGTCCAGTCTTTGGTGAAGTCTGCAATTCACATCTTGCTCGGAGTTATGGTGATGATGCCTCACGCATTTGAGTATCAATGGCCTAGTCCTTTCGCCATCAATGTTCGAACTCGCACCACTCGTAATCATGCCGATAATTCATGGAGCCTCGACCAGTGTCCCAACAGGTCAGTGGATGCCAGGCTTATATCCCTTCTCAGAAAAGGCTCTACCCATACCCTTGTTCTACTTATTCTTCCTGTTTTCCTCTGTCTCTGCTCCAATTCCCGTGATTTTTCAGTGTATATCTCTCTGTAGTTCAACTGTGAGCTCTCTGTTCTCAGCCCGCTAGTCTGCTTAGATATGGCTCCCTCTAGAAGAGTCTGCACATGCCAAGACACCCAGAAGTTCAACGCGCAGCATCCTAGTAGTTCCTCCTCCTCTCCCCTAATTTGTCTAATGAGAGGCGTCGTAGAGAAAGCCCGCACTTATCACTCCGCGATTCCTACCCAGGCGAAGGCTAAAATACAAGACGTGGAGGAGGATGCCATGGTCTCTCGCAGATGTCTTAGGGATGATGAGATTCGGGAGGAATTTGCAGAGCTTGTTCGTGACCCTGGCAACACCAGGGGTAGAGCAACTCTCTATCAGAAAACCCTGGATATGCTCTGGTCGCACAAGTTGGTATTAGGGAAAGCCCTGACCGACCGCAATGAGGCACAGGCGGAACTCTTAATGCAAGAGGACGAGTTAAATGACATGCTTAAGTAGGTTCTTTCCAATCAGCAACAGTTGGCCCAGCGTTTGGGGATCACTCTGGTTAAAGACCCAACAACTCAGCCCATCCAGCCTGAGTATCACAACACTTAGCTATACTCGTCTTCTGGTTTTTTCAGGTTTTTTCACAGTTAGTTTTTGGTTCTACTCTTAGACAGCCATGTTAGTTTTTTATTCTGTTTTACTAGACTTCTGGTTCGCTAAACAACAGTAATTCTCTAATGATACCTCTCCATACTTTTAATGGGTCTGTTTTCTCCTTGAAGAGAGGACCCGGTAACAGCTTGACTCTATATATTTTGATACCTATGTTTCTGTACATTTGGATTATGCTAATATAAGGATCTTCTACTAGTTTACAAAAAAAAATATTTATATATATATATATATATAGCTTATATTTTATTCGAAGCCGTATTTTACACTCATAATTTTTTAATTTAATTTTTCATAAGTTGAAAACGTCGATTTGATTGAAATTTGTATAAATAGAACGTCGAATTTCAATATATATATATATATATTATGTAATTTAAAGTTTTATATATATATATATATATATATATATATATATATATATATATTATGTAATTTAAAGTTTCATTATACGTATATATTATATAATTTAAAATTTATATTATATTAGATATCTTTTATTCAAGTTCTTTTTTGACGCGCATTAATGTACAAGGTAGAACTTTATGACCAATTAAAAGTTGAAAACATAATTAATATCTGCCCTTTGGATACTTTGATCAAGTTGTAAATCGAGGAATTTGTGATGCATGGATGGTTCTTTTTATAAAATACCAACACTTTATAAAATTGAAGATGGGGTGGGTGAAGGTTCTAAGCTTTGTCAGGGCTACTTTGGTTCGCAAGAAAGAGAGGTATTTTTTAGATTTAAGTAGTCGGAGATTTAAAAGCTATTGTAGATTGGGCACAAGGCAGATTAAATTTACAATCTATTTTCTTGAAGCATTGGAAGCATCGAGTGGAAGAGTTTATTCTACATTTCTCCTCCATTTCTTTTATGCACATTTACAGGGATTATAATCAGATGGCAAATGAGCTCTCTAAAGCTGCTATTGGGGAGATGAATGGAACATTATCTTATGACGAATTCCATGAGGAGTTTCTTGTGGATTCTGGGATGTATTGTGTTTTTTAATATGGGAGGCAACTCTATCAATAATTAGTTAGTTTTGGATTTTGTAATTAGTGTGGACAGTTTAGTGGGTCTTTAGTAAGTTTTGGAGATGTTGTCATGAAGGATTTTTGGGATGATTGTCTGGGATGAAGCTTCGATTTCGAGACATATCTATTAGACCTGTGACAGGTGGTATCATAGCATCTACTTGTGAAAGATGGGCTCTTCACTACTTTTCTAATGAAAATGTGGTGTCAGATCTACTTGTGGAAGACAGGATTTTCACCACTTTTATGACGAAAATGTGGTATTAGAGCTACTTGTGGAAGGCGGGCTCTTCACCACTTTTCTAATGAAAATGTGGTATCAGAGCTACTTGTGGAAGACACGCACTTCACCACTTTCATGTCGATGAAGTGGTATAGGTGCGATTGAACATGGCGGGCCTTTTGCTACGTGTTGCCTAAGTGTTGGAGGCGGTGTTTTGGGAGCATTCCTGTAGAGTTTACGGTAGGTTGCATTGGGAAGCATTGCACCTGACAAGGCATGGGGTGCCCACGAAGTTTGCGATCTAGCATAAAGGTGCCCATGAAGTAGGGCGCCCGAAAAGGAAGATGGGAGGGGAAGTGCACCCAGATAGGAAGTCAGAACAGTTGAGAGCATGTGTTGGGGAACATTTCAATAGAGCACAGGAAGACAACTTGTCAAGGGAGCACTAGGCAACAATGCACCCAAAAAATTTTGTAGCATGCCGACGAGATGCAGTCTGAGAGAAATGACTAGCACTAAGATAAGTGCACCCAACATAGGGTGATGGTTTGAGTGAAGCTTATTGGCTCCTTCATTTTTGGAGAGGACCGCAAAAGGTGGAAGAAGAAAGGACCAAAGAAGGAAGTGCGGGGGAAAAGAACGTGAGTTGCAGAAAAGGCTAATGGCCACAACCATTTTGAACCCGCCCCTACAAGTATAAAAGGAAGTGGAAGATAAGTGGAAAGAAAGAGAAGAATGGGAGTGAAATAGATATGAATGGTCATAAGAAGAGGAAAGTAGCAGAAGACATAGATAACCATATCCACAGCAGAGGATAATGTATCTGAGTTTGTGGTAGTTGGGTTTTGCTTACATGTTTGCATATGCAGCGATGGGTAATTCTGAAGTGATTGTAAGGCCGCAGAGCCACTATGTAATGAATTTTATCTATTGAAATGAAGAAGGATTTTTGGGCCCCTCAACTTTCTGTCTAGAATCTGTCTATCTTTCATGTTTTTTCTCTTTAATTACTATAGTAATCTACATTTTAATGTTGTGATGCTTTGAGATAGATAATGTTGCGATATTTTTGGATGAATATTGTTGTGATCTGAATAATAGGAACTGTCACAAACCATATCCTTACAGTTAACCAATCCCTATCCCACATCGGTATTTGTTGTGAAACCTTCTCCTCCAGGGAATTGAAAATAGCAGTAGACTAGACTACAGCGATGACTTTATTGGCCCATGTGCAAGAAACCAATCTCATTTCGCACCAACAAATTGTTCTGTAGTCAGGACCTGTTTTTAACAGGACATTGTTAATTGTATGTGTTATCACTATAGGAAGCTCTCCTAGGTTGTATTTCAGAGATGCCTGGTAACTTAAACTTGTCTTGAAAAAGGGGTTTATTTTGGATCAAGTTGGATGATAGGAATCGAAATTTACACACTCACAACATGCATGAGGACACTCAGACAAACAAGGCTTTGACTACGGCTGTTCAGAGGGTTGATTTAAAATAAAGGGGGGTGAATCCTTATTTCATTTAGCAAATTCATACACAGAAGAACGTATATAAATGGCTAAGCACAACAAAACAATAACATATATGTTCAATCCTTTAAAACCGTGACACGATAACAACTATCTAGAAATAAAAGTGAACATACAGGAAATAAATCATTCACAATAAGTACAGAAACATGAGAAGAAGGAATCTGACAGTCAATAATAAAAGAAACTTTTATTATCAAGAAGGTCACAGAAGTCTAAGAATACAAAAATCGATCAGTCTCTCCAAAGTCGAACCTCTATTCTACTTTAGTCTTCGACTTTATAGCCATTACAAAGATTTTCATATCTCAAAGCTGGATCGAATATGCTAAAAATAACAACTAAAACAGTTACTAAAAGTGTGACAGTGTATCATGATTGAAATAGCTGCCTTTTGCCGATGCTCCTGCGCTTGATAACTGAAACGGGCCTCTGGGGGTTTGAGGGCGAGCTCGAAACTGTTGTCTGCAAAAAACCTGTAGGCGTCCTTTCTATAAATAGACAAAAATATTCCACTATTCCGCTTGCTGGCACCTTCGGTCTGGGACCATAGATGATCATGATGCAATCGAGTACGAATGGATTCCTTGGAAAACGCCTTAATGATGCTCGGGCTGACAAAAAAGGGTTTTGATGCCCACGGGCGTGCCTCTGCGTTTTTCGCATCTTCGGTGGTTAACAAAACTGAGCCTGGAGGTGATAAGTAGCCGAAAGTTTGGCATTCGGTGGTTAATGAACTTGATTCATGCTTCGCCTAAACCGTCGAACCGCTTCATGGTGCTGGGCGTCCTTTATTTCTTTCGGTATCTGGGAGGACTTTGCTTATATGTAGTAAAACACCAAATCAGGATTTGACAGCTAATGAACAGCTCCCATGTTCACCCAATCTAGCGAAAACAATGTATGACCCAGCCTGCAAAATTTATCAAAACTGTGTTTATGTTCCCCTGCTACCTAGATTTCTCTTCCACCTGGGCACAAACCGGAGGGTCAACGAATTGGATTGCAGCTGCTGCCAGAGTGTCAAGGTCTGAAAGTACCCTGGGCTGAGCCCTCTAAATTTTTGCCTTACCCCCCGAGAGACTCAATCTCCCTCCTCAGCTTGATGTTTTCTCTAATCAGCCGAATGTTTCTACCTCTCATTTTGCCATGTTTCTTGGTCAATCCATGAAAAGATACATAAAGCTCGTTATGCCTCTCTGTCAGCCTTTCATTCTTCTCCTTAATGACCCTCTGGAGTAACTTGCATTCATAAGCCTGCTGGAGGAGTCGGTTGATTTTCTGTGAGGCAGACATCTTTGCATTTTGGATTGGTCCGTCGGCCACCTGCTGACTTTGTTCCTCCACAGGTGTAGGGGAAGATAAATTTACACAGCCGAAACCTTGCTCTTCCACAGAGGTAGATGGAGGCAAATTGACATAATCATTCTCCTACTCCATCACGGCTGGGGCTGCTTCCTGGGGTTTCTGTTCTATTTTCACCTCCTCAATTTCTGCTCCAGCTCCCTGCAACTCCTCCTCCTCAGAATCGGTGTATGGGAGGTTTAAAAGATTTGTACTTCTTGAGGGAGTCTCTTCTGGAACAACCCCCTCGTCCTCAGCCTTGTCTTTAAATGCCAGCTTCCTTTTGGCTTTCTTCGCCGGTGGGGTTGAGGAAAGGGGTTTGATTGAATTTAGGGGAATGGCCCTCCTCCTTCGTTTTCCACTTCTGGGGGTGGAAGATTTCTTTCCCTCCTCCGGCTGTAATTCTGTTTTGAGCCCACTCCAGAAGAGAAAGAAGGTCCATTTCATGCCTTTCCTCTGCAATAACTCGGAGACCAAAAGTTTAATCAAACCATGGTGGAACAACCTCCTTGCAATTTTGGTGGGCTGAGCCTTTACTTGATGTGCCATCTTGGTGAGGCTCTTGTGGAGGTAGAAAGGGAGATTTAAAGAGCTCTTGCCCGTGAAATGATCCAGTAATCTAAAATGATAAATTAGCACCCTATTATACCTGCCCTCATAGGTTATTAGACTAGAATGGACTTTAATAATAGCTGCCAGTTATCCTCCAGATATGACATAGGAATGTCTTTTTTCCAAACCTGGTTCCTATGTTCCGGTTTCAGGTATGATTGAAACTCGAAATCCTTCTTGACAGTGGTCTTGAACCAACTCTCCCCAGTCGTTGGAAATTCTGTCACCTGGGCTATAAGGGCCTCGTCCACCTGGAATTATTCCTTGCCTATCACCGCCTTTTCTCCGCCATATGTGAGGGAAAATGCTTCAGCCACCTGTTGATGAGAACCCTGAAGCTTTTTGCATAAATTACAGCAGCCGACATTCTTGAAAAACTGACATACCTCGAGGTGTGCCTCCAGGTAGCAAATGTCGCTCAATTCTTTTCTCAGGACCGCTCCTCCTCCTTTCAGCATCGATAACCTGCTTGTTAGCGCTTGCTGCTCAAATATGGACTGAGGGAGCGACGGGAAACAGGGAGAAGATGGGATCAATTGATGCGGTGAGGGCAAAAATAGAAAGGTGGTGTGGCTTTTCGGGAGCTGACTCCGAGGGTATGAAAAGGTGGGTAATCATGAGGGTGAAAAGATAGTTATTGTGGCATGATTGCACAGGGGAACTAATTTTCAGGAATGCCACTATGTGGATGGGAGAAGAGGACCGTCTGGTCAGAGTTATAGGGATGGCGTCCGGCCTTCCCTCGAGGTGCATCATGTTTTCGTTGAAATGACATTTTCGGCGGTTAAGCTATGATTTGCTTCCCTGTATTATGACCCCAAACCCAATTTGATGTGTCCACCGATCGACGTAACTCCTCTTTTGGTAGCCAATAATCCACCTTTAACCTATTATGCCACCGGAAAACGACTTTCGCCAACGCTTTTTGGCTTTCGGCAGCTGTAGCTAATCCATCCTATTTGATGGCAGGCTATGGAAAGTATGCCTGACTTTCGGTGGCTAATGAACACCGTTGTGTTTGCCCAAACCCGCGAAACGGCTTCATGACTTGCGAACATAACTTTTCCTTTCGACAGCTTTGGAAGGTTTCGAAATTGCCCTGTGAACTGCGGAAAGCGTGCCTGACTTTCAATGGCTAATGAACGTCGTCGTGTTCGCCCAAGCCATCGAAAATCATCCCTCCACTTCATGTGATAATTTCACCCTTTCGGTGGTTGGAGCGTTTTGTTTCTCACACCGTATGCTGCCGAAAATAGGGTTTTCGGTAGCTAATGAACCAACACCAGGCCTGCCTAAGCTACCGAAACTTGAAATTTGCCTTCGGAAGGAGAGCCAGCGTAAACGTGTTAATTCAGACTTCGTTACCTTCTTAAAACTATCGGACTAGAACTCAGACACATGCAAACAAGATAAAAAATTTAAAGACTTCCTATCACCTAGATTCCATGACTAATCTATGTTTATTGAGGAGATAACATCTAGCTCCTACTTGGGGATGGAGGCCTCCCAGCGAGGCTCTAAGAACCGCAGACCAAACGCCTTTCCTAAAAAGAAAGAAAAAACACACAAAACTCTAACCCTAACTTCTAGTGTTCCATTGGGCATGGATTTATTTGCAAACAAAATGAAAACAAAACTGAAAACGGAATGATATTTACAATGACCAGGCTGTGAATCCTCAGACGAAATAAAGTTTCAGAAAACGCCCATTTACTGGGCCACCAAACATCTCTTGACTTTCCAGGCTTTGCAGGTTGAAGGTATTGTTCTGCTTTTCCTAAGTTATCACGTAAGGACCTGTCGAGAGAGAATCAAACTTGCCATGCTTGCCTTTGTCCTGCCTGAGGGCATCCCATTTAAATACCCAGTCCCCCACCTGAAAAGTGTCCATCTTGGCCTTCTTATCAAAAGTACCTTTTATCTTTCCCTGATGAGCTTCTGACCTTTCCACTAGTTGTTCTCTGGTCTACTGCAATTCAACTAAATCCAGCATTCTTCTTACCATAGCATTCGGTTCATCCTGTTCCTCCTGGATGAATTTAGTCATTGGCAGGATTAACTGAACCAAGAAAATGGCATCAGTACCATAAACCAAATTGAAAGGAGAGGTCCCTATAGATTTCTTGTTCGTCACCCTATCAGCCCAAAGAGCAAATTTCAGCTTTGAATCCCAACTCCTTTGATTTTCCTCCAATAGTTTTTTGATGATCCTAACTAGACTTTTATTGGAAGACTCGGTGAGATCATTGCCTTGAGGATAGTAGGGAGTGGAGTGAACTAACTGAATGCCCGTTGATTCACACATATGGACTAACTCTTTATCTTTGAAAGCAGGTGCACTATCAGTTACCATCCTTTTCGGGCAGCCGAATCTGGTGATGATGTTTTCATACAGAAATTTGATGATAACCTGATGGTTAGCATTCTTGGTGGGAATTGCCTCTATCCATTTGGTGAAATAGTCAGTGGCTACCAAGATCCATCTGTGCTGACCGTTGGATGAAGGATTTATCTCCCCTATGAAGTCGAGGCCCCATTGCTGGAAAGGACCATTTACCACAATAGGCTTCAAGGGGAGGGATTTCAGCTGCTGTTTTCCCATGAATCTTTGGCATTTGTCACAAGTTTTCACAAAAGTGTATACGTCAGAGAACAGACAAGGCCAATAGTACCCAGCCCTCAGAATATCATGGGTAGTGGTTTTCCAGTAGTGATGCCCCCCACATATGCTTGAATGGAAACGATGCATGACTTGCCCTGATTCTTCTTTATCCAAACATCTTAACAGAACTCCAGCAGGATCTTTCCAGTATAGCAGATCACCACTTATGCAAAATTTTGCAGATTTAAGTTTGAGAGATCGTGCCTGAGTTGTGCTAAGTCCAGGTGGAACTTCTAAATTCTACAGGAAATGAATGATACTTGAATACCACTCGCATGAGAGCAGATTTTCAACCACTTGTTGGTTGTCACGCTGTCCTGTTGCAGCTGCCTCTGCTGGCAGAATTTCAGAATTTGTTCCGATGAGGTTAATGTCTAACAGTTTGCAATTCTCTTCAGCCATCAGTTTGGCTAGACCTTGGCCCTTTATTAACCTAGTGCGCTTCACCTCTATGTCAAATTCGATCAACTTGGAGATCCATTTGGCCCTCTTACCGTCAATGTCTGGCTAAGTTAGGACATCCTTCACAAAAGCTGAAGGGACATAAGCTATCATTTTTGCATGTAGGATATAAATTCGGAATGCTTTTAGTGATTTTGCTAGAGCATAGGCCTATTTCTCTATGGGATCGTATTTCATCTTAGCATGCCTCAATGTTTTGCTAAAGAAGGCGATTGGATGATCAAGCCCTTCGTCATCTTTCTATAGCAAGACCGCCGCCACTATATCATGGGAAACATAAGAGAAAATATAAAATACCTTGGTGTAATCTGGGCTAACCAGAGTGGGAGCCTCCGTGATGGCCTGCTTGATGACTTCGAAAGAATGTCTCGCTTGTTCATTCCATTTGGTTTTAGCTCCCTTTTTCAGCATAGAGGTTATGTGCTTTACCAACTCGAAAAAATTCAGAATAAATCTCCTGACGAAATTTATCTTACCAAGGAAAGATTGGATATCCTTTTTCGATATTGGTATAGACAACTTCCGAATCGCTTCGACCCGAACTGGATCAATCCTTACTCCCTATGCTGAAACTATGTGGCCCAGGAGCTTCCCCTCCCCAAGACCAAACTGTGACTTCTTGGGATTCAAAGAAATTCCAAATTTTCTGCATTTCAGGAAGACCTCTCTTAGTTGTTGCAAATGCTCCTCGTGGTTGTTTGAGTATACTGTGATATCATCGAGGTATATGAGGAAAAATTTATCTTTAATCCCCTCAAATGCGATATCCATGGCCTTCTGAAAAGTGGCCCTGGCGTTCATCAATCCAAACGACATCTTAGCGTACATGAAGGTACCCCAGGGAGTGGTAAAGGTTGTCTTCTCCTGATCGTCGATGTGCACAGAAATTTGATTATAGCCTGAGAAGCCATCGAGAAAAGACATGACCCTAGCTCCCGACACTCTCTACAGTAAGTGTTCCATCTTAGGTAGAGGGTAGTTATCTTTTTGGGAGCCCTTGTTTAGGTTCCTGAAGTCGACACACAGCCTGACTTCACCATTCTTCTTCCTTACTATGACCAGATTTGCTACCCATCTAGAATACCTCTGCGAGATTATGATCTTGGCATCAAGGATTTTTTTATTTCCCTCTCGATCACAGGTAACAGGAGAGGGTTGATATGTTGTAGCTTCTGTTTGAAAGGGGTAATTCCCTTTTCCAATGGAATTCTGTGCTGAATGGTGTCTTCATCATAGGTCTTCAAGTCACTGTATTCCCAATCCAGGACATCTGCAAAATTCTTTACCGGGCTGCAATAATCTGACTGCTGATTAACTGTCAATTCCGTGGACAGATTTATGAATTTGGGGCGATCTTGGTTGCCTATGTTTTGTTCATGGACAGCTGGGTCTTTCTCCTCATTCATGGGTTTAAAGGGGATGTAATTATGGTCAAAAAGCCTTTCGAGAGGTACCAGGCCCCTAGGTATATGATTTCCTGGCAATTGGACAATGTCATGATGACCTATTTTGCCCTTCAATTTAGATTTATGAGACTCTTCTACATTCAGGTTCTCTTGGTCAATGTGCATATCAGAAAATTCGTCAACAACCTGGAGGAATCTACTGAGCTCATCATCATTCTCAAAAACTTTCCAAAATTTGACGTTATCGGGTAGGGATGGTCTGTACCTGACTTGGATGTCATATTTCAGCTTGGGAGGCATGGGAGGAAGGAATGTGCTAGCAGAGACAACAAGGGAATCGGCTAGGTGGTTCATGGCTCGTGGGATATAAGAAATCTCAAAAAACATGAATGAATCCCTGAGTTTCCATACCTCATCTCTGTATGACTTTAGCCTGACATCCTTTGCCTGATAGTTTCCATTCACCTGCTGTATGATGAGCTCTGCATCCCCAAAAATATTCAGGCACATGATTCCCATTTCTTTGGCAGCCTTGACTCCTAACAACAAAGCCTTGTATTCTGCTATATTATTTGTGGCTTTGAATTCCAGTTTTTAAGACAAATGAGTAACATCCTTCAACGGAGAGATCAAGACTACACCTGCACCTGCTGAAGCCTAGGAGCTGGCACCATAAAAAAAAATGCTCCACACAGCAGTGGTTACCTCCTCAGGTTGCTGACCAGTGGGCTTGGTGAGTTGCAAAGGGGCTGGTTGTTCATCATCTATTTGCAGGATACATGCTCCGAAATCTGTATCTACAGCATAGATGGGATGGTTCACGGAATTCTTCTCATTGCTGATAACATAAGCCAACCGATTTTCCCTGTAGATCCTTTTAGTTTCGCCTCCAAACATAGGAATGGTAGCATAAGTTAGGCCCATCTGTAGGGTGCCCCCTAATCGTTTGCTCCATGATCGGGATAGAAGGATACCAAATTTCGGTGGGATGTCAGAAACCACTACATCCATTACCATGCTCTTTGAAGGCAGATGAGTTAGGTTTATGACGAGATCCTTTATGAGGCCCAGGAATTTAACTTTTATGGAGTCAAAAGAGAAGAGGTCATGGTAGGGATTTGTGATGCTAAGACCAAGTTCATCCATCACAGCTTTGGGCATGAGGTTGTGAGAGGCTCCCGAGTCGAGTAAGCAATTGTGAAGAATTTCGTCATGGATGTTTAAGGATATGTAAAAGGGTGGGCAGGACCCGTCCTGTTCTTCAACCATGGGACCTGGGGTTACTGTAGGCTTATCGTCTTGGAGGTTCACAAAGTCAGCATCCATGGATGTTTTTGGCTAGAGGGACTTCAGTATGGATGAATTGAAGGAATCATTTTTCATTAGCTCTATTGGGGGAAAAGGGATTTTTATTTTCTGGATCTCAGTTTCAAGATTGAAGGAATAGGGAAACTTGTTAGGGGTCCTTGTCTCTTGGGCTGGAGCTGTAAGTTGGACAGGGTCTGGGGCAGCTGGCTGAGATGTTCTTTGCTGCTGTTTTGCAAGAGCTATAACTTGTTTTGTGGGAGCAGCAGGCTGCTGTTTTGAAAGAGTGATAGACTGTTTTGCAGGAGCAGCGGGCTGCTTCGTGGAGGCAGGGGTCTTCCTTGCAGGAGCAAGGTTTAAAGGCTTCTTAGCAACAGTCCTGGACCTCAAATCATATCTCCTTTGATCGTCAGCCTGACACAGTGATTCCTCAGTGATTTGTTCAGTCATGAGGGCTTCCTAATAATCAGACTGTGTCAAGAAGGCGAGGTCAACCTTATCCTCCATGAAGTTGACATCATCTTCTTCTTCTGCTCCTCCCTGAATAAGTTCATGTTCCTCTTCTAATACCACATGCTGGAAGGGAGCTCTGATTCTTTGTTCTTCAGCAAGATTCCTGTCTCTCTGAAGGATTTGAACCGGTGGGGCCATTTATTCTGTAAGGGGGAGTGTTTGTGTTCTTGGGGACAAAATCATGTGGACCTTTACTTCTCGTGGATGGCTGGCCTTGTACTTTCAGTTTGGACATTTCGGAGGTCAAGCTGTCTAGCATTTTGGCCATTTATTCCAGCTTAGTTTCTGACGAGGAGGAGGAATCTGGGGTCTGCCTTTTCTTATCAATCTTCCCTTAGAGGATTTTGGACGCAACCATATTTGAATCCACTTCGAGTGCAGCATCTTGCATGAGCAGTAAAGAGGCAGCTTTTCTTTCCCGGAGATGAAGGGAAAAATCAGGGTCAAAAGCATTGGCGTAAGTGATCCTGGCAGAGGTATCTGTAGGCTTAATTCAGCAGGGATTTTGCTAAACATTTTGTTAAACCTCTTCGTAAAAGCTGCCAGAGACTCGCCATTTTCTCTCTTATAGTTATCAAATTCTATGAGATAATAAAGGTAGTCTCTTCTTTCTCCCTAATGTTTCAGAAACAGTTCATCCAGTGCCTCGATGTCATCTATTGATCCAGCGGGTAGTTCTTTAAACCACTTTCTTTCCTGACCATCTAAACCTTGCACAAACACTCTAGTCCATACATCTTCTCGGCATAGCTATAAAATGCCTCCACGTGCTCCTCGGCTGTAAAATCTCCCTCCCTGGTGAATTTTGGCATATATTTTTTATAATCTCCGGTAGGCATAGCAGAAAGGGGATTAGGCAAATTTAGAGGGGCATACCTAGCAAGGAAGATCTTCTCCATTTTGGTTAGAGGGACAGCCATTGTGGGTGTGGGTACTAAAGGGATGGAAGAAAGAAATTTGAGTGTGGATGATGGCTGAGGAGGTATAGGCAACGATGAAATTGGAGGTTTTGTTTTAGTAGAGTCGCCAAAAATGGGGGTGAAACAGATTGATGGCTGTTCTGGGAAATCAATCTTCTTACAGGACTATGCAAGTAAAGAGGACAGTCTTTGCTCACGCTGGTCTAAAAGGTCTTGGAATATGTTTTCTATGGAAAGTACGTTGGTGTAAACAAAGGGGAACTCCTCGCATGGTTTAGTCAATGTGGGTTGCAGGTAGGAGGACAGCCTTCCTCTTTGACGGATTCTAGGATTTCTTTTCCTAGGTCAGCTCGTGTAGCAGGATCAGGGCTAAGGACTTGGGCAGCAGCAATGGATGAGGATACTTGGGCCCATAAATCTTCTGCTCTACTTATAGTTCCTTGTGGATTATCTGTTTCAGAAAATGGAGATTCAAAAGGAGTTTCATCTGATGAGACAGAAGAAATACCTCTGGTAAGGCCCAACGTGGTTCTTCTTATGAGTCTGGAAATCGACCTCTGCGTAGTCCTTCCTCTCCTTATAATCTGTTCAAGATCTGAAACAAGTGTTACTGGTGGCCTTTGAGGATTTGATCTGATACTTGGTCTTCTCGAAGCCACTTCGTTCCAATGGAGTCTCCAGATAGATGATTACAACCAGAAAAGTGCCCAGGCTTTGTCTATCATCAAAGCTGGAACCGTGTCGTCTCCCAGAGAAGCTGCTGCTTCAATAATATTTCCCCGGCAACGACGCCAATTTGTTATCACTCCAGGAAGCTCTCCTAGGTTGTATTTCAGAGATGCCTGGTAACTTAAACTTGTCTTGAAAAAGGGGTTTATTTTGGATCAAGTTGGATGACAGGAATCGAAATTTACACGCTCACAACATGCATGAAGACACTCAGACAAACAAGGATTTGACTACGACTATTCAGAGGGTTGATTTAAAATAAAGGGGGGTGAATCCTTATTGCATTTAGAAGATTCATACACAGAAGAACGTATATAAATGGCTAATAACAACAAAACAATAACATATATGTTCAATCCTTTAAAACCGTGATAGGATAATAGCTATCCAGAAATAAAAGTGAACATACAGGAAATAGATCATTCACAATAAGTACAGAAACATGAGAAGAAGGAATCTGACAGTCAATAATAAAAGAAGCTTGTATTATCAAGAATGTCACAGAAGTCTGAGAATACAAAAATCGATTAGTCTATTCTACTTCAGTCTTCGGCTTTATATCCATTACAAAGTTTTTTCAGATCTCAAAGCTGGATCGAATATGCTAAAAATAACAACTAAAACAGTTACTAAAAGTGTGACAGCGTATCATGATTGAAATAGCTTCCTTTTGCTGATGCTCCTGCGCTTGACAGCTGAAACAGGCCTCAGGTTATATTTAAAAGGAAAGTATTTGACATTCTAATTTTCCATGTGCTATTAATCCATGAGGTATTGTAAATGATGTAAATATTAAATATTGTAATAAAATACCAAGAAAACTGGCTATGGAGGCAGCCAATAAGAGGGGGCCATGTGTATCCACTAGGGATAGGTGAGAGAGTTGTGGTATTGGAACCCATGCTTCCACATGTAATTTTGTGAACCATTTGAATCCCCACTCTAAAATTTAATTCTCCTTTAAGAAGGTGGTTGAGAAAACATTTTCATGAGGTCGATGGAGTATGGAGAAGCACTGAAAATCCGTATGGCGGGGTATGGCTCTATTTTTTCTTGTCCCTTAAGCCACTCTACCTCCTGGGAATTATCTCACCATAATCCCTATCCCACTGTTGACCAACAACCCCAGTTATCACGCATTGCAGATCCCAACAATTAGGCAGAAAGAAGAAATTGTGATTCTGTGTAAGCGAGGATTTGCAAGGCCGAGAGCACATAGAAACCTTGTGTAGGAAGTAAATTGATGGGGATATCCATGGATCAAACCCTGGGGATAAATTATAGAGTGTGAGAATCTTAGAAAACCCATGAGAACACTTGGATCTGATAGAAGAAGAACTGAGCTGCGGGACAGAGTTTCGGTTGCAACCCTAAGAAGATTCCATCTAGAATAACAGAAACGAATATTAGACAGAGGTTGGATTTGCTTGATAAACCCATTGAAGGCTGAATTCTCATGAAATAAAGAGTTTGGACCTTTCCTATGCCCTCCCTGAAGAGCACTGGAGGGAAGGGGCTTTGAGGGAATGTGCAGCAGAGAAGGGGGCCTTCCTTGTGTTGGGTGAGGTAGGTATTGTTGGTTCCATGTTTCCTGAGTAGTTTGAGATTCCTGTAGATATATGGTTGAGCTCATTGGCTTGGCATCATCCTCCATGTTCCCTTACATGCTTGATAAACCCAATTGTATGTTGGATTAGCATTAGGGTGGAGCCTTTACTATGCGAGAGCCTACTTAGCCTCCTTAGTGGATACACAGACCAGCTTGGGGTGGTCTCTCAGATGAAAGAGTATAAGTTGTATAGAGACCTATGGTTGGGTGGAATGTTGCTCTCACTTAGCCAGTTGCTTGGACAGTTCCATTTAAAGATAAGTGCTTTTGTGGTGTTAATTGATGTTAGTTTTCCTATGTTATGTCTTCTTGTTATGTTCAATTTATTTGAATGAATGATTACATGAAATTGACCAGTATGAAGACCATGTATAGGCCTGAGTATGAGGCTGAGTTCATGTTTAAACACTCACCATTTTCTTGAGTTTAATATGCTGCTTGCCTTGCAGGTTGTAGATGCATTCATTAGAATTATTTCCACTATGTATGTCTGTTATGCATTGTATATACCCTTAGTAGGTTTGTTCTTCATCATATGATATTTGGGAATGAGTTAGACACCCTCCCCTGATGTGTTCATGTGCCCCTCTATGATCAGATGAAGGAAGGGACCTGGTAGGGTGATTCCAGGGATTTTGGCATTGGGGTAAAGAAGTTTTGATGGACCTATGGGAACCTATTTGATTGGAAATGAGGCAAGTTCAGAACCCTCAAGTGTGGAATGGATCCAAACCATTGCATAGATCTCTCCAAGATATTTCCAACGGTCCCATACTTGTCCAATTTGGTCCAAGGATGAAGAAGTTATCAGGCTGGGAAGTTTGTTGTAACAGGGCATGGCCAGCACCCGATTTTCCACATCCGCATTGCGGGATGTGGAATTCGAGGACACATTTCTACAACGTTGGGTATTGTGGCGCTTTGTAGTTCCGACTTCCACATTGCGGGATGAGGAATTCAGCGGCGCATTTCTATAGCGTCGGGTATTGTGGCACTTCGCAATTCTGACTTCCGCACTGCGGAATGCAGAATTCGGGGGCACAATTCTGCAGCGGCGAGTATTGTGGTGCTCCGCAGTTCCGACTTCTACACTACGGAATGTGGAAGTTAGGGGCACATTTCTGCAACACCAATTATTGTGACGCTCCATAGTTCTGAATTCCGCACTACGGAATGCCGAAGTCGGAGTCGCATTTTGTTCGACGCTGCGATTTGAGCATTTCGCCCTTCTGAATTCTAACTACGGATTTGGGTCGAGTTGATTGAAGATTTCGGATCGGAGTCCATTGCGAATGCGTGTAAAACTGAGAGAATTGTTGAAAAACAATGTATCAGGTTGTCTCCCATTGCCATTGAAGGGCACCAAGACGACCGGGGATGTGACATAATTGTGGTTATGAAGGGAAATTCTTTCAATATGTTTGGATTAATATGATTCATGATGACATGATCCTACATATACTATATGTAGTTACTAATTCTAACTAATGTTACTTTATAGAAAGGGTTTCATAAGTTTTCACTAGGAAACCTCATGTTTGTTTGTTTTGGGGCAAATTTTCAAAGCCTTGGTAGAAATGGGATGGCTACAAGGTTGTTGGTTGCTCCCTTGTTACCACATCCATGAAGGGATGCATCATGGAAGGATCTCACCCTTTTAAGGAGGCCATGGAAACATGGTACATGTTGGTGATGGGTTGAGACCAAGGTCCTTATGTAGGAGGCAGCAAAAGCTCGATGTAGTCTAGTTACACTGGCATTTCCAATCCTCCCAAAGGGAATAAAGTATGACCTGAAGTGCAACCAAGAATAAAGAATATAGATGGGGGGGACTTTGAGGGATGAACACAACTTCATGCATACTAATTAATTAGCTATAAAGTATTAATGTTAAGGTATGAATATTATTGTGTGACACTCTATAATACAAATACCATTAAAACCTATTAAACAAAAATAACAAAGGATTCAACATTCATACATATTGCCAATAATTTAAAAGTAGGCTCCCAAAACATCCCCATTTCATTAATATCTCTCAACCATAAACATCATACATACTCATACAATACAAGTAATTAGCATCCCGTGACCATAGATTCAAAAGAATAACCCGGACCCATTACAATATTCTCTCCAACCAATATCCTCTCCCTTAGCCAATTAAACATACTCTCTCTCTCTCTCTCTCTCTCTCTCTCTCTCTCTCCATGGGGTTTTATAAAAAAAAATAGTGGTTATTGTTAACCGCATCAAGACAATTACAATCTAGTCGATCCACTTTGGTGAAGCAATATATTCTTTGACCACTACCCACTAACTTGTACCATGTCCTCTTTGCTCCTTTGTTGAACCTCTTGCACAAATCCTTATGATCTACAGGTTCCATCCATCTTCCACGATCTTTCTTTCAAAAATGAAGGGTCCAATAGCACTAGAGCTCAATCCCTAACAATGGATGGTGAACCCTAGCAACTACCTAAACCGCTTCCTTACTTCCAATAATGTACATGGAATCATGATATCATAATTCAGAAAGTAATTTTTGTCTTTTAAACATCCATACAATTTACACCCAAATTTGGGCTCTTTTAGAGGTCACATTTTGGTGGAGTGGCATGGCATGGCATGGCGTGGCATGGTTGGGCTATCCATATTTTTAATTTTCACAAGTTTATTTTATGTCATCTCATGGTGGGGTTCAAGATTGAAATTTGATGTCCTACCTTGCATGTCAATAATTTTCATGTCACATTCTAATTCAAATATTTCCTTTCATTTGACTTTAAATATTAATATTATATGTCATAATCTTACATTGGAGTGGACCATTAAAAATTTGTTTAATTGTTGCTTGAGTCTTTTTCTTTGGAGCCATACTCAATTTGTAATGTTTATTTATTCTACATAAATAAAATTTAAAAAATTAGGTATATTTCATAAATAATTATTTTAATTGTTTTTTAAATCAACCAAATTAAAATAAAGACATCCTATTTTTAATAATAGTTTACAATAATCAATCACTAATTTATGTAGTGGAAAGACCCTTCTTAAAACTTATTTTATGGGGAAAATCTAAAATGTTGATGACTTAGGGGAAAACATGAATTTCGTAAACAATGTTTTTAAAGCTAGTCAAATTGTTCTTTAGCATGAGTTATTGACCTTCACTTTAAAAAATAAAAGGGGATTTGCTCTATACAAAGTTATGTATTTGTTTCTATAATCCCACAAGTTGGAAAAAATACAATTGCACTAGATATTGAATTAAGAACTCGTGATTACATATGTATTACATGGTTTTTTTTATAAATATGTTAACTTGGTTAGTATTTGCATAATTATTTTGGCAATTATAAGATCATTATATATTATTGGAAGAATTTTATTTTTGTTTGTGAGACTATTAATTTAAAAAAATTATAATGTAGAATCTAAAATTATTGAAAACAATTAAAAAAATATTGTTTAAATATGTATATAAATATTAAATGGATGAAACATTGAAATACAAGTCATTGAAATATTAATTTAAAAAAATTATAATATAGAATCTAAAATTATTGAAAACAATTAAAAAAATATTGTTTAAATATGTATATAAAAATTAAATGGATGAAACATTGAAATATAAGTCATTGAAATCAATAATTAAGACAAATTATTCAAATAAAGTATTTGAAATGCACTTCATAATCGTTATCAATAAAAGATAATGACATATTAATAAAACCATTATAATAATAAAGCATTTACAGAATTTCAATGTAAAATACAATTAAAAAATCTCTCACTCTTCTTTTTAAATAATGTTTTCAAATGTTTATTATGAAACTAGGTTAATATAATTAACATCTTTAAAATAATAATAATAATAAAACCAGTTTCATTGTCTTAAAGTCATACTTTGAATTGCAAGATTATATTAAATTGTTAATAAGAAATTGTTTTCAAGTTTGTTGTATATATGATATGATATGATGTAAAATAAAATGTTTTTACACTTATTATAAGGGTTTAGAAAATTGAAATTCTCAATTTGCATACAATAAAAATATAAAAAAAAAAAGAAAAAAAAACTATATAAAAATTAATCTTTTTAACATTTAGTCTACTTCATAGCTAGTGATAATTTGAAATTCTTATTTCAAGAAAATAAAGTTAAGAAAAAAAACAAAATAGAATTTACGTAAATATCCACAAAATAAGTTAATTCATTTGTACTACTTTACATTTACACATATAAGAAATTGTGATTTAAGGGTTTACTCTCCTTAAAATCCATTGAGATTTAGAATTAAAATTGTAATAATTTAGAGTAGAACCATATAAATAAAAAGTTATATATGTTTCCCAGATAAAAGGCTTATATTTGTTATTCCAATCGAAATCAAATATACATGTGCGATCCTATTTTGCTCATTCACTTTTCTGTCATACTCTGAGTGGCCACCAAACTAGTATATATAATTACATGCCTTCGATAGTTTTAACCTAAATAGGCCCAAAAGGGAAACAAACCTTTCAATATCTATAAATAAAACAAAATGACAAGTATAGAGTATGATATATCTAGAAAAAAAAAATTAGAAGTCCATTAGAATATGGACTTAAAAACTGCTAGAAGTTCATCATCTTCATTGAATTTTTGTATAATCATGGTACCTTCTTCCACATTGAGCACTTATTTGGATATGAAATCAGCTTTGGCATTGAATTCTCTATAGATGTGTTCAATGATAAAATTCTCAAAACTAGCTTTAGCTTCAGTGATCCTTCCAAGCATGTATTCCAAAGCAATATTAGTAATGTTTATTTTGTCGTTGCACCAATTGATCACAATATTCAAATCACTAAACACCCAAATTGAGTTGATGCCTTTTTCTCTTGTAAACTTAAGGAGAAACTGAAGAGAATAAACCTCAACAAGATTATTTGTTCATGCGCCAACTCTCGGTTTTAAGGTTAAATGGTGAGACTGGGATAGATGGAGGAGAGCTTTAGCTCTACAAGTGCCATAAGGATCTTGACAAGCACTATTAAATAAATCCCATTCAACAGTGTAGCTGATAGTTGGATATTTTAGTATCTTGTGACTGTTTGTAGAAGAAGCCTTCCAAATTTCCCTATAGGCAGTCTGAATATTATGCACCAGAACAGTCGAATACCAATATTTTTCATCAAAAATCATTTTGTTACGACAATACCAAATACCCCAAATGAAAAAGAAAGTTAACGCTGAATGGTCAAACATGGATGAATCGGACTACCACGCTTTGAAACATTGTAACAACGTAGTTTTTTACCACTCACCAGTACCAATAACCAATTTAATGACATCTTGTTGGACAATTTTTGTGAAGGAATAGAAGATAAGTAGATGATGCACAATTTCCTTTTCTTGTTTGCATAATATGCATCGACAAGGACTGTGCAACTTCTTTTATGTCCATTATCCCAAGTTAGAATTCTATTTTCTAAATCCAACCAAGAAAAGATTTAAATTTTCAATGGACAGTCCAAATTCCATATATATTTCCACTAGCATTGTCTTTCCCAAGGTTGATCCTCTTTTGAAAAAAAATTGTATCCAAGATTGGCAATAAGAACACTAGAGTATTTGTTCATTGTTTAGATGAGCTCATTTTCCTAATCACTTAATGAGACTGTGCAATGGTTTAGTTGTGCAATATACCTACTCCACTGCTCTGTTAGAGGATATTGTAACTGCATATATTCCATGGTCCTCCAAATTTAAATCCAACTAGAAATATGGATAGCCACATCCCTTAAATTTGAAAAACTTTTATGAAGCAGGAAAGATTTTAAATCAACTAAGAGCTTGTAGTTACCGAAGAATCCAACCCACGGGTCCTCTCCAAGCCTAAACTTGTCACCCCTTCCAATCTTCTAGGAAATCCACTTTCCCAACATTGGGAAAGCTTTATCTAGACCCTTCCATACATTCAAAGCTCCCTTCAAAAAGTTATTCTCGTTTCTATTATCCAATCTACAATTGAGAGATCCCTCGGATACTTAAGTTTCATAATCTTACCCAAAAGGCCCTTAGCAAATAAAATCCTTCTTAGACTTTTCGAAGCCAAATCCTAACCAAAAAGATGAAATTTTTTAATCTCCCAACCAACATCCTCTTTTTCTTTAGCAAACTATGAGCACTTCACAAGTGGAATGCCTTCTTTTTTTATTTTGATCGGTCCAATATAAGAAGCTAAAGATTATTTTCCTAATCCAAGTCAATATGCCTTTGGGGATGTATGTAATTGAAATCCAGGAAATAGGAATTCTTTCCAAGATGGATTTTACCAAGACCAACCACCCTTCACGAGACAACCAATGATGACACCAAGAAGAAATACATGCTTCAATTTTATGGTATAACCATCTCCAATCAACATACCTCTACTCAATGGGATTTAGTTGGGATCCTAAATATTTCAAACTAGAACCTAAATATCACATAGGAATGGGAAATAATTGAGCAATTTATGATTTGATTTCATGATCCAAACCATTGGCCAAAATCTAGGAATTTAGAAAAATCACATTCATACATGTTGTTGCACAGTAAATATCTAGCACAGATCTAAAACATCTCCTCTCTCTAGGATTTCCTTCACCAAACAATAACATGTCGTCAATAAAGAGAAAGTGAGTAAGTCAAATATTGTGAGCCAAGAAAATACCTCTAATCGAGACCATGGTTTTTTCCTCTGCTATAATCCTATTAAGTCCCTTTGCAACCAATAAAAACAGTAAGGGAGATAAGGGGAAACCTTGTTTAATCCCCCTTGTCGCTTTGAAGAACAATGAAGGATAAACATTTATTAAAACAACATAGGTATCTTAAGAGATTCAAAATATGATCCAATTAATCTAATTGAGACCCATTCCCATCTACAAAATCACCAATATGATAAATAGCCATTTAAATTTTCCATACACTTTAGATAGGTATACCTTCAGTACTGCCACCTCCAAATTACTTATTTTATGGAATAATGACACTCTTGGGCAGAGCCCACTGCATCATGAATTCAATGATTAAAGAGGAAACTAAATTGCTCCTCTGGAATCACATTGGATAACATGTTATTTAATTGGTTAGCTATAATTATTTATATCATTTAATACAAAATATTACACAAGGAGATGGGTATGTAGTCCTTGAAGGAAATGACCTCATTCTTCTTAAGAATCAAAGTTATGAAGGTGGCATTAAGGGTACCCAAAACCTTACTTGAAGTGTGTCGTTCTTCAATGTCCTGTAAGAGATCATCCTCCAACAAATCATAGAATCTAATGTATAATTTGACACTCCATCCATCAAGTCCCGAGATTTTAACCTTCTTGAAGGATTGTAAAACTTCCTTGAGTTCTTATTTGGAGACCACCTTTTCCAAACCTTCATTTTTGTCCTAATCAAAGACCCCTAGAAAAACGAATAACCTTCAACTGTTCTTCAATATGAGAGTGATCTGGCTCTTTGAAACAAGACTGAAAAATGATCAACAATGAAAACTTCTATTTCTTCAAATGTGTTTGTCCTCTGGCCATGAGGAAGGCCAATCTCTCAAATCGTATTTACATTCTTCCTAAAATTAGCAAATTTTTGAAAAAAAATTGTGTTAATATCCCCTTAGGCCAACCAAATATCATGAATTTTCAATCTCCACATAGCCTCTTCCTTTTCTAGCAACATGCCTTTGTGTTCCTCCAACTTCTTAAACTACTCCATTTTTGCGACATTGAAAAACCCTATTGAATTCTTTTCAAAAAAAAAGCCAAATCGTCTTCCACTTGTTTAAGTTTGACTTGGTTCTCTTCTTTTTTCTGCTTGGCCCAATCCACCGCAAGTTTTTTTTACCTTTCTAATCTTGTTTGAAGTTGAAACATAGTTGATTCACCCAACATTCAGGATCAAACTGGGACCAATTATTAGTAATCAATGCTCCAAAATCTTCTTCCACTAACCAAGTTTGATTAAATTTGAAATGGGCTGATGGTTTATTTTTGTCTTTTTCAATTTGAAGTAGGACTAGTCGTTGATCGAAGGCTCCTCCATTACCCACCCAGGTTTGTATCTTTCAACTACCTCTACCAACTTTTCAGCTAAAAATAAGTGATCCAAACTTTTATATATTCCATCTTTCCCACTTCTTCGATTCCTCCAAGTAGGAACCAATTGCATTGGATCAATATCAATGAGTGTAGCCTCCCCAAAAAGGTGTGAAAAGAACTCTATCAATGGGTTTGATTTAGCTCCTTCTCCCCAAATTTCTCTGGGTGAGATGTTCAAATTGAGTTCTCCTCTCATTTTGCCATGTTTCTTGGTCAATCCATGAAAAGATACATAAAGCTCGTTATACCTCTCTGTCAGCCTTTCATTCTTCTCCTTAATGACCCTCTGGAGTAACTCGCATTCATAAGCCTAATGGAGGAGCCAGTTGATTTTCTGTGAGGCATAAATATTTGCATTTGGATTGGTTCGTCAGCCACCTGCTGACTTTGTTCCTCCACAAGTGTAGGGGAGGATAAATTTACACAGCCGAAACCTTGCTCTTCCACAGAGGTAAATGGAGGCAAATTAACATAATCATTCTCCTGCTCCATCATGGCTGGGGCTGCTTCCTGGGGTTTCTGTTCTGTTTTCACCTCCTCAATTTCTGCTCCATCTCCCTGCAACTCCTCCTCCTCAGAATCGGTGTATGGGAGGTTTAAAATATTTGTACTTCTTGAGGGAGTCTCTTTTGGAATAACCCCCTCATCCTCAGCCTTGTCTTTAAATGCCAGCTTCCTTTTGGCTTTCTTCGCCGGTGGGGCTGAGGAAAGGGGTTTGATTGAATTTAGGGGAATGGCCCTCCTCCTTCGTTTTCCACTTCTGAGGGTGGAAGATTTATTTCCCTCCTCCGGCTGTAATTCTGTTTCGAGCCCACTCCAGAAGAGAAAGAAGGTCCATTTCATGCCTTTCCTCTGCAATAACTTGGAGACCAAAAGTTTAATCAGACCTTGGTGGAACAACCTCCCTGCAATTTTGGTGGGATGAGCCTTTACTTGATGCGCCATCTTTTTGAGGCTCTTGTGGAGGTAGAAAGGGATATTTAAAGGGATCTTGCCCGTGAAATGATCCAGTAATCTAAAATGATAAATTAGCACCCTGTTATACCTGCCCTCACAAGTTATATAGACCAGAATGGACTTTAATAACAGTTGCCAGTTATCCTCCAGATATGACATAGGAATGTCTTTTTTCCAAACCTAGTTCCTATGTTCTGGTTTCAGGTATGATTGAAACTCGAAATCCTTCTTGATAATGGTCTTGAACCAACTCTCCCCGGTCGTTGGAAATTCTTTCACCTGGGCTATAAGGGCCTCGTCCACCTGGAATTCTTCCTTGCCTATCACCACCCTTTCTCCATCATATGTGAGGGAAAATGCGTCGGCCACTTTTTGATGAGAACCCTGAAGCTCTTTGCAGAAATTATAGCAGCCGACATTCTTGAAAAACTGACATACCTCGGGGTGTGCCTCTAGGTAGCAAATGTCACTCAATTCTTTTCTCAGGACCGCTCCTCCTCCTTTCGGCATCGGTAACCTGCTTGCTGGTGCTTGCTGCTCAAATCTGGACTAAGGAAGCGACGGGAAACAGGGAGAAGATGGACTCAATCGACGCGGTGAGGGCGAAAATAGAAAGGTGGTGTGGCTTTTCGGGAGCTAACTCCAAGGGTATGAAAAGGTGGGTAATCATGAGGGTGAAAAGATATCTACTGCGGCATGATAGCACAGTGGAACGTATTTTCAGGAATGTCGCTATGTGGATGGGAGACGAGGACCATCTGGTCAGAGTTATGGGGATGGCGTCCGACCTTCCCTCAAGGTGCATCGTGTTTTCGATGAAATGACATTTTCGGCGGCTAAGCTATGATTGCTTCCCTGTATTATGATCCCAAACCTGATTTGACGTGTCCTCCGATCAACATAACTCCCCTTTCGACAGCTGATAATCCACCTTTAACCTAGTATGCCGCTGGAAAACGACTTTCGTCAACGCTTTTCGGCTTTCGAAAGTTGTAGCTAATCCAGCCTATTTGATGGCAGGCTGCGGAAAGTATGCCTGACTTTCGGTGGCTAATGAACACCGTTGTGTTTTCCCAAACCCCTAAAATGATTTCGTGACTTGCGAACATAAATTTGCCTTTCGACAGCTGTGGAAGGTTTTGAACTTGCCCTACGAACTACGGAAAGTGTGCCTGACTTTCGGTGGCTAATGAACGCCATCGTGTTCTCCCAAGCCACCGAAAACCATCCCTCCACTTCACACGGTAATTTCGCCCTTTTGGTGGTTGGAGCGTTCTGTTTCTCACACCGTATGCTGCCGAAAACAGGGTTTTCGGTAGCTAATGAACCAACACTAGGCCCGCCTAAGCTACCGAAACCTGAAATTTGCCTTCGGAAGGAGAGCCAGCATAAAAGTGTTAATTCAGACTTCGTTACCTTCTTAAAAATATCAGACTAGAACTCAGACACATGAAAAGAAGATAAAAAATTTAAAGACTTCCTATCACCTAGATGCCATGACTAATCTATGTTTATTGAGGAGATAACAGTATGGATACATATGTGATGACAACATAGATTCAATTATGGTGGGATAAGAAGCTTGATGATTTCGTAACATGGTTATATTCTAGAATTTGCAGCCAAAAAAAAATCAATGAGCATCTAAGGTAGAGGGCGAGCTAAGAAGAGGAGATAGGGGAAGACTATTAAAATAAGTTTTGTTGTGGATCAATATCTAGATGGTTGAATTTGGGTTTTTGCCTCTAGACTTGATTAGAATGGAGGAGTAAAACCCTCGCACCTTGGGGGGGATATCTAGGAGATGCTACAACATTGTGGAAGCCATCAATGGAGGGGGTTTATAATAATGAAGCCAGGGCTGAAAGAGTAGAAAGAAAGGCAGAAGTCTGTGAATAAGGGTGGAAAGCACAAATGCGAAAAGCACAAAAAAGAAGTGTTCAACTAGAGAAAGATATGAGGAATGGAAATAAGCGTGAATAAAATCAGAATGAGTTACATCAGATGAAGTAGAGAGAGGAACTAACTATCTCGAGACTAAGGAAAGAGGGATAGAGGTGTTGGACATCCCAATGAGAGAAATATGGGGAGAAGGTACAAGTGGAAAAAGGGATGATAGAACTCAATCACCAAGTAGAAGAGTATTGGATCAGTCACCAAAACCAGCCATGGATGCAGATGCAAAACACCAAGAAATATCGAGACCTATGGAAAATGGAAGTACCCCAGAAAGTGAACCCCCCATTGTCGCGGAAGTAGATGTCGAAAGCAATGTAATTAGAACTCCTTTTATCGACCCCCAAGTGCACTTGCATAATTTGGTAACAAACTCTCATAATTTTGTTTTACAATTTCCTTGGTACATTCAAATGAGTGGTAATACCAATAGTCCACATAGTAGTTCATTAGCAGGAGGACGTAGTACTAGTTCTTAGCAAAATAATAATAACATTGCAATGCATCCAAGACCCCAAGGGTTTGTATTAGTAGGAACTCCAACTGTGACAATTGTGGGAGTACCAACATGACCCCCCCTGAAATGTCTATAATTTTGGGGAAGAGGAGGAGAAGATGATGCGACTCAGCATTGGTTTCTCTGTGAAGCAATATGGAACGCCAGGGCGACCCCACCAGCATCCAAACTGGTATAATTTCATACGACCCTACAAGGAAGGTATTTTCAGTGGTACATGAGGTTGATCAAAAGGTGGGATCCAAATACGCCAGCTCCTACTTTAAAAAATACAAACAAATTGTTTCTAGACGAATTTTTGCAACCAAAGTGCAAACAACAAGGTGTTGTAGAATTAAGAGAAATCCGACAAATGCAAGCAGAACCAGCCTACGCATACACATAATGATTTAGGGATGTACTAACTAAATTGAAATATTTGGTCCATGAATCCCATCAGAAGGAATGGTTTATTCATGGTTTATTGTCATTTACAAGGATACCTCTATCACAACAAGTAATAGAATCACATAGAAATGCATTAGAGTAGGCAATGAATATTGAGGCTATGGAAAACTATCCAAACACCATTGCGGTAGGAACTTCATCATATTTAGGTGAATTAGCATAGATACATAACAAATTACTGTCAGAAATAACTGAAAGAATTCAAGATCTGAATATACCAAAAGCGAAATGACCGCAGGTATGGTGTACAAGCTGCTTGATGGAAGGAGATCATGCTTCAGAATGCCCCAGGACGAGAGGTGGACAAATTTTGTTGGGTGGATCATTTAACGAAGGATCATTTAATACAGGTTCGAGTGCAATAGTTGCGCAAGTTTCTGCGGAAAACCCATTTCATTCTACATGATGACCAACATATCAAGAAACACCCAGTGCTTCTCCCAACAATTATTGTGAGGTTGGAAAATCATTTGGCCAACCGCCATGACTTTGCCCAATTTTACACAAGTACTCCTTGGTACCTAACATGGTCTATTGTGAATTTTGTGGATCTACTATACATAGCACTGAGAAATGGAGAGCCTTGGATGCTTTAACAAAGAGGCTAGATCGCTCTATATACCAGGTAGCAGATCAACCCCTAGGAATAGGGGAGAGGATTTGGAACCAAATGGGTAGGCGATCGCACATGCCCTATCTGATGTTACAATTTCAATGAGATTGTACATCTTTCCCGCAATTGTCCTTTGTCCATAGAGACCATGGTGTACCTATTATTGCATGAACACTCACACTGTGGAGGAATTCCCTGAACTGATCATGAAATGGGAAGATTGCACAAGAATACCGGCCAACTTTATCAACTGTGAACCATGAGAAGAATGAAGTGTAGTAGGATTTGTTTTCACTCAAGAAAGCGCGAGAGATGGATCATATCAACGACGACCAAACTCACCAATGATCAGGAAGGAAACACCAAGGAAAACTAATTATATTCTAGATTAATAGAAAAGAGACCTATCGGGAGGCATCGAACATGTTTGGTCGATTACCAACTCCTACAGCATGAGAGGATGTGGGACCATCTCACCAATTCAAGAAGAATGATACACAAGCTAATGGAAAAGAATCAGGTAATGAGAAAGCAAGGGACTTTGTTTCATTATGGTTCTACTTACTAAAATATATTTTGGAAGATGAGAAAACCACTCAAAAGCTATTTAGTGCACTTCGCAACCTACATGATGTTATGGGATTTGATGGTGAGATTTTTGCCCCTCTACTAGAGAGAAACCTGCAGTTGGTGCGAAAAAGGTGAAGGAAGAGGACTAGTTGAGTTATGTTTGGGTGCACAGGTGCATGGCTATGATATTAAGACTGTGATGTTGGACTTAGGATCCGATGTAAACATGTTGCCAAAAGAGTCACGGGAATCAATGGGCTCTACATTACTTTTCTACTCTGCCATTCAGTTGAAAATGTAAAATCAGTATTGCATTTTCCTCATTGTCCAACTAGAGAATATTGAAGTTGATTTTGGAGGTGTCAAAACCACTATATATTTTGAAGTAATTGAGATCATGGGTGAAACAGATCCATACCCAACATTGCTAGGAATCGAATGGGCCTATGAGACTATAGAATAATTGATTTGAAAGATAGAATTATGACTTTTGAGGTTGATGACATGAAGGTAACACAACCTATTGATCCACACCAAGGGCCATGATACATAGATCTAATCCAATAAAATGGGATACCAAAAGGCTCAGTAAGCTAGAGAAGTATCCAGTCGTTTGATAGTGATTCTGAAGAATCCTAGGACAGTTGGAAAAATGGGAGTTGTGATCTCTCATCCAATTGCGCAATGGTGAAGTCAGTTCGATGGATCATAATATAACCAAGTGATCCACTAATGTCCGATGGTACTAATGTCTTAGACACATTACTGCATAAAATGGACTCTTCAATGCCGGAAGAATACCATGTGGATGTCTTGGATACAATGCTTATAGGGACTCCCACAAGATGGTGGGAAATGTAGAAAGATGATATAATTGGTTGAGACACATCCCAACTAAAATTGATGATCAAGTTCAATTCGTCTGTGCATGCTAATATGGTGAAAGAAGTATATAAGGGGGATACCAATCCCTACAAGAACATTGAAATGTGTGAGCACCAATGGGAATTAGGTGGATTACAGTGAGAGTTTTGGGTTCATTAATTCTTTCATGAGCTCGGCCCTATCCTGAAAGCTTGGTATCTACTCGAAGAAATAAGAAGGTAGACCGACTGCTGGAAGAAGCTACATGCAAAGTTATGTCAATATTTCTCCTTCTCTACAACCAATGACAAGGTAACATAAGCATTAACAAATATCAAGGGTGCATTATTTATCTACCATTTGAGGATTGTGAGACACTCGTATGTCTATATTACACATTAGGAGTTAGTGAGCCTTCAATTTGCGATTCATGAAATAAGACCGCCTCTTTGTTGCGCAAAGATAGACCAGGACAATTTTCAAACTGGTTGAACTGGAAAAGTTGCAACACTTAACTTTCAAGGAGTTGGAAGGATCTCAAGAAGTTAGGTAGTAAAAATGTAAAGACACCTAGGAAATTTATATACAACCTTTGAAGTTAAATAAAATCAATATCGATACTGAAGACAAACCAAAAATGGAAACCATTGGGGATTATTGGGATGAACAAACAATGTCTAAGGTCACGTCACTATTAAAAGAGTATGTTGACCTATTTCCACAAAACTTTACAGAACTAAAAGGGATTCAAGGAGACTTGGGAGAGATGAATATTACATTGAAACCTGATGCCAAACCTGTGAAGCACTTCCCATATAGACTGAACCCCCTGGTGAAACAAAAGTTGAAGAAAGAAATTGATCGCATGCTAAGTGCGTGATTGATTTTTCCAGTAGATGAATCATAGTGGATCATCCCCATTGTGATCTAGAGCAAGAAAGTTACAGAGGACATGTGATTTTATGTTGACTATCGCAGCTTGAATGTTGCTTTTGTTCATGACCATTATCGACATCATTTAGTGACGAAGTGTTAGACCATGTGTCAGGGAATGAGGCATACTCCTTCACTAAAGGATTCTCGAGCTACCATCGGGTCAGGATCATTGAAGAAGATAATAAGAAGACCACATTCACTACAGAATGGGGACATTTGATTATAATGTGATGCCATTTGGATTGAAAAATGCACCATATGTTTTTCTCAAGGATAGTGATCACAACTTTCTGTGAATTCCTTCATAAGTTTTTGAAATTCTATCTGGATGAATGGACAGTCCACAACCTGCTCAAATATCATGTTGCACTTCTTTGACTTATGTTGGATTGTTGCATACAAATGGAAATTTCTTTGAACTTGCAGAAGTGCATATTTTGTTTACCTTTTGGCAATTTACTAGGATGGATTGTTTGCAAAGGTGGAGTACTGGTAGATCTTGCAAAAATTGCAGAAATTGTGAGTTTCAAGGACTTGCATCAGTAAAACAATTTTGATTTACCTTGAGTCATATCGGGTACTATAGAAGGTTCATCCACAACTATGCGTCCATCACTGCATCTTTGGAGCAATTGTTGAAAAAAACTGAAACTTTCAGATGGAACAAAGACTGTGAAAATGCCTTCACCACACTAAAAGAGAGAATGATAAATACCCAATCCTAGAATTTATTGATTGCAAGAAAAAGTTCCATGTTAATGTTGATGCATCAGGAATCGTTCATGGTGCTATATTGGCCCAGCCAAGAGAAGGTGAGATGGACCATCCAGTTATTTTTCCAATAGAAAGTTATCGCAAGCAAAGCGCAACTACACAACAATAGAGCAAGAAGGATTGGCTATAATTTATGCATTGCAAAAGTTTTGCCACTACTTATTTGGAGGAACCTTAGGTTTTTCACATATCACTCAGCTATGAAGCATTTGATAAACAGGCCAGTGATATAAGGTAGAATATGAAGGTGGATACTTTTGTTCCAGGAATTATCCTTTGAATTCATAGTTAGGCCCAGAAAACACAACCATGGACCCAATAATCTATCATGAATAGAATCTAGAGAAGTTGAAGGGCCTATGGATGACCAACTACCATATGCAACATTATTTAGAGTGGAAGTCGTCCCAGATAATCAAGAGGCGATTTCATTGTTTCTCACCATAGGAAACACCCCATACGATTATTCCACAACACAAAAACATCACTTTGTTCTGAGGGTTGTGGAATATAAATTAATTACGGGACAATTATATAAGTTGGGAATTGATGGAATCCTACGCAGATGTGTATCGGATCATGATCCTGAGCACATTTTGCGGGAATGTCATCATGGAGTTGTGGGAGGACATGTTGGTGTAAAATCCACAGGAAGGAAGGTACTCCAAGCAGGATTATGGTGGCCTACAATGTTCAAAGATGCTAAGGAATATACTAGTAAATGTGACGTCTATCAGCGCGTTGGTCAACCATATTGAAGGGATGAAATTCCATTGCACCTAGTCCGAGCATTGCAACCATTTGAAAAATGGGCAATTGATTTTGTTGGACCTATCAACCCGTCGAAGAAGTATTCTAAAGAACATTGCATTATCACTACAACAGACTACTTAACCAGATGAGCCAAAGCAACACCAGGTCAAGATTGTTCAGCATAGACAACTGCTTAATCCATTTATGAAAATATTATTACTCGGTTCAAATGCCCTAGGAGTCTTACAAGTGATCAGGGAAACCACTTTCTAAACAACACTATTAAAGAATTGACAAGTGAAGTTCTAATTCAACATCATAAAAGCAGTCCATATCATCCTCAAGCAAATGACACTGTTGAATATTTCAATAAGGTTATCGAGAATGGACTGACCAAAGTCTGTTTTGCAAATAGGTATGATTGGTATGAATGGATTCCAACTATATTATGGACATATAGGACAACTGCTAAGAATCTTCACAAGCAAACTCCATTCCAGTTGGTTTATGGAAGGGAAGCAGCAATTCCTACATAATTTGTAGTTCCAAGCCTTTACATTGCACACACAACACACATGACAGAGGAGGAATTAGTTGCAGAACATTTTGTGTGATACTAATGGATCTTGAAGAAGCCCGTTTTATGGCAGATTATCATGCGACTGTGGAAAAAGGGCGACATAAGGAATGTCATGACAGACACATCAAGCATAAACAATTTTCCAAAGGTGACAAAGTGCTACTCTATGACAACAAATTCATGAAGCATTCGAGAAAATTATAGATGCAATGGATAGGACCATTTACTATTGCAAAAATCAAAGATTCAATTGTTATGAAACTTACATAGCTTGATGGTATGTTACATCCAGGATGGTGAATGGCACATTTCCTGAATCTCTATGTCTCTACTCATTAATTCCATAAGAGGCCACTCTTGCTATCGAGAGTGATTTAGGAGTTAGGATCTCTTTCTGTTTCTGTCCAGTGATTTTTTTAAGTTTCAATCCTTAGTTATTTCCTTATGTTCAGTTAGTTGGTAGTTAGTTCAAACCATTGTAGTCGGGATAGGACCCATAATTCAATTTGCTTTCCGCCATCACCACGTTAAATCAATCCAACTGTCTTTTGGAATTTATGAGTTTTAATGACCAAATCCTCGGGATTAAAGATTGCTCATGTGAAACCAATAGTCACTTCCAACATTTAGGAAAGTAATTATATTGATTCCCCACTAATCTTCCACCATCTCTACCCCGCAACACTAATAGCCACCATGCAATCCCATCCATGTGCTTTCCCGACTTTGACTTTCATCATTTCCCAACCCTTACACGTATGATTTTCGTAGCCTATATCCCAAACTGTTAGACTCGATTTTTGCACATGCGATCATTGTGATTTCCCCCCATCACCATATCCCCAACGCATAATTTCCTATCCAATCCATATGTTGTGAAACACCACACTGAAATCATTTCAAGTCTTTATATAGGACCACCACCTCCCCTTCTAATCCACTATCCGATTCTCAAGTAGTCTTGGTCTTGGAGCCATGCAAATAGTCCTGCTAGCATTTGTGTTTATCCCCTTGCTACTGTATGAGATTTTATCCTTCATCGAGCCATGCTTAGTTATTTCTATAGAAGGCACCTCATTGACCGATCCCATACAAGTTCCATGCTAGACGAACAATTAGATGGATAAGACTATGCAAGAGCTTCTAGACACACCACAAAGACCACTAGACATCTCTAGTTTTGTCATTATGTCCTCACCCTTTTAAGCGCATAGGTCACATCTCACTCTCTCTAGCCTTTTACTACCACCACTACATCATATGGAAGTTTGAGAGACACAAATTTTGAAGGCAAAGTGATATTCGTTGGCTCTATTGGAAATAATGTCTCAGTTGTGTCCTCATTTCTTAGTCTCCTTGTTGCTATGGCTAACTGGAATATTGGTACAAAAAATATGGTCTCTTATTGAAGGAGTACTAGGCACTTTTCCAAGCATGATGACACTTCCAAAAAATTTATCAACACTGAATACTTTGAAGACGAATCCACAACCAGGGGATGAGAAATATTTATTGTGACATTTTCCCTTGATTTCAATATAAGGTAGATTTATTTGGTATCCCTGATACATAAGCTAAATACCGATGTTGTTCAGTACCAAAGACAAGACCTTGATGATGTTCAATACCAGAGTTGGATCCTTCATTCGAAGAGCCAACAATAGAAGATGCACAAGGATAAAAAACACAACAAAGTTGACTCAAGGGCGAGTCATCCATTGTGGTCAGGTCCTTTTGGATCCTTCATTTTTGGAGAGGAACACAAAAGTCAAAAGAAGAAAGGACCAATGAAGGAAGTGCAGGGTAAAGGAGCGAGAATTGCGGAAAAGGATAACAGCCGCAACTGCTTTGGAACCTCCCCCACAAGTATAAAAGGAAGCAGAAGATGAGCAGAAAGGAAGAGACGAATGAGAGTGAAAGAGATGTGAACAATCAAAATAAGATCAGAGTAGAAGAAGACATAGATATCCAAATCCGCAACATAGGATAATGTATCTGAGTTTTGGGTAGTTGGGTTTTGCTTAGATGTTTTCATATATTGCGACGCGTAACTCTGTTGTGATTGTAAGTACATAGAGCCACTATGTACACTATGTAATGGAGTTTATCTGCTGTAATGAAGAAGGATTTTGGGGCCCTCAATTTTCTGTGTTGAATTTGTCTATCTTTCATGTGTTTTCTCTTTAGTTGTTATAAGTAATCTACATTTTAATGTTGCGATGCTCTGAGATAGATAATGTTGCGATATATTTGGATGTATATTGTTGCGATCTGAATGTAGGAACTATCACAAACCGTATCCTTACAATTATCCAATCCCTATCCACATTGGTCTTGGTTGTGCTTCGGGTGAGAACCTTTTCTTCTGGGATTGGAAATAATGGCACACTAGACTACAATAATACCTTTGTTGGACCACGCGCAATAAGACGGTCCCAATTTTGTGACAACAAAGATATTGGATGGAGACTGTGGTGTTGACGATGTGGAAGCGCTGTGCACTCGACAGGAGTGCTAAAATACCAGTTGTTGGGTTCATTGCTTCCAAAGAACAAGAAGTAGCGTAAGGTCTTGACGAATTTGGTAGGAGGGTGTAAAGTCACTCGACATTTGACACACTTCAATAGAAGTGTGAATAGACATAGTGCACCTGAAATACGACAAAACAAACATGGAAGATGTCGGTAGCTATGAATCATGGGAGATACCAGAAGGATCGCTTGGAGAAGCTAGTGATGTTGGAAGAGATGCATCGTTGCAACCAGAACGGGCTGTGGAAGGCATTGGGGTAGTATTGTGACAGTCCATGTTGAAGGTAGTTTTCATGGAGTCTTTGGCGTGTAGTCATGCGATGCAACCAGGGAAGGATGATGTGCAGATGGGACCTTGGACTTGTGATCGACCACCCTACCAAGTGAATAGTGGGTGATGTAGACAAAAGCTCTTAGAGATGCAGCATGGTCATTTAAACAATTGGACAGATGAATTACGATGACAAGTTTCGTGGTAGACCTAGGTGGAGGCATCATGGTGTTTGAAAGAGGTGGCTTTGGCAGCTACCTGCCATTTCCTTGTCATTGTTGAGAGTTAAAATTGGCCTGCTACCAAGAAGTCGAAAATGGAGCCTTGGGCACTTGTGAAGATGCCTAGCTTGGTCGACGTGTTGAGTCATGGCTTATCATGCTTAAGGAAGAGGTGCAACCCTCTCCTTGTAAAAAGTAGCATTAGTGGATCTGAAGCATTTCCTAGTGATGTGATGGAGGTAGCATATATTTGACCACAAAGATAGGTGCATCACACCATGGAGAGGAAGATCGGGAAGAACCAATTGACATGTGGAAAGGTCAACTTGGGGATGCTTCCTACAACTTGTATTGATTGGTTGTGGATGGAGCCGAGTAGTGGTGCAGACATGTCTTGCGGAGGACATGGAGTATTCTTCTTGCTCATCCAACTAGGCATACTTTGGACATGCTATTGTAGGAAATGAGTCATGAATACTAGACTGTCAATTCTCCACATTGAGGATTGTGGAGGTGACGGGTCACAGTGGTGACTTGATGGTTGAAGGAGGGAATCTCCTTATTGTTGAGGATGATACGATTTGTCGTGTTGGAGATGGGAAACATACCGACATGCAATCCATGTTGTGGGTTAGTGTTGGTACCTAGGAGTGCAGCATGCGCTCAACCCAGCTGAAATCTCAGATGCGTTGTGGTGGTGCAATAGAAGTGTAAGATGAAGAACCCTACATGGGTTGTGCACCCTTCTACATCTCATGAGCTTGGTACATTGAGAGTGACTTGTTTCTGACCTTGAGGACTTAAGAATCAAGTTGAGGGGAAAAAAACATATGAGTTGGGTGCCGAGTATTGGGTGTTGAGTATTGGTTCATTGGAAAAAATTGAGGTGAAGGTGATGACCTTCCCTTGGTTCGATAGATTTGCATGTGAGGACCGAAGTGCGAAACAATTTGGCTATCTTAGGCATGATGAGTTCATTTTCATGGAGTCAGATACAACGATTGGATTAGCTACCCAATCAATTTGGCACATGAGGGTTAGCAATGGATAGTGGCATGATGATATGGCACACTATTGAGGCAATAGTAGGTTTATTGGTGTGATGGATAGATAGTTTTGGAGACTTCTTAAGAAGACTCATTTACAATAGCATGTGGAAGCATCAACACTAGTAGACAATTTCTGAGTGCAACACGAAGCTTGGAGATGTTGTTGAGGGCGATAGCATCTTAGAGTGGGTGAGGATGTCACGATCTTGGTGAGGAGGTACCCTGACCACCACTCCACCCACGATAAGCATCAACAAGATTTGACAAGCAGGCTTATATAAATAAGCTAAGTCGAGAACACTTGGCAAGTGACCTAACTTAGGAGCACATGATTTCATCCGATATCATTCAAGAGGTTGGGATGTGGAGTGGCACCCACGCCATGTGGCACCACACAAGGATTCCTGAGCAGGTAGGCGGACCTGAAAAGCAAGTGGAAGGGATTCAACAAGATAGACGTGGGTGCTAGGTAGCACGATTTGGGAGCCTAGCGGTAGAATCCCAGGGGCACGACATGCAAACTAGTGGCACAAGACCCATTGGTAAGAAACCATCTGGTAAAGGCGGGGGCATGCATCCAAACCCATGAATGAATAACGCCTAAGGAAAGCGAAAGCATGGGTGTTGACAAAATATAACGCCCAAGGAAAGTGGGCATGGGTGTCGACAAAATCGGGTACAGGCGTCAGTAAGTGGGAAGACTTAAATATATCGACTAAAGAGGAGCCTTACCAACAAACATGCACACTCCTTGGAGTGCTTGGATAACTATATATATGCCAAGGGAGGCTTGAAATCCATTCAAAAGGAATCAATTTGACAAGACAAAATTGGTCTGACTCCTAAGGGATGTGCTCAGTAGGAAATGAGCACATTTGTATAGGCAGTCTAGGTGCTAGTGTGATGGAGGAAGTCTGGGCGCATGTATGATGGAGGAAATCTGGGTGCACGTATGAAGGAGGTAGATTGGGTGTACTTTCCTTGGCACATGAAGAGATAATCGATATGAATTTATGGGCTTCACGGAAGAGAGATGCACTTTCTCAAGGAGACGTTAAGGAAGGTAGGCACACTTATCTGGGTAAGGAGATGGGGACGGGTTTGTGGTAGGAGTGACGTGATTTTGAAGAAGTCAGAGAGATGCATTCCGTCAAACTTAGTGAGGGAGGTTCTTGGAAAAAATTGTCATGTCCCAAATTTTGCATTGGGTCACAATGGCCTAATCCCATTGGCCATATTCATGAGAGTTTGACAAATTTATGTTAAGGGTCAAATGATTTCCAAGGAGGAAAATTACTAGTTTCCTAGGTTGGGGGTGGGAGCATTAAAATTTGGAGTGAAGGAGCTATAGGACCCAAAATAACTTTGGTTTTCCATATTCACATTAAAATGGGTCACATAAATAATAAATGTTGAGAAAATAATGTGGCATTGGGTCATGAAGACAATTGGAGGCTTATGGAGTCCTTAGGTGGCTAGATTCCCTCCACACACTTGGCATGCACTTCATCCAATTCGAATATATGGGTAAGGCAAAGTATTTGGAGGATGGTGATATGTCATATGGAATTTCACGAATTGGTGAAGAGGAGTAACTCCCATGGGGAGAGGAAGAGGTTAGGAAGACAATGTGTGCCACTTGGAAGGAGATTCCCTATACTCTATGACAACCAATGATAAAAATTCTATGACATTTTCATACCTGATTGCATACTATGACAAATCTGAAATGTCAGGGCTAAATATATCCACAAAGAGGGTGCATTAGGGAGTTAGAGGTAGCCATTCTACGTGGGGAAAGATTTGGAGCATGAGGAGGCAAGACAAGTGTCATATGAGTTACTAAACCACAAAGATGAGTTGGAGGAATCCCATGAAGGGAAATTCGACCTTAGGAGGCCCCATGAAGTTAATAAAAGGATTTCATGAGGAATAATAATGGATTTTGATCATTTTTAGAATTTGCAATTGCATTTGGAGAGAAGAGCTAGTGGAGTGCTACTCTACTTGCCTTAGCACCAATTTCGAGGGTGAAAGATTCCCATCCTAGTTGGTAATTGGAAATGCCATTCAAATCATTTCGAGACACTTTCTACCTTGGACATGAATCAAGGAGCATCTACTGATGGATGCTTGAACTATGAAGGAGTACTTACTGATGGGTGCTCACACCTCTATGTTGGTGACATAGAGATCACTTTTGACAGTATTGTTGCAAGCCAAAATTCTCTTAAGCATGAAAATGAAGACCTTGTAGCAGTTGAAGAAAAAACGAGATCAACTTCCCCATCACCACTTGAGCTTCATGAAGTTGGTCCAAGTAAGAAGGAAAAAGACGAGGAGGTTCATTTGCAAGAGCCTCATTTTCTTGAAGGGTCCTTAAAGATGAATGAAAAGAAGATCCAAGAGTCCCTTAGAATTCTCCATGACACTCAAGCATTGGTGTCAAATTCTTGTTGGAGAGCTACTTCATTGGAGGAAACATCCTTCCTTGAAGACATGGAGAAGATTCAAAGAGCAATGTGCCACATCAAAGGTAATTTCATGTTTTTGCTTTTTGATAGAAACCTTTTTTTTTAGCTTAATGAATTGTTACATGATGCATACTTGAATAATAATGAGGATAATCATAAGCTCACAATTCAAAATGAGCAACTTCTTGAAAAGTTGCAAGATAATTGTTTTTCCTCCTAAGTTTCAGATAGTCAAATGGTAGATTGTTTGGAGGATTCTCATGACATGATGGATCATGAGAAATGTGGAAATTTGAATGTTCTTGATGTGTTTGAAGATGAACTTGAAGAGATCCAAACACTTGATGTGGTGTAAGAGGAACTTGAATTGTCTCTTGATGAAGGTTATGCAATTTTTAAAGAAGAGCATGATTCCTCTACATTGGAACCAATCTACGAAAAAGGTTTCACACTTTTGAAGGAGCTGAATGATACTACCCATATGGATCCTTCCCATGATGAAACTTCTACACTTTTTGATCATTTGGGTGAGTTATTTCATTCTCCTACATCCTACAAATCCATGTTTTGCAGCATTAGTCTCAATGAAGTATGGGTGAAAGGGTTCTTTTTTATGGTGCCACATGAGGAGTATGGAACTCCTAGATTTACTTTTTATGATGGCATGGTTGGAGCACATTCTTATTCACATTTATAGCAGTATCATTTGTTACTTTATGATGATGCACATCTACATGGATGCACCTATGATATGCATTTGAGTCATTTGAATACTCATGGTTTTTCTTGCTCAACACTTGGTTCATTTGATGTTGGAGGAACTTTATCCAACACTGGGGTGAATAGATTTATGATTGGAGAACATTTATGTTGGAAGCCACATACTTTGTTATATATTTATGATTCTCAAATTCATGGATGTATTGGTGAGACTTCTTTGAGTCATTTGAAGTCTCCTTGTTTTTTTTGCTTATTATTTGGTTCAGATTTTAGTGGAGATTCTTCATTCACTTCTTGAATGAAAGAATACATGGCTGAATATTTTGATGCATATCACATCCTTTTGGAGCAGCATTATAGGACATGGGATCCTCACCTATGTCATTGGAGCATATTTGATTGGTTACTTGATACTTGTATGCACTTGGAAAATGGTGGTCTACTTGCTTGGAGGTATAAGCACTTTCATGATTCTTTGATGAAGCATCTTCTTGATGTACATTTTCATTATGTCGTTATGTACTTTGATGATATATATTTTGTACTCATGATGTTTGGAAGAATGGATACAAGAAAATGGGATCTAGGAAATCTCTTACCTGATGGTATGAGTTTGAGAGCACTTTTAATTGTTGGAGTGCAATACAAGCAATGGGACCCTAGGATAATTCTTAGTCTCTTTGGTTTCGATTTTTTGGCGAAACAAGTAGTATGGGGGATGGATTCCCCACTTAATAAAGTGATTTTAATTAGAGTAGTGCAGCAGAAAGCATGGTGGTTCCTCTCTAAAATCTTCATGGAATCTCGAAGACTCAAAGTTGGGCAACTCAGTGGCAACTTCAAAGAATCATACAGAAAGCAGGTTCTTCAACACCCATGTTTGAAATTGCTCGAGGACAAGCAATATTGGGAAGGGAGGATTTGTCATGTCCCAAATTTTGCACTGGGTCACAATGACCTAATCCCATTGGCCATATTCATGAGAGTTTCTCAAATTGATGTTAAGGGTCAAATAATTGCCAAGGAGGAAAATTACTAGTTTGCTAGGTTGGGGGTGGAAGCATTAAAAGTTGGAGTGAAGGAGCTATAGGAACCAAAATAAATTTGGTTTACCACATTCACATTAAAATGGGTCACATAAATAATAAATGTTGAGCAAATAATGTGGCATTGGGTCATGAAGACAATTGGAGGCTTATGGAGTCCTTAGGTGGCTAGATTCCCTCCACACACTTGGAATGCACTTCATCCAATTCAAATATATGGGTAAGGAAACATATTTTTAGGATGGTGAGGTGTCATATGGAATTTCATGAGCTAAGGAAGTCGAATTGGTGAAGAGGAGTAACTCCCATGGGGAGAGGAAGAGGTTAGGAAGACAATGTGTGCCACTTGGAAGGAGATTCCCTATACTCTATGACAACCAATGATAAATATTCTATGACATATTCAGACCTGATTGCAGACTATGAAAAATATGTCATGTTAGGGCTAAATATAGCCACAAAGAGGGCACATTAGAGAGTTAGAGGCAGACATTCTACTTGGGGAAAGATTTGGAGCATGAGGAGGCAATACAAGTGTCATATGAGTTAGTAAACCACAAAGATGAGTTGTAGGAAGCCCATGAAGGGAAATTCAACCTTAGGAGGCCCCATGAAGTTAATAAAAGGATTTCATGAGGAAGAAGAATGGATTTTGATCATTTTTAGAATTTGCAATTGCATTTGGAGAGAAGAGCTAGTGGAGTGCTACTCTACTTGCCTTGGCACCAATTTCGAGGGTGAAAGATTCCCATCCTAGTTGGTAATTGGAAAGGTCATTCAAACCTTTCATTTGTAACTTCAATGGAGTCATTTGTTGTAGGTGTAATATACAGGGCAGATCATGTTCCCTTCTAGTTCAGCTTGCTTCTTCAACCATTTCAAGTTTTCTATGCATATTCTTGATCCTTAAGGAATTGCGCCTTTGGTGAGATACTATTCTCTTTGGGGGAGATTCTGATGCCCCATTATTTTGTAATATGATTTATATTCTCTTTATTTCATGCTTATAAGAGCCACAAGTCGAGATTCCAAGAAATACTATGCAAAATTGCTCATTAATGAACAAACAGTTCCATTTTCCCCACTACCTTGTTGCAAGTTAATGATATGTTGATAAATTCAAATGGTTAAGTGAATGAATGATGGATTAATGATAAATGGACTGTCATTTATGTTTTCAAATATTTTCAGGTTCATTAGACAATAATTTGGAGGCATTTGGTTGAATTTCATAACATTTAGTGAAGATTGCCTACCATTTCCCCTTATGTTGAAACTAGCAATTCTATATCTGATTTGAGAGAGTTGTAGAAGATATTATAAGACGAATGATGATGCATATGAGAGCCCATTTATTTCATTTATATGTCACCATCCTCTGTTCATAATTTCGATAGGGTTCTATCGCATTTGGAGAGCCAACTTGTCATTTCCCTAAGGGGATTTGAACCACAATTTGCTAGTAAAACTCCCTACATTGACCAGATTACCAAAGTGAGTTGAAGAATTCGTTTGAAGGTTGGAAGGAACCTATAAACACCCTTATTATGTTTTAACATCATCCATACACCTTCTGGTACAATTTGAGATCATTTGGAGCTATTTGGAGCCATCTACCCTTGGGGGTTTGAGCCTCAAAATTACTAGTAAATTCCCTGAGTTCTCTTGGATACCTATTCAACCCAAAAACCACATATAATGCTGAAAATATACTTTACTTAATGTCTAATAACAGATCCAATTCTCAGACCCATCATTAATGAAGGTTGTACAGTCTTTGGAAGAGCTTTGTTCCAAGACTTAGGGGGGATTTCCACTTCCCAAGTTGACTAGTCTTGTCCCGAAACTTATTCCCTTGCAAGTTGAAGACCATGGTTGGGTATATCAGTTTATTATATGTTTGATAGATGTGTTAATGTGTCCCATGACCCCTCATGAACTTCCTCACCAAGTTTGAAATTATTTGGATGAGTTTGGAATCAGTTGTATACATATACCTAGAGTTGAAATTTGGTGAATTTGAGCACATTGGGAAATTTTATTAAGAAGGGACATTACATAAATAGTGAGGCATGTTGTTGGATGGAATTGGTGGGGCGCATTGTTGGAGAGTCTTGGCAGGAGACTTGGGTGAAGGTTAGGTAGCAATTAGGTAGTGTATTGCTTGGGAGGAACGTGAGGACTGCGTGGAGGAAGTCTCACAATAGATTCAATAGGATCAACAAAATCGACAGAACTGGCGGGGCATCAGTGGAATGCTCCTTATCGGTAGACTTGGCATGGGAGTTGTAGTGAGGCAGACGTGCGGATGTGCCAAAGAAGAAGCAAGGACTTGGAAACGACCATCAAGAAGTGGTGGATTGGATATTTGGGGTTTCTTTCTGTAGCAGATAAGTATACGATGGGAACTCTCCTGCATCTATTGTAACAAGTCTTATGTTTATATGATATTTGGGAGCACCTAGTTGAGGTCTCGCCAACACACTTGTATTGGTGTTCTCTTGTGTATTTTTTTGGCTAAGTGTTAACTGTTAAAACTTAACTAAGAAAATGACTAAGTGTAACAAGTTGTAAGTGTGTGGGTTGAAAGGTGTAGTCTGTCGAGTTCTTGAACCGGGATGATCTCATCACCGGGAAAGGACCTCAAGCAATGTCGCACAGTCAATAGAATGGGACAAAGTTTTGATTTTGGGACATATCTCTTAGACTTGTGACAACTTCCTATTAGATTGCCCTATGTACACCCACATAATATCTCAGTTTCAAAAAAAAATTACAATACAAACCTACCCAACCTTCTATCTCATCAAAATTATAGTAACTTAGGAACGCTCATCTCCAAGCTTTTTGAGCACATAAATAAAACTCTAAGGCAAACCAAGTAGTTCCTTACTTTTATTTCATAAAGCTTGAAAGACCAAAACTGGTCTAAGTGGATGTTAAGTATCATCATCATCATCATATATACGAGTTTTTGTGTTTTAAATTAAGAGTTTATTTACTTATATATATTTTTTACAATTTAATGACTTTTTATTTATAATATATATATATAGATATAGATATAGATAAATTTTATATATAGAGAGAGAGATAAATTTTATATATAAAGAAAGAGATAAATTATATATATATATAATTTCAATGTATATATTAATTTTTTATTGTTTAAATTAATTTATTTTAGACTTTTGCACTTGTCTTAATTTATCTATTTCTTTAGTTATGGTGTATGCATTAATGATATTCAATAATAATGTTAAAAAATGCAAACAACTCAATTGAATTTATCTTAGATGAAAATTATTCAAATGTTGAGACCTCGGATAAGCGATACTCAAATCATTCCCTAAATTAAATAGGAACTATGAACTATGATGAAAGCCATCGTTTCACCTCTTTCTTGAAAACTTTACCGTATCATACACCGTTATTTAGTTGTTGATCATAATTTGAAACAAAAGTAAGTGTTGTATTCAATCATATTAGATTGCGAGTGATTTTAGTGGGTATTGTAGCGATACATGGTTAAAAAAAAATCTCATTAGTTTCTTAGTATAAGGTTATTCATTAATAAATGAAATTCCATGGATTTAAATAAAATGTAGATCGAAGGTAAATTGATTCGATAAACACGGTGAAATTGAAATTCTAGGCCTGCACCACACGGAAATAAGATCAAGGTATTAAGAGATCATTCCCGGTAGAAAATGGAGCGAGCTCTATGCACTATGATGAAATGCCATGGAAAGGTATAAATATTTTATGCACTATGATGAAATGCCATGGAAAGGTATAAATATTTTATGCACTATGATGAAATGCCATGTTTTCGAGTTGAAAGATATATATGTAATTTGGGTGATTCGCCAAAGTCATTGCTGAGCGGCTTAAGCCTCACCTGGGGAAGTTCATCTCTGAAGAATAGTTTGGTTTCCTACCTGGTAGATAGATTCTGGACGTGGTTGGGTTGGCGCAGGAGGGATTACATTCAATAAAGACAAAGAAACTTGAAGCTCTCATCCTGAAACTGGACTTGGTTAAATCTTACGACAGGGTGGATTGGAACTACTTGAGGTTTATTGTCATACAAATTGGTCTATCTTCAGAAATCACTGGTTGGATTATGGCCTATATCACCTCGTCTAGGTATGTTGTACTTGTTAATGGCTCTCCATCTTCTCAGTTTGCAGGAAACAGGGGCATACTCTAGGGGTGCCCCCTTTCTCCCTACCTGTTTATTCTTGCTATTGATGGACTCAGTATCTTAATTAAGGATGCAAAATCTAAGGGTTTGTTAAGAGGGATCAAGGTTGCAAGTGCATCATTTCATCACTCATGCTTTGTTTGTTGAGGACGTGCTCTTATTTGGGGAAGCCACTTTGAAGGAATGGCACTGCTTTTGCGAGTTAATTGCTACTTTTTGTCGCGCTTCTGGGATGGAAGTCAGTATTCCCAAGTTGGCCATTATTCATCATGTCTTGAATGCTGAGGCCCTTCCTCCTCTGAGGCAGCTCTTACCCTACCAGTGGGTTGACATCAATGTAGGTTTTCGATACCTAGGCTTTTTTTTTAAGCCAAATGGCTATCTTAAGGAGGATTGGAATTGGCTCATCTCAAAGGTACATCTGTGGATTAACACTTGGTCATTTCGGTGGATTTCCCTTGGGGGATGCCTCACTTTGATTACTTCGGTATTTCAGGGAATTCCGATTTATTGGTTCTCTTTGTTTTGTATACCTGAAGGAGTTTTATCCACATTTCGAAGGTGTTTCTTCCGGTTCTTATGGGCAGGAAAGATCGATCATTTTAAATATCACTTGGCCACGTGGGAGGCTATCTCTTTGCCTAAATCCTATGGAGGATGGGGTATACAAAACTTGAGTTTCTTCAACAAAGCTCTGTGCGCCAAAAGCTTCTGGCGTGCCCTTTTCAACAGGGGTTTGTGGGGAAGGGTTATTAGAATGGAGTATCTGAAGAGGTTACCTGCTGTTTATATATTTCAAGACCACTCTTTTGGTTCCTGCACGGTCTCCACCATTTGGTGTAGTCTCAGGAATTATTTTCCCTTGATAAATTCGTCCATTGCATGGGTTATTGGTAGAGGTACTCAGGTTTATGCTGGAATTGACCCAATCTATGGTCTTAACCGGGACTTTATGCTTTCTCCTGCTCTACTGAGGGTGTTGCAAAGTAAACATATGTATGTGATCAATCAGTTTTATGTCTCTCTTCCTGGTTTAAGATCTTGATGGCTAAGATCGGGGTACCTTCATCTTGATGGAGTGCTGGCGGAGGAATGGGATGGTATGTGGAATCTCTTACTCATGTGGGTATCTCTATGTCTGAAAAAGAGGACGTTCTGGCCTGGACTTATAATGTTTCTACTGGAGAGGTCACTTCGACATTGGCGTACCTCAACTATGTTGAGGAGTCTACTTTCATTAATGTGTCGTGGTGGATCCCTTAGCTATGGAAGGCGACCGCCCCTGTGAAGGTAAAACTTTTCACCTGACAAGTCTTAAATGATAAGATTTTATCATGGAGTAATTTGCAAAAGAGGGGTATTGCCAGTCCTGGTAGATGTGCGCTATGCATGCTGGCCTGTGAAACGACTTCACATCTCTTGGAGACTGTTCTGTTTTCACAGCTGCTATCAATGAAATATCTATGATCATGCATATACAGTTTACCTAGGCGGGCCGGTCTATTGTTGACAACCTGCATTTTTGGGTTCTAAAGCACAAGAAAGTGTTCTTTAGTTTCCTGCACAGTCTTTGGCATGTATGCAGAGTTAGGAATAACTTGATTTTCAACAATGTCTCTCCTTCCATACACATGGTGGCTGCAAAAATTGTGTCGTTTTACAATGCTTACAAGGGGAGGATTGTGTCTCCTAAGTTGAGAAGCCTAACTTTCAAGGAAGATGATTATCCCTTCCCCCATGGTTACTTCGACGGGGTTGAACATGAAGGAAAATGTGGAGCTGGAGCGGTTTTAAATTTCATCCCATCGATGTCCTTTCACCTTTCAACAACTACGGGTTTTGGCACTAATACGAGGGTCGATTTGATTGCACTTTGGACTCTCCTATGCTTTGCACAATCCCTTTCACTTCGTTCCATGTGGTTTTTGGCAATTCTAAGTGTATTATCGATTGGGTGGATAAGGGAGCTCTTCTTAATTCATTACTCTTGGATCATTGGAAGAGTAGAGTAAGGGAACTGCTCACTTGTTTTGACTCTTTGCATTTCCGCCACATCTACAGGGAACACAATGTATATGCCGACAGACTATCCAAAAGAACTCTTGTAGATATGAATGGTTGACTTATGTGTGAAGAATTCAGAGGGGGTGTTCTAGTCAACTCTTTTTTTATGAATCTCTTCAGATTCTATTGTCTACCTATTCCTGTGTCTTTGATGGATCTTGCTTTTGTTTACTTAGAAGACTGTCATCGTTCGGTTATTGTTATGAGAATCATCTTATATGTGATGCGACACTCACTTTTTGTATCTCTTGACTATATGTTCTGACTCGGTGATTGGGTTTAAATTTACCATTCATGTGCTGAGTCACCCTCTTTTTGTATCTCTAGTCTTTATGCTCCGACCCGGTGAATGGGTTGCTGATTTTTGTATGGCATTCATGCCGGACTATCTGTATACCTGTAGATCACAACTTGTGGTTGAATTTTGTCCTTAATATAAAAGCTTATTTTTTCCTGTGTGAAAAAAATAAAAAAAATTGGGTGATTGGTATAGGTATGGTTATTTTAATATTTGGTAAATTTGGAATATATAAATTAATTTTAAATAATTAGTTATAATTTTTAGCAAAAAAATTGGTGGAAATTGGACAAAATAAGTGAGAATTTGAACAAATTTTATATAATTTGATTTAATTGTTGGACTTTTGAAGCCACGGGTTTGGAGGAAGACAATGGCGGAGGATTTTGAAAGTTTTGGGGAAAACCCTAGCTAGGGTTTTCAGAAAACTATAGCAGCTTGGAGTTAAGCTAACGTTTCGTGTTAGACTAGTAGCAGTCAAGTGGAAAAAAGTGGGAATTAAATTGATTTTGTGCTATAGTTTTCTTGAATACCCTAGTCCTAGGTTGTGATTTTCATAACTTTTCTTTACCCTAACCTGTTTTTTTTTTCAGTTAAAATCTATTTTAGCAGGGTTTTGGAGATATTTTTGGTGGTGGTTTATGAACTTTCTTTACACTACCTTGTTTTTTCATACATAAATCTTTTTAGCAAGGTTTTGGGATAATTTTTGTGGTGGTGGTGGTTTGTGTGATGCCCTAAATACTTTTTGTCCTATTTGATGTGCTAATTTGTAGACTAGTTAATCTTTGAGTCGCCCTTTTCAGACACCTGGCTAGGGTTTTGATCTGTGTTGATGTGACGACTCCACTTGTTGGTATTGGTGACGTGTGTGCAAACCTCTCTCAAGCAGTTGTCGGTTATGGATCTAGTGAGTGATCTATTACCCTCAATCCCAAACCTTAACTCTGTTTCATTTCGACAGTCTTCGGTTTCTGTTCGACACGATGAGGCCTCTCCCATTGTGGAGGAACCACAGAAGCTACTTGAAAATGGCCATTACAGGGTCTCGCATGCATGTATTGTGAAGGATAATGTAACTACTATTCGGGGTTCAACTGCTCAGGAGACCAAGAACACTTACCATCGACTTATATGTGATATAGGGCCCGCGAACGCAGAAAATTAAAAACTTATAAAGCGAGAGAAGGATTACATAAATTTGTGGTGGGCTCAGATGTGAAACTGGATAGGGTTTGCATGTTAGCTAAGCGTGCCCTCATTGGAAAAATGGAGGCAACTAGGGTTACCATGTTGGAGTTGATCAATTGGGTGAACAAAACATGGCTTCCGCTATATGGGTATGCTCCTCGAATTAATATGTTGATAAATGGTTGGATTTGTTTTATATTTCCTGGCGAAGAACATATACAACATATTTTGGAGGCCATATGGATTATAAAGGGAGGCTCCCTAGCTTTAAAGTGGTGGCATACAACTTTTAACCCATAAAAGGAGAAATTGACAAGGATACATCTGTGGCTATTACTCCCAGGATTTCCAATGGAGTTATAGACACATAATATTTTTGAAGGCCTGGTAAATTCTATTGGTAAATTCGTTCAAGTGGATAAGCAAAATTTCCATGGTATGGAAAAGAGGATCGCTCGAATTATGGTGGAGCTGGATATTCGATAGGGGCTACCTACGGAGTTGGAAATCCAGTGGGGAGATAGGGTTTTCAAACAAAGGCTAGATTATCATAATATCCCCCTTCGATGCTTCAACTGTTGAGAGGTTGGACATGTTCGTGCAAAATGTAATGTTATACTCTTTGATTCGCAGTCCGTGTCTTTGGTGGACGCCTTTGAAAATTGTGAGGGATATGCTCTGGAAGTGACACCGAAAAAGTATCCTACCACCAACGGAGATGCTTCAACTGATTTTTCTCCAAGTATGAATATGTCAGAATCCCAAACTCACTATGATGGGGTTACAAAAGAGGAATTAATTTTTATTTATCTGTTGAGAAGGAATTGGATAAAATATTGTCTTTACAAGGAATTTCTAGTATTTGTAATTTAAATCTGGTTAATGAATCGACCCCTTTTCTACTTGACTTTGTGTCTAATCCCTTATTTGAGTCCCCTCCTGTATTAGACCAAAATCCTCCTTCACAATTGGGAGGTATTACTAGGGTTCTTGGAGATAGTGTTGAGATTGCTCCAGGATCGTCTAACTATGACTCTCTATGTCTTTCGACTTCTTTACCTTGTCAGTCTACAACCCAAATCTTACCCACTATCCAAAAGGACCCTTTGAAAATCTATTCCAAAAATCCGTCGGTCGGTTTGGGGGTAACACCTGCTCAGTCTATAAGGTTCAAAAAGGTTACTATTGAGAACAAAAAAAAAGAAAAATAAAGTGGTGGAAACTTTTGGTAATCAGCCACACTATGTTCTCTTGTCAGCCATACTTTCAGAAGTAGAGAACCATAATTCACTGGAAAATACTTGTTCACCTCCCCGGGCCCTTAGAGTACATATGACCAAAGATATAGTTACCTAATGTCTATCCTATCATTGAATGTATGTGGCTTGGGTAGGGCTGATAGGGTTAGGGCCCTTACCAAGCTTATTAATCCTACTAATCCTACTAGATTCATTATGTTACAAGAAACAATGTGCTCTGAGGCACATGCCATTAAATATTCTCCAAAATACTTCTAGATCGGGAGATTTGGGCCATTGAATCTAGTGGTCGATCGAGGGGTCTCTTCACCTATTGGAACCCAATTTTCTCAAAGTTTCAACCATATAGAACTTGCGGTGGGGTTCTATTGGAAGGTTCTTTTAATATTTGGAATGAGCAAGTGGATCTACTGAAACTGTTATGGTCCATATAAGGAACGAGAAGTATTTTGGAGTACTTTGGAGGTTGGAGGTTTCTTAGGAATTCCAAACTTAATTATTTCCGGGGATTTAAACTTTACATTGTCCTCTGCAAAGATTTAGGGTGCCTCCACATAGAATGATTCCTTAGCTGATTTTTTCTCCAATTTTCTTTGGGGAATAACCTGATTGACATGACCCCGATCAAGATGGAACATACCCAGTTGAATAGAAGATGTGGTAGGGAGGGCATTAGAAAAAGGCTAGATCGTTTTCTAATTAATCATCATTTGGATGGAAATATTCAGAGATATAGGGTGTGGGTAGAAAAGTGTGTTATTTCAAATCACCTTCCATCATTCTACAGCTGGACAGTACTAACCAATACAAAAAAGGTTCATTTTAAATTCAATAGTACTTGGTTGTTAAAAGAGGAATTCTTTGTTTTGGTCAGAGAAACGTGGAATTCTTATCATCAAGATGAAATTTTAAACCCAGTGGATAGTTTGGTTTGGAAGCTAAAGTGCTTAAAGAAAGATGTTATGGTCTGGGAAAAAAATAAAAAATTGAAGGATAAGGCAAATTATTTACTTATTGAGGAACAAATCCAAAATATTTTGGCTAGGAATGAGAACCTTATATTAGATGAAGCAAACAGACTCTCTCTCAATGAATTAGAGAACAACAAATATATTCTTTTGAGAGAGGAAGATATGGAATGACATCTAAAACTCCAAGCACTTTGGATGTCTTTAGGGGATAGCAATACAAGGTTTTTTCATAACTATGCTTCATGTAGGAGAAATCAAAATGCTATATGGGAAATGCCAAATGGCAATGGAAATGTGGTAAATAATCAAAAGGACCTAAAAAATATGGCAAAATATTTCTTTAATGATTCCTTTATAGATTCCGGGAAGTGTCAGATTGATGCTCAACTAAATGTGCTTAGACATATACCAATTTTTTTTTTAGCCAGGAGAGGGTGAAGAAATTGGCAGAGAAGTAACTATGGATGAAGTGGAAGTTGCTTTAAAACTCTTTGCTAAGGATAATAGTCTAGGTCCAGATGGATGGACTGTGGAACTCTTCCTTGCATTCCTTGATGATATGGGGAAGGACCTCCTATCTATGGTGGAGTACTCTAGACAAGAAGGTTTTGTTTATGGATCTTTAAGCTCTACTTTCCTAACACTCATTCCCAAATGAAACAAACCTGAGTCCTTCGGTGATTTTAGACCAATTTCTCTCTGTAATTTGGCTTATAAACTGATCACAAAAATTATTTATTTAAGAATCAAGCCTTTTCTCTATAGAAGAATGTCCAAAGAACAATGATTTTTGGAGGATAGACAGATTTTAGATGCCATTGGCATTACCCAAGAAGTGATGCACTCCATAAATTTGAAAAATATTGATGCTATTTTGCTAAAAATGGATTTAGTAAAAGCTTATGATCGTGTTGATTGGCGTTACCTTAGACTTCTCCTCTTACATATTGGTCTACCTTTAAATACTACCAATTGGTTATGTCTTGCATTACATCTGCACATTTTTCGGTGCTCATCAATGGCTCTCCATCAGAGTTCTTTAAGAGTTCAAGAGTGATTAGACAGGGATGTCCTCTATCTCCCCTACTTTTCCTTTTAGCCATTGAAGATCTTAGATGTATGATAAATAAGGCTAAATCATATGGAAAGTTGAAAGGTATTAAAAATTTTGTATCTGTGGTCATCTCTCATTTACTTTTTGTTGATGACATTATTCTTTTTGGGGGAGGTATCGTGGATGAATGGAATTTTTTTGATGGAATGATCAAAATATTTTGTGCAGCTACGGAGATGGAAGTGAGCATAAAGAAATCTAGTATTTATTTTCATAATCTGGACAACGATATCTTTTAGAGGATTACATATTTCATGCCATACAAAGTGCTAGAAGTAAAACATGGTCTCAAATATATGGGCTATTTCTTGAATCCTGATAGATATAGAACAAAGGACTCGTATTGGTTGGTGGAAAATTTTGAAAAGAAAATCAGCCGCTAGGCTTTCAGATGTCTCTCAATTGGTGGGAGATTGACTCTTCTAAAAGCAATCTTATTGAGCATACCTGTATATTGGTTGTCACTGGTACATGTCCCAAAGACCATTCTACATTGGATTAGAAGGTTAATGCTCATGTTTTTATGGTCTAGCAAGGTTGATAGTAAGATATTACAAATGGCTAGCTGGGAAAGATTATCTATCCCAAAATGTTGGGGTGGATGGGATATAAAAAACATTTATTGGTTCAGTACATCATTGTGCCTAAAGACCTTTTGGAGACAAATTTTTGGAAAAGGACTGTGGTCTATAGTGATCCATGCTAAGTACATCAAAAGGAACATTTTGTCATGGATAAGAAATCCAATGAAGAATTACATGAACTCCTCAAATTTATGGGTAGACTTTATTAAATCTTATGCATGGCTGCGTAGGGGTTTAACCTGGAAAGTTGGAAATGGAAGAAATGTTCTTGTTGGCATTGATCCAGTCGTAGGTATGGAAGAAAATTTCTTTTTGTCCTCTTATGTGTTGGAATATCTGGTAGAACTGGGTTTCCTTACTTTAGACGAGATAAAAAATCAGAGAGCTTCACCACTCTCTAGTTCATATTGGTTGACTTCTTTAGATCTTGGCTTAGGTGATAGATGGGATGAAGAACATAACAACTACATAACAAGACTAAATTCTACATGATTAAGACTTAATTATGAAATGGACACTATTAGTTGGTCTGCCAATGCTGCTATAGTACATATCACTGCAAAATTAGCTTACTGGGTGATTGCATGGGATCATATTGTATCAGTTCCAAAATGGTGGTGTCATAAATTGTGGAAGTGGCAGTTGCAACTAAAAATAAAATGTTTTGTTTGGTTTGCTTTGGAGAATTGTCTAAAGACATTGGACAATATCAGAAGAAGGTGTGTGATTTTGCCAAATTGGTGTGTTCTTTGTAAGGAGTAGGAAGAAACAATGGAACATATATTTGTATGTTGTCCCTTCATAAAATTGTTGTGGTCTACTATTTGCAATTATCTAAAAATTCCTTTGTTGTTGGGATCTCTTCCTTTTGAACAAAACAACTATTGCTGGAAAAAAAAGGTTCATGAACATCATACTCTTCTTGTTGTTATTTCATGGGGTATCTGGAAAGTGAGAAATGCTATTATTTTTGAAGACAAAAATTAAATCTTGATGATTGTTGTAGATGGATAATGGGATTTTATAATCAAGTTTTGCTTGGAAGCCCAAGTCTAAAAGGATTCGACTGTTACATAATATTTCTGTTGGCATGGTTGCAACAGGCTATTTTGATGGTGCTGCATAGCATGGATGCTGTGCTGCAGGTGCAATTATTAAGTTAAATCCTGAACATACTTTCAAGTTCAAATTGAATTGTGGACAAGGATCTAACACTAAGGGTGAATTGATAGCCTTATGGTGTCTTTGCAAGCTGCTGCTATCTTTGGGATCAACTCCTTAAATATTTTTGGGGATTCACAATTCATTATCCAGTGGGCTCGGGGAAAGTACAACTTGCAGGTCATGGCATTGAACAATTGGTGCTATCGTACAAAAACTCTCCTTTCGTCCTTTGCTACACTAGATTTGAAGCATATCTACAGGGAAGAAAATTATGATGATGACTGCTTGTCAAAAGAAGCCATGTTGGAGAAAGAAGGACTCTAATGGTGGCAAGAGTTTGAAAATTCTACCTTGGTAGACCATGGACTATTTAAAATTTTCTAGATGTGATTTCTTGTTTTGTGTTTTGATGAAATTATCTAAGTTATTATTAGTCTATGTGGGTCTGGGGTAACTTGGGGTTTGATGGCAGTATTGTTAAGACTGCAATTTTGTTTTAGACACTATTGTGCATGAGCTGCAAATGAACACTGTTTTTTCTTTACTAGATATATGATGATCTGCTAAGACGATGTACTTTTTGATTCAAGTTAATTGAATATCAAAAGTATAGTTTTTTTCCCGTTGAAAAAAATGTGAGAATAATGAACAATTTGATGACCAATTATCTAAGTTATTACTAGTCTATGTGGGTCTGGGGTAACTTGGGGTTTGATAGCAGTATTGTTAAGATTGTAATTTTGTTTTAGACATTATTGTGCATGAGTTGCATATGAACACTGTTTTTTCTTTACTAGATCTATGATGATCTGCTAAGATGATGTACTTTTTGATTCAAGTTAATTGAATACCAAAAGCATAGTTTTTTTCCCGGTGAAAAAAAAATGTGAGAATAATGAACAATTTGGTGACTGATTATCCTACACTTACACTTTTATCATTTAGTTATACTAGCACAATCACTTAATTTGTGGTCGGTGAACACCGATAGGTCACAAGTTACGTGCTATGAACAAGTTATATGTTACTTGTTATCCATGCTTAGTTTCAATCACATGTTGTCTATGCCTTAGCTATCTGTTATCTTCTTTAGTTAAAAATTGGGTTGTATGTCACTACTTGTTATCCATGCATGAGTTACGAGTTATCCATGCATCAACTACGAGTTATTCTTTTTTTTAAATAATTGTTTATTATTAACTTTGAATGACCCCCATAAAATCAATCCTGATAGTACACTTGTCCCATCCTCCTTCAATCTAGGAAAACCATAGATGGTAGTCCACCCCAAATTATAAGATAAAGATACTTTAAATTTATTAATATATATTTTAAATTAAAGGTTTTGTAATTAAATATATAATATTTATTTAATATAAATATAGTTGTCAAAATACATTATTATTCTTGTAATATTTATTATTTTATCATGCAATTATTGTTCTATAAGTAGAAATATATATTATTCAATTTTAAGATATTTTAATTTTATAATATATATTTCAAGTTAATACATATAAGTTTAAAATGGATATATACTAGTTTTAAAAAAAAAAATTATGAGTAGACATTAATTTTTTGATTACTTTTTATTTTTGATAAGTTATGAGCCTACATGGGCACATGAGTAACGTGACAAACATGATAAACTTAACAACATCTCCCCCATAATAGAGCATAAATATATTATATATATCTTTTCAACAAAGGAAGGGGCTCAGGTGGGACGCCCTGTTACTCTTTCCTAGATTGAGAAGATTATGCAGAAGTTTGCTAAGGAAAATAGTCAGGGTCCTGAGGATGGACCGTGGAGTTCTTCCTCAATTGTTTTGACATTTTTGGTCAGGACATTCTGGACGAGGTTGATGAATCGCGTCAAAAAATGTACGTTTCAGGTGAATTGAACTCAACTTATATCGCCCTTTTACCCAAATGGTCAAAGCCTAACTCTTTTCAGGACTTTCGTCCAATTTCTTTATGCAATTTGATTTACAAGATTATTTCCAAAATCATCGCAAGCCAGATTAAACCGTTCCTTTCTAAATGTATGGATGCTCAACAATTTGGTTTTCTTTCCAATAGACAAATCATGGATGCTATTGGGGTAGCTCAAGAAAGCCTCCACTCTATCAAGATAAAAAAGTTGCAGGCCATAATTTTGAACATGGATATGATTAAAGTGTATGACAAAGTAGATTTGTTATTTTTGAGGTTGATATTGCTTCAAGTGGGCCTCCCACTAGAGGTTACATAATGGATAATGGATTTCATCATTTCTGCAAGATTTGTTGTGTTGGTAAATGGGAAATCAACCAGTTTCTTCAAAGGTATGCGGGGTATCAGGAAGGGCTTCCCACTATCCCCGTTACTCTTCTTACTGGTTATCAAAGGGATGAACATAATGATGCTTCATGCTAAGGAAGCTCAGTTGATCAAGGGGATTAAAGTGACCAATGCTCATCATGTCGCACACTTATTTTTTGTCGATGACATGCTTTTATTTGGTGAAGGGAACTTAGCGGAGTGGTCTGCTTACAAAACTATCCTAGATGTTTTATGCTCCGCCTTTGGTATGGATATGAGCCTACTCAAATCCAATCTTTATCATAATGAAGTTGGGGCCTTTACTCTTGATCATATTAAATATCTTTACTCTCTACATGTGGAGCCAATTGACTCAGGCCTAAATTATCTGGGTTATCTCTTAAAACCCAACAGTTACCAAACCAAGGACTGGCTTTGGCTTCTTCATAAGGTGGATAAAAGAATCAATTGCTAGTGTTATCATTGGCTTTCTCTAGGGGGAGGTTTATATTGGTCAAAGCAGTTCTTGAAGGAATTCCTGTATATTGGATGTCCATGGAAAAAATTCCTCTCTCTATTTTGGATAACATCAGGCGTAAGATGATGCATTTTTTGTGGGCAGGGTAGAATTGCGATGGTAAGATTCATTTGTCTAGTTGGCAGACTATTTGCTTACCAAAGGAACTGGGTGAATGGGGCCTTAAAAATATTAGTTGGTTTAGCCAAGATTTATGTTTGAAGTCTCTTTGGAGGGGTCTGTTTGGAACGAGACTCTGGAGTAAAATTTTAAGAGCAAAATATATCAAGTGTTCCACAGTGGTTGATTGGATTCAGAAGACTAAGAAACAAGTTGCACATGGATCCAACAACTGGTTGGGTTTCGTAAGGGCTCTAGAATGGCTCGGGAAGGGTCTAACTTGGAGTATTGGTGATGGATCTCAAGTGCAACTGGGAATTGATCCTTTCGTGGGTGGAGAGGACCACTTCTGCCTCTCGAGGGAATTAATTTCCCAGCTTGCTGACAAAAATATTCTTATTCTTTCAAATATAAAAAACTCACAGTTTGTCAATGCGGATTCTTATTGGTTATCCGAAGACTTGGGTCTTAGGGGGGAATATGCTACACAATGGTAGTCTTATACTGCGACTTTAAGGCATTTGGACATCTGACTTGGTCACAATCCATATTCGTTGGCCTGAAGTGGAGATAATTCTCTTGGGCAGTTAACTGTGAAAGTTGCATATGATTTTATTGTCTTTGATCATGTTACGATGATTTCTTTTGAATGGTATTACCGGTTGTGGAAATGGAAGCTAGCCTTGAAGGTAAAATGCTTTTTTTTGCTGTGGTTGGAGAATCGAATTCTCACTTGGGACAATCTTTGCAAGTGGCGTTTTTTGGGTCCAAACAGATGTGTCATGTGCAAGTATGACGAGGAGTCAGTTTATCATTTGTTTGGTCCATGCCATTTCTTCCAGATTAGTTGGAGAATCATCATGCAATTTTTGGGTGTCTCTTTTAGTTGGCGTCAACATCCTGCTCTATGCTCTCATCAGTGGGTGATTCGCTTCCCGTGGTGGAAGCCTTTGCCCTTTCTAGTCATTTGGTTCATTTGGAAGTCCCAGAACAAGGTTATTTTTGAATATTGCAGACACTCTCACTGGAAGGTTGCTTGGTACATCATCCGTATGTTCAAGGATTTATGTAGTATACAACATACTCCCGCAAAAGGTTTTCAAACAAATTTTGATTTCTTGGAGGTGTGGCCATGTGGTTTTTTTGATGGTGCTTCAAATCAAGGTTATTGCAGGGGTGAGATGATTATGAAGCTGTCTATAGACTATTTATTTTAGTTAAAACTTGGTGAAGGCCTAGGATCCAACACTAGAGAGGAGTTACTTTCCTTATGGGGACTCTTGATTTTTGCAAAACAACAATAGGTGAACAATCTTTTTGTGGGAACTCCAAGGTGATCCTAGATTGGGTTAAGAGATCCTCTACTCTTCATGTTCTTCAATTGGATCACTGGTGCTCTCGTGTTACTAGCCTCACTAAATCTTTTGAGAGATTTGAGATCCAACATATTTACAGGAGACTCAACAGTTGGGCAGATGAACTATCAAAACTTGTGGTCGACCTTGCAGAGGGGCATATGCTTTGCTTTATGAGGAATGCAGAGGGGGCACCATGCACTCTTCCGAAGTCTTCCAAATTTACAAGATGTAGTTGTTTAACATACTTTTGTTTTGGGTCTTGACTGGAAAGGTGCTATGCATTGTATCAGCTAGTTGAAATTAGTCGTGGATTGATTTGAATATTTTTATTATATTTTTTAATTATTTTTACCAAATTAAAATTTTTAAAAAAGTGTTGTAATTGTAAATATAATAAAAATGATCCGCTGCCACCACATAAGTGATCGATAAATTCAAGTCTAAAATGCATTCCGAAAAAGTGGAAGTGGTTGCATTTTCATTTATTCTGCGAAGTCGGGTAATTAAATCAAGCACGATAACATAATAGCATTAGCTGCCCATGAACATTTTTAATAATTAATATTTTAAAATGATAAAATCGTACAGCAACTAAAATGGACCGGGCCCCGGCCGGCTGCATGCGGGGAGTGGCTTTCATGTGCAGTTCTGACCTAGTTAGAAAGTTTCAAAGTGGGATCGTTTTGTTTTCAACCGACCAATTATTGACCAGGTTCCTTTATCATATATCTGAAGTGGCCCAGCAGCTGTTTTTTCATATATCTGAAGTGGCCCCAAGGTTGCTAAAGCAGCTCTTTAAATCCAGAGGCAGCGCAATACTATAAACTTTAGTGTTGATCCTATTACAGAGGCAAGACGGAAGCCTAATTGTGGTCTGGAGGAGGTTTGAAGGCCTGAAAATACAGAAGGGCGAGCGTCAAGTTATGGCTATTTTAAGCATAATAGCATTAGCTTTCATTTTTCTCTGCAGCATAATCGCCTTGCTGCGCTGGAATGAAGTTAGATATGGTAAGAAAGGTCTTCCTCCGGGCACTATGGGATGGCCTCTCTTTGGAGAGACCTCTGATTTTCTCAAGACTGGTCAACAATTTATCAAAAACAGAAGGTCTAGGTGAGCTTTATCTTCTTTATTTCACCTCTTATCAGTTCAAGTTTACTTTGATCTGCTTGAATACTTTATCTTCTTTATTTCACCTCTTTTCTTTTCTGGTAATGATTCGAAAGGTTTAGATGTCCTTCACAACCTGTAAACTTTCAATAGTGAAATTTTCAAGCTTGTATATCATAATAGCAAAATTGGAAGAAGGAAGATACTTAGGGTAGTGACAGGAATTGGGAGGAAGCGTGTGGGTTTGGATGTGGCAAGAATAAAAATGGGACGTGTGTTGGTTGCAGGTATGGAGAGTTGTTCAAGTCTCACATTTTAGGATGCCCAACGGTGATATCGACAGATCCAGCACTTAACAGATATATTCTATTGAATGAGGGTCGAGGACTAATTCCTGGATACCCACAGTCCATGCTTGACATTTTAGGAAAATGGAACATTGCTGCTGTTCAGAGCAGTCTTCATAAAGCCATGAGAGGAGCCATGCTCGCATTGATCAATCCCTCCATGATCAAAGACCATCTACTCTCTGATATTAACAGCTTCATGGACATCCATCTTCAACATTGGGAAGGCCGTGTACTCAATCTGCAGGACAAGACCAAAGAGGTAGTAGCTAATTTTGATATATGCATCTCAAGATTCTGAATGCTTATTTTCATCTCATATTGTATGATCTATGTTCATTGCCTGGGAAATAGGAATTGGTAGGTACCAGTAATAACTATGAAGGTTTTGGTGGTTGCAGATGGCTTTGCTTTTGTCTCTGAAGCAGGTAATGAGCTTGAACTCTGGTCCTAAGGCCGAGGCATTTATGTTAGAATTCTATGAACTTGTGGAAGGGACAATTTCCATGCCAATAAATCTTCCTGGCACCAGCTACAGACGTGGGTTCCAGGTATGTGGATTACCCAGGAAATCAGCGATGTGCAGAAGAATAGTCAGTTGGCAATTCATTTTTATATCACACTATGTCGACAAAATTTTGTACACACTAACTGCAAAGTTTGTTTGGCCAGTGCTGTGAATCCTAAAACTAAAATTTGAATGAGTGGTTGATGTTTTAGGTGGATTTTGTTGATTGAATATTTGAAACTTGAAAGATAATGAATCCCCCATACTGTTTGGCATGCATCTGACTTTGAAATGTTCCTTATGTGCAGGCAAGGGAAAATATTCTGAGAATGCTGAGAGAGGTGCTCAGGGAAAGGAGGGCGTCTATGGACATTCATAATGATATGATTACAATGCTGCTTAATGACAAAGAAGAAGAAGAACACGCAGGTGCATCTGTTAATTCGAAGCTCACAGATGAACAGATCCTGGATTTACTAATATCTATTATCAATGCTGGCTACGAAACAGTTTCCACCACAACCATGATGGCTGTCAAGTATCTTCATGACTGTCCCGAGGCTCTACGGCAGCTTAGAGTGAGTATACTATATTACACATAAATCTATTGATATTGTTCAGATCTAAGACTTTTGTTCAAAATTTATATCTACATGTTAACCTGGACGGTCTGCTGGCAGGAAGAACACTTAGCAATTAAGAGGAGAAAAAATCCAGGCGAAGCTGTCAACTGGGATGACTACAAGTCTATGAAGTTTACTCAAAATGTATGAAAATCATCATAAACCAGATTTGTTTCAAGGGCCCGGGGTGTGGAGGCTCGATAAACGAATTTGATTCAAGGGTTTTAATTAGTTCAATTTTGAATTTTTTGGCTTCTAAGGAGTCCCTCCCAAATGATTGCAGGTGATATATGAAACGCTGAGACTGGCAACTATTGTAAATGGGGTTTTGAGGAAAACAACTGAAGATATGGAAATGAAAGGTTTCATAATTCCCAAAGGATGGAGAATTTATGTGTACATGACAGAAACCAATCATGATAATTTTCTCTATCCAGACTTCTCCAAATTTAACCCATGGCGATGGCAGGTGCGTATGCAATTGTTCCATTTAAATTTAACCCAGTATAGTGTTGGAACCCAGGGCTGATGTGTATGGTTATGTTCAGGAAAAGAACAGTGACTCCCTCATGTATTTCATGGCTTTCGGAGGAGGAAGCAGGCTCTGTCCAGGCAAGGAATTGGGTTTAGTTCAGATATCCATGTTTCTCCACTATTTTGTTACTCGCTACAGGTAATCCATTCCACAGCATTTATTATACCTTTCTTTATATCATATTGTCCACAGCATTTATTGTTCTCAAATCCTATTGCCCATTTGATAAATCTGGTAACTCTTATCTGTTCTGGCAGATGGGAGGAGGTTGGGGGAGATAAAATTTTGAGTTTTCCGAGGGTGGTGGCTCCCAAAGGACTTCGCATCAAAGTGTCAGAGTATTGAATGAATCAAGAATCACACAGTGCAGTGCATCTACCAGCTTAAAAATCTTGTTATTTCTCTCATATATATTGGAGATCATGTAAAGCGCAATGTATATCCTCTCTTGAAATAAGAGCAACCATAAGTACATATATTTACACAGATCAATTTAGCAAGAGATTTTCTTCCATGTGATGAGAGATTTTTTATCAGCATGTTTGATTATTGATTGAGGTTTTTGATTAGCCATGTTTGATTATTGATTAAAATCAAGTTAACACAAATTTTCTTAAGATTACAGGGCTTGAGGCTCTCGTTATATTAATGTCATTACTTTGGAAATTTGTCCATTAAATTGGAAACTGGCAATCATATCCGGAAACTAATAGAAGTTGGAAAACCTCAAATTAAATGGGAGAACCAAATTGTAAACTGCCCATAAAATTTGTAGACTGTATGTATTTCCACTTCTTCCTCGGCACTCCACCTTCCATTAATGTTTCAAATTCCATGTTTATCTGCATAAATCACGAATTGGCAAAATACCAATTCAAATTATTTCTAAATTTAAACTAATTTTCTTGCTAAAATGGCCCAATTCGTAGCGTAGTTAGACGCGTTCCATAAATCATGCTAGTTGGTAATTGTTGTTATAAAAGGCTATGCTTTCAATATGTTTGGGATTAGTATAATTCAACCGAATTTGTTAATTTACACTTGTATCATTTTACTGTTTTGTTCGATCTCCAACTAATCTCCGAGTGGGAGATTTGATCAAATACCCCTTGCCTTTAAGTGGGAGTTTTGATCAAATGCCCCTTTGCAATTGTGTGAACAAATACCCAAACTTTGCCTAAGTTTGGGCAGTAGTCTTGTTTATGGGGAGCCTTCTTGGGGAGCCTTCTTGCATCATTAGATGGCATCCTCAACTTAAGTTTGGGCAGTAGCTTTGTTTATGGGGAGCCTTCTTGCATCATTACATGGCATCCTCAACTTTCCTTTTAGAGTTTCTTGTTTGGTGGTTAAAAGAAAGCTTGGTGTGTTAGTCATATTAAAGCTTCAACTTTCCTTTTAGAGTTTCTTGTTTGGTGGTTAAAAGAAAGCTTGGTGTGTTAGTCATGTTAAAGCTTCATGTTTTTATTGAGCTAGATGCTGCACTCTGATAAGGTTTTAATAATTTTCCCAGATGCTGCACTCTCATAAGGTTTATTGTCCCATGTTTTGGAATAATTTTTATTAGTTTATATTTTAAAATACTTGTGTTCTAATTCTATGTTGTCTATGAATAAAATCTTTATTTGACATGTTTCCGTTTAAATTGGCTTGTACTTTAACATGTTTTTTTTTAAAATTAGCTTGTACTTTGACATGTAGTTTAAAAAGCCTTTTGTCTAGCGTGGGTTATAAACTTGTGTTAATGGGTCTTATAGGTTTGAAAATCCATTTTAAAAAATAAAGTTAAATTTATCCACATGCTTTTCGGGTTTTTATCATGCAAATGAGAGGATATTCATCATGAAGTTCGACTTAGTTGAGACTAGGAATGTATTCTTTAGACCTCGATTTTAGGGATGTGTTCATCTTATAAATACTTTACTATTAAACCCTCGTCAATTCACACTTCAAAACGTGATTACAATCTTAGTGGTGGTTGTAACATTTACTTTAGGGCTTTGTGATTTATATTTACTTTTATTTTTTAAATGGTAAAAGGTAAAGTGTGAAAATTTTAAATCAATAAATAGATATAAAATAGTTTATAGACAAATTAAATAAATAAGATATATATAAATATTTTTAATTATGATTTTATTTTAATATTAAGTTACTAGAAAATATCAAATTAAGCTTATGATTATAGAATACACTTAGTATAATCAAAAGCATTATATATGTTAATTTTTGTTAGCTTATTTGGTTAAGGTGTGGGTTTTGTAAGGGTTATCCCAGTTCAACTCCCCTTAGGGGTGAGCTAGTTGGGAAGAGATACCCAAAAATCCAACTATCATAAAGGTTGGTGTGGCTCAATCCCCAAGTGACTTTGACGACTTAGATACCCATGGGTTGCCGTTTTTAACTAATGATTCATTACTACCATAACGGGCAATCGAAAAAAAACATCATATATAAAATGAAGATAATTCTCATTCATAAATAACACTAAAATATTTTAGTCAACTAATTACAAGATAGCTTGAAAACTTTTTTTGGAAACATAATTTTATAAGAAGGGAAATAAGGTGCATTTTACAAGTGAATAATATTGAAGCCATTGTAACATCCATCCCATTGTAACGTTAGACCTAATTGTTTTATGTCAATCCAACATAATATATAATATAAAACAAAAAATAGTAATGTACATTTGCTAAATTGTATTAGTTTATATATATAGATAGATAGATAGAAACTATTAAAATAAAACTAGGAATTTTATTTGGTATCATTAGACATTGTCTTTCATCAACCCATATATTGTACAAAACTAAAAATATAATAATAATAAATCTAATGTGGTTAAATAACAATAATTTACAAACCTTTATGTAGATAAAATTAACATACTAAAAGGAAATAAGTTCAACTATTGGCAAATGGGGAAATTGAGTTAATTATTTGTATCTCTGGCATTGTACCAAACTTTAATACACAAACATACACATACACTACCATAGATCCATCTGAACTTATAATCTTTTAAGCACCAAAGGTTTTGCATCCCAATTGTTTTTTATTCTTCTTGGTGCTTGATAGGTTTGGAGCTAAGATGGATACACATTGGTTTGTACAAAATAAAAGGGAGTGGAATGAGTTGGCAACTTCTTTGACTCTGTTTTTTTTACTAGTTAAAAATCTAATTATTTTCACCCCTTTGTCATTAGTAAGTCTTTCCATTCACTATGTCTTGTCGACCTCAAAAGAACTAGGGAAATGATGATGTTTAATGGTGTGCAAATTATAAATAAACTATGTTGAAGATCTCCTAGCCCTTGCTTAGTTTAGAGATAGACACATAAATAAATGTATTCTATCTAATTGGTGATTAGTTGCAACCCTTGACATTAGCATTATCCATGTGTGATAATTGTTATAGGGAATCCCTCATTTCCCTCTATGAATTATGAAAATAGGGACATAAAATTTGTGTATGGTACAATATATTTCTCATTTTAAAGACAAGCAATGTGCATCCAAAGACCTCCATTTTATCATTGAGGTATTAGATAGAGTCTTCAAGTATCTATTTGATATTTTTCACTATGGTCTTGGCATTATATTTCTAGTGGTTGATTCTAGCACCCATCTAATTATTTTTCTCAGCTTCTAGTTGACGTGAGGTTGTTGCAACTACTGGATATCAAATATATCAATGACCTTTCTATGTGGTTAAGTCATTCCTCAAGTCAGAGTCCTAGTGTTGTTGCTTTCTTTGAAGATCTTTTTCATATCAAACATGGCTTTAGAGATGTCCAGTTGTATCATAGAAAGTTCTTTGTTGAGTTCTAGTGCTTATTTAGTGAAATCACTCGTCATAACACATTGCTTTGCAATATTCCACTGGATTTCTCCATTGAGTAATTTCTTCCCTATTTGCTAATATATTTCTAGTCATTTGGAGGTCTGGAGAGTCATTTGCTTGGGAGTTGTTACCACTAAGGTAACCATTGCCATTGAGTCCATACTCCTCACACCAATAATTGTGGTCTTGGTAGTCTTGATTATGACTTGATTGGTGCTAGGTTTCTTCTTCTTGTGTGAATCCCTTACCACTAACTTCTTCCTTTTATTAAAGGTGAATAGGGTTGAGCAAACTATCTTTCCATCACCCTTAGAAGGATGTATCCTTTAAATATATTGTTGAAAGTTGAGACTGTCTTGATTGAGCATGAAAAACCCATATGTTTCTCTTGAAATTGTGACAACACATGATAAATTATTTGACATTAGGCCCTGATTTTTGTCACTTTGTGGTTTATAAAGAATATGTTTTGGGGGCATTCAATGGTTTCTTTTTTGATTCTCAAAGGTCAACTATTATGTCTTTGCGATGATCATAGCCATTCTTTTTCTGTATCTAAGAGTCTTCAATCCATTCAGATGGCACATTTGATTCCATTAAGTGAGAGGATGTGAAAGCTTGTTTGCTATCCATCCCTATGACACCTATTGGGATAATGTGTGAAGGAACTTTATCTTCTTGCTTCACTTCTAAATATTTCTTGTTCTCAAGACATTTCTCATGGTTTAGGACTCTTTTTCTGTGTTGTTCTTTGGACTATTCTTTGTCAAAATATGGCCGTCCTTTGGTGACCATAGTTCTATGATTTTCATCCATTTTATGTGGATCATGCATATTGAAGCATTCTTCTGTGATTGTATATGTTAGTCTCCTTTTCTTCCATGTTTTCAAATACAATGTTAGGAAAACCATATACTCCTACAAAGATGTGGTACGCTAGGCAATTCTTATGGGCCAATGCTTCATTAAATCTGAATCTATTGGTTTACAATCTTTCTCAATATTACTCTATCACAAACATGTTTTGGCAAAGTGTGAGGAGCCTTTGTGGTGCCATAAACCTTGATGTAGTTGGTATATTATGCTAAAGTGTAGAGCATACAAGAAAGCTAAGAATTTTTAATGAATTTGTACGTAGTATTGGGTGTATTTTCCCCTCCAATGGTGTTTGCAATATACATGAACTAGAGGACATTCATTAGTCCTATTTCAACTGATTCCAAGAAACAGATTTGACACACATATTATGTCCAACATGTAAGAAGACATGCAAACCTCTAGCTTGGTACCATCTGGGGCCATATGGAATCTTCTTATGGCATCATTCATGGTGGGGGAAAGAATGGTATACGAATTGAAAACCATGCATTCATTAAGAATTTAATGCAATGATGGCACCTAAGGTTTTCTTATTTGGGACCCATCATTTTCTTTGTACAATTTACTTATGAGGACCATGACATCCCACATTAGGGTTTTTATATTGATAAAGGGAGATAGCTTTGTATCTCTTACCTTGAATGTGTTTCCTATCATCCCATAATCATTGTAGAATGTCATGATGGTTGTGTATACTTGCAAACTATATAACCCATTTACTAGTTTTAAGTATTTGGTAACCCTTGGGAACTTGTAGTATACTTTGAGGTTGCTAGTTGCATAGGATAAAATGAACATACCTCCTTTATATATTATTTGTCTCGTCTTTATATTTGTTCTTTCAACTAACCATTGAATAACATCATAGTGTGGCATATATTAAAATTCGGTTGTTACTTTATGTAAATAAGATCTCTAAAACATTGTTGTTCATAACACCTTCAATGTCATGAGTGCTTCAATTTGAGGAAGGTGATTTCTGTATAACATCCTTGTAAATTCGAAAACTTCCCCATAAAGTGTACCATGAGGTAACATAATTTGGTATGAGATGTCTCTATATATCATTGTGATACCATCCTTCAACTTTGATTTAGTGTTTGACTTGCGCTTTTAGACTTAGTTTTCTTGGTTGCCATTGGAAAGAACTTGTCATTATACATTTTGGAACAATAATTTATTTCAATTAGTCTCATTAGCCTTTGAAACAATAATAAAAATCGCATTAGAGAAATTTTGAGGTCAAAAAAGGGCCTCAAAACAAAGAAAATGTACTATAAAATACAACCAATCACATTCTAGTAGATGACATCATCCCCCTTGGTGAGGTGGCATTGCATGAGTTAAGAAAGCTTATTTGTCAAATTTTCTATGGTGGATGAAAACACATAGTTAACCAAGGTAGTGGTGTAAGTACTTTTAAGTCATAAAGTAAAGTACTCATAATGATAGTCTTTTCATAAAATAATATTATTGTCATTTTCAAGTAAAGTACTCATAATGAATGTCTTTTCACACTTTTACATAAAATAATATTATTGTCATTTTCAAGTGAAGTACTCTTAATTCATAAAGAAAGTCCTTTCACTTTTTTTATAAAATAATATATTATCATTTTTATGTTTTTAATTTTAAATTATATATTCACTCCATTCTATTTAATAACATAATTTCAAACTAATAAAGAATAATAATAGATTTAATAAATAATAATAATAATGCAATGTGGATTATAATAATATTATTGACATTTTACATGTAAATAAATTCTCAATTAAATTACATTATTAAATTCATGAGAAAAGTACTAAATATAAAAAGTCAACATAAAATTTTAAAAAAAGCTCTTAAAAATGTTTTTTATTATTTAATTTCATTTGCAAGTTCAAGACAAATAAATGTTAAAGGACAATACATTTTTGGGAATTTACAATGAATCTTAGTCACATCAATGTAGACTTATTTTATTAATTTTATTTCTAGTGAATTTTGAAAAGTAACTCAACCATGGTTATTTATATTGTGCATAGAAAACAGTGTGGGAGGTGACTTGTCATATATACCTACCCCATAAAACCCCCAATTCATAATATTTTAATATATCTCATATTTTTGTAGTACATCTCTTAGGAGGCCCTTTTTTGACCTCAAAATCTCTCTAATGAAAGATGTTGAAAACCTACATTCCCTCGAATTTTTCCAAACTCAAAAGATAGAATGAATTTTGTGTCTTCATTCAAATTTCAAATAGGTTTTGGAGTAAATTTGAAAATGTATTGATGTTTCCCTCACATTAACATACTTTGCACATTTAAAACCAAGGTTATTGATCTTCAAAGGGTTGGTTTAAGAAAAAAAATCGACCAAAGTCTCGATACGAGAATAATCCTTATTTTCAAAATTATATTTGACACAGTCTAGTAGAAAAAATAGTATTTTTATGCCTTAAATACATATCGAAGTTACTTATGTTTTTTTTTCCAACATTTATGTTCAAACTCTTTTCAACCCGATTTTAGAACCATATTTCAACTAGAGGTAAAAAATTAGGTTGAAATAGATAACATAATATAGGCCATGAAACCCATTGAAATCTAGGTCGACATTGTTGATAACAACATAGTTTTAGGTAAAAAAATAGATCAAAATTGACATTACAATGTGGCCAAAAAATGATTTGGTGGTCGAAATTTAGTACACATGTTATTAATGAGTTTAAAATTGTCTCGAGAGTTCATTAGGAGATATAGGTTGAAATTGCTAAAAAAAAGATCCCAATAGTAAGCTCAGGGAAGACTTTGGTCCTGATCTTAGGTTACATCTTGATCTCAAGCTTGATTTACGGTCTTGAGCTCTATTTACATAGGTAAGGTCCTCATCATAGGTTTGATCCTAATCCCTTGGTGTTAAGCTTGGGACTTGGTCTTGGTCATAAGCTTAGACCCTGGTCTTGACTTCAAAACTTGGTTGTACAGCTAATGAATGAATATATTTCACTTAGAAAACAAAATCATTATTTACTTGTATATGTAAAGCAAAATCACTATTGCAAAAGGAAAAACACATTAAACATTGAGTGGAATAATTTAAATGGGTATTGCATACCATTAAAAAATTGCTAAGAATCATACATAATATACAAGTGGTTGAACAAGTATATGATCAATGTAAAAAACATACAAGTTTGAATCAATGTCATTATCATCTCAATGTCACCAGTAAATGAAAAATATGTCATACATAACAATATAAACAAACTTATGCCCATGATCATGGTCATAGTCAAGAATATAAACAATAAGAGTCAAGAATATAGACAAGAAGACTATGTTATGGAGGAATTAAGCAAGGATGGAGAGGTCTATGATGTGCATGTACTTGCATAGATGTAAATGCATGATAGTTAGGTATTGTTTTGAAAATCAAATTAGTCTTAAATTATTACAATGTGTTATAAATTATGAGATCATATATATAACTAGTGGTTCACACCCATATGATCTCATCATGGTACCATTTACCAAACTTACCCTCCATTTCCTTAATCATTTTCTCCTCCTCACTCATATCAGGTGATGGCACATTGGGTACAATGAATTTGAGGACTTTATTTTATAAAACCCTCTCCAATTGGGTTATTGTGCAACACTGTATTTTGATTTTCACACTCTAGCTCAACCTCAACAAAAGGGACAACCTTTTGAAACTGGGTAATTATGCATCTATTCCCAACATTGTTGTGTAACACATAAACTAAAACAAATTTGATGAATACCATTAAAGTATCAATGAAATATTAAAGCAAAAACTGAACTATTTTTTATAGTACATGTTTCTCAAGATGTGCAATGTATGATGCTCATTGATTTGAGGTAGTTGCATACTTATGTAGATTTGTAGTAGTTGGTGATGGATCTTGTTTTTAAAAAGAAAGAAACATTAGAATTCAAGAGAAAATTCACCATGGAGCTAGTGACCTCAAGAAGTATAAGAAGTACTCATACCAACACACCAAACCAAGCCCCTTAAAGGAGTATGGTTGGATATTGTTAAGAGCACTACCAGCCTCCCATTAGCAATGGCTTATGTCTCCAAGAGTGGAATCCAATGCTTTCCCTGTTATTCAGGTGGGAGATTGGAACTAGAGACTTCAAGTAGGACAAGCAATACTCAGACCAATGCACCAAACCAAGCCCCTTTGAAAGGAGTATGGTTCGATATTGTTGTGAATAATTGGTTGGATTAATGTGAAAAAAACCCAATCTAGTTGATTTTTTAAACTAGGTAAAAATATGATACAATGAATGACAAGAGGTTTACAAAACCATTAAACTTCACCATTATTTAGGTATGAAAATAAAAAAAGAATAAAAAAATAGATTCATTGGTTTAAATAAAATTCAAACACAAATATATGAGGGGAAAGACCAAGATTTTGATTTATATAATGAACAAAGAAAGAAATACAAAACAACAACTAGAAAGAGTTTGTAGCAAGTGGATTCCAAGATCTCATTGGGAGGGTTCTTTTCCTCCGTGTATGACAATATCCAAATATGGTATATAGTGGTAGAAAGCTCATTTTTGTCCTTGTCTAGAGCACTTATACTGATTCATCCATGTCTATTCTTGTCACAGTCCCATTGATCCATTGCATACTTCTGACACCCAATGATTATCTTTTTATTTGGTTCTTGATTTTTCACCTACCATTAGCTAGCCTTGGCATCCCAATCCATGAGGCTCTCCCATGTATTCAATTTTTCTACATATACATGGTCCCTTGTACCCTTTCAACATTACTTACCTTTCAATATTTCACGTGATATTTGATTAAGTGGTGCCAATTTGGTTTATGGTCACTACCCAGGTCAACCTCAATTTATGCTTAATTTAAGGGAAGTCTTGAGTCTTACACTAATTGACCTACTCATCCCCTATATCAAATTGTTAGTCTGCTACATTTTTTATTTTTTATTCTACACCTTGCACTAGTTTTTAAGGAGTCCTCCATTCTCGGTTTCCCATGAAATTTCACCTATCAACATCAACGTATCTATTCTAGAGGTTGGTTTAAAGGATTTTTAATTTAGTCCCATTTACATAATTGATGGGTAACCTTGGATCAAGCCAAGAGAGTCATAATTGCCCCTTGACTTGGTCGTTTCTCACATGATTGATGCTAACTCATTAACGAATCATTGGGATTTATACACATTGGTTGTTTGTTATTTACTTAGGAGTAGTATCATGCTTTTGAGTTTTGACTCCTTTGATTGGTTACACTTCCAATCCCTATGGACAATACCTCAATGGACCCTAAGTTGATGGTTTATATCATTGGTCATTTTAGTGTCAATTTCTACTCAAGTCACCATCATGTTGAAGGATATTTTCAACATGCGTCAACCATCCTTCACATTTCTTGTCCATCCATGTGGGCCTTTCCTATTTCCATGTTTCAACCCGTGTTTTTCACATGCTAGTGTGGGATAATTCATCATGGATTTCTCATTGGCAGGTCTTCTCCTATTGACTATGACACATTTCTCTAGGAGATATAATTAGAGCCATTATCACCATAGAACTTACTTTCATCATTGGTAAGTTGCCTTGTGCTCATGAAATGGCATTCATCATTGGTTGTTGATTGAGTGGTTTACTCAGTGTTTAATGCCAAGAAATTTTATTCACATACTGTGATTCTTCTTGTACCTTGGATTCCATTTTCCATATTGATGGAATACCCCACCTCTAACAATGATTTTCATAATTGGTTGTTGCTTAGAAGGCAATTCGTGTGTACTATTTTCATTTGTTAAATTCGGAAGACATACTTGATGGCATGTTCCTTTTATTCATTTTCCAAGACCTTCAAATTATATCACGTTCCTTATACTTTCTCATGTTGGTTGATGAGTGTTATAGCCAAATATGACACTTCTCCATCCGTGATGACACTTGCATGTTTTGCTCTCATGACGACACTTCATGAGATTGCTGTGAGTCACAAAAAAGGACACTGTGGATGGAAGATCCATATTTGGGACCTTAGTAGGATGGCCTTACATCATTCATGGTCCATTTGATAGTTAGGGAGCTTATGAACAATTTTGGAGACAAAAAATTCTCCTAAAAAACACTAGAAAAAGGCAGTTTTTCTCATTTTCCACAAACACACAAGTGTAACATGGTTCACATGAATGTTACACGCCCTTTCTCCATTATTCACCAGCGTGTACCTCAAAAAATATGCAAAAATATAATAAATTTCGAAAAATAGGTGGTTTGGGTGTTTTTGGAACCATCTCCTCTGTTGTAACTACTTCCTATTCGGATCTATCTTTTTCTTTTGCTATATAAGAGAGGGAGAGGGACCATGAAAATGAATCTAATCCCATAGTAATGTAATCCTGGAGGAATTTGGACTCACATCCCCCTCACTTGTGCCTAGCTGCTCATAAAACCTAGCACATTTGATCAGAGGTTGGGATCCTTGGAGGAGTTAAGTAAGAGCCCTTGAATCTTGGTTTCATGAAGTGCCATGGTTGAAGGAAGGTAATTTGAAGTCTTTCTTCATTCATTAATAAATATTTGTCATTATTCCCTTTCCAAATAACTTTGTTCATGTATGTTTCATATTTGATTACAATTTGATGTTTTATGCTCTTTTAAATGTCAATCTTATATTTGTAGTCAAATTGGTTTGCGGAAGGTTTTTTTGAATGGTTTTGCAGGTTATTGCATTAGAGAAAAATAGAAGGATTCAAGGAGAGGCTTGGATCAACCTTCTATTATAAGGCACACATCCTCTCAAACCCTAAACTTTTGCTTAAATATTGTATTTGCAGAAGTTTGAATGTCTATCTTTCACCCCAATATGTTGGTGGCCTCACCCCAACCACAGGAACACTTTCCCTAACAAAAAAACCAATGAATCCGCTGGGGAGAAGCCTATATGCTTTGAGGTATCCAAGGATATTTTTATAGTATATTTGAAGGTCTGTATTTGTTTTCAGGTTAGGAACAGTCTTTAGACTTTATTAGACACTTCCATTGCCAATTTGGGAATTGGATTTGCATTTTTTGGGACTTTCAACACATACACGTTGTTGCAGGCTCTTTTCCCCTACATGTTTTCTACAAACACGCTAGTGGAAGGTATTTCACTTGCATCTTACATGCCACTATGCTAGTTATACACCAACGTGTTCCTCTTTTAGGTGACTTTTTCACTTTTAGGGCTGTTTGGGAGTTTTTGGTTGCATTTTTTGGAGTCTCTGTTGATCCTAGGTTCGTGTAGGACCCCTTGGAAGTGGTGTCTTATCTTGTGATTGATATTAATTTGATGTTTGGGATATTTTTGAAGAAATTTGGGTTTGTTTGGAAGAATTTGGGGCTTGTTGACCCAAGTTGGGGCTTTGTGAACTAGTTTAGTGTTTTTGACCCAATTTGAGTCTAACTGATATTATTTGCTCCTATTTGATTTGGTTTGGGACCTTTTAAGGGTATTTGAGCCTATTTATACCTTTTGAGTGAAAATATTCTTTTTGATTGAGATCTTGTTGAATATTTGTGCCCTATACCTTAATGCTTGAGTTGTTGTATTGCTTATGATTTGGTCAGCTTCTTTTGTTGTTTTTGGACTATCTGTGAGTTGTTTAGACTCCTGAAGGGTTGCTTCCTTGTTTCCTTTCTTATGTCCAGTCCTTTTGATCAAAGTACTGATACCAACGGTAGTGAACTTGGAATTTTTGTTTAAGTTAACTCTTCACGTGTGTTGTTGTTGGTACTTTGAGTGATTTGAAGTTCTGATCTTATAGGACAGGTATTGTTGAATATTGTAACTTCTAAGAATATTATATTTGTACTTTATTATTCTGGAGATGTTTCATCCCTCCGAGGTGATCTTATTGTATACCCAAAGATGTTTATTCCTCCATCGGAATGTGGTAACTTGGGTTATTAGACATCCCTAGTGGGGGTCGGCCTTGTATGTGTTATGTGGGTAAAAGGGTTATTAGACCACCCTAGAGGGGTCGACTTAGTCAGTTGTAATGGGGTGTTTAACCCAGCAATTAAGTTGGGGCCGACCTAGCTTGTGTAAAAGTCACTCGGGAAACTAGTATAAGCAGAGGAGGATGTTCCTCACTTATTACACACTTCCATCACTCGGAAAGTAGCACACTTGTGAGAGAGAGGTCTGCTATGGAGGAGGAGGATCTCATGTCTTTGGTTTACATATTTTTATTTGCTGGTCATCTATATTGAGGAAGCTTTGCTAGGTTTTCTACCCCATGAGGGTTTCCCAGGATAAATCTGTGTCTCTTGTGTTTATGCTGTGCTTGTTGTTTCTTCAGTGATCTTGTATATGCTATTATTGTGAAATGAAATGTAATGATTATATTTTCTGTCTTAGCATATTGAATCTTAACATGGTATCAGAGCTAACCTGAAGGAAGGCAATGTATGGCACTTACGACACTTGCGACAAATTGAAGGTTAGGGTTTTATATAGAAAAAAATAGTCATCGTGGAAATTTCGCTATAAATCCATTTTTGTGAAGGTTCAGGATCGAAAAAGTTTACAGGTCGTATATAACATCCCCGTGTAACTTGTGTCCAAAGGACACCCTCATATGCGTTGTAATTTGTGAGTTATGATCAGTACAAGTTAGGGTTTCTGCCTCTTCCAGATCTCAGTCATAATCAGGTGACCTAGGAAAAAAGGTCATAACTTGGGATAGAAAGCTCCAAATGCAATTTCGTAAAAAGTGATAGGTAGTACATGGAATGTACTATATCAAGAAACGTTTTCAGAGGCTGGAGTTGAACCGATGACACGTGGAACGCTGTACAAGTTCGCTCTCCTGGTTTATCCCATAAACAGGTCACATTGTGACACTTGGAATAACTCTCTCTTAGAGAATCCAATTGAGGTCAGACCTATCAAGATGGAAAGATGACAGGCCAGGCTACCATAGAAACAGTTTTCAGACCCTGTGGATTGAAAAGTTCGGAGTTACAGCAGAAACAATTAGGTACATATTTCTATCAAAACATAATTATTTTTTAGCACCTTCATTCATGGTTTCACGAATTTGGGGTTTCGGAGAAAGTTGGAATTTTTGGAATCAGAGTCCACGGCTGAATTATACTTAGGAAAATCGAAATTTAGAGACCAAGATCGAATTTTTTGGTTGGGTAGAAGACCAGACTTGATCAAACCCCAGTTCGGGATTTTGATCGGAAAGGTGGAAAATTAGGGCTTCAACAAAAGTTGGAATTTTTGAAGTCTGTGACCACGGCTGGAAGCTCCTAAGAAAAATAAGAGTTTAGAGACTTGGATCGAATTATTTTTTATTAGGCAGAAGGGTGGGCTTCATCAAACCCTAGTTTGGGATCTTGTCCAAAAGATCCAGAAGTTTTGAAGGCAATTTTGAGGGCTCAAATTTTGGAGATTTCAAAATTGAAGTATGCTAGTTTGATCAGCTCAGCAATACACATCCTTCCATACATTCAGAAGTGTGAAAGTCAAAGTTTGAATTTTTAGGGTTTCTCTGACAAACCCTAATCGAGCTCCAGATCCAGTTTCAGGGGGAGATGAGGCTATGGCCTTACATAAGAAGACTACAAGAAGTCTCAACAGGTATGACTTAAGGAGATACAGGTATGTCTTGAAATCTGATTATTGATTAAGTTCATAATATGTTTGTCTTCATATTATTTATTAGTACAATATTAATTAATGTTAGAATTGTCTTATCACCCTAGTAAAAGTATGTGAATGATAGAAGACATTCATTGATTAGGGCTATATGATTGTACTAATGCACTGTGGTGTTGTATGAGGTTGATGTTGTCTGCTAACAAGATACAGGTATATCACGAAAGACAAATCAAGTTCCATGGCCATGATGGCATGAAGAAAAAGACTCATCCATAATCCTTGATCATATGGAAGTTCTACTTACGAGGTATGTATGACTTTGTTCTACTATGCTTAACCTATGAGATATGCAGGTTCTAGCATAGGATCTCTAAATCATTGAAGAGAACAAAAGAAGATATTGTTTGGGTATGTTGAGACATGACCAAGCTTGATAATCTAGGTATGTTTTCCTATATCAAGTTAGAATTCTACTTTGGTAGGATCTTAGGTAAGTATACATGTGTATGAAATAATCATGACCATACATACTTAAGATTATTTAGAATTATAATGTTCTGATAATATTGAGATTATACTAATAAATGTATGTTTGTGTATGAGATCTAGAGGATGACACTAGTGCACACTTGAGCATGCACAGTGGTACAGAATGAATAGAAGTTCAAAAGACATATAGAAGATCAAGCGGGAGGCAACCACACAAACATAAACGATAAGTATTTGAGTTGTTATTTGAAACAGTAAATGATATTGCTCGTAATAGATTGTATGCATATTTGTATTCCTAGAATATATCATGATGAGTGTAAACATTCATATAGCATTGAACAGTTTACTACTAATATGCATATGATTGGTAAGTTGGGCAAACATTCCATTGTTGATGTTGATGTATATGTAACTTCGGAATGTAATTCACATATATGTATATTGTATTCCTATAGAGATGTTATTATTCCTCTATACGGAAGTGTCGTCATGTATATTGTAAGCGTCGTAACTTATACTTGATGGGTTATTAGACCACCTTGTTGGGGTCGGCCCTGTATAAGTCATGTGGGTCAAAGGGTTACTAGACCACCCTATTGGGGGTCAGACATGTGGGTCAAAGGGTTATTAGACCACCCTAGTGGGGGTCGGACCAGTTAGCATTATGTTAAGTGGTTAAGTTGAGGCCGACCTAGTTGAGTAAAGGTCAAGTCAAGTTAGTGTATAAATAGAGAGTGTGTCTCTCCCATTTTACACATTCTATTCTCTCTCTCACTCTCGGGAGAGTGGCACACTTGTGGAGGAGGAGGCTCTGCTGCTAGGAGAAGACTATCTCTTGTATTCTGGTTGTATCATTTCTCTATCTATCTCTGAGGAATTTATTGGGGTTTTTCACCTTTATGGTTTTCCCCAAGTAAACTCTGTGTCTCTTGTGTGCTTGCATTATTGTGCCAATGATTAATATGCTATAGATATGCTGTACATGTTGTTCTCTCAGTTAAGATACTAGATCATATTGAAGTAAATTCTGAAAATTTAACTTGCTATCAGAGCTATCCTGAAAGAAGGCGTGATATGGCATGTATGACACTTGTTGCACTTACGATGCTAGGGCTTGATATAGCAAAAACCAGTCATCGTAGCACTTTCGATATAAATCCATTTTGGCGAAGTTTTAGGATCTTAAAATTTTAAAGGTTGAATATCAGATCCCCATGTACCTTGTGTCCAAAGGAAAACCTCTAATTCGTTGTACTTTGTGATTTATGATCTGTACAATATAGGGTTTCTGCCTCTTCCAGATCTGAGTCAAAATCAGGTGACCTTGGGAAAAAGGTCATAACTTGGGCTAGGGATCTCCAAATGAAATTTAGTAAAAAGTGACAGGTAGTGCACAGACTATACTATCTCAAGAAAATGTTTCAGAGGCTGAAGTGGAACTAGTGACACGTGGCATGCCGTAAAAGTTCACTCTACTGTATTATCCCATAAACAGGTCACGTTGCGACACTTGACATAACTCTCTCTTAGAGAATCCAATTGAGGTCAGAACTATCTCATGAAACGTTTTTAGAGGCAGAAGTTGAACCAGTGAGACGTGGCACACCGTACAAGTTCGCTCTCCTGTATTATCCCATAAACAGGTCACATTGTGACACTTGGCATAAGTCTCTCTCAGAGAATCCAATTGAGGTCAGAACTATCGGGATGGAAATATAACAGGTCAGGCTATCTTAGAAAAATTTTTCATACCATGTGGATCAAAAAGATAGGATTTACACCAGAAACAATTAGGTACATATTTCCGTCAAAACATAATTATTTTTGAGCACCTTCATTCATGGCTTCCAAAATTTAGGGCTTCGGAGAAAGTTGGAATTTCTCTAATCAGAGATCACGGATGGATGCTACTCATCAAAATCAAAATTTAGAGACCAATATAAGATTTTGTGGTTGGGTAGAAGGCCGGGCTTGATCAAACCCCAGTTCGGGACTTTGATCAGAAAGATGGAAAATTAGGGCTTCTGCAAAACTTGGAATTTTGGAAATCTGTGACCACGAATGGAAGCTCCTTAGAAAAATCAAAGCTTAGAGGTTTGAATCAAATATTTTGGTTGGGTGAAGCTCCGAGAAACTCGAACCCTAATTCAGGGTCCTCCCTAGTGAATCTAGAAATCTAAAAGGCAATTTTGAGGGGTGAAACTTTGCAGTTTTCAAATTCTGAATATACCAACTTGATCAGCTCATCAAGGCGCATATTTCTATCCTTTCGGAAGTTTGAAATTCAAATTTTGAATTTTTGGGGTTTCCTTGACAACCCTAATCCAACTCCAAGTCCAGTTCTTGCAAATCAAGTGGATTGGGTTAATCCTAGAAGAAGATGGATTGGTCACCTGCATAAGTGAAGAAGTTCCTGTCTCAGAGGGAGATGAGGCTAAGGAATTCCATAAGAAGATTACAAGCAATCTTGACAGGTATGGCTTACAGGTATGTTTCATGGTTAATTTTATCATATGTTTGTCTTCATATCATTACAGTACAATCTTGATTAATTACTAGACTTGTCGTATCACCTTAATAGAAGCTATTCATTGATTAAGGTTTTGACACTTATGAATGTACTAATGCATTGTGATGTTGTATGAGGTTTATGTTGTTTGCTAACATAAAAGGTACACCAAGAAAGACAAAACATGTTCTACTTCAAGAACATATGATCATGGTGACATGAAGACAAAGATTCATCCATTGTCATGGATCACATGGAAGATCTACTTTCGAGGTATGTATAACTTGGTCCTACAATGGTTAACCTATGAGACATGCAAGTTACTAGCACAAGTCACTGAAGAGAACCATAAGACATTATCTGGGTATGTTATACATAACTAGCTAGCATGCTAATTCAGGTATGTTTTTCCTATATCAAGCTAGAATCCTACCTTGTGTTAGGATCTTATATTGTTGTGTTGTTGATAATGATTATTCATGAAGTCATAGGTTTGAATAGTCATGGCTATATGCATATTATGTTTCTTACCATAATTGATGATATGACTAACCAGAAGAATCATGACGGTATAGGTTTGAGTAATCACGGGTTTATGCATTGATGATTTAACTAATCAGAAGAGTCCTATGATCAAATAAGAATATGCATGAGTAAAAGAAGACTTCCCTGAAACCTTGAATACTAATGTTTATTATCTATGAATGATCATGACTATACATATTTAAGATTATTGTGCTTTGATAGTATTAAGATTATACTAATAAATGTGTGATTATGTATGAGACCTCAAGGATAACACAATGATGATACTAACAAGCATGCATAGGGACCAAGGATGAATATAAGTTCAAGAACAGGTAATCCAGGAAGCAAAGATCAAGAGGGAGCACACTCCAGTTGTTCCTGCAAGAAAGCAAAGGAGCACACTTCAGTAGTTTCTGCAAGGATGCATATATTCAGAGGGAGTTGACCACTTCTCACAATCCACATCAGAATGGAGTTGCAAAGATTCAGAGGGAGTCCACCCAGCAACCAAACAAAGATAAGTATTTGAATTGTCATTTCTTGCATAATGTTATTCAATGATGTATATGCTTATGTTCCTAGAATTAGGTTGTGTATTATGCATATTAGAATAGTTGCATTGATGAGCAGCAAAATACTAGTATACATGGGTAAGTGGCCAATGGCACTGTACAACATTCCATTGCTACTTATCTAGAATGAAACCTCTTTGCTGACATGTTAGGAGTTGTGCACACTCTTAACAATGTTCTGGTAGAGATTGGAAGGCATCTAGAAAGTTACGGAATATGGATAAATGTTGTATTGAAGCATTGGCTAAGATAATTGCATGACTGTATGACATATTTCTTTATGTGTAAGAATTTGTTCTGAAAACTATGAGATGTTTTCTAATCATGTAATTTAACTTGTTGTGTAGGAAAGATCGTATACCATCACCTACAAAAGAAGGACTACAACGTTTGTTCCAACAACAAAGATATCTATTGCAGATATTGAAGTTCCCAGGATATGGGAAGAATGCCATGATCCGTCGATCATGAAGAATGATGTTTGGGATGTAGTCCCAAGACCTAAAGGGAAGTTTGTTATGACTTCCATATGGATCTATCAGATCAAGCATGTTGCAGATGGCTGCATAGAGAAAAATAAAATTAATGAAATGGAAAATACACCAGATGAATGTCAAGACTGCTTTCTTGAATGGTGTAGTTGAAGAAGAAGTATATGTGGAGCAACCACTTGGTTCCGAGACACATGACAGGGAGTCATATATGTGCAGAACTTGGTATGGTAGGATGGACAGTTTCCTATGTAGTTTGGGCTTTACCAAGAGTAAAGCGGATTCCAACCTTTACTACAAGGTTGAGGAAGGGAATCCTGTGACTCTACTCCTATATGTGGATGAGTTATTTGTAATAGGAGATGACAGATTGATTGTAGATACTAAGAGGAAGCTTGCTACCGAGTTCGATATGAAATATTTGGGAATGATGCATTATTTCCTAGGTATGGAGGTGTGGCAGAGTGCATGTGGGATCTTCCTTGGTCAAGGGAAGTACACAGTAGATATCCTGAAGAGATTTAGGATGATGGATTGCAACGCCATGGCCACACCTATGGCATCGAATCTGAAGCTTCTATGTGATGCTTCATCTGAGCCAGTTGATGTCTCTATGTATCGTCAGATGATTGGGTCTTTGATGTACCTGATGAACACGAGACCAGATATTTGCTTTGCTATGAACACAGTGAGTCAAGTTCCTGACAGATCCGAGGAGTGTTCACCTGGTTGTTGTAAAGCATGTTTTGAGGTACCTGAAGGGTACAGTGGATTATGGGATCAAGTATGAAGCGAATCAAAAGTTTAACCTGCAGTGTTATGTTGATTCAGATTGGGCTGGCAGTGTTGCAGATAGGAAGAGTACATCTGGATGCTGCTTCAGTATGGGATTAGGTGTGATCTCTTGGTTCAGTAGGAAGTAGTCCTGCGTAGCACTGAGTACAGCTAAGGCAGAGTATGTTGCAACCTGTTCAGCTAGTTGAGGCAGTATGGCTTCGGAAGCTATTGTCTGAGTTATTTGATCTCTCGTTGGATGCTACTGGTATCTTTTGTGATAACCAAAGTTGTGTGAAGCTGTCCGAGAACCCAGTGTTTCATGACAGGTCGAAACACATAGAGATCAAATATCATTATATCAGGGATATGGTGCAGAGAGGAGCTGTGAAGCTCTTGTACATTGCAATGGATGAGCAGATTGCAGATGTGTTGAAGAAGCCACTAGCCAGGGTGAAGTTTGAGTACTTCAGGGAGAGGATTGGTGTTCTTCAGATTGATGACACTTCGAGGAAGAAGTGATGGACACATTTGCTGAAGCCATTCCAAGCATGTTGGAAGGAGGATCCTTCACATGGCTGTGGATGTAAGCGCTGGATGATGAGCATCAGGACGATGCTCCAGTTACTTCTCTGTATATGCATCAGGAGGATGCTGGATATGATCAGTTGGATCATTTATATGTATATGTATGTACGCATCATGTTGGATGCTGGATATGATCAGTTGGATCATTTATATGTATATGTATGTATGCATCATGTTGGATGTTGGATATGATCAATAGGATCATTTGTATATGCATCATGTTGGATGCTTGGACCATGTATCTGTATATGTATCAGGTGGATACATTGTATGATCAGGTAGATCATGTATGTTGATATGTATCATGTATGATCAGGTGGATCATGTATTTGTATTTGTATCAGGTGGATACATTGTATGATCAGGTGGATAATGTATGATGATATGTATCAGGTAGATACTTGGTATGCATCAGGTAGATGCATTATATGATCAGGATGATCATGGATGACGAGCTTCAGGATATTGCTCCAGATGACATGTAGCAGGATGTTGCAGTGATGATGATCAGGATGATCATGTGTACATCAGGATGATGTATGGTGAGTATCAGGTTGATACTCTATGGCCGTGGATCAGGTTGTGCAGATGAGCATATAATTTGGCCCTGGGAGATTTGCAGATAGTCTTGCAAGGTTTTGCCTATGGCATGTAATTTGGCCCTGGGATATCTGGCAAATGCTCTTTCAAGGTTTTGCTCTGGGAGGACATATAATTTGGCCTTGGGAGATTTGCAGATAGTCTTGCAAGGTTTTTCCTATGGCATATAATTTGGCCCTGGGATATCTGGTAGATGCTCTTTCGAGGTTTTGTCCTATGGCATATAATATGTCCCTGTGAGATCCGATAGGTTGGGTTGTGTGCCTGTAATAAGTCCTGGGATGCTCTTGCGAGGTTTTGCCATGACCACATATAATCTATCCCTGGGAGATCCTATAGGTAGAGCTGTGTGCTCGTAACAACCTGGGATGTTTTTGTGGTGAGGTCACATATAATATGGCCTTGGGAGATCCTATAGGTAGAGCCGTGTGCTCGTAACATCCTGGGATGCTATTTCGAGGTTTTATGATGCACGTAATAAGTCCTGAGGATTCCACAGTATGGCTAGTGATGACGAAGACCTGCAGGTGGTGGGCCTACATCCAGTATGAAAAAGGACTGGCTCTATAGAACTTCCTATGACGAATAGATTTAGAGATTGATTGAGATAGCAGCAGCAGTGAAGATGATGATGACTCGATGACGATTATCCAATGACGATGATCCAGAGAAGAAGACTTGTGCTAGAAGACCTGTGTCGATAAATACCTTCCTAGTTAAGAGGGAGTGTTGATGTATATGTAACTTCATAATGTATTTCACATATATGTATATTGTATTCCTATAGAGATGTTATTATTCCTCTATATGGAAGTGTCGTCATGTATATTGTAAGTGTCATAACTTATACTTGATGGGTTATTAGACCACCTTGTGGGGGTCGGCCTTGTATAAGTCATGTGGGTCAAAGGGTTATTAGACCACCCTATTGGGGTTCGGCCATGTGGGTCAAAGGGTTATTAGACCACCCTAGTGGGGGTCAGCCCAGTCAACATTATGTTCAGTGGTTAAGTTGAGGCCAACCTAGTTGAGTAAAGGTCAAGTCAAGTTAGTGTATAAATAGAGAGTGTGTCTCTCTCATTTTACGCATTCTATTCTCTCTCTCACTCTCTGGAGAGTGGCGCACTTGTGGAGGAGGAGGCTCTGCTGCTAGGAGAAGACTATCTCTTGTATTCTAATTGTATCATTGCTCTATCTATCTCTGAGGAAGTTATTGGGGTTTTTCACCTTTATGGTTTTCCCCAAGTAAACTCTATGTCTCTTGTGTGATTACATTATCGTGTCCATGATTAATATGCTATAGATATGCTGTACATGTTGTTCTCTCAGTTAAGATCCTAGATTAGATTGAAGTAAATTCTGAAAATTTAAAAGTTGCTTGTCTAGAATGAAACCTCTTTGCTGACATGTTGAGAGCTATGCACACTCTCGATAGTATGTTCTGGTAGAGATGGAATGCATCTAGATAGCCACTGTATGCATACATGATATGGAAAAGTGTTGTGCCAAAGTATTGGTCAAGATAGTAGCATAACTATGTAAATCATATATGTATGCGTAATAGGTTATCATGTCGACATGATTTGATGATTATGAAGTGTTACTAATCATGTACTTAATTTTGATTTGTAGGAAAGGATCATGAAGAATGATGAACACCGAACAAGTGATGGATGTTCAACAAGAATATTTACAAATCAAACATAATATAGAAGGCTCGTGGCTAGAAGATTCTCTTAAAAAGAGGAAGAGAATCATGACGAGATGTTTGCTCCAAGTAGCTAGATAATATTGTTCTCTCAATGGTGTGATTGAAGAAGAAGTGTGAAAACTCCCAGGATTCAATTGAAGAAATCTCTGTACGGGTACCCAGGATCGATAGTCAATTGATGAGCTTAATGATCACCATGGGTGATGTGGATATCAACCTTTGCTACAAGGTTGAATATGGTTTCTATATACAGATGGCATGGATGCAAGAAGGAAATCACCACATAGTTTGAATGATCTCGAGGCTCATATCAGTAGACCCTTCTGTCGAGAGATGGCACAGAAGATCATTCAATGCAGAGTGTGAATGATGTTCAGTCACAGAGGGAGAATTGATAGTTTCTTGACAAGCTTGGGATTTACTAGAAGTAAAGTTGTTCCTAACCTTTACCTTAAGGTTATGGATCATACTATTATTGTATGTAGAAGATCTCTTTCTGATAGGGAATGAGAAACAGATCATGGAAAGCAAGAAGAAGCTAGCTATAGAGTTCGAGATGAATGATATCGGATTGATGCATTACCTCCTAGGTCTGGAAGCATGAAAAGGATCAGAAGGAATCTTTCTCAACCAAGGAAAGTATGCAATGAAAATTTTGAGAAGAATTAATATGTTCGAATGTACAACCATGGCCACTCTCATGGGTTCTGACTTGAAGCTGTTAGTTGATGACTCATCAGAGTTAGTTGACGTGACTCTGTATAGACTTATCATTGGGTCGTTGATGTATCTGACGAATACCAAGCCAGATATATGCCTTGCTGTGAACACCTTGAGTCAATATCTAGTGGAAAGTAGATGTGTTCACCTGATAGTTGCAAAGCATGTGATGAGGTACCTAAAGGGTACGATAGACTTTGATCTATGTTATCTTGGAGATCATGACTTCAGATGGATACACAGATGTTGATTGGGCAGGAAGTGTATCAGAAAGGAAGAGCACATTGGGAGGATGTTATTGTCTGGGATCAACCATGATCTCGTGGTTTAGCAGGAAGCAGTCTAGTGTGGCTCTCAGCACAAGCGGAATATATGGCTGCTTGCTCTGCTAGTTGTGAAGCGGTATGGCTTCAGGATTGTTTGACTTAGAGATAGACCCAATTGTGATCCTGTGTGACAAACAGATTTGTATCAAGATGGCAAAGAATCCAGTGTTCCATGATAAGAAAAGCACATAGAGATATGATATTTCTATATATGATTTATGGTGCAAAAATGAATTATAAAGCTCAAATTTATAGGCACTGATGAACAAGTTACCAATGTACTAACCAAACCTCTACCTCAAGTAAAGTTTGATTATTTCCGAGACAATCTTGGTAGGACCCTCCTCGAAAAGGGGAGTGATGTGGTCACTTATGATGAGATTTCCTGCATCGATAGTGAGGTCAATGATGTGAATACCTATATTGGTGATGCCGACAGAGAGGTTGGTAGATGGTCCTTAGACAGGGTCTAAGTTGATAAAGGGATTGCATCATCCTTGAACACATGCTCTAAAAGGATCCGTAGACATATGTCTCCGAGAATGAAGTCCTTAGTGGACAGGTGGGGATTGTATCATCCTCGGACTTCGGTCCCTTGAATTGATCCGTAGACAGATGTCTCCGAGAATGAAGTCCTTAGTGGACAGGTGGGGATTGTATCGTCCCCGGAATTCGGTCTCTGGAATTGATCCATAGACATATGTCTCCGAAAATGAAGTCCTTAGTGGACAGGTGGGGATTGTATCGTCCCCAGACTTCGGTCCCTTGAATTGATCTGTATACAGATGTCTCCGAGAATGAAGTCCTTAGTGGACAGGTGGGGATTGTATCGTCCCCGAACTTCAGTCCCTTGAATTGATCCGTAGACAGATGTCTCCGAGAATGAAGTCCTTAGTGGATAGGTGGGGATTGTATCATCCCCGGACTTTGGTCCCTTGAATTGATCCATAGACAGATGTCTTCGAGAATTGATGATAGGACTACATCGTCCCTAGACCTCAGATCAAAAGGTACGTGAGAGGACTACATCGTCCGTGAACATTGGTTCAAAAGGTACGTGAGAGGACTACATCGTCCGTGAACCTTTGGTTCAAAAGATACGTGAGAGGACTGCATCGTTCGTGAACCTTTGGTTCAAAAGGTACATGAGAGGACTGCATCGTCCGTGAACATTGGTTCAAAAGGTACGTGAGAGGACTGCATCGTCCGTGAACATTGGTTCAAAAGGTACATGATTGGGATTGCATCGTCCTTAGACATGAGACTTGTCTTAAAGTGATAAGGATTGATCATCTTGGAACTTGATCTGGATTGTATCATCCATGGACCTATGTCCTAAAGAGAGCGGGATTGATCATCCTGTAATATGATCGTGTGTATTGCAGAGTATCCTATGATGATTATCTAGATGCTATAGATCGAGATGATGATCCAGATGTTGTAGATCGAGATGATGATCTAGATGCTGTAGATCGAGATGATGATCCAGATGCTATAGATCAAGATGATGATCCAGATGCTGTAGATCGAGATGATGATCCAGATGCTGTAGATCGAGATGATGATCCAGATGATGTAAATAAAGATGATGATCCAGATGCTGTAGATCGAGATGAGGATCTAGATGCTGTAGATCAAGATGAGGATCCAGATGTTGTAGATCGAGATGATGATCTAGATGCTGTAGATCAAGATGATGATCCAGATGCTGTAGATCGAGATGATGATCCAGATACTGTAGATCAAGATGATGATGATGATGATGTAGTTGTTCGGTGATACAGAAGATGAAGACTAAATACTGATGATGCTAATGTTCTAGTATTGACTATGTTCCACTAACTGCTTAAGTCACTGATGATGATGTATTGAAGAAAGCTTTCGATGATTTATAGATGTATCATGTATGATGTAGTCGATGACTCCTTACCACTACAAATGCTGTTATAATATCCTTCTCGTTAAGGGGGAGTGTTGAATATTGTTACTTCTAAGAATATTATATTTGTACTTTATTATTCCAGAGATGTTTCATCCCTCCGAGGTAATCTTATTGTATATCCGGAGATGTTTATTCCTCCGTCGGAATGTGGTAACTTGGGTTATTAGACTTCCCTAGTGGGGGTCGGCCCTGTATGTGTTATGTGGGTCAAAGGGTTATTAGACCACCCTAGAGGGGTCGACCCAGCCAGTTGTAATGGGGTGTTTAACCCAGTAATTAAGTTGGGGCCAACCTAGTTTGTGTAAAAGTCAGTCGGGAAACTAGTATAAGTAGAGGAGGATTTTCCTCACTTATTACACACTTCCATCACTCAGAAAGTAGCGCACTTGTGAGAGAGAGGTCTGCTATGGAGGAGGAGGATCTCATGTCTATGGTTTACATCTTTGTATTTGCTGGTCATATATATTGAGGAAGCTTTGCTGGGTTTTCTACCCCATGAGGTTTCCCAGGATAAATCCATGTCTCTTGTGTTTATGTCGTGCTTGTTGTTTCTTTAGTGATCCTGTATAGGCTATTGTTGTGAAATGAAATGTAATGCTGATATTTTCTGTCTTAGCATATTGAATCTTAACAGGTATAATGATTTCATGCACTTTGTTATTATCTTAGTGCAGTATAATTGTTTATAAGAAATTTTCTTATCATGTTAAAAGAGAAAATTAAAAAACAAGTTAATTTCTTTGCAAGCATTTTAATTTAGTGACATTGTCATATTTTTCAAAAGATAGTTGCATGTACATACTTTCATTTTTTGAAAAGAAAATATTTTTTTGCATCAGTAGATTTGCATTATCAGTTCTTTAGTTTCGAAAAGAAAAAATAAAAGTGAAAGAATTGCATTTTTAATTTTATTTATGCACTTGTCATTGTATTTCCATGCATGAGTCAGAACACCATTAGTTGCACGACCATCACCCTTTGAGTATATAATAGCCTTTAAAAAGAATGCTAATTTAAAATTTATTAGTAATCTTTTATTTTTTAGGGACGATCATAACCTAGCTTAGGCTAGTACTTTGGAATAGGATTTGTCTTAAACTGTCCAAAGTAGTTAAACGCAGACATAGTGGCCTATCATTAGGGAATTCTAGTTTTCTAGAAGGTGAAATGGGAAGCTCCACTCACACCGGATTCTATCACGAGGTTGTGCGAGATTGAGTAGAGGAGATATCCCTCCAATACTTAATTGAGCATATCCCAGGGTTGGTGCACGTATGGGGACATATCAGTACCATCGGTTCTGTTGAGTTTCGAGCTTTGTTACCCTGCTCATGCACATTAACCTAGCCTGTGAATTTGTCCTCAGACCCTCTATACAAAGTTGGTAAACTTAGTATCCCTACTTTAGGGCTCATGCATAGTTGACGGTGGAAGGTTATTTCTACTGTACCTAGGATAGACATGGGAGGAAACCCCATGAAGCTCGTTGGGAAGGCGGTTGGTGATTCAAACGCTTGGAACCAAGGTGTCTGTATTGTGGACCCCAGGTAACTATTCTTCATTCTTTCACTGGTTTTTTCATGGCCCTCATCATCCCAGATGTTCATTTGGAAGGCCATCTATTTTCCTAGTTTGGATTACTTAGGATTTTTCATAGTGGTGTGCTGTTTGTTTTACTTGTGTTTAGTTCGCCCTAGGTTTTCATTGATTTGAGTCTTTAGCTATGGAGGACCATCCTCTTAGTAGGTATATAAGGTTACAGAACCTTCCTCCACTCACAATGGATCCTCCACCGCCATCTCAGAGGTGACAAATCAACACAAGTGGCTCTTTTGAGCCAACTGGGATAACTGACATTCCTGGGGAACTTGATCTCAGGTATACTACAACTTCTTCACACACAACAAGGGTTGAATATTTTCAAGTTGAAGGCTTTGTAAGAAATTTTAATCCACCTTTAACTGGACACCATGATCCAGTATTAGTGCAGGTAGCTTCTTTTGGTGAACCCAGGTTTAAGTGCATATAAGATCACATCTGGTTTTGTTATGGACAATACAGGAGAAGGATTAGGGAATGTTTATACTCCTACATCAACTATCGTGTCTGGTGTGTTTTATCCTCCTCATGTTAGTGTAAAGATACCTAGTTCAATACTGTTAACTTCTTCCCTAGTTGTATATTTTAACTTTAGTTCAACATCTTTAGGGTCAAATGGTACTCAAGTTGATAACACTTCTATACCTTTTGGATATAACACTAGGTCATCTGGGTTACCTTTCACTGGGATCCCTAGTGTTCCTTTTACATCATCCCCTATCTTTCAGAATTTCCAGATTGGTCCTAGCAGTTATGCTCCATTTTTTCAAATATTCCCTTGGTTTGGGGGACACATTCCTCCTTCTGCTCCCTTTGTAGGCTCTATACCTGCTCACTCTACTGTAACTTTTACAATTCAGAATCCTTTTACAGGTTTTGGTTTTCAACCTAGTAATGTTCAATCATCAACTGTACTTATAGTGAGTTCTACTTTTTCTCTTTTTGGCGGAAGAAGTAGTACCTGTTTCTCTTCAGCCATTGTTTTATTTGGAGGGAGTTACTCTCAACCTCAATGGAGTGGACCACAAGGGAGAAATCCTGTTGCATATGGATGGATCCCATTTCAAAATGTTTTCACTTCGCAACCGATGTATGGGGGAAACCCCAATCGACCTTATGGGAACTTTGGTTCAAGATACTTTCCTCTCCAAGCTCCCCAAACACATTTTCCTTCATCTCGAGCTTGTTTACCCTTTCTGGCAACTTTGAATTTTCCATATCTTTCGAAACTAATGAATTATCCAGTTCCTCATGATCCGACTTGGCCTCATGTTCCAGCCAAGTTTCCCTCACACATTCCAAATTTTGAAGGCAAGTTCGATGAAGATCCTAGGGACCATATCACTACTTTCCATTTATGGTGTTCCTCCAATTCATTGAAGGATGACTCTATACAGTTGATGCTCTTCCAGAGAACCTTAACTGGCATAGAAGCTAAGTGGTACATTGAGTTTTCATCTACTACTTACCGTCGTTTCTACGATTTAGTGACAATATTCCTCAATCATTTCTGACTTCCTGCTCGGTATGATGCCGATACAGGCCTTCTATCTACCTTTAGGAAGAATAAGGCCACCCATATTTATGACCATATTCAGTAGTGGCAGAGGATGAAACAATGATTAAGGATTATATACCTCTGAAGTTTTTATTAGAGTGGTTTCTGAAATCACTTATACCTTACATCTCGAAATATGTTTCTACTTTAGGGGTCACGATATAGGAAGAAGACATTCTTTTATCCCAACAACTAGACTTGATTTATTCATAGTCTATGATATTATACGAAATCATTCCTGATGCACCACGATCGTGTGAAAATCCTCACAGTAGATCTAAGAGATGATGCATACCTCACAATGAAAGAATTTAGGAATAAGATTAAGAGTGGTCAAAGCAATAAAATGAGCAACATAATAATAATATAGTAGAACTTGGATAGAAGCAAAAATACTTCACACACACTAATTCATTAATCACAAATGGACAAATAAATAATACAATGCATGAGGATTCAAAATTCCAAGGTGGCAATTTGAATTAGCCTTCATGGAGTGATCAAAAGATCACTGGAGTGTCATTGGAGCACAACTAGTAGTCTATCTCATCATCAATGGAGTCATCAATGCTCAAGTAACTGTCAACCATCAGTCAAATTGAGTCTAACTAAGTGTGGTAGGTGTAACTGAGTGTAACTGGAACTAACTAAATGAAGGAGGGTCAGTGGAGGGTGCATGAGGAGCTAACTGAAGTCAGAATGAGAAGTATAGTCACACTGGAGGTCCGTCGGAGTGGTAAGATCAGTTAAGAGTGAGTCAAGCCTAAAATCAAGGAGAGAACTCAGTTAACTGAAGACAACTGGACTGGTAGGTGAAGAAGGGAACCTTTGTCAAGTGGATGGTGAGATGTGGGTGCATCACTGGCTAGGAGGGCTCAATCTGAGTGGAAACAAGCTCCTGAGTGCTGGAAGACTAGGGACTAGGTGCTGGAGGTAACAACCTGATGACAGGGCAGCATGCAGATGCATGCAATGCATGCAAGACTGAAAATGAAAAGGATGAAAATGCTGGTAGGACTAGGACGGGGTATAGGAATATCCTAATAGATCGCACACTGATATTGCAAAACCTAATCCTGGACCGCATGCCAATGGAATCATTGGTTCAGTTGATACACATACTGTAGAAGCTTTAGCTAAGCAAATGAAAGATCTATCTCTTAAGCGCTCTACAGTGGAGGAAACTATGGTTTCCACTCCCTCTTTTCAAAGAAATACTACACACAATGTGCAATCTAATCAAAAGGGTCCTCAAAAACCTGATGGTAAAAATAATAAGGGCAAGAAGGGGGAATGTAGTCAGAATAAGCCCAAGTCCAATGATAATGCTGACGGGGGAAACAAAGAATGGAAAAAAGTAAAGTTTCCTTATAATATTTACAAGGAATATCACTTAACCCATCAATGCCCTTTAATGGAACAAGCTCATAATATATTACAACAAAAACAACCTGCCATCCTAAAAGATACTTTTCCTAAGGGACAAAATATGGCTTGTAGCGGTTCTAGTGTTGCTGGGGGCACTCAAAGTGCCACATCATCCGATCAATCATAAATTAATATGATTTTTTCAAACACATTATTGAAAACTAGAGCCAAGAATGACATCCCAGAATCACCACAGAAAGATAAAGAGATTCCTTAAACGTCAACTTCTCTTCATATTGAGAAGCCGACATATTCAATGCTAAAGATACCGAAAGTTGTCTACAAGCGGGATTCACATAATCCTAATGCGAAGGCTGCTCCTAACTATTCTGTTGCAGAATATTTATCCCAAACACCTTGTGCAATGTTTGCATTGGATGTTTTACAAAGTTTCCCTTTGCAACGAAATGCACTTTTGGTAGCTATAGGAAATCTCAATTCTACTAATCTGTTGGAGAAATTTGACACGTCTGATATCAAAACCCATTTTCCATATCATGTTGCATTTCAAATCGAAGTAGTTCATGGTGCTAAGACTATTGGACAAACTGTTGTGGATGAAGGTGCGTCTACATGCATTATGGCTATTTTTTGTTGGAGAGCTTTAGGCTCTCCTAAGTTGGTTCCATCTACGACTCTACTTATTGATTTTGATGTAAGATCTTTTCTTCCTCATGGGATTTTTCCTTCTTTTGACATCCAATTATTAGGAAAAGTAGTATCAGTAGAAGTTCAGGTAGTGGACGCTCCTCTTGATTACAATTTGTTATTAGGAAGGAGTTGGAATTATGCCATGCAAGCCATTCCATCATCCATTTTTCGGGTTTTAATGTTTCCTCATGAAGGATGGATTGTCACAGTTGATCAATTATCATTCACCCAAAAAAGTAACATGGCCTCCTTTGAATCAAGCATTCCTATGATTGATCAAGCATTCCCAGCTAGTGAAAACTTGGGAGTAGGAATGTATTCATCTCTTATGGGCATGTTTGATTTGTCTACTTCTGTTAACTATATTCTTTCAAGTAGCATTGGAAACACCATTTCAATATCTTGGGATTTCTCTACAAATTCTAATAGAACTGATCCTTGGATTTTACCAACTCATTTTGAACCCGTAGTGCTCTTATCCGTGGCATAAATTTCCTAACAACCGTTATATCCTTTAGTTTCAATTTTTAATGAGGAGAAGCCTCTGAGTTCATGCTTACCTTCTCGGGACTTGGTTCCGGTAGTTAACTAGAGTATGCATCCAATAGGTTCATCAGAGCTTTCCCTCCACCTTATTGTTCTGCCTGAATGTGTAGATATGTGTTTTATTTGGGATGATATACTTATGTCTGATTAATTTTTCTTAGAGTCTATAATACAGTATGCCATTCATTTGGATGTTGTTCCACTTGCAATTATGTCGAGCCCAGGTTTGCCTTTGGAGTCTGATCCTACCACTGTTGAGCCTTTTAACTCTCATATAGACCCGCAAATCGGTGGTCCTGCTAAGTTTGATTCTGATTCTAGAATTTTCAACTCCTGTGATGATGAATTTGTTCCTACAGATTCCATCTCGTCCTTCAACTTTAATCTTCATCCTGAAGTTGATCTTGTTGATTGTAAGTCCTCAGGACTTGGTACTATAGATTCTTCATTGATTATCTCTACCTTCATTATGCCTGTTGTTGATGATAGTGAAGTTGAAAGTATTTCTACCACAGTGACCTGTATAAGATCTTTCTTTACTCATTTTTAGATATGATCTTGGTATTGTTGTTTCTTGGAGACGTGATTCTTAACTAGACTCATGATTGCTTACTGATCCTTTTTGACATAATGTTCGATCATGTCAGGTATATTCAAAACCTTGCATATAGGTTTAGGTATTCCCGTTGTTATTATGCATTTGAAACGTTTTCCATCCAAATTCACCATAGGGTCGAACATGTTGGATATTAGTGTGTTAACCATATTTATATGCATTGTACACTAGTCTGAGAGCAAATCCTAACTATTATGGGACACCATAGTCAGCACCTTTATGTCATTTTGGTTCCCATGCTGTGTTTTTATCATAGGCTTGGGAGCCTTTCTAGTTTTACCATGACTTTGAGAGGAAGCCTCATATTTTTCTTCTTCGTATATTTCCAACCATTCCTTATAAGGCTGCCATTTTTGTGTTTAATTCGCATATGCATTTACCTTGATCCTGCTTGCGTTTATGAGTCTAATGTCGACTTACATGATTTAAGCTCATTATACAAGCCTCCATCTCTAATCTCATTTCCGTTAAGCCATGTATCATTTTTCATTTTCTATTTGACACCCTTTACTCGGAGGAGACACACCCTGAGTGTCCTTATCTTGCTCATGTTCCTTGCATTATTCATAGCTCTGTTCCATGCGCTTGGAACTAGTATCGCATGCCCTTGACACTCGTCTCCTCCCATTACGAGCATTCTTCCACACTTCCTTCAAGTTTGTTAAAAATAGTAAGGAGGCAACGAGCATTCTTCCATCCTTCCTTTGAGCTTGTTAAAAACAATAAGGAGGCCATGAGCATTCTTCCATCCTTTCTTCGAACTCATTAAAAACAGTAAGGAGGCCGACGAGTTTAATTTTTTGTGCTCGTTAAAATTTGGCGCACAAGATTTCTATGGAGTACTCTTTAATATGTTTTCAGACTCCTTAAATGAGAGGAGATTGTCGAGAAATCTTGTATCTTTCATATTCATTAAAGTACTTGAAATGTCATCTCTACGGTATAAGTTTAACCCTTTTCCAGACCGTTTACACTATGGAAGAAAAATGAATACTCTAGTCATTCTTGGCTAGCAGAGTTCTCTCTACCATTTTTTTACCCTTTTTTCATTCAAGGAGACTAACCTTACGAAAAAGCACCCTCGGAGTCTTCTTTAGGATTTTCAGACTCTCAAAATATGAAAACCCCTACGAGCATCTACCAAATTGGGCTTGCTATAAAATACACGAGCAAGTGTATCGAGTTCTTGTTTAAGTTTTTCAGACTCTTTAAATATGAAAACACCAGCGAGCATTGATAGACCCAGGCTTGATATTAAAATCCACGGATCTGTGTTTTATTGAGTAATATTCTATCTTGTCTTCAAACTTGTAAAATAAAGAAGAAAGTGTTGAGTTTCCTTTACATGGACTCATAAAATTACACATGGTTGGATCCTTATCGAGCATGCTTTAGTTCTTTTTCCATCTCATTAAAAAATGAAGAAGGTACCTAAAAAGAGAAATGGAAGGTAAGAGTGCCAAATTTCTTTCAATATAATGCCAACAATTCAACTATGTCCTTAAACAAGCACCTGTTTTGAGTCTATCAAACAACTTGGGTTATAGTTTTGGCCTTAGGATGAACCCGATCTCAGATTTTGTACTCTTTCGGTTGGTTACTCTTCCAATCATATGGAGAATTGTGAAGAACCTGCAATAATTAATTAATGCAAATACACGAGATATCAGAAATAATAGAACTCATAATCACTTTTATATTGATCACGGGCCACTTCGAGGGGGCAACCTCCTCTGAGCAAGCTCAATACAATTAAATTCACGGTGCCTTCAATGACCTCAACACACACTTATATACTAAGTCTATGCTCAATACTATGGGTCAAAACCATGGAACATATAATATTACGGGATGACTTACAAAGCATATGCATCCAATACTATGGGCTAATATAAACTATGGATCAACAAATACTACGGGACGACTTACAAAGCATATGCATCCAACAACAATATACTAACATAGTAAAGAGAAGGGTTGACACGGGTTCCTAACATCCCCTCTCCCTTAGAAAAAGCTTTGTCCTTAAAGATTTGGTTGGAGAAATTGCTGCAGAATCTGAAGGAGTGGTTCCCCGGTAGCATCCTCGGGTTGCATTTCGGGCCACTGACGCCTTTGGAATGTCAGGGAGGATTGCTTGGAAGGTTGTACATGAAGAAGAACCATATCAGCTTCATGGAAAATGCGCTCAGAACGGTGCTGATCGGCTTGTTGTTTCAGGCGAATTATGACCATGTGAATATTGTCTTGCAGAATGAGAAGAATCTGATCGCAGTTGCGAAGAACCGAGTCAATTTCCTGAACTGGAGAGCTGCTAAGGGTGTATGGAAGAAGAAATGGCGGTGTATGTCCATAGACTACTTCATATGGTGTCCTTTGAGATGTGGTATTGTACCACCAGAGCGCTGCTAGGAAATCCACAGAAATAGTTGGCCAAAGTTGTGTAGGGATGGGCAAGGGTTTGAGCAATCTTGAAAGGAGTGTTGTTTCACCCTTGTTGACCTGGAAAGTATCACAGTCAGCCACCATCTATTGAATTGTCATTTTGAGTCCCTGCCAAAATAAGTTACATTGTTCTCAGTCATACATTTTGAAGAACTCGGAGTGCTCTGCTGATGAAGAAGCATGGAGTTCATAGAAGAGACAACCCTGTTGAACATATTGCAACCAATTTGGAACAAGCAGAGAAAGAGCTGTAAGAGAAACTGGGTCATCAATTGTGCGAGAAGGAGCATTTGCCACCATATTGTCCTTACCCTTCTTGTAAGTGATTGCATAGGGATAACCCATGAGTTGGATAACCCATTTCAGGTGTGTTGGGTAGGAGACCCAGTGTTCCAGAAAATTTTCCAGACTCTGGAGATCAGTCTTCATGCAGAAATAATTCCCTAATAGGTATGGCTGCCACTTCTGTACTGCATGAAAAATAGCCATCAGTCTTGCTGAGAGGTAGATGTGACTAAATTTTTACCGGAAAGGTCTCTTGAAGGCGGCAAGCTCATTGGTTCAGCAAAGACACCTGCATATCTATCCAGGGAAGTAGTGGAGACCGTTCATGGGTGCATCTGAATGGAATGGAGTTGAGTGATGACACCATGTGAATTCTTCTTAAGGATTTTTTCCAGGCGATGTGAACTGATGATGCAGAGAGACCCTCGTTGTAAGCCCATTAATTTGTGTTGTGCCCCATTGACTGAAAACTACATCCAAAGTTCCACAAAATCCCATAAGATGGGGCCAAGTGTGCATAACCATTAAACACCCAAAACCACATCACATCCACCTAAGGACAAGGAAAACATGTCAGAGCGCAGGTTATAATCTTCCATAGAGATACACACATTGTGACACTTCCCCTTGCAAGGTAAGGTGCCCCCATGGGAAACCATGACTTCAAAGTTGGAGCAAGGATGGAAAAAACAATCAGCCTGTTTGGCAATCCGAGGGTCAATGAATTTATGAGTGCTACCAAAATCAATGAGTATGGTAAGAGGGAGCTTCTTGAAGTATCCCCTGACTCGCATTGTTTGTGGGGTGGTGACGCCAGTTACAGCATGGAGAGAGATCTCGGCTAGGTCGTCCTGAGATGGGGTGTCAACAGGCGGGTGTTGAATGTTGACCTGATCATCTACTATATCTGAATCTTGTTCATCAAGTTCTGAGGCAGGCAGAGAATTCACATCCAAGAGATAGAGCTTTTGTTGAACACATCTATGTCCCCGAAGGAATTTCTCATCACAATTATAACAAAGCTCTTTTTATCGGCATGCCTGCATCTCTGTTTCAGAAAAATGTTTGATAGGAGTTGGTTGAGGAGCAGGTGTGATGGGAGGTCGTTGGGAACCCATATTTCTAAAGGGAACAAAGGTGGGTTTGGAGCGTTGTTGAGCTGCGATCTTATCCTCTGCCAAATTAGCCAACCTTAGGAATTCCATCATTGTGTTGGGATATAACATTTTGACCTCTAAGCGGATTTCATCCTTGAGACCACTGATAAAACAAATCCTGTAGAATTCATCAGACAATCCTTCTATGTGATTGGCCAGTTTCTCAAATTCTGTCTGATGCTCTCTCACTGTGCCAATTTGGTGAAGTTTAGTGAGTGCTTCTGTGAAGTCATCAAAAGCACTAGGACCAAATCGTGGCAAAAGAAGTGTGCAAAAATCTGTCCAGTTTGGTTTGGGATGAGCTTTGATGTACCAACGGTACCATTGAAGGGATTCTTGTTCCAAATGAAAGGATGCAAGTGGAACTTTCTGGACATCAAAAGTATTATGCAGACTGAAATATTGTTCTGCTTGGTATATCCATCCAGTCGGATCAGTACCATTGAAGCAAGGAAAATCAAGCTTCGGCCCACGGAAATTGCTGGAAGAAGAGAACCCAGTGGCTGCAAAAGATTCTGGCTGTCGGTTATTGTTCATGGCTGAATGCTGAAGATGGAGGCTGAGAAATTTTTCATCCAGATCTTGGAGTTTGGTTTGGATGGCTGCAAGTGCTTCCTCCATGGTGTTTTCTCCTGCGCGGGTGACAACCACAACCAAGAGTTTTTTTTTTGGGGGGGGGGAAATGGATAGAAAAACACAAACAAAAGCTTATTTAGTAAAGGAAGATTTGGATTTGGGAAAAACTCGGATGGATAATTGGGGTATGACTAGGTTTTAGACACTTTCTAATGGACATGGAAGCAGAAGCGGGGTGAAAGAATGAGAAAATTTGGTAGAGAGGCACAAAGAAGCAGAATTAGGAAAGGAATACGGTGGCAAAATTTGAAGGTGTTTGGGTGAAAATTGAAGGAGTTATGGCAAACCCTAAATAGACAAATGTGGGATTTCTGGTCTTGGGAAGTGGAATTTGGGATAGGGTCTTTAGGAATGAAATATGCAGAATGGGATTGCAGGGATGTCAGTGAAGTTTCAGGGAAAACAAAGTTGAAACAAGGGAGATATGGTCGAAAAACATAATTTTATACTTTTTTTTTTCCAGAAATGGATCGACAACAGCGGTGCGGAAGGGATCTGCAACAGATGGATCTTCAACATCGCGGAAGGGATCGAAAACGGCTGGATCTGAAACAACAACTGGATCTGGAACGACTTTCAAAATAGATTTGAAACAGCTGGATCTGGAGCTGAAGTGATCGGCAACAGTTCAATTGAAAATAGATATGGACCCCAGGTATGTGCGGCTTCCTATCGGTTCAGGGGATTCACTTGGCCACCAATGTTGTTTGATGGCTTGCGTATTGTGGAAGTACCCCTCTCTCCACGGCTCAGGTAAAACTGATAACCGCTTTTCCACAAATGACAGCTGTTGATTTACCTCACGGGTGGGAACTAGTTAATCAGGTAGGGGTCGTTGCCCTTTTCGTTGGCAGGTCCTCTCAATGGGCCAACTACTTTGGGGTTCCTGTGGTACTCCTCACAATGAGTTTTATGGATTATGCCCAAGTACTTCCCACAGTTAAGCGGATAGGGGTTATCCCCAGATCTGAATTTGCAATAGATGCGAAAAAAAATTTGGCAGAAATTCCACCCAACGAGCCCAAGAAAGTGCTCTGATACCAGATGTGAAGAACCTGCAATAATTAATTAATGCAAATACAAGAGATATCAGAAATAATAGAACTCAAAATCACTTTTATATTGATCACGGGCCACTTTGAGGGGGCAACCTCCTTTGAGCAAGCTCAATACAATTAACTTCACGGTGCCTTCAATGACCTCAACACACACTTATATACTAAGTCTATGCCCATTACTATGGGTTAAAACCATGGGACATATAATACTACGGGACGACTTACAAAGCATATGCGTCCAATACTATGGGATAATATAAACTATGGATCAACAAATACTACGGGACGACTTACAAAGCATATGCGTCCAACAATAATATACTAACATAGTAAAGAGAAGGGTTGACACGGGTTCCTAACAAGAATCTATTAATGTCTCCTACATTGCATATTTATATCATGGTACCTTGTGTTCAAATATTCCTAAGTCACTCATGCGATGTGCTCACTGTTTAAGGAAAAAACCCGTGTCGGCCATTTTGCAGTTGCCTTGACCTCCTGTCTTGGCCATTCCTTGGTGTCAGTATGTTTCATCATGTACTCAATTCTACTCCAAATCAAATCAACCTTTGATTTTTCATCGTGTTGGATGATAGAGGATGACTTAAGGCCTCCCTTCCAATGGAATTCTTCCCATCAAATTCAACTCATCTTGCTCTGGGAACGAAGTTTAGAGTTTTCGGTAGTACCTTGGGGATTGCAGTCATCAATGGAAATTTCCCTCTCCATTGAGTTATGGGAATACATTAATGTCTCTTACTCAATGGATTCGTCAGGTGTTCAACTTCAAGAACATCTATTCACACCTGTTAGAATGTACTAGGTACCTTGGGTCCCATTTTGACTACTGGTGGGTTCCCTCACATTTTTTAACAGTTCACATTAATGACCCGTAATCAAACAGTATCCTTCATGTTTGACATCACCTCATTTATTCATATGGTTAGGATTCGTACCTTGAGATGGCTTGTATTAAAGAAATTGGGCCTATAATAGCATCATCATATTTTGGTATTTCCAAAGCTGTGCAAGACTGAGCCACACTCCTTTTAGCTCTTGATGAGATATAGATCCAGTTTTTTCACTATGGATATGATCTTCAGTTTTGACATAGATCCACCTTTGTATTTATATGGCTATGTTCACACTTACGTTTCTCATGGATCCATGCTTGTATTCTAGTGGCCATGATATATTCATCAATTATACATATGTATTGGATCATCATTGTATCCTCCTGGAGGTCATGTTCCACCATTTGAGCATGGACATTTATCCCAAGGATTAGATTGTCTTACATTTTCCTTTCTTTCAAGTACTTCATTTGAGCCTACGATTCTTGGTTTCTCCGGTTTCTTTAAATCCATGACCCAAATATTCATTATTTATAATGTATTCAGCCATCGCCTTCCCCTATGACCTCATAAATTAGGGGGCTTATGTTATAGCCAAATACGACACTTCTTTGTCCGTGATGACACTTGCATGTTTTGCTCTCATGATGACACTTCAATGACAAGACTTCATGAGACTACTTTGGGTCACACAAAAGGAAATTGTGGATGGAAGAGCCATATTTGGGACCTTGGTAGGATAGAATTACCTCATTCATGGTCCATTTGATAGTTAGGTATCTTATGAACAATTTTGGAAACCAAAACTTCTCCTAAAATACCCTAGAAAAGGCAATTTTTCTCATTTTTCCACAAGCACGTAAGTGTAACATGGTTCACATGCATGTTACACGCCCTTGCTCCCTTGTTCACCAGCGTGTACCTCAAACAATATGCAAAAACATAATAAATTTTGAAAATAGGTTTTTTTTTTTTTTGGAACCATCTCCTCGGTTGTAACTACTCCCTATTTGACTCTATCTTCTTCTTTTGCTATATAAGAGATGGAGAGGGACCATGGAAAGGAATATAATCCCATTGTAATGTTATGCTGGAGGAATTTGGACTCACATCCCCCTCACTTGTGCCCTAGCTGCTCATACAACCTAGCACATTTGATCAAAGGTTGGGATCATGGGGGGTTCACTAGCGAGGCAATATCATATCACATCCATTCATATTGGGGGTTTGAATACTCTTATAAACCTCAAAAATATATTGCCCTGTATTAAGGGGTCAAGGGGGGGTTTTTAATTTAACATAGTAATATAAATATTGGGGGTTATTTTATTTGGGTGGGCTGAGGAATAACCTCCAAATCATGGGCTCAATTCATACCCACCTAAAACTTAAGGACCTGTTGGCCTGATTTTATGACCGAGGCCAACGAAGGAGAGATAGCCCACAAAGGTTGCTTACAGCAACTTCCGATGTGTTTCAAATAGCTAACTCTCACAGGAATAAAGGCCCTGTTGCTTGTATGATGTGCTCTTCAAAATGAAGAGTCTATCTAAGGTGTGTGGGTTTGAAAATTACCTAACTAACCTACTAGCAAATCAAAGAGTTTTGGATTAATGCCTAACTAATCCTAAAGACTGTTTTTTAAACTAAATGCAGAATATCAGCTCCTAATTTTTGCTCTATGATAATCTAGATGCAAATTTCCTATCCCGGCCAGGAGCATGAGAATTGTTATGATTTCAAGTTTGAAACAAGAAGATAGTTAACACTTTAATAAGGTAGAAAAGTCCCCAACATTAAAATGAATTGTTATCTTTCTGCATGAGATAAAGATCCACAACAGAATGATTATAATATAATTTCAGACTAAAAAACAATGATATCAATCTACCATGTAATTTTGGAAACTTGGAAACACATAACTATTACTCAGTTTATATATAGGACACAACATGCATACAAACCAGCAGTAATAGAATGTTGATTTAGATAAAACCAGAAATAAGTAGAACAGTCTGTCACTCCAGCTTTGAGGTAAATCACTCAGATTCCAAAATAAACATGTTAATCCGAATTCATTATATGATGACTTAACATACAGCATGAATAATATATGTAACAAAAACTTGATCAGAGTCTCAGCATTCTGCAATAAGTCTAGTCTTCAGAAAAAGTTCATAAAAACTCAAATTTAAGCAGAATAACATTATTACATGCTGTTTTGATATTGTCTTCCTCTATTATCCAGAATTCAAACCAATAGGAGAAAATAATAAAGCTTCTGGGAAAAAGTTCCCTTCAACCTTTACGGAGCCTCCTCCATGGCAGTGTATCCTCCACTCTGCAAACATAAATTTTACAAAATAGAAACAAAATAATGAAAACAAGGTTTCACTTATTCTGACGAGACCCCCCCCCTTCTCGAGTTCACTCGATCCATTTTATATTAAATCTCAGAGATGATTCCCTCAGTTGATCCTTCCTCTTCAGTTATTTGTTTGAACTAATGCAATACTTTACAGCGATTCCATCCGATCTTCCCTCTCAACTTGTCTTATTCTCTTCTTGATTTCTGGAGTCATTCGGCCAGTGAGTGATTTGAGCACAGTGCAACGCTTGGTAAAATCAGTACCGAACTTCCACAATATTCGAATCCTCAAGCGCATCCCTCGTCAATCTAGTCGAACTTCTCTGCGATCTCTTAATTCGTCCAACTCCTTTCAAGTGATCTGATCTTCTAAAAGGTTGAAAAGATGAATTACCACAATTTGATGTACCTATAGTAATAAACAAATAACGCGGTTAGAACTTTCAAACCAAACATAAGGATGCAACCAGAATCTGAAATCGAGAAATTTAAAAAAATAATAACTCGATCTAAACCAAGTGAAATAAATTAACGAGAAGTAATGTCAAAGTAAATGTCCCTCCAATCGTCCTGATTCAACGAGCTCGCCAAATAGATCAGCAATTCTGGCAATGGAGAGATCTGATGCGTTGCTTTTCTTTCGCAATAATTTGACGAACTGCCATCTGTTCGAGTACTTTGTGGAGCTAATGTGACTGCTATTTTAATGAATATAACAACAAAATATGCCAGCAATCCCAGGCTTCTTGTTACAATAAAATATTGATAAATTCTGAAACGGTGAATCACTGCCAAGTGAACCGCGCTTCCTAATAATCTGCCATATGATGGTCTATTTGGAAAATGATTTCGGTATGGCCTGCAACTAGTGATCTTAAATTCCTTGAACTGCTTCTTGACACCTTCATTTCCTTCGCAAATGTAGAATGATGGCGAATTCCAATTTCATCATCCTCAACTGTTTTGATTCTGTGCTTTAAATGGTTTGGTAAGTTGGCGTGCTCTTCTTTAATGCACTGGCGGTTGATGATCTTTGAGTTATTTTCTCTCTTTATAATAAACAGGTGGCTGGCATATCCGTAGCATGATTATAGTGGACTTTTATTTCTTTGTAGTGACTTAGCAATTTAGAAGTATGATACCATGTTTGGTACTCTTAATTTGGCATCAACGAGCTAAACAAAATTCTCCTGAGCAATGCCTTCACAATAAAACATAAATTTAATTAATGATCCAAGCAAAATACCCATTGCAAACAAATTAATTGTAGAAGAGAAACATAAAATCCTTTTTGAAACTGCAAAAATATCCAAAGATCCTTTTAATCAATCCGCCTCTGTTGAATAATGTTGAACAAACTTAGGAATCTGTCTATAGAAAAATTTGCTCTCTCCGCTAGTTGTATCTCCTTTTAATTTAACATGGTGCGGCCATTTGAAAGTAAACGAGATGATATGAAGCACTTAAGCAAATGGAATCGTATTTTCTTTTAAGCGGCAACTTTAGATATGAGTAACTGTAATATCCTTGGGAATATTTAACCAAGATATTAACTCAACTTCAGAAATTTTAATAAAATTCACTGGTTAAATTTCTTAATAATCCTTTTAAACCAAGCAGGAGGTCAATGATGGGGATGGAGACTGAATCTAAGTATGGTGGGAAGAAATTTCAGTTCTGGAATTTGTATGGGGAAATGTGCAGCAGCAAATAATAACATCAGAGGGAGAGTCCTAAGCACAAAGCACTGGGGCCATTTATGTTTCAGACATCAGCTACAGCTGAAGCCTACCGCAAAGCTTCCTAGGTGCACCAACATATGCTTACTAGACTGGGTGGGTACAATACTGAGTTATGAAAATAAAATAGGTTCAATGGAAACAATGAGAATCTTTCAAAAGTATTTGGGAAGAGTAGGAGTGTTTTGGAAGTTTTAGGCCCTGTTGGGATGACAGAGCTAGTCAAATTGCAATCTTTACAAAAAGGGGTTAAATCCTCCCAAATGATTGAATTAATGATTTATATGGAAAATATAATGAATTATTAACCTCCTACAATTTACAGAATTCAAAACTGACACTCAGAATGAATTTGGCAGTCATTTCAGTAAAACTAGTCACAAAATGGCGCTCAATGAGCTAGTGTCTCAATCTCGGTTACTAAATGAATTTTATTAACTGAAATACTCTGTTCTGAAGCATTATAATTTTCTGATATACTGTATTCAACAATAGCAGGTCAAAATATAACTCACTGAACCAATATTACACTCATTTAATTTCTCCTCAACCATACAGTGTCTTATGGACTAGAAAATCCATACATAGAGCCATAGAAGAGCTGTAAAAAGGGATGGAATGATTAAATATCTAATATGAAAGTGTACTTTGGTCTGAAACAGGTCAGAAACAGAGTATGGAGTCATACTGGGCTTCCTGAGCTGCAATGGGTGCATTCACTTAAATGGAACTACACACGTGCGCTCCTTAACACATGAAATCTTGGCTCCGGTGAAAAGGGTTGTATCTCGGTCATCCGGACACCCTTTTCGATGAGAAAAAAGTGTTTCCTGCTGGAAACAGAACTTTGAACGCAATGGAACAGGTCTCACATCACATAAATGATCAGAAGTCCTGAAATCGAAACCTCCATTTCGGCCCTTCAATGTTGTCTCCTCCGAATGTACCCTGTATGATGATAAATCCTTGTAAGCTTAGGTTCTTCTTAGTATTGGATTATATGGACCTGCATATTAGATATCCATGGATGCAAATCCTGAGAGAATATTAGAGAAGAGAAGTAGAATAGAATAATGGGGCACATCACCCATTGATTAGCTTGGGCACATCACCAAACCTTGAGAAGCTAAAATGCTTCACTCATAAACTCACAAAGACAAAAGTTCTTCAATGGAGTTAGTTGGATTCTTTTATAAAATTCATGATGACCTGTTGAGAAGGTTACTTGGATTGGTGACCTGTGAGAGTAGGTTACCCACTTTCCCATTCTACTCCAAAGTCATGAGGATGCCACCTTGGGATAATTAGCAAGTTTAGCTCATCCAGAATGGAAAGTGCGCCCTCCTTGAGAAAATAGAAAGTTTATCTTAACACAAGATGTTTCCTTTATTAATAAACTTGGTCTGAATTAGAAACTGTGCCCTCATCTTACTTTCTTTTGGGGCTGACATGCTTTGTCTCTTTTTTAGAAATTGCACCTTCAAAGTTTCCTGGTTTTTAACTATGACAACTTTTCTGTAGTTTCCTCTTTTGTCCTAGATTTCCTCTTTGACTAAATTGGTATGCTCCATCTTTTTTGGCTTGAGTGCTTTTGGTAATTTTCTTGATTTGCTTGATTGTTGCCATTAATGAATGCCAACTCATGGTCCACTTGGACCCATGCGCCCTCCAAGTCACTTATGCACACTTAATTCCAATATTTATTAAAATAACATAATTAATAAATAAAATTGAATTTAGTACATGCCTTCTTCATTTTTAATAATTAAAATTTTCCTAGGTAGATTGAATAATTCCACTTTGACCCCTAGGTGCTTAGCAAGGTCAAGACTTTATATTTCCTTCTAGGAAGGGACATTACAGTCCTCCCCTCCCAAAACTGCTTGTCCTCAAGCAAAAGTAATTCACCCAAGGTGCTCCCCATGTAGGAAAGCTGGAACTTGACTATATAGATGAACTCATGTGAATAAGGGTTGACTTTCTCCATCAAGCCAACATGTAAGTAGTTATTCCAAAGACAAGCAATGCCAAGGTCCCATTGCTTGTTTTGCATCCCAATTGGTGAGAATGCCATCCAAAACCGGCCCTCAAACAAAAGTATGCATGGATATCAGTTCCTCAACTGCAAGTATCCATTTAGTAGTGTCAAGGGTGGAAACTTGACATCCCAAGGAATTCTAGGATCCCATGGTCCATTGTGCATCCTCCTAAGCATCATCCATATCATGCAGAACCCACCATTATGAAAGCTACTATGAATGATAGCAGTGGAATCATGAAGAATGTCTGAATCATGTAAGTAACATAGAAATTTGTCATTCTTCAAACTAGGCTGAAATAAAGAGAGGGCCTTCATCATAAAATACATGTCCCCAAAGTGAGGCTGACTCCAAATAATTTTTTCCAAGTCATCAACAGAAAAAGGTGGATCCCTTTTCTCGTCATGTGGACCCAAGAGAAAGTATCCCCTTACCCAATCTTCTTCTCTATATGTAATGGCTGCCATATGTATGTGGGATGATGAACAATGATACCACTGTAATATCCTATCCAAGATTTGAGCATGAGCAGAAATATATTTTCAAGGAGTTTTCATTTTTGTCAGGTAATATTTCATCCAATCAATATGGGGATGAGTGATATTCCATGGCTGCAAAATATACCTTGGTTGCTGCTCACAATTTTAGACAACGTCAGTTGTAAATATAAAATTATTGCAGAAACAAGAAAACTTTTTACCTTCGAGATTTCTCATTTCAGTGTTGCCTCTATCCATCCATACAATGGATGAATCAGACATCTTGCTTGCTAATGCACATGAACTGAAATCATCCATCTTTGCTGCAATAAGATCTATCTCCCATAGGAGCAGATCATGATCCACCTGTGGTACATGTGGCATCAACAAGAAAAACTTCTTCACCCACTGTTCATTCCCCATTGTTATTGTTGAATCCATGACATGAGGGGAAGGACTGTGAACCTTCTTTGTAGGTCTGCAACCTTCAATAATCAGACTTATGGCTGAAACTTCATCATTATTGGCTGGCCCAAATTGGGTGCTCTCATCCCACTTTTCTATGGGAGAGTGACTGTTTCCAAGGAACAACTCAGTTTCCCTTAGGAAATGATCAGGTGCTTGGTTTTCATCAAACTGTTATGCACACTCCTCAAGCACATGAAAAGATAAATGATCCTCATGATCCATCATCTCATGAGGTTCCTCCCTTGGAACATGGAATAATTCAGTCATTTTATTATGACTTTGTGGAAGATGGGAGGTAAAAAGTGATTCTGGCAGCTTCTCATTAAGTTGCTCGATTTGATTCTCAGATTCTTGACAAGCACCATGAGTACCAATCAGAGAATCCTGGGTGGTTTCCAACATATGTGTGAGCTTGTTGATCTCCTCATCATTCCTTATTGCAACATTATAGTACACATTCATAAGCTCCAGCAAGTGATCTCTATCGGAAAGCAACTTAGAGAAATTTCCTTTTAGGCTTCCTACTGCTTCCTGCATGTGCACAAAAGTTTCAACAGAGGGTTGCTCCTCCATTGATCTGGTTCTCCAACATCAATGAGAGATCAAAGCATTAAGTTCATGGAGTTTTTTCAATTCCTCCTTGATTTTTCCCTCACTCATTTTCAATGGCCCAATCAGGGCAAGAAGTTCTAGATGGTGAACCTCCTCTTCTCCTTCTTGCAATTCAGCCTTCTCCAAATTCTGAATTCTAACACTAGAAGGATCGTCTAATCCATCATTCTCACTGGAAGTGGCTGCCATATTGGGCTGCAACAAAGGCATGCTAAAATCAGAATTGCAGCCATACCTTTGTGCCCAAATTTCCTCGTCATGTGTTGTTTTTATGGTAGCATGCTTCTTTCCCAAATTCCTTGGTTCACACCCAACTGATTTGGGCTTGTCTTCCACCTCAACCTGAAGTTCCAATGATGATTTCAGATCTGATTGATGTTCTTCTTTTGGATTTGATCCAAAATATGTCATACCATCATCAATATTCCCCATATCTTCTGCACTTATCTTGAAATCACCCACGAAGAAATTGGGAGTGATTTCACCTTCCACATTGCCAACAATCGAATGTTTGATTGTTGGATCTTTAGTTGTGCATGGATCTTTTTCCTCTCCTTCTAACAAAGGATTTGGTGACTCATCATCCTCATGGATGCTGCAAATATGTTGATATCCAACCATGGTATTCCATCTTTCTTCCATGCTTTGAGGGTCTCCTGATGTTCCCACAGTCATTGGTTTCTAAGGAGCTAAGCATTGAGAATTAAATGCTTCATTACGGGGAACTAGTTTCTCCACATCATGGCACACATTATTGACAATGTATTCTATTTTATTCTGATGATTTCCAAAAGGAACATGGGTACAAAAATCTGATTGAGGTCCATACCTTTTCATCATACTTCTCCCTTCAAATAGTGGAGCTATGGTGCCTTGTTCTGCCATCCATTCTCTAGGTTCACATCCAACTGATGTGTGGTCATCTTTTGCTTCACTATGTAGCTCATGTGGTGACTTTGGATCTGATTTAGGTTCTTCTTTTGGATCTGATCCAACATATGTCTCACCATCATTAAGCTTACCAATCTCCTCTGAGGTGATCTTGAAATCCTCAACATAGAAGCTTGTAGTAGATTTTGCTCCCATTTTTCAACAATCTCATGATTGGTCTTTGGGTATTGCTTCTCCTTGGTTGTCTTAGGATAAATATTCTTGGAGGCTCTTCTTGAAGAGGATCCAAAAATTCTTGTGAAGTCACATGCATTCAATGCAACTTTGATATCTTTTATTATCTCTTCCATAGAAGGTTGACTTTTGATTGTAGAACATGCAACTTTTTCCTGAATATGGCTATTAGAATAACCATAGTCTGTTCTGTCAATCATGATCTCATGGGAGATGCTTATGGAAGGTACTTCTTGGGAATTCTCTTCCTCATACTGTCTACAATATTCTTCATACTGCTCATCATAATCTTCATCATACTCCTCATAAGAATAATCTTCTTGCTCACACAACTCAAATTCTAAATCTTCCATAACCAGAACTAATTCCACATCTGCAATCTTGAAGATAGTGTTGAGATAATTTTCCAATGAGAATTAATTTCCACAGGCTAATCCAAGGAAAGTACTCTAATACCACTGTAATATCCTTGGGAATATTTAACCAAGATATTAACTCAACTTCAGAAATTTTAATAAAATTCACTGGTTAAATTTCTTAATAATCCTTTTAAACCAAGCAGGAGGTCAGTGATGGGGATGGAGACTGAATCTGAGTATGGTGGGATGAAATTTCAGTTCTGGAATTTGTATGGGGAAATGTGCAGCAGCAAATAGAAACATCAGAGGGAGATTCCTAATCACAAAGCACAAAGCACTGGGGCCATTTATGTTTCGGACATCAGCTACCGCTGAAGCCTAACGCAAAGCTTCCTGGGCGCACCAGCATATGCTTACTAGACTGGGTGGGTACAAAACTGAGTTATGAAAGTAAAATAGGTTCAATGGAAACAATGAGAATCTTTCAAAATTATTTGGGAAGAGTAGGAGTGGTTTGGAAGTTTTAGGCCCTGCCGGGATGACAGAGCTAGTCAAATTGCAATCTTTACAAAAAGGGGTTAAATCATCCCAAATGATTAAATTAATGACTGATATGGAAAATATAATGAATTATTAACCTCCTACAATTTATAGAATGCAAAACTGACACTCAGAATGAATTTGGCAGTCATTTCAGTAAAACTAGTCACAAAATGGTGCTCAATGAGCTAGTCTCTCAATATCGGTTACTAAATGACTTTTATTAACTGAAATAATCTATTTTGAAGCATTATAATGTTCTGATATACTGTATTAAACAACAACAGGTTGAAATATAACTCACTGAACCAATATTGCACTCATTTAATTTATCCTCAACCATACAGTGTCTTATGGACTAGAAAATCCATACATAGAGCCATAGAAGAGCTGTAAAAAGGGATGGAATGATTAAATATCTGATATGAAAGTGTACTTTGGTCTGACATAGGTCTGAAACAGAGTATGGATTCGTACTGGGCTTCCTGATCTGCAATGGGCGCATTCACTTAACTGGAACTACACACGTGCGCTCCTTAACACATGAAATCTTGGCTCCAGTGAAAAGGGTTGTATCTCGGTCATCTGGACACCTTTTTCGATCAGAAAAAAAAGTGTTTCCTACTAGAAATGTACCTCTGAACACAATGGAACATGTCTCACATCCCAGAAATGATTAGAAGTGCTGAAATCGAAACCTCCATTTCGGCCCTTCAATGTTGTTTCCTCCGAATGTACCCTGTATGATGATAAATCCTTGTAAGCTTGGGTTCTTCTTAGTATTGGATTATATGGACCTACATATTAGATCTCCATGGCTGCAAATCCTGAGAGAATATTAGAGAAGAGAAGTAGAATAGAATAATGGGGCACATCACCCATTGATTAGCTTGGGCACATCACCAAACCTTGAGAAGCTAAAATGCTTCTCATAAACTCACAATGACAAAAGTTCTTTAATGGAGCTAGTTGGATTCTTTTATAAACTTCATGATGACCTACTGAGAAGGTTACTTGGATTGGTGACCTGTGAGAGTAGGTTACCCACTTTCCCATTCTACTCCAAAGCCATGAGGATGCCACCTTGGGATAATTAGCAAGTTTAGCTCATCCAGAATGGAAAGTGCGCTTGCCTTGAGAAAATAGAAAGTTTATCTTAACACAAGATGCTTCCTTTATTGATAAACTTGGTATGAATTAGAAATTGCGCCCTCATCTTACTTGCTTTTGGGGCTGACATGCTTTGTCTCTTTTTTAGAAATTGCACCTTCAAAGTTTCCTGCTTTTTAACTATAACAACTTTTCTGTAGTTGCCTGTTTTGTCCTAGATTTCCTCTTTGACTGAATTGGTATGCTCCATATTTTTTGGCTTGAGTGCTTTTGGTAATTTTCTTGATTTGCTTGATTGTTGCCGTTAATGAATGCCAACTCATGGTCCACTTGAACCCATACGCCTTCCAAGTCACCTATGCACACTTAATTCCAATATTTATTAAAATAACATAATTAATAAATAAAATTGAACTTAATACATGCCTTCTTCATATTTAATAATGAAAATTTTCTTAGGTAGATTGATTAATTCCACTTTGACCCCTAGGTACTTAGCAAGGTCAAGACTTTATATGTCCTTCATTACAATAACGACCTTGAAATTCTCTTTATATGTCCTTCATTACAATAACGACCTTGAAATTCTCCGAAGGTAAATATGAAGCATGCTCAATATTAAGTTTTAAGTTATAGTCATGAGAGGGATTAAAGTCAAAGGATAATGACAAATGCCCAAACCACATCATTTGTTAAAGAGGAAAAAGACAACTTTTGTTTTTTTTAAATTCCATGTGTTTGTTGGTAACATAAGCCAAAATGTTTTTTTTTATGATTTCATGTAAGTCACCTCTTAGTGCCAATTCCAATGTCAACCGTTGCATTTTAGTATGTGACAAGTTTTGGGTTTATCAACTTTTTAAATAAAAGTTTTGATAATTAGATCTTATGTATAGTTATATAAATAATAGACTTCTTTTTTAGGATATTTTCTTGTAAAAGAGTTCATAATCTTTGTGATGATATTTTGTTTATTTTAATATTGATGTAATTATATATATTTCAAATAAATATAAAATTACATATAAAGACATAAAGTTATGCTATGCATACAAGTTGTTAATTGAACTTTTGAATGATTGTTTAAAATAGGTCACTAAAATCATTTTTGGTTTGGCATGTTGGGATAAATATTGTCCACAAAATTTAATTGAAATGAGATTTCAAAAATTATAAAATAACTCAAAAACTTTATTAAAAGTAATTGAGGTATTTTGAAAAGTTAATAATAATAATCAAATTTGTGATCATTTGAAATGTGATAATACTAAAATAAAAGTTTAATAAAAAAATTGATGTTTTGCTCAACTATTACAAACTTGCCTCGTACTTTTGATATACCAATCTTTAAGAGATGAATTGAAATATTTGATATTAAATGTTTGATCCAATAGTTTTAGTGTACCAAGATGTCATTTCAACTTGTTGATGCAATGAAGGCTAAAAGAAAACATGACTCTCGAAAGATATTCAACTCAAAAAACCTCAAATGAAATCATCGTTAAGAAACCAAGACGACTAATAACCAAGATCATCCAAATCACCAAATACTCATGTAATGAAATCCAGGCCAAAGAACAAGCAGCACAAAAGGACAAGGATCCAAAGGAGAACAACTAACTAAATCAAGAAAGATAAAATCAAAAGCTAAATATTTACAAAAAATACATGTGGGACCTTTGATTTTTACAAAAATCAAGAGGAGTTTTTGGGTTGCCAACAGGACCCTCCATTTTTATTTGATATTTTAAGTTTTGCATAAATATGATAATAGTGTACCAAGGATAATATCGATGGAAGTCTCTTCGGATTACTGGCCTTGATCCATACTCATTTAATAGATTATTTAGGCTTGGTTTGAATTGATGTTATATTGTTTTTCATCTTTAAGTTAAGAGATGTAGCTAATTCGGAGTTCTAGAGTTGAACGAATGTATTGTATTTTTTGTAGGAATTCGAGTAAAAGATCTAACTCTTCGTTTTTTAGGTTGTGGTTTAGGTGGGTGATGAGATTCAATCAAACCTTGCTCCATAACAACCCAAAAAAGTGAGATCAATCTTTCTTGGCTCATTGGAACCAAGAAAAGTTAGATCAATCTTTCTTGACCAATTATTTCTTTCAACTTTTTGTATTCTTCTTTAACATTTTCACATTGCGAGTTAGGAGTACTTGTTAGATTGAATTATATTTGGCACATTCATAATTGTAATTTCAATTCTTATATGCAGCATTTGTATTAATATTGTATTGAAACTGACATGCACATAGGTGAAAATCTTAATCCTTATTTACATTCCCTATGTGTTATCATTACCATGAAATGGTATCATATAAGTTTCACCCTCTGTGTATATTTATAACTATTCCATACTTGAAACCTAACAATGGATATTTTTCCCTCTCCAATAAAGATTAAAAAAAAAACTAGATATAACCTGGAAAAAAAGGTAATTAAATGTTGTTAATTCCCTTGATTGCGCGGGGGCTTCACTCAATAAACTGCTATCATATCACGTTCGTTCGTGGCATATGAAACAATACCCCTAATTTCACTAAATATTGGAAAATACCTTCCAAAATCATTTTTTTAACCCCCTCCCAATATGCCTTCCCAATTTAAAAAAACCCCTATTTTCATTAGATATTGTATATATCAATTTTTTCATTGACATTTTTTATACTCCTTTATATTTCTACCTAGTATATTGATATGATACCCCTCTTATGACCCCACATGCATTCTATAATGCACCTTGGTTCTTTCGATGTATATTGTGGATGCACATTACTTCACCCACAATGTAATTACTCAACCACATATCATTATGATTTACAACATCTAATGGTCTAATGAAGAGATAGGAGATCACTTCTTGTATGTCACTAGATCCAATGCACATAGTACAACATTTAGATTGCATGTTACAGTTCCCCAATCGTTGACTAAGCCTGTTGTGGGCTAGGTATCCAAGCCCCCAAGGCTCGTAACAAGCTCTAGGAGGCTGACTAAACCTCCAAAGGCCTGTAACAAGCACGAGTGGTTGGGTATTCAAGCCCCCAAGGCCTATCGAGGGCCTATAACAACCCCTGGAGGCTTAGAGCCTCCTAAGGCTATTGGTAACAACTGGCTGAGTGTTATTGGTAACAATTGGTTGTCAATGACCATTGCCTCTCGACTATGATCGACTGGAAACCCACTTCACCACAAAACCCCCTGGACTCAAGCATGCCTCAAGATGTGATTTCACTGCGTACTGGTAAGCCCGAGCCTTACCTCAACTCGATTTCTCATCCGGCCATGATCCCGCCATCTCCATTTGGAGGATATCTGTCAGCCCACCCATATAAAAAAGACCCCAAAGTATTTTTGTATTGTTACATTAAATAGAAAAACCCTTTGCCCCTTAATATATAAGCAATATAATTTTGAGATTTTCATGAATATTTAATACCGCAATATGAATGAACGTGGTATTATATTGCCTTCTAGTGAATCCCCCATGATTGATTGCAAGAATAAATGCATAGGAAGTGGATGAAATTCATTGCATCCTGTGAGTGACCCAAATCTAAGCTATGCACATGATCATATGGTGTTATTGGAAAGTAAGAGAAATTTTTCTATGTTCATTTGGGTTCAAACGTCAATGATGTTTGTTTTGATAGGAAGGTAGGGGAGTCCATCTACGAAAGGGTTTCAATTTTGAATTTTTATGGAGTTTAATTTATTAAGCTTATAGACAACATGAGCTCTCTATGACTATACTTATATTTACATGATATAAAATTGGTAGATTGAAATACTATGGTGTGAAACATATGCAATTCTCATCTTTTCTAAGCATTGCACTAACTATTGGACTATCATCCTTTTACATTCTTTGGTATGTTGATATCTTGACAAGGTTTCTTTTTATGCATTTTCCTTCCTAGTTCTATTTCGTTGGGTCTTCCACTATCCAACGCTACAAATTGATCAATCACCCTTGCAATCTTGGTGGGAGTTAGGCCTCTTGTTTGTTACAACTTGATAATATGATATAAAGGGGGTATTAAAAATGGGTTGATAAAAATGTATACATACAATATCTAGTGAAACTAAGGGTTTTCTTAATTGGAAAGGCATATCGGGAGGAGGGTTCAACAATTAAATTTTAGGAGGAATTTTCCAATATTTAGTGAAATTAGGGGTATTATTTAATATCATGCGAACGGTCATGCTATGTAACAAGTTCATTGAGTGAACTCCCCGAGGTTGGGATCCTTGGAGGAAAGAAGGATGAGAACTTGAATCTTGGTTTCATCAAGTGCCATGCTTGAAGGAAGGTAATTTGAAGTACCTGCTTCATTCATTAATAAATATTGGACATTCTTCCCTTTCCAAATAACTTTTTTCATGTATATTTTAGATTTGATTACAATTTGATATTTTATGTTCTTTTAATTGGCAATCTTCTATTTGTAGTCAAATTGGTTTGAGGACGGTTTTTTGGAATGCTTTTGTAGGTTATTGCATTGGAGAGCAAGAGAAGGATTCAAAGAGAGGATTGGATCAACCTTTTGTTATAAGATACACATCCTATTAAACCCTAAAATGCTTCTTAAATATTGTATTTGCATAACTTTGAATGTCTATCTTTCACCCCAGTATGTTGGTGGCCTCACCCCAACCATATGAACACTTTCCCTAATAACAATGAGAGATTTCTTAATGCTCTTTTTCTAACAGATATTTTCCTATAGACAATGAATCATTTACTCCATGAACAAGATTTAAAGAGATTTATAGAACCTTGAGGCTTGTAGTCATCAACCATAGTTTCATTGCACTTGACAATGTGTATACCTCAATGACCCCTTCTTGATTTATTCTACAAGTGTTTGGAGTTAGCACATATATTTACACTTAGAAGAATGTACTAAGTACCTTGCTGCCCATTATTGTGATTAGTGGGTTACCTCGCATATTTCTTTCTCCCATGTTCGACATTTGATCATTTATTCACATGGTGTATATTTGTACTTATAATGAATTTGAGTTTAAAACCTTGGGATTCAGGGGCATTTTATTTTGATGCTACTACTTGAGCTGTTTATACAATACCACATATCTATATTGCATTGATACTTATGGAGAACTAGCTTAGTACTCTTCATAGTTCAAGTGTTCTTTTCACGTATTTTGAGACATATATCCACTTTATGTTTGATCATTGTTATGATTCCATTTTGACATGATCCATTGTGTACTTTTTTTGTCCATGATATTACATTTTATATACTTCATGGATCTGCAGTGTGCTTGATTTGGTATCCATGCTTGTTTTCCACTTGAGGATGGGTATGCCCATTATTGTTCCCCTAAAATAATCCTACAGAGAAATAGATTCGAAGTATACGTAGAAAATTAGAACATCTAAGATCGTCCTCACCTAATATATCCATGGCCCATATTTAATCGCATAGGTTGAAATGATAGTAAGACAAAGATGAGGTTTCAAAGTGCCCGTGGCCAAGACCGCATCGCTATGGTGAGACTAGTTGATTGAGGCCATTTTCACTAAATTAATTGATGAAGGAATAAAACACAAGGCATTTCCATAGATGACCTAAATTAAATAAATAAATAAGATTATTAGATTTGGTTCATTCGTACAACAGAACTTGGTCGAGGCATAACATGAGGGCCTATGTCGTGAACACATAAGATTTTATCGGCGTGGTGAGACAAATCAATCTGGGTTATTCATGAAAAGTAACACAATCATGTTATAACACTAATATTTTTTCTGTGAATGACTAATATGGGTTTGAGAAAGTTAGATCCGTATATCTCTACCTTTTCATAACACTAAGTGATCGAGAATGGATATGAAGGACATTCGCACAAAAACTATGATCACACCAAGCATGTCAGATCGATCAATATAAACAATTTACACAAAGGAATGTGATCAGAATAGCACTAAGGACAAAGTGCACTAATGAACTAGATGTGACTACATCGATTCTCCATATTCACGATTTTAATTGGATCATGGGAGTCAACTGCTGAATGAAAGATTTTGCAATGTTGCTTTTTCAACTGAGACAAAATATCAGGGAACCTGGCTGAATGAAAGATTTTGCAATGTTGCTTTTTCAACTGAGACAAAATATCAGGGAACCTGCCCACTAATGACATAAACCTAAGGGTGGGGCCTGTCCACCCAATCTTTAGACAACCAATGACAAGCCACCACATGTCTCTCAAACTTGGAAAAAAATCACCAATGACACCTTACGGCAGTCATGAATGACACTTAATGCTTGGATCCTCATCCATTAATGAAGATATTGCCCCCATTTAAGTACTCAGAGCCGTTTCCCAATTCATTTTACAATTCATTCGATCCTCCAAGCAAACTAAGGAAACATCCTGCAAGATGAATTGATGTTCAAAGCTACCAAGTGATTGAAAATGAGTTGCCATTATATTGTTGTCACCACCACACCACAGAGTTCTTGTCCACGAAAATTTCACGTAATTTGTTCTTAAAATCCAGAGCTCACTCAATTTCTCATCATAGTTTTAAAATAATTATGCGCTTGTTTTCTCTATATCCATTATACAAGGCCAACTCCCTATTGCTTCTCTGTCCTCTATGATGTTGTAACCATGCCGAGTGCCTCCAAATACACATCGGGGATCCCTTTCCTACTTCTCTAATTGCATGTCTAGTGAATTTTCCTCATCCCACATCTCTCATTTCATTGATGATCTTTCCCATATAACAGCCCGTCACATGAAAAATTATTCTCCCAAACAATTCATTGTCTCTGCCTACGTGAGATACATCGCTGGTGTGAAGGGTAGTATCGTCTAGGTTTATTTCCTTCCTTAACATATTGGCCTTGTTACCTTTCCATTTCTTGAATTCGTGGAGCTTTGTGTCAGTAATTACCATTGTGCCGCTTCTTCCATTACTTCCATAGATGGTTAGACAATTATTTGCCTTTTCAATGCCCTATCCATCTCATAAATTCTAGGCAATTCATTAGGGACATTGTTCCTTTTTCATGATGGACAAATAATAATATATAGGAATTTGATTCAATACCAAAAGGGGTTATCTTACATAGGTTGCGCTACAATTAAGGCTTGTCCTAGGTTCCCCCTACCCATTGGAATATTTGAAGTTTTTCCCCATGGTCCTAGGACTTCTCTTTCACGTTCACGTTGATTCTAAGGAAGGATATCAACGTAGACATATATGAATAAATGGTAGCTATGGTAGACACCTACATTGCACTTGATATCCCTGAATTTAGGTGCGCGAAGGCCATAGTTGTAGTCATGAGATTACAACTAGTAGACTTATTCACTACTGGGACCCTTAGATACCCTTCCTATTTAGTATACATTTTCATATATCATTAGGGACATTTCCTTGAGTCCTAAAATTTGTAGAAAACCCAAGGAGGTGTATCCACCAGAGGAAATTGATTGGAAACCATTGGTTAAGAAAGGGGAACCTAGAGCTTCATCCCTCCAATATGTGTCCAAATTTATGTATGCTACCTTTTCTATTATTTTGAGGAAAGAACCTATTAAATCCATCAAAATAATTTATTATTATTATATTAGTTATGGTTAGGTCATCTTAGTATCAGGTTACATAATGACCACTTCATCTCCTATTTATAATAAAAGAGATCCATTTGTATAATCATCTCATCTTGTCTTGTGTATTTGGTACATTGTAAAAGGAGGTTCCCCCCTCAAAGAAGCTTCTTATTCATCAATTTTCATCATTATTAAGGCATGGATAGTACTCTCTCTTTGTTACACCTAAATCTTGCCATCATGAGACTCAGTGTAAACATCCCTAAAGTTTCCTTAACTAAGTCATTAACTTGGAAGAGATGCAAACCCTTTTATACTAGGTTTTGAGAGGTCGTCGCAGGTTGTCCTCATGCAACCTGCGACGTCGCAGGTTGTCCTCTTACAGACTGCGACGATGTCAGTTAATGGACTAAAATAGCTTCTTCGAGCCCATTCTCGAAGCTAGTTGATGTGTATCCCTATCCCTAGCCTTTGGGGAAGCTAGCATTCGGTTCCTAACCTCTTGGAAAGATCTCCTATCTCTCTCCTACCATATCTCAACCTACCCTATCCACTTAGTCCTATATAAGTGAAGCTCACTCCCATCCCAAGGGGTCGAAGTCTATAGTATCTAACTGCTGGTGAAATTAGCTTAGGAGAGATCTCTACTCATCCTTGAGAGATCCATTATCCCTTTGGAGGCTTTAGCATTGGCTTGATCATAGAAGGATTTCTACGTTAATTCATTGGTTGTAATCTCTTCATCCTATGTATTTCCCTTTTAATACAGTAATATAAGTGATTTCCACCAAATCTCATTGTGTTAATGATATATTGTGTAGTTTGCTTACTTAGGTCTATTATTGTGTAGGTGCATTTTACTACTTGCTTTGTTGTGTTGTCTTGATAGGTTTTGCAGCTCATATCTAAAGGCCGTCAAGCTTGGAGCAGCATTCAAGGAAAAAGGATCAACGATCTAAAGGGTAAGAGCATCTAGTTCCTTGATATATAATTAGATTTAGGAGAGTTATTTAGGTTCTGTCTTTATTTGTTCTAGACTCACATTGAGATAGGGAGATCAGGCCTCGAGTTTGCTCTTGGTAGATTGTCCGTCAAACACTCTTGGTTATTTTGTGCTCTCTTCTGGAATTTGGTGCATAACATTTGTTATTAGAGCTTTGACGCTTCCAAAACAAGTCATCTTGGAATTTTTTCTATAATTTTTTGTTGGGGATGTTTTAAACAAAAAATCTTGGAGGTGCCACAAAGGACATAATGAAATATCGATGGTGCGATTTTTAGGTCTTTCATTACAAGTGTGGAGTTATACCCTATGGATATTAGGATTTTTTACTAGTCCAAAAACTAGTCTCTAATAGGTGTTCCTAGAAAAACTGTTATATTTGAATCTTGAAAGATCCAATTTGAGTGAGACTTGTTGAATATTATAGGAGGCATATCATAGTATTATTGGTGCAATTTTTAGAATCATATCTAAAAAATTAGACATGTGGAAGGCCATACACTTTCTCTCTCCTGAAAAGGAAATAAAACAGGTTTTGGTAAGGTTATCGTAACTTTTTCTTGGCACATCAGAATTAGGTCAGACCTGTGGCATTGTAGAGAATATATATTAGGATAATATAGGAATAAATTTCAGAATCAGGAGGGGCTAAATTGTAGAGTTTACTTATTTGGAAGGTTGTCCAGCAAGACAGTCTCCAAACTAGGGTTTTTAAAGGTATGTTAACTTGAAACTTGGATAAATTTTGATTGAACTATCTATTTTGGGTGATTCAAAAGGCGTGATAAACAATAAATAGAGAATAATTATGGTAAATATCATTAGTATCAAATGGAAAAATGTGATGAAAAAAATTCTACACCCATTAAACCTTCTGAAAGATCAACCACGACTCATGACAAAAATGAAGAAATGAGACATAAGCTGTCCAAATTGAATGACAAAATGAAGGAATTGATTGATAATTCAGTGACACATTTCAATTGATAAAACAAAAAAGTGATATAGAAAAGGATTTGAAAAATAATCTCGAAAATATGGCTAGTAAAGAGGATCTTAGGGAGGTGGACAACAAGAGGATCCCAGGGAGATGCCCAAAAAAGAAGATCTCGAAAATATGGCCAGTAAAGAGGATCTTGAAGTTATGAAAAATGAAAATTTGAATGTGATGAGGCATGGAATTCCTCATAATTCATATCTTAAAGAATATGATTTGTAATTGCTATGGATATTCCACTGGAATAGTTTGTCACAATGGATATTACAACTTAATTATTTTTATTAGCTTATTTCCATTGAATGCTAAATAAATTGGAACTGAAAGAAAAATAACTAGAGCAAATAAATACACAATACACACAAAAAATACAATATATACCTTGGTAAAACCCACTAAGGGTAAAAACCTAGCTATAAGTGAGGACTATGCCTTGCTCTTTTCTGCTCCAATATGCAGTGCAAATACAAAGAAAGTGGTACTCTCTATGGAGTTACCTATGACTCTACAGCCAGAATGGATACTACATGATATCCTACTTCCTCTATTATGCTCTAATATCCACTCATGTGTTGTTTCTCAACTATGGAACAATACAATAACATCATAAGAATGGAACCCATCTCTTTTCTTAATGACCCAATATTTAACATATCCTGATAATCGCTTGGGGTTAGCTCTAGGGTTTTTGCATGCCCAACTCCCAATTAGGGTTAGGTTTTGGGACCTTCTATAATTTTCTTGAATATATACACTTGAATAGCTCAGCATGTGTGAGAAATGAGAGATGGCATGGAATCCACTTGGTATAACCATGGTGGTTAACTAGATAGGTCAACTTGTAGGGGCATAACTTCCTCATATGGACTTTGATTTAGGTTATTACTGAACCGTTGGAAAGGTCTTGGGGTGTAGTACAATGTTCAAGGGTATGGTACAAGATATAAAATTTTGACCCCATAAAAATTATTTAATCCTTCAAATAGGCCTTAGAAGGTTCTAGACCACAAATCCGCAAAGTGAGACCTGCCCCTAAAATGGGCCCTATAATCCTATTCGTCCAATCTTTCCACCCAGAAAGCACCAAATAGATGAACAATTATATATCGATTCATTTTGGATCATAAGAGGAGAAGGAGAATAAGAGGAACTTGTCCCAGTCACATATTGAGAAATTTGAAAAAAAATTGGAGAATAAGAGGTTTCAGTCCTCGATATCTGATGATTCATATTATCATCATGGTTTTAACTCCATACGAAGGAACTTCTTCACTCCCAAGGTTGAATTAAGAAATTTTGATGGAAAATATTTGTTTAAATGGGTGAACCAAATAGAGCAATCATTTGAATTGCATAATATCATCGATGATAAGCAAAGGATTTCCTTAGCTACATTGCAGTTTGAAATAAAATATTTTCAATGGTATCAATGGTATAAATGGGTAGTTAAAAGGTTTCCCCCTTCTTATCAGGATACTTGGAATTTATTTAGAAGAGACCTAGAAGTTGAATATGGTAAAGTTTGGGAACAAGATTACTTTAGTCAATTAACTAGAATCAAGCACTTGGATGATGTGGAAGATTAAAATTCAAAATTTCAAGTATTGTCCACAATGGTAAACAATATAAGTGACCAAATTTTGTTAGAATCTTACATGGGTGGATTAAAAGAAGACATCAAACATGAGCTTTTCTTAAAACAATCAGAAAATGTTATGAAAGTTATGCAACATCTCACCATATTTAAGCCAAAAATAAGGCTACACAAAAGTCTACAATTGGAACATATGAAGGAAGCATAGACAAAATTTGGCCTCATAGGGAAACACTATCTCAAACTACTTGAATATCACATAAGGAAATAGATGAAAGAAGAGAAAAATTACTATGTCTTGGTTGTAATAGTAAATGGTTTAAAGGGCATAAATATCAATTGGTGAGGAGGAGGAAATAGATGCATCAACACAAATTGGTGATGAAGGAATTCTAAACCAACAACAAAAAAGAAAAATATATAGAAATTTTGTACGACATAAATCTGGACCAATGCAAAATATCAGTTCATGCCTTAGCAAGTGTGTCAGCACCTCAAACCCTCAAAATTTTAATTTACATTAAGAAGCAAAGGTTCATAGTACTAATTGATTAAGTTAATACATATCATTTCATTGATAACAAATTAGTAAAGCACCTCAATTGTTTTTTATATCCAGCGGGAAATTTTCGAGTATTGGTTGCTAATGGAGGAATATTGATTGTGGAGGGAAATGACATAACATTAAACTTAGTATGAGAGATTATAATATATCAATCCCTATGTATTATATTCCCATTATAAGAGTAGATGTTGTTCTAGGGATTCAATGGTTAAGAACCTTGGGTACAGTTTCTACAAACTACAATGAATTATTCATGAAATTTGAATTGGAAGGAATTCAATATGAACTCAAGGAGTTAAAATATTCACCCTCTCATATCATCAACTCTCATAAAATAGAAAACTCCCCAAAAGGGGTTGTTGTGGAGTTATTTCTAGAATTTACTCTATGGAAGTGAAGCATGAAGATGAAAATATTCCAGATGACTTAAAATGTACCTTGGAAAAGCACCATAAAGTCTCCCAATATATTCCTAAAGGGTTACCTCCATCCATAAATCATGAACATCAAATTGAACTCATTTCCATAAGTAATCCTAATAAAAGGCCTTATAGATATCCACCTAAAAAAATGAGAGATTGAGAAAATGGTACAAGACATGTTGGATATAGGTATTATTCAACCAAGCAGGAGTTCTTTTTCAACACTAGTAGTGATGGTCAGAAGAGATGATAATGCTTGGAGAATGTGTCATGATTACAAATATCTAAACAATATCACCATCAAGGATAAATTCCCCATTCCAAATATTAATGAGATTCATGGAGTGGCATACTTCACAAAATTAGATCTAAAATTAGGATACCATCAAATCAAATTAAGAGAAGAAGACATTCCCAAAACAACATTTAGAACACATGATTGTAATTATAAGTTCTTGGTGATGCCTTTTGGATTAAGTAATATTCCTTCTACTTTTCAAAGCCTTTTGAACAATTTTTTTTTACCTTATCTTGAAAAATTTGTGTTGGTTTTCTTTGATGATATACTTATCTATAACAAATCATGGGAAGAACACATTAAACATATGAATCAAGTCCTACAGATTCTTGAGAACAATCTATTGTATTTAAAAAGATACAATTGTTATTTGAATCAAGAAGTAGAGTACTTGGGTAATATTGTTTTAAGTGAAGGGGTCAAGATGGACCCTCAAAAGATTGAAGCTACCACAAAATGGCCTATTCATAAGAACATCAAGAGTCTTAGAATATTTTTGGGTATTATAGGATATTACAAGAAATTTGTTAAGAATTACACATGCATTGCAGGTCCACTCACATCTCTCTTGAATAAATAATCATTTGTATGGAATGAAGAACCTACCTTGGCATTCTCACTTTTAAAGGATGCTATGTTTTCTACACTAGTATTAGCAACACCTGACTTTAGTAAAATATTCATAGTCGAATGTGACGCATTAGGACAAGGAATTGGAGAAATGTTGATACAAGAAGGGAGGACATTGGCTTTTGAAATTAAACAATTCAAAGGAAAAAACATGGTGAAATCTACATATGAAAAATAAATGGCATCAATTTTACATGTGGTAAAAAATGGCGAAAATATTTGATTGGGAGACACTTTAAAGTCAAGATATACCATGATAGCCTAAAGTATTTTTTGGAAAAAAGAGTGTCATTAGAAGAGAAACAAAAATGGGTATGGAAAATGAAAGGGTTTGATTTTGAAATAATCTACATAAAAGTGAAGGAAAATGTGGTAGCAGACACCCTTTCTAGAATAGAAGAATCCTCCAAATTATAGGCCATCACATATTTCATTCATGTGTGGTTGGAAGAAGTTCATCATGAATGGAAAGAAGATAAGAGTACTAGACATAAAATACAATGTCTAAAAGAGGGTAATATATCTATGGAACATTGGGAATGGAAGATAGATATTCTTTTGTACAAGGGTAGAATATTTTTATACCCTGAATCAAAGTTGAAAGAACATATATTAATTTAATATCATAACTCTCCATTGGTGGGACATTCAGGTTTTCTTAAAACTTATCAAAGGATATATTTTCTTTTTTGGGAAGGAATGAAGAAAGATATTCAAAAATTTGTCAGAGAATGCCAGGTGTGTCAAAAAAATAAAATTGAGATAGTCAATCCTCAAGGGTTACTTCAACCTTTACACATACTGAATCAAATGTGTGAAGAGATATCAATGGAAATCATTACATGTTTACCAACATCACAATGTAAGGATGTTTTTTTGTGGTTGTGGATAGGCTCACAAAATATGCACAATTTTGTGGAATTCAAAGTACTTATACTGTAAGTCAAGTGGCCGAAGTGTTCATGAAGAAAATCCACACATCTGTTGATATTTACAATCAACTCCAACCCTTAATTGCAACATGGGACCTACTGTGTTATGTACCTTACTATAAAAATGGGAAACTCAAAGTAGAAATAATAGACTAAAGCAATATTTTGGAATACAAATGACATAATTACAATAGTAGGAAACTATAGATAACAAAATATCATAATAGAAATACATTTATTGATGAAATCTATGTTCACTTACCTCTTCAAGGGGGAAACCTTAAAATGAATCCAAGCTCCAATTACAAAATATTCACAAGACATCTCATTCCATTGCTTCAACTTATTTATATAGTTCTATCTAACCTCCTAGGTACTTTCTAGAGAAGGGAATTTCTATTAGGTGGAACCTTCTAGTTATTTCCTAGAGAAGGAACCTTCTAGTAAGCATTCTTACAAATTATTGATTTTCATACTACATATACTTTATAGTTCGTCTTTAATAGATATGGATGCAATAAATAAAATCATATATATCTACTTAGGGGATTAGGGTAGGACCCTAACATGTCCTCCCACTTCGAAAGCAACATTGCCCTTAAGTCTAGAGGTGAGAAAATTGTTGCAGAATCACTTTTGGTTCCTATGTGCCATCTTCTGGTTGCATGTATTTCCACTGGATCAAGAATACTTTGAATATACACCTGTGCAATTGACGTTCCCTTGTATATAATACTACTTTCGACTAGAGTCTAATGGATCCTTCCTCATCAAGTTCGGGTAACTTGGTATGTACTTTACAATTGGAGGCCAACACTTTTTTAGGCAAGATACATGAAATATAGGGTGAATCTTGGAGTGATATGGTAGATCTAGCTTGTAGGATACATGTTTAATGCATTAGTTGATATTTTCACTGAGAGTAGAAAGGTTCTCTAAAACCCAATATGGGGGATATTTTTTCACATAACGTAACGTTATGTTACCAACAATACAAATTAATTAAAAAAATTCATGTCGGCTCATAAAAGAAAAAACTAAAACCAAATAAAAATTAATTAAAAAAATCCATGTCAACTCATAAAATAAAAATTTAAAAGTAAATCAAAAGTTATTAGAAAATCCATGTTGGCTCATAACAAAAAAGCCCAGCATAGATCCATCTTAAACACAACTCTATCAAGCACCGAGAGGGATAAAATTTCTTGAGGTGTAATTTTTTTTTTGGATGTGTAAAAATGTTAAGATTAAAATAAAATTACACCTCAATGAATTGGATCCCTCTCAGTGCTTGATAGATCTTGGTTTAAGATGGATCTATGCTTGTGTAAGGTCCATAGAACTTCAGAGCTAGTTTCCAGTGAAGAAACATCTGATCCCCTTCTACAAATGAACATTCTAAGTGATGATGATCCACCTATTGTTTCATTCTATTTTGAGCCAAATCCATACTGTATTTAAGTGTACCAAGAATAGCTTTATGGGTGCAAAGTGTGCTATCTATTGCATGGACCTTGGAAGTGCCTAGTAAATTGGAAATCACAGACAAGGGTTTTTGGCCATATATTGCTTCATATGGGGGAATTTTGGTATCTCCATGATAATTAGTATTATACCACCATTCAACAAGAGGAAACCATTGTTCCCATTGGTGTGACATTTTCGACATGAAGCATCTAAAAAAGGTTTCCAAGCTCCCATTGACTTCTTCTATTTGACCATTTCTTTGGGATGATAGCCTATTTTGAGTTTTAATTGGGTATCTTGAAGTTTAAATAGCTCCTACTAAAATTTTCTCATGAAGGTAGAGTCCCGATGGATTCAATGGAAGTGGGAATGCCATTTAACTTAAAAACATGATCCATGAAGACTTGAGCCACTAATGATGGTGTAAAAGAGTGTGACAAGGTACAAAGATGTGCATATTTGGAAAGATGATTGATGGACACCATGATGAGTGATTTGTTACCAAATCTAGGAAGCCCCACTATAAAATCCATAGAAATATCAGTCCATAGATAGGTCAGAATTGGAAGGGATTGCAAGTACCTTGGGGACTTCATGGTTTTTCCCTTATGCATTTGGTAAGTGTTGCAGCCTATAACAAATTTTTGGATGTTTGTTTTCATGCTTGTGAATAGAATGAACTTTTAATTCTTTCATAGGTTTTATGAAATCTCGAGTGACCTACTTAGGGAAATGGATGTAACTCCTCTAAGATTGCGGGAGGAAATTTGTTTTAAGAATGAATTTGGAGCCAAAAAAATGCAATTTTTATAGTGCAATGTATCTTGGTTCCAAGTATACCATATAAGAGGGTTCAAATCTTAATACATTGGATGAGTTTCACTATGGTGTCATTTACTATCCATTCTTGACACACTTCCTCAAGCCAACCTGGAATTGGTAAGGATAATGCAAAGAGAGATCGCTCCTCTTCATATTTCCTAGATAATGAATCAACCACCATATTTTCTCTACCAAGTTCTTATATATACTCTCATAATCATGCCCCAACATTTTAATAACCCACTTATGTTGATATGGAGAGGACAATCGTTGTTCAATGAAATATTTTAAACTGTGATGGTTAGTCTTGATCTAAAAGTGACTCCCTATTAAATAAGGGTACCAAGTCTCAACTACATGAATTATGGCCATCATCTCTTTTTTATATGTAGATTTTCCAAAATTTCAATCACACAATTTCTTACTGATGAAGTCTAATGAGTCTCCTTCTTGCATAAATAATCCTCCAAGACCTCGTCCCGAGGAATCACATTCTAAGACAAAATTCTTAGTGAAATCAAGCATTTCTAAGACTATAGTATTTCACATGGCATCCTCTACGGTAGAGAAGGCCTGCTTAGCTTCTTCACTCCATGAAAATGCATTCTTTTTTAGCAATGGTGTAAAGGGAGATGAAATTTTGCCATAAATTTTCACAAATTTTTTCTAGTATTTTGTGAATGCTAGGAACTCCCACAATATCTGAAGAGTTTTAGGGCATGGCCAATCTTGCATAATATCCACTTTCCATGGGTCCACCCACAGTTCCTCTTGAATCATAGTGTGACCCATATTTTCAACCTTAGTAACCCTAGAAGTGCATTTGTATTTTCTTAAAAAATAATTGACAATTCTTGAGTAATTGCAAGGCACGATCAACATGCTCCAAGTGGCCTTCCCATCTAGTGATGTAGATCAAGATATCATCAAAGAAAAACAATGTAAAAGTGTCGAGCAATGGTCGAAACATATTGTTCATTAGGCTATGAAAGGTGGATGGAGCATTGCAAAGTCCAAAGGGCATGACTAAGAACTCATAATAACCTCCGTAGGTGTGGAAAGTTATCTTAGGAATGTACGCTTCTTTCATCGTTATTTACTGGTAGCTGGATTGGAGGTCTAGTTTAGTGAAGAACTTGGGCCCATGAAACTCATTCAAGATATAATCAATGACTAGAATGGGAAATTTATCCTTGGTAGTTAACTTATTGAGAGCCTACAAATATAGACACATGCACCAAGTGTATTCCTTTTTCAATACCATAAACTCTAGTGAGGGATAAGGGATTGTATTGGGATGGGTGATGCTAACCTCCCACAAATCTTGAATGATATTTTCTATTTCATTATTTTGGGCATAAGGGTGCCGATAAGGGTGTATGTTAGGAGGTTGGCTATTGGGAATTAGTGGAATACCATGTTCATGCTCTCCATGGGATGGTGGTAAACCCTCGAGTATTTCAAAAACTTGTGGATGTTTGGAGACAACCAATTGCAAATCAGGGTGAATCTCTTGTGTGGGTGTTTCCACCACTTGGATTTCATTGAATGGTGCAATGATACGAGTGGAATTTCTTCAATAACTTCTCCATATGGTGGGAGGAGATAATTTCTAGAGAACCTGAAGTAATCCCTTTGAGATGATGTGTGTTCCCTTCCTTAGAAAATCCGATATATAGTTCCTTGAAATCCAAGGTGACTTATCCCAAAGTCCTTAAATCCATTATGCTCCTAGAACTACATCACAACCATGCATGTTAATTGCGAACATGTGGGTTTTAAGATGGTAGTCACCCATTTGGAGTTTCAAATTTTCACAGTGACCACCAGATTTAATTGTACCCCCATTTGCTATCATAATTTTGAAATTCTATATAGGACTAACATAACAATGGGTTTCTTCATCCACTCTCCTATGAATAAAATTGTGGGTGCTACCACAATTAATTAATCCAATGAATTTATGGTTCTTGATGTAGCTTGCCAACTCAATTTCTAGAGTGTGGAGAAACCTGATAAAGCATAGAGCGAGATTTGGGGTTCCTCCCTAAGATTTTGCACATTGGGATCATATTCCAAGCGAAGAGTAGCAACCTCCACTTCTAGTTCTTGAGTGTCCTCCATGGTCCATGGTTATTTATTCTGGGTGCTTATGTGGTCATGATACATCTATTTGGAATTATTTGTAGGAACCATGGGGGACATAATGCGAGATGGAAATGAAGGTCATTTGGGTTGAGCATTAATCACCATTTCAATTTCTTTAGATCTATCACAAGATTATAGCCATGTTGTGGGGTATTTCATAATGACATGTGGTTGAATGGCCTCCTTGATACCATTGATGAAGCATTTCTAGAAAAAGGAATCAAATAAACCCTTTTTCTGGATTAACTATGTCTCTTTAGAATAATTTGGTCAACCTTCATAGCTAGTGTGTGTCCATTTCAAAATTATCATGAAGTATCTTCATGAATTGGATCCAAGGGACATAACACTGATAAAATTTATGGTACCATTGCCACCATTTTGAGTCTAGATATAAGACTCCCACTTTGACCTTTTGGAGATCTTCCTTAATGCCATGGAGACCAGAGTAGTGTTCCATCTGGGTAATGTTATAAGGTGAAGTCAATATCTATATCTTTGGTATTTCCCTATATAATGGTACATGACTATCCCCTTGCACAATTTGTATGCACTTTGGGTGGAGGGGATGAGCACCTTGACGTAGAAATTTCTAGACCCTTATAGCGTATTTCGATTCCTTCTGGAACCCTCAAATGTATTGTATAAAAGGGAAGTGACCCTTGGAAATGTATTACAAGAGAAGAAAGCATTGGAAGTATTTTTTTTGAGTAATAATAAAAGATCGAAGTTGCCACTACCCTGCAATTTTACCTACACATAACAAGGTTTCAATGTAAATCTTGCGTTCTATGGCTATTGTTGTTCACTTTTTTTTTAATATTTTTTCTAACAAGTAACCCAACTCGAAGAATCTTAACCATCAAATTTGCTCATGTCCACCTTTGGGAAGTAATGCTATGAATTGTTATCCTGGAAAGGTGGAGATTGGATGTCAGGAAAGAGAGTGCAAGAACCTTGTTCTTCATTGAAATTGACATCTTTGGATTGATCTTCCAGTGTGGTATCTATACCCACATGTTTAGTTAGGATGTTCAAAACGTGTCACTAGTTAGCTTGACTGAGGTGGATTTGTTCAAGTGTATGTTGTAAGGCCATGACCATTGTTGTAAGACCTTGGTGTTTTTGGGTGGATCCTTGGTTGTGTCCTCCATGGTTTTTTGGTTGTAGGTGTGTACCATGGGACCATTATTTGGTGACAAATGGTGGGTTTTTTTGTTTACCAAGGAAAAGGGATTGCCAAGTGTTATAGCTCTATGATATAATTGAAGGTTCCAACAATAATACTCAACCCAATCTCTTAAGGAGCTAACTAATGCGGGTTAATGGTGCCCTTATCCATACTACCTGACTACCCAGGTATTAGAGAGTAATATTCCCAATTGATTTTATCGATGCCACTATAGTGATATGAAATGGATGAATATATAAATTTTCATATATTTTTGTGCTTTTTGGATGGAAAGGTTGAATCAATTGGCTTATAGGGCCTATTTTTGGGGAAGGTCTTACTTTGCAGATTTGAGATCCAACACCTTTTGAGGTCAATTTGAGGGATTAAACAATGTTTTTTTGGATCAAAAGTTTATGAGCATTGTTCATACCCCCTTGAATCTATTCTACACTCCAAGGGATTTCTGAGAGCACAAAGATCACCTCAATTAGAGTTTATATGAGGAAGTTATGCCTCCTGCAAGTTGACATATATTGTTGACCACCATGGTATTGAGTGGATTCCATGTCAGCTCTGATTACCAACACATGTTGAGCTCGTCACATGTGGACTTTCAAGAACATTCTATAGGTTCCAAAATCGTAACCCTAATTGTGAGTTGAGGCATACAAAAACCCTAAAACTAACCCTAGATGGCCACATTGTTAAATACAATGCCACTAGGAGAAGAAGAAGATTCCATTCTTATGGTATCATTGTATTGTTCTATATTTGAGCAAGAGCCAAAGAGTGGATATTACTGCATAAAAGAGGAAGTAGTAGATCCCATAGGATCCATAAAATCCACAATGTCATAGGTAACTCCATAGAGAGTACCACTTTCTTTTTATTGCTATTTCATATTGGAGAAGATACGATCAAGGCCCATAGTCCTCACTTCTAGCTGGGTTTTTCTCGATAGAGGTTTTTCCCAAGGTATATCTTGTGTTATTTATGTGGATGTGTTATTTTTCTCTATCTATTTTCCTTTTTGTTTTAGTTTATTTTAGAGTACTGTGAGATTAAGCTAACAACAATGAATTTTAAATATTCAATAAACACTACATAGTTAAGAGTTTATAGAAAGTTGCAACATCTATTGTGACGAATTATTCCAATGGAATATCCACAGTAGTTTATAGATTATATATAAAAAATATGGTAAATCGGACTATCTACATATGATTTTAGGTATATTAAGGGACTTTTGATATACCAGAGGGTACGCAAAAGTGAGATTTCAAGTACATGTGTTTTCTGATGTGATACTACTCAAAGGGGCACCAATAGAGGTTACAATGGTGTCCAAAAAATGTGACTAAGTACCAATTCTATTCTCTACGTGTATGCTTCCCAACCCTAGGTTTACCCAATGAATGATATATCTCTATGTTATTTAAATATGTTGAAGCACATCTCTAGCCTAAAAAAATGTGAAAATTTTGGAGGCATGCCAGCTCAAGAAAGTGCTCTGATACCATATTTTATGTACCTTACTAGCAAAATAGGAAATTCAGAGCACAAATAACATAATAAAACAAGATTTTAAGATGAAGAGGACATAATTACAATATTAGGAAATTGTAGACAACCAAATATCACAATAGAAATACCTTTATTGATGAAAGCTATGTTCACTTGCCCCTTCGAGGGGGAAACCTCCAAATGAATCCAAGATCCAATTAAAAAATACTTCACAAGACACATCAATCCATTTATTTGACTTCTTTATATATTTCTATCCAACCTCCTAGGTACTTTCTAGAGGAGGAACTTTCTAGTAGGTGGAACCTTCTAGATATTTCATAGGGAAGGAATTTTCTAGTAGGTGAACCTTCTAGTAAGCCTTCTTACAAATTATTGATTTTCATATTATGTCTACTGTACGGGCCTTATTTAATAGAGATGGATTCAATACATAGCATCTTATATATCTACTTAAGGACTTAGGGTAGGACCCTAACATACAGACAAGGTTAATCCAAACTTTGAGAAAATTGATTACACCCCTCTTACTAAATTAGATAAAACATTTAGAATTTTGAAGGTAGTGATGAAAATAATTGAATATAGATAGAGGTACATAAGTGTAGTGCATCGTTATATAGTAAAAGGGAAACAAATAAGGGTTCTGAAAGCAATTGTCCCATTGGCACAAAGGCATCTAGATCAACCAAGATCCTCACAACATCTTGCTCCTAAAGCGGAAGATACAAGGAGGACTAGAAATCATTTCCATAATAGGAGGACCTTTAAGTATCTATTAGTTGATAATGAATTAGAGTGGGGATAAATATTCCTAGCATTATTCATTTTTCGTTATCCATAGTGTAGGCATGAGAATTAAAATAGGTATCAGGGTAGCGATGACAATCTCATTTTTGTGTGCTCATCATGACTCATCAATATTTTCCAATGGCATAGGGTACTAGGGTGTCTCAACTAAATTTATACTCATTCCATCCCAAACATGGGAAAACTACGACATAGAGAGAAAAAACCTATAAAAAAGACCTTGACCAAATAACAAAGGATCAAGCATTTTAATATCATCAAGTTGTCAAAATTTTGTATGTGTTGATTGCAATGGGATTTGCAACATCAATGTCATTCCCACTTTTAATTCCCATTCTCTTCTCTCTCTGTAGACACTATTTGTATCCCCTTTCGAGGAAGGAAAATAAGTAGGCCCAAGCCCAAGATCAATGGCCCATTTCAGTGCTTCCTATTATAATATAAATAACAATTGTGTAATTACGATTGTGAAATTTTTTCGCTAAATGAATCAATAAAATCTCATGCATGTTATTTTGGTTTCCTTTGATTGTTTTGTGGCTTCCATATTATTGAATGAATGAGTGGATCTATATACATCTTGCCCATTTTTTTTGTCATGAATGTATTCTAGATAGAGTGTACGTTGATCTCTCTTATACATTATATGTTCACGATCTTGCACGTACTTTCTAGTTATGAATTTGTGACTAAGTTGCCCCAAAAGTGCTAGCTCAATTTGAGATTTGGTCACTTGCAATGTGTTACACCTTTTCACCTTTAAAATAATGTTCAAAACCCCCCCTAGATAGGAGAATTCATCTCCATGCACCATAGGTTTCTACTGTAAATCCAGTCATTAGAGCTTCACATAGTAAAAGGGTCACCCTGGGGTGACATACCAAGACATCTACCTTAGAAAATCGAGGTACCCCACATCTGGCTTGAGGATTGGATTGATGGAATAGATTGGCATATGAAGGTACATCCTACAGAACTTTCCTTGGCCTTTCAACCCTTCATATATACCCCTTCCCTCCCTTTCTCCCCTCCATTTGCAACATCTTGATGTGGAGTTGCATACTTATTTGAGTGTGAGAGAGAAAGTGAGGGAAGAGATGCCTTATGATCCACTAGGTGGGAAAGGAGTTCAACTTGGGAAACAATACCCACATCCATGGGAGGTCACTAGGTAGGAAATATTATAGCACATGAGTTCATATTTGGGGATTCAATACTCTAAAAAATTCAAACAATATATTGCCTAGTATATAAGGGTCAAGGGCTCCTCTTAATATATTAAAAACGTATGAGGAGTTTATAATTATTTATGTAGGGGATTGAATAGGGTATTGAGGGGGTTTGAAATTGTACTTTATGTCTAAAGTTGGTCTAAATATGACTATGTGTAGAGTGAGATTAGTGTTTGAATAAATATGATCTATGCGTGAAGGTGGTGTGAATCAATTGATTTTAGATTCAGAGTGGCCTTTGAATAGATATGATTTGTGAATGAATGTGGTGTGAAGTTGATTGAAATGACTATATATAAATTCAACCAATGTTTAGAAAATTGTTCCCCATATAAAAATGTTTTCTCTCAATAAAACTTCATATTTCACCTTGCTTGCAATCTTTCTGTTAGTTCCAATGTCAACCGCACCTCGGTGAATATCGATATTTAAGGGAGACACTGAGTTTTTAGCATAAAGCCTAATATACAGGATATATTGATGTGATAAATAAATAACATAAGCTCTCATCCTCATGCTTACCATAGTAGTCAAACCTTAATTTAAAGCCTTTTTAAGTATCCAACTTATTGTTACAGAGTGGTTTGCGCGTCCTTAGCTGGGGGTTTTGGCAACCGCCTTCTAGGAGGTGTTGTCAATCAAAAATGAACATGTGTCAACAGTAGTTTTGGAGGCAACACTTCATCAAAGTCTAATAAAGCATGGGAAAGTTGGAGACGCATTGTGAAGGAGCATCGTTGATTAAGGGGCATGCGGATGGTTCGATTAGTAATGTATACCTCCAGAATATTCACGTTGACTATCAAAGTTTGCTTCATTTAAAGGAGCATTGAACGCATCTTTCATCTTGCAGAGTATCCCAAGGTTACAACCAACATGGGGATATCCTTTCCCATTTTTCAGATTGCTTGGGGTTTGAACTTGATGGTTCGAGCAAGGCTTGCTTGTCGGCACTAATAGTCCCATGCCTGAGAAAATAGAAATCCATTTGATGCCATGATACAGTTAAATTTTATATCATGCTCTCATGGGACAAATATCCCATCGAGGTGTCAATATTCTCGAATAAAAACTCAGCACCATAACGTGAAGAGCCTTTAAAAGTAGCTGTGGATGAGAGAGTCAGGGTTGCGAAATATTTTAAGAGGCGGGAGGGCTGAGACCGCCATGGCTGTTACAGCTTTTTTTCTTTTCTTTCTGTAATAGTGAAACCATTCAGAGGATTCATACCTCGGAATGAAGAGTTGTGTCTTCTTTTCTATTTTCAGAATTAAGCTTCTTATTTTCCATGTCTGTTCCCTCTCTTTGTAATTTGCAAACAGTCTGCTATGCTTATGAGACCAATTTTCAATCATGTTTGAGTTTCAATTATGTTTGAAATTTTACATGTTTTTGCATAAAGGTTCTTTATGGAATAACATAGTATGGTGAAAGCTTAACCGGTGGTTCTTTCATATATCTTATATATGCATTTAGATTTGTTTGTAAGTAGTTGTGGTCTTGGATTCATCTAAGAGATACCCAATTTCTTAAGCTGGTTCGGTGAGGAGGTGGTTTTAATGGTGAAATGTCCTAGATTCATATTACATGCCCAGTTGTTTTGCTTAACTTGTAGACTTTTGTTTTAGAGTTGTTGGGTATGGATTCGTTCTTGAAACGCCCAACCCTCTCAGCTATTTTCACTTCTTCTCCATTTCAGGATCTGTAGTAAAAGGTTCATCTGGTAAACACAATCAAATCTTGATCGTCTATGCTACAAATTCATTTGTGGGATCCCATTAATAGTTCCCAATGTAGAGAGATGTGATCCAATAATATGATGGACATGATCATATCTTGATCATTCATGCCACCCATTCGTTTGTGAGACCCCATTGATAGATCCTAGTGTGAAGAGATGTGAGTAATGATTTGCCAGGAGCCATTGGTGATACCCATTCACTTGTGAGACCTTGTCAAAGTTCTCAATTATCAAGGATAGGGACAATCTCAACCATCTATCTATTCTCTATGGGTTTCAATGATATTCCATCATAGTTGTTCTCAAGAGGACAACATTGGATCTATCAATCCAAAATAATCTCAAGGTGAGTATACCAATGCCTTATCCATTGGGCTAATGATGGTCTTTTAATGGGAAAGCATGATGGATATGGTATAGTAAGGGAAATACCAATGAATTAAATAAGAGAAAACTTGTACAAATAATATGATACAAATGAGTAAATATTCGTTCTCCTCATGATGAAAACAAGGTTTTCAGATACTTGCCATTGGCATGAAAATCAAGTAGCTTTCCTTTTAATTGCTAAGTGGAAGATATTTGAAAACTGACCATATTTTTCGTTAATGAGGAAAGTTTCCTTTTAATTGCTAAGTGAAAGATATTTGAAAACTGCCCATATTTTTCATTAATGAGGAAAGTTTCGATGTATAGGTTATCAAACTTTCCATGCTTACTAAGGTCATTATGCCTTTTGTCGCATAAAAGTACCGAATAACCTTATTCAAATTCTCTAGGTTTGGCCTTTTTATCAAATAGGGTTTTTGTTTTCTATAGGGATAAAATATTTTTCCTCCCAAGAGTGGTTTGGGATTCAATAAAGGTCCTCACAATCTTATGAATATATAAAGGCATAGTCAACTAGTAGTATCCAAATCTGAAGATTTTATCGTTTGCAGGTTTGACTAAAAAACAACCTCCATAGATCCCTTGATGCATGCATTTAATTAAAACCTCGACCTGATATTCCAATAAGAACTTGAGTATTATCCCCTTAGGATTTTTCTAGTGCAACTTAGTTCCCACAACACAATATTTAACATCTTTAATCTTGAGATATATTCTTTGTGATTTATCTAATCCTCGAGGCTAGAGCCCAGTAGTCAATAAATGGACTATAACCTGATACCACTTGGACTTATGATAGTAGTCCGTGACATAAATCTCTTCTTCTATTTGTAGTTCATCCTCTTTAGTGCCTTGAATTGCATTTTAGATTCAACCATAGCTTGGATAATCCTGTCCATTAATCAACTTGGTAGACCTTATTACCATGTCATATTCCTATATTTTATTCAATTGACACAACAATTCTTTTATTGAGGCATGAGGTACAAAAGCCATGACTTTGGACTGTAGAACACATTCCCTGGAATATTTAAGGGATTTGACTAATGTATAATATTGCTTCTCCATGATGTTATATTTGAGCCCAACATATTTGAGGGATTTGTTGCAAAAGGGAATGTGTTTCTAATGACATTCCTTGTTTTTCTGTAGCAAAATAATAACTATGGTGTGCTCTGAGGTAAATGGAAATATCATAAAATATTTACCATATTAAGGGATAATTAGGATAAGAGCTTCTCCCATAGCCTTCTTTACACCTTCTTTATCATTGTAAATGACCACTCAGATTCATCATCCCATAATATATATGCATATTTCTTTATCAACATATTCATATTCTTGATAACTTCAACAAAATTAGGGATGGAACTTCCGAGGAAGTATATTTTCCCAAAGAATGATTGTAGGGACTTCTTGTGTCTAGGGAAAGAGATGGTATTTATGGATTCAAATATTTCTAAATCTAGTTTTATTCTTATGATGGAAAAATGTGACCTAGGAGCTTCCCCTCTTCTGTCCTAAAGAAATATTTCTTAGCATTCAATGCTATATTGAACTTTTTACACCTTTCCAAGACCTTTTTTAGGTGTTCATGTGATCTACATCCCTCTTTGAATAAATAGTGAGGTCATCTAGGTATATGATGATGAAAACATCTTTAATATTTTCAAAGGCAAATCCCATAACTTTTTGGAAGGTATCTCCAACATTTATCATACCAAAGGTCATCTAGGTATATGATTGCAGAACATAGCTCGGCTGCGAGCTTGGAAGGAGTATGTCGTTGAACTGAGGAAGAAGGTCGGGTTGCTTGATAAAACCAGTGAAGCCTAAAGTCTCATAGAACTAGCGACTGGACCTTTCTATGCCCATCCTGGAATAGCACTGGAAGGGAAGAGGCCTTGAGGAACTGTGCAGCAGAGAAGGGGGTCTTCCTTGTGTTGGATGTGGTAGGTATTGTGGGTGCCAGGTCGATTGAGTGTTGAGATGCCTACAACTCTATGCTTGAGCTCATTGGCTTAGAAATGCCTCCCTTGATGTCCCTGTTCGCCTGATAAACCCACTTCCAGTTGGCTTAACATGACCAGCTTGTTTGATATGTTTGATAAACCCAACAGTATGCTGGACTAGCATGATTGTGTTGCTTGGTATGCCTGATAAACCCACTGTAGGTTGGCTTAACATGACTAGCTAGCCTGGTATGTTTGATAAACTCAACTGTATGCTGGCTTGGCATGACCCTGCTGTTGGTATGCTTGATAAACCCAATTGGAAGTTGGATTAGCATGACCTATATGTCCCTGAATGCTTGATAAACCCACTGTAGGTTGGCTTAGCATGGGTAGGTGCCGTAGAATGATTGATAAACCCAAACACAGATTGGATTAGCATTGGGATGGAACCTTGACTGTGAGAGAACCTAATACCCCTCCTTAGTGGATACACAACCCATCTCGGGGGTGATCTATCAGCTGAAATAGTATAGGCTGGACAAAGTTTTAGTTTGGGTGGAACGGTTCTCTCACTTAGCCAGTTGCTTCAGAATTGAAAGATAAGTATTATGGTTATGTTAAATGATGGTGTTTCATTGTTATGAAATGACTGCTTATGTTCAATGATGCAATTGTGGAATGTATGTTTACATGAATTGATTAACATGAAGTCATGTACAAGCCGGAGTAAAGGGCTGAGTTCATTGTGCATGCATATCATTGTATTGCATGAGTTTAATGCATTCCAAGTCTTGTATGTGATGGTTGCTTGTTAGACCTAATTCTATGCATTTGATATGTTATGATATGCTTGATTGACTTGTGTATGAGTAACTTGGAATGAGTTGTATGTTTACATATGATCCTTGGGGAGGAAGGGATTTCCCTGGAAATGTCTCAAAACCCCTCTGTGGGTCAGGTGAAAAGGGAAAGTCATGACAGGATGAAGCCTTAAGTCCTTTTTGGCAAGGTTATGGACATAACTTCAGTGGGAAATTTGATAGGGAAGGAGTGCTCAGATGGGGTAGAGATTTCACCATTGGATAGAGCTCTCCAAGAGATTTCCAATGGTATCGACCTTGTCTCATTTGGACTAAGGATGGAGAAGTTATGCATCTCGGAATTTGTGTGGAAAGTTGCCATTACAAGAGGATGGTTCCGCATGCCCGAATCCGCAATTGTGGATTGCGGATTGTAGAAGCGACCATTGACGGAATTTGAGATTGGGCGCTTCTGCATCCGCAATTGCGGATTGCGGATTGCAAGTTGCAGATTGCGGGTTCGTGGTTGTGGACTGCGGATTGCAGGTTGCGGGTACGCTGTTGCGGACTACGGATTGCAGGTTGCTGCTCCACTATTGTGGATTGCATATTGCGGGTTTGCGATTGTAGAGTGCAGATTGCGGATTGCAGAAAGGTAAGCTTTCCGAGTATTGAGAGTCGGTGCTTCCGCATCTGCAATTGCGGATTGCAGATTGCGGATCCGACGTTGCAAGTTGTGGATTGCAGACCCGAGCTACTTGGACTATGTGTGTAATTAGTCAGATTTGGAGAAAAAAATGTATTAGGGTCTCTGTGGCCATGGAGGTCAGTGGGGACGTGACAGAGTGGTATCAGAGCTTTAGCTGTGACACTGAGAGCTGTTTGGGCCGGACTGTGCATGAATATTTGGTTAAGAGATACGCCCATGGTGTGATTTTGATGAACTTATTTGATTAATTGATTGTTCAAATGAATAATTCTAGGTTTGAATGGGTATGATAGAGTTATTTGCATGCTTTTGATATCTAATAGAATGTATTTGACATACATAGAGATAGCAGCAGCCGTAAGATGAATTGTATCACAGTGCAGCGCACAGAGAGGTGTGAGAATTGTCACTCTGAATGACGAGCAGGACCCATTTGGGCCAGAAGATGATGTGCTAGGTGAGAATGTGTAAGAAGCACATACAAAGGCCAAGTCTGATGGGAGACGGGAGCAAGTAACTTCTCCAAACTTGGCTGAGACTATGGTAAGTTTAATGAGCGAATGATGAAAGCGCAAGAAGAGAAACATCAACTCAATGAAGCCATTTTGCAGAGTCTTACAGACTTACAACAAAGGATTAACGATGGTTCTAACTCGAGCCACGAAGGCCGAGAGGAAAGAAATGCAGAAAGTCAGTCTAGGGGCCATTCCATGAGAAGAACTCCAAGCCCTAGAAGGGGTTCTGTGAACCGAAGACACAGGACACCCTCTCCTAATTTTTCTTCTAGGAGGTCAGATGATTCTGAGGGTTCTTAGGGGATCCCAATATGCACTACCAGCAAGAGTAAGGGTAGAAAGAAGCACAAAGGTATTCTACAGGGTTAATTTAGGAAGGCAAGGCCACCCACTTTTGATGGTGAAAGCAAAGAAGGTCAAGAAGAAGAGGCATGGCTTATTGGAATGAAGAAGTACTTCAAAATGCATGAGTATTCAGAGAGTGAAAAGGCTAAGGTTGATGTTTACAACCTTAGCGAAAGACTTCTATTTGGTGGGATCACCTCATGCAAGTGAAAGGAATCAGTGAAAGAAGAGTCAGCTGGGAAAGGTTTCAAAGATATTTCCAGGAGAAGTACCTATCAACTAGGTATTATGATAGCAAAAGAAAAGAGTTCAATGAACTCAGACTAGGACATAACACCATGGACGAGCATGTCCACAAGTTTCTGGATTTGCTGAGGTACGTAGACTACATCAAGGATGAAAGAGTGAAGATACAATGCTTACTTGGTAGTCTACCACAGAGCTACAGAGATTGAATAGAGTTTGTGAATCCATCAAGCTTGGATGAAGACATTAGAATGGCAGAGCATTTCTATGAGCAGGGTAAAGTTAAATTAGAGGCGTAGCTAGCTTGGAAAGGTAAACCCAAGGGAAGGTTTGATCAAAAGAAAGGTGAATTCAAACCACCATTCAGGAATCATCCTAGGAGATTTCCACAAGGCCAACAAGCAAGAAGAGAATTCAAGACAGCTGTAGCAGTGGATAGAACAACAATGGGGCCACTTCAATGTTGGGGTTGTGGGGAAAACCACATGCTCAGATATTGCCCAACTGCAAAGAATAAACCCAGGAGCTTGCATAATGTTAGAGGAGAAGATATAGTAGGGGACATGGCAAGAGAAACACCTAGGATTTATGCAGCACTTGATGATCACCAAGCAAACCATCAATCAGCAGTGGTGGAGGTTGCAGGTAAGATTTCTGAGCAACCTATTTCTGTTTTGATTGATCCAGGGTCTACTCATAGTTATATATCTCCTAAGGTAGTTGAAAGTTGTTCTCTTGGTAAAGTAAATCATAGTAAGACTTGGCTAGTTCAGTTAGCCACAGGCACCGAGAGGAAGGTAAGTGAAGTAGTGAAGGAGTGTCCTATAGAATTGAACGGATTCCTCACGCATGCAGAATTAAATGTCTTACCATTTGGGTCATATGATGCCTTAATTGGGATGGATTGGTTGGAAAGGCATAGAGCCAAGATGGACTGTTATGAGAAAGGATTGGAATGCCTTGATGATGAAGGAAAGCCAAGGTTGGTTAAAGGAATTCCAAGGCATGTTTCAATAAGGATTATTTTAGCCCTGCAAATGAGGAAGTTTTATAAAAAGGGTTGCCAGTTATATGCTGTGCATATATCAGATTCAGTAGAAGATAAGGGACCCAAGATATAATAATTCCAGATATTGCAGGAATTTCAATATGTGTTTCCATATGAAGTTCCAAGATTGCCACCCAAGAGAGATATTGAATTTTCCATTAATCTTGTTCCAGAAGCAACACCCATCTCCAAAGATCCTTATAGAATGAGCACGCAAGAGTTGGTAGAGTTGAAGATGCAGCTGCATGAGTTAATGGACAAAGAATATATCAAACAGAGTGTATCCCCATGGGGTGCAACAATGTTGTTTGCTAAGAAGAGGGATGGAACATTGAGGCTTTGTATTGATTATAGGCAGCTCAATAAAGTGACAATTAAGAACAAGTATCCCTTTCCAAGGATTGATGAATTATTTGATCAAATTAAGGAAGCTAGAGTATTTTCAAAGATTGACTTGAGGTCTGGGTACCATCGAGTAAGGATAAAGGAAGAATACATTCATAAGACAACCTTCAGAACGAGGTATGGTCATTATGAATTTACAATGGTTCCATTTGGTCTTACCAATGCACCTGCTACATTCATGTGTCTCATGAATAGTCTCTTAAGCAAATATTTGGATAAGTTTGTGATTGTGTTCTTGGATCATATCCTTGTGTATTCCAAGATTGAAGAATAACATGATGAGCATTTGAGGATGGTATTGCAAGTCCTTAGGGAGCACCAACTATATGATAATATGAGTAAATGTAACTTCTATCAAGAGAAGGTACAGTATTTGGGTCATATTATATCAGCAGAGGGCATTGCAATGGATCTAGAGAAGATTAAGGTCATCATGGATTGGTCCACTCCAAGGAATGCAGTAGATGTTAGATATTTTATGGGCCTTGCTGGTTACTAAAGGAGGCTCATTGGGGGCTTCTCCAGGATAGCCCATCCAATCAATTCATTGTAGAGGAAGGACATCAAATTCACATGGTCTGAAAAATGTGAAAGAAGTTTCCAACAGTTAAAGGAGTTGCTTACTAGTGAACCTGTTTTGAAGATTGCAGGTCCAAGTAAGGATTTTGTGGTATGCACTGATGCTTGCATTGAGGGACTCGGTGGAGTGCTAATGCAAGAAGGTTCTGTAATATGTTATGAGTCAAGGAAGCTGAAGGGGCATGAAAGAAACTATGCCACCCATGACTTAGAGCTAGCAACCATAATTCACGCTCTCAAGAGATGGGGGCATTATCTTTTGGAAAGAATATCTGAGCTTAGAACTGATCATATGAGTTTGAAATACTTGTTTGACCAACCAAATCTGAATGCAAGGCAAACTAGATGGATGGAGTTTCTTTGTGAGTTCGATTTAGAATTTAAGCATGTCAAGGGAAAGGAGAATAAGGTGGTGCACTCAATAGGAAAATTCATATTGCAGCAATAAGTAGGTGTGAATCATAATTGAAGGCAATAATTTTAGAGGCTCAAGATAGTGATGAAGTCTACCTTTAGATCAAAGAGAAATTGCAACAGAGTGTTATAGAAGAGAAGTATGCAAGATATCAGCTGGGTGAAGATGATGTTCTCATTTATTAGGACAGCAGACTGTACATTCCAAACAGTGCAAATTTGAAGAAGTTGGTGATGGATGAGATACATCAAAGACCATACTCAGGACACCCAGGATATCAGAAGACTATAAAAGCAACGAGGAAGCAGTACTTTTTTCCTGGAATGAAGAAAGACATAGCTAAGTACATTGATAGATGTCAGAAGTGTCAATAGTTCAAGGCAGAGCATCAACATCCAACAGGATTGTTGCAGCCATTGCCCATTCCAGAATGGAAGTGGGAAGTGATTTTTATGGATTTTATAACAGGATATCCTATGACAGTGAAGAAGCATGATTCAATCATGGTGGTGGTGGAAACGCTATCAAAGGTAGCTCATTTTGTTCCAGTCAAGTCCACCCACAAGGCTAATGAAATTGCAGATATATTCATGAGAGAGATATTCATATTGCATGGATTTCCTAAGTAAATAGTTTCAAACCGTGACACAAAGTTCACATATAACTTTTGGAAAGGATTGTTCCAGGAGTTGGGAACTCAGTTGAAGTTTAACACATCCTATCATCCTCAGAAAGATGGTCAGACTAAGAGAGTAAATCAGATCCTTGAAGATATGTTAAGGATGTATGTGATGGATAAGCCATCTAAGTGGGAAGACTACTTACACTTAGTGGAATTTGCTTACAACAATGGACATCAAGCATCATTGAAGATGAGTCCTTTTGAAGTATTGTATGGCAAAGGATGCAGAACTCCATTGAGCTGGGACAACCTAGTGAACATAGTAGTGCTTGGACTATAAATGATTGAGGAGATGGATCAGGATATTGTGAAGATCATGTAGAATTTGAAGGCAACACAGGACAAGAAGAAGCGTTATGTATATCTGAAAAGAATGCATAAGGAATTTCAAATTGGGGATCATGTCTACTTGAGAGTGAAACTAAGGAAGAGTTCCATGAAGTTGGGAAGTTGTGCCAAGTTTGCACCCAGATATTGTGGGCCATTTGAAGTCCTTGATAAGATAGGGCCAGTTGCAATGCCTGCTAACATGAAAGCTCATAATATTTTCCATGTATCTTTGCTTAATAAATATGTATATGATCCTAATAATATCATTGATTGGCATGTGATACAGGTGGAACTAGAGGGAGAGTTCCAGGTGGAGCCTACATGCATCCTCGATAGGAAGGTTACCTTGCTCTGGAACTGGTCCATAGGGTAGGTAAAGGTGCAATGGAAACACCTTAGCCCAGAGGAGACCACATGGGAGCTAGAGGATGCCATGAAAGAGGCATTCCCATTTTTGTTCAGTTTTGAGAACACTGAGGATGGTGTTATTTTAAGGAGAGGGAGTTGTAATACCCCATTTTTCCCTTGATGTTTATTTGGCTTCAATGTAAATACTGTTTATATGCAGTATGTGTATTTTCCCTAGTGTGGAGCTCAAGGCCAAGGCCCCACTAGTGGATGTTTAATTTTATTGCTTAGGCAAGTAATTGGACAAGTTTGATTATTCAAGGGTTGCTAAGCCATGAAGAAATGTAAATGAGGTAATTATTATTAATGAATAAAATAACCAAGAAGCTGGCTGAGGAGGAAGCTAATGAGAATGGGCCACGTGTATCCACTAGGGAGAGGTGAGGGGGTTATGGAATTAGTTTCCCATGTTTCCACATGTCTGACTATGAACTCGTTTGAAATCCCTAATGAAAATAATGCAGTTGAAAAGGGTGGTTGAGAACCCTGCTACTGAATTCAATAGAGTATGGAGCATGCTTGTGATTTTGTATGGTAGGGCATGGCTCTGATTGCTTACCCTGGAAGACACTCAACGCCTGAACTGGCAGAGCTTGTTTGAATACCCATGGGTGGAAGGAAACATAACCACGTTCATTCAGAACATTCATTTATCCTTTTCATGCACTTGCTACCTACGATCCATCGATCTAGAGAGAGAGAGAGAGCTTGTTCCTACATCCCTATATACGCAGAGCTAACAGAGTGGAATAACATGAAGATAATCGTGTTTTCCCTGTGTGATGGAAATACCATAGAGTTGATAGCCATTGAAACCAGGTGTGTGAAACCAGTCTACCGATGACAGAATGTCCACGACCGAGTGATAAAAATTGTGAGGAAACTGCAAGCCTAGATAGTGCAGAGAAACCGTGAGGACTAGAGCTTGGATTGCGGAAGACAAATTGCAGAATAGAGATTGTCTGCAAGCCTGGAAGGAGTCCACTATTGAACTGAGGAAGAAGGTTGGGTTGCTTGATAAACCCAGTGAAGGCTGAAGTCTCATAGAATTAGCGACTAGACCTTTCTATGCCCATCCTGGAATATCACTGGAAGGGAAGAGGCCTTGAGGGACTGTGCAACAGAGAAGGGGGTATTCCTTGTGTTGGATGTGGTATGTATTGTGGGTGCCAGGTCAACTAAGTGTTGAGATGCCTACTAGCTGTGTGGTTGAGTTCACTAGCTTAGTAACGCCTCCCTTGCTGTCCCTGTTCGCCTGATAAAACCACACCGGTTGGCTTAACATGACCAAATTGTTTGATATGTTTGATAAACCCAACGGTATGCTGGCTTGGCATGATTGTGTTGCTTGGTATGCCTGATAAACCCACTGCAGGTTGGATTAACATGACCAGCTAGCCTGGTATGTTTGATAAACCCAACTGTATGCTGGCTTGGCATGACCCTACTGTTGGTATGCTTGATAAACACAACTAGAAGTTGGCTTAGCATGACTTGTATGTCCCTGAATGCTTGATAAACCCACTGTAAATTGGCTTAGCATGGGTAGGTGCCCTGGAATGCTTGATAAACCCAACTATAGATTGGCTTAGCATTGTGATGGAACCTTGACTGTGAGAGAACCTGATAGCCCTCCTTAGTGGATACACAACCCATCTCGTGGGTGATCTCTCAGCTGAAAGAGTACAGGATGGACAGAGATCTAAGGTTGGGTGGAACGTTGCTCTCACTTAGCCAGTTGCTTCGGAATTGAAAGATAAGTATTCTGGTTATGTTAAATGATGGTGTTTCATTTTTATGAAATGACTTCTTATGTTCAATGATGCAATTGTGGAATGTATGTTTACATGAATTGATTAACATGAAGTCATGTACATGCCCGAGTAAAGGGATGAGTTCATTGTGCATGCATATCATTGTATTGCATGAGTTTAATGCATTCCAAGTCTTGTATGTGATGGTTGCTTGTTAGACCTAATTCTATGCATCTTATATGTTATGATATGCTTGATTGACTAGTGTATGAGTAACTTGGAATGAGTTGTATGTTTACATCCGATCCTTGGGGAGGAATGGATTTCCCTTGAAATGTCTCAGAACCCCTCTGTGGGTCAGGTGAAAAGGGAAAGTCATGACAGGATGAAGCCTTAAGTCCTTTTTGGCAGAGTTATGGACATAACTTCAGTGGAAAATTTGATAGGGAAGGAATGCTCAAATGGGGCATGGATTTCACCATTGGATAGAGCTCTCCAAGATATTTCCAACGGTACCTACCTTGTCTCCTTTAGACTAAGGAAGGAGAATTTATGCATCTCGGAAGTTGTATGGAAAGTTGTCATTAGAGGAGTATGGTTCCGCATGCCCAAATCCACAATTGCAGATTGCGGAAGCGACCGTTGACGGAATTTGAGATTGGGAGTTTCCGCATCCGCAATTGTGGATTGCGCATTGTGGGTTCGCGGTTGTGGACTACGGATTGTGGGTTGCGGATCTGCTGTTGCGGATTGTGGATTGCAGGTTCGCGGTTGTGGATTGTGGGTTGCGGGTCCGCTATTGCGGATTGCGCATTGCGGGTTCGCGGTTGCGGACTGTGGATTGCGGGTTGCAGGTCTGCTATTGCGGATTGCGGAAAGGTAAGCTTTCCGGGTATTGAGAGTCGGCACTTACGCATCCACAATTGTGGATTGCGTATTGTGGATCCGACGTTGTGGGTTGCGGATTGCAGACTCGAGCTACTTTGACTATGGGTGTAATCAGTCAGATTTGGAGAAAAAAAATGTATCAGGGTCTCCGTGGCCATAGAGGTAAGTGGGGATGTGACAATGGCCTGATATCTTCTTTAACAAGAATATGATGTTGGAAGATGGTAGGAATATAGAGTTTGAGGTCCTCATATTTCAATTTAAAGACATATTCAAACTCCTTAAATAGATGCATGTATCACTCATTCTCTTCCTAAGTCAAATTCTTGGATAGTTTGATGGGTTTTTGATTTACTAAGGAACCAAAGTTGTAATATTCAATTTCGGATGGCTCTAGATTCGTGGAAGGATTTAGAGGAACCTCATATGAGTCAAACAACCTTTCAAGAGGGTCCAACCCCTTTGGGATTTATTTGGTTTTGATTTGGATGATTCTTTGACCTCCAATCATTTCTATAAAATTTCCTCTTGAAGCCTACCCTACACCTAGGTCTCATGTATCCTCCCCATCCCTTTTATTATCTAAATTGAGATGCATATATGAATATTCATCCATCAAGATCAAGGATATATTAATATGATAATCATACTCAAACACTTATCAATGCTTAAAATTATCATGAGAAATAGCTCTATATATAGTATAAATGGGATAATATCCAAATTAGGGGAGATGGAAATCACAATAGATTTAGCTAGATTTTCATCTCTATGATTATATTCACTATGGACTATAGTGATAGTGATAGCTTTGAAAACGTTGTCAAGAGGATCCCATACTACATGCTTGTATTCTCTCATTCTTGGGTGTCTAGCTTGACATTTTCCCCTTACTTGGATTACTATTAGATACGAATCCCCGAAACTATTCAGCCATTTGATTTCCATCTTTCTTACTATCTCTAGTCCCAAAATAAGTGACTCATAATTAACTTCAATGTTTGTGCATTCAAATTCAAGATTGAAAGTGCGAGGGAATTCCTGTCCAAAATGGCACCTCAAAATTACACCCACTCCATTTATTTTTTTATTACAACATCCATCAAAGTGAAAAGTCCAGAATCCACAAAGGTCCATCTTCTTCTTTTATTCAGCTACTGACAACCCAAATTGTTCGTTAGTGGGGGGTTGGTGGTTGAGGAGGAATTTTTCCAAGTTTATTTTGGCATAAGATGAAAATTTGGTGGGTCTTTAAGGATCACTAATGAAATAATCCATTTTTGGGTCCCTGTATAGCCTGTGAATTTCCCCGCTAATATATGGAAAGGTATCATACAAAAGTTAAACTTACCACCCATAGACTGATAACAACATACCATATGTGGGGTGAACATTTTCAATAACCACACCCATCATTAAAATTTTCCTAGGAATTTGGACTATTCCCACAACAAAGTCTTTAATCAAACTTTGAAATTGGACTTTTCTGAAATCAAAGGAAAATATATCTTTACAAAGTCTAGTGATATCGAACCCTAATTTTTCCAAGACAACTAGGGGAATTAATGAGTGGGGGTCACTACAATCATATAAGGAATTATGGATGTGAAAATATTGAAGTCCAAGTGTGATATAAAATGGTGGGTTAAGGTGATCAATCCCATTAGGAAGGTTTTTGACAACTATCTTTGGAGCAACATCTTGGAGGTTTATCATGTCATCTTGCAAAGGTGTTTCGTCAATTAGGATCATCACATTGGATATTTTATGGGATGACCTATCTTGTTCTAATTGAGGTCTAGGAGCATATATCTATGGATTCTCTTTGAAATTTAGGAAGGAAAAAACATCCTTTCTATGAACATGATACTTCAAAGCTTCAAAAGTAGGTATAGGGATTTTAATTTTACTCAAATACAATGTTTGGCTATGGTTTTACCCTACTTTTATTTGTTTATTTTTCTTCAACTATAATAGGTACCATTGGTTGCTTGAAACCATATACCTTGAGCCCTACCACTCACTTTAGTGATTGGAACAATTTGGAAACCTCCCTTTTTCTATTATCAAGTTGTTTAAGAGCATATTATCTTCTATAATTAGAAGAGTTTGATATATCCCTCAGGACATAATTCCTCCTCACCTCAACCATTATATTTTATTTTACCATTTGGAGCTATGAAGGAGATAGACTAAATGGGTCATCCACTTGATGGAAAATTTATTCTTGATGGGGATTTTCTTCTTCTTCCATCGTAAGTAAAATTTTGGAGCCAATAAAAACATGTTTGGGATCCTCAAGATCGCTATCTCCTCGGTGGAATAATATATTTAGGTATGAAGGTGCATCATACAAATCTTCATCCATTGGCTCATAATACTTTGTGTTGGCTGCTTTTTGGACAGACCCGGGTTTTAATGAAGCGCAGCAACAAAACCCCTTGGCGCACTAGCCCTCTCGGCAACGAGCTGCGCAGCAGCTCGAGGTCTCACCCGAAGTGGCTATGGGGGGCTAAGGAATCAGGTTTCCTTAACCTAGGCGACGTGGAGACTGCTCTCTCTTCCTCGACTATTCCTCTAAGGCGAATGTCTGACCCCTCTTCAGAGTTATGAGCGCGGCAGTGCTCAAGCTCCTGCTCAGCCACTCGACTGCGCGGGACTTCCACTCCTGCACTAGGACCAATTATCCTCTGCGCCGATATTCTATGCGTCGTTTCGCTTGCACGCCCGTCGCAGCAACACGTTCCCCTATCGCTGCGGCGACAACGTCTTACCGATTCCTTCGATCCCTAACGATTATAATCCTCAAGAAAGCTCCAAGAACTTACTCAACACACTCATAAGGATAATGCAACATTCCGGTATACACTGTTAAGAAACTAAAACAGGCAATCACTTTAATCACAACATCACAACAACGAGAAATATGAAGTCCACCTCCACGGGGAAATCCACGTCCACGGGAGTATCTTATATTAACCAGAAAATGATAGATTTATACAATATGCTGCGCACACAGCTGCAGCCTTAGATATTTCCAGGAAACTCCACGCACACAGTTGGGAGCCCTTCTCTTGATCTAGTCTCTTCCTCTTCAGAGATTACAATAGTTCAGACGTCGACCCCGACCGTCTGCAACTCAAGGATTAGCTTCACTGCTAACCAGCTCTAACTCCTGTTTTCTAGCAACACGGTAGAAAACAATCAACAAGATCGTAACAGAGGATGATCAACTCGATCAATCCTTCTTACATCTAGTCTCTACTATCTTAGCTAGCTCACTCACAGGCTTAACTAACTGACTCACTAACTAATTGACTAACTAACATCTACCCTTCACAATTATACATATATATAGGTGGCCATGGCGGTCGCACCTTTACAAAACTGTGGGCCTTTCCCAGCAGTAATCCCCAAAAACCCTAACCACGCACATGGCTAGGTGTACTGTAGGCGCCGCTTGTAGTCACGTTGCCGCTTCCTGCAGGCTCCATGAATTCCGGCGCAGCTTACGGGTATGGGCGCCTTGTCCTTCGCCTTCAATGCTTTGGTCCGTTGCTCCTCCTTGATCCGAGCAACCATAAATTCTGTACTTAGCCTTAATGAGGGTAGCTGAGCCCTCTACTCCATTGCTTCATTGATTGTGGTAGCTGGGCTTTCCACTCAGCTACCTTCATTCTCCTCTGACGTGCGCGCGATCTCCGTGATTTTCGGTCCGTAATATGCGCTGAGATTATCCATCTGGCACCGTACTGCGCACCGTCTGCTTCTGTTCCAAAATTGGCGCTTCTTCAAAACTTAGCACTTTCTCTTCCATACTTGTGCTTTTTCCTCAAAATTCGCAGCTTTTACCATAGCTGCGGCCTTGGCTCCAACACTTTGCATAATGAGGAGGAAACTGTGTCATCATGTTTGGTTGTTCCCTGGGATGATAGAGTAAGTTTGTGTCTTCTTTCCTTGATTCCCTTTAAGGTGTATGGGTATACCTTATAAACTTGGGTTGGCCTCTGATAGGTTGAGTTTGAGAATAGGGATCTATTCCTACAAAACAATGGGATACTTGTCCTTGACTGACCTTGGTGAGATAATTCGGCAGGGAATTGAGGATTTATATGAACTCTTCAAGTGTCATCAGTTCCTTACTGGAAGATGATACCTTAGTCTCCTTACTTCTCCTCCTCTCTCTATATTGTCTACTACCAAAAGGGTCTTATCTACTCTTCATTGAAATACTTGAGGCCTTCATATTACTTTCCAAATGCTCAACATCATTAAATAGAGTCTCAAGGGAAAGCGAGTTTATTTCTCTCATGTAGAAGGAAATTTATCCTCAAAAGAGGTAGCATTTGCTACCATAGCGAACAATTATTAGGGATTAGCTACATTAGGAATGTTGTGGTATAACTTACATAATCTACCAGTGAATCATATAATAGGCTCACCATTGGTCCTCTTCAAGGTGTTGAGCTCATTTATATAATACATGTTGTCTTTCTTGATGCCCCATTTATTCAAACACATCTCTATGAATCCCACCCAGTATGTTTTAGAATTGTTAGGGAAATTCCTAAATCATTTCCTTGCTTCCCCTTCCAAAGAATGAGCAAACATTCATGACAAGATAACATATTCCTCGATAAAGAAGTGATTTGTATAGTGTTGGAAAGTTGTAAGGTGATCTTTTGTAGTTAGGCCATTCTCACCATTAAATTTAGGTAGAAATTTTATATATCCATGGGGTAAGTCCCTCATTTGATTTGAAGGAGGTAACAATATGGGTTTGAATCTAGAATCTAACTAGGGGTTTGGTGTATTTACATCAGACATTTGATTATTTGGACCTTGGTCTTATATTATTTAGGATTCGATGAGTTGGATGATGTGCGTGGTGTATAAAAACTTATAGGGCCAGTAAAACCATAACTTGGGGAGATGAGGGATAAATTGGGGATTATGGAATGCAGGTCCTAGGATCTGTTTTTCCTAGAGGAGCATGATATGAGTATGGACTATCAAGTCTTCCTGAATGGAAAACGGAAATATGGATTTGGGAAAGGTCTATAAAATACAACCCTGTGAGAGATGCAACTTTTCTAGACTAGAAGGGTTATGAAGGAGGGGCTCCATAGTATGGATAAGGGAAATGAACAACATTGGTGGCAATGAGAGAGAGTAGAATGACAAAGTATAGCTACCTACTGGGAGTTATTTTAGTAAACTCCCTTTTCTTTTTCCAAAACTGGTTAGGATATTCTAAAGGAGTTATCAACCTTCCTTTAGATGAGGACTTGGTAAATATGGATCTAGAATCCATAATTAGTTGGAAATGAGTTCCTTAGTGGATTCTTTACATGGTAAAGTTACAAATCAAAGAAATTTCCTTGGTCTCCCTTTCTAGATAAAATGATTATGGTCAGAGGATACCAAGGCATATATGAACCTTTAACTACAAGATCATTTTCCATATATTCGTTTGCATTCAAAATGAAACATTTAAAACAAATGATGAAGCATCTATCTTTATATTTGTCTTCCTTCTTAACCTAGGAATACAACCTTACATCCAGAACTGGGGATAGATAATCTATGTCACTCCCCGATAGTGGTGCCACTCACTATGTTGTCCCCTAGGTTATACCCATCACATAGAAACCTCTTCTTCTTCTTTAGATATCATGCTTGGGAGAGAGAATATAGTAGGATGAGTCACAAGGCTAGGGAATACTATGTAGGACACACCTATAATGTGCCACTTTATGCCTTCAAGCAATTTCTTTGGCTAGAGGGGGGTTACCCTTGATTTTCTTTGGTATAAATAATGGTTTTTCACCCTAGGATGATTGTATTTTTCTTATATTATTTATCCACTTGATTTTATGACTATTGGGTTAGTCCACCCATTGAGTGTGGGATGTGAATGTTATTTGATGTGAAATGGTATGAACACAAGATGAATGACCAACTATCAAAAATAAACTCAGTGTTGCAGGGGTTCCTTAATCACAACTTTAACATTTGAATATAAATGTAAGGACATGAATATATAGTGAAGAAGAGAGATAGACATACATTCTTCTAAAGTACATTCAAGAAGATAGAAAACAAAAAGGGAAAGGTATACATAAATCCATTGATTCATTCAAAAAAATGGAAGACATAAGATTTGAAGGAAACCATCATAATATGCTTAATATTTTATTGCTTCATGTCACTGAAACAAAAGAGGTCATTTGTTCCTAATTTAGCATAGAATTTTAGTGTATTTTTTCCAAGTGTAGTCCAATGACTAGTTGCACTAACTTTTGCATCGACATTCATGTCTAGTTTTGTGTCCCATTTTGCATCCAATTGTACCCAGTTTTACATCCTATTTTGCATCAAAAGTGTCATCCAGTTTTGCATCTAAATTGTTCCCAATTTTGCATCACGTTTTTCATCTAGTTTTTTGTCCAGGGTTGCATCTAGAGTTGCACCCTTTTGCATCCCATTTGCATCCAGTTTTCATCCTTTTTTGCATTCAGTTTTGCATCTAGTTTTGCGTCCAATGTTACGTTTGGTTTTGGATCTAGTTTAACATCTAGTTATATATATAGTTTTGCATCTACTATTGTGTCTAGTTGACCTAGATTTACGTCTAGTTTAGCACCTAGAGTTGCATCTAGTTGACGTCTAGAGTTGCATTGAGTTTAGAATCTATAGTTGCATTTGGATTTTATTTACAATAAAATCTATGATAGAACCACATTGGGCACCCATTTTTGCATCTAGTATTGATTCCACATTTGCGCCATAGTTTTTGTCCCATTTTGTGCCGACATTTCTCTTTCTTTGCATCTCGTTTGGATTGCATTTTTTCTTATGCATTACCACCACATTTGGCCTCCAATTTAGCGTTAGTTTTTGCATCTGCATTAAGACCACATTTTGATTCCAATTTAGTGTTACTTTTTGCTTCCACATTAATTCTAAATATTGCTTCCTATTTTGAACTTAGTTTCGCTTCCAATTATGCACCAATTTTAGATTCCATAGTAGCACCATGTTTATCTTCCTATTTTTCACTGTGTTTTGCTTCCAATTTTGCACTGATATCTACTCCCACATTAGCACCATGTTTGTCTTCATATTTTGCACCTACCTTTTCTTCCACATTTGTACCGATATGTGCATCCACATTAGGTCCACATTTGTTTTCCTAGTCCACATCTATTTTTTCTTCCAATGTTGCACCGAGAGTGGCTTCCACTAAATTAACACCACATTTGGACTTCTATTTAGCACCTAGTTTTGCTTCCAGTTTTGAGTCCAAGTTTCCTTCCACATTAGTGCCACACTTGGATTCCTATTTAGCATCTACTTTTCTTCCAATTTATGACCCCCTTCATGGATTTATTTTATTAATTTCAATTAAATAGTGAAATATATCACAATTTTTAGTTTTCATTAATCATTATTTAAAAGTAGATATCACAATTCAAATTTATAACATAACATTTGTGAATGTTTTTAAGGGAAATTCACAACATTCATCCAAAGTAGTAATATCATTATACATAGTAATTCCCCGTCCAAAGAACATTGACAATTTCCAATATAAAAAGTAACAATATAATACTAAGAAAATCATCAACATCTTTAATCAAAGCTACTCAAAGTCAAATGTATGATCATCGGATAAAAACCTTTCATTGATATAATTATAGTAAAGTAAAGAAATAAGCTGTATGATATTCATATATATATATAATTCAAAATTATAAAATGTTGACGGCTGGAAAATACTTGTTTCGATAGTAGAGTTCTCCTTGGTGATAAATCCCAATTAGACTTCTTACAATTTGGAATAGGGAACCCATCCAGATTCTGTCCCAGTTACCATTCACTAGTTGTGGCTTTTACCAGTTGCATCCCGGTACACTATTTAGGGTTTTATTATTATTAGATGAAATGCATGATGTTTTAAACTATGATGCAACCTAACTAACCTAACATATCCTTGCAAGGAGCGAAAGTTACTGTAATACCCCAATTTTGACCCTTATGAAATATTGGCTTCTAATGTAAATATTGTAAACATGCGTTGTATGTTTCCCCTAGCGTGGAGCTCAAGGCCAAGGCCCTGCTAGTGCATGTTTGTATTTTATTTAAAACAAGCAAGTATTTGATATTTTGATACCCATGTGCTATTAAGCCATGGAATATTGTAAATTGATGTAAATGCTAATATTTCAATAAAATACCAGAACTGGCTATGGGAGCAACGAATGAGAAGGGGCCATGTGTATCCACTAGGGAGTGTGTATTGGAGAAAACTCACTATGGCTTGGGAATACCACAACAGACAGATGAATACCAGAAATATACTCAATTCTCAAAGCAATGCTATTATAAATGACAATGTTAAGATAATGGAGAAATGTAACCAACCTCGATCCAACGTTTGATGTAGATCCCCATTGGAGCTTTCAATCCACACACTTGTAATCTGCAAATTAGTCTTGATAGCCAATATCCAACAAGTACATATAATATATAAATGGCATTAGCATTATCAATAACAATGGTCCATAATATCATAAGCAAATGTAACCCAATGTATAATAAATGACATTCACACCATGAATGGACGAGAATGTGAGTATTTCTATTAATGAACAAGAAGAAGTACAAAGTGATACGACCTATTGCCTGCAACCAATCTGAACCAAGATCTAGATCAATCCACTTGTGCCTCCACCACTTCAATCCTCCATGAATGGCAAACTCAAACTAGAATGGAGTTTGGAAGGTGAACATAAATGGTTCACAACTACAAGGATCAATGAGTGCAGACTCAAGATAGGGCAAAAATCCACTAGAGTTCTCTTATGATTCTCCTCTTTATCCCATCCATAAGCCATATGTGCTCAATATATAGTCCTCTCAAAGGTAAGTGAAAGGACACATCGAGGCGTTACTTGGGCAGATGGAGAGCCAAAGGTCATCCAATGACCGCTTTTTGGGAGTAAAAAGTGATTAAATAGTGGTTTTTACCATTTTACATGCTACCCGCGAGCTATAGGGATGCAACTCGTAGGTAGGCCTACTATAGTGATGCAACAGGCGGGTAGGAATAAAAATAGGGAAAACTGGTATCATTGAAGGATAAAAATGGATTTGAGTCACTGAAATGGATCCTACAGGACAAACAATGCTGATGCTCACGGGGTGGAAGATTTATGTGTAACAGATGCCCCCTAATGTGTGAGGTCAGAGATTGAAAGTGCTACGATGGCTGAAATACATTATAAAACTCAGAAGTGGAGTGATGGAGACACAAGTGGAAAGAACAGCTCACTTGTCATAATACAATAGTATCTCTGAATACATGTCGGCATAGTATAACAATATGATACAATGGCCATGAATAGGCAGTATACAATGGATACATGCCATAAGTGATCATAGCCATGATCACTCTACAGTAAGATACGGTCTTCTGCTGAAAAGAAGACAACTGGGTACAAACTGCTGAAATCTGAGAGGTGATATCTCATATGTAAAGTCAAAGTCATAGGTAGCATATTGAATGCCACAATCGCTGAGGGCCTTCTACACAAGTCTTCGACGGTGCAAGTCCCATCAAGTGAATAAAGGAGATGGGGTCGAACCTGATGAGACATCGATTGATTACCGGTCAATGATGTATACCGTTAACAGACGCGATATGACCCACCAATAATGAAAATGGGCATCAAGGCACATAGCACAATCATCAGAGTGTGAATAAATGGGTTGAAGTCGAACACTAGGATGAATCCATCGATCAGGAAACATTGATGGATTCCCAAAACTGTCGATGGCAAGAGAACCTACCACTAATGACTGCAAGCCTCAAGGTACTCAACCAAACTCTAAGCCTCAAGTTCCAGAATAAATGAGTTGAAGTCGACGGAACGAGACTCGCTGGAAGGAGGGCATTAAGGCATCCCCCATCAACCAACACGAGGTACCAGCAATGCTGAAAGATTTGGAAGAAATCAGGTGAAATGGACTGACTCAATTAGGATGGCCGACATGCAATAGTCAAGAGATCTGAGGAGTGGGCGACACTGGTTTCAGGACTTCCTTTGAACAAGAGCATGAGAAGATGGATAGACTCAGGTAGCATAGACTTGACATAAACTGTGCAATGCAGGAGGCATTACGGAGGGCTCCATAATGACTGGAAGCTTAACCAATCGGTGGAGAAAACTGAGAAACAAGTACAGCTCCTAAGGCGCAACTATAGTCCCGAATCATAATGTGCGGAGTGGAATGAATGCTCTGTTCAAAGGTGACACAACAACTGCCAACAAGAAATAGTGACCATAATCTCGTCCGGCTTTTTGGAATATTTGATTTTTTTGGTCTTTTTCATATTTGGGAAAATCTTGAAAAAGAATAAAATTGCTTATAGTACAACAGGTGAGGGAACGAGTGTCAAATAGCTAGAAGACTAGTTCCAAGCAGTGGAACATACCTATGTCCAATGCAAGGAAATGCGTGCAGGATGTGGACACTCGGGGGTGTGTTCTGTTGAAATATTGTAACTTCAAAGAATATTATATTTGTATATTATTTATTTCGGAGATGTTCCATACCTCCGATGTGATTATACTATAAATCCGGAGATGTTTATTCCTCCAAGTTGGTTGTGGTAACTAGGGTTATTAGACCCACCATGTGGGGGTCGGCCCAGTCAGTTATAATGGGGTATTTAACCTAATGGTTAAATACGAGCCTACATGTACTTGTGTAAAATACATATCAAAGTAGTGTATAAATAGAGGAGGTGTGTTCCTCATTTGATACACACACACACTTGAGGAGAGCGCACTTGTGGAGAAGAGGTCTGCTATTGTGGAGGAGGAGATCATGTCTCAGGGTTTCATCTTTGTATATTGCTGGTCATCTATATTGAGGAAGCTTTGCTGGGTTTTCTACCCCATGAGGGTTTCCCAGGATAAATCTCTGTCTCTTGTGTTTATGCTATGCTTGTTGTTTCTTCAGTGATCCTGTATATGCTATTATTGTGAAATGGAATGTAATGCTGCTATTTTCTGTCTCAGCATATTGAATTCTAACATGGTATCAGAGCTAACCTGAAGGAAGACAAGGTATGGCACTAACAACACTTGCTTTACTTACGACAATTTGAAGGATAGGGTTTTACATGGAAAAAACCAGTCATCGTAGCACTTTCGCTATAAATCCGTTTTGGAGAAGTTTTCGGATCTGAAATTGTTACAGGACGAAGATTAAATCTCCAGGTACCTTGTGTCCAAAGGAAAACCTCTAATTCGTTGTACTTTGTGATTTATGATCTGTACAATATAGGGTTTCTGCCTCTTCCAGATCTGAGTCAAAATCAGGTGACCTTGGGAAAAAGGTCATATCTTGGGCTAGGAAGCTCCAAATGAAATTTCGTAAAAAGTGACAGGTAGTACACAGTCTGTACTATCTCAGAAAACGTTTTTAGAGGCCGAAGTGGAACCAGTGACACGTGGTACTCCGTACAAGTTCGCTCTCCTGTATTATCCCATAAACAGGTCATGTTGCGACACTTGGCATAAATATCTCTCAGAGAGTCCAGTTGAGGTCAGACCTATCAGGATGGAAAGATAACAGGCCGAGCGATATCAGGAATGTTTTTCAGAGGCCGAAGTTCAAACAGTGACACGTGGCACGCCGTACAAGTTCGCTATTCTGTTTTATCCCAAAACAGGTCATGTTGCGACATTTGACATAACTCTCTCTCAGAGAATACAATTGAGGTCAGACCTGTCAAGATGGAAAGATAACAGGTCAGGCTATCTCAAAAAACTTTTTCAGACCCTTTGGATTGAAAAGTTTGGAGTTACACCAGAAACAATCAGGTACATATTTCTGTCAAAACAAAATTATTTTTGAGTACCTTCATTCATGGCTTCCGGAATTTAGGGCTTTGAAGAAAGTTGGAATTTTTGTAAACGGAGACCACGGCTGAATGCTACTCATCAAAATAGAAATTTAGAGACCAAGATAATATTTTTTGGTTGGGCAGAAGGCCGGGCTTGATCAAACCCTAGTTCGGGACTTTGATCAGAAAAGTGGAAAATTAGGGCTTCTGTAAAAAATGGGAATTTTTGAATTCTGTAACCACGGCTGGAAGCTCCTAAGAAAAATAAGAGTTTAGAGCCTTAGATCGAACCTTTTGTTTGGGAAGAAGGGTGGGCTTCATCAAACCCTAGTTCGGGATCCTTTCCAGAAGATCCAGAAGTTTCAAAGGCAATTTTGAGGGGTCAAATTTTGGAAATTCCAAAATTGAAGTATGCTAGTTTGATCAGCTCAGCAAGACATATTCTTTCATCCATTCAGAAGTGTGAAAGTCAAAGATTGAATTTTTAGGGTTTCTCTAGAAAACCCTAATCAAGCTCCAGATCAAGTTTCAGGGGGAGTTGAGGCTAAGGCCTTACATAAGAAGATTACAAGAAGTCTCGACAGGTATGACTTAAGGAGGCTCAGGTATGTCTTGAAATCTAATTCTTGATTAAGTTCATGATGTGTTTGTCTTCATATTATTTATTAGTACAATCTTGATTAATGTTAGAATTGTCTTATCACCCTAGTAACAGTATGAATGCATGTGAATGATCAAAGACATTCATTGATTAGGGCTATATGATTGTACTAATGCATTATGATGTTGTGTGAGGTTGATGTTGTCTGCTAACAAGGCTCAGGTACATCACAAAAGACAAATCAGGTTCCATGACCATGAAAACATGAAGACAAAGACTCATCCATAATCTTTGTTCTACTTACGAGGTATGTATGACTTTGTTATATTATGCTTAACCTATGAGACATGCAGGTTCTAGCTCAGGATATCTAAATCATTGAAGAGATTGTTTAGGTATGTTGTACATAACTAAGTAGGTATACTAATCCAGGTATGTTTCCCATGAATCTTACCTTGTGTTAGGATCCCTTATATAAGTATACTTGGAATGATTGGTTATGCTTATTCATAAAGTTAGTAATCAAGGGATTATGCATATTATATCTTTTATCTTGATTGATGATATGCATGAGTAAAAGAAGACTTCCCTGAAATCTTGAATACTAATGTTTATTAACTATAATCATGACTATACATTTTCAAGATTATTTAGTACTATAATGTTTTGATAGCATTTAGAATATACTAATGAGTATATGTTTGTGAGGATGACTATTGAGCATGCACAGTAGTACAGAATGAATAGAAGTTCAAAAGATATGCAGAAGATCATTCAATGCTGAGTGTGAATAATGGACAATTGACAGCTTCATGACAAAGCTTGGGCTTTACCAGAAGTAAAGTTGTTCCTAACCTTAAGGTTGTGGATGATGAACCTATCATACCATTATTGTATGACGATGATCTCTTTCTGACAAGGAATGAGAAACAGGTCATGAAAATGGATGCAGAAATGAAAATGAAAGATCTCAGATTAATACTTCTTAGGTCTAGAAGTATGGCAATATCCAAAAGGAATCTTTTATTTCAAGGTAAGTATGCTGTGAATTTTCTAAAAAGGATTTGATGTGTTGGAGTATAAAGCCATGGCCACTCCCATGGACTCCAACTTGAAGTTGTTAGTTAATGACTCATCGTATTTAGTGGACCTAACCCTATTTATAGACAAATCATTAGGTCATTGACGTATTTAACAAATACTAGGCCAAATATATGCTTTGTTGTAAATACCCTAAGTCAGTATCTAGTAGAACCTAGAAAGGTTCACTTAATAACTACAAAGCATGTAGTGAGGTACCTAAAAGGTACAATAGATTTTGGTCTATATTATCTTGGAGTTCATGAACTCCGTTTACATGGTTACTCAGATTCTGATTGGGCAGGAAGTGCCTCAGACAGAAAGAGTACATCAGGTGGATGTTATAGTCTTGAATCTGCCATGATCTCATGGTTCAGCAAGGAATAATCTAGTGTGGCTCTCAGTACTGCTGAAGCAGAATATATATATAGCTGTCTGCTCTACCAGCTGTGAAGCAGTGTGGCTTCATAAGCTATTATATGGAGTGTTTGACTTAGAAATGAATCAAGATAGAAAATCTTGTATTCCACGATAAGTCAATAACACATAGAGATCCGATACTTCTATATACGAGATATGGTGCAGAGAGGAGCTATCAAGCTCGAGTACATAAGCACTGAGGATCAGATTGCTAATATCTTGACTAAACCTCTGTCTCGAGTAAAGTTTAAATACTTCCGAGACAAGCTTGGTATAGTCCAGAAGGACCCTCCTCGAAAGGGGGAGTAGCATAGTATCTGATAACAAGTCTGTCTCATCAATGATGAGGTTACCTATTTACTGCACTTAGCTACTTAGAATTATTTAGATTTAGAACTCTTATATATCTTTTATTTTAGATGTATACATGTTTTTGATGTGATGTATACATGTTTTGATGTTAGATGTATTAGTGAGAATACATGCTAGATGTATACATGTTTTGATTAGTGATGTATACATGTTTTGATGTTAGATGTATTAGTGAGAATACATGCTAGATGTATACATGTTTTTTGATGTGATGTATACATGTTTTGATTAGTGATGTATACATGTTTTGATGTGATACATGCTCTTGGATATTTGTACCTGTATAGATGAGAATACAGATAAGGATTGGATCATCCTTGAACTTAAGTTCTAAAGTGAGCCGTAGACGTGAGGTCTCCGAGAATGAAGTCCTTAGTGGACAGTTGAGGGGATTGGATCATCCTTGGACTTTCAGTCCTAAAAAGAGCCGTAGACGTGAGGTCTCCGAGAACGAAGTCCTTGGTGGACTTGAGGGGATTGGATCATCCCTGGACTTTCAGTCCTAAAGAGAGCCGTAGACGTGAGGTCTCCGAGAATGAAGTCCTTGGTGGACTTGAGGGGATTGGATCATCCCTGGACTTTCATTCCTAAAGAGAGCCGTAGACGTGAGGTCTTCGAGAATGAAGTTCTTAATGGACAGTTAAGGGGATTGGATCATCCCTGGACTTTCAGTCCTAAAGAGAGTCGTAGACGTGAGGTCTCCGAGAATGAAGTCCTCGGTGGACTCGAGGGGATTGGATCATCCCTGGACTTTCAGTCCTAAAGAGATCCGTAGACGTGAGGTCTCCGAGAATGAAGTTCTTAATGGACAGTTAAGGGGATTGGATCATCCCTGGACTTTCAGTCCTAAAGAGAGTCGTAGACGTGAGGTCTCCGAGAATGAAGTCCTTGGTGGACTTGAGGGGATTGGATCATCCCTGGACTTTCAGTCCCAAAGAGAGCCATAGACGTGAGGTCTCCGAGAATGAAGTCCTTGGTGGACTTGAAGGGATTGAATCATTCCTGGACTTCAGTTCGAAAGAAGAGCCGTAGACGTATGTCTTCGAAAATGAAGTTCTTGGTGAACATGTGAAGGGATTGGATCATTCCTGGACTTCAGTCCGAAAGAAGAGCCGTAGACGTATGTCTTCGAAAATGAAGTTCTTAGCGAACATGTGAGGGGATTGGATCATTCCCGGACTTCAGTCCTAAAGAAGAACCGTAGACATGAGGTCTCCGATAACATAACGATAGGACTGGATCGTCCCTGGACCTCGGTTCAAAATGTACGTGACAAATCCTAGAATTGCTCTAGGTTACATCCAGCATGAAACAGGGCTGGCTCTGTAGTTGAGATACATCCAGCATGAAACAGGGCTGGCTCTGTAGTTGTGATACATCCAGCATGAAACAGGGCTGGCTCTGTAGTTGTGATACATCCAGCATGAAACAGGGCTGGCTCTGTAGTTGTGATACATCCAGCATGAAACAGGGCTGGCTCTGTAGTTGTGATACATCCAGCATGAAACAGGGCTGGCTCTGTAGTTGTGATACATCCAGCATGAAACAGGGCTGGCTCTGTAGTTGTGATACATCCAGCATGAAACAGGGCTGGCTCTGTAGTTGTGATACATCCATCATGAAACAGGGCTGGCTCTGTAGTTGTGATACATCCAACATGAAACAGGGCTGGCTCTATAGATGTGACACATCCAGTATGAAAGAGGACTGGCACTGTGGTCGGGATTGAAGTGTCCCTAGACATGAGACTTGTCTTAAAAGAGATAAGGATTGATCATCCTGTAATATGATCGTGTGATGACGATGCTGCTAATCGTGTGATGACGATGCTGCTGATCGTGTGATGACGATGCTGCTGATCGTGTGATGACGATGCTGCTGATCGTGTGATGATGATGCTGCTGATCGTGTGATGACGATGCTGCTGATCATGTGATGACGATGCGACTGATCATGTGATGACGATGCGACTGATCATGTGATGACGATGCTGATCGTACGATGATGATGCTGATCATGTGGTGACGATGCTACTGATCATGTGATGACGATGTGACTGATCATGTGATGACGATGCGAATGATCGTGTGATGACGATGCTGATCGTATGATGATGATGCTGATCGTGTGGTGACGATGCTACTGATCGTGTGATGACGATGCTATTGATCGTATGATGATGATGCTGATCGTGTGATGACGATACTGATGATAGTGATGATATCGATGCTGATGATCGAGTGATATCGATGTTCCAGTAACTAGTTAAGTTACTGATGATGATGAACTGAAGAAAGATTCCGATGATATATAGATGTATCATGTATGATGTTGATGACTCCTTGCTCGTGCAGATACTGTTATAATATCCTTCTCGTTAAGGGGGAGTGTTGAAATATTGTAACTTCAAAGAATATTATATTTGTATATTATTTATTTCGGAGATGTTCCATACCTCCGATGTGATTATACTATAAATCCGGAGATGTTTATTCCTCCAAGTTGGTTGTGGTAACTAGGGTTATTAGACCCACCATGTGGGGGTTGGCCCAGTCAGTTATAATGGGGTATTTAACCTAATGGTTAAATACGAGCCTACATGTACTTGTGTAAAATACATATCAAAGTAGTGTATAAATAGAGGAGGTGTGTTCCTCATTTGATACACACACACACTTGAGGAGAGCGCACTTGTGGAGAAGAGGTCTGCTATTGTGGAGGAGGAGATCATGTCTCAGGGTTTCATCTTTGTATATTGCTGGTCATCTATATTGAGGAAGCTTTGCTGGGTTTTCTACCCCATGAGGGTTTCCCAGGATAAATCTCCGTCTCTTGTGTTTATGCTATGCTTGTTGTTTCTTCAGTGATCCTGTATATGCTATTATTGTGAAATGGAATGTAATGCTGCTATTTTCTGTCTTAGCATATTGAATTCTAACATGTTCCCTCAGGGTCAAAAGGTCATCAAATTGTGAAGGGAAAATATAGGCTCCGAAGGGCTTGACAGGGGAAAAGTGCTTAGGCACCAGGCTAACAATTGAGTAAGCGGGAGCTAGCACAAGGCTCAAGCAACAAGCAGGATGATGCAATGCAATCACAAGATGATATAATTGAGGGGAGTCCTTAAGGGAGATGGCCAGCATAATACAAAGTAGAGTATGAGTCTTTATTGTAATTTCATGGCGTGACTACAAAGAACTCCCAATCCTAGGGACAAACAACGGCATGGGCACCAGAATGCATAAAGTGGTTCTAACTAGGGTACCCATGTTCGAGAAAGCCCTACCGCCACATAACGACACTTCTATATTAGTGTGAAGGTTCTGTGTCAGTCACGAAGTGAGGTCGCACCTAGGGTTTATGAAAATGGTCAACAGGTCAAATGCATAATGCACGTGAAAATGGCATCTAACCTATATGTGAGGTGTGAAATGTACCTGCCGTAGGTGTAAAATGGTTCGGAACAACTCTCGCCGAGGAAATTTGTGGAAAAAACACTACTCCATGACACGATATTAGTTTATAACAGCTCAACATGGCAAAAACTATAGAAAAGTGGGTCCAGAAAATTATAAATAGTAATAAAAATTTGTAATTTTCAATTCATTTGCACTATTCACCAATTTGGAGTTATTTGGGTAGTTTTCACTTGGAACTTCAGACGCCGATCGTGGGAGCTGCAAGCGACCGTTCAGCGAATCGTCCGGAGCAGGTTAGTGGTCACTGCCATACCTTTCATTTTAATGCTTTTATTTCAGTTTTGGTCAGTGGTATTTTTTGTTTGTCCAAGCCCTAGATGGCTTCGGCGCTACCCGCGGGCTATTACTATGCGGGTAGGGCACGAAACGCGCAGTCAAAAGGTAGACTGCTCGCGGGTACCTGCTACTGTCTACAATTTTTCCCGCAGGTATGGCCTTGAAGAAGTTTTTAAACATGAAACTGACTAAAATTCACTTGCTTTGCAGTCCAGGATGGTTCTAGAGTGGAGAGAAAGAGAGCATGACCAGGTAGATGAGGCCGGTGTGCAATGATTTGCAAGCACAACAAGCATTGCAAGCATGTGGCTTATATAAATACTGGAGTATAGGGGGTTTGAGGGCCCAAAACCTATTACTCCGTCATTTGATCAACTACTGTGATGTGGATGCTCAACACTTCATCCTCAACAAGAAAACACTGACACTGGACGTAGAGGATATCTATTTCATCACTGGTTTGTCTCGTAGAGGGGAGGTGGCTAGTCTTCGGTTACAGACCGTGGGTGGTGGGATCACTGTGCAAGATTACATAGCGCGGTATTGTCCTGCCAACACACGAGCAGTGGGAAGTCAAGTGCCGGTGAATGCCATAACGGATCTGAGTACAAAGATCATTGTGGCTACTCTAGTGCGGATCACGGGATCGAAAGCACTGCATCAGGCATCCAGACCGGTGATGTTCTACTCATCACAATGCTTGCATCCTACTATATTCGACTGGTGTACTAATCTACTGGTGTCTATGAAGACACAACTGATGGAATGCAAAGAGGGTAAGGCCAAAAAATTTGGGTATGGTAGCATCCTCTACAGTTTCTTCTTTGAGAGGGTTCCGGGACTTAGCTCGAGGGTGGATGTCCCTCCTCATAGTCTCAGTGATCCAGCCTTGACTCGGTGGACTGAGGTCCTGACACGACAGGGTGGTTTCCATCTAGCGTCACCATATACAGATGAGTTCTTCCACTGGTGGAACCGGCAGGTGATCGTGATAGAGGACTATCCCTATGCGGGGATAGACTTCAGACAGGACCATGACATGCTGCTCCCACCAGGTGCATCTTTCAGAGACATCGGTGAGTACTATTTTTGGTTTTGTGTTTATTAAAATTTTATGGATTTTTAGATGGTAGTATCATGTGCTAATGGATGACTGTTTTCTCGCAGACAAAGGCCCAGTGAGACCCAAGGGATTCCCGAGACATGTTCGTCGGGGTAGAGATGAGGTGGCGGCAGATGCTGCAGCAGGGCACACACTCCAGACGTTGTGGCGCAACATATCACAGATGGTTGCCCGAGTACCACAAATAGAGGTAGCCCAACTACCTAAGGCCATGCAGCGCCAGGTAGTGGGTGTTCCTGGTGAGTGGGTGCGGCTACTGCAGCGGATGGCCAACGCAGTATAGTACTATAATGAGACACATCCCATCGAGGCAACAGCTAGACCTCCTCGGAGGGAGTAGATATCCCAGGGTCTCATCATTTTTGTATCGATATGTATATTTTTGAGGGCTACGGGCTCCATTTTTTTATGACACTACCATTTTTGGACATATTTATATATATATACAACTTTGGTTCTCGGTTCTACTATGTGTGTGTATGTTACAAATGTATGAATGTCTTTGTATTTATGTGCTTCATGGTGAATGTGACAAATTCCAATCTAATACATAGTTAGCATATGCATTAGATAGATAATTACGACTTCTCAGAATATGAATATATGTAATGGAAACAAAATGTCTCTCCAAGAGTCGTACCTTAAGGAATATCCGTAGTAATGTAGGGTCTCATACACGGTTCTACCCATTCAGTTGAGACACAACTAGTTGTGAATCCAGGCGGAATTCTAAAGACTGGATGTCATGTAAAATGGCATGCCAAAGTAGCTCAACAACGGCACTATACTCAGCCACATTGTTAGATGTAGGACCGAGACAAGCACCTCCTGAAGACACAACTAGGTGGTCAGGTGAGAAGATAACCCAAGCAGTAGAAGCAAGCTACTGCGTATGTCGACTAGCACCATCCGCGAAACCTAGGAACGTAGGAAATCCCATTGACATATTTCAATCAATCAGAGGCTAATTAGCATTCCCGACAACCAAAAAGGTAACCTAAATTATGTACAGAAAAACTATACAATAGTGTACAAAAGTATCAGCTCGAACCAAAGGTTCAAGCATAATACCGCTTGAGGTAGAGCCCATTTCTAGGCTCCTTCAAGGCAACTCCCTCATAGTCTTCTAACTCATAAGCCCCTTTTTCTAGGACACGCTTCACAATGTAAGGACCATGCCACATGGGATTGAACTTGCCTGCCCCCAGGGGTTCTTTAGCTTGGTCATACAAGAGAACCAAGTCACCTTCAGCATATTGCCGAGGACGGACAGACCTATCATATTGAACCTTGACACGACGCTTGTTAACATCAATGTCCATAGCGGCATCTCGATGGTGCTCGTCAAGTTGCTCGAGGTGTACTAAACGTTGCTCAATCTCCGTCGTGTCAGGGAGGAGCTCTATGGCTATCTTGAGTGAAGGAATTTCGCATTCAATCGGTAAAAGTGACTCCACACCATGAACTAACTGAAATGGTGAGAACTTGGTGGCAGTCTTAACTGCGGTTCGATATGCCCACAAAGCAAGATATAACATGATATGCCAATTGGTCTTGCTTTGTTGGATGGTACGTTGGAGAATGGTCTTCAAAGACTTATTTACTGCTTCAACCTGACCATTCGCTTGAGGATAGTAGGAAGACGAGTGTGACGAAACCCAATCTTGAGAGACAAATCCTCCATCATCTTATTTTGAAAGTGACTGCCATGGTCAGTGACAATCTCCTTCGGGATATCGAATCGAGTGATAATCTGGTTGACACAAAATGGGCTGCAGTGGCACTGTTGGATTTTATAGTAGGCATGGCCTCAATCCACTTGGAAAAATAATCCATGGCCATGATAATATGGTGATGCCCCTCAGTTGAAGCTGGTTTGCAATCCATAAAATCTACCCCCCACTTAGTGAAGGGACCAACAATGACGACCGGATGGAGGGGTGCTGGATGCGAGTGTACGTTCCGAGAAAACACCTCGCAAGGGTGACATCTCTTCATAGCGTTAATACAATATTTAAAGATAGTAGGCCAAAAATAACCAGCTTGCATAATACGCTGGGTTGTAGCAAGCCTGGATAAGTGACTGCCACACGCCCCCGCATGGCAATCATTAAGTAACCATTCCACTTCTTCGTGAGTCAAGCAACGATGGAGAATGGAATCCTTCCCTCGGTGATAGAAAGTGTCATCGACGATAGTATAATATTTAGCGTGATGTCTCACACGCTGTTGCTCATCTCGTGAATAATGCGGAGGAAACTTCAAAGTTTGGAGATATACAATGACATCCCCATACCAAGGTTCCTCGGTTGAGATGAGAAATAAGTGTTCATCCACAAATGAATCTTCGTGAATGACATCCTCATCAAGCCGTGGGAGGTCCGACATAAGCTCAGCGAATACCAATGATTTCACCGATTTTTTCGAAGCAAAATCGAGATCAAATTCCTGAAGGATCACAATCCATTTATTATACTTACCCCCGATAAGGCGTCATGATAGCACGAACTGAAATGGATTGATGTGAGCTACAACGGTGGTTGTTCGAAGCAAAATGTAATGCCGTAATCGCTGGACTGCATGGACAGTCGCAAGCGCCAGCTTTTCTACATGGGTGTACCTTAGTTCAACGTCTACTAAATTTTGACTGAGATAATAGATAACATGCTCGACGAGCGCATCATCTACCTGAACCAAGACCATGCCAATAGTCTCTTGAGACGCGACCACATAAAGAATGAAATCTCGTGTAAAGTCCGGTGGACTAAGCACGGGGGCCGATACCAGAGCTCTCTTAAGGGCATCTAAAGACTGTTGGGCCCACTCATCCAAGATAAAAGGTGTGTCTTTCTTCAATAGGAATGCAAAACCTTTAGTAATACTAGCATAGTTAGCTATAAACCGACGCAGAAAAGTAGCTCTCCCTTGGAGGCTCTGAAGTTGTAACAGATTACGCGGAGGAGGCAACTGAAGTATTGCCTCAACTTTGAGAGGATCGACTCTAATACCCTCCCTCAAAAATATGAATCCTTGAAGGCGACCAGTCCTAATAGCGAAGATGCACTTGTTTGGATTCAATCGAATTTTGTAGTGGATACATCGTTCGAGAATCATACGGAGGTGCTTGTGGTGGTCCACTCTCTTGTGAGAATGGCCAGCAAGATCATCCAAGAAAACTTCCATAATCATCTTAAGATCGTGAAAGGCATAGGTCATGCCTTGCTTAACAGTAGCTCCGACGTTCTTGAGGCCGAAGGGCATTTTTCGAGATGCAAATGTTCCCCATGGACAAATAAATTCCATCTTATGTTGGTCCACGGGTTTGATTTGAATCTGATTATAACCCGAGAATCCGTCCATGAATGAAAAAATCTCACTCGCCGCACAAGCATCCAATATTTGATCAATGAATGGCATGGGGAAGTTGTCTTTCGGACATGCACGGTTCACATCTCTGAAATCAGTGCATACACGGATCGTTCCCTGCTTCTTATCCATAGGAACGGGATTTGACACCCATTCGGCAAGGGGAACGGGGTAGATGAAACTAGATTTGAGCAGTTTCTCCACCTCTGCCTTAATAGCAGCTGCCTTCCTAGGGTTCACAACACGTAAGCGTTGTCGAACCGGTTTAGCATCAGGATATGTTCTAATCTCGTGTTCAACAATGCGGGGTTCTATTCCTGGCATTTCCTTGTATGACCAGGCGAAGCTTCCCAGAGTTCAGTAAACAAGTAATTGTAAATAGTAATCTCCCCCGGAGTACAATCAACACCGATGTAAACATTCTCAATCTTTCCGGGAGTGCGGGAGATGTTGATCGAAGTGGTTGGGGAAATATTGGCCATATTCCTCTCCACGAAAACATCATGCGACTCCAAAAGAGCCACAGGGTGACCAACCATCTAAGCTAGAGTCATGCTAAACTCCTCCTGCTCAACGAGATCGAGGTTGGGAAGGAAATAAGAGCAATGGTGCATAGCTTCCCAAGGCCTCTCACTACCACACATGGCTTCGAGGATAGCTTCATCAGATGGTAAAGTACCATCAAGGCAATCGTGAGAGCAAGATGAGTTGGCTGCCCAAACTGGTAGCGTAACGGGATATTCTTCAACTGTTTGGGAAGAAGAGAGATCTGGATCTGCAGTGGTTTGTTGGATATGATCGTAAGTGAGCTCCGCTACAGATAAAGGCATAGGCATCCCAACGTGCATAATGTATCCAGATGTGGAACTTGTGGACGGTAAAATCCACAGATCATTTAAATAGGAGGTCCGGAATAACATATCATTCGAAGGAGGAGGAGCACTATCGGTGATGGTTCCAATAAAATTCACAGGTGTAGAAAGATTAAAAGTTCCCATCAATGAGGGGTACATTCCAACACCTATGTTCCCAGTTTCAGGCTGAGAATCAGAAACTTGCGGGACTACAGATCCCGTAGATGCTGTGGAAGGAGTGCCAACATAATCCAACTGATCGATCGTCACAATCTTGCCTTCATGGGGAAAGCAAATAACTCAAAATACAGTGGATGCGACAGCCTTCATAGCGTACATCCAGTTCCGACCAAGTAAAATCTTGTAGTCGATGGGTGCATCAACCACTTCGACTTCAATAGGCATGGACTTACCTCCTAAGGAGACAACAAGGGAAGGGATAATTCCATGCGGCGTAAAAGATATACCGTCGAATGCAGTGAGTGTAGTTCTAGAAGAAAGTAAGGGAGGAGAGCCAAGAGCTTTCCAACAATTTAGGGACATTACTGACACGGAGGCACCTTCATCAACCATAGTACGTTTGGCGAAGCTCTTAAGGCAAACCACCTGGATTTGAAAAGCCACATGGTAAGGTAAGCGAGGCCAGACATCAATAGTATCGAACTTGATAACACTAGGACTTCCCCCATCCTGAACTCCTAACGCACTCAAAAGGGCATGCTTCTGAGAAGGACAGGCTTGCAAAACTTCAAGAGCCGACATGGTACACAGAGTTTGGCCCAAATCTTCTACGATGGAGTAGTTCTTGGAGGCTTGAGCATTAGGATTATGCGTGGAGCGCTTGAGAACACCTTTCGGTATCCGCGGCATAATGGAAGGCTTCTTGATATACAAGGAATTGTCAGGAGGAGGGGGAGGCTCATTCCCCAAATTCGGTTGTGGTGCACCATAATCGCATTGACGAGTAGCAACACAAACCTCCGACTGAACCATGTTCACACATCCATAACCACTAGCATTGGAAGAAGCTGTTTCATTAGTACCATAACTAGTGGTGGGAGCATGCAAATCCATGTTTTGATGATGAGGAAGGGGATCCTTCAACATAGCCGGGCTCTGTTCCAAATGCTTCGATTCTTCTTCATTTCGAGGACATAAGTGAGTAAGATGATCCTCCCCACAAAGCCTAGAAGGGAATTTCACCTTACGCCTAGGTTTACGATCCTCGCCAACATTACCGCCTTCTCGAGGAGGGTTGGCATTCTCTTTACGAGGAGTATTACGATGGATATTGTTGTTACTTCCATTGTTTCCACCCGTACGATTATTTCTCCCCTTTTTCTTACCACCAGGTTGCTGGTTACCCGACGGTTTCGTTGATTGCACATTGTGTACATCAGACGACGGAGTGGAAGTGGACAAGGTGTGAACCTGTCCGGGAGCAGACTAGTTTATCGACAATGTAACGTCCCCATTATTGACCCCATTACATTCAAATGCAATTGATGTAATATTATTATAAAATCATGGTTAGGAGCTCAAGGCCAAGGCCCCGCCATCGATTTAGTGATTCATATGGCTTGTGTGCTAGCCAGGCACATTGGAATTTCAATATCATGTAAGATGCATTTTAATAAAAATACCCACAACTAGCTATGCAATGCAACAAAGAGATGGGGGCATGATTTTACAAGGAATTGGGGAGGGGAAACATTCAAACCCTTGAGCCAACCAAGTCAAGCCAAGTGTCAATGAGAGAACCCATCAAACCCTCAACTACCTATGTTGAATTTTGTACCCAATCATTGATTTCTCCCAAGAGTTGGTTGAGGTAGTTAATGCCTTGGGGAATGGGAGGTATAGCTATCCAAATTTGGGTATGGGCAAGCCACCCTGCATGGGAAATCACGTTTTGCTTCTTGGGCAAGAAAAGAGCCATGAATTGCTCACCAAGCCATTATCCATCAACCAATTTGCTCTCCCTCACGAGTTGGGATATACCTGGGCGTTTTCCACCCATTTTTTTGGGTGTTCTCCTTGATCATCATCTGGGATAAGGGCGTTTTTGTATTGTATACTAGTGGGGAAGATGGAAAATCGAATTGGGGTTCCATAGAGACCATTATGGCTGTTAAATGCTGAGATGGTTGGGGAGAAATCGTTTTTCCTCCCTGTGAATGTTTTTCCTCATCCCATAATTCATTTTTGGATGGAAACAATTTGGGAAAGCCCAAACCCATGGCCATCTTGTTGGAAAATCCATTGCTTTGGCTTGATCTTGAGTGTAAGCCTCCAGGGTTTGAATGCAGCCTGATAAACCCAGTTGTGCACTGGCTTGGCTGAGAGGAAATGAGAAACGGGCTGTGAATGAGTGAATGTCCCCTTTTCCTTGTGAGAATCATGCCCAGCTCGGGGGTGGCCTTCAGACGGACTCAGTATAAGCTGTCGAAGAGCCTATGGTTGGGTGGAACATTGCAGCGACATAGCTAGTTGCTTGGGGCAGTTGCAAAAATGGAGATAAGTGTTTTTATGCCTATATATTTACTTTTGCACTATATTAATTCAAGGACTGTTGATATGCTATATGCATGAGTAATGTGTGTGGATGTTTTAATTCCGCTATGCGTCATTTTCTTGTTTTCCATCTGCACACATCTCTTTTAATGATATGAATCTAATGAGTGGGATGAGTTTTATGTGAAAACCCCAGAGATTGCCATCAGGTACCCTTCCCTGCCTTGGATGGATGGGTGGGTACGTTACAGACAAATTTTTCATTTGATTAGCTACCAAGTCTACAGGGCGAGTACATGCGGACCCCATAATGCCATCGGCATGTGGTCCAGGAATTGACGTAGGCTCATGTCTTGTTCTCGGTGCATTAGGAATAATGTCATACAAAATGTCAGACTGAGAATAAAGTAGATCTAACTGTCGGACTTTCAAGATAGCTTGTTCCTCAGTCACAATGCCGGACATCGAAACATCCTTAGCAATGTATGGAAGTAAAGACTTGAGGAACCATTCCAACATGAACTCTGGAGGAATGTTGGCTTTCACTAATCTCTTCCGCCAACACCACTCTTGAACGTGGTCAGAAATATGTGTGGCCTTATTCTGACGGAAGGTGGACAACAACTCAGTACCAGTGTTATAACGAACTGGTAATTGGAAATGGTCTAATAAAACCAAAGCAATCTCGTTGAATCCCCTATAGGTGTTTCCAGGAAACTCCACATACCACTTCGCGGCTGCCCCTATGAGGGTGCGTTGAAATAGGCGTAATCGAATGGAATCATGATTCAAAGAGTTGGAGGATCACCAAAGGTGAAATGTCGTGACATGATCTCCCGGGTCCTCACCACCTTTCCCCTCAAACTTCGAAATGTCCGAAGGGAGCTTGGTAGGGACTGGGGGCCAAGTAGGGTCGTGACACACCGGATCATTCGTGAGCTTCGAAATATCCGGGAGATTCAAGCGTGCAAGGAATGGGAGCTGAGGCTGGAAAGCTTGATTATAAGCTCCCATAAAAGGTTGGTTAAACGGAATTGTGTTATAGGATGGACCAAAAGCTTGACCATGAGGGTTAAACTACTAATAATGAGGACCTGACAGACCATAAGCTTTCCCATGGCCATAAGATTGATAACCTCCCCCTGCTGGACCCATTTGAGAGTAAGCAGGTATATGGGCGCTTTGAGCACCATATTGGGTTGGTGGGTGATACTAGTGGCCAACACCGACTGTGTTGTAGTAAGGGTTGCCACCATGAGCATGGGGCATGTATGTACTATTCATAGTGGGAACTATGTTGTAATGACCGTAATGGTATGGTATGTTCCCACCCCCAACATTAGGATCAACATGAGCAGTCGTGTGGTGACCAGAAGCATGAGAAGCATTCCCAGCTCCAATATGGGTGTGACTAGTAGCAGGGTTGGTGGTGTGTTGTCCATGTGGATAGGAAATATTCCCACCCCCTACATTAGCATTACTAGTGGCGGCAATGGACGCAAACGTATACGGTATGTGTCCACCCCCGTGGTTGGGAGGAATGGTATCATGTGCAAAAGTAGTCCTAGGTTGACGAGTAGCAATGCGTGTATTAGGTTCTGGATGGCGAGTCGTATTCCGAACAACATTCCGGTTAGGTTGGGTATTCGTAGGAGGTGGTCGTATTCCAACATTAGCATGGTTAGGAATCTAACCAGTCCCCATACGATGTGAGTGGGTGGACAATGTAGCGCCCCCAGTGGATATAGTATGGCTAACACTTTGACTAGTGCTAGCATGAGTACCAACCGTAGTGGAAGGTTCGATAGTAGTGTGACTAGGCATACAAAAAGAGAGTGCAGTGGGGTTGATCATAGGGCCAGTATCATCATGAGTCTCAGGTATCCCGTATCTAAAATCGAGTGGAAATGAAGGAACGAAAGGCTCGTCCTGTTCTCCTTCTTCGGGTAAGTCGGGCATCTCGCAAAGATAATTGTCCAGATTCGAAGGATCAAACAGATCCCGGTCAAGTGGATTAGGCCAAACAGAACCAGGTTGAGTCTCAGGTGGATCACGTCCCCAATCCTCATGAGGAGTATGGGGATCGGAAGTATGTTCAACTCTACCCGAAGGAGTAGAAGGGTCTTTCCGAATATTGGGATGTGCAGTTATGTAGTCTTCAACGTAAGTCACGTAAGAATCTGAAGACTCAGAGGGAGCCCTCCGGTGTCCTCTAGCAATACGGTGTGTAACCAAAGCTGGCTTTAAACCAGCCAACCGATGGGACCGTTGGAGAGTAGGTCTCCGCGCCACGTTATCGCCGGAGAGAGACACAGTGTCTCCTAAAGGCCAACTATTGATAAAAAATAGTAAATCAAAAGCACACACCTAGAGAAACTACAACCAAGAGGAGACAAACAGAGGCTAAATGAGCTCCCAACACTAGAGCCGGTATGTCTCGCCTAGGAGAAGCTTGAGACTCCCAAACTATAGCCGGAGGTAACAAAATCAATTATAGAGACACCCAAGCTTCACTATGTCGACAGGGTCAAATCCACTGCACGAACACAACTGTGCTGTCCAATCCTGTTGATGTATATGTAACTTCGGAATGTATTTCATCTGTGTATTTTATATATATTTATTGTACCCTTATAAGAGATGTGTCATTCCTCTATAAGGAAGTGTCGTCATGTGGATTGACAAGTGTCGCAAGTGTGTGTACTTGCCGATGGGTTATTAGACCACCATGTGTGGGGTCGGCCCTGAAATATATATTATAATGTGGATGTACCTAGCTAGACAAGTCGGCCCCATAAGGTCACTGGGAAAACAGGTTAGTATAAATAGAGATCAGGTGATCTCTATTTAGATCATTCGGAAAAGTACATCTCTCTCACTCAGAAAGTGGCATACTAGAGAGGAGGAGGATTATCTGCTACTAGGAGACTATCTCAGTGTATTTTGGTTGTACTTTGGTTGAGCCATTGCTCTCTCTATCTCTAAGGAATTTGTGGGGTTTTTCACCTTAGGGTTTTCCCCACGGAAACTCTGTGTCTCTTGTCTCTTATGCTTTTGATTCTTGTGATGCTTTTCATACTTATTGTGATTTTCATGCATTGATATACTGTATATGTTATTCTCTCAGTAAAGATCCTAGAGTATTGTGAATTAATGCTCAAAATTTAACATGGTATCAGAGCTAACCTGAGAAGAAGACATTTTGCAGTGACGGAAACTTGAGTTTCTTGTTTATTGGGTTTCTCTCCACAGATTTTGGAAAAGTAGTATAGTAGATTGACTCTACTCATCAAGGCGCATCTATTTGTCCAATCATAATTCAATTCCGAGCTTTTTCATATTTGGCCCTAAAAATTAGGGTTTCCACAAAAATAGGAATTTCTAAAATCTGAAGACATAGCAGGAAGCTCCTTGCAAAAATCAAAGTTTAGATCTCCGGGAAACTCAAACCCTAATTTAGGGCTCTCCCTAGTGAACTCGGGAGGAAAAAAAGACAATTATGAAGGGTAAAGCTTTGCTGATCTCAAATTCTGAATGCACCAGGCTGATCAGCTCATCAAGGCACATCTTTCTATCCTTTCAGAAATTTGAAATTCACATTTTGAATTTTTAGGGTTTTTCTGACAAACCCTAATCCAGGACCAGATCCAGTTTTCAACATTTCAAGTGGTAAGACCTAAATCTTTTCTATTTCCATTTGAAGTACTCTTTAAGATGTCTCACCACACCAAGCTTGAGGATAAGCTTGAAGGGGCTGATAACTTCCGAGCTTGGAAATATAGGATTGGGTTAATCGTGGAAGAGAATGAGTTGGACTCATATATAAAAGAAGACATCCCTATCCCACAGGATGAAGAGGCTAAAGTATTGCATAAGAAGAACTTGGTCAAGGAAAAAAGAATCATTGTTGATTCTATCAAAGACCATCTCATACCCCATGTGTCTTCTCTAAAGACACCCAAACAGATGTTTGACTCTTTGACCAAGCTATTTGAAGGGAAGAACATAAATCGGAAGATGACCCTGTGGAACCAATTGAAAGGGGTAAAGTTTCAGAATGGAGAAACCATTCAATCTTATTTTTCAAGAGTCTCCCAGATCAAGGAACAACTAGAAGAAGTGGATGAAATGGTAGAGAATGGTGAAGTTGTCATGACCACTCTGAATGGCTTACCTAGGTCATGGGACTCCTTCATTCAAGGAATTTGTGCAAGAAAGAAGTTGATTTCCTTCAGTAGACTACGGGAAGAATGCTCACAAGAAGAAGCAAGGATTGTGGCACGAGAAGAAAAGATGGGGAATGAAGATCAAGCTCTCACAGCTCACACTAAGAAAGGGAAGTCCAAGAGAGAGCCATCTCACTCCAAGAAATCTTCACATCACTTCAAAGAAAGAAGAATATGCTTCACCTGTAATGAGAAAGGACATATTGCCATAAATTGTCCCAAGAACAAGAAGGACAACAAAAACTCCAACAAGAAGAAGAAGGGCAGCAAAAGAAGGTTTCATGCTCATGCTGCCGAGGATGATGAACCACCCAAGAAGAAGGCTAGGGTAGAAAGTGATGATAACTCATCAAGTGAAGAAGAGTATGTTCTAATCTCTGCTTTCACGGGTACCATCTCCCATGGTTGTAACGATTGGTTGATTGATAGTGGGGATTCCAAATACATGACTGGGTTTAAGGAATCTTTTGTGAATCTATCTGAACATGAATCACCCCATAAGGTGAAACTTGGGGATGATTATCAATACCCAATCAAAGGAAGTGGTGAAGCCTCCTACAACCTAGATTCTGGAAAATCTTTGAAGATGAAAGAAGTTCTTTATGTACCTGGGCTCAAGAAGAACTTACTCTCCATTTCTGCATTGGATGCAAAAGGCATGAGGGTTGCATTTGTGGATGGCCAAGTCCTAATGTGGCCAAAGGGAAAGAACATAGATGATGCAGTAGTGATTGGAGAGAAAGAGGGAGGTTTGTATAAATTTAAGGGACAACCTGAACATGCCATGGTACATGAATCCATGGAGCCAAGTGAACTTTGGCATAAAAGACTTGCTCATATGCACTATAGAGCACTTCCAATTGCAAGCAAGGCTGTAGAGGGTCTTCCCGAAATCAAGACCAAACATGAAGGTGTTTGCAAAGGATGTGCAAAAGGTAAGAAAATTAAGAAGGCTTTCCCAAGCAGTGAAAGCAAGGCAAAAGACATCCTGGAAATCATCCACTCAAATGTATGTGGTCCTATGTCATCCAATTCTCTAAGTGGGTATGTTTACTATGTCTCATTTATTGATGACTTCTCCAGGAAGACTTGGGTATACTTCTTGAAGAACAAAGATGAGGTGTTTGATAAGTTTAAGGAATTCAAAACCTTGATGGAGAATCAAATTGACAAGAAGATCAAAACATTCAGATCCGACAATGGTGGAGAATTCACCTCAGGTGACTTCAAGAAGCTTTGCAGTGATTCAGGGATTAAGAGGGATTTGACTGCTCCTTACAATCCACAACATAATGGAGTTGCAGAAAGGAAGAACAGAACAATCATGGAAGCAACAAGAGCAATGCTGCATGACCAGGATCTACCTATGCATCTATGGGCAGAAGTAGCTAGAACAAGTGTATATGTGCAGAGCAGAACACCCCACAAGATATTGGACAACAAGACACCAGAAGAGGTCTTTTCTGGTAAGAAACCTGAAGTCATCCATCTCAGAATATTTGGTTGTCCAATATTCACTCATGTCCCAAAGGAAAAGAGGAACAAACTAGATCCTTCAGGAAAGAAGGGTATCTTTGTGGGTTACAGTGAAAGCTCGAAGGCTTATAGAATATACTTTCTAGGGTTCAAGAAGATTGATGTTAGCAGGGATGTGACATTTGATGAGAATTCAACATTAATCAAATCAAGGAAGGCACCGATCGAAGTTTATGAAGAACCTAAGGAAACTAGATTTCAAGACACTACCATGACTGAAGCAGTTCCAGAAGTTGTTCGTGAGTTTGAAGATCCGCAAGAACCTATAGATCCACCCCGTGAGGATAACTCTCACAAGAGGAAACCTGCATAGGCTAGAGAGCTCATTCAAGATGCAGAAATATTTGGCATTTCAGAAGAGGAACACAGAGCAAAGAAGAGAACCAGATCACATACCAGCTATGTTGCTTTACTCTGTGACATTATGAACAAAGAGCCTTCTAGTTATGAAGAAGCAGCGGAAAAGAAAGAATGGAAGGATGCCATAGTTGAGGAATATCAATCAATAATGAAGAATGATGTTTGGGATGTTGTCCCAAGAACTAAAGAGAATTCTGTTGTGACTTCCAAATGGATTTACAAAATCAAGCATGCTGCATATGGTAGTGTGGAGAAATACAAGGCAATAGATTATGAAGAAACTTTTGTACCTGTAGCCAGGTATACTTCCATTAGAACAGTACTTTCCCTGGCTGCAGCGATGAAATGGAAAATACACCAGATGGATGTCAAGACTACTTTCTTGAATGGTGTAAGTTGAAGAAGAAGTATATGTGGAGCAGCCACTCGGTTTCAAAATACATGACAAGGAGTCATATGTGTGCAGATTAAAGAAAGCCTTGTATGGCTTGAAACAAGAGCCCAGAACCTGGTATGGTAGGATGGACAGTTTCCTATCTAGTTTGGGCTTTACCAAGAGTAAAGCGGATTCCAACCTTTACTACAAGGTTGAAGAAGGGAATACTGTGGTTCTACTCCTATATGTGGATGACTTATTTGTAACAGGAGATGACAGATTGATTGCAGATACTAAGAGGAAGCTTGTTGCTGATTTCGATATGAAAGATTTGAGAATGATGCATTATTTCCTAGGTATGGAGGTGTGGCAGAGTACAGGTGGGATCTTCCTTGGTCAAGGGAAGTAAACAGTAGATATCCTGAAGAGATTCGGGATGATGTATTGCAAGGCCATGGCCACACCTATGGCATCGAATCTGAAGCTTCTATGCGATGCTTCATCTGAGCCGGTTGATGTCTCTATGTCTCGTCAGATGATTGGGTCCTTGATGTACCTGACGAACACGAGACCAGACATTTGCTTTGCTGTGAAAAGATTGAGCCAGTTCCTGACGAATCCGAGGATTGTTCACCTGGTTGCTGTAAAGCATGTTCTAAGGTACCTGAAGGGTATAGTGGATTATGGGCTCAAGTATGAAGCAAATCAAAAGTTTAACCTGCAGGGTTATGTTGATTCAGATTGGGCTGGCAGTGCTGCAGATAGGAAGAGAACATCTGGGTGCTGCTTCAGTATGGGATCAGGTATGATCTCTTGGTTTAGCAGGAAGAAGTCCTGCGTAGCATTGAGTACAGCTGAGGCAGAGTATGTTGCAGACTGTTCAGCTAGTTGTGAGGCAGTATGGCTATGGAAGCTACTATCTGAGTTATTTGATCTCTCGTTGGATGCTACTGGTATCTTCTGTGATAACCAGAGTTGTGTGAAGTTGTCCGAGAATCCAGTGTTTCATGACAGGTCGAAACACATAGAGATCAAATATCACTATATCAGGGATATGCTGTAGAGAGGAGCTGTGAAGCTCCTGTATGTTGCGACGGATGAGCAGATTGCAGATGTGCTGACGAAGACACTAGCCAGGGTGAAGTTTGAGTACTTTAGGGAGAGGCTTGGTGTTCTTTAGATCGAGAACACTTCGAGGAAGAAGTGATGGACACATTTGCTGAAGCCATTCCAAGCATGTTGGAAGGAGGATCCTTCACATGGCTGTGGATGTAAGCACTGGATGATGAGCATTAGGATGATGTTCTAGTTTCTGCTTTGTATGATCAGTTGGATCATTTATATGTATATGTATGTACGCATCATGTTGGATGCTGGATATGATCAGTTGGATCATTTATATGTATGTACACATCATGTTGGATGCTGGATATGATCAGTTGGATCGTTTTTATGTATGTACGCATCATGTTGGATGCTGGATATGATCGGTTGGATCATTTGTATGTATTTTGTATATGCATCATGTTGGATGCTTGGACCATGTATCTATATATGTATCAAGTGGATACATTGTGTGATCAGGTAGATCAGGTATGTTGATATGTATCAGGTATGATTAGGTAGATCATGTATGTTGATGGATACATTGTGTGGATCATGTATCTATGTATCAGGTGGATACACTGTGTATGATGATATGTATCAGATAGATACTTGGTGTGCATCAGGTGGATGCATTGCATGATCAGGGTGATTGTGGATGACGAGCTTCTCCAGATGACATGCAATAGGATGTTGCAGTGATGATGATCAGGATGATCATGTGTACATCAGGATGATGTATGGCGAGTATCAGATGATACTTTGTGGCTGTGGATCAGGTTGTGCAGATGAGCATGTCTGGGAGATCCTATAGGTCGGAGTTGCGTACCCATAACAACATGTGATGCTCTTTCGAGACATTGCTCTGGGAGGACATGTAATTTGTGCCCTGGGAGATCTTCAGGTCGGAGTTGTGTACCCATAACATCCTGAGATGCTCTTGCGAGGTTTTGTCCTATGGCATGTAATTTGCTCCTGGGATATCCGGACAGGATGAAAAAGGCCTCAGATTCTTCAGCCAGGTTTTGCCATGACCACATGTAATTTTCTCCTGGGAGATCTAGACAGGATGAAAAAGGCCTCAGATGCTTCAGCCAGTTTTTGTGGTGGACCACATGTAATGTGCTCCTGGGAGATTCGACAGGTAGAGCTGTGTGCTCGTAACAACTTGGGATGCTTCAGCCAGGTTTTGTGGTGAGATCACATGTAATGTGCTCCTGGGAGATCCGACAGGTAGAGCTGTGTGCTCATAATAGCCTGGGATGCTTCAGCCAGGTTTTGTGATGGGTCACATGTAATGTGCTCCTGGGAGATCCTACAGGTAGAGTTGTGTGCTCGTAATAGCCTGGGATGCTGCAACTAGGTTTTGTGACGCACGTAATAAGTCCTGAGAATCCACATAATGGCCAGTGATGATGAAGACTTGCAGGAGGTGGGCCTACATCCAGTATGAAAAAGGACTGGCTCTGTAGAACTTCCTATGACGAGTAGATTCAGAGATTGGTTGAGATAGCAGCAGCAGTGATGATGCATCGATGACGATGATCCCGAGAAGAAGACTTCTCTAGCAGATTTGTGTCGAGAAATACCTTCCTAGTTAAGAGGGAGTGTTGATGTATATGTAACTTCAGAAAGTATTTCGTCTGTGTATTTTATATATATTTATTGTACCCTTATAAGAGATGTGTCATTCCTCTATAAGGAAGTGTCGTCATGTGGATTGACAAGTGTCGCAAGTGTGTGTACTTGCTGATGGGTTATTAGACCACCATGTGTGGTTGACCCTGAAATATATATTATAATGTGGATGTACCTAGCTAGAAAAGTCGGCCCCATAAGGTCACTGGGAAAACAGGTTAGTATAAATAGAGATCAGGTGATCTCTATTTAGATCATTCAGAAAAGTACATCTCTCTCACTCAGAAAGTGGCGCACTAGTGAGGAGGAGGATTATCTACTACTAGGAGACTATCTCAGTGTATTTTGGTTGAGCCATTGCTCTCTCTATCTCTGAGGAAGTTGTGGGGTTTTTCACCTTAGGGTTTTCCCCACGGAAACTCTGTGTCTTTTGTCTCTTATGCTTTTATTCTTGTGATGCTTGTCATACTTATTGTGATTGTCATGCATTGATATACTGTATATGTTATTCTCTCAGTAAAGATCCTAGAGTATTGTGAATTAATGCTCAAAATTTAACAAATCCCTATCTGACTCAGGAAACAAACAACATAACCACAACAAGTACCCTATGCGGTACCTAGGTAAGGAAACTATGTTCACCGCAATATAACAAATGCTGAGGGGGACAGTTGCAGGTGGGACCCGTCATATGGGAAGGGTAGCTAAGCCCGAAGCAAAAGAGGATGAACCTCCGGTACCCCCAGATACGAACAAATCCTGGATATATCTCCCACGTTCAGCCGGTATCAGAGGGATATCTCCTCAACCAACCTCCCGTGACCTCGTGCTTAACTCTGGATTGAGTAGAGCTTCCTGAGAACACCAATCTATACCATGGATTCCTCCACTCCCTGGTCAGACACCTAATGTTTCGTCTAGTAGTCTTGGATTGTTAACTCACAATGATCTATTCCAAGACTCTAAACCTATGCTAGTTGGTGTACCCAATAAATAAAATCAGTCTAATCAATTTTAATGATTAAGCATTAATTTTAGTGGCTGTGGTTACTTAAGGGATATGATCGTGAAACTAGTGATGTGTAGAATCAATAGTATGCAAAATCGTCCAAACCTAGACTCATCTATCCAATAAAACAATGTCACTAATATGCAAAATCAGCCAACAATTCCAAAATAAAGATGCAATCTTTTATCTTTTCGATGCACAAGCAGAACCTAAAATGAAGGCAACAAGCACTCAATGCAAGATGTAGTACATGAAAGTAAAATATTTTTGTATTTTCGCTTATAAAGAAGAAGGAAAATGCAAAAAACTAGATGAATATTTTTGTATTTTTTCAATATAAATGGAATGAAAAAATGCAAGCAAAATCCTACTATTCAGTCACTGAAATGCCGAGAAGATCACTAAGGCAACCCAGCAGATCCTAAACAACAAGACTCAGCCAAAGGAAAGAGCTCACAAGGAAAAAACCAAGAGGCTAAAACCAAAGATTGGTAAAAAACCAATAAGGCTCAACCAAGAGAAACGAAGAGATTTGGTCAGAACCAAGGCATGAAAGAATCAAGAAAGAGGCCAACAAAGACTGAGGAACCAACCAAACTCACCCAACAAAAACCAATAGCCATAAACCAACAAAAGTTGAAGTTACACTCTACTGTCGAAGGAAATCCTACGGGTACCCGCGAGTAGTAGAGTAAACAGAGGCGGGTAGACGCGGGCAGAGCTAAGATAGCCCGTGGGTGAGGAAAGACAAATGGGAAATTAAAGAGTCCAGAGGCTCAGAAAAAGAAAGTTTTCTACAGTGTATCTTAACGGCCAATTAGTGACACAGAGCTTCGATAAAAAACAACTCTAATTATGGACTAATGCTCAAAATTTTTCCCAAACATGGATGTTTTCCCCAGCAGAGTCACCATTTCTGTATTGGAGAAAACTCACTATGGCTTGGGAATACCACAACAGACAGATGACTACCAGAAATCTACTCAATTCTCAAAGCAATGCTATTATAAATGACAATGTTAAGATAATGGAAAAATGTAACCAATCTCGGTCCAATGTTTGATGTAGATTCCCGTTTGAGCTTTCAATCCACTAACTTGTAATTTGCAAATTAGTCTTGATAGCCAATATCCAACAAGTACATATAATATATAAATGGCATTAACATTATCAATAACAATGGTCCATAATATCATAAGCAAATGTAACCCAATGTATAATAAATGACATTCACACCATGAATGGACGAGAATAAGAGTATTTCTATTAATGAACAAGAAGAAGTACAAAGTGATACGACCTATTGCCGGCAACCAATCTGAACCAAGATCTAGATCAATCCACTTGTGCCTCCACCACTTCAATCCTCCATGAACGACAAAATCAAACTAGAAAGGAGTTTGGAAGGTGAACATAAATGGTTCACAACTACAAGGATCAATGAGTGCAGATTCAAGATAGGAAAAAAATCCACGAGAGTTATCTTACGATTCTCCTCTTTCTCCCGTCCATAAGCCATATGTGCTCAATATATAGTCCTCTCAAAGGTAAGTGAAAGGACACATCGAGGCGTTACTTGGGTAGATGGAGAGCCAAAGGTCACCCAATGACCGCTTTTTGGGAGTAAAAAGTGATTAAATAGTGGTTCTTACCATTTTACATGCTACCCGCGGGCTATAGGGATGCAACTCGCGGGTACGCCTGTTATAGTGATGCAACAGGCGGGTAGGAATAAAAATAGGGAAAACTGGTATCACTGAAGGATAAAAATGGATATGAGTCACTGAAATGGATCCTATAGGCCAAACAATGCTGATGCTCACGGGGTGGAAGATTTCTGTGTAATAGAGTGGTGAGGGGGCTGTGGGGATGAACCATAGGCTGCCAACTGTCATTCTGAGAACCCATTTGACTTTCCTTGATGACATTTATTTCTGTGGTAAGAAAGTTGTTGAAGATTTCAGTCCATGGCTTCAATGGAGCATGGGCAGCTCAGAAATTCGTATTTGTAGGTATGGGCTCTGTTTTCTTGTACCACAAGTCACTCTACCTCATGGAATTTGCTTCTTGCTCATCTCCATTCCATTGTGGAAGGTACCAGCATCATTTTTCATCCAAAAACGAATTGTCAGCAGTGAGAAAAACCAGAAATCGCAACTTTGCAAGAACTCACATTTTGAAGAGCCAAAAATGCCAAGATTTGGTATTTAACAGAAAAATCCAATGGGGGATCCATAGATATGAACCTTGGGGCGAATTTGAGAGGATTAGATACCCTGAAATCCATTGGAAAACCCAGTCTTTATAGCCCATAAAACCAGTGACGGGATTGAGTTATTTGATGAACAGAATCTTGAGAAATCCAATTGTGAATGATTGAGTAGAGGTTGGGTTTGCTTGATAAACCCAATGAAGGCTAGAATCTCAAGGATTAGAAAATGGACCTTTCTATGCCCACCCTGAAGAGAACTAGAGGGAAGGGATTCCTGAGGGACTGTGTAACAGAGAAGGGGACCTTCTTTGTGCTGGGTGTGGTAGGTAATGTGGGTTCCTTGACTGTGGAATTCATTTGAGATGCCTGTAGCTTTGTGGTTGAGCTCACTGGCTTAGCATTTCCCTCTTTTGTCTTTCATATGCTTGACAAACCCAACTATGTGTTGGCTTAGCATAGTTGTGGAGTGAAACCATGGATGAGAGTGAGCCCAGCTAGTTCCTCCTTAGTGGATACACAACCCAGCTCGGGGGTGATCTCTCAGCTAAAGGAATACAAGCTGGACAAAGATCTATGGTTGGATGGAATGTTGCTCTCACATAGCTAGTTGTTGGAAAGTTTCATCTTCAAGATAAGTGTTCTTTGTGTTGTAAATTATATGTATTATGTGTTCTGCAATATGTCAATTGTCCATGTTTAATGAAATGAAATGATTATCTTAATATGGGATCTATGCATGGCATTGGAATGAGATTGAGTCTCTATATGTTGAATCATCCTCTGCTGTGATAGATATGTTATGCATTACTATTTGTGTGTGTGCAAATATGAGTTAATTCCATTGTGCTTAGTTAATTTGAACCTACACACATTAAGCTTTTGATTATCATGCATTTTTGAGTAACGTATGGGGCCGAGATCGTAGAACGAAGCCCGTATGTTTGGTCATGTTCTCTCTCCTGCATTTGGATGACGGGAGGGGATGTGACAGAGTGGTATCAGAGCCCATCTTGCAGCACTGGGGATGCTTGGGCCAAATTCTGAGTTACAGGCATGTAACATGACGTTTTAGCACAGTATTGGGAAGTTGGGGGCATCATTTTGATTGGGGAAAATGGCAGGGTCAGATGTCTCAGATGTGGAAGAAGATCACACAGATGTGTAGATCTCTCCAAGATCATTCCAACAGTTCCAGACTTGCCTCATTTGGCTAAGAGACGAAGGAGATACGGACCCCGCAAGTTGCAGGAAAACGTGGGTGTTTCTCGGGTTTCGGGTTTCGGGAATGCCCTATTGTAGGTTGGATTTCCGAAATCTCGAACCCACCATCTTTTGGGTTTCAGGTTTCGAGAGCGCCATTTCGTGGAATGTATTTTTGAAATCCCGAACCCGCATTTTTCCGTCCTTCGGGTTTCTAGTTTCGGGAACGCCCTATTGCGGGTTGGATTTCCAAAATCCCGAACCCACCGTCTTTCGGGTTTCGGGTTTCCGGAGCACCATTTTGTGGAATGGATTGCCGAAATTCTGAACCTGCATTTTTCCGTCCTTCGGGTTTCAGGTTTCGGGAGCATCATTTTTTGGAATGGATTTCTGAAAACCCGAACTTGTGAATTTTCGGGTTTCGAGTTGCTGGAAGTTGGTTTTGGGATTTCCGCAATCCCGAATCCTGCATTCCAGGTTTCAGGTTCGGGCGCAAAAAAAAAGAAAAAAGTATAGAGCTTGAAATTTGAATTTCAGATAGCAGGAGCATGCAGGATCAAATTTTGATGAGGTCAGTGGCATTCTGAGGCCATTGACAGAGGCCATGAATGAACCAGTGAAGATCCCGATCCCGTTATGCTCTAATTTGGTATAAATTCGGGATTAATAGTTTTCACAAATCGGTATCCCGATGCTTGATGGGATTTCAGATTGAGCCGAAATTGATATGGAGCAATCATGGAGTAGGCGCGATGTTAAGTTTGGAGTATTGGAGCCAAACTCTAACGGATGTGGAGTTGGGGTGAGTGTGAAGGCCGAAAAACAGTATTCCGAGCCACGTTTTGGGAAGTTTGAAAAGCTTGCAGTGGATGAAAGAGACCTTGGATGAAGGATTCAAGAAATTTAATGAACTCAACATTTCATTTTTCCATTAAAACAGACATATTCCATTAGACAAAGATTTCCCAGAAATGCACCGTTTGGGAATTAGCTATTTTTAGCCCAAAATTTGGAATTTTGGAAAAATGTGAAAAGTGAGAAGTAGTCAAACCCATAATTTTATAGAAGACGAATGGTGCATCGGAACAGAGATCTGCGAGTTGCTGAGCGTCCCTTGTTATATATACTAACTTCTCCCGGTAGAAAATTTTGTGTGATTCTCTTCCACAGATGGCCAAAATTGGCATTCCGGACCAAAATGCAACTGTGTAAAATGTTCAGAATTATTGTTAAAGTTGTCATTTTTGAAGTGATGTAGTTTCCACACCCGATGTCGGAATGGATCAAGTGGACAGGAATTAGAAATCTTATCCAGTAGGGAACAATGGTGCATAGGCAGAATTCAAATGGGGACATAAGACATCATAGATATTTAGAACCGAAAAGTGCCAGTGACTGTTTTTGACATATTGTTGACAGTATGGGCAATTTCCAGAATTGCATGAATGGGCAAAAGAAGTGAATGCATAACAGCTGTGTGAATTATTCCATGAGTTTTATTATGTTAAATATTGATTGTGTATATGTCTATATGCATTCTTATGATTCCTAACAAATATTTTCATAATGCACAGTGCTTGCAGCTCATAAGATCTAATAATTGTAGTAGAGGTAGCATACAGGAAAAATGGTGACCATAAATGAAGCTCAAGATCCTTATGAGCATGAAGAAGACGTCCTAGGAGAAAATGTACATGAAGATAATGCCGAGACTAAATCCAATGGGAGAAGGGAGCAGGTGACACCTCAGAACTTGGTTGAAACCATGGTGAGCTTCAATGAAAGATTGATGAAGGCCCAAGAAGAACAACACCAACTCAATGCTGCTGTTTTGCAAAGCCTCACTGATATGCAGCAGAGGATAAACCTTGGTTCCAACCCAAGCATTGCAAGTGAAGAAGGAAGAGATGCAAAGAGTCGCTCTGGAGGTCATTCAAAGAAGAGGACTCCAAGCCTAAGGAAGAGTTCTATGAGCAAGAAGCATAGAACACCTTCCTCTAGATCTTCTTCCAACAGATCATGTGAATCTAGAGGTTCTCAAAGAAATCCAAGGCATGTGCCTAAGAGATTTGATGGAAGAAAGAAGTTCAAAAGCATCCCACAAGGAGAATTCAGGAAGGCAAGGCCTCCCACCTTTGATGGAGAAGGTATGACTAGCCAAGAGGCAGAGGCATGGCTTCTTGGAATGAATAAATATTTCAGAATTTAAGACTAATCAGGAAATGAGAAATCCAGAATTTTCATTGACAATCTAATTGGCAGAGCTTCAATTTGGTGGGACAATCTTTTGCAAGTGAAAGGAGTGAGAGGAAGATCAGTTGGGAGAGATTCAAGAAGTACTTCAAGAAGAGATACCTTTCTGCTAGGTATTATGACAGTAAGAGAAAGGAGTTCAATGAACTCAGATTGGGGCAAAAATCTATGGAAGAGCATGTTCACAAATTTTTGGAATTACTGAGATATGTTGACTATATCAAAGATGAGAGTAAAAATCCAATGCTTTCTTGGGAGTCTACCTCAGAGTTTCAGAGATAGGATTGAATTTGTTAATCTACCAAGTCTTGATGAGGCCATTAGGATTGCAATGCATTGCTATGAGCAGAATAAAGGAAAAATGGAGGTTAACCAAGCATGGAAAGGAAAGCAAAGAGGGAGGTTTGATCAAGAGAAGAGTGGCTTCAAGCCACCATTCAGAAGTCAGCCTAGAACCTTTCCACAGGGGCAGCAAGCAAGGAGTGGATTCAAACCAACAGTAGCAACAGACAAAGTGTCAAAGGGACCGCTTCAGTGTTGGGGATGTGGAGAAAAACACATGCTGAAGGATTGTCCACATCGGAAGGATAATTCCCGAAGCTTTCACAACTTAAAGGGAGCAGCTACAGTGGATGACATGGAAAGGGAAACGCCTCGAATTTATGCAGCGTTGGACAAACATCAAGCAGACCATCAATCATCAGTGGTGGAAGTTGAAAGTAATATTGCTAAGCAATCTATTTCTATTTTGATTGATCCAAGATCTACTCATAGTTATGTTTCTCCAAAGGTGGTTGAAGGTTGTTCTCTTAGAAAATTGAAGCACAATAAGTCTTGAATTGTTCAATTAGCCACAGGGACCAAGAGAAAGGTGAGCCAAGTGGTGGTGGAGTGCCCCATAGAATTGAATGGACTCTGTACACATGCAGAATTAAATGTTCCACCTTTAGGATCTTATAATGCCTTGATTGGCATGGATTGGTTGGAAAAACATAGAACCAAATTGGACTGTTATGAGAAAGCACTTGAATGCATTGATGAAGAGGGAAGACCAATATTGGTAAGAGGAGTTCCCAAACAAGTTTCAGTAAGGCAGATTTCAGCCCTACAGTTGAAAAAGTTTTATAAGAAGGGTTGTCAATTATATGCAGTTCATATGTCAAATTCATCCGAGGACAAGGGTCCAAGGATAGAAGATTTCTCATTATTGCAAGAATTCCAAGATGTATTTCCGGATGAGGTGCCGGGACTACCACCAAAGAGAGATATTGATTTTACCATCGATCTTGTTCCAGGGGTAGCATCGCATTCCAAAGCTCCTTATACAATGAGTACACCGGAGTTGGTAGAGTTCAAGATACAGCTGCAAGAATTAATGGACAAGAGGTATATCAGGCCTAGTGTGTCTCCTTGGGGAGCACCAGTGTTATTTTGCAAGAAGAAAGATGGGTCTTTAAGACTGTGTATTGATTACCGACAGCTAAATAAAGTGACAGTCAAGAACAAGTATCCATTGCCAAGAATTGATGACTTGTTTGATCAAATGAAGGAAGCTAAAGTGTTTTCCAAGATTGACTTGAGGTCTGGCTATCATCAAGTGAGAATTAAAGAAGAAGACATTTACAAGATGGATTTCAGAACTAAGTATGGTCATTATGATTTCACTGTGGTGCCATTTGGTCTTACCAATGCACCTGCTACATTCATGTGTATCATGAATAGTGTATTCAACAAATATTTGGATAAGTTTGTGATTGTGTTTTTGGATTGTTGGTCTCCTATTATTGGCTGTCCAATACATCATCTTCTAGCATAAAACTTATGAAACCACATGATAAGTTAGTTTTATTAATGTTTATTTGTGTATGGTCATGCTTTTGTGGAGACCAACGTGGACAAAGGTTTGGTAAGTGATTTTTGGTTATTTATCTCTTACTTTACATTGTTTTATGCATAAATTGGGTTTCTAAATCTCCATATAAATATCCGGTCAACTGATGGGTCGTTGTTTCCTTTGTGCAGGGGTTTTGGCGCTCCAGGGTAGGTTCACGCTAGCTGCACCAGCGATTCAGGGGATTCGATCCACATTTGGGGTGTCTTTTGAACTTCCATTATATTCTAGATATCTATGCAGATTTTCCAGGTGTTGTTTTGGGGATGATCTTTGATCAAGGAGCTGTTATCCTCCATTTTTAGTAGTGTATGGATCTCAAGCAATTTGGCAATGTCATTTCCGTCCTTGATCAGGACCCTGATTTCGGGCTCAATTTCTGAACAAATGGTTGGGAATTTTTCAAAACGGTTCGAAACCCACTTCACAAATGGCCCCGTTTACCCCTAATCGAGGGAAGTTTTCAGAATTTCTCAATGAATGTGGAGAAATCCTTTCCGGAACAGACATGGTTTTGCCAGATTTGGTATTGGCCGTTTTCTGGGTAGTTGCTCAAATCTCTGCATTCTGGGATGGATCTTGTTCATCTATCCATCTATAAATAATCCTTAGGATGGATAGTCTACGGAGGAGAAGACTGTAATACTTCATTTCATTAATTTAACCAGCGTTTATCTCATTTAAGGCTTTGACTTAGAACTGGAAGGCGTTGAGGGAGCGCCCCCTTCAGCACCAACCTTTGGTATTTCGCATTGTGTGTTTTGTGATAGCAGGATAACGTTTCTTTTTCTTTGATATTGTTCTATAGAATGCTGATGGTTTACTCATATGCATGTCTGCAGATTCTTAGTCATTTTCAATTGATTTAGCTTGCCGAATAAATTCAGGAACAATTTGTATTTAATGCCCCTTTCTGGTTTTCAGCGTGGATTGTGTATAAATAGCTATAATTACTGTTTAAGGTGATGGTATTCATAAATTGTGTGATGGGTTTGCTTCAAGTGTTACCTTATGAAGGATTACAAGTAGACTAAAATTCATATTGTCTTCGCTGCCAGCATATAGCAATATAGTGATAGCTACAGGATTGGTTTATCCTCTTTTTGGTTGTAAAATAAATTAAGGAATGGCGTGGGTTTAAATATTCTCTTTGATTTCCAGTATGAAGCGTAGTATTGGCAAATTGAATAATGAACTTGACTCTATCTGTTGAAGAATCCTTCTTACTGCAGCGTGAGAATAATTGATGAACAACTCCAGTCTTTTACTTTTGAGCTTACAGAGCTGTAGGATATCTTGTTGAAATTGAACAGCATTTGTAATATTTTGTAGAGGGTTTGAAGATTGTAGTCTATAGAGCGTATAGGGCTTTGTTAAATATTTCTTTAAATAAGTGATCAAATAGGAAGAAATTGTGCTGTTTGACATTGATTAAATAGGGTTTGTTAATGTTGCTTCCTTGAATCAACATCAGCTCCACAGTGTGCATATGCAAACCAGAACCAGTGAATATTTCTCACACAGTCCTAATATTGATTAATGAATATTGTTTGGGTAACCTTGGCATTTTTCTGTGTGCATTAGTGTGTATAAAATAAAATAGAGTACATTGGGATAATGATAACCAGCCAAGCTTTGTTATAATAGGTTGTGTGTTGACAAGAGGCCATAGGTGTTACTCTGGCAATAATTCTAGAAGCATTAGTGTGGAGTTCAGCATTAGATCTTGTAGGATTAATGGTGTAGTTTTCAGGTTAATAGATCATAGTTATTCTGAAACTTATTAAGCTCTTTCATTTGTAGAATAGATCATCAGTACTGTAGTTGAGTGTGGATTGCTGAGTGTTTTAAGGGATTGTTGTAGTTCAAGGGTTTGTTTAATTTATCAACAGGTTGTTCTTTTGAAGTATTGCTGTAGGTAGGATTTCTCTGAAAGATTAGGGTTGTTTTAAAGAATTACTGTAGTCTGTGGATTGCTGTAGGCTATGCTAAGTTTGATAGTCAATAAATTGATTTCCTTTTGTTTTAGAATAGATCTATGAGTCCTTAGTATAGATCATCTAGGATAGAAGTAGTTTTATTCATGTCATTGCTTTGTTTGAAGTAGACTAGCATTCCTGTAAGCACGAGCATTAAAACCGCCTTGCCTGCACATATAGTGTAGCAGCTCAAAGTTTACGCACCCTGGTTGACAATTAAATTGAAGGTAAATTAACTAGTGATAATTTTACCCAACATGGATGACATTCTTGTCTATTCAAGGAATGAAGAAGAACATGAGGAACATCTAAGGATGGTGTTACAAGTCCTTAGAGAACATCAGTTGTATGCCAAGTTAAGCAAGTGTGAGTTTTACCAAAAGAAGGTGCAATATTTGGTTCATGTCATTTCTAAAGAAGGTATTGCAGTGGATCCAGAAAAGATTAATGCCATCATGGATTGGTCTACTCCAAATAATCTTTCAGATGTTAGATCTTTTATGGGTCTTGCTGGTTACTACAGAAGGTTTATTGAAGGCTTCTCCAGTATAGCTCATCCGATCACTTCATTGCAAAGAAAGAACATCAAGTTTGTATGGCCTGAAAAATGTGAGAAAAGTTTTCAGAAGTTAAAGGAGTTACTTACCAACACTCCTATTTTGAAGATATCAGATCCAAATAAAGATTTCATGGTGTGCACAGATGCTTGCATTGAAGGGCTAGGTGGAGTGCTCATGCAAGAAGGAACTGTGATTTGCTACGAGTCAAGAAAATTAAAAGAGAATGAAAATAATTATGCCACACATGATTTAGAATTAGCAACCATAGTGCATGCTCTCAAGATGTGGAGACATTATTTGATGGGAAGAAGATTCGAGCTTAGAACAGACCACATGAGTTTGAAGTATTTGTTTGATTAGCCAAACTTGAATGCTAGGCAAGCTAGATGGATGGAGTTTCTTTGTGAATTTGATTTTGAAATTAAGCATGTGAAAGGGAAAGATAACAAGGTTGCAGATGCACTTAGCAGAAAATTTCATTTTGCAGCAGTAAGTATGTGCAAGTTAGATTTGAAGACAAGAGCTCTTGAAGCCCAAAATGGTGATGGAACTTGCCTTCAAATTAAAGAGAAGTTGCAGCAGGGTAATGTGGATGAAAAGTATGTAGATACCAACTTGATGAAGACAATATCCTCATCTATAAAGATAGGCTGTACATTCCAAATAATGCAGATTTGAAGAAGCTAGTGATGGATGAAATTCATCAAATGCCATACTCTAGACACCCAGGATATTAGAAGACTATAACATCAGCAAGAAAGCAATACTTTTGGCATGGTATGAAGAAGGACATAGCTGAGTACATTACTAGATGTCAAAAGTGCCAGCAGGTCAAGGCAGAGCACTAACATCCAATAGGATTGTTGCAGCCCTTATCCATTCTGGAATGAAAGTGGGAAGTGATCTCTATGGATTTTATAATAGGTCTGCCCATGACAGTGGAGAAGCATGATTCAATCATGGTTGTGGTGGACAAGCTATCAAAGGTAGGTCATTTTATTCCAGTCAAGTCCACTCACAAGGCTAGTGACATTGCAAATACCTTCATGAGAGAGATATTCAAGTTGCATGGATTGCCTAAGGCAATAATTTCTGATCGTGATACAAAGTTCACTTCCAATTTTTGGAAGGGATTATTTCAGGAATTGGGAACTAAATTGAATTTCAGTACAACATATCATCCTCAAATAGATGGCCAAACTGAGAGGGTGAATCAGGTTCTTGAAGACATGCTGAGAATGTATGTGATGGATAAACCATCCAAGTGGAAATATTTCCTACACTTGGTAGAATTTGCATACAATAATGGACATCGTGCATCCTTGGGAATGAGCCCATTTGAAGCATTTGTATGGCAAAGGATGCAGGACTCCAGTGAATTGGGACACCTTGGTGAACAGGGTAGTACTTGGACCAGAGATGATCAAGAAAATGGAACAAGAAGTTGCTAAGATCAGATAGAATTTAAAGGCAGCTCAGGACAGGAAAAAGAGTTACGCGGATTTGAAAAGAGTGCATAAGGAATTTCAGATTGGGGATCATGTTTATTTGAGGGTGAAACCAAGGAAGAGTTTCCTCAAGTTGGGGAGTTGTGCCAAGTTGTCACCAAGATATTGTAAGCCATTTGAAGTCCTAGATAGGATAGGGCCAGTTGCATATAGACTTGCATTGCCTGCCAACATAAGAGCTCATAATGTTTTCCATGTATCTTTGCTTAAGAAGTATGTACATGATCCTAATCATATGATTGATTGGAATGTGATACAGGTGGAACCCGAGGGAGAGTTCCAGGTAGAACCTATGCGCATTCTCGACAAGAAGGCCACTTTGCTCTAGAACAGAGCCATCGGGTAGGTAAAGGTCCAATGGGAGCACCTTACCCTCGATGAGGCTACATGGGAGCTGGAGGATGCCATGAGAGAGGAATTCCCAATTTTGTTCAGTTTTGAGGACACTGAGGATGGTGTTGTTCTAAAGGGGAGGGGAATGTAATACCCCAATTTTGACCCTTATGAAATATTGGCTTCTAATGTAAATATTGTATACATGCGTTGTATGTTTCCCCTATCGTGGAGCTCAAGGCCAAGGCCCCGCTAGTGCATGTTTGTATTTTATTTAAAACAAGCAAGTATTTGATATTTTGATACCCATGTGCTATTAAGCCATGGAATGTTGTAAATTGATGTAAATGCTAATATTTCAATAAAATACTAGAACTGGCTATGGGAGCAACGAATGAGAAGGGGCCATGTGTATCCACTAGGTAGTGGTGAGGGGAATGTGGGGATGAACCATAGGTTTCCAATTGTCATTGTGAGAACCCATTTGACTTTCCTTGATGATATTTATTTTTGTGGTAAGAAAGTTGTTGAAAATTTCAGTCCATGGCTTCAATGGAGCATGGGCAGCCCAAAAATTCGTATTTGCAGGTATGGGGCTCTGTTTTCTTGTACCACAAGTCACTCTACCTCATGGAAGTTGCTTCTTCCTCATCCCCATTCCACTGTGGAAGGGACCAACATCATTTTTCATCCAAAAATGAATTGCCAGCAGTGAGAAAAACCAGAAATCGCAACTTTGCAAGAATCGACGTTTTGAAGAGCAAAAAATGCTCAGATTTGGTATTTAGCAGTAAAATCCAATGGGGGATCCATAGATATGAAACTTGGGGCGAATTTGAGAGGATCAGATACCCCGAAATCCATTGGAAAACCCAGTTTTTATAGCCCAGAAAACCAGTGACAAGATTGAGTTATTTGATGAACATAATTGTGAGAAATCCAATTGTGAATGACTGAGCAGAGGTTGGGTTTGCTTGATAAACCCAGTGAAGGATAGAATATCAAGGATTAGCCAGCTGGACCTTTCTATGCCCACCCTAAAGAGCACTGGAGGGAAGGGACGCCTGAGGGACTGTGCAACAAAGAAGGGGACCTTCCTTGTGTTGGGTGTGGTAGGTAATGTGGGTGCCTTGACTGTTGAATTCATTTGAGATGCCTGTAGCTCTGTGGTTGAGCTCACTGGCTTAGAATTGCTCTCCGTTGTCTTTCATATGCTTGAAAAATCCAACTGTGTGTCGGCTTAGCATAGTTGTGGAGTGAAACCATGGCTGTGAGTGAGCCCAGCTAGTTCCTCCTTAGTGGATACACAATCCAGCTCGGTGGTGATCTCTCAGCTAAAGGAATACAAGTTGGACATAGATCTATGGTTGGGTGTAACGTTGCTCTCACATAGCCAGTTGTTGGACAACTTCATCTTCAAGATAAGTGTTCCTTGTGTTGTAATTTATATGTATTATGTGTTCTGCAATATGTCAATTGTCCATGTTTAATGAAATGAAATGATTATCTAAATATGGGATCTATGCATGGCATTGGAATGAGATTGAGTCTCTATATGTTGAATCATCCTCTACTGTGATAGATATGTTATGCATTACTATTTGTGTGTGTGCAAATATGATTTAATTCCGTTGTGCTTAGTTAATTTGAACCTACACACATTAAGATTTTGATTATCATGCATTTTTTAGTAACGTATGGGGCTGAGATCGTAGAACGAAGCCCGTATGTTTGGTCATGTTCTCTCCCCTGCATTGGGATGACTGGAGGGGACGTGACAGTTACAAAAACGAGTAATAAATGAAGCAAGATACATTCCAACAATAGATAAAAACCAAGCATGAAATAAATCAAAGCTACAAAGTGAGATTAAATAATGAGATAGCTACATCACAAAACCAATTTGCATTTACATCTCATAGAAAGAAAAAGAATACCGCATCCAAAGCATACATAATAAGCAGTTATGTATCATTAGAATAATCCAACAGAAAACAGAATGATCTTACTGCAAATGAATCAGAAACCATTAAATCAGTTCTATAGCATTCATCCATACAACAAATACATCTTCCAATTCCAAGCTTGTGTCTAGAAGTTGTCTATTCATCTTCAGAAATAGTTGATACATAGAGTGAGTAGCCAAAACTTTCTTGGCCCAAAAGTCCCCTTCTCTTTTCTTAACCTTTATTTTATAGTTTTTCCTAGACCCTTAGGTGACTATTCAACTTCCCTCGGAGTAGTTACAACTTTTGGGATTCCTACCCACATGTCACATTATATTTTCATTTATCAACAAAAAATATGATATAAGAAAATTAAAGTTACATAATTAAGTTGGGGCACTCGCTTGAGCTTGAATAAATTTGTCCCAAAGTTCACAATAATAAGAAATTACCTTTAATTGTTGAGGCTCTAATAAACGTAAAGCTACTTCATGAAGGAACACTTCTCTAGATAAAGTAGTTAATCCCTTGGTTATTGAGTTATGTCCCGTATTTAGGTATTGAGCCTTCAATGTGGGTTTCCAAATCTGCTCCTATAAGACCCGTGAAGTGATTTGGTTTGTACCTTGAATGGTTCTCTAGTCTTCATCTTTGCTCATCCTGAGTTCTGCTAGCCTCTACGCTTTTGGAATGGGTGCTTCAAATGTTACAGGAGGGCGTACATGGCACCTTTCAAATAATTTGGATATGTTCTGGTGCACCTCCTTACACTTCTCCATTGAGGTTGCAAGATCTTTCTATAACTTTTTTTTCAGCTTTCTGGCAATTATCCAAAGTGGCATAGTCGAGCTACATATCCTCTATTGTCCACTTGGGTAAACTGTGTGGGATTTATGTACGTTGCTTGTGACATCCTTCCACCTTTTTCAATTTCCCTTTTACATCGGTGATCTTGAGACCACTACTCTAGTCCACCTATGATACTTCTCTGAGCTTGAAATCTATCTTTTGAACCTCAAATATTTTCTCTGTAAGCAATTCCTAAGAATGAAATAGTTGTTCTTGTAGAGCAGTTACACAGTTTTGGAATTGAGCTAGACTTTGCCTCTCTTCTCTAAAAGAATTCAATGCAATTGTGAACGAGTCCTTTTCCCATTGAAGAGTTCCTATCTGAGCCTCAAAAGCTAAATTCCCTGCTTTCAAGATCTCGATATGCTCTTCCCACTTGTCTTATTTGTCTTGCATCCCCCTTATTAGTGCGTTCATGGTTGTTTTATATGCCTCGATATATTCAACCTGAATAATTAGAGCATTCTTTTACGATTGTAAACTTCAAGCCAAGTATTTTGCATTCCTTTTTTAAACCTCCATCGCATCGTGCTGGTGTTTCAAATCAATCCCTTCACTTCTAGCCTGCAATAGGAGGTCCTTCAATTTTCCAATATTCCTCTTACCTTTCGCAACGTCTTACAATAGATTTTGGATATTATCTTAGCTCACCATAGAAATAGCCACATTTGAAGATGCAATCATTTCTAGTTCTTGATCCGTTCCCTCAAATATCAGGACTTCCTCAGTGGTAATGATCTCCAGTCATGATGAAACCTTGAGTCTCTTTTCCATTCTTTTGATGATCTTCTTCCTCTTGCATCAAAGATTATTGTTTCCAACTTGGCCACAACATGTTCTTTAGATGTCATGTAAGGGGTAAGGAATAATTATTTGAAGGGAAAATGGCCTCCAGTTAGTGGAATCTTGATGCTTGTGGTGACATTGTCGATGTCAATGTATTGAAGACCACTACGTTACACTTCCTTAGTATGTCTTTGCACCTACTCCGTAGCATTCTTCTGATCTTATTCTTTATCTTTCCTCTTAATTTCTTCTTGCTGATCATATTCTTCCCTTACTTGAGCTTCCTATTTCCCTTTGAGAAATTATGCTTTCATGATACAATTCAATTTTATATCATCTTCTCTTGGGATGCCTATCCCATTGAGGTGTCAATATTCTCAAATCAAAACTCAACATCTTAACACAAAGATCCTTTAAAATTAGTAGTGGAAGAGAGAGTCGGGGTTGAAAAATATTTTAAGAGCTAGGATGGATGAGACCGCCATAGCCGTTACAACCATTTTTTCTTTTTGTTTATGTAATAGTGAAACAATCCAGAGGATTCATGCCATGGAATGAAGAGCTGTGTATTCTTTTCTATTTTTGGTATTAAGCTTCTTATTTTCCAAATATGTTCCCTCTCTTTGTAATTTTTAGACGGTCTTCTATTGGTATGAGATCAATTTTCAATCATGTTTGAGTTTCAATTATGTTTGATACTTTACATGTTTTTGCATAAAGGTTATTTGTGTAATAACATAGTATGGTGAAAGCTTAACTGATGGTTCTTTCATATATCTGATATATGCATTTAGATTTGTTTTTAATAAGCTCTGGTATTGGATTCATATAAGCCTGATGCCCAATTCTTTAAGCTAGTTTGATCTGCATGTGGTTTTAATGGTGAAATGTCCTGGATTCATATTACATGCCCAATTGTTTTGCTTAACTTGTAGACTGTTGTTTTAGATTTGTTAGGTCTGGATTCATTCTTGAAATGCACAATCCTCTAAGCTATTTTCACTTCTTCTCCATTTCAAGATCTACAGTAAAATTTTCATTTAGTGATAGGTTTTGAAGTGCATTTGCTCTCTTGTTTTCCTTCCATCTTCCATATTAAAGTTTCAGCGCTCTTTATTTTGACTCCATGCCCAATGGAAAGGCCTCTATTTTGAAAATTTGCATATATCGGTCCCTAATATGATTTTAATTGTTTCCAACTCATTCCATGTTAACTCCTTCTTAAATATAGCACTCTTTGTGAATATCCTATTGTCTAATAACCTCTATTTCTCCGTAGGCAGAAAGTGTTATATTAGTAAATTGGTGAGGGAGCCCCCTATGACCTTAGTGCTAGATAAAGGTCTAAAATATGGCTGAATGGACATGCTTGAGCTTGTGCCAAGAATCCTGGTTCAACTTTCGGGATAACATGAAAATTGATGCAGTTGTCATGCAGTTGCCGAGGACACGAAAGTGAAAGAAATTTTCCCTGGTGAGAAAGACAAAGGTTAAAGATCCGGCTCTTGAAGGTGAACGAGACTTAGAAACATGTTATTCAGTGATTCACCTTGGTGACTCTACATTCTGATGATTCCATTTTGGATCACACTCAAGTTCAATGGACAGATAAATTGCCACAGGCAAGACAAAGCATGATAAAGAAGATCTAACAGATCTTGCACTTCATGATTCTAGAGATGAAAAGAAAATTAGCAGTGAAGATTTTGAATATGCATCTCCAGGAATAAATCTCGAAATATCACGTGGAGAAATTCAAGAAGAGATTCTTCCTCTCATGTATCTGCAAGCTAATAATCAAGAGTCGCAACAGGGTCTCGAACTCCATGCAAGTTTGGTATGCTCATCTGATTTTCAATATCCTTTGGTTCTTCATTCTTTAAGGATTGCATATGAAGAACCTAAAGGAAGTATAGATGAGTGAAATCCAGTATCACAAGTTTGATGTTATCATATCTTCATGGTTTAATTATGAAAGAAGCTTTGCTTCAAATATATTTTCCTCTGAATTTTAAACATCAAGATCAAGATTTGCAACTGAAAAATTTATCAGTGCTTCAATTTGATGAAATATTTCCTCATAATCAGCCTATATTTGATGAGTATGAAGATGATGATCTCTTATAGTCATCTATTACATTACAGTAATTCAAATTATATTCACTGAAAGAACATAGTGTTCCCAAATATACATATGCGGAAATATACACTGGAACACCTGTGTTTGATGATTATGAAGAATTAGAGGATAATTTTATGCAAGGCCATGTCTATTATGAAGGTGTTTTAAGTTCAGATGCTATTAAGAAATATTCATATCAAAATATCTTGCAAGAATATTTAAAAGAAAATATTATACAAGAGTAGTTGCCGCATTTTCTTTTTGAATATTCAAGAAGCAAAATGGTTGAAAAGAAAGTTATTTATTATGATTTCCATTTTGAAGATCACGTAGTAGCCTGTCTGAAGTAGGCCATTTAGATTTGTTTGTAAGTAGTTGTGGTCTTGGATTCATCTAAGAGATACCCAATTCCTTAAGCTGGTTCGTTCAAGAGGTGGTTTTAATGGTGAAATGTCCTAGATTCATATTATATGCCCAGTTGTTTTGCTTAACTTGTAGACTATTGTTTTAGAGTTGTTAGGTATGGATTCGTTCTTGAAATGCCCAAACCTCTCATCTATTTTCACTTCTTCTACATTTCAGGATCTATACTAAAAGGTCCATTTTATGACAGGTTTTGAAGTGCATTTGTGTAGTAAAAGGTTCATCAGGTGGACAATCAAATATTGATTGTTTATGCTACAAATTCATTTGTGGGATCCGGACCCACTAATAGTTCTGAGATGTGATCCAATAATATGGTGGACATGATCAAATCTTGATCATTCATGCCACCCATTTGTTTGTGAGACCCCATTGATAGATCATAGTGTGAAGAGATGTGAGTAAAGAGACCCAGGCCTGATAAAATATGAGCCATTGGTGATACCCATTCACTTGTGAGACCTTGTCAAAATTTCTTAGCATGAGTTCTTATGAATTTATGATCTCAAGGATAGGGACAATATCAACCATCTATCTATTCTTGATGGGTTTCAATGATATTCCATCATAGTCGTTCTCAAGAGGACAACGCTGGATATATCTATGGGATGACTCCTCCCCGTGAGGAACCAAGAATCCAAAATAATCTCAAGGTGAGTAGACCAATGCCTTATCCATTGGGCTATATAGTCAAATTTCAGGTATGTCTGTTTCATAATGCTAATCATGGTCTTTTAATGGGAAAGAATGATGGGTATGGGATAGTAAGGGAAATACCGATGAATTAAATAAGGGAAAACTTGTACAAATAATATAATACAAATGAGTAAATATTCGTTCTCCTCATGATGAAAACAAGGTTTTGAGATACTTGCCATTGACATGGAAATCATGCAGCTTTCCTTTTACTTGCTAAGTGGAAGATATTTGAAAACTGCCCATATTTTTCATTAATGAGGAAAGTTTCAATGTATAGGTTATCAAAATTTCTATGATTACTAGGGTCTTTATGCCTTTTGTCGCATAAAAGTACTAGGTTTGGACTTTTTATCAAACAGGGTTTTTGTTTTCTATAGGTATAGAATATTTTTCCTCCCCAGAGTGGTTTGGGATTCAATAAAGGTCCTCCCAATCTTATGAATATCTAAAGACATAGTCAACTAGTAGTATCCAAATATGAGGATTTTATCGTTTGTAGCTTTGGCTAAAAAAAAACATCCATAGATCCCTTGATGCATGTATTTAATTAAAACCTTGACCTGATATTCCAATAAGAACTTGAGTATTATCCCCTTAGGATTTTCCCGGTGCAACTTAGTGCCCACAACACAATATTTAACATCTTTAATCTTGAGATATCTTCTTTGTGATTTATCTAATCCTCGGGGATAGATCCCAGTAGTCAATAAATGGACTATATCCTAATACCAATTGGATTTATGATAGTAGTCCCTGACATAAATCTCTTCTTCTATTTGTAGTTCATCCTCTTTAGTGCCTTGAATTGCATTTTAGATTCAACCATAGCTTGGATAATCCATGTCCATTAATCAACTTGGTAGACCTTATTACCATGTAATATTCCTATATTTTATTAATCTATCCGTCCTACCTACCATATTCATTTAGTTGCCACAACAATTCTTTTATTGAGGCATGAGGTACAAATGCCATGAATTTGGACTGTAGAACACATTCCCTGGGATATTTAAGGGATTTGACTAATGCACAAGATTGCTTCTCCATGATGTTATATTTGAGCCCAACATATTTGAGGGATTTGTTGCAAAAGGGAATGTATTTCTAATGACCTTCCTTGTTTTTCTATAGCAAAACAATAACTATGGTGTGCTTTGAGGTAAACGGAAATATCATGAAATATTTACCATATTAAGGGATAATTAAGATAATAGCTTCTCCCATATCCTTCTTTATCATTGTAAATGACCAATTAGATTCATCATCCCATAATATATATGCATCTTTCTTTATCAACATATTCATATTCTTGATTACTTCAACAAAATTAGGGATGAAACTTCTGAGGAAGTATATTTTCCCAAAGAATGATTGTAGGGACTTCTTGTGTCCAGGGAAAGAGATTGTATTTATGGCTTCAAATATTTCTAAATCTAGTTTTACTTCTTATGATGAAAAAATGTGACCTAGGAACTTCCCCTCTTCTGTCCTAAAGAAATATTTCTTAGGATTCAATGCTATATTGAACTTTTTACACCTTTCCAAGACTTTTTTATGTGTTTCATGTGATCTACATCCCTCTTTGAATAAATGGTGACGTCATATAGGTATATGATGATGAAAACATCTTTAATATTTTCAAAGGAAAAGCCCATAAATCTTTGGAAGGTATCTCCAACATTTATCTTACCAAAAGGAATCCTTGCATAGAAAAAAGGGTCCCATAGAGTGGTAAATGTAATCTTCAACACATATTCAAGGTCCATCTTGACTTGGTTATAACATAAGAATCCATATAACATAGAAATTATTTGAGATGCCACCACCTTCTACAACATTTGATCCATTTTGGGGAGTGGGTAGTTGTCTTTTAGGGAAGATTTATTTAGATTCTTGAAATCTATATAAAGTTTGATTTCCCCATTTTTCTTTCTGATTATAAAAATATTAGCCACACACTCTGAATATATAACAGGGATGATGGTATTTGCATTGCATAATTTTCTCACCTCCCTTACTGTTAGTGGCCATAGCATGGGGTTTACTTTGCTTTGTTTCTATCTATATGCCCTGATATCTTCTTTAACAAGAATCTGATGTTGGAAGATGGAGGACTATAGAGTTTGAGATCCTCATATTTGCATTGAAAACATATTCAAACTCCTTAAATAGATGCATGTATCACTCATTCTCTTCCTAATTCAAATTCTTGGATAATTTGATGGTTTTTGGATTTACTAAGGAACCGAGGTTGTAATATTGAATTTCCGATGGCTCTAGATTCATGGAAGGATTTAGAGGAACCTCATATGATTCAAAAAACCTTTCAAGAGGGGCCGACCCCTTTGGGATTTATTTGGTTTTGAGTTGGATGACTCTTTGACCTCCAATCATTTCTATATAATTTCCTCTTGAAGCCTACCCTACACCTAGGTTTCATGTATCCTCCCCGTCCCTTTTATTATCTAAATTGAGAAGCATATATGAAGATTCATCCATCAATATCAAGGATATCTTAATATGACAATCATCCTCAAACACTTATCAGTGCTTAATATTATCATGAGCAATAGGTCTATATATAGTATAAATGGGGTAATAAAGATAATCTAAATTAGGGGAGATGGAAATCACAATAGATTTAGCTAGATTTTCTTCTCTATGGTTATATTCACTATGGACTATAGTGATAGTGATAGCTTTGAAAAAATTGTCAAGAGGATCCCATACTACATGCTTGTATTCTCTCATTCTTGGGTGTCTAGACTGAAATTTTCCCCTTACTTGGCTTACTATTAGATACGAATCCCCGAAACTATTCATCCATTTGATTCCCATCTTTTTTACTATCTCTAGTCCCAAAATAAGTGAATCATAATTAACTACAATGTTTTTGCATTCAAATTCAAGCTTGAAAGTGTGAGGGATTTCCTGTCCAAAATGGCACCTCAACATTACACCCACTCCATTTCTTTTTATGTTACAAGATCCATCAAAGTGAAAAGTCCAGAAGCCACAAAGGTCTATATTCTTCTTTTATTCAGCTACTAACAACCCAAATAGTTCGTTAGTGTTGGGTTGGTGTTTAAGAAGTAATTTTTCCAAGTTTCTTTTGGTATAAGATGAAATTTTGGTGGGACTTTAAGGATCACTAATGAAATAACCCATTTTGGGCTCCAAATATCGCCTGCGAGTTTCCCCACTAAAATATGGAAAGTATCATACAAAAGGTAAAATTATCTCCCATTGATGTTCTCCAATGTCTTGAGATCAACATACCATATGTGGGGGGAACATTTGCAATAACCACACCCATCATTAAAATTTTCCTAGGAATTTGGACTATTCCCACAACCAAGTCTTTAATCAAACTTCGAAATTGGACTTTTCTGAAATAAAAGGAAAATATATCTTTACAAAGTCTAGTGATATCCAACCCTAATTTTTCCAAGACATCTTGGGGAATTAATGAGTGGGGGGAACTACAATCATATAAGGAATTATCGATGTGAAAAACTTGAAGTCTAAGTGTGATATAAAATGGTGGGGTAAGGTGATCAATCTCATTAGGAAGGTTTCTGACAACTATATTTGGAACATCATCTTGGAGGTTTATCATGTCATCTTGGAGAGGTGTTTTGTCAATTAGGATCATCACATTGGATGTTTGAGGGGACGACCTATCTTGGTATAGTTGAGGTCTAGGAGCATATATCTATGGATTCTCTTTGAAATTTAGGAAGGCCAAAACATCCTTCCTATGAACATGATACTTCAAAGCATAAAAAATAGGCATAGGGATTTTAATTTTACTCAAATACAATGTTTGGCTATTGTTTTACCCTACTTTTATTTGTTTATTTTGCTTCATCTCTAATAGGTACCATTGGTTGCTTGAAACCATATACCTTGAGCCCTACCTCTCTTTTAGTGATTGGAACAATTTGGAAACCTCCCTTTTTCTATTATCAGGTTGTTTAAGAGCATATTATCTTCTATAATTAGAAGAGTTTGATATATCCCTTAGGACATAATTCCTCCTCACCTCAACCATTATATTTTATTTTACCATTTGGAGCTATGAAGGAGATAGACTAAAGGGGTCATCCACTTGATGGAAAATTTATGCTTGATGGGGAGTTTCTTCTTCTCCCATTGTAGGTAAAATTTGGAGCCAAGAAGAACATGGCTGGAATCCTCAAGCTCATTGTCTCCTCAGTGGAATAACATATTTAGGTATGAAGGTGCATCATACAACTATTCATCCATTGGCTCATAATATTCTGCATAATGAGGAGGAAAATGTGTCATCATGTTTGGTTGTTCCCTGGGATGATAGAGTAAGTTTGTATCTTCTTTCCTTGATTCCCTTTAAGGTGTATGGGGATACCTTATAAACTTGGGTTGGCCTCTAACAGGTTGAGTTTGAGAATAGGGATCTATTCCTACAAAACAGTGGGAAACTTGTCCTTGAATGACCTTGGTGAGATCATTGGCCAAGGAATTGAGGTATTTTATGACCTCTTCAAGTGTCATCAGTTCTTTCCTAGAAGATGATACCTTAGGCTCCTTAATTATCCTCCCCTCTCTATATTGTATCCTACCAAAAGGGTCTTCCCTAGTCTTCATTGAAATACCTAAGGCCTTCATATTAATTTCCAAATTCTCAACATCATTAAATAGAGTCTCAAGGGAAAGGGACTTTATTTCCTTCATGTAGAAGGAAACGTTATCCTCAAAAGAGGTAGCATATGCTACCATAGTGACAACTTATTAGGGATTAACTACATTAGAAATGTTGTGGTATAACTTACATAATCTATCGGTGAATCATAGAATAGGATCACCATTGGTCCTCTTCAAGGTGATGAAATCAGTTAGATAATACATGTTGTCTTTCTTGATTCCCCATTTCTTCAAACACATCTCTATGAATCCCTCCCAGTATGTTATAGAATTGTTAGGTAAATTTCTAAATCATTTCCTCGATTCCCCTTCCAAAGAATGAGCAAACATGCAAGAGAAGATAACATATTGCTCGATAAACAAGTGATTTGTATAGTGTTGGAAAGTTGTAAGGTGATATTCTGTAGTTAGGCCATTATCACCATTAAATTTAGGTAGAAATTTAATATATCCATGGGGTAAGTCTGCCATTTGATTTGAAGGAGGTAAAAATAGGGGTTTGAACCTATAAGATAACTAGGGGTTTGGTGGATTTACATAAGACATTTGATTATTTGGACCTTGGTCTTATATTGTGATTTTATTGTTGGAAAATGGAAGTATCAGCAGGATGATAGGAATATTTCTCATCTCTTTAATCTCAACAACAAGTTGGACGCTATCAGGGCAGAGATTAAGCGGTGGGAAACGCACAAAAAACTAGAAGATGAAAATGAGCTCAGACAGATTGAGGAGATGATTGTGGTTATGGACTCGGAGGTGGGGGGTTTGTCCTTATATTAGGAATCACGTTCTGAATCTTTCAACCCCTATTTAAGCGGAAGGAGGCTTTATTGGGGCAAATAGAGAGTACTTGGTGCTTAAAGAGCCGGGCTCTTTGGTTGGCAAAGGGTGACTGTAACACGAAATTTTTTCATAACTTCGCCAATATGCATCGTAACAAAAACTCCATTTGGGAGATAAAAGGGGAGGACGACTTTTTCAGAGCTGAGCAAGGTTTCATTTAGGAATCTGCTGAGGTGTATTTTCGGGAAGCATACAAGCAATCTCATGTCCATAACCTTGTCGAGCAGTTAAAAATTATCAATCTCTTTCCTTGTTTCTTTAATACTAAGGAGGGCCTGCGGGTGGATATGCCTGTTACCATGGATGAAGTAAAGATGGTCCTTAGTTCTCTTGTTAAGGAAAAAATTCCAGGCTCGGACAGCTGGACGGTTGAATTTTTTCTGCATTTCTTTGATATCATGGGTGAGGATATCTTGAGGGCTGTGGAGGAATCCAGAAGCAAAGCTGTTGTGCCAAAAAAGCTCAATGCTACTTATATAGATTTGATCCCAAAATCGGATAGGCCGTAGGGGTTCTTGGACTATCGACCAATCTCCCTTTGTAACACTTTGTATAAGCTGGTGTCTAAAATCATAGCCTGCCGCATAAAGCCCTTTCTGGCTAAGTTTATTACGATGGAACAATTTGGGTTTTTGTTCAATCGGCAGATCCTGGATGCAATTGGAGTTGCCCAAGAATGCTTACATTCTGTGAATACTAAGAATCTTAGTGATTTTATACTCAAGTTGGATTTGGTGAAAGCCTACGATCGGCTGGACTGGTCATTTATTTGGCTCATTCTTTTACAAATTGGATTACCTCTTAATATGGTTCAGTGGATCTTGGCATGTATTTTTTCTACCACGTTTGGGGTTCTGATCAACGTCGAGCCTACTGGTATGTTCTCCTGCAGTCAGGGCATCCGCTAGGGGTGCCCCTTATCTCCTCTGTTCTTCATTCTAGTGATTGATGGGCTCAGTAGGTTGATACAAGAAGCCAAGGTTGGTAGCTGCATTAAAGGGGTAAGAGTCTCTCGAGCTTTGTCGATTACGCACTTATTATTTGTGGATGATATTATGATATTTGGGGATGCTTTTGTTAGTGAATGGTTAATTTATAAGGAAATTTTTGTAATCTTCTGTATGGCATTTGGAATGTCCATAAGCTTGGGAAAATCTTCTTTCTTATTTAATGAGGTGGAGGAGCCGATTATCAACGACATGAAGGAGCTTTTCCCCTACACCTTCTCTCATATTGATATGGGATTAAAATACTTAGGGTATTTTCTGAAACCTAATTGCTATGGCACAATGGATTGGGGATGGCTGTTACAGAAAATTGACCAGAGGATAAACTGTTGGGATACTCGCTGGCTATCTATCGGGGGAGGCTCATTCTTGCACAATCAGTGGTGCAAGGCATTCCTATTTATTGGTTTGGTTTGAGAAGAATCCCTGCCACGATTCTCAATGGTGTGCGCAACAGAATGTTTCGTTTCATTTGGTCTGGTAAACCATTGATTATGAAGTGGAACTGAAGTTCTTGGCAGAGTTTGTGCTGGCCTAAAGATCGAGGGGGATGGGGGCTTAGGAATCTAGAATGGTTCAATGTGGCGATGCTTACAAAATATCTCTGGAGGGATCTGATGGATGGCGGCCTGTGGAGTAGGGTTATCCATGTTAAGTACCTGAAAACTTATAATACTACCCAATGGTTAAGAAATTATCAGTCATGCTCCTCTCGGGCCTTTGTGATTTGGGTCAGTATTAGCAACACCTTTTGTTATGTTGGACCATGGATCAAGTGGAAAATTGGGAAAGGTTCTAAGCTTTTCGTCGGAGTGGATCCATTCATCGGGGATGATGGATTTTACAGGATTCATGCTGACCTTATCAACGAGCTTCATGCCAGGAAGATGGTGGTTCTTTCACAGTTTTATAAAACTGGTAGTGACGTTCCTCATGAATGTTGGATTTCGGCGGCTGAACTAAAACTCCCGCCATGGTGGAATTCAGAGTGGGAGACTTATGTTTCCAGGCTTGCTTATGCAGGGATTAATCTCAACAATTCGGTTGATCAGCTTGTTTGGGATGAACCAGGTTCCATGGGAATTTTGACGGTGACGGCTGTTTATAACATGTTGGCTTCATTTGGTTCGAATCCCCTGATCATGAGTTGGTGCCATCATGGGATTTAGAGGTGGAAAATCCCGTCAAAGAACAAGTGTTTCTTATGGCTTTGTTTCCAGAACAAAATCTTGGGAAAATATTCAGAAACGGGGCTTTCGTGACCCAGGTATGTGCATTATGTGCAGAGCAGCAGATGAGAATTATCATCATATTTTTTTCCAGTGTTGTTATGTGAGAGAAGTTTGGCAGGTCATTCGAGGATGGACACATGTGCTTGATTTTTGGTTAGGGACCGATCTGGTGGATTGTTTACGCAACTGGTTTGGCCTAAATGGGAGCCATAGCTCTCTTCCTCTATTTTTGATTATCAGTATCTGGAAAGCCCAAAACTCTGGAATCTTTGAAGACACTCTACCACTGGTTGAGGCTACAACCAAAAGAATCCTCTATCTCTGGAATGGTTAGCCGGAAGTGCAGGGAAACGTTAAGTTACGACGGGTCGCTCATCCAGTGTTGGAGGAGGGTTGCATTTATGGTTTCTTCGATGGTGCATCTCAACATAGGGTTTGTGGAGCAGGGATCTTGTTTTACATTCATAGAAATCACTGCATAAAGATTCAGGTCGGTCTTGGAGGTGGCAATGGCTTAAAGGAAGAATTGTTGGCGTTGAGGTGTTTATTGTGGTTTGCGCGCAGGAGGGGTTTTCTGTCTCTCACTATCTACGGTGACTCTCAAGTGATAGTCAACTGGTTCAACGACAAACATGTGATCAATGTGATCCTCTTAGAGCCCTGGATGGAGGAAGTGTGAAGTATTAGTGCTTCTTTTGACTCGATAAGATGCCAACATATTTTCAGGGAAATGAATATGGATGCTGATCAACTTTCAAAACTGGCGATGGGTCCGATCGATGGACTTCTGCACTTTAGTGAATCTCTTGATGGGGCATTTGTGGACCATGGGAACATCATAAATTTCTGAAGGCTGTATTTGGGCGTCCTTGTTATGTTTTCTGCTTAATGCTTTTCTTTTCTTCTTGAAAGTTAAACATTTTTGGATGTTGGTTTTGTAGCGCTCTGGCTTGAGTATGCTCATGTTTTTTTTCCTTATGTTAGTCTACGGACGTAAAGTTGTATGTCTTGAATGCTGACTGTCTTCGGACATAAATTGTTAAAGATGTTATTTGGGATCTTCTTGGACTCTCCGGATGTAACCTGGTTTTTATTTCTTATAATACCAAAGTTACATATTTTTCTCTCTGGAAAAAATTAGAGGAGGAGGCTAGAAATATGGAACATCTAGGATATGGTGGCGGTTCAAAAGAAGATAATAGGTGTGGAACTTTGCATTGGATCAAACCAAATCTTGATTCGGCTCTACCATTAGCCAATGGCATTGACAAAGAGATTAATGTGGAGGTAATGAAGTTTTTCGGATTTGTTTCCTAGAATCTCAAAGTCCACCTGGTTGTGGTTAGAGTTTCCTTGGGTTGAAGGTTGAAATAACTAAGAAATTCAAAAGAACAAAGAAAATGATTATTATAATAGAGAATACATGTTAATAGCTTTAATTTCATTTTTCCTCCGGTGCTCCACATGATATCCTACTATGAATCTGAACTATCTTCCTAAATTCCTAATATGTGTAAGATTTCACATTAAATACAACAGTACGTCTGGATAAATTCACTACTATTTGCTAGATTGCATTCATTTCACTTTGTCTTTGCCCTTGTTCTGTGATTTAATTTTATTTATGGTTTCACCATCACAATTATGGATCTATGGGCCCCCGTCCTACTTTAAACCATACTCAAATTATCAGCATTCAACAATTGGCACTACCACCAAGGTGACTTAATTTATAATATATATATATATACGTATCACTAATATCGCCCCCCATGCAGTGTGCACAATAATCTAAGTACATCTTTATCTTTGGTTTTATGCTCTAGTTAGTGTATGAATCTACATCCAAGAGCCATGCATATCCACTGGTACATTCTTGGTAGAGTGTGTCTAATCTCCAACATGGTAATAGGGAGAGAGTGTACAACACCTGTTTGTCGTGAGCAGTGGGAAGTGATGGAAACAAGGTTGTCCCCAGTGGGAAAGATCTATGTTATAGCCACCTTGCATCCCACTATGCCTAAGACATATGGGTATTAGAAATTATTATGGGTTATGCAATTAGTTAGACATTAAATTGATGTTCTCACAATTAACGTGCCCGTAGAAGTTGACGTGTTCATTTTGTGACTATGTGTCAAATATGTTCCACTTGAAAAAAAATGTCCTACAGACTATCAAATTCCAGGCCCGGGCCCGACCCATTTTATTAGCTGCAAGACATTTTTATCATGTTAAAATATTAATTATTAAAAATGCGCATGGGAAGCTATTTTGTTATCATGCTTGATTTAATTACATAGGCTCTTTTGTTACCTGACCTCGTATAAGATATGGAAATAAATCGATTTCCACTTTCTCGAAATGCATTTTAGATTGAATTATGGATCATTTATGTGGTGGGCAGTGGATAATAAATGTTTTTTATAAAGTGTTTATATGTGTTTGGATTCAAGTTGGGATTTCTTTAACGATTAGATGATTTTGACTTTTCGATGGATTTTTTATGGAATCCGGCATTTTTAAAATGGTATGATCGTAACTTTTAATTACTCATAATCCATTTCTTATTGCAAAAATGGATTCATCCCCCTCAAAAACCACTATGGCACTTGTATTATGCAATCTTAGTACCTTATATTGGGATTCTATAAATTATGACCATATTTTAGGAAAAAATGATCGGAAAAGAGGAAAACTCGTTTAATCTTTAAACTACATGTTTAGGTTGTTTATATTGAAGTAGTCTAAATGGCGTAGGATTTGGAATGTTTCTAGATATCATCACCATTAGAACTTGGCTACACAATTTGTGGTTAAATTGGGCTATACAATCCACAGGGGTTCACTCAATGAACTTGTTACATAGCACGACTGTTCGTAGGATATTAAAAAATATCTCTAATTTCACTAAATATTGTAAAATGCCTCCTAAAGTTGTATTGTTGAACCCCCCCTCCCAATATACCTTCCAAATTAAGAAAACCCCTAGTTTCACCAGATATTGTACGTATCCATTTTTATCAACCCATTTTTCAATACCCCCTTTATATCATATTATCAAGTTGTAACAAACAAGAGCCCTAATGCATCTTAGTATAAGCAAATATGATGCTAAATAAAATAATAGTATAATGCTAATAATGATCCCACCAGGATTGCAGGGGCAACTGATCAATTTGTAGCATTGGATAGTGGAATATCCAATGAAATAGTAATGGAGAAGGAAAAATGTGTAAAAGGCATCATAGTCAAGAGATCAATGTAACAAAGAATGTAAAAGACTGATAGTCCAATAGCTAGTGCAATGCTTAGAAAAGATCATAATTGCAGATGTTTCACACCACACCTGCCAATCTACCAATTTTATATCATGTAAATACAGGTATACCCATAGATAGGTCATGTTTTCTATAATCTTAATAAATTAGATTCCATAAAAATGCAAAATTGAAACCATTTCATAGATGGAATTCGCTACCTTCCTATCAAAACAAACATCATTGATGTTTGAACCCAAATGAACATAGAAAAATTCCTCATACTTTCCAATAACACCATATGATCATGTGCATAGCTTGGATTTGGGTCATTCACAAGATACAATGAGTTTCCTCCAATTCCTCTACATTTATTCTTGCAATCAAGAGAATTAACAACATTTAGTTACCTTTTCTTGTGTTATATATAGTTTTATTTTATCTTTACAAGAGAGGAAAAAATATCCATTGTTAAGTTTCAAGCATGCAATAGTTACAAAGATATATAGATGGCGAAACTTATATGATACCATTTCATGATAACAATAAACATAGAGTATGTAAATAAGGATTTAGATTTTCACCTATGTTCATGTCAGTTCCAATACAATATTAAGACACATGCATTGCATATAAGAATTGAAATTACAATTATGAACGTGTCAAATATAACTCAATCTAACAACTATCACTAACTAGCAATGTGAAAATGTTAAAGAAGAATACAAAAAGTTGAAAGAAATAATTAGTCAAGAAAGATTGATTTAACTTTTCTTGGTTCCAGTGAGCCAAGAAAGATTGATCTCACTTTTCTTAATTTCCATGGAGCAATACTTGATTAAATATCAATACCCACCTAAACCCCAACCTAAAATATTAAGATTTAGATCTTTTACTAGAATGCCTACAAAAAATACAATACAATTGTTCAACTTCGAAATTCCTGATTACGTACATCTCTTAACTTTGGAGTTAACAATGAACCAAATGCATATTCAAGCATACTGAATAGTGTCATAGGTTGCAATGTGACTCTATCTAGAATATAAACACATTTTTGAAATTTGCCTCGTATAGAACAACAAAAGGTATAATGTTACATGACTACCTCAGTTTTAACACTAGCAAACTCAACCTCAATTATGAGAAAGTGTGAAATCTTGCATACATATTCATAGCAAGTGGCAACACTAACCTTTTGGACATCACATCAATAACATTCTGCATAGAAGAACAAAATACTATCACCTTGGTTATCTCATTGCCACAAAATTCTAATACTGTAGTGCCTGTTATTCCAAGAATCGTACCTCGTATCTAAATAACTTCGCTAAGAAACAAAAGAGTAACCCCACAAAAATAAAATACAGAGCGGAGTTAACAATAATAGTTGCAATATTATCAAAATTTCAAAAATCCAAATACAATTGAAGAAGTTGCTCCAAGATATTTACAAAAAGATTCAATTCTTTGTTGGAAGAAGAAAGGATGAAAACAAATTAACTCACACATAAATCCATAAAGTTTAAATGAATTATATCAATGCCTTTGTTGAAGACTTGCATTATCTACTTTTCTCTCATATTTTATCTCAATCAAATTCCTTCCAATGGAACACTTTTTCACAACAAAACCCTAGATATGATGATTCAAGCTAGAAAAAGAGCCAATAAGACTAAACCGAGAGGTTTTCCTTCAAAAGTGATAAAATTTTCTGCAATTTTCTTCTAAATTTATTCATTCTTTACTAAAGAATGAATATGATCCCTAAATCATGTTGGAGATTATGATATTTGGTTTATCTTAGAATAGAGCTCGTATGAATTCACAAATTACCTTATCTTTCCAAGGGTGGATAATTTCTCCTTGGCAACTTCTACCTCTATGCTCTCATTCACCCCTTGGTCAAAACTTCTAAGTAAAATCCTTCTCACGTTCATAATTCTTCCATGTTTGTATATTTTGGATCTTTGAAAATATATTGAAAATGAACCTTGTTAACTTTTACAAGAGATCTTCAAATTATTTTTCCTTTGACCCACCAGAAAGACCAATTAACCAAATTGTATTTACACATTTCTTAAAATTGCCATAATTGTGAAAAAACATAGTGTTAATATCCTAATCTTCCATCCATATAAGGGAAATACTTTTGAACCTCCACTCTACCTCCTTTTTGTCTAAATGTTCCTTTCTTATCCTCTATTTTCTTTAAAAATAACAACTCTTCATCATTGGAAGACCCTCTGACATTATTTCTAAAAAGAGTGGTTATGTTTCTTCTACCTTTTCTAGGTCTACTTTATTTTTTTCCTTTTTCATCTTTGCACTCCCTACAACTAACTTCTTAACTTGTTTGATATTGGAGGCAAATTGAAGCACAATCTCATCAACAAGGATCATTAAATTTTCATATTTTGTAATATGAAGTCTAGAATATTCCTTACCCAACCAATCATGATTATATTTAAAAGGAAATGGAGGTTTTCTATCCTCATTTTCTAGTTGTATAAGAATAAGTAGATTATCATATAAACCATTGTTTCATACCCAATAGTTGTATCTTTCAACCTCCACCAATTTTTCTACCATTAAGAATATATTCATCATCTTAGAGATGCTTGTTCTTCCATGTTAGCACACAAACTAGCATCTTAATATTGAATTCCTAAAATCAATGATAGCTTATGTACAACTAAGAGGGAGGCCATTGTTACCACACTTAACCTTTTTTGTCTCTTAAGGGTATCTCTTCTCTAGATCAAAGGTGGAGTCCCCAGAGTAGGATTACTAGAGTTTAACAATGTATTACAAGGTGAAAATGAAGATTATCTTTAGAAAAACAAATTGTTTTGGTTTTTGTAAAATATAAGAGTCATGAAGGACTTGGGGACTATTTTTTTATACAATGGGAAAATGGGGTCAACCAAGGATTGCATGAGGCTTTATTTAGTAAGATTAGAAAGGGACAAGGTCACAATGCAAAAACCTAGATGCTCTCTAGTGGATGGGATGATTTTAGAGATCACACCAAAGAAAATTTATAAAGAAAAATAAAAATTCAAATGGATTCAAGGAGGAAAGCTACATTGAAAGGCATAAAAAAACACATGATTTCAAGACATGAAATATGCACCTAAACTACACTTCCAATTGATAACAATAACATAAAATATAGAAATCCTAGTCCTTCATTACCTCAATTCCATTAACAAGTTGAAGATCCATTAACCAACCAAGCACATGAGCAACATGAAAACCCTTCAATAGAGCACTAGCATAAACAATCCTACATTTTTATTGAGTATCCATTGTCCATCAAACTCAATACCTCGTGCCCTTTTCCCCTGATTTTCCCTTTGCCCCCCCTCTATTGCTTCTAAACAAAATGTAATAAAATATATACCCTAAATATTTGTATTTCCATATAACATAATTAAGCCCCCTTGGCCCCTTAATACAGGGAAATATATTTTCTCATTTATGTATCATAGATTATTCCCCAATATGAATGGATGTGATAGGATATTGCCTACCAACTGACCCCCCCCACGTGATACAATCTTTGGTAAAATTGCATATTTTATCACTTAAACTGCATTTTAAATGCATAAATGGATTCAATGCCCTCAAATACCCCTATTGCATCGTATTTGTGCAATCTCAACAACTTATATTTACAATTCCAACAATTCTTCTAATTTTTGACTCGACAAAAATAATTGAAAAAATACAAGAGAAAAATATCCAATTCATAGCATATCTAAACTATTATGTTTATATTAAGTAAATATTATGTTTTTAATTATATAAAAATTAATGTTGGATAGCTTGAGATATGGATTAATAAATTTAAAGTATCTTAAAATTGAATGATATACTTTTCTAGTTATACAATATTAATTGCATAATAAAATAAAAAATATTACCATAAAGTGTAGGTGTGGGATAATTGGTCATCAAATCATCCCATTATTATGACCTATTTTTTCCAAATTCTACCAAAATTTATGTTGACATATTGCAATTTCAACTAACTTTTATACTTCAAAACTACCAAAATATTTAAAATGATCATTTGAATAATGAAAATCTCTCTCTCTCTCTCTCTCTGAAAACATTTCAAAATCCAAAATATTTATCCTTTTACCTAGTGCATAGAGCTCACCCCATTTTACACTAGGAATAATTTCTTTAAGACCTTGAACTTATTGTCATGCGGTGTGGTGAATTTTATGGACATTCTCTCACTGTCGTCTCCATATTCGCCTTTGATATTCACATGATATACAAATAAATATGAAACTGACTCTATTAGATGATAGATAGTTTCACCACTCTGCATTGAAATATGTGAAATAAAATCACTAGTAAGAGACATCACCCTTGAGATGATAAAATATCTTACATTACTGTCATGATAAAATATATATCTTTGAAGACTTGCATGGGTAAAAAAATCCATAGGGCCTATGGGAGAGCACACCAATAACTTCTTGTTTAGGTCAACTTCAAGTGCAAGTATATTCAATTTAATTTTATAAATATTCAATTCAATATGTATGGTTTTTAAATTGAAAATTATACCCACTCAGTAATATTTAGTGATAACACTGTTGTAATTAATATAGTAAATTAAAAGATTCTCTCCTTCTAAGGAAACAATGACTCGACCCTATCCACAAGGGTGTGGGATAAGGAGCACTCATTATGCCCCTCTTCCTGACGCCTCTTCCGACATGAAATTCAAAAACATTTACTTGTGGAAATCTCAACAACCTAAAACTACAACCTAAGTGATCTAAAATTACAATTCTAGACTAAAATTGGTTATATGAGTCTACCCACATTCACAAAATCACAATTTGAACAATTAAAACTTGTAATTTCAACAATTTTATGTTTTTCGGATTCTAAGGACTTCACTAGAAATGGGAAAATTTGATGGCCAGATATCACACATCATCTACGAGTAAGAGATAAATTCTCAGGTTTACTTTATTTCTAGGTTGCAGGTTGAGAATTATTTTGTTTTCATCGAAAAAATACAACTTTTTATATTATAGAAAAGCTGTATAAGAAGTTACATAAGAAAATACTGAGCATAGATACTCTCCTATCCAAAATAAGACCTCACAGACCATATAGACTTTGTTGTCATCACAAATTAGGATCTCCCAAAAAACAAAGAGACACATTACAAGACAAGTATCCCGCATTACATCAAAACATCAAAACACATATCAACAGTATAACGAAAAAAGAGATTGACTAACTCTCCATACATAAAGCTACTTAACTAGGCTTCCCAAATATACCAAGGCACCCATAATCCAACACTATACCATCCCTGTATTCTTCATAAGTGAGGAATCCATCCATGATGCCAATGGCCTTCTTGGATAATGCATCTGCTCCAGCATTGTTCTCTCTATAAATGTGCTTGAAAGATAAATGTTCAAACTCCTTAATCAATATTATAACCCTGAGATCCCAATGCAACAAGTCTAGTGAGGAGAGAGGGATGTCCCCCAAATCACAGTCAATAATAAGTTTAGAGTCACCCAAAATCAGAGATGGAACGAAATGTCTCTTCCTTAAAAACCAGAGTAAGCCCCAGAGGGATAATATCTCAGCTTTAGTATTGGAGCCCAACTCTACCCCCATCCTGAGATTTATAAAATTATGAGTACCGAATCTCACAATCATTCCTACACCACACATGCCTTTTTGTTCAACACCATAAAAAAATACAATCTTATTTGTCTCAACCTCGGGAAAATTAACTCTTCTATTGCTCAAAGACACTCTTTTGCTAGAGATTTCGATGAAGAGTGATTGAGCTTTAATGCTCACAAGAATAGGGATGGATCGTACATCCTAAAAAACCCAGTGATTTATAGCATGCCAAACTTCCCACAGAACGAAGAAAGGTGGCGCAAGTAAATGCCTGTGATTACTAAACCAGACACCCAGATTTTCTTCAAGAGAGCTTGCATCCCAATAGTCAAGAAAGTCAAATCAACCACCCGAATATTTCCATACCTATTGGATAAAATTACACTCACCAAACAGATGTGCCTCCTATTCCAATGCATGGCAATACAGAGAACACCTTCCAAGGCCAATAAAACGATGCCGTTGCAACACATCCCAAGTTAATATCTTCTTGTTTAGATACAACCACAAGAAATACTTAATTTTCAAAGGGACCAAGGCCCTCCAATCCACTTGGCCCACCATGTCGAGCCATCCATGGATTCACTATCAAGAATTAACGCATAATCTAGTTAGCATTGACCGCTCCATCCTGTTTATTGAATATCCAAACCATAGTATCAGCAGTATTAGTCAACAAAATACCAGCTCGATATAATATATTCAAATAACCATTCCATTCTCCATCTACGTCACTGAGGGGCCCAAGATCACTAGCCGATTTCCCCAAGATCACTAGCCGATTTCCCCAGAGGAGTGTATTCACATTGATCACCCACGACCTATTTCATAACAAAAATGTTTCTACTATGGAGTACGATCAAAATATCTCGAGTTAGAACATAATTCTCAGGAAAACCAATTACAGGATCAACACCCAAGTAAATTTGAATGCCACAACCAACTGACCAACTTAAAGAATGGTTAATGATCGGGAAATACTTGAGCAGACTCCTCCATAAAAACGAGGCAGAAGAAGGATTATGATTACTTTGTCTCATCCAAGAGGACAAATCCATTCTCTTTAAGTATTTAAACTTCACAAAAGATCCCCATAGTCCTTTATCCTTTAATGTACGCCAGAGAATCTTAGCACATAATGATTTATTGAACCAGCTAAGGTTCTTGATCCCCTAGCCACAGATGACTTTGTTTTAGATAAAATCTCCCAAGAAGTAAGATGGAACTTTGTAGAATTTGAGTTTGTAGCCCAAAGGAAATCGAATATCAATATTCTAATCAATGTAATGACACCTTCCAGATTATGGAACAGAGAAAACCAAAACACCATAATGCTTTGTAACATAGAGCTAACTAGTACAAATATTCCACTGAGAGTCAACATATGGAAATACCAATATCTGATCCTCCTTTGGATTTTTAGAAATAATCAAAACCAATCCTCATTCCGATATCCATTAGGTTTTAAATTAAAGCCGAGATACTTAAGACCACCATCAAGATTGCTAATCTTATAGGGAAAAAATGAAGCAATCTGATTTTTAACCACCAGATCGGGGAGGAGGATATATGAATCCCTAAGGGGGGATCTATGCATCCATGCAAAGGAGGAAAATCAAAATAAATGATAGGAGAGGTAGAGACATCCCATGGATGTGATGAAAATGATTCATGACCTTCAAACACCCCAGAAGAGAGTGCAAAAAACCCCCCTACCAAAGGATTAAAAACCCCTACCATCCGATCCAGTGAAACATGGGCTGAAGAAAGATCTTGACAAGAATTTTACATAGGAATAGGCTCACTTGGAAAGGTCGGGGAAACAGACGAGTTCAACCCCACCTCAAAACTCTTGACAGACTCTCCCAAATAAGGAAAATCCAAAGCATGAAATATTTCATCCACTCTAATAAATTTTAAAAGGACATGTAGTGATTGTGTAAACTTACCAACGAAGGTGGAGGCCGAGTCATAATCCAACGGGATCGAAAATATGAGACAAAAATTGATGGTGTATGAGAAATCCGTGGCTAGGTCATCGCCAAAAACCGGTTTAGTATCCCCCATCAAAGACTTGGGACATTTTGATTTTGAATGACCAGTTTCCTGACAAAAGTGGTATCAAAAGGAAATCTTCCAGTAGTCTAAATGATGGATGAAAGAACTACCCTGCCAAATAACATTAAGTTCCTTCGATAGACCCTCAGAAACATCTATACCAGGACCTGAGGATATTTTCTTTCGGAGCCCAGCAAATTTTTGTCTTCTATCAAAAGAAACTTCCCTATAGAAACGAGGATTATCCCATGGGGGAAAATTGTTGGTGACAACCATTGGAGATGTAGTAAAGAATAGTTTTTATACAAACAAGGAGGGAATACCCATGCTTGTGAAATTATTTCAAGTGATTACAATGAGAGAGTACCAAGGTTTCGAATCTACTATACTGTTGGGACATGGATGAAGGTGGCTTCAATCCATGTTTGAGTAAATTCCTGAGGAACTGCTGCACAATATTTGAAGAAGTGGAACTACTGGTGACCATGATAAGTCCACTAGGGTGGGGGACCAAACTAGTATGTAGATATGCTTGAGAGCTTCACTATACCAAATAGAATGCTACCATGATATCCAAATGTGAACACTGCTACCTTCAAAAGTACATTTCCCCTTGATGCGATAATGTGTTGACATCGAGCATAGGGGAAACCACTTAGTTAGGGAGTGCTAATGACTCTCCATACTAAGTTCAAGGTGATCCCAAGGTACAACTAAAACTACTGCAACTCTCAGAATGTAGTGTTTTGATGTCGACGAGAGATGAAGTGTATGGTGATAGGGAGTCTCATCGTGAGAACTGAGATCATACTGTAACCAAATGGTAGATGGAAAAAACTGAAACAAGATTGGTTGATAAGCGTAGGGATCATAACTTCCTTTGATAGATGTAAACATGGGGAGTGGGGGTGCCAACCTTTCTTTCGGAGCGACACAGATTTAAATGGGAGAAGACAAACTACAAGTGAAAGGTCTTTGATGGAGATTCAAGATGAAGGGTAATGGTGACCGAGAAAACAAATACTGCTAAACATATGGAGACTCAAATACATTGATTAAAGGAGACCATGGTTGCTTCCAAAATAATATGGTGTTCCCTCAATGTGAGGTGATGAGGGAAGTTGTTTGTACATAAAGAATATTGGTGGGGTCCCCACAGTTTTGGGTGTGTCCGAGGAACAATTAGATGATGGGCGAAGTCCCCATGGTTTTGAGTGGGTTGGGGGATACTTTCCAATTATGGATTGAGGGATAACCTGTAGATGTAAAGAAGGGTGCCCCATGAAATGATGCCATGCAGTGTATACCTGCAGGATAACTGAATAGAACATGTTGCTTCTAATGGTGGGGGCCCCATAGGTGTATTTGCGGTGGTGATGGTACAAGGGGGATTGCGAAGGGTAAAGTACTCATGGATGCATGAGGGGTATTTGTGAATCGTTCTCGTATCACGTGCCAAGGAATTTGACGAGTGTCTACTTGGTGGAATAAATGTGTAATTATGAAATGATACTCTAAGTGAGGGTCTTTTCAAGTTGGGTCAGATTCCTCGGACTTGTGGGGGGTCGACATCATGGGTGTCAATTGATGCCTGGGATGGAAATGGTGCACACACCCATGGGGGAACTTTCTATTCATGGTAATGATGTTGATCTCACATCAAGGCGATGAATGGGGGCCCTATGGTTATCAGTAGGAATATTGGGAGATGCATTATAAACGGAGGGTAAATAATGTCTATATTCCCGTTTCTGAATGATACTTGTGGTAGGGTGCATGATACTTGCTTATAGATCTCGGAGTTTTATTCTTATAATGGAAAAACAAGAGGCTCCATATTTTTCTGATCGAGATCCTGCACATATAGCACAAATACCCAAGTGTAGTAAAGAATAGGACCAAGGTATTGACAATGCATAAATCATATAACCAAAACATCTCATACCTGTGGGGTAATAGAGAATTAACGGTATAACCATTTGAGGTACAACCCATTGACCGGGTTGTTGAGGGTAATACCTTCATGGTCAGTTAAGATATATGCTCCTTTTGGGAGACAATGCTTAACTACATAAGGGCCTTTCCATGTAGATACAAAATTTTCAGTTCCTGGTTTACTGTCTTTCTTGGCATTAAAAAGAAGAACAAAGTCGCCTTCATTGAAGGTACGTGGTCGCATCTGTCGATCGTAGTGTTCTTGGAAAAAAATTTCATGGATTCAGTCTATTGAAGAGAGTCATGTCATTCTTCATCAAGGTGTTCCAAGGTGAATAGGCGTTGTTCTAGTGAAGGTGTATCAGGTAACAAGTCAATGACAAATTAGAGGGTAGGGATTTGGCACTCTATTGGGAGGACGCCTTCTACACCATGTACAAGGTGAAATGGGGTAAAACCTATTGGAGTCTCAACCGAGGTGTGATAATCCCAAAGGGAAGGGAAGAGCATGTGGTGCTAGTTGGTTTTGTTTTTATCTATTGTGCATTGAAGCATAGTTTTGAGGATTTTGTTAACAACTTTAACCTGGCCATTTTCCTTTGGGTAGTAAGAGGTTGAAAATTCATGTTTAAATCCTAACATCCACGACAGTTCTTCGAACCTTTCATCACATAAGTGTATTCATTTTTTGGAGACAAGTTACTTGGGAACGCCGAAGTAGGAGATGGCGTAGTTGAAGAAGAACCGTGAAACGATCATTGTTTTACAATCATATGTGGGCATCGCTTCATCCCATTTGGTGAAATAATTGATGACAACGATTATATGGTGGTGAACTTGGGTCAAAGCTAGATGACGTTCCATAAATTCAATTTCCCATTTGAAAAATGGACCGATAGTTAGATGGAGTGGTGCAGGAGGAGACCATGTTTTGCAGGAAAAGACCTGACAATTCACGCACCGTTTGACTGCATAGACACATATTTGAATACAGAGGGCCAAAAATACCCTGCTCATAAGATTTTTTTTGGAGGTGGCTAATCCGGAGAGGTGTTATCCACAGACACCACTATGAAAATATTTAAGAACTTCATCGGATTCTTCATGCGTTAGACATCGTCGAAGAATAGTGTCGATGCCACGATGATATAGGATATCTCCGATGAGGAGGTATCATGGTGCCTAGTGGCGTATTTTGCGGTGATCATCATGAGATAAGTGGGGAGGAAACTTCTGGGTGCAAAGATAAAGTAGGATATATCCATACCAAGGATCTTTGGCCATAATGAGAAAGAGGTGCTCATCGGGTAACTGGTCCTGGACAAACTCACTTATGGTGGTAGAGGGAAGGTTTGTAATGAGTTTATCTAAGGCCATGGATTTCTTGCTTTTGGGAAAAGAAAATTCGAGGTCGAATTCTTGTAAGATAATGATCGACGATACAAACTTACTATTGATAATCCTATGAATAAGTATGTATTGCATAGGGTTGGAATCAGCGACGACAGTTGTTTTTCAAAGAAAAATATAGTGGCAGAGTTTCTATACAGACAGGATGACTGCAAGTGCAAGCTTCTCATCATGGGTGTAGTTGAGTGTAGGTACGACAAGGGTTTTGTTGACATAATATATGACATGTTCATGGTGGTCCTTGGTAGGTTGGACTATTACGCTGGATCTAGAGGAATCTGACGCAGATATATATAAGATGAAATCTTTGTCAAAGTTCGTAGGAGAGATGAGGGGAGCTGATGAAAATGATTGTTTAAGGGCATCGACAGCGGTTTGGGCATATTTTTCCCACTTAAATGGCATATATTTTCTGAGAAGCCATAAAAATCCATGGTCTTGAGTGGCATAGTTAGGAACAAAATGATGAAGAAATTTGGCCTTACCTTAGACACCCTGCAATTGGCATCGTTTTTTTGGTGTTGGTAATCCAAGACGGCTTGAACCTTGGAAGGGTCGACGGTACTTATGTCATTTTTGGAAACAATGAATCCTAACTAGAGGTGACCAGCGGTGACACAAAATACACACTTGAAGGGGTTTAAGCATATATTATACTTGTGACATCTTGTGAAGTTGGTATGGAGGTATTGGAGGTGATCATATCATTTTTTGGACTTGGCGGTAAGGTTGTCTAAAAAGGAGAGGATAATGTGAGCCAAGTCATTAAAGACGTATGCCATTGGTTGCTGAAAAGTGGCTCTAAAATTATTCAGACCAAAGGGCATGAATTTGTAGGAAAATGTGCCCCATGGTGTGGTAAATGCAGTTTTATATTGATCTTGGGGACGAATGCATAAATGGTTGTATCTAGAGAACCCATTCATGAAGGACAACATTTCACTACTGGAACATGAGTCAAGGATTTGGTCGATGAATGGTGTGGGAAATTTATCCTTGGGGCAAGATAAATCAAGGTATTGGAAATCAGTACATACACAAATAGTTCCCTACTTTTTGTTAACTAGGACGAGATTAGACACCCATGAGGTGTAAGCTGTGGGAAAAATAAATTTGGCTTGTAAGAGTTTTTCGATCTCGGCTTTGATTGTGGGGGCCTTAGAAGGATGGACCGAGCATTTTTTTTGTTGGAAGGGGATGGCATCGGACCAAGTGTCAATTTCATGTTGGAAAATTGTTGGTTCAAGACCTAACATTTCTTCTTAGGACCATGCAAAGACATCACAAAACTCTTTAAGTAGGGTGGTAAAATTAATAATTTTCTGTAGTTAGTAGGAGGCCCTGATAGAGATGCTTTCAACAACTTCTGGTGTGACGAAGATATCAACCTGTATGGTAGGAAAGATATTGGAAAGATTACCATATTTGAATGCATATAGGGTGGGAATAGTATTTTTGAGCCAATCGATGTGACTAGAGGGTAAAAAGTATTTTGATTCGATGGTATATTGTTTTTCAGTGGGTAGTATGTGTGGTTCCTACCTATGCACCGTTGAGGATCTATGATGGAAAATGTCCCATGGAGGTTCAGTAGCGTTTCTGGCCGTGATTACTTCTTCATCTATGGTGAATATGTATTCTTCTAGCATATATTCGTCTGAAGAACCTAAGTCTTCATTATGGGACGGAAGATGAATTGAATTGAGATGCAGGATGTCAATGTACTTAAAGACAGTTGGGGTGGGTGGTAGAATCTCGTCTTGAGGGAAGATTAAGGGATTTGGCGCTTCCAGGAAATTGGTGATGGGGGATCAAGTTCTCTCGAGGTATCTAAAAAATGTGACATGTTGTTGTCAACATTGGACTCTATTGGTTAAGTATCCTCCTCAATTACTATAGGAAGTGTGGTCCCACAAGGGGTGAGGTTATCAACCAATCGACTTTAGTTTAAACATAGGGTGTGAAATGCGATGATGAGAGGAAATTGGAATGAATTGTGAGACATTAAGTTGCATGAGAGACATGGTCCAGTGGAATTAGTGTGATTTAAGAAAGTGGTCAGGATTTGTGGACATCACGAGGATTGTTGTTCGGGTATGGAGTCATCCCACCTTGGGGAGGGATTGGTCGGGGTCACCATAGTATCCGTGGGGATAGGAGTCTCCTCTGGAGATGAGGGAGGTGAGGAATATTCCAAGGGTTGGGTGAGGCGAACGGTTTCCAATGCCTCTCGATAGTGAGGGAGGTAAGGGAAATGATGTGTATAGTTCCCATAATGAGAACATATGGAACATACGTTATTTGTATGCATTGTTCTGTATTTATATGTGTGTAAGGGAGGTGTGTGCCCTTTCACCATCAAGGGAGTGTAGCTGATTCTAATGGGAGTGTTAAGAAAATTCCTTTGCTCTAGTAGAGTAGGACATAGGTTTGTTGCATGGAATTTCTTCCCACAAAGAGAACATGATAGTGTAACCCTTTGATTGGGAGTATTGATCATAAATAGGGATTTTAAATCCTACTGGTTTATGCCCCTTGCTTTTGGTTGAGTGGTTTCTATTGAATTAGACATCAGATTAGGTAATAGGGGACCTTTCAACTTCAATTGTTTGGTTCCCCCATTGGAGGTCTTAGCGACGACCAATTGTGGTTTAGTTGCAAATGTCATAGGTTGGGTTGTAATAACTGTATGTGTTACAGTCCTTGTGGCGTAGTAGCCGAAACAAGGAAAAACTCGTAATGGAAAATGGGTTTGGAAGCCATATCTGGGTAGGGTGGTGTGAGGTGCCATACCGCTATTCCCAAAGTTATCCCAAGTAGAGTTAATTCAGCCATAACTGGTGTCCCTTGTACACCCATGGGGGGATACAAGAATGGGATTTGAAAGATTGGAGGGACCAATGGGCTCAACATTTGTTCAATGCCAATGGTGTTGATGATGGTGTTGAGGTAGAGGTGGTACCATTTTTAGTGTTAAAACTTGTTCACATTAGGTCATCAGTCGATGTAGGGATCTTAGGTGGTGGTTCCGAATATACTCCTAACAAATTCGAGTATTTTTACATGCCGGGGGAAATGCCAACATACAGTTGATCATTGGCAAGTACAGTCGGTAGGAAATTATCGAGGTTTCTTGTGGTATTAGGGTCATATTAGTTAAGATGGTCGAGGGTAACTACCTTCCCATTTAAGGAAACACCATGATATAGAATACTGAGGAGGATACCACCTTCATGGCATACATGTAACTATGCCCCAAGAGGATGTTGTAGTCGAGTTCAGTGTTGAATACTTCGATATTGATCATGACCATCTTTCCCACCAACTCTATGGCGACATTTTGGTACAATCCTCTTAGTTTGGATGGTATCCCATCATATGTGTGAAGAGCGATAGATGAGGGGACCAACTTAGGAGACCCTAATTGTTTCCAGAATTTTTCATACATATCGCAAGCAGATGCGCCTTCATCGATAATACATCGATGACTCATGACGTTCTTTACTATAACTGGAACTTGAAATACGACTGATGATGGTAGTCATGGATCACCTTTGTTGATATCAAAGGTCATGAGGTGCGAGTCAGAAGGATCGACGACGCCAAGTGCATTGAGTAATGCCTTTCTCTATGTTGGGAAATACTGTAACACTTCTAATGTGGACATAGCCGTAGGGGATTGAGCCAAGTCATCCACAAGACTGTAATTGTGGGCGGCTTTCATGTGAGGGTTATTAGGGGTACACCGAAGTGGAACTTTTAGAATCCGTGGGATTTGTTCGATATTTGGGTATGGTATCTGTAGAGGGTCCCCCAAGGGGATAGGAATGTATTCCACTTGAGGGGTGTAAGGACCATCATAACCTTTGGTTCCAATATGAAGGTTTACATCCAATGTATAGATATTTTGAAAAGAGCCATCGCCGGGTGGGAGAGGGTCTTGTTGTTGTTTGACTACGCTTTGATTCGCAAAGGGTTGTTGTAATTCACAACGATTTGTGGTTGGGGAGGATTCAATGCCTAAGGAGGGTTCATCACCATCTTCTTTTTGGATTCCACTAACTGTTCGCAGTTAAGGATAAGAGGAAAATGATGCATGTAGTGATCATAATCATTGCAAATGGAGCAGCAATAATTGGTTCTCAAGGTGGGATTCTTCCCTTATTAGGGGTATTATTCGTCCCTTCATTTTGGTTACCCGTACTTGGGTTTTTTCGGGGATGGGGGTTTCTCCCTTGCCCCGGCTACTGATTCTGTTTGTTCTTCCCTTTCTTTGCCCCCCGAGTCTATGGATTCTAGGGGTTTGCGGTGTTCAATTGCTCAAATTTGTGAGTTTGTTGGACGTAATAAGGTTGAACTAGGATGGCCCCCATGTGGGGGGCAGGTTTCTAACCAATTGGGCATGGGAAAGGATAATAAGGGTTTCACCCAAGGGGTGGGATAAATGCGGTTTTCAATCCATAATAGGTGTAAATAGGAATGACTTGTGCCATAGGTGGTGTAGGAACTGTCATTGCTTGGATAAATTTTGGGTATGTAGGACTATATGGTCCATACTGGTATTCACCAATTGGTGGGGGTTGGTACCGATGTAGTGGGTACTGACGCAGGTGGTATCGATCAGTAATACATAACCATATTAAATGGCATTTACGTGGTAGGAGGAACCTTGCCTAAATGGGAAATTGACCCGATAAGCCCATCTGCTGAATGTGATGAACACGAAGGTGTAGGATCCAATGACCGATGTCTAGGGAATCAAGGAGGATAGTGTAAACATAGTCCGATTGTGCATATATGAGGTTGAAATGCTGCACTTTCAGAATAGCCTCTTCCTCGCTCTGTGGCATGGAGGTGGTGATATCTTTAGCTATGGTGGGTTGGAGAGATTTGATAAATCAATCCAACAAAAAGGGAGGTTGTATTTCGATCTTGCATAATGTGTGACATCTTCACCACTCATGGATGTGGTCTGTGATGTGGGTGGAAGTATTTGTTGAAACTTGGTGAGAATTTAGAGGCCAAGGTTGTGTCGAATAGGGAGTTGTAAGTAAGTAAGAAACGTAGTGGCCAATGTTGCAAATGTGGCATGGGATGCAGTTGATAAATTGACATACCATTTGGCTTTCATGCCTGTCAGAGTATGCTAAAAGAGGCGAAGCCTCACATGATCGTCTACTATGTTGTTAGATGAACACCATGAGTGAAAAGACATGACATGGTTGGTGGGATCGTCCCCCTAATTTCCTTCGAATTTAGGGATATCAGAGGGAATTTTATATGGAATAGCCGACGATGTGGGATCATGAGCTATGGGATCATTGATCAGTTTGGCCAAATCAAGTAGATTTAAACTAGCCATGAATGGTAAGGTAGAGAACAATGGTCTTTCCATTGTGTGTGGGATGTGATTTCCACGAGGGGGAGACCCAAGTGATGTTGTAAACAATGGTTTACCTCATACAGGAGAGGATGGGTCAAAGGGAACCGAGGGATCTACAAGAAGATAAGCCAACGGGGGTACCTCCTCCGATAGGGGAAGAAGTGGTGTAATTAATAGTTTCTCTGAGAGGAGAAAATGCACCTAGCAAGGCTTAGCCTTGACTAGATGATATTATCAATGTATCCTCGGAACAAATCTAGCTAGGATACCTTCCTTGTGAACCATGGGAAGAAGGTGTAAAAACACCCCTTGAGAGAAGGGATAGGCCTTGCAGTCTACAAGACTGTCTCAGGATGTTGTTTTGTTCCTCAATGGTGAAGGCTTTGTGTCAAATGAGAGTGATAGTGGAATTTAAACACAATTGAACAAATGCAAAAATATGCCAACCACAACAGATGAAAAATTGTGCTATAAGTGAGTGATATGTGCAATGTTGGTTTTAGTGCATGAGTTCCCACATGCAGGTTGTTTTTATTACAAGTTTAGTGAAATTGCATTTAGAAAGAAAATAAATGTAAATTCCCTAACAAGACATAATTTTCTTCCTCTCAAATGTAACTGGGCCTCCCAAAAGCACAATTGATGGTGATAATGGTATCCACTCACCAATCGACTAGTGGAGGTAACAAAGATCTATTTCTATCGGCGATGGGGACAATGTTCCAATAAAGAAGACTTGGAAACACCTCCCAAAGGCAATAGGTAACTTCAGGATTCAATTGCACTCACAATTTCTCCTTGGTGATATTGCAAGTTGGGCCACTAAGATACCTTGCATCAAGTGTGGATCAATGGTTTGGCCTGCACAGTATAGTGTCGTATTCCTACAACAAGATGAGTGGATTGTAGGGGAGATCAGGGAAGCTATACCTTGGCTTTCATCTACTTGGTCATGACGCAATTCTGATCCGGGTTTTCTTTTAACACTTGCTTATAGCAATATTTTGTAAGTACGTTATAAGACGACAACGCTATGTTTCAAAATATCGCTAATGAAACTAGATTGGTGGGAATTAATGGATGCCTATCCCAATCAGTCCTACCTAGCCAAAATATTGTTTTGTGTCCTCTTGTGGAGGATTTTAGTTGGTTTACACAATTACAATGTTGATTTTAAGGGGTTTGATCTTCACTTATGGAGTGAAAGAGAGGTATTTCATAATCGCTAGCTTTCTGATTCACCAAGCTCACATGAAGTGTGAGGTGAAGAGCATACTAGGATTGGGAGAGTCTTTAGGTCTCTTAGTGTGTGCAAGTGATTCCAACACATGTGATGAAAGCAAATTGATTATCATCAAATTAAATAGAAGACTATATCAAGTAATACATACTTTTAACTCTAAGAGATGCTCATGGTGCTTTGCAAATAAAAAAAGGCTAAGTAATAGACAAGTGTGCAATGGAGGTCTTTCACACTTCTCACCCATTTTTGATTCGCCAAGCTCACATGAAGTGCAAGGTGAAGAGCATACTTCAGGCGATAAGAGTCTTTAGGTCCTTTCTTGTGTACAAAAAGTGCATTCTACACTAGCATTGATACTAAAAACATGTCAATTGTGCATAAACACGAAATGGTCTTGAATACTAGTGACAAAAATGGGGCCCGTTGAAAGCCTCAAAGTTGTTTACCAAGGTAAGTTTCAAGAGAGATGACCTATTCACTTTCTAATCTTGGTCTAGGTGAACTAATTACTAAAAAATTAAGTAATTATGAGAATTATCCTTAATTTAAGTTTACTAGTAAGAAATATTTGGAATTCCAAATTAAACTATGCAGATGAAAAGAAAATAAACAAGGGTAGCACGAATAAATCATACTTTGCTATGTGGACCATGCAGGTAAATTAAAAATAGGTGCGCTGAACAACATGGGTGGTACATTAACCAACAATGTGAATCACCTTAATGGGGTACCGTGGGTCTTGAACTGATTACCTGCACTGATCGTGTGACTATTAGAGTCATTTCTACACTAGTAGCGCAACAGAGAGGCCGAGATCCGCGCTACTGTGTCAAAATAAATTGGGACCGAATTGGGGCCGAATTTTGGAAGCAAGAGGTGGAATACCTTATCTCCTGCAAGTAAAAAATACCCAAAATTAGTTACTTAGCATAAAACAACCTAGTTTAATGAGAAAAGAACAAAAATAAGTATGGTATCCATTAGAACTGTTATGGAAAAAAATTCACAAGTGCACTCTTCCACTTGTTGAGGGGCTAAGCCTTGTAGGTTGCAGTGAGGATTCAGTCCTTGGAGTCCCTTTGTGTGCATGGTATTCCTCAAAGTGACGTTGCAAGATATTTTTAGTGTAATTAACATTCAAAATAAATAAATATGGATAAAAACAAAATGAAAGATATGGGGGGAGAATGAAAACTCCAATAAAAACCAAAGATATGCTAAAACACTCTTGTATTTCCCAATGGTATAGTTGTACAACACCTAGGAGGTGTGGTATTCAAGGGAAGACAAAAATATCCCTTAGGGAGATCTTCTTGTCCAAACTAAATGCTAAGTAGATGGTAGAACAATGGAGAAAAACACTTTCCCCTTGAAGGAAGGTGGCATGGGAACTTGGGAATGATTACAATGGTAGGAAATGGTGGGATATGAAGAATCTCAAATTCAAATCCAACATCATAACCTTGATGTAATTTCTCTCTACAAAATGCATGCCAATGGATTTGTTTTATATGCCAAGAAGTGGCTAACAAACAACTAGATCCAAATGTGAACTCTCCTCTTCCATGAACTAGTTACAAGGTACACAAGGGGGGATTATTAATGCCACCAAGTGTGTGAGGATCCGAATTTGTATCCTTGGAGAGGATTGAACCTTCAATGCGTCACTGGAAATTCGTTGTCCCATCATTTTGACAGTAGCATGACTAGCGAAGGTTTTGACGCAACATCTATCGACAGGGGTTTAATCCACACTTTCACCAACAAATTATCAACCCAAACTCCCTTACACACTGGCCCGAAAAGGTGTAACCCTTCCTAGTAACACTTGCGGAGCAAGTGCAGTCTCACCTGAGGTGGATAAGAGGGCTGCTGGAATCAAGTTTCTGTAGTTGTGTAGAGGATATGTACACTTTAGTTTTGCATTAACCAGATATTATCATATTCATAACATACTATTAACTCATGATTCACATCCTAAGTCATTCACAGTTTCTAACACATGCATTCAAAATAACATACTCAACATACTTATTTCAGATTATGACATGTTCGCACTAATAAACATAAAGCATTCACATAACCCATTATTCATCATCGCATCATTGCACAAAGACAAAATTCATATCATAACCAAACATCTTGATTCATTCATCAAACCTATGGAATTAACCTCGCAGAAACCGTCAATACATCATGTTGCGGATCCAAAGCAAAACCCAAAAGATTAGATTAATCTCCAAAACTTCGATGCCCTTAGGCTTACAATCCTACTCTATTTATATTCTTCTATTCTATTACAAAGTGGTCCACATGACCGACTTGACTAATCTAACAAATCTTATGCTTTCGCAAAAGTGGCGACAGGTCCTTTTTCGGCAGAATGACCCTTTTGCATCTGTCGACTTTTGCACTTCTTGCGGATCTATCCCATGCCAATAGACCCCCAACACAATCTTGTGGCTCGTCCCGAGACACCTCAGGTAGACATTGCTGGTTTGTTGTACTGTTGTTGGAAATCATCATAGGTGGTCTGGATCTGGTCAACTATCTCTTTTACTGATGCCTGGAGCTGTGCACTTTCTATCACCTGCTGCTTCATTGGGTGGTCACATACCTTTTGTCGTACCTCCTATAATTTCTCTTGTACCTGTTTCATCTATGGAACTATTCTTGCTATGAGGGATTCAGCCTTTGTTTGAAGCTCGTCCAAATGTGCAGCTTGTCGTTGCTTCCTTTCGTGGGATTTTTCAGCTCGATGCTTCATACTTTGTAGTTCCGCAGTCTTTGCCATCCTCATCATTGTGGGAATCGCCTTAGACGATCCCTTAAATGTTTCCAGCTACTCTTCAGCTTCACGAAGCATTCTCTTCATTGCAACTAACTGGTCATCCTCGACCAATCTATCCTAGAATTCTGTGAGACTTACTGCCACTTTTTGTGATGCCTGTTCCATTTCTTGAATCTCTACCACTGCTTCCTCTATCGTCGTTTGTTGACTTTGAACCTGTGCTGGCGGTGTGTTGGGTGTCACTCTGGTCTGGAGCTCTGCATTTTCCTTCCTGATCTCAGTAATGGAGACTCCTATCATAACAACCTAAGCTTCTAGGGTGACATTCGGATCTAGCGCTGCTGTGTCGCATGCCTTTGCAAGTGCTTTTTCTAACCTTGTCCATTCATTTACAATCTTTTCGAGTGAGTGCTATAATCTTCTCTGCGATGAATTTTTCCTTCTCAGCCAGGGATTTTTATAATTGCACCTTCTCCTCGATAGCTTGTACTTGTGTAGCCAATACTGCGATGTGTTTATCTCTAAGCTGTTGTGCCTCCATCTCACTGTGTTGCAGTTGTTTCATGTACTCAACCATCTTATTATGCATCACAGCGGTCGCGGATTTCTGCACTTGCTGCCGCCTGGACTCGATGTAGTGTCAACATTGGAAGTAAATTGAAATCAAGCATTTCCAAGTCGGCCTTCCGAATCTCTAGGACCAGGGTCTCATCTCCTGTCAAAAAGGCGTGGGTTTCGGACCTGATTATGAGTTTCTAGTTTCCCACTTCTACCTCAACTTTGGGAGTTGACAGGTTATGCTGGATGTCTCCATGTGGTACCCTGATGTTGATTATTGTATTCACCACGGTGTTTAATAAGTCCCTGATGTATTGGAAATTGTCCATTGAATACTGTGTGATCTTTCGACGGTTCCTCTCTACAATCTACGTAATACTATCCAACAATTTGTCGGCCTACTGCGAAGTGAGCCCAGCCTATGTTCTACTATCGTCACAGTCCATTCTCTTCATCATCCTCTATTCTTCTTGTTGGAGGTCCAGTTCTGAATCTGTTAGGGTGTTGGCTGTGGATGCCCCGTCATGGCCAAAATCTATCGTCCGATCATTCGCATTGGTCTCCTATTTTGCATTCTCCTTTTGGTTGGCAGAACCTTTGTCTTTCTTGGCTAGGTCTTGTCGTCCTACTGCCTGCTCCTTTTCAATGTCCTTCGGATCTGCAGGAACCTTCCATGCCTCTGGCCAATTGGTGATGATGTTGTCGAGCTCAGCTTCGGTGAGCTTGTATTGTGTCCTCATCCATTGTTTGTTCGGATCTGCGCAGGCCCGGAGGTAAATCGTGTGTGCTTCAACGGATACCTGGGAAATGGGTTGATACTTTTTCATAGCTTGCACTGTGATCCGCGATATCATATGTGCATCCATATGCATCCTTTCGAGCCAAATATAAAATTGGATAATATTTTCCTTCTGTCGTTCTTTGTCAGTGGTTTCCCATAAATTCTGGTACCACATACCATCGCACACTCGCGGTTCTGTGGGATCCACCCCCTGATAGTCTTCTGGTTTCCTCCATGCTTGTAAGGAAATGAGGAGGAGTAACCATGGATATGTGAATGACGGTCTATTTTCTTGTACATCATATGCATCCTCGGTCAATTCGTGTAGCAGGAACTGAACCCAGTTCATTTGTTCTCCTGCGGCGCACCATTCTGCAATTGCGAGGATACCTGAATTACATTGCAGCAGTCGGTTTTTTTGTGTTACTTTGACCGAAAGTATCTTTGCTGCTACTCTGAATGCTTGGTTGTTAATTGTGTTGATTAGGTAGCCTTGAGAATCTTTCTCTACACCATACTTTATGGCCAGTTGTTTGGCTAATTTCTTGTCATTTTCCTTACCCTGGAAAAACTTAGAAGGGTCGGCTCCCTCTTGAGGTAGGCCTGTGATTCTGGAAATGAGGTCGACTATGACTGGGATTCTCTCGTGCAACCAAAGGGATCTGTCATGGAAGCATGCAAGGAGTTTCTTAACACATGCGTTGACCTATGCTAGGCACCCAAAATGCGGTAGGAGGGTGATGCCAAACAACCCTGATCATGCCAATCCCAATGACCACTTCTTAGGTTCCTTCGTAGTTGAGCCTGCTGCGTGGGTGACGTCCTCATAAGCTTTTGCATACTCTTTAAACTTAGCTAGGTCATGATCAGTGTATTGTAACCTCTGCAAATTGGCGGTAATATCCTCGATTTTGGTAACCCTTAGTGGTACCGGTGCGATCGCAATGGAGTATTTCTCATTTTTGTTGATCCACAGCGTGGGCGCCCTCTCCCGACGGGGTGGAACGTACTCTGAGAGCATGGGGCCACCATATCCATCTTGCATAGCTTCAACAACTGAGGTCCCTGCATCGTCATGCGTAAACCTTGCGGATGCCTGGGTGCCTTTCTTTTTCTGCCAACCAGTGTCGGGGGGTCTAGTCGCACTCCATTTTTTCTTGTGTGGGATTGTAGACATGACTTCAGGTTGCTCCTACACAATTGGTGTGTCCTGTGGTCTCTCGATGCTGGTACTGGACACATACACTTCCATTCGGCTCTTGGAATTCTAAAGTATCTGAACATGTTTCCCCTTCACCTCCTACATATTATCTGGTAGTATCCATCTATTCGGGGGTCATAATGGCCAAATCTCATAGGGATTCTCTAAATCCATCGCACGCATTGGATATAAATTCCCGGTGTTCTTGGGTTTGACGTTGTCCAGTGTGGTATAACTATGACCTTTATTACCTTTAATGCTGAATTAGACTGTCGCACATCGTGGTTTCTTTTGACTTTCCTATAGTGTGTCGACATCTCTTTTTTTTTTACATCGGCACAGTGAGTACCGTTGTGTCGATATGTTGTCATATCGTTGGATTCTCTGCTGTGGCCAACCTTCACCAATTTCGCTAGGTCGCTGTTGTGTACTTCTTAATGTCATTTGTCGGTGGTTCTGCTGTGATCATTCTGCCTATCGTAGTTGGCAAGTATTGCTGGTGTCTTAGTTCTGGTTGGTGTGGCCATGTCTTTACAAATTGTACATCAGGTTTCTTTGATGGTACATATGTATCTCTGGGGTCATCGTCATATTCTAGGTCTTCGGTTACATTGAAATGATTTTTTCCTGGTGTCGCAGTCCTTTGGAGTACTGTCGGTTGTTCAGTCGGTGTGACTTCAATTATTTTTCTGTGGATCTCCTGTGACACGGTGTGGGCTAAGGGATTTTTGTCTGAGGATGAGAACGATTGGCTGAAGCCAATGGTAAGTTGTTCCCAAGATGTTATCCCACGTCGAAGTTCTGCTACGACATACCAGCTCTGTGGTACCTTGTCCAATGCATGTACGAATGCATGTACCCATTCCTGATGTGCTCTTGATCCCCATTGTTGTTGACAAGCATTCAGATGCGCCTTCGGGTATCCCTATCCATCATATCGTAAATGGTTTTCCTTTATAACTTCTCCGAATCGAACCTCCATGAGGCATCGACATAGTGGCCAAGATGTGATGTTTGATTTATGCGTTGCCCACCATCGTGCAGGAGTAGCCTTCAAGGTTTCCTCCAGGTCCAGAAGCTGCTGTGGATCTGCCACCTTCTCCTCAAATTCAGTGAGAAACATGTCCAAGTTGGGCAATCCTTCATAGGTAGGTAACGCATACTGCTGTGATGCTACCATTCAGAGGGACTAGGTTATTGATGCGCATCTTCGAAAGGACACTTCATGCGATCGGTTCTTCCAATTCTCAAGGGCCTCGTCTGAATTGGAGGATGCCAAGCTGTCGCTGTGCCATCCTAATTCTCCATTTGTGGTAGGGTTGACATAATCCTCATAAATGTTGTACAAATTATCCCATCCTTTCGTATGCTCGTCTCTAGATGGCTTTGTATAGCGCAGCCCTTCCACAAGATCCAGCGGTGCAATGACCCTCATTTCCTGATTCTCGAATGACATTATCCTTTTCTTAAATTTGATGATCACTTGATTCTCCATAGCCTAGTCTATCCCCAGCAGTACTGGATAGGGACTGGTGTTATCCACGATCTCAATGAAATCGAAATCCGCATACATTCTGAGCACTTCAATTTCAACCTAAAGTTGACATACCCGACTGAGAGGGGTGACCTTGCTCTAGTTAGCTAGTCGCAGCTGTACTAGTGACCAAGTCATCCACGGATTCCACATTGTCTCCCACGTCTGCTTAGTCAAGATATTCACGTCCAAACCCAAATCTAGAATGGTGGATTCGACATCAAATTCTTCGATTTGTGTCGACATCCTAATCTCTCTGCCTATCTTTCTTTTGTGTATTCGATTAACTCTTTGTTCCATTCGTGCGCCTCCCCGTCGTCGCAGTATACTAGCTATTTCCTTCAGTGCGTCTGGGTCTTTTTCCAAGTCCAGGAAACTTTCCAAGAAGGATCCTAGGGTGTTTGCCTTCCTTCGCGACTTTGTTGAGTCAAAATTCGGTGGCATGTCATTGATTTCTTCCTCAAGAGGCAGTTGCCTCCTATTCCGTATTTCTTCCTGTGCTTTTAAGAAGGAATCTCTTTTCGCTTCGACATCGAAGGTGACCTTCTTCCATTATGTTTGCGTTGGTCTAGCATTGGCATGTGACTTGTCGCTTCCTATCACTTCCACTCCTCTTGTCACTATTCCAATCGTCACATGGATACTTCTGGCTTCCGTCGCTATCCTCTGTACAAGTGATGGTGCATTCTGATTATTTTAGTTATGGTTCTGGTGCGGATGCTTGGTTTTCCATTTCGCAATGAGCTGGGGGCAGTCCTCTACACTATGATCCACAGCATTGCAGTATGTACACTGTGACGCCGGATTTGGACAGTCTCTTTGGTAGTGCCCCTGCTGTCCGCAATTGTAACAGGTGATTGGACATCTTCCCCATCCAGCAGCTCCTCTGTGTCCCATACCTGCACCTCGGCCTCTGCAGAATCATCCCCTAAAACCTCCACATGGCGGCCCATATTGTTGGTACTGCGGTTATCCATACTGTGGCTATTGATACTATTGTTTCCCATACTGCGGCTAGCCATAAGGCAGTGGTGGGTATTGTGGGTTCCCATACTGCGATTGCCAGTATTTCCCCTGGTCATATTGCTGCGGTTAACTATACTACGATTGTTGTTTCACTACTGGTGGCTCTTCTCCCTTCATAAAATACATATTTCCTGTTCGATCTTGCAGCAGGTCATAGGCCCTGCATTTCTTCTCATCATGGTCAACCGATCGGCAAAATTTGTAGTATAAGTTCATTTTCTTTGATACCATCTTTTGCAGATATACGCACTCCTCCATTTGATGCCCTCTGGTCTAATAGACAGTACACCATGGCATGTCTCCTTGACGAAGGGGGTTTGGTGCCCCTGCCTGTAAATACTCCCATAATTCTGCGTAATTGTCCTTATGGTGCCCCTCACCTCTACATATGTATCCACGGGTCTCCTTACCATTCTTGATATCCTCCAATTGAAGTGTTAAGTTGTCCAACTGTGCCTGAACTCTGTCCACTCCCATTCCTGCTTCGCCGATCGATGAAGCCTCTAGCTTCATCGTGATTTCTAATGCTTCTTCCTGTGTTGTGACTTTTTGTTGCATCATCGGTCCTCGGATATGCAACACTAGTCCTGCGATGAACCATTCTTTATGTTGTAGCTCATTTATCGGAAATCTCACTTTCACTATCAATGTCTTGTATCGTTGGTCGAATTCCCACACCGACTCATTCGGGAATTGCTTAATCTATTTAAGCTCAGTGACATATTGTGACTCCAATTTTGGTTTTTTAAATTCGTCAATCATCGCTGTTTTGACCTGCTCCAATGTTCTAGCTATTGTTCCCACCAGAACCTTTAAAAACTTCATGTACCAGTCTAACGCCTGACCCCTAAGGGTCGTCGCTAATTGGCCCATCTTTATAGCATCATCCTGAACCTACTTTATAGTCCAGGCTGCTTCGCATATAAACCAATACTATTCAGGATCCTCAGTCCCGTTCCCTTGAAATGTGGGCATCTTTGCCTCATCTTCCATCCTAACGCTGCTAGTATTGTTATTCACTGAAGCACTACTCTTACTGCTGCACCTAGGGTAACTCCGTGAATAGTTTTGATTTCTTCCTATGAAATTCGGAGTAGTGTGTGGGGTCGAAGGTACATGGTCACTTATGATCTGACCTCCTTCTGCCTCTAGGGTAGCCTGGTCGATGTCTCCTTCACAATAGGGTCGCTTCCTCCCTTGTGGTTCTGTTCCACAGTTCTCTGTTCCGGTCATCTTAGGAGACTCTCTCTCAGTCCTCCTCTTCTTCTTAGGATGCCGAAATATTTCTCCACTCCTCAAGAGACCACACTCTTCGTTAGCTTCCCTTTCAAATTCGTCGTCGCTCATGTCCATCTACCACATATTTCTGTCAGACTTGCATTTACACGATACCTTCACCCTCGCACACCGATTCTTCTATTCATCAGAAGACATCCTCAATATTCCTTTTTCGCAGATAAGCATTTTAATCCACAGTTTTAATGATGACAAGAATATTCCTCTTGGCCCCCTGAAGAAATTTCTTTCGGTGTCACTGTATGACTTGATGGTATCTACCACAAACTGAGTTACATATCCTTCGAGGATACTGTCTACCCAGAAATCAACAGCTCGTGATACCTTGTTATTGACTTTCTTCAGCTGTCGCACCAACTCTGGAGTCCAACAATCTGGTTCAGTCTCTTGGCAGTGGTTCTTGCAGAATGTCAACTGTGCTAGACACTCATGCAGTAACACTGGGAATTCACAGAAAAAGGTTTCATGAATATCTAAGTAGATGTATATTTCTAACCAACTGGTCGCTGTTTGTTTAGGATCTCGCTTCTCGCTTTCTGCGAACTCCTCTGCCTTCTTGTCAAACCACTCTTGGCTCTCTAGTTTTTTCGGGTGCCACAACATATCCTATTTTCTTCTTCCTTAGGGTCCCGACAATGGAAGCATTTTTTGACGCATCGTCTATCGACAGGGGTTCACTCTGCACTATATTCAACAAACTATCAACCCAAACTTCCTTATACACTAGCCCAGAAAGGTGTAACCCTTCCTAGCAACACTTGCGGAGCAAGTGCAGTCTCACTCGAGGTGGATAAGAGGGCTACTGGAACCAAGTTTCTACAGTTGTGTAGAGGATATGCACACTTTACTTTCGCATTAACCATATATTATCATATTCATAACATACTATTAACTCATCATTCACATCCTAAGTCATCCACAGTTTCTAACACATGCATTCAAAATAACATACTCAACATACTTATTTCAGATTACGACATGTTCGCATTAATCAACAGAAAGCATTCACATAACCCATTATTCATCATCGCATCATTGCACAAAGACAAAATTCATATCATAACCGAACATCTTCATTCATTCATCAAACCTATGGAATTAACCTCGTAGAAACCATAAATACAACATGTTGCGGATCCAAAGCAAAACCCAAAAGATCAAATTAATCTCCAAAACTTCGATGCCCTTAGGATTACAATCCTACTCTATTTATATTCTTCTATTCTATTACAAAGTGGTCCACATGATTGACTTTACTAATCTAACAAATCTTATGCTTCCGCAAAAGTGGCGAAAAGGTCCCTTTTCCGCGGAATGACCCTTTTGCATCTGTCGGCTTCCTCACTTCTTGCAGATCTATCCTATGCCAACAAAAGGAAAAGCATTACGGGTGTAGTGCGAGCATTGTTCAGATAACTTGCGCTATAGAGCCGGTTAACTGTGTATTACCCGCACTACCCTTTGTTTTGACTGTTTCTTGGCATTTACAGACTCATGCTGTGTTTTATATATGTTTAGGATTCCTGTGGTGAGATGCATTCTTTATGTTGATGATTCCTTACTGGATGAATCTTTGAAATGTCGCATGTGTGCGAATTTTAGGCGTTAACACCCACCGTGCTTCTTTTCAAACCCAAGTTGTCTTTGGAAATACTAAGATTCATTGGATAATTATAGATGAGTGTGCCTCCACATGCATCATGTCATTATCATGTTGGAAGTATTTACGACAACCACGTGGTTTCTCCTGTCACCATGTTGAAATATTTCGATGACCACCTTTTCCAACCTCATGGAATTATCAAATATTTTCCTATAGAGCTAGGGGGGAAAGTAGTAAAGTGGATGCGGGAGTGGTTGATTCCGCACTTCATTATAATTTATTACTAGGGATAAGTTGGAATCAATATATGATGGTTGTAGTCTCTTTTATCTTTCGCATAATCAAGTTTCCCTGTGAGGGAAAGATTGTAACAATTGACCAACTAGCATTAAACACTAACAAGTTCAACCAAGATCATGGATCCAATATTCCTTTAGTATCCCATTCCACTAGGAATTTTGAAAAAATTGGTGTGGGGATGTATCCTTCATTAGTGGGAAATTTTAATCTTCCCCTACCTAATCTACATGTTAATGCATCTCCAATATATGCAATTTCAATGATTTCCACACCTTCTACATATAAGGTGTCTCAATTTAAGACTCCATACTTTAAAAACTCTTGGAAGTGTTCATCCTCTGAATTTGGGTGTAGTCAGATCAACCAACCTTTATATTCCTTGTGTACAATTGTTACTGAGAAGAAGCCTCTATGTTCATGCTTACCTTCTTGGGACTTGGTCCTGATAGTTTACCAGGTGATCCATGCAATGGGGTCATTGGAGCTTTCTCTCCACCCTATTGATCCATTTGGATGCTTGGACATGTGTTCTATTTAGGATGACATACTTCCTTCTGATGAAGTCTTCCTAGATTCTATAATATAGTCTACAATTCATTTGGATGTTGATCCAGTTGCAATTTAGTACATCCCCAATTTGATTTTGGATTCCGATCTTAGTGATTATAAATCCTCAGATATTGTTACTATTGAGTCTTTGGACTCTCCCATGAAGCTACAAGTCGGTGTTCCTGCTAATTTTGATTCTGTTTGTAGAATTTTTTACTCCTTTGATGATGAACCTGTTCCTGCAGATTTCATCACTTCTTTCAACTTTGATCTTGCTCTCAAGTTGTATCTTCTTGATAGTAGGTCCTCATGCCTTGGTACTATAGGGTATCCATTGATTAAATATTCCTTGATTATGCCTATTGTTAATATTAGTGAAGTTGAAAGTATTTCTACCAAAGTGACCTATATCAGATATTTATTTTCACATTTTGTGGATATGATCTTGGTGTTGTTGTTTCTTGGAGACATGATTCTTAGCTGGATTCATGGTTGCTTACTGATCCTTTTTGACATATTGATTGATTAATCTAGGTATATTCAGAAACTTGCATATAGGTTTAGGCCTCCCCTTTTTTATGTTGCATTTGAACCTTTTGTCATTTGAATTCGCCATAAGGTCGAACCTGTTGGATATTGGTGTGTTATCCATCTCTATCTGCATTGTGCACTAGTCTAGAAGCAAATCCTACCTAAAATGGGTCACCCTAGTCATCACGCTTATGCCATTGTGGTGCCCATACTGAGTTTTTCTCATAGGATCACAAGCCTTTCTAGTTTTACTATGACTTTGAGAAGAAGCCTCACATCTTTCTTTCTCATATGCATTTCCCTTGATACCGATTGTGCATATGAGCCTGATTCTGACTTCCATGCTTTAAGATTGTTATATAAGCCTCTCTCTCTTATCTCATTACTATTAAGCCATGTATCGTTTTTCCTTTGCAACTTGACACCCCTCACCCGGAGGAGACACACCCTGAGTGTCCTTATCTTGCTCATGTTCCTTGCATTATGCATAGGTTTGTTCCATATGCTTGGAACTAGTTCCTCATGCCCCTGATGCATATCTCCTTATAGGTTACAAGCATACTTCCATCCTTCCTTTGATCTCATTAAAAAAAGAAGGAGGCCATGAGTTTACTTTTTCAGGCTCATTTAATTTTTATGGAGTCTTATTTAAGCTCTTTTTTGACTCCTTAAATAGGAAAATATTGTCGATCCATATTGTCTCTTTCATACTCGTTCAAGTACTTGAAAAATCGTATATACGGTAAAATTTTAACCCTTTTCCAGACCGTTTACACTATGTACAAAAAATGAATACTCTAGTCATACTTGGTTAGAAGAGTTCTCTCATGCATTGCTTTATCCTTTTTTCAAGCGAGGAGACTAAATTTACAAAAAAGTCTATTATGGAGTCTTCTTTAAGTTTTTTGGACTCTCAAAACATGAAAACAATGGCGAGCATTTACCAACTCAGGCTCTATATAAAATCCAAAATATGGTGTATAGAGTTTTTGTTTAAGTTTTTCAGACTCTTTAAAATTGAAAACACCGGTGAGAAGAACAGATCCGGGCTCGATATAGAATCCACGGTTCAACAATATTTTATCGAGAATTATTCTATGTTTTCTTCAAGCTTGCTAAAAATAAAATAAAGTGTCGATATTTTCTTCTATGGACTCATAAAATTATACACTGAAGGACCCTCATTGGGATTGAACTCCTCCTTTTGCAGGTTCATTAAATATATGTTAAGGGACTCATCGTTAGATGAGTTATATTGAGCATGCTTCTATATATTTTTTAATCTAGTTAAAAAATGAAGAAGGTACCTAAAAAGAGAAAAGGGAAGGGAAGGATATCAAATGTCTTTCAATATAATGGAAACAAGACAAATATGTCCTTGAACAAAGAACTTGTTTTGAGTCTATCAAACAAGTTGGGTTATATCTTTTGCCTTAGGAGAAACCTGATCTCAAAGTCATTACTCCTCCAGTTGGTTACTCTTCCAATCATATGGAGAATCTGTTAATGTCTTCTACATTGTGGATTTACATCATTGGTCCCTTTGTGTTCAAAACTACCTAAGTCACTATTGTGTCATGCTCATTATTCAAGCCATAAAATCTATGTTGGCCATTATGCAGTTTCCTTGACATCATGTGTCGGCCATTCCCTAGTGTCAATATGTTTCATCATGTACTCATTCCTGCTACAAATTAGATCAATCCTTATTTGTTCCTCGTGTTGGATAATGGAGGATGCCTTAAGGCCTCCCTTCCAACGAATTTCTTCCCATATAATTCATCTCATCCTGCTCTAGGAATGAAGTTTAGAGTTTTAGGTAGTACCTTGGGGATTGCAGTTATCAGTGGCAATTTCCCTCACTATTGAGTTACAGTAATACATCAATTCCTCTTACTCGATGGATTCTTCAAATGTTCGAATTCAAGAACCTTTATTCACACTGTTAGAATGTACGAGGTACCTTGGGGCCCATTTTCATTATCTGTGGGTTCCCTCGTGTTTGTTAAAAGTATACATCTGTTAGGAACCCATGTCTTTACTTTGTTAGTATATTGTTGTTGGACGCATATGCTTTGTAAGTCGTCCCGTAGTATTTGTTGATCCATAGTTTGTGTTATTGTTGTTGGTGCATATGCTTTGTAAGTCGCCCATAGTTTTGTTGATCCATAGTTTGTATTGGCCCATGGTTTTGACTCATAGTATTGGAGCCTAGACTTAGCCTATGGTTTGTATTGACACATAGTATTGACCCATGGTATTGGCGCCTAGACTTAGTATATAAGTGTGTGTTGAGGCCTATGAAGGCACCGTGAAGTTAATTGTATTGAGCTTGCTCAAAAGAGGTTTCCCCCTTGAAGTGGCCCGTGATCAATATAAAAGTGATTCTGAGTTCTATTATTTCTGATATCTCGTGTATTTGCATTAATTAATTTTTGCAGGTTCTTCACATCTGGTATCAGAGCACTTTCTTGGGCTAACTTGGTGAAATTTCTGCCAATTTTTTTTCGCATCTATTGTAGGTTCATCACATCTGGATCTGCTTAACTGTGGGAAGTACTTGGGAATAAGCCCTAAAACTCATTGTGAGGAGTACCACAGGAACCCTGAAGTAGCTGGCCCATTGAGAGGACCTGCCAGCGAAACGGGAAACGACCCCTACCTGATTGACTAGTTCCCACCCGTGAGGTAAACCAAGAGATGTCATTTGTGGCAAAGCGGTTATCGATTTTACCTGAGCCGTGGAGTGAGGGGTACTGCCCCAATACGTAAGCCGTCAGACAACATTGGTGGCCAAGTGAAACCCTTGAACTGTTAGGAAGATGCACATACCTGGGGTCCATATCTGTTTTCAGCTGAACTGTTGTCGATGACTCCTACGCCGTTTCAGATCCCTCTGTTTCTGCTCACTTTCGGGCCATTGCAGATCTATCTATTTTAGATCCCTCCATTTCTGCTCACTTCCGGGCCGTTGCAGATCTATCTGTTTAAGATCCCTTCCGAGCTGTAGCCGCTCCATTCTAAAAAAAATTAAAAATTAAAAAAAATTAAAAAATCAGTTTTTTCTCCATATCTCCCTTGTTTTAACTCTGTTTTCCTTGAAACTTCTCTGACACCCCTACAATCCCATTCTGCATATTTCATTCTTGAGGACCCTATCCCACATTCCACTTCCCAACACTCGAAATCTCACATTTGTCTATTTTTAGGGTTTTCCATAACTTCTTCGATTTTCACCCGATTGCCTTCAAATTTTACCACATAGTTCCTTTTCTAATTCTGCTTCTTTGTCCCTCTCTGCCAAATTTTCTCATTCTTTCACCCCACTTCTGAAATTCCCCTTTTCTACTTTCCTGTCCTTTCGACAGTGTCCAAAATCTAGTCAAACCCCAATTACCCATCATATTTTTTTCCCCAATCCAAATTTCCCTTTACTAAATCAGCTTCTGTTTGTGTTTTTCTACCCATTCCCAAAAAAAAAACCTTGGTTATGGTTGTCACCCATGCAGGAGAACACACCATGGAGGAAGCACTTGCAGCCATCCAAACCAAACTCCAAGATCTGGATGAAAAAATTCTTAGCCTCCATGTTCAACATTCAGCCATGAACAATAACCGACAGCCAGAATCTTTTGCAGCCATCGGGTTCTCTTCTTCCAGCAATTTTCGTGGGCCGAAGCTTGATTTTCCTCGCTTCAATGGTACTAATCCGACTGGATGGATATATCAAGCAGAACAATATTTCATTCTGCATAATACTTTTGATGTCCAGAAAGTTCCACTTGCATCCTTTCATTTGGAACGAGAAGCCCTTCAATGGTACCGTTGGTACATCAAAGCTCATCCCGAGCCAAACTGGACAGATTTTTGCCAACTCCTTTTGCCACAATTTGGTCCTAGTGCTTTTGATGACTTCATAGGAGCACTCACTAAACTTCACCAAATGGGCACAATGAGAGAGTATCAGACATAATTTGAGAAACTGGCCAATCACACAAAAGGATTGTCTGATGAATTCTACAGGAGTTGTTTTATCGGTGGTCTCAAGGATGAAATCCACTCAGAGGTAAAAATGTTCTGTCCCAACACAATGATGGAAGTCCTAGGGTTGGCTAAGTTGGCAGAGGACAAGATCGCAGCTCAACAATGCTCCAAACCCACCTTTGTTCCCTTCATAAATATGGGTTCCCAACGACCTCCCATCATGCTTGCTCCTCAACCAACTCCTATCAAGCATTTGTCTGAAACAGAGATGTAGGCACGCTGAGAAAAAGGGCTTTGTTATAATTGTGATGAGAAATTCACTCAGGGACATAGATGTGTTCAACAAAAGCTCTATCTCTTGGATGTGGATTCTCCGCCTACCTCAAAACTTGGTGAAGAAGCTACAGATACAGTAGATGATCAGGTCGACATTCAACACCCGCCTGTTGACACCCCATCTCAGGACGACCCACCTGAGATCTCTCTCCATGCTGTAACCGGCGTCACCACCCCACAAACAATGCGGGTCAGGGGATACTTCAAGAAGCTCCCTCTTACCATACTCATTGATTCTGGTAGCACTCATAACTTCATTGACCCTCGGATTGCCAAATAGGTTGATTATTTTGTCCATCCTTGCTCCAACTTTGAAGTCATGGTTGCCAATGGGGGCACCTTAGCTAGCAAGGGGAAGTGTCACAATGTGCGTATCTCTATGGAAGATTATAACCTTCGCTCTGACATGTTTGCCTTGTCCTTAGGAAAATGTGATGTGGTTTTGGGCGTTCAATGGTTATGCACACGTGGCCCCATATTTTGCTGAACTTTGGATGCAGTTTTCAGCCAATGGGACACAACAAAAAATTATGGGCTTACAACCAGGGTCTCTCCGCATCATCAGTTCACATCGCTTGGAAAAGATCCTTAAGAAGAATTCACATGGTGTCATTGCTCATCTCCATTCCCTTCAGATGCACCCACCAATGGTATCCACTACTTCCTTGGATAGATATGCAGGTGTCTTTGTTGCACCAGTGGGATTGCCGCCATCACGAGACCTTTCCGGTAAGCATTTAGCCGCATCTACATCTCAGCAAGACATGATGGCTATTTTGCATACAGTACAGAAGTGGCAGCCATCCCTATTGGGGAATTATTTCTGCATCAAGACTGATCTCCAGAGTCTGGAAACTTTCCTGGAACAATGGGTCTCCTCCCCAGCACACCTGAAATGGGTTATCCAACTCATGGGTTATGACTATGCGATCAATTACCAGAAGGGTAAGGACAATTTGGTGGAAGATGCTCCTCCTTGCACATTTTATGACCCAGTTTCTCTTACAGCTATTTCTCTGCTTGTTCCAAATTGGTTGCAATCTGTTCAACGGGGCTATCTCTTATATGAACTCCATGCTTCTTCATCAGTAGGGCACTCTGGGTTCCTCAAAACGTATGACCAAGAAAAATTTAACTTCTTTTGGTAAGGACTCAAAAGGAAAATTCAACGGATGGTGGTTGACTGTGATACTTTCCATGTCAACAAGGGTGAAATGACCCTCCTTCAGGACTGCTCGAACCCTTGCCCATCCCTCCACATATTTGGACAACTATTTCTATGGATTTCCTAGAAGCGCTCCAGTGGTATAGTGCCACATCTCAAAGGACACCATATGAAGCAGTCTCTGGATAGGCACCACCAATTATTCTTCCATACACCTTCAATAGCTCCCCAGTTCCGGCAGTTGACTCAATTCTTTGAAACCGTGATCAGCTTCTTCTCATTCTGCAAGACAATTTTCACATGTCAAGAATTCGACTGAAACAACAAACCGATCAGCACCATTCTGAGCGCACTTTTCACATCGCTGATATGGTTCTTCTTCATCTACAACCTTCCAAGCAATCCTCCCTGAAACTCCAAAGGTGCTAGTGGCTTGGAATGTAACCCGAGTTTGCTACAGGGGACCCACTCCTTCAGATTCTGCATCAATTTCCACATCTAAAGCTTTGAGGACAAAGCTTTTTCTAAGGGAGAGGGGATGTTAGGAACCCATGTCTTTACTTTGTTAGTATATTGTTGTTGGACACATATGCATTGTAAGTCGTCCCATAGTATTTGTTGATCCATAGTTTGTGTTATTGTTGTTGGTGCATATGCTTTGTAAGTCGCCCATAGTTTTGTCGATCCATAGTTTGTATTGGCCCATGGTTTTGACTCATAGTATTGGCACCTAAACTTAGCCCATGGTTTGTATTATCCCATGGTTTGTATTGACACATAGTATTGATCCATGGTATTGGCGCCTAGACTTAGTATATAAGTGTGTGTTGAGGCCTATGAAGGCATCGTGAAGTTAATTGTATTGAGCTTGATCAAAGGAGGTTGCCCCCTCGAAGTGGCCCGTGATCAATATAAAAGTGATTCCGAGTTCTATTAATTCTGATATCTCGTGTATTTGCATTAATTAATTATTGCAGGTTCTTCACAACATCAATGACCGATAATCAAACGATATCCTCCATTATCGACTTCAGCTCATTTATTCGCATGGTTGGGATTCGTACCTTTGGGCGGTTTGGATTGAAGACCTTAGGCTTATAGTAACATCGTCATATTTTGTTATTTCCAAAGTTGCACAGGACAGAGCCATACTTCCTTTGTCTCTTGATGAGACATAGATCCACTTTTCTCAGTGTGGCTATGATCTCTAGTTTTGAAATAGATCCACCTTTGTATTCCCGTGTCTATGATTCTTTGTTGGATATGGATCCACTTTGTCAAGTTGTGGCCCTATTTCCTTTATTTCTCATGGATGCACTTTTTTATTTATATGGCCATGATATATTCATCAGTTATACATATGTATGGGATCACCACTGTATCTTTCTGGAAGTCATGTTCTATCATTTTAACATGGACATTTATCCTAGGGATAATATTGTCTGATAACTTTCTCTGTTTCAAGTACTTCATTGAGCCTACGATTCTTAAGTCCTATGGTTTCCTCGACTCGATATCCAAAACACTCATTGTTTATAATTTATTTCGACCATAATGTTCCTCTTTGACCTCATACATTAGGGGGCATCTTTTATAACTAAAATTGGCACTTCTTCGTCCGTGACAACACTTGCATGTCGATACTCTCATGACAACACTTTCACGGCAACACTTCATGAAGATATCGTTGATCACAAAAAAGGACACTATGGATGGAAGAACCATATTTGGGTGCTTAGTAGTACGACCTTAACTTATTAATTGATTATCCAACAGTTAGGGAGATTCTAACCATATTTGGAGACCAAAACACCCCTTGAAAATCCCTAAAAATGACATTTTTACCCTATTTTTTCACCCATGTGCATGTTTCACATGACTCACCTGCACGTGGTGCGCACCTTTCCCCCTTATCACCTATGTGTTCCATTAAAAAATCCAAAATATATTAAAAAATCTCAAATTTTGGGCAATTTGGGTGGTTTTGGAAACCTCCTCCTCAGTTACAACCACTCCCTCTTCGATTCAACAATTTTCTTCCACTATAAAAGAAAGGGATATGGGCCATGAAGGGGAATCTTAGCCCAAGTATTTTTATGATAAATAAATTATCACCCTCTTTCCATTTCCATTTATGCCCCAGTTTCTATCAAACCCTAATGCATCTGAGCTGTGGTTGGGATTCTTGGAGAAGAGAAGCAAGAGGCCCTGAATCAAGGTTTCGTGAGGTTCTTGAATAGAAGGTAGGTAACTTTGTACTTGCTTCAATTATTAATGAAATAATAGACATCTTTCCCTTTCCAAACAACTTTGTTTATGCTTGTATCATATTTTGTTACTTGTTGATGTTCATTAGATTAGCTTTTTATGCTTTATTCAAATTTTAATCAATTTACTTGTATCCAAATGCGTTTGAGGAAGGGTTTTGAGTGGGTTTTGCAGGTTATTTGGATGAACATCAAGAGTAAATCTCAAATATTTAAGGACAAGGATAGGACCAACGTTAAAAAATGAGGTACATGTCCTCTTAATTTCCAAACTCTTAATTTATTTTTCCTGTTGCAGAACCCTAGGTGTATGTTTTTCAAATCTATTAAGTTTGTGACCTCAGCACCACTCATAGGATATTTTTCCTAACACACCCACCCAACCATACAGCTACCCACACACATATATACCATAGATTGCAGTAATTAATCATATAACAAAATACTCATCTCAGTAAAAAGTAACTAGCTTTAACAAGACAATGTTCCACCCAACCATAGACATGGAATTCTCATGCATATTTCAACATGACACTCACCCTTGAGATAAGGCCATAGATCCACATGAGAGGTACTCTCAAACCAAAAAGTATGGTGTGCTCATCTCAACACTGGGATCATTGCCACATAGAAACAACTATATCTCAGTCATACATATACCTTTTTCAGTGAAAAAAAGTATTCCTTACTGGAAACTATGTTCTAGATGCAATGGAACATTCCTAACAAACCATAAATGCTCAGAATTATCTGAACCAGAACATATGGTTGTTCCCTTCTCAACACTGTGAGAATACCAAAACTACACCTTTCACCATATCAAATTTCCCTTCCATATATATACTACATGATTGAGTTGTCATCCCCTCACTACACAAGCCCTCGAGATATCACCACCCTCATCCTGGATTTATGAGCTAGATTGGATAGATACAAACAATGGGAGAAGGAATCATGTTGTGTAAGCATAAATCAATCTTCAATCCCCATTACAGGGTCTTCAAACATCATTACAAGGCCTTCAATATTCTTGCAATACAATGCATCTCCTACTCGAGAGCATGTATTTTCTAGAAAAGAGAGCATTTCCTTGCATTGGAGAGCTCAGAGAGAGAGAAGAAGAGTGAAGATATCCAATTTGAATCCTTCTATAGGCATTTGAATTCCCGAGGGAGTGACTCCAGTTCCAAGAGAGGTAACTAAAATTCTTGGGGATTAATAAATTCATGAGAGAGGTTACAATTATAGATTCCCTTTCCCATAATAGAAAACGGTGAAACAAGAGGGGAGTTACACTTTTTTTTCAAGGAGTGAAAGCTCAAAATAGCTATTGAGGGTGCACCAGCACATGAGGAGCATCAAAAGAGGCTTGGAATATCCAAGGAGGGCGCACTAGCCAAGTAGGCCCCACTAAACATAAAAAAAGGTAGCAATAGTACCTCTATAAACCAAAATAACAAAAAAAGGGATCAAAGAGTAATGTTAGGGAGAGACACAACTCCTAGTCCCAAACCCCCTCACATGTGGAATCCATGCCCCCCCCATTCCTGTTAGTTGTCCCGAAACCTAGTGCCCAATAATAAAAAAAAAAAAACATATGCCCAGGTCTTAACAACCGGGGTATTATGATAAAGATGGATATGAAGGTGGTTTCTATAATTCATTTTTTCCTAGAAAACTCTATTTTGTTTAATGTTGCTGAAGAAAAGACCGCAAAATCACTTTGGGAGAAGGTTGGGAAACTATATGAGACTAAATAAAAAAAAAGGTTTTCTTGAAAAAGTAGTTTTATAGTCTAAGGATGAAGGAGGGTTCAACTAAGGAAGATCATCTAAACACGTTTAATACCCTTACCAATAAAATAGTCTCGATGTGTAAAGGTGTAGGATGATGACAAAGCAATCATTTTACTTTGTTTCCTTTTAGATACATGGGATCAATTGGTGATGAGAATCACCAAATCATAATTAGGAACTATGAAATTTGATGATGTGGTCGATGCTTTATTGTTAGAATTGTTGAGGTGAAAATCATCTATGGATCCCTCTACCAATGAAGCCCTATTTGTGAGAGGTAAATCTAGCAAAAAGGGGTCAATAAGGTAGATAATAGTCTATATATAACTCCAAAAGATTCAAAATGAAAGGGAATTGTGGGAAACTAGGGTGCTAAAGGAAGTACTATTGGCATTTAAAGAAGGAAAAGAAAGATGAAAATCTAGCTCAAACATTAGTTGAAGCTAGCACAATAGATTCAGAAGAAATGACAAATGTGAGGCTTTTTGTCTCAGTAATTTTAGATCTCCTTTCTATGCTTTGGTTTTGGAATCAGGTGCATCTTTCTACATGTCTCCACATAGAGAATGGTTTGTCAAATATCAACCCTGTAGTGGTGGGATGGTGTGCTTGGGTGATGATGACCTTTTAGAAATCATGAGAAGCGGGGGAATTAGGATCAAGATAGATGATGGGAAATAAATGAAGTTGTGTGATGTATGACATGTACTAGATCTATGGAAGAATTTACTCTTAATCAAAAGATGGATAAATTGGGGTATTCTACTACCTTTGGTAATAATCATTGCAATATTACCAAATGAGACGTAGTGGTAGAATAATTAGAATATTATTGGACCCTATATCATTTGTGTGGTGATACAGTGACAAAGTATGCAACATAAGAATTCTCAGGAAATGTTCTATATGAAATTATGTTTTGGAATCAACTACTTGGACATATGTGTGAAAAAGGTTTCAAAATTATGCATGACCGAGGTATGCTTTTTGGGATTAGTTCTTGTAATTTAGGCTTGTGTGATCACTATATTTTTGGTAAACAAAAGAGAGTTTGGTTTACTACAAGCTATGGTAAAAGCTCATAGCTTTTACAACTTCTTTATTTTGATATATTTCAACCAATTCCCACTTTGTCTATAAATGGTGCTAGACATTTTCTAACTTTTATAGATTATTATTCTAAAAGAATGTGGTTGTATTTTCTGAAAAATAATTTGGAATCCTTTTAGAAATTTAAGGAGTTCAAGGAATGAGTAGAAAAAACTTTGGGCAAGTCTATTTTTTGTCTTAGATATGATAATGGAGGAGAGTATATCCCCAAGGAATTTGATAAATTTTGTATGCATTAAGGAATTAAGCACCGCAAGATTACGCCATATACTCCACAACAAAATGGTGTGGCTTAATGGATGAACCAAACAATCATGGAATGTGCAAGAAGCATGATTCGCACATATGGATTTGATAATGGATTCTGGGTAGAGGATATTAATACAACTAATTATATGATTAACAAATAAACTACAAATTTTTGGAATCTTATTAATGCCAAGAGCGGGGATGAATCAATATTAGTGCAATTATGAACAATTTTTACTAATTATCTATTTGAATCTGTAACTTAAATTATGCATCCACCATAAATAGAAACATTCAACATCACATGCGCAATACATAGTACACACATATTTTTATGTGGAAACCCAAACGGGAGAAAAACACAGAATGATATCTTATATTAAAAAAATTACATTCATGGAAACACCAACTTCCAAAGTTCTCCAACATTAACTGGAAGGATGCATCGACCCCCTGGTTTTACAGGCTACAACCTAAAGGAAGCAACGACTCCCTGATTTACCAACTTCAACTGGAAGGAGGCTTCGACCCCCTATTCCTTGCCCCATGCTGTCGCCCTTGTATGACTGTAGAACTTGATATTTCTTTGTTGTTCAACTGATCTGCGCACTCTTCATATTATTTGCAGTTCATTCCTTTATGCGTACCTTTTGTATACTGAGATATTGCAATTGTTGAATTGTATCACTTACTTAACTTCATCAACGTTACACACTTGACTTCATACTTCATGAAATTATGCAATCTGCACTCTAGTTCAGTATGTCGTTATGTTTTTGTGCATCTCTAAACTCAACTGATATCGTGCATCCTCTGTTGTGCTGTTCTTTTGACTTTTCGCATCTGTATCAGATCAATCTAGGCACCTTCTACTATATCAGACTTCTGTCTTGGTGCATCTGTATTTAGATAATCTATGACCTTCTATTCATCAAATGAGATATTTCTTTTATGTTCTTTGCACTTGTATCGGATTAACCTCATCATATTGCACAACTTCTGTTGTGCTACGTATCTATCTCCGCGCATCTGTCATTGATAAACTACTTCACTTTGCACATCAATAGCTATGCGTCAAGTCTACCTTTTCGTATGGGTCACATATAGACTACATCACCATATTGCGCATATCTTGCCGTGATTCAAGTCTATCTTCGTGCATCTGTCACATACATACTACATCACCATCTTGCGCATAATCTATAGTACGTTAGGTCTGTCTTCTCGCATCTATCACAGATAAATTACATCATCCTACGCACCATCACCAATTATGTTCTTATGTTCGTGTGCACTTGGATCTATGATAAATCATGTTGTTCTGGTTCCGCGAGCCCTTGATACCCCAAAATAAGAATCTTTCCAAATCATAGAACTACAACTTTCACATATTCAAGCTTAGTTCAACTTTCCAACTTGGATTATTATTTATACTTGTCGTGCGCGGATGGTATGTCCACAAGTTGGTCATAGAATCCATTCTTCCTTGCTTCACGGTTAGAATTAGTTTACGTGTCCGCCACTTGTCATGTTCTGCGCCACTAATGTATCACACCTTGTGTATCTTGCACATACTTGGTCCTTTGCATAGTGGTTCTTGTGCACTTCACGTGTGGTCTTGCACCCTTGAAGTATTATCACTTGTGGGTCTTGCGCACTTGACTTTTCTAACCGCCACTTCCTTCCGATATTCTTCCACACTTCAAAAACTTGCATACTTCTTATGATTGGTGATTCTTGCGTGCTTCTAGTACTTGTATATGTTTCCAACCACTTCTTGCTTCCAATCCTCTTGCCCACTCCCAAAACTTGTCCAACCATCCCTTTGGCATATTACCTTTGAAGTATCATGAATAGGTGGACTTGTGACTTGCACATGTACCTTATGTACCTCTTCAATATGGATTTACTTCTGTAATATGGATGTACTCCTTATGTACTTATTCAAGGTGGTTATAATTCTTATGTACTTATTCAACCTTGATATACTTCCTATGTACTTCTTCCAACTAAATGTACTTCTTAAAATTGGATTTCATATACTTCTTCAAACTGACACAAGGATACTGAATCCTCTTTCACATTAATTGACATCAATGACAACCAAATTTCAATAATCTCCCCATTTGGCATTGATGTCAACACCTCATGAAGCTATGCATGTCAACACTCATGAAGTTGTGCACTTCATATATTTTGTTTGCAGTACTCCCCATGTGTTCTTTCCAGTTTGAGACTTTGCTCATATACACATTATGTTGTCATTGTTTTTCTGCTATCTTTCATTTCTGTGTGGATTCCTTCTACTTATGCATGCTTTTTTATCTTTCTCCTTGGTTTGTTTGCGCAACAAGATCAATACTTTTTTGATGTTCTCATCTCTATTCGAATCGCATTCTTCACGATATTTCTCCCCCTTTGACATCAATGGAAAAGAGGTGCCTTCAATGCAAAATTTCACTTTCTCTTGTCTTTTTTTTTGAGCTGGAATTTCATACATTTTCTTGCTTCGAATACTCCCCTTGTATTCATGCTTCATTCTCTTTCCTTTCGCGGGAGTTGTTTCGCAGAGCTCATCCATATTTCAATCTATACATTTAGTATTGTCTCTATAGATGTATCGAGTATACTCCCCCTATACAGTTTCTAACTTCCTTTTATCTTGATATTATGTTCCTGTCATACTTGTTAACCATTCACACTTCTTTATTTTATGTGCATTCTTCCAAGGCATCTTCTTATCGCACTTACTGCGCACTATGGAGTTCCATCTGCTTCTATTTTGCATTGTCTTCCATGTCGATTTAATCCAACATCCAACTTTTCTTTTTATCGCATTTAATGCGTTATGGCCAATTTCATTACATTTTTTGACTTCACATATCTTACCATGATATCCAAAGATTCCTTCTTAATTTCACACATACTTCTATCTGTCTTCCAGTATGGCAACGAGAGGATGTGACTGATAACTTGTGTCAAAACTTTGACATGTCATTTTTTGTACTTGATCCTTTTGGGAAACATCATTTCAGTCGAATAGAGAAATACGTTGGATTTCCTCTTTTTTTCCTCTTGCCCGAATTCATTAACTCATGCAATAAATTTTGACGTCTTTGTAGCTATCTTCAAATCGCGCGGACATGAATGTCATTAACCTCAATGTCTCTTCAATTAATTTTCATGCATGCAGGGAACCACCTTCCAATTCTATAAATGAGTTGTATATAGCCTGGTTTATAACCTTGGTTCCTTCCCCATCAAGCTTGTTATGCTTGTCGCATCCTCTGCATTTATCATCTTCTTTCATTATGTCTTCCTTCTTCCAAATATTTAATGACTCATTTGACAACCTTTGCTTGGCAGTTCAATCATAGCAGGAAAAATTTGCTTGACTGAGAGTGGATGTGGGATTTTGACAAGACGAATTGAAAGAGTATGAGTTCAATCATTTGTATGTGCAGACACAGGTTAATCATAGCACTACTGAGGAGTTATCCAATATAAACAAGAGAGTCGACTCCTTGGAGTGGAAACAACAACAAATCCTCGACTTGTGGAACTTGATTTGGGATGAAGAATCTACTGTCAATGCGTCGTCCTCAATTCTACATCTTTGTCCACTGCAACCATCCTCTGAATTTATCAAGCAAGCACCGATGGATTTAGAACTTTGTCTTTCACAGCATCCTATAAATCATGACACAAAATTGGATCTTGAGATGTAGCTTTGAATCAACTTTGTAACTCTCAATTTTGTTTGATACAACTCTGATTACCGTCTTTGTACTTCAATTTTTGTTAGGACTCAACACGCTACCTCTTTGTACTTTAATTTTTTTTTCTACGACAGAGGTCTCTTGTAATTTTGTAAATACAAATTTTGAATATAATACAAACTTCGTTTATGTATCTGTAGGAGTTGTGTGCCTGTTCAACAACAACACTTATTTGTACTCTCCTTTTTACTATTTCATGTATGAGCCTTTTATGCGACAATTCAACACATTCTTGCACATAATTGATAAATGCACATTTCCCTTGCAATATCACATTGATGCGAAAACCAAATTCAAATATTTTCTAATTGCAAAACTTTACTAACACACTCCTTGAATTCCCTAGGAATATCGTGTTGAATTCAAGGATCTTACTCAATCTCTTAGATATTAGAAAGATGGGAAGCAATTACTTGTTGCTTGAGACATACTTGGGTTGTTTGCTTCTTTTGCACATGCTTGAGGAGTTTTCCTTACCAAAATATTAATGTGCGCACTTACATTTTGATATTGTTCCTAACTGTATTCCCTTTTGATCCTTGTATTGTGATTACTGTCGCACAAAATATTTCTATCTGGCAAATTCATTATTCTTCGACAATACTAAGCCTTGTGTCCAAAGCCATCACATGCATAACATCTCACGGTTTGACAATATTTTGAAATATGACCAATGTAATTGCACCTTGCTCACTTCAATGTATTAATCCTTCTTTTGGTAGTGTAATGAAAAGAGTTGTAATCACTGAAGGAATTATCATACCTAAATGACTTTATTTGATTTGGACTGCACTTGTTGTCGCAAACCTTCTCATTTGTTCTATCATAGCCAAGTCCTAACTTGTATGCTAGTGATATCTAATCATTCATAATCTTATTTAGGATTGATGTGCTATCTTTGAATTTGTTCTTCATTTCTTCTTCAAGAAATTCGTTGTCACTTCCTGTAATTATGATGTGATCTTGAACTTGTTTCTTACCTTTTATCTCAGTCAATTTTTCTTCTAAGCAAGAGACCTCTCTATTATTCTACTCAAGTTGACTTGTCAAAAATCCATTTTTCTTCTTTGAATATTCCAGTTATGTCTTCAATACTATTTTATCTTCCTGAATCTTTTTTATTTTGTCTGATGTGAAATTTAGATGTTTCTCACAATTCATTACCTTTTCACTAACTTGTTTTTCAAGTTACTCTTGACCTTGGCTTGCTTGTCTTGTTATTCAAACTTTGATAGTTAGACTTGTAAGAGTTTGTTCTTCCTTATCATCTTATTCAATTCATCCAAGGAACTAAACAGTTCACTTTCCCATTCAACCTCTGCAGCTTCTTCTTCTTCACATTGAATGTCTTATTTAATTTTTGCGATAGGATTTGGAGGGGTATTAAAGGATCTACTAAAGAAATACTTATCTAGTGTTCCTGGTTGACTTTGCACAACTGGTGTGTTTTTATTGATAGAGGGACAACAATTTTTCTTTTATTTATTGCTTTCATCTTCCAAAAAGGCCATGAAAATTAATTCTTTTGGCTTATTGCCGCAATCACTTTCTTCGGATAAACTATTGTCTTCATCAGTGTACATAATCTTCCTTTGTTTTGGAACTTTCTTCATGTTCTCAGATCTGTCCTGGGTGTGTGCCAGCCTTCATTCATTGTAACTAGCCTCTTCTTCACTGCCACTATCTCCATCTTCCTTATATCGACACTTTGAAGAAAAGTGGCCTACTCTTCCACATATAAAAGATTTTAAAGGTAATTTACCCTTATAATTACCACATCCTCTTTCCAAATTTCTCACAAAGTTTGTTTTTTCCTCATCTGCTTCATCACAAGAGCCTTTGTCATGTTCATGTTTTGATTTCCTGGTAGCTTTAAAGGTTGCTTATTTTCTGATAGGATTTTCCCTTATAGTTCTCATCTCATACATAGTCAAGATCCCTTGAAGCTCATCCTATGTTAAATCTACAAGATTGGCCCTATCTTCTAACACATATACCTTGGAGGCATATTTCTTAGTATATTCTGTACAATCGATTCTTTAGCTAGAGTTACTCTAACACTTTTGATTTTATTAACGAACTCATTTTCTTGAATGAAGTATGAGACAACGTTTTCTTCATCTTTCATTCTCAAAGACTCATATATTCTAGAGTAAGTTTGCATGTCCCCCTTCTTTACCTGCTCGTCACCTTCATAGATATTTCTTATCTTATCCTAGAAATCCTTATCTGAAGTGAAATGCATGACCTTAGTAAATTCAGTGTCTGTTAGTCCACATAATAGTGCATTCCTTTCTCCTGCATTGCATTCATATTGTCTTCTCTCAATTGGATCAATTGGTGCTCTGTTGGTGGAGATTTCTTCCTACTTGTCCATATTTGTGCATAGATATATCTTCCATATTTTAGGATCTTATTGAATACACATGATCTGATACCAATTGTTGGAATCTTATTAATGCTGAGAGGGGGGATGAATCATTATTAGCACATCTATGAAATTTTTTTAATTATCTATTTGAATCTGTAACTTAAATTATGCATCCACCATAAATAGAAACATTCAACATCACATGTGCAATACACAAAACACAAATTTTTTTACGTGGAAACCCAAACAGGAGAAAACCATGGAATGCTCTCGTATATTAAAAATATTACTTTCATGGAACCACCAACTTATGAAGTTCTCCAGGATCAACTAAAAGGAGGAAACAACCCCCTGGTTTTATAGGCTACGACCTCAACGAAGCAATGAATCCCTAATTTACCAGATTCAACAAGAAGGAGGCTATGATCCCTTGTTCCTTTCCCTGTCCTGCCGCCCTTGTATGGTTGTAGAAGATATTTATTTTATGTTCAACTGAATTGCACACTCTTCAGATTATCTGCAGTTCATTCCTTTGTGTGCACCTTCTACATACTGAGATCTTGCAATTGCTGAACTGTATCACTTACTTAACTTCATCAACATTACACACTTGAATTCATACTTCATGACATTAAGTAATATGTGCTCTAGTTTAGTATGCCATTCTGTTTCTTTGCATCGGAAAACTCAATTGATACTGCACATCCTTTGTTGTGGTGTTATTTTGACTTTGTGCATCTATATCAGATCAATGTACGCACCTTCTGCTATATCACACTTCTATCTTGGTGCATATATATTTAGATAATGTGTGACCTTCTATTCATAAACTGCGATACTAATTTTTTGTTCTTTGCACTTGTCTCAAATTAACCTCATCATACTACACATCTTCTGCTATGTTGCATCTTTGTCTTCGCACATCTATCATTGATAAACTAAATCACTTCGCGTATCACTATTTTTGCTTCAAGTATTTATTTGTGCATCAGTAAAAAATAAACTACATCACCATATTGCGCATATCTTGTTGTGCTTCAAGTATGTCTTCACGCATATGTCACAGATAAACTACATCACTATCTTGCACATCGTCTGTAGTGATTTAGGTTTGTCTTCGTGCATCTTTCACAGATAAACTACATCATCCTACGCACCATCAACAATTCTTTTCTTCTGTTCGTGCACACTTGGATCTCTACTAGATCATGTTGTTCTGGTTCCATGAGCCCTTGATACCCCCCCCCCAAAAAAATCTTGCCAAATCAGAGAACTACCACTTTTGTGTCTTTAAGCTGACTTCAACTCTTTAAATTGGATTCTTATATATAATTTTCTTGTGTGGATGGTATGTCCACAAGTTGGTCATACCATCCCTTCTTCCTTGCTTCACAGTTAGGATTGATTTACGTGTCCGCCACTTGTCATGTTTTGAACCATTGATGTATCACACCTTGTGGATATTGTGCATAGTTGGTCCTTTGCATAGTGGGTCTTGCACATTTCGTGTGTGGTCTTGTTCCCTTGAAGGATTATTGCTTGTGGGTCTTGCACACTTGACTTGTCTAACTTCCACTTACTTTCGACATTCTTGCACACTTAAACAACTTGCATACTTCTTCCAATTGGTGAGTTTTGCGTACTTCTGGGACTTGTATACTTGTCCAACTACTTCTTGCTTCCAAGCCTCTTTCGCACTTCCGAAACTTGTCCAAACATCCCTTTATCATATTACCTTCTATGTATAATGACTAGGTGGAATTGTGATTTGCACATGCATCTTATGTACCTCTTCAATATGTATGTACTTCTACAATATGGATGTACAACTTATGTACTTATTCAAGTTGGTTATACTTCTTATGTACTTCTTCAAACTAAATGTATGTCTTCAAACTGGATTTCACATACTTCTTCAAGCTAGCACAATGATACTGAATCCTCTTTGACATTATTTGACATCAATTACAACCAAAGTTCAACACAACTGCATTGGATGAATAGATTCCAAAGGATATTTCGCGTGGTAAGATAGTTGATTATTCAGATCTGCATATCTTTGGTTGTCATGCATTTTCCCATTTTACTAAAGAAAAGAATTCCAAGCTTGACCCAAATTCAAGAAAATGTGTTTTTCTCAATTACGATAATACAGTAAAAGGGTATAGACTGTCATATTCTACTAACCACAAGGTAATTGTTAGTCGAGATGTTATTTTAATTAAAAATACATGCAAAACAAGGAGGTACAACAGACACTGGGGATTGTACCTGTTGAATTAGAAATGGGAGGAGATGAAAGTGAATCTTTTAATCAACATGAAGAATAACAATATCAAAAACCACAAATTAGAATATCTACACGTCCTAAGAAATGTCTAGAAAGGTATTTTCTTGATTATTACTCTTATATTTCTTTGTTAACTAATGACGGCGATGTTAGATTATTAAGAAATATGCATTAACATATAACAATATATTAATAACATGTAAATCAATAACTGGAATCTTACTAGTCTATTCTCCTATCAACACAGGCATCAAATAATCATTAACATATGCAAGAAAGGAAAGGAAAGAGAAAAGAGAAAACCAATTTTATCTGGTAAAACCTCAAATGGGGAAACATCCATGGAAGGCTTGATCTTCTTATTCTTCAGGAAAATTTCACTCTTACAATGTTGATCACTCCCACATATGCTTTACATCACAACATTACAACATTTCACAACATAGTTTTCATGTACCCAAAGGGTCTCCTTCACCTCAATTATATATGTTAGAGGTATGGAAGATCATATCCCATAATTCATGTGCGATAAATTTGTTTCCACCTCTCTTATATAAAGAATGATAATAGGATAATTTTACTCCATGATGCATGTGTGATAACTCCTTTTTCATAAGATGTAGAGTTATAAAGAGTAATTTAATTTTTTTTGCTAGTCAGAATCATTATGTATACACCAGTATAGTTCCATCTTAAACCTAGATCTACCAAGCATCCAAAGGGATCAAAATACCAGATTTAAGTTTTTTATTTTATTTTTATTTTATGAGCCAACATGTATTTTTTAACAACTTTTTATTTGGTTTTAATTTCTTATTTTATGAGATGACATGGATTTTTTAATTACTTTTTGATTGGTTTTAATTTTTTGTTTTATGAGTGGACATGAATTTTTTTAATTACTTTTTATTTTTTGTAAAATAACGCTAAGTTATGTGACAACATCTCCCCCATACTAGGCTGTAAAACACCTCACTACTCTCAGTGAAAAAATTCTTAGATAGGCTTGTACAATTATAAATGATACCACTAGACATCATGACATCTCACTAGACATCATTACACTTCCAACATTTACATTATGCATTCTAACATTCCCCCTTAATGATGACGAGAGAGGTAGAAAAAAAATGGAGGAATATGAAATTGCATTAACATTCCCCCTTGATGAAAAATTCCCACATTACAAAAAAGGTTCAAAGATGCACAAACTTTGACTCTGTCATGGATTTGGTGAATATATATGCCACTTAATGCTCTGTGGGACAATACTCCAAATATAAATAACATCATCTGCAACAAGATATCGAATGTAATGAGTATAAAGGTCAATTTGTTTGGTATTGGAGTGATACAGTGGATTATATGAAAGTTGAATTGCAATATTAATTGTCACATCTTAACTCACTAGGAGAATTCAGAACTATTCCAAGCTTGGTAAGGACATGTCAGATCCACACTGCTTCTTTAGATGCTTCCCTAGATTCGTCGTGCTCTACTTCATAAGAAGAAAGAGAAGTATTCTCAACTTCTTATTGGACCATGAAATCAAACCTAAACCAAGATGAAATATGTACCCTATAGTAGACCTTCTATATGTAGTACCCCTTTCCCAATCATAATCTATATAAGAAAGAAGTGAAACTAAAGCCCTGCTAGAATAGCAAACACCATAATGTAAAGTCCCTTGAAGATATCTAAGAATTGTCTAGATTATTTCCAATGAATTTAATGAGGATTTTGAATAAACCCGGAGACCATGCTAACAAAAAAGAGAGATCAGGTCGACTATGTGTCCGATATATCAAAATCCCCACAAGGAGAGGATAAATAGTAGCATCAATAAGAGGAGTATCACAATGAACAATTAATTTTACTCTAGACTGAAATGGTGTTGGTGAAGGTTTAAAATCACTCATATGAACCTTGCTAGTAAATAAAAAGAATACTTAGGCGGAGAAAGGAAGATCCCATCATCCATGTTCCAAATCTGAAGAGCTAAAAAATAATGCAATAGACCTAAATTTGTCTTCTCAAATCATTGCTTAAGATCATTTTTAAATTCCTAAATCAATGAAACCTTACTGCCAGGAAGAATTAGATCATCCACATAGAAAACCACAATGAGGACATTATCATCAAAGAACTTAAAATATATATTTGGATAATAAATACACTACTTGAAACCATTATTCAAGAAATAAGTATCAATTTTCTCATACCAAGCCCTAGTTGCATGTTTAAGACCATATAAAGACTTGTTCAATTTGCATACCAAACTTGAAGTTTCATAGGTGATAAAACTAGTTGGTTGTTGCATATAAATTTCTTCATGAATATCACCATTTAAAAAAGCACTCTTGACATCCATTTGGTGAATTTCCCATTGAAAAGATGCAACAATATGAATTATGATTCTTATAATGTTCATTTTAGAAATAAGAGCAAAGGTTTCAAATATAGTCTATACCTTCTTGCTCATAAAGTCCTTTAGCTACTAATCGGGCCTTATATTTTTCAAATTGTCCTTCTGCAGTAAAATTTGTTTTATAAATCCATTTACAACCAACTAAATTATTTCCAGGAGGAACGAGAATGAGAGTCCAAGTCTTGTTCTTCATTAAGGAGTCATACTCTACAGTCATTGCTTTTTCCTGTTTTGGTTTGTCTTTAGTATGAGCATATGTGGATGGATCATATGTGGCTAATATTTATTTCATGAGAGAAAAATTAGATATAGTATATCGCATGTCGGATGGAATACCAACCTTAGAACTTGTGGATTCAAGTGTTTTCCAGGCCCAAACTAGAAGAGGAGTAGTAATGGGAACCACTCTAGTATCTTCAAAAAATTCATGTATATCACTCGAAGTAGTAGGTGAAATAGGATCTAGATCATGCATAGAACTAAAGGAAGGAGTAATAGATGCATGGGTAAAAGAAAATGAAGGCAAATTCAAGGTAACATGAGGTTTGATAGGCTCAATTGGAGGAGAGACTTCATTAAACTGAACATCTCACCGAATAACGACACCTTGGGTAGATGGATCGAACAACTTGTAAGATTCATAATCCTCACTATAACCAATGAATATACATTTGTGAGATTTGGGATCTAACTTTTTCTATTTTTCATCGGGAATATGGGCCCAAGATTCACTGCCAAATATCTTAAAGTTACTAATGTCTGATTTTTGTCCACTCCATTTTTGTTCGAGAGTAACTTGCAAAATTGCTTGAGTAGGAACTCTTTTCAAAATATGATTAGCACAACAAATAGATTCAACCCAAAATCTTTCATGTAATCCTTTGGAATAAAACATACATCTAGTCGTTTCAACCAAGGTTTTATTTTTGCTTTTGCAAATCCCATTTTGTTGAGGTGTATAAGGAATAGCCTTTTGATGTTGAATACCATGTTTAGATAAGTATGCATTAAATTCATTTTTTGTGTACTACTCCCCATTATTAGTTCTCAATGTCTTAATAATTTTACTAGATTCATTTTCAACCGAGGCTTTAAATTCTTGAAATACAAAAGAATATTTGCTTTTATGTTTCATAAAATAAGCCCAAGTCTTTATATTGTAATCATCAATAAAAGTAATGAAATAGATAGCATGTGATAAATAAGGGGATTCAAAAGGACCACACATGTCACTAATTGCAATTGTTGTGTTAAATCTTCTGGAGTTTTATTGAGTAGAAGTTTAGAAATGATTTACATAAGTTTTGAGCAAACACTCCACTCATTTTTAGGATCAATATGAAGTTGTTGCAAATAAAAAAGAATATGGCAAATTAAATAGAATGAGAAGAGAAGAATAGTTACGAGGAGAAAAATTAGTCCTTAAAATTAAAAGGGAGAAAAAAAGAGAAATTTGATTTTTAGGAAATAAAGGAAGGTTAAAATTACCATTAATAAAGGATGAAAATTAAGAATTTACTATTATTATTTATTCAATAAAGTAAGAATAATAATGAATATCATGTTTTAATTTATAATTTTAAAAATTCAAAAGTAATTATAATAAATTAATAAAAAAACAAATTAATAATTAAATTATTAATTATTCTCTATTTTTCAAAGAAAGAGGAAACATGAATACATGAATTACTGTTATTATTTATTAAAATACATGATATTGAAAAGGACAAGGAGGGACCAATGACCATGCTAAAAAATTAATAAAAATAATCAAAGTGACCTATAAATTGATAAAAACATTAAAATATATTATTAAAATATTATAGGTGATTTATTATTATTTATTCAATCAAGGAGGAATGATAATGAATGGTGTAGTCTAAATATTCTACTTTTTTAATCTTTTTTGAGCATATTTTTTTGTCTAATTTTATGTTTGGAAATATTTAAAAAATCTTAGAATCACATATATTAGCTATGGAAATTGGATAATTTGGATACCATGGGGGTATTTGAGGGTGATGAATCTATTTATGGATTAAAAAATACAATTTAAACATGTAGAAATTTCAATTTTACCAAAAACAAATTATTGGATTCTGACCAAAACCCACCGTAAAGTAAAAAACGTAGAATAAATAGACTACTCGATAATGAATTAAGGATGTTTATTGTTTTATTATTTAAATTAAATAAAAATGAATAAAAAAAGAAAATTAGAGATCTTATTTTTGTTTATTCTTTATTTAATAAATTAATATAATAATGAATTAAAGATTTTTCGTTATTATTAAAATTAATTGAAGAACTGTTCATTGGATGTAGCTTGGGTGGTTGGGAGGAATGATTGTTACCCTCCCCACCCAGTTTCTATTTATGTAAGTGACATGATGCTCTTGTTGAGACCCTATGTATTGATTATGTAATGGTCCTATGTATTGACTATGCAACGGTTTAACTAGACATGCGATTCTAGCCATACCTTGATTCTTCAAAATAGTAGGTGTTGGAATATTTATGATAAATGTAGCTCTTGAAAAAGTCGGTGAACCACCCTTACAAAATAAAATTAATTGAATAAATTAATGGAGTATAAGGGAGGATTTATGAAAATAATAAAAAAAATTAAGACAAAATAATAATAAGAGAAATATATTAAATTGTAAATAAATGAGGATCATGGAGTTGATGTTTGAAAAATGATTTTTTATCCTTAAAATATTAAGGAAAGGAGGGGTAAAGCTACTTATAATATTGTTGATAATAAGAGGAACATAAATATTAATAATAAGAAAAATATAATAAAATATTAAGAAGAGGGTATTGGGTCAATGGTTTAAGAGCTAGAGAGGAAAGAGATTGAAGAGAAAGGAGGCCAAGGAAGGAGATAAAATGAGGCGATGAGGCAAGATAGGAGTTAGGGAGCATGGGATATACTACTGATGAGAGACAGAGTTGAGTGAAATATTATAGGATTTAATAATTCAGATGATGTATTAATGGTTTCTAGGACTAGCTTAGAATATGAACCATCCTTTCCATTAAAGTTGTTAGGATACTTTTCAATTTCGAAATCTTCCTTGATAAGAGTATATGAGTAATGAGTGGTAGAAGCATGAAATTTTGTTTGATCAAAATAGATTTGTTGTTTGGTGTTGAAGGAATGTTCCGCAATAACAGATTCATTAAGATGATTGTGATTGGTATCGACGATGTGTTCTTTAAGGCGGGTATGGATGGATCTACCAGTTTTTCCAATGTAGGTTTTCCCACAAGAACATAAAATTTGGTCTTATTTGTCATCATTGGACTAGAATTATGATATCCTATAAGATGAAATTCCAAACACACTAGATTCAGTCTGGGTTATGTCCTAAAATTTTCTTATTAAGAAGAATAAAAGTTTTTTAATTTTGCATAAATTATGCTCAAAATAAAGGACATAGAAATAAATTGTACCTTACAATTTTAGAGTTGTATTTAATCTACTTACTTAATCATGCATTTGGAATGAGTTGGTCGACGAATTGTTGAACTATTAACCACGTGTTGAAATTTAAATTATTGTTGAAGTATTATATGTACGTTAAGTATATTAATGAAGTGTTACATAATAGGCGTATAAGGGTTGTATACATAGTATGATTTTGTTGATTGTTGAATATATTTAAGATTTAAATGAATTGCATATATATATATATATATATATATATATATATATATATATATATATATTCATTGACCTTGTGGGTGAGAGTATGATATAAATAAATGGATAGATAGGGTAGCACAATTTTCTAGAAAACAACTTGTCATAGTTGCATTTAATATGGTAGCATTAAAAGTGAGACTTTGCAACCATGTTTATTATTATTTTTTATTTATTTCAAACAAATTGTTTGGAGAAAATGAATTTATTGATTATTAAATATTATTCTATTGGAACTTAATCTAAAGAAAACTTGCATGAGAAGGAGGATGAGTACTTTTGATATAAATAGGAGACTTGAGATTGGAAAGTCAAGAATGTTATTTTTCTTGAATGATATTTTAGGGGAGAGTATTGAAGGGATGGGGGTTCTTTTTCTTTGAGGGTATTTTGGGAGGAGAAGTTTTGAAGAGTTGGGAGAGTTTGAGAACTCTTGGGAGACTTCATACACAACATACTAGTGCATCATTGTTATGTTATCTATGGTTCTTTAGAAGAGAGGGAAAGGAGGCAATTTGGATGGCTTCCTAGGGCTAGGGATTCAGCTAGGCCCCTAGTTGGATTGGAGGTAAAACTGTGGTCCCAATTTGGGAAATGAACAAGGAAGCAACTTGAGGATAAAATGGAGGATTTATTTAGTTTGAACTTCCTCACCATTATTATATGTAGGTATTCTTCTTGTGATTTAAATTACTTATATATTGTTGTAAAATTCTTATATGTTGTTTTAAAATGCTTATATGTAATCCTAGTGGGCTAGCTCAAGTGGTTGAGTGTTGTAAGTTGTGAGTAGAAGGTCTCGAGGTCAAATCCCTGGGTGGATATACATTTTTATATAAGGGTCTCACTTGATGTCCCCACCAAGTTAGCTCCATAATCAGAGAGAACATGGTGCGGCCCCTTCGGGTGCCCCCCTATGATTTCTTACGATGGACGTAGTAGCTCCATTGGGGTTTGTGAACCACATGTGAAAAAAATGCTTGTATGTTTCTTATATGCTGCTATAGTTACATGATTTATTATGATATTTCATGATATGTGAATCACTAATGGAGTATTAGTAATTTTGAATTATTCGATCAAGAAGTAAACCCTCTTGATTGGTGTTACATATTGGAACGATTTGGTTTTGGGTTAAGGAGATGACAAAATTTTTTGTCAATGAGGATTCGAGGGTATCCACTGGACATGAGGGATTTGGTAAGGTGGTATTTTTGTTAGGGAAATTGTTCCTATAGATGGGGTGAGACTAAAAACGTACTGGGGTAAAAGATAGACATATATGGTTTTGCAACTACAATAAAGAAGCAAAAGATTGAGGGTTTAAGAGGATCTGTACCTTATTTAGAAGGTCGATCCAAGATTCTCTTTAAGTCCTCTTCGTGTTCTCCAATGAAACAACCTGCAAAACCATTCCACAAAATCTTCCTCAAACCAATTTGAGTACAAATAAAATATTAACATTTAAAAGAGAATCAAACATCAAATTATAATTAAATATGAAACATAAAAATCATTTGGAAAGGGAATAATGTATGATATTTATTATTGAATGAAGAAAGTACATCATAGTATACCTTCCTTCAAGCATGGCACTTCATGAAACCAAGATTCAAGGTCTCCTTCTCCTCTTCTCCAAGGATCCCAACCTCTAATCAGATGTGCTAGGGTTTATAGGAAACTAGGGCACAAGTGAGGGGGATATGAGTCCAAATTCCTCTAGCATATCACTATAATGGGATTGATTCCCCTTCATGGTCCCCTCTCCCTCTATTCTATAGAAAATAAAGAATATAGGTTTGAGAGAAAGTATTTATGACTAGAAGAGGAGGTTCCAAAACCACCCAAACCACCCAAATTTCGAGATTATATATATATATATATATATATTCGGTGTTTTTAAGAGACAAGCTGGTGAAAAATGGACCAATAGTGAGTGAAATGTAGTTGAATCATGTACAAATAGTGTGTTTTTGGAAAACATGCAGTTGAAGAACCATCCACCATTGTTTTTTGGGAAAAAATGGTAAAAAACAACCTTTTATGGGGGTTTTCAGGAGAAGTTTTGGTCTCCAAAAATATTCCTAAGGTTCCTAACTATCAAATGGGCCATGAATTAGGTAATTCCATCCCTCTAAATGCCTAAATATGGCTCTTCCATCCCATTTTTCATTTTGTGAGACTCACAGTAATCTCATGAAATGTCGTCATGCGACCAAAAGATGTAAGTGTCGTCATGGACATAGAAGTGCCAAATTTGGATATAAAAGATGCCCCCTTAGTATGAGGTCAGAGGGTAAGAAGATGGACGGAATAAATTATAAATAATAAAGGGTTGATTCATGGAGTCAGAGAAACTGGGGAACCAAGAAAGGGTTGTCTCAAATGAAGTACCTAAAAGAAAGGAAATGTCAGACAATCCCATCCTTGGAATACAAATCCATGCTCAAATGGTAGAACATGACCTCCAGGAGGATTAAATGGTCATCCAATACATATGTATAAATGATGCATATATCATGGCCACTAGAATACAACTGTGGATCCATGAGAATCTTAAATATGAACATAGCCACACAAATACAAAGGTGGATCTATGTCAAAAATGGAGAACATAGCCATAATGAACAAAATGGATCTATGTCTCATCAAGAACCAAAGAGTATGGATTAGTCTTGTGCATCTTGGGAAATAATAAAATACTATCATTCTATTTTAGGCCCAAGGTATTCAATCCAAACCGTCTTAAGGTACGAATCCTAACAATGAGAATGAATGAGTTGATGTCGAACATGGAGGATACCGTTTGATTATCGGCCATTGACGTGAACCATTAACAAACGCGAGGGAACCCAACAGTGATGAAAATGATCCCCAAGGTACCTAGTACATTCTAATAGGTGTGAATATATTTTTTGAAGTCGAACACATGAAGAATCCATCGACTAAGAGACATTGATGTATTCCCATAACTCAATGGCAAGGGAAATTGCAACTAATGACTGCAATCCCCAAGGTACTACCGAAAAATATAAAATTCATTCCCAAATCAATATGATTTGAAGTCGATGGGACGAAGTCCATTGGAAGGGAGGCCTTAAGGAATCCTCCATCATCTGACACGAGGAACAAACAAAGTTTGATCATATTTGGAGTAGGAATAAATATATGATGAAACATACTAACACCAAGGAATGGCCGACACATGAGCTCAAGGAAATTGCAGAATGGCCGACACAGGTTTTATCCTTGAACAGTGAGCACAAAACAATATTGAATTAAGAATATTTGTACACAAAGGGACCGTGATATAAGTATGCAATGTAGGAGACATGACATATTATCCATATGATTGGAAGAGTAACCAATCAGAGGAGTAAAAACTATGAGATCAAGTTTATCCTAAGGAAAGAAATAGAACCCAACTTGTTTCATAGAATTCAAAACATGTGCTTTTTTCGAGGACATAATTGACTTGCTGCCATTATATTGAAAAATAGTTTACACTCTTCCCTTCCCTTTTCTCTTTTTAAGTACCTTTTTCATTTTTTAATGAGCTTGAGAAAGAACTAAACCATGTTCGATAAGGGTCCAACCATGTGTAGTTTTACGAGTATATGGAAGGGAAAATCAAGACTTTCTTCATTGTTTTACGAGTTTGAAGAAAAGATAGACAAATACTCGATAAGGTATTGATCCGTGGTTTTTAATATCGAGCCTGTATTTTTTCATACTCTCCGATGTTTTCAAATTTAAAGAGTTTGAAAAACTTAAACAATAACTCTATACACCCTTTTGCGGATTTTACATTGAGCTCGAGATGGTAGACATTCGCTGGTGTTTTCATATTTCGAGAGCCTGAAAATACTAAAGAAGACTCCAAAGGGTCCTTTTTCGTAAAGTTAGTCTCCTCACCCAAAAAAGGGTAAAACAATGCGAGAGAGAACTCTTCTAGCCAAGTATGACTAGAGTATGCCTTTTTCGTAAATAATCCACAAAGGTCCGAAAAAGGGTTAAACTTATACCTAAGTGGATGTCCCTTCAAGTCCTTTAGCAAGTCTGAAGTGAACAAGTATACTCAACAATATTGTCAATTTTAAGGAGTCTAACATGAGCGTAAAGAAAAATCCATAAAAATAATTTTCGTAAAGGCTTAACGAGCCCAAAAAAGTAAACTCGTGACCTTCTTACTGTTTTTAATGATCTCAAAGGAGAGATGGAAGAATGATCGTAGCTTCCTTACTGTTTTTAACGAGCTCGAAGGAAAGATGGAAGAAAGCTCATAATGGGAGGATATGAGTGTTAGGGTCATGTGAGACTAGTTCCAAGAGCATGGAACAGAGCTATGCATAATGCAAGGAACATGAGCAAGATAAGGACACTCAGGGTGTGTCTCCTTCTGTTAAAGGGTGTCAAATCGCAAAGGAAAAGTGATACATGGCTAAACAAAAATGAGATCAGATATGGAGGATTATATAATGAGCTTAAAGCATGGAAGCCAACATCAGGCTCATTATCACAAGCGGGATCAAATCAAATGCATATGTGAATTAAATAGAAAAATGGCATCATTATAAGCAACAGCCAGAAATATATGAAGAATAAAGATATGGGAATTCTTTTCAAAATCATGGTAAATCTAAAAAGGTTCCCGAGCCTATGATAAAAACTTAGCATGGGCACCAAAATGGAATAAGGGTGCTGACTAGGGTGACCCATGTTAGGTAGGCTCTACTGGTGGACTGGTGAAAAATGCATATAGAGATGGATAACACACCAATATCCAATAGGTTTGACCCTAAGGAGAATTCAGATAACAAAAGGTTCAAATGCATCATAACAGTGGGGAGGCCTAAACTTATATGTAAGGTGTCAAATATACCTAACATGATCGAACAAGGTGTTGAAAAGGACTAGTAAGCAATCATGAGTTCAACTAAGAATCTTGTCTCCAAGAAGCGTTAGTACCAATATCATATCTAAAAAATGAGTAAAGAAATATCTAATACAAGTCACTATGGTAGAAATAATTTCAACTTCACTATCATTGACAACAAGCATAATGCGGGTAGAGATAACTAATGAAGACTCTATAGTACCAAAGCCTGAAAACTTACAATCAATAAGATCAACTTAAGGATGAAGATCAGAGTTGAAGGACGTGATCGAATATGCAGGAACAAATTCATCATCACAGGATTTGAAAATTATAGAAGCAGAATCAAACAGAACAGGACCACTGATTTGCTGGTCTATAATAGAGTCCAAAGACTCAATAGTAGGAATATCACACTCCAAAGTCAAACTGGGGTTGGACATTACTGCAATTGGATCAATGTCCAAATGAATAGAAAACTGTATTATAGACTCTAAGAAAAATTCACCAGAATGAAGTATATCATCCTATATAGAACACATATCTAATCATTCAAATGGAGGTATCACCTGGTCAATTGTCGGGTCCAATTCTAGAGAAGGTAAGCATGAAATCAAATGCTTCTTATCAGTATAAATTTTACTCAAGGGATATTAAGTTTGGTTGAAGTGGGTACACTCAAATTCAGAGGATAAACACTTCCAAGGATTCTTAAAGTTAAAAGACTTAAATTGAGACTCCTTATTTATGAAAGGTGTGACAACTGTTGAAATTGTGTGTACAGGTGATGCATTAGCTTAAAAATCAGGTGGAGTACGATTAAAATTTCCCATTAATGAAGGATATGTCCCCACACCTATTAGAAAAACAGGATCGCAGAGCAATAACAATAAAAAAAAATGCAAATATAATCACACACACATTACAAGAGAGACACATATATATTGTGGTTCACCCCAAGATGGGCTACGTCCACACTGAAGTTTCCAGTCCTTATTATTATACCGTCCAGCAAAGTGAAGGGATACAACCTGCAGCACAGCTGTTGCACTTCCTCTTCACACTCTCTCACAATCTCTCTACTGATCTCAAAGATATTTTCAATGCATAAAACCTAATACATCAACCCTAGCCGTGTTACAATGTCTTTCTTTTATAAGGGAAATACAATGGGAAAATACCACGGGTTACCCAAAACCATGGGCCCGAAAACTGTTGGCAAAAACAACCCCAAAACCATGGGCCCAAAACCCAAGGTGGGGGAATGAGTGTATAGTCGTATGGGTGCACGGCTAAGACAATATCATCTATGATACTGGAATATTTGGCTCCACAACCAACAATCTCCCACTTGGAGAATGATCACAAAAACTCCACCGTTGATGTACTTGCTGGAACTTGGACTTGGCAACTTTCTCATCTTCACCTTCATGCTAGAAGTCCAACTAAAACCGAGCAGGAACTCAATTTCTCTCTGGTCACTACCTTTGTGAACATGTTTGCAGGATTCTGGCTAGTATGTATCTTTTCCAGCTTCAACAGTTCATCTTCCAGAATAGTACTTGAGCTGTATATGTTTAGTCCTGGAATGGAATGTTGAGTTCTTTGCAAGATGAATGGCACTCTGGCTGTCACTATACAACTTGCTATACTTCTGCTTCTTACCCACTTCCTCCATAAACCTCTGCAACCAAATCATCTCTTTACTAGCCTCTGTAACAGCAACATACTCTGCTTTCGTTGTTGAAAGTGCAACAACCTTCTGCATTCTCGAAATCCAACTTACTGTTGTTCCACCTATGGTAAACACATACCCTGTGGTGATACTCCTGCTATCCTTATCACTTGCCATATCTACATCAACATATCCCTGTAGGACAGTGTCTGAACCTCCAAAACATAATGCGTGAGTGGTATTACCTCTCAAATACATGAGAATCCACTGTACTGCCTTCCAATGTTCTTTACCTGGATTGTTCATATATCTGCTCACAACTCCAACTTCTTATGCAATATCTGGTCTTATGCACACCATGGCATACATCAAGATGCCAACTGTTGATTGATAGGGAGTCTTGGACATGTAATCTGTCTCTTCCTGTGTCTTGGGACACATTTTCTTACTTAGACTGAAATGGCTGGCCAAAGGTGTACTTACTGGTTTTGCAATATGCATTCTGAACCTCTCCAACACCTTTTGTATGTACTCACTCTGAGACAATGTCAATTTGCGATTTTTCTTGTCTCTCGTTATTCTCATACCAAGGATTTGCTTTGCAGCACCCAAATCCTTCAGCGCAAATGAATTAGCTAGCTTCCTTTTGAGTACATATATATACTGCATGTTAGACCCTGCAACAAGCATGTCATCCACATACAATAACAAGATAATATATCTTTCATTGTCTAGATTCTTGAAATAAACACAGTGGTCAGAATGACATCTACTATAACCTTGTTTTGTCATAAACCTGTCAAATTTTAAATACCATTGCCTTGGGGCTTGCTTCAATCCATACAACCTCTTTTTCAACCTGCAGGCCAAGTTCTCCTTACCTTTGACCTCATACCCTTGTGGATGCTGCATATATATCTCTTCCTCCAAATCCCCATGGAGAAAGGTTTTTTTTTACATCTAGCTGTTCAAGATGCAAATATTCTACTACCACTAGAATTAAGATAGTCCTAATTGAAGTCATCTTAACAACAGGAGAAAATATTTCATCAAAATCTATACCTTTCTTCTGTGCAAACCCCTTTACAACAAGTCTGTCCTTGTACCGCTTCTTGCCTCCTTCTACTTCCTTCAACCTGTAAATCCATTTGTTCTGGAATGCTCTTTTACCAGCAGGAAATTGAACCAAATCCCAAGTCTGGTTTCCTACCAAAGAGTCCATCTCCTCATTCATGCCTTTCTCCCACTTCTTTCTAGTTTCCACCTGCATTGCTTCTTCATAACATTCTGGTTCACCAGTATCAGTCATCAACAAATATTACATTGAAGGAGAGTATCATTTAGGGAGTCTACTTAACCTGGTAGATCTTCTTGTAGTTGCAGGACTTTCAAATACTTGCTCTTGTTCTTGATTTTCTGGCACCTTTGGAACTCCATTTTCTTGAATTTAATCAAGTACTGTGTACTCTGTGGTTTCCTTTTCCTATTTATTTCCCTGCAACTGATCTTTATATATGAAATTTTCATTGAATATCACATCTCTACTCCTGATGATTTTGTTATTTTCATAATCCCATAAGCAATAACCAAGTTTATCAACCCCATATCCAATAAAGGTACATTTCTTGGATTTAGCTTCAAGCTTTGGTCTATTTTCTTTATCAATATGGACAAATGCTTCACAACCAAACGTTCTTAGAAATGAGTAGTTTACTTTTTTATCTGTCCATGCGTCATCTGGAATACCACCATCCAAAGCACTTGAAGGTCCTCTGTTTATTAAATAAAAAACAGTATTTACAGCATCCGCCCAAAACTGTAAGGGCAACCCTGCATGCAGTCTCATACACCTTGCATGCTCCATGATCGTTATGTTCATCCTTTCTGACACACCATTTTCTTGTGGTGTTCCTGGGACTGTCTTCTCTCTACGAATCCCATGGTATGAATAATAACTATCAAACTCCTTCCCACAGTACTCACCTCCATTATCAGATCTGAGACACTTCAACCTTTTTCCTGTCTCATTCTCAACCAAAGCTTTCCACTTCTTAAAAGTAGCAAACACATCAGATTTATGTCTAATGAAATAAACCCAAGTTTTCCTAGTTGCATCATATATAAATGTAACATAATAATGAGAGCCACCAAGAGATTGTACCTGAGCCAGTCCCCATACATTTGTATGCACTAGCTCTAACTTTTCATTCTTCTTCTATTTCCCAACCCTGAGAAATCTGTCTCTCTTTTGTTTTCCATAAACATAGTTCTCACAGAATTCTAAACTTACCTACTTCAAATCTGGCAACAACTTCCTTGAGTGGAGAATCTGCATCCCCTTCTCACTCATGTGGCCAAGCCTATGATGCCACAATGTTGTATCTGTTCCTGTGGAAGCTAAAGAGATAGAATGGTCAGTATTATGAGGACATAAATACAACGTACCTACTCTGTCTCCTTTTGCTATCACCATTGATCCTTTAGTGATCTTCCACCACTTTTCTCCAAATGTAGATAGACAGTTGCCATCTCCCAACTGCCCTGTTGAGATCATATTTCTTTTCATAGCAGGAATATGCCTTACATCTTTCAACAGCCAATCAGTTCCATTCTTAACTTTTATCCATACCCTACCCATTCCAACAATTTTACATGGCTCATCATCACCCAATAAAACATGTCCAAAATCGCTTGGAACATAATCATGAAAGTATTTCCTATGGGGTGTAGCATGACATGAAGCCCCTGAATCTACTACCCAATAATCACTAGTATTGTCTAATGCAAGAATCAATCATCTTGTAACATATCACCTGCTACATTTTCTTCCTGGGTAGTTTCCTACTGTGCATCTCCTTTCTTCTTTAGAGATCTGCAGTCTTTCTTCAGATGCCCTTTCTTTCCACAGTTCCAACACTCTATTTTTCCTAGTATGGACTTGGATCTTCCTGTTTTAGACTTGCTACAATTACCTTGGCTCTTTCCTCTCTCCTTTTTTCTTCCCCTGCTCTTCATGGTCAACGCATTACCTGATGTCTCACCTGTGATTTTTCTTCCCATTTCCTCGCTAAGAATAACACCAATAACATCATCAAATTTCAAGGTGTTTGAACCAGAGACAGAGTTACATACAGCCATGACCAAGCTATTCCAGCTTTCTGGCAATGAACACAAGATTAGAAGAGCCCTAACCTCATCATCAAAGTTCACACTTACAGAACTTAGTTGATTTGTAACCGTATTAAACTCATTTAAATTATCAGTAATAAATCCACCTTCAGACATCTTCATATTAAATAAACGCTTCATTAGAAATACCTTGTTGGAGGTTGAGGGTTTTTCATACAGCTTACCCAGTGCACTCATCAAACCCTCCGTTGTCATATCTTTTGAGATATTGAAATCCACTGACGAATCCAGGCTCAACCGTATTGTTCCTAGAGCCTTTCTATCAAGAACCTCCCATTCTTCATCCTTCATGGCCACCAACGTCTTTTATCTTCCTCCCAATGGCATGAATAGATCCTTCTGGTACAGATAGTCCTCCATTTGCATCTTCCATAAATGGAAGTTTTGGCCGTTAAAATTCTAGACCTTAAACTTTCCTTCTTCTTCCATTTCTCCAACTCGAACCAGAAACCCTAGCTTCCTGTGGGTTTATCTGCCAAATAGAACTTTGGCTCTGATACCAATTGTTAGAAAAACAGGATCGCAAAGCAATAACAATAAATAGAAATGAAAATATAATCACACACACATTACAAGAGAGACACATATATATCGTGGTTCACCCCAAGCTGGGCTACGTCCACACTGAAGTTTCTAGTCCTTATTATTATACTGTCCAACAAAGTGAAGGGATACAACCTGCAGCATAGCCGCTGCACTTCCTCTTCACACTCTCTCACAGTCTCTCTACTAATATCAAAGATCATTTCAATGCATAAAACCTAATACATCAACCCTATCCATGTTACAATGTCTTTCTTTTATGATGGAAATACAATGGGAAAATACCACGGGTTACCCAAAACCATGGGCCCGAAAACTGTTGACGAAAACAACCCCAAAACCATGGGCCCGGACCCCAAGGTGGGGGAAAGAGTGTATAGTCCTCTGGGTGCACGGCTAATACAATATCATCTGTGAGACTGAAAGATCTGGATCCACAACGAACAACACCAATGTTTTCACAATTCCTCATGGAATGGGAAACTTAAGTAATATCGGATCCATGATCCTGATTGAAATCATTACTGTTTAATGGTAGTTAGTCAATTGTTACAATGTTTCCTTCATGTGGAAACTTGATGACCTGAAATATAAAAGAGACTACTTCCATCATAGCTTGAGTCCAATTTTTCCCTAGTAACAAATTGTAATCAAGAGGGGAATCGACCACTTCCACATCCACTTTAACTACCTTTCCCCCTAGCTCTATAGGAAAATTCAGGATAATCCCATGGGGTTTAAATATATGGTCATCGAAATATTTTAACATGGTGATCAAAGGAACAACGCCAGGTGATCCTAAAGACTTCCAGGATGATAAATACATAACGCATGTGGAGGAACCCTCATCCACCACTGTCCGATGGATTTTAGTATTTCTAGATATAAATTGAATTTGAAAAGCCGCATGGTAGGGTAAATGAGGCTTCCAATTATCAAAATCAAAAGTGACCACTTGACTATCTATAGGAGCAAGGGACCCTAAAGCTGAAAGTAAGGTCTTCCTTTGAGTTGGACAACTCTGCAAGACCTCAAGTGTAGACACAACACATGGAATCTATGTCAAATATTCAACTATGTTATAATTTTGTGCAGCATGCGCATTAGGATTAAATGTTGCATTCTTAAGAACATCTTTTGGAATTTGAGGCATAGTGTCGTTAAGAGGCTTTTCTATATGCAAAGAATTGTCACTATTAGCATAAATAGGTTCCTTACCTTTTAATCCAGACAAATTAGTTTCATAATTCTTGTTCCTAGTCTGGATATACAAATCCCGTCACACATGAAAATGTCTCCTTAGACGAAACTGCCCCTTGAGAGGAGGCTTCTTGGTTTCCCCCTTGGGAGGTTGTAGGGATTTGATGAGCACCAACCAAAATCTTTTGCGCCATTTCCATCTTAGTGAATTTGTAATTTAGATGATCCTCCCTGCATAACAATCAAGGGAATTTCGTCTTATCTTTTTCATTATCCCTACCAACATTATTATTGTTACTATTTGCATTGTTTGTCCCCTTAATCCCATTTTTATTTTTCTTCCCTCTAGGTTGTTGGCTTCCTTGAGAGTTCTGTACTAATAGAATGTTATAAGGATGGTTTTTTTTAAGGTTTTTTGTGTTAATCTGACCAGTTCCAGGTGAATTTTGATTTGAAACGTTAGTAACCATGCTAACTAGATTGTTCTCAAATACACCGATAAACATGAGGTGTCGGGATAGGTTTTGTAAGATTAGTGGTCGATCTCAGTGCATCAAGAATAATTTCATATAATATGCTACATTGAGAGTAAATAAATTCTAACTGTTGGGCTCTTAAAATTTATTCCTCCTTTGAGGTAACCGCTAAAGTAGAGACATCTTTAGAGATGTAAGGTAGGAGTGATTTCAAAAACCACTCTAATAAGAAATCTGGAGGAATATCAACTTTAACCATCCTTTTATGTCTTCTCAACTCCTGAATGTGGTCAGAAATGTGAGTGGCCTTATTCTTCCTAAATGTAGATAGAAGGTCTATGCCGACATCATACCGGACATGAAGTTGGAAATGGTTAAGAAATATTGTTTCTAAATCATAAAAACAATGATAAGAAGCAAACGTCAATTAAATATATCATTTTGATTCTACACCGGTTAAGGTTCTCTATAAGATTCTCAACCATATAGAATAGTCATTAAATGAGTTGTAGGAACACCACAAATGAAAGGTAGTGGTGTGGTCACCAAGATGTTCACTAGTATTACCTTCATATTAGAACCTCCCACCCCATACAAAGGGATACTTCCTTTGGTAGTAGGATACCCCCATGAACATCCAGTGCTGGTTCCACCTAGTACAATAGGATTACTTTGCAACACAATGAATCCAAATGGGTGACCAGAACTCATTCCTCCCATAAATTGGAAAGATAAGCTTGACTGGGGTAGAGTGTAATTAGAAACAAATCTAGTGAAGGGTGGGTTAGAAATAAACATTTTTCCACTGAAGGGTGGGATAGTATAGAGAGGGATAGATGGGCTACTTCCTGAAGCAATGGTAAAAGTCAAACTAGGATGGATAATATTAGTCATAGGTTGACAACCTGAAAGAGGGAATGGAAAAGATAAAGGGTTTGAACTCACTTGATTTAACGAACTAGTACTAGTAAGTACCATCAAGGTCAAGGGAAACCAACCCGATCCTATTGTAGATCCTGTATTAAAAGTGACTCCTCCTATAGGGAAAGTACTAACTGGACTAAACATGTCCCCTGATGTAAATAATTGTTCTCTATTTTCCATATTGAACTACCTAGACAATGGATTAGGAACATTGATACCAGCTAACTGAGAAAAACTAGGACTTTGTGGTGGGTTCAGTAGTCCATATGGATCTAAGAGGTACTCAATTTCAATGAGACTCAAATTCTCTACAATATGAGGAGAATGAATTCTAGGAGAGTTATGGAACTGCTCTTCAGTGTTTCTAAAGTGTCCTTCATCAAAAGGTCTCTCATGCTCATCTAAACTAGAAATGTTTTCTTCTACTGGTTGTTATGTTTGATGTTCATGGTTTTCCTCTTCTGCTCCCCAAGGGGGTGGATCAGGATAATACAGTATTCGCCTCGGGGCAAGTAATTCTCTTCGTTCAGGATATTGTCCTTGAATACTTATAGATATGTGCAGAGGCCGATAGACCACAGTGGCTCGCAGAAGGCACTAAGAAGAAAATCTACAAAAAATAAAAATCAAACAGCACACACTAAAAAGTTCCTGAAAGATGTCAAACAAGAAACTAGTGTTATAGCTTGAAATGACACCTCTCCGTCCGTGACGACACTTGTTTCCCTTGGTCGCATGACGACACTTCTTGAGATCAAGTTCAGTCACACAACAGGACATTTGTGGATGGAGGAGTCATTTGGGACACTAAAAATGGTTGAAATTACCTCATTCTTGACCCATTTGATGTATATGACCCTTAGGAACATTTTTCCAGACCAAACCATCTCCTGAAAATGAGCAGAAAAGCCTGTTTTTGGCCATTTTTCACTATGAGCGCGACTCTACTGTTATAATAGTAGCGTGTGTACGCGACTTTGTCTCATTTAAAGTAGCGCCCATTTCCATATGTACGCGACTTTGTATACTGTAGAGTAGGGTACACTCTTGTTTTGGTCAAAATCTTGAAATTCGAGTAAGTTAAGTTGGTTGGGAAACCTCTTGAGTGGTTATAACTTCTTTTCCTCTTCCTCATTGACTATATAAGGAGGGTAGAAGGGTCATGTGAAAGGACCAAGCCCAATTGCAAAGTTATGCTGGAGGAATGGAGACCTTCATCCCCCTCTCTTGTGCTTCAGTTTTGGTAAACCCTAGTACAATTTCTTAGAGGTTGGGATCCTTGGAGAACGGAAGCAGGAGATCTTGAATCTAGGTTTCGTGAAGTGCCAAGCTTGAAGGAAGGTATAATTTTATGTACTTGCTTTCATTCATTAATAAAGATCAGACGTTCTTCTCTTTCCAAATATGACCTATTAATGTGTCTCAGATTTGATTACTGTTTGATTATAGTTTGATGTCTTCTTCTATTATGAATATCAGTATTATATATGTAGTCAAATGTGTTTGAGAAAGGTATCAAGTTGTTTTGCAGGTCTGGGCATTGCGACACTGGATAAGCATTGAAGAGCGAGGGAAGCAAAGCTAGGATCAACCTTCTGAATGAGGTGCCTACATCTCTAAACCCTAATCTCTTCATTTATTTTTTGTACTTGCAGAATGCTTGTAAGTCTATCTTTATCACCGTAAGTTGGTAGTTTCTCCCCTGAACTATAGGTGCATTTTCCCCACAACAGAATGGCGACTCCGCTGGGGAAAGCCTAACTGCTTAGGGGTATCCAAGGTCATTTCTTCAGTTCTGTTTGATGGTCTTTGTTCATTTTCTTGATTAGGATCAGTTAGTAGGCTCTGTTTGACCTTCCTGGGCTTTTTACAGACCCTTCCCAACCCTTGCAAACCTTTGTGGACCCAGTTTGGGGGTTTTAACCCCGTTTTTTAGACTTTTTTTTCTTGTACGCTACTGTTTGTACCACACAGTAGCGCCCATACGCTACTTTTCCTTTGCACAGTAGCGCCCATACTTCTATGAGCGCTAGTTTCCTTCATACACAGTAGCGCTCAAAATCTGGGTTTGAAATTTTTGAGTTTTTGGGTTGTGGACCCAAATCTGGGGGCTGTGGCTGCATTTTTTGGGGTCCCTGATGACCTTAGGTCTGTGTTAAATTCCTGTAAGTGGTCTCCCATCCTTGTATTGATCCTACATTCATGATTTGAACCTCTTTTGATCATTTTGGGCTTGTTTGGAAAGTTTTGGGGTTTGTTGACTTAAGTTGGGGGGTTGTGGACCTGTTTGGTGTTTTGTACCCTAATTTGAGTCTGATTGAACTTGCTTGCCCCATTTCCACTGGATTTGAATCCTCTTGAGTCTTTTTGACCCTGTTTGTATCTATTTGAGTGAAATTTCTCTTTTAGGTTGGTTTCTTGTCCTCCCTTATGCTTTTAGTTTTTCTTTTGTAGTGAAAGCTCAAGTGTTTTGGCTGTTGTTAAAGACCTTGTTTGCATTGTTTACGTGCAGACCTGACTTTACCAAACCATACTTCTTCGTAGGTCATTCGCTTCGTTTGGGTCTAAAAGTAGTTTTTGTACTCTTTTCCCAATGTTTGGCATGCTTACATCAATAAGAATTTGAAAGTCATATTTGGTAGCTTTTACTGTTTCATAAAGAGAACCTGAAAGTTTCTTTGCTTTGCTTTGATAGTAGGTTAGTTTCAGTTTTTGTTTCTTACCTTTGAAAAGCATAAAGAATTTTGATTCATTTTCTAAATAGAGTACCTTGCAAGTGGCTTAAAAGATTTTAGAGTGCTTTGCATCAAAAAGAACAAGTTTTCTTTTGCATACTTATTGGTTTGAGTAGCTGCATTTTTAGGTTTTGAGTTTATTTTTGTACATTTAGACTTTATTTTTACCTTTTTTGCATTCAAAAGATTAAAAAATTGCATTTGCACATGCATTCTAGATCAGAATTTTAAGACTTGCATTGAAAAGAAAAAGATTTGTTTGGTGGTAAATATTTCATTTTCAGTACTCTATTTCTATTATAACCACTCTCACACACCCACTACCTTTTTGAGTAATCAAGTAACCTTTAAAATGAACTCTAATAAAATGAACTAGCAACATTTTCTTTTCTAGGTTACACTACACCAACTAGTCTTGGTTAGGATCTTGGGTTTAAAAACACCTTAAACCACCCAAGATCACACATTGCGCAAAAATCGTAGTGAGACTATCATTAGGCAAACCCACCTCACTCAAAATTTGCCTAGGAGCATATGCAGTAGGTCAATGTGAGATCAGTTTGTGGGAATACCCCTCCTACTTTCTGTTCGAACATACGCCAGGATCGGATTGCGTATTGGGGACTCTTTCGAGTTTCGGGCTTAGCTACCCTGCCCACGCTTTCTGATTCGACCGGTGACTGTTCCCCCAAGAATTTTCGGTGTTGTGGTATCCTTAGTATCAGACTCTAGGTTCATACACAGGTGACAGCGGAGGGTATATCTGCTGTACCTAGGACAGACGTGGGAGGAAATCCCTTGCAGGTCTTTGGGAGGGCGGTTGGGTGATTCCAGCGCTTGCACCCTTAGTCATTGTATTGTGGACCCCGGGTAACTGTCCTTCATCCTTCGTTGATCTGTTCTGGGCCCTCATCATCCCAGACTCTTCTCCGGAAGGCATCTGTTTGCCTGGTTTGATTTACTTACGACCTTTTTTTAGTGGTGTGCTCTTTGTGCTACTTGTTTTAGTTTTCCTTAGAGAACTTCTTGTTCATTTGGGCGAGAAACTATGTCTAGCATTCCGGCGAGTGCCAATCAAGGTACCCCTGTTCCGGGGGATCCTTGTGCTGTTCCATTCATTGGAAACATTGGTGCTCCCTTAATGGCTACTCTGAATCTTCCTGGATTCACTATTGGGCTGCCGGTTTGGTTGTTTTCCACTCCGAATGCCTTGCATGCTCCTGACGCTTCTTTTGTGAGCACCTCAAATCAAGAGCATCAGAACCCTGTGCCTCCTTTGCCAGTAACATCTTCTCCTCCTCCTTCTACCTCATGCGGCGAAAGTAGCAATACTAGTAGCCAGCATTCTAAAAGGAATAGACGGGGGAAGAATAGGAAGAAGATGCCAAAACAAGGGGGCAAGCACCCTGCCTCTGCAAATCATGCAGGGGGCACCCACCCAGCCTCTGGAGGTCATGCTGGGAGAAAAATTTTAGTCACTGAAAATCATACTGAAAGTTTGTCTTCAACCACTGTCAGTCATGTTGAGGACACGTCATTGATCACTGCTAGTCATATTAATGACAAGTCACCAGTTCCTGTGAGTCATACTGGAGACACCAGATTAGCCACTGCAAGTCATGCTGAGGGAGTTGACATTGTCGACAAACCCAACAAACAGAAGCTTAAGTTCCCTTGTAAGTTTTGCGAGGGAGACCACCTTACTTACTTGTGCCCTGTACTTCCAGAAGTGCAAAAAGTGTGGTCCTTAGTTCAAAAGTCTTCTGCTTCTGAGCAACCAGCCTCTGTGAGTCATGCTGGGGGCAAGCTGTCAGCCAATGCTAGTCATGCTGAAAGTACTGACGTTGTAAAGGAGTCTAAACCTATAGGACGGAAACCAAAGTTCCCTTGTAAACTTTGTAAGGGAGATCACCTTACTCACCGATGCCCTGCCATTCCAGAGGCACGAAGAGTGTGGTCCATGTCTGAAGGAACCTCTGTTCCTGAGTTGTCTATAGATTCCCTGCAGTCAGATCAACCTTTGGTTGATAAAGTGGTTGAACCAATGCAATCTTTGGTCGACCCCACTCTTCCTTCGGAGAGTGAAGTGATTGAATCGATGCAATCTTCGACCGATCCCATCAGTCCTTCAGAGATTGATGCACCTACTACTGAAGTCTTCTGCATTACCAGTTTGGATGTTCCTGAAAAAGGGGGCACTTCATCTGTGCCATGTGAACCCCTACCAAGCCCTAGGATTGTTTCCTTTGATTGGAATAGTCTAGCCGAGCCTCGCCTTCCTTCTTCGACACCTTTCCAGATAAAAGTTAATATTGGGAACCATACGGTTGATCGATGCATTGTTGATGAAGGTGCTTCTGTTAGTATCTTATCCGCTTATGCTTGGAGAGATTTGGGTTTCCCTAATGTTATTCCAGCTGTTAATTGGCCGTTGACCTTTGATAGAAGACCTAGTGAACCGATCGGATTCCTCCGTCAGGCACCTGTTACCTTGGGTGGAAAAACAGTCTTAGTTGATTTTATGGTTTTAAAGGACCCTATGGACTTTGATATGATCCTCGGGCGTGATTACGTTTATGCTATGCATGCTGTGGTGTCTACGCTTTTTCGTGTGATGCATTTCCCTCATAACGAAAACATTGTCACCATCGACCAGCTTGCATTCATTGATCCTCCTTATTACCCATCTGTAGACCAGTCTGATCCCTCGTCATTAGGCACTACTATGTCACATGCACCTCATGTGGCATATTGTTCCTTGAGTTCAACTGCTACTGAGAAGAAGTCTCTGAGTTCATGCTTACCTTCTCGGGACTTGGTCCCAGCTTTTGACCAAGTGACACCTCCATCTGAATGTTTAGATATGTATTCTATCTGGGATGATATACTTCCTTCCGATGAAGTTTTCCTAGAGTCTATAGTACAGTCTACCATTCATTTGGATGTTGATCCAGTCGCTTTCATGTCCAGCCCCGGTTTGACCTTAAAGTTTGATCTTCCTACTGTTGAGTCTTTGGACTTTCCTATAGATCCGCAAATCGGTGTTCCTGCTGAGTTTGATTCTGCTTCTAGAATTTTCAACTCCCGTGATGATGAATTTGTTTCTGCAGATTCCATCATGTCCTTCAACTTTGATCTTCATCCTGAATTTGATCTTGTTGATTGTAAGTCCTCGGGCTTGGGCACCATAGAGTCTTCATTCGAAAACTCTGCTTTGTTTATGCCTGCTGTTGATGATAGTGAAGTTGAAAGTATTTCTACCACAGTGACTTGTATCGGGTCTTCCTTTACATATGTTTTAGATATGATCCCGGTACTAATGTTTCTTGGAGACAGGATTCTTAGCTGGATGTATACTTGCTTACTGGTCCTTTTCGACACCTTGTGCAACCATGTCAGGTATATTCGGAACCTTGCATATAGGTTTAGGCTTCCCCGCTGTTATGTTGCATTTGAACCTTTTGCCATCCGAATTCGCCATAGGGTCGAACCTGTTGGATATTGGTGTGTTAGCCATCTCTTTATGCATTGTGCACCAGTCCGACAGCAGAGCCTACCTAACATGGGTCACCCTAGTCAGCACCCTTATGCCATTCTGGTGCCCATGCTGAGTTTTTCTCATAGGCTCGGGAGCCTTTTTAGATTTACCATGACTTTGAGAAGAAGCCTCATATCTTTCTTCCTCACATATTCTGGCCATCCCTGATAAGGCTCCCATCTTTGTGTTCAAATTGCATATGCATCTATTATGATCCCGCTTGCGCTAATGAGCCTGAAGCCGGCTTCCACGCTTTTAGCCTGTTGTATAAGCCTCCATCTCTGATCTCATTTCCGCTAATCCCTGTATCATTTTGCCTTTTCAATTTGACACCTTTTACCTGGAGGAGACACACCCTCAGTGTCCTTATCTTGCCCATGTTCCTTGCATTAGGCATAGCTTTGTTCCATGCGCTTGGAGCTAGTTTTGCATGTCCCTGACACTCGTTTCCTCCCATTTCGAGCATTCTTCTGCCTTCACTTCGAGCTCGTTAAAAACAGTAAGTAGGTTACGAGCATTTCTTCCACCTTTCCTTCGAGCTCGTTAAAAACAGTAAGGAGGCTACGAGCATTTCTTTCACCTTCCCTTTGAGCTCGTTAAAAACAGTAAGGAAGTAATGAGCATTTTCCTATCTCCTTTGAGCTCATTAAAAATAATAAGGAGGTCATGAGTTTACTTTTCCAGACTCGTTAAACCTTTATGGAAAAGATCCCTATGGAGTTCTTTTAAGCCTTTTTTCAGACTCCTTAAATAGGAAAAGTTTGCCGAGCATAGTTGTCTTTTCGGGCTCGTTAAAATAACTGAACCGACATCCACTTAGGTATAGAATTACCCCTTTTCCGGGCCTTGGTGGATAATTTACGGAAAAGGTATACTCTAGGTATACTCTTGTATGCGCTAGAAGAGTTCTTCTTCCATCATTTTACACTTTTTCGGGGAAGGAGACTAACTTTACGAAAAAGGACCTTTGGAGTCGTCTTTAGGGTTTTCAGACTCTCGAAATGTGAAAACACCAAGCGAGCACATACCAATCCGGGCTCAATATAAAATCCATGGATAAGTGTATAGAGGACTGTTTAAGTTTTTCAACTCTATAAGCAAGAAAACACCGCCGAGCATAGACCAATCCGGGCTCGACTTCAACTCATTGTGCTCTGGGAATGAAGTTTAGAGTTTCGGTTAGTACCTTGGGGATTGCAGTCATTAGTGGCAGTTTCCCTCGCTATTGGATAGATGGGAATACATCAATGTCTCCTATCCGATGGATTCTTCAAGTGTTCGACGGCAAGACCATCTATTCGCACTTGCTTGAATGTACTAGGTACCTTGGGTTCCATTTTCATTATTGGTGGACACCCTCGCGTTTGTTAACGGTATACATCAATGACCGGTAATCAAACGATACCTCCCATGTTCGACATCAACTCATTTATTCACATGGATAGGTTTGTACCTTGGGTTGTTTTTGGATGAAGACCTTGGGATCCTCGATAGCATCACCTCATTAATGTTATCGCCCAAGTTGCGCAAGACTGAGCCACACTCTTTTTGGCTCTTGATGAGACATAGATCCAGCTTGTTCTCTATGGCTATGTTCTCCAGTTTTGACATAGATACACCTTGTATTTATGTGGCTATGTTTACACTTCTGTTCCTCATGGATCCACGCTTGTATTCTAGTGGCCATGATATATGCATCAGTATTTGGACCATTGTTGTATCCTCTTGGAGATCATGTTCCACCATTTGAACATGGACAGTTACCCCATGGATAAGTTTGTCTGACTTTGCCTTTGCTTTCAGGTACTTCATTTGAGCCTATGATTCTTGGTTTCTCCGTTCCTCCACGATTCAACTCTTTTTTATTTATAATGTATTTCGGCCATCGTTTCCTATACTCCCTCTGACCTCATACATTAGGGGGCATCTGTTATAGCTTGAAATGACACCTCTCCGTCCGTGACGACACTTGTTTCCCTTGGTCGCATGACGACACTTCTTGAGATCAAGTTCAGTCACACAACAGGACATTTGTGGATGGAGGAGTCATTTGGGACACTAAAAATGGTTGAAATTACCTCATTATTGACCCATTTGATGTATATGACCCTTAGGAACATTTTTCCAGACCAAACCATCTCCTGAAAATGAGCAGAAAAGCCTGTTTTTGGCCATTTTTCACTATGAGCGTGACTCTACTGTTATAATAGTAGCGTGTGTACGCGACTTTGTCTCATTTAAAGTAGCGTCCATTGCCATATGTACGCGACTTTGTATACTGTAGAGTAGGGTACACTCTTGTTTTGGTCAAAATCTCGAAATTCGAGTAAGTTAAGTTGGTTGGGAAACCTCTTGAGTGGTTATAACTTCTTTTCCTCTTCCTCATTGACTATATAAGGAGGGTAGAAGGGTCATGTGAAAGGACCAAGCCCAATTGCAAAGTTATGCTGGAGGAATGGAGACCTTCATCCCCCTCTCTTGTGCTTCAGTTTTGGTAAACCCTAGTACAATTTCTTAGAGGTTGGGATCCTTGGAGAACGGAAGCAGGAGATCTTGAATCTAGGTTTCGTGAAGTGCCAAGCTTGAAGGAAGGTATAATTTTATGTACTTGCTTTCATTCATTAATAAAGATCAGACGTTCTTCTCTTTCCAAATATGACCTATTAATGTGTCTCAGATTTGATTACTGTTTGATTATAGTTTGATGTCTTCTTCTATTATGAATATCAGTATTATATATGTAGTCAAATGTGTTTGAGAAAGGTATCAAGTTGTTTTGCAGGTCTGGGCATTGCGACACTGGATAAGCATTGAAGAGCGAGGGAAGCAAAGCTAGGATCAACCTTCTGAATGAGGTGCCTACATCTCTAAACCCTAATCTCTTCATTTATTTGTTGTACTTGCAGAATGCTTGTAAGTCTATCTTTATCACCGTAAGTTGGTAGTTTCTCCCCTGAACTATAGGTGCATTTTCCCCAGTGGAGTCGCCATTCTGTTGTGGGGAAAATGCACCTATAGTTCAGGGGAGAAACAGTCTAATATTTATTAATGAATTAAGCAATTACATCAAATTATACCTTCCTTCAATCATGGCACTTCATGAAACCAAGATTCAAGGTCTCCTTCTCCTCTTCTCCAAGGATCCTAACCTCTAATCAGGTGTGTTAGGGTTTATAGAAAACTAGGGCACAAGTGAGGGGGATATGAGTCCAAATTCCTCCAGCATAACACTATAATGGGATTGATTCCCCTTCATGGTATCCTATCCCTCTCTTATATATCAAAGAAATAATATAGGTTTGAGAGAAAGTAGTTACAACTGGAAGAGGAGGTTCCAAAACCACCCAAATCACCCAAATTTCAAGATTTTATATATTTTTTGGTGTTTTTAAGGGACACGCTAGTGAAAAATGGAAACTAGTGAGTGACATGTAGGTGAATCGTGTACAACTAGCGTGTTTTTGGAAAACATACAGGTGAAGAAATTTCCACTAGCGTTTTTTGGGAAAAAATGGTAAAAAAAACCTTTTTCTAGGGGTTTTTAGGAGAAGTTTTGGTCTCCAAAAATGTTCCTAAGGTTCCTAACTATCAAATTGGCCATGAATTAGGTAATTACATCCATCTAAAGTCCCAAATATGGCTCTTCCATCCCAAATTTCCTTTTTTGTGTATGATAGTAATCTCATGAAATGTCGTCATGCAAATGTCATCATGCGATCGAAAGATGTAAGTGTCGTCACAGACAGAGAAGTGCCAAATTTGGCTATAAGAGGGATATTTCTTGAGAAATATGTTGTGGGTTAGAGATATGAGTATATATGGTGATAAGAGTTTTAAGGACAACATAATTTTGAGAAGGGTGGTGGTGGGATTGGGCATGGAGGTATATATCTATGTGGGTCTTTTTTCAGTACACATGGTGAGATAAGGAGCCATCCTAGTTCTGGGTGACAAAGATGTCAAGAAAAGGAAGAGATCTATTTTTGCTAAATTTCCATGGTGAATTGAATGTGAGGAGAGATACAATTGAGATGACTTTGATGTTAAAATTCAATATGCTAAGACAGAAAATAGCAGCATTACATTCCATTTCACAATAATAGCATATACAGGATCACTGAAGAAACAACAAGCATAGCATAAACACAAGAGACACAGATTTATCCTGGGAAACCCTCATGGGTTAGAAAACCCAGTAAAGCTTCCTCAATATAGATGACCAACAATATACAAAGATGCAAACCAAATACATGAACTCCTCCTCCACCATAGCATACCTCTCCTCCATAAGTGCGCTGCTTTCAAGTGAGTGAGTGTATCAAATGAGGAACACACCTCCTCTATTTATACACTACTCTGACATATCTTTTACACTAGTACACGTAGGCTCGTATTTAACCAATGGGTTAAATACCCCACTACAACTGACTGGGCCGACCCCTCTAGGGTGGTCTAATAACCCTTTGACCCACATAACACATACAGGGCCGACCCCCACTAGGGAAGTCTAATAACCCGAGTTACCATATTCCGACAGAGGAATAACCATCTCCGAATATACAATAAGATCTTCACGGAGGAATGAAACATCTCCGGAATAATAAAGTACAAATATAATATTCTTTGAAGTTACAATATCTCAACACTCCCCCTTAACGAGAAGGATATTATAACAGCATCTGCACGAGCAAGGAGTTATCAACATCATACATGATACATCTATACATCATTGGAAGCTTTCTCAACATCATCAGTAACTCAAGCAGTTACTGGAACATCTTCAATACTGGAACATCAACATCTTCAGTACTGAGTCTTTATCTTCTGCAGCACTCGAACATCTACAACAACATCAACATCCGGATCCTCACGATCATTAGTATCGTCATCTCACGATCATCAGCATCGTCATCACACGATCATCAGCATCGTCATCACATGATTATCAGCATCGTCATCACACGATCATCAGTATCGTCATCACACGATCATCAGCATCGTCATCACACGATCATCAGCATCGTCATCACACAATCATCAGTATCGTCATCATACGATCATCAGCATCGTCATCACACGATCATCAGTATCGTCATCACACGATCATCAGCATCGGGATCATCTCGATCTACAGCATCTGGATCATCTCGATCTACAGCATCTGGATCATCACGACCTACATCATCTGGATCATCTTGATCTACAGCACATCTGGATCATCTCGATCTACAGCATCTGGATCATCTCGATCTACAGCATCTGGATCATCTCAATCTACAGCATCTGGATCATCTCGATCTACAGCATCTGGATCATCACGATCTACAACATCAGCATCTGGATCATCTCGATCTACAGTATCTGGATCATCACGATCTACAGCATCTGGATCATCTGGATCTACAGCATCTGGATCATCACGATCTACAACATCAGCATCTAGATCATCTCGATCTACAGTATCTGGATCATCACGATCTACAGCATCTGGATCATCTGGATCTACAGCATCTGGATCATCTCGATCTACAGCATCAGTATCCTCAACCATACAAGTACATTAATCAATACATGTATCATCAAAAGTATGTATTCTCACCAATACATCTATCATCAAAACATGTATTCTTACTAATACATCTATCATCAAAAACATGTATTCTCACTAATACATCCATCATCAAAAGCATGTATTCTCACTAATACATCTATCATCAAAAGCATGCATTCTCACTAATACATCTATCAATACAAGTATCCACACCGATACAAGTATACACAACAGCAGTATACCCTGCAATACACATGATCCAATTACAGGATGATCAATCCCTCTCACTTTAGGACATAGGTCCAAGGATGATACAATCCTAATCCACTTATGGGATGATCAGTCCCTCTCACTTTAAGACATCTCACCATGTCTAGGGACGATGCAATCCCAATCTGTTTACAGGATGATTAGTCCTTATCACTTTAAGACATCTCACCATGTCTAGGGGCGAGGCAATCCCAATCTATTTACAGGATGATTAGTCCTTATCACTTTAAGACATCTCACCATGTCTAGGGACGAGGAAATACCAATCTATTTACAGGATGATTAGTCCTTATCACAATCAGCATTTAATACTATCCTTCCTTTCGGAATCTGGATTTACTGTCTAAGGATGATTATTCCAATCACAATCACATTTAAGACTATCCTTCCTTTCGGAATTACTGGATTTACTGTCTAAAGATGATTAGTCCAAACACAATCACATTTAAGACTATCCTTCCTTTCGGAATTACTGGATTTACTGTCTAAGGATGATTAGTCCAAACACAATCACATTTAAGACTATCCTTCCTTTCAGAATTACTGGATTTACTGTCTAAGGATGATTAGTCCAAACACAATGACATTTAAGACTATCCTTCCTTTCGGAATTACTGGATTTACTGTCTAAGGATGATTAGTCCAAACACAATCACATTTAAGACTATCCTTCCTTTCAGAATTACTGGATTTACTGTCTAAGGATGATTAGTCCAAACACAATCACATTTAAGACTATCCTTCCTTTCGGAATTACTGGATTTACTGTCTAAGGATGATTAGTCCAATCATGTGCATTTTGAACCAAGGTCCAGGGACGATGTAGTCCTATCCTCTATTCTCGGAGACACCTGTCTACGGCTCACTTTAGGACTGAAGTCCAGGGATGATTCAATCCTTTTTTTTTTCTTTCTCGGAGACATCTGTCTACGGCTCAATTTAGAACTTGAGTTCAAGGATGATGCAATCCTATTTTTTCCACCAAGGACTTCATTCTCGGAGACATCATGTCTACGGCTCTCTTCAGGATGATGCAATCCTATCATGTCCACCAAGGACTTCATTCTCGAAGACATATGTCTACGGCTCTCTTTAGAACATATGTTCAAGGATGATGCAATCCCCTTGTCACCTTTGACCCTATCTAAGGACCATCCACCAACCTCTCTGTTAGCATCACTAATATAGGTATCCTCATCATCGACCTCACTGTCGATGCAGGCAATCTCATCATGACTTATCACATCACTCCCCCTTTCGAGGAGGGTCCTTCTAAACTATATTAAGTTTGTCTCGGAAAACTTTATTTGAGGTAGAGGTTTGGTTAGTACATCGGATCGGTAGAATTTTGGTTAGTACATTGGTAACTTGTTACAAATTCAAACTTTTGGTTCCTTTCTGCACCATATCTTGGAACACTAGATTCTCTGCCATCTTGATACAACTCTGTTTGTCACATAGGATCATAGTTGGGTCTATCTCTAAGCAAAACAATCCTGAAGCCATACTGTTTCATAACTTAGCAGAGCAAGAAGCCATATATTATGCTTGTGCTAAGAGCCACACTATATTGCTTCCTTCTAAACCATGAGATCATGGCTGATCCCAGACAGTAACATCCTCTCGATGTGCTCTTCCTGTCTGATACAATTTCTGCCCAATCAACATCTGTGTAGCCATCTGAAGTCATGATCTCTAAGATAACATAAATCAAAATCTATCGTATCCTTTAGGTATTTCATCACATGCTTTGCAACTAACAGGTGAACACATCTAGTTTTCCACTAGATACTGACACAAGGTGTTCACAACAAAGCATATATCTGACCTAGTATTTGTTAGACACATCAATGACTCAATATTTTGTTTGTACAGAGTTCTATCCACTAACTCTGATGAGTCATGTGATAACAAATTCAAGAGTGGCCATTCCAACACATCAAGTCCTTTTAATATTTTTCAGCATGCTTTCCTTGGTTGAGAAAGATTCCTTCTGAGCCTTGCCATACTTCCAGACCTAGGAAGTAATACATTAATCTGAGATCTTTCATTTTCTTTTATCCAGCCATCTATCTGTGCCATCACCCATTATATGGGTCTACTGATATGAACCTCAACATCATTCGAACTCTGAGGTGAGTTCCTTCTTGTATCCATGTCATATGTGCATAGAAGCCATATTCAATCTTGTAGCAAAGGTTGAGATCACCCATGATGATCATTAAGCTCATCAATTGATTATCGATCCTGGGTACCCATACAGAACCTGATTCACACTTCTTCTTTAATTACACCATTTAAGATAATGGTCTTATCTATCCACTTGGAGCAAACATCTTGTTATGATTCTCTTCCTCTTTCTAAGAGAAACTTCTAGCCATGAGCTTTCTATATTTTGTTTGATTTGTAAATCTTCTTGTTTGAACATCCATCACTTGTTCGGTGTTCATTATTCTTCATGATATTTCCTACAAAACAAAATTAAGTACATGATTAGTAATACTTCATAATCATGAAATCATGTTGACATGATAACCTATTATGCATACAGATATCATTTACATAGTTATGCAACTATCTTGACCAATACTTTGGCACAACACTTTCCCATATCCTGTATGCATACAGTGGCTATCTAGATGCCTTCCATCTCTACCAAAACATACTATCGAGAGTGTGCACAGCTCTCAGCATGTCAGCAAAGAGGTTTCATTCTAGACAAGCAACAATGGAATGTTTGTGCAACTTACCAATCATATGCATATTAGTAGTATACTGTTCAATGCTCTATGATTGTTTACACTCAGCATCATATATTCTATGCATACAACCTATTACAGGCAATATCATTTACTATTTCAAATAACAACTCAAATACTTATCTTTTATGTTTGTGTGGTTGCCTCCCGCTTGATCTTCTGTATGTCTTTTGAACTTCTATTCATTCTGTACCACTGTGCATGCTCAAGTGTGCACTAGTGTCATCCTCATGATCTCATACACAAACATACATTCATTAGTATATTCTCAAAACATTCTAATTCTAAATAATCTTGAATATGTATAGTCATGATTATTAGTATTTAGGGTTTCAAGGAAGTCTTCTTTTACTCATGCATATTCTTGTTTGATCATAGTACTCTTTTGGTTAGTTAATCAAGATAAGAGATATAATGTGCATAAACCCTTGATTAACTTTATTAATAAGCATAACCAATCATACCAAGTATACTTATATAGGGGATCCTAACACAAGGTAAGATTCTAACTTGACATAGGAAAACATACCTGGATTAGTATACCTGCTTAGTTATGTACAACATACCCCGTAAGTAGAACAAAGATTATGGATGAGTCTTTGTCTTCATGTGGAACTTGATTTGTCTTTCGTGATGTACCTGAATCTTGTTAGCAGACAACATCAACCTCACACAACACCATAATGCATTAGTACAATCATATATCCCTAATCAATGAATGTCTTCAATCATTCACATGCATTCATACTGTTACTAGGGTGATAAGATAAGTCTAACATTAATCAAGATTGTACTAACAAATAATATGAAGACAAACACATTATGAATTTAATCAGGAATCAAATTTTAAGACATACCTGAACCTGCTTGAGTCATACCGGTCGAGACTTCTTGTAGTCTTCTTATGTAAGGCCTTAGCCTCAACTCCCCTTGAAACTTGATATGGAGCTTGATTAGGGTTTGCTAGAGAAACCCTAAAAATTCAATCTTTGACTTTCACACTTCTGAATGGATGGAAGGATGTGTCTTGCTAAGCTGATCAAACTAGCACACTTCAATTTTGAAATCTCCAAAATTTGACTCCTCAAAATTGCCTTCGAAACTTCTGGATCTTCTGGACAGGAACCCGAACTAGGGTTTGATGAAGCCCACCTTTCTGTCCAATCAAAAGGTTCGATCCAAGGCTCTAAACTCTTATTTTTCTGAGGAGCTTCCAGCCGTGGTTACAGACTTCAAAAATTCCAACTTTTGTTGAAGCCCTAATTTTCCATCTTTCTGATCAAAATCCCGAGCTAGGGTTTAATCAAGCCCGGTCTTCTACCCAACCAAAAAATTCGATCTTGATCTCTAAATTTCGATTTTCCTGAGTAGCATTCAGCCGTGGATTCCGATTCCAAAAATTCTAACTTTCTCCGAAACCCTAAATTCCGGAAGCCATGAATAAAGGTGCTCCAAAAATAATTTTGTTTTGACATAAATATGTACCTGATTGTTTCTACAATAACTCCGAAATTTTTGCTCCACAGGGTCTAAAAACGTTTTATGCCATAGCCTGACCTGTCATCTTTCCATCCTGATAAGTTTGACCTCAATTGGATTTTCTGAGAGAGAGTTATGCCAAAAGTCGCAACGTGACCTTTTTTGGGATAATACAGGAGAGCGAACTTGTATGGCGTTCCACATGTCACTGTTTGAACTTCGGCTTCTGAAAAATTTTCCTGAGATAGCTCACCCTATTATCTTTCCATCCTGACAGGTCTGACATCAATTGGACTCTCTGAGATAGAGTTATGCCAAGTGTCACAACGTGACCTGTTTATGGGATCAAACAGGAGAGCGAATGTGTATGGCGTGCCACGTGTCACTGGTTTAGCTTCGGCCTCTGAAAACGTTTCCTGAGATAGTACAGTCTGTGTACTACCTGTCACTTTTTACGAAATTTCATTTGGAGCTTCCTATCCCAATTTATGACTTTTTTTCCTAGGTCACCTGATTTTGACTGAGATCTGGAAGAGGCAGAAACCCTAACTTGTACTGATCATAACTTACAAAGTACAACGAATGTGAGGGTTCCCTTTGGACAAAAGATACTTGGAGATGTTATCTATGACCTGTAAAGGTTTCAGATCCTGAACCTTTGCCAAAATGGATTTATAGCGAAAGTTTCACGATGACTGGTTTTTTCTATATAAAACCCTAACCTTCAAATTGTCGTAAGTAAAGCAAGTGTCGTAAGTGCCATACCTTGTCTTCCTTCAGGTTAGCTTTGATACCATGTTAAAATTCAATATGCTAAGATATAAAATAGCAGCATTACATTCCATTTCACAATAATAGCATATATAGGATCACTGAAGAAACAACAAGCATAGCATAAACACAAGAGACACAGATTTATCCTAGGAAACCCTCATGGGGTAGAAAACCCAATAAAGCTTCCTCAATATAGATGACCAACAATATACAAAGATGCAAACCAAAGACATGAACTCCTCCTCCACCATAGCATACCTCTCCTCCATAAGTGCGCTACTTTCAAGTGAGTGAGTGTATCAAATGAGGAACACACCTCCTCTATTTATACACTACTCTGACATATCTTTTACACTAGTACACGTAGGCTCGTATTTAACCAATAGGTTAAATACCCCACTACAACTGACTGGGCCGACCCCTCTAGGGTGGTCTAATAACCCTTTGACCCACATAACACATACAGGGCCGACCCCCACTAGGGAAGTCTAATAACCCGAGTTACCATATTCCGACGGAGGAATAACCATCTCCGGATATACAATAAGATCTTCACGGAGGAATGAAACATCTCCGGAATAATAAAGTACACATATAATATTCTTTGAAGTTACAATATCTCAACATTTGAGAGTTATAAAGAGATATGTGATCATGCATCTAGATGAAAAAGGTGTTGTCCACAAATTAAAACCAACATTTTGGTTTTAAAAAGAACTATCGAGGGATAGGGTTTCAAAGCGTTCCATGAATATGTTAGAAACCATATGGGATAGACAAGAACCCATGGAAGTTCCCTCAGGTTTTTCATATTACTTGTCTTTAAAACATAAGAACGTAAAGGAGAGGAAAATATTTATACTATTTAGGGTTTCATCATCTACTAACCTATATATAATAATAAAGGATTAGAGGATAGGGGTCTTGGTAAAGAGGGACACAACATCAAATCTAACTAGTAGCTTAGGTTCATCAAGGTGGAGGCTATGGATTTTATTAATAAAGTCAGATGAGTCTTTAATGAAAGATTGAGTTTAACCGATAAAGGGTTGGATATTTTCATATAGAAATCGAGATATGGCATGGGTAGGAGCTCGAATATTGCTAAAAATGGGTTAGAGAGGGATTTCCTTCGTATGGATTTTAGGTTGGATATAATTTTTTCAAGGTTGGAGATTGTGAGGAAGAATTTGTTTTTGGATAGAGGGGTCAATAGATGAGGACTTGATGGGTTTAGAAACTAAATTGGTGATTTTGTTGATGGGATTGTTGGGGAGTGGTTTGTAAGATGATGAAGATAAAATATCAAGTAATTTGGATTCATAGCAGGAAGCAGGGTTGGCCACTGGTTTAAGATTGCAAGGAATGAAGAGAAGGAAGGGTTCAGATAGCATAGAGATTAAAATTTAGGTTAGAATTTTTTTGTTTTTTAAATAGATATAACAACATTAAAGAAATATTCAGTTGAATGATAAGATCTAAAGTCTAAAATATTCCACAATCGTGAAGATTAAAGCGAAGAGAGCTTTATATGGAGAGAAAAAACATGCAAGGAAATTCGATCCCGTTTTGACTTTAAGGAGTGAATCTTAGCCCTGATAATAACATGACTAGCTTTTTCCAAGATTCATTTGTGACGTTGTTTGTGGAGGTGTTTCTTGATTAGAGAGAAAGATGGAAGGATAGAAGAATCTCTACATAATTTAATAAACGTAAGATCGACCATTACTTTCTTCAATTTCAATCTGATCTTTTCAAAGACCCATGTCTCTTTAAGACAATCCTCTCCATATAGGTTGAAAATTTGAGAGTGGACATTTCCATAGTGTTTAAACATTGTGCTAAATCTTTTGGAGTTTCATTGTGTAGAAGTTTAGAAATTATCTACATACATTTCAATTGGAAACTCAACATATCTTTAGAATCCATATGAAGCTCTTGCAAATAGAAAAGACTATAGTTGATTAAATAGAATGAGTAGAGAATATTAGCCATTAGGAGCAAAATTAGCCAAAGGTAGGTCAAAATTACCATTAATAAAGGATCAAAATTAAGGATTCAACATAGTAATAATAATAATGAATAATGGGTTTTAATTTATGAATTTAAAAATTCAAAAGTAACTAATGAATTAATAAAAGAACAAATTAAGGATTAAATTATTAATTATTCTTTACTTTTCAAAGAAAGAGTAAAATGAATTAAGGATTTATTGTTATTATTTATTAAAACACATGATATTAAAGAGGAAAAGAAGGGACCAATGACCATGCTAATAAATTAATAAAAATAATTAAAGCAACATATAAATTAATAAAAACATTAAAATATATTAATAAGGACTTTATTATTATTTATTGTAATTGTTCTTTGGCATGGTAGGCTTTAGCCTTATCAAACATTTTCTTATGATGTTTACCAAGCACACAACCTTCATAAACACCTTTAGTGCAAGAAATTGTAGGAAAGCCAAGTACCATGTTAGATAACAATTGCAATTTACCATAATTCAAGTGACCTAATCTTTCATGCCATAATTTACTTTGTTCATCAACGTGAGCAACATAGGAATAAAATGGTTCATTTTCAGGTGAATTAAAACTAATATATTTAAATAAACCAATTTCATGATCAACAAATCCTGAAGAAACAATTTTGAAATTATTTTTAATATTTTTAAGAACATATTTAATCTGTCCATGCTTTGAATTTATAACATTTTCGACAAAAATGATAAATAGAAAGCAAGTTGAAGGGTATGCCTTTAACATGAAAACATCTTCCATTGTACCATTAGGAATTTTAATATCACTAGAACGTACGACTGTAAGTATTTTACCATCACTAATTGAAACTTTGTGTGATGTATGCTTGTTGGCAGGCGGTTTGGTAAGGAAGAATCGCAGCATCGCTCATGCCGTGACACGTCAGAAGAGGTCGCAGAAGGAAGAAGGATGTATTAGTTTATGTATTTTTTGAGTCATTTGTACCGCAGAATGCGGGTTCTTGGGTCATTGGACCATATGAGATGTAATTTTGAGCTAATTGTATCGCAGTAGGCGGGTTTTTGGGTCATTTGGACCATGTCAGTTAGATTCTGGGTCATTTGTCCAGGAGTCGGTTAGGAAGTTGTTAGTAAGTGGACAAGCATTGTAAAGGCAGAAGCCTATAAAAAGACAGGAAGTTGTAGGTCGTAAGAGATATCTTGAAGATTTGTTTTTTGCATATGTTTTGAGATCAAGAGATATCACTGAGATCTGGTTTTCCAGAGATGTTGTATCAGGGTTTTTCTGAAGTAATATGACATGATGGAACTGTTCGGTGAAATTCCCTGTGTACCTTTCGTGTTAATGCTTGTTGTGATGATTTCTTGCTGTAGTTAACCTTTTAATGTTATATTTGTTTCTGTTGTGATGAATGACTCTATTAAATAATGCTATGAATAAAAATGATGTTAATCTTGAATACATAGATCTATTTTGGATGCTGCGATAAGTTGAGTAATTGTTTCCACAATCATCCTCCTTCATTCGGCGAAAACATGGTTCCGTCCACTCTCCCTTGATCGCCTCAGGTGAGACCTCATCTGCTCAGCAGGCTAAAACCTGTCTAGGCCGGTGCTCAGGGAGATCGTGGTGGGTTGGTGTCGACAGTGATGGGAACCCCTATCGACTGGGTTTGAGTCAACAAATGGTTCCATCATCGGAACTGTGTGCGAAGTGAAAAGAGGATATGTTGTGGCACCCGACGAAACCCGAGATTCAGGAATGGTTTGATCGAAAGCTACAAGAATTCGCTGAAGAAGAAAGCCAGAACACTCAACTGATAGTATATCAGTGGATAGATAGATACATTCACGACGGTCCACATGAATGGTTCTTCTGTGAGTTCCCGGTCCTGTTGTTCAGTGGTTGGCGAAGTTGACCTTTCAGAAGAGGAACTTCCAGGGCGATGAACCAACAACCTAGACCCCAGAGTTGATCCAAGAACTATAGGAGGTCAATAATAAAGCAACACGGGCTGTCGAAGTGTGGCTTGATAGCATCTTGGAGGGGTATATTACTGAATTTGCGGTCGATACACAAAATTCCTATAGCGAGGCTGAGAGATATTTTTTCCGCGAACCTCGGGGAAGGTTCCTACTGTCGCTCCAACTGTCCATTAAGATGCTTATTTGCGAAAAGGGTATATTGAAGATGCATATAGATTAGTAAGTGACCTGGTGGGAAAAGGCTGTGGGTATTGTGACAGTAGGGGGGTGGTGCATGGAGTGATCAGGGGTAGATGGGTGCGGGTCACGATGAGACTATGAGTGAAGCCGAGGAAGAGAGTGGTATTACAAGGGGAGGAGCGAGGTTTCAACAGGAAAAGAGGCAGAGGATAGGAGAAGGTCCTGCTGCGGTCGAACCGCAAGTTCGTGAAAGAAGACCACACGGGATGAAGCAACCTCATGGTCCGGACAAGGACGCATAGGCTACGCCCAGGATAGAGGCAGGACCTAACCCTAGCAGCAATGTACCCACACCTCCACTCACTATCTGTCAACCAATGAGAAACACCACTTCGACCCCACCAGGTCAACAAAACTTGATCGATAGTAGTTCAGTACCTACAGGAAGGAATCCCAAGATGGCGGGTGATGATGCTAAGTTACCATTGTTCCACGGGAGTGGGACAGACAACCCAGAACAGTATTGGTTTTTGTGTGAAGCAGTCTGGACCGTAAAATAGATCACTAATGATGCCGCTAAGAAAGGACAGTTAGCGACAACTCTGCGAGGTCGTGCATTAGATTGGTTTATGAAGTTTGTTCTAGTCCCTACAGGAGCTCCAGAGAAGTCACTAGATGAGATCCGGGATGGGTTTATTGCATAATTTAGAAAGCCTAAGTCTGAGGCTCAATATATTACAGAATTGAAATAAATTAAGCAGTATCCCAATGAGACGGTGTGGGATTTTGACCAGCGGTTCAAGACGCTGATGGCAAGGGTTAGTTTCGATATGAGTGTTTTCCAACATAAAGAGTGGTTCATCGCGACACTGCTACCACATAATTGGCTACCATTGATGCAACAAAACATCTCGACGCCGAGTGAAGCTCTGGAGATTGCAATACGATTGGATAAAATGCAGTCGGGATGTCGCAGATATAGACACAGCTAGCTAACTTGAACATACAGCTGCAAGATTTGAAGAAGGGCAAGGAGCAGCGCTAAGAAGTATGGTGTACACGATGTCGAGGAGAAAGGAATAGGAAGGACAATTGCCCAAACTTCCGTAACTATTTGGTTTCAGGAGCGCCAAACCCGTTGAATGGTGTTGGCATGTCATATGGTCGCGTTTGTCAGGTATTTGGGCACCGCCATGAAGAATTTCCATATATGCAGAAGATGGTCACCAAGCCGATGAATCTATATTGCACATTCTGCAAATCGATGGGACATGATGACAAAGATTGCCGGGCATATGGGTTGATTCATGAGAGAACGTACGATGCATTCTATGTAAAGGATGACTAGCATGCCATACAACAACCACCACTACAGCAACAGGTAGCCCAATCGCTACGTCAACCGTAGGTACAGTTTGTATGGCAGCAACAACAGCAGCAGTTCATGCCGTAATATACTCCGATGCAAATGGATCCACAACAGCCACAGTACGTTCAACAACCGCAGTATGCACAACAAGGGAAAGGCATGATGCAACAACAGTACAATCAACAACAATACCAACAACAGGGTGGATTCCATGGAGGATTCATGGGTGGACGTGGTGGAGGATTTGGTCGCGGAGGAGGATGAGTAGGTCGTGGACCTGTGTAGTGCTATCACTGTGCGGTCTTGGGACACTCTCAACGAGATTTCCTGTTGTTGCAGATGCAATGTCCATTTTGATTCGTTGCAGACCATATAGTAGAGAACTGCCCTCAGTTGATTGCACGATGGCAGGCATGGAATATTCCACAATTGTAGAACCAGAATGCTAATCAAAATGTGAACCAGCCAGGGAATCCACCGCTGAACCAGAATCAGGGTGCGAATGTTTCAACAATCTCAGCAGAGCCCAGGCCACGTGATGCAGCTGTTGCGGTGATCACTCAGGAAGGTGCAAAAACAGGAGAAGACACTTCACATCCACTGATCCGGTTGGCCAGGTCGAAGAAGGTGTCATTTGACATTAATTCAGAGTGTGATACATTCCAGTAGGCACGATGGGAATTGGACAAAGGCAAGGCTATCGTCTGTGACATGCCCCCTATCTTTGATGACACATCAGACGTTGGTCCATCAACGTAGTCTGAAACTTTGCAGAGATTCCTGGAAATTTGTTTGTTGTTGGAAAGGGATCTTGCTGTGCTTGCTGAGATTGAGGGGTTGTTGCAACGATTTCCAAAGGGATGCCAGGAATCCACGGTGAATTCCTTACAATGGAGGAAGGATGGCAAGGAGATGCGGATGAATATTCAAATTGGAGACTACGATGTCGACTCAGTTATTCTGGATCTTGGTTCGGATGTCAACATGTTAACCAAGAAGGCATGGAAGAAAATGGGGAGCCCCCCATTGAGTTGGTCCACTGTCTAGCTTCGGTTAGCTAATTTCGCTAAAGTGACACCGATTGGGAGAGTCCCCCGGTTAGTGGTGGATATTGAGGGCATGAAGACCTACGCTGAATTCGATGTCATCGAAGTGGTTGAAGGAGGAAGCTCTTATCCTGCGTTGCTGGGGATTGGATGGGATAATGATAGTGGAGCGGTAATCAACTTCAAGCGACGAATGATGACTTTTGAAAATCGCGATCTCTAAGTTATCGCCCCGTTGGATCCGGTTGAAGGACGCAGATACCTTGAACCAGTGAAAGATGAAGATCCCTGCGGATGGGACCATGCATTAAATATTTCAGAAGATTACATTCATCCAACTGAAAATGGTGACCTTGGATGGCGTAGTGACAGCTTTGCGTCTTCCGACTCTGATGATGCGCTAGAACACTAGCAGAACCGCTTGCATGAGGTGTCACTCCGTAAGTGTCGATTGATCACGCAGTCACTATGCTGTGTTGCGATTGAAAAGGTCACACTACCAATATATGAAGGACGGCTTGGCTTATCTGGCTTTCTGATGGAGTTCGAGGAAATATTTTCAGAACCACATCGATTGCTGGCATTGGACGAAGCACTAAAGGCTGCTCTAGCACGCTGGTGGGAGACACACATGGCATCAGTTGATGGATGTTCGAAATGTAGAATATTGATGATGGTACGCTTCGATGATACCGAGATCTACTACGCAGGGAAGTATTATGGTGGAATGATCTTGGTGACCATTTGATGGAGTGTCAGATGTTATGGGCATCGCGACCAAAAGATGAGTGGGTCCACGCATTTATCCATACTTTGGATGAAATGCCGCAGTCATGGTATACGGGCGTTGAATTACGGGGAGAAATCACTGCTTGGTTGGAGTTGACCATATGTTTTACTCATACGTTCAGTTTTGCTGATTCCAATCCGAATGTCCATAATGCTCTGCAGATCATTCACGATGTGGTGCTAAAGGTTGTTCCCGCAGCACACCCAGCGGATCCACATACACACGGCCAGATGCAATCAATTATGGAATGTTATAGTATCACTGGTGGGCTCGAAGATGGTGATGATCTGCAAAATGTCAATATTCCAGAGTCTGAAGGAAGTCACGAGGTCGTACCGCCTAGTGCGCCACGTGATCCGTTCAGTCATCCCTTGAAGCTTCGCAAGATCAATATTGGGACAGAGGCCACTCCCAAGTTCGTGAATGTTGGAGATTATTGGGATGATGAGATGATGGGAAAGGTCACTGAGTTGTTACATGAGTTCCAAGACCTTTTCCCTACGAAGTTCTCCGAAATGAAAGGTATTTTGGGTGATCTAGGAGAAATGAAGATTCCCTTGAAACCAGATGCGAAACCAATCAGGCAGCGACCGTATCGCCTCAATCCGTGACATAAGGATAAGGTCAAGGCAGAACTTGATCACATGTTGGATGCTAGTATCATTGAACCAGTCGAAGAGTCATAATGGATCAGTATTATGGTGGTGCAGGACAAGAAGACTGGCGAAGTACGCATCTGTGTCGATCTGCAGAAGTTGAATGACGCCTGCGTGCATGACCCCTTTCCAACCCCATTTACTGATGAAGTACTCGAGGGAGTAGGTGGCCAGGAGATGTATTCTTTCACGGATGGGTTCTTAGGCTATCATCAAATCAATATTGCCAAAGAAGACCGCCACAAGACAACTTTTGTGACCGAATGGGGATGTTTTCAGTATACCATGATGCCATTTGGATTAAAGAATGCCCTAGCGATATTTCCGTAGGTTGTTGTTGCTGCATTCAAGGATTTCATCAAGAAGTTCTTGCAGGTATACATGGATGATTGGACAGTTTATGGTTTGATCCGCGATCATCTGCCTAATCTGCGGTTGATGCTGGAACGCTGTCGCCAACACTAAATATCGCTGAATTTGAAGAAGTGCATTTTTTGTTCCCCATTTGGGATATTGCTAGGCCACATCGTATGCAAACAAGGGTTGCTAGTCGATCCAACAAATATTGAGCTTATTTTGAGTTTGACACTGTCGACCACTGTGAAGCAGCTGAGGGTGACTTTAGGACATACAAGGTATTACCGCAAGTTCATCAGGGGATATGCAGCGATCACCGCCCCTATGGAGAAGCTATTAAAGAAAGATGCTTTATTTCAATGGAGCACTGAATGTCAGGATAGTTTTGAGCAGTTGAAGGTTAAGATGGCTTCGGCACCAATCCTAATATTCCCGAACTGGAGTAAAGAATTCCATGTCCATGTTGATGCATCGTCAATTGCACTTGGTGTGGTGCTAGTGCAACCAGAAGAGGGGGATCTTGATCACCCTATTGCTTTTTCCAATCGAAAGCTGTCATCCATAGAAAGGAACTACACCACTACCGAGCGGGAAGGATTGGCGATGGTCTATGCGCTACAAAAGTTTCGACACTACTTATTGGGTGGACATTTCAAAATGTTCACAAACCATTCTACCTTGAAGTACCTGGTCAATAAGCCTGTGTTGGGGGGGAAGATATGCCGTTGGTTACTTCTCTTCCAGGAGTTCGACTTTGAAGTAATTGTGAAGCCAGGGAGGTTGAACTCCGGTCCTGATCACTTATCGCGTATTGACACAGGAGAGGAGCCGACTAATATTGAAGATGGGTTTCCTAATGCGCAACTGTTTCGGGTTGAAGTAGCCGATGGCTATTTTGAATAAATCATTCAGTTTTTAGCAGCAGGTACCGCACCCGAAGAGCTCACCACTAGTCAGAAGAAGCAGTTGGTGGTTAAAGCTGCAGACTTCCAGCTCATCGCAGGAGAGTTATACAAGATGGGTGCAGACGAGGTATTACGACGGTGTGTCTTGCCACATGAGAAAGCACAGATATTGGTAGAAGCACATGGAGGAGTGGCTGGAGGACACTACAGCGGTCAGGCGACTGCTAGGAAGGTACTTTACGCGGGGCTCTGGTGGCCCACACTCCATAATGATGCGACCGACTATGCGCGGTCCTGCGATGTCTTTCAAAGAGCTGGGAAGCAATCTAGGAGGGACGCGATGCCGCTGATGCCTCATTTAACACTACAACCATTTGACAAATGGGCAGTGGATTTTGTGGGACCAATCAATCCACTAGGTAAGAGCACGGGTGCCAGATATATCATCACTGCGATAGAATATTTGACCAAATGGGTGGAAGATACACCAGTTGTTGATTGTTCTGTAGCCACAGCTACGCGGTTTTTGTTTGATAACATTATCACTCGTTTCGGCTACCCCAAGATATTGTTGAGTGATCAAGGTAGCCATTTTATCAACCGCACCATTAGCGCACTGACGGAGGAGCTGCAGATTCAGAATAAGAAGAGTATGCCATATCATCCGCAGGAAAATGACATGATGGAAGCTTTCAATAAGATATTGGAACATGCGTTGACAAAGGTGTGCAATGCGAACCGCGATGACTAGGATCTCAAAATCCCAGTAGTATTGTGGGCCTATCGCACCACATGTAAAAGGTTAACGGGTCAGACACCATTTAAGTTGGTATATGGACAAGAAGCAATCATGCCCATGGAGTACATCGTTCCAAGTCTGTGCATCGCAGCAATGACATGCATGGATTCTACGACAGCATTAGAGGAACGTCTAGTGCAGTTAGTGTAGCTGGGGGAAGATCACTTTATCACTAGTTTCCATTAGGGTGTGGAGAAGGATCGCCAGAAGGCTTGGCATGATCGCCACATCAAGAACAAATAGTTTCAATAGGGTGATTTGGTGTTGTTGTATAAAAATAAGTTTATGAAACATCTAGGAAAATTGCAGATGCATTGGCTTGGTTCGTATCGCATCAGTAGCATCACTTTAGGAGGAGCGGTACAATTGCAATAGTTGGACGGAGCGATGCTCCCAAAGATGATTAATGGTAGTAGGTTGAAGCCCTATCGGTCGGGCTTGGAACAGTGTGATGCCTGAGTCACATCAGGAAAAAAAAAACCAAGTGTAGCTTGATTGGTGGCAGGGTGGCTCACCAACATGAATAGAATGCGGAAGTAGGGAGGCTTTTGTCACAAGTTAGGAGCGGTCAGCGACAGGTGACATGGTCGCGACTGGGTCAACTCAGTAATAAATGCCAAAAGTTAAACCAGTTAATTAACAACGCTTGTTCAAATGATGGGCATTAACAGCAGATCCGACCAATCGGTTGATAGGATCGCTGACGTATTTGCAACATTAATACAAGATTTCAGTTGAATTAATGCAGGATTTAGTGATGATTACAGCATATTCGGCTGGAGGCTATACAAACGGGTAGAAGTTGGTCAGAAGGTTTAGCTAGGGTTTTCACCCTAGCTTGTGCAAATGAGCACCTACTAAGGAGAAAGGACTCCTTAGTAGCAGTTCAATAAACAGTAAATTAAAGTAAGAAAACAATACGAATTCTAAACTAGCATGAGCATTAATAAACATAACAAAACATGGAAATATGGTGAGGATCTTTCTTTTTTTGTATTAAAATTTTACCTCAAGTGTAGAGGTTGGTGAAGTTCTTGAAATGGTACAAGAGGGTTGCTCCAAACTCCAGCTTTGCTCCTTCTCTTTCTCCAAAGGGTTGGAAATGGGCCAAAAGGGGCACTCAAGGGTGAAAGTAGCTCAAGGGTGAGCTAGGGTTTCGAGAGTGATTTTGGCAGAGTAAGGGTGTATTTGACTATGGATATGAAATGAGGGGTCTCCATCACCTATTTATAGGTTTTTGGTGGTGGAGTGCTGACCCATGGTTTTGGGAACCATATGGTTTAGGTCAGCTGTATAGGGTTTTTTCCTCATTTTTCCTCTTTTTCCTCCTTTTTTAAATTTTTTATTCCCTTTTTCGAGGGTTTTTGCTATTTTGGAGGAATTTTGGATAATTTTGGGGGAAAAGGGGGTTTTTTAGCCTTTTGGAGGCTTTTTTGATGGTTTTGTGTCCTTTTGGAGGCTTTTTAATGGGATTTTAAGGTTTTGAAGGTAGATATGGTAGGAAATATGGACAAATGAGTCATGTAATGGGGTAGATGAGGTAGTGAGCACTTTTTGGGTGTTAACAGATTGCCCCCTGATGTGTGAGGGAAGGAGCTCATCGTATGGCCAATAGACATCATAATTCTTGTATGGTTTTCCTGGGGTGTGGAGAAGAGAAGAAACAAACTAGAGCCCGGAACAACAGTCCCGAACAAACTGCAAAAACTAGAAGTACATGACCTCAATAATGGATGAGGAATAATCTAAACATATGGACGAGGCGGGCATTCCCATGCTTGTGTCAAGATATAGAACAATAATAACAATGGGGTCCAAAATATGGGGACCTGAAATATACATGGCCTCAAATAATGAATGAGGAAGGATCTCAATATATGGACGAGGCGGGCATACCCATGCTCGTATCAAGATACATAAAAAAGAACAGTGAGGCCCAAAAAAGGGGGACCTGTAGGATACATAGAGAACCACTATGTACATCATAAGGATCCAGAGGGGACACAAATCTGGGACATGCTGCTGGGCTGACCATGTCTGAGATGAAGAATTGATACACTGGAATAACAACAGGGCTGCTGAGTGTGGTACTAGAGGAACTGATGAGTTGCTAGACCATAGTGATGGGGATTCATGTCCTCAATGGTACACTAAACTGGAACTGAACTGGGTACTCAAGGAAGCATATAACTGGATGGCTTCCGAATATAATCACCAACGCAACCCGGACATCCATGGGAACATATAACTGGGCATTCCGAAGTGACTCACCAATGTGCTAGAGTCGGGGGAAATCCGGGGTCTTCGACCAATAACTGAAGGGATATAAACCCTATGCGATTCTCAACGATGCGATCAAGGTGTTGAAGTCGAGCATGTGAGAAACAACCACTCGGAGAGGCAATGATGACTCCTTTCAAAATGGTCCGTAGGCACTCACCACAGATGGTGATTGGTCCAAGGCGCAGGGACCTCTGGGTCTATCCTCTGGAATAGAGGGGCTGTCGTCGACAGAGGGAGACCTGCAACTATCAAGGCAATGATGTTTCCTTGACAGGAGCTCGAGGTGGAGAACTGAAGTATGAGAGTACTGATGGTAGGATTGATAGACTGTGGGGGATAATTGGGCAAGTAGAGTGGGTGGACTCAAACTTCCTTTGTTCAGAGTATGAGGGTGGGGATGATCGGGCAACATATGAAACTGACTGATGGGAAAGGGATCATAGCTATAATGGATCAACGATAGTGACTGGGATGAGTGTTATACAAGGTGTTGTAAAATGGCAGGAGACTGCAGACCACTCTGAACAAAGGAGATCTGATTGGGGGTGCTTCCGAGATGATTGATCATAGTGCGAAGAGGCATGAGGGGACTTCTTCATGGGTTAAGGAACTAGAAGAAGTGTGTATAAATTGGTACTGTCGTGTGGATTTATACGAGCCCGGGACAGTTCATGCTCGTGATTGCTTTCAATTTTAAGGAGTCTGAAAGCGATAAGAAGACTCTGAAATAATGGAATGGTACTGTCGTGTGGATTTGTACAAGCCCAGGACAGTTCATGCTTGTGGTTGCTTTCAATTTTACAGAGTCTGAAAGTGATAAGAAGACTCCAGGGGGTTTCTTTTTCGTGTGTTAGTCTCCAAGGCCCAAAGAAGCATAAAAGGATGCAATGAAGAACTCTTCTAGCCGGTGTGACTAGAGTATTCCTTTTTCATAATTAGTCTACCAGGTCCGGAAAATGGGTAAACTTATACTAGATAGATGCCCTTTCAGGTACTTTAACGAGCATGAAAGGAAGCAAGATTGCTCGGTGATATTTTCATTATTTTAGGAGTCAGAAAAGAGCTTAACAGAAACTCCCTAACTTCCTTTTTTGTAAAGGACTTGTCCGGCCTGAAAAAGGGATAAAATTATACCGAACAAAAGGAATATCCAGGCAAGGAGGAACTGCTCAATCAAGGAACATTGATGATGACCAAGAACGAGGGAGGGGGGGAACACTGGTGGGCCTCCTTGCAGTGTAATGAATGGTGGAAAAATAACGAAACGATTGCAGTATGACAGGAGTGAATGGCTCATGTAAAAATGTGGAATAATCCGATGGCGGCCAATGTGGTGCGCAAACCGAGGCAGCAAGGTGTCGGGACACAATGTTGAAATTGTACCAAGTGAGAGCGAGAAATGATCTCAAGTCTCATCACGAGCTCGGAAAAATGAATCCGGTGATATAAAAAGTGTCAAAAATGGATAACGGCCGATGTGGCATGCAAACCAAGGGGACGGGGGGCGTTTTGGAAAAATACCCAAAAAATATGGGGGTGAGAACGAGAAATGATCTCAAGCATCATCACGGGCTCGGAAAAATGAATCTGATGATATAAAATATACCAAAAACGAAGAGCAACCAAAGTGGCATGCAAACCGAGGCGACTAGTGGTGTCTACAAAATGCTCAAAAATTGATGTTGGAAAAATAAGAAAACAAGTGGACCATCATGACGGTCTCGTCGTGCTAATTCCAGTGGTGGAAATGGTTCGAAAAATGGACTCTGTATGGGTGCAGAATGGCCAAAACAAGAAAAAGTCAACGGACTATAAATAGTGAGTGGGTCCAACATGACAAGTGTCATTTGGACTTGTTGACTTTGACTAGTGATCAGAGTGGACCAGAGATGAGGTGGTGTTTCTGGACAATCCGACCGGCCGTTTTCAGATCTGGGAGTGACAGGTATTCCGACAAACTCATACCCGCATTTTCCTTGGGTTCGGGGTAGGGTGGTGGGTCCTAGGGGATTTTATTGTACGGTCCACGTGGGTGGACCGCGGATTTGTGGGGTGGAACCGTGGTCGAGGACCGCGGGTTCCAGGGTGGATCACGTGGCTGGGGACCGCGATGTTCGGGTCGGAATTCACGGTCTGGTACCGCGCGTTCTGAGGCCAAACATGCGGTTCGAAACTGCGAGTTCGGCTCCTACAGGCGCAGTTTGGGACCGTGACTGTAGCCCTGATAGCCGCGGTCGGAAACCGCGGCAAGGGGTCCTAAAGCTGCGATTGGGATCGAGCTGTTAGGGTTCCCCGGGGGGGGGCATGTTTACTTCGTTGACATGAGTCTGATGAGTTTGCCTTGTGTGATTGATAGGATGCCGCTGGTGCTGTGGCGAGAGCAGGAGGTCCCTAACGAGATAATAGAGGTTATCTGGAGGGATCACCATGTGTGGTCAACGCTGGGATTGTGCGGACTTCTGAAGTTCGCACAAGTACCGATGATGCAGTTAGCAACGCTATTGCTGAACCGACTAGTGAGCTTCTGGGAGCTAGACATTCAAGCATTCAGGGTGTAGGGGGAGAGGGTGGATCTCACCCTTGCAGATGTCTATCTCCTGACGGGGTGGCCCTGTCTGGGTAGGGTGGCGAAGACGCAACCACGAGTATCCACGGATGTAGATATGGAGGATATGCTGGAGCGATACTGTGTTCTAGAGGCGAGGGTGAAGAGGAATGCACTCTGGGTGGTGGACCTTCAGAAGCCAGCAGTACGGGCTATTGCGGCGTGCATGGTTCGGGTTTTGGGATCCCAGTCACCTGAGAGGGTGTCTGGGGGCCAGATGCAGCTAGTGGAGCGGGTACTGGATGGTGTCTATTATGCGTGGGGCCAGATGTTTCTCACTTGTGTGCAACAGCAGCTGACATCGGTGAAGGAATCTGGCAAGGGATTCTGTTATGGATCTTTTCTATGTGCTTTCTTCATGGAGCGGATACCTACATTGCGGTCATGGGTGCCGATTAGGGCAGGAGGACTGAGGGAGCCACGTATGGTGCAGTGGGGAGAGATGATGCGCCGCCGGGGTGGCGGTGAGGTCGGTAGATACTTCACTCAGGAGCTGTACCTGCAGTGGCTATAGATGCTGCTGACACTAGATGACTTTCCATACAGAGATATGGACTACACCGGGGATCTAGAGGCACCCCGGGCGCCAGGACAAGCATGGGGACCAGATGGTACATATTGAATCTATTGCATTTTATGGATGTCAAGATTTGTGTATGATAGGTTTTTTGATATACTGTTGCTGATTGATGTGTGATCTACAGATGTTGGCTCGAGACCACCGACATATAGCGCGCAGGGGGCATGTGGCGGGTACCAGCCATGCCAAGCCGAGGGGAGGTGCATCGACGGGACATTCAGGGGACTTTGGAGTCTGTACGGATGCTTCTGGATCAGTTGCTGGTGGGAGTGATCGATGATGAGTGGCGGGACGTGGAGCCGGAGGTGATTCAAGATTGCATGAGGGCGCCATGGGAGTTCGGGTCGATCGCGATTCGGGTGGCCATCTTAGCGGATAGGGGACGGGCACATGAGCCCGCAGGGGATGAGGAGCTTCCAGAGGAGGAGCGAGGGGAGGAATCAGAGGCAGCTAATGTAGGGTATGACTCTCATTAGGGAGTACAGGGTACTCCCCCCCGATTTTGTAGCTACGGCATGTATTCTATGAGGCGTAGGGATGTATAGATATTTTTTTGTATAGCTGAGTACGGGGGTACTCAGGACATGTTTGACATACATTTTTTGATATATATATATGCACATGGATGCACCTTTTTGCAATGAGGATTAACTGTACGCACGTGGATGCGCAGATGGTTTGTTATATGGTTGTACTGCACATGGATGCAAGTAGTGTAGGATGTTGGGCACATGGATGCCCCTTGTGTATTTTATGTGATGTATTGCACATGGATGCAACATTATGTAGGTAGGATTAGGCACGTGGATGCCCCTATATATGAATGTGTTTTTATTTTTATTGCACATGGATGCAAATGTTTATGTGATGATAGGCACGTGGATGCCCCTTGCAATCGTTTTGGGTTTTTTATGTATTTTTGATGAGATGTTATGGGATGTTGATGCATGATGGAGGTTTTACATGGTGTGATTGATGTGCCAATCTAGGATGTTGTTAGCCATTTGATCTGTGACACTATTTTGAGCTCTTGGGACATGGGTGAATGTTATGGATTCAAATTGTCGGCTGAGTTGTTTTTTGCATAGGAATTTTCTAAAGAGGCAGGGATCACGCACCTGGTAGCGGTTGTTGAGTTGGGAGACAAGGAGCTGGGAGTCAAGGAACACATGAAGGCGACATATGCCCATCTGGAGGGAAGCAGTCAGGAGACCGGTCACAGCATCATACTCCGCCTGGTTATTGGTAGCAGCGCCTATACATATTCCGTCAAGGTGAATCAATTCATGTGAAGGGGAATATAAGACCCATGCTGCAGAAGCGAGGTTGGGAGACCAGCGGCTTGCTCCATCGGTGAAGCCAATGTAATGAGGTGGAAGATGGTCCATCTGTGGTCATGCAAAAAATGATGAATCTAAGATTGTGGTAAAGAAGGTGAAAAACAAAAAAGAGAGCAAACTGTACAATGCGGACCAATGAGGTCGCGGGTTTATTTAGGGATAAAAACATTTAAGATACAACCCATTATGAGGGTTGCGCAAAGGGTGACCTTCAGAGTCATTTAAAATGTATGCCCCATTGCCGAGGCAGGTCTACACGATGTAGGGGCCTTGCCACATGGATTCAAACTTTCCTTTACCAGTTTTGTCATGGGCTTGGTCATAGGTGAGGACGAGGTCCCCTTCATGGAAAGTTCGAGGGTGTACATGTTTGTCGTAACCAGCTTTGGAGCAGTTCTTGGCGGCTTCAATGGTCTGGAGAGTGGCACGATGGTCTTCATCAGCTTGTTCTAATGATAGCAGACGTTGCTCGAGTGGGGAGGTGTTTGGGAGAAGCTCGACGGCGATGTGTAAGGTAGGTATCTGACACTCGATGGGGAGGACAGACTCTACACCATGAATTAAATGAAACGGGGTAAAACCGGTGGCGGTCTTGGTGGATGTACGGTAAGCCCATAAGGCGGGGAACAACATGTGGTGCCAATTGGACTTATGCCGGTCAACAGTGCGTTGGAGGATGGTTTTTAGAATTTTGTTAATGGCCTCTACTTAACCGTTCCCTTGGGGGTAGTAAGCAGAGGAATACTGATGTTGGAACTTGAGGAGGGTGGATAACTTGTGCCAAATGGAATCTTCGAAGTGGGAAACATGGTCTGAGACCAACTGCTTGGGGACCCCAAATCGAGTGATAACGTGGTTAAAAAAGAAACGGGCAGCGGTGTCAACGGTACAATTGAAGGTGGGCATGGCTTCCGCCCACTTGGTGAAGTAATCAACGGCGCAATGATGTACTTATGGCCGTTGGCAGATGGGGGTTTACATTCCATGAAGTCGATGGCCCATTTACAAAAGAAACCAACGGTGACGACTAGGTGTAACAGAGCGGGTGGCGTCCGGGCCTTGGGGGGAAAAAGTTGGCAATTATGACAATGTTTGATTGCTGTGATGTAGTCGGTAAAGAGTGTGGGACAGAAGTATCCGGCGCGGACGACCATTTGGGCTGTGGCCATTCCAGAGAAATGGCCGCCGTAGGCACTGCTATGAAAATCATTGAGGACGTGTTCGGCCTCCTCATGTGTAAGGCAACGACGTAGAATCATGTCAAACCCTCACCGGTAAAGGACATCACCTAAGAGGAGATATCGAGAGGCCTGGTGACGGATACGACGACGTCCATCACGATTGATGTTGGGTCTGAACTTCTGCGTGCGCAGGAATAACAAAATATCACTGTACCATGGGTCATCAGACGAGATGATGAACAAGTGATTGTCGAGTAACTCATCGGAGATTTGTGGGGGACGACAGAAGGGAGGGGAGATCAGTGATGAGTTGGGAAAGTGCGAGGGCTTTAGTTCTCTTAGGGGTTCGGAAGGTAAGGTCATATTCCTGGAGGATAATGACCCATTTAGCAACACGACCTTGCAGGAGCCGTCGGTTTAAGAGATAGACCATGGGGTTGGAGTCGGCGAAGACTGTGGTATGACTAAGTAAAATGTAGTGTCGCAATTTTTGGACGGAAAAGACCACAGCTAGGGCTAGTCTCTCCTCATATGGGTAACATAGGGGTGGTCCAGACAAGGTCTGGATGACATAATAAATGACATGCTCCTGGCGAGCGACGTCTTCTTGAACCAGGTTTCCAGACACGGCATGTTCGGATGCCGAGACGTAAAGGATGAACTCCTGAGAGAAATACGGAGGGGAGATCAAAGGGGCTTGTGTGAGAGATTTCTTGAGGGCTGCAAATGCAACTTCTGCTTGCTCATCCCAGACAAAGGGTACATGGGTATGAAGCAGGCATAAGAAACCATGAACGGTAGTGGCATAATCTGGAACAAAGTGACGAAGGAAATTAGATCACCCCTGCAGACTCTGGAGCTGCCGGAGCGTGCGAGGAGAGGGAAGGTCTAGGATGGCTTGGACCTTTAGGGGATCGACAGCAATTCCTTTCTGGGAAACAATGAAACCCAACAACTGGCCTGCTGGAATGCAAAAGACACACTTGTGTGGGTTCAAGCGGATTTTATATTTGCGACAACGCAGGAAGACTTGCCGGAGGTCGCTAAGGTGGTCTGATCGTTTCCAGGAACGAGCTGTAAGGTCATCAAGATAGACTAGCAAGATATGGACCAAGTCGTGAAGCAATAGGTCATGGCCCGCTAGAAGGTGGCACCAGCATTTTTGAGGTCGAAAGGCATGACACGATAGGCAAAGGTGCCCCATGGGGTGGTAAAGGTAGTCTTGTACTGATCCTCCTTACGGATCTGAATCTGGTTGTATCCGAAAAAACTGTCCATGAAAGACAGGACTTCATGTCCCACACACGCATCGATGAGTTGGTCAATGAATGGTGTGGGGAAGTTGTCTTTGGGACAAGTGTGGTTTAAATCGTGGAAGTCAGTACATACTCTAATGGTGCCTTGTTTTTTGTTAACAGGAACGGGGTTTGAAACCCAGGTGGTATATGCGATAGGATAAATGAATCCTGCTTTGCGAAGTTTCTCAACCTCTGCTTTAACAGCGGGGAGCTTTGAAGGATGAGTGGGGCGCTGTTTCTGGCGAACGGGGGGTACATCGGGCCATGTGTAAATGTGGTGCTGTATAATAGCGGGGTCGAGACCAGGAATTTCGGTATAGGACTAGGCAAAGACATGACGAAACTCTTGGAAATGTTTTTTGTATGTTTCAATCTCATACTCATTGCAGGAGGCTCCTAAGATAATGATTTCAAGAGAACCAGGTGGGTCAGAGATATCTATGTGGATGATGGGTGAGATGTTGGCCATGTTACCTTCCTCAAAAGCATCAGGAGCGGGAATAGGATCCTTAAACCAGTCGAATTTGGTGGGAAGAAAATCTTTGGACTCAACCGTGAATTGGGTAGCTGTGGTAGAGGAGGATTCTTCTGGGAGGAAACAGGAACGATGGTGCATGTTGTCCCAAGGATAATCCGGGGCAGTGAGAGCCTCGAGGATCTCCTCATCATTGCGGAAACTATGAGCTGTCAAATCAGTTGACGAGGGAGTGGTAGTCGAAGAGATCACATAAATGGTGTTAATCTCTCCGGATGGGGATGATACCGGGGGGTGGATCTCCTCAATTGGGGGGGGTGCCGTATCAAGGTCCAAATTATTCATCTCATAGAGAGTTGCTCTGTAATATGGGATATCAGGACAGTGATGTGAGTAATGGTCGTAAATACCGCAGATTGCACAAGAGTGGTTGGTACGCAGTGATTTATCACGAGGCTTAGGGGTTGGATCTAGTTCGACAACCAGGATGTTGGGGTCGTTGTCAAGAATTTGCATGTGTTCCTGTAATGAAGGTAATTGTGGACATTGATGAGTCGGATGGCCTAACTCATCACACAACGAGCATTTGGGGGGAGCACAAAACATGGGGGGGGGGGGGTTTAACTGCCTTGGGAGGGGCTACAGCAGTGTATGGTTGTGGGCCTCTGCCCCCAGTGGGATTGATAAGAGGAGGGGGATTCGTAGATGACGAAGGGGGTAGCGACACCGAGAGGTGGTTGACTAGTAGTGACAATGGGTTTCACCAGTTGTAGGATGACATTTGGTGTCGGCGGGGGAACGAGAGGCGAAATATACCACACGGGTAATCCTAAGGTTAACCCGGGGAGGCTGAGAGTAGCCATAACCGGGGCGCTTACTACTCCCGAGGGAGGGAATAGGAAGGGGATGGTGTGCGTGGGTGTAACGCCAATGTGACTAGGTACCAATGGTGGTTTGGGTAACAAGGGCGGTTGATTGTTGGGTGTTTGTGTATTGTGGGAAAGAGTACAGAGGTCAGAAACTTCGGTCGCGGGTGATGGGGGTGGAATGGATTGGAATGTGGAAGTCATCAACGTGTCTGAGTAAATTCTGGGTCCCACGGAGGAAACAAATGAGGTAGTTGCACCACAAACAGGTTGTTCAACCATGGGGAGAACATTTTCTGGTGCAACGGGGGCCTTTGGATCATAATAGGTAAGTTGGTCAACCTTGACCACGCGTCCGTCATGGGGGAACATCATGGTACAAAAAATGGATGAGGCAACCGCCCACATGGCATACATGTTGCTGCGGCCAAGTAAGAGGTTATAATCAAGTTGAGCATTGATGACCTCTATGTCAATGAGCACGGTTTTTCCAGCCAACTGGACGGGGACATTGGCTAAGAGACCTTGGGGTTGAGCCGAACGACCATCATAGGCTCGCAACGCAGTGGTGGACTACTGGAGGGTAGGGGATCCCAACTTCTACCAAACGAATGTGGACATAACGCATGTAGAGGTACCTTCATCGATGATGCACCGATGGATGACAGGATTCCGAACGAAAACAGAAACTTGGAATGCTAAAGTGGAAGGCAGGCGTGGTTTGGACTGGTCCAAATCAAAGGCCATTAGTTGTGAATCATTTGGGTCAATAGCACCAATGGCGGAGAGCAAATTCTTGCGCTGTGAAGGACAGTTTTTTAAGACTTCTAACACAGACATGGTTGCGGGGGATTGGGCGAAGTCATCTACAATGTTGTAATTTGACGCAACGCGAGCATTGGGGTTATTGTTGATACAACGAAGTGGGAAACGAGGTGCTTTAGAGGCGCCATCGAGTTGAGCCGGAGGTATACGTAACGTCTGATCAGTGGGATGAGCGTTAGTGTTTTTGTCGACAGGGGGGGATTCAGGGGTGGAGCCATATTGGTTCCGACGGGTTTGGAGGTTGACATCGTTGGATCACATCATCAACAAGTGGTGGGTACTTGAGTCTAACATGGGTTGATCAAGAGCGGCATAAGTGATATGTTGTTGTGGTGGTGCGTTGCCTTGAGGGGGAGCCAACGACTGAGTGTTCACTACGCCTTGGGTTGGTAAGGGGTTTTGCAGCACCAAAGGTTGCTGTTGAGGGGGTGGGGGGTTGGGTGGCGCCTAAGGAGCCGCGTTCCCTTGGCGATGGGCATCATCAGTCCAGAGTTGCCGAGCTCGCTCAAAATGTGGGAAAGTATGTGTGTAGTGGCCATAGACCCCGCAAATAAAACAAGGATGGTTTGTTCGCAAATTAGGATTTTTGGCCTGCTTGGGCGACCGATCAGGGTTTTGGTTGGTAGGTGCCACATTATTGTTGTTTGGGGGATTGGGAGGTTGACTGGTTTGGTCTGGAGGGGGGTTGTTCCCACGGTTACGACCTTTACCACGGTTTCGCTGGCCCTATTGGCACTGGTTGTTTTGGTTTTGTTGCGGATTCTGTTGGGCGTAGACTTGCCCTTGGGCAGCAGGTGGGTTCTGGGGTTGTGCAGGTGCGGGAGCAAGCTGCGGTGGATAATAAGTAGGGGGAGGCTGCGCAGGTGCTGAACCTTGTGGGGGTTGCTGATATGTCTACGGAGCGAGTTGTGGGTTTGCCGCAGGGGCTGCCTATGGTGGGTAATAAGCAGGTTGGGCTTGAGAGGACACAGGAGCTGGTGCAACCTGCGGGTGGTAATAGGGCTGAGGTGCGACCGGGGGGGCGTAAGCGGGGGATGCATGACCAAATCACTGAGGTGGACATGTGGGTCCGTGGGAATGGTGGTGATGTGCCATGGGAGCATATGAATTGGTTTCTCCGGACTGTGATGTAGCCCGCGAAAGGTCGGGGCCATGGCTAGGACGTGCTATGGAAAAGGGTTGGGGATGCGAGGCAATACGACCAATGATACCGTCTGCAGCATGGGATGCCCTCGGCGCATCGTGTTGGGAGGAATCGCCGAGATGTGCGTCAGGTATAATGGAATACAGATAACCCAACTGGGCTTATATGAGGTCAAATTGCTGGGCTTTGAGGATGGCCTCTTCTTCGGACTGGGGTCATTCAGATGCCACATCCTTGGCAATGACAAGAAGGAGGGATTTTAGAAACCAATCTAAGAAGATACAGTCGTCTAACTTGATTTTGCAGAGGCTGCGGCGTCAACGCCACTCATGAATGTGGTCAATGATGTGGGTAGCCGTGTTCTGTCTGCAAGACAGTAGGATCTCAACTCCCACGTCATAGCGGACAGGTAACTGAAAGAACTGCAGGAAGGTGGAGGCAAGGGAAGTAAAGGTGGCATGGGTCCCATGGGGTTGATCGATGTATCACTTAGCTGCAGAGCCAGTGAGGGTGCGTTGAACAGACGGAGGCGGACAGAGTCGTCCACTATGGAGTTGGAGGAACACCATAGATGGAAGGACATAATATGGTTCTAGGGGTCCTCACCTACCTTTCCCTCAAAATTAGGGATGTCAGAGGGGAAGCTTGGTGGGCATGTGAGGCCACGTAGGGTTAGTCAGTCTAGCTGGGTCAGGCAGGTTGAGGCTAGCCATGAATGGCAAAGTAGTAGAAGGATGTGACATACTAGTGGGTTGGACCATGGTGGGGCCAATGCCCCCAAGTGTAGGGGTTGGGTTCGGGATGTTGCCCCCAAGTGGAGGAACGAAAGTGGTATGGGATGGTCCTGCACCGCCAAGGGTAGTGTGAGTCACTGATGGAGTGGGAATAGGTATTCCAGCTACTGGAATGGGTGCAGTGATCGGAATGGTAGATGTGGGCCCCAGCGAGTGCATACCCAAAGCAGGTGTGGTAGCTGGTGTGGTGGTGGATGCTCCACCAATGGTCCCTAAAAAGAAAGGGGTGGAAGTCATGCCAGCCATGGGGTTGGTTGGTGCAGTGTAAATGGGGTTCTCAGACTCTGCCTCAGAATCAGAGGTAAAATAAGGGGCGTCTAGATCAGGTAACGGAGTTCTATGCCGTTGATGAGTGGAGTCAAGTGACAAAGCTCGAGATCTATGATGAGTGGTATCAAGTGATGAATATCTATGTCTATGACGAGTGGTGTCAATTGAACCGTGCTGCGGGGGCTCATCCCGAAGGCGCCGAGAATGTCTCAGGGACTCAATGGTGACAGATGGTGTCAGCTATCTGGGGGTTGTGTTGAGTGAAAAATAGCTCAAAAACCCTAATGCAACCGAGTGTGCAGAAGAAGAGCTCAAAAAAATATGGCACTTAGGCCAACAACCAACTCAAAACACTTATTGTAACAGTTGTGCTACAATAAGTGGAGTATCAACAAAAATGGTCAGAATACCAACCAGGATCAGGTTTCCTAAAAAATAAAAATAGTGGATTCGCTAGACCAAAAGGAGGTAAGGGAGCATGCAAACACCTAACTAAATAGTATTCTGACTCAACTAGACATATCCTCTGCAAGGTGATGAAATCCAAGTCAGACAATATGGATAGGAGAGCCAAGTGGCTAAAGATATCCCCCTACCGGGAGGGAAATTGGGTAGTCAATCCTAGAAGAAAGGAAACTAAGATACCCTGTTCATTGACACATCCAGAAAAGGTGAATCTACCGTTTGTTCTATCTCCGTGGTATCCCCATACGGGTGATACCCCGAGAACTGCGAAAGGTAGCCTTCGGTTACTGAATGGAGTGTGGTATTCCACTCAGGCCTCCGGAACCAGTCTAGCGACTTCAACCCTCCTAGGGGAGAGGCCCTCTGATAAAGTAATTGTGACCGTGCCAAAAAATACTAGGGGGTTTTGGTTCCCTAATGGACAACAACTATGTCTCAAGTGTAAGCAACCGAGGGGTGTTATTTGGATGCATATCCCTCCAATCCTACCTAACTACAAAAATTCTTATGTGTTCCCCAAGTGGGGTTAGAATGTTTGTTGTTTTAAGTAGTTTTTTAGGGCTCACTTGAATTAGGTGACAGAGTGTGTGCGTTGTGAGATGATGAACCCATGTAAAAGTGCCATGGAGTGGGCAGCTTTCTAACTAAAAATAACAATACAGAATTTAAACTTTGAAATGCAAAATTTTCTCTTTTTCAATTAAGATGCTGAAATTTAAAAATATTATGTAAATGGAACAGAAATAATACTACAGAAAAGGATGTAGGGAAGGATGGCTGCAGGCAGGAAAAATGGCTGTGCAAGTGCAGAAAATATTGCAGCAAAGTGCTGGGTTCAAAACAGTGAAAAAAGTGGAGAAAACAGACCGTGGGTTTGTGGCAAATCTGGGCGGTCGAACCCTGGGAAACAGCTCAACAGTCGCGAACAGGTTGCGGGGTTTTGGCTGAAAGATGCATTCGGGCCGCAGGAAACAGGTAGAAAGACGCAAGCGGGTTGCAGGAAAAAGGATGAAAGCCACAAACGGGACGCGGGAAAATGGCCTAAAGACACCGGGGGGTTACAGAAAAATGGCTGAAAGCCGCAGACAGGACGTGGGAAAATGGCTTAAAGACGCCAGCGGGTTGCAGAAAAATTGTTGAAAGCCGCAGACAGGACGCGGGAAAATGGCCCAAAGACGCTGGCAGGTTGCAGAAAAATGGCGGAAAGATGCAGGCAGGACACAAGAAAATGGCCTAAAGACGCCAGCGGGTTGCAGAAAAATGGCTGAAAGCCGCAGACAGGACGTGGGAAAATGGCCCAAAGACGCAGGCGGGTTGCAGAAAGAGGGCTAAAAGCCGCAGGTAGGACGCGTAAAAATGGTTAACAACCACTATCGGATCACACCAAACAAGCTACTAACCACAGTCGGATCGTAGGTAATAAACTTGAATCCGCCGGCAGGGCACCGAAAACTGTCTGAGAGCCGCGGTCGGATCGCGGGTAAATGCCTGAAAAACGCGGTCGAAACGCAATTGCGGGGGGTAAAAGACGCGGTTTATGGTAGCTGAAAGGGACAGCCGAAAGGAAAAAACAAAAAAATATTGCAGAAAATTGAAAACGCTTAAAACTATTAAAACTATAACAAGAAATTCAAAAAGAAACACAAGTGGAGATGCCAAAACTGTAGCTAGGGTTTTTACCCTAGCTTGTGCAAATGAGCACCTACTAAGGAGAAAGGACTCCTTAGTAGTAGTTCAATAAAAAGTAAATTAAAGTAAGAAAACAATATGAATTCTAAACTAGCATGAGCATTAATAAACATAACAAAACATGGAAATATGGTGAAGATCTTTCTTTTTTGTATTAAAATTTTACCTCAAGTGTAGAGGTTGGTGAATTTCTTGCAATGGTCCAAGAGGGTTTCTCCAAACTCCATCTTTGCTCCTTCTCTTTCTCCAAAGGGTTGGAAATGGGCCAAAAGGGGCACTCAAGGGTGAGCTAGGGTTTCGAGAGTGATTTTGGCAGAGTAAGGGTGTATTTGACTGTGGATATGAAATGAGGGGTCTCCATCACCTATTTATAGGCTTTTGGTGGTGGAGTGCTGGCCCATGGTTTTGGGAACCATATGGTTTAGGTCAGCTGTATAGGTTTTTTTCCTCTTTTTTCCTCTTTTTCCTCCTTTTTTTATATTTTTTATTCCCTTTTTAGAGGGTTTTTGCTATTTTGGAGGAATTTTGGATAATTTTGGGGGAAAAAGGGGTTTTTTTAGCCTTTTGGAGGCTTTTTTGATGGTTTTGTGGCCTTTTGGAGGCTTTTTAATGGGATTTTAAGGTTTTGAAGGTAGATATGGTAGGAAATATGGACAAATGAGTCATGTAATGGGGTAGATGAGGTAGTGAGCACTTTTTGGGTGTTAACAGAAGGCACTAAGATTTTAGTTGTTAAGTGCCTATGCAGAGCTGACGAGTATTGTTTTAGCCCTGTGAGTGTAGTTGTGCGTCGGGCAAGGTTCAGTTGCACTTGCAGAGTGCTGTTAGGATGAAGAAGCTATCAATTGTGAGCATTGGGTAAGGTATTCCATGCAAGCTAGAAACGGTTGAGATTAGTAGCAAGGTTGAGTCTCCTTTCACTGGGATTGTAGTTGAGGAAGAAGTTGTGTCTGTGGGAGACGTCAATGTTGAGGCAGAAGTCGCAAACATGCTGGTGGGAGAATCAGTCATCGTCAAGAAGCATCGAGGGGGTCAGCATTCTGAGTCCCCGCATAGCAAGAGGCAATTGAGATCATCCGCTAGGTTGTTAGGAGAAGCTCAAGTGTAGGTCGGGCAGTCCAGTCACTGCGTTGACGAATCTGCCCCATGGGAGGGACTGTCAGTTGTTTCCATCCATGGGTATATCCCTCCCAGTCAGCCGGATGCAACCCTGCGCGAGCTGAACACGAAGCAGAAGTATGGCATGAAGATGCCTGCGCTCCCTGCCAGAATGGAGTGCTCTGTTGATATTGGGTCGGCGTTGATGCACCTCCGTGATCATGATCATTATATGGTGGCCCACCCAGACATTGCAGCGGCCCCATATGTGCCCGAGTCACACCTTATCGCGACACCAATTGTACAAGACTGGGCACGAGGATTGAAACATGATGGTTTATTAGGGCTCATTAACATGCCACATTTCGGGTGGATGGCGGAAGTTAACGCGTGTGTGAAGCAGCTGCTTTCTTACTTACATGGTGGTTCGTTGTGGCTGGATAGAGAAATTTCGATTACTGTTGATTTGATCTCCCACATTACTGGGTTTCCTAAAGATGGAGTCGACTTGTCGCAGTACTTCCAAGGGAAGGTGAATGACAAAAAGCGGGCAGGAAAACTAGTGAAGAAATATGGCTTGGAGACGGATGGTCATGGGTATCGCACCGGCAGTATCAATGATAAGGCGGTACTCACCGGCACCAATATTTTATCCTACAAGGTGGTCAGGGGTGGTCATCCTAACCAGTGCAACTCAGGGATTGTCGCATGTGACGTGTAATGCATGGAGGGCGTCCAAATGAACTGGTCCTTGTTTTTGTTGAATCAATTAGTAGTGTATGCTATGGAAGTTCAGCCCGGTAAGGGCTCATTAAAATATAGATGGCTGCCGCTCTTGATTGCATTTGTGGCTTGGAAGGAGCTCGACACATACCAAGGCATGGATGTTGATGCTGCCAAAGAACAATGGGGTGTGCGCTATCAGAACTTATGGTATGTAAGGGAGCCAGAGCGACTCTGGGATTCCCAATTACTATTATGGATCTATTGGGAGATGCTTTGTGATGCAACGACACAGGTACCATGGATATCCGAAGACACTGTGGCAAGGTTCAAGTTGATCATGTATTTTGTGGTTCGGTCGCATGCTATTTATGTGCAGGCAAGGCGTGACCCTAGTCAGCAATGGCTGCTGACCCCTTACAAAGTAACGATGGAAGCATTGGATGTTATCATGAATGATTAGCCACCAGAATGGCGTGAACCTATGGCGTTGACTGAGATTGAGGATGGCGGGCCGATGAAGGGTCCAGACGATCGTCTATCAACACAGGACCCGCACAACCATCATGATTCGGATCAAGAGTCAATTAAAACACTGACTGATGACGACAGTGACCGAGCCTTGGAAGAGCATAGAAGAAAAGGCCACCAGGACCCGTCGATAATCAGTGGGCTGCCCCTCCCGGTGGAAGCACACTTGGGTCGACTTATACAAGCAATCGCTAATGCATCCACCGCTGCATCTTAGAATATGACAAGGGTTACAAATGAAGGATTCCATGCACTCACTGCTCGTGTGGACTCTGTGTATGACATGGTTTCGTGAAGGGCACCCGAAGATGCAGTGGCACCACATGTTAGCACAATCAGCACCGAGTCGCGGGTCAAGAATGTGGAGATTCCCCCGATTGCGATTGTGACTGAAGATGAGGCTGTGAATTCCTTGATGCAGAAGCTGAAGACAGTGACCATTAATGTGAACGCATTGCCAGTGGAAGGGTTGACCACTATGCAGGCAGCTACCAGCCGAGAGACGACATACCGACTGTGGGAGATCAGTGGCATGTGTGTATGATTACAGGAGCGTGATGCCGATGTGAAGTGCACCATTGAAGAATTGAATGGCAGAGCTACTTCAACACGACAGGCCATGGATGAACTTGAAGAACACATTAAGAGATATCGGGATGAGAAGGCACGCAAAATTGAAGGACTAAAGAGGGAACAATATTTCCTTATTGCGGAGAAGGCCTGTATGTGAGATGATAGTGTACGAGTCGACCGGGCCATCACTGAAGCTTATCAACATGTGCTGGAGCCCACTGAAGAGGTGGATGTGTTCCAACAGGTGCAGCAACTGGGGGCTACCATTATCTAGTTGCGGCAGAAGAATCAAGAGTTGAAGGCTCAGGTGAATCCTGGTACACCTCAAGTTGAAGTTGATGACAGAAAAAGGGCGATTGAGGAGGTCACAACTTAGATGGAGGAGCTAGAAAAGGCCGGGATGAAGCTCACAACCGATATCGTACAGTTTTGGAGCCAAATTGTCTAGGACGAGTAGGTTGACCAGTTGATCAAGTATCGGTAGGATGCAGAGGGACAGTTTGCAACACTCAAGGAAGCCATGCACACAATGCCACCCATGGAACAGGTCGCCAAGTCTTAGGACTTAAAAGAATTACAGTAACGAGTTACCAAGGATGATGAGTGACAGAAGAAGCATGCTGCGCAGTTGGAGTAGTTTCAGGATGTTGGGGGATAGTTCATGACCAAGGCAGGTGAAGCACTTCAGGCAGTACAGAAGGGTCATCAACAAGTGACGGCACAACTCACTGTGCATCCATTTGTAGAATATGTGGTCGACAATCAGGTGGTGGCTACGGAAGTCAAGGAAATGGTGACGACAGTCGTGCAGCAGTATGAAGACTTCAAAGTGAAGACCACAGAATACACCATGTCTAGTTGACGTGGCTCGAGGGTGATCCACAAGATTGTGTTGGGGGCTTGTTGGTAGGCAGTTTGGTAAGGAATAATTGCAGCATCACCGATGCTGGGACACGTTAGAAGAGGTCACGGAAGGAAGAAGGATGTATTAGTTTATGTATTTTTTGAGTCATTTGTACCGCAGAATGCGGGTTCTTGGGTCATTGGACCATATGAGATGTAATTTTGAGCTAATTGTATTGCAGTAGGCTAGTTTTTGGGTCATTTGGACCATGTCAGTTAGATTTTGGGTCATTTTTCTAGGAGTCAGTTAGAAAGTTGTTAGTAAGTGGATAAGCATTGTAAAGGAAGAAGCCTATATATAGACAGGAAGTTGTAGGTCGTAAGAGATATCTTGAAGATGCATTTTTTGCATATGTTATGAGATCAAGAGATATCACCGAGATCTGGTTTTGCAGAGATATTGTATCATGGTTTTTCTGAAGTAATATGACAAGACAGAACTGTTTGGTGAAATTCCCTGTGTACCTTTCGTGTTAATGCCTGTTGTGATGATTTCTCACTGCAGTTAACCTTTTAATGTTATATTTGTTTTTGTTGCGATGAATGACTGTTAAATAATGCTATCAATACATATGATGTTAATCTTAATACATAGATCTGTTTTGGATGTTGCGATAAGTTGAGTAATTGTTGTCGTAGTCATCCTCCTTCATTCGACGGAAACATGGTTCCATCCACTCTCCCTTGATCGCCTCGGGTGAGACCTCATCTGCTCTTCAGGTGTTGTTGGGTAGGCTAAAACTTGTCTGGGCTGGTGCTTAGGGAGATCGCGGTGGATTGGTGTCAACAGTGATGGGAACCCCTGTCAACTGGGTTTGAGTCAATAATGCTTATTAGTGTCATAAGATGAAAACAAAGAAGCAGTACTAGTCATATGATTAAAAGCATTTGAATCCATAATTTATTCCACGAAAGAAGAATATTTAATTGGGTGAACTGAATAGGCACAAAGATCTACGTATTTTTCCTCGAAGGATTTCTTCTTCGATTTAGCAAGTTCACGTCTCGTTTTAAAGCAAATCTACTTAGGGTGGTTGGTTTTTCCACAATAATTACATGGATTAAATATTTTCTTTTTAGGATCATCATTAGCATAATTAGAAGTGTGATGAGATGGACCATTGGTATGTGGTTTAGGGCTCTTCTTAAAATTTTTATGTGGATTCTTCTGTTGTAAAATTCACACCATCATTTTCAGTTTTGCATGTCTGCATGCATCAAGTCGTCTGCATGAAATTGCATGCATCTAGTCATCACCTTGGTGGTCCTCCTAGCACCTAGAGCTTGATTCTAGCTTTTCAGAGCCTGTCTACATCCCCCAATTGGCCTCCCACCTACCTAATGCACCTTCTTTGAGTTTTTGCATTCCAAGTGCGCCTTTGCTCACCTACCACACTCAGTTAGTGCGCCTTTGCTCACCTACCTTCAGTTGTCACTTAGTTAGGGTGCCTTATCTCACCTACCGGGAGTTATCACTCAATTAGTGCATGGATTGGGTAGTTCTTCCACTGATTACTCATCCTAACTACCTATAGCTCCTAGTTAGCTAGTTTTGGAGTGCCACTTGACCCTATTACAGCCTCATGCGCCCCCCTTGGAGTCTACATTCCTTGATTTATGCCTAGATGGTTCTGTTAGACTCAGTTGGACACACTTGACTGACTCTTACCATTTATGGTTGATGCTACTGACTGGATGATGTCTCCGTATTTATCCAAGCTATACTTTGAGCTTAGATTTGAATGCCCTACTTGGATAATTCGAATCCTATATGATGCTACATCACAGTTTATTGTAACACATTCTTTACATTCATTATTCATTGTATGATATTGTTATTGTTCATTGCTTTGTGTTTATGAGTGATTATTGAGTGTCTCCTTCTCTTATTATTTGCAACATACTTGAGAGTTTGATTATGAGTTTGTTACAGTTGCTAGATCCCTTGAATATTATCACATGGTATCATAGCAAGAAGCAGCTATTCGAATTGCAGCCATTGCGACAATTGCAACATTTCTTTGAGCATCTATCTTTCACTTGAGCACTAGAAGCCTCTGAGTTTCTACAACAAATCTTGGTGCTATTACTTGAATTCATTGGAGAAATCCAGTGAGGTCTAGCCAAGTGTGAAGGACTTAGTCTATGTGCTCAGTGTTCAAAACGTAGTGTTTAGTCGAAGTGTAGCATTCTCCATCATCAAAAACTTCTCTTGTTTTGCAGGTTTATTCACCCGTTCAAATTCTTCTTCAACTATTCGACTTTCTCTGTTCAGGTGGATCTAAAGCTCACATCTTCCAACTATGTCGATTGGAAATCCAAGATGGCTCTCTTCATGAGATCCAAGAGCTTCACCTGAATACTCAATGGAACGATGGTAGAACCTAGTGCAGTTGAAAAGTCCAAGCACTTGGATAGGCTTGATGAAGTAGTTGGCCTCCTCCTTCTCTCAATTTATGATGATATTCACTTCCATGTCATTGATATTACATCTCCTAAAGAGGTTTGGGACAAGCTCAAATCCCTTTTTTGACAAAAAGATGATATGAAAGGACACAAATTGGAGAATGAACTCATATCTTTGAGTCCTTACAACTTTGAATCTATCAATTCCTTCCTCACCAAGTTCAAAAGCTTGATATCACAATTGAAAAGATATGAGATAGTGAAAGAAGACAAGGAGATTATTCTTGCCATTCTCTCAAAGTTGGGGGCAAACTTCTCAGTTTTTGTCTCTACTTTCCAGTCAGCTAAGATGTCCATTCCAAAATGGAAGTTTCCATCACTTGATGACTTCATCCAATCTCTTAATCAAGAGGAAGAGAAGTTAATCTTAATGGGAATGATCAAACCCAAGTTGGATTCGACCCTTACAGTTGTTCAGGCCAAAAGGGAGAATGGTAAAGACAAGCAAAATATTTCTGATAACAGATCGAATGATACAAGGCCTACAGATACTCCATATCAGTCATATGGGGTTTCAAACTCAAGGAAGACCAAGCAATCTCAGAACAAAAAATCCAAGTGCACCTATTGTCTTAGGGGTTTCCATCCTGAGAGTGCTTGTATGAGGAAAGTTATAGATTTGATGGCTCAGTTACTTGAGAAGAACAATCTTCATGTGCCTGCATGTACAAGGAAGAAAGATCCTGATACTGAACCTTCTAGATCCGAAGAAAAAGAAATATGTCATGCCCTCATGGAAAGTGCATCAACAGATTCTTCCTTCATCATAGATTCAGGATCATCAAGACACATGTATTCCTCCAAATATCTCTTCTCCAGTTTCGAAAGATTAGTTAGCCCTTCCATTAGATTGGGAAAAGATTCAAAAGTCTCCTCTCAGGGGATTGGAAGAATCAATATTGACTAAGGTTACTTTTCTGATGTGCTTTATGTTCCTTATCTTGCAGCAAATTTACTTTCAGTGTATCAAATGACCCATATTGGAGAGCCCAAAAGAGCTATCTTTTCTCCAAATAAAGTTGAAGTACAAACATGGTTTCAGGGGAAATCGTTTCAAAAGGTGTTGCAAATCATGAGACAAAACTCTATGAGTTTTCCCACTTATTACCTCTCTCAAAGGAGTCTGCTCTTCGCTCTCAAACTCATGAAGAGAGTAGACTATCTTATCTCAACTACAAGCTAGCTCAAGATGTGGTTGAAGTTCTTCCAAATAGTAAGATTGGTCATGGCACCTGCAAAGATTGCTTGAAAGGAAAGGATCAATCTAAGAATATTGATAAAAAGAGGAATCTTGAAGAAGTGTGAATGCTAGATCCATATCCACAAGAACTTGAAGATGTAGCACCTATTGGTTCAACTCCTATGGCCAAAAGGGCCATCACTACTACATCCACTAGTGATCTTGTTGAAGATCCATCATCATCAGATTCTAGTTCTTTTAGTAAAAATATCACCTATGATTGCTCAAAGGAGATATCAGAGATCTACATGCACCTTCAGAAGCAATTTCATGATGTTCCCACTTCATCATATTCAGAGTTTGGAAGTGATGATGAGCCAGTTTCACTTGATTCTTCACATTAGTTTTTAGATTCAGAGTTTGAGAGTGATGATGAGTTTCAAGAAAGTGAATCTCCACACATCTTAGTTCATATTTGGAGTATGAGACATCAACTTCACATGCTTCTTCACATAAGATTTCAGATTCAAAGCTTGGAAGTATTGATGAGCTCCAAGAGAGCAAACCTTCATCACATGGCAGATCAGATTCAAAGTATGACAGTGAATATGATGAAGAGAAAATGCTAGATCCAGATCCACAAGAACCTGAATATCTAGCGATTTCTAATGAAGATGAGGAAATGAGAGATTCAATTCCACAAGAACCTTATGATCTCTCAACTGATTTTCCTCCTCTTCTGGGAAGGGAAACCACGAATCTCATATCTACTGAAGATCTTGTTGGTAATCCAGCTGATCGATGAAGAACCAAATCAGATTTTCAGAATGGAAGGTTTCATCCATCTCACATTATTGATCCATTTCAGATCGATCGATCTATCCTTCTTTGGAAAAGAAGGACACTTGCCTCCTTTAGGGGTAAGTGATGACATGCTACTTTAGCAACCTTCAGACTATTTTGAGGGAGGGATTTCTTCCCACTAGGTTTTCTCTCTTTCCTCACTTAGTTGACTTAGATTGATTGTACGGGGTGACCTTTGGTCTTAGTCACCAGGGCCCTATTTTTTAGATTGCAGTTATTTTCTCATAGTATAGCTTGTGGGGGGTGTTGGAATATTCACACCATCATTTTTAGTTTTGCATGCCTGCATATATTTTTGCATGCATCCAGTCATCTGCATGCAATTGCATGCATCTAGTTATCACCTTGGTGGTCCTCCCAGCACCTAGAGCTTGATTCTAGCTCTCCAGAGCCTGTCTACAGCCCCCAATTGGCCTCCCACCTACCTAATGAGACTTATTTGAGTTTTTGCATGCCAAGTGTGCCTTTTCTCACCTACCACACTGAGTTAGTGTGCCTTTGTTCACCTACCTTCAGTTATCACTTAGTTAGGGCGCTTTATCTCACCTGCCGAGAATTATCACTTAGTTAGTGCATGGATTGAGTATTTCTTTCACTGATTCCTCATCCTAACTACCTATAGCTCCTAGTTAGCTAGTTTTGGAGTGACACTTGACCCTATGAAAACCTCATGCGTCCCCCTTGGAGTATCCATTCCCTGATTTATGCCTAGATGGTTCTGTTAGAATTATTTGGACACACTTAACTGACTCTTACCATTTATGATTGATACTACTGACTGGATGATGTCTCCATAGTTATCCAAGCTAGACTTTGAGCTCAGATTCGAATGCCCTACTTGGCTAATTTGAAGCCTATATGATGCTACATCACAGTTTATTGTAACACATTCTTTACATTCATTATTCATTGTATGATACTGTGATTGTTCATTATTCTATGTTTATGAGTGATTATTGAGTGTCTCCTTCTCTTATTCTTTCAACATACTTGAGAGTTTGATTATGAGTTTGTTACAGTTGCTAGATCCCTTGCAGATTATCACATCTTCTTACTGTGTGCCATTATATATTTACCAATAGTTAATTGACCTGATGAAATCAATCTATCTTGCTCACAAATCAAACCTTTACGAAAATATTCAAAGGAGGTTGTTATAGATCCCTTACACATTTGAATAGATCTATTCCTAGTATGGATGAACAATTCAAAGGTAGGAGGTAATTTTTTCTCTACAAGAATATTAAGGGAAATATTAGTTTTCTTGCAATCTTTACCACAATTATAAGTTTTTAATTCAACAAGAAATGACTCAATTATATCAAAATATTTAGGATCAAGATCATGAATATTATTTTCAAGATAATAAGTTGAAACACCATCATATTTATCATACAAAGAAGATAATTTTTTCCATACCTCAAACAAGTTATTTGTGGCCTCAATATGTACTTGTAAAACATTTGAAATAGTTTGACCAATGAGTCCTCTTTCCTGATCACAACATTATTCCCATATAGATAAGTATTTGGCATCAGTTGGTTTCTGATGTTCACCATTAACTAAGCACTATATATTCTTGCTCCTAAAAATGTCAATCATCTTTTTCTTCCAAGCAAGATACCTAGTGCCAATTAAATCATGAACATAAGCAACCTATGAAATCATGATGATTAAACAATATACTAGGAAACTAATCCAATAACAACAAGAAGATAATGACTAGAAAAAATAATGAAGAAAAAATGAAACTCTCACCAATGACGAAAACCAACAACACCTACCGAAAAAATATGCAAACCCTCAGCAAAATAATAAAAACAAAATCAACTTAGATCAATGTTTCACTTAAAAACAAGGTACACGTGCTTTCCTAGAGGAGAAGGAGAATATGTATGTGAATGTAGTCAAGGAAGAGAGAATGCATATGGGCCTTAGTATTATGTAACTTGGATGTGAGACTGTAACTACCTATGACTGGAAATTCAGGGATGCCGAATCTATCTAGATGGAAACCTATAAAAAAAGAAGCTACATAGATACAAATAGAAAAATATTTTGCAATAGAGATAGATCCTTGATAACAAGTTAGGATACAATGGATTTCTACTTCATATCTAAAGAAATATCAAGTAAAAAATGAAAAATTATCAATAAATTATGAAAAATAATGGTGAGGTTAGTGTTTTGAAAAAAAAACTATTATTGATGTAGAAAAATGCCCAGATATGGTGTAAAGCCTCAATGGTTTCCCAAATCTGATGAAATTTGATGCTTTATTTTTTTTAATAAAAAATTTACTAAAGGATGTAGATCTTAGTAACTATCTATAATACCACGTTAGATTATTGAGAACTATGCATTAACACATAATAATAGATTACTAACATGTAAATCAATAACCATAATCTTAGTAGTCTAATATCCTATCAACACAAGCATAAAATAATCAATAACATATGCAAGAAATAAAAGGAAAGAGAAAAGAGAAAACCAATTTTACGAGGTAAAACCCCAAATGGGGAAACATCCATGGAAGTCTTGATCTTCTTATTATTCATAAAACTTTCACTCTTACAATCTTGAGCACCCCCACATATGCTTTACATCATAGCTTTACAATATTTAACAATATATTTTTCATGTACCCAAAGGGTCTCCCTCCCCTCTATTATATATGTTAGAGGTTTTGAAGATAACATCCCATAATATATGTGGGATAAATATTTTTCCACCTCTCTTTTGTAAATAATGGTAATAGGATAACTTTACTCCATGATGCAGCTGGGATAACTACTTTTTCATAAGATATAGAGTTATGAAGAGTATTATGCCTTCATTTGCTAGTTAGGATTCATTGCGTCTACAAAATTCCTTCGCTAGGATTGTACAACAATAAATGAAACCATTATTTGTATGGATTGAAATAGCTGCCAAGGATGTGGTATAGAAAATTTGACACCTTCACGAGGAGCCAAGGTTTTAGTAGAAGTGCAGATGACCATTTTTCATATTATAAAAGATTTGATGATGATAGTTTTATTATCTCACTATTGTATGTTGATGATAGGTTGGTTGCAATCCCCAACATGTGGAAAATCAATTATCTTAAGGTTCAATTAGCTAGGACATTTAAAATTGAGGATTTAGGAGTAGAAAATCAAATTCTAGGAATGAAGATACAAAAGGATGGAATAGTTATGAAGACATGTTTAAGTCAAAATTCATATATAGAAAATATTATGTAGTTCTTCAATATGTAGAATGAAAAACAAGTTAGCATCCCTTCCTGCACACTTCAAGTTATCTTCCAAACAATGTCCTAGAATAGAAGTAGAGAAGACAATCATGCCCTATGTACCATATCATCAATATTAGGGAGCCTCGTGCTTGTCATGGTGATCACTAGACTAGATATTACCCAAGTAGTGGGACTTGTCAGTTGGTTCATGGAAGATCCTAGTAAGGAGCATTGGAATCTTGTGAAGTGGATACTCAAATATCTAAAGGGAAATTTAGATGTTGCTATTTGCTACAAATTGGTAGATTTAAAGTTTTTCCAATTTTTTGTTGTTGGTGGAGACAGAGATGGAAAAAATTCTACAAGTGATATACTTTCACACTTACTACTGAAGCTATAATATAGACATACAAGTTGTAACCAGTGGTGGCCTTACCAATCATTGAAGCAAAATATGTGGAAGCAATTGAGGCTAGTAAAAAGGAAATATGAATAGAGCAACCGATGGATGACTTCAATATTATGTGGGGGAAGATCACTTTGCATTGTGAAATTCAAAGTTATATTCACTTAGTTAAGAATACATCATTTCATGATCACATGAAACATATTGATATTAAGTACCATTTCATAAGGAAAGTGTTGGAAGAAGGTAGGATCTTGCTAGAAAAAATTGATGCCGATGAGAATACTGTAGATATGCTTACAAAACTGATCAAAACATAGAATATTTAATGGAGAATAACTTCTTAGGGCTTGCTGAAAATGTGATGAAGGAATCATTAGGGAATGGAACATCTGTGGAAAACACAGGAAAGGAACTTTTTGTATACCGACTTCAAGTGGGAGAATGTTAGTATGTAAACTCAATATCCTGATCTTTGACATTTTTCTATATAGTGGTACACAACTATTCCCTTGTGTGATTGATATGTTCCAAGGTGGTTCATAGGGGAGGTCAAGAAATCCCCCCCAACCTAGGGGTGCAAGGGTGGGTCACTAGAGGAAAAAAATTCTAGACCCTTCTAATGTATTTTGGATCCTTCTGGAACCCTCATATGCATTGTATAAAATGGAAGTGACCCTTGACATTATATCACAAAAGAAGAAAGCATTGTAAGTTTTTAGCCGAGTAATAATAAAATATCAGAGCTTCCATTTCCCCTAGGTTTTACTTGCACACAACAGGGTTTCCACATAAATATTGTGTTCTATTATTATTTTTGTTTGTTTCTATTTTTTATACATTTCTAAAATATGTATCAACTACGATTCTTGGGGCCTGCACTCCTTTTTCTACCTCATCTCCTATGGTTATGGCTTTGGATCTTAGGGTTTTTAACTCTTAGTGTTTTAGAATTCATGTTAAAAGGTAGTTTCAAAATCTTGTAATAGGATTGTTGAAAACAAGCATAGATGGAACATCCCTTTTCAAATATAAGATACCACCATTCTAGTAATTTTTTATTGGTTTTCATATTGCAATGTTTTTAATATTTCACTAATTAATAAAGTTTCACTTTCATTGTATTACTATGCTCTTTGCAATATCTCTATGTTATTTCATTTGTAATTTATATATTCATTTTTTTCTCAATGTAATCTAGATCAATGTTATCAGATCAATATGCACCTTGTTTTTTTTCCATGCATGTTTATGTCAATTTCAAAGTATTGAGAGATAAACCTCAAACTAACCAAGCCCCATGAAGAATTCCCTTTCCACCCCAAGTAAACACACATGGTGGATGGAAAGAAAAAAGATGGAGTAGGATATCCTATCAAGATGTTACTAAAGGAATCCTTCATGCAAAATAAGAATGACATAATGGATAATTTTACCCAAACCCTTTTATGACTCTAAGAAATGACGAGGGCACCTTCTATAAGCAATCACTTCAAAGGTATTGCACCCTTCACAATATAAGTTAACTTTAAAATTCCTTTGTTTCAAGGTTATATAGACATTGATTCTTTGGAGAAATGGTTAAGTATACTAGAGGTTTATTACCCTATTAAAAAAAAATCCATCAATGAGAAGATCACCTTCATGCCACATAGGCCCCTTCCTCATGTAAAAAATTGGTGGTGTTGAACTTATGCTTATATTGAGAGGGGGGTGAATAAATATAAGATACTTTTTAATTTAACATAGAATTCATTAACTTTTGGAATAGTAAGCACATATAAACTCAAATCACAATACACATAATTTAATGTGGAAACCCTTTCGGTATAAAACCACAAAAGCTTATCTTTATAAATTTATGTAGGCACCAACCTACTGTTACAAACTTTGTAGGAACACAACTACATGAGACAAAATTACCTTCCACTAAGCAACAAATATGCAATATGTAGGCACTAACCTACTGGAGACACCAATATATTTTTTTGTTTATAGGCACTGACCTAATGGAGACACAAATCCCCACTTCTATTTGTAGGCACCAACCTAGTAGAGCCACCAATCCCCACTACAGTGTATTTGTAGGTACTGGTGGTCTACTAATATGCAGGCTTTTTTAAGGGGCTTACGGTTCAGGAGTCCTACTTTAATTATTGACCAAGGATTGTACAAACTTAAGAGGCACTACACACTGTATGTGCAGCTGCTGAGAGAATCTTGGCTAGAGTTGTAGAAGTATGAAATGTCTGATACCATAAACGCATGGGAATTCTCTATTTTATGGAAGCAAGTAAATGTGTTGAATAATAGCATCTACTTGCTGAAGGAAATGATATAATAATATATGAAGGCATGGGAGTCTAATCTATGGAATAATACATCTAATTTATGAAAGCATAATTCTAATCTATGGAAGCATACATCTAGATTATGAAAGAAGAATTATAATCTATGAAAGCATATATCTAATTTATGAAAGCATAATTATAATCTATGAAAGCATACATTTAATTTATGAAAGCATAATTCTAAACTATGAAAGCATACATCTAATTTATGAAAGCAGAGAAATCTTATTTTAAGAAATGCTTTAAAAACTTAATCTAAGGTAAGGAAATATATTTATGTGAAAGATGAAATAATTTTAATTAATGAAATCATAAAAGAGATAATCTAGACCAAGGCTAAAATGCGAGATATCGCAAATTTAACTAAATTGTTCCAATGCATAAAAATGCAACTCTTTCTATATTGTTCTTCCGAAAGGCACCTATAGGACTATAGAGAACATATAGTGAAACTACATACACTGTTATACAGATCTATGGATGAAAACAAGGATTTCTAGAAATATATTTTAAACAACAAATGATACTTTAAGCAAATCAAAACTACCTACTCGATCAAAGATAATGAAAATGCCTTTAATATGAATATAGATAAAAAAACAAGATTCATGATCAGCACAATGAGGGGGGAAACCTCAAAGCGTATTACAAGAGATAATTAAACTATAAAATCACAGGTAAGATGAAACACAGTTTCTTCATTAAGATGGTTGAGAATCCACATCAACGTAGTACAAAAAATTGAGTGTTGTGTAAAATAAAATGTCTAAAACATAAATGAAAAAATTTGAGAGAGAGGCTCATGCTATGTGTGAGCCCCTATTAGCGTGAGCCCCTATTTATTACATGTTTTCAAAATGTGTCTAAAAAAGTGTCTTCATTGGAAACCATGATATCAATCTATTCTAGATTTGTACCTGGAAATTAGGAGAGACTGATAGAGTGATATTGATTTCTTCTTTCACTACTTCATGAGGTTAACTGGAACTCTCTTTACTAAGCTTGCATGACTGGAGAAGGCACAATATTCTATATTCATAGTTGTCCTTAAACCTGCGCTTATATGCACATGGCACTTATCCACTTGGTTAGCTCATCAAAACACGCTAAGCAAAGAGAATATTACTACATAACCATCATTATTTCATAATCAATTAAATCATACCCTAGCCTACAGAAAGAGGGTGATATTTTGCTTAACTGCTATTCCATAATAGTAAAAAGGGAACTTATGACTGCATTTGATACATATATTGTGGCCCCGTCATCTTCCCCAAACTTGAAGATGTTACACATCCTATTGTAACCTATCCTCTTGGCCTGGTGGGATTCCCTATTGTTCAACGACCTCTCTGATATCCCATGCAACAATCCCGGGTGCCCCTGTCTACTGGTAGTATCCCTTATTCCACTCTTCTTTGGCCAGAGCCTTCCTTTCTTTTTCTTCATCAATTCCTTCATTGATTAATAGGGGAAAGAAAAATGGCAGGTTCATCTTCATTCAAATCCATTTGAGTTTATTTTTCAGTAGATATTCTCTATACATTCGTGCCCTGAACAGAGAAACATCCATCTTATGGGGGGAATGTGGCTCTCTCTTCTTCATATCTCCTAAAATTCTTTCCATCTTTCCCTTGTAGATTCTTCTACATCCTCAAAGGTACTCTGAATGGTTTTGTCAAAGTGCTCAATAGATTCATGTTGCTTCTCCTCGAGGATAGGAATTCATTACTCATCACATGTTATATAAAAATTATCTTGGATCAATTTCTTAGGATGAGGGGCTTCTACTCTAACCCATAATGCATTCACCCATTCCTCTGATTGGTATAGATGAACATGCTCTGCTCTTTCCATTTCATGGTTCATCTAGGAACATAGTGCTCTTAACTGGAAATCACCAACGTATGGGTTTGGTGCCCAATTATATGAATGAGGTACAACCAAGTTATGGAGGAAAAATTCACATAACTGGTCTTTTTCAAGTTTTGTGGTGTCTAGTGAATCATCCACGAAATATTTTGGGGTGCCTACTTCCAATAGAAAATCATTCTTTAACCTATGTAGCTAAAATCAACAACACTTCTCTCTTAGACACATTGTATAAATCGTGGACGAGGGTCTATAGCCAATGATATCTTCATAAAGCTTAGTAGTTTGGTCTAGGGTAGTTTCCAGCTTTAAGTTTTGCTGGTCTTTCTCCACTAGCCTTTCTTGAGATTGCTCCAATTCTTCCTATAGTACTTGGTTCTGTTGTTCCAAGTGATTCTACTGGTAAGCATGATTCATATTTATTTTCTCATGGGTAACTGGATATTTTGTCGACACCGCATCCTTTCTGCTTACCCTTGTGGTCATGGGGGAATGTGTTGCAAGATTTAGTGATGCAAATTCTTCCTTAACCATTGAAAACTATGACAATACATCTGATAGACGAGAATCATATGTGATCGACATCTCTTCTCCGTGTAATGTGTTTCCTTTGAGTGGAATCTCCTCTTCTATCGATAAAAAAGGTTCTCCTTATTCCATCTCAATGTCCTCTAAGTCTTGCTGATCCGAGGGTGATTTCCTTAACTCTTCTTCGTCTTCATCCTTCTCTTCTGTCTCATTTCCCTTGCTAATTTTTGCTTCCTTCTCTTATTTCTCTATTTATTCTTTGTTTTTGCTTCCTTCTTCAGCCTCCTTCTCTATCGTCTAAACTCGTATGCTTTGGAGGATGACACTGGTGGTTTCTGAGCAGAGAAGTCTCTGGAGTGATATATTTTTACGAGGGTGTCAGCCACAATTTTGTCATCTATTTTGAATTCAGATTTTCTTTTAGTCCCTGACTGAGTGGTTGCCTTATTTTATTTTTTCCCTGTAATGGGGTTTGAGGTCAAACCTGGGGTTCACCTCATTCTTTGCACATCATCAGTGGAGATATGTATGAATTCTTCCTAGGAAAGTTCAGGGATTTGGACTGACAATTCCTAGCAGATTATTAACTTAATTAGTCCATGATGTGATAGGGCTTCATCTTTCCCTTGCAACACCTTCCGACTCATCTCCCACATAAAATGTAGTCAGTAAAAATGAATGTTGATATTGTTGTTTAGTTTAATGTACCCTCTATTCCTTAAGATATCCAGTATTCCAAAGTGAAATGTAGATATGTAACTGAGTCTCCCAGTATAGGTGATGTATTTCAGGATGACAACTGCGATTTTGTCCTAGGATTTTGGTATAGTTTCCATTTTTACCCCATTTTTATCTTCGTCATAATGCTCTCCTTCTTCAAAGAAGGTTTGATTTTCTTTTATATTGATTTCTCTATCATTCTTACCCCATTGTAAACCTTGAGGCATGCCTGTGTATGCTACTATTCTTTCTTCATTTAGAAAAATACACAACCCCTTTACTCTCGTCATGTATTCCTCTTCTTTCAAATATTTGAGGTTTCTATTAAATTCTAGGGCCACACTATGGTCATATCCATTTAAACCGGTGTTGAAGGGAATCCAACCTATGCTATGAAGGATGGTCAATACGTCTGGGTTATCATAAATGGGGGAATGATCCAGATGAATGGTTAACTGAATAGATGAACGGTTTGAACGCATAAAACAATCTTACTTGCGTTTTTACTGTGTTGAATACTGGCTTGTCGTCTAAGTCCACCCTTGCTTCCTCTTCGACGTTTTTCTCTCTTCTATGGTCTATTTTTTTAAATGAATGCAGTTCAAAATCATTCAATTATTTTCATTTTTCCTTACTATCCCATTATTCTCTCTATTATGTGGCCGATTTTCATGAAGATCATGGGGATACATGCAGCTCGTGTTCAATAATTCTTTTTCATGCACCTTCTTCACCACCTTAGATTTTTATTTCCCATTTTGAATGTGCAATCATTACTTCATGTGGAAATACAACCTTCTTTTGAACCGTGTGCCACCTCATTTCTAAAAATTGAGCTATCCTTATCTCGGTAATGGGTAATTATAGTTTTTGTAGGTAGGTTAGATTTTAGAGATTTTAAAATAATGAGGTCTGTAGTTACCTTTTGTGGTCAGCATACCTGGAGGGTGATGTGGATATTGTTGATACAGAAAAGCACAGATGTGTGGTTCTGTAGTTATTGCATCTTTGTCTGTAGTTGCTTTGTTATTTTCTGTAGTGGCGATTTATATTGCGTAATTAAGTACTTTTCCGAATCGTTTGATAACAACTTTTTTGTTTTCTTGCTGGTTTATTTGTTTGTTGGTCCACTTGATATTTGATGGTTGATTTGTTGGCTGGCTCGCTTGCTATCACGGGGGCTTCACTCAATAAACCGCTATCATATCACGTTCGTTCGTGGCATATGAAACAATACCCCTAATTTCACTAAATATTGGAAAATACCTTCCAATATCGCTTTTTTTAACCCCCTCCCAATATGCCTTCCCAATTTTAAAAAACCCCTATTTTCACTAGATATTGTATGTATCAATTTTTTCATTAACATTTTTTATACCCCTTTTCATTTATACCTAGTATATTGATATGATACCCATCTTATGACCCCACATGCATTCTACAATGCACCTTGCTTCTTTTGATGTATATTGTGGATGCACGTTAATTCACCCACAGTGCAATTACTCAACCACATATCATTATGATTTGCAACATCTAATGGTCTAATGAACAGATAGGAGATCACTTCTTGTATGTCACTAGATCCAATGCACATAGTACAACATTTAGATTGCATGTTGCAGTTCCCCAATCGTTGACTAAGCCTATTGTGAGCTAGGTATCCAAGCCTTTAGGGCCCATAACAAGATCTAGGAGACCGAATAAACCTCCCAAGGCCTATAATAGGAACGAGTGGTTGGGTATTCAATCCCCCAAGGCCTATCGAGGGCCTAAAACAGGCCCTAGAGGCTTAGAGCCTCCCAAGGCTATTGGTAACAATTGGCTTAGTGATATTGGTAACAATTGGCTGTCAATGACCACTGTCTCTTGTTGGTTGTCGATCACCTTCTTGAGGTTTCTAGTGTAGACCCAGGCACTTTGCAGTTTAAGGAACCAACAAAACCCCAATTCATTGGCCCTTTCGGCAATAGGATGCACGCATCCTGAGGTCTCACCCAAGGCGAAGCTAGAGGGGGTGGTTGCAGAATCAAGTTTCCACAACTGGGTGATGCGATGGGGGGAAAGCTAATAAGCAGCGCAATGGCTTGCGGGTTGCACGGATAGATATTGCGCGAACCTTCTATTCCACGTCGGATACTTCAATGTGCAACTTTGCTCACTTCCTTGTCCTTCAACGCACAATTGCGCTCACACCTCCAATGACTATGCGATACAGGATACCTTTGTGTTACGACAGTAAGCTATCAAGAGCTACCTCTCAGCAACCTTTAATGACTTGGCGCATCCATGAGACTACACGTCCTTTCCAGGATGTTCAATTCTAACCATTCTACTTAACGTCCTTTATCCCTTTACTTAATTCAAGTCTTATTAGTAATTTGTGGATGGTTTAATAACATACGTTACTGCGCGCTCCAACCCTGTGCTAAAACTCAGTGTTCACTACTTTGAACAATAGATAGCTTCATACATTCCAATCGATAGATTTATACATGTTGAATACTTAACAGTCCTCTACGCATGCATTACTTAACATATTATTCCCATTCACTGTAGCGAATACATATAAAAGCAATCACATACAGAAGTTTCCAGTGTTAAACATACATACCAAGCAATTAAACAATTGTAAAAACACATTGGTCACACAACACAGAATTTAACGTGGTTCACCCCCCGGATGGAGGCTATGTCCATAAGAACGGTTGTTAATATTGCTCTTAATGGGAAGGGTACAACCATTCTTAGTCTATGCACTCAGCTACATACTCTCTTCTCTCTCTTAGATAGGTCTCTGCGCACTCAACTGTAGAGCCTTTACAATGGTTGTCTAAGCTTAAGATTCTACAATAATCAACACTTAAGAAAAATGAAGAGTTCATCAACCCAACCAACAACCCTTTCCTATATAAAATCGTTCCTATTTATAGATTATGCACACAGGCATATCTTTACAATTCATAAGCAAAAACCCTTAGGTCTATAAAACCGTCGTGGCTAACTACCACCCTAGCTGTCGCCATCAACAGGTTACTCCGCTTGCTCCAGCTGGGCCACTCGTGGCTCACACACTCTTCTGACAGCCGCAGTCCTCCAAGCGGTTACAACTACATCATGGCCTATCCCTTTCCACTCCTTTGCCTGCCTGTCACCATCGACGTCGTGGCCTAACTTCTCAATTGCTTGCCGCCACATGTTTTAACAGGTCACTTTCATCTGCCATCCACCTATTCCTTACCCAAACTAGGTTATATCCTCATCTAACCTTTACCCATGTTCTTCCCAAAAGTAGCTTATGCGCTACTATGCGCATCGTCCTGCTGCACGACCATGCCTTAGTCATTTCCCTCACGCAAAACCTCAAATTGTTCTTTGCCTGCCGCTGCGCACAATGCGCTTTCACCAAAACTGCTTTCTCTTTTTTCCGCAGCGTGCACTGCGTAATTATCAAAATTTCCTTTTCTTCCTGTTACAGCGTGCTACGCGCGATTTTCCATACTTGTATATTTTTCCAACCCACTTTGGTTCCTCCCAACAGGCCCCTAACACTCACCTGTGGCTCGTCCTGAGCCACTTCCAGTTGCGGATTCTGGTGCCACGTCTTTCATCGTCCCAAGCTTTACTATGAAGCTTTGCAGGGTTTGTCGCAACTCTCCAACTATGTTCTTTCCTTTATTTTCGAACCCTTGAAGTGTCTCTAGAGTAGCCTACGAGACCTTCTCCCGAGCCACTTGTTCCTGCATAGTGCCTTCTGCCGTTTGAAGTTCTACGAACTTTGCATCGAATTACTGCATTAATTCGAGGCCTTCTTGTTCAATAGGCTGCAGCCTGTCCGTTGCGATAGCCTCTTTCTCTCTTAGTATTGCCAGCTCTTTCTGCAGGTCCTTGACCTCATTGAATATCTGCACTTTCTCTCTCGCCGACACATTCATCATCTGTATACTTGCAACATCAACCTGGTGCTGCTTTTGTTCTACTTCTGCCCTTACATGCTGTAGCACAGGATCCTCGTTCAACCCGGTTACTGCTGTAGTTATCCGCTCAAGTAAGTCTTGGCATTTCATCACTTCCGACGAAATGCCATCCATGGTTACTTTGATGTCCTCGGCTGGAGATGGGCACTGATCTGATGGAATGACAGGGTGTCGAGCCTCCAACTCTGCGATTTTTCCTTTATATGCGGTTTCCATTTCCATTTTATCAGCAGTAAGGGACTCTACCTTGGCCCCAATTTTCTTTATTGTGTCCTCCATGTCATATTCTTCCTCGTATTCCTCTATGTGTGTGCACACAGCTGAAATGGTTTCCTTCAGCTTCTGGCCCTTTTCCTTGGATGCGCTCAATTCTTGCTTGGTGTTATATGATTCTTTCCTTAACTGATTGATGTCTTCAGTTAACTGTGCACGCTTATCATATGAGGTGATGCCTCTCTCATGAATTTATTCTGCAACTTTGATGTGCAACTCATTCAGGTCTTCTAGGGGTAAGGCCCTAATGTTTTGGTCGAGGTGCCCAGTCTTTAGTGCCTCCTTAACCGTTTCATTTGGGTAAATTAGGTAGCTAGGTTCAAGGCTCAAGATGCGCGGATACTTACTTCCAGTAACAGGTGGTCTTCTTTATGCGCTTGGCTATGCTAATTTCCCGTTAATACCTGAACCTGATTGCCCCAATCCCATATGGGATACCAATGTCTTGACTTGCTCCACAGCTTGGATTATGGTCAAATGCAGTTGTTCTTGCTTGGCTTCGTTCTCAGCACGATCCTCTTCCCATTCTTCGTGTACTTTTGTTGCAATGGTCTCGCAATAATCGGGATGTAGTTGCAGCCCGAACTCGATTTTTTCAGCCTTTCTTTTTGTGTGTCGGCTCTGTGTTTGCGAGGGGCCTTCAGTGGCCTTTCTCTTTGTTTCCAATGAAGCAGAATGTTGACTCTGTGCATCATCCTTTTCTTCCACAATGTGCGTTCCAACTGGTAGTCCTCCCTTCTTTCCCTTCTTTGTTGTTGTTTCTTCCTTGTCTTCCTGATTTGTGTCTGTGTCTTCCTCATCGGTTTCTTTTACATTGATCTTCTCCCGAAGAGGTTCTACGTTATGCTCGTAGTCAGAAGCATCATCGCGTGAAGCGGGGACTCTCCATTCCAGCTCCCATAGTTCCATCATTCCCTCGATTGCCTGGTTATCCAGTCGATAAAATCCTGGATACCATAAATCATGCTCTGTTATGTCACCTCTTGGTTGAATGAATGTTTGGTTCCTTTTTGCTTGAAACCTGATGATGCAGGTGTATTCATCAGCTAGTGGTTTCGAAAAGCACGGCGTTACCCTAATTGCTTCGCGCAACTGGTGATAGTAAGCATAAAACACTTCAGTTGTTTGCTGCTGCCTAGATGTCTTTGGGCTTGCCCATAGATTGGAAAAGCGCGCTCCTTGGCCTTGTCCAGCTAAAGTGGAAGCTCCTTGGTAATTATCTGGCTCTTTCCAGCCTACGAAGGCTATCAACACTAGTAGCCAACTAAAGTGGAATGTTGTTCCATCATCTTGGGTGTCCTAAACATCTGCCAGGAACTCGTTTAATAAGAACTGGCACTAATTGTAATATTTTTCACCCAATACATTAGAGGCTTCCTTGATTGCGACCACATGTACTTCAGGTGGTCTACACTTGCGCAATAGCTTCCCTGCAAGCAACCGGGTCGTAAACTGTGTGGTGTGGTCATTGATGTCGGTCGTTGGGAACCCTCATCCCTTGTGCACTACGCTGAACTCTTTTACTACTTCAGTGCTAATAGCTCTATCCTACGCTTTCTTTATGATGAGGTTAGCAGGGTCCTCTCCCCTCTTGTTCAACTTGGTGATGTGATGAATAAGGTCGATACTAATGTCAATGCGCGTGTTCAACCATAGGAATCCTTCATGCACGCAAGTGAGCGGTGTGCGCGCAATAGCGGAAAACTCAGCACTCTTGGTAAAGTAAGGCATTTGCAATAAATTTAACAAGCCTGACAGCCAGATGGCCCTTAGCCATTATTGAATTTTCATCCTACCGGTTCCATTCTGTTCATCCTTGACCCAATTGATATAGGCATCCGGCCTAAACTGTGGGTAACTTTTTGATGTTACCAACGTATTCTCCAGTAAGTCTTGGTCATCCAGCTTGCATCCTGGTACGCCACCCATCAGATTCTCCTCAATCTTTACCCTAGTGGAGATATCGGGTAGCGGGATTTCATATTTGAAGTTCTTTTCTATGTTTACTGGTGGGGCATCAAACTTCCTTGGTGGAATGTAGTCGGGCACTGGATAAAATGGCAGAGCATGAGCTGAAGCTGTTTGCTGTAATGGTACCTCGGATCCCCCCTTCTCTGGAGCTGCTATCTCTTTGCCCTTGCTGCTTCCTGCAGCTTGCTGTGCTGAACTTCTAGACGGGCCTAGTTTCGTCGCCGTCATTGCTGCTAGAATCCTTGCTTTCTCAAATAAACTAGAAAGACCTGCTAACTCAACCGATTCGCTCATACAATGCTCTGTTCGCTCGCCTCTCAACTAGTTCAAACACTTCGTAAAAATGGTTAAGTGGCCTAGCGAGGTCTATTTATAGCCGTTGTTGGTCCGCTATGTGGCCTTCCGCAGTGCCCAAGGTTTTTAAATCCCTCTTGATTTCCAATTTGTGCGTATATCTTGGGCCTGTCAGCCAATCCTTCTCGTAACGCGAAAGCTATTTCCTTAAAGGCCAAACGGTTTCCTGTCAAGCCAGCTTGTCAAATCCGTTGAATTTGCACTAATGGCTTAGCCTGCCATCCAGATTTCAGTATGAACTGGTCACTTCCATTTTTAATGGGTTCCAAAATGTCCCATCCGCCTTTAAATCATGAGTTTCCCTATTGCCGCCAATTTTGTTAACGACCCACTAATTGGCCGACAGATGTCATGGTAACGATTTTCGTGATAATGCGCTGGCGGTTCAATCAGATGCTTGGTACAGGACGCACACCGGTTGTTATCTTCTGCGCGATTGTCAGTCCATCTTTTCTGCGCGACAAGCTTCTAGGCTTGCTCTGCACGTCCACTCTTTTCTTGCCTCTTTTCTTCTTCTTCTTTTTTGTTTTTTTTTTTGCGCGCAACTTCAGCAGTGTTGCGCGATACACTTCCCTGATCATGTAGGATTCTGCGCAGCCGGACTATCACGGTAAAGCATTAGTCTGCTACCATTTATCAAACTTTGTAATGTATCTCCGGCTAATGTAGCTAACTGGACTGCGCCACCGTTAGTAACATGCATTATAGTATATGGGCCAAGACAATGCATCTTAAATTTTCCAGGAAATTTCATGAATTTGCTATCATAAAGGAGGACTAGATCACCTACCTGAAAGTTCTTATTCTTGATGTGGCGATCATGAAAAAGATTTTTTGCGCTCTTTCTGGACTTGTTGGTGGAAGTCTTCGACGAAGCAATATTCCTCTAGCCCAACCAAGTGTAGGAGTCTTTCTTCGAGTGCTGCGCGATCGGCCATGCCTGTAAACGCTGCTATCCTCAAGCTGGGAACAATGTACTCCATTGGAATTATTGCTTCTTGTCCATAGGCCAACCTGAAGGGTGTATGTCTAGTTAGTTTCTTTCAGGTATTCCTGTATGCCCATAGTACAGATGGGATGCACAGGTCCTAATCCTCTTGATTGATGTTACATATCTTTGTTAGCGCATTCTCCAACACTTTGTTAAATGCTTCAATAGTTCCATTCGCCTATGGGTGATAAGGCATGCTGCGCTGATGATGAACATGGAACTCTTTGGTTAAAGCCTCAATGGTCTTATTTAGAAAATGAGTGCATTGATCACTCATCAATATCTTCGAGCATGCGAACCTCGTAAGGATATTCTCATATATAAATTATGTAGCTGTAGCTGCGCTAGAGTCTTTGACTGGATTTCCTTCCGCCCATCTGGTGAGGTAATTGGTAGCAGTAATGATATACCTCGCACCAGTTCTTTTTCCTGGTGGGTTAATAGGACCCACAAAATCAATGGCCCACTTCACAAAGGCCTGCAATGTCAGCTGTGGATTTAATGGCATTTCATCTATGCGTGATGGATTCCCTTTTATCTGACAGACATCACAATTCTGACAGTATTCCTTCAGGTCTTTATGAATTGTAGGCCACCATAGGACTACGCGCAATATATTCTGTGCAGTAGCTCTTCCTGCAAAATAGCCTCCTGCGACTCCTGAGTGGTCATCAGCTAGTATAAATGGTTTGTCATGCTCTAGAACACATCTGCATAGTACTTCATCTGGTCCCAGTTTGTATAGCTGACTTGCAATTATAGTGAAGTATACTGCGCGCACTACCAGCTACTTCTTCTGCTGCGTAGTGAACTCTGGGGGTGCGAATCCAGTGGTCAAAAAATCAATGTTGTCCTAGTAGTACTCATCTGCAACTTGTATGGAAAACAACTGCGCATTAGGCAGATTGTCCTCCAAATTCGTAGGCTCTTCTCCTGACTCGAATCTTGACAGATGATCAGGTCCCAAATTCAATCTTCCTGGATTAACAACAATCTCAAAATATTACTCTTGAAAGAGTAGCAACCATCTGCATATGCGCCCCCCTAACACTGGCTTATTAACAAGGTATTTCAAGGCAGAATGGTCAGTGAACATGGAGAAGTGTGCACCAAGCAGGTAGTGCTTGAACTTCTACAGCACATACACCATTGCGAGTCCTTCTCTTTCAGTAGTAGTATAGTTCTTCTTAGCGGATGATAGCTTTCTACTGGAAAAGGAAATGGGATGATCAATGCCTCCCTCTCCTGGTTGCGCAAGAACAATACCTAGTGCTATGCATGATGCATCCACATGGACGTGAAAAGGCTTCTCCCAGTTCGGAAAAACTAGGATTGGCACAGTGACCATTTTCTCCTTCAATGTGTTGAATCCTTTCTCACAATCCTGATTCGAAATGAATGGTACATCTTTCTTCAACAATTTTTCCATAGCTGCGGTTATCTACGCATACCCTTTTATGAACTTCCTGTAGTAACCGGTATGCTCCAGTGTAGTGCACAATTTCTTAACTAAATTGGGTGTAGGCAAGTTTACAATGACTGCGATCTTAGTAGGGTCTACCATCAAGCTCTGTTTGCATACAATGTGTCCCAACAAGACTCCATAGGGTACACAGAAGACACATTTCTTCAAGTTTAATGAAATTTGGTGCTGTCTGCATTTTTCCAGCATCATCCTGAGGTTCACAACATGGTTCTTTAATAGCCCGAAAATGGTCCAATCATCAAATTAAACCTCTAGAAACTTATGTATAAAATCCTTAAATGCTGCGACGACCACTCTAGAGAATATGGTGGGTGCATTCTTTAGACCAAAGGGCATCACTGTGTATTGGAACGACCCCCATTCTGTAGCAAAAGTCATCTTGTGCCTATCTGTGCAATCAATCCTAATCTGATGGTAGCCAGAAAATCCATCAGTAAAAGAATAGGCCTCATTCCCTCCAACATTATCTAGCACTTAATCTATAAAAGGTGTAGGGAATGGGTCATGCATCGAAGCATCGTTCAGTTTTCTGAGATCCACACAAATTTTGATCTCGCCCTTTGTTTTCTTGTCCTGGATAACCATCAGACTTATCCATTCAGATTCTTCAACTGGCTCAATGATCCCTGCATCGAGCATCTTATCAAGTTCTTCCCTAACTCGTTTTTTATAGCGTGGGTTTAGTCTGTATGGTCTTTATTTCACAAGTTTCGCGCCAAGCTTAAGAGGAATTTTCATCACTCCTAAGTCTCCCAAGATACCTTTCATCCCTGTGAACTTGGTCGGGAATAGTTCTTGATATTCCTGTAATATACCCGCGACCTCTTCAACTGTATCTTCATCCCAATAATCTCCAATAGCTACGAACCTTGGTGCTTCGCTGGTGCCAATGTTCACTTTCCTTGTTTTCACGGGTCCACTCATGTCTGGAATTTCCAGTGGAGGTCCTTCTACCTCGTGTGATCCCTCTGACTCAAGTATCCAGATGTTGCACGGGTCCGCCTCATCGCTATCCACTGTGTCCTTGGTTTCTCCATCAATGTGATAAAACTCAAGAGCATGTTCTAGCTTCTCTTCCCATTCAGGTTGTAGGCACTCAAGTATGCAGTCCATGCTAAAGAATTCTTCTAGTGTCATGTTTCCTTGTGTACAATCTGGGCTAAATATTTTTTTTTTGATGACCTGCAGCGCGTCATTGATACTTGGATGCTCATCTTCGAAGCTGAAATCCTGCTGGAAGGTCGCGGTGAGGCCCGACCAGTCAATTGTGCCTCTGCGCAATTCCAGGTCTAGGTACCATTTCTTTGGAATCAGCTCTTCTAACATGTGCACGAATAGATGCACCCATTCTATATGTGGTCTTTCCTTCCATGCCGTGGAATAGACCCGAATATGCTCTCTTGGATCTGTCTATCCATTATATTTCTCAAAGGATAAGGTAACATTATCAGCAAACCTGATTTGCATCTTAATTCTACAATGATCCCATGTTGTCAGTATCTTCTTATGCATAGCCCACCATTTAGAAGGTACACTGCGCAATGCCATGTCTAGAGATGAGATGCGGTGTTCATCTAGAATTGTTGCAGTATATTCTTTGATAAAACAATACACATTAGATAAACCATCAAATGTAGGGATCGGAGTTACCTCTTTCTCAATCCAGCGGAGTGACTTCGTGATCCGTGCACACTTTCTGGCAGATACTTCATGTAACCTGTTTTGCCAGTTTTCTAGTCCTGCATCGGAATCTGAAATGCAAGAGCTATCACAGCGCCAACTGAGTGTGCCATCTGCAGTTGGGTTAACATAGTCAGCAGTATTGGTTGTCATCTTGTAAATACGGTCCAAGTCTTGAGCTCTGGATTCCTCTTGAATTGGTTCAACATACCGCTCGCCCTGCGAAGGGTCTAATGGCGTGATGACCCTGATATCATTGCCTTCAAATATTATTTTCATAGTTTTTAAATCAATAATGGCAGAGTTTTTCATTTCCCAATCGATACCCATCAGTGCCAGATAAGGATGGCTGTCATCCATGATTTTGATTACTTCAAAATCGACATAGCTATGCACTCCATCAATGTCAACAATGGTTTTGGGTAATCTTCCCAAAGGTATAACTATCCCTTGGTTAGCCATCCTCAACTGTAGAGGTGACCACTGTAGCTTGGGTTTACCCATCTGATGCCATGTCTACTTGGTCAAGACATTTACTTCGGATCCAATATCGAGAATGATCTCATCCATCTCATAGTCTTCAATATGTGCAGTGAGTCTCATTTCTCTTCCTATTCTCTTAGGACTCCTAATATTGTGGATTGCGCCATTGGCAGCACCCTTGTCACTGTTTGGCTCATACTGCCTTAGTATCTTTTCAAATTTTGTAAAAGCATCTACGCTCTTTAGTAGTTTCATGTAGCTGCGTAAGAATTGTGCAACATAGGTCCCTGCATCTGTTGCGGAATTTGTCTGATCTTGCGTCATTATCATATTCTCTCTTTGTGGTACTTCACTGCGCAACTGTGTTCTGGGGGAGTCAGGTGGAGGTGCCCTGAATATGTCTCGTGCTTCCTCAAAGGCTCCCTTATTTTTCTGTAAATCTTGGCCTGATGCTTTCCCAAGAGCTTTCCTAATCCATATTGGCTCTCCAGGATTCTGTCTAGGGTCGCGCATTCCATAGGTCGAAGCTTCTGTGCCACTATGCATTACTACATTTACACTTGGATCCACATTTATTCTCTCTGCTAAAATCAACTGAATATTGGGATTTGGTGGTTCTGTCCTTCTTCTCTTTTGTATTTCTACCTCAAGTACAGGACAGTCTTCAATAACATGCTCAGATGATTTACAGTAATTGCACGTAGTGCATGGGTTGGTACAATCTCTAGAAACGTGACCTGGTTGGCCGCAGTTGTAACAGATTACCTGGCCGCGGCCTCTTCCTTGCACCAGGCCGACATTTCTTCCTCTCCCGCGGTATCCACCACCATGGGCTCTATATCCCTATTGGCGGGTAAATCTACCCTATTGCAAGGAAACTAATGCTATCAACTTGGATGGGGTGACAAGTAAGTGTATTAAATGTATTGCAGAAATGTTTATGAAAAGAAATGAGTTTTGGACCTTGAGAACATACCTTTTAATCGGCGTTCGATCCTAGCTTTTGTTTGATCCCTCACTCAGTCCTCAAACCACCTTCTGTTTAGTAAACCTGCAAGACAAACACCTTTCTCACCGTATCTTGGACAATACATAAAGCTTGAAAGAAACAAAAACAATGTTTAACATTCGATATTAACCAAAACAGATCCAAATTAAGATGTTATTTCAGAAAACATTCAAATTGGAACAAGAAAGACACTTCAACCTTTATTGTCAAAAGTAAATTGATGTACAAGTATACCTGACTTTATGACAGTCTCCTGCAACTTGATTATGGGCTCTTGCTCTTCTCTGGCTTGGATACCTTCAGCATCAACTCCTCCAATGCAAGCTTCTTCTTTAGATCTCTATGTTTCTAAGTTTCTCCATTAATCCATATAACCTTTGTCTTTAGTCTTCCTTGTATTTATAGGATTAGAGAAGTAGTTCAGGTCGATGTATGGTTATGGAGGAAGTTGGGGAAGTTGGGAAACTACTAGCAACTAATCCTCCTCATGAAAATTATTTATTTTTTAATCATCTTTTGATATGTACGCGACTATTGTTCAGTGAAGTAGCATTTAGGGCGCTACTTTAGTGCTTATCAACTAGCGCTCATCGATTTTTAAATGTTGAGCGCTACTATGCTGAGAAGGAGTAGCGCTCATAAGGATTTGAGCGCTACTATTGTACACTGGAGCAGTGTATGGGCGCTATTCTCTTTGAGTAGAGTAGCGCTCATATCTCAGAATGATATTTTCATGGTTTTTCTACTAATGTCAGGAAATGGAGTAAGTCAAAGTATCATCTAAGGTCAACATGCTCCTCCATCCAATTTGTCCTTTTATGTGATCAACAACTCAAGGTGATCACGGATGGAGAGGTGCAAGTTTGACCTATAACATATGCCCCCTAATGTGTGAGGTCAGAGGGAAACGATGGCTGAAATACATTATAATCCAAAGCCAGAGGAAGAGCAAAGAACCGCAGAAAACAAGTTACAAGAACACCTGCAACAAAGATAAAGGTCAGCTAGCAATTACAGCTTTGACATCATATAGATGTACAGTGTGATACAACATGATCTCCGATACATAACAAGGAGATGTATATAAAGCATGGCCACTTGGAATACAAGCGTGGATCCATGTCAAACTGAGAGATCATAGCCATAACAACAAACTGGATCTATGTCTCGTGGAGAGCCGAATATAAGTGAGGCTCAGTCTTGCACAACTTGGGTGATAACAAAATGAGGTAATGTCATCCAAAATCCCAAGGTATTCATCCAAAATAACTCTAGGTACAAACCCTAACCATGTGAATAGATGAGCTAACAGTCGAACATGGGGGGTATCGTTTGATTACTGGTCATTGATGTATACCGTTAACAAACGCGAGGACTTCCACCGATAATGATGATGGGGTCCAAGGTACCAAGTACGATCCGCCAAGTGTGAATAGATGGACTTGGAGTCGAACACTTGGGAATCCTGTCGAAGAAGAGACATTGATGATTTCTCATCATTCAACAGCGAGGAAAATTGCCACTGGTGACTGCAATCTCCAAGGTACTAACCGAAACTATAAACTTCATTCCCAGAGTAAAATGAGTTGATGTCGATGGGAAGAAGTCCGTTGGAAGGGAGGCCTTAAGGTATCCTCCATCATCCAACTCGAAAAACACTCAACTGGTAAGAGATGATATGGAATAATATGTAACAAGACTGACACTAGGAAGGCCGACACATGAGGTCAAGGTAAACTGCAGAATGGCCAATACATGGTATATCCTTGAACATTGAGCACGACACAAGGTGACTCAGGTAGTTTTTGACATAATGGAGAAAATAATAAGTCTGAAATGTAAGAGACATTATCAGACCCTCCATATGGTTGGAAGAATAACCAACCGGGGGAGTAAACAACTCGGAGGAAAGGTTCACCCTGAGGTTAAAAACTAAACCCAACCGACAAGATAGACTCAAGTAGGTGCTATGTTCAAGGATAGAACTGACTGAACTACCTTTGTCAATGAAGATATGATACGTCTTTCCCATCCCTTATTCTTTTTAGATAAAAGAATACATTTCTTGTTGTTTTAATGAGTCCAAGAAAGAATGAAAACTCAATAGATCCAACCATGTAAAAAGTTTAATGAGCCCATGGGAGGAAGACTCAGGACCTTCTTCATTATTTATAGAGTTCGAAGAAGAGATAGAAGATTACTCTATATTACTGATCTCTGGATTTTAATATCGAGCCGATATCTGTTCTTGCTCGCCGGTGTTTTCAATTTTAAGGAGTCTAAAAAACTTAAACAATAAATCCATATATCTGCTCGTGGATTTTAGTATCGAGCCCAAGCAGATTAATGCTCGCCGGTGTTTTCCTGTTTATAGAGTCTGAAAAACTTAAACAATCTTCTTTTCACCTATCCGTGGATTTTATATCGAGCTCGGATTGGTCTGTGCTCGACGGTGTTTTCTTGTTTAGAGAGCCTGAAAACCCTAAAGAAAGGCTCCAAAAGGTCATTTTTCGTGCAGTTAGTCTCCTCCCCCGAAAAACTATAAAACAATGGAAGAAGAACTCTTCTAGCGCATACAGAAGTATACCTAGAGTATACCTTTTCCGTAGTTAATCCACCTAGGCCCGGAAAAGGGGTAATTCTATACCTAAGTGGATGAGCCTTCGATTACTTTAACGAGCTCGAAGAGGCCAAGCTTGCTCGACAATCTTGTTTAGGTTTAAATAGTCCAAACAAGAGCTTAAAATGACTTAAAGGTCAGCTTCTAGGATCATAGCTTCATACTTTGCCAAAACTAGGTCTTCAACAAAATATTAGTCGATGCGGCAAAAAATCTCGAATGATATATGAATTTGAAATATTTAACTAGTTGACAAGGTCTATCATCAAGAGTTTTTAAACTTAGGAGATGAATCCTACAAAAATTAAATGAAAATTGAGCTTGGATTAGTATTGTACCATATGTGTGTTTCAATTGATTAATTAGATATTTTTTGAAAATTTTGAAACTATAGAAAATTAAACAATGGTGGGTAAAAATCAAAATCCAATTCATATATATAATTTCATTTAAAAAAATCAATTTTCAATTTGTTTTGTAGGGAAAATATTGGGGCAACCTTTTGCAATTTCAAATCTCCGTGGCGATCAAACCAAGCATCCAAACGTCATTATTCCTCCACCAAGTAAGTTAGAATTCACCCTACTTGCATTTTCATGGTTTAGTTTTCATTTTTTGAGCAAAAAATAGCTTGCAACGTGATGCTCACAAGCTTTGCTGCGCGGGCACTACTGTGTAACCATAACAGTAGCATGTAAACGCGATGGACGCTACTGTGCTCAAACAGAGTAGCGCCCATACGTGACTGTGTAGTATACACAGTAGCGCTCACTCTTGAAAACCTATATACAAGCGCCGAGACTCAAAAAATTTTCATTTTTTGTGTAGGATGGTTCTTCAATGGAGGGAGAGAGAGCATGAGGACATGGATAGGTTGGCCATGCAAGATCCGTCCACTCTCCATGCTCTCTAAAGATGCGGTTTATTGAAGTTTTACCGAACCGTAAACATGAAGGCTTTAAACAAACTTTTTCGAAGACTCATTCAATACTTGGATGTGGATACCAATACTTTTGTCATCCGTGGGAAAACTTTGGAGCTCACAGTTGATGACATATATTTTATTACTGGTCTCTCATGGAGAGGAGATGTAATCAATCTGAAAGGGTCTTCTCGTGTGGGTGTAAGATATGTGCAAGAGTACGTGAATACATATTGTGTTGTCGGAGCTGAGAAATCGGGAAGCCAAGTCTTGATCTCAACCATTGACGGCCTCCCTTTGAAAGTGATAGTGAACATGATCAACCGAGTGGCAGGTAGTGCCTCACAACACTTAGATTCCAAGCACTCAATGCATATTGGTGTACAATGCTTACACGGTCATATCTATGATTGGTGTACTAGTTTACTGGCGAGCATGAAATCTCAATTGACAGGTTGCAAATCCGGCACAAAGAAGAATTTTGGGTACGGTAGTATTTTGTGTACTTTCTTCTTTGAGAGGATGCTTGCTATTAGTTTGGGGATGCCTCAACCTCAGGTTAACCCTCGTGAACCCAGACTAGGCCATTGGGGTGACATATTCCTCCGCCAGGGTGGTGGGGAAAGTCACTATTGTTATCATACTGATGATTTCTGGGGGTGGTGGGAGAGGCAAGTGCCCGCTTTCGAGCAGTTTCCATATGCTGGATTGGATTTCCGTCGCGATCCAAAACTGGTGCTTCCTCCAGGTGGAGCCTGGGGAGATATTGGTATGTTTAAATTTTGAGAATTATTTAATTTTTTCAAACTTTTTCAAGTATTTGATTTTTATGAATGAATTTTGAAGTGCTAATCAAGTGTCATATGCAGATCTTGGGCCTGTTCGTCCTGAGGGACAACCTACCATCTTTGTGAGGCCAGCTGATATTGCTGCAACAGATGCTATGTTGGGAACCTTAGAAAGAAAAATGAGTCAGTTGACTCACGAAGTTCCTGCATGCCATATGGATCAGATACCTATTGATATGCAGGAAGATGTTGTTGGGGTGCCCCCGGCATGGCTTAGGGTGCTGTGGAAGATAGCTAGGCTAGTCATATGCTATCGCAATGTAGTAGATGATGATGATGTCCCTCCTTCTCCATAGGAGAGGGATACATTATATGTATATATTTTTGAGGCTACTATGCCCAATTTTTGTACATTTATGACATGATTTGATAGACTTGTGACTCAAAACTCTTATATATTTTTTGATACAGTATTGGCTATATACAGTATCGGTTATTTACATGCGTATGTGTTTGAATTTTATGTGTGCAATGTTGTTTATGAAAATGTATGATGCAAAGGCCAGTCTAACACATAGTTTGCTAATGAATCAGCTAATGTGTTTAAACTTATTGGAATGTGTTCATATATAATAGAATGAAATTGTCTTTCCAATAGTCTAACTCGTAGAAACTGACGTAGCAATCCAGGATCCCTAATCTGATAGACACCTGTTAACTGAAATACAATTAATTCTGAGTCAAGACTTACCTCCAAATGTGAAATGCCATGACTGAGAGCATCTCGGAGAAGTTTTATAACTGCACTGTATTCAACCACATTATTCGTGGTAGGACCCAAACAAACCCCCCCCGAAGAGACAAGTTGGCCAGCGGGTGAATAAATGACCCAAGTTGCTGCAGCCAACTGACAGGTGTGGCGACTGGTGCCATCAGCAAATCCTACGAAATGTTCGGTTGACATTTGTTACACGAAACGAAACACACATAAGATTAACTAACGAGCATAACAAAAACTAGCTTTACAAAAATATACAGCTATGTTACAAGAAAAAGTATGTCAGCCTAAGTGTAATGCTTTTTCAGGTAGGGTCAATGTCTGGATCCTCCTCGTGAGGTCGGGCAAAGATGTCATGGAAATCACGGAAAAGATTGGTATACGGAATGATCTCATCGAGATAACAACCCGTTTCAATAGAAATATTTTCGTTGACCCCAGTGAAAATGTTCACCAGCAAGGTATTCAATCTATTCTCTTCAACAAAACCAACTTGTGAGGGAGTAAAATTAGTATTTCCACTGGGTGTTGGACAAAATTCACCTCTCTCTATCAAGTTAAGAAAAGGAAACAAGAAGGACCCGAGATCTATATGTTCACGAGGATGGTCCAGGTCGGTCATGGCTTCTAATATTTCCTCTTCAGAAGGAAAAGTAGTATCTGAACTATCGAGAGAGTGGATCGGGTCTGGTGACTAAGTAGTAGCACAATCTATATTTGACTCATCAGACACCAATGGAGTCAACATATGTTCTGTTGCAGTTTGATGAGAATCTAGGTGGGTAACTTCTGCAACAGGGGTGGGCACAGAGGGGTTTGTATTAGTTGGGAGAAACCCAGAATCAGTTGTTAAACTAACCATGGAAGTTTCAGACGATGAACATCCCTCAGTACCAACGAATAAGGTAGGAGCTGGTAGGTCAAAAGTGCCAATTAATGACCCGTACAGTCCTGCTTCTAAACTCTCACCAACCGGAGTGGTTTGATCAATCAATGGAACTGTGGTCTCTGAAGAAGTCTAGTTGTTTCTCTGAGTGAAAGAAAGTTGATCGACTGTAACGATCTTACCTTCAAATGGGAACATAACAACTCGAAAAACGGCCTATGCAATAGCTCGCATGGCATATGTCCAACTCCTGCCCAATAACATATTGTAATCAAGCGGAGCGTCCAAAACTTCTACTTCTACAGCAACTGTCTTACCGGCCAATGTGACATCAAATGATGGCAAAACTCCATGTGGACGGAAAGTTCTGCCATCAAATGCAGTAAGCAGTGTGTTAGAAGGGGCTAACTCAGGAGAACCTAAAGCTTTCCAACAGGAAATTGACATTACGCAAGTCGACGCGCCCTCATCTACTACAGCTCGTCTGATGGTCATTGGACCATGAACGACTTCAATCTGAAGAGCAATGTGATAGGGTAACCGGTATTTGACATCAGTCATATCGAATCGCGTAGACATGTTAGAGGATTCCATACTTCCAATGGCTACCAGAAGTGCATTCCGTTGTAAAGGACAACTTTGCAAGACTTCTAAAGTAGACATGGCACAAGGGGTCTAGGCTAAATCTTCAACCACATTGTAGTTGGAAGCGTCCCGAGTGTTGGGATTGTGCGATTCCCATTTTAAGACACCTTTCGGGATCTTGGGCATTGGGTCCACAGGTATGTGGAGTGGAGTGGAGGATTCTGGAATCTCTTTATCCTTTTTTTGTGCGTCCGGGGTATAGTTCCTGGCTCTCGTTTGTAAGAGTGCATCCGAATTAACCATGTTAATAAAAGTTTGATCAACCGTATCATGTGTAGTGCCCCCAGTGTTGGAGGTGCCAGAAGTTGAGCTCTGCCCTTTAGGGAATGGATCTTTCAGGACGGCAGGCTTCTTTTCTCTTAAGAGCTTCTGGGCTTCTTCAAGCAGAGGGCATTGGTGAGTAAGGTGGTTTTGCTTGCAAAGTTTACAAGGGAACTTAACCTTCTTTTCCTCTTTGATACCCTCTTCAGCATTCTCTTTTTTGGGCTTTTGTTGGTTCCCCTCTCCTTTCTTGTCCTTCTTTTTGTTATTGGGCTGCCGAGGGCCCTTTTGATTGTTCTGAACCTGGTTGACAGGCTCAGAAGTAGAAGGAGAGGTTGTGACGGAAGAAACATCTGCAGTCGATTGTTTGACAGATAAGGCATGAACCTGTTTGGTTAATGCTTCGAAAGCTGCAGAGTCAACTGAACCCACTATACCGTCAGCATGTGGTCCAGGTTTAGGTCTACTCAGATCGGTATTCGATCGTGGTGCATCAGGTATAATCTCATACAATAACCCGGATTGTGCATAAACGAGATCTAACTGCTGGGTCTGTAGGATGGCTTCTTCCTCATTAGATACTCCACATGTAGCTACTTCCTTAGAAATATAAGGAAGGAGTGATTTCAAATACCACTCAAGAAGGAATTCTGGAGGTATGTTGGCCTTAATGAGCCTCTTCCGTCTTCGCCACTCCTGAATGTGGTCAGATAAATGAGTGGCTTTATTTTTCCTAAATGTAGACAAAAGGTTTGTTCCGGCATCATACCGAACAGGAAGCTAGAAGTGATTCAAAAAGATAGTCGTGAGATCCCCAAAATTAGAGAATGTAGCTGCAAGTAACTCAATGTACCATTTGGCTGCAGCACCGGTTAAAGTCCTTTGGAACAATCTCAATCTAATGGAATCTTCATTTAATGAATTCGAGGAACACCATAAGTGGAAAGTAGTGACATGGTCACCAGGGTCTTCACCTGTTTTGCCTTCAAACTTTGGAATGTCCGAAGGTAACTTGGTAGGAACTGATGGCCATGTAGCATTATGATACACTGGATCGTTGGTCAGCTTGGAAAGATCTGGAAAATTTAAAGTTTCCAGAAACGGTAAACAAGGCCGATAAGACGGTACTTGATAAGATGGGGTCGAAAAAGGAGAACCACCCATAGTTTGACCCATGAACTGCTGGTAGGGGTTGCCCCCAGCCGTCTGCTGGTAGGGGTTGCCCTTAACCATCTGTTGATAAGGGTTGCCCCCGGCCATATGCTGATAGGGGTTTCCACCTACCATATGTTGATAGGAGTTGCCCCTAGCTACTTGTTGGTAGGGGTTGCCCCCTGCCATCTGTTATTGTATGAAAGAATTATTGAAATTTCCCCACCCATATGAAAGTGGATTAGTGCTCTGCGGGTTCGTCCACTGTGGCTGGGTATTAGCCCCTCCATATTGTTGGTTAAAAATATTACCCTCTCCCCTTAAAAATAAGGAAAAAGGGACATTACTTGCAGGCATATTACATTGATTCATTTTGGGACCTGCAAAGGTATTGAAACCAGTGGTAGATGATGTAGACGGTGCAGTCATGGTACTCATGACCGGCACGGTTGCAGAAGCACTTGGTCCTACAGCAGGTGTGGAAATCCAAGTACTAGGTATCTGATATAACGGTTGAAAAGCAGGAGGTGGTGCTAAATTGGCTGTACTGCTAGGTCCAACAGTAGGTGTAGGGATAGATGCCATCATTATTGAACTTGGCATACCTAATGTACTAGTATTAAAACTGAAAGACGGAGTAGGCACAGAAGTTGTCTGTGCCTGACTCGACGTAGCAGTAAAAGAAGGATTTACCGTGTTAGTGTTCATACCTAAGGTGGGAGTTTGGGGAACTCCCTGTTCACCTCCTAGAGTAGACATCAGATGTCCGGGCAAGGAATTATCTTCATTGTAATTGGGCTGCTGGAAACCAACAGGTGACAAAAATGAAATTCTAGTATTGGTCAAAGGAGGATTGAAAGGAGTGCTATACTCCGCAGAAGTAAGATCTTCAACCTCAACTGAACTAAAGTGTCACTGATCTGGGGTACCTAGTTGTGGTTCCTCAGGAACCTCTATTTTAGGGTTTTCTATTGCTGTTTGTTGTTCTTCAAGAAACTCAACTTCAATTGGTAATTCCTCAGGAATTCCTATTTCAGGATTTTCTGTTGTAAGAATTTCCTCAGGAAATTCTGTTTCAGGAGTAGTTTCTTAAGAAATACCGGGGTTTACCCGCTGTCGTCTAGCTGGATATAAAGGTTCTATTCTAAGTGGTGGAAGGTTTTGAAACCTTCTCAATCTACGAAGTTCTTGATTCTCCGTGATTATATATAAAAAATAACAGACTAGAACCTAGTGGCCACTACAACTAGGGGGCAAACAGCACGCCAACTAAAAAGGTCCTAAGTATGCAAACTAGGAAAACAAGGTGCCTTCCGGAGAAGAGTCTGGGATGATGAGGGCCCAGAACAGATCAACGAAGGAAGAAAGACAGTTACCCGGGGTCCACAATACAATGACTAAGGGTCCAAGCGCTGGAATCACCCAACCGCCCTCCCAAAGACCTGCAAGGGATTTCCTCCCACGTCTGTCTTAGGTACAGCAGATATTCCCTCTGCTGTCACCTGTGTATGAACCTAAAGTTAGATACTAAGGATAGCACAACACCGAAAACTCCCGGGGGAACAGTCACCGGTCGAATCAGAAGGCGTAGGCAGGGTAACTAAGCTCGAAACTCTAAAGAGTCCCCATACGCAATCCAATCGTGGCGTATGCTCGAAACAGAAAGTAGGAGGAGTATTCTCAACAGTCTAATCTCGCAATGACCTACTGCATAGATCCCAAGCAAGCTTTGAGTGAAATGGATTTACCTGTGATAGTCGAACTACGATTTTTGCGTAATGTGTGATCTTGAGTGGTTTAAGGTGATTTAAACTCAAGATCCTAACCAAGACTAGTTGGTGTAGTGTATCCCTAAAAAAGAAAAATTGTTTCTATTTCATTTTATTAGAATATTTTTTAGGGCTGTTATTACTCAAAAGGTAGTGCTTTTGTGTGGCATGGTTGCAATAGGAAAACAAAAGTGCATAAATTCAAACTTTCTACAACAAAGCTCTTTTTATTTTTTCATTTACTTCTTTTCCAAACTAAAAATCTGAGCAAATCTACTTAAAAAAAAATTGTTTTCTTTTTGAAATTGTACAAAATATCCTATGCTATCTTGTAACAAGAAATAAGCCTTATTAACCTTAAACTACCAAATTTTTTCTTTTTCGGTTATCATAAACGAAAAAAAACTATAAACATGGAAAGCAAAATAAGACTTATGTGCAATGTGTAAATATGGCTAAAAATGGTTCTTAAGCTTATAGCTGTCAAGGCACTAGCTCAAAAAAGACTTGATCTATAGGTTTTTTGCAAAGAAAAAGCCTCTAAACTCGGAAACAAAGTGGGAAAAAACAAAGGAGATAGATACAAGAGGACTGGCCTAAAGCGTCTAACCCTAGCAAGACCACTATGCCAAGCAAAAAGTAGACAAGCAAGCTGCCAATTACCCTACTAACACAAAGAACTGAGAAATGAATCATCCTAAAGCACTTTAAATACACTTGAAACCAGAAAAGACAATAAGTCTAGGAAGATTGGAAATCAACAAGTTGATAAAACACCCTAGAGGATCTAAAACGGACCAAACCCTAAAACAAAGGATAGGATGAGTAAAGAGCAGACAAACATTGCCACAAACAACAGATACAAAAGTATGCAGGTTTGTAAACCAGCAACATACAGTCAGGGCTTAAAAAAGTGGAAGTGCTCACTACAAAACACAACCTAGTCTTCCAAAAAACGTTATAAACAGTCCAAACATTCCAAAGGTAAACAAGCGATTCAAAAAATGGAAAAAAGACTCAAAGAAAGGTTCTATGACTTAAACAAAAGTTAAAAACCTCATACACCAGTCAAGGAGACCTAAAAGCAAAGTCAGCAAACCACCAAAAGGCTAAAAACTCAAGCATACCACTAACAAAAAGCTTCAGGAAATGTACCCTACTGTGCAGTAGGGAAACTCGCGCCCCTGCAGAGATGGGCGCTACTGTATGTTTAGCACAGTAGCGTATGGGCGCTACTGTATGTACAACAAAGTAGCGCTCATATCTCAAAAGTTTAAAAACTGACTTTGAAAGATACAAAAAGACTGATGGAAGCAGAGAAAAACAGGCAATGGATACCTACAGGGTTTCTCAACACATCAAAGAAGTCAAAACAATTATGGGAAGACAAACAAGAAAAAGTTTCCTAGAGCAAAAACTCAACTATCCCCAGCGGAGTCGCCAGTCTGTTAGCGGGAAAATCTACCCTATAGCAAGGAAACTAATGCTATCAACTTGGATGGGGTGACAGGTAAGTGTATTAAATGTATTGCAGAAATGTTTATGAAAAGAAATGAGTTTTGGACCTTGAGAACATACCTTTTAACCGGCATTCGATCCTAGCTTTTGTTTGATCCCTCACTCAGTCCTCAAATCCACCTTCTGTTCAGTAAACCTGCAAGACAAACACCTTTCTCAGCGTATCTTGGACAATACATAAAGCTTGAAAGAAACAAAAACAATGTTTAACATTCGATATTGACCAAAACAGATCCAAATTAAGATGTTATTTCAGAAAACATTCAAATTGGAACAAGAAAGACACTTCAACCTTTATTGTCAAAAGTAAATTGATGTACAAGTATACCTCACTTTATGACAGGCTCCTGCAACTTGATTCTGGGCTCTTTCTCTTCTCTGGCTTGGATATCTTCAGCATCAACTCCTCCAATGCAAGCTTCTTATTTAGCTCTCTATGTTTCTAAGTTTCTCCATTAATCCATCTAACCTTTCTCTTTAGTCTTCCTTGTATTTATAGGATTAGAGAAGTAGTTCAGGTCGATGTATGGTTATGGAGGAAGTTGGGGAAGTTGGGAAACTACCAACAACTAATCCTCCTCGTGAAAATTAATTATTTTTTAATCATCTTTTGATATGTACGCAACTATTGTTCAGTGAAGTAGCGTTTAGGGCGCTAATTTAGTTCTTACCAACTAGCGCTCATCGATTTTTAAATGTTGAGCGCTACTATGCTGAGAAGGAGTAGCGCTCATAAGGCTTTGAGCGCTACTATTGTACACTGGAGTAGCGTATGGGCGCTAGTCTCTTTGAGTAGAGTAGCGCTCATATCTCAGAATGATATTTTCATGGTTTTTTCAGTAATGTCAGGAAATGGAGTAAGTCAAAGTATCATCTAAGGTCAACATGCTCCTCCATCCAAATAGTCATTTTGTGTGATCAACAGCTCAAGGTGATGACGGACGGAGAGGTGTGTAATACCCCATTCTGACTCTTAGGATGTATTAGCATTTAATGTAAATAATGTGTACATGTAATGTATGTTTTCCTAGCGTGGAGCTCAAGTCCAAGGCCCCGCTAGTGAAAGCCCGAGTTTGATTTAAAAGGGCAAGCATTGATATTTGATGCCCATGTGCTCTTAAGCCATGGAAATTGTAATAGGATGTAAATAAACATCATGCAATAAAAATCCCAATACAAGCTATGGAGGCAACGAATGAGAAGGAGCCACGTGTATCCACTAGGGAGTGGTGAGGGGGATATGGGATGGAACCATAGACTTCCATATGTCATTATGAGAACCCATTGACTTCCCTAGATGACATTTATGTCTGTTGTAAGGAAGTGGTTGAGATGTCAGCCCATGGCTTCAATGGAGCATGGACAACCCAAAAATTCGTATGGGCAGTAATGAGCTCTGTTTTCTTAGGCAAGAAGTCACTCTACATATGGAAAGTTGCTTCTTCCTCATCCCCATTCCATGGTGAAAGAACCCAACATCATTATCCATCCAAAAAAAACGGGCTTCCGGCAGGGGAAAAACCAGAAATCGCGACCTTGAGAGAACCGAGATTTTGGAAGACCAAAAATGCCCAGATTTGGTATTGGATAATGAAATCCAATGGGGGATCCATTGGTATGAACCTTGGGGTGAATTTGGGAGCAATAGATACCCCAAAATCCATAGGAAAACCCATTTTTAACTGCCGATACAATCAGTGACGGATTTGGGGTTATTTGTGACAGAGTTGTGAGAAATCCAAGAGTGGATGTATGAACAGAGGATGGGATTGCTAAGTCCAGCATGAAGTGTATGTGGCTATGGTATTGAGCTCAGTGGACTAGCATCCTCTTCCATCTCCTATTGCATGCTTGAAAAACCCAACTGTGTGTTGGCTTAGCATGGCTGTTTGAGTGAAACCCTGACTGTGAGTGAGCCATCTAGTTCCTTCTTAGTGGATACACAACCCAACTCGGGGGTGATCTCTTAGCTAAAAGAATACAGGCTGGACAGAGATCTATGGTTGGGTGGAACGTTGCTCTCACGTAGCCAGTCATTGGACATTTGCGTTGCAAGATAAGTGCTCTTTGTGATTTTAATTTTTATATATATGCTATGCTCTGCGATGTGCTAAGTCTGAATGTTATTTATTCATGAGGTTGAAATTGAAATGAAGTCTGTGCATAGCATAAGAATGTGATTGAATCCTTGCATATGGAATCATCTTCTGTTTGTGCTTATGTGTGTTGTTATGTTAAATTCCACTGTGTTTTATTGAAGTTCGAATCTACACACAGAAGTTTTAATTCTTACATATTTTTGGAGTATAATTATTGGGGCTAAGTCTTCCAAAAGCCCGGTGTGTTGTTAATGTTTTCTTCCCTGCATTCGATGTGGAAGGGGACGTTACAAGGTGCAAGTTTGACCTATAACAATCCCCCTTGATCATATTGGGTGTTTTCTTGTTTTGGCTTAGTTTCCTCTTGAACGCGATACATCCCAACACCTCGCATTGCTTCCATATCATGCTTTCTTTCATTCATGAGCTCATATGCAAGGAAATTGGATTCATCATGTCCAACTGGTTTACAGAAATTGCAATATAGGATTTCAGGCATGTTTACATATTTATGTATTAGATAATAGTCTTCAGGCCTGTGTCCTCTGGTTCTGCAGATTTCACACCACGGTGCCTAATTGTGGTTCATATTGATTGGGTTTGGTGTGCCACTAGCAAGATAATACTGAAATAGAGGGAAATGTTCTCTGGTATGGCCTTCTCCTTTGCATCTAGTGCACCAAACTTCACATCTGTGTTCATATCTTTGTTCTTTCCCGTTTTTCATACCCTGTAATTCTAACATCAAAGTAGTCAGTTGGTTCTGAATCTGCGACATCCCAGCGTTAGTCTCAGCAATTGGTGAAGCCTCTAGCTGCATTGCAATCTCTAAGGCCTCTTTCTGTGATGCATGCTTATGCTGCATCAATGGTTGTCTGATGTGAGGCAACAACGCATCGATGAACCATTCCTTGTGATGTTGTGGAGCTATCACAAAATTAACTTGGTCTAACAATGTTTTAAATTTCTAGTCAAATTCCCAGACCGATTCGGTAGGCTTATACTTTATTTCCTTTAATTCTGTTATGCACTGTGATTCTGACTTTGGCTTCTTAAACTCTGCAACCAATGCAGCTTGAATTTCTGTTAGGGTTCTTGGCTATGCCTGAGGATATTTCATAAACCAATGCAATGCGCGGTCTCTGAAATTAGTGATGAGCTGCGCTCTCTTCACAGCATCATCCTGGATTTGCTTTAAGCTCCATACGGCTTCACATAAAAACCAATGTTGTTCAGGGTCTTCTAGACCCGTTCCTTTGAATATCGGCAGCTTTATATCATTATCTGTCATTCTCCTTCCTGGTTGTGCACTGCTCTGAGTAGTGCTGACTATCTGCATGGAGAAAACAAAGGGAATATTCGAAATACCAGGATTCTACGGACTGGGCTGCGCGACACTCGTAGCGGGTGGGTTTTGGTCTAAGGATGGTGCGGTTTCTACAACTGGCGGGTTTTGAGGTGTGTTAGGGTGAATAGTGGCTGATAGCGGCCCGGTCTGATTGTTAAGATCACATGGGAGTTCAGTATCTATGCAGAGTCCAGGTCCTCCAGGATTCTTTTCTTTATTAAATTTATATCTCTTTCCACTTCTCAAATTATGAGTTTCTTCATCACAATCACTATAAATGATATTGACCATGACAGATGTAAAAATATTACTGCATCCTTAAAACTCCTTTCTTATCTAAAAGAATTTTAATATATAGACTGAGATTATTTAAGAACTTACTTCTAAATCCTTCAAAAAAGTATGCTTCAGCTTGACTGTAAGATATCAGCGTGTCGACAACAAACTCGGTCACAAATCCTTCAATTATGATATTGACCCAAAAGTTGAGTGCTCACAACAGTGGGCTGTCTATTGCTTTGAACTCTGCTGTGAGCTCTGGAGTCCACTCTGTAGGTACTCCCCCTTGAAAACAAGTCACTTCTTGAGTCATGATATCCACGCATGTGGCTCGTTTGGAAACGTAGCCCAAAAGATCTCGTGAATATCTCTCCAGAAATATCTGTTCAACCACTCTACGTCAGTGAGACGTGGATGTCTGTTCTCTTTCTTCGCAAAATCTCTTTCAATCTTGTCGCACCAATCCCAGATCTCTTTCTGTTCAGCATGCCAATTTTCTGAACCCAATGGGAACTAGTATTCTTCTTCACACATTACTTGGTTTCTGAATAGAAGGAGCATCCGGGCTCAAAATGGAATGATTCCTGTGGGGCTCGGAGGCCATTGAAGAAGCCCATGAAAGAACCAGTGAAGACCCCAAGCCCATTACACTCCGATTTGAAAGAAAAAGGGGAATAGTGACTTTTTAAGGACGGAGTCCCGAGGCTTGACAGAAGGTCGGTTTGAGCTGAAATTGATCAGGTGCGGCCATGAAGCAGGCATGATGTTAAGTTCAGAATCTTGGAGCCAAACGCCAAGGGATGTGAAGTCGGGGTGAGCAAGAAGGCCAAAAAGCACTGTTCCGGGCCACTTTTTCGGGATTTTGAAAAGCTGATGTATAATAAAAGTGACCCTAGATGTGGGAATCAAAAATTTTACTGAACTAGACATTTCATATTCTCATTAAGACAGACAGTTTCCGTTAGACGAAGATTTCCCAGAAATGCACCGTTTGGGAGATAGCCATTTTTGGCCCAAAATTTGGAATTTTAAAAAAATATGAAAAGTGAGAAGTAGTAAAACCCAGAAATTCATAGAAGATGAATGGTGCATCGGAATTGAAATCCGTGAATTGCTGAGTGTTCCTTGTTATATGGACTAACTTCTCCCGATAGATAAGTTTTTGTGATTCCTCATAGATTTTCTTCCACAGGTGGCTAAAGTTGGCATTCTGGACCAAAATGCAACTGTGTAAAATGTGCATAATTGGAGTGAAAGTTGTCATTTTTGAAGAGATGCAGTTCCCTCACCCGATGTCGGAATGGAGCATGAAGATAGGCATTGGAAATCTTGTCCAACAGGGAACAATGATGCATGACCAGAGTTTGAATTAGGTCTACATATATAATAGATATTCAATGCAGAAGAGTGCCAGCGGTCGTTTTGACAAACAAATTATGTTGTCAATATGGGCAATTTCTACAATTGCATGATATGGAAGAGGAATTCCATGTTACAATGAGGGATCGAAAAGGGAAGAATTCCTTAAACCCCTGTTTGTTACCATACTTATAATTATGAAATTGTCATATGGCATAAAAATGTTAAAAAAATGTAAGGGATTACATATATGTATATGCACTAGATGGCATCTTAACAAACATTGCATAGTGCATATGGAAATGCTTGTGCATGAATGGGATATTGCATATTGGAAAAATAATGAAGTCTACATATGCAATGAACCACTAATGGAGAATATTGTGGTCGATAATAACTATTGATGTTAGTATTGGTTGTAGGACCAAAGATAACAAAGAGCATGGCTAAATGTGCTGAGGATGTTGTTGCATGAAGCCAACAACCTTATGCAGAAAGGATGGTGCAACAAATCTATGATCATAAAGTTGGAAAAATGACTGAGCAACCTTGGTAAGAGGCCAACTGATCAGGTAACATCAGGCGATGTTAATGGTAGCCATGCAGGTAATGATTATTGGTGCCAAATTGCATAAATGTTGAAAGGGGATTTGGTAAGATCTCTTCAACTATGTTTGAGCTATGTTGAGTTAGTTTGCATGTGATATTGAATACCGATTGGGACTATTAACCTACCAAGATTGGTAAGGTGTGGGTAAGTGAAGGAAATTATCCTTACACCCTATGACTGTTTAGAAATCTCAATGCATTCATATGAATTTATATCATGCCATGTGTATGTTGGTTATGTGCTTAATAACCAAAGCAAGGGAGGACTGGTGGTCCTGATTACGATAATGCAAGTTATATGAGATAGTCATGTTTTGATCATAATATGCTTGAATGCATAGTACTCATGAAACAATGCAAGGTAGCATTGAGTAGATGTACATTAAGAGATTTTATAAATCTTGTGATGCATTGTATGAATGCATAGGGATGATTCATATGTTATTGCAAAATAAATAATGAATGAAATGATGAATTGACGATAATTCTAGGATCATTTCATGGGCTGTTTTGAATGAAGAATAGTAAGTGCATGAAGAACCCAATCATGATCGATGGGCTGCTAGAATGCTCTGTGGAAGGACAGAGTTGTATGAATGATATGACTATGAAATAATGAGTATTTACGATTTATTTAAGTTGCATGGATAGCATGACTATGTCTTGAAATTCTATTGTGATAATGATGCATATATAGAAGTGTATATATTTCGTTGCATTTCAAATATTAACAGTTGAAGGTGTTTGAATTATTGAGTATTATAATTCTGAGATCACTTCAGTGACTGTTATGGCAATGAATGATTATGTGCATAGATACTCACAACGTGTTTGGCTGATTGAAGTTTCAGTTCAGGTAGAAAAGTCTTGCGTATGGCAATGAGGATAAGTCCATAGTAGAGACCGGGATCTACCACATGCAGAAGCCAAAGGTTATGAGAAGGTTCTCATGGTTGTAAAGTATGCATGAAACAAATCTGAAAACATTCTCATGAGAATAATATCACAATTGCAAATCAAATTTCTATGAGAAACGGATTTGAAAATTTGATCTAGAGCTTATGAGGAGGAATCTCATGGTTGAGAGCTCTAAGTTCTGTTAGTAAGAACATTTGTAAATCTCAGATTTGTAAATGTTTCGAATTTGAAATTTTACTAATAATTGCTAATGACTGTTTGGCCTATATGAAAATGTGTCAGGAGGACATGCTGTAAGTAGATGCTCATGTATGGCAGCGGGCATAAGACCATAACGGGCAGAGTGGTGTCACTTACAGGAGCCAAACAGTATGAGGATAGCCTCATGGATAAGAAAACCAATTTCTGTAGTAGACAGAGTTGCAGATTCATACTAAATTTAATTATTAGTGCCATGGATTGGTTATGGAACAATCGGATGTGAATTGTATTGTTAAATGTTGACTAACTGTTTGGCTGTTCAATAAGTTTGCCAGGAAGACACATTGTAGTAAGACCATGAGAGTGGGCCTGCAGAAGCCAAACTTCATGGGAAGGGATTCCATGATTTGAAAATGGGTTTCAGGTGAAATGCCATAAGACATTATTAATGTCTCATCTGCACTACATGATTGGTAAACAATATGAGTGGGATGGTGAAGATTATGTCAGTAAGACATATGAAGGGTATGTAACATCAAAAGGAATTGGGATGGCAAACCGAGGGACTTTCAACTCAGAGAAGGAGCCTCCATTCCTCATTAAAGAAGAGAAATAACATCTGAAAAATGGATAAGTGTTCCACAAACCCTGAATGATATATATATATACATACATGCATGTCTAATTATTAGAGTTAATATGCAGAGCATGTTTTGATTTTATTTCCATTATAGCAGACTGCTTGAAGTATGATTAGGACCTTCATAGTTCACATCAGTGAGGAGTGCACGCCTTTCTGGTGCTGAGTTATGTTAGGGATGCCAATATTGACTACGCCTTAAGGGAATGGACGCATTCCTGGTGTTTTAAGGTTGGATAGTGAATGTTATGACATATGTTTACCCTTCTAAAGCAGCAATACTAATGAACTTGCTATCCATTTTGTGTTGACAGATTATACATATGAAATTCAGTGCTGCACATTGAAGGGAAAAGTGAAGAAAATAATACTCAAGAGGACTGTATGAGCAGTGGTAACCCTTGTGTAGGGTGAGTGGGTATCATGGGGCCATGATAGCCTGCAGTTAAGAAAGTCACCTAAAGAATTCCTAAATGGAACCGCCAGCTTACATAAGAGAAGAAGTGCCACCCTTGTGGGGGTGAAGAATTGTTATGCGCATTGAGGGATTGTGATACATGTGAAAGGCTGATGCAAGCCTAAGGCAGAGTAGTGGAGCCTTGACCCGTAATGGTCGGTGGCGCAGTTACCTTCCATTGGCCGATGACCCATACGTATGTGTTGGCTCGGCAATGGAGAGGGCCAACCAGGTATGGGACTGGTTGGGCACCACCAAATGCTTGGTAAACCCAGTCGGCGTGAAGGTGTACTGGTAGGGCATTAATTATTTGATGATTTGGAGCAGCCTGCGTGCTGGCCAAACATCCTAGTCCGCAGGAGGATCCCAAGGCTTATAAAGTAAAAGCAGGACTCTGTGGACCAGAGAAGAAATGCACAATACAGATAAGTATTCAATTTCATTTATTTCTTGTTTGGAATAATGAAGATTACAAGTATAAGTCTTGTAACAGTTAAGCTGATGCACTATTGTTTCTTTGTTGGAAACCTTGGTCATACAAGAAGCAAGGACCCTGAAAGAACTATAAATTGCTTGGTAAATCCAGAGAGTGGCTGGTTGGGCAAGGATTATTGATGATTTGGAGCAGCCTACGTGTTGGCCAAACATGCAAGATTATTGATGATTTGGAGCAGCCTGCGTGCTGGCCAAACATGCAAGAATTATTGATGATTTGGAGCAGCCTGCGTGCTGGCCAAACATGCAAGATTATTGGTGATTTGGAGAAGCCTACGTGCTGGAAAAACATACAAGACTATTTGATGTTGAGGGGCAGCCTGCGCGTTGGCCAAACACCCAAATCCATAAGCAATTCCAAGGCCTGTAAAGGAAAGAAGGACCCTATGGAATAAAGTGAAGACATCTAGTGCAGGTATTGCTGGAAGCAATGACTATGAAAGCATATCAAGGATGTGTATGGACATGTAACCACCCTAAAGAGCTCAGCATGAGCAGTAATGAAAGATGGGGCTAGTGGAACTGTGTGAGTCCTAGCAGCCAAGAGTTAGACCAACCAAGTGGAGGAACTCCATGGTTGAGAGATCTGGAAAAGACCATAGACACTATGTGTCATAGCCAAGAAGGGAAGGTTGAGCATTCACGTGAAGTGAAAGAGGACAGGAGCATGAAAACCACAGTGGTGGTGTGGGTTCCAGAATGGAACAAAACTAAGAGGAGAAACTCTTACTGCTCTCTCTCTTTCCTTTTATTGATGCATTTATAGAATTAGAAAATTGTTGAATGCATGCATGACTGAAAATAAAAGTGTGTTTATTTGATTAAAGTGAATTGTGAATGCTAATTAATGAATTTCTTGTGAATGGATGAACATGAAGGAATTCATGTGTATGTTGGGAAAGCATAAAAAGTGTGGAAGTCTCATGAGTAAAGCATGGACTATCCATGTCAACTGGGGAAAAACCATTGACTGATTTTTAATGTTTGGGTTATGCTTGGCCTAACGAGAATTGTAATGATGAATTTCACAGGTGGAAATTGAATCAATTGGTTGCAGCCGGTGCAGGCAAGTGTTGCTAGTGAGCAAAGGGTGGTCAATTGTTTCCATTGACCATGGCGGAAGACCAAGGGCTATTAGAATTGGCTGGAAGTCTTCTTCAAACAATTGCCAAGACCCAAGAAAATCTTGGAGAGATGCTCAAGATGCAAAAGCAGCAGAACGAGATGAATCACAAGGTGTTGCAAGACTCTATTCGTCTGCAGAAAGAGGTAAAGAGCATTATGAGGGCAATCAACAAGGGAAAGAAAGGTGGATCAATGAAGAAGCATTCATCCAATCATCCGATTAAGAAACGCTCCAAGTGGGAAGACTCAAAGGAAATTGAGCAGGTAAAGATGAAGCAACCAGTGAAGTGTTGGAAATGTGGAGGGGATCATTACCTCTGCAACTGCCCAATAAGAAAACCTCAAGAGGGTAGCAGCCATAAAGTTTTCAGACTTATGGATGAGCTGGAAGATCCGAATCAGCAGGAGCAGTTCATGAAAATCAAAGGACTTGGTCCTGAAAGTTCAAAGTAAAGAACATAATGCAGGGCAAATCTGCAAAGTTTTTGAAGTTTTGGACATGTGTAAATTGTATATGTATGCCTAAGTCTTGGAACACCGAGGACGGTGTTATTCTAAGGGGGAGGGGATTGTAATACCCCATTCTGACTCTTAGGATGTATTAGCATTTAATGTAAATAATGTGTACATGTAATGTATGTTTTCCTAGCGTGGAGCTCAAGGCCAAGGCCCCGCTAGTGAAAGCCCGAGTTTGATTTAAAAGGGCAAGCATTGATATTTGATGCCCATGTGCTCTTAAGCCATGGAAATTGTAATAGGATGTAAATAAACATCATGCAATAAAAATCCCAAGACTGGCTATGGAGGCAATGAATGAGAAGGGGCCACGTGTATCCACTAAGGAGTGGTGAGGGGGCTATGGGATGGAACCATAGGCTGCCATATGTCATTATGAGAACCCATTGACTTCCCTAGATGACATTTATGTCTATTGTAAGGAAGTGGTTGAGATGTCAGCCCATGGCTTCAATGGAGCATGGGCAGCCCAGAAATTCGTATGGGCAGTAATGAGCTCTGTTTTCTTGGGAAAGAATTCACTCTACCTCTGGAAAGTTGCTTCTTCCTCATCCCCATTCCATGGTGAAAGAACCCAACGTCATTATCCATCCAAAAAAATGAGCTTCCAGCAGGGGAAAAACCAGAAATCGCGACCTTGAGAGAACCGAGATTTTGGAAGACCAAAAACGCCCAGATTTGGTATTGGACAGTGAAATCCAATGGGGGATCCATTGGTATGAACCTTGGGGCGAATTTGGGAGCAATAGCTACCCCAAAATCCATGGGAAAACCCAGTTTTAACTGCCCAGAAAATCAGTGACGGATTTGGGGTTATTTGTGACAGAGTTGTGAGAAATCCAAGAGTGGATGTATGAACAGAGGATGGGATTGGTGAGTCCAGCTTGAAGTGTATGTGGCTCTGGGATTGAGCTCAATGGACTAGCATCCTCCTCCATCTCCTATGTCATGCTTGAAAAACCCAACTGTGTGTTGGCTTAGCATGGCTGTTTGAGTGAAACCCTGACTGTGAGTGAGCCATCTAGTTCCTCCTTAGTGGATACACAACCCAGCTCGGGGGTGATCTATCAGCTGAAAGAATACAGGCTGGACAAAGATCTATGGTTGGGTGGAACGTTGCTCTCACGTAGCCAGTCGTTGGACATTTGCGTTGCAAGATAAGTGCTCTCTGTGATTTTAATTTATATATATATGCTATGCTCTGCGACGTGCTAAGTCTGAATGTTATTTATTCATGAGGTTGAAATTGAAATGAAGTCTGTGCGTAGCATAAGAATGTGATTGAATCCTTGCATATGGAATCATCTTTTGTTTGTGCTTATGTGTGTTGTTATGTTAAATTCCGCTGTGTTTTATTGAAGTTTGAATCTACACACAGAAGTTTTAATTCTTACATATTTTTTGAGTATAATTATTGGGGCTAAGTCTGCCAAAAGCCCGGTGTGTTGTTAATGTTTCCTTCCCTGCATTCAATGTGGAAGGGGACGTTACAAGGTGCAAGTTTGACCTATAACAATCCCCCTTGATCATATTGGGTGTTTTCTTGTTTTGGTTGAGTTTCCTCTTGAACGCGATACATCCCAACACCTCGCATTGCTTCCATATCACGCTTTCTTTCATTCATGAGCTCATATGAGCAGAAATTGGATTCATCATGTCCAACTGATTTACAGAAATTGCAATATAGGCTTTCAGGCATGTTTACATATTTATGTATTAGATAACAATCTTCAGGCCTGTGTCCTCTGGTTCTACAGATTTCACACCACGGTGCCTAATTGTGGTTCATATTGATTGGGTTTGGTGCGCCACTAGCAAGATAGTCCTGAAATAGAGGGAAATGTTATCTGGTATGGCCTTCTCCTTTGCATCTGGTGCACCAAACTTCACATCTGTGTTCATATCTTTGCTCTTTCCCGTTTTTCATACCTTGTAATTCTAACATCAAAGTAGTCAGCTGGTTCTGAATCTGCGACATCCCAGCGCTAGTCTCAGCAATTGGTGAAGCCTCTAGCTGCATTGCGAACTCTAAGGCCTCTTCCTGTGATGCATGCTTCTGCTGCATCAATGGTTGCTTGATGTGAGGCAACAACGCATCGATGAACCATTCCTTGTGATGTTGTGGAGCTATCACGAAATTAACTTGGTCTAACAATGTTTTAAATTTCTAGTTAAATTCCCAGACCGATTCGGTAGGCTTCTACTTTATTTCCTTTAATTCTGTTATGCACTGCGATTCTGACTTTGGCTTCTTAAACTCTGCGACCAGTGCAGCTTGAATTTCTGTTAGGGTTCTTGGCTATGCCTGAGGATATTTCATAAACCAATGCAATGCGTGGTCTCTGAAAGTAGTGATGAGCTGCGCTCTCTTCACAGCATCATCCTGGATTTTCTTTAAGCTCCATACAGCTTCACATAGAAACCAATGTTGTTCAGGGTCTTCTAGACCTATTCCTTTGAATATCAGCAGCTTTATATCATTATCTGTCATTCTCCTTCCTGGTTGTGCACTACTCTGAGTAGTGCTGACTATCTGCGCGGAGAAAACAAAGGGAATATTTGAAATACCGGGATTCTACGGACTGGGCTGCTCGACACTCGTAGCGGGTGGGTTTTTGGTCTAAGGATGGTGCGGTTTCTACAACTGGCGGGTTCTGAGGTGTGTTAGGGTGAATAGTGGCTGATAGCGGCCCGGTCTGATTTTTAAGATCACATGGGAGTTCAGTATCTATGCAGAGTCCATGTCCTCCGGGATTCTTTTCTTTATTAAATTTATATCTCTTTCCACTTCTCAGATTATGAGTTTCTTCATCAGAATCACTATAAATGATATTGACCATGACAGATGTAAAAATATTACTGCATCCTTAAAACTCCTTTCATAGCTAAAAGAATTTTAATATATAGACTGAGATTGTTTAAGAACTTACCTCTAAATCCTTCAAAAAATTATGCTTCAGCTTGACTGTAAGATTTCAGCGTGTCGACAGCAAACTCGGTCACAAATCCTTTGTAACGTCCTCAGTTTGGCCCCATGGCATTAACATTAGAAACGATGTAATATTGTTAGGAAATCATGGTGAGGAGCTCAAGGCCAAGGCCCCGCCATCGATTTCGTGATGCATATGGTTTGCGTGCTAGCAATGCACAGTGGAAATTCAAATAGCATGTAATATGCATTTTAATAAATAAAAAAAATACCCACAACTAGCTATGCAATGCAACAATGAGATGGGGGCATGATTTCACAAGGAATTGGGAGGGGAAAACATTCAAACCCTTGAGCCAATAGAGTCAAGCCAAGTGTCCATGAGAAAACCCATCAAACCCTTAGCTACCCATGTTGACTTTTGTACCCAACCATTGAATTCTCCCAAGAGTTGGTTGGGGAAATTAATGCCTTGGGAATGGGGAGGTATGGCTGTCCAAAATCGGGTATGGGCAAGCCGCCCTCCATGGAAAAACGTGTTGGCCTCTTGGGGCAAGAATAGAGCCACGAAATGGCTGCCTAAGCCATTATTGAGCATGGCCTTGCTCTCTCATGCAGCTCTAGCTGCCTGGGCGTTTTCCTCCCTCGTTTTTCTGTGTTTCCCTTCATCCTTTAGCTGGGAAGGGGCATTTTTGTGCTGGTTACCAGTGGGAAAAGAGAGCAGAATGTTTTGGATCTTCCTGGAGGTCGTTTAGGCCATTGGAAGGATCCTAACCCGTGGAGAGGAATCGGTTTTGCTCCCTAGGGTTGAAATCGAAATTCCACAGTTCATTGGGTGAACCAAGAGCTGGGAGAACCAATGTGGACCCTGTTTCGTGAAAACCTCTGTTGTAAATGTGTAACCCTGTCAATAGTCGTTTTGTTGTGAGAAGAAAGAGTATGTTGGGGTATGGGTGATGGTAATCCATTATTCTGGCTTGGCTGAGATAAAAGGGTTATTGGGCAGTGGGTGAGCTGGAATGCTCCCTTTTCCTTGTGAGAATCATGCCCAGCTCGGGGGTGGCCTTCAGACGGACTCAGTATAAGCTGTCGAAGAGCCTACGGTTGGGTGGAACGTTGCAACGACATAGCTAGTTGCTTGGGACTACTCTGTTAAAGATAAGTATTCTCTGGTGCCATCTTTCAATTAATTAATTGATGAATATCTTGAATGTATGGCGAATGTGTAAATGAAATTACTTCTGCTGTGAAATGTAAATATTTATGCCTCTTCATATGTATGGAATGCTTACTTAATTGGTACATGGGGCTGGATGCCCGGTTTTAGCCTCACGATCCCCTCCATTGCACTGGTATGATGGGTGGGGACGTGACATCCTTCAATTATGCTATTGACCCAAAAGTCGAGTGCTCACAACAATGGGCTGTCTATTGCTTTGAGCTGTGTTGTGAGCTCTGGAGTCCACTTTGTAGGTACCCCCCCCTTGAAAACAAGTCACTTCTTGAGTCATGATATCCACGTGTGTGGCTCGTTTGGAAACATAGCCCAAAAGATCTCATGAATATCTCTCCAGAAATATCTGTTCAACCACTCTACATCAGTGAGACGTGGATGTCTGTTCTCTTTCTTCGCAAAATCTCTTTCAATCTTGTCGCACCAATCCTAGATCTCTTTATGTTCAGCATGCCAATTTTCTGAACCCAATGGGAACTAGTATTCTTCTTCACACATTACTTTCCAACACTCTATCACATCACTGGTCTTAGCCGAGCAACGAAACCATTTGTTGGTTGTCGATCACCTTCTTAAGGTTTCTAGTGTAGACCCAGGTACTTCACGGTTCAAGGAACGAACAAAACCCCAATTCATCGGCCTTTTCGGCAACAGGCTACGCACAGCCTGAGGTCTCACCAGAGGTGAAGCTGGAGGGGGTGGTTGCGGAATCAAGTTTCCACAACCAGGTGATGCGATGGGGGGAAAGCTAATAAGTAGCGCAACGGCTTGCGGGTTGTGTAGATAGATACTGCGCGAACCTTCTGTTCTGCGTTGGATACTTCAATGCTCAACTTCCCTCATGCACTTGTGCCTTCAGCGCAGAACTGCACTCGCACCTCCAATGACTGTGCGATACAAGATACCTTTGTGTTACGACAGTAAGCTATCAAGAGCTACCTCGCAAAAACCTTCAATGAATCAGCGCATCCATGAGACTGCACATCCTTGCCAGGATGTTCAATTCTAACCATTCTACTTAACGTCCTTTGTCCCTTTACTTCATTCAAGTCTTATTAGTAATTTGTGGATGGTTTAATAACATACGTTATTGCGCGCTCCAACGCTGTGCTAAAACTCAGTGTTCACTACTTTGACCAATAGATAGCTTCATACATTCCAATCGACAGATTCATACATGTTGAATACTTAATAGTCCTCTGCGCATGCATTACTTAACATATCATTCCCATTCACTGCGGTGAATACATATAAAAGCAATCACATATAGAAGTTTCTAGCATTAAACATACATACCAAGCAATTAAACAATTGTAAAAAACACATTGGTCACACAACACAGAATTTAACGTGGCTCACCCCCCGGATGGAGGCTACGTCCACAAGAACGGTTGTTAATATTGCTCTTAATGGGAAGGGTACAACCATTCTTAGTCTGCGCACCCAGCTGTAGACTCTCTTCTCTCTCTTAGATAGGTCTCTGCGCACTCAGCTGTAGAGCCTTTACAATGGTTGTCTAAGCTTAAGATTCTACAATAATAAACACTTAACCAAAATGAAGAGTTCATCAGCCCAACCAACAACCCTTTCCCATACAAAATCATGCCTATTTATAGATTATGCATGTAGGCATATCTTTACAATTTGTAAGTAAAAACCCTTAGGTCTACAAAACCGTCGTGGCTAACTGCCACCCTAGTTGTCGTCGTCGAAAGCTTACTCCGCATGCTCCAGCTGGGCCACTTGTGGCTCACATGCTCTTCTGACAGCCACAGTCCTCCAAGCGGTTACAACTGCATCATGGCATGTCCCTTTCCACTCCTTTTCCTTCCTGTTTCCATCGGCGTTGTGGCCTAGCTTCTCAACTTCCTTTCGCCACACGTTTGAACAGGTCTCTTTCATCTGCCATCCACCTGTTCCTTACCCAAACTAGGTCATATCCTCGTCTGACCTTTACCCATGTTTTGCCCAAAAGTAGCTTATGCGCTACTATGCACATTGTCCTACTGTGCGACCGTGACTTAGTCATTGCCCTCGCGCGACACGTGCAAAACCTCAAATTGTTCGTCACCTTCCACCGCGCGCAATGCGCTTTCACCAAAAATGCATTCTCTTCCTGTCACAGTGCACACTGCGCAATTATCAAAATTGCCTTTTCTTCCTGCTATAGCGTGCTACGCATGATTTTCCATACTTCTATATTTTTCCAACCCACTTGGGCCCTGCCCAACATCTCTTGACTATGATAGACTGGAAACCCACTTCACCATGAAAACCCTGGCCTTAAGGATTCCTCAAGATGTGATTTCCCTGTTTACTGGTAAGCCTGAGCCTTGCCTCAACACGATTTCTCATCCGGTCATGATCCTGCCATCTCCATTTGGCAGATATTTGTCATCCCACCCATATAAAAAAGACCCCAAAGTATTTTTGTATTGCTACATTAAATAAAAAAACCCTTTTTCCCTTAATATATAAGCAATATAATTTTTATGTTTTCATGAATATTTAATACCACAATATGAATGAACGTGACATTATATTGCCTTCTAGTGAATCCCCCGTGCTTGCTATTTGTTGATTGTTGTATTTGTTAGCTCGCTTGATATTTGTTGGTTGCTTTGTTGGTTAGCTCGCTTGCTATTTGTTGATTGTTTTGTTGGCTTGATCGCTTCATATTTGGTAGAAATATCATTTTGTTTTGTTTTTTTCGTTATTTTCCTCTCTTATTTTTCTCTTATTTTTTTCTTGAAGAAGATTTCAGCTAAATTGGAGGACTTCTTGGTCCTCAATAAGCATGAGATGCTTCTCATATAGATTTTGTGTGAATTGTTCTCTAGACAGTGGCTTCTTGGACATCTTGAGTCTATGTCCATTGACTAGCATTGGAAATTGATTTTCATCTATTGTTTTTATTTTGAAAGCTCCATTGTCATAAATGGTGTCTATCTGGTATGTTCCTACCCACCCGGTTGTTAATCTTCCTTTAAATTTAGGGAATCTGGAGTCCAATAATAATGCCCATTATCCTTCTCTGAATTTTTGTGTCCTTATGTTTTCTTCATGCTATCGTTTCCTTTGTTTTTGTACTATCTCAGTGTGAGATAAAGCTTGTTGTTGGTATTCATCTAGCTAGTTTAATTGCAGAATGCGTTCTTTTTTAATCTCAGATAGTTCAATGCTTAGATCAGTATTTTTCCTGAGTGTCTTGATCTCAAAATCAATGGGTAACATAACCTTTTTTCCATATACTAATTCATAGGGGGTAAATTCAGTGGTTGTCTTCCATGTTGTATTATAGGCCCAAAATGCTTCATTCAACCTATCTGCCCAATCTCTTTTATGTAATTGTACTGTCTTTGTTAGAATTTTCTCAAGCTCCATGTTCATGACTTATACATGTACATTGGCCTGTGGGTGGTAGGAATAATATTTCCTATGCTTTATCATGTTTCTTATGAGGATTTCTTCAATGAGGTTGGAGGTAAATTGTGTTCCTTGATAAAAAACTAGCTCCCTTGGGACTCCAAATTTGCTGAATATTTGTTTTGTGAAGAACTTTTCCACACTATTTTCATAAGCTTAAGTAAGAGCTCTAACTTCTGCCCATTTGGTAAGGTAATATGTACATACTAGGATTTAGCTATTTTGGTTATATGGTGGGTTAAATGGACCTACAAATTCAAATCCCCATTTATCAAATGGCTCCAATGATACTTGAGGCTGGAGAGGCATTTCATATTTCTATGTAGGTTTACCCATCCTCTGGTAGTCATCACAACATGATACATATTCTTGAGTGTCTTTATGGAGGGTGGGCCAATAGTACCCTATTTGGAGTATTTTATAGGCCATTATTTTTGCTGCATAGTGGCCTCCACATGGCTCATTGTGAGTAGCATGAAGTATATAATTTACTTAATCTTCTCTGATGCACCTTCTTAATATATGATCTGGTCCTTTCTTAAATAGTAGCCCTTGTATCCAGCTATAAGTTGCACTCTACCTTGTTACTTTTTCATCTCTACTTGTAGTCATAATGCTGTGGGAATTTTCCAGAGACTAGGTAGTTGGAAATGTCAACAAACCATGGTATTTATACTAATATTACAAAGAGTTGTTCATCCAGAAAGGTATCTTCTACCAATTCTTTGTCTTGTACATGGGTTAGTATTGATAGAAAATCTGCCACTACATTGTGTTTTCTTGGTTTATCTAGAATTGTCAAATCAAATTCCTGTAAAAGAAGTAGGCATCTTATAACTCTATCACTGGTATGAGGTTTGTTCATTATGTACCTTATTGTTGAGTGGTCAGTGTGGACAAATATTGGATATCCTATTATTTAGTGCCTGAATTTATTGATAGTGTGTACAACAACTAAGAATTCCTTCTTGATGACTGTGTAGTTGAGATATTCCCCTGCTAAATACTTGTTAATGTAGTAGATGGAGTGGAGTTTATTTTCTTCTTCCTATCCTAAAAGTACCCCAATAGCTGTGTCAGAAGCATCTGAGTGAATGTGAAAAGGTAGATTCCAGTTCAGTCCTTGGAGTATAGGAGCAGTAGTAGTTTTGTCCTTGAGCTCCTCAAATGTTGTCATTCACTGATTAGTCTATTTGAAATTTGTATCCTTGGTCAAAAGTGCAAACATGGGAGCTACCACTCTGTTGAACCCATCTGTGAACCTTCTATAGTAGCTTGTTTGTTTTAAGAAGTTGTGCACATCTCTTTGTTTGACTGATGGGGGCAAATTTTTAATGATAGATACCTTGGCTTGGTCAACTTCAATACCCCTTTGTGATATATGGTTCCCCAAAACGATGCCTTCCTCCATTAGCATTCTACACTTATAATTAATTAGATAGAGGCTCATTTCTATGCATTTTTTAAAGACTGATTCTAAATGATCTACTTCCTGATGAAAATGTTGTCCATATGGTGTGAAATCATCCATATATACCTCCATTTGATCATTGATGAAATATGAAAATATACTTAGGATATCCATTTGAAAAGTTGCAGGGGAATTTTTGAGTTCGAATGGTAGTACTTTGTATGGAAATGTGCCCCACAGGAAGGTAAATGTGGTTTTATCCTCATCAGCTGGGTGGATTTGTATTTGATTGTAACCACTCAAACAGTCCAGGAATGAAAATAACTTGTTTCCATCAAGAGTATACAGTACCTAACCAATGAATGGTAGAGGAAAGTGATCTCTTTTTGTTTCCTTATTAAGCTCTCTATAAGCCACACATATTATCCATTTTCCTCCTTTTTTTGTAACTATCACCATACACACTCATTGTCTAAGATAGGGTAGGTGAATCCTCATCAAGTAGTTTTTGCAATTCTTGTTGGACTATATATTTTAATGTTGGGTTCATTATTCTTTGGGATGCCTTATTGGGACAACGCCTTCCTTGATATAAATATGATGGTTGTAAATGTTAGGATGTATCCCTTTCATGTCCATGTATGTCCAAGCAAAAGCCTTATTATGATCTATGAGTACTTTAATTAGGAGTTGTTCTTGATATGGATTCAGACTTGCATTGATGTTCACATTTTTTTCAGGAAGAATTTATGCTATTTTTACTATTGTGGGTTCTTGTTCCACAGAGAACACCCATTTTCACATTGTGTTGGGATCCTTAGGTGGAGCCCCTATGATCTCTTCTTGTTCACCGGTTGCAAAAATTTCTGCATGTACATTATTGTCAAGATAAACATTCTGAATAAAAATAGATAAATAAGTATACTTGTCCTAATCTTGTAGCGTTAAAGAAGTTTTGATGGTGAGGACTGGGTGCAACACTTGATCATAAATGTCATAATAATCCTCTAACTAGATAGGATTTTCTGAATCAACAAAACGTTTGGCTGGGGGATAGATAGTGATATTCTTTTTGGATTGTCCACTTGTTATGGTCATGTCTCCAGATCTACATTCTATGTAGGCATTTTTCGTTGCTAAGAATGGCCTTCCTAAGATGATTGGGTATCCACTAAATTTACTCTTGACCTCTATGACTACAAAGTCTACAGTATATTCCCAAGATTCAATGTTGATGATGATATCCTCTAGTATGAATTTTGGTCTGATAGTGGAGGTATCGACTAACTGTAATATTGTAGTTGTTGGCCTTATAAAATATTGCATATTTAGGGACAACATTGTATCTTTTGTCATTACATTGATTACGGATCCTAAATCAATGAGACTTATTGGAATAGGCATTTTGTTGATGCTCACGTTGACTGTATCACTTCCTAGGTCTAGGTACTTAGGGTTGATAGACCTTCCTAGCATGAGGTCTGCAAGCTGTCCTATGATGTTAATGGTGGGAGGATCTCACTTTCTCCTTCCTAGTTTCATTATACAATTTTGTTTTATGAATTTGTTGCATATAGGGACATATCTAATGGATTGTATGAGAGGAATATGTATATTCAATTACTTCATTTCGTTAAGTATGGCATTCTCTATATCCTCTTGAATTTTATGTTTTTGTCTGTCATGAAATGGAGGGTTTCGAAGACTTGGATGAGTAAGCCCTGGTGATTTTTCTAGTTTTGTTCGTGGTAGTGGGTCTGGTATTACTTTTCTTGATCTTAATTTGACCTCATTTAAATCAAGTGTTTCCACAACATAAGTTGGGAATTGCATTACCTCACTATTGTAGACTTGTTGATTTGACCGATTGTTATTTGGGTTTGTAATAGGATGAGCTAGTATTGTAGGTGGTCTAGGAGGTTGTTGGTTTTGTGGTGGAGGCATTATGACATCCTATTGTGGTTGAGGTCTCCAATTCGAGGAAGGTGAATATTGATTTCCATAGCTTATTTCTGGGTGCTGGAAAGGTGGGGGGTACTGTTTATATGGCTGAGAAAAATATGGATGATGGTATGGATTTTGGTTTTGTTTCCATTGAGTCGGGTTTGTTTGAAAAGGCCATGAAGTTTGTGTTGATGGATTCCAATCTTGGTATGGATTTCCCTTATTGAAGTAGGCTTGATTATTATCTTGAAATGGCCTAGAGAAATTTTTTCTTCATTGGTTGACAAAATAGAGTTGTTCCAAAGAAATTCTTGACTAGGGATATTGCATAGCTACTTTACATGAAGGGAGTATAGCACACTTTTCTGTTGTGTGATTTTCAATGCACAATCCACAGACTTCAATCAGATTTAACAGGCATTAACCTTTCTCATGTTTTTTTCTACAGTTTTGACAGAACACAGCTATCGCTTGATTAATTTCATATTGTTTCCTTTTGATTTGTAATGCATCTAGTTGCATTTCCAGTGATTGAAGGATGTTGGTTTTCATATCATCTAGGATATTACCTAAATCATATATAGTGAGTGTCGGTATTGGAAAGTATGATCCTCTTGTTGATGGGGTTATGCCTCTTACTCCATCCTTACCTTTTCTATACCTCAAATAGTTTTTAAATATTTGCAAGATCTGATGAAAGGATTTCTGGAATATATCTCCATCGGCCAATAGGTTCAGGTTTTCTAGGTATTCTTCCCTAACTCCTCTGAGGAGTACTAATTTCAACGACTCTTGATCCAGGGTACAATGAATGGATCTTTTATAGCTAATATGGAATTGTTGTGCATAATATTCCAAATATTATTTTTCTCCTTGTTGCATCCTAAAATTTGTGTCCCTAATATCATTGGATTTGCAGTCATCCTTATATTTATCCAAGAATCATGTTTCATTTGATCCCATGAGAAAATGTTGTTTCCTTCCAAGCTCATGAACCATCTGAGCACCAAATATTTTAATGTTGAAGGAAAGAGTATTAGTATTTGGACGTCTGTTTTGTAGCCAAAGGATCTAAAAATTAATTCAAATTCGAATAAAAAAGTGTTATGATCTTTTGAGGTCAAGCCATGGAAATTCAAGAGATTAGCGGGATTGATGTTTTTCATTCGAGCATCCCCTTGAGGTACACTTATGGGAAATGTGAACTTAGGATTAAGGAGCATAAGGTATCCATTATGCATAATCGTATAAAGTCCCCAGCTTCAGAAATTCGGTTCATATTCTTCATCAGCCATGGTGGTGTTGGAACTAGAGCCAGAAAAGAAATTATCACGATATGGATCGTAGATGACCCGAGTTCGATCCCCGACAATGATGCCAAAAAGTGGTTCCCTGATGATATGAAATATTTTTAAGGGATTACGGTTCAGGATTCCTAATTTAATTATCGACTAGGGATTGTACAAACTTAAGAGGCACTATGCACTGTATGTGCAACTGCTAAAAGAATCCTGGATAGATTTGTAGAGGTCTGAAATGTATGATACCAGAAAAGCATGGGAATTCTATGTTTTATGAAAGCATGGAAATGTGTTGAATAATAGCATCTACTTGCTGAAGGAAATGATCTGATAATCTATGAAAGCATGGGATTATAATCTATGGAAGCACAACATAGTCTCTTACTCAAGCACAATAGTAGCTTTTCATTCGGCGTTCGATCCTCCCTGAGTTGGTTTAATTTTCTCGTTTGATTCACATGTATGAATTAGCTAATATTTCTGATAATTTTTTCGCATGTTTGGATTACTTATGTTGGTTTCCAGTTTTTGCAGGCTCATTTTTTTCAAATTGGCCAAGAGAACCAGGTCCAAGACCATGACCGAGGAATTCAAGTTTAAGGACCCCAACTTTTTGTTCTATTCAGGCACAGATGCCAGATTTTCAAATACCCTCTGTATGGATTGGTCAAGCATCTACAACATATTCAATGGGGATGACTTATCTGAATTCAAGGATGATGCCCCAATATATCAAAACATCAGTAGATCCAAACTACCTGTGATTGATGCACGACCTGCAATAATGGAATTCACGGACCTCATCAAATGGATGATTGATTACGCTGACATCCCAACTAGCACTTTCAGGGATTTCGACTAGCTCATATATGCTTCCTTCAAGCCAAATATCTTTTCCAGAATTTATGGCTTAAAGACCTCTGAATAGCTACTCAGATAGGATTTCATTAGAGACTTTGAGGACATGTATGAACCTGACGTGCTTCTTAAATCCTTGACGGAAAACCCGGGTACATTTGTTCTCAGACCCAACAGATAATATCCCATTGCTCTTCTTAGATAACCTTATAAAATTCTAGCAGCCATGTTGTGTCGATTCTATGGATCCGAGAATTTCTAGTACTTAAAACTAGAATGGCCCCCCTTAGCACATTACATCACAGTCACGGGTAAGATATTCAAATGGTCCCAAATTTTCTCTGCCACGTTCTGGGATTCCATTGTGGTAGTGCAAAAAACCACAACAGTAAAAAACCGAGGTTTTTCATGTCAGCATATATAATTGACATCATTCGTGCATCCTTCTTTTATGCTGTAATGAATTGGCATTGGACCAGGGAGAAAACCCCCATTCACATCTACTACATGATCTTATGGGAAGATAATTATGCCCCTCACATTTATGATATTTGTGACAAGTTCATTAGTGCAGTCTATTATGCCATTTTCGAAAGGGTTTCTCCCAGAATATCAGAGGATGCCATCTATTTAATTTACACTATGGGAGACTGGTATGTGGGAGAACATTTTACTTATATTAGGATTTGGGGAAGTAAATTAGTTCACATCCTTCCCAGAATTGTATCGGATAGAATGGTGCTCTCAGAAGTAGCCTTCCAAACCGTTTATGAGGTATTCCACGACCCGTGTCATTCCTCAAAAAGGAGAGCTTGGCCTAAGTTCCTACCGTATATTCGACATTTGGTCATTTCAAATGCAACCCGTGGAATCATCTTAGCCAAAGAAATGGATCAGATCAAGCTAGGGTTTTCTATAAAAAGGATGCATCACCCAAAAGGTATTATAAAAGAACATTTTGTCTAGTCCCACCTCAAAAAATATTATGTACATGAAGTCTAACCAGATGACTTCATCTATCAAAATGCTCATTCTTTTTAAGGAAGTACTTAGCAGATTACCTGATGTTGATCAAAGGCTCTTGGTCGATGAAGCACAAAAATAACATAAGGTTAGGGTATTGGAAGAAAGGAATAGGTTCTTCCAACAATAGTAGGATGCTACCAAGAAAGCTTTGGAAGCGTCCAATAAAGCCATATTTTTTAGCTCAGCTACAACTCAGTCCAGTGCACAACAAGAGTTGGCCAAGAAGCAGGGAAAGCAGTCGATCGTACAAGGTCCTCCTATCACTCCTATCCAAAATCTGAACATGCTTATAAAGAAGAACTAGGCCCTCCAGAGTAAGTCATTAAGTCATACCCAAATTGTTTATGATGCTTCCCTTATTCCTAAAATAGTTTCCGATGTTCTTGTTAAAATTGAAAATTTAGCAAAAATGATAGTTAATCATCCTTTGCACACTTCAGCCAGTGAAATCATTGACTTAGAAAAGGAGCAACCTGTGAAGGTATCCAATCCAACACCGGTGATTCAAGAACCCTCACAACCATCTGTTGATAACTCCACTCAATATTTCAATGGTAATATCCCTCACCAATCCCATGATAATGGTATGTCATACAAACCTACTGTAGATGACCCTCTGCAAGTACAAGATACATCTAGTTCACCGCATAATTCATCTTCTACACCTAACCATTCTAACACATCCACATAGGTTTCTGATCCACCCACTACTATCACATTGAATACTATAGCTGACCGGACCTCTTCTCAGCAACCTACAACCAATCAACCCAATCTTCCACCAATTTCGAATGTGATTTCTTCACAATCTCAAGTTGAAACCCAAGTTGTTACACTTCATCCTACCACATTATCTACCATGTCTTCCTCCTCTCAACCTGATCCATTGATATCTCAAAATTTATCTCAGTCCATGTATGTCGCTATAAGTCAAAATGTTCCTATTTTTCCATCTATTGGGCTATTGACTGCTACAACAAAGGACACAATAGATTTTGGTGAAGATGATGTGGTATTCCTAGGAGATTATTGCTTCAATAAAATAAGGAAGGCCATATTGAAAAAAGTACCAAAAAGTACTTCCTCTGGCCAAGTTCAAGTTGGGCCAGCACCAAATTAGGTTATTTGGAAACAAGCCATAGATGATCCTCAAAGGGAAGCAATTGGTGCTGCTACTTACATGAGAGATTTTTCTGGAGACAATTTTGATTTCGTCTTGTTGATACCCCAAAAATTGTAGCAACAATTAGCAAGGGATTCTCCCCAGTGAGCAAGCCCAATTAGATCGCTCACCGTTTGGTGTGGGGAATCCATCCGGTTAACGGTTCCAGATACTGTGTAATATTGTAAATATTTGTTTTACTTTCACCGGTTGCGGCCCGATCCACCATTTATGTATTTTATATTAAAAAATGATATGCAAGTGCTCTAAACTGAATGCATGCAATAAAACAAATCTGATCTAAATTATATAAGCTAATTTAACCTATCCTTGCAAGGAACCAATCGAAGGTATGAGCAATAAACTGAAAGAAACATCAAAATATTGAACAGATAGCCATTTAATCAGATAAATGTATTTCTAGCGAAATATAAATGATATCAAAGATAAATCTGATTGATTTAAAACATCCCATTACTCATTAAGTACATAAATTTTGCAAAATAAATAAGATCATTCATAGCAAAGAAGTAGTTCACAAAAGCTAGGAAAGATCTCACTAAATGTATATGAAAAATGCAGAAATAGTTCAGCCATCATTCATCACAGTTCCAGGCAAAATGTTGCACCAGCTTTCATAGGCCAAAATGGTTTTCTTAATTCATGTAGCAGAAATAGTTCATGTACACAAGAAGAGTCTCCTTTCACCTGCCAAAAGTCCCTTCTATTTTCCCCTAATCATCTATATATAGCGTTACAAAATGCTCCAAGAGCTGCCACATATCCCCTAACTCCCAAGATTCTTTTAATTTGTCTTGTAGTGCCCAATTTACAAAAAGAGTAAAAATACCAAAAATAGTAAGAGAGGGGGACAAGAAGTAAAGTCCAGATGTCCCTTTAATACTTAAAATAGACAAAGGAAAAAGAGAGCGTGTTGTCTTTCAATTATCAAATACAACAAAGATAGATCATGCTTGGGATGGCACCCTCGCTTCCTCAAGAGATTTTGCTACAGCTAGTGTCTCTGCTGGAACTTGTGCCACTGGTGCTGATGATACTTCTGCTAGAACTGATGTCCCTGCTACTACTGCTGGTACTTGGTGCGCTTCTGCAGCTATTGCCCTGTCTACTCCTTCTATATAATTTACGTAGAGATCGGTTTCTCTTATGACACTGTTTGCAAAAAGAGGGAGCATAAGTTGTAGAGAAACCTCATGCTTGGCGAGATCTTCTTCAAGATTGATTACCTTTGCTACTGCGAATTGGAGGATCTTTTCAAGAAGATGTGTGTGAACAACAACTTGGCCAATCCAATGGTGAAAGTATTCTGCGGTGAATATATCCATCTTCTTCACATAGTCCATTTCTGCATTTAGCTCGTCCCTTAACTCAGACAAACGAAGAGTCTTGTCTGGAAAGTATTCCATATTATGAGGCATTATCATTTGGAAATTTTCTTGGATGGTTTGTATCTTAAGATACGAACTTCCACATTGTTCAAGAGTGGCCATGGCTACAACGTTCAATTTTACTCCACAATCTTTGCAAAAATCCAAAAGGCACAAATCTACTTTAAAACCAGAGACGGATTTAAGAGGGAGTGTTGTTGGGAACCCTGACTTTCCTTCTCTTGACCCCATGTGTTTCTTAATGTATTCACTAATGCGTGCATATTTCCTCCTGTGTTTAGTGGATTTAGCATTAATTGTTTTGGTTCTGGCCACTACTGCTTTCATCTTGCAAACTTATTCCGTTATGAGCTCCTGAATCCTGTGGGTCCCTTTTAATATTTCACAAGCTTGCTCGTGAAAAGGAATTATATCGCCAACCTTGATGTTCGCATGTTCTAACTGTTGTTCCATCAAGTCCCTGCCATCTTCCAACTTCTCCATATTCTCTTTCATATCCTCAATCTGCTGAATAGTATCAAACTTTTCGGATTCTAGTTGCAGGTTCTTTCCTTCAAGGTTATTCTTTTATGCTTCGAGGGTCCTTATTTGTATCACCAAATCTCTCTTTTCAGCTTCTAGATGTTGCAATCTTCTGTTTAGTTCTCCCTTCTCTGACACAAGGGTGTAACAGTTCTCAACCATCAAATTTGAATAATTTTATTCTTTTACCAGAGTTTCCTGCAAATGGCGAGCTCTTCCCTTTTCTAATTCTAACTCCTCTGCTAATATGTCGATGTTGTGGGCAGTTGCTTGAACAAAGGCCACAGAAATAGATGCCACGAGTTTGTGTGCATGCTGAGTACCTTGCATGAATATGGTTTCATGTTTGGTGACAATATTTGGTTGAAAGGATCTCTTCATTCTAGTCACTTTTTCTTTGACAATAGATTTCCTCTTCTTTTTATAAGTGAACCTGTCCCATTGGGACACCATGCTACTCTTTGATGGTGTAAAGGGGAGAAGTGGGAGGTCTCTTATTGGGATGTCCATATCCATGTCTTGGATGTTTGGACTTTTTGGTTCAACATCCTCCTTCAATTTGTTTTCTTCTTCCGCTTTCCTTTGCGCTTCCTCTTCTGCAACCTTTCTCTCAGCTTCTTCTTCTGCCTTTTTGGCAATTCCTTCCAATCTGATTCATTCTTCCTCTTGAACTATTAGAGCTTCTTCCTCTGCTGCTTGGACCCTTTTATCTTATTCTTCCTGAAGTTCATCCTCTTTCACTTTGTTTTCTCTTTCAATAGCTTCTCTTTGGATTCTATCGGCTTCTCCCTTGAGCCTTTGATATTCTCTAGAGAGAGCTTCAGCGGCTTCTGCTATTTCCTTTTCTTGCTGCTATTCTTCTTCTTTGACAATGCCAAAGCTAGAACTGGCTCCGACTTTGCTGAGTCGGAAAATTTGTAGTTTGGTCATGTTACTGACCCCTCTATACACTTCTTCATCTTCATCATAATAGTGAGTGTATTCAAAGTTAGCATGAATCTCCCTTCAATGTTGTGCAGCTTTTCCTCATCGATCATTCCTTTGAAAAATCCTTTCCCCGAAGTGAAAGTCCCTCAGTTCTACGATAAATTATTCTACTGTTGCAATCCATGAAAACTTGTAAGCCCCGACATAGAAAGGTAAAGGTGGGAAGGAGGCCTTCTTTTCCTTGTATAAGGTACTACCAATTCCATCAAGGAAAACTTGTCTCACTGCCTCCTTGTGGACTACATAGTCAGTAGTGTACCTAGGTAGGATATATGGGGGCTTAGAGCCCCCATACATTCTTATGTAGGTCCCTTCTGGTGAAAAATAGAAATCACCATAGTTCTCTAGGACTTCCATGCCATTCTCAGACAAGCAGTTAGGTTCTTCATTGAACATTAACTCATATAAAGGTATGATAAATTCATCATAAATGAGTTGGTAGTGCCTTTTGTAGTTCTAAGCCCAAAATTTTTTGTAAGCGGTGTATACCGGGGTGTCGGCCTCCTTCCAGTTACATCCCAGCTTTGGAAAGGGGCGCTTCACCACAATACAGTCTATCAAGTAGGATGGCATGTAAAATTTTTCCTTCTTTGCCACTAACCCTTCTTGTGTAGCAATTATGGCTGATGATAGGCTGTCTGAGAGAATATCTGCCCAATTAAAAATTATTCCTCTGAACGCTACATAGTGGATGATGGGGACCCATTGGAGCATAAAAAAGGTACTATCGGGCCTACCAAAGATTCTACTAAGCATGAGGGAAATCATTCTAGAAGGAGGCCTTAGATTTTGAACCTCGTACTCATCACTCTCCTTCTTTCTGATCTGTTTTCCTGAGATTAGCAGATTTCTAGCCATATCTAGATTATCCATCTTGATTTGTCCTAGCCATTCATCATAAATCCGTTGCTGAGCTCAGGGCAGCTTGTAAGCCGCTGCAATATAGGATGAATGAAAGGATGCAAAATATTCTCCATTACTGTCTAAAAGAACCCTTGTCTCAGCATTTGCGTGCTGCAGGATCCATCCAATTACTTCCGAGCATGGGAAATGCTCTCGGCATGTGGCTGCCTTGGATATGCAGGAGGTTTTGATGTTCCGGTATAGGTATTCTAAGTGCCTCAGGGATGTCCTGGTATCTTATCATACGATATATGTCTCCCCATTTGACTTCTGGAGGAACGCCTGCAGTGCACTTGGTGTCTTCGAATAGAGTTTCTACTCTCGTGTGAGCTAGTCTTGGCTTGGTCGCCTTTGACTTTCTTTTGCCACCTTTAGGCATTTTGACTTCAAACCTGTTCAAAAACGATGCAGAGGTAGATATAAGAAAAACTATAATCGCAATACCAACAACCTAGACTAGCATTCTGCACATAACGTCTAGGCATGAACAATCCAACCCAACCCTTCTAACTTCGTTTGTCTACCATCAAATTATAATTTTGATATGATTCTTCTACTTTCAAATTTAAGATTAAAATCAGTTATTTCGGTATATTATTGGATAAGACAACATATTCTACTCTGACTTTTCTCTCGTATTATTATCCGAAAACAACATAGTTATTTTGAGCCATATTGCAACTACGAAACATAATAATGTGCTCCTATGATAACAATATGTTTCATAATATACAAATGGAGCAAAAAATGTAGCAAGGCGATACCAAGGATTCCCTCTACGGGGTGGGTGAGACCGACTTAGACTCAACAACGTTGGTAATTTTAAATGGGAGAAAAAGAACGTCCACGGCTTTCTTATCAAAACACGCGATAGGTGATTATGGCCTAATGACTTTGAATGTCCAAGGCCTGCAAAATTGGAACCCGGGTGAATATGCTCAACCAAATAAGGCCGCGGGTTGATCCTTTGGCCATGATGAAACTAGAGGTCACCGTATAGTCTAAAATGGTGTGGATAAAAGAAATACAACCATGATTACATCGTTCACCATGAAATAAATTCAACTAGCCAACGAAATTCAGGATACAGGGTTTAAAGGGCACCAACATGATAGATTTTGACCTTATATGAGGGTGGTAATGTTGCTGCAAAGCTAACAGGCCTAAAGTAGTGCTCGTAGTTGTTGATGTATTTGTAACTTCAAAATGTATTTAATATATGTATATTGTATTCCTATAGAGATGTTATTATTCCTCTATACAGAAGTGTTTGTATTCCTATAGAGATGTTATTATTCCTCTATACGGAAGTGTCGTCATTTATATTGTAAGTATCGTAACTTATACTTGATGGGTTATTAGACCACCTTATTGGGGTCAGCCCTATATAAGTCATGTGGGTTAAAGGGTTATTAGACCACCCTATTGGGGGTCAGCCCTGTTAGCATTATGTTATGTGGTTAAGTTAAGGCCGGCCTAGTAAAGGTTATTAGGCAAGTCAAGTCAAGTATAAATAGGGTACGGGAGGCACTCTATTTGATCATTCAATTACTCACACACTCATTGGAGAGTGGCGCACTAGTGGAGGAGGAGAAGTTGTTTCTCTAGGAGGACTATCTCTTGTACTTGGGTTGTATCATTTCTCTATCTATCTCTGAGGAAGTTGCGGGGTTTTTCACCTTCTTGGTTTTCCCCGGTGAAACTCTGTGTCTCTTGTGTGCTTGCATTATTGTGTCCATGGTTGATATGTTGTAGATATCCTGTACATGTTATTCTCTTATTTAATATCCTAGATCATATTGAATTAATTTCTTAAAAACTAACATGGTATTAGAGATAGCCTAAAAGAAGGAATGGTATGGAATTTATGACACTTGTTTCACTTGCGAAGCTAGGGCTTGATATAGCAAAAACTAGTCATCGTAGAACTTTCTCTATAAATTCATTTCGGTGAGGTTTCAAGATCCAAAAATCTTACACATCGAAGATAAGATCTCCATGTACCTTGTATCCAAAGGAGAGCCTCTAATTTGTTGTACTTTCAGATTTATGATCTGTACAATATAGGGTTTCTGCCTCTTCCAATCTCAGTCATAAACAGGTGACCTAGGAAAAAAGGTCACAACTTGGTATAGGAAGCTCCAAATGCAATTTCATAAAATGTGGCAGTTAGGTAACGGACTGTACTTTCACAAGTATGAGTTTCAGAGGAAGAAATTGAACCAGTGACACGTGTCACTCCGTACAAGTTCACTCTCCTATTTTATCCCATAAATAGGTCGCATTGCGACACTTGGCATAAATCTCTCTCAGATAATCCATTTCAGGTTATACCTATGGGTTTGGAAAGATAGCAGGTCAGGCTACCATAGGAAGAATTTTCAGACCCTGTAGATTTGAAATGTTGGAGTTACACCAGAAAGAATCAGGTGCATATTTCTGTCAAAACAGAATTGGATTTTGAGCACCTTCATTCATGGCTCCGGGAATTTAGGGTTTCGGAGAATGTTGGAATTTTTGTATTGGAGACCATAGATGGATGATCCTCATCAAAATTGAAATTTAGAGACCAAGATCAAATTTTTTGGTTGGGTAGAAGGCCAGGCTTGATCAAACCCTAGTTCGGGACTTTGATCGAAAAAGTGAAAAATTAGGGCTTTTGCAAAAATCGAAATTTTTGAAATCTGTGACCATAGTTGGAATCTCCTTGGAAAAATCGAAGTTTAGAGCTTTGGATCAAACTATTTGGTTGAGTGAATCTCTAAGAAATTCAAACCCTAATTCAGGGTCCTCCCAGTGAATTCGGAAGATTGAAAAGCAAATTTGAGGGGTGAAACTTTGCGGTTTTCAAATTATGGGTATACCAGGGTGATCAGCTCATCAAGGCGCATCTTTCTATCATTTCAGAAGTTTGAAATTCAAAGTTTGAATTTTTAGGGTTTCCCTAACAAACCCTAATCCAACTCTAGGTCCAGTTTCTACAAATCAAGTGGATTGGGTTAATCCTAGAAGAGAATGGATTGGTCACCTGCATAAGTGAAGAAGTTCCAGTTTCAAAGGGAGATGAGGCTAAGGCCTTACATAAGAATATTACAAGCAATCTCGATAGGTATGACTTATCCAGGTATGTTTCAAGATCTGTTCATGATTAAGTTTATGGTATGTTTGTCTTCATTAAGTTTAGTACAATCTTGATTAACTTTAGACTTGTCGTATCACCTTAATAAAATTATGAATGCAGATATTCACTGATTAGGGTTATGACACTTATGATTGTACTAATGCACTATAGTGTTGTATGAGGTTGATGTTGTCTGCTAACATGAAAGGTACATCAAGAAAGTTCTAGATCAAGAACATATGACCATGGTGACATGAAGACAAAGATTCATCCATTGTCATGGATCACATCGAAGCTCTACTTACGAGGTATGTATAACCTGGTTCTACAATTATTAACTTATGAGAAATGTAGGTCACTAGCACAAGTCATTTAAGAGAACAAGAAGACATCATGTGGGTATGTTAGACATAACCAACTAACATATTAATCCAGGTATATTTTTCCTATATAAAGTTAGAATCCTACCTTGTGATAGGATCTCTTATATAAGTATACTTGGTATGATTGATAATGATTATTCATGAAGTTATAGGTTTGAGTAATCATGGGTTTAGGCATATTATGCTTCTTACTTTGATTGATGATATGACTAACCAGAAAAGTCCTATGGTCAAATAGAAATATGCATGAGTAAAAGAATTGTGATAAATTATCTGTGTATGAAATGATCTTGACCATACATGTTTAAGATTACTTAGAATCATAATGTTTTTTATAGTATTAAGATTATACTAATGAATGTATGTATGAGACCTCGAGGATAACACAATGATGATACTAGTAAGTATGCATAGTGATCGAGGATGGATATAAGTTCAAAGATAGGTAATCCAAAAAGAAAATATCAAGAAGGAGCACACTCCAATAGTTCCTGCAAGGAAGCAAAGATCAAGAGGGAGTCCACCCAACAACTAAACAAAGATAAGTATTTGAATTATCATTTCTTAAATGATGTTGTTCAGTTATGTACATACTTATGTTCCTAAAGTTAGGATGTGTATTATGCATATTAGGATATTTTCATTAATGAACAAGATACTACTAATATGCAAGTAATGGGTAAGTGGCCTATGGTACTGTACAACATTCCATTGCTATTTATCTAGAATGAAACCTCTTTGTTGACATGCTGGGAGTTGTGCACACTCTTAACAATGTTCTGGTAGAGATTGGAAGGCATCTAGAAAGTTACAGGATATGGATAAATGTTGTATTGAAGCATTGGCTAAATTAATTACATGAATGTATGACATATTTCTTTATGTGTAAGAATTTGTTCTGAAAACTATGAGATGTTTCTAATCATGCAATTTAACTTGCTTTGTAGGAAATATCATATACCATCACCTACAAAAGAAGGATTACAACATTTGTTCCAACAACAAAGCTATCTATTAAAGATATTGAAGTTCCCAGGATTAGGGATGAAGTAATGGAAGAATACCATGATCCATCGATCATGAAGAAATATTTTTGGGATGTGGTCCCAAGACCAGATGGGAAGTCTGTTGTGACTTCCAAAGATTAAGCATGTTGTAGATGGTAGCATAGAGAAATAAAAAGCGAGATTTGTAGCTCGTGGCTTCTCCCATAAAAAGGGATAGACTATGAAGATACTTTTGCTCCTGTGGCAAGATACACTTCCATTAGATCAGTACTTGCTCTGGCTGCAGTTATGAAATGGAAGGTACACCAGATGGATGTTAAGACAACTTTCTTGAATGGTGTAGTTGAAGAGGAAGTGTATATGGAGAATCCACTCGGGTTTGAGACACAAGACCGAGGGTCACATGTGTGCAAACTGAAGGAAGCCCTGTATGGTTTGAAATAGACACCCAGGACCTGGTATGGCAGGATAGATGGATTCCTATCTAGCTTGGGCTTTACCAAGAGTAAAGCGGATTCCAACATTTACTACAAGGTTGAGGAAGGAAATCCAGTGATACTACTATTGTATGTGGATGACCTGTTTGTAACATGTGAGGATAGATTGATTGCCAACACAAAGAGGAAGCTTGTTGCCAAGTTTGAGATGAAGGACTTGGGTATGATGCACTACTTTATTGGTATGGAGGTGTGGTAGAGCACGGATGGAATCTTACTTAGACAAGGGAAGTATGCAGTAGAGATCCTGAAGAGGTTCGGGATGATGGACTGCAAGGCCGTGGCCACACCTATGGCATCAAACCTGAAGATTTTGTGTGATGCTTCATCTGAGCCAGTTGATGCTACGATGTATCGTCAGATGATTGTGTCCCTTATGTACTTGACAAATACAAGACCAGATATCTGCTTTGCGGTGAACACCTTGAGCCAGTACTTGACAGATCCGAGACATGATCACCTGATAGCTGCAAATCATATTCTGAGGTACCTAAAGGGTACAGTTGACTATGGGATCAAGTATGAGGTGAATCAAAAGTTTAACCTGGAGGGTTATGTTGATTTGGATTGGGCAGGTAGTGCCATTGATCGGAAGAGCACTTCGGGGTGTTGCTTCAGTATGGGATCCAGTATGATCTCTTGGTTTAGCAGGAAGCAATCTTGTGTGGCACTGAGTATAGCTGAAGCAGAGTATGTTGCAGCTTGTTCGGCTAGTTGTGAGGAAGTATGGATTAGGAAGATACTATCTGATTTGTTTGATATCTAGCTGAGTGCTACTTGTATATATTGTGACAACCAGAGTAGTGTGAAGTTGTCGGAGAACCCAGTGTTCCATGACAAGTCGAAGCACATTGAGATCAAGTATCACTATATCAGGGATATGGTGCAGAGAGGAGCAGTGAATCTCTTGTATGTTGCGATGGATGAATAGATAGTTGATGTGTTGACCAAGCTGCTAGCCAGAGTGAAGTTTGAATACTTCAAAGGGAGAATTGATGTACTTTAGATCGAGATACCTTCCAAGGGGAAGTGATGAGTCTGGAGACATAGATGCACATGGGCCATTCTCGCATAGTGGTAGGAAAGTCCTCCTATGCTGGCAGATGTAAGGGTCGAGCCATTCTCACATAGTGGTAGGAAAGTCCTCCTATGGTGTAGATGTAAGGGCTGGAGCCATTCTTACATGGTGGTAGGAAAGTCCTCCCATGGTAAGATGTAAGGGTTGGAGCCATTCTTACATGGTGGTAGGAAAGTCCTCCCATGGTAAGATGTAAGGGCTGGGGCCATTCCGACATGGTGGTAGGTTGGTCCTCCCATGGTCGTTGATGTAAGTGCTGGGCCATTTCGACATGGTGGTAGGTTGGTCCTCCCATGGTCGTTGATGTAAGTGTTAGGCCATTCCGACATGGTGGTAGGTTGGTCCTCCCATGGTCGTTGATGTAAGTGTTGTGCCAATCCGACATGGTAGTAGGTTGGTCCTCCCATGGTCATTGATGTAAGTGTTGTTCCATTCCGACATGGTGGTAGGTTGGTCCTCCCATGGTCATTGATGTAAGTGCTATGAGCCTTTCCTAGATGGTCAGAGGAAATTCCTTCCATGCCGATGAGTGTAAGTGCTGAGCCTTTCCCGAATGGTGGTAGGAAATTCCTCCCATGTTGGTTGATGTAAGTGCTGTGTCTCACATGCTAGTAGGAAAGTCCTCGCATGTTGGTAGACAATATCTTGTATGGTGGTAGGAAAGTCCTCCCATACTGGAGATAGTGTGATGTGAATCTGGGTTGTGCTCCGTGGACTATGAGGTGATCTAAAGATGATGATGTGACGATATGGTACATAGGTTTTGCAGAGGCATATGATCAGTCCTGAGATGCTCTTGCAGGTTTTGCAGAGGTAGTGTAATCAGTCGTGGGATATCTTGCAGGGTTTGCAAAGGCAGTGTAATCAGTCCTAAGGTGTACCTACTTGATGGCTTGCTCGTAGAGATGTGGAAGACCTACATGGAGGCTAGTCCTACATCCAACATGAAAAAGGGTTGTCTCTGTAGATGATGAAGACCTGTAGGTGGTGGGCCTACATCCACTATGAAAAAGGACTATCTCTGTAGAACTTCCTATTACTAGTAGATGAGAGATTGATTGAGATAGCAGTAGCAGTGACAATGACGATGATTCGATGACGATGATCTAGAGAAGAAGACTTGTGCTAATAGATATGTGTCGAGAAATACCTTCCTAGTTAAGAGGGAGTGTTGATGTATTTGTAACGTCGGAATGTATTTCATATATGTATATTGTATTCCTATAGAGATGTTATTATTCCTCTACACGGAAGTGTTTGTATTCCTATAGAGATGTTATTATTCCTCTATACGGAAGTGTCGTCATTTATATTGTAAGTGTCATAACTTATACTTGATGGGTTATTAGACCACCTTGTTGGGGTCGGCCCTATAAAAGTCATGTGGGTTAAAGGGTTATTAGACCAACCTATTGGGGGTCGGCCCTGTCAGCATTATGTTATGTGGTTAAGATAAGGCCGACCTAGTAAACGTTATTAGGCAAGTCAATTCAAGTATAAATAGAGTGTGGGAGGCACTCTATTTGATCATTCAATTACTCACACACTCATTGGAGAGTGGCGCACTAATGGAGGAGGAGAAGCTGCTACTCTAGGAGGACTATCTCTTGTACTTGGGTTGTATCATTGCTCTATCTATCTCTGAGGAAGTTGCAGGGTTTTTCACCTTCTTGGTTTTCCCCGGTGAAACTTTGTGTCTCTTGTGTGCTTGCATTATTGTGTCCATGACTGATATGCTACAGATATGCTGTACATGTTATTCTCTCAGTTAATATCCTAGATCAGATTGAATTAATTTTTGAAAAACTAACAGTAGTCCCAAACGGAAATGAAAACAGGCTCCAACCAATGAAACAATGAAAAATCAAACGAGGTTCCAACCCTACTTATAGCGTTTAGACATGTAAACGTCATTAATAGGTTGGTTGGGTAATTAAAATGGGGTTACTATCGCATATGGACAGGGTCAAATTGGCACACTTGGTATTAAGTGCGACCGTCGAAACTGGACAAATTCAGCTAACTCTCCCGACCGTTGCAATAGCATTTCATGAGTTTGTACCGCCGTTGTGGGAAGGTTAGTTGAGTTGTTCCGCAAATGAAGCTAGGCACTTCACCGTGGGTAGTGTGTTAAGTCACAGATCGAATGACTTAGCTGACTCCATCCACCGTTGCGGAACATTTAGCTGATTTATTCCACCGTTGCAGAAACGTTAGTGGAAAAGGTTCCAGAAAAACTCGCACAACTTTTTTGAAAGATTGGGGAGCTTCGAAACTAAGCAAGGTGATCCGCCATTTCAGAAGGACTTAGCGAGATCCTCCGCTGTTGCGGAAGAGATACATGATTTATTCCGCACGATCTTTGATTTACTCATTTTCTTTCGTTGCGACAGGTTTGTCTAAGTTCTTCCACAGTTTCGGCAGAACTAGGCGAGTTCTTCCATAGTTTCGGCGCAAAAGTGTGAGTTTGACTTAGTTAGAAAAAAAATAGCAACTTCAAAGGAAGAAAGCGCAAGAATCTTCTCTAAAATAAACTAAGTAAGGGAAAGGTTCTGATGTCTTTAACTTCTAGGAAAATTTTCCTTCTCTTAAAAAATAAAGGAGGGGCCCCAAAGTTTACAAAAAATTGGGGGGGATGTTGCCGCAACAACAAATGGTGAATCGTTGGCGAACACAGATCTCTGAAACAAACCCATCTTATGGTCAGAAAACTTACAGAGTGTAGGATACATTGCAACAAAAATGTCTTCATAGTTGAGTGCAATGTCCCTTTTTTAAAATTTTAAGAAAATGCCCAATTTTCCACTTTTTTCCCAATTTCGACCTTTGACTAGTTTTACTGTTTTGACCTCCAAATCAACCAAAATGCTCCCAAATATTATGTATGAGTGTATGAATGATATTTATACTTGAATATTAGGTTCAGGGATGTTTTATGGTCCTTCAAAGACTTCATAAAACTTGATTTATATTCTGACCAATATATGCAATTTTGACTAGTAATTTGTGTATCAAATCCCCCTGGGGTAACACTGAAAATGGCCTCCCAAATGCCTCTAAACTCCCTCAAATTTATGAACATAGGTATGTAATTTGTTAAGTATGTTATTAAGGTCTCATATGCACCATTAATGTATTATTACAATTGTTCTCACCCTCTCCCATTCAACTCCAAAAATTCCCAATTCGACCCTTGGGGAAATGACACTATTTCACCTCCCAATACAACTAAACTGAGTAAAAATGCTTCAAATTCTCAAGTACAGTACATGAAACTTGTAGAAGACATCCATGGAAGTATATTGATCACAAATATATCAGAGAATTATCCATCCATTCAAAATAATCAACATTACAGTGTCATACATCAATGCATTGGGGAAATGGACATTGTTTGCTCATTAATCAATATTTTGTGCATACAATCAGTGGGTATTTTGACCTGAGACTTTCTGAATATTAATAACAGAGGATATTAAGCTATTACAATCATAAAAATATCATATGAATCTCTCCCAATGAGTACAAGATCTCACCCAAAGTGCAATCCCTCAAGAAGCATGAATATGCCTTCAAAAATAGAAATGGTGGAGAAGAAGTGTTGCACTAAACCAAAACATGAAACTTCCTATAGCTTCTACCTGCAAATACAAACTCCATTAAAGCTCCATGAAAGACCTGAGTGGCCTCTCCAAACACCAACTTGGATGGGAATCTTTCACCCTCGAAATTGGCTAAGGCAAGAAACTAGTCATCCACTAGCTCTCTCTTAACAAATGTAACTTTTCTATAATCATCAAAAGCCATTCTCATAATTGATTTCTACATTTTATAACCAAAATTATCCTTCTAAGGGTCTAAATCCTCTCAATAGCTTCAAGATATTTCCACTTAGGAAATATTCCACATTTGCCACTTGTCTCCTAGTTCCAACCTTCCATCTTCTCCCAAATTCGAATTTGAGTCTCTTTGGATTCTTCCACTCCCATGAGCGCCTTCCTTGAACCTATTTTTGGGGATGACATGTCATAATGGTCAGATGTTAGAGGTCAGGTCTGCAATTTGTCATAGTTGTCATAGATTCTCCATCATTGGTGTCATAGGGGCTAGGGAATCTAGCCCAAGTGTCCACAAACTTCCAATTTGACTCTTTATCTTCCATGGAGGTTACCAATCCATCCAAATTCGACCTAAAATGCACAATGCCATGTGTTATGACTTACCAACTCACCCAAGAGTGTTCACCTTCCCATGAATTCGAATTGGCAAGAGAGAGATGCCATGTGTCATTAAAAAATTCAAGCTAGTGTGGGTCCCACACCCTCCATATGTCTCCAAAACCACTTGCCACCTAGAATTTCTCTTGAATTTATTTTTTCACCATATTTATTAAATACTTGAACCCTTCTAATGTCTAAAAATCATTTATTAGCTTCCTTATTACAATTCCACATGTGCCCATCCAACCTAGGAAACTAGTAGGATTTATGGGATTGTTTTACTATGCAATTATTTGAATGGGGACATTACAGTCCTCCCCACCCAAGATTGCTTGTCCTCAAGAAATTTCAAATTTGGATGCTGCAAAATCTTGTCCTCTTCCCATGTGGCATATTCATTTGGTAAGTACTTCCATTGCACTAAATATTCTTTGATAATTCTACTCCTCAACCTTCTTTCCCGTGTCTTCAAAATCTTTTCCGGAACAAGTGTGATCTGACCTTCATCATCCAAAGGAGGAAGTATTTATGAAGTTATGATGTGCTGACCAAGGGCTTTCTTGAGACAGGAAACATGAAATAAATTGTGGATTTTACTCCCTTCCAGAAGTTCTAGTTCATATGCTACTTCTCCAACCTTCCGCACTACCTTGTATGGCCCATAGTACCTTGGTTTTAATTTTTCTGCTCCATTCTTTTTGAGAGATGTTTGTTTATATGGATGCAACCTTAAATATACTAAATCATTGACTTGAAAGGTTATTTATTCTCTATGTCTATCAGCATATTGTTTTTGTTGATTTTGAGCAACCTGCAAATTGTCTTTCAAGAGCTTTAAAATTTCTTGGCTCTCTTCCACCCAATCTTTAGCCTTTGGGGCTCCACTATCACCAAATATAATTTCAGCAAATGTAAGTGCATCATAACCATATAATGCTTTGAAACGAGACATTCTTATTGACATATGATAAGTGGTGTTGTAGCAAAACTCACCCAAGTGTAGCCATTTTTCCCATGCTTTTTGCTGTTCTCCCACATAGTTTCTTAGGTATCCTTCCAACCATTGATTTACCCTCTTTGTTTGTCCATCAGTTTGTGGATGATAGCTGGTACATGGAGTCAATTGAGTGCCTACCAATCTAAAAATTTCTTGCCAAAAAGCACCCATGAATCTACTATCTCTATCACTGACAATGCTCTTGGGGAGCCCATGCAATCTGAATATTTCTTTGAAAAAAATATCAGCCACTTGTGCAGCACTAAAAGATGATGTAACAGAAAATAAATGAGCAAATTTTTTCAACCTATCAACTACCACATAGATGCAATCCTTACCCAAATATTTAGGCAACCCGGTGATGAAATCCATGGAGATACTGTCCCATTTTTTCTCTGGAATGGGCAAGGGTTGTAATAGGCCGGCTGGACATGTAAGTTCTGATTTTTTTTGTTGACATACTTTACATTCATTCACATACTTCTGAACATATTCCTTCTGCCCCTTCCAAAAAAATCTTTGCCTCAACTATCTATAAGTTTTGAAGATCCACGGATGACCTGCTAGTGGGGAATCATGTGCTTCTTGCAAAATTCAGTACTTGAGCTTGGAGTTGTGAACTAAATAAATTCTTCCCTTATAATATATCATCCCATTCAAAATCCTGTAGTTATCATCCCCTTTGATTCCATCCAACACATCACAAGCAAATTTGTCTTTAGCATTTTCAACTAGTAGCATGTTTTTCCAATCCTTGGCAATGTCCATGAGAGAAAAAGAAGGTCTTCTTGACAAAGCATCTGCTACTATATTATTCTTTCCTTTGACATATTCAATATCAAAATCATAAGCTTGAATCTTGCTTACCCACTTTTGTTGCCTTTCATTTAGATCTTTTTGGGTGAAAAAGTGTCTTAGACTATTGTGGTCAGTTTTGACCACAAACTTGCCACCCACCAAGTATTGTCTGAATTTGGCCAATGCATGCATAATGGCCAACATTTATTTATCATATATGGAGTAAATATTTTCATGAGGCTGCAAATTTCTGCTCTCAAAGGCTATGGGGTGTTGGCCTTGCTTTAGGACAACCCCTATTCCTCCACCTAAAGCATCACATTCCACAACAAAAGGTTTAGTAAAATTAGGAAGTGCAAGTATGGGACAACTAATCATTACCTATTTCATTTTTTGGAAGGCCTTTTCAGCATATTGTTTTTGTTGATTTTGAGCAACCTGCAAATTGTCTTTCAAGAGCTTTAAAATTTCTTGGCTCTCTTCCACCCAATCTTTAGCCTTTGGGGCTCCACTATCACCAAATATAATTTCAGCAAATGTAAGTGCATCATAACCATATAATGCTTTGAAACGAGACATTCTTATTGACATATGATAAGTGGTGTTGTAGCAAAATTCACCCAAGTGTAGCCATTTTTTCCATGCTTTTTGCTGTTCTCCCACATAGTTTCTTAAGTATCCTTCCAACCATTGATTTACCCTCTTTGTTTGTCCATCAGTTTGTGGATGATAGCTGGTACATGGATTCAATTGAGTGCCTACCAATCTAAAAAGTTCTTGCCAAAAAGCACCCATGAATCTACTATCTCTATCACTGACAATGCTCTTGGGGAGCCCATGCAATCTGAATATTTCTTTGAAAAAAATATCAGCCACTTGTGTAGCACTAAAAGATGATGTAACAGAAAATAAATGAGCAAATTTTTTCAACCTATCAACTACCACATAGATGCAATCCTTACCCAAATATTTAGGCAACCCGGTGATGAAATCCATGGAGATACTGTCCCATTTTTTCTCTGGAATGGGCAAGGGTTGTAATAGGCCGGCTGGACATGTAAGTTCTGATTTGTTTTGTTGACATACTTTACATTCATTCACATACTTCTGAACATATTCCTTCTGCCCCTTCCAAAAAAATCTTTGCCTCAACTATCTATAAGTTTTGAAGATCCACGGATGACCTGCTAGTGGGGAATCATGTGCTTCTTGCAAAATTCAGTACTTGAGCTTGGAGTTGTGAACTAAATAAATTCTTCCCTTATAATATATCATCCCATTCAAAATCCTGTAGTTATCATCCCCTTTGATTCCATCCAACACATCACAAGCAAATTTGTCTTTAGCATATTCAACTAGTAGCATGTTTTTCCAATCCTTGGCAATGTCCATGAGAGAAAAAGAAGGTCTTCTTGACAAAGCATCTGCTACTATATTATTCTTTCCTTTGACATATTCAATATCAAAATCATAAGCTTGAATCTTGCTTACCCACTTTTGTTTCCTTTCATTTAGATCTTTTTGGGTGAAAAAGTGTCTTAGACTATTGTGGTCAGTTTTCACCACAAACTTGCCGCCCACCAAGTATTGTCTGAATTTGGCCAATGCATGCATAATGGCCAGCATTTATTTATCATATATGGAGTAAATATTTTCATGAGGCTGCAAATTTCTGCTCTCAAAGGCTATGGGGTGTTGGCCTTGCTTTAATACAACCCCTATTCCTCCACCTAAAGCATCACATTCCACAACAAAAGGTTTAGTAAAATTAGGAAGTGCAAGTATGGGACAACTAATCATTACCTATTTCATTTTTTGGTGATGGCCATTCCAAGATAGCCCTGATTTTTTCCATGTGTACCTTCACTCCTTCCTTCCCAATAAGGTGCCCAAGATATAGTAGTTCTTTCATCCCAAATTCACATTTTGATAACTTAGCAAATAACGACTCTTCTTGCAAAATTTTCAACACAATCTCTAGCTGCTGCAAATGCTCTTCCCATGTTTTACTGTAAATGAGAATGTCATCAAAGAAAACCAAAACAAACCTTCTTAGTTGCTTGCAAAAGATCCTATTCATACATGCTTGAAATGTGGCTGGAGCATTAGTTAACCAAAAAGGCATGACAAGAAATTCAAAGTGGCCAAAATGACATCGAAAAGCGGTCTTTTGCACATCTTCATCTTTCATTCGAATTTGGTGATACCCTGATCTAAGGTCAATTTGTGAGAAGTATTTGGCCCCATGTAGCTCATCCATAAGCTCATCAATCCTAGGAATAGGATACCAATTCTTGATAGTCTTTTTGTTCAAGGCTCTAAAATCTATGCACATTCTCAATGTTCCATCTTTTTTCTTCACTAGCACTACTGAAGAAGCATAAGGGCTAGAGCTTGGTCTAATGAGTCCCAACTCTAGGAGTTCTTGGATGGATTTTTCAATCTCATCTCTGAAATTTTTAGGATGTCTATAAGGGGGTATCTGAATGGGTGAATTACCCTCCTCACAAATAATACTGTTCTCAGCCCCCCTATCCGGTGGTCTACCATGTTGAAGGTCTCTAAAAACCTTTTCATATTTTTGCAAAAGTCTCTCTATCTCCTTTGGGTCTTCAACAATATTTATAGTTGGCTTGGGAGATGTAATATGACATTCAATAGCCCATTCTATATCCCCATGCCTCAATATAGATCTCATACTATTGCAAGTCACTACTTGATTTGGATAAGTGTGTTGCCCTCTCACAACTCTTTGTACTCCTTTTGAATCATGGCATTTCATTTCGAGAATTTGATGATTTACTGTATGCTCTCTTATTGAATACAGCCATTGCACTCCCAAAACCACATTAGTATTAGCAACATCAACCATATAAAAACTATCAACAAAACTATAGTTACCTACGGTGACTTGCTGTTATACCTCAAATTGCCACACCATGTGTAAGTGAGAATATACATGTTTCACCACCATGGAAAACATGATGTTTATGCCTCCTAAGGGTGTTAGGACCCTTCATTCTAATGTTGGTACCTTCCCTAGTCACACTTGGAAGAAAATACAACAAGCAAGGGGTTGAAACCCACATTAACCACCTCCAAAAATTAAGTCTTCTGGAACTACCGTGCCCTACATGCCTATGGGGGAGCGGTAGTGTCAAACTACCACGATCTGCATGCCTATGGAGGAGGGGTACTACCGCACTTTGCTTAGCTATAGGGGAGTGGTAGTTTTGGTTCAGGCTTATCCCTTTTATTTTGGATCTTGGATCTCATGGATATTTTCTTGGGATGAGGTACCCCTTCGAATCCCATCTCACTTTCCCTGCTTGGCATGATTTAGATCTTTGATCCACATATTATTCACTTAGATCCATAATCTCCTCTTAGTGGTTGGCCTCCCAAATCCTACTTAAAGAGAGCCATCCATGATCTAGGGGGGGTGATCTTGGAAACACTAAACCTATGATCCTATGAGTCTTGCAAGGGTGATGTTGGAGAGCTTGGAAGGAGGTGCTGCTACTTTGGACATCAAGGTATAACATTGTAATCAGCTTCTTTTGGCTTTCTTATCATTAATATAACTTAGCCTATTCCTCTCATTTTTATGTCTTTAATGATGAATGCATGAAATTGTCTCTATTTATATAGTTAGATCTTTGTTTATACATATATTGCCTTGGAGAAGGTGTTGTCTTTCCTTTATGAACAGGTTCATAAGTCCATATTCAAAGGCTGGAGCTAGAGCAACTTAGGAGAAGCAAGACAACCATCAAAGTAAGGTATGCCATCTACTTGCTTTGTATTTCCATAGCTTGTTAGTTGATGTGTGAGATAGATCTAGGAGGACTATAGTGTGTATTTGTTTCATCTTTGTCTTGGGTAGGCAACTAGGGGCCTTTTCTAATCCCAAGGGGATATCTACCTATCCATAGGGAGATTTTATCACAACAGAAATTGGCGACTTCGCTGGGGAAAATACATCCCTAGTTTCACCTTTGCCTACTTGTTTAGATCATCAAATCCTCTTCTAAGTGTTGTTTCTCATCACCTTAGATCCTCTTTGATCATCATTGAGGACCATTTTAAACTCAGGAACTTATCCTTCCTCGGATCTTGGCAAAAATTTCATTTTTTAAACCCTACAGGAAACTACTGCTCCCTTATAGTGGGCTAGGGCGTAGTACTGTCCAACTACCACTCCCTTATATTGGGCTAGGGCGTGGTATTATCCAACTACTACTCCCCCACAGTGTTCTAGGGGGCGGCACTGTCCTCTTTTGGTCATTTTTGAGCTTATTTGGAGGGGTTCCCTTGGGTTTTTTGCTCCCAAACTCTTGGGGTGCCTCCATATGGTCCATTGGCTTCTTTTTTACACATTTTTGAAGAGATTTGAGTCTCTTTTGAGTCCTTTTCATCCACATTTTTGTCTCTAGTCCTTCATTGGCATCTTTGAGGCCATTTGGTCAATTTTGAGTCCTCTGAGACATTTTTCAGTTCTGGGAGTCAAGTGTACCTTCCCAGTCACTTTAGGATCTCTATAACATAACTCTGAACCCTTCCAAACCTCATTTGGGAAGATTTGTGCCCCTTTTTATTTGTTTGGAAGACTAGGTTCTATCTTGGAAAGTTGAAATCCCCTTGGGTTAACTTGATCCCTTGTGTACGTTTTCAATTTTTCTTATTTAGAGTCTCTTGATCAGTGATTTTGTGACCATTACATGACTAATTTGGACTGATACAATTCATTTTTGGCTTTTTTAGAAACTCTTGGCATCTTTTGGAAGATCAAAGCCTTTGTTTGGTTTCTTGAGTCAGACTAGCGCTTTGTTTGTTTGTTGGGTAGAATTGTCATTCTTTTCAAGCCCCAATAGCTTGCATTGGTTTTTAAAACTTCTTCTCGCCATCGGATTGTGATTGGATTCATTTTTTTGAGAAATCTCTTTAGTGTGATATTCCAAAGGTTTGTTTGGTTTGGCATCATTTGGATTGATTAGATTGGCTTTGAAAAACTTGGGACATCCTTGTCTTTTGAAGTCATTTTCTTGGGTTTTGCGCTTTGTTTCCTTTGCATCTTTAGCTATTTATTGGTCGTTGGAATAGATCAATCCCTTGTTTCCATTTTTTTTGTTCAAAGGAAAGCTTTATTTTGTCACTCTTTTGCTATATTCATTAAATTGGAAAACATAAGCATTCTTCTTGCTTTAATTTAATCATTTGACATTCTTAGTCTTACATTCATGAGAAGAAGAAAGGCTTGTTTCATATTTATGTGCATTTGAGTTAGACAATATTATTAGGTGCTTCTCTTTGTCTTGCATTTGATTGGAAGCGTTTGTGGAGTCCTTCTTTCCATAGATTAGATGTGTCTTTTTCAAGTGTAAAGAGATAGGAAACAGATTATAATTATTACATTTGGTGTTCATATAAAGAACTTTTTTATTGCTTTGGGTTAGTTTTGGGTACATCTTTTACCTCTTTCTATCATTTTGAAAGAAATAAAATTGCATTTGCATTGGGTTGTACATATTGGGAACAGAAAGAATTCTTCCTTACTTTAGCTAGTGTTCATCGAAGAGAAAGGCTCATTTCGATTCATCTTCATTTGCATGGTTTGAGTCATCACAACACCATCAAGTTGCACTTCCATAACTCGATTGTGTAAGACAACCTCTAAAATTAATCTCCCTAACTAAACCAACATCAACCTCACTTGAGGAAATCAAAAGAATTTGGTAGTTAGGTAGGACACCGGGGATAGGCATCCAAATAATTCCCCTTGTCTTTTTTCATCTAAGACATAGTCGTTGTCTTTAGGGAACTAAAATCCTCTATTATTTATTGACACGGTCATGACCAGTTTGTGGAGGGGCCTCCTGTTGTTTCGGGGGTTAAACTGCCACGAGATCGAGAACCAGACGGACTCTGTGGAATGTCGCACTCCATCTATCCCTAAGGCAACATCGATCATTGTCTTCCTTGTATTCTTCGGCCACCATACTGGTGATACAAGGGTGATAAGGCAGGAGCGCCGAAAACCTTTTCCGACGTGTCATGAATGAGGTAGCTTTGCGACTTTTCTACTAGGGCTCTTTACCTAGGATCCTTTTCGATAGAGGGATATCTTTCCATTATTGGTCTCTCATTTTGTATTGTTCAACTTGGATTTCATCACCTTGCGAAGGATACAACTTGTTGAGGTCTCCAGCTCTTAGTTAGGAGGTTTTGCTTGCTATTTCATCTTTGTAGAGGGTCTTTTTCTTTGTAGGGCTGCTTGTTGGCATTCTGGCCGTTTTGCTATACAGCTCGCTTACTGTGGCACCGGCCTCAGTATAGTTTTTTGAGCTTGCTCTTTTGTCCTGTGAGCCTTGTCTTTTCCTAGATCCCCTTTTGCACGCTCGGTTTCCTAAGGGTTTTTGAGTTCTTTTTAGACTCCGTCCACATCACTTAGTCTTGTCCCATGGTGAATCCATCTCCATGCGCCCAAGCTCCTTCTGGGACTACCAATCAAGAGACCCCTTTTCAAGAGGTACCTTTTGAACCTTCATTTCATCTGCCTGGGTCACTTGGTCCTGGTTCTCCCTACCCCCCTTGGTGAACACATTCGGATTAGTAGCCAGGATTTTTGGGTAAGGAAGAAGAGTAGTTAGATGAAACGAAGCTTGGGGGGCATGTTTAGCCGTTAGCAATCATGCTGGGGGAATTTTCCAACCTCTGGTCATCATGTTGGGAAGGAACCCATCAATGGGACTTAACCTTGATTAGAGTTTATCTTTGGCTTCAAGCTTGTTAAAAAAATGAAATCAGTAAATTGAGTAGAGTTCTATTCCTATGTCAAGCTCATTAAAAAATGAAACATATCCTTTCCCCTTGAGTCGATTCTCCTTTTAGACTTAGTACCTGAACCTTCTTTTCACCCGCCTATACTTTAGGCGAATGAAATGAAGCTTGGGAGCATGTCTTCAACCTCTGGAAGTTACGTTGAAGTCAACTCGATTGCCTCTCCACACCACGTTGGAGCTAAGTCACTTACTTCTAGCAATCATGCTGGGGGCATGTACCAACCTTTGGATTTCATGACGGGAAGTTCACCATTGGGAACATTTTCGAGCATACTTTCCTTTTTAGGTTTCGAGCTCATTAAACCATGGAAATTATCATAAGCATAGTTCATTTTCTATTACAAGCTAGTTAAAAAATGAAGCAGACGTCATGAGCATTCTTCCAACCTTTCTTCGATCTCGTTAAAAACAATAAGATGGTATTTGAGCTTACTTTTCAATTTTTTTCGTGCTCTGGTTAAAAATATGAAAAGTGGTTTGAGCTTAGTTTTTACTTTTTTGTGCTCTGGTTCAAATATGAAAAATATTCCCATTGTCGTGCTCGTTAAAAATTGAGCAAAAAGGTGTGTCTAATGAGTATAGGTTTATCAATTTATCCGGCCTCGCTAGAGTGTTTACGGAAAAGGAACTATGCCGAGTTTACTTTTCCTTTGTCGTACTCGATCATCAACCATGACAAAGTTGTACATGGAGTCATCCTTAAGCTCTTTTCAAACTCCCTAAATAGGAAAAGATTTCCAAGCGAACTTGATGCTTTCAGACTTGTAAAACCATTTGAATGATCATTTTTCTGGTGATAGTTTACCCCTTTTTCGGACCAGGAAGTACTATTTACGAAAAAAGAATACTCCAGCCAATCATGACTGGAAGAGTCCTCTCCTGCGTGGTTTTACCCTTTTCCGAGCGATGAGGCTAACTTTATGAAAAAGGACCGTTGGAGTCTTCTTTAGTTCTTTTCAGACTCTCTAAACATGAAATGACGACCGAGTTTTCCTTCCTTGGACTCATTAAAATTCAACATCGAAGGGCCCACTTTGGGACCGAACCCTCCTTTCTCAAGTTCGTAAAACATGTGGGATTGGACTCATCCAAAGGATTAGCTATACCGGGCATCGGTTATCCTCCCCAATCTCGTTAAAAAAAAAAGAGGTACTCATCAAACATGATTGGGATTGGGGAGGAATAAGTTAAGTTTCTTTTAGAAAGCTTCATGGTAGCTTGTGTCTCCTTTGAACATGACGCTTGTTTGCATCTCGTCATACAGTTGGGTAATCTACTTATCTCTTAGTCATGCCAATTCTATGAGTTGTCCCGCTCCTTCAAGTCATCGAAAGAATGCCTCAGTCATCGTTGCATTATGTTTTGGTCTCTGCCTCGTTGAGTCAATGCTACCGATTCATTATTGTCGTGTCGTTCATGTTCAAGGGAACTTTACCTTAGTCATACTCTACAATATTGTTAGCCTTTACATCCTTGTGTTAGTCCAAACTCATCTGATTCATTACTTCACATCACTTTCCTATGTCGGTTTCGTGTCGATGATGTGGGATCCATTATGGCCCTCCTTCGATGAGTCTATTCCTGTCGACTTCAACTCATTATCCAGGAATTAATCTTAGAAACCAACCTTAGTACCTTGGTACCTGCATGCCTCAATGGCAGGTTTCCTTGTATTCAACATTAGGTTTTCATCATTGACCTCTGATCAAATGATCTCGCGGATGTTCGACGTCAACTCATCTATTCACATTTCTTCAAGATGTACTATGATACCTTGGGAGTCATTTTCATCATTGGTGATTTCCCTCGCACTTGTTAATGGTTCCAATCATTGACCGATAATCAAGTGGTTTCTACCATGTTCGACTTCAACACCTTGTAATCACATGGTTAGATTTGTATCGATTTGGGATAGAGTAGAAGACCCTGGATGGTTCTGAAGTCTTTTTAGCACATCCAGGTTGTGATGGAGATTTTTTGAGTAGGTTCCCACATATATATTATGTTGGTGACCTCATTGATGTACTGTCACACAGATCCACTCTTGTATTGGTCGTGGCTGTGTCATTGTCTTATCATGGATCTATGCTTGTAGTCTAGTAGCCATGATTTGTCTCTAGTCATTGTTAAGTTAGTACTATCATGGATATGCAATGTATTGGTCGGCAGCCATGCTTTTAGTCAGTTGTTCCGAGCATGGGTATGCTTGAGTCGAGGTCATTAGACATATTGTCTATATTTTCTTGCAGCTCTTCTCCAACTCTCTTTCAGATATTCTTGCAGACTTATTATTTGTAAAGTGTTTCGGCCATCAGATTCCTTCTGACCTCACACTTTAGGGGGCATCTGTTATACCTCAAATTGCCACACCATGTGTAAGTTAGAATATACATGTTTCACCACCATGGAAAACATGATGTTTATGCCTCCTAAGGGGGTTAGGACCCTTCATTCTAATGTTGGTACCTTCCCTAGTCACACTTGGAAGAAAATCCAACAAGCAAGGGGTCGAAACCCACATTAACCACCTCCAAAAATTAATTCTTCTCAAACTACTGCACCTTGCATGCCTATGGGGGAGCGGTAGTGTCAAACTACCGCGTTTTGCATGCCTATGGGGGAGCGGTACTACCGTTCTTTGCTTAGATATAGGGGAGTGGTAGTTTTGGTTTAGGCTTATCCCTTTTATTTTGGATCTTGTATCTCATGGAGATTTTCTTAGGATGAGGTACCCCTTCGAATCCCATCTCACTTTACCTCCTTGACATGATTTAGATCTTTGATCCACATATTATTCACGTAGATCCATAATCTTCTCTTAGTGGTTGGCCTCCCAAATCCTACTTAAAGAGAGCCATCCATGAGCTACGGGGGGTGATCTTGGAAACACTAAACCTATGATCCTATGAGTCTTGCAAGGGTGATGTTGGAGATCTTGGAAGGAGGTGCTGCTACTTTGGACATCAAGGTATAACATTGTAATCAGCTTCTTTTGGCTTTCTTATCATTAATATAACTTAGCCTATTCCTCTCATTTTCATGTCTTTAATGATGAATGCATGAAATTGTCTCTGTTTATATAGTTAGATCTTTGTTTATACATATGTTGCGTTGGAGAAGGTGTTGTCTTTCCTTTGTGACCAGGTTCATAAGTCCATAATCAAAGGCTGGAGCTGGAGCAACTTAGGAGTAGCAGGACAACCATCAAAGTAAGGTATGCCATCTACTTGCTTTGTATTTCCATAGCTTGTTAGCTGATGTGTGAGATAGATCTAGGAGGACTATAGTGTCTATTTGTTTCATCTCTGTCTTGGATAGGCAACTAGGGGCCTTTTCTAATCCCAAGGGGATATCTACCTATCCGTAGGGAGATTTTCTCACAACAGAAATTGGCGACTTTGCTGGGGAAAATACATCCCTAGTTTCACCTTTGCTTACTTGTTTAGATCATCAAATACTCTTCTAAGTGTTGTTTCTCATCACCTTAGATCCTCTTTGATCATCATTGAGGACCATTTTAAACTCAGGACCTTATCCTTGTTCAGATCTTGGCCAAACTTTCATTTTTTAAACCCTACAGGAAACTACCGCTTGCTTATAGTGGGATAGGGCGCGGTACTATCCAACTACCACTCCCTTATAGTGGGCTAGGGGGTGGGACTGTCCAACTACCGTTCCCCCACAGTGTTCTAGGGGGCGGCACTGTCCTGTTTTGGTCATTTTTTAGCTTATTTGGAGGGGTTCCCTTGGGTTTTTGCTCCCAAACACTTGGGGTGCCTCCATATGGTCCATTGGATTCTTTCTTACACATTTTTGAATAGATTTGAGTCCCTTTTGAGTCCTTTTCATCCACATTTTTGTCTCTAGTCCTTCATTGGCATCTTTGAGGCCATTTGGTCAATTTCGAGTCTTCTGAGACATTTTTCAGTTCTGGGAGTCAAGTGTACCTTCCCAATCACTTTAGGATCTCTATAACATAACTATGAACCCTTCCAAACCTCATTTGGGAAGATTTGTGCCCCTTTTTCTTTGTTTGGAAGACTAGGTTCTATCTTGTAAAGTTGAAATCCCCTTGGGTTAACTTGATCCCTTGTGTATGTTTTCAATTTTTCTTATTTAGAGTCTCTTGATCAGTGATTTTGTGACCATTACATGAATAATTTGGACTGATACAATTCATTTTTGGCTTTTTTAGAAACTCTTGGCATCTTTTGGAAGATCAAAGCCTTTGTTTGGTTTCTTGAGTCAGACTAGCGCTTTGTTTGTTTGTTGGGTAGAATTGTCATTCTTTTCAAGCCCCAATAGCTTGCATTGGTTTTTAAAACTTCTTCTCGCCATCGGATTGTGATTGGATTCATTTTTTTGAGAAATCTCTTTAGTGTGATATTCCAAAGGTTTGTTTGGTTTGGCATCATTTGGATTGATTAGATTGGCTTTGAAAAACTTGGGACATCCTTGTCTTTTGAAGTCATTTTCTTGGGTTTTGCGCTTTGTTTCCTTTGCATCTTTAGCTATTTATTGGTCGTTTTTAGCTATTTATTGGTCGTTGGAATAGATCAATCCCTTGTTTCCATTTTTTTTGTTCAAAGGAAAGATTTATTTTGTCACTCTTTTGCTATATTCATTAAATTGGAAAACATAAGCATTCTTCTTGCTTTAATTTAACCATTTGACATTCTTGGTCTTACATTCATGAGAAGAAGAAAGGCTTGTTTCATATTTATGTGCATTTGAGTTAGACAATATTATTAGGTGCTTCTCTTTGTCTTGCATTTGATTGGAAGCATTTGTGGAGTCCTTCTTCCCATAGATTAGATGTGTCTTTTTCAAGTGTAAAGAGATAGGAAACATATTATAATTATTACATTTGGTGTTCATATAAAGAACTTTTGTATTGCTTTGGGTTAGTTTTGGGTACATCTTTTACCTCTTTTTATCATTTTGAAAGAAATAAAATTGCATTTGCATTGGGTTGTACATATTGGGAACAGAAAGAATTCTTCCTTACTTTAGCTAGTGTTCATCGAAGAGAAAGGCTCATTTCGATTCATCTTCATTTGCATGGTTTGAGTCATCACAACACCATCAAGTTGCACTTCCATAACTCGATTGTGTAAGACAGCCTCTAAAATTAATCTCCCTTACTAAACCAACATTAACCTCACTTGAGGAAATCAAAAGAATTTGGTAGTTAGGTAGGACACCGGGGATAGGCATCCAAATAATTCTCCCTTGTCGTTTTTCATCTAAGACATAGTCGTTGTCTTTAGGGAACTAAAGTACTCTATTATTTATTGACACGGTCACGACCATCTTGTGGAGGGGCCTCCTGTTGTTTCGAGAGTTAAACCGCCACGAGATCGAGAACCGGTTGGACTCTGTGGAATGCCGCACTCCAATTATCCCTAAGGCAACATCGATCATTGTCTTCCTTGTATTCTCCAGCCACTATACTGGTGATACAAGGGTGATAAGGCAGAAGTGCTGAAAATATTTTCCGACGTGTCATGAACGAGGTAGCTTAGCGACTTTTCTACTAGGGCTCTTTACCCGGGATCCTTTTCAGTAGAGGGATATCTTTCCATTATTGGTCTCTCATTTTGTATTGTTCGACTTGGATTTCATCACCTTGCGAAGGATACAACTTGTTGAGGTCTCCAGCTCTTAGTTAGGAGGGTTTGCTTGCTATTTCATCTTTGTAGAGGGTCTTTTTCTTTGTAGGGATGCTTGTTGGCATTCTGGTCGTTTTGTTGTATAGCTCACTTACTGTGGCACCGGCCTCAGTATAGTTTTTTGAGCTTGCTCTTTTGTCTTGTGAGCCTTGTCTTTTCATAGCTCCCCTTTTGCACGCTCGGTTTCCTAAGGGTTTTTGAGTTCTTTTTAGACTCCGTACACATCACTTAGTCTTGTCCCATGGCGAATCCATCTCCATGCGCCCAAGGTCCTTCTGGGACTACCAATCAAGAGACCCCTTTTCAAGGGGTACCTTTTGTCTTTCCTCCAGTTGGAGATATTGGTCCTCCCTTTATTGCCACGTTAAATCTTCCTGGATTAACCATAGGATTACCGGTGTGGTTATTCAATCCGGTGATTTCGTTTGTACCCAATGTTTCAAATTTTAACTCTCCACCACGAGAGTGTCAATCCCAAACTGATCCTTCCCCTTCTTCGTCGGATAAATATTCTTCCGTTCCTTCTTCCTCGCCTGATCAAAGCAATAGTGTTAGTAATCGAAAGGATAAGAAGAAGAAGAAAATGAAAGTTAAGAAGAAGAAGATTAATAAATAGACCAAGCGTAAACCAGTTGCTTCTAATGGCACTCATCCTATGAAAACATCTTGTAAGCCCAAGTTCCCTTGCAAACTTTGCAAGGGTGATCACCTTCTCAAGGATTGCCCTGTTCTTTCCCGCGTATCAGAAGTGTGGTCTAAAAACCCCAAAGCACTTGTATCATCAACCTCTGACTATCATGTTGATGACACTCCCTCAACCAGTGACGCCTTGGTGAAAGGTTGGAAGGGTAAAGTCCTATATCCCTGTTTGATATGCAAGGGTATGCACCATACTTTCCTTTGTCCGAGCATGGATGAAGCTTCACGGTGGTTGGAAGATATCACTAGTTCTCAACTGGTACTTCCAACAAAATAGTAAGTTGTCCCTCGACCCCACGCTGGTTGACCAAGTGATCAATTCAGTTTTATCTGCAATTGATCCCACTCTCCCTCCCAAGAGTGAAGTGATTGAGTCGCTGTCATCCCCACTCGATCCCGCTCTTTCATTGGAGAAAGTTTAGACTGAAGCAGTCACCTTGACACAATCTTTGTCTCATTCTTATCTTCCAAGCGAGAGTGGATTGGAAACTGCTGATGTTTTCCTAATCAGTTCAGAATGTCCTTGGCAAGGGAAAACCCTGTCCATTTTCATGGGACCCCCTCTAAGTACTGAGGTTATTTCCTTTGATTGGAATGGTCTAACAGAATCTCGTCTTCCTTCGAGTGTTCCTTTTCAGATATCTGTAGGAGTTTTCGATAAGGAAATCTTTCGCACCATAGTGGATGAGGGAGCTTCTGTTAGTATTTTACCCTCAACTGCTTGGCAAGCCTAAGGTTCTCCTCGGCTTGTGCCTGTCACTAACCAGATATTGGCTTTCAATAGAAGGCCTACTGGACCTTTAGGGTCCCTTCCTTAGTTACCTATCACTTTGGGAGAGAAAACTATCTGTATTGATGTTATGGTAGTCCACCGTCCCTTAGATTTTAATATGCTCCTTGGACGTGATTATGTCCATGCTATGAAGGCTGTAGTGTCCTCACTCTTTCAAGTGATGTATTTTCCCCATCATGGGAATGTTGTGACCATTGATTAGCTTTCCTTTGTGAAACCCACTCATCGCATGAATCCTAGTCACCAGACTTCCCTAAATATTCCACATGTTTTAGTGGTTTCTTCTCCCTATGGATGGGGGGGTATGGGCATAGTTTCCTTTCTATGTCAATCTCTTTAAAACATGAAATAGGTTCCTACGAGCATAGTTTATTATTTGTTTCAAGCTCATTAAAAAATGAAACCGACCCTCAAGCACAGTTTACCATTGGTTTCGAGCTTGTGTAAAAATGAAATCAATCCCAAACATAGTTTACTTTCAGTTTCAAGCTTGTGTAAAAATGAAACTACCTTCAAGCATAATTTCATTCTATTTTAAGCTCGTTAAAAAATAAAAAGGACCCTTTCAAGCATTGTTACTATCTATTTTCAAGCTTATGTAAAAATGAAATAGATCTCCCTTCCATTTGTTCGAGTCTCTCGCCAGAGTTAGGATTTGAACCTTCATTTCATCATCCTAGGTCACTTGGTCCTAGTTCTCCCTACCCCCCTTGGTGAACACATTCGGATTAGTAGCTAGGATTTTTGGGTAAGGAAGAAGAGTAGTTAGATGAAACGAAGCTTGGGGGGCATGTTTAGCCATTAGCAATCATGCTGGGGGCATTTACCAACCTCTGGTCATCATGTTGGAAAGGAACCCATCAATGGGCCTTAACCTTGAGTAGAGTTTAGCTTTGGCTTCAAGCTCGTTAAAAAAATGAAATCAGTAAATTGAGAAGAGTTCTATTCCTGTGTCAAGCTCGTTAAAAAATGAAACATATCCTTTCCCCTTGAGTCGAGTATCCTCGTAGACTTAGTACTTGAACCTTCTTTTCACCTGCCTATACTTTAGGCGAATGAAATGAAGCTTGGGAGCATGTCTTCAACCTCTGGAAGTTACGTTGAAGTCAACACGATCGCCTCTCCACACCACGTTGGAGCTAAGTCACTTACTTCTAGAAATCATGTTGGGGGCATGTACCAACCTTTGGATTTCATGATGGGAAGAAGTTCACCATTGGGAACATTTTCAAGCATACTTTCCTTTTTAGGTTTCGAGCTCATTAAACCATGGAAATTATCCTGAGCATAGTTCATTTTCTGTTACAAGCTCGTTAAAAAATGAAGCAGACATCATGAGCATTCTTCCAACCTATCTTCGAGCTCATTAAAAACAGTAAGATGGTATTTGAGCTTACTTTTCCCTTTTTTTCGTGCTCTGGTTCAAATATGAAAAAGATTCCCATTGTCGTGCTCGTTAAAAATTGAGCAAAAAGGTGTGTCTAATGAGTATATGTTTATCAATTTATCTGGCCTCGCTAGAGTGTTTACGAAAAAGGAACTATGCCGAGTCTACTTTTCCTTTGTCGTACTCGATCATCAACCATGACAAAGTTGTACATGGAGTCATCTTTAAGCTCTTTTCAAACTCCCTAAATAGGAAAATATTTCCAAGCGAACTTGATGCTTTCACACTTGTAAAACCATTTGAATGATCGTCTTTCTGGTGATAGTTTACCCCTTTTTCGGACCAGGAAGTACTATTTACGAAAAAAGAATACTCCAGCCAATCATGACTGGAAGAGTCCTCTCCCACGTGGTTTTACCCTTTTTCGGGCGATGAGGCTAACTTTATGAAAAAGGATTGTTGGAGTCTTCTTTAGTTCTTTTCAGACTCTCTAAACATGAAATGATGACCGAGTTTTCCTTCCTTGGACTCGTTAAAATTCAACATCGAAGGGCCCACTTTGGGACTGAACCCTCCTTTCTCAAGTTCGTAAAACATGTGGGATTGGATTCATCCAAAGGATCCATCCAAAGGATGAGCTATATCGGGCATCTGTTATCCTCCTCAAGCTCATTAAAAAACAAAGAGGTACTCATCAAACATGATGGGGATTGGGGAGGAATAAGTTAAGTTTCTTTTAGAACGCTTCATGGCAGCTTGTGTCTCCATTGAACATGGCACCTGTTTGCGTCTCGTCATACAGTTGGGTAATCTTCTTATCTCTGAGTCATGCCAATTCTATGAGTTGTCCTGCTCCTTCAAGTCATCTGAAGAATGTCTCAGTCATCGTTGCATTATGTTTTGGTCTCTGCCTCGTTGAGTCAATGTTTCCGATTCATTATTGTCATGCCGTTCATGTTCAAGGGAAGTTTACATTAGTCATACTTTGCAATATTGTTAGCCTTTACATCCTTGTGTCAAGCCAAACTCATTTGATTCATTACTTCACATCACTTTCCTATGTCGGTTTCGTGTCGATGATGTGGGATCCATTATGGCCCTCCTTCAATGAGTCTATTTCTGTCGACTTCAACTCATTATCCAGGAATTAGTCTTAGAAACCAACCTTAGTACCTTGGTACCTGCATGCCTCAATGGCAGGTTTCCTTGTATTCGACAGTAGGTTTTCATCATTGACCTTTGATCAAATGATCTCGCAAATGTTCAATGTCAACTCATTTATTCACATTTCGTCGAGATGGACTATGATACCTTGGGAGTCATTTTCATCATTGGTGATTTCCCTCGCACTTGTTAACGGTTCCAATCATTGACCGATAATCAAGTGGTTTCTACCATGTTCAACTTCAACACCTTGTAATCACATGGTTAGATTTGTATTGATTTGGGATCAAGTAGAAGACCCTCGATGGTTCTGAAGTCTTTTTAGCACATCTAGGTTGTGATGGAGATTTTTTGAGTAGGTTCCCACATATATATTATGTTGGTGACCTTATTGATGTACTATCACATAGATCCACTCTTGTATTGGTCGTGGCTGTGTCATTGTCTTATCATGGATCTACGCTTGTAGTCTAGTAGCGCATGCGCAAACTATACAAAGTCGTTATGACATAGAATGCTCATACTTTGTTGATTCCATTTATGAAATAAATGACATTTTCTAAAAACTCATGTTTTTTAACAAATCATGTAAACCTTCTAGAGGCTGTGATTTTAAAAAACTGGCGGAAGTAAGCTTTTCTTATTTCCGGACGCATGCGCAAAATATAGAAAGTCGTTATTACGTAGAATGTGCATACTTTGTTGATTCCATTTATGAATTAAATCACATTCTCTACAAACTCGTATTTTTTAAGAAATCATGTAAACCTTCTAGAAGCCGTGATTTGAAAAAACGGACGGAAGTAAGCTTTTCATATTTCTGGACGCATACGCAAACTATAGAAATTCGTTATGACGTAGAATGCGCATACTTTGTTGATTCCATTTATGAAATAAATCACATTTTCTAAAAACTCGTGTTTTTAAGAAATCATGTAAACCTTCTAGAAGCTATGAATTTAAAAAAAGGAGGGAAGTAAGCTTTTCTTATTTCCGGACGCATGCGCAAACTATAGAAAGTCGTTATTACGTAGAATGTGTATAGTTTGCGCATGCGCAAACTATACAAAGTCGTTATGACATAGAATGTTCATACTTTCTTGATTCCATTTATGAAATAAATGACATTTTCTAAAAACTCGTGTTTTTTAAGAAATCATGTAAACCTTCTAGAAGCTATGATTTTAAAAAACAGGGGGAATAAGCTTTTCTTATTTCCGGACGCATGCGCAAACTATAGAAAGTCTTTATTACGTAGAATGTGCATAGTTTGTTGATTCAATTAATGAAATAAATCACATTTTCTAAAAACTCGTGTTTTTTAACAAATCATGTAAACCTTCTAGAAGATTTGATTTTAAAAGATGGGGGGAAGTAAGCTTTTCTTATTTCCAGACGCATGCGCAAACTATAGAAAGTCGTTATGACGTAGAATGTGCATACTTTGTTGATTCCATTTATGAAATAAATCACATTTTCTAAAAACTCATGTTTTTTAAGAAATCATGTAAACCTTCTAGAAGCTGTGAATTTAAAAAAAGGGGGGAAGTAAGCTTTTCTTATTTCCAGACGCATGCGCAAACTATAGAAAGTCGTTATTACGTAGAATGTGCATAGTTTACGCATGCACGAACTATACAAAGTCGTTATGACATAGAATGTTCATACTTTGTTGATTCCATTTATGAAATAAATGATATTTTCTAAAAACTTGTGTTTTTTAAGAAATCATGTAAACCTTCTAGAAGGTGTGATTTTAAAAAACGGGGAGAAGTAATCTTTTCTTATTTCGGGACGCATGCGGAAACTATAGAAATTCGTTATGACGTAGAATGTGCATAATTTGTTGATTCCATTTATGAAATAAATCACATTTTCTAAAAACTCGTGTTTTTTAAGAAATCATGTAAACCTTCTAGAATCTGCGAATTTAAAAAAAAGGGGGGAAGTAAGCTTTTCTTATTTCCGGACGCATGCGCAAACTATAGAAAGTTGTTATTACGTAGAATGTGCATAGTTTGCGCATGCGCAAACTATACAAAGTCGTTATGACATAGAATGCTCATACTTTGTTGATTCCATTTATGAAATAAATGACATTTTCTAAAAACTCGTGTTTTTTAAGAAATCATGTAAACCTTCTAGAAGGTGTGATTTTAAAAAACTGGCGGAAGTAAGCTTTTCTTATTTCCGGACGCATAAGCAAACTATAGAAAGTCGTTATTACGTAGAATGTGCATACTTTGTTGATTCCATTTATGAATTAAATCACATTTTATACAAACTCGTATTTTTTAAGAAATCATGTAAACCTTCTAGAAGCTGTGATTTGAAAAAACGGGCGGAAGTAAGCTTTCCTTATTTCCGGACGCATACGCAAACTATAGAAAGTCGTTATGACGTAGAATGTGCATACTTTGTTGATTCCATTTATGAAATAAATAACATTTTCTAAAAAATCGTGTTTTTAAGAAATCATGTAAACCTTCTAGAAGCTGTGAAATTAAAAAAAGGGGGGAAGTAAACTTTTCTTATTTCCGGATGCATGTGCAAACTATAGAAAGTCGTTATTACGTAGAATGTGCATAGTTTGCGCATGCGCAAACTATACAAAGTCGTTATGACATAGAATGTTCATACTTTGTTGATTCCATTTAAGAAATAAATGACATTTTCTAAAAACTCGTCTTTTTAAAAAAAATCATGTAAACCTTCTAGAAGCTGTGATTTTAAAAAACGGGGGGGAATAAGCTTTTCTTATATCCGGACGCATGCGCAAACCATAGAAAGTCTTTATTACGTAGAATGTGCATAGTTTGTTGATTCCATTGATGAAATAAATCACATTTTGTAAAAACTCGTGTTTTTTAAGAAATCATCTAAACCTTCTAGAAGCTGTGATTTTAAAAAACGGGGGGATGTAAGCTTTTCTTATTTCCGGACGCATGCGCAAACTATAGAAAGTCGTTATGACGTAGAATGTGCATACTTTGTTGATTCCATTTATGAAATAAATCACATTTTCTAAAAACTCATGTTTTTTAAGAAATCATGTAAACCTTCTAGAAGCTGTGAATTTAAAAAAAGGGGGGAAGTAAACTTTTCTTATTTCCGGACGCATTCGTAGACTATAGAAAGTCCTTATTACGTAGAATGTGCATAGTGTGTGCATGCGCGAACTATACAAAGTCGTCATGACATAGAATGTTCATACTTTGTTGATTCCATTTATGAAATAAATGACAGTCTCTAAAAACTCGTGTTTTTTAAGAAACCATGTAAACCTTCTAGAAGTTGTGATTTTAAAAAACGGGGGGAAGTAAGCTTTTCTTATTTCCAGACGCATGCGCAAACTATAGAAAGTCGTTATTAGGTAGAATGTGCATAGTTTCCGCATGCGCGAACTATACAAAGTCGTTTTGACATAGAATGTTCATACTTTGTTGATTCCAATTATGAAATAAATGACATTTTCTAAAAACTCGTGTTTTTTAAGAAATCATGTAAACCTTCTAGAAGGTGTGATTTTAAAAAACAGGGAGAAGTAAGCTTTTCTTATTTCGGGACGCATGCGCAAACTATAGAAAGTCGTTATGACGTAGAATGTGCATAATTTGTTAATTCCATTTATGAAATAAATCACTTTTTCGAAAAACTCGTGTTTTTTAAGAAATCATGTACACCTTCTAGAATATGCGAATTTAAAAAAAAGGGGGGAAGTAAGCTTTTCTTATTTCCGGACGCATGCGCAAACTATAGAAAGTCGTTATTACGTAGAATGTGCATAGTTTGCGCATGCGCAAACTATACAATGTTGTTATCACATAGAATGCACATACTTTGTTGATTCCATTTATGAAATAAATGACATTTTCTAAAAACTCGTGTTTTTTAACAAATAATGTAAACCTTCTAGAAGCTGTGATTTTAAAAAACTGGCGGAAGTAAGCTTTTCTTATTTCCGGACGCATGCGCAAACTATAGAAAGTCATTATTACGTAGAATGTGCATACTTTGTTGATTCCATTTATGAATTAAATCACATTTTCTACAAACTCGTATTTTTTAAGAAATCATGTAAACCTTCTAGAAGCTGTGATTTGAAAAAACAGGCGGAAGTAAGCTTTTCTTATTTCCGGACAAATACGCAAACTATAGAAAGTCGTTATGACGTAGAATGTGCATACTTTGTTGATTCCATTTATGAAATAAATCACATTTTCTAAGAACTCGTGTTTTTAAGAAATCATGTAAACCTTCTAGAAACTGTGAATATAAAAAAAGGCGGGAAGTAAGCTTTTCTTATTTCCGGATGCATGCGCAAACTATAGAAAGTCGTTATTACGTAAAATGTGCATAGTTTGCGCATGTGAAAACTATACAAAGTCATTATGACATAGAATGTTCATACTTTGTTGATTCAATTTATGAAATAAATGACATTTTCTAAAAACTCGTGTTTTTAAAAAAATCATGTAAACCTTCTAGAAGCTGTGATTTTAAAAAACGGGGGGAATAAGCTTTTCTTATATCTGGACGCATGCGCAAACTATAGAAAGTCTTTATTACGTAGAATGTGCATAGTTTGTTGATTCCATTGATGAAATAAATCACATTTTCTAAAAACTCGTCTTTTTTAAGAAATCATGTAAACCTTCTAGAAGCTGTGATTTTAGAAAACGGGGGGAAGTAAGCTTTTCTTATTTCCGGACACATGCGCAGACTATAGAAAGTCGTTATTACGTAGAATGTCCATAGTGTGCGCATGCGCAAACTATACAAAGTCGTTATGATATAGAATGTTCATACTTTGTTGATTCCCTTTATGAAATAAATGACATTTTCTAAAAACGCGTGTTTTTTAAGAAATCATGTAAACCCTCTAGAAGCTGTGATTTTAAAAAACGGGGTAAGTAAGCTTTTCTTATTTCCGGACGCATGCGCAAACTCTAGAAAGTCGTTATTACGTAGAATGTACATAGTTTACTGATTCCATTGATGAAATAAATCACATTTTCTAAAAACTCGTGTTTTTTAAGAAATCATGTAACCCTTCTTGAAGCTGTGATTTCAAAAAACGAGGAGAAGTAAGCTTTTCTTATTTCCGGACGCATGTGCAAACTATAGAAAGTCATTATTACGTAGAATGTGCATATTTTGTTGATTCCATTGATGAAAAGAATCACATTTTCTAAAAACTTGTGTTTTTTAAGAAATCATGTAAACCTTCTAGAAGCTGTGATTTCAGAAAATGGGGAGAAGTAAGCTTTTCTTATTTCCGGACAAATGCGCAAACTATAGAAAGTCGTTATGACGTAGAATGTGCATACTTTGTTCATTCCATTTATGAAATAAATCACATTTTCTAAAAACTCGTGTTTTTTAAGAAATCATGTAAACCTTCTAGAATCTGTGAATTTAAAAAAAGGGGGGAAGTAAGCTTTTCTTATTTCCGGACGCATGCGCAAACTATAGAAAATCGTTATTACGTAGAATGTGCATAGTTTCTTGATTCAATTGATTAAATAAATCACATTCTCTAAAAACTCGTGTTTTTTAAGAAATCATGTAAACCTTCTAGAAGCTGTGATTTTAAAAAACTGGCAGAATTAATCTTTTCTTATTTCCATGCGCATGCGCAAACTATAGAAATTCGTTATTACGTAGAATGTGCATAGTTTGTTGATTCCATTGATGAAATAAATCACATTTTCTAAAAACTTGTGTTTTTTAAGAAATCATGTAAACCTTCTAGAAGATGTGATTTTAAAAAACGGGGAGAAGTAAGCTTTTCTTATTTCCGGACGCATGCGCTAACTATAGAAAGTCGTTATTACATAGAATGTGCATAGTTTGTTGATTCCATTGATTAAATAAATCACATTTCCTAAAAACTCGTGTTTTTTAAGAAATCATGTAAACCTTCTAGAAGCTGTGATTTTAAAAAACGGGGGGAAGTAAGCTTTTCTTATTTCCGGACTCATGCGCAAACTATAGAAAGTCGTTATGATGTAGAATGTGCATACTTTGTTGATTCCATTTATGAAATAAATCACATTTTCTAAAAACTCATGTTTTTTAAGAAATAATGTAAACCTTCTAGAAGCTGTGAATTTAAAAAAAGGGGGGAAGTAAGCTTTTCTTATTTCCGGACGCATGCGCAAACTATAGAAAGTCATTATTACGTAGAATGTGCATAGTTTGTTGATTCCATTTATTAAATAAATCACATTTTATAAAAAATCGTGTTTTTAAAGAAATCATGTAAACCATCTAGAAGCTATGATTTTAAAAAACGGGGGGAAGTAAACTTTTCTTATTTCCGGACACATGCGCAAACTATAGAAAGTCATTATTACGTACAATGTACATAGTTTGTTGATTCCATTGATGAAATAAATCACATTTTCTAAAAACTCGTGTTTTTTAAGAAATCATGTAAACCTTCTAGAAGCCGTGATTTTAAAAAACAGGGGGAAGTAAGCTTTTCTTATTTCTGGGCGCATGCGCAAAATATAGGTAGTCATTATGATGTAGAATGTGCATACTTTGTTGATTCCATTTATGAAATAAATCACATTTTCTAAAAAGTCGTGTTTTTTAAGAAATCATGTAAACCTTCTAGAAGCTGTGAATTTAAAAAAAAAGAGGGGAAGTAAACTTTTCTTATTTCCGGACGAACGCGCAAATTATAGAAAATTGTTATTACGTAGAATGTGCATACTTTGTTTATTCTATTTATGAATTAAATCACATTTTCTACAAACTCGTGTTTTTTAAGAAATCATGTAAACCTTCTAAAAGCTGTGATTTTAAAAAACGGGCGAAAGTAAGCTTTTCTTATTTCCGGACGCATGCGCAAACTATAGAAAGTCATTATCACGTAGAATGTGCATACTTTGTTGATTCCATTTATGAAATAAATCACATTTTCTAAAAACTCATGTTTTTTAAGAAATCATGTAAACCTTCTAGAAGCTGTGAATTTAAAAAAGGGGGGGAAGTAAGCTTTTCTAATTTCCAGACGCATGCGCAAACTATAGAAAGTCGTTATTACGTAGAATGTGCATAGTTTGTTGATAATATTGATTAAATAAATCACATTTTATAAAAACTCATGTTTTTTAAGAAATCATGTAAACCTTCTAGAAGCTGTGATTTTAAAAAACGGGGGGAAGTAAGCTTTTCTTATTTCCGGACGCATGCGCAAGCTATAGAAAGTCATTATTACGTAGAATGTACATAGTTTGTTGATTCCATTGATGAAATAAATCGCATTTTCTAAAAACTCGTGTTTTTTAAGAAATCTTGTAAACCTTCTAGAAGCTGTGATTTTAAAAAACGGGGGGAAGTAAGCTTTTCTTATTTCCGGACGCATGTGCAAAATATAGAAAGTCATTATGACATAGAATGTGCATACTTTGTTGATTCCATTTATGAAATAAATGACATTTTCTAAAAACTCGTGTTTTTTAAGAAAACATGTAAACCTTCTAGAAGTTGTGAATTTAAAAAAAGGGGGGAGGTAAACTTTTCTTATTTCTGGACGCATGCGCAAACTATAGAAAGTTGTTATTACGTAGAATGTGAATACTTTGTTGATTCCATTTATGAATTAAATAACATTTTCTACAAACTCGTGTTTTTTAAGAAATCATGTAAATCTTCTAGAAGCTGTGATTTTAAAAAACGGGTGGAAGTAAGCTTTTCTTATTTCCGGACGCATGCGCAAACTATAGAAAGTCGTTATCACGTAGAACGTGCATACTTTGTTGATTCCATTTATGAAATAAATCACATTTTCTAAAAACTCGTGTTTTTTAACAAATCATGTAAACCTTCTAGAAGCTGTGAATTTAGAAATGGGGGGGAAGTAAGCTTTTGTTATTTCCAGACGCATGCGAAAACTATAGAAAGTCGTTATTATGTAGAATGTGCATAGTTTGCGCATGCGCAAACTATACAAAGTCGTTATGACATAGAATTTTCATACTTTGTTGATTCCATTTATGAAATAAATGAGATTTTCTAAAAACTCGTGTATTTTAAGAAATCATGTAAACCTTCTAGAAGCTGTGATTTTAAAAAAAGGGGGGAAGTAAGCTTTTCTTATTTCCGGATGCATGCACAAACTATAGAAAGTGGTTAATACGTAGAATGTGTATAGTTTGTTGATTCCACTCAAGAAATAAATCACATTTTCTAAAAACTCGTGTTTTTTAAGAAATCATGTAAACCTTCTAGAAGTTGTGATTTTAAAAAACGGGGGGAAGTAAGCCTTTCTTATTTCCGAACGCGTGCACAAAATATAGAAAGTCATTATGACGTAGAATGTGCATACTTTGTTGATTCCATTTATGAAATAAATGACATTTTCTAAAAACTCATGTTTTTTAACAAAACATGTAAACCTTCTAGAAGCTGTGAATTTAAAAAAAGGGGGGAAGTAAACTTTTCTTATTTCTGGACGCATGCGCAAACTATAGAAAGTTGTTATTATGTAGAATGTGCATACTTTGTTGATTCCATTTATGAATTAAATAACATTTTCTACAAACTCGTGTTTTTAAGAAATCATGTAAACCTTCTAGAAGCTGTGATTTTAAAAATCGGGCGGAAGTAAGCTTTTCTTATTTCCGGACGCATGCGCAAACTATAGAAAGTGGTTATCACGTAGAACGTGCATACTTTGTTGATTCCATTTATGAAATAAATCACATTTTCTAGAAACTCGTGTTTTTTAACAAATCATGTAAACCTTCTAGAAGCTGGGAATTAAAAAATGGGGGGGAAGTAAGCTTTTGTTATTTCCACACGCATGCGAAAACTATAGAAAGTCGTTATTATGTAGAATGTGCATAGTATGCGCATGCGCAAACTATACAAATTCGTTATGACATAGAATTTTCATACTTTGTTGATTCCATTTATGAAATAAATGACATTTTCTAAAAACTCGTGTATTTTAAGAAATCATGTAAACCTTCTAGAAGCTGTGATTTTAAAAAACGGGGGGAAGTAAGCTTTTCTTATTTCCGGACGCATGCGCAAACTATAGAAAGTGGTTAATACGTAGAATGTGCATAGTTTGTTGATTCGATTCACGAAATAAATCACATTGTCTAAAAACTCGTGTTTTTTAAGAAATCATGTAAACCTTCTAGAAGTTGTGATTTTAAAAAACGGGGGGAAGTAAGCCTTTCTTATTTCCGGACACGTGCGCAAACTATAGAAAGTCATTATGACGTAGAATGTGCATACTTTGTTGATTCCATTTATGAAATAAATCACATTTTCTAAAAACTCGTGTTTTTAAGAAATCATGTAAACCTTCTAGAAGCTGTGAATTTAAAAAAAAGGGGGGAAGTAAGCTTTTCTAATTTCCAGACGCATGCGCAAACTATAGAAAGTGGTTATGACGTAGAATGTGCATAGTTTGCGCATGCGCGAACTATACAAAGTTGTTATGACATAGAATGGTCATACTTTGTTGATTCCATTTATGAAATAAATGACATTTTCTAAAAACTCGTGTTTTTTAAGGAATCATGTAAACCTTGTAGAAGCTGTGATTTTAAAAAACGGGGGTAAGTAAGCTTTTCTTATTTCTGGACGCATGCGTAAACTATAGAAAGTCGTTATTACGTAGAATGTGCATAGTTTGTTAATTCTATTGATGAAATAAATCAGATTTTTTAAAAACTCGTGTTTTTTAAGAAATCATGTAAACCTTCTAGAAGCTGTGATTTTAAAAAACGAGGAGAAGTAAGCTTTTCTTATTTCGGGACGCATGCGCAAACTATAGAAAGTCGTTATGATGTAGAATGTGCATACTTTGTTGATTCCATTTATGAAATAAATCACATTTTCTAAAAACACGTGTTTTTTAAGAAATCATGTAAACCTTCTAGAATCTGTGAATTTAAAGAAAAGGGGGGAAGTAAGTTTTTCTTATTTCCGGACGCATGCGCAAACTATAGAAAGTCGTTATTACTTAGAATGTGCATAGTTTGCACATGCGCAAACTATAGAAAGTCGTTATGACATAGAATGTTCATACTTTGTTGATTCCCTTTATGAAATAAATGACATTTTTTAAAAACGCGTGTTTTTTAAGAAATTTTGTAAATCTTCTAGAAGCTGTGATTTAAAAAAACGGGGTAAGTATGCTTTTCTTATTTCCGGACGCATGCGCAAACTATAGAAAGTCGTTATTACGCAAAATGTGCATATTTTATTGATTCCATTGATGAAAAGAATCACATTTTCTAAAAACTTGTGTTTTTTAAGAAATCATGTAAACCTTCTAGAAGCTGTGATTTCAAAAAATGGGGAGAAGTAAGCTTTTCTTATTTCCGGACGCATGCGCAAACTATAGAAAGCTGTTATGACGTAGAATGTGCCTACTTTGTTGATTCCATTTATGAAATAAATCACATTTTCGAAAAACTCGTGTTTTTTAAGAAATCATGTAAACCTTCTAGAATCTGTGAATTTAAAAAAAGGGGGGAAGTAAGCTATTCTTATTTCCGGACGCATGCGCAAAATATAGAAAGTCGTTATTACGTAGAATGTGCATAGTTTTAGCATGCGCAAACTATACAAAGTCGTTATGATGTAGAATGTGCATACTTTGTTGATTCAATTTATGAAATAAATCACATTTTCTAAAAACTCGTGTTTTTTAAGAAATCATGTAAACCTTCTAGAAGCTGTGATTTTAAAAAACAGGGGGAAGTAACCTTTTTTTATTTCCGGACGCATGCGCAAACTATAGAAAATCGTTATTACGTAGAATGTGCATAGTTTCTTGATTCAATTGATTAAATAAATCACATTCTCTAAAAACTCGTGTTTTTAAGAAATCATGTAAACCTTCTAGAAGTTGTGATTTTAAAAAACTGGCGAAATTAAGCTTTTCTTATTTCCGTGCGCATGCGCAAACTATAGAAATTCGTTATTACGTAGAATGTGCATAGTTTGTTGATTCCGTTGATGAAATAAATCACATTTTCTAAAAACTCGTGTTTTTTAAGAAATCATGTAAACCTTCTAGAAGATGTGATTTTAAAAAACGGGGAGAAGTAAGCTTTTCTTATTTCCATACGCATTCGCAAAATATAGGTAGTCATTATGACGTAGAATGTGCATACTTTGTTGATTGCATTTATGAAATAAATCACATTTTCTAAAAACTCCTGTTTTTTAACAAATCATGTAAACCTTCTAGAAGCTGTGAATTTAAAAAAAGGGGGGAAGTAAGCTTTTCTTATTTCCGGACGCATGCGCAAACTATAGAAAGTCATTATTACGCAGAATGTGCATAGCTTGTTGATTCCATTGATTAAATAAATCACATTTTATAAAAACTCGTGTTTTTTAAGAAATCATGTAAACCATCTAGAAGCTGTGATTTTAAAAAATGGGGGGAAGTAAACTTTTCTTATTTCTGGACGCATGCGCAAACTATAGAAAGTCGTTATTACGTAGAATGTACATAGTTTGTTGATTCCATTGATGAAATAAATCACATTTTCTAAAAACTCGTGTTTTTTAAGAAAGCATGTAAACATTCTAGAAGCTGTGATTTTAAAAAACGGGGGGAAGTAAGCTTTTCTTATTTCCATACGCATTCGCAAAATATAGGTAGTCATTATGACGTAGAATGTGCATACTTTGTTGATTGCATTTATGAAATAAATCACATGTTCTAAAAACTCGTGTTTTTTAAGAAATCATGTAAACCTTCTAGAAGCTGTGAATTTAAAAAAAAGGGGGAAGTAAACTTTTCTTATTTCCGGACGCATGCGCAAACTATAGAAAGTTGTTATTACGTAGAATGTGCATACTTTGTTTATTCCATTTATGAATTAAATCACATTTTCTACAAACACGTGTTTTTTAAGAAATCATGTAAACCTTCTAGAAGCTGTGATTTTAAAAAACGGGCGGAAGTAAGCTTTTCTTATTTCCAGATGCATGTGCAAACTATAGAAAGTCGTTATCACGTAGAATGTGCATACTTTGTTGATTCCATTTACAAAATAAATCACATTTTCTAAAAACTCATGTTTTTTAAGAAATCATGTAAACCTTCTAGAAGCTGTGAATTTAAAAAAGGGGGGAAGTAAGCTTTTTTTATTTCCAGACGCATGCGCAAACTATAGAAAGTCGTTATTATGTAGAATGTGCATAGTTTGTTGATTCCATTGATTAAATAAATCACATTTTATAAAAACTCGTGTTTTTTAAGAAATCATGTAAACCTTCTAGATGCTATGATTTTAAAAAACGGGGGGAAGTAAGCTTTTCTTATTTCCGGATGCATGCGCAAGCTATAGAAAGTTGTTATTACGTAGAATGTACATAGTTTGTTGATTCCATTGATGAAATAAATCGCATTTTGTAAAAACTCGTGTTTTTTAAGAAATCATGTAAACCTTCTAGAAGCTGTGATTTTAAAAAACGGGGGGAAGTAAGCTTTTCTTATTTCCGGACGCATGTGCAAAATATAGAAACTCATTATGACGTAGAATGTGCATACTTTGTTGATTCCATTTATGAAATAAATCACATTTTCTAAAAACTCATGTTTTTTAAGAAAACATGTAAACCTTCTAGAAGCTGTGAGTTTAAAAAAAGGGGGGAAGTAAACTTTTCTTATTTCCGGACGCATGCGCAAACTATAGAAAGTTGTTATTACGTAGAATGTGCATACTTTGTTGATTCCATTTATGAATTAAATAACATTTTCTACAAACTCGTGTTTTTTAAGAAATCATGTAGACCTTCTAGAAGCTGTGATTTTAAAAAACGGGCGGAAGTAAGCTATTCTTATTTCCGGACGCATGCGCAAACTATAGAAAGTTGTTATCACGTAGAATGTGCATACTTTGTTGATTCCATTTATGAAATAAATCACATTTTCTAAAAACTCGTGTTTTTTAAGAAATCATGTAAACCTTCTAGAAGCTGTGAATTTAAAAAAGGGGGGGAAGTAAGCTTTTGTTATTTCCAGACGCATGCGCAAACTATAGAAAGTCGTTATTATGTAGAATGTGCATAGTTTGCACATGCGCAAACTATACAAAGTCGTTATGACATAGAATTTTCATACTTTGTTGATTCCATTTATGAAATAAATGACATTTTCTAAAAACTCGTGTATTTTAAGAAATCATGTAAACCTTCTAGAAGCTGTGATTTTAAAGAACGGGGGGAAGTAAGCTTTTCTTATTTCCGGACGCATGCGCAAACTATAGAAAGTGGTTAATACGTAGAATGTGCATAGTTTGTTGATTCCATTCACGAAATAAATCACATTTTCTAAAAACTCATGTTTTTTAAGAAATCATGTAAGCCTTCTAGAAGTTGTGATTTTAAAAAACGGGGGGAGGTAAGCCTTTCTTATTTCCGGACCCGTGCGCAAACTATAGAAAGTCGTTATGACGTAGAATGTGCATACTTTGCTGATTCTATTTATGAAATAAATCACATTTTCTAAAAACTCATGTTTTTAAGAAATCATGTAAACCTTCCAGAAGCTGTGAATTTAAAAAAAGGGGGGAAGTAAGCTTTTCTTATTTCCGGACGCATGCACAAACTATAGAAAGTCGTTATTACGTAGAATGTGCTTAGTTTGCGCATGCGCGAACTAAACAAAGTTGTTATGATATAGAATGTTCATACTTTGTTGATTCCATTTATGAAATAAATGACATTTTCTAAAAACTCGTGTTTTTTAAGAAATCATGTAAACCTTCTAGAAGCTGTGATTTTAAAAAACGGGGGGAAGTAAGCTTTTCTTATTTCCGGACGCATGCACAAAATATAGAAAGTCATTATGACGTAGAATGTGCATACTTTGTTGATTCCATTTATGAAATAAATGACATTTTCTAAAAACTCATGTTTTTTAACAAAACATGTAAACCTTCTAGAAGCTGTGAATTTAAAAAAAGGGGGGAAGTAAACTTTTCTTATTTCTGGATGCATGCGCAAACTATAGAAAGTTGTTATTACGTAGAATGTGCATACTTTGTTGATTCCATTTATGAATTAAATAACATTTTCTACAAACTCGTGTTTTTTAAGAAATCATGTAAACCTTCTAGAAGCTGTGATTTTAAAAAACGGGCGGAAGTAAGCTTTTCTTATTTCCGGACGCATGCGCAAACTATAGAAAGTGGTTATCACGTAGAACGTGCATACTTTGTTGATTCCATTTATGAAATAAATCACATTTTCTAAAAACTCGTGTTTTTTAACAAATCATGTAAACCTTCTAGAAGCTGGGAATTAAAAAATGGGGGGGAAGTAAGCTTTTGTTATTTCCACACGCATGCGAAAACTATAGAAAGTCGTTATTATGTAGAATGTGCATAGTTTGCGCATGCGCAAACTATACAAAGTCGTTATGACATAGAATTTTCATACTTTGTTGATTCCATTTATGAAATAAATGACATTTTCTAAAAACTCGTGTATTTTAAGAAATCATGTAAACCTTCTAGAAGCTGTGATTTTAAAAAACGGGGGGAAGTAAGCTTTTCTTATTTCCGGACGCATGCGCAAACTATAGAAAGTGGTTAATACGTAGAATGTGCATAGTTTGTTGATTCCATTCACGAAATAAATCACATTTTCTAAAAACTCGTGTTTTTTAAGAAATCATGTAAACCTTCTAGAAGTTGTGATTTTAAAAAACGGGGGGAAGTAAGCCTTTCTTATTTCCGGACGCGTGCGCAAAGTATAGAAAGTCATTATGATGTAGAATGTGCATACTTTGTTGATTCCATTTATGAAATAAATCACATTTTTTAAAAACTCGTGTTTTTAAGAAATCATGTAAACCTTCTAGAAGCTGTGAATTTAAAAAAAGGGGGGAAGTAAGCTTTTCTTATTTCCAGACGCATGCGCAAACTATAGAAAGTCGTTATGACGTAGAATGTGCATAGTTTGCGCATGCGCGAACTATACAAAGTTGTTATGACATAGAATGGTCATACTTTGTTGATTCCATTTATGAAATAAATGACATTTTCTAAAAACTCGTGTTTTTTAAGGAATCATGTAAACCTTCTAGAAGCTGTGATTTTAAAAAACGGGGTAAGTAAGCTTTTCTTATTTCTGGACGCATGCGTAAACTATAGAAAGTCGTTATTACGTAGAATGTGCATAGTTTGTTAATTCCATTGATGAAATAAATCAGATTTTTTAAAAACTCGTGTTTTTTAAGAAATCATGTAAACCTTCTAGAAGCTGTGATTTTAAAAAATGAGGAGAAGTAAGCTTTTCTTATTTCGGGACAAATGCGCAAACTATAGAAAGTCGTTATGATGTAGAATGTGCATACTTTGTTGATTCCATTTATGAAATAAATCACATTTTCTAAAAACACATGTTTTTTAAGAAATCATGTAAACTTTCTAGAATCTGTGAATTTAAAGAAAAGGGGGGAAGTAAGTTTTTCTTATTTCCGGACGCATGCGCAAACTATTGAAAGTCGTTATTACTTAGAATGTGCATAGTTTGCACATGCGCAAACTATAGAAAGTCGTTATGACATAGAATGTTCATACTTTGTTGATTCCCTTTATGAAATAAATGTGATTTTCTAAAAACGCGTGTTTTTTAAGAAATTTTGTAAATCTTCTAGAAGCTGTGATTTAAAAAAACGGGGGTAAGTATGCTTTTCTTATTTCCGGACGCATGCGCAAACTATAGAAAGTCGTTATTACGCAAAATGTGCATATTTTATTGATTCCATTGATGAAAAGAATCACATTTTCTAAAAACTTGTGTTTTTTAAGAAATCATGTAAACCTTCTAGAAGCTGTGATTTCAAAAAATGGGGAGAAGTAAGCTTTTCTTATTTCCGGACGCATGCGCAAACTATAGAAAGCTGTTATGACGTAGAATGTGCCTACTTTGTTGATTCCATTTATGAAATAAATCACATTTTTGAAAAACTCGTGTTTTTTAAGAAATCATGTAAACCTTCTAGAATCTGTGAATTTAAAAAAAGGGGGGAAGTAAGCTATTCTTATTTCCGGACGCATGTGCAAAATATAGAAAGTCGTTATTACGTAGAATGTGCATAGTTTTAGCATGCGCAAACTATACAAAGTCGTTATGATGTAGAATGTGCATACTTTGTTGATTCAATTTATGAAATAAATCACATTTTCTAAAAACTCGTGTTTTTTAAGAAATCATGTAAACCTTCTAGAAGCTGTGATTTTAAAAGCAGGGGGAAGTAACCTTTTTTTATTTCCGGACGCATGCGCAAACTATAGAAAATCGTTATTACGTAGAATGTGCATAGTTTCTTGATTCAATTGATTAAATAAATCACATTCTCTAAAAACTCGTGTTTTTAAGAAATCATGTAAACCTTCTAGAAGCTGTGATTTTAAAAAACTGGCGAAATTAAGCTTTTCTTATTTCCGTGCGCATGCGCAAACTATAGAAATTCGTTATTACGTAGAATGTGCATAGTTTGTTGATTCCATTGATGAAATAAATCACATTTTCTAAAAACTCGTGTTTTTTAAGAAATCATGTAAACCTTCTAGAAGATGTGATTTTAAAAAACGGGGAGAAGTAAGCTTTTCTTATTTCCATACGCATTCGCAAAATATAGGTAGTCATTATGACGTAGAATGTGCATACTTTGTTGATTGCATTTATGAAATAAATCACATTTTCTAAAAACTCATGTTTTTTAACAAATCATGTAAACCTTCTAGAAGCTGTGAATTTAAAAAAAGGGGGGAAGTAAGCTTTTCTTATTTCCGGGAGCATGCGCAAACTATAGAAAGTCATTATTACGCAGAATGTGCATAGCTTGTTGATTCCATTGATTAAATAAATCACATTTTATAAAAACTCATGTTTTTTAAGAAATCATGTAAACCATCTAGAAGCTGTGATTTTAAAAAATGGGGGGAAGTAAACTTTTCTTATTTCCGGACGCATGCGCAAACTATAGAAAGTCGTTATTACGTAGAATGTACATAGTTTGTTGATTCCATTGATGAAATAAATCACATTTTCTAAAAACTCGTGTTTTTTAAGAAAGCATGTAAACATTCTAGAAGCTGTGATTTTAAAAAACGGGGGGAAGTAAGCTTTTCTTATTTCCATACGCATTCGCAAAATATAGGTAGTCATTATGACGTAGAATGTGCATACTTTGTTGATTGCATTTATGAAATAAATCACATGTTCTAAAAACTCGTGTTTTTTAAGAAATCATGTAAACCTTCTAGAAGCTGTGAATTTAAAAAAAAGGGGGAAGTAAACTTTTCTTATTTCCGGATGCATGCGCAAACTATAGAAATTTTTTATTATGTAGAATGTGCATACTTTGTTTATTCCATTTATGAATTAAATCACATTTTCTACAAACACGTGTTTTTTAAGAAATCATGTAAACCTTCTAGAAGCTGTGATTTTAAAAAACGGGCGGAAGTAAGCTTTTCTTATTTGCAGATGCATGCGCAAACTATAGAAAGTCGTTATCACGTAGAATGTGCATACTTTGTTGATTCCATTTACGAAATAAATCACATTTTCTAAAAACTCATGTTTTTTAAGAAATCATGTAAACCTTCTAGAAGCTGTGAATTTAAAAAAGGGGGGGAAGTAAGCTTTTTTTATTTCCAGACGCATGCGCAAACTATAGAAAGTCGTTATTATGTAGAATGTGCATAGTTTGTTGATTCCATTGATTAAATAAATCACATTTTATAAAAACTCGTGTTTTTTAAGAAATCATGTAAACCTTCTAGATGCTATGATTTTAAAAAATGGGGGGAAGTAAGCTTTTCTTATTTCCGGACGCATGCGCAAGCTATAGAAAGTTGTTATTACGTAGAATGTACATAGTTTGTTGATTCCATTGATGAAATAAATCCCATTTTCTAAAAACTCGTGTTTTTTAAGAAATCATGTAAACCTTCTAGAAGCTGTGATTTTAAAAAACGGGGGGAAGTAAGCTTTTCTTATTTCCGGACGCATGTGCAAAATATAGAAACTCAGTATGACGTAGAATGTGCATACTTTGTTGATTCCATTTATGAAATAAATCACATTTTCTAAAAACTCATGTTTTTTAAGAAAACATGTAAACCTTCTAGAAGCTGTGAGTTTAAAAAAAGGGGGGAAGTAAACTTTTCTTATTTCCGGACGCATGCGCAAACTATAGAAAGTTGTTATTACGTAGAATGTGCATACTTTGTTGATTCCATTTATGAATTAAATAACATTTTCTACAAACTCGTGTTTTTTAAGAAATCATGTAGACCTTCTAGAAGCTGTGATTTTAAAAAACGGGCGGAAGTAAGCTATTCTTATTTCCGACGCATGCGCAAACTATAGAAAGTTGTTATCACGTAGAATGTGCATACTTTGTTGATTCCATTTATGAAATAAATCACATTTTCTAAAAACTCGTGTTTTTTAAGAAATCATGTAAACCTTCTAGAAGCTGTGAATTTAAAAAAGGGGGGGAAGTAAGCTTTTGTTATTTCCAGACGCATGCGCAAACTATAGAAAGTCGTTATTATGTAGAATGTGCATAGTTTGCGCATGCGCAAACTATACAAAGTAGTTATGACATAGAATTTTCATACTTTGTTGATTCCATTTATGAAATAAATGACATTTTCTAAAAACTCGTGTATTTTAAGAAATCATGTAAACCTTCTAGAAGCTGTGATTTTAAAGAACGGGGGGAAGTAAGCTTTTCTTATTTCCGGACGCATCCGCAAACTATAGAAAGTCGTTAATACGTAGAATGTGCATAGTTTGTTGATTCCATTCACGAAATAAATCACATTTTCTAAAAACTCATGTTTTTTAAGAAATCATGTAAGCCTTCTAGAAGTTGTGATTTTAAAAAACGGGGGGAGGTAAGCCTTTCTTATTTCCGGACGCGTGCGCAAACTATAGAAAGTCGTTATGACGTAGAATGTGCATACTTTGCTGATTCCATTTATGAAATAAATCACATTTTCTAAAAACTCATGTTTTTAAGAAATCATGTAAACCTTCTAGAAGCTGTGAATTTAAAAAAAGGGGGGAAGTAAGCTTTTCTTATTTCCGGACGCATGCGCAAACTATAGAAAGTCGTTATTACGTAGAATGTGCTTAGTTTGCGCATGCGCGAACTAAACAAAGTTGTTATGATATAGAATGTTCATACTTTGTTGATTCCATTTATGAAATAAATGACATTTTCTAAAAACTCGTGTTTTTTAAGAAATCATGTAAACCTTCTAGAAGTTGTGATTTTAAAAAACGGGGGGAAGTAAGCTTTTCTTATTTCCGGACGCATGCACAAAATATAGAAAGTCATTATGACGTAGAATGTGCATACTTTGTTGATTCCATTTATGAAATAAATGACATTTTCTAAAAACTCATGTTTTTTAACAAAACATGTAAACCTTCTAGAAGCTGTGAATTTAAAAAAAGGGGGGAAGTAAACTTTTCTTATTTCTGGACGCATGCGCAAACTATAGAAAGTTGTTATTACGTAGAATGTGCATACTTTGTTGATTCCATTTATGAATTAAATAACATTTTCTACAAACTCGTGTTTTTTAAGAAATCATGTAAACCTTCTAGAAGCTGTGATTTTAAAAGACGGGCGGAAGTAAGCTTTTCTTATTTCCGGACGCATGCGCAAACTATAGAAAGTGGTTATCACGTAGAACGTGCATACTTTGTTGATTCCATTTATGAAATAAATCACATTTTCTAAAAACTCGTGTTTTTTAACAAATCATGTAAACCTTCTAGAAGCTGGGAATTCAAAAATGGGGGGGAAGTAAGCTTTTGTTATTTCCACACGCATGTGAAAACTATAGAAAGTCGTTATTATGTAGAATGTGCATAGTTTGCGCATGCGCAAACTATACAAAGTCGTTATGACATAGAATTTTCATACTTTGTTGATTCCATTTATGAAATAAATGACATTTTCTAAAAACTCGTGTATTTTAAGAAATCATGTAAACCTTCTAGAAGCTGTGATTTTAAAAAACGGGGGGAAGTAAGCTTTTCTTATTTCCGGACGCATGCGCAAACTATAGAAAGTGGTTAATACGTAGAATGTGCATAGTTTGTTGATTCCATTCACGAAATAAATCACATTTTCTAAAAACTCGTGTTTTTTAAGAAATCATGTAAACCTTCTAGAAGTTGTGATTTTAAAAAACGGGGGGAAGTAAGCCTTTCTTATTCCGGACGCGTGCGCAAACTATAGAAAGTCATTATGACGTAGAATGTGCATACTTTGTTGATTCCATTTATGAAATAAATCACATCTTCTAAAAACTCGTGTTTTTAAGAAATCATGTAAACCTTCTAGAAGCTGTGAATTTAAAAAAAAGGGGGGAAGTAAGCTTTTCTTATTTCCAGACGCATGCACAAACTATAGAAAGTCGTTATGACGTAGAATGTGCATAGTTTGCGCATGCGCGAACTATACAAAGTTGTTATGACATAGAATGGTCATACTTTGTTGATTCCATTTATGAAATAAATGACATTTTCTAAAAACTCGTGTTTTTTAAGGAATCATGTAAACCTTCTAGAAGCTGTGATTTTAAAAAACGGGGTAAGTAAGCTTTTCTTATTTCTGGACGCATGCGTAAGCTATAGAAAGTCGTTATTACGTAGAATGTGCATAGTTTGTTAATTCCATTGATGAAATAAATCAGATTTTTTAAAAACTCGTGTTTTTTAAGAAATCATGTAAACCTTCTAGAAGCTGTGATTTTAAAAAACGAGGAGAAGTAAGCTTTTCTTATTTCGGGACGCATGCGCAAACTATAGAAAGTCGTTATGATGTAGAATGTGCATACTTTGTTGATCCCATTTATGAAATAAATCACATTTTCTAAAAACACATGTTTTTTAAGAAATCATGTAAACCTTCTAGAATCTGTGAATTTAAAGAAAAGGGGGGAAGTAAGTTTTTCTTATTTCCGGACACATGCGGAAACTATAGAAAGTCGTTATTACTTAGAATGTGCATAGTTTGCACATGCGCAAACTATAGAAAGTCGTTATGACATAGAATGTTCATACTTTGTTGATTCCCTTTATGAAATAAATGACATTTTCTAAAAACGCGTGTTTTTTAAGAAATTTTGTAAATCTTCTAGAAGCTGTGATTTAAAAAAACGGGGTAAGTATGCTTTTCTTATTTCCGGACGCATGCGCAAACTATAGAAAGTCGTTATTACGCAAAATGTGCATATTTTATTGATTCCATTGATGAAAAGAATCACATTTTCTAAAAACTTGTGTTTTTTAAGAAATCATGTAAACCTTCTAGAAGCTGTGATTTCAAAAAATGGGGAGAAGTAAGCTTTTCTTATTTCCGGACGCATGCGCAAACTATAGAAAGCTGTTATGACGTAGAATGTGCCTACTTTGTTGATTCCATTTATGAAATAAATCACATTTTCGAAAAACTCGTGTTTTTTAAGAAATCATGTAAACCTTCTAGAATCTGTGAATTTAAAAAAAGGGGGGAAGTAAGCTATTCTTATTTCCGGACGCATGCGCAAAATATAGAAAGTCGTTATTACGTAGAATGTGCATAGTTTTAGCATGCGCAAACTATACAAAGTCGTTATGATGTAGAATGTGCATACTTTGTTGATTCAATTTATGAAATAAATCACATTTTCTAAAAACTCGTGTTTTTTAAGAAATCATGTAAACCTTCTAGAAGCTGTGATTTTAAAAAACAGGGGGAAGTAACCTTTTTTTATTTCCGGACGCATGCGCAAACTATAGAAAATCGTTATTACGTAGAATGTGCATAGTTTCTTGATTCAATTGATTAAATAAATCACATTCTCTAAAAACTCGTGTTTTTAAGAAATCATGTAAACCTTCTAGAAGCTGTGATTTTAAAAAACTGGCGGAAAGTCGTTATTACGTAGAATGTACATAGTTTGCGCATGCGCAAACCATACAAAAATGTTATGACATAGAATGTGCATACTTTGTTGATTCCATTTATGAAATAAATCAAATTTTCTAAAAACTCGTGTTTTTTAAGAAATCATGTAAACCTTCTAGAAGTTGTGATTTTAAAAAACGGGGTGAAGTAAGCTTTTCTTATTTCCGGATGAATACGTAAACTTAGAAAGTCGTTAGTACATAGAATGTGCATAGTTTGCGCATGCCCAAACCATACAAAGTCGTTATGACATAGAATTTGCATACTTTGTTGATTCCATTTATGAAATAGATCACATTTTCTAAAAACTCGTGTTTGTTAAGAAATCATGTAAACCTTCTAGAAGCTGTGATTTTAACTAAAAGGGGGAAGTAAGCTTTTATTATTTCTCGACGCATGCACAAACTATAGAAAGTCATTATGACTTAGAATGTGCATACTTTGTTGATTCCATTTATGAAATAAATCACATTTTCTAAAAACTCATGTTTTTTAAGAAATCATGTAAACCTTCTAGAAGCTGTGATTTTAAAAAACGGGGGGAAGTAAGCTTTTCTTATTTCCGGACGCATGCGCAAACTATACAAAGTCGTTATGACATAGAATGTTCATACTTTTTTTATTCCATTTAAGAAATAAATGGCATTTTCTAAAAGCTCATGTTTTTTAAGAAATCATGTAAACCTTCTAGAAGCTGTGATTTTAAAAACCGGGGGGAAGTAAGCTTTTCTTATTTCCGGACACATTCGCAAACTATAGAAAGTTGTTATTACGAAGAAGCTGCATACTTTGTTGATTCCATTGATGAAATAAATCACATTTTCTAAAAACTCATGTTTTTTTAGAAGGTGTGATTTTAAAAAAAGGGGGGAAGTAAGCTTTTCTTATTTCCAGACGCATGCGCAAACTATAGAAAGTCGTTATGACGTAGAATGTGCATACTTTGTTGATTCCTTTTATGAAATAAATCACTTTTTCTGAAAACTCATTTTTTTCGAGAAATCATGTAAACCTTCTAGAAGATGTGGTTTTAAAAAACGGGGGGAATTAAGCTTTTCGTATTTCCGGACGCATGCGCAAACTATAGAATGTCGTTATGACTTAGAATGTGCATACTTTGTTGATTCCATTTATGAAATAAATCACATTTTCTAAAAACTTGCGGTTTTTAAGAAATCATGTAAATCTTCTAGAAGCAAAAGTAACCTTTTCTTATTTCCAAAAGCATGCGCAAACTTTAGAAAGTCGTTATGACGTCGAATGTGCATACTTTGTTGATTCCATTTATGAAATACATCACATTTTCTAACAACTCGTGTTTTTTACGAAATCATGTAAACCTTCTAGTAGCTGTGATTTTAAAAAACTGACGGAAGTAAGCTTTTCTTATTTCCGGACACATGCGCAAACTATAGAAAGTCGTTATTACGTAGAATGTGGATAGTTTGCGCATTCACAAACCATACAAGGTCGTTATGACGTAGAATGTGCATACTTTGTTGATTCCATTTATGAAATAAATCACATTTTCTAAAAACTCGTGTTTTTTAAGAAATCATGTAAACCTTCTAGAAGTTGTGATTTTAAAAAATGGGGTGAAGTAAGCTTTTCTTATTTCTGGACGCATACGCAAACTATAGAAAGTCGTTAGTACGTATAATGTGCTTTGTTTGCGCATGCGCAAACTATAGAAAGTCGTTATGACATAGAATTTGCATACTTTGTTGATTCCATTTATGAAATAAATCACATGTTCGTAAAACTCATGTTTTGTAAGAAATCATGTAATCCTTCTAGAAGCTGTGATTTTAAAAAACGGGGGGAAGTAAGTTTTTCTTATTTTCGGACGCATGCGCAAACTGTAGAAAGTCGTTATGACTTAGAATATGCATACTTTGTTGATTCTGTTTTTGAAATAAATCACATTTTCTAAACACTCATGTTTTTTAAGAAATCATGTAAACCTTCTAGAAGCTGTGATTTTAACAACCGGGGGGAAGTAAGCTTTTCTTATTTCCGGACGCATTCGCAAACTATAGAAAGTCGTTATTACGTAGAATGTGCATAGTTTGTTGATTCCATCGATGAAATAAATCACATTTTCTAAAAAATCATGTTTTTTAAGAAATCATGTAAACCTTCTAGAAGCTGTGATTTTAAAAAACGGGGGGAAGTAAGCTTTTCTTATTTCCATACGCATGCGCAAACTATAGAAATTCGTTATGATGTAGAGTGTGCATACTTTGTTGATTCCATTTATGAAATAAATCACATTTTCTAAAAACCCATTTTTTTTAAGAAATCATGGAAACCTTCTAGAAGGTGTGATTTTAAAAAAAGGGGTGAAGTAAGCTTTTCTTATTTCCGGATGCATGTGCAAACTATAGAAAGTCGCTATGACGTAGAATGTGCATACTTTGTTTATTCTTTTTATGAAATAAATCACATTTTCTGAAAACTCATTTTTTTTAAGAAATCATGGAAACCTTCTAGAAGCTGTGAGTTTAAAAAACGGGGGGAAGTAAGCTTTTCTTTTTTCCGGACGCATGCGCAAACTATAGAAAGCCGTTATGATGTAGAATGTGCATACTTTGTTGATTGCATTTATGAAATAAATCACATTTTCTAAAAACTCATGTTTTTTAAGAAATCATGTAAACCTTCTAGAAGCTGTGAATTTAAAAAAAGAGGGGAATTAAGCTTTTCTTATTTCCGGACGCATGCGCAAACTATAGAAAATCGTTATGACGTAGAATGTGCATACTTTGTTGATTCCATTTACTAAATAAATCACATTTTCTAAAAACTCGTGTTTTTTAAGAAATCATGTAGACCTTCTAGAAGCTGTGAATTTAAAAAAAGGGGGGAAGTATACTATAGAAAGTGGTTATTACCTAGAATGTGCATAGTTTGCTCATGCGCAAACTATACAAAGTCGTTATGACATAGAATGTTCATACTTTGTTGATTCCATTTACGAAATAAATGACATTTTCTAAAAACTCGTGTTTTTTAGAAATCATGTAAACCTTCTAGACGTTGTGATTTTAAAAACCGGGGGGAAGTAAGCTTTTCTTATTTCCGGACGCATTCGCAAACTATAGAAAGTCGTTATTACGTAGAATGTGCATAGTTTGTTGATTCCATTGATGAAATAAATCACATTTTCTAAAAACTCGTGTTTTTTGAGAAATCATGTAAACCTTCTAGAAGCTGTGATTTTAAAAAACGGGGGGAAGTAAGCTTTTCTTATTTCCAGACGCATGTGCAAACTATACAAAGTCGTTATGACATAGAATGTTCATACTTTTTTTATTCCATTTAAGAAATAAATGGTATTTTCTAAAAACTCGTGTTTTTTAAGAAATCATGTAAACCTTCTAGAAGCTGTGAATTTAAAAAAAGGTGGGAAGTAAGCTTCTCTTATTTCCGGACGCATGCGCAAACTATAGAAAGTCTTTATTACCTAGAATGTGCATAGTTTGCGCATGCGCAAACTATACAAGGTCGTTATGACATAGAATGTCCATACTTTTTTTATTCCATTTTTGAAATAAATGACATTTTCTAAAAACTCGTGTTTTTTAAGAAGTCATGTAAACCTTCTAGAAGCTGTGATTTTAAAAACCGGGGGGAAGTAAGCTTTTCTTATTTCTGGACGCATTCGCAAACTATAGAAAGTCGTTATTACGTAGAATGTGCATAGTTTGTTGATTCCATCGATGAAATAAATCACATTTTCTAACAACTCGTGTTTTTTAAAAAATCATGTAAACCTTCTAGAAGCCGTGACTTTAAAAAACGGGGGGAATTGAGCTTTTCTTATTTTCGGACGCATGCGCAAACTATCAAAAGTCGTTATGACTTAGAATGTGCATACTTTGTTGATTACATTTATGAAATACATCACATTTTCTAAAAATTCGTGTTTTTTAAGAAATCATGTAAACCTTCTAGAAGCTGTGATTTTAAAAAACTGGCGGAAGTAAGCTTTTCTTATTTCCGGACACATGCCCAAACTATAGAAAGTCGTTATTACGTAGAATGTGCATAGTTTGCGCATGCGCAAACCATACAAAGTCGTTATGACATAGAATGTGCATACTTTGTTGATTCCATTTATGAAATAAATCACATTTTCTAAAAACTCGTGTTTTTTAAGAAATTATGTAAACCTTCTAGAAGTTGTGATTTTAAAAAACGGGGTGAAGTAAGCTTTTCTTATTTATTGACGCATACGCACACTATAGAAAGTCGTTACTACGTAGAATGTGCTTAGTTTGCGCATGCGCAAACTATAGAAAGTCGTTATGACATAGAATGTGCATACTTTGTTGATTCCATTTATGAAATAAATCACATGTTCGTAAAACCCATGTTTTTTAAGAAATCATGTAATCCCTCTAGAAGCTGTGATTTTAAAAAACGGGGGGAAGTAAGCTTTTCTTATTTCCGAACGCATGCGCAAACTATTGAAAGTCGTTATGAATAAGAATGTGCGTTTTTTGTTGATTCCATTTATGAAATAAATCACATTTTCTAAACGCTCATGTTTTTTAAGAAATCATGTAAACCTTCTAGAAGCTGTGATTTTAAAAACCGGCGGGAAGTAAGCTTTTCTTATTTCCAGACGCATTCGCAAACTATAGAAAGTCGTTATTACGTAGAATGTGCATAGTTTGTTGATTCCATTGATGAAATAAATCACATTTTCTAAAAACCCCTTTTTTTTAAGAAATCATGGAAACCTTCTAGAAGCTATGATTTTAATAAAAGGGGGGAAGTAAGCTTTTCTTATTTCCGGACGCATGCGCAAACTATAGAAAGTCGTTATGACTTAGAATGTGCATACTTTGTTCATTCCATTTATGAAATAAATCACATTTTCTAAAAACCTTTTTTTTTTAAGAAATCATGTAAATCTTCTAGAAGTTGTGATTTTAAAAAACATGGGGAAGTAAGCTTTTCTTATTTCCGGACACATGCGCAAACTATAGAAAGTCGTTATGACGTAGAATGTGCATACTTTGTTGATTCCATTTATGAAATAAATCACATTTTCTAAAAACTCGTGTTTTTTAAGAAATCATGTAAACCTTCTAGAAGCTGTGAATTTAAAAAAAGGGGGGAAGTAAGCTTTTCTTATTTCCGGACGCATGCACAAACTATAGAAAGTCGTTATTACCTAGAATGTGCATAGTTTGCGCATGCGCAAACAATACAAAGTCGTTATCACATAGAATGTTCATACTTTTTTTATTCCATTTATGAAATAAATGACATTTTCTAAAAACTTGTTTTTTTTAAGAAATCATGTAAACCTTCTAGACGCTGTGATTTTAAAAACCGGGGGGGAAGTAAGCTTTTCTTATTTCCGGACGCATTCGCAAACTATAGAAAGTCGTTATTACGTAGAATGTGCATAGTTTGGTGATTCCATTGATGAAATAAATCACATTTTCTAAAAACTCGTGTTTTTTAACAAATCATGTAAACCTTCTAAAAGCTGTGATTTTAGAAAACTGGCGGAAGTAAGCTTTTCTAATTTCCGGATGCATGCACAAACTACAGAAAGTCATTATTACATAGATTGTGCATAGTTTGCGCATGCGCAAACCATACAAAAACGTTATGACATAGAATGTGCATACTTTGTTGATTCAATTTATGAATGAAATCAGATTTTCTAAAAACTCGTGTTTTTTAAGAAATCATGTAAACCTTCTAGAAGTTGTGATTTTAAAAAACGGGGTGAAGTAAGCTTTTCTTATTTCCGGAAGAATACGTAAACTATAGAAAGTCGTTAGTACATAGAATGTGCATAGTTTGCGCATGACCAAAGCATACAAAGTCATTATGACATAGAATGTGCATACTTTGTTGATTCCATTTATGAAATAAATGACATTTTCTAAAAACTCGTGTTTGTTAAGAAATCATCTAAACCTTCTAGAAGCTGTGATTTTAACAAACAGGGGAAAGTAAGCTTTTCTTATTTCCGGATGCATACCCAAACTATAGAAATTCGTTTTGACGTAGAATGTGCATACTTTGTTGATTCAATTTATGAATGAAATCAGATTTTCTAAAAACTCGTGTTTTTTAAGAAATCATGTAAACCTTCTAGAAGTTGTGATTTTAAAAAATGGGGTGAAGTAAGCTTTTCTTATTTCCGGAAGAATACGTAAACTATAGAAAGTCGTTAGTACGTAGAATGTGCATAGTTTGCGCATGACCAAAGCATACAAAGTCATTATGACATAGAATGTGCATACTTTGTTGATTCCATTTATGAAATAAATGACATTTTCTAAAAACTCGTGTTTGTTAAGAAATCATCTAAACCTTCTAGAAGCTCTGATTTTAAAAAACTGGCGGAAGTAAGCTTTTCTAATTTCCGGATGCATGCGCAAACTATAGAAAGTTGTTATTACATAAAATGTGCATAGTTTGCGCATGCGCAAACTATACAAAAACGTTATGACATAGAATGTGCATACTTTGTTGATTCCATTTATGAAATAAATCACATTTTCTAAAAGCTCGTGTTTTTTAAGAAATCATGTAAACCTTCTAGAAGTTGTGATTTTAAAAAACGGGGTGAAGTAAGCTTTTCTTATTTCCGGACGCATACCCAAACTATAGAAATTCGTTATGACGTAGAATGTGCATACTTTGTTGATTCAATTTATGAAATAAATCACATTTTCTAAAAACTCGTGTTTTTCAAGAAATCGTGTAAACCTTCTAGAAGCAGTGATTTTAAAAAATTGGCGGAAGTAAGCTTTTCTTATTTCTGGACCCATGCGCAAACTTTAGAAAGTCGTTATGACGTAGAATGTGCATACTTTGCTGATTCCATTTATGAAATAAATCACATTTTCTAAAAACTCATGTTTTCTAAGAAATCATGTAAACCTTCTAGAAGCTGTGATTTTAAAAAACTGGCGGAAGTAAGCTTTTCTAATTTCTAGATGCATGCGCAAACTATAGAAAGTCGTTATTACATAGAATGTGTATAGTTTGCGCATGCACAAACCATACAAAAACGTTATGACATAGAATGTGCATACTTTGTTGATTCCATTTATGAAATCAATCACATTTTCTAAAAACTCGTGTTTTTTAAGAAATCATGTAAACCTTCTAGAAGTTGTGATTTTAAAAAACGGGGTGAAGTAAGCTTTTCTTATTTCCAGACGAATACGCAAACTATAGAAAGTCGTTAGTACGTAGAATGTGCATAGTTTGCGCATGCGCAAACTATACAAAGTCGTTATGACGTAGAATGTGCATACTTTGTTGATTCCTTTTATGAAATAAATCACATTTTCTAAAAACTCGTTTTTTTAAAGAAATCATGTAAACCTCTAGAAGCTGTGATTTTAAAAAATGGGGGGAAGTAAGCTTTTCTTATTTCTGGACGCATGCGCAAACTATAGAAAGTCGTTATGACGTAGAATGTGCATACTTTCTTGATTCCATTTATGAAATAAATCACATTTTCTAAAAACTCGTGTTTTTTAAGAAATCATGTAAACCTTCTAGAAGCCGTGAATTTAAAAAAAGGGGGGAAGTAAGCTTTTCTTATTTCCGGACGCATGCGCAAACTATAGAAAGTCGTTATTACCAAGAATGTGCATAGTTCGCGCATGCGCAAACAATACAAAGTCGTTATGACATAGAATGTTCATACTTTTTTGATTCCATTTATGAAATAAATGACATTTTCTAAAAACTCGTGTTTTGTAAGAAATCATGTAAACCTTCTAGACGCTGTGATTTTAAAAACTGGGGGGAAGTAAGCTTTTCTTATTTCCGGACGCATTCGCAAACTATAGAAAGTCGTTATTACGTAGAATGTGCATAGTTTGTTGATTCCATTGACGAAATAAATCACATTTTCTAAAAACTCGTGTTTTTTAAGAAATCATGTAAACCTTCTAGAAGCTGTGATTTTAAAAAACTGGCGGAAGTAAGCTTTTCTAATTTCCGGATGCATGCGCAAACTATAGAAAGTCGTTATTACATAGAATGTGCATAGTTTGCGCATGCGCAAGCCATAGAAAAACGTTATGACATAGAATGTGCATAATTTATTGATTCCATTTATGAAATAAATCACATTTTCTAAAAACTCGTGTTTTTTAAGAAATCGTGTAAACCTTCTAGAAGCTGTGATTTTAAAAAACAGGGTGAAGTAAGATTTTCTTATTTCGGGACGAATACGCAAACTATAGAAAGTCGTTAGTACATAGAATGTGCATAGTTTGCACATGCGCAAACCATACAAAGTCGTTATGACATAGAATGTGCATACTTTGTTGATTCCATTTATGAAATAAATGACATTTTCTAAAAACTCGTGTTTGTTAAGAAATCATCTAAACCTTCTAGACGCTGTGATTTTAAAAACCGGGGGGAAGTAAGCTTTTCTTATTTCCGGACGCATTCGCAAACTATAGAAAGTCGTTATTACATAGAATGTGCATAGTTTGTTGATTCCATTGACGAAATAAATCACATTTTCTAAAAACTCGTGTTTTTTAAGAAATCATGTAAACCTTCTAGAAGCTGTGATTTTAAAAAACTGGCGGAAGTAAGCTTTTCTAATTTCCGGATGCATGCGCAAACTATAGAAAGTCGTTATTACATAGAATGTGCATAGTTTGCGCATGCGCAAACCATAGAAAAACGTTATGACATAGAATGTGCATACTTTGTTGATTCAATTTATGAATGAAATCAGATTTTCTAAAAACTAATGTTTTTTAAGAAATCATGTAAACCTTCTAGAAGTTGTGATTTTAAAAAACGGGGTGAAGTAAGCTTTTCTTATTTCCGGATGAATACGTAAACTATAGAAAGCCATTAGTACGTAGAATGTGCATAGTTTGCGCATGACCAAACCATACAAAGTCGTTATGACATAGAATGTGCATACTTTGTTGATTCCATTTATGAAATAAATGACATTTTCTAAAAACTCATGTTTGTTAAGAAATCATCTAAACCTTCTAGAAGCTGTGATTTTAACAAACAGGGGAAAGTAAGCTTTTCTTATTTCCGGATGCATACCCAAACTATGGAAATTCGTTATGACGTAGAATGTGCATACTTTGTTGATTCAATTTATGAAATAAATCAGATTTTCTAAAAACTCATGTTTTTTAAGAAATCATGTAAACCTTCTAGAAGCTGTTATTTTAAAAAACTGGCGGAAGTAAGCTTTTCTAATTTCCGGATGCATGCGCAAACTATAGAAAGTCGTTATTACATAGAATGTGCATAGTTTGCGCATGCGCAAACTATACAAAAACGTTATGACATAGAATGTGAATACTTTGTTGATTCCATTTATGAAATAAATCACATTTTCTAAAAGCTCGTGTTTTATAAGAAATCATGTAAACCTTCTAGAAGTTGTGATTTTAAAAAATGGGGTGAGGTAAGCTTTTCTTATTTCCGGACGCATACCCAAACTATAGAAATTCGTTATGACGTAGAATGTGCATACTTTGTTGATTCAATTTATGAAATAAATAACATTTTCTAAAAACTCGTGTTTTTCAAGAAATCATGTAAACCTTCTAGAAGCAGTGATTTTAAAAAACTGGCGAAAGTAAGCTTTTCTTATTTCCGGACCCATGCGCAAACTTTAGAAAGTCGTTATGACGTAGAATGTGCATACTTATTTCTGGACTCATGTTTTTTAAGAAATCATGTAAACCTTCTAGAAGCTGTGATTTTAAAAAACTGGCGGAAGTAAGCTTTTCTAATTTCTAGATGCATGCGCAGACTATAGAAAGCCGTTATTACATAGAATGTGTATAGCGTGCGCATGCACAAACCATACAAAAACGTTATGACATAGAATGTGCATACTTTGTTGATTCCATTTATGAAATAAATCACATTTTCTAAAAACTCGTGTTTTTTAAGAAATCATGTAAACCTTCTAGAAGTTGTGATTTTAAAAAACGGGGTGAAGTAAGCTTTTCTTATTTCCGGACGAATACGCAAACTATAGAAAGTCGTTAGTACGTAGAATGTGCATAGTTCGCGCATGCGCAAACCATACAAAGTCGTTATGACATAGAATGTGCATACTTTGTTGATTCCATTTATGAAATAAATCACATTTTCTAAAAACTCGTGTTTTTTAACAAATCATGTAAACCTTCTAGAAGCTCTGATTTTAGAAAACTGGCGGAAGTAAGCTTTTCTAATTTCCGGATGCATGCGCAAACTATAGAAAGTCGTTATTACATAGAATGTGCATAGTTTGCGCATGCGCAAACCATACAAAAATGTTATGACATAGAATGTGCATACTTTGTTGATTCCATTTATGAAATAAATCAGATTTTCTAAAAACTCATGTTTTTTAAGAAATCATGTAAACCTTCTAGAAGTTGTGATTTTAAAAAACGTGGTGAAGTAAGCTTTTCTTATTTCCGGATGAATACGCAAACTATAGAAAGCCGTTAGTACGTAGAATGTGCATAGTTTGCGCATGACCAAACCATACAAAGTCGTTATGACATAGAATGTGCATACTTTGTTGATTCCATTTATGAAACAAATGACATTTTCTAAAAACTCGTGTTTGTTAAGAAATCATCTAAACCTTCTAGAAGCTGTGATTTTAACAAACAGGGGAAAGTAAGCTTTTCTTATTTCCGGATGCATACCCAAACTATAGAAATTCGTTATGACGTAGAATGTGCATACTTTGTTGATTCAATTTATGAAATAAATCAGATTTTCTAAAAACTCGTGTTTTTTAAGAAATCATGTAAACCTTCTAGAAGCTGTTATTTTAAAAAACTGGCGGAAGTAAGCTTTTCTAATTTCTGGATGCATGCGCAAACTATAGAAAGTCGTTATTACATAGAATGTGCATAGTTTGCGCATGCGCAAACTATACAAAAACGTTATGACATAGAATGTGCATACTTTGTTGATTCCATTTATGAAATAAATCACATTTTCTAAAAGCTCGTGTTTTTTAAGAAATCATGTAAACCTTCTAGAAGTTGTGGTTTTAAAAAATGGGGTGAGGTAAGCTTTTCTTATTTCCGGACGCATACCCAAACTATAGAAATTCGTTATGACGTAGAATGTGCATACTTTGTTGATTCAATTTATGAAATAAATAACATTTTCTAAAAACTCGTGTTTTTCAAGAAATCATGTAAACCTTCTAGAAGTAGTGATTTTAAAAAACCGGCGAAAGTAAGCTTTTCTTATTTCCGGACCCATGCGCAAACTTTAGAAAGTCGTTATGACGTAGAATGTGCATACTTATTTCCGGACTCATGTTTTTTAAGAAATCATGTAAACCTTCTAGAAGCTGTGATTTTAAAAAACTGGCGGAAGTAAGCTTTTCTAATTTCTAGATGCATGCGCAAACTATAGAAAGTCGTTATTACATAGAATGTGTATAGTTTGCGCATGCACAAACCATACAAAAACGTTATGACATAGAATGTGCATACTTTGTTGATTCCATTTATGAAATAAATCACATTTTCTAAAAACTCGTGTTTTTTAAGAAATCATGTAAACCTTCTAGAAGTTGTGATTTTAAAAAACGGGGTGAAGTAAGCTTTTCTTATTTCCGGACGAATACGCAAACTATAGAAAGTCGTTAGTACGTAGAATGTGCATAGTTTGCGCATGCGCAAACCATACAAAGTCGTTATGACATAGAATGTGCATACTTTGTTGATTCCATTTATGAAATAAATCACATTTTCTAAAAACTCGTGTTTTTTAACAAATCATGTAAACCTTCTAGAAGCTCTGATTTTAGAAAACTGGCGGAAGTAAGCTTTTCTAATTTCCGGATGCATGCGCAAACTATAGAAAGTCGTTATTACATAGAATGTCCATAGTTTGCGCATGCGCAAACCATAAAAAAATGTTATGACATAGAATGTGCATACTTTGTTGATTCCATTTATGAAATAAATCAGATTTTCTAAAAACTCATGTTTTTTAAGAAATCATGTAAACCTTCTAGAAGTTGTGATTTTAAAAAACATGGTGAAGTAAGCTTTTCTTATTTCCGGATGAATACGCAAACTATAGAAAGCCGTTAGTACGTAGAATGTGCATAGTTTGCGCATGACCAAACCATACAAAGTCATTATGACATAGAATGTGCATACTTTGTTGATTCCATTTATGAAACAAATGACATTTTCTAAAAACTCGTGTTTGTTAAGAAATCATCTAAACCTTCTAGACACTGCGATTTTAACAAACAGGGGAAAGTAAGCTTTTCTTATTTCCTGATGCATTCGCAAACTATAGAAGGTCGTTATTATGCAGAATGTGCATAGTTTGTTCATTCCATTGAGGAAATAAATCACATTTTCTAAAAACTCATGTTTTTTAAGAAATCATGTAAAACTTCTAGAAGCTGTGACTTTAAAAAACGGGGGGAAGTAAGCTTTTCTTATTTCCGGACGCATGCGCAAACTATAGAAAGTCGTTATGGCTTAGAATGTGCATACTTTGTTGATTCCATTTATGAAATAAATCACATTTTCTAAATACTCATGGATTTTAAGAAATCATGTAAACCTTCTAGAAGCTGTGATTTTAAAAAACTGGCGGAAGTAAGCTTTTCTAATTTCCGGATGCATGCACAAACTATAGAAAGTCGTTATTACATAGAATGTGCATAGTTTGCGCATGCGCAAACCATAGAAAAACGTTATGACATAGAATGTGCATACTTTGTTGATTCAATTTATGAATGAAATCAGATTTTCTAAAAACTCATGTTTTTTAAGAAATCATGTAAACCTTCTAGAAGTTGTGATTTTAAAAAACGGGGTGAAGTAAGCTTTTCTTATTTCCGGATGAATACGTAAACTATAGAAAGCCATTAGTACGTAGAATGTGCATAGTTTGCGCATGACCAAACCATACAAAGTCGTTATGACATAGAATGTGCATACTTTGTTGATTCCATTTATGAAATAAATGACATTTTCTAAAAACTCATGTTTGTTAAGAAATCATCTAAACCTTCTAGAAGCTGTGATTTTAACAAACAGGGGAAAGTAAGCTTTTCTTATTTCCGGATGCATACCCAAACTATAGAAATTCGTTATGACGTAGAATGTGCATACTTTGTTGATTCAATTTATGAAATAAATCAGATTTTCTAAAAACTCATGTTTTTTAAGAAATCATGTAAACCTTCTAGAAGCTGTTATTTTAAAAAACTGGCGGAAGTAAGCTTTTCTAATTTCCGGATGCATGCGCAAACTATAGAAAGTCGTTATTACATAGAATGTGCATAGTTTGCGCATGCGCAAACTATACAAAAACGTTATGACATAGAATGTGAATACTTTGTTGATTCCATTTATGAAATAAATCACATTTTCTAAAAGCTCGTGTTTTTTAAGAAATCATGTAAACCTTCTAGAAGTTGTGATTTTAAAAAATGGGGTGAGGTAAGCTTTTCTTATTTCCGGACGCATACCCAAACTATAGAAATTCGTTATGACGTAGAATGTGCATACTTTGTTGATTCAATTTATGAAATAAATAACATTTTCTAAAACCTCGTGTTTTTCAAGAAATCATGTAAACCTTCTAGAAGCAGTGATTTTAAAAAACTGGCGAAAGTAAGCTTTTCTTATTTCCGGACCCATGCGCAAACTTTAGAAAGTCGTTATGACGTAGAATGTGCATACTTATTTCTGGACTCATGTTTTTTAAGAAATCATGTAAACCTTCTAGAAGCTGTGATTTTAAAAAACTGGCGGAAGTAAGCTTTTCTAATTTCTAGATGCATGCGCAGACTATAGAAAGCCGTTATTACATAGAATGTGTATAGTTTGCGCATGCACAAACCATACAAAAACGTTATGACATAGAATGTGCATACTTTGTTGATTCCATTTATGAAATAAATCACATTTTCTAAAAACTCGTGTTTTTTAAGAAATCATGTAAACCTTCTAGAAGTTGTGATTTTAAAAAACGGGGTGAAGTAAGCTTTTCTTATTTCCGGACGAATACGCAAACTATAGAAAGTCGTTAGTACGTAGAATGTGCATAGTTCGCGCATGCGCAAACCATACAAAGTCGTTATGACATAGAATGTGCATACTTTGTTGATTCCATTTATGAAATAAATCACATTTTCTAGAAACTCGTGTTTTTTAACAAATCATGTAAACCTTCTAGAAGCTCTGATTTTAGAAAACTGGCGGAAGTAAGCTTTTCTAATTTCCGGATGCATGCGCAAACTATAGAAAGTCGTTATTACATAGAATGTGCATAGTTTGCGCATGCGCAAACCATAGAAAAACGTTATGACATAGAATGTGCATACTTTGTTGATTCAATTTATGAATGAAATCAGATTTTCTTAAAACTCGTGTTTTTTAAGAAATCTTGTAAACCTTCTAGAATTTGTGATTTTAAAAAACGGGGTGAAGTAAGTTTTTCTTATTTCCGGATGAATACGTAAACTATAGAAAGTCGTTAGTACGTAGAATGTGCATAGTTTGCGCATGACCAAACCATACAAAGTCGTTATGACATAGAATGTGCATACTTTGTTGATTCCATTTATTAAATAAATGACATTTTCTAAAAACTCGTGTTTGTTAAGAAATAATCTAAACCTTCTAGAAGCTGTGATTTTAACAAACAGGGGAAAGTAAGCTTTTCTTATTTCCGGATGCATACCCAAACTATAGAAATTCGTTATGACGTAGAATGTGCATACTTTGTTGATTCAATTTATGAAATAAATCAGATTTTCTAAAAACTCGTGTTTTTTAAGAAATCATGTAAACCTTCTAGAAGCTGTTATTTTAAAAAACTGGCGGAAGTAAGCTTTTCTAATTTCTGGATGCATGCGCAAACTATAGAAAGTCGTTATTACATAGAATGTGCATAGTTTGCGCATGCGCAAACTATACAAAAACGTTATGACATAGAATGTGCATACTTTGTTGATTCCATTTATGAAATAAATCACATTTTCTAAAAGCTCGTGTTTTTTAAGAAATCATGTAAACCTTCTAGAAGTTGTGATTTTAAAAAATGGGGTGAGGTAAGCTTTTCTTATTTCCGGACGCATACCCAAACTATAGAAATTCGTTATGACGTAGAATGTGCATACTTTGTTGATTCAATTTATGAAACAAATAACATTTTCTAAAAACTCGTGTTTTTCAAGAAATCATGTAAACCTTCTAGAAGCAGTGATTTTAAAAAACTGGCGAAAGTAAGCTTTTCTTATTTCCGGACCCATGCGCAAACTTTAGAAAGTCGTTATGACGTAGAATGTGCATACTTATTTCCGGACTCATGTTTTTTAAGAAATCATGTAAACCTTCTAGAAGCTGTGATTTTAAAAAACTGGCGGAAGTAAGCTTTTCTAATTTCTAGATGCATGCGCAAACTATAGAAAGTCGTTATTACATAGAATGTGTATAGTTTGCGCATGCACAAACCATACAAAAACGTTATGACATAGAATGTGCATACTTTGTTGATTCCATTTATGAAATAAATCACATTTTCTAAAAACTCGTGTTTTTTAAGAAATCATGTAAACCTTCTAGAAGTTGTGATTTTAAAAAACGGGGTGAAGTAAGCTTTTCTTATTTCCGGACGAATACGCAAACTATAGAAAGTCGTTAGTACGTAGAATGTGCATAGTTTGCGCATGCGCAAACCATACAAAGTCGTTATGACATAGAATGTGCATACTTTGTTGATTCCATTTATGAAATAAATCACATTTTCTAAAAACTCGTGTTTTTTAACAAATCATGTAAACCTTCTAGAAGCTCTGATTTTAGAAAACTGGCGGAAGTAAGCTTTTCTAATTTCCAGATGCATGCGCAAACTATAGAAAGTCGTTATTACATAGAATGTGCATAGTTTGCGCATGCGCAAACCATACAAAAATGTTATGACATAGAATGTGCATACTTTGTTGATTCCATTTATGAAATAAATCAGATTTTCTAAAAACTCATGTTTTTTAAGAAATCATGTAAACCTTCTAGAAGTTGTGATTTTAAAAAACGTGGTGAAGTAAGCTTTTCTTATTTCCGGATGAATACGCAAACTGTAGAAAGCCGTTAGTACGTAGAATGTGCATAGTTTGCGCATGACCAAACCATACAAAGTCGTTATGACATAGAATGTGCATACTTTGTTGATTCCATTTATGAAACAAATGACATTTTCTAAAAACTCGTGTTTGTTAAGAAATCATCTAAACCTTCTAGACACTGTGATTTTAACAAACAGGGGAAAGTAAGCTTTTCTTATTTCCTGATGCATTCGCAAACTATAGAAGGTCGTTATTATGCAGAATGTGCATAGTTTGTTCATTCCATTGAGGAAATAAATCACATTTTCTAAAAACTCATGTTTTTTAAGAAATCATGTAAAACTTCTAGAAGCTGTGACTTTAAAAAACGGGGGGAAGTAAGCTTTTCTTATTTCCGGACGCATGCGCAAACTATAGAAAGTCGTTATGGCTTAGAATGTGCATACTTTGTTGATTCCATTTATGAAATAAATCACATTTTCTAAATACTCGTGGATTTTAAGAAATCATGTAAACCTTCTAGAAGCTGTGATTTTAAAAAACTGGCGGAAGTAAGCTTTTCTTATTTCCGGACGTGTAGTGCTCTGGTTTTTTTTACAGCAGAGCACTAAGTAAAATTTCAGAGTTCATTTTCTACGTATTAAACTTTATCAAGTGTATGGGAGTAAATTTCTAACAATTACTATGTGTCTAAATGATATTTAGTGTATTGTCGTGTTTTCATCAACCTTACATTCGTAATTTAAAATAAACAAACATATCATTATTTTCTTTTCAACAATCATGTTCCAGCATAAGAATATGTTTCACAACTTAGTAAATCAGTAAATAGCAAGTTATGCATGTTTACAGTAAGTTTTAGCATAATAATCAAATAACGTAAATAACAAGCAAATTACCTGATGCTGATGCTAACCGTAGGTTGTAGCAGGTTGTATAACCTCTTAGACAGCCAGAATGAAGTTTCCACCCTACCGACCAGCTATTATCTTGCTGGCCCTTGGAAATCAAAGGATTTCCAAGCCCCCGAGCCCACAATCTGATAATCCCGAGAGCAGTGTTTTCTTCAGTTCTCAAAACCTTTCTGTTCTCAAAACCTTTCTGTTCTCCAAACTTTCTGTTCTCCAAACTTTCTGTTCTCCAAACTTTCTGTTCTCCAAACTTCTTTTCTTCCCAAAAAAAAACCTCCCCCTTTTACTCCAAGCTCTCCCCCTCTATATACTTTCCCTTCCTCGAGAAGATCTTGGGCTTACTCCACCGCCCCAAAATCCCCCTCTCGAGCCCCTCAACATTTACTCCTATCACCAGTTCATTCATACACGGTTCTTTATAAAAATGTATAATTAATTACTCTCATGGAAAATTTATTTGGTTTTGGATTGACGGTCGTAAGTATTTATTACGGTGGGAATTATCACCCAAAGGTTATCCATTCGGGACAAGGTTTATTAATTACAAGTCTATTCACCAAACCTTGTATTTATTGTTATTAAGGTAATTAATAAAATATTATATAAATTGTTGACCTCTTTCAACTTGGACATGGCGTGTCTTAAGGGTCTACCTTATCCGTCGAGATCACTTATCTTGAGATTTAAATTCTACGATTCATATTGAATAATTAAATAGTAATAACCCATTTTCCATCACATCACGTTCATTCCAAAAATTGTTATCCTATTATGTCTAATTTTAGAAATGTAAAATAATCACATTCTAGTCATTCATTAATCAATATTTACATTTTATCTATTTTGCAATTGTTATGACATGGGTAGTAATATTCAAAATAAATTTTAAGTAATAATATTAATTAAATCCCCATAAGGTAATAATAATGGTGAATTTACTAAAAATGTCTTTTACATCATTTGTTTATCACATGAGTACCCTAACATCTACATAGTATCGTCGTTCTTCTAAAGAAAGCACCCTTAAGTGCTTAAACAATCTTACTAATTAATTAGATAGTGCCATTACCTTATTTACAACAATTCTCAGACGACAATGTTAACTGGTGACACTTGTCGCCATTGTATATCACGATGTTTACCAATGAGTAATACATAGCTTAATTGACTTGTTTTACACATCTTAAATAACTTTATATTCATTATCTGAATTCGGTCAATGCATGATTAACCTAATTACTTATGACAACTTATACATTTATTCAATATGTTAAGTGTTTGTATATCGCTACTAGTGTACATGTGCAAGGTGTGCATGCGTGGCCAGCGTATGCACAGATCATAAATGTACTATAGACAAACTCCATCCCGCCTATGCATACCTGCTAACTAATGGTAGTATTTACCCCCATGTAGAAGAACAAACATAATATATATAGTACAATTACTTCAACATTCTCAGTTATTTAACAGTTAGTTCTTTACGATTTCACATCATTATCTTTATCTTTACATTAGTTTAATCAATCATGTACAAGGAAGGGTACCTACTACCACTAACTCGGAATCAAGGAATACTAAACCCTCAACGGTACTAACTAACACATCCTCCCATCATAACCTACATCCAACATCCTCCCTATCCTTCCTCTGCTAGTACAAAAGTGGATGTCGGACTCACCGATCTGACCACATAGAAATTGAGAGCGATAGCGTCAACTGAACAGCGGACCTATCCTCCCCTAGCAGGCATCCGACCATCGTCATCACAACAACATGGGGAGCGTGTCTCAGCACGTCCCTCCCACGACCTCGGGTCTCATGGAAACATAGGGTGGGAAACACATCCATCCCTCTCAACATACTGGGCCTACGCCCTTATCAACTCATACTTTGCTGCTATCGGGATTATCAGTTTGTGTTATCGTATCATCATTTTGGCTGCTAAGGTTTACTGTATGAACATGTTTTTCCTTTCCAATTTATATCAGATCAAGTAACTGGCTATCCCATAGCCCTTGTGTCCTGTAGGTTAGTATTTTGCAAAATACAAATTTATAGAAAACATTTCCCATTGATCGCCAATTGATCCATGCTATCAAAAATCATTTTATTTCATGCAACATTTTTAGCTCATCATAGATGCGTATGACATATAACACTTCAATAATTCATATAAGAAGATGGTATCCACGTACCGAATCATATATTTCACATTTCATCACTGAAAACATATAAACATATACTGTAATCGTAAAATAAAGAAATCATATGATAATCATGACATCATAACCACCTAACATAGTAACATCATAATCATGGTGAAATCATAAAACAAAGTAACATCATATAATGAGGTTCATCATATCGTAATATAGTTTACTCAGTCGAGCTGAGTTCAACAGAATATATAAGGAAATAAAGTATGGTGTGTCTAATTGATAAATATGCCTAATCAAAATATGGGCGTTACATACACCCACCCTTCGGGAAACTTCGTCCCGAAGTTATGGTCAAAATAGTGATGGAAAATCTCGACGCATGGTATCTGCGTCCTCCCAGGTAGCAGACCCTGGGCTATACTTGTCCCATTGGACCTGAACTTGGTCCACATGGCGGCTACAGAGCTGTCGAACCCTACGATCAAGTATACGTGATGGTTCGACCCTGAAGGTTCCCTCGTCCGAGACCTGCAATTCCTTCCAATGAATTTTGTGAGTCTCATCATCTATGTAATGTCGTAATACAGAAACATGAAATACATTATGAGTTTTATGCAAGTAGGGTGGTAGCGTGAGACGATAAGCAACTGGTCTGATTTTCTCAAGAACCTCAAATGGACCTATAAAGCGAGGTGACAACTTGGTACCCTTCCCAAACCGAATGGTACTTTTATTTGGTCTGATGCGAATAAATACCCGATCCCCTACTTCATAAGTTCTATCTGATCTGTGTGCATCAGCGTAACTCTTTTGCCTATCCTGTGCTTCCTTCAGCCGCTGCCTAATTTGTAACACTTGCTCCTCCATTTCCTGAATCAATTCAGGCCCAATTAAAACTCGATCCTCTAACCTGTCCCAACTGAGTGGTGTCCTGCACGGCCTCCCATACAATGCCTGATATGGCGGCGCACCAATGGAGCTGTGATGACTATTGTTGTATGCAAACTCCACTAAAGGAAGATATTTCTCCCACTGGGTCTGTTGATCCATAACATACATCCTAAGCATGTCCTCCATCACTTGATTCACCCTCTCTGTCTGTCCATCTGTCTCAGGGTGATAAGCTGAGCTTAAGTTCAACTGTGTCCCTAATGCTGACTGCATGCTTGTCCAAAATCTGGAGGTGAACTTAGGGCCTCTGTCAAAGATTATCTTTTTAGGAACTCCATGAAGACGTACAATCTCATTTATGAATACCTTTGCCACATCTGTCACATCATAGGTGTCTCTAACTAGAATGAAGTGAGCACTTTTGGTCAGTTTGTCGACTACCACCAAAATAGCATTATGACTCAAAGATGTGAGTGGTAATCCTACAACGAAGTCCATGGAAATGACTTCCCATTTAGTCATAGGAATATCATGCGGTTGTAGGTGACCGGCCGGGTGATGGTGATCTGCCTTAACTTGTTGACACTCAAGGCACTTCGAAACAAAATCCACTACATCCATCTTCATACCTGGCCAGAAGAAGAGTTTCTTCATGTCAGTATACATCTTCTTCACCCCTGGGTGCGCACAGTAATGTGATCTATGGGCCTCTCCAAGGATCGTTTCCCTGATATCACCTTCCTTAGGGACATACATCCTTTCCTGATACCACAACAATCCATCTTCCTCAAGATGGTATCCATCATACTTCAATTCTTGTTCCTTTCCATTCTGAATAGCTGAGGTTACTTTTAGGTACCAACTATCGCCCAATAGTTGTCCTAGTACTCTTTCCCTCAAGTCCACGTTCAAGGGAATTAAGGAGAAAAGTCTCGGCGTTCGGCTAAGAGAATCTGCCACCACATTCTCCCTTCCTTTGATGTAAGAGATACCAAAGTCATACTCACTCATGAACTCACTCCATGGCCTTTGCCTAGCATTCAAATCCCTTTGGGTAAAGATGTATTGCAAGCTCTGATGGTCTGTTTTAAGGGTGAAGCTTATACCAACTAGGTAGTGCCAACATTACTGCTGCCAATTCCAGATCATGCGTGGCATACTGCTCCTCATGAGGTTTCAACTTTCGAGATGCATAAGCTATTACCCCACCTTCCTGCATTAACACCGCTCCTAGTCCTTGCTTCGAGGTGTCAGTGCATACCATGAAATCTTTATCCATGTCTGGTACCCGCAATATCGGTGCACTAGTCAACAATTTTTTAACTCTGTAAAAGTGGCATCGCATTCATCGGTCCATTCATACCGGATTCCCTTGCGTTGCAAGGTGGTAATAGGTTTTGCAATTTTAGAAAATCCTTCCACAAACCTCCGGTAATAGCCTGCTAACCCCATGAAGCTGCGCACCTCATGAGAATTCCTTGGAATTGGCCAATCTTTAATCACCTTTACCTTTTCCGGGTCTACAGAGATCCCTTCACCTGAGATGATGTGCCCCAAGTAGTGAATCTCTTTTTGGAAGAAGGAACACTTTGATAATTTACCATAAAGTTTATGTTCCCTTAAGCATGTCAAGACTAACCGCAAGTGTTCCTCATGCTCCTTCTCATTCTTAGAATAGATAAGAATATCATCTAAGAAGACCTAAACAAAGCGGTCCAAGTATTTTCGGAAGACACCATTCATGAGGCTCATGAATACAGCTGGAGCATTGGTCAAACCAAATGGTACCACTACAAACTCGTAATGCCCAAATCAAGTTCGAAAGGAAGTCTTAGGAATGTCGCCTTCCTTGATCCTCAATTGGTGATACCCTGATCGTAAATCAATCTTTGAGAAGGCTGACGCACCTTTCATTTGATCAAAGAGGTCATCAATTCTTGGTATGGGATACCTGTTCTTTACTGTGGCTTTGTTCAAATCTCTGTAATCTATGCACAGTCGCAGGGATCCATCCTTCTTCTTAACGAAGATCACTGGTGCTCCCCATGGCGAGATACTAGGTCTAATCAGTCCCAAATCTAGCAACTCTTTTAACTGGATCTGTAACTCACGGAGCTCTGGAGTTGTCATTCTATACAAAGTTTTTGAGATAGGTTCTGCACCAGGTTTTAGTTCGATTGTGAAATCGAGCTCTCTTTCTGGAGGTAGTCCTTGCAATTCCTTCGGAAAGACATCCTTGAACTCGGAAAGTACTGGGTAAGAATTCAAGGAAGGTCCTTTACTATCGCTCACGGCCTCCACTACAAACAACTGGCATCCCTGTCTTAGGCACCGCTTAGCTTTCACCATAGAGATGAAACGGAGGGATACCTTCCTCTTCAAGCCTTGGATTTGAATTGTCCTTCCCTCGTCATCGAGGCACAACACCTTCTTTGCATAGCATTCTATGAAAGATCTATGGTCTTCTAACCAATCCATGCCAATAATGAGGTCATAAGTCCCCAAATTGGTGACATAAGCATCCAACTTAGTGGTGCACACTCCCAAGTCAACCTCACAACTTCTCACTTTAAGACCTACTGTTTGCTTAGCTCCTGAAGCCATTTCAACCAGTTTGAAATCATCGTGCTCGTAGGCTGCCAACCCACATTTATCTAATGCAAATGGTGAAATAAAACTATCAATTGCTCCTGGATCAAACAAAATTTTAAGTTTGACATTGTTTACATTACCAGTGGATTCTACTACGGTAGACTGATGTTCTGCTTGGTGGTTATGAACCGCTGCATGAATCCGATGACTGTTACCCGAACTATCCATGGGTGCTTTTCCTCCCCTGTGCCTGCTGCTCGACTGACCCTTGGGACAGTCTCGTTGGAAATGAGGACCTCCGCATCCCCAACAAGAGAGATTGGGAGGGGCTTGCATGTTGCTCAGAGGAATCCTCTGAGATGAGTCCCTTCCCCTGGTTCCTCTAAAACCCCTTGCACCTCTATAGGAACTTCCATGTGTACGTCCCTGGCTTTGGTGGGTTGCGGACGATGCCTGCGAGATTGAGTTAACTGAAGTATTACCCCTCGGTGTGAACCTGTTACCGTAAGGAGGAGGTCTAGATTGTCCTCCCCTGAAGTAAGGACGTGACGCCTTCCCTGAAACATACTGATTGGTTCCTGTCAACTTACTACCCCCTTTTCCATCTGACATATCCGCTGCATAACGAGCATACTCAACTGCCATGGCAGCTGAAGTTGGCTTCCACATCCACACCGCAGCTCTAATCTTGTAGTTAAGTCCGTACACAAAACGCTCTACCTGACAATCATCTGCATCAAGGTAAGGAACATATTTTACCAGTTCCATAAATCGAGATTCATACTCCTCCACCGTCTTGTCTCCCTGTACTAAGGCATGGAGTGCACCTGCCTGTTCTTCCTTGTAATAATTTTGCAAATACTTCATGTGGAACCTCTCCTCGAACAGTTCCCAAGAAGTTGTAAGAGGAGTAAGGCGCAACTGCTTCTCGAGGTCTGACCACCAATTCAAAGCATCACCTTTAAGCTGAAAGACGGCCATCCTAGCCTTGGAACTAGATGTGTACTCATTCAATGCGAAGCATCTCTTCATGCCTTCCAGCCATGCTTCGGCATGCTTACCGGGTCGTCCTCCTGAAAACTCTGGAACCTTTATCTTTTGCAACTCCCTCGATATGTCCTGAAGCGGTTCGAGTCTTGGGCCATGTGCCCTTTCAGAGTTCTCTCGACTCACTTGAGTGGTTTCCACCTCGATGGCCCTTTCCGACTGCCTGTTCATCGTGGTCATAATAGCCTCTAAAGACCTCATTATGATCTGCATTTCTGGTGTTGAGGTTGGTTGTGGCGGTGTTGGCGGAGACGACGGTGGTGGAGGTGGCAGTGACGGTGGTCGACCTTGACCCCGACCTCGACCTCTGCGTGTTGTTACCATGATAGTTCCTATGTTATTGCAATAAAATCATATCCTTAGTTGTTCAATCAAATACACGCGGAACTAAAATGTAAGTATTCATACTTTATACTTATGCGTAAGAAATAACTTGCATCATGAGATAACAAATTGTCAGGATTAGCGCAGTAAAATCTATAGTCATCTTTATTAAACAATTTTTGTCATGGTGTTCAGCTCGTCATGCTGATCTTAACGATGTCTTTTTTTTGAGATTTCGGGTCTCTCTCATCCCTTCGACTAGGATTTGAAATCTCGGCAAAATTTTTAATATCTATTTCTTTGTTAACTTTAAATGTTACCCCCTGAATCTAAATAACCTAATTTACATTAACCTTATTAACATTAATGGTTAACCCTCAACCAATCATAGTTAAGTTTACTACTAAAAATTAAAATTTCTATAAAACATATATTTTAACAACATATGTTATACAAAAAAAATTAATTTTATTTATTTATTTATTTCATATACTCTAACAAAATATGAATAAATTTAAATTTTTATAAAACATATATTTTATGAGAATATAAAGCATTAAATTTAAACTTTAATACAACATATATCATAACCTCCTATATATATATTTTTTTTACAAACATATATATACTTTTACAACTATATACAAATATAACCTAGATTTACAAACTATATAAAAATAGCACGTGGATTTACAAACCATATAAAAATAGAATCCCCTTAATGCTACGGTTTAAACCTAGCCCTACACCTTCCTATGTCTGAAGGCTTGAACGCCACGCGGCCTCTCACTGCCATGCAAGGAGGGCAGCCTCTCCACCTAGATCACTACCGTTAAAGGAGCGAGTAAGCATGGAGGGCACATGGTCTCTCCAAGCAACCCACCGCCCTGGGAAAGTGGGGGAAACCCTAAATAGGGTCAATCCCCAAGACGCGGCCATTTCTTCCCCTCTTTTCCCAGAGTTGTTCCGCTCTGCAACTCCTGCCGAACTCGGCTGCTAGGCGTGGTGGAGCTATGGGTTCCTTAAGAACGTTTGATCAACATGAGGAGGTTCAGGTTCGTAAGTGAGAGAAAAAAGAAGATATGCTCTTGGGCGAACTAGGCGCTTGGCTGTATTGGTGGTTCGTGGGAGCTCTTTTGACTTGGCTGGCTGCTGGTAACTCTGCTGGTAACACTCTGGTAACAATGAGGAAAGCTTTGGCCTTGGGCGCTTGGATGATGCGTGTTTCCCTTCGGGCTTGGCCGATGGTTGCTTTGAAGGCTGTCGTTGCTGAGCATCTGGGCTAGGCCCGATATATCTTTTCTGAAGCTGCGCTAGGGTTTCACCTTTTTCTATTTTCCTCAAAAATAATCATGCTCTAAGGCGTTTATAGCGTATTCATTTCCTGGCTTTTGCATTTTAGTTTCAGACTTTACAGAAAATTTATTTGTTACGGCTTAGTGTTAATCCCCTCTTTATTGTTTTGTTCTGAGAGTGGCATCCCCCAGCTCATCCAGACGGTGCAGCTCAACCCAGAGGGAAAGGACATCACGTCAGGGCAAAACTAAAGGTCGCTACTGAGTTCTAATTACGGGTTGGTTTGTGATGGGAGGCAGCGTCCTTCCATACCTTCAGCAGAGAAGTTCAGAACTGAGGGTTTCCATTTGCGCCGACTGGAGGTAAATTGTAGTTTTATTTTATATAAATCTCCGCATAACTCTCGACCTTCGGTGAAGTCTTCAAATTTTGATCAGATTCCTAGAGTTATGTGTCTCTACCTTGGGCCAACCCGATTTCCTTAAACTTTCAGCATCGTTGTTTCTTTTGATCAAGCTGGAGAGGATCGCCGTTCGAGAGCTTGATTTCCTATTTTTAACATATTCATGTGATAGTCAAGCTAATGGGTTTGTATTTCCTTTGTCTGCCTTAAAGCCTTGTTCCAAAGATGGCCAGTCGTTGCTATTGTAGGTCTGCAGCCAGTCGAGTAACCTTCCATTAAGGATGTGGCCCGTGGTCACATTTTGATCGGGTGTTTAAATTACAGAATCAATCTCTGTCTGACCTGTTCTCACTCCTGAATGCGTTTTATACCTCACTGGTTTCAGGTGTCTCGGTTTCGATCACTGCAAAAGATTTTTGAATTAAGTTATTTGTTGAACACTATTATATATGTTAAATCTCTGATTGAAAACGTAGGGTTAAGCTGATCTAAGTCCTTTCTCTGCCTTAGCGATTGGAGGTGATACTTAACACTCGTACCTTTATCTTTCATAAGCTATGTGAACCCTCAAACTGTTTATCCATGCAAACCATTGAAGATTATAAATGCAGGAGCGCTCTAAACGGCGACCACTAAGCCGAGTTTTGCAGTTACAAACTCCCTTAGATTTAGGAATGGCAGTAGGATCATACTTTTACTGAAGGTTTTTTTTTTTAGTTATCGAAATCCCTAATGAATTCCGGCGTTTTGCTTGTCTGGTTAAGAACTTCTTGGTTGGCACTATTCTCCTTATCACAGTGATAGCATGTTTGTAAGCTTACTGGTATCGAATCACTATGTAGGTTGTTGCATTTTGATCTCTGCAATCGAGGCTTATTCCTCGATATTTCGGTATTGTTATTATTATTTTATTTATTTATGATTTTTCAACTTTATTGTAGACAGTTCATTTCTCTTTTTTTTTGTTTTTGTTTTTTCCATTATATTGTCTTTATGTTTGAACTCAGCGTGAGAGGGCGTTTCCATATCTCTGTCCGCCCTTGAATGCTATATTTGTTATTCTAAACTCAGTGTGAGCTAAATTGTGAGGGGGTGCAGCCCAGCTCTCTGCAAATAACCTTGTGGCAATAAACAAGAGCACCAGCTCTCAACAGAGGGGTGCATCCCCCTAAACTCTGCAAATAAATTTTATAAAAAGCTATTTAAGTTTTCAAGCTCGGTGTAAGCTAAGAAGTGAGGGCGTAGACTAGACTCTGTCGCAAAAAATAAAATTAAATTTCTCTGCCATCTAGGGCGCAACCTTGAATTGTTTTGATGAAATTACCTTGAACCTTAACTGGCACGTAAAACTCATGTTTAAACGTTTGAGTGATCTAAGCCATCTAGGGTAGAGCCCTTGGGTAACTTAGAGTTTTTAGTCGAGGGTAGATTATGACTCTGATGAATAATATTAGACTGTTTCACTAAATAAGAATATAGAGATAATTTTCATTAGAGTGTGATCTTCCAACTTGAACCAGTAGTTTAAATTTGACTTACGTGTTTGTGCTCGTGATTCTTAAAATTTGACTATGGGTAGTAGATAATTAATTCATTGTTTCTACCGGTATGTTAAGTTCAACTTCTCTTACTCATTTTATGTTTCATGCAGGTACTCTACAGTCTGACACACGGTCTAGATGCTATAGATTTTTTTTTTTATTGCGAACACGTTTGGTGTTGTTAATTCTACCTTTGTTTCCTTCTCACATGGAAAGGTCGTGAGGTCAAAGTGTTTGAACCTCACTCTGATACCATCTGTAGTGCTCTGGTTTTTTACAGCAGAGCACTAAGTAAAATTTTAGAGTTCATTTTCCACGTATTAAACTTTATCAAGTGTATGGGAGTAAATTTCTAACAATTACTATGTGTCTAAATGATATTTAGTGTACTGTCGTGTTTTCATCAACCTTACATTCGTAATTTAAAATAAACAAACATATCATTATTTTCTTTTCAACAATCATGTTCCAGCATAAGAATATGTTTCACAACTTAGTAAATCAGTAAATAGCAAGTTATGCATGTTTACAGTAAGTTTTAGCATAATAATCAAATAACGTAAATAACAAGGAAATTACCTGATGCTGATGCTAACCGTAGGTTGTAGCAGGTTGTATAACCTCTTAGATAGCCAAAATGAAGTGTCCACCCTACTGCAAAGCTATTATCTTGTTGGCCCTTGGAAATCAAAGGATTTCCAAGCCCCCGAGCCCACAATCCGATAATCCCAAGAGCAGTTTTTTCTTCAGTTCTCAAAACCTTTATGTTCTCAAAACCTTTATGTTCTCCAAACTTCTTTTCTTCCCAAAAAAAACCTCCCCCTTTTACTCCAAGCTCTCCCCCTCTATATACTTTCCCTTCCTCGAGAAGATCTTGGGCTTACTCCACCGCCCCAAAATCCCCCTCTCGAGCCCCTCAACATTTACTCCTATCACCAGTTCATTCATACACGGTTCTTTATAAAAATGTATAATTAATTACTCTCATGGAAAATTTATTTGGTTTTGGATTGACGGTCGTAAGTATTTATTACGGTGGGAATTATCACCCAAAGGTTATCCATTCGGGACAAGGTTTATTAATTACAAGTCTATTCACCAAACCTTGTATTTATTGTTATTAAGGTAATTAATAAAATATTATATAAATAGTTGACCTCTTTCAACTTGGACATGGCGTGTCTTAAGGGTCTACCTTATCCGTCGAGATCACTTATCTTGAGATTTAAATTCTATGATTCATATTGAATAATTAAATAGTAATAACCCATTTTCCATCACATCACGTTCATTCGAAAAATTGTTATCCTATTATGTCTAATTTTAGAAATGTAAAATAATCACATTCTAATCATTCATTAATCAATATTTACATTTTATCTATTTTGCAATTGTTATGACATGGGTAGTAATATTCAAAATAAATTTTAAGTAATAATATTAATTAAATCCCCATAAGGTAATAATAATGGTGAAATTACTAAAGATGTCTTTTACATCATTTGTTTATCACATGAGTACCCTAACATCTACATAGTATCGTCGTTCTTCTAAACAAAGCACCCTTAAGTGCTTAAACAATCTTACTAATTAATTAGATAGTGCCATTACCTTATTTACAACAATTCTTAGACGACAATGTTAACTGGTGACACTTGTCTCCATTGTATATCACGGTGTTTACCAATGAGTAATACATAGCTTAATTGACTTGTTTTACACATCTTAAATAACTTTATATTCATTATCTGAATTCGGTCAATGCATGATTAACCTAATTACTTATGACAACTTATACATTTATTCAATATGTTAAGTGTTTGTATATCGCTACTAGTGTACATGTGCAAGGTGTGCATGCGTGGCCAGCGTATGCATAGATCATAAATGTACTATAGACAAACCCCATCCCGCCTATGCATACCTGCTAACTAATGGTAGTATTTACCCCCATGTAGAAGAACAAACATAATATACATAGTACAATTACTTCAACATTCTCAGTTATTTAACAGTTAGTTCTTTACGATTTCACATCATTATCTTTATCTTTACATTAGTTTAATCAATCATGTACAAGGAAGGGTACCTACTACCACTAACTCAGAATCAAGGAATACTAAACCCTCAACAGTGCTAACTAACACATCCTCCCATCATAACCTACGTCCAGCATCCTCCCTATCCTTCCTCTGCTAGTACAAAAGTGGATGTCGGACTCACCGATCTGATCACATAGAACTTGAGAGAGATAGCGTCGGCTGAACAGCGGACCTATCCTCCCCTAGCAGGAATTCGACCATCGTCATCACAACAAAATGGGGAGCGTGTCTCAGCACGGCCCTCCCATGACCTCGGGTCTCATGGAAACATAGGGTGGGAAACACATCCATCCCTCTCAACATACTGGGCCTACGCCCTTATCAACTCATACTTTGCTGCTATCGGGATTATCAGTTTGTGTTATCGTATCATCATTTTGGCTGCTAAGGTTTACTGTATGAACATGTTTTTCCTTTCCAATTTATATCAGATCAAGTAACTGGCTATCCCATAGCCCATGTGTCCTGTAGGGTAGTATTTTGCAAAATACAAATTTATAGAAAACATTTCCCATTGATCGCCAATTGATACATGCTATCAAAAATCATTTTATTTCATGCAACATTTTTAGCTCATCATAGATGCCTATGACATATAACACTTCCATAATTCATATAAGAAGATGGTATCCACGTACCGAATCATATATTTCACATTTCATCACTGAAAACATATAAACATATACTGTAATCGTAAAATAAAGAAATCATATGATAATCATGACATCATAACCACCTATCATAGTAACATCATAATCATGGTGAAATCATAAAACAAAGTAACATCATATAATGATTTCCATCATATCGTAATATAGTTTACTCAGTCGAGCTGAGTTCAACAGAATATATAAGGAAATAAAGTATGGTGTGTCTAACTGATAAATATGCCTAATCAAAATATGGGCGTTACATACACCCACCCTTCGGGAAACTTTGTCCCGAAGTTATGGTCAAAATAGTGAGGGAAAATCTCGACGCATGGTATCTGCATCCTCCCAGGTAGCAGACCCTGGGCTATACTTGTCCCATTGGACCTTAACTTGGTCCACATGGCGGCTACGGAGCTGTCGAACCCTACGATCAAGTATACGTGATGGTTCGACCTTGAAGGTTCCCTCGTCCGAGACCTGCAATTCCTTCCAATGAATTTTGTGAGTCTCATCAGCTATGTAATGTCGTAATACAGAAACATGAAATACATTATGAGTTTTATGCAAGTGGGGTGGCAGCGTGAGATGATAAGCAACTGGTCCGATTTTCTCAAGAACCTCAAATGGACCTATAAAGCGAGGTGACAACTTGGTACCCTTCCCAAACCGAATGGTACTTTTATTTGGTCTGATGCGAATAAATACCCGATCCCCTACTTCATAAGTTCTATCTGATCTTTGTGCATCAGCGTAACTCTTTTGCCTATCCTGTGCTTCCTTCAGCCGCTGCCTAATTTGTAACACTTGCTCCTCCATTTCCTGAATCAATTTAGGCCCAATTAAAACTCGATCCTCTAACCTGTCCCAACTGAGTGGTGTCCTGCACGGCCTCCCATACAATGCCTGATATGGCGGCATACCAATGGAGCTGTGATGACTATTGTTGTATGCAAACTGCACTAAAGGAAGATATTTCTCCCACTGGGTCTGTTGATCCATAACATACATCCTAAGCATGTCCTCCATCACTTGATTCACCCTCTCTGTCTGTCCATCTGTCTCGGGGTGATAAGCTGAGCTTCAGTTCAACTGTGTCCCTATGGCTGACTGCATGCTTGTGCAAAATCTGGAGGTGAACTTACGGTCTCTATCAGATATTATCATTTTAGGAACTCCATGAATACGTACAATCTCATTTATGAATACCTTTGCCACATCTGTCACATCATAGGTGTCTCTGACTGGAATGAAGTGAGCACTTTTGGTCAGTTTGTCGACTACCACCAAAATAGCATTATGTCTCAGAGATGTGAGTGGTAATCCTACAACGAAGTCCATGGAAATTACTTCCCATTTAGTCATAGGAATATCATGCGGTTGTAGGAGACCGGCCGGGTGATGGTGATCTGCCTTAACTTGTTGACACTCAAGGCACTTCGAAACAAAATCCACTACATCCATCTTCATACCTGGCCAGAAGAAGAGTTTCTTCATGTCAGTATACATCTTCTTCACCCCTGGGTGCGCACAGTAATGTGATCTATGGGCCTCTCTAAGGATCGTTTCCCTGATATCACCTTCCTTAGGGACTTACATCCTTTCCTGATACCGCAACAATCCATCTTCCTCAAGATGGTATCCATCATACTTCAATTCTTGTTCCTTTCCATTCTGAATAGCTGAGGTTACTTTTAGGTACCAACTATCGCCCAATAGTTGTCCTAGTACTCTTTCCCTCAAGTCCACCTTCAAGGGAATTAAGGAGAAAAGTCTCGGCCTTCGGCTAAGAGCATCTGCCACCACATTCTCCTTTCCTTTGATGTAAGAGATACCAAAGTCATACTCACTCATGAACTCACTCATGCGCAATCTATAGAAATTCGTTATGACATAGAATGTGCATACTTTGTTGATTCCATTTATGAAATAAATCACATTTTCTAAAAACTCGTGTTCTTTATGAAATCATGTAAACCTTCTAGAAGCTGTGATTTTAAAAAACGGGGGCAAGTAAGCTTTTCTTATTTCCATACGCATGCGCAAACTATAGAAAGTCGTTATGACGTAGAATGTGCATACTTTGTTGATTCCTTTTATGAAATAAATCACATTTTCTAAAAACTCATTTTTTTTAAGAAATCATGTAAACCTTCTAGAAGCTGTGATTTTAAAAAACTGGCGAAAGTAAGCTTTTCTTATTTCCGGATGCATGCACAAACTTGCTAAAGTCGTTATGACGTAGAATGTGCATACTTTGTTGATTCCATTTATGAAATAAATCACATTTTCTAAAAACTCGTGTTTTTTAAGAAATCATGTAAACCTTCTAGAAGCTGTGATTTTAAAAAACTGGCAGAAGTAAGCTTTTCTTATTTCCGGACACATCCGCAAACTATGGAAAGTAGTTATTACATAGAATGTGCATAGTTTGCGCATGTGTAAACTATACAAAGTCGTTATCACATAGAATGTGCATACTTTGTTGATCCCATTTATGAAATAAATCACATTTTCTAAAAACTCGTGTTTTTTAAGAAATCATGTAAACCTTCTAGAAGTTGTGATTTTAAAAAACGGGGTGAAGTAAGCTTTTCTTCTTTCCGGACGCATGCACAAACTATAGAAAGTCTTTATTACGTAGAATGTGCATAGTTTGCGCATGCGAAAACTATAGAAAGTCATTACGACATAGAATGTCCATACTTTGTGGATTCCATTTATGAAATAAATGACATTTTCTAAAAACTCGTGTTTGTTAAGAAATCATGTAAACCTTCTAGAAGCTGTGATTTTAAAAAATGGGGGGAAGTAAGCTTTTCTTATTTCCATACGCATGCGCAAACTGTAGAAATTCGTTATGACATAGAATGTGCATACTTTGTTGATTATTTTATAAAATAAATCACATTTTCTAAACACTCTTTTTTTTTAAGAAATCATGTAAACCTTCTAGAAGCTGTGATTTTAAAAAACGGGGGGAAGTAAGCTTTTCTTATTTCTGGACGCATGCGCAAACTATAGAAAGTCGTTATGATGTAGAATGTGCATATTTTGTTGATTCCATTTATGAAATAAATGACATTTTCTAAAAACTCGTGTTTTTTAAGAAATCATGTGAACCTTCTAGAAGCTATGATTTTAAAAAACTGGTTGAATTAAGCTTTTCTTATTTCCGGACGCATGCGGAAACTATAGAAAGTCGTTGTTACATAGAATGTGCATACTTTGTTGATTCCATTTATGAAATAAATCACATCTTCTAAAAACTCATGTTTTTTAAGAAATCATGTAATCGTTCTAGAAGCCGTGATTTTAAAAAACGGGGGGAAGTAAACTTTTCTTATTTCCAGACGCATGCGCAAACTATAGAAAGTCATTATTACGCAGAATGTGCATAGTTTGCGCATGCACAAACGATAAAAAAGTCGTTATGACATAGTTTTTTCATACTTTGTTGATTCCATTTATGAAACAAATGACATTTTCTAAAAACTCGTTTTTTTAAGAAATCATGTAAACCTTCTAGAAGCCGTGATTTTAAAAAACGGGGGGAAGTAAGGTTTTCTTATTTCCGGACGAATGCGCAAACTATAGAAATTCGTTACTACGTAGAATGTGCATAGTTTTTTTATTCCATTGATTAAATAAATCACATTTTCTAAAAACTCGCGTTTTTTAAGAAATCATGTAAACCTTCTAGAAGCTGTGATTTTAAAAAACGGGGGGAAGTAAGATTTTCTTATTTCCGGACGCATGCGCAAACTATAGAAAGTCATTATTACGTAGAATATGCATACTTTGTTGATTCCATTTATGAAATAAATCACATTTTCTAAAAACTTGTGTTTTTTAAGAAATCATGTAAACCTTCTAGAAGCTGTGAATTTTGAAAAAGGGGGGAAATAAGCTTTTCTTATTTCCGGACGCATGCGAAAACTATAGAAAGTCGTTATTACGTAGAATCTGCATAGTTTGCGCATGCTCAAATGATACAAAGTAGTTATGACATAGTTTTTTCATACTTTGTTGATTCCATTTATCAAACAAATGACATTTTCTAAAAACTCCTGTTTTTTAAGAAATCATGTAAACCTTCTAGAAGCTGTGATTTTAAAAAACGGGGGGAAGTAAGCTTTTCTTATTTCCGGACGCATGCGCAAACTATAGAAAGTCATTATTATGTAGAATGTGCATAATTTGTTCATTCCATTGATGAAATAAATCACATTTTCTAAAAACTTGTGTTTTTTAAGAAATCATGTAAACCTTCTAGAAGCTGTGATTTTAAAAAACGGGGGGAAATAAGCTTTTCTTATTTCCGGACACATGTGCAAACTATAGAAAGTCGTTATGACGTAGAATGTGCATACTTTGTTGAATCCATTTTTGAAATAAATAACATTTTCTAAAAACTCGTGTTTTTTAAGAAATCATGTAAACCTTCTAGAAGTTGTGATTTTAAAAAACGGGGTGAAGTAAGCTTTTCTTATTTCCGGACGCATGCGCAAACTATAGAAAGTTGTTATTAGCTAGAATGTGCATAGTTTGCGCATGCGCAAACTATACAAAGTCGTTATGACGTAGAATGTGCATACTTTGTTGATTCCTTTTATGAAATAAGTCACATTTTCTAAAAACTCATTTTTTTAAGAAATCATGTAAACCTTCTAGAAGCTGTGATTTTAAAAAACGGGGGGAAGTAAGCTTTTATTATTTCCCGACGCATGCGGAAACTATAGAAAGTCGTTATGACTTAGAATGTGCATACTTTGTTGATTCCATTTATGAAATAAATCACATTTTCTAAAAACTCGTGTTTTTTAAGAAATCATGTAAACCTTCTAGAAGTTGTGATTTTAAAAAACGGGGTGAAGTAAGCTTTTCTTATTTCCGGACGAATAAGCAAACTATAGAAACTCGTTCGTACGTAGAATGTGCATAGTTTGCGCATGCGAAAATGATACAAAGTCGTTATGACATAGAATGTGCATACTTTGTTGATTCCATTTATGAAATAAATCACATTTTCTAAAAACTCGTGTTTTTTAAGAAATCATGTAAACCTTCTAGAAGTTGTGATTTTAAAAAATGGGGTGAAGTAAGCTTTTCTTATTTCTGGACGAATATTCAAACTATAGAAAGTCGTTCGTACGTAGAATGTGCATAGTTTGCGCATGCGCAAACTATAGAAAGTCGTTATGACATAGAATGTTTATACTTTGTTGATTCCATTTATGAAATAAATGACATTTTCTAAAAACTCGTGTTTGTTAAGAAATCGTGTAAACCTTATAGAAGGTGTGATTTTAACAACCAGGGGGAAGTAAGCTTTTCTTATTTCCGGACGCATGGGAAAACTATAGAAAGTAGTTATTACGTAGAATGTGCATACTTTGTTGATTCCATTTATCAAATAAAAGACATTTTCTAAAAACTCGTGTTTTTTAAGAAATCATGTAAACCTTCTAGATGCTGTGATTTTAAAAAACGGGGGGAAGTAAGCTTTTCTTATTTCCATACGCATGCGCAAACTATAGAAAGTCGTTATGACGTAGAATTTGCATACTTTGTTCATTCCTTTTATGAAATAAATCACATTTTCTAAAAACTCGTTTTTTTAAGAAATCATGTAAACCTTCTAGAAGCTATGATTTTAAAAAACGGGGGGAAGTAAGCTTTTCTTATTTCCGGACGCATGTGCAAACTATAGAAAGTCGTTATGACGTAGAATGTGCATACTTTGTTGATTCCATTTATGAAATAAATAACATTTTCTAAAAACTTGTGTTTTTTAAGAAATCATGAAAACCTTCTTGAAGCTGTGAATTTAAAAAAAGTGGGGAAGTAAGCTTTTCTTATTTCCGGACGCATACACAAACGATAGAAAGTTGTTATTACCTAGAATGTGCACAGTTTGCACATGCGCAAACTATACAAAGTCGTTATGACATAGAATGTTCATACTTTTTTGATTCCATTTATGAAATAAATGACATTTTCTAAAAAATCGTGTTTTTTAAGAAAGAATGTAAACCTTCTAGACGTTGTGATTTTAAAAACCGGGGGGAAGTATGCTTTTCTTATTTCCGAACGCATTCGCAAACTATAGAAAGTCGTTATTATGTAGAATGTGCATAGTTTGTTGATTCCATATATGAAATAAATCACATTTTCTAAAAACTCATGTTTTTTGAGAAATCATGTAAACCTTCTAGAAGCTGTGATTTTAAAAAACGGGGGGGCAGTAAGCTTTTCTTATTTTCGGACGTATGCGCAAACTATAGAAAGTCGTTATGACTTAGAATGTGCATACTTTGTTGATTCCATTTATGAAATAAATCACATTTTCTAAAAACTTGTGTTTTTTAAGAAATCATGTAAACCTTCTAGAAGTTGTGATTTTAAAAAACGGGGGGAAGTAAGCTTTTCTTATTTCCCGACGCATGCGCAAACTATAGAAAGTCGTTATGATGTAGAATGTGCATACTTTGGGGATTTTATTTATGAAATAAATCACATTTTCTAAAACCTCATTTTTTTTAAGAAATCATGTAAACCTTCTAGAAGCTGTGGTTTTAAAAAACTGGCGGAAGTAAGCTTTTCTTATTTCCGGACGCATGCGCAAACTTTCGAAAGTCGTTATGACGTAGAATGTGCATACTTTGTTGATTCCATTTATGAAATAAATCAGATTTTCTAAAAACTCATGTTTTTTAAAAAATCATGTAAACCTTCTAGAAGCTGTGATTTTAAAAAATGGCGGGAAGTAAGCTTTTCTTATTTACGGACGCATGCGCAAACCATAGAAAGTCATTATGGCTTAGAATGTGCATACTTTGTTGATTCCATTTATGAAATAAATCCCATTTTCTAAAAACTCATGTTTTTTAAGAAATCATGTAAACCTTCTAGAAGTTGTGATTTTAAAAAACGGGGTGAAGTAAGCTTTTCTTATTTTCGGACGAATACGCAAACTATAGAAATTCGTTAGTACGTAGAATGTGCATAGTTTGCGCATGCGAAAATGATACAAAGTCGTTATGACATAGAATGTGCATACTTTGTTGATTCCATTTATGAAATAAATCACATTTTCTAAAAACTCGTGTTTTTTAAGAAATCATGTAAACCTTCTAGAAGCTGTGATTTTAAAAAACGGGGGGAAGTAAGCTTTTCTTATTTCCCGACGCATGTGAAAACTATAGAAAGTCGTTATGATGTAGAATGTGCATACTTTGTTGATTTCATTTATGAAATAAATCACATTTTCTAAAACCTCATTTTTTTTAAGAAATCATGTAAACCTTCTAGAAGCTGTGATTTTAAAAAACTGGCGGACGTAAGCTTTTCTTATTTCCGGACGCATGCGCAAACTTTAGAAAGTCGTTATGACGTAGAATGTGCATACTTTGTTGATTCCATTTATGAAATAAATCAGATTTTCTAAAAACTCATGTTTTTTAAGAAATCATGTAAACCTTCTAGAAGCTGTGATTTTAAAAAACGGGGGGAAGTAAGCTTTTCTTATTTCCTGACGCATGCGCAAACTATAGAAAGTCGTTATGACTTAGAATGTGCATACTTTGTTGATTCCATTTATGAAATAAGTCACATTTTCTAAAAACTCATGTTTTTTAAGAAATCATGTAAACCTACTAGAATTTGTGATTTTAAAAAACGGGGTGAAGTAAGCTTTTCTTATTTCCGGACGAATACGCAAACTATAGAAAGTCGTTAGTATGTAGAATGTGCATAGTTTGCGCATGCGAAAATGATACAAAGTCGTTATGACATAGAATGTGCATACTTTGTTGATTCCATTTATAAAATAAATCACATTTTCTAAAAACTCGTGTTTTTTAAGAAATCATGTAAACCTTCTAGAAGTTGTGATTTTAAAAAACGGGGGCAAGTAAGCTTTTCTTTTTTCTATACGCATGCGCAAACTATAGACAGTCGTTATGACGTAGAATGTGCATACTTTGTTGATTCCTTTTATGAAATAAATCACATTTTCTAAAAAATCATTTTTTTTAAGAAATCATGTAAACCTTCTAGAAGCTGTGATTTTAAAAAACTGGCGGAATTAAGCTTTTCTTATTTCCGGACGAATGCGCAAACTATAGAAAGTCGTTATTATGTATAATGTGCATAGTTTGATGATTCCATATATGAAATAAATCACATTTTCTAAAAACTCGTGTTTTTTAAGAAATCATGTAAACCTTCTAGAAGTTGTGATTTTAAAAAACGGGGGCAAGTAAGCTTTTCTTACTTCCATACGCATCAGCAAACTATAGAAAGTTGTTATGACATAGAATGTGCATACTTTGTTGATTTCTTTTATGAAATAAATCACATTTTCTAAAAACTCGTGTTTTTTAAGAAATCATGTAAACCTTCTAGAAGCTGTGATTTAAAAAAACGGCGGAAGTAAGCTTTTCTTATTTCCGGAGGAATGCGCAAACTATAGAAAGTCGTTATTACATAGAATGTTCATAGTTTGTTGATTCCATTTATGAAATAAATCACATTTTCTAAAAACTCGTGTTTTTTTAAGAAATCATGTAAACCTTCTAGAAGCTGTCATTTAAAAAAATGGGGGCAAGTAAGTTTTTCTTATTTCCATACGCATGCGCAAACTATAGAAAGTCGTTATGACGTAGAATGTGCATACTTTGTTGATTCCTTTTATGAAATAAATCACATTTTCTAAAAACTCGTGTTTTTTAAGAAATCATGTAAACCTTGTAGAAGTTGTGATTTTAAAAAACGGGGTGAAGTAAGCTTTTCTTATTTCCGGACGAATACGCAAACTATAGAAAGTCGTTAGTATGTAGAATGTGCATAGTTTGCGCATGCGAAAATGATACAAAGTCATTATGACATAGAATGTCCATACTTTGTTGATTCCATTTATGAAATAAATCACATTTTCTAAAAACTCGTGAAGTAAGCTTTTCTTATTTCCGGACGAATATTCAAACTATAGAAAGTCGTTCGTACGTAGAATGTGCATAGTTTGCGCATGCGCAAACTATAGAAAGTCGTTATGACATAGAATTTGCATACTTTGTTCATTCCTTTTATGAAATAAATCACATTTTCTAAAAACTCGTCTTTTTTAAGAAATCATGTAAACCTTCTAGAAGCTGTGATTTTAGAAAAGGGGGGGGAAGTAAGCTTTTCTTATTTCCGGACGCATGCGCAAACTATAGAAAGTCGTTATGACGTAGAATGTGCATACTTTGTTGATTCCATTTATGAAATAAATAACATTTTCTAAAAACTTGTGTTTTTTAAGAAATCATGTAAACCTTCTAGAAGCTGTGAATTTAAAAAAAGTGGGGAAGTAAGCTTTTCTTATTTTCGGACGCATACACAAACTATAGAAAGTTGTTATTACCTAGAATGTGCACAGTTTCCACATGTGCAAACTATACAAAGTCGTGATGACATAGAATGTTATAAATTTTTTGATTCCATTTATGAAATAAATGACATTTTCTAAAAAATCGTGTTTTTTAAGAAATAATGTAAACCTTCTAGACGTTGTGATTTTAAAAACCGGCGGGAAGTAAGCTTTTCTTATTTCCGGACGCATTCGCAAACTATAGAAAGTCGTTATTATGTAGAATGTGCATAGTTTGTTGATTCCATATATGAAATAAATCACATTTTCTAAAAACTCGTGTTTTTTGAGAAATCATGTAAACGTTCTAGAAGCTGTGATTTTAAAAAATGGGGGGAAGTACGCTTTTCTTATTTCCAGACGCATGCGCAAACTATAGAAAGTCGTTATGACTTAGAATGTGCATACTTTGTTGATTCCATTTATGAAATAAATCAAATTTTCTAAAAACTCGTGTTTTTTAAGAAATCATGTAAACCTTCTAGAAGCTGTGATTTTAGAAAACGGGGGGAAGTAAGCTTTTCTTATTTCCGGACGCATGCGCAAACTATAGAAATTCGTTATGACGTAGAATGTGCATACTTTGTTGATTCCATTTATGAAATAAATAACATTTTCTAAAAACTTGTGTTTTTTAAGAAATCATGTAAACCTTCTAGAAGCTGTGAATTTAAAAAAAGTGGGGAAGTAAGCTTTTCTTATTTTCGGACGCATACACAAACTATAGAAAGTTGTTATTACCTAGAATGTGCACAGTTTCCACATGTGCAAACTATACAAAGTCGTGATGACATAGAATGTTATAAATTTTTTGATTCCATTTATGAAATAAATGACATTTTCTAAAAAATCGTGTTTTTTAAGAAATAATGTAAACCTTCTAGACGTTGTGATTTTAAAAACCGGGGGGAAGTAAGCTTTTCTTATTTCCGGACGCATTCGCAAACTATAGAAAGTCGTTATTATGTAGAATGTGCATAGTTTGTTGATTCCATATATGAAATAAATCACATTTTCTAAAAACTCGTGTTTTTTGAGAAATCATGTAAACGTTCTAGAAGCTGTGATTTTAAAAAATGGGGGGGAAGTACGCTTTTCTTATTTCCAGACGCATGCGCAAACTATAGAAAGTCGTTATGACTTAGAATGTGCATACTTTGTTGATTCCATTTATGAAATAAATCAAATTTTCTAAAAACTCGTGTTTTTTAAGTAATCATGTAAACCTTCTAGAAGCTGTGATTTTAAAAAACGGGGGGAAGTAAGCTTTTCTTATTTCCCGACGCATGCACAAACTATAGAAAGTCGTTATGACATAGAATTTGCATACTTTGTTCATTCCTTTTATGAAATAAATCACATTTTCTAAAAAATCGTCTTTTTTAAGAAATCATGTAAACCTTCTAGAAGCTGTGATTTTAGAAAACGGGGGGAAGTAAGCCTTTCTTATTTCCGGACGCATGCGCAAACTATAGAAAGTCATTATGACATAGAATGTGCATACTTTGTTGATTCCATTTATGAAATAAATAACATTTTCTAAAAACTTGTGTTTTTTAAGAAATCATGTAAACCTTCTAGAAGCTGTGAATTTAAAAAAAGTGGGGAAGTAAGCTTTTCTTATTTTCGGACGCATACACAAACTATAGAAAGTTGTTATTACCTAGAATGTGCACAGTTTCCACATGTGCAAACTATACAAAGTCGTGATGACATAGAATGTTATAAATTTTTTGATTCCATTTATGAAATAAATGACATTTTCTAAAAAATCGTGTTTTTTAAGAAATAATGTAAACCTTCTAGACGTTGTGATTTTAAAAACCGGGGGGAAGTAAGCTTTTCTTATTTCCGGACGCATTCGCAAACTATAGAAAGTCGTTATTATGTAGAATGTTCATAGTTTGTTGACTCCATATATGAAATAAATCACATTTTCTAAAAACTCGTGTTTTTTTGAGAAATCATGTAAACATTCTAGAAGCTGTGATTTTAAAAAATGGGGGGAAGTACGCTTTTCTTATTTCCAGACGCATGCGCAAACAATAGAAAGTCGTTATGACTTAGAATGTGCATACTTTGTTGATTGCATTTATGAAATAAATCACATTTTCTAAAAACTCGTGTTTTTTAAGAAATCATGTAAACCTTCTAGAAGCTGTGATTTTAAAAAACGGGGGGAAGTAAGCTTTTCTTATTTCCCGACGCATGCACAAACTATAGAAAGTCGTTATTATGTAGAATGTGCATACTTTTTTGATTCCATTTATGAAATAAATCACATTTTCTAAAACCTCATTTTTTTTAAGAAATCATGTAAACCTTCTAGAAGCTGTGATTTTAAAAAACTGGCGGAAGTAAGCTTTTCTTATTTCCGGACGCATGCGCAAACTTTAGAAAGTCGTTATGATGTAGAAAGTGCATACTTTGTTGATTCCATTTATGAAATAAATCAGATTTTCTAAAAACTCATGTTTTTTAAGAAATCATGTAAACCTTCTAGAAGCTGTGATTTTAAAAAACGGGGGGAAGTAAGCTTTTCTTATTTCCGGACGCATGCGCAAACTATAGAAAGTCGTTATGACATAGAATGTGCATACTTTGTTGATTCCATTTATGAAATAAATAACATTTTCTAAAAACTTGTGTTTTTTAAGAAATCATGTAAACCTTCTAGAAGCTGTGAATTTAAAAAAAGTGGGGAAGTAAGCTTTTCTTATTTTCGGACGCATACACAAAGTATAGAAAGTTGTTATTACCTGGAATGTGCACAGTTTGCACATATGCAAACTATACAAAGTCCTTATGACATAGAATGTTCATACTTGTTTGATTCCATTTATCAAATAATTGACATTTTCTAAAAAATCGTGTTTTTTAAGAAATAATGTAAACCTTCTAGACGTTGTGATTTTAAAAACCGGGGGGAAGTAAGATTTTCTTATTTCCGGACGCATTCACAAACTATAGAAAGTCGTTATTATGTAGAATGTGCATAGTTTGTTGATTCCATATATGAAATAAATCACATTTTCTAAAAACTCGTGTTTTTTGAGAAATCATGTAAACCTTCTAGAAGCTGTGATTTTAAAAAACGGGGGGAAGTAAGCTTTTCTTATTTCCGGACGCATGCGCAAACTATAAAAAGTCGTTATGACTTAGAATGTGCATACTTTGTTAGTTCCATTTATGAAATAAATCACATTTTCTAAAAACTCATGTTTTTTAAGAAATCATGTAAACCTTCTAGAAGCTGTGATTTTTAAAAACGGGGGGAAGTAAGCTTTTCTTATTTCCCGACGCATGCACAAACTATAGAAAGTCGTTATGATGTAGAATGGGCATACTTTGTTTATTCCATTTATGAAATAAATCACATTTTCTAAAACCTCATTTTTTTAAGAAATCATGTAAACCTTCTAGAAGCTGTGATTTTAAAAAACTGGCGGAAGTAAGCTTTTCTTATTTCCGGACGCATGCGCAAACTTTAGAAAGTCGTTATGACGTAGAATGTGCATACTTTGTTGATTCCATTTATGAAATAAATCAGATTTTCTAAAAACTCATGTTTTTTATGAAATCATGTAAACCTTCTAGAAGCTGTGATTTCAAAAAACGGGGGGAAGTAAGCTTTTCTTATTTCCGGACGCATGCGCAAACTATAGAAAGTCGTTATGACTTAGAATGTGCATACTTTGTTGATTCCATTTATGAAATAAATCGCATTTTCTAAAAACTCGTGTTTTTTAAGAAATCATGTAAACCTTCTAGAATTTGTGATTTTAAAAAACGGGGTGAAGTAAGCTTTTCTTATTTCCGGACGAATACGCAAACTATAGAAAGTCGTTAGTACGTAGAATGTGCATAGTTTGCGCATGCGAAAATGATACAAAGTCGTTATGACATAGAATGTGCATACTTTGTTGATTCCATTTATGAAATAAATCACATTTTCTAAAAACTCGTGTTTTTTAAGAAATCATGTAAACCTTCTAGAAGTTGTCATTTTAAAAAACGGGGGCAAGTAAGCTTTTCTTATTTCCATACGCATGCGCAAACTATAGAAAGTCGTTATGACGTAGAATGTGCATACTTTGTTGATTCCTTTTATGAAATAAATCACATTTTCTAAAAACTCATTTTTTTTAAGAAATCATGTAAACCTTCTAGAAGCTGTGATTTTAAAAAACTAGCGGAAGTAAGGTTTTCTTATTTCCGGACGAATGCGCAAACGATAGAAAGTCGTTATTACGTAGAATGTGCATAGTTTGTTGATTCCATATATGAAATAAATCACATTTTCTAAAAACTGGTGTTTTTTAAGAAATCATGTAAACCTTCTAGAAGCTGTGATTTTAAAAAACGGGGGCAAGTAATCTTTTCTTATTTCCATATGCATCAGCAAACTATAGAAAGTTGTTATGACGTAGAATGTGCATACTTTGTTGACTCCTTTTATGAAATAAATCACATTTTCTAAAAACTCGTGTTTTTTAAGAAATCATGTAAACCTTCTAGAAGCTGTGATTTTAAAAAACTGGCGGAAGTAAGCTTATCTTATTTCCGGACGAATGCGCAAACTATAGAAAGTCGTTATTACATAGAATGTTCATAGTTTATTGATTCCATTTATGAAATAAATCACATTTTCTAAAAACTCGTGCTTTTTAAGAAATCATGTAAAACTTCTAGAAGCTGTCATTTTAAAAAATGGGGGCAAGTAAGCTTTTCTTATTTCCATACGCATGCGCAAACTATAGAAAGTTGTTATGACGTAGAATTTGCATACTTTGTTGATTCCTTTTATGAAATAAATCACATTTTCTAAAAACTCATGTTTTTTAAGAAATCATGTAAACCTTCTAGAAGCTGTGATTTTAAAAAACGGGGGGAAGTAAGCTTTTCTTATTTCCCTACGCATTGCGCAAACTTTAGAAAGTCGTTATGACGTAGAATGTGCATACTTTGTTGATTCCTTTTATGAAATAAATCACATTTTCTAAAATCTCCTTTTTTTAAGAAATCATGTAAACCTTCTAGAAGCTGTGATTTTAAAAAACTGGGGGAAGTAAGCTTTTCTTATTTCCGGATGCACGCGGAAACTATAGAAAGTCATTATGACGTAGAATGTGCATACTTTGTTGATTACATTTATGAAATAAATCACATTTTCTAAAAACTCGTGTTTTTTAAGAAATCATGTAAACCTTCTAGAAGCTGTGAATTTAAAAAAAGGGGGGAAGTAAGCTTTTCTTATTTCCGGACGCATGCGCAAACTGTAGAAAGTCGTTATTAGCTAGAATGTGCATAGTTTGTGCATGCGCAAACTATAGAAAGTCGTTATGACGTAGAATGTGCATACTTTGTTGATTACTTTTATGAAATAAATCACATTCTCTAAAAACTCGTTTTTTTAAGAAATCATGTAAACCTTCTAGAAGCTGTGATTTTAAACAATAGGGGGAAGTGTAGTGCTCTGGTTTTACAGCAGAGCACTATGTAAAATTTCAGGGTTAATTTTCTACGTTTTAAAACTTTATCAGTTTATGGAAGTAAATTTCTAAGAATTACTATGTCCCTAAATAATGTTTAGTGTACTGTCATGTTTTCACTAACCTTACATTAGTAATATAAAATAAACAAACATATCGTCATTTTCTTTTCAACAATCATGTTCCAGCATAAGAATAGGTTTCACAACTTAGTAAATCAGTAAATAGCAAGTTATGCATGTTTACAGTAAGATTTTAGCATAATAATCAAATAACGTAAATGACAAGGAAATTACCTAATGCTGATGCTAACCGTAGGTTGTGGTAGGTTGTATAACCTCTTAGACAGCCAAACTGAAGTGTCCACCCTACCGACCAACTATTATCTTGCTGGCCCTTGGAAATCAAAGGATTTCCAAGCCCCCGAGCCCACAATCTGATAATCCCGAGAGCAGTCTTTCCTTCTGTTCTCAAAATATTTCTGTTCTCCAAACTTCTCTTCTCCAAACTTCTTTTTTTTCCCCATCAAAAAAAAACCTCCATTACTCCAAGCTCTCCCCCTCTATATAATTTCCCTTCCTCGAGAATATCTTGGGCTTACTCCACCGCCCCAAAATCCCCCCTCTCGAGCCCCTCAACATTTACTCCTATCACCAGTTCATTCATACACGGTTCTTTATAAAAATGTATAATTAATTACTCTTATGGAAAATTTATTTGGTTTTGGATTGACGGTCGTAAGTATTTATTACCGTGGGAATTATCACCCAAAGGTTATCCATTCGGGACAAGCTTCATCAAATACAAGTCTATCCGCCGTCCTGGTATTTTAATGTTATTAATGTAATTAATAAAATATTATATAATTAGTTGCCCCTTTTCAACTTGGACATGATGTGTCTTAATGGTCCACCTTATCCGTCGAGACCACTTAGCTTGAGGTTTAAATTCGAAGATTAACATTGAATAATTAAATAACCATTTCCCATCACATCACGTTCATTCCAAAAATGATTATCCTATTATGGCTAACTTTTGAAATGGAAATAATCACACAATATTAATTTATAAATCAATATTTTAAATCTTACTTATATTGCAATTGTTACGATAGGGATATAAATGTTGCTGGAATATTATTAATTAAGAAATAATAATAATTAGATCACCATTTATTAATTAATAATAATAATTAAATCACCATTTAACAATAATAAAAGGCGAATTAATCATAGTATTCTTAATTATTTGTTTATCACATGGGTACCCTATCATCAACATAGCATCCTTGTTCTTATAAACAAAGCACTTGTGAGGGCTTAAAATTTTTTACTAATTAATTATACACTATCATTACCCTATTCACAACAGTTCTCCTATGACAATGTTAACTGACGACACTTGTCTTAGTTTATTATTACAATGTTTTCATATAATTACTAATTCACTTATTTACACATTGACAACCTAACCATTCATTACCTAAGTTGATTGATGTATCCTTAACTGAGTTATCTATGACATTTATACTACTATTTAAGCATGACAAGTATGTTATACACCAGTAATATTGTACACGTACAAGGTGTGCATGCATGGCCAGTGTATGCACATGTCGGATATGTACTATAAAAAAAACCCCATTCCGCCTATGCATACTTGCTAACTAATAATAGTATCTACCCCCATGTAGAAGAGCAAGCATAATATATAGTATAATTACCTTAACATCCTCAGTTATTTAACAGTTAACCCTTTACGATTTAACATCTTTCTCTTTATGTTTACATTAGTTTAATCAATCAAGTACAGGAAGGGTGCCTACTTCCACTAACTCGGAATCAAGGAATACTAAACCCCCAACAGTGCTAACTAACACATCCTCCCATCATAACCTACGTCCAGCATCCTCCCTATCCTTCCTCTGCTAGTACAACAGTGGATGTCAGACTCGCCGATCTGACCACATAGAACTTGAGAGCGATAGCGTCGGCTGAACAGCGGACCTATCCTCCCCTAGCAGGCATCCGACCATCGTCATCACAACAACATGGGGAGCATGTCTCAGCACGGCCCTCCCACGACCTCGGGTCTCATGGAAACATAGGGTGGGAAACACATCCATCCCTCTCAACATACTGGGCCTACGCCCTTATCAACTCATACTTGCTGCTATCAGGATTATCAGTTTGTGTTATCGTATCCTCATTTTGGCTGCTAAGGTTTGCTGTATGAACATGTTTTTTTTTTTCTTTCCAATATATATCACATCAAGTAACTGGCTATCCCATAGCCCTTGTGTCCTGTAGGTTAGTGTTTTGCAAAATACAATTTATAGAAAGCATTTTCCATTGATCACCAATTGATCCATGTTATCATTTTATTTCATGTAACCTTTCAGCTCATCATAGCTACATATAACATTTCAATAATTCACATAAGAAGATGGTATCCATGTACCGAATCATATATTTCACATTTCATTAATGAAAACATATAAACATATACTGCAATCGTAAAATAAGGAAATCATATGATAATCATGACATCATAATCGCATAACATAGTAACATCATAATTATGGTGAAATCATAAAACAGAGTAACATCATATAACGAGGTCCAATATAGTTTACTCAGTCGAGCTGAGTTCAACAGAACATATAAGAAAATAAAGTATGGTGTATCTAACTAATAAATATGCCGAATATAAATATGGGCATTACAGGAAGTAAGCTTTTATTATTTCCGGACACATGCGCAAACTTTAGAAAGTCATTATGACGTAAAATGTGCACACTTTGTTGATTCCATTTATGAAATAAATCAGATTTTCTAAAAACTCATGTTTTTTAAGAAATCATGTAATTCTTCTAGAAGCCGTGACTTTAAAAAATGGGGGGAATTAAGCTTTTCTTATTTCTGGATGCATGCGCAAACTATAGAAATTCGTTATGACTTAGAATGTGCATACTTTGTTGATTCCATTTATGAAATAAATCACATTTTCTAAAAACTTTTGGTTTTTAAGAAATCATGTAAACCTTCTAGAAGCTGTGATTTTAAAAAACTGGCGGAAGTAAGCTTTTCTTATTTCCGGACGCATGCGCAAACTTTAGAAATTCGTTATGACGTAGAATGTGCATACTTGGTTGATTCCTTTTATGAAATAGATCACATTTTCTAAAAACTCGTTTTTTTAAGAAATCATGTAAACCTTCTAGAAGCTGTGATTTTAAAAAACGGGGGGAAGTAAGCTTATCTTATTTCCCGATGCATGCGCAAACTATAGAAAGTCATTATGATGTAGAATGTGCATACTTTGTTGATTCCATTTATGAAATAAATCACATTTTCCAAAAACTCATTTTTTTTAAGAAATCATGTAAACCTTCTAGAAGCTGTGATTTTAAAAAACTGGCGGAAGTAATCTTTTCTTATTTCCGGACGCATGCGCAAACTTTAGAAAGTCGTTATGACATAGAATGTGCATAATTTTTTGATTCCATTTATGAAATAAATCACATTTTCTAAAGACTCGTGTTTTTTAAGAAATCATGTAAACCTTCTAGAAGCTGTGAATTTAAAAAAAGGGGGGAAGTAAGCTTTTCTTATTTTCGAACACATGCGCAAACTATAGAAAATCGTTATTACCTAGAATGTGCATAGTTTGCGCATGCGCAAACTATATGAAGTTGTTATGACATAGAATGTTCATACTTTTTTTATTCCATTTATGAAATAAATGATATTTTCTAAAAACTCGTGTTTTTTAAGAAATCATGTAAACCTTCTAGAAGCTGTGATTTTAAAAACCGGGGGTAAGTAAGCTTTTCTTATTTCCGGACGCATTCGCAAACTATAGAAAGTTGTTATTACGTAGAATGTGCATAGTTTGTTGATTCCATTGATGAAATAAATCACATTTTCTAAAAACTCATGTTTTTTAAGAAATCATGTAAACCTTCTAGAAGCTGTGACTTTAAAAATGGGGGGAAGTAAGCTTTTCTTATTTCTGGACGCAATAGCAAACTTTAGAAAGTCGCTATGACGTAGAATGTGCATACTTTGTTGATTCCATTTATGAAATAAATCACATTTTCTAAAAAATCGTGTTTTTTAGGAAACCATGTAAACCTTCTAGAAGCTATGACTTTAAAAAACGGGGGGAAGTAAGTTTTTCTTATTTCCGGACGCATTAGCAAACTTTAGAAAGTCGTTATGACGTAGAATGTGCATACTTTGTTGATTCCATTTATGAAATAAATCACATTTTCTAAAAACTCGTGTTTTTTAAGAAATCATGTAAACCTTCTAGAAGCTGTGATTTTAAAAAAAGGGGGGAAGTAAGCTTTTCTTATTTCCATACGCATGCGCAAACTATAGAAAGTCGTTATGACGTAGAATGTGCATACTTTGTTGATTCCTTTTATTAAATAAATCACATTTTCTAAAAACTCGTTTTTTTTAAGAAATCATGTAAACCTTCTAGAAGCTGTGATTTTAAAAAACTGGGGGAAGTAAGCTTTTCTTAATTCCGGACGCATCCGCAAACTATAGAAAGTCGTTACGACGTAGAATGTGCATACTTTGTTGATTACATTTATGAAATAAATCACATTTTCTAAAAACTCATGTTTTTTAAGAAATCATGTAAACCTTCTAGAAGCTGTGAATTTAAAAAAAGACTGGGGAAGTAAGCTTTTCTTATTTCCGGATGCATGCGCAAACTATAGAAAGTCGTTATGACTTAGAATGTGCATACTTTGTTGATTCCTTTTATGAAATAAATCACATTTTCTAAAAACTCGTGTTTTTTAAGAAATCATGTAAACCTTCTAGAAGTTGTCATTTTAAAAAAAGGGGGGAAGTAAGCTTTTCTTATTTCCATACGCATGCGCAAACTATAGAAAGTTGTTATGATGTAGAATGTGCATACTTTGTTGATTCCTTTTATGAAATAAATCACATTTTCTAAAAACTCATTTTTTTAAGAAATCATCTAAACCTTCTAGAAGCTGTGATTTTAAAAAACGGGGGGAAGTAAGCTTTTATTATTTCCAAACACATGCGCAAACTTTAGAAAGTCGTTATGACGTAGAATGTGCATACTTTGTTGATTCCATTTATGAAATAAATCACATTTTCTAAAAACTCATGTTTTTTAAGAAATCATGTAAAACTTCTGGAAGCCGTGACTTTAAAAAACAGGGGGAATTAAGCTTTTCTGATTTCCGGACGCATGCGCAAACTATAGAAAGTCATTATGACATAGAATGTGCATACTTTGTTGATTCCATTTATGAAATAAATGACATTTTCTAAAAACTCGTGTTTGTTAAGAAATCGTGTAAACCTTCTAGAAGCTGTGATTTTAACAAACAGGGGGAAGTAAGCTTTTCTTATTTCCGGACGTATGGGCAAACTATAGAAAGTTGTTATTACATAGAATGTGAATACTTTGTTGATTCCATTGATTAAATAAAATACATTTTCTAAAAACTCGTGTTTTTTAAGAAATCATGTAAACCTTCTAGAAGCTGTGATTTTAAAAAACGGGGGGAAGTAAGCTTTTCTTATTTCGATACGCATCCGCAAACTATAGAAAATCGTTATCATGTAGAATTTACATACTTTGTTCATTCCTTTTATGAAATAAATCACATTTTCTAAAAACTCGTTTTTTTTAAGAAATCATGTAAACCTTCTAGAAGCTGTGATTTTAAAAAACGGGGGGAAGTAAGATTTTCTTATTTCCAGATGCATGCGCAAACTATAGAAAGTCGTTATGACGTAGAATGTGCATACTTTGTTGATTCCATTTATGAAATAAATAACATTTTCTAAAAACTTGTGTTTTTTAAGAAATCATGTAAACCTTCTAGAAGCTGTGGATTTAAAAAAAGTGGGGAAGTAAGCTTTTCTTATTTCTGGACGCATACGCAAACTATAGAAAGTTGTTATTACCTAGAATGTGCACAGTTTGCACATGCGCAAACTATACAAAGTCGTTATGACGTAGAATGTGCATACTTTGTTGATTCCTTTTATTAAATAAATCATATTTTCTAAAAACTCGTTTTTTTTAAGAAATCATGTAAACCTTCTAGAAGCTGTGATTTTAAAAAACTGGGGGAAGTAAGCTTTTCTTATTTCCGGACGCATGTGCAAACTATAGAAAGTCATTACGACGTAGAATGGGCATACTTTGTTGATTACATTTATGAAATAAATCACATTTTCTAAAAACTCATGTTTTTTAAGAAATCATGTAAACCTTCTAGAAGCTGTGAATTTAAAAAAAGGGGGAATGTCAGCTTTTCTTATTTCCTGACGCATGCGCAAACTATAGAAAGTCGTTATTAGCTAGAATGTGCATAGTTTGCGCATGCGCAAACTATAAAATAAACCTTCTAGAAGCTGTGATTTTAACAAACAGGGGGAAGTAAGCTTTTCTTATTTCCGGACGTATGGGCAAACTATAGAAAGTTGTTATTACATAGAATGTGCATACTTTGTTGATTCCATTGATTAAATAAAAGACATTTTCTAAAAACTCGTGCTTTTTAAGAAATCGTGTAAACCTTCTAGAAGCTGTGATTTTAAAAAACGGGGGGAAGTAAGCTTTTCTTATTTCCATACGCATGCGCAAACTATAGAAAATCGTTATGATGTAGAATTTGAATACTTTGTTCATTCCTTTTATGAAATAAATCACATTTTCTAAAAACTCATTTTTTTAAGAAATCATGTAAACCTTCTAGAAGCTGTGATTTTAAAAAACGGGGGGAAGTAAGAATTTCTTATTTCCGGACGCATGCGCAAACTATAGAAAGTCGTTATGACGTAGAATGTGCATACTTTGTTGATTCCATTTATGAAATAAATAACATTTTCTAAAAACTTGTGCTTTTTAAGAAATCATCTAAACCTTCTAGAAGCTGTGAATTTAAAAAAAGTGGGGAAGTAAGCTTTTCTTATTTCCGGACGCATACGCAAACTATAGAATGTTGTTATTACCTAGAATGTGCACAGTTTGCACATGCGCAAACTATACAAAGTTGTTATGACGTAGAATGTGCATACTTTGTTGATTCCTTTTATTAAATAAATCATATTTTCTAAAAACTCGTTTTTTTTTAAGAAATCATGTAAACCTTCTAGAAGCTGTGATTTTAAAAAACTGCGGGAAGTAAGCTTTTCTTATTTCCGGACGCATGCGCAAACTATAGAAAGTCATTACGACGTAGAATGGGCATACTTTGTTGATTACATTTATGAAATAAATCACATTTTCTAAAAACTCGTGTTTTTTAAGAAATCATGTAAACCTTCTAGAAGCCGTGACTTTAAAAAACGGGGGGAATTAAGCTTTTCTTATTTTCGGACGCATGCGTAAACTATAGAAAGTCGTTATGACATAGAATGTGCATACTTTGTTGATTCCATTTATGAAATAAATCACATTTTCTAAAAACTAGTGGTTTTTAAGAAATCATGTAAACCTTCTAGAAGTTTTGATTTTAAAAAACTGGCGGAAGTTAGCTTTTCTTACTTCCAGACGCATGCGCAAACTTTAGAAAGTCGTTATGACGTAGAATGTGCATACTTTGTTGATTCCTTTTATGAAATAGATCACATTTTCTAAAAAACTCATTTTTTTTAAGAAATCATGTAAACCTTCTAGAAGCTGTGATTTTAAAAAACAGGGGGAAGCAAGCTTTTCTTATTTCTGGATGCATGCACAAACTATAGAAAGTCGTTATGATATAGAATGTGCATACTTTGTTGAATCCGTTTATGAAATAAATCACATTTTCTAAAAACTCATTTTTTTTAAGAAATCATGTAAACCTTCTAGAAGCTGTGATTTTAAAAAACTGGCGGAGGTAAGCTTTTCTTATTTCCTGACGCATGCGCAAACTTTAGAACGTCGTTATGACGTAGAATGTGGATACTTTGTTGATTCCATTTATGAAATAAATCACATTTTCTAAAAACTCATGTTTTTTAAGAAATCATGTAAACCTTCTAGAAGCTGTGATTTTAAAAAACGGGGGGAAGTAAGCTTTTCTTATTTCCGGACGCATGGGCAAACTATAGAAAGTCGTTATGACTTAGAATGTGCATACTTTGTTGATTCCATTTATGAAATAAGTCACATTTTGTAAAAACTCATGGTTTTTAAGAAATCATGTAAACCTTCTAGAATTTGTGATTTTAAAAAACGGGGTGAAGTAAGCTTTTCTTATTTCCGGACGAATACGCAAACTATAGAAAGTCGTTAGTAAGTAAAATGTGCATAGTTTGTGCATGCGAAAATGATACAAAGTCGTTATGACATAGAATGTGCATACTTTGTTGATTCCATTTATGAAATAAATCACCTTTTCTAAAAACTCGTGTTTTTTAAGAAATCATGTAAACCTTCTAGAAGTTGTGATTTTAAAAAACGGGGGCAAGTAAGCTTTTCTTATTTCCATACGCATGCGCAAACTATAGAAAGTAGTTATGACGTAGAATGTGCATACTTTGTTGATTCCTTTTATGAAATAAATCACATTTTCTAAAAACTCATTTTTTTTAAGAAATCATGTAAACCTTCTAGAAGCTGTGATTTTAAAAAACTGACGGAATTAAGCTTTTCTTATTTCCGGACGAATGCGCAAAATATAGAAAGTCGTTATTACGTAGAATGTGCATAGTTTGTTGATTCCATATATGAAATAAATCACATTTTCTAAAAACTCGTGTTTTTTAAGAAATCATGTAAACCTTCTAGAAGCTTTGATTTTAAAAAACGGGGGCAAGTAAGCTTTTCTTATTTCCATACGCATCAGCAAACTATAGAAAGTTGTTATGACGTAGAATGTGCATACTTTGTTGATTTATTTTATGAAATAAATCACATTTTCTAAAAACTCGTGTTTTTTAAGAAATCATGTAAACCTTCTAGAAGCTGTGATTTTAAAAAACTGGCGGAATTAAGCTTTTCTTATTTCCGGACGAATGCGCAAACTATAGAAAGTCGTTATTACATAGAATGTTCATAGTTTGTTGATTCCATTTATGAAATAAATCACATTTTCTAAAAACTCGTGTTTTTTAAGAAATCATGTAAACCTTCTAGAAGCTGTCATTTTAAAAAACGGGGGCAAGTAAGCTTTTCTTATTTCCATACGCATGCGCAAACTATAGAAAGTCGTTATGACGTAGAATGTGCATACTTTGTTGATTCCTTTTATGAAATAAATCACATTTTCTAAAAACTCGTGTTTTTTAAGAAATCATGTAAACCTTGTAGAAGTTGTGATTTTAAAAAACGGGGTGAAGTAAGCTTTTCTTATTTCCGGACGAATACGCAAACTATAGAAAGTCGTTAGTATGTAGAATGTGCATAGTTTGCGCATGCGAAAATGATACAAAGTCATTATGACATAGAATGTGCATACTTTGTTGATTCCATTTATGAAATAAATCACATTTTCTAAAAACTCGTGTTTTTTAAGAAATCATGTAAACCTTCTAGAAGTTGTGATTTTAAAAAACGGGGTGAAGTAAGCTTTTCTTATTTCCGGACGAATATTCAAACTATAGAAAGTCATTCGTACGTAGAATGTGCATAGTTTGCGCATGCGCAAACTATAGAAAGTCATTATGACATAGAATTTGCATACTTTGTTCATTCCTTTTATGAAATAAATCACATTTTCTAAAAACTCTTCTTTTTTAAGAAATCATGTAAACCTTCTAGACGTTGTGATTTTAAAAACCGGGGGGAAGTAAGCTTTTCTTATTTCCGGACGCATTCGCAAACTATAGAAAGTTGTTATTATGTAGAATGTGCATAGTTTGTTGATTCCATATATGAAATAAATCACATTTTCTAAAAACTCGTGTTTTTTTAGAAATCATGTAAACGTTCTAGAAGCTGTGATTTTAAAAAACGGGGGGAAGTACGCTTTTCTTATTTCCGGACGCATGCGCAAACTATAGAAAGTCGTTATGACTTAGAATGTGCATACTTTGTTGATTCCATTTATGAAATAAATCACATTCTCTAAAAACTCGTGTTTTTTAAGAAATCATGTAAACCTTCTAGAAGCTGTGATTTTAAAAAACGAGGGGAAGTAAGCTTTTCTTATTTCCAGACGCATGCACAAACTATAGAAAGTCGTTATTATGTAGAATGTGCATACTTTGTTGATTCCATTTATGAAATAAATCACATTTTCTAAAACCTCATTTTTTTTAAGAAATCATGTAAACCTTCTAGAAGCTGTGATTTTAAAAAACTGGCGGAAGTAAGCTTTTCTTATTTCCGTACGCATGCGCAAACTTTAGAAAGTCGTTATGACGTAGAATGTGCATACTTTGTTGATTCCATTTATGAAATAAATAACATTTTCTAAAAACTTGTGTTTTTTAAGAAATCATGTAAACCTTCTAGAAGCTGTGAATTTAAAAAAAGTGGGGAAGTAAGCTTTTCTTATTTTCGGACGCATACACAAAGTATAGAAAGTTGTTATTACCTGGAATGTGCACAATTTGCACATGTGCAAACTATACAAAGTCGTTATGACATAGAATGTTCATACTTTTTTGATTCCATTTATGAAATAAATGACATTTTCTAAAAAATCGTGTTTTTTAAGAAATAATGTAAACCTTCTAGACGTTGTGATTTTAAAAACCGGGGGGAAGTAAGCTTTTCTTATTTCCGGACGCATTCACAAACTATAGAAAGTCGTTATTATGTAGAATGTGCATAGTTTGTTGATTCCATATATGAAATAAATCACATTTTCTAAAAACTCGTGTTTTTTAAGAAATCATGTAAACCTTCTAGAAGCTGTGATTTTAAAAAACGGAGGGAAGTAAGCTTTTCTTATTTCCGGACGCATGCGCAAACTATAGAAAGTCGTTATGACTTAGAATGTGCATACTTTGTTAATTCCATTTATGAAATAAATCACATTTTCTAAAAACTCGTGTTTTTTAAGAAATCATGTAAACCTTCTAGAAGCTGTGATTTTAAAAAACGGGGGGAAGTAAGCTTTTCTTATTTCCCGACGCATGCACAAACTATAGAAAGTCGTTATGATGTAGAATGTGCATACTTTGTTGATTCCATTTATGAAATAAATCACATTTTCTAAAACCTCATTTTTTTTAAGAAATCATGTAAACCTTCTAGAAGCTGTGATTTTAAAAAACGGGGGGAAGTAAGCTTTTCTTATTTCCCGACGCATGCACAAACTTTATAAAGTCGTTATGATGTAGAATGTGCATACTTTGTTGATTCCATTTATGAAATAAATCAGATTTTCTAAAAACTCATGTTTTTTATGAAATCATGTAAACCTTCTAGAAGCTGTGATTTTAAAAAACGGGGGGAAGTAAGCTTTTCTTATTTCCGGACGCATGCGCAAACTATAGAAAATCGTTATGACTTAGAATGTGCATACTTTGTTGATTCCATTTATGAAATAAATCGCATTTTCTAAAAACTCGTGTTTTCTAAGAAATCATGTAAACCTTCTAGAATTTGTGATTTTAAAAAACGGGGTGAAGTAAGCTTTTCTAATTTCCGGAAGAATACGCAAACTATAGAAAGTCGTTAGTACGTAGAATGTGCATAGTTTACGCATGCGAAAATGATACAAAGTCGTTATGACGTAGAATGTGCATACTTTGTTGATTCCTTTTATGAAATAAATCACATTTTCTAAAAACTCATTTTTTTTAAGAAATCATGTAAACCTTCTAGAAGCTGTGATTTTAAAAAACTGGCGGAAGTAAGCTTTTCCTATTTCCGGACGAATGCGCAAACTATAGAAAGTCGTTATTACGTAGAATGTGCATAGTTTGTTGATTCCATATATGAAATAAATCACTTTTTCTAAAAACTCGTGTTTTTTAAGAAATCATGTAAACCTTGTAGAAGTTGTGATTTTAAAAAACGGGGTGAAGTAAGCTTTTCTTATTTCCGGACGAATACGCAAACTATAGAAAGTCGTTATTACGTAGAATGTGCATACTTTGTTGATTCCTTTTATGAAATAAATCACATTTTCTAAAAACTCGTGTTTTTTAAGAAATCATGTAAACCTTGTAGAAGTTGTGATTTTAAAAAACGGGGTGAAGTAAGCTTTTCTTATTTCCGGACGAATACGCAAACTATAGAAAGTCGTTAGTATGTAGAATGTGCATAGTTTGCGCATGCGAAAATGATACAAAGTCATTATGACATAGAATGTGCATACTTTGTTGATTCCATTTATGAAATAAATCACATTTTCTAAAAACTCGTGTTTTTTAAGAAATCATGTAAACCTTCTAGAAGTTGTGATTTTAAAAAACGGGGTGAAGTAAGCTTTTCTTATTTCCGGACGAATATTCAAACTATAGAAAGTCATTCGTACGTAGAATGTGCATAGTTTGCGCATGCGCAAACTATAGAAAGTCATTATGACATAGAATTTGCATACTTTGTTCATTCCTTTTATGAAATAAATAACATTTTCTAAAAACTCTTCTTTTTTAAGAAATCATGTAAACCTTCTAGACGTTGTGATTTTAAAAACCGGGGGGAAGTAAGCTTTTCTTATTTCCGGACGCATTCGCAAACTATAGAAAGTTGTTATTATGTAGAATGTGCATACTTTGTTGATTCCATTTATGAAATAAATAACATTTTCTAAAAACTTGTGTTTTTTAAGAAATCATGTAAACCTTCTAGAAGCTGTGAATTTAAAAAAAGTGGGGAAGTAAGCTTTTCTTATTTTCTGACGCATACACAAAGTATAGAAAGTTGTTATTACCTGGAATGTGCACAATTTGCACATGTGCAAACTATACAAAGTCGTTATGACATAGAATGTTCATACTTTTTTGATTCCATTTATGAAATAAATGACATTTTCTAAAAAATCGTGTTTTTTAAGAAATAATGTAAACCTTCTAGACGTTGTGATTTTAAAAACCGGGGGGAAGTAAGCTTTTCTTATTTCCGGACGCATTCACAAACTATAGAAAGTCGTTATTATGTAGAATGTGCATAGTTTGTTGATTCCATATATGAAATAAATCACATTTTCTAAAAACTCGTGTTTTTTAAGAAATCATGTAAACCTTCTAGAAGCTGTGATTTTAAAAAACGGAGGGAAGTAAGCTTTTCTTATTTCCGGACGCATGCGCAAACTATAGAAAGTCGTTATGACTTAGAATGTGCATACTTTGTTAATTCCATTTATGAAATAAATCACATTTTCTAAAAACTCGTGTTTTTTAAGAAATCATGTAAACCTTCTAGAAGCTGTGATTTTAAAAAACGGGGGGAAGTAAGCTTTTCTTATTTCCCGACGCATGCACAAACTATAGAAAGTCGTTATGATGTAGAATGTGCATACTTTGTTGATTCCATTTATGAAATAAATCACATTTTCTAAAACCTCATTTTTTTTAAGAAATCATGTAAACCTTCTAGAAGCTGTGATTTTAAAAAACGGGGGGAAGTAAGCTTTTCTTATTTCCCGACGCATGCACAAACTTTATAAAGTCGTTATGATGTAGAATGTGCATACTTTGTTGATTCCATTTATGAAATAAATCAGATTTTCTAAAAACTCATGTTTTTTATGAAATCATGTAAACCTTCTAGAAGCTGTGATTTTAAAAAACGGGGGGAAGTAAGCTTTTCTTATTTCCGGACGCATGCGCAAACTATAGAAAATCGTTATGACTTAGAATGTGCATACTTTGTTGATTCCATTTATGAAATAAATCGCATTTTCTAAAAACTCGTGTTTTCTAAGAAATCATGTAAACCTTCTAGAATTTGTGATTTTAAAAAACGGGGTGAAGTAAGCTTTTCTTATTTCCGGAAGAATACGCAAACTATAGAAAGTCGTTAGTACGTAGAATGTGCATAGTTTACGCATGCGAAAATGATACAAAGTCGTTATGACGTAGAATGTGCATACTTTGTTGATTCCTTTTATGAAATAAATCACATTTTCTAAAAACTCATTTTTTTTAAGAAATCATGTAAACCTTCTAGAAGCTGTGATTTTAAAAAACTGGCGGAAGTAAGCTTTTCCTATTTCCGGACGAATGCGCAAACTATAGAAAGTCGTTATTACGTAGAATGTGCATAGTTTGTTGATTCCATATATGAAATAAATCACATTTTCTAAAAACTCGTGTTTTTTAAGAAATCATGTAAACCTTCTAGAAGCTGTGATTTTAAGAAACGGGGGCAAGTAAGCTTTTCTTATTTCCATACGCATCAACAAACTATAGAAAGTTGTTATGACGTAGAATGTGCATACTTTGTTGATTTCTTTTATGAAATAAATCACATTTTCTAAAAACTCGTGTTTTTTAAGAAATCATGTAAACCTTCTAGAAGCTGTGATTTTAAAAAACTGGCGGAATTAAGCTTTTCTTATTTCCGGACGAATGCGCAAACTATAGAAAGTCATTATTACATAGAATGTTCATAGTTTGTTGATTCCATTTATGAAATAAATCACATTTTCTAAAAACTCGTGTCTTTTAAGAAATCATGTAAACCTTCTAGAAGCTGTCATTTTAAAAAACGGGGGCAAGTAAGCTTTTCTTATTTCCATACGCATGCGCAAACTATAGAAAGTTGTTATGACGTAGAATGTGCATACTTTGTTGATTCCTTTTATGAAATAAATCACATTTTCTAAAAACTCATGTTTTTTAAGAAATCATGTAAACCTTCTAGAAGCTGTGATTTTAAAAAACGGGGGGAAGAATGCTTTTCTTATCTCCATACGCATGCGCAAACTTTAGAAAGTCGTTATGACGTAGAATGTGCATGCTTTGTTGATTCCTTTTATGAAATAAATCACATTTTCTAAAATCTCATTTTTTTAAGAAATCATGTAAACCTTCTAGAAGCTGTGATTTTAAAAAACTGGGGGAAGTAAGCTTTTCTTATTTCCGGACGCATGCGCAAACTATAGAAAGTCGTTATGACATAGAATGTGCATACTTTGTTGATTACATTTATGAAATAAATCACATTTTCTAAAAACTCGTGTTTTTTAAGAAATCATGTAAACCTTCTAGAAGCTGTGAATTTAAAAAAGGGGGGGAAGTAAGCTTTTCTTATTTCCGGACGCATGCGCAAACTATAGAAAGTCGTTATTAGCTAGAATGTGCATAGTTTGTGCATGCGCAAACTATACAAAGTCGTTATGACGTAGAATGTGCATACTTTGTTGATTCCTTTTATGAAATAAATCACATTTTCTAAAAACTCGTTTTTTTAAGAAATCATGTAAACCTTCTAGAAGCTGTGATTTTAAAAAATAGGGGGAAGTAAGCTTTTATTATTTCCGGACACATGCGCAAACTTTAGAAAGTCGTTATGACATAGAATGTGCATACTTTGTTCATTCCATTTATGAAATAAATCAGATTTTCTAAAAACTCATGTTTTTTAAGAAATCATGTAAACCTTCTAGAAGCCGTGACTTTAAAAAACGGGGGGAATTAAGATTTTCTTATTTCTGGACGCATGCGCAAACTATAGAAATTCGTTATGACTTAGAATGTGCATACTTTGTTGATTCCATTTATGAAATAAATCACATTTTCTAAAAACGTGTGGTTTTTAAGAAATCATGTAAACCTTCTAGAAGCTGTGATTTTAAAAAACTGGCGGAAGTAAGCTTTTCTTATTTCCGGACGCATGCGCAAACTTTAGAAATTCGTTATGACGTAGAATGTGCATACTTTGTAGATTCCTTTTGTGAAATAGATCACATTTTCTAAAAACTCGTTTTTTTTAAGAAATCATGTAAACCTTCTGGAAGCTGTGATTTTAAAAAACGGGGGGAGTAAGCTTATCTTATTTCCCGATGCATGCGCAAACTATAGAAAGTCGTTATGATGTAGAATGTGCATACTTTGTTGATTCCATTTATTAAATAAATCACATTTTCCAAAAACTCATTTTTTTAAGAAATCATGTAAACCTTCTAGAAGCTCTGATTTTAAAAAACTGGCGGAAGTAAGCTTTTCTTATTTCCGGACGCATGCGCAAACTTTAGAAAGTCGTTATGACGTAGAATGTGCATACTTTGTTGATTCCATTTATGAAATAAATCACATTTTCTAAAAACTCGTGTTTTTTAAGAAATCATGTAAACCTTCTAGAAGCTGTGAATTTAAAAAAAGGGGGGAAGTAAGCGTTTCTTATTTCCCGACACAGGAGCAAACTATAGAAAGTCGTTATTACGTAGAATGTGCATACTTTGTTGATTCCATTTATGAAATAAATCACATTTTCTAAAAACTCATGTTTTTTAAGAAATCATGTAAACCTTCTAGAAGCCGTGATTTTAAAAAACGGGGGGAAGTAAGCTTTTCTTATTTCCGGACGCATGCGCAAACTATAGAAAGTCGTTATTACATATAATGTGCATAGTTTGCGCATGCGAAAACTATAGAAGGTCGGTATGACGTAGAATGTGCATACTTTGTTGATTCCTTTTATGAAATAAATCACATTTTCTAAAAACTCATTTTTTTTAAGAAATGATGTAAACCTTCTAGAAGCTGTGATTTTAAAAAACTGGCGGAAGTAAGCTTTTCTTATTTCTGGACGAATGCGAAAACTATAGAAAGTCGTTATTACATAGAATGCTCATAGTTTGTTGATTCATTTTATGAAATAAATCACATTTTCTAAAAACTCGTGTTTTTTAAGAAATCATGTAAACCTTCTAGAAGTTGTGATTTTAAAAAACGGGGTGAAGTAAGCTTTTCTTATTTCCGGACGAATACGCAAACTATCGAAAGTCGTTAGTACGTAGAATGTGCATAGTTTGCGCATGCGAAAATGATACAAAGTCGTTATGACATAGAATGTGCATACTTTGTTGATTCCATTTATGAAATAAATCACATTTTCTAAAAACTCGTGTTTTTTAAGAAATCATGTAAACCTTGTAGAAGTTGTGATTTTAAAAAACGGGGTGAAGTAAGCTTTTCTTATTTCCGGACGAATATTCAAACTATATGAAGTCCTTAGTACGTAGAATGTGCATAGTTTGCGCATGTGCAAACTATAGAAAGTCGTTATGACATAGAATGTGCATACTTTGTTGATTCCATTTATGAAATAAATGACATTTTCTAAAAACTCTTGTTTGTTAAGAAATCGTGTAAAACTTCTAGAAGCTGTGATTTTAACAAACAGGGGCAAGTAAGCTTTTCTTATTTCCGGACGCATGGGAAAACTATAGAAAGTCGTTATTACGTAGAATGTGCATACTTTGTTGATTCCATTTATTAAATAAAAGACATTTTCTAAAAACTCGTGTTTTTTAAGAAATCATGTAAACCTTCTAGAAGCTGTGATTTTAAAAAACGGGGGGAAGTAAGCTTTTCTTATTTCCATATGCATGCGCAAACTATAGAAAATCGTTATGATGTAGAATTTGAATACTTTTTTCATTCCTTTTATGAAATAAATCACATTTTCTAAAAACTCGTTTTTTTTAGGAAATCATGTAAACCTTCTAGAAGCTGTGATTTTAAAAAACGGGGGGAAGTAAGATTTTCTTATTTCCGGACACATGCGCAAACTATAGAAAGTCGTTATGACATAGAATGTTCATACTTTTTTTATTTCATTTATGAAATAAATGATATTTTCTAAAAACTCGTGTTTTTTCAGAAATCATGTAAACCTTCTAGAAGCTGTGATTTTAAAAACCGGGGGGAAGTAAGCTTTTCTTATTTCTGGACGCAATAGCAAACTTTAGAAAGTCGTTATGACGTAGAATGTGCATACTTTGTTGATTCCATTTATGAAATAAATCACATTTTCTAAAAAATCTTGTTTTTTAGGAAACCATGTAAACCTTCTAGAAGCTATGACTTTAAAAAACGGGGGCAAGTAAGTTTTTCTTATTTCCGGACGCATTAGCAAACTTTAGAAAGTCGTTATGACGTAGAATGTGCATACTTTGTTGATTCCATTTATGAAATCAATCACATTTTCTAAAAACTCTTGTTTTTTAAGAAATCATGTAAACCTTCTAGAAGCTGTGATTTTAAAAAACGGGGGGAAGTAAGCTTTTCTTATTTCCCGACACATCAGCAAGCTATAGAAAGTCGTTATTACATAGAATGTGCATACTTTGTTGATTCCATTTATGAAATAAATCCCATTTTCTAAAAACTCATGTTTTTTAAGAAATCATGTAAACCTTCTAGAAGCCGTGATTTTAAAAAACGGGGGGAAGTAAGCTTTTCTTATTTCCGGACGCATGCGCAAACTATAGAAAGTCGTTATTACGTAGAATGTGCATAGTTTGCGCATGCGAAAACTATAGAAAGTCGGTATGACGTAGAATGTGCATACTTTGTTGATTCCTTTTATGAAATAAATCACATTTTCTAAAAACTCATTTTTTTTAAGAAATGGTGTAAACCTTCTAGAAGCTGTGATTTTAAAAAACTGGCGGAAGTAAGCTTTTCTTATTTCCGGACGAATGCGCAAACTATAGAAAGTCGTTATTACATAGAATGTTCATAGTTTGTTGATTCCTTTTATGAAATAAATCACATTTTCTAAAAACTCGTGTTTTTTAAGAAATCATGTAAACCTTCTAGAAGTTGTGATTTTAAAAAACGGGGTGAAGTAAGCTTTTTTTATTTCCGGACGAATACGCAAACTATCGAAAGTCGTTAGTACGTAGAATGTGCATAGTTTGCGCATGCGAAAATGATACAAAGTCGTTATGACATAGAATGTGCATACTTTGTTGATTCCATTTATGAAATAAATCACATTTTCTAAAAACTCGTGTTTTTTAAGAAATCATGTAAACCTTCTAGAAGTTGTGATTTAAAAAAACGGGGTGAAGTAAGCTTTTCTTATTTCCAGACGAATATTCAAACTATATGAAGTCCTTAGTACGTAGAATGTGCATAGTTTGCGCATGTGCAAACTATAGAAAGTCGTTATGACATAGAATGTGCATACTTTGTTGATTCCATTTATGAAATAAATGACATTTTCTAAAAACTCTTGTTTGTTAAGAAATCGTGTAAACCTTCTAGAAGCTGTGATTTTAACAAATAGGGGCAAGTAAGCTTTTCTTATTTCCGGACGCATGGGCAAACTATAGAAAGTCGTTATTACGTAGAATGTGCATACTTTGTTGATTCTATTTATTAAATAAAAGACATTTTCTAAAAACTCGTGTTTTTTAAGAAATCATGTAAACCTTCTAGAAGCTGTGATTTTAAAAAACGGGAGGAAGTAAGCTTTTCTTATTTCCATACGCATGCGCAAACTATAGAAAATCGTTATGATGTAGAATTTGCATACTTTTTTCATTCCTTTTATGAAATAAATCACATTTTCTAAAAACTCATTTTTTTTAAGAAATCATGTAAACCTTCGAGAAGCTGTGATTTTAAAAAACGGGGGGAAGTAAGATTTTCTTATTTCCGGACACATGCGCAAACTATAGAAATTCGTTATGACGTAGAATGTGCATACTTTATTGATTCCATTTATGAAATAAATAACATTTTCTAAAAATTGTGTTTTTTCAGAAATCATGTAAACCTTCTAGACATTGTGGTTTTAAAAACCGGGGGGAAGTAAGCTTTTCTTATTTCCGGACGCATTCGCAAACTATAGAAAGTCGTTATTACGTAGAATGTGCATAGTTTGTTGATTCCATATATGAAATAAAGCACATTTTCTAAAAACTTGTGTTTTTTGAGAAATCATGTAAACCTTCTAGAAGCTGTGATTTTAAAAAACGGGGGGAAAAAAGCTTTTCTTATTTCCGGACGCATGCCCAAACTATAGAAAGTCGTTATGAATTAGAATGTGCATACTTTGTTGATTCCATTTATGAAATAAAACACATTTTCTAAAAACTCGTGTTTTTTAAGAAATCATGTAAACCTTCTAGAAGCTGTGATTTAAAAAAAAGGGGGGAAGTAAACTTTTCTTATTTCCATACGCATGCGCAAACTATAGAAAGTTGTTATGATGTAGAATCTGCATACTTTGTTGATTCCTTTTATTAAATAAATCACATTTTCTAAAAACTCGTTTTTTTTAAGAAATCATGTAAACCTTATAGAAGCTGTGATTTTAAAAAACTGGGGGCAGTAAGCTTTTCCTAATTCCGGACGCATGCGCAAACTATAGAAAGTCCTTACGACGTAGAATGTGCATACTTTGTTGATTACATTTATGAAATAAATCACATTTTGTAAAAACTCATGTTTTTTAAGAAATCATGTAAACCTTCTAGAAGCTGTGAATTTAAAAAAAGGGGGGAAGTAAGCTTTTCTTATTTCCGGACGCATGCGCAAACTATAGAAAGTCGTTATGACTTAGAATGTGCATACTTTGTTGATTCTATTTATGAAATAAATCACATTTTCTAAAAACTCGTGTTTTTTAAGAAATCATGTAAACCTTCTAGAAGCTGTGATTTTAAAAAAAGGGGGGAAGTAAGCTTTTCTTATTTCCATACGCATGCGCAAACTATAGAAAGTCGTTATGACATAGAATGTGCATACTTTGTTGATTCCTTTTATGAAATAAATCACATTTTCTAAAAACTCAATTTTTTAAGAAATCATCTAAACCTTCTAGAAGCTGTGATTTTAAAAAACGGGGGGAAGTAAGCTTTTATTATTTCCGAACACATGCGTAAACTTTAGAAAGTCGTTATGACGTAGAATGTGAATACTTTGTTGATTCCATTTATGAAATAAATCACATTTTCTAAAAACTCATGTTTTTTAAGAAATCATGTAAAACTTCTAGAAGCCGAGACTTTAAAAAACAGGGGGAATTAAGCTTTTCTGATTTCCGGACGGATCCGCAAACTATAGAAAGTCGTTATGACATAGAATGTGCATACTTTGTTGATTCCATTTATGAAATAAATGACATTTTCTAAAAACTTGTGTTTGTTAAGAAATCGTGTAAACCTTCTAGAAGCTGTGATTTTAACAAACAAGGGGAAGTAAGCTTTTCTTATTTCCGGACGTATGGGCAAACTATAGAAAGTGGTTATTACATAGAATGTGCATACTTTGTTGATTCCATGGATTAAATAAAAGACATTTTCTAAAAACTCGTGTTTTTTAAGAAATCATGTAAACCTTCTAGAAGCTGTGATTTTAAAAAACGGGGGGAAGTAAGCTTTTCTTATTTCCATACGCATGCGCAAACTATAGAAAATCGTTATGATGTAGAATTTGCATACTTTGTTCATTCCTTTTATGAAATAAATCACATTTTCTAAAAACTCGTTTTTTTTAAGAAATCATGTAAACCTTCTAGAAGCTGTGATTTTAAAAAACGGGGGGAAGTAAGATTTTCTTATTTCCGGACACATGCTCAAACTATAGAAAGTCATTATGACGTAGAATGTGCATACTTTGTTGATTCCATTTATGAAATAAATAACATTTTCTAAAAACTTGTGTTTTTTAAGAAATCATGTAAACCTTCTAGAAGCTGTGAATTTAAAAAAAGTGGGGAAGTAAGCTTTTCTTATTTCCGGACACATACGGAAACTATAGAAAGTTGTTATTACCTAGAATGTGCACAGTTTGCACATGCGCAAACTATACAAAGTCGTTATGACGTAGAATGTGCATTGTTTGCAAATGCGTAAACTATACAAAGTCGTTATGACATAGAATGTGCATACTTTGTTGATTCCATTTATGAAATAAATCACATTTTCTAAAAACTCGTGTTTGTTAAGAAATCGTGTAAACCTTCTAGAAGCTGTGATTTTAACAAACAGGGGGAAGTAAGCTTTTCTTATTTCCGGACGTATGGGCAAACTATAGAAAGTGGTTATTACATAGAATGTGCATACTTTGTTGATTCCATGGATTAAATAAAAGACATTTTCTAAAAACTCGTGTTTTTTAAGAAATCATGTAAACCTTCTAGAAGCTGTGATTTTAAAGAACGGGGGGAAGTAAGCTTTATTTATTTCCATACGCATGCGCAAACTATAGAAAATCGTTATGATGTAGAATTTGCATACTTTGTTCATTCCTTTTATGAAATAAATCACATTTTCTAAAAACTCGTTTTTTTTAAGAAATCATGTAAACCTTCTAGAAGCTGTGATTTTAAGAAACGGGGGCAAGTAAGCTTTTCTTATTTCCATACGCATCAACAAACTATAGAAAGTTGTTATGACGTAGAATGTGCATACTTTGTTGATTTCTTTTATGAAATAAATCACATTTTCTAAAAACTCGTGTTTTTTAAGAAATCATGTAAACCTTCTAGAAGCTGTGATTTTAAAAAACTGGCGGAATTAAGCTTTTCTTATTTCCGGACGAATGCGCAAACTATAGAAAGTCATTATTACATAGAATGTTCATAGTTTGTTGATTCCATTTATGAAATAAATCACATTTTCTAAAAACTCGTGTTTTTTAAGAAATCATGTAAACCTTCTAGAAGCTGTCATTTTAAAAAACGGGGGCAAGTAAGCTTTTCTTATTTCCATACGCATGCGCAAACTATAGAAAGTTGTTATGACGTAGAATGTGCATACTTTGTTGATTCCTTTTATGAAATAAATCACATTTTCTAAAAACTCATGTTTTTTAAGAAATCATGTAAACCTTCTAGAAGCTGTGATTTTAAAAAACGGGGGGAAGAATGCTTTTCTTATCTCCATACGCATGCGCAAACTTTAGAAAGTCGTTATGACGTAGAATGTGCATGCTTTGTTGATTCCTTTTATGAAATAAATCACATTTTCTAAAATCTCATTTTTTTAAGAAATCATGTAAACCTTCTAGAAGCTGTGATTTTAAAAAACTGGGGGAAGTAAGCTTTTCTTATTTCCGGACGCATGCGCAAACTATAGAAAGTCGTTATGACATAGAATGTGCATACTTTGTTGATTACATTTATGAAATAAATCACATTTTCTAAAAACTCGTGTTTTTTAAGAAATCATGTAAACCTTCTAGAAGCTGTGAATTTAAAAAAGGGGGGGAAGTAAGCTTTTCTTATTTCCGGACGCATGCGCAAACTATAGAAAGTCGTTATTAGCTAGAATGTGCATAGTTTGTGCATGCGCAAACTATACAAAGTCGTTATGACGTAGAATGTGCATACTTTGTTGATTCCTTTTATGAAATAAATCACATTTTCTAAAAACTCGTTTTTTTAAGAAATCATGTAAACCTTCTAGAAGCTGTGATTTTAAAAAATAGGGGGAAGTAAGCTTTTATTATTTCCGGACACATGCGCAAACTTTAGAAAGTCGTTATGACATAGAATGTGCATACTTTGTTCATTCCATTTATGAAATAAATCAGATTTTCTAAAAACTCATGTTTTTTAAGAAATCATGTAAACCTTCTAGAAGCCGTGACTTTAAAAAACGGGGGGAATTAAGATTTTCTTATTTCTGGACGCATGCGCAAACTATAGAAATTCGTTATGACTTAGAATGTGCATACTTTGTTGATTCCATTTATGAAATAAATCACATTTTCTAAAAACTTGTGGTTTTTAAGAAATCATGTAAACCTTCTAGAAGCTGTTATTTTAAAAAACTGGCGGAAGTAAGCTTTTCTTATTTCCGGACGCATGCGCAAACTTTAGAAATTCGTTATGACGTAGAATGTGCATACTTTGTAGATTCCTTTTGTGAAATAGATCACATTTTCTAAAAACTCGTTTTTTTTAAGAAATCATGTAAACCTTCTGGAAGCTGTGATTTTAAAAAACGGGGGGAGTAAGCTTATCTTATTTCCCGATGCATGCGCAAACTATAGAAAGTCGTTATGATGTAGAATGTGCATACTTTGTTGATTCCATTTATTAAATAAATCACATTTTCCAAAAACTCATTTTTTTAAGAAATCATGTAAACCTTCTAGAAGCTCTGATTTTAAAAAACTGGCGGAAGTAAGCTTTTCTTATTTCCGGACGCATGCGCAAACTTTAGAAAGTCGTTATGACGTAGAATGTGCATACTTTGTTGATTCCATTTATGAAATAAATCACATTTTCTAAAAACTCGTGTTTTTTAAGAAATCATGTAAACCTTCTAGAAGCTGTGAATTTAAAAAAAGGGGGGAAGTAAGCGTTTCTTATTTCCCGACACAGGAGCAAACTATAGAAAGTCGTTATTACGTAGAATGTGCATACTTTGTTGATTCCATTTATGAAATAAATCACATTTTCTAAAAACTCATGTTTTTTAAGAAATCATGTAAACCTTCTAGAAGCCGTAATTTTAAAAAACGGGGGGAAGTAAGCTTTTCTTATTTCCGGACGCATGCGCAAACTATAGAAAGTCGTTATTACATATAATGTGCATAGTTTGCGCATGCGAAAACTATAGAAGGTCGGTATGACGTAGAATGTGCATACTTTGTTGATTCCTTTGATGAAATAAATCACATTTTCTAAAAACTCATTTTTTTTAAGAAATGATGTAAACCTTCTAGAAGCTGTGATTTTAAAAAACTGGCGGAAGTAAGCTTTTCTTATTTCTGGACGAATGCGAAAACTATAGAAAGTCGTTATTACATAGAATGTTCATAGTTTGTTGATTCATTTTATGAAATAAATCACATTTTCTAAAAACTCGTGTTTTTTAAGAAATCATGTAAACCTTCTAGAAGTTGTGATTTTAAAAAACGGGGTGAAGTAAGCTTTTCTTATTTCCGGACGAATACGCAAACTATCGAAAGTCGTTAGTACGTAGAATGTGCATAGTTTGCGCATGCGAAAATGATACAAAGTCGTTATAACATAGAATGTGCATACTTTGTTGATTCCATTTATGAAATAAATCACATTTTCTAAAAACTCGTGTTTTTTAAGAAATCATGTAAACCTTCTAGAAGTTGTGATTTTAAAAAACGGGGTGAAGTAAGCTTTTCTTATTTCCGGACGAATATTCAAACTATATGAAGTCCTTAGTACGTAGAATGTGCATAGTTTGCGCATGTGCAAACTATAGAAAGTCGTTATGACATAGAATGTGCATACTTTGTTGATTCCATTTATGAAATAAATGACATTTTCTAAAAACTCTTGTTTGTTAAGAAATCGTGTAAAACTTCTAGAAGCTGTGATTTTAACAAACAGGGGCAAGTAAGCTTTTCTTATTTCCGGACGCATGGGAAAACTATAGAAAGTCGTTATTACGTAGAATGTGCATACTTTGTTGATTCCATTTATTAAATAAAAGACATTTTCTAAAAACTCGTGTTTTTTAAGAAATCATGTAAACCTTCTAGAAGCTGTGATTTTAAAAAACGGGGGGAAGTAAGCTTTTCTTATTTCCATATGCATGCGCAAACTATAGAAAATCGTTATGATGTAGAATTTGAATACTTTTTTCATTCCTTTTATGAAATAAATCACATTTTCTAAAAACTCGTTTTTTTTAGGAAATCATGTAAACCTTCTAGAAGCTGTGATTTTAAAAAACGGGGGGAAGTAAGATTTTCTTATTTCCGGACACATGCGCAAACTATAGAAAGTCGTTATGACATAGAATGTTCATACTTTTTTTATTTCATTTATGAAATAAATGATATTTTCTAAAAACTCGTGTTTTTTCAGAAATCATGTAAACCTTCTAGAAGCTGTGATTTTAAAAACCGGGGGGAAGTAAGCTTTTCTTATTTCTGGACGCAATAGCAAACTTTAGAAAGTCGTTATGACGTAGAATGTGCATACTTTGTTGATTCCATTTATGAAATAAATCACATTTTCTAAAAAATCTTGTTTTTTAGGAAACCATGTAAACCTTCTAGAAGCTATGACTTTAAAAAACGGGGGCAAGTAAGTTTTTCTTATTTCCGGACGCATTAGCAAACTTTAGAAAGTCGTTATGACGTAGAATGTGCATACTTTGTTGATTCCATTTATGAAATCAATCACATTTTCTAAAAACTCTTGTTTTTTAAGAAATCATGTAAACCTTCTAGAAGCTGTGATTTTAAAAAACGGGGGGAAGTAAGCTTTTCTTATTTCCCGACACATCAGCAAGCTATAGAAAGTCGTTATTACATAGAATGTGCATACTTTGTTGATTCCATTTATGAAATAAATCCCATTTTCTAAAAACTCATGTTTTTTAAGAAATCATGTAAACCTTCTAGAAGCCGTGATTTTAAAAAACGGGGGGAAGTAAGCTTTTCTTATTTCCGGACGCATGCGCAAACTATAGAAAGTCGTTATTACGTAGAATGTGCATAGTTTGCGCATGCGAAAACTATAGAAAGTCGGTATGACGTAGAATGTGCATACTTTGTTGATTCCTTTTATGAAATAAATCACATTTTCTAAAAACTCATTTTTTTTAAGAAATGGTGTAAACCTTCTAGAAGCTGTGATTTTAAAAAACTGGCGGAAGTAAGCTTTTCTTATTTCCGGACGAATGCGCAAACTATAGAAAGTCGTTATTACATAGAATGTTCATAGTTTGTTGATTCCTTTTATGAAATAAATCACATTTTCTAAAAACTCGTGTTTTTTAAGAAATCATGTAAACCTTCTAGAAGTTGTGATTTTAAAAAACGGGGTGAAGTAAGCTTTTTTTATTTCCGGACGAATACGCAAACTATCGAAAGTCGTTAGTACGTAGAATGTGCATAGTTTGCGCATGCGAAAATGATACAAAGTCGTTATGACATAGAATGTGCATACTTTGTTGATTCCATTTATGAAATAAATCACATTTTCTAAAAACTCGTGTTTTTTAAGAAATCATGTAAACCTTCTAGAAGTTGTGATTTAAAAAAACGGGGTGAAGTAAGCTTTTCTTATTTCCGGACGAATATTCAAACTATATGAAGTCCTTAGTACGTAGAATGTGCATAGTTTGCGCATGTGCAAACTATAGAAAGTCGTTATGACATAGAATGTGCATACTTTGTTGATTCCATTTATGAAATAAATGACATTTTCTAAAAACTCTTGTTTGTTAAGAAATCGTGTAAACCTTCTAGAAGCTGTGATTTTAACAAATAGGGGCAAGTAAGCTTTTCTTATTTCCGGACGCATGGGCAAACTATAGAAAGTCGTTATTACGTAGAATGTGCATACTTTGTTGATTCTATTTATTAAATAAAAGACATTTTCTAAAAACTCGTGTTTTTTAAGAAATCATGTAAACCTTCTAGAAGCTGTGATTTTAAAAAACGGGGGGAAGTAAGCTTTTCTTATTTCCATACGCATGCGCAAACTATAGAAAATCGTTATGATGTAGAATTTGCATACTTTTTTCATTCCTTTTATGAAATAAATCACATTTTCTAAAAACTCATTTTTTTTAAGAAATCATGTAAACCTTCGAGAAGCTGTGATTTTAAAAAACGGGGGGAAGTAAGATTTTCTTATTTCCGGACACATGCGCAAACTATAGAAATTCGTTATGACGTAGAATGTGCATACTTTATTGATTCCATTTATGAAATAAATAACATTTTCTAAAAATTGTGTTTTTTCAGAAATCATGTAAACCTTCTAGACATTGTGGTTTTAAAAACCGGGGGGAAGTAAGCTTTTCTTATTTCCGGACGCATTCGCAAACTATAGAAAGTCGTTATTACGTAGAATGTGCATAGTTTGTTGATTCCATATATGAAATAAAGCACATTTTCTAAAAACTTGTGTTTTTTGAGAAATCATGTAAACCTTCTAGAAGCTGTGATTTTAAAAAACGGGGGGAAAAAAGCTTTTCTTATTTCCGGACGCATGCCCAAACTATAGAAAGTCGTTATGAATTAGAATGTGCATACTTTGTTGATTCCATTTATGAAATAAAACACATTTTCTAAAAACTCGTGTTTTTTAAGAAATCATGTAAACCTTCTAGAAGCTGTGATTTAAAAAAAAGGGGGGAAGTAAACTTTTCTTATTTCCATACGCATGCGCAAACTATAGAAAGTTGTTATGATGTAGAATCTGCATACTTTGTTGATTCCTTTTATTAAATAAATCACATTTTCTAAAAACTCGTTTTTTTTAAGAAATCATGTAAACCTTATAGAAGCTGTGATTTTAAAAAACTGGGGGCAGTAAGCTTTTCCTAATTCCGGACGCATGCGCAAACTATAGAAAGTCCTTACGACGTAGAATGTGCATACTTTGTTGATTACATTTATGAAATAAATCACATTTTGTAAAAACTCATGTTTTTTAAGAAATCATGTAAACCTTCTAGAAGCTGTGAATTTAAAAAAAGGGGGGAAGTAAGCTTTTCTTATTTCCGGACGCATGCGCAAACTATAGAAAGTCGTTATGACTTAGAATGTGCATACTTTGTTGATTCTATTTATGAAATAAATCACATTTTCTAAAAACTCGTGTTTTTTAAGAAATCATGTAAACCTTCTAGAAGCTGTGATTTTAAAAAAAGGGGGGAAGTAAGCTTTTCTTATTTCCATACGCATGCGCAAACTATAGAAAGTCGTTATGACATAGAATGTGCATACTTTGTTGATTCCTTTTATGAAATAAATCACATTTTCTAAAAACTCAATTTTTTAAGAAATCATCTAAACCTTCTAGAAGCTGTGATTTTAAAAAACGGGGGGAAGTAAGCTTTTATTATTTCCGAACACATGCGTAAACTTTAGAAAGTCGTTATGACGTAGAATGTGAATACTTTGTTGATTCCATTTATGAAATAAATCACATTTTCTAAAAACTCATGTTTTTTAAGAAATCATGTAAAACTTCTAGAAGCCGAGACTTTAAAAAACAGGGGGAATTAAGCTTTTCTGATTTCCGGACGGATCCGCAAACTATAGAAAGTCGTTATGACATAGAATGTGCATACTTTGTTGATTCCATTTATGAAATAAATGACATTTTCTAAAAACTCGTGTTTGTTAAGAAATCGTGTAAACCTTCTAGAAGCTGTGATTTTAACAAACAAGGGGAAGTAAGCTTTTCTTATTTCCGGACGTATGGGCAAACTATAGAAAGTGGTTATTACATAGAATGTGCATACTTTGTTGATTCCATGGATTAAATAAAAGACATTTTCTAAAAACTCGTGTTTTTTAAGAAATCATGTAAACCTTCTAGAAGCTGTGATTTTAAAAAACGGGGGGAAGTAAGCTTTTCTTATTTCCATACGCATGCGCAAACTATAGAAAATCGTTATGATGTAGAATTTGCATACTTTGTTCATTCCTTTTATGAAATAAATCACATTTTCTAAAAACTCGTTTTTTTTAAGAAATCATGTAAACCTTCTAGAAGCTGTGATTTTAAAAAACGGGGGGAAGTAAGATTTTCTTATTTCCGGACACATGCTCAAACTATAGAAAGTCATTATGACGTAGAATGTGCATACTTTGTTGATTCCATTTATGAAATAAATAACATTTTCTAAAAACTTGTGTTTTTTAAGAAATCATGTAAACCTTCTAGAAGCTGTGAATTTAAAAAAAGTGGGGAAGTAAGCTTTTCTTATTTCCGGACACATACGGAAACTATAGAAAGTTGTTATTACCTAGAATGTGCACAGTTTGCACATGCGCAAACTATACAAAGTCGTTATGACGTAGAATGTGCATTGTTTGCAAATGCGTAAACTATACAAAGTCGTTATGACATAGAATGTGCATACTTTGTTGATTCCATTTATGAAATAAATCACATTTTCTAAAAACTCGTGTTTGTTAAGAAATCGTGTAAACCTTCTAGAAGCTGTGATTTTAACAAACAGGGGGAAGTAAGCTTTTCTTATTTCCGGACGTATGGGCAAACTATAGAAAGTGGTTATTACATAGAATGTGCATACTTTGTTGATTCCATGGATTAAATAAAAGACATTTTCTAAAAACTCGTGTTTTTTAAGAAATCATGTAAACCTTCTAGAAGCTGTGATTTTAAAGAACGGGGGGAAGTAAGCTTTATTTATTTCCATACGCATGCGCAAACTATAGAAAATCGTTATGATGTAGAATTTGCATACTTTGTTCATTCCTTTTATGAAATAAATCACATTTTCTAAAAACTCGTTTTTTTTAAGAAATCATGTAAACCTTCTAGAAGCTGTGATTTTAAAAAACGGGGGGAAGTAAGATTTTCTTATTTCCGGACGCATGCTCAAACTATAGAAAGTCATTATGACGTAGAATGTGCATACTTTGTTGATTCCAGTTATGAAATAAATAACATTTTCTAAAAACTTGTGTTTTTTAAGAAATCATGTAAACCTTCTAGAAGCTGTGAATTTAAAAAAAGTGGGGAAGTAAGCTTTTCTTATTTCCGGTCACATACGGAAACTATAGAAAGTTGTTATTACCTAGAATGTGCACAGTTTGCACATGCGCAAACTATACAAAGTCGTTATGACGTAGAATGTGCATACTTTGTTGATTCCTTTTATTAAATAAATCATATTTTCCAAAAACTCATTTTTTTTAAGAAATCATGTAAACCTTCTAGAAGCTGTGATTTTAAAAAACTGGGGGAAGTAAGCTTTTCTTATTTCCGGATGCATGCGCAAACTATAGAAAGTCATTACGACGTAGAATGGGCATACTTTGTTAATTACATTTATGAAATAAATCACATTTTCTAAAAACTCATGTTTTTTAAGAAATCATGTAAACCTTCTAGAAGCTGTGAATTTAAAAAAAGCGGGAATGTCAGCTTTTCTTATTTCCGGACGCATGCGCAAACTATAGAAATTCGTTATTAGCTAGAATGTGCATAGTTTGCGCATGCGCAAACTATAGAAAGTCATTACGACGTAGAATGGGCATACTTTGTTGATTACATTTATGAAATAAATCACATTTTCTAAAAACTCGTGTTTTTTAAGAAATCATGTAAACCTTCTAGAAGGTGTGATTTTAAAGAAAGGTGGGAAGTAAGCTTTTCTTATTTCCATACGCATGCGCAAACTATATAAAGTCGTTATGATGTAGAATGTGCATACTTTGTTGATTCCTTTTATTAAATAAATCACATTTTCTAAAAACTCATTTTTTTAAGAAATCATCTAAACCTTCTAGAAGTTGTGATTTTAAAAAACGGGGGGAAGTAAGCTTTTATTATTTCCGAACACATGCGCAAACTTTAGAAAGTCGTTATGAAGTATAATGTGCATACTTTGTTGATTCCATTTATGAAATAAATCACATTTTCTAAAAACTCATGTTTTTTAAGAAATCATGTAAAACTTCTAGAAGCCGTGACTTTAAAAAACAAGGGGAATTAAGCTTTTCTGATTTTCCGGACGCATGCGCAAACTATAGAAAGTCGTTATGACATAGAATGTGCATACTTTGTTGATTCCACTTATGAAATAAATGACATTTTCTAAAAACTCGTGTTTGTTAAGAAATCGTGTAAAACTTCTAGAAGCTGTGATTTTAACAAACAGGGGGAAGTAAGCTTTTCTTATTTCCGGACGTATGGGCAAACTATAGAAAGTCGTTATTACATAGAATGTGCATACTTTGTTGATTCCATTGATTAAATAAAAGACATTTTCTAAAAACTCATGTTTTTTAAGAAATCATGTAAACCTTCTAGAAGCTGTGATTTTAAAAAACGGGGGGAAGTAAGCTTTTCTTATTTCCATACGCATGCGCAAAATATAGAAAATTGTTATGATGTAGAATTTTCATACTTTGTTCATTCCTTTTATGAAATAAATCACATTTTCTAAAAACTCATTTTTTTTAAGAAATCATGTAAACCTTCTAGAAGCTGCGATTTTAAAAAACGGGGGGAAGTAAGATTTTCTTATTTCCGGACGCATGCGCAAACTATAGAAAGTCGTTATGACGTAGAATGTGCATACTTTGTTGATTCCATTTATGAAATAAATAACATTTTCTAAAAACTTGTGTTTTTTAAGAAATCATGTAAACCTTCTAGAAGCTGTGAATTTAAAAAAAGTGGAGAAGTAAGCTTTTCTTATTTCCGGACGCATACACAAACTATAGAAAGTTGTTATTACCTAGAATGTGCACTGTTTGCACATGCGCAAACTATACAAAGTCGTTATAACGTAGAATCTGCATACTTTGGTGATTCCTTTTATTAAATAAATCATATTTTCTAAAAACTCGTTTTTTTTAAGAAATCATGTAAACCTTCTAGAAGCTGTGATTTTAAAAAACTGGGGGAAGTAAGCTTTTCTTATTTCCGGACGCATGCGCAAACTATAGAAAGTCATTACGACGTAGAATGGGCATACTTTGTTGATTACATTTATGAAATAAATCACATTTTCTAAAAACTCATGTTTTTTAAGAAATCATGTAAACCTTCTAGAAGCTGTGAATTTAAAAAAAGGGGGAATGTCAGCTTTTCTTATTTCCGGACGCATGCGCAAACTATAGAAAGTCGTTATTAGCTATAATGTGCATAGTTTGCGCATGCGCAAACTATAAAAAGTCGTTATGACGTAGAATGTGCATACTTTGTTGATTCCTTTTATGAAATAAATCACATTTTCTAAAAACTCATTTTTTTAAGAAATCATGTAAACCTTCTAGAAGCTGTGCTTTTAAAAAATGGGGGGAAGTAAGCTTTTCATATTTCCGAACACATGCGCAAACTTTAGAAAGTCGTTATGACGTAGAATGTGCATACTTTGTTGATTCCATTTATGAAATAAATCATATTTTCTAAAAACTCATGTTTTTTAAGAAATCATGTAAAACTTCTAGAAGCCGTGACTTTAAAAAATGGGGGGAATTAAGCTTTTCTTATTTCCGGACGCATGCGGAAACTATAGAAAGTCGTTATGACATAGAATGTGCATACTTTGTTGATTCCATTTATGAAATAAATCACATTTTCTAAAAACTAGTGGTTTTTAAGAAATCATGTAAACCTTCTAGAAGCTGTGATTTTAAAAAACTGGCGGAAGTAAGCTTTTCTTACTTCCGGACGCATGCACAAACTTTAGAAAGTCGTTATGACGTAGAATGTGCATACTTTGTTGATTCCTTTTATGAAATAGATCACATTTTCTAAAAACTCATTTTTTTTAAGAAATCATGTAAACCTTCTAGAAGCTGTGATTTTAAAAAACGGGGGGAAGTAAGCTTTTCTTATTTCTCGATGCATGCGCAAACTATAGAAAGTCATTATGATATAGAATGTGCATACTTTGTTGATTCCATTTATGAAATAAATCACATTTTCTAAAAACTCATTTTTTTTTAAGAAATCATGTAAACCTTCTAGAAGCTGTGATTTTAAAAAACTGGCGGAAGTAAGCTTTTCTTATTTCCGGACGCATGCGCAAACTTTAGAACGTTGTTATGACGTAGAATGTGCATACATTGTTGATTCCATTTATGTAATAAATCACATTTTCTAAAAACTCCTTTTTTTTAAGAAATCATGTAAACCTTCTAGAAGCTGTGAATTTAAAAAAAGGGGGGAAGTAAGCTTTTCTTATTTTCGGACGCATGCGCAAACTATTACCTAGAATGTGCATAGTTTGTGCATGCGCAAACTATACAAAGTCGTTATGACATAGAATGTTCATACTTTTTTTATTCCATTTATGAAATAAATTATATTTTCTAAAAACTCGTGTTTTTTAAGAAATCATGTAAACCTTCTAGAAGCTGTGATTTTAAAAACCGGGGGGAAGTAAGCTTTTCTTATTTCCGGACGCATTCACAAACTATAGAAAGTCGTTATTACGTAGAATGTGCATAGTTTGTTGATTCCATTGATGAAATAAATCAAATTTTCTAAAAACTCATGTTTTTTAAGAAATCATGTAAACCTTCTAGAAGCTGTGACTTTAAAAAATGGGGGGAAGTAAGCTTTTCTTATTTCTGGACGCATTAGCAAACTTTAGAAAGTCGTTATGACGTAGAATGTGCATACTTTGTTGATTCCATCTATGAAATAAATCACATTTTCTAAAAACTCGTGTTTTTTAAGAAACCATGTAAACCTTCTAGAAGCTGTGACATTAATAAACGGGGGGAAGTAAGCTTTTCTTATTTCCGGACGCATTAGAAAAATTTAGAAAGTCGTTATGACGTAGAATGTGCATACTTTGTTGATTCCATTTATGAAATAAATCACATTTTCTAAAAACTCGTGTTTTTTAAGAAATCATGTAAACCTTCTAGAAGCTGTGATTTTAAAAAACGGGGGGAAGTAAGCTTTTCTTATTTCCCGACGCATGCGCAAACTATAGAATGTCGTTATTACGTAGAATGTGCATACTTTGTTGATTCCATTTATGAAATAAATCACATTTTCTAAAAACTCATGTTTTTTAAGAAATCATGTAAACCTTCTAGAAGCTGTGATTTTAAAAAACGGAGGGAAGTAAGCTTTTCTTATTTCCGGACGCATGCGAAAACTATAGAAAGTCGTTATGACTTAGAATGTGCATACTTTGTTGATTCCATTTATGAAATAAATCACATTTTCTAAAAACTCGTGTTTTTTAAGAAATCATGGAAACCTTCTAGAAGTTGTGATTTTAAAAAACGGGGTGAAGTAAGCTTTTCTTATTTCCGGACGAATACGCAAACTATAGAAAGTCGTTAGTACGTAGAATGTGCATAGTTTGCGCATGCGAAAATGATACAAAGTCGTTATGACATAGAATGTGCATACTTTGTTGATTCCATTTATGAAATAAATCACATTTTCTAAAAACTCGTGTTTTTTAAGAAATCATGTAAACCTTCTAGAAGTTGTGATTTTAAAAAACGGGGTGAAGTTAGCTTTTCTTATTTCTGGACGAATATTCAAACTATAGAAAGTCGTTCGCACGTAGAATGTGCATAGTTTGGGCATGCGCAAACTATAGAAAGTCTTTATGATATAGAATGTGCATACTTTGTTGATTCCATTTATGAAATAAATGAAATTTTCTAAAAACTCGTGTTTGTTAAGAAATCGTGTAAACCTTCTAGAAGCTGTGATTTTAACAACCAGGGGGAAGTAAGCTTTTCTTATTTCCGGACGCATGGGAAAAATATAGAAAGTAGTTATTACGTAGAATGTGCATACTTCGTTGATTCCATTTATTAAATAAAAGACATTTTCTAAAAACTCGTGTTTTTTAAGAAATCATGTAAACCTTCTAGATGCTGTGATTTTAAAAAACGGGGGGAGGTAAGCTTTTCTTATTTCCATACGCATGCGCAAACTATAGAAAGTCGTTATGACGTAGAATTTGCATACTTTGTTCATTCCTTTTATGAAATAAATCTCATTTTCTAAAAACTCATTTTTTTAAGAAACCATGTAAACCTTCTAGAAGCTGTGATTTTAAAAAATGGGGGGAAGTAAGCTTTTCTTATATCCGGACGCATGCGCAAACTATAGAAAGTCGTTATTACATAGAATGTGCATAGTTTGCGCATGCGCAAATGATAAAAAAGTCGGTATGACATAGTTTGGTCATACTTTATTGATTCCAATTATGAAACAAATGACATTTTCTAAAAACTCGTGTTTTTAAAGAAATCATGTAAACCTTCTAGAAGCTGTGATTTTAAAAAACGGGGGGTAGTAAGGTTTTCTTATTTCCGGACGAATGCGCAAACTATAGAAAGTCGTTATTATGTAGAATGTTCATAGTTTGTTGATTCCATTTATGAAATAAATAACATTTTCTAAAAACTCGTGTTTTTTAAGAAATCATGTAAACCTTCTAGAAGTTGTGATTTTTTAAAACGGGGGCAAGTAAGCTTTTCTTATTTGTATACGCATGCGCAAACTATAGAAAGTCGTTATGATGTAGAATGTGCATACTTTGTTTATTCCTTTTATGCAATAAATGACATTTTCTAAAAACTCGTGTTTTTTAAGAAATCATGTAAACCCTCTAGAAGTTGTGATTTTAAAAAACTGTATGAAGTAAGCTTTTCTTATTTCCGGACGAATACGCAAAGTATAGAAACTCGTTAGTACGTAGAATGTGCATAGTTTGTGCATGTGAAAAGTATAGAAAGTCGTTATGACATAGAATGTGCATACTTTGTTGATTCCATTTATGAAATAAATCACATTTCCTAAAAACTCGTGTTTTTTAAGAAATCATGTAAACCTTCTAGAAGCTGTGATTTTAAAAAACGGGGTGAAGTAAGCTTTTCTTATTTCCGGACGCATTCGCAAACTATACAAAGTCGTTATGACGTAGAATGTGCATATTTTGTTGATTCCATTTATGAAATAAATCACATTTTCTAAAAACTCGTGTTTTTTAAGAAATCATGTAAACCTTCTAGAAGCTATCATTTTAAAAAACTGGTTGAATTAAGCTTTTCTTATTTCCGGACGCATGCGGAAACTATAGAAAGTCGTTATTACGTAGAATGTGCATACTTTGTTGATTCCATTTATGAAATAAATCACATTTTCTAAAAACTCATGTTTTTTAAGAAATCATGTAATCCTTCTAGAAGTTGTGATTTTAAAAAACGGGGGGAAGTAAGCTTTTCTTATTTCCGGACGCATGCGCAAACTATAGAAAGTCGTTATGATGTAGAATGTGCATACTTTCTTGATTCCATTTATGAAATAAATCACATTTTCTAAAAACTCGTGTTTTTTAAGAAATCATGTAAACCTTCTAGAAGCTGTGAATTTAAAAAAAGGGGTGAAGTAAGCTTTTCTTATTTCCGGACGCATGCGCAAACTATAGAAAGTCGTTATTACATAGAATGTGCATAGTTTGCGCATGCGCAAACTATACAAAGTCGTTATGACATAGAATGTTCATAATTTTTTAATTCCATTTACGAAATAAATGACATTTTCTAAAAACTCGTGTTTTTTAAGAAATCATGTAAACCTTCTAGAAGCTGTGATTTTAAAAACTGGGGGGAAGTAAGCTTTTCTTATTTCCGGACGCATTCGCAAACTATAGAAAGTCGTTATTACGTAGAATGGGCATAGTTTGTTGATTCCATTGATGAAATAAATCACATTTTCTAAAAACTCGTGTTTTTTAAGAAATCATGTAAACCTTCTAGAAGCTGTGATTTTAAAAAACTGGCAGAAGTAAGCTTTTCTTATTTCCGGACGCATGCGCAAACTATAGAGTGTCGTTATGACGTAGAATGTGCATACTTTGTTGATTCCAATGATGAAATAAATCACATTTTCTAAAAACTCATGTTTTTAAAAAAATCATGTAAACCTTCTAGAAGCTGTGATTTTAAAAAACGGGGGGAAGTAAGCTTTTCTTATTTCCATACGCATGCGCAAACTGTAGAAAGTCGTTATGACGTAGAATTTGCATATTTTGTTGATTCCTTTTGGTTTTTAAGAAATCATGTAAACCTTCTAGAAGCTGTGGTTTTAAAAAACGGGGGGAAGTAAGCTTTTCTTATTTCCGGACGCATTCGCAAACTCTAGAAAGTCGTTATTACGTAGAATGTGCATTGTTTGCACATGCGTAAACTATACAAAGTCGTTATGACATAGAATGTGCATACTTTGTTGATTCCATTTATGAAATAAATCACATTTTCTAAAAGCTCGTGTTTTTTAAGAAATCATGTAAACCTTCTAGAAGCTGTGATTTTAAAAAATTGGCGAAAGTAAGCTTTTCTTATTTCCGGACGCATGCGCAAACTATAGAAAGTCGTTATGACGTAGAATGTGCATAGTTTGCGCATGCGTAAACTATACAAATTCGTTATGACATAGAATGTGCATACTTTGTTGATTGCATTGATGAAATAAATCACATTTTCTAAAAACTCGTGTTTTTTAAGAAATCATGTAAACCTTCTAGAAGCTGTGATTTTAAAAAACGAGGGGAAGTAAGCTTTTCTTATTCCCATACGCATGCGCAAACTGTAGAAAGTCGTTATGACGTAGAATGGGCATACTTTGTTGATTCCATTTATGAAATAAATCACATTTTCTAAAAACTCGTGTTTTTTAAGAAATCATGTAAACCTTCTAGAAGCTGTGATTTTGAAAAACGGGGGGAAGTAAGCTTTTCTTATTTCCCGATGCATGCGCAAACTATAGAATGTCATTATTACGTAGAATGTGCATACTTTGTTGATTTCATTGATGAAATAAATCACATTTTCTAAAAACTTGTGTTTTTTAAAAAATCATGTAAACCTTCTAGAAGCTGTGATTTAAAAAAACTGGCGGAAGTAAGCTTTTCTTATTTCCGGATGCATGCGCAAACTATAGAAAGTCGTTATGACGTAGAATGTGCATACTTTGTTGATTTCATTTATGAAATAAATGACATTTTCTAAAAACTCATGTTTTTTAAGAAATCATGTAAACCTTCTAGAAGCTGTGAATTTAGAAAAAGGGGGGAAATAAGCTTTTCTTATTTCCGGACGCATGCGCAAACTATAGAAAGTCGTTATTACATAGAATGTGCATAGTTTGCGCAAGCGCAAACTATACAAAGTCGTTATGACATAGAATGTTCATAATTTTTTAATTCCATTTATGAAATAAATGACATTTTCTAAAAACTCATGTTTTTTAAGAAATCATGTAAACCTTCTAGAAGCTGTGATTTTAAAAACCGGGGGGAAGTAAGCTTTTCTTCTTTCCGGACGCATTCGCAAACTATAGAAAGTCGTTATTACATAGAATGGGCATAGTTTGTTGATTCCATTGATGAAATAAATCACATTTTCTAAAAACACGTGTTTTTAAAAAAATCATGTAAACCTTCTAGAAGCTGTGATTTAAAAAAACTGGTGGAAGTAAGCTTTTCTTATTTCCGGACGCATGCGCAAACTATAGAAAGTCGTTATGACATAGAATGTGCATACTTTGTTGATTCCATTTATGAAATAAATCACATTTTCTAAAAACTCGTGTTTTTTAAGAAATCACGTAAACCTTCTAGAAGCTGTGATTTTAAAAAACTGGCGGAAGTAAGCTTTTCTTATTTCCGGACGCATGCGCAAACTATAGACTGTCGTTATGACGTAGAATGTGCATAGTTTGCGCATGCGTAAACTATACAAAGTCGTTATGACATAGAATGTGCATACTTTGTTGATTCCATTGATGAAATAAATCACATTTTCTAAAAACTTGTGTTTTTAAAAAAATCATGTAAACCTTCTAGAAGCTGTGATTTTAAAAAACGGGGGGAAGTAAGCTTTTCTTATTTCCATACGCATGCGCAAACTGTAGAAAGTCGTTATGACGTAGAATTTGCATACTTTGTTGATTCCTTTTATGAAATAAATCACATTTTCTAAAAACTCGTTTTTTTTAAGAAATCATGTAAACCTTCTAGAACCTGTGATTTTAAAAAACATGGGGAAGTAAGCTTTTCTTACTTCCATATGCATGCGCAAACTATAGAAAGTCGTTATGACATAGAATGTGCATACTTTGTTGATTCCTTTTATGAAATAAATGAAATTTTCTAAAAACTCTTGTTTTTTAAGAAATCATGTAAACCTTCTAGAAGCTGTGGTTTTAAAAAACGGGGGGAAGTAAGCTTTTCTTATTTCCGGACGCATTCACAAACTATAGAAAGTCGTTATTACGTAGAATGTGCATAGTTTGCGCATGTGTAAACTATACAAAGTCGTTATGACATAGAATGTGCATACTTTGTTGATTCCATTTATGAAATAAATCACATTTTCTAAAAGCTCGTGTTTTTTAAGAAATCATGTAAACCTTCTAGAAGCTGTGATTTTAAAAAATTGGCGGAAGTAACCTTTTCTTATTTCCGGACGCATGCGCAAACTATAGAAAGTCGTTATGACGTAGAATGTGCATAGTTTGCGCATTCGTAAACTATACAAATTCGTTATGACATAGAATGTTCATACTTTGTTGATTCCATTTATGAAATAAATCACATTTTCTAAAAACTCGTGTTTTTTAAGAAATCATGTAAACCTTCTAGAAGCTGTGATTTTAAAAAACGAGGGGAAGTAAGCTTTTCTTATTCCCATACATAAAAGCAAACTATAGAAAGTCGTTATGACGTAGAATGTGCATACTTTGTTGATTCCTTTTATGAAATAAATCACATTTTCTAAAAACTCGTTTTTTTTAAGAAATCATGTAAATCTTCTAGAAGCTGTGATTTTAAAAAACGGGGGGAAGTAAGCTTTTCTTATTTCCAGACGCATGCGCAAACTATAGAAAGTCGTTATGACATAGAATGTGCATACTTTGTTGATTCGATTTATGAAATAAATGTCATTTTCTAAAAACTTGCATTTTTTAAGAAATCATGTAAACCTTCTAGAAGCTGTGATTTTAAAAAACAGGCGGAAGTAAGCTTTTCTTATTTCCCGACGCACGCACAAACTATAGAAAGTCGTTATTACGTAGAATGTGCATACTTTGGCGATTCCATTTATTAAATAAATGAAATTTTCTAAAAACTCGTGTTTTTTAAGAAATCATGTAAACCTTCTAGAAGCTGTGATTTTAAAAAACGGGGGGAAGTAAGCTTTTCTTATTTCCGGACGCATGCGCAAACTATAGAAAGTCGTTATGATGTAGAATGTGCATACTTTGTTGATTCCTTTTATGAAATAAATCACATTTTCTAAAAACTCATTTTTTTTAAGAAATCATCTAAACCTTCTAGAAGCTGTGATTTTAAAAGACGGGGGGAAGTAAGCTTTTCTTATTTCCGGACGCATGCACAAACTATAGAAAGTCGTTATGACGTAGAATGTGCATACTTTGTTGATTCCATTTATGAAATAAATCACATTTTCTAAAAAATCATGTTTTTTAAGAAATCATGTAAACCTTCTAGAAGCTGTGAATTTAAAAAAAGGGGGGAAGTAAGCTTTTCTTATTTCCGGACGCATGTGCAAACTATAGAAATTCGTTATTACATAGAATGTGCATAGTTTGCGCATGCGCAAACTATACAAAGTCGTTATGCAATAGAATGTTCATAATTTTTTAATTCCATTTATGAAATAAATGACATTTTCTAAAAACTCGTGTTTTTTAAGAAATCATGTAAACCTTCTAGAAGTTGTGATTTTAAAAACCGGGGGGAAGTAAGCTTTTCTTATTTTCGGATGCATTCGCAAGCTATAGGAAGTCGTTATTACATAGAATGGGCATAGTTTGTTGATTCCACTGATGAAATAAATCACATTTTCTAAAAACTCATGTTTTTTAAGAAATCATGTAAACCTTCTAGAAGCTGTGATTTTAAAAAACTGGCGGAAGTAAGCTTTTCTTATTTCTGGACGCATGCGCAAACTATAGAAAGTCGTTATGACATAGAATGTGCATACTTTGTTGATTCCATTTATGAAATAAATCACATTTTCTAAAAACTCGTGTTTTTTAAGAAATCACGTAAACCTTCTAGAAGCTGTGATTTTAAAAAACTGGCGGAAGTAAGCTTCTCTTATTTCCGGACGCATGCGCAAACTATAGACTGTCGTTATGATGTAGAATGTGCATAGGTTGTGCATGCTTAAACTATACAAAGTCGGTATGACATAGAATGTGCATACTTTTTTGATTCCATTGATGAAATAAATCACATTTTCTAAAAACTCGTGTTTTTTAAAAAATCATGTAAACCTTCTAGAAGCCGTGATTTTAAAAAACGGGGGGAAGTAAGCTTTTCTTATTTCCATATGCATGCGCAAACTGTAGAAAGTCGTTATGACGTAGAATTTGCATACTTTGTTGATTCCTTTTATGAAATAAATCACATTTTCTAAAAACTCAATTTTTTTAAGAAATCATGTAAACCTTCTAGAAGCTGTGATTTTATAAAATGGGGGGAAGTAAGCTTTTCTTATTTCCGGTTGCATTCGCAAACAATAGAAAGTCGTTATTACGTAGAATGTGCATAGTTTGTTGATTCCATTGATGAAATAAATCACATTTTCTAAAAACTCATGTTTTTTAAGAACTCATGTAAACCTTCTAGAAGCTGTGATTTAAAAAAACTGGCGGAAATAAGCTTTTCTTATTTCCGGACGCATGCGCAAACTATAGAAAGTCGTTATTACGTATAATGTGCATATTTTGCGCATGCGTAAACCATACAAAGTCAATATGACATAGAATGTGCATACTTTGTTGAGAAATCATGTAAACCTTCTAGAATCTGGGGGAAGTAAGCTTTTCTTATTTCCGGACGCATGCGCAAACTATAGAAAGTCATTACGACGTAGAATGGGCATACTTTGTTGATTACATTTATGAAATAAATCACATTTTCTAAAAACTCATGTTTTTTAAGAAATCATGTAAACCTTCTAGAATCTGTGAATTTAAAAAAAGGGGGGAAGTAAGCTTTTCTTATTTCCGGACGCATGCACAAACTATAGAAAGTCGTTATTACATAGAATGTGCATCGTTTGCGCATGCACAAACTATACAAAGTCGTTATGAGATAGAATGTTCATACTTTTTTTATTCCATTGATGAAATAAATGACATTTTCTAAAAACTCGTGTTTTTTAAGAAATCATGTAAACCTTCTAGAAGCTGTGATTTTAAAAACCGGGGGGAAGTAAGCTTTTCTTATTTCCGGACGCATTCGCAAACTATAGAAAGTCGTTATTACGTAGAATGTGCATAGTTTGTTGATTCCACTGATGAAATAAATCACATTTTCTAAAAACTCGTGTTTTTTAAGAAATCATGTAAACCTTCTAGAAGCTGTGATCTTAAAAAACTGGCGGAAGTAAGCTTTTCTTATTTCCGGACGCATGCGCAAACTATAGAAAGTCGTTATTACATAGAATGTGCATAGTTTGCGCATACGCAAACTATACAAATTCGTTATGACATATAATGTTCATACTTTTTTGATTCCATTTATGAAAGAAATGACATTTTCTAAAAACTCGTGTTTTTGAAGAAATCATGTAAACCTTCTAGAAGCTATGATTTTAAAAACCGAGGGGAAGTAAGCTTTTCTTATTTCCAGACGCATTCGCAAACTACACAAAGTCGTTATTACGTAGAATGTGCATAGTTTGTTGATTCCATTGATGAAATAAATCACCTTTTCTAAAAATTCATGTTTTTTAAGAAATCATGTAAACCTTCTAGAAGCTGTGATTTTAAAAAACGGGGGGAAGTAAGCTTTTCTTATTTCTGGATGCATGCGCAAACTATAGAAAGTCATTATGACGTAGAATGTGCATACTTTGTCGATTCCATTTATGAAATAAATGACATTTTCTAAAAACTCGTGTTTTTTAAGAAATCATGTAAACCTTCTAGAAGCTGTGATTTTAAAAAACTGGCGGAAGTAAGCTTTTCTTATTTCCGGACGCATGCACAAACTATAGAAGGTTGTTATTACATAGAATGTTCATAGTTTGCGCATGCGCAAACCATACAAAGTCATTATGACATAGAATGTGCATACATTGTTGATTCCATTTATGAAATAAATCACATTTTCTAAAAACTCGTGTTTTTTAAGAAATCATGTAAACCTTCTAGAAGTTGTGATTTCAAAAAACGGGGTGAAGTAAGCATTTCTTATTTCCGGACCCATACACAAACTATAGAAAGTTGTTATTACGTCGTTATGACATAGAATGTGCATACTTTGTTGATTCCATTTATGAAATAAATGAAATTTTCTAAAAACTCGTGTTTGTTAAGAAATCATGTAAACCTTCTAGAAGCTATGATTTTAGAATATAGGGGGAAGTAAGCTTTTCTTATTTCCGGATGCATGCGCAAACTATAGAAAGTCATTATTACGTAGAATGTGCATAATTTGTTGATTCCATTTATTAAAGAAATGACATTTTCGAAAAACTCATGTTTATTAAGAAATCATGTAAACCTTTTAGAAGCTGTGATTTTAAAAAACGAGGGGAAGTAAGCTTTTCTTATTTGCATACGCATGTGCAAACTGTAGAAATTCGTTATGAAGTAGAATTTGCATACTTTGTTGATTCCTTTTACGAAATAAATCACATTTTCTAAAAACTCATTTTTTTTAAGAAATCATGTAAACCTTCTAGAAGCAGTGATTTTAAAAAACGGGCGGAAGTAAGCTTTTCTTATTTCATCACGCATGCGCAAACTATAGAAAGTCGTTATGACGTAGAATGTGCATACTTTGTTGATTCAATTTATGAAATAAATGACATTTTCTAAAAACTCGTGTTTTTTAAGAAATCATGTAAACCTTCTAGAAGCTGTGATTTTAAAGAACTGGCGGAAGTAAGCTTTTCTTATTTCCGGACGTATGCGCAAACTTTAGAAAGTCGTTATGACGTAGAATGTGCATACTTTGTTGATAACATTTATGAAATAAATCACATTTTCTAAAATCTCATGTTTTTTAAGAAATCATGTAAACCTTCTAGAAGCTGTGATTTTAAAAAACTCGCGGAAGTAAGCTTTTCTTATTTCCGGACGCATGCGCAAACTATAGAAAGTCGTTATTACGTAGAATGTGCATAGTTTGCGAATGCGCAAACCATAGAAAGTCGTTATGACATAGAATGTGCATACTTTGTTGATTCCATTGATGAAATAAATCACATTTTATAAAAACTCGTGTTTTTTAAGACATCATGTAAACCTTCTAGAAGTTGTGATTTTAAAAAACGGGGTGAAGTAAGCTTTTCTTATTTCCGGACGAAGACGCAAACTATAGAAAGTCATTAGTACGTATAATGTGCATAGTTTGCGCATGCGCAAGCTATAGAAAGTTGTTATGACATAGAATATGCATACTTTGTTGATTCCATTTATCAAATAAATGACATTTTCCAAAACCTCGTGTTTGTTTAAATCATGTAAACCTTCTAGAAGATGTGATTTTAACAAACAGGGGGAAGTAAGCTTTTCTTATTTCCGGACGCATGCGCAAACAATAGAAAGTCGTTATTACGTAGAATGTGCATACTTTGTTGATTCCATTTAGTAATTAAATGACATTTTCTAAAAACTCGTGTTTTTTAAGAAATCATGTAAACCTTCTAGAAGCTGTGATTTTAAAAAACGAGGGGAAGTAAGCTTTTCTTATTTCCATACGCATGCGCAAACTATAGAAAGTCGTTATGACGTAGAATGTGCATACTTTGTTGATTCCTTTTATGAAATAAATCACATTTTCTAAAAAATCATTTTTTTTAAGAAATCATGTAAACCTTCTAGAAGCTGTGATTTTAAAAAATGGGGGGAAGTAAGCTTTTCTTATTTCCGGACGCATGCGCAAACTATAGAAAGTCGTTATGACGTAGAATGTGCATACTTTGTTGATTCAATTTATGAAATAAATAACATTTTCTACAAACTCGTGTTTTTTAAGAAATCATGTAAACCTTCTAGAAGCTGTGAATTTAAAAAAAGGGGGGAAGTAAGCTTTTCTTATTTCCATACGCATGCGCAAACTATAGAAAGTCGTTATGACGTAGAATGTGCATACTTTGTTGATTCCTTTTATGAAATAAATCACATTTTCTAAAAACTCGTTCATTTTAATAAATCATGTAAACCTTCTAGAAGCTGTGATTTTAAAAAACGGGGGGAAGTAAGCTTTTCTTATTTCCGGATGCATGCTCAAACTATAGAAAGTCGTTATGACGTAGAATGTGCATACTTTGTTGATTCCATTTATGAAATAAATCACATTTTCTAAAAACTCGTGTCTTTTAAGAAATCATGTAGACCTTCTAGAAGCTGTGAATTTAAAAAAAGGGGGGAAGTAAGCTTTTCTTATTTCCGGACGCATGCGCAAACTATAGAAAGTCGTTATTACGTAGAATGTGCATAGTTTGTTGATTCCATTGATGAAATAAATCACACTTTCTAAAAACTCATGTTTTTTAAGAAATCATGTAAACCTTCTAGAAGCTGTGAATTTAAAAAAAGGGGGGAAGTAAGCTTTTCTTATTTCCGGACGCATGTGCAAACTATAGAAGGTCGTTATTACATAGAATGTGCATAGTTTGCGCATGCGCAAACTATACAAATTCGTTATGACATATAATGTTCATACTTTTTTGATTCCATTTATTAAATAAATGACATTTTCTAAAAACTCGTGTTTTTTAAGAAATCATGTAAACCTTCTAGAAGCTGTGATTTTAAAAACCGGGGGGAAGTAAGCTTTTCTTATTTCCATACGCATGCGCAAACTATAGAAAGTCATTATGACGTAGTATGTGCATACTTTGTTGATTCCTTTTATGAAATAAATCACATTTTCTAAAAACTCGTTCTTTTTAAGAAATCATGTAAACCTTCTAGAAGCTGTGATTTTAAAAAACGGGGGGAAGTAAGCTTTTCTTATTTCCGGACGCATACTCAAACTATAGAAAGTCGTTATGACGTAGAATGTGCATACTTTGTTGATTCCATTTATGAAATAAATCACATTTTCTAAAAACTCGTGTCTTTTAAGAAATCATGTAAACCTTCTAGAAGCTGTGAATTTAAAAAAAGGGGGGAAGTAAGCTTTTCTTATTTCCGGACGCATGTGCAAACTATAGAAAGTCGTTATTACATAGAATGTGCATAGTTTGCGCATGCGCAAACTATACAAAGACTTTATGACATAGAATGTTCATACTTTTTTGATTCCATTTATGAAATAAATAACATTTTCTAAAAACTCGTGTTTTTTAAGAAATCATGTAAACCTTCTAGAAGCTGTGATTTTAATAATCGGGGGAAAGTAAGCTTTTCTTATTTCTGGACGCATTCGCAAACTAGAGAAAGTCGTTATTACGCAGAATGTGCATAGTTTGGTTATTCCATTGATGAAATAAATCACACTTTCTAAAAACTCGTGTTTTTTAAGAAATCATGTAAACCTTGTAGAAGCTGTGATTTTAAAAAACGGGGGGAAGTAAGCTTTTCTTATTTCCGAAAGCATGCGCAAACTATAGAAAGTCGTTATGGCGTAGAATGTGCATACTTTGTTGATTCCATTTATGAAATAAATCACATTTTCTAAAAACTCGTGTCTTTTAAGAAATCATGTAGACCTTCTAGAAGCTGTGAATTTAAAAAAAGGGGGGAAGTAAGCTTTTCTTATTTCCGGACGCATGCGCAAACTATAGAAAGTCGTTATTACATAGAATGTGCATACTTTTCACATGCGCAAACTATACAAAGTCGTTATGACAAAGAATGTTCATACTTTTTTTATTCCATTTATGAAATAAATAAAATTTTCTAAAAACTCGTGTTTTTTTAGAAATCATGTAAACCTTCTAGAAGCTGTGGTTTTAAAAAACGGGGGGAAGTAAGCTTTTCTTATTTCTGGACGCATTCGCAAACTATAGAAAGTCGTTATTACGTAGAATGTGCATAGTTTGTTGATTACATTGATGAAATAAATCACACTTTCTAAAAACTCATGTTTTTTAAGAAATCATGTAAACCTTCTAGAAGCTGTGAATTTAAAAAAAGGGGGGAAGTAAGCTTTTCTTATTTCCGGACGCATGCACAAACTATAGAAGGTCGTTATTACATAGAATGTGCATAGTTTGCGCATGCGCAAACTATACAAATTCGTTATGACATATAATGTTCATACTTTTTTGATTCCATTTATTAAATAAATGACATTTTCTAAAAACTCGTGTTTTTTAAGAAATCATGTAAACCTTCTAGAAGCTGTGATTTTAAAAACCGGGGGGAAGTAAGTTTTTCTTATTTCCATACGCATGCGCAAACTATAGAAAGTCGTTATGACGTAGTATGTGCATACTTTGTTGATTCCTTTTATGAAATAAATCACATTTTCTAAAAACTCGTTCTTTTTAAGAAATCATGTAAACCTTCTAGAAGCTGTGATTTTAAAAAACGTGGGGAAGTAAGCTTTTCTTATTTCCGGACGCATACTCAAACTATACAAAGTCGTTATGATGTAGAATGTGCATACTTTGTTGATTCCTTTTATGAAATAAATCACATTCTCTAAAAACTCGTTTTTTTTAAGAAATCATGTAAACCTTCTAGAAGCTGTGATTTTAAAAAATGGGGGGATGTAAGCTTTTCTTATTTCCGGATGCATGAGCAAACTATAGAAAGTCGTTATTAGATAGAATGTGCATAGTTTGCGCATGCAAAAACTATACAAAGTCTTTATGACATAGAATGTGCATACTTTGTTGATTCCATTTATGAAATAAATCACATGTTCGTAAAACTCATGTTTTTTAAGAAATCATGTAATCCTTCTAGAAGCTGTGATTTTAAAAAACGGGGGGAAGTAAGATTTTCTTATTTCCAGACGCATGTGCAAACTAGAGAAAGTCGTTATGACTTAGAATGTGCATACTTTTTTGGTTCCATTTATGAAATAAATCACATTTTCTAAACACTCATGTTTTTTAAGAAATCATGTAAACCTTCTAGAAGCTGTGATTTTAAAAAATGGGGGGATGTAAGCTTTTCTTATTTCCGGACGCATGCGCAAACTATAGAAAGTCATTATGACGTAGAATGTGCATGCTTTGTTGATTCCTTTTATGAAATAAATCACATTTTCCAAAAACTCGTTTTTTTTAAGAAATCATGTAAACCTTCTAGAAGCTGTGATTTTAAAAAACGGGGGGAAGTAAGCTTTTCTTATTTCCGGACGCATGCGCATACTATAGAAAGTCGTTATGACGTAGAATGTGCATACTTTATTGATTCCATTTATGAAATAAATCACATTTTCTAAAAACTTGTGTTTTTTAAGAAATCATGTAAACCTTCTAGAAGCTGTGAATTTAAAAAAAGGGGGGAAGTAAGCTTTTCTTATTTTCGGACGCATGTGCAAACTATAGAAAGTCGTTATTACCTAGAATGTGCATAGTTTGCACATGCGCAAACTATACAAAGTTGTTATGACGTAGAATGTGCAAACTTTGTTGATTCCTTTTATGAAATAAATCACATTCTCTAAAAACTCGTTTTTTTTAAGAAATCATGTAAACCTTCTAGAAGCTGTGATTTTAAAAAATGGGGGGAAGTAAGCTTTTCTTATTTCCGGACGCATGCGCAAACTATAGAAAGTCATTATGACGTAGAATGTGCATACGTTGTTGTCTCCACTTATGAAATAAATCACATTTTCTAAAAACTCATGTTTTTTAAGAAATCATGTAAACCTTCTAGAAGCTGTGATTATAAAAAAAGGGGCGAAGTAAGCTTTTCTTATTTGCGGACGCATGCGCAAACTATAGAAAGTCATTATTACGTAGAATGTGCATAGTTTGTTGATTCCATTGATTAAATAAATCACATTTTCTAAAAACTCGTGTTTATTAAGAAATCATGTAAACCTTCTAGAAGCTGTGATTTTAAAAAATGGGGGGAGGTAAGCTTTTCTTATTTCCGGACGCATGCGCAAACTATAGAATGTCGTTATGACGTAGAATGTGCATACTTTGTTGATTCCTTTTATGAAATAAATCACATTTTCTAAAAACGCATTTTTTTTAAGAAATCATGTAAACCTTCTAGAAGCTGTGATTTTAAACAACGGGGGGAAGTAAGCTTTTCTTATTTCCGGACGCATGCGCAAACTATAGAAAGTCGTTATGACGTAGAATGTGCATACTTTGTTGATTCCATTTATGAAATAAATCACATTTTCTAAAAACTCATTTTTTTTAAGAAATCATGTAAACCTTCTAGAAGCTGTGAATTTAAAAAAAGGGGGGAAGTAAGCTTTTCTTATTTCCGGACGTATGTCCAAACTATACAAAGTCGTTATGACGTAGAATGTGCATACTTTGTTGATTCCTTTTATGAAATAAATCACATGTTCGTAAAACTCATGTTTTTTAAGAAATCATGTAATCCCTCTAGAAGCTGTGATTTTAAAAAACGGGGGGAAGTAAGCTTTTCTTATTTCCGGACGCATGTGCAAACTATAGAAAGTCGTTATTACGTAGAATGTGCATAGTTTGTTGATTCCATTTATTAAATAAATCACATTTTCTAAAAACTCGTGTTTATTAAGAAATCATGTAAACCTTCTAGAAGCTGTGATTTTAAAAAACGGGGGGAAGTAAGCTTTTCTTATTTCCGGACGCATGCGCAAACTATAGAAAGTAGTTATGAGTTAGAGTGTGCATACTTTGTTGATTCCATTTATGAAATAAATCACATTTTCTAAACACTCATGTTTTTTAAGAAATCATGTAAACCTTCTAGAAGCTGTGATTTTAAAAACCGGGGGGAAGTAAGCTTTTTTTATTTCCGGACGCATTCGCAAACTATAGCAATTCGTTATGACGTAGAATGTGCATAGTTTGTTGATTCCATTGATGAAATAAATCACATTTTCTAAAAACTCATGTTTTTTAAGAAATCATGTAAACCTTCCAGAAGGCGTGACTTTAAAAAACGGGGGGAATTAAGCTTTTCTTATTTCCGGATGCATGCGCAAACTATAGAAAGTCGTTATGACTTAGAATGTGCATACTTTGTTGATTCCGTTTATGAAATAAATCACATTTTCTAAAAACTTGTGGTTTTTAAGAAATCATGTAAACCTTCTAGAATCTGTGATTTTAAAAAACTTGCGGAAGTAATCTTTTCTTATTTCCGGATGCGTGCGCAAACTTTAGAAAGTCGTTATGACGTAGAATGTGCATACTTTGACGATTCCATTTATGAAATACATCACATTTTATAAAAACTCATGTTTTTTAAGAAATCATGTAAACCTTCTAGAAGCTGTGATTTTAAAAAACTAGCGGAAGTAAGCTTTTCTTATTTCTGGACACATGCGCAAACTATAGAAAGTTGTTATTACGTAGAATGTGCATAGTTTCCGCATTCGCAAACCATACAAATTCGTTATGACATAGAATCTGCATACTTTGTTGATTCCATTTATGAAATAAATCACATTTTCTAAAAACTCGTGTTTTCTAAGAAATCATGTAAACCTTCTAGAAGTTGTGATTTTAAAAAACGGGGTGAAGTAAGCTTTTCTTATTTCTGGACGCATACGCAAACTATAGAAAGTCGTTATGACTTAGAATGTGCATACTTTGTTGATTCCTTTTATGAAATAAATCACATTTTCTAAACACTCCTGTTTTTTAAGAAATCATGTAAACCTTCTAGAAGCTGTGATTTTAAAAAATGGGGGGATGTAAGCTTTTCTTATTTCCGGAGGCATGCGCAAACTATAGAAAGTCGTTATGACGTAGAATGTGCATACTTTGTTGATTCCTTTTATGAAATAAATAACATTTTCTAAAAACTCATTTTTTTTAAGAAATCATGTAAACCTTCTAGAAGCTGTGATTTTAAAAAACGGGGGGAAGTAAGCTTTTCTTATTTCTGGACGCATGCGCAAACTATAGAAAGTCGTTATGACGTAGAATGTGCATACTTTGTTGATTCCCTTTATGAAATAAATCAGATTTTCTAAGAACTCATGTTTTTTAAGAAATCATGTAAACCTTCTAGAAGCTGTGAATTTAAAAAAAGGGGGGAAGTAAGCTTTTCTTATTTCCGGACGCATGTGCAAACTATAGAAAGTCGTTATTACCTAGAATGTGCATAGTTTGCACATGCGCAAAATATACAAAGTCGTTATGACGTAGAATGTGCATACTTTGTTGATTCCTTTTATGAAATAAATCATATTTTCTAAAAACTCGTTTTTTTTAAGAAATCATGTAAACCTTCTAGAAGCTGTGATTTTAAAAAACGGGGGGAAGTAAGCTTTTCTTATTTCCGGACGCATGCGCAAACTATAGAAAGTCGTTATGACTTAGAATGTGCATAGTTTGTTGATTCCATTGATTAAATAAATCACATTTTCTAAAAACTCATGTTTTTTAAAAAATCATGTAAACCTTCTAGAAGCTGTGATTTTAAAAAATGGGGGGAAGTAAGCTTTTCTTATTTCTGGACGCATGCGCAAACTGTAGAAAGTCGTTATGAGGTAGAAATTGCATCCTTTTTTTATTCCATTTATGAAATAAATCACATTTTCTAAAAACTCATGTTTTTTAAGAAATCATGTAAACCTTCTAGAAGCTGTGAATTGAAAAAAAGGGGGGAAGTAAGCTTTTCTTATTTCCAGACGCATGAGCAAACTATAGAAAGTCATTATTAGATAGAATGTGCATAGTTTGCGCATGCGCAAACTATACAAAGTCGTTATGACATAGAATGTGCATAATTTGTTGATTCCATTTATGAAATAAATCACATGTTCGTAAAACTCATGTTTTTTAAGAAATCATGTAATCCTTCTAGAAGCTGTGATTTTAGAAAACGGGGGGAAGTAAGCTTTTCTTATTTCCGGATACATGTGCAAACTATAGAAAGTCGTTATTACGTAGAATGTGCATAGTTTGTTGATTGCATTGATTAAATAAATCACATTTTCTAAAAACTCGTGTTTATTAAGAAATCATGTAAACCTTCTAGAAGCTGTGATTTTAAAAAATGGGGGGAAGTAAGCTTTTCTTATTTCCGGACGCATGCGCAAACTATAGAAAGTCGTTATGACGTAGAATGTGCATACTTTGTTGATTCCATTTATGAAATACATCACATTTTCTAAAAACTCGTTTTTTTTAAGAAATCATGTAAACCTTCTAGAAGCTGTGATTTTAAAAAACGGGGGGAAGTAAGCTTTTATTATTTCCGGACGCATGCGCAAACTATAGAAAGTCGTTATGACTTAGAATGTGCATTGTTTGTTGATTCCATTGATTAAATAAATCACATTTTCTAAAAACTCGTGTTTTTTAAGAAATCATGTAAACCTTCTAGAAGCTGTGATTTTAAAAAACGGGGGGGAAGTAAGCTTTTCTTATTTCCGGACGCATGTGCAAACTTTAGAAAGTCATTATGACGTATAAAGTGCATCCTTTTTTTATTCCATTTATGAAATAAATTACATTTTCTAAAAACTCATGTTTTTTAAGAAATCATGTAAACCTTCTAGAAGCTGTGAATTGAAAAAAAGGGGGGAAGTAAACTTTTCTTATTTCCAAACGCATGAGCAAACTGTAAAAAGTCGTTATTAGATAGAATATGGATAGTTTGCGCATGCGCAAACTATACAAATGTTGAAATATTGTAACTTCAAAGAATATTATATTTGTATATTATTTATTCCGGAGATGTTCCATACCTCCGATGTGATTATACTATAAATCCGGAGATGTTTATTCCTCCGAGTTGGGTGTGGTAACTAGGGTTATTAGACCCACCATGTGGGGGTCAGCCCAGGCAGTTATAATGGGGTATTTAACCTAATGGTTAAATACGAGCCTACATGTACTTGTGTAAAATACATATCAGAGTAGTGTTTAAATAGAGGAGGTGTGTTCCTCATTTGATACACTCACTCACTTGAGGATAGCGCACTTGTGGAGGAGGAGATCATGTCTCAGGGTTTTATCTTTGTATATTGCTGGTCATCTATATTGAGGAAGCTTTGCTGGGTTTTCTACCCCATGAGGGTTTCCCAGGATAAATCTCTGTCTCTTGTGTTTATGCTGTGCTTGTTGTTTCTTCAGTGATCCTATATATGCTATTATTGTGAAATGGAATGTAATGCTACTATTTTCTATCTTAGCTTATTAAATCTTAACATGGGATCAGAGCTAACCTGAAGGAAGACAAGGTATGGCACTTACGACACTTGCTTTGCTTACGATAATTTGAAGGTTAGGGTTTTACATAGCAAAAATCAGTCTTCGTGGAACTTTCGCTATAAATCCATTTCTGCGCAGTTTCAGGGTCTGAAAAGTTTACAGGTCGAAGATAACATCCCTAGGTACCTTGTGTCCAAAGGGAACCCTCAGATTCGTTGTACTTTATGAGTTATGATCAGTACAAGGTAGGGTTTCTGCCTCTTCCAGATCTCAGTCAAAATCAGGTAACCTTGGCAAAAAGGTCATAACTTGGGCTAGGAAGCTCCAAATGAAATTTCGTAAAAAGTGACAGGTAGTACACAGACTGTGCTATCTCAAGAAACGTTTTCAGAGGCCGAAGATTAACCAGTGACACGTGGCACGCCGTACACGTTCGCTCTCCTGTTTTATCCCATAAACAGGTCATGTTGCGACACTTGGCATAAATCTCTCTCAGAGAGTCCAATTGAGGTCAGACCTGTCAAGATGGAAAGATAACAGGGCGATCTATCTCAGGAAAAGTTTTCAGAGGCCGAAGTTCAAACAGTGACACGTGGCACGCCGTACAAGTTCGCTCTACTGTTTTATCCCATAAACAGGTCACGTTGCGACACTTGGCATAACTCTCTCTCAGAAAATCCAATTGAGGTCAGACCTGTCAGGATGGAAAGATGACAGGTCAGGCTACTGCAGAAAAAGGGTTTCAGACCCTGTGGAGCAAAAATTTCAGAGTTATAGCAGAAACAATCAGGTGCATATTTCTGTCAAAATAGAATTATTTTTCGAGCACCTTTATTCATGGCTTCCGGAATTTAGGGTTTTGGAGAAAGTTAGAATTTTTGGAATCGGAGTCCTCGACTGAATGCTACTCAGGAAAATCTAAATTTAGAGACCAAGATCGAATTTTTTGGTTGGGTGGAAGACCGGGCTTGATCAAACCCCAGTTCGGGATTTTGATTGGAAAGATGGAAAATTAGGGCTTCAACAAAAGTTGGAATTTTTGAAGTCTGTAACCACGGCTGGAAACTCCTAAGAAAAATAAGAGTTTAGAGCCTTGGATCGAACCTTTTGTTTGGGCAGAAGGGTGGGCTTCATCAAACCCTAGTTCGGGATCCTGTCCAAAAGATCCAGAAGTTTTAAAGGCAATTTTGAGTGGTCAAATTTTGGAAATTCCAAAATTGAAGTATGCTAGTTTGATCCGCTCAGCAAGACATATTCTTTCATCCATTCAGAAGTGTGAAAGTCAAAGATTGAATTTTTAGGGTTTCTCTAGAAAACCCTAATCAAGCTCCAGATCAAGTTTCAGGGGGAGTTGAGGCTAAGGCCTTACATAAGAAGACTACAAGAAGTCTCGACAGGTATGACTTAAGGAGGTTTAGGTATGTCTTGAAATCTGATTCTTGATTAAGTTCATAATGTGTTTTGTCTTCATGTTATTTATTAGTACAATCTTGATTAATGTTAGAATTGTCTTATCACCCTAGTAACAGTATGAATGCATGTGAATGATCGAAGACATTCATTGATTAGGGCTATATGATTGTACTAATGCATTATGGTGTTGTGTGAGGTTGATGTTGTCTGCTAACAAGATACAGGTACATCACAAAAGACAAATCAAGTTCCATGACCATGACCACATGAATACAAAGACTCATCCATAATCTTTGTTCTACTTACGAGGTATGTATGAACTTGTTATATTATGCTTAACCTATGAGACATGCAGGTTCTAGCTCAGGATCTCTAAATCAATGAAGAGATTGTTTAGGTATGTTGCACATAACTAAGCAGGTATACTAATCCAGGTATGTTTTCCTATGTCATGTTAGAATCTTACCTTGTGATTAGGATCCCTTATATAAGTATACTTGGTATGATTGGTTATGCTTATTCATAAAGTTAGTAATCAAGGGTTTATGCATATCATGTCTCTTATCTTGGTTGATTATTTAACTAACTAGATCAAACAAGAATATGCATAAGTAAAGGAAGACTTCCCTGAAACCTTGAATATTATCTATAATCATGATTATACATTTTCAAGATTATTTAGAACTATAATGTTTTGATAACATTGATATTATACTAATGAATGTATGTTTGTGTATGAGATCATGATGATGACACTAGTGCACATTTGAGCATGCACAGTGGTACAGAATGAATAGAAGTTCAAAAGACATACAGAAGATCAAGTGGGAGGCAACCACACAAACATAAAAGATAAGTATTTGAGTTGTTATTTGAAATAAGTAAATGATATTGCCTGTAATAAATTGTATGCATATTTGTATTCCCTTAATATATCATGATGAGTGTAAATATTCATAGAACATTGAACAATATACTACTAATATGCATATGATTTGTAAGTTGGACAAACATTCCATTGTTACTTGTCTAGAATGAAACCTCTTTGCTGACATGCTAAGAGTTGTGCACACTCTCGATAGTATGTTCTGGTAGAGATGGAAGGCATCTAGATAGCCATTGTATGCATACAGGATATGGGAAAGTGTTGTGCCAAAGTATTGGTCAAAATAGTTGCATCACTATGTAAATGATATCTGTATGCATAATAGGTTATCATGTCAATATGATTTGATGATTATGAAGTATTACTAATCATGTACTTAATTTTGATTTGTAGGAAAGGTCATGAAGAATGATGGACACCGTACAAGTGGTGGATGTTCAAACAAGAAGATTTACAAATCAAACAAAATATAGAAGGCTCATGGCTAGAAGATTATCTTAGAAAGGGGAAGAGAATCATGACAAGATGTTTGCTCCAAGTATGGTGTAATTAAAGAAGAAGTGTGAATCAGGTTCTGTATAGGTACCTAGGATCGAATGTGCATACTTTGTTGGTTCCATTTATGATATAAATCACATTTTCTAAACACTCATGTTTTTTAAGAAATCATGTAAACCTTCTAGAAGCTGTGATTTTAAAAAACTGGCGGAAGTAAGCTTTTCTTATTTCCGGATGCATGCGCAAACTTTAGAAAGTCGTTATGACGTAGAAGGTGCATACTTTGTTGATTCCATTTATGAAATAAATCACATGTTTGTAAAACTCATGTTTTTTAAGAAATCATGTAAACCTTCTAGAAGCTGTGATTTTAAAAAACGGGGGGAAGTAAGCTTTTCTTATTTCCAGACACATGTGCAAACTATAGAAAGCCGTTATGACTTAGAATGTGCATACTTTGTTGGTTCCATTTATGAAAGAAATCACATTTTCTAAACACTCATGTTTTTTAAGAAATCATGTAAACCTTCTAGAAGCTGTGATTTTAAAAACCGGGGGGAAGTAAGCTTTTCTTATTTCCGGACGCATTCGCAAACTAGAGAAAGTCGTTATTACGTAGAATGTGCATAGTTTGTTGATTCCATTGATGAAATAAATAAAATTTTCTAAAAACTCGTGTTTTTTAAGAAATCATGTAAACCTTCTAGAAGCCGTGACTTTAAAAAACGGTGGGAATTAAGGTTTTCTTATTTTCGGACACATGCACAAACTATAGAAAGTCATTATGACTTAGAATGTGCATACTTTGTTGATTCCATTTATGAAATAAATCACATTTTCTAAAAACTTGTGGTTTTTAAGGAATCATGTAAACCTTCTAGAAGCTTGGATTTTAAAAAACTGGCGGAAATAAGCTTTTCTTATTTCCGGATGCATGCGCAAACTTTAGAAAGTTGTTATGACGTAGAAGGTGCATACTTTGTTGATTCCATTTATGAAATACATCACATTTTCTAAAAACTCGTGTTTTTTAAGAAATCATGTAAACCTTCTAGAAGCTGTGATTTTAAAAAACTGGCGGAAGTAAGCTTTTCTTATTTCTGGACACATGTGCAAACTATAGAAAGTCGTTATTACGTAGAATGTGCATAGTTTGCGCATGTGCAAACCATACAAAGTCGTTATGACTTAGAATGTGCATACTTTGTTGATTCCATTTATGAAAGAAATCATATTTTCTAAAAACTCGTGTTTTTTAAGAAATCATGTAAACCTTCTAGAAGTTGTGATTTTAAAAAACGGGGTGAAGTAAGCTTTTCTTATTTCCGGACGCATGCGCAAACTATAGAAAGTCGTTATGACTTAGAATGTGCATACTTTGTTGGTTCCATTTATGAAATAAATCACATTTTCTAAACACTCATGTTTTTTAAGAAATCATGTAAACCTTCTAGAAGCCGTGATTTTAAAAACCGGGGGAAGTAAGCTTTTTTTATTTCCGGACGCATTCGCAAACTATAGAAAGTCGTTATTACGTAGAATGTGCATAGTTTGTTGATTCCATTGATGAAATAAATCACATTTTCTAAAAACTCGTGTTTTTTAAGAAATCATGTAAACCTTCTAGAAGTTGTGATTTTAAAAAATGGGGGGAAGTAAGCTTTTCTTATTTCCGGACGCATGCAAAAACTAAAGAAAGTCGTTATGACGTAGAATGTGCATACTTTGTTGATTCCATTTATGAAATAAATCACATTTTCTAAAAACTCTAGTTTTTTAAGAAATCATGTAAACCTTCTAGAAGCCGTGATTTTAAAAACCGGGGGAAGTAAGCTTTTCTTATTTCCGGACGCATGCGCAAACTATAGAAAGTCGTTATGACGTAGAATGTACATGATATGTTGATTCCTTTGATGAAATAAATCACATTTTCTTAAAACTCGTTTTTTTTAAGAAATCATGTAAATCTTCTAGAAGCTGTGATTTTAAAAAACGGGGGAAGTAAGCTTTTCTTATTTCCGGACGCATGCGCAAACTAAAGAAAGTCGTTATGACATAGAATGTGCATACTTTGTTGATTCCATTTATGAAATAAATCACATTTTCTAAAAACTCGTGTTTTTTAAGAAATCATGTAAACCTTCTAGAAGCTGTGAATTTAAAAAAAGGGGGGAAGTAAGCTTTTCTTATTTCCGGACGCATGTGCAAACTATAGAAAGTCGTTATTACCTAGAATGTGCACAGTTTGCACATGCGCAAACTATAGAAAGTCGTTATGACGTAGAATGTGCATACTTTGTTGATTCCTTTTATGAAATAAATCACATTTTCTAAAAACTCGTTTTTTTAAAGAAATCATGTAAACCTTCTAGAAGCTGTGATTTTAAAAAACGGGGGGAAGTAAGCTTTTCTTATTTCCGGACGCATGCGCAAACTATAGAAAGTCGTTATGATGTAGAATGTGCATACTTTTTTATACCATTTATGAAATAAATCACATTTTCTAAAAACTCGTGTTTTTTAAGAAATCATGTAAACCTTCTAGAAGCTGTGAATTTAAAAAAAGGGGGAAGTAAGCTTTTCTTATTTCCGGACGCATGCAAAAACTATAGAAAGTCGTTATGACTTAGAATGTGCATACTTTGTTGATTCCATTTATGAAATAAATCACATTTTCTAAACACTCATGTTTTTTAAGAAATCATGTAAACCTTCTAGAAGCTGTGATTTTAAAAACCGGGGGAAAGTAAGCTTTTCTTATTTCCGGACGCAATCGAAACTATAGAAAGTCGTTATTACGTAGAATGTGCATAGTTTGTTGATTCCATTTATGAAATAAATCACATTTTCTAAAAACTCGTGTTTTTTAAGAAATCATGTAAACCTTGTAGAAGCTGCGATTTTAAAAAACTTGGGGATGTAAGCTTTTCTTATTTCCGGATGCATGCGCAAACTATAGAAAGTCGTTATGACGTAGAATGTGCATAGTTTGTTGATTCCATTTATGAAATAATTCACATTTTCTAAAAACTCGTGTTTATTAAGAAATCATGTAAACCTTCTAGAAGCTGTGATTTTAAAAAACGGGGGGAAGTAAGCTTTTCTTATTTCCGGACGCATGCGCAAACTATAGAAAGTCGTTATGACGTAGAATATCCATAATTTGTTGATTCCTTTTATGAAATAAATCACATTTTCTAAAAAATCGTTTTTTTTAAGAAATCATGTAAACCTTCTAGAAGCTGTGATTTTCAAAAATTGGGGTGAAGTAAGCTTTTCTTATTTCCGGATGCATGCACAAACTATAGAAAATCGTTATGACATAGAATGTGCATACTTAGTTGATTCAATTTATTAAATAAATGACATTTTCTAAAAACTTGTGTTTTTTAAGAAATCATGTAAACCTTCTAGAAGCTGTGATTTTAAAAAACGGTGGGAAGTAAGCTTTTCTTATTTCCATACGCATGCGCAAACTATAGAAAGTCGTTATGACGTAGAATGTGCATACTTTATGATTCCTTATATGAAATAAATCATATTTTCTAAAAACTCGTTTTTTTTAAGAAATCATGTAAACCTTCTAGAAGCTGTGATTTTAAAAAACGGGGGGAAGTAAGCTTTTCTTATTTCCGGACGCATGCGCAAACTATAGAAAGTCGTTATGACGTAGAATGTGCATAATTTGTTGATTCCATTAATGAAATAAATCACATTTTCTAAAAACTCGTGTTTTTTAAGAAATCATGTAAACCTTCTAGAAGCTGTGATTTTAAAAAACGGGGGGAAGTAAGCTTTTCTTATTTCCGGACGCATGTGCAAACTTTAGAAAGTCATTATGACGTATAAAGTGCATCCTTTTTTTATTCCATTTATGAAATAAATTACATTTTCTAAAAACTCATGTTTTTTAAGAAATCATGTAAACCTTCTAGAAGCTGTGAATTGAAAAAAAGGGGGGAAGTAAACTTTTCTTATTTCCAAACGCATGAGCAAACTGTAAAAAGTCGTTATTAGATAGAATATGGATAGTTTGCGCATGCGCAAACTATACAAATGTTGAAATATTGTAACTTCAAAGAATATTATATTTGTATATTATTTATTCCGGAGATGTTCCATACCTCCGATGTGATTATACTATAAATCCGGAGATGTTTATTCCTCCGAGTTGGGTGTGGTAACTAGGGTTATTAGACCCACCATGTGGGGGTCGGCCCAGTCAGTTATAATGGGGTATTTAACCTAATGGTTAAATACGAGCCTACATGTACTTGTGTAAAATACATATCAGAGTAGTGTTTAAATAGAGGAGGTGTGTTCCTCATTTGATACACTCACTCACTTGAGGATAGCGCACTTGTGGAGGAGGAGATCATGTCTCAGGGTTTTATCTTTGTATATTGCTGGTCATCTATATTGAGGAAGCTTTGCTGGGTTTTCTACCCCATGAGGGTTTCCCAGGATAAATCTCTGTCTCTTGTGTTTATGCTGTGCTTGTTGTTTCTTCAGTGATCCTATATATGCTATTATTGTGAAATGGAATGTAATGCTACTATTTTCTATCTTAGCTTATTAAATCTTAACATGGGATCAGAGCTAACCTGAAGGAAGACAAGGTATGGCACTTACGACACTTGCTTTGCTTACGATAATTTGAAGGTTAGGGTTTTACATAGCAAAAATCAGTCTTCGTGGAACTTTCGCTATAAATCCATTTCTGCGCAGTTTCAGGGTCTGAAAAGTTTACAGGTCGAAGATAAAATCCCTAGGTACCTTGTGTCCAAAGGGAACCCTCAGATTCGTTGTACTTTATGAGTTATGATCAGTACAAGGTAGGGTTTCTGCCTCTTCCAGATCTCAGTCAAAATCAGGTAACCTTGGCAAAAAGGTCATAACTTGGGCTAGGAAGCTCCAAATGAAATTTCGTAAAAAGTGACAGGTAGTACACAGACTGTGCTATCTCAAGAAACGTTTTCAGAGGCCGAAGATTAACCAGTGACACATGGCACGCCGTACACGTTCGCTCTCCTGTTTTATCCCATAAACAGGTCATGTTGCGACACTTGGCATAAATCTCTCTCAGAGAGTCCAATTGAGGTCAGACCTGTCAAGATGGAAAGATAACAGGGCGATCTATCTCAGGAAAAGTTTTCAGAGGCCGAAGTTCAAACAGTGACACGTGGCACGCCGTACAAGTTCGCTCTACTGTTTTATCCCATAAACAGGTCACGTTGCGACACTTGGCATAACTCTCTCTCAGAAAATCCAATTGAGGTCAGACCTGTCAGGATGGAAAGATGACAGGTCAGGCTACTGCAGAAAAAGGGTTTCAGACCCTGTGGAGCAAAAATTTCAGAGTTATAGCAGAAACAATCAGGTGCATATTTCTGTCAAAATAGAATTATTTTTCGAGCACCTTTATTCATGGCTTCCGGAATTTAGGGTTTTGGAGAAAGTTAGAATTTTTGGAATCGGAGTCCTCGACTGAATGCTACTCAGGAAAATCTAAATTTAGAGACCAAGATCGAATTTTTTGGTTGGGTGGAAGACGGGGCTTGATCAAACCCCAGTTCGGGATTTTGATTGGAAAGATGGAAAATTAGGGCTTCAGCAAAAGTTGGAATTTTTGAAGTCTGTAACCACGGCTGGAAACTCCTAAGAAAAATAAGAGTTTAGAGCCTTGGATCGAACCTTTTGTTTGGGCAGAAGGGTGGGCTTCATCAAACCCTAGTTCGGGATCCTGTCCAAAAGATCCAGAAGTTTTAAAGGCAATTTTGAGTGGTCAAATTTTGGAAATTCCAAAATTGAAGTATGCTAGTTTGATCCGCTCAGCAAGACATATTCTTTCATCCATTCAGAAGTGTGAAAGTCAAAGATTGAATTTTTAGGGTTTCTCTAGCAAACCCTAATCAAGCTCCAGATCAAGTTTCAGGGGGAGTTGAGGCTAAGGCCTTACATAAGAAGACTACAAGAAGTCTCGACAGGTATGACTTAAGGAGGTTTAGGTATGTCTTGAAATCTGATTCTTGATTAAGTTCATAATGTGTTTTGTCTTCATGTTATTTATTAGTACAATCTTGATTAATGTTAGAATTGTCTTATCACCCTAGTAACAGTATGAATGCATGTGAATGATCGAAGACATTCATTGATTAGGGATATATGATTGTACTAATGCATTATGGTGTTGTGTGAGGTTGATGTTGTCCGCTAACAAGATACAGGTACATCACAAAAGACAAATCAAGTTCCATGACCATGACCACATGAATACAAAGACTCATCCATAATCTTTGTTCTACTTACGAGGTATGTATGAACTTGTTATATTATGCTTAACCTATGAGACATGCAGGTTCTAGCTCAGGATCTCTAAATCAATGAAGAGATTGTTTAGGTATGTTGCACATAACTAAGCAGGTATACTAATCCAGGTATGTTTTCCTATGTCATGTTAGAATCTTACCTTGTGATTAGGATCCCTTATATAAGTATACTTGGTATGATTGGTTATGCTTATTCATAAAGTTAGTAATCAAGGGTTTATGCATATCATGTCTCTTATCTTGGTTGATTATTTAACTAACTAGATCAAACAAGAATATGCATAAGTAAAGGAAGACTTCCCTGAAACCTTGAATATTATCTATAATCATGATTATACATTTTCAAGATTATTTAGAACTATAATGTTTTGATAACATTGATATTATACTAATGAATGTATGTTTGTGTATGAGATCATGATGATGACACTAGTGCACATTTGAGCATGCACAGTGGTACAGAATGAATAGAAGTTCAAAAGACATACAGAAGATCAAGTGGGAGGCAACCACACAAACATAAAAGATAAGTATTTGAGTTGTTATTTGAAATAAGTAAATGATATTGCCTGTAATAAATTGTATGCATATTTGTATTCCTATAATATATCATGATGAGTGTAAATATTCATAGAACATTGAACAATATACTACTAATATGCATATGATTTGTAAGTTGGACAAACATTCCATTGTTACTTGTCTAGAATGAAACCTCTTTGCTGACATGCTGAGAGTTGTGCACACTCTCGATAGTATGTTCTGGTAGAGATGGAAGGCATCTAGATAGCCATTGTATGCATACAGGATATGGGAAAGTGTTGTGCCAAAGTATTGGTCAAAATAGTTGCATCACTATGTAAATGATATCTGTATGCATAATAGGTTATCATGTCAATATGATTTGATGATTATGAAGTATTACTAATCATGTACTTAATTTTGATTTGTAGGAAAGGTCATGAAGAATGATGGACACCGTACAAGTGGTGGATGTTCAAACAAGAAGATTTACAAATCAAACAAAATATAGAAGGCTCATGGCTAGAAGATTATCTTAGAAAGGGGAAGAGAATCATGACAAGATGTTTGCTCCAAGTATGGTGTAATTAAAGAAGAAGTGTGAATCAGGTTCTGTATAGGTACCTAGGATCGAATGTGCATACTTTGTTGGTTCCATTTATGATATAAATCACATTTTCTAAACACTCATGTTTTTTAAGAAATCATGTAAACCTTCTAGAAGCTGTGATTTTAAAAAACTGGCGGAAGTAAGCTTTTCTTATTTCCGGATGCATGCGCAAACTTTAGAAAGTCGTTATGACGTAGAAGGTGCATACTTTGTTGATTCCATTTATGAAATACATCACATTTTCTAAAAGCTCGTTTTTTTTAAGAAATCATGTAAACCTTCTAGAAGCTGTGATTTTAAAAAACTGGCGGAAGTAAGCTTTTCTTATTTATGGACACATGCGCAAACTATAGAAAGTCGTTATTACGTAGAATGTGCATAGTTTGCGCATGCGCAAACCATACAAAGTCGTGATGACATAGAATGTGCATACTTTGTTGATTCCATTTATGAAATAAATGACATTTTCTAAAAGCTCGTGTTTTTTAAGAAATCATGTAAACCTTCTAGAAGCTGTGATTTTAAAAACCGAGGGGAAGTAAGCTTTTCTTATTTCCGGACGCATTCGCAAACTATAGAAAGTCGTTATTAAGTAGAATGTGCATAGTTTGTTGATTCCATTGATTAAATAAATCACATTTTCTAAAAACTCGTGTTTATTAAGAAATCATGTAAACCTTCTAGAAGCTGTGATTTTAAAAAACGAGGGGAAGTAAGCTTTTCTTATTTCCGGACGCATGCGCAAACTATAGAAAGTCGATATGACTTAGAATCTGCATACTTTGTTGTTTCCATTTATGAAATAAATCACATTTTCTGAACACTCATGATTTTTAAGAAATCATGTAAACCTTCTAGAAGCTGTGATTTTAAAAACCGGGGGGAAGTAAGCTTTTCTCATTTCCGGACGCATGCGCAAACTATAAAAAGTCGTTATTACGTAGAATGTGCATAGTTTGTTGATTCCATTGATGAAATAAATCACATTTTCTAAAAACTCGTGTTTTTTGAGAAATCATGTAAACCTTCTAGAAGCTGTGATTTTAAAAAACGAGGGGAAGTAAACTTTTCTTATTTTCGGACGCATGCGCAAACTATAGAAAGTCGTTATTACGTAGAATTTGCATAGTTTTTTGATTCCATTGATTAAATAAATCACATTTTCTAAAAACTCGTGTTTTTTAAGAAATCATGTAAACCTTCTAGAAGCTGTGATTTTAAAAATGGGGGGAAGTAAGCTTTTCTTATTTCCGGACGCATGCGGAAACTATAAAAAGTCGTTATGACGTAGAAAGTGCATCCTTTTTTTATTCCATTTATGAAATAAATAAAATTTTCTAAAAACTTGTGTTTTTTAAGAAATCATCTAATCCTTCTAGAAGCTGTGAATTGAAAAAAAGGGGGGAAGTAAGCTTTTCTTATTTCCGGATGCATGCGCAAACTATAGAAAGTCGTTATGATGTAGAATGCGCACACTTTGTTGATTCCATTTATGAAATAAATCACATTTTCTAAAAACTCGTGTTTTTTAAGAAATCATGTAAACCTTCTAGAATCTGTGAATTTAAAAAAAGGGGGGAAGTAAGCTTTTCTTATTTCCAGACGCATGCACAAACTATAGAAAGTCGTTATTACCTAGAATGTGCATAGTTTGCGCATGCGCAAACTATACAAAGTCGTTATGACATAGAATGTTCATACTTTTTTGATTCCATTTATGAAATAAATGACATTTTCTAAAAACTTGTGTTTTTTAAGAAATCATGTAAACCTTCTAGAAGCTGTGATTTTAAAAACCGGGGGGAAGTAAGCTTTTCTTATTTCCGGACGCATTCGCAAACTATAGAAAGTCGTTATTAAGTAGAATGTGCATAGTTTGTTGATTCCATTGATTAAATATATCACATTTTCTAAAAACTCGTGTTTATTAAGAAATCATGTAACCCTTCTAGAAGCTGTGATTTTAAAAAATGGGGGGAAGTAAGCTTTTCTTTTTTCCGGACGCGTGCGCAAACTATAGAAAGTCGTTATGACGTAGAATGTGCATACTTTGTTGATTCCATTTATGAAATACATCACATTTTCTAAAAACACGTGTTTTTTAAGAAATCATGTAAACCTTCTAGAAGCTGTGATTTTAAAAAACGGGTGCAAGTAAGCTTTTGTTATTTCAGGACACATGCGCAAACTATAGAAAGTCGTTATTACTTAGAATGTGCATAGTTTGCGCATGCGCAAACCATACAAAGTCGTTATGACATAAAATGTGCATACTTTGTTGATTCCATTTATGAAATAAATCACATTTTCTAAAAACTCGTGTTTTTTAAGAAATCATGTAAACCTTCTAGAAGTTGTGATTTTAAAAAACGGGGTGAAGTAAGCTTTTCTTATTTCTAGACGCATATGCAAACTAAAGAACATCGTTAGTACGTAGAATGTGCTTAGTTTGCGCATGCGCAAACTATAGAAAGTCGTTATGACATAGAATGTGCATACTTTGTTGATTACATTTATGAAATCACATGTTCATAAAACTCATGTTTTTTAAGAAATCATGTAAACCTTCTAGAAGTTGTGATTTTAAAAAATGGGGTGAAGTAAGCTTTTCTTATTTCTGGACGCATACGCAAACTATAGAACGTCGTTAGTACGTAGAATGTGCTTAGTTTTAGCATGCGCAAACTATAGAAAGTCGTTATGACATAGAATGTGCATACTTTGTTGATTCCATTTATGAAATAAATCACATGTTTGTAAAACTCATGTTTTTTAAGAAATCATGTAAACCTTCTAGAAGCTGTGATTTTAAAAAACGGGGGGAAGTAAGCTTTTCTTATTTCCAGACACATGTGCAAACTATAGAAAGCCGTTATGACTTAGAATGTGCATACTTTGTTTGTTCCATTTATGAAAGAAATCACATTTTCTAAACACTCATGTTTTTTAAGAAATCATGTAAACCTTCTAGAAGCTGTGATTTTAAAAACCGGGGGGAAGTAAGCTTTTCTTATTTCCGGACGCATTCGCAAACTAGAGAAAGTCGTTATTACGTAGAATGTGCATAGTTTGTTGATTCCATTGATGAAATAAATAAAATTTTCTAAAAACTCGTGTTTTTTAAGAAATCATGTAAACCTTCTAGAAGCCGTGACTTTAAAAAACGGTGGGAATTAAGGTTTTCTTATTTTCGGACACATGCACAAACTATAGAAAGTCGTTATGACGTAGAATGTACATGATATGTTGATTCCTTTTATGAAATAAATCACATTTTTTTAAAACTCATTTTTTTTAAGAAATCATGTAAATCTTCTAGAAGCTGTGATTTTAAAAAACGGGGGAAGTAAGCTTTTCTTATTTCCGGACGCATGCGCAAACTAAAGAAAGTCGTTATGACGTAGAATGTGCATACTTTGTTGATTCCATTTATGAAATAAATCACATTTTCTAAAAACTCGTGTTTTTTAAGAAATCATGTAAACCTTCTAGAAGCTGTGAATTTAAAAAAAGGGGGGAAGTAAGCTTTTCTTATTTCCGGACGCATGTGCAAACTATAGAAAGCCGTTATTACCTAGAATGTGCACAGTTTGCACATGCGCAAACTATAGAAAGTCGTTATGACGTAGAATGTGCATACTTTGTTGATTCCTTTTATGAAATAAATCACATTTTCTAAAAACTCGTTTTTTTAAAGAAATCATGTAAACCTTCTAGAAGCTGTGATTTTAAAAAACGGGGGGAAGTAAGCTTTTCTTATTTCCGGACGCATGCGCAAACTATAGAAAGTCGTTATGATGTAGAATGTGCATACTTTTTTATACCATTTATGAAATAAATCACATTTTCTAAAAATTCGTGTTTTTTAAGAAATCATGTAAACCTTCTAGAAGCTGTGAATTTAAAAAAAGGGGGGAAGTAAGCTTTTCTTATTTCCGGACGCATGCAAAAACTATAGAAAGTCGTTATGACTTAGAATGTGCATACTTTGTTGATTCCATTTATGAAATAAATCACATTTTCTAAACACTCATGTTTTTTAAGAAATCATGTAAACCTTCTAGAAGCTGTGATTTTAAAAAACTGGCGGAAGTAAGCTTTTCTTATTTCCGGACGCATGCGCAAACTATAGACTGTCGTTATGACGTAGAATGTGCATAGTTTGTTGATTCCATTTATGAAATAAATCACATTTTCTAAAAACTCGTGTTTTTTAAGAAATCATGTAAACCTTGTAGAAGTTGCGATTTTAAAAAACTTGGGGATGTAAGCTTTTCTTATTTCCGGATGCATGCGCAAACTATAGAAAGTCGTTATGACGTAGAATGTGCATAGTTTGTTGATTCCATTTATGAAATAATTCACATTTTCTAAAAACTCGTGTTTATTAAGAAATCATGTAAACCTTCTGGAAGCTGTGATTTTAAAAAACGGGGGGAAGTAAGCTTTTCTTATTTCCGGACGCATGCGCAAACTATAGAAAGTCGTTATGACGTAGAATATCCATAATTTGTTGATTCCTTTTATGAAATAAATCACATTTTCTAAAAAATCGTTTTTTTTAAGAAATCATGTAAACCTTCTAGAAGCTGTGATTTTCAAAAATTGGGGTGAAGTAAGATTTTCTTATTTCCGGATGCATGCACAAACTATAGAAAATCGTTATGACATAGAATGTGCATACTTAGTTGATTCAATTTATTAAATAAATGACATTTTCTAAAAACTTGTGTTTTTTAAGAAATCATGTAAACCTTCTAGAAGCTGTGATTTTAAAAAACGGTGGGAAGTAAGCTTTTCTTATTTCCATACGCATGTGCAAACTATAGAAAGTCGTTATGACGTAGAATGTGCATACTTTATGATTCCTTATATGAAATAAATCATATTTTCTAAAAACTCGTTTTTTTTAAGAAATCATGTAAACCTTCTAGAAGCTGTGATTTTAAAAAACGGGGGGAAGTAAGCTTTTCTTATTTCCGGACGCATGCGCAAACTATAGAAAGTCGTTATGACGTAGAATGTGCATAATTTGTTGATTCCATTAATGAAATAAATCACATTTTCTAAAAACTCGTGTTTTTTAAGAAATCATGTAAACCTTCTAGAAGCTGTGAATTTAAAAAAAGGGGGGAAGTAAGCTTTTCTTATTTCCGGACGCATGCCCGAACTATAGAAAGTCGTTATTACCAAGAATGTGCATACTTTGCGCATGCACAAACTATACAAAGTTGTTATGACATAGAATGTTCATAATTTTTTAATTCCATTTATGAAATAAATGACATTTTCTAAAAACTCATGTTTTTTAAGAAATCATGTAAACCTTCTAGAAGCTGTGATTTTAAAAACCGGGGGGAAGTAAGCTTTTCTTCTTTCCGGACGCATTCGCAAACTATAGAAAGTCGTTATTACATAGAATGGGCATAGTTTGTTGATTCCATTGATGAAATAAATCACATTTTCTAAAAACACGTGTTTTTTAAAAAATCATGTAAACCTTCTAGAAGCTGTGATTTAAAAAAACTGGTGGAAGTAAGCTTTTCTTATTTCCAGACGCATGCGCAAACTATAGAAAGTCGTTATGACATAGAATGTGCATACTTTGTTGATTCCATTTATGAAATAAATCACATTTTCTAAAAACTCGTGTTTTTTAAGAAATCACGTAAACCTTCTAGAAGCTGTGATTTTAAAAAACTGGCGGAAGTAAGCTTTTCTTATTTCCGGACGCATGCGCAAACTATAGACTGTCGTTATGACGTAGAATGTGCATAGTTTGCGCATGCGTAAACTATACAAATTCGTTATGACATAGAATGTGCATACTTTGTTGATTCCATTGATGAAATAAATCACATTTTCTAAAAACTTCTGTTTTTAAAAAAATCATGTAAACCTTCTAGAAGCTGTGATTTTAAAAAACGGGGGGAAGTAAGCTTTTCTTATTTCCATACGCATGCGCAAACTGTAGAAAGTCGTTATGACGTATAATTTGCATACTTTGTTGATTCCTTTTATGAAATAAATCACATTTTCTAAAAACTCGTTTTTTTTAAGAAGTCATGTAAACCTTCTAGAACCTGTGATTTTAAAAAACATGGGGAAGTAAGCTTTTCTTACTTCCATATGCATGCGCAAACTATAGAAAGTCGTTATGACATAGAATGTGCATACTTTGTTGATTCCTTTTATGAAATAAATGAAATTTTCTAAAAACTCTTGTTTTTTAAGAAATGATGTAAACCTTCTAGAAGCTGTGGTTTTAAAAAACGGGGGGAAGTAAGCTTTTCTTATTTCCGGACGCATTCGCAAACTATAGAAAGTCGTTATTACGTAGAATGTGCATAGTTTGCGCATGTGTAAACTATACAAAGTCGTTATGACATAGAATGTGCATACTTTGTTGATTCCATTTATGAAATAAATCACATTTTCTAAAAGCTCGTGTTTTTTAAGAAATCATGTAAACCTTCTAGAAGCTGTGATTTTAAAAAATTGGCGGAAGTAACCTTTTCTTATTTCCGGACGCATGCGCAAACTATAGAAAGTCGTTATGACGTAGAATGTGCATAGTTTGCGCATTCGTAAACTATACAAATTCGTTATGACATAGAATGTTCATACTTTGTTGATTCCATTTATGAAATAAATCACATTTTCTAAAAACTCGTGTTTTTTAAGAAATCATGTAAACCTTCTAGAAGCTGTGATTTTAAAAAACGAGGGGAAGTAAGCTTTTCTTATTCCCATACGCAATCGCAAACTATAGAAAGTCGTTATGACGTAGAATGTGCATACTTTGTTGATTCCTTTTATGAAATAAATCACATTTTCTAAAAACTCGTTTTTTTTTAAGAAATCATGTAAATCTTCTAGAAGCTGTGATTTTAAAAAACGGGGGGAAGTAAGCTTTTCTTATTTCCAGACGCATGCGCAAACTATAGAAAGTCGTTATGACATAGAATGTGCATACTTTGTTGATTCGATTTATGAAATAAATGTCATTTTCTAAAAACTTGCATTTTTTAAGAAATCATGTAAACCTTCTAGAAGCTGTGATTTTAAAAAACAGGCGGAAGTAAGCTTTTCTTATTTCCCGACGCACGCACAAACTATAGAAAGTCGTTATTACGTAGAATGTGCATACTTTGGCGATTCCATTTATTAAATAAATGAAATTTTCTAAAAACTCGTGTTTTTTAAGAAATCATGTAAACCTTCTAGAAGCTGTGATTTTAAAAAACGGGGGGAAGTAAGCTTTTCTTATTTCCGGACGCATGCGCAAACTATAGAAAGTCGTTATGATGTAGAATGTGCATACTTTGTTGATTCCTTTTATGAAATAAATCACATTTTCTAAAAACTCATTTTTTTTAAGAAATCATCTAAACCTTCTAGAAGCTGTGATTTTAAAAGACGGGGGGAAGTAAGCTTTTCTTATTTCCGGACGCATGCACAAACTATAGAAAGTCGTTATGACGTAGAATGTGCATACTTTGTTGATTCCATTTATGAAATAAATCACATTTTCTAAAAAATCATGTTTTTTAAGAAATCATGTAAACCTTCTAGAAGCTGTGAATTTAAAAAAAGGGGGGAAGTAAGCTTTTCTTATTTCCGGACGCATGTGCAAACTATAGAAATTCGTTATTACATAGAATGTGCATAGTTTGCGCATGCGCAAACTATACAAAGTCGTTATGCAATAGAATGTTCATAATTTTTTAATTCCATTTATGAAATAAATGACATTTTCTAAAAACTCGTGTTTTTTAAGAAATCATGTAAACCTTCTAGAAGTTGTGATTTTAAAAACCGGGGGGAAGTAAGCTTTTCTTATTTTCGGATGCATTCGCAAGCTATAGGAAGTCGTTATTACATAGAATGGGCATAGTTTGTTGATTCCACTGATGAAATAAATCACATTTTCTAAAAACTCATGTTTTTTAAGAAATCATGTAAACCTTCTAGAAGCTGTGATTTTAAAAAACTGGCGGAAGTAAGCTTTTCTTATTTCTGGACGCATGCGCAAACTATAGAAAGTCGTTATGACATAGAATGTGCATACTTTGTTGATTCCATTTATGAAATAAATCACATTTTCTAAAAACTCGTGTTTTTTAAGAAATCACGTAAACCTTCTAGAAGCTGTGATTTTAAAAAACTGGCGGAAGTAAGCTTCTCTTATTTCCGGACGCATGCGCAAACTATAGACTGTCGTTATGATGTAGAATGTGCATAGTTTGTGCATGCTTAAACTATACAAAGTCGGTATGACATAGAATGTGCATACTTTTTTGATTCCATTGATGAAATAAATCACATTTTCTAAAAACTCGTGTTTTTTAAAAAATCATGTAAACCTTCTAGAAGCTGTGATTTTAAAAAACGGGGGGAAGTAAGCTTTTCTTATTTCCATATGCATGCGCAAACTGTAGAAAGTCGTTATGACGTAGAATTTGCATACTTTGTTGATTCCTTTTATGAAATAAATCACATTTTCTAAAAACTCAATTTTTTTAAGAAATCATGTAAACCTTCTAGAAGCTGTGATTTTATAAAATGGGGGGAAGTAAGCTTTTCTTATTTCCGTTTGCATTCGCAAACAATAGAAAGTCGTTATTACGTAGAATGTGCATAGTTTGTTGATTCCATTGATGAAATAAATCACATTTTCTAAAAACTCATGTTTTTTAAGAAATCATGTAAACCTTCTAGAAGCTGTGATTTAAAAAAACTGGCGGAAATAAGCTTTTCTTATTTCCGGACGCATGCGCAAACTATAGAAAGTCGTTATTACGTATAATGTGCATATTTTGCGCATGCGTAAACCATACAAAGTCAATATGACATAGAATGTGCATACTTTGTTGAGAAATCATGTAAACCTTCTAGAATCTGGGGGAAGTAAGCTTTTCTTATTTCCGGACGCATGCGCAAACTATAGAAAGTCATTACGACGTAGAATGGGCATACTTTGTTGATTACATTTATGAAATAAATCACATTTTCTAAAAACTCATGTTTTTTAAGAAATCATGTAAACCTTCTAGAATCTGTGAATTTAAAAAAAGGGGGGAAGTAAGCTTTTCTTATTTCCGGACGCATGCACAAACTATAGAAAGTCGTTATTACATAGAATGTGCATCGTTTGCGCATGCACAAACTATACAAAGTCGTTATGAGATAGAATGTTCATACTTTTTTTATTCCATTGATGAAATAAATGACATTTTCTAAAAACTCGGGTTTTTTAAGTAATCATGTAAACCTTCTAGAAGCTGTGATTTTAAAAACCGGGGGGAAGTAAGCTTTTCTTATTTCCGGACGCATTCGCAAACTATAGAAAGTCGTTATTACGTAGAATGTGCATAGTTTGTTGATTCCACTGATGAAATAAATCACATTTTCTAAAAACTTGTGTTTTTTAAGAAATCATGTAAACCTTCTAGAAGCTGTGATCTTAAAAAACTGGCGGAAGTAAGCTTTTCTTATTTCCGGACGCATGCGCAAACTATAGAAAGTCGTTATTACATAGAATGTGCATAGTTTGCGCATACGCAAACTATACAAATTCGTTATGACATATAATGTTCATACTTTTTTGATTCCATTTATGAAAGAAATGACATTTTCTAAAAACTCGTGTTTTTGAAGAAATCATGTAAACCTTCTAGAAGCTATGATTTTAAAAACCGAGGGGAAGTAAGCTTTTCTTATTTCCAGACGCATTCGCAAACTACACAAAGTCGTTATTACGTAGAATGTGCATAGTTTGTTGATTCCATTGATGAAATAAATCACCTTTTCTAAAAATTCATGTTTTTTAAGAAATCATGTAAACCTTCTAGAAGCTGTGATTTTAAAAAACTGGCGGAAGTAAGCTTTTCTTATTTCCGGACGCATGCACAAACTATAGAAGGTTGTTATTACATAGAATGTGCATAGTTTGCGCATGCGCAAACCATACAAAGTCATTATGACATAGAATGTGCATACATTGTTGATTCCATTTATGAAATAAATCACATTTTCTAAAAACTCGTGTTTTTTAAGAAATCATGTAAACCTTCTAGAAGTTGTGATTTCAAAAAACGGGGTGAAGTAAGCATTTCTTATTTCCGGACCCATACACAAACTATAGAAAGTTGTTATTACGTTGTTATGACATAGAATGTGCATACTTTGTTGATTCCATTTATGAAATAAATGAAATTTTCTAAAAACTCGTGTTTGTTAAGAAATCATGTAAACCTTCTAGAAGCTATGATTTTAGAATATAGGGGGAAGTAAGCTTTTCTTATTTCCGGATGCATGCGCAAACTATAGAAAGTCATTATTACGTAGAATGTGCATAATTTGTTGATTCCATTTATTAAAGAAATGACATTTTCGAAAAACTCATGTTTATTAAGAAATCATGTAAACCTTTTAGAAGCTGTGATTTTAAAAAACGAGGGGAAGTAAGCTTTTCTTATTTGCATACGCATGTGCAAACTGTAGAAATTCGTTATGAAGTAGAATTTGCATACTTTGTTGATTCCTTTTACGAAATAAATCACATTTTCTAAAAACTCATTTTTTTTAAGAAATCATGTAAACCTTCTAGAAGCAGTGATTTTAAAAAACGGGCGGAAGTAAGCTTTTCTTATTTCATCACGCATGCGCAAACTATAGAAAGTCGTTATGACGTAGAATGTGCATACTTTGTTGATTCAATTTATGAAATAAATGACATTTTCTAAAAACTCGTGTTTTTTAAGAAATCATGTAAACCTTCTAGAAACTGTGATTTTAAAGAACTGGCGGAAGTAAGCTTTTCTTATTTCCGGACGTATGCGCAAACTTTAGAAAGTCGTTATGACGTAGAATGTGCATACTTTGTTGATAACATTTACGAAATAAATCACATTTTCTAAAATCTCATGTTTTTTAAGAAATCATGTAAACCTTCTAGAAGCTGTGATTTTAAAAAACTCGCGGAAGTAAGCTTTTCTTATTTCCGGACGCATGCGCAAACTATAGAAAGTCGTTATTACGTAGAATGTGCATAGTTTGCGAATGCGCAAACCATATAAAGTCGTTATGACATAGAATGTGCATACTTTGTTGATTCCATTGATGAAATAAATCACATTTTATAAAAACTCGTGTTTTTTAAGACATCATGTAAACCTTCTAGAAGTTGTGATTTTAAAAAACGGGGTGAAGTAAGCTTTTCTTATTTCCGGACGAAGACGCAAACTATAGAAAGTCATTAGTACGTATAATGTGCATAGTTTGCGCATGGGCAAGCTATAGAAAGTTGTTATGACATAGAATATGCATACTTTGTTGATTCCATTTATCAAATAAATGACATTTTCCAAAACCTCGTGTTTGTTTAAATCATGTAAACCTTCTAGAAGATGTGATTTTAACAAACAGGGGGAAGTAAGCTTTTCTTATTTCCGGACGCATGCGCAAACAATAGAAAGTCGTTATTACGTAGAATGTGCATACTTTTTTGATTCCATTTAGTAATTAAATGACATTTTCTAAAAACTCGTGTTTTTTAAGAAATCATGTAAACCTTCTAGAAGCTGTGATTTTAAAAAACGAGGGGAAGTAAGCTTTTCTTATTTCCATACGCATGCGCAAACTATAGAAAGTCGTTATGACGTAGAATGTGCATACTTTGTTGATTCCTTTTATGAAATAAATCACATTTTCTAAAAAATCATTTTTTTTAAGAAATCATGTAAACCTTCTAGAAGCTGTGATTTTAAAAAATGGGGGGAAGTAAGCTTTTCTTATTTCCGGACGCATGCGCAAACTATAGAAAGTCGTTATGACGTAGAATGTGCATACTTTGTTGATTCAATTTATGAAATAAATCACATTTTCTAAAAACTCGTGTTTTTTAAGAAATCATGTAAACCTTCTAGAAGCTGTGAATTTAAAAAAAGGGGGGAAGTAAGCTTTTCTTATTTCCATACGCATGCGCAAACTATAGAAAGTCGTTATGACGTAGAATGTGCATACTTTGTTGATTCCTTTTATAAAATAAATCACATTTTCTAAAAACTCGTTCATTTTAATAAATCATGTAAACCTTCTAGAAGCTGTGATTTTAAAAAACGGGGGGAAGTAAGCTTTTCTTATTTCCGGATGCATGCTCAAACTATAGAAAGTCGTTATGACGTAGAATGTGCATACTTTGTTGATTCCATTTATGAAATAAATCACATTTTCTAAAAACTCGTGTCTTTTAAGAAATCATGTAGACCTTCTAGAAGCTGTGAATTTAAAAAAAGGGGGGAAGTAAGCTTTTCTTATTTCCGGACGCATGCGCAAACTATATAAAGTCGTTATTACGTAGAATGTGCATAGTTTGTTGATTCCATTGATGAAATAAATCACACTTTCTAAAAACTCATGTTTTTTAAGAAATCATGTAAACCTTCTAGAAGCTGTGAATTTAAAAAAAGGGGGGAAGTAAGCTTTTCTTATTTCCGGACGCATGTGCAAACTATAGAAGGTCGTTATTACATAGAATGTGCATAGTTTGCGCATGCGCAAACTATACAAATTCGTTATGACATATAATGTTCATACTTTTTTGATTCCATTTATTAAATAAATGACATTTTCTAAAAACTCGTGTTTTTTAAGAAATCATGTAAACCTTCTAGAAGCTGTGATTTTAAAAACCGGGGGGAAGTAAGCTTTTCTTATTTCCATACGCATGCGCAAACTATAGAAAGTCATTATGACGTAGTATGTGCATACTTTGTTGATTCCTTTTATGAAATAAATCACATTTTCTAAAAACTCGTTCTTTTTAAGAAATCATGTAAACCTTCTAGAAGCTGTGATTTTAAAAAACGGGGGGAAGTAAGCTTTTCTTATTTCCGGACGCATACTCAAACTATAGAAAGTCGTTATGACGTAGAATGTGCATACTTTGTTGATTCCATTTATGAAATAAATCACATTTTCTAAAAACTCGTGTCTTTTAAGAAATCATGTAAACCTTCTAGAAGCCGTGAATTTAAAAAAAGGGGGGAAGTAAGCTTTTCTTATTTCCGGACGCATGTGCAAACTATAGAAAGTCGTTATTACATAGAATGTGCATAGTTTGCGCATGCGCAAACTATACAAAGACTTTATGACATAGAATGTTCATACTTTTTTGATTCCATTTATGAAATAAATAACATTTTCTAAAAACTCGTGTTTTTTAAGAAATCATGTAAACCTTCTAGAAGCTGTGATTTTAATAATCGGGGGAAAGTAAGCTTTTCTTATTTCTGGACGCATTCGCAAACTAGAGAAAGTCGTTATTACGCAGAATGTGCATAGTTTGGTTATTCCATTGATGAAATAAATCACACTTTCTAAAAACTCGTGTTTTTTAAGAAATCATGTAATCCTTGTAGAAGCTGTGATTTTAAAAAACGGGGAGAAGTAAGCTTTTCTTATTTCCGAACGCATGCGCAAACTATAGAAAGTCGTTATGACGTAGAATGTGCATACTTTGTTGATTCCATTTATGAAATAAATCACATTTTCTAAAAACTCGTGTCTTTTAAGAAATCATGTAGACCTTCTAGAAGCTGTGAATTTAAAAAAAGGGGGGAAGTAAGCTTTTCTTATTTCCGGAAGCATGCGCAAACTATAGAAAGTCGTTATTACATAGAATGTGCATACTTTTCACATGCGCAAACTATACAAAGTCGTTATGACAAAGAATGTTCATACTTTTTTTATTCCATTTATGAAATAAATAAAATTTTCTAAAAACTCGTGTTTTTTTTAGAAATCATGTAAACCTTCTAGAAGCTGTGGTTTTAAAAAACGGGGGGAAGTAAGCTTTTCTTATTTCTGGACGCATTCGCAAACTATAGAAAGTCGTTATTACGTAGAATGTGCATAGTTTGTTGATTCCATTGATGAAATAAATCACACTTTCTAAAAACTCATGTTTTTTAAGAAATCATGTAAACCTTCTAGAAGCTGTGAATTTAAAAAAAGGGGGGAAGTAAGCTTTTCTTATTTCCGGACGCATGCACAAACTATAGAAGGTCGTTATTACATAGAATGTGCATAGTTTGCGCATGCGCAAACTATACAAATTCGTTATGACATATAATGTTCATACTTTTTTGATTCCATTTATTAAATAAATGACATTTTCTAAAAACTCGTGTTTTTTAAGAAATCATGTAAACCTTCTAGAACCTGTGATTTTAAAAACCGGGGGGAAGTAAGCTTTTCTTATTTCCATACGCATGCCTAAACTATAGAAAGTCGTTATGACGTAGTATGTGCATACTTTGTTGATTCCTTTTATGAAATAAATCACATTTTCTAAAAACTCGTTCTTTTTAAGAAATCATGTAAACCTTCTAGAAGCTGTGATTTTAAAAAACGTGGGGAAGTAAGCTTTTCTTATTTCCGGACGCATACTCAAACTATACAAAGTCGTTATGACGTAGAATGTGCATACTTTGTTGATTCCTTTTATGAAATAAATCACATTCTCTAAAAACTCGTTTTTTTTAAGAAATCATGTAAACCTTCTAGAAGCTGTGATTTTAAAAAATGGGGGGATGTAAGCTTTTCTTATTTCCGGATGCATGAGCAAACTATAGAAAGTCGTTATTAGATAGAATGTGCATAGTTTGCGCATGCAAAAACTATACAAAGTCTTTATGACATAGAATGTGCATACTTTGTTGATTCCATTTATGAAATAAATCACATGTTCGTAAAACTCATGTTTTTTAAGAAATCATGTAATCCTTCTAGAAGCTGTGATTTTAAAAAACAGGGGGAAGTAAGATTTTCTTATTTCCAGACGCATGTGCAAACTAGAGAAAGTCGTTATGACTTAGAATGTGCATACTTTTTTGGTTCCATTTATGAAATAAATCACATTTTCTAAACACTCATGTTTTTTAAGAAATCATGTAAACCTTCTAGAAGCTGTGATTTTAAAAAATGGGGGGATGTAAGCTTTTCTTATTTCCGGATGCATGCGCAAACTATAGAAAGTCATTATGACGTAGAATGTGCATGCTTTGTTGATTCCTTTTATGAAATAAATCACATTTTCCAAAAACTCGTTTTTTTTAAGAAATCATGTAAACCTTCTAGAAGCTGTGATTTTAAAAAACGGGGGGAAGTAAGCTTTTCTTATTTCCGGACGCATGCGCATACTATAGAAAGTCGTTATGACGTAGAATGTGCATACTTTATTGATTCCATTTATGAAATAAATCACATTTTCTAAAAACTTGTGTTTTTTAAGAAATCATGTAAACCTTCTAGAAGCTGTGAATTTAAGAAAAGGGGGGAAGTAAGCTTTTCTTATTTTCGGACGCATGTGCAAACTATAGAAAGTCGTTATTACCTAGAATGTGCATAGTTTGCACATGCGCAAACTATACAAAGTTGTTATGACGTAGAATGTGCAAACTTTGTTGATTCCTTTTATGAAATAAATCACATTCTCTAAAAACTCGTTTTTTTTAAGAAATCATGTAAACCTTCTAGAAGCTGTGATTTTAAATAATGGGGGGAAGTAAGCTTTTCTTATTTCCGGACGCATGCGCAAACTATAGAAAGTCATTATGACGTAGAATGTGCATACGTTGTTGTCTCCACTTATGAAATAAATCACATTTTCTAAAAACTCATGTTTTTTAAGAAATCATGTAAACCTTCTAGAAGCTGTGATTATAAAAAAAGGGGCGAAGTAAGCTTTTCTTATTTGCGGACGCATGCGCAAACTATAGAAAGTCATTATTTCGTAGAATGTGCATAGTTTGTTGATTCCATTGATTAAATAAATCACATTTTCTAAAAACTCGTGTTTATTAAGAAATCATGTAAACCTTCTAGAAGCTGTGATTTTAAAAAATGGGGGGAGGTAAGCTTTTCTTATTTCCGGACGCATGCGCAAACTATAGAATGTCGTTATGACGTAGAATGTGCATACTTTGTTGATTCCTTTTATGAAATAAATCACATTTTCTAAAAACGCATTTTTTTTAAGAAATCATGTAAACCTTCTAGAAGCTGTGATTTTAAACAACGGGGGGAAGTAAGCTTTTCTTATTTCCGGACGCATGCGCAAACTATAGAAAGTCGTTATGACGTAGAATGTGCATACTTTGTTGATTCCATTTATGAAATAAATCACATTTTCTAAAAACTCATTTTTTTTAAGAAATCATGTAAACCTTCTAGAAGCTGTGAATTTAAAAAAAGGGGGGAAGTAAGCTTTTCTTATTTCCGGACGTATGTCCAAACTATACAAAGTCGTTATGACGTAGAATGTGCATACTTTGTTGATTCCTTTTATGAAATAAATCACATGTTCGTAAAACTCATGTTTTTTAAGAAATCATGTAATCCCTCTAGAAGCTGTGATTTTAAAAAACGGGGGGAAGTAAGCTTTTCTTATTTCCGGACGCATGTGCAAACTATAGAAAGTCGTTATTACGTAGAATGTGCATAGTTTGTTGATTCCATTGATTAAATAAATCACATTTTCTAAAAACTCATGTTTATTAAGAAATCATGTAAACCTTCTAGAAGCTGTGATTTTAAAAAACGGGGGGAAGTAAGCTTTTCTTATTTCCGGACGCATGCGCAAACTATAGAAACTAGTTATGAGTTAGAGTGTGCATACTTTGTTGATTCCATTTATGAAATAAATCACATTTTCTAAACACTCATGTTTTTTAAGAAATCATGTAAACCTTCTAGAAGTTGTGATTTTAAAAACCGGGGGGAAGTAAGCTTTTTTTATTTCCGGACGCATTCGCAAACTATAGCAATTCGTTATGACGTAGAATGTGCATAGTTTGTTGATTCCATTGATGAAATAAATCACATTTTCTAAAAACTCATGTTTTTTAAGAAATCATGTAAACCTTCCAGAAGGCGTGACTTTAAAAAACGGGGGGAATTAAGCTTTTCTTATTTCCGGATGCATGCGCAAACTATAGAAAGTCGTTATGACTTAGAATGTGCATACTTTGTTGATTCCGTTTATGAAATAAATCACATTTTCTAAAAACTTGTGGTTTTTAAGAAATCATGTAAACCTTCTAGAAGCTGTGATTTTAAAAAACTTGCGGAAGTAATCTTTTCTTATTTCCGGATGCGTGCGCAAACTTTAGAAAGTCGTTATGACGTAGAATGTGCATACTTTGACGATTCCATTTATGAAATACATCACATTTTATAAAAACTCATGTTTTTTAAGAAATCATGTAAACCTTCTAGAAGCTGTGATTTTAAAAAACTAGCGGAAGTAAGCTTTTCTTATTTCTGGACACATGCGCAAACTATAGAAAGTTGTTATTACGTAGAATGTGCATAGTTTCCGCATTCGCAAACCATACAAATTCGTTATGACATAGAATGTGCATACTTTGTTGATTCCATTTATGAAATAAATCACATTTTCTAAAAACTCGTGTTTTTTAAGAAATCATGTAAACCTTCTAGAAGTTGTGATTTTAAAAAACGGGGTGAAGTAAGCTTTTCTTATTTCTGGACGCATACGCAAACTATAGAAAGTCGTTATGACTTAGAATGTGCATACTTTGTTGATTCCTTTTATGAAATAAATCACATTTTCTAAACACTCCTGTTTTTTAAGAAATCATGTAAACCTTCTAGAAGCTGTGATTTTAAAAAATGGGGGGATGTAAGCTTTTCTTATTTCCGGAGGCATGCGCAAACTATAGAAAGTCGTTATGACGTAGAATGTGCATACTTTGTTGATTCCTTTTATGAAATAAATAACATTTTCTAAAAACTCATTTTTTTTAAGAAATCATGTAAACCTTCTAGAAGCTGTGATTTTAAAAAACGGGGGGAAGTAAGCTTTTCTTATTTCTGGACGCATGCGCAAACTATAGAAAGTCGTTATGACGTAGAATGTGCATACTTTGTTGATTCCCTTTATGAAATAAATCAGATTTTCTAAGAACTCATGTTTTTTAAGAAATCATGTAAACCTTCTAGAAGCTGTGAATTTAAAAAAAGGGGGGAAGTAAGCTTTTCTTATTTCCGGACGCATGTGCAAACTATAGAAAGTCGTTATTACCTAGAATGTGCATAGTTTGCACATGCGCAAAATATACAAAATCGTTATGACGTAGAATGTGCATACTTTGTTGATTCCTTTTATGAAATAAATCATATTTTCTAAAAACTCATTTTTTTTAAGAAATCATGTAAACCTTCTAGAAGCTGTGATTTTAAAAAACGGGGGGAAGTAAGCTTTTCTTATTTCCGGACGCATGCGCAAACTATAGAAAGTCGTTATGACTTAGAATGTGCATAGTTTGTTGATTCCATTGATTAAATAAATCACATTTTCTAAAAACTCATGTTTTTTAAGAAATCATGTAAACCTTCTAGAAGCTGTGATTTTAAAAAATGGGGGGAGGTAAGCTTTTCTTATTTCTGGACGCATGCGCAAACTGTAGAAAGTCGTTATGAGGTAGAAATTGCATCCTTTTTTTATTCCATTTATGAAATAAATCACATTTTCTAAAAACTCATGTTTTTTAAGAAATCATGTAAACCTTCTAGAAGCTGTGAATTGAAAAAAAGGGGGGAAGTAAGCTTTTCTTATTTCCAGACGCATGAGCAAACTATAGAAAGTCGTTATTAGATAGAATGTGCATAGTTTGCGCATGCGCAAACTATACAAAGTCGTTATGACATAGAATGTGCATAATTTGTTGATTCCATTTATGAAATAAATCACATGTTCGTAAAACTCATGTTTTTTAAGAAATCATGTAATCCTTCTAGAAGCTGTGATTTTAGAAAACGGGGGGAAGTAAGCTTTTCTTATTTCCGGATACATGTGCAAACTATAGAAAGTCGTTATTACGTAGAATGTGCATAGTTTGTTGATTGCATTGATTAAATAAATCACATTTTCTAAAAACTCGTGTTTATTAAGAAATCATGTAAACCTTCTAGAAGCTGTGATTTTAAAAAATGGGGGGAAGTAAGCTTTTCTTATTTCCGGACGCATGCGCAAACTATAGGAAGTCGTTATGACGTAGAATGTGCATACTTTGTTGATTCCATTTATGAAATACATCACATTTTCTAAAAACTCGTTTTTTTTAAGAAATCATGTAAACCTTCTAGAAGCTGTGATTTTAAAAAACGGGGGGAAGTAAGCTTTTATTATTTCCGGACGCATGCCCAAACTATAGAAAGTCGTTATGACTTAGAATGTGCATTGTTTGTTGATTCCATTGATTAAATAAATCACATTTTCTAAAAACTCGTGTTTTTTAAGAAATCATGTAAACCTTCTAGAAGCTGTGATTTTAAAAAACGGGGGGAAGTAAGCTTTTCTTATTTCCGGACGCATGTGCAAACTTTAGAAAGTCATTATGACGTATAAAGTGCATCCTTTTTTTATTCCATTTATGAAATAAATTACATTTTCCAAAAACTCATGTTTTTTAAGAAATCATGTAAACCTTCTAGAAGCTGTGAATTGAAAAAAAGGGGGGAAGTAAACTTTTCTTATTTCCAAACGCATGAGCAAACTGTAAAAAGTCGTTATTAGATAGAATATGGATAGTTTGCGCATGCGCAAACTATACAAATGTTGAAATATTGTAACTTCAAAGAATATTATATTTGTATATTATTTATTCCGGAGATGTTCCATACCTCCGATGTGATTATACTATAAATCCGGAGATGTTTATTCCTCCGAGTTGGGTGTGGTAACTAGGGTTATTAGACCCACCATGTGGGGGTCGGCCCAGTCAGTTATAATGGGGTATTTAACCTAATGGTTAAATACGAGCCTACATGTACTTGTGTAAAATACATATCAGAGTAGTGTTTAAATAGAGGAGGTGTGTTCCTCATTTGATACACTCACTCACTTGAGGATAGCGCACTTGTGGAGGAGGAGATCATGTCTCAGGGTTTTATCTTTGTATATTGCTGGTCAGCTATATTGAGGAAGCTTTGCTGGGTTTTCTACCCCTTGAGGGTTTCCCAGGATAAATCTCTGTCTCTTGTGTTTATGCTGTGCTTGTTGTTTCTTCAGTGATCCTATATATGCTATTATTGTGAAATGGAATGTAATGCTACTATTTTCTATCTTATCTTATTAAATCTTAACATGGGATCAGAGCTAACCTGAAGGAAGACAAGGTATGGCACTTACGACACTTGCTTTGCTTACGATAATTTGAAGGTTAGGGTTTTACATAGCAAAAATCAGTCTTCGTGGAACTTTCGCTATAAATCCATTTCTGCGCAGTTTCAGGGTCTGAAAAGTTTACAGGTCGAAGATAACATCCCTAGGTACCTTGTGTCCAAAGGGAACCCTCAGATTCGTTGTACTTTATGAGTTATGATCAGTACAAGGTAGGGTTTCTGCCTCTTCCAGATCTCAGTCAAAATCAGGTAACCTTGGCAAAAAGGTCATAACTTGGGCTAGGAAGCTCCAAATGAAATTTCGTAAAAAGTGACAGGTAGTACACAGACTGTGCTATCTCAAGAAACGTTTTCAGAGGCCGAAGATTAACCAGTGACACGTGGCACGCCGTACACGTTCGCTCTCCTGTTTTATCCCATAAATAGGTCATGTTGCGACACTTGGCATAAATCTCTCTCAGAGAGTCCAATTGAGGTCAGACCTGTCAAGATGGAAAGATAACAGGGCGATCTATCTCAGGAAAAGTTTTCAGAGGCCGAAGTTCAAACAGTGACCCGTGGCACGCCGTACAAGTTCGCTCTACTGTTTTATCCCATAAACAGGTCACGTTGCGACACTTGGCATAACTCTCTCTCAGAAAATCCAATTGAGGTCAGACCTGTCAGGATGGAAAGATGACAGGTCAGGCTACTGCAGAAAAAGGGTTTCAGACCCCGTGGAGCAAAAATTTCAGAGTTATAGCAGAAACAATCAGGTGCATATTTCTGTCAAAATAGAATTATTTTTCGAGCACCTTTATTCATGGCTTCCGGAATTTAGGGTTTTGGAGAAAGTTAGAATTTTTGGAATCGGAGTCCTCGACTGAATGCTACTCAGGAAAATCTAAATTTAGAGACCAAGATCGAATTTTTTGGTTGGGTGGAAGACCGGGCTTGATCAAACCCCAGTTCGGGATTTTGATTGGAAAGATGGAAAATTAGGGCTTCAGCAAAAGTTGGAATTTTTGAAGTCTGTAACCACGGCTGGAAACTCCTAAGAAAAATAAGAGTTTAGAGCCTTGGATCGAACCTTTTGTTTGGGCAGAAGGGTGGGCTTCATCAAACCCTAGTTCGGGATCCTGTCCAAAAGATCCAGAAGTTTTAAAGGCAATTTTGAGTGGTCAAATTTTGGAAATTCCAAAATTGAAGTATGCTAGTTTGATCCGCTCAGCAAGACATATTCTTTCATCCATTCAGAAGTGTGAAAGTCAAAGATTGAATTTTTAGGGTTTCTCTAGAAAACCCTAATCAAGCTCCAGATCAAGTTTCAGGGGGAGTTGAGGCTAAGGCCTTACATAAGAAGACTACAAGAAGTCTCGACAGGTATGACTTAAGGAGGTTTAGGTATGTCTTGAAATCTGATTCTTGATTAAGTTCATAATGTGTTTTGTCTTCATGTTATTTATTAGTACAATCTTGATTAATGTTAGAATTGTCTTATCACCCTAGTAACAGTATGAATGCATGTGAATGATCGAAGACATTCATTGATTAGGGCTATATGATTGTACTAATGCATTATGGTGTTGTGTGAGGTTGATGTTGTCTGCTAACAAGATACAGGTACATCACAAAAGACAAATCAAGTTCCATGACCATGACCACATGAATACAAAGACTCATCCATAATCTTTGTTCTACTTACGAGGTATGTATGAACTTGTTATATTATGCTTAACCTATGAGACATGCAGGTTCTAGCTCAGAATCTCTAAATCAATGAAGAGATTGTTTAGGTATGTTGCACATAACTAAGCAGGTATACTAATCCAGGTATGTTTTCCTATGTCATGTTAGAATCTTACCTTGTGATTAGGATCCCTTATATAAGTATACTTGGTATGATTGGTTATGCTTATTCATAAAGTTAGTAATCAAGGGTTTATGCATATCATGTCTCTTATCTTGGTTGATTATTTAACTAACTAGATCAAACAAGAATATGCATAAGTAAAGGAAGACTTCCCTGAAACCTTGAATATTATCTATAATCATGATTATACATTTTCAAGATTATTTAGAACTATAATGTTTTGATAACATTGATATTATACTAATGAATGTATGTTTGTGTATGAGATCATGATGATGACACTAGTGCACATTTGAGCATGCACAGTGGTACAGAATGAATAGAAGTTCAAAAGACATACAGAAGATCAAGTGGGAGGCAACCACACAAACATAAAAGATAAGTATTTGAGTTGTTATTTGAAATAAGTAAATGATATTGCCTGTAATAAATTGTATGCATATTTGTATTCCTATAATATATCATGATGAGTGTAAATATTCATAGAACATTGAACAATATACTACTAATATGCATATGATTTGTAAGTTGGACAAACATTCCATTGTTACTTGTCTAGAATGAAACCTCTTTGCTGACATGCTGAGAGTTGTGCACACTCTCGATAGTATGTTCTGGTAGAGATGGAAGGCATCTAGATAGCCATTGTATGCATACAGGATATGGGAAAGTGTTGTGCCAAAGTATTGGTCAAAATAGTTGCATCACTATGTAAATGATATCTGTATGCATAATAGGTTATCATGTCAATATGATTTGATGATTATGAAGTATTACTAATCATGTACTTAATTTTGATTTGTAGGAAAGGTCATGAAGAATGATGGACACCGTACAAGTGGTGGATGTTCAAACAAGAAGATTTACAAATCAAACAAAATATAGAAGGCTCATGGCTAGAAGATTATCTTAGAAAGGGGAAGAGAATCATGACAAGATGTTTGCTCCAAGTATGGTGTAATTAAAGAAGAAGTGTGAATCAGGTTCTGTATAGGTACCTAGGATCGAATGTGCATACTTTGTTGGTTCCATTTATGATATAAATCACATTTTCTAAACACTCATGTTTTTTAAGAAATCATGTAAACCTTCTAGAAGCTGTGATTTTAAAAAACTGGCGGAAGTAAGCTTTTCTTATTTCCGGATGCATGCGCAAACTTTAGAAAGTCGTTATGACGTAGAAGGTGCATACTTTGTTGATTCCATTTATGAAATACATCACATTTTCTAAAAGCTCGTTTTTTTTAAGAAATCATGTAAACCTTCTAGAAGCTGTGATTTTAAAAAACTGGCGGAAGTAAGCTTTTCTTATTTATGGACACATGCGCAAACTATAGAAAGTCGTTATTACGTAGAATGTGCATAGTTTGCGCATGCGCAAACCATACAAAGTCGTGATGACATAGAATGTGCATACTTTGTTGATTCCATTTATGAAATAAATGACATTTTCTAAAAGCTCGTGTTTTTTAAGAAATCATGTAAACCTTCTAGAAGCTGTGATTTTAAAAACCGAGGGGAAGTAAGCTTTTCTTATTTCCGGACGCATTCGCAAACAATAGAAAGTCGTTATTAAGTAGAATGTGCATAGTTTGTTGATTCCATTGATTAAATAAATCACATTTTCTAAAAACTCGTGTTTATTAAGAAATCATGTAAACCTTCTAGAAGCTGTGATTTTAAAAAACGAGGGGAAGTAAGCTTTTCTTATTTCCGGACGCATGCGCAAACTATAGAAAGTCGATATGACTTAGAATCTGCATACTTTGTTGGTTCCATTTATGAAATAAATCACATTTTCTGAACACTCATGATTTTTAAGAAATCATGTAAACCTTCTAGAAGCTGTGATTTTAAAAACCGGGGGGAAGTAAGCTTTTCTCATTTCCGGACGCATGCGCAAACTATAAAAAGTCGTTATTACGTAGAATGTGCATAGTTTGTTGATTCCATTGATGAAATAAATCACATTTTCTAAAAACTCGTGTTTTTTGAGAAATCATGTAAACCTTCTAGAAGCTGTGATTTTAAAAAACGAGGGGAAGTAAGCTTTTCTTATTTTCGGACGCATGCGCAAACTATAGAAAGTCGTTATTACGTAGAATTTGCATAGTTTTTTTGATTCCATTGATTAAATAAATCACATTTTCTAAAAACTCGTGTTTTTTAAGAAATCATGTAAACCTTCTAGAAGCTGTGATTTTAAAAATGGGGGGAAGTAAGCTTTTCTTATTTCCGGACGCATGCGGAAACTATAAAAAGTCGTTATGACGTAGAAAGTGCATCCTTTTTTTATTCCATTTATGAAATAAATAACATTTTCTAAAAACTTGTGTTTTTTAAGAAATCATCTAATCCTTCTAGAAGCTGTGAATTGAAAAAAAGGGGGGAAGTAAGCTTTTCTTATTTCCGGATGCATGCGCAAACTATAGAAAGTCGTTATGATGTAGAATGCGCACACTTTGTTGATTCCATTTATGAAATAAATCACATTTTCTAAAAACTCGTGTTTTTTAAGAAATCATGTAAACCTTCTAGAATCTGTGAATTTAAAAAAAGGGGGGAAGTAAGCTTTTCTTATTTCCAGACGCATGCACAAACTATAGAAAGTCGTTATTACCTAGAATGTGCATAGTTTGCGCATGCGCAAACTATACAAAGTCGTTATGACATAGAATGTTCATACTTTTTTGATTCCATTTATGAAATAAATGACATTTTCTAAAAACTTGTGTTTTTTAAGAAATCATGTAAACCTTCTAGAAGCTGTGATTTTAAAAACCGGGGGGAAGTAAGCTTTTCTTATTTCCGGACGCATTCGCAAACTATAGAAAGTCGTTATTAAGTAGAATGTGCATAGTTTGTTGATTCCATTGATTAAATAAATCACATTTTCTAAAAACTCGTGTTTATTAAGAAATCATGTAAACCTTCTAGAAGCTGTGATTTTAAAAAATGGGGGGAAGTAAGCTTTTCTTTTTTCCGGACGCGTGCGCAAACTATAGAAAGTCGTTATGACGTAGAATGTGCATACTTTGTTGATTCCATTTATGAAATACATCACATTTTCTAAAAACACGTGTTTTTTAAGAAATCATGTAAACCTTCTAGAAGCTGTGATTTTAAAAAACGGGTGCAAGTAAGCTTTTGTTATTTCAGGACACATGCGCAAACTATAGAAAGTCGTTATTACTTAGAATGTGCATAGTTTGCGCATGCGCAAACCATACAAAGTCGTTATGACATAAAATGTGCATACTTTGTTGATTCCATTTATGAAATAAATCACATTTTCTAAAAACTCGTGTTTTTTAAGAAATCATGTAAACCTTCTAGAAGTTGTGATTTTAAAAAACGGGGTGAAGTAAGCTTTTCTTATTTCTAGACGCATACGCAAACTAAAGAACATCGTTAGTACGTAGAATGTGCTTAGTTTGCGCATGCGCAAACTATAGAAAGTCGTTATGACATAGAATGTGCATACTTTGTTGATTGCATTTATGAAATCACATGTTCATAAAACTCATGTTTTTTAAGAAATCATGTAAACCTTCTAGAAGTTGTGATTTTAAAAAATGGGGTGAAGTAAGCTTTTCTTATTTCTGGACGCATACGCAAACTATAGAACGTCGTTAGTACGTAGAATGTGCTTAGTTTTAGCATGCGCAAACTATAGAAAGTCGTTATGACATAGAATGTGCATACTTTGTTGATTCCATTTATGAAATAAATCACATGTTTGTAAAACTCATGTTTTTTAAGAAATCATGTAAACCTTCTAGAAGCTGTGATTTTAAAAAACGGGGGGAAGTAAGCTTTTCTTATTTCTAGACACATGTGCAAACTATAGAAAGCCGTTATGACTTAGAATGTGCATACTTTGTTGGTTCCATTTATGAAAGAAATCACATTTTCTAAACACTCATGTTTTTTAAGAAATCATGTAAACCTTCTAGAAGCTGTGATTTTAAAAACCGGGGGGAAGTAAGCTTTTCTTATTTCCGGACGCATTCGCAAACTAGAGAAAGTCGTTATTACGTAGAATGTGCATAGTTTGTTGATTCCATTGATGAAATAAATAAAATTTTCTAAAAACTCGTGTTTTTTAAGAAATCATGTAAACCTTCTAGAAGCCGTGACTTTAAAAAACGGTGGGAATTAAGGTTTTCTTATTTTCGGACACATGCACAAACTATAGAAAGTCATTATGACTTAGAATGTGCATACTTTGTTGATTCCATTTATGAAATAAATCACATTTTCTAAAAACTTGTGGTTTTTAAGAAATCATGTAAACCTTCTAGAAGCTTGGATTTTAAAAAACTGGCGGAAATAAGCTTTTCTTATTTCCGGATGCATGCGCAAACTTTAGAAAGTCGTTATGACGTAGAAGGTGCATACTTTGTTGATTCCATTTATGAAATACATCACATTTTCTAAAAACTCGTGTTTTTTAAGAAATCACGTAAACCTTCTAGAAGCTGTGATTTTAAAAAACTGGCGGAAGTAAGCTTTTCTTATTTCTGGACACATGTGCAAACTATAGAAAGTCGTTATTACGTACAATGTGCATAGTTTGCGCATGTGCAAACCATACAAAGTCGTTATGACTTAGAATGTGCATACTTTGTTGATTCCATTTATGAAAGAAATCATATTTTCTAAAAACTCGTGTTTTTTAAGAAATCATGTAAACCTTCTAGAAGTTGTGATTTTAAAAAACGGGGTGAAGTAAGCTTTTCTTATTTCCGGACGCATGCACAAACTATAGAAAGTCGTTATGACTTAGAATGTGCATACTTTGTTCGTTCCATTTATGAAATAAATCACATTTTCTAAACACTCATGTTTTTTAAGAAATCATGTAAACCTTCTAGAAGCCGTGATTTTAAAAACCAGGGGAAGTAAGCTTTTTTTATTTCCGGACGCATTCGCAAACTATAGAAAGTCGTTATTATGTAGAATGTGCATAGTTTGTTGATTCCATTGATGAAATAAATCACATTTTCTAAAAACTCGTGTTTTTTAAGAAATCATGTAAACCTTCTAGAAGCTGTGATTTTAAAAAATGGGGGGAAGTAAGCTTTTCTTATTTCCGGACGCATGCGCAAACTAAAGAAAGTCGTTATGACGTAGAATGTGCATACTTTGTTGATTCCATTTATGAAATAAATCACATTTTCTAAAAACTCGTGTTTTTTAAGAAATCATGTAAACCTTCTAGAAGCCGTGATTTTAAAAACCGGGGGAAGTAAGCTTTTCTTATTTCCGGACGCATGCGCAAACTATAGAAAGTCGTTATGACGTAGAATGTACATGATATGTTGATTCCTTTTATGAAATAAATCACATTTTCTTAAAACTCGTTTTTTTTAAGAAATCATGTAAATCTTCTAGAAGCTGTGATTTTAAAAAACGGGGGAAGTAAGCTTTTCTTATTTCCGGACGCATGCGCAAACTAAAGAAAGTCGTTATGACGTAGAATGTGCATACTTTGTTGATTCCATTTATGAAATAAATCACATTTTCTAAAAACTCGTGTTTTTTAAGAAATCATGTAAACCTTCTAGAAGCTGTGAATTTAAAAAAAGGGGGGAAGTAAGCTTTTCTTATTTCCGGACGCATGTGCAAACTATAGAAAGTCGTTATTACCTAGAATGTGCACAGTTTGCACATGCGCAAACTATAGAAAGTCGTTATGATGTAGAATGTGCATACTTTGTTGATTCCTTTTATGAAATAAATCACATTTTCTAAAAACTCGTTTTTTTAAAGAAATCATGTAAACCTTCTAGAAGCTGTGATTTTAAAAAACGGGGGGAAGTAAGCTTTTCTTATTTCCGGACGCATGCGCAAACTATAGAAAGTCGTTATGATGTAGAATGTGCATACTTTTTTATACCATTTATGAAATAAATCACATTTTCTAAAAACTCGTGTTTTTTAAGAAATCATGTAAACCTTCTAGAAGCTGTGAATTTAAAAAAAGGGGGGAAGTAAGCTTTTCTTATTTCCGGACGCATGCAAAAACTATAGAAAGTCGTTATGACTTAGAATGTGCATACTTTGTTGATTCCATTTATGAAATAAATCACATTTTCTAAACACTCATGTTTTTTAAGAAATCATGTAAACCTTCTAGAAGCTGTGATTTTAAAAACCGGGGGAAAGTAAGCTTTTCTTATTTCCGGACGCAATCGAAACTATAGAAAGTCGTTATTACGTAGAATGTGCATAGTTTGTTGATTCCATTTATGAAATAAATCACATTTTCTAAAAACTCGTGTTTTTTAAGAAATCATGTAAACCTTGTAGAAGCTGCGATTTTAAAAAACTTGGGGATGTAAGCTTTTCTTATTTCCGGATGCATGCGCAAACTATAGAAAGTCGTTATGACGTAGAATGTGCATAGTTTGTTGATTCCATTTATGAAAGAATTCACATTTTCTAAAAACTCGTGTTTATTAAGAAATCATGTAAACCTTCTAGAAGCTGTGATTTTAAAAAACGGGGGGAAGTAAGCTTTTCTTATTTCCGGACGCATGCGCAAACTATAGAAACTCGTTATGACGTAGAATATCCATAATTTGTTGATTCCTTTTATGAAATAAATCACATTTTCTAAAAAATCGTTTTTTTTAAGAAATCATGTAAACCTTCTAGAAGCTGTGATTTTCAAAAATTGGGGTGAAGTAAGCTTTTCTTATTTCCGGATGCATGCACAAACTATAGAAAATCGTTATGACATAGAATGTGCATACTTAGTTGATTCAATTTATTAAATAAATGACATTTTCTAAAAACTTGTGTTTTTTAAGAAATCATGTAAACCTTCTAGAAGCTGTGATTTTAAAAAACGGTGGGAAGTAAGCTTTTCTTATTTCCATACGCATGCGCAAACTATAGAAAGTCGTTATGACGTAGAATGTGCATACTTTATGATTCCTTATATGAAATAAATCATATTTTCTAAAAACTCGTTTTTTTTAAGAAATCATGTAAACCTTCTAGAAGCTGTGATTTTAAAAAACGGGGGGAAGTCAGCTTTTCTTATTTCCGGACGCATGCGCAAACTATAGAAAGTCGTTATGACATAGAATGTGCATAATTTGTTGATTCCATTAATGAAATAAATCACATTTTCTAAAAACTCGTGTTTTTTAAGAAATCATGTAAACCTTCTAGAAGCTGTGAATTTAAAAAAAGGGGGGAAGTAAGCTTTTCTTATTTCCGGACGCATGCCCGAACTATAGAAAGTCGTTATTACCAAGAATGTGCATACTTTGCGCATGCGCAAACTATACAAAGTTGTTATGACATAGAAAGTTCATAGTTTTTTGATTCCATTTATGAAATAAATCACATTTTCTAAAAACTCGTTTTTTTTAAGAAATCATGTAAACCTTCTAGAAGCTGTGATTTTAAAAAACGGGGTGAAGTAAGCTTTTCTTATTTCCGGACGTATGCGCAAACTATAGAATGTCATTATGACATACAATGTGCATACTTTGTTGATTCCATTTATGAAATAAATCACATTTTCTAAAAACCCGTTTTTTTTAAGAAATCGTGGAAACCTTCTAGAGGCTGTGATTTTAAAAAAATGGGGGAAGCAAGCTTTTCTTATTTCAGGACGCATGCGCAAACTATAGAAAGTCGTTTTGACGTAGAATGTGCATACTTTGTTGATTCCTTTTATGAAATAAATCACATTTTCTAAAATCTCGTGTTTTTTAAGAAATCATGTAAACCTTCTAGAAGCTGTGATTTTAAAAAACTCGCGGAAGTAAGCTTTTCTTATTTCCGGACGCATGCGCAAACTATAGAAAGTCGTTATTACGTAGAATGTGCATTGTTTGCGAATACGCAAACCATAGAAAGTCGTTATGACATAGAATGTGCATACTTTGTTGATTCCATTGATGAAATAAATCACATTTTATAAAAACTCGTGTTTTTTAAGACATCATGTAAACCTTCTAGAAGTTGTGATTTTAAAAAATGGTGTGAAGTAAGCTTTTCTTATTTCCGGACGAAGATGCAAACTATAGAAAGTCATTAGTACGTATAATGTGCATAGTTTGCGCATGCGCAAGCTATAGAAAGTTGTTATGACATAGAATATGCATACTTTGTTGATTCCATTTATCAAATAAATGACATTTTCCAAAAACTCGTGTTTGTTTAAATCATGTAAACCTTCTAGAAGATGTGATTTTAACAAACAGGGGGAAGTAAGCTTTTCTTATTTCCGGACGCATGCGCAAACAATAGAAAAGAGTTATTACGTAGAATGTGCATACTTTGTTGATTCCATTTAGTAATTAAATGACATTTTCTAAAAACTCGTGTTTTTTAAGAAATCATGTAAACCTTCTAGAAGCTGTGATTTTAAAAAACGAGGGGAAGTAAGCTTTTCTTATTTCCATACGCATGCACAAACTATAGAAAGTCGTTATGACGTAGAATGTGCATACTTTGTTGATTCCTTTTATGAAATAAATCACATTTTCTAAAAAATCATTTTTTTTAAGAAATCATGTAAACCTTCTAGAAGCTGTGATTTTAAAAAATGGGGGGAAGTAAGCTTTTCTTATTTCCGGACGCATGCGCAAACTATAGAAAGTCGTTATGACGTAGAATGTGCATACTTTGTTGATTCCATTTATGAAATAAATCACATTTTCTAAAAACTCGTGTCTTTTAAGAAATCATGTAAACCTTCTAGAAGCTGTGAATTTAAAAAAAGGGGGGAAGTAAGCTTTTCTTATTTCCATACGCATGCGCAAACTATAGAAAGTCGTTATGACGTAGAATGTGCATACTTTGTTGATTCCTTTTATGAAATAAATCACATTTTCTAAAAACTCGTTCATTTTAATAAATCATGTAAACCTTCTAGAAGCTGTGATTTTAAAAAACGGGGGGAAGTAAGCTTTTCTTATTTCCGGATGCATGCTCAAACTATAGAAAGTCGTTATGACGTAGAATGTGCATACTTTGTTGATTCCATTTATGAAATAAATCACATTTTCTAAAAACTCGTGTCTTTTAAGAAATCATGTAGACCTTCTAGAAGCTGTGAATTTAAAAAAAGGGGGGAAGTAAGCTTTTCTTATTTCCGGACGCATGCGCAAACTATAGAAAGTCGTTATTACGTAGAATGTGCATAGTTTGTTGATTCCATTGATGAAATAAATCACACTTTCTAAAAACTCATGTTTTTTAAGAAATCATGTAAACCTTCTAGAAGCTGTGAATTTAAAAAAAGGGGGGAAGTAAGCTTTTCTTATTTCCGGACGCATGTGCAAACTATAGAAGGTCGTTATTACATAGAATGTGCATAGTTTGCGCATGCGCAAACTATACAAATTCGTTATGACATATAATGTTCATACTTTTTTGATTCCCTTTATTAAATAAATGACATTTTCTAAAAACTCGTGTTTTTTAAGAAATCATGTAAACCTTCTAGAAGCTGTGATTTTAAAAACCGGGGGGAAGTAAGCTTTTCTTATTTCCATACGCATGCGCAAACTATAGAAAGTCATTATGACGTAGTATGTGCATACTTTGTTGATTCCTTTTATGAAATAAATCACATTTTCTAAAAACTCGTTCTTTTTAAGAAATCATGTAAACCTTCTAGAAGCTGTGATTTTAAAAAACGGGGGGAAGTAAGCTTTTCTTATTTCCAGACGCATACTCAAACTATAGAAAGTCGTTATGACGTAGAATGTGCATACTTTGTTGATTCCATTTATGAAATAAATCACATTTTCTAAAAACTCGTGTCTTTTAAGAAATCATGTAAACCTTCTAGAAGCTGTGAATTTAAAAAAAGGGGGGAAGTAAGCTTTTCTTATTTCCGGACGCATGTGCAAACTATAGAAAGTCGTTATTACATAGAATGTGCATAGTTTGCGCATGCGCAAACTATACAAAGACTTTATGACATAGAATGTTCATACTTTTTTTATTCCATTTATGAAATAAATAACATTTTCTAAAAACTCGTGTTTTTTAAGAAATCATGTAAACCTTCTAGAAGCTGTGATTTTAATAATCGGGGGAAAGTAAGCTTTTCTTATTTCTGGACGCATTCGCAAACTAGAGAAAGTCGTTATTACGCAGAATGTGCATAGTTTGGTTATTCCATTGATGAAATAAATCACACTTTCTAAAAACTCGTGTTTTTTAAGAAATCATGTAAACCTTGTAGAAGCTGTGATTTTAAAAAACGGGGGGAAGTAAGCTTTTCTTATTTCCGAACGCATGCGCAAACTATAGAAAGTCGTTATGACGTAGAATGTGCATACTTTGTTGATTCCATTTATGAAATAAATCACATTTTCTAAAAACTCGTGTCTTTTAAGAAATCATGTAGACCTTCTAGAAGCTGTGAATTTAAAAAAAGGGGGGAAGTAAGCTTTTCTTATTTCCGGACGCATGCGCAAACTATAGAAAGTCGTTATTACATAGAATGTGCATAGTTTTCACATGCGCAAACTATACAAAGTCGTTATGACAGAATGTTCATACTTTTTTTATTCCATTTATGAAATAAATAAAATTTTCTAAAAACTCGTGTTTTTTTAGAAATCATGTAAACCTTCTAGAAGCTGTGGTTTTAAAAAATGGGGGGAAGTAAGCTTTTCTTATTTCTGTACGCATTCGCAAACTATAGAAAGTCGTTATTACGTAGAATGTGCATAGTTTGTTGATTCCATTGATGAAATAAATCACACTTTCTAAAAACTCATGTTTTTTAAGAAATCATGTAAACCTTCTAGAAGCTGTGAATTTAAAAAAAGGGGGGAAGTAAGCTTTTCTTATTTCCGGACGCATGCACAAACTATAGAAGGTCGTTATTACATAGAATGTGCATAGTTTGCGCATGCGCAAACTATACAAATTCGTTATGACATATAATGTTCATACTTTTTTGATTCCATTTATTAAATAAATGACATTTTCTAAAAACTCGTGTTTTTTAAGAAATCATGTAAACCTTCTAGAAGCTGTGATTTTAAAAACCGGGGGGAAGTAAGCTTTTCTTATTTCCATACGCATGCGCAAACTATAGAAAGTCGTTATGACGTAGTATGTGCATACTTTGTTGATTCCTTTTATGAAATAAATCACATTTTCTAAAAACTCGTTCTTTTTAAGAAATCATGTAAACCTTCTAGAAGCTGTGATTTTAAAAAACGGGGGAAAGTAAGCTTTTCTTATTTCCGGACGCATACTCAAACTATACAAAGTCGTTATGACGTAGAATGTGCATACTTTGTTGATTCCTTTTATGAAATAAATCACATTCTCTAAAAACTCGTTTTTTTTAAGAAATCATGTAAACCTTCTAGAAGCTGTGATTTTAAAAAATAGGGGGATGTAAGCTTTTCTTATTTCCGGATGCATGAGCAAACTATAGAAAGTCGTTATTAGATAGAATGTGCATAGTTTGCGCATGCAAAAACTATACAAAGTCTTTATGACATAGAATGTGCATACTTTGTTGATTCCATTTATGAAATAAATCACATGTTCGTAAAGCTCATGTTTTTTAAGAAATCATGTAATCCTTCTAGAAGCTGTGATTTTAAAAAACGGGGGGAAGTAAGATTTTCTTATTTCCAGACGCATGTGCAAACTAGAGAAAGTCGTTATGACTTAGAATGTGCATACTTTTTTGGTTCCATTTATGAAATAAATCACATTTTCTAAACACTCATGTTTTTTAAGAAATCATGTAAACCTTCTAGAAGCTGTGATTTTAAAAAATGGGGGGATGTAAGCTTTTCTTATTTCCGGACGCATGCACAAACTATAGAAAGTCATTATGATGTAGAATGTGCATGCTTTGTTGATTCCTTTTATGAAATAAATCAAATTTTCCAAAAACTCGTTTTTTTTAAGAAATCATGTAAACCTTCTAGAAGCTGTGATTTTAAAAAACGGGGGGAAGCAAGCTTTTCTTATTTCCGGACGCATGCGCATACTATAGAAAGTCGTTATGACGTAGAATGTGCATACTTTGTTGATTCCATTTATGAAATAAATCACATTTTCTAAAAACTTGTGTCTTTTAAGAAATCATGTAAACCTTCTAGAAGCTGTGAATTTAAAAAAAGGGGGGAAGTAAGCTTTTCTTATTTTCGGACGCATGTGCAAACTATAGAAAGTCGTTATTACCTAGAATGTGCATAGTTTGCACATGCGCAAACTATACAAAGTTGTTATGACGTAGAATGTGCATACTTTGTTGATTCCTTTTATGAAATAAATCACATTCTCTAAAAACTCGTTTTTTTTAAGAAATCATGTAAACCTTCTAGAAGCTGTGATTTTAAAAAATGGGGGGAAGTAAGCTTTTCTTATTTCCGGACGCAAGCGCAAACTATAGAAAGTCATTATGACGTAGAATGTGCATACGTTGTTGTCTCCACTTATGAAATAAATCACATTTTCTAAAAACTCATGTTTTTTAAGAAATCATGTAAACCTTCTAGAAGCTGTGATTTTAAAAAAAGGGGCGAAGTAAGCTTTTCTTATTTGCGGACGCATGCGCAAACTATAGAAAGTCATTATTACGTAGAATGTGCATAGTTTGTTGATTCCATTGATTAAATAAATCACATTTTCTAAAAACTCGTGTTTATTAAGAAATCATGTAAACCTTCTAGAAGCTGTGATTTTAAAAAATGGGGGGAGGTAAGCTTTTCTTATTTCCGGACGCATGCGCAAACTATAGAATGTCGTTATGACGTAGAATGTGCATACTTTGTTGATTCCTTTTATGAAATAAATCACATTTTCTAAAAACGCATTTTTTTTAAGAAATCATGTAAACCTTCTAGAAGCTGTGATTTTAAACAACGGGGGGAAGTAAGATTTTCTTATTTCCGGACGCATGCGCAAACTATAGAAAGTCGTTATGACGTAGAATGTGCATACTTTGTTGATTCCATTTATGAAATAAATCACATTTTCTAAAAAACTCATGTTTTTTAAGAAATCATGTAAAGCTTCTAGAAGCTGTGAATTTAAAAAAAGGGGGGAAGTAAGCTTTTCTTATTTCCGGACGTATGTCCAAACTATACAAAGTCGTTATGACGTAGAATGTGCATACTTTGTTGATTCCTTTTATGAAATAAATCACATGTTCGTAAAACTCATGTTTTTTAAGAAATCATGTAATCCCTCTAGAAGCTGTGATTTTAAAAAACGGGGGGAAGTAAGCTTTTCTTATTTCCGGACGCATGTGCAAACTATAGAAAGTCGTTATTATGTAGAATGTGCATAGTTTGTTGATTCCATTGATTAAATAAATCACATTTTCTAAAAACTCGTGTTTATTAAGAAATCATGTAAACCTTCTAGAAGCTGTGATTTTAAAAAACGGGGGGAAGTAAGCTTTTCTTATTTCCGGACGCATGCGCAAACTATAGAAAGTAGGTATGACTTAGAGTGTGCATACTTTGTTGATTCCATTTATGAAATAAATCACATTTTCTAAACACTCATGTTTTTTACGAAATCATGTAAACCTTCTAGAAGCTGTGATTTTAAAAACCGGGGGGAAGTAAGCTTTTTTTTATTTCCGGACGCATTTGCAAACTATAGCAATTCGTTATGACGTAGAATGTGCATAGTTTGTTGATTCCATTGATGAAATAAATCACATTTTCTAAAAACTCATGTTTTTTAAGAAATCATGTAAACCTTCCAGAAGGCGTGACTTTAAAAAACGGGGGGAATTAAGCTTTTCTTATTTCCGGATGCATGCGCAAACTATAGAAAGTCGTTATGACTTAGAATGTGCATACTTTGTTGATTCCATTTATGAAATAAATCACATTTTCTAAAAACTTGTGGTTTTTAAGAAATCATGTAAACCTTCTAGAAGCTGTGATTTTAAAAAACTTGCGGAAGTAATCTTTTCTTATTTCCGGATGCATGCGCAAACTTTAGAAAGTCGTTATGACGTAGAATGTGCATACTTTGACGATTCCATTTATGAAATACATCACATTTTATAAAAACTCGTGTTTTTTAAGAAATCATGTAAACCTTCTAGAAGCTGTGATTTTAAAAAACTAGCGGAAGTAAGCTTTTCTTATTTCTGGACACATGCGCAAACTATAGAAAGTTGTTATTACGTAGAATGTGCATAGTTTCCGCATTCGCAAACCATACAAATTCGTTATGACATAGAATGTGCATACTTTGTTGATTCCATTTATGAAATAAATCACATTTTCTAAAAACTCGTGTTTTTTAAGAAATCATGTAAACCTTCTAGAAGTTGTGATTTTAAAAAACGGGGTGAAGTAAGCTTTTCTTATTTCTGGACGCATACGCAAACTATAGAAAGTCGTTATGACTTAGAATGTGCATACTTTGTTAATTCCTTTTATGAAATAAATCACATTTTCTAAACACTCATGTTTTTTAAGAAATCATGTAAACCTTCTAGAAGCTGTGATTTTAAAAAATGGGGGGATGTAAGCTTTTCTTATTTCCGGAGGCATGCGCAAACTATAGAAAGTCGTTATGACGTAGAATGTACATACTTTGTTGATTCCTTTTATGAAATAAATAACATTTTCTAAAAACTCATTTTTTTTAAGAAATCATGTAAACCTTCTAGAAGCTGTGATTTTAAAAAACGGGGGGAAGTAAGCTTTTCTTATTTCTGGACGCATGCGCAAACTATAGAAAGTCGTTATGACGTAGAATGTGCATACTTTGTTGATTCCCTTTATGAAATAAATCAGATTTTCTAAGAACTCATGTTTTTTAAGAAATCATGTAAACCTTCTAGAAGCTGTGAATTTAAAAAAAGGGGGGAAGTAAGCTTTTCTTATTTCCGGACGCATGTGCAAACTATAGAAAGTCGTTATTACCTAGAATGTGCATAGTTTGCACATGCGCAAAATATACAAAGTCGTTATGACGTAGAATGTGCATACTTTGTTGATTCCTTTTATGAAATAAATCATATTTTCTAAAAACTCGTTTTTTTTAAGAAATCATGTAAACCTTCTAGAAGCTGTGATTTTAAAAAACGGGGGGAAGTAAGCTTTTCTTATTTCCGGACGCATGCGCAAACTATAGAAAGTCGTTATGACTTAGAATGTGCATAGTTTGTTGATTCCATTGATTAAATAAATCACATTTTCTAAAAACTCATTTTTTTTAAGAAATCATGTAAACCTTCTAGAAGCTGTGATTTTAAAAAATGGGGGGAAGTAAGCTTTTCTTATTTCTGGACGCATGCGCGCTGTAGAAAGTCGTTATGACGTAGAAATTGCATCCTTTTTTTATTCCATTTATGAAATAAATCACATTTTCTAAAAACTCATGTTTTTTAAGAAATCATGTAAACTTTCTAGAAGCTGTGAATTGAAAAAAAGGGGGGAAGTAAGCTTTTCTTATTTCCAGACGCATGAGCAAACTATAGAAAGTCGTTATTAGATAGAATGTGCATAGTTTGCGCATGCGCAAACTATACAAAGTCGTTATGACATAGAATGTGCATAATTTGTTGATTCCATTTATGAAATAAATCACATGTTCGTAAAACTCATGTTTTTTAAGAAATCATGTAATCCTTCTAGAAGCTGTGATTTTAGAAAACGGGGGGAAGTAAGCTTTTCTTATTTCCGGATACATGTGCAAACTATAGAAAGTCGTTATTACGTAGAATGTGCATAGTTTGTTGATTGCATTGATTAAATAAATCACATTTTCTAAAAACTCGTGTTTATTAAGAAATCATGTAAACCTTCTAGAATCTGTGATTTTAAAAAATGGGGGGAAGTAAGCTTTTCTTATTTCCGGACGCATGCGCAAACTATAGAAAGTCGTTATGACGTAGAATGTGCATACTTTGTTGATTCCATTTATGAAATACATCACATTTTCTAAAAACTCGTTTTTTTTAAGAAATCATGTAAACCTTCTAGAAGCTGTGATTTTAAAAAACGGGGGGAAGTAAGCTTTTATTATTTCCGGACGCATGCGCAAACTATAGAAAGTCGTTATGACTTAGAATGTGCATTGTTTGTTGATTCCATTGATTAAATAAATCACATTTTCTAAAAACTCGTGTTTTTTAAGAAATCATGTAAACCTTCTAGAAGCTGTGATTTTAAAAAACGGGGGGAAGTAAGCTTTTCTTATTTCCGGACGCATGTGCAAACTTTAGAAAGTCATTATGACGTATAAAGTGCATCCTTTTTTTATTCCATTTATGAAATAAATTACATTTTCTAAAAACTCATGTTTTTTAAGAAATCATGTAAACCTTCTAGAAGCTGTGAATTGAAAAAAAGGGGGGAAGTAAACTTTTCTTATTTCCAAACGCATGAGCAAACTGTAGAAAGTCGTTATTAGATAGAATATGGATAGTTTGTGCATGCGCAAACTATACAAATGTTGAAATATTGTAACTTCAAAGAATATTATATTTGTATATTATTTATTCCGGAGATGTTCCATACCTCCGATGTGATTATACTATAAATCCGGAGATGTTTATTCCTCCGAGTTGGGTGTGGTAACTAGGGTTATTAGACCCACCATGTGGGGGTCGGCCCAGTCAGTTATAATGGGGTATTTAACCTAATGGTTAAATACGAGCCTACATGTACTTGTGTAAAATACATATCAGAGTAGTGTTTAAATAGAGGAGGTGTGTTCCTCATTTGATACACTCACTCACTTGAGGATAGCGCACTTGTGGAGGAGGAGATCATGTCTCAGGGTTTTATCTTTGTATATTGTTGGTCACCTATATTGAGGAAGCTTTGCTGGGTTTTCTACCCCATGAGGGTTTCCCAGGATAAATCTCTGTCTCTTGTGTTTATGCTGTGCTTGTTGTTTCTTCAGTGATCCTATATATGCTATTATTGTGAAATGGAATGTAATGCTACTATTTTCTATCTTAGCATATTAAATCTTAACATGGGATCAGAGCTAACCTGAAGGAAGACAAGGTATGGCACTTACGACACTTGCTTTGCTTACGATAATTTGAAGGTTAGGGTTTTACATAGCAAAAATCAGTCTTCGTGGAACTTTCGCTATAAATCCATTTCTGCGCAGTTTCAGGGTCTGAAAAGTTTACAGGTCGAAGATAACATCCCTAGGTACCTTGTGTCCAAAGGGAACCCTCAGATTCGTTGTACTTTATGAGTTATGATCAGTACAAGGTAGGGTTTCTGCCTCTTCCAGATCTCAGTCAAAATCAGGTAACCTTGGCAAAAAGGTCATAACTTGGGCTAGGAAGCTCCAAATGAAATTTCGTAAAAAGTGACAGGTAGTACACAGAATGTGCTATCTCAAGAAACGTTTTCAGAGGCCGAAGATTAACCAGTGACACGTGGCACGCCGTACACGTTCGCTCTCCTGTTTTATCCCATAAACAGGTCATGTTGCGACACTTGGCATAACTCTCTCTCAGAGAGTCCAATTGAGGTCAGACCTGTCAAGATGGAAAGATAACAGGGCGAGCTATCCCAAGAAAAGTTTTCAGAGGCCGAAGTTCAAACAGTGACACGTGGCACGCCGTACAAGTTCGCTCTACTGTTTTATCCCATAAACAGGTCACGTTGCGACACTTGGCATAACTCTCTCTCAGAAAATCCAATTGAGGTCAGACCTGTCAGGATGGAAAGATGACAGGTCAGGCTACTGCAGAAAAAGGGTTTCAGACCCTGTGGAGCAAAAATTTCAGAGTTATAGCAGAAACAATCAGGTGCATATTTCTGTCAAAATAGAATTATTTTTCGAGCACCTTTATTCATGGCTTCCGGAATTTAGGGTTTTGGAAGTAAGCTTTTCTTATTTCCGGACGCATGCGCAAACTATAGAAAGTCGATATGACTTAGAATCTGCATACTTTGTTGGTTCCATTTATGAAATAAATCACATTTTCTGAACACTCATGTTTTTTAAGAAATCATGTAAACCTTCTAGAAGCTGTGATTTTAAAAACCGGGGGGAAGTAAGCTTTTCTCATTTCTGGACGCATGCGCAAACTATAAAAAGTCGTTATTACGTAGAATGTGCATAGTTTGTTGATTCCATTGATGAAATAAATCACATTTTCTAAAAACTCGTGTTTTTTGAGAAATCATGTAAACCTTCTAGAAGCTGTGATTTTAAAAAACGAGGGGAAGTAAGCTTTTCTTATTTTCGGACGCATGCGCAAACTATAGAAAGTCGTTATTATGTAGAATTTGCATAGTTTTTTGATTCCATTGATTAAATAAATCACATTTTCTAAAAACTCGTGTTTTTTAAGAAATCATGTAAACCTTCTAGAAGCTGTGATTTTAAAAATGGAGGGAAGTAAGCTTTTCTTATTTCCGGACGCATGCGGAAACTATAAAAAGTCGTTATGACGTAGAAAGTGCATCCTTTTTTTATTCCATTTATGAAATAAATAACATTTTCTAAAAACTTGTGTTTTTTAAGAAATCATCTAATCCTTCTAGAAGCTGTGAATTGAAAAAAAGGGGGTAAGTAAGCTTTTCTTATTTCCGGATGCATGCGCAAACTATAGAAAGTCGTTATGATGTAGAATGCGCACACTTTGTTGATTCCATTTATGAAATAAATCACATTTTCTAAAAACTCGTGTTTTTTAAGAAATCATGTAAACCTTCTAGAATCTGTGAATTTAAAAAAAGGGGGGAAGTAAGCTTTTCTTATTTCCAGACGCATGCACAAACTATAGAAAGTCGTTATTACCTAGAATGTGCATAGTTTGCGCATGCGCAAACTATACAAAGTCGTTATGACATAGAATGTTCATACTTTTTTGATTCCATTTATGAAATAAATGACATTTTCTAAAAACTTGTGTTTTTTAAGAAATCATGTAAACCTTCTAGAAGCTGTGATTTTAAAAACCGGGGGGAAGTAAGCTTTTCTTAATTCCGGACGCATTCGCAAACTATAGAAAGTCGTTATTAAGTAGAATGTGCATAGTTTGTTGATTCCATTGATTAAATAAATCACATTTTCTAAAAACTCGTGTTTATTAAGAAATCATGTAAACCTTCTAGAAGCTGTGATTTTAAAAAATGGGGGGAAGTAAGCTTTTCTTTTTTCCGGACGTGTGCGCAAACTATAGAAAGTCGTTATGACGTAGAATGTGCATACTTTGTTGATTCCATTTATGAAATACATCACATTTTCTAAAAACTCGTGTTTTTTAAGAAATCATGTAAACCTTCTAGAAGTTGTGATTTTAAAAAACGGGGTGAAGTAAGCTTTTCTTATTTCTAGACGCATACGCAAACTATAGAACATCGTTAGTACGTAGAATGTGCTTAGTTTGCGCATGCGCAAACTATAGAAAGTCGTTATGACATAGAATGTGCATACTTTGTTGATTCCATTTATGAAATCACATGTTCATAAAACTCATGTTTTTTAAGAAATCATGTAAACCTTCTAGAAGTTGTGATTTTAAAAAACGGGGTGAAGTAAGCTTTTCTTATTTCTGGACGCATACGCAAACTATAGAACGTCGTTAGTACGTAGAATGTGCTTAGTTTTAGCATGCGCAAACTATAGAAAGTCGTTATGACATAGAATGTGCATACTTTGTTGATTCCATTTATGAAATAAATCACATGTTCGTAAAACTTATGTTTTTTAAGAAATCATGTAAACCTTCTAGAAGCTGCGATTTTAAAAAACGGGGGGAAGTAAGCTTTTCTTATTTCCAGACACATGTGCAAACTATAGAAAGCCGTTATGACTTAGAATGTGCATACTTTGTTGGTTCCATTTATGAAAGAAATCACATTTTCTAAACACTCACGTTTTTTAAGAAATCATGTAAACCTTCTAGAAGCTGTGATTTTAAAAACCGGGGGGAAGTAAGCTTTTCTTATTTCCGGACGCATTCGCAAACTAGAGAAAGTCGTTATTACGTAGAATGTGCATAGTTTGTTGATTCCATTGATGAAATAAAGAAAATTTTCTAAAAACTCGTGTTTTTTAAGAAATCATGTAAACCTTCTAGAAGCCGTGACTTTAAAAAACGGTGGGAATTAAGGTTTTCTTATTTTCGGACACATGCACAAACTATAGAAAGTCATTATGACTTAGAATGTGCATACTTTGTTGATTCCATTTATGAAATAAATCACATTTTCTAAAAACTTGTGGTTTTTAAGAAATCATGTAAACCTTCTAGAAGCTTGGATTTTAAAAAACTGGCGGAAATAAGCTTTTCTTATTTCCGGATGCATGCGCAAACTTTAGAAAGTCGTTATGACGTAGAAGGTGCATACTTTGTTGATTCCATTTATGAAATACATCACATTTTCTAAAAACTCGTGTTTTTTAAGAAATCATGTAAACCTTCTAGAAGCTGTGATTTTAAAAAACTGGCGGAAGTAAGCTTTTCTTATTTCTGGACACATGTGCAAACTATAGAAAGTCGTTATTACGTAGAATGTGCATAGTTTGCGCATGCGCAAACCATACAAAGTCGTTATGACTTAGAATGTGCATACTTTGTTGATTCCATTTATGAAAGAAATCATATTTTCTAAAAACTCGTGTTTTTTAAGAAATCATGTTAACCTTCTAGAAGTTGTGATTTTAAAAAACGGGGTGAAGAAAGCTTTTCTTATTTCCGGACGCATGCGCAAACTATAGAAAGTCGTTATGACTTAGAATGTGCATACTTTGTTGGTTCCATTTATGAAATAAATCACATTTTCTAAACACTCATGTTTTTTAAGAAATCATGTAAACCTTCTAGAAGCCGTGATTTTAAAAACCGGGGGAAGTAAGCTTTTTTTTATTTCCGGACGCATTCGCAAACTATAGAAAGTCGTTATTACGTAGAATGTGCATAGTTTGTTGATTCCATTGATGAAATAAATCACATTTTCTAAAAACTCATGTTTTTTAAGAAATCATGTAAACCTTCTAGAAGCTGTGATTTTAGAAAATGGGGGGAAGTAAGCTTTTCTTATTTCCGGACGCATGCGCAAACTAAAGAAAGTCGTTATGACGTAGAATGTGCATACTTTGTTGATTCCATTTATGAAATAAATCACATTTTCTAAAAACTCGTGTTTTTTAAGAAATCATGTAAACCTTCTAGAAGCCGTGATTTTAAAAACCGGGGGAAGTAAGCTTTTCTTATTTCCGGACGCATGCGCAAACTATAGAAAGTCGTTATGACGTAGAATGTACATGATATGTTGATTCCTTTTATGAAATAAATCACATTTTCTTAAAAGTCGTTTTTTTTAAGAAATCATGTAAATCTTCTAGAAGCTGTGATTTTAAAAAACGGGGGGAAGTAAGCTTTTCTTATTTCCGGACGCATGCGCAAACTAAAGAAAGTCGTTATGACGTAGAATGTGCATACTTTGTTGATTCCATTTATGAAATAAATCACATTTTCTAAAAACTCGTGTTTTTTAAGAAATCATGTAAACCTTCTAGAAGCTGTGAATTTAAAAAAAGGGGGGAAGTAAGCTTTTCTTATTTCCGGACGCATGTGCAAACTATAGAAAGTCGTTATTACCTAGAATGTGCACAGTTTGCACATGCGCAAACTATAGAAAGTCGTTATGACGTAGAATGTGCATACTTTGTTGATTCCTTTTATGAAATAAATCACATTTTCTAAAAACTCGTTTTTTTAAAGAAATCATGTAAACCTTCTAGAAGCTGTGATTTTAAAAAACGGGGGGAAGTAAGCTTTTCTTATTTCCGGACGCATGCGCAAACTATAGAAAGTCGTTATGATGTAGAATGTGCATACTTTTTTATACCATTTATGAAATAAATCACATTTTCTAAAAACTCGTGTTTTTTAAGAAATCATGTAAACCTTCTAGAAGCTGTGAATTTAAAAAAAGGGGGGAAGTAAGCTTTTCTTATTTCTGGACGCATGCACAAACTATAGAAAGTCGTTATGACTTAGAATGTGCATACTTTGATGATTCCATTTATGAAATAAATCACATTTTCTAAAGACTCATGTTTTTTAAGAAATCATGTAAACCTTCTAGAAGCTGTGATTTTAAAAACCGGGGGAAAGTAAGCTTTTCTTATTTCCGGACGCAATCGAAACTATACAAAGTCGTTATTACGTAGAATGTGCATAGTTTGTTGATTCCATTTATGAAATAAATCACATTTTCTAAAAACTCGTGTTTTTTAAGAAATCATGTAAACCTTGAAGAAGCTGCGATTTTAAAAAACTTGGGGATGTAAGCTTTTCTTATTTCCGGATGCATGCGCAAACTATAGAAAGTCGTTATGACGTAGAATGTGCATAGTTTGTTGATTCCATTTATGAAATAATTCACATTTTCTAAAAACTCGTGTTTATTAAGAAATCATGTAAACCTTCTAGAAGCTGTGATTTTAAAAAACGGGGGGAAGTAAGCTTTTCTTATTTCCGGACGCATGCGCAAACTATAGAAAGTCGTTATGACGTAGAATATCCATCCTTTGTTGATTCCTTTTATTAAATAAATCACATTTTCTAAAAAATCTTTTTTTTAAGAAATCATGTAAACCTTCTAGAAGTTGTGATTTTCAAAAATTGGGGTGAAGTAAGCTTTTCTTATTTCCGGATGCATGCACAAACTATAGAAAATCGTTATGACATAGAATGTGCATACTTTGTTGATTCAATTTATTAAATAAATGACATTTTCTAAAAACTTGTGTTTTTTAAGAAATCATGTAAACCTTCTAGAAGCTGTGATTTTAAAAAACTGGCGGAAGTAAGCTTTTCTTATTTCTGGACACATGTGCAAACTATAGAAAGTCGCTATTACGTAGAATGTGCATAGTTTGCGCATGCGCAAACCATACAAAGTCGTTATGACTTAGAATGTGCATACTTTGTTGATTCCATTTATGAAAGAAATCATATTTTCTAAAAACTCGTGTTTTTTAAGAAATCATGTAAACCTTCTAGAAGTTGTGATTTTAAAAAACGGGGTGAAGTAAGCTTTTCTTATTTCCGGATGCACGCGCAAACTATAGAAAGTCGTTATGACTTAGAATGTGCATACTTTGTTGGTTCCATTTATGAAATAAATCACATTTTCTAAACACTCATGTTTTTTAAGAAATCATGTAAACCTTCTAGAAGCCGTGATTTTAAAAACCGGGGGAAGTAAGCTTTTTTTATTTCCGGACGCATTCGCAAACTATAGAAAGTCGTTATTACGTAGAATGTGCATAGTTTGTTGATTCCATTGATGAAATAAATCACATTTTCTAAAAACTCGTGTTTTTTAAGAAATCATGTAAACCTTCTAGAAGCTGTGATTTTAAAAAATGGGGGGAAGTAAGCTTTTCTTATTTCCGGACGCATGCGCAAACTAAAGAAAGTCGTTATGGCGTAGAATGTGCATACTTTGTTGATTCCATTTATGAAATAAATCACATTTTCTAAAAACTCGTGTTTTTTAAGAAATCATGTAAACCTTCTAGAAGCCGTGATTTTAAAAACCGGGGGAAGTAAGCTTTTCTTATTTCCGGACGCATGCGCAAACTATAGAATGTTGTTATGACGTAGAATGTACATGATATGTTGATTCCTTTTATGAAATAAATCACATTTTCTTAAAACTCGTTTTTTTTAAGAAATCATGTAAATCTTCTAGAAGTTGTGATTTTAAAAAACGGGGGGAAGTAAGCTTTTCTTATTTCCGGACGCATGCGCAAACTAAAGAAAGTTGTTATGACGTAGAATGTGCATACTTTGTTGATTCCATTTATGAAATAAATCACATTTTCTAAAAACTCGTGTTTTTTAAGAAATCATGTAAACCTTCTAGAAGCTGTGAATTTAAAAAAAGGGGGGAAGTAAGCTTTTCTTATTTCCGGACGCATGTGCAAACTATAGAAAGTCGTTATTACCTAGAATGTGCACAGTTTGCACATGCGCAAACTATAGAAAGTCGTTATGACGTAGAATGTGCATACTTTGTTGATTCCTTTTATGAAATAAATCACATTTTCTAAAAACTCGTTTTTTTAAAGAAATCATGTAAACCTTCTAGAAGCTGTGATTTTAAAAAACGGGGGGAAGTAAGCTTTTCTTATTTCCGGACGCATGCGCAAACTATAGAAAGTCGTTATGATGTAGAATGTGCATACTTTTTTATACCATTTATGAAATAAATCACATTTTCTAAAAACTCGTGTTTTTTAAGAAATCATGTAAACCTTCTAGAAGCTGTGAATTTAAAAAAAGGGGGGAAGTAAGCTTTTCTTATTTCTGGACGCATGCACAAACTATAGAAAGTCGCTATGACTTAGAATGTGCATACTTTGATGATTCCATTTATGAAATAAATCACATTTTCTAAACACTCATGTTTTTTAAGAAATCATGTAAACCTTCTAGAAGCTGTGATTTTAAAAACCGGGGGAAAGTAAGCTTTTCTTATTTCCGGACGCAATCGAAACTATACAAAGTCGTTATTACGTAGAATGTGCATAGTTTGTTGATTCCATTTATGAAATAAATCACATTTTCTAAAAACTCGTGTTTTTTAAGAAATCATGTAAACCTTGAAGAAGCTGCGATTTTAAAAAACTTGGGGATGTAAGCTTTTCTTATTTCCGGATGCATGCGCAAACTATAGAAAGTCGTTATGACGTAGAATGTGCATAGTTTGTTGATTCCATTTATGAAATAATTCACATTTTCTAAAAACTCGTGTTTATTAAGAAATCATGTAAACCTTCTAGAAGCTGTGATTTTAAAAAACGGGGGGAAGTAAGCTTTTCTTATTTCCGGACGCATGCGCAAACTATAGAAAGTCGTTATGACGTAGAATATCCATCCTTTGTTGATTCCTTTTATGAAATAAATCACATTTTCTAAAAAATCTTTTTTTTAAGAAATCATGTAAACCTTCTAGAAGCCGTGATTTTCAAAAATTGGGGTGAAGTAAGCTTTTCTTATTTCCGGATGCATGCACAAACTATAGAAAATCGTTATGACATAGAATGTGCATACTTTGTTGATTCAATTTATTAAATAAATGACATTTTCTAAAAACTTGTGTTTTTTAAGAAATCATGTAAACCTTCTAGAAGCTGTGATTTTAAAAAACGGTGGGAAGGAGGCTTTTCTTATTTCCATACGCATGCGCAAACTATAGAAAGTCGTTATGACGTAGAATGTGCATACTTTATTGATTCCTTATATGAAATAAATCATATTTTCTAAAAACTCGTTTTTTTTAAGAAATCATGTAAACCTTCTAGAAGCTGTGATTTTAAAAAACGGGGGGAAGTAAGCTTTTCTTATTTCCGGACGCATGCGCAAACTATAGAAAGTCGTTATGACTTAGAATGTGCATAATTTGTTGATTCCATTAATGAAATAAATCACATTTTCTAAAAACTCGTGTTTTTTAAGAAATCATGTAAACCTTCTGGAAGCTGTGAATTTAAAAAAAGGGGGGAAGTAAGCTTTTCTTATTTCCGGACGCATGCCCGAACTATAGAAAGTCGTTATTACCTAGAATGTGCATACTTTGCGCATGCGCAAACTATACAAAGTTGTTATGACATAGAAAGTTCATAGTTTTTTGATTCCATTTAAGAAATAAATCACATTTTCTAAAAACTCGTTTTTTTTAAGAAATCATGTAAACCTTCTAGAAGCTGTGATTTTAAAAAACGGGGTGAAGTAAGCTTTTCTTATTTCCGGACGTATGCGCAAACTATAGAATGTCATTATAACATACAATGTGCATACTTTGATGATTCCATTTATGAAATAAATCACATTTTCTAAAAACCCGTTTTTTTTAAGAAATCGTGGAAACCTTCTAGAGGCTGTGATTTTAAAAAAATGGGGGAAGCAAGCTTTTCTTATTTCAGGACGCATGCGCAAACTATAGAAAGTCGTTTTGATGTAGAATGTGCATACTTTGTTGATTCCTTTTATGAAATAAATCACATTTTCTAAAAACTCTTTTTTTAAAAGAAATCATGTAAACCTTCTAGAAGCTGTGATTTTAAAAAACGGGGGGAAGTAAGCTTTTCTTATTTCCGGACGCATGCTCAAACTATAGAAAGTCGTTATTACGTAGAATGTGCATAGTTTGTTGATTCCATTGATTAAATAAATCACATTTTCTAAAAACTCGTGTTTATTAAGAAATCATGTAAACCTTGTAGAAGCTGTGATTTTAAAAAATGGGGGGAAGTAAGCTTTTCTTATTTCCGGACGCATGCGCAAACTATAGAAAGTCGTTATGACGTAGAATGTGCATACTTTGTTGATTCCATTTATGAAATACATCTAATTTTCTAAAAACTCGTGTTTCTTAAGAAATCATGTAAACCTTCTAGAAGCTGTGATTTTAAAAAACGGGTGGATGTAAGCTTTTGTTATTTCCGGGCACATGTGCAAACTATAGAAAGTCGTTATTACGTAGAATGTGCATAGTTTGCGCATGCGTAAACCATACAAAGTCGTTATGACATAAAATGTGCATACTTTGTTGATTCCATTGATGAAATAAATCACATTTTCTAAAAACTCGTGTTTTTTAAGAAATCATGTAAACCTTCTAGAACCCGTGACTTTAAAAAACGGGGGGAATTAAGCTTTTCTTGTTTCCGGATGCATGCGCAAACTATAGAAAGTCGTTATGACTTAGAATGTGCATACTTTGTTGATTCCATTTATGCAATAAATCACATTTTCTAAAAACTTGTGGTTTTTAAGAAAGCATGTAAACCTTCTAGAAGCTGTGACTATAAAAAACTGGCGGAAGTAAGCTTTTCTTATTTCCGGACGCATGCGCAAACTTTAGAAAGTCGTTATGACATAGAATGTGCATACTTTGTTGATTCCATTGATGAAATACATAACAATTTCTAAAAACTCGTGTTTTTGAAGAAATGATGTAAACCTTCTAAAAGCTGTGATTTTAAAAAACTGGCGGAGGTAAGCTTTTCTTATTTCCGGACACATGCGCAAACTATAGAAAGTCGTTATTACGTAGAATGTGCATAGTTTGCGCATGCGCAAACCGTACAAATTCGTTATGACATAGAATGTGCATACTTTGTTGATTCCATTTATGAACTAAATCATATTTTCTAAAAACTCGTGTTTTTTAAGAAATCATGTAAACCTTCTAGAAGTTGTGATTTTAAAAAACGGGGTGAAGTAAGCTTTTCTTATTTCTGGACGCATACGCAAACTATAGAAAGTCATTAGTACGTAGAATGTGCTTAGTTTGCGCATGCGCAAACTATAGAAATTCGTTATGACATAGTTTGTTCATACTTTGTTGATTCCATTTATGCAACAAATGACATTTTCTAAAAACTCGTGTTTTTTAAGAAATCATGTAAATCTTCTAGAAGCTGTGATTTTAAAAAATGGGGGGAAGTAAGCTTTTCTTATTTTCGGACGCATGCGCAAACTATAGAAAGTCGTTATTACGTAGAATGTGCATACTTTGTTGATTCCATTGATGAAATAAATCACATTTTCTAAAAACTCGTGTTTTTTAAGAAATCATGGAAACCTTCTAGAAGCTGTGATTTTAAAAAACGAGGGGAAGTAAGCTTTTCTTATTTCCGGACGCATCAGCAAACTAAAGAAAGTTGTTATGACGTAGAATATGCATACTTTGTTGATTCCTTTTATGAAATAAATCACATTTTCTAAAAACTCATTTCTTTTAAGAAATCATGTAAACCTTCTAGAAGCTGTGATTTTCAAAAATCGGGGGGAAGTAAGTTTTTCATAATTCCGGACGCATGCACAAACTATAGAAATTCGTTATGACGTAGAATGTGCATACTTTGTTGATTTAATTTATCAAATAAATCAAATTTTCTAAAAACTCGTGTTTTTCAAGAAATCATGTAAACCTTCTAGAAGTAGTGATTTTAAAAAACTGGCGGAAGTAAGCTTTTCTTATTTTCGGACCCGTGCGCAAACTTTAGAAAGTCGTTATGAAGTAGAATGTGCATACTTTGTTGATTCCATTTATGAAATAATTCACATTTTCTAAAAACTCGTGTTTATTAAGAAATCATGTAAACCTTTTAGAAGCTGTGATTTTAAAAAACGGGGGGAAGTAAGCTTTTCTTATTTTCTAAAAACTCGTTTTTTTTAAGAAATCATGTAAACCTTCTAGAAGCTGTGATTTTGAAAAATTGGGGTGAAGTAAGCTTTTCTTATTTCCGGATGCATGCACAAACTATAGAAAGTCGTTATGACATAGAATGTGCATACTTTGTTGAATCAATTTATGAAATAAATCACATTTTCTAAAAACACATTTTTTTCAAGAAATCATGTAAACCTTCTAGAAGCAGTGATTTTAAAAAAAGGGGGGAAGTAAGCTTTTCTTATTTCTATACGCATGCGCAAACTATAGAAAGTCGTTATGACGTAGAATGTGCAAACTTTGTTGATTCCTTTTATGAAATCATGTTTTTTTAGAAATCATGTAAACCTTTTAGAAGCTGTGAATTGAAAAAGAGGAAGTAAGCTTTTCTTATTTCCGGACGCATGCGCAAATTATAGAAAGTCGTTATTACGTAGAATGTGCATAGTTTGCGCATGCGCAAACTATACAAAGTCGTTATGACATAGAATGTGCATACTTTGTTGATTCCATTTATGAAGTAAATCACATTTTCTAAAAATTCGTGTTTTTTAAGAAATCATATAAACCTTCTAGAAGTTGTGATTTTAAAAAACGGTGTAAAGTAAGCTTTTCTTATTTCTGGACGCATACGCAAACTATAGAAAGTCGTTAGTACGTAGAATGTGCTTAGTTTGCGCATGCGCAAACTATAGAAAGTCGTTATTACATAGAATGTGCATAGTTTGTTGATTCCATTGATTAAATAAATCACATTTTCTAAAAACTCGTGTTTTTTAAGTAATCATGTAAACCTTCTAGAAGCTGTGATTTTAAAAAACGGGGGGAAGTAAGCTTTTCTTATTTCCGGACGCATGCGCAAACTATAGAAAGTCGTTATGACTTAGAATGTGCATTGTTTGTTGATTCCATTGATTAAATAAATCACATTTTCTAAAAACTCGTGTTTTTTAAGAAATCATGTAAACCTTTTAGAAGCTGTGATTTTAAAAAATGGGGGGAAGTAAGCTTTTCTTATTTCCGGATGCATGCGCAAACTTTAGAAAGTTGTTATGACGTAGAAAGTGCATCGTTTTTTTATTCCATTTATGAAATAAATCACATTTTCTAAAAACTCATGTTTTTTAAGAAATCATGTAAACCTTCTAGAAGCCGTGAATTGAAAAAAAGGGGGGAAGTAAGCTTTTCTTATTTCCGGACGCATGCGCAAACTATAGAAAGTCGTTATTACCTAGAATGTGCATAGTTTGCGCATGCGTAAACTATACAAACTCGTTATGACATAGAATGTTCATACTTTTTTGATTCCATTTATGAAATAAATGACATTTTCTAAAAAATTGTGTTTTTTAAGAAATCATGTAAACCTTCTAGAAGCTGTGGTTTTAAAAACCGGGGGGAAGTAAGCTTTTCTTATTTCCAGACGCATTCGCAAACTATAGAAAGTCGTTATTACGTAGAATGTGCATAGTTTGTTGATTCCATTGATGAAATAAATCACATTTTCTAAAAACTTGTGGTTTTTAAGAAATCATGTAAACCTTCTAGAAACTGTGATTTTAAAAAACTGGCGGAAGTAAGCTTTTCTTATTTCCGGACGCATGCGCAAACTTTAGAAAGTCATTATGACGTAGAATGTGCATACTTTTTTGATTACATTTACGAAATACATCACATTTTCTAAAAACTCATGTTTTTTAAGAAATCATGTAAACCTTCTAGAAGCTGTGCTTTTAAAAAACTGGCGGAAGTAAGCTTTTCTTATTTCTGGACACATGCGCAAACTATAGAAAGTCGTTATTACGAAGAATGTGCATAGTTTGCACCTGCGCAAACCATACAAAGTCGTTATGACATAGAATGTGCATACTTTGTTGATTCCATTTATGAAATAAATCACATGTTCGTAAAACTCATATTTTTTAAGAAATCATGTAATCCTTCTAGAAGCTGTGATTTTAAAAAACGGGGGGAAGTAAGCTTTTCTTATTTCCGGACGCATGCGCAAACTATAGAAAGTCGTTATGACTTAGAATGTGCATACTTTGTTGATTCCATTTATGAAATAAGTCACATTTTCGAAACACTCATGTTTTTTAAGAAATCATGTAAACCTTCTAGAAGCTGTGATTTTAAAAACCCGGGGGAAGTAAGCTTTTCTTATTTTCGAACGCATTCGCAAACTATAGAAAGTCATTATTACATAGAATGTGCATAGTTTGTTGATTCCATTGATGAAATAAATCACATTTTCTAAAAACTCGTGTTTTTTAAGAAATCATGTAAACCTTCTAGAAGCTGTGATTTTAAAAACGGGGGGAAGTAAGCTTTTATTATTTCCATACGCATGCGCAAACTATAGAAAGTCATTATGACGTAGAATGTGCATAGTTTTTTGATTCCATTTATGAAATAAATGACATTTTCTAAAAAATTGTGTTTTTTAAGAAATCATGTAAACCTTCTAGAAGCTGTGATTTTAAAAACCGGGGGGAAGTAAGCTTTTCTTATTTCCAGACGCATTCGCAAACTATAGAAAGTCGTTATTACGTAGAATGTGCATAGTTTGTTGATTCCATTGATGAAATAAATCACATTTTCTAAAAACTTGTGGTTTTTAAGAAATCATGTAAACCTTCTAGAAACTGTGATTTTAAAAAACTGGCGGAAGTAAGCTTTTCTTATTTCCGGACGCATGCGCAAACTTTAGAAAGTCATTATGACGTAGAATGTGCATACTTTGTTGATTCCATTTATGAAATACATCACATTTTCTAAAAACTCGTGTTTTTTAAGAAATCATGTAAACCTTCTAGAAGCTGTGCTTTTAAAAAACTGGCGGAAGTAAGCTTTTCTTATTTCTGGACACATGCGCAAACTATAGAAAGTCGTTATTACAAAGAATGTGCATAGTTTGCACCTGCGCAAACCATACAAAGTCGTTATGACATAGAATGTGCATACTTTGTTGATTCCATTTATGAAATAAATCACATGTTCGTAAAACTCATATTTTTTAAGAAATCATGTAATCCTTCTAGAAGCTGTGATTTTAAAAAACGGGGGGAAGTAAGCTTTTCTTATTTCCGGACGCATGCGCAAACTATAGAAAGTCGTTATGACTTAGAATGTGCATACTTTGTTGATTCCATTTATGAAATAAGTCACATTTTCGAAACACTCATGTTTTTTAAGAAATCATGTAAACCTTCTAGAAGCTGTGATTTTAAAAACCCGGGGGAAGTAAGCTTTTCTTATTTTCGAACGCATTCGCAAACTATAGAAAGTCATTATTACATAGAATGTGCATAGTTTGTTGATTCCTTTTATGAAATAAATCACATTTTCTAAAAACTCGTTTTTTTTAAGAAATCATGTAAACCTTCTAGAAAATGTGATTTTAAAAAACGGGGGGAAGTAAGCTTTTCTTATTTCCGGACGCATGCACAAACTGAAGAAAGTCGTTTTGACGTAGAATGTGCATACTTTGTTGATTCCTTTTAAGAAATAAATCACATTTTCTAAAAACTCGTTTTTTTTAAGAAATCATGTAAACCTTCTAGAAGCTGTGATTTTAAAAAACGGGGGTAAGTAAGCTTTTCTTATTTCGGGACACATGCGCAAACTATAGAAAGTCATTATAACGTAGAATGTGCATACTTTGTTGATTCCATTTATGAAATAAATAACATTTTCTAAAAACTCATGTTTTTTAAGAAGTCATGTAAACCTTCTAGAAGCTGTGAATTTAAAAAAAGGGCGGAAGTAGGCTTTTCTTATTTCCGGACGCATGCGCAAACTATGGAAAGTCGTTATGACGTAGAATGTGCATACTTTGTTGATTCCTTTTATGAAATAAATCACATTTTCTGAAAACTCATTTTTTTTAAGAAATCATGTAAACCTTCTAGAAGCTGTGATTTTAAAAAATGGGGAGAAGTAAGCTTTTCTTATTTCCGGACGCATGCGCAAACTCTAGAAAGCCGTTATGACGTAGAATGTGCATACTTTGTTGATTCCATTTATGAAATACATCACATTTTCTAAAACTCGTGTTTTTTAAGAAATCATGTAAACCTTCTAGAAGCTGTGATTTTAAAAAACGGGCGGAAGTAAGCTTTTCTTATTTCCGGACACATGCGCAAATTATAGCAAGTCGTTATTACGTAGAATGTGCATAGTTTGCGCATGCGCAAACTATACAAAGTCGTTATGACATAGAATGTGCATACTTTGTTGATTCCATTTATGAAGTAAATCACATTTTCTAAAAACTCGTGTTTTTTAAGAAATCATATAAACCTTCTAGAAGTTGTGATTTTAAAAAACGGTGTAAAGTAAGCTTTTCTTATTTCTGGACGCATACGCAAACTATAGAAAGTCGTTAGTACGTAGAATGTGCTTAGTTTGCGCATGCCCAAACTATAGAAAGTCGTTATGACATAGAATGTGCATACTTTGTTGATTCCATTTATGAAATAAATCACATATTTGTAAAACTCATGTTTTTTAAGAAATCATGTAATCCCTCTAGAAGCTGTGACTTTAAAAAACGGGGGGAAATAAGCTTTTCTTATTTCCGGACGCATGTGCAAACTATAGAAAGTCGTTATTACATAGAATGTGCATAGTTTGTTGATTCCATTGATTAAATAAATCACATTTTCTAAAAACTCATGTTTTTTAAGTAATCATGTAAACCTTCTAGAAGCTGTGATTTTAAAAAACGGGGGGAAGTAAGCTTTTCTTATTTCCGGACGCATGCGCAAACTATAGAAAGTCGTTATGACTTAGAATGTGCATTGTTTGTTGATTCCATTGATTAAATAAATCACATTTTCTAAAAACTCGTGTTTTTTAAGAAATCATGTAAACCTTCTAGAAGCTGTGATTTTAAAAAATGGGGGGAAGTAGGCTTTTCTTATTTCCGGATGCATGTGCAAACTTTAGAAAGTTGTTATGACGTAGAAAGTGCATCGTTTTTTTATTCCATTTATGAAATAAATCACATTTTCTAAAAACTCATGTTTTTTAAGAAATCATGTAAACCTTCTAGAAGCTGTGAATTGAAAAAAAGGGGGGAAGTAAGCTTTTCTTATTTCCAGACGCATGAGCAAACTATAGAAAGTCGTTATTACCTAGAATGTGCATAGTTTGCACATGCGCAAACTATACAAAGTCGTTATGACGTAGAATGTGCATACTTTGTTGATTCCTTTTATGAAATAAATCACATTTTCTAAAAACTCATTTTTTTTAAGAAATCATGTAAACCTTCTAGAAGCAGTGATTTTAAAAAACAGGGGGAAGTAAGCTTTTCTTATTTCCGGACGCATGCGCAAACTATAGAAAGTCGTTATGGCTTAGAATGTGCTTAGTTTGTTGATTCCATTTATGAAATAAATCACATGTTCGTAAAACTCATGTTTTTTAAGAAATCATGTAATCCTTCTAGAAGCTGTGATTTTAAAAAACGGGGGGAAGTAAGCTTTGCTTATCTCCGGACGCATGCGCAAACTATAGAAAGTCGTTATGACGTAGAATGTGCATACTTTGTTGATTCCTTTTATGAAATAAATCACATTTTCTAAAAAATCGTTTTTTTAAAGATATCATGTAAACCTTCTAGAAGCTGTGATTTTAAAAAACGGGGGGAAGTAAGCTTTTCTTATTTCCGGACGCATGCGCAAACTATAGAAAGTCGTTATGACGTAGAATGTGCATACTTTGTTGATTCCATTTATGAAATAAATCACATTTTCTAAAAACTTGTGTTTTTTAAGAAATCATGTAAACCTTCTAGAATCTGTCAATTTAAAAAAAGGGGGAAGTAAGCTTTTCTTATTTCCGGACGCATGCGCAAACTATAGAAAGTCGTTATTACCTAGAATGTGAATAGTTTGCGCATGCGCAAACTATACAAACTCGTTATGACATAGAATGTTCATACTTTTTTTATTCCATTTATGAAATAAATGACATTTTCTAAAAAAATTTGTTTTCTAAGAAATCATGTAAACCTTCTAGAAGCTGTGATTTTAAAAACCGGGGGGAAGTAAGCTTTTCTTATTTCCAGACGCATTCACAAACTATAGAAAGTCGTTATTACGTAGAATGTGCATAGTTTGTTTATTCCATTGATGAAATAAATCACATTTTCTAAAAACTTGTGGTTTTTAAGAAATCATGTAAACCTTCTAGAAACTGTGATTTTAAAAAACTGGCGGAAGTAAGCTTTTCTTATTTCCGGACGCATGCGCAAACTTTAGAAAGTCATTATGACGTAGAATGTGCATACTTTGTTGATTCCATTTATAAAATAAATCACATTTTCTAAAAACCCGTTATTTTTAAGAAATCATGGAAACCTTCTAGAAGCTGTGATTTAAAAAAAATGGGGGAAGTAAGCTTTTCTTATTTCCGGACGCATGCGCAAACTATAGAAAGTCATTATGACGTAGAATGTGCATACTTTGTTGATTCCTTTTATGAAATAAATCACATTTTCTAAAAACTCGTTTTTTTTAAGAAATCATGTAGACCTTCTAGAAAATGTGATTTTAAAAAACGGGGGGAAGTAAGCTTTTCTTATTTCCGGACGCATGCACAAACTGAAGAAAGTCGTTATGACGTAGAATGTGCATACTTTGTTGATTCCTTTTAAGAAATAAATCACATTTTCTAAAAACTCGTTTTTTTTAAGAAATCATGTAAACCTTCTAGAAGCTGTGATTTTAAAAATCGGGGGTAAGTAAGCTTTTCTTATTTCGGGACGCATGCGCAAACTATAGAAAGTCATTATAACATAGAATGTGCATACTTTGTTGATTCCATTTATGAAATAAATCACATTTTCTAAAAACTCGTGTTTTTTAAGAAGTCATGTAAACCTTCTAGAAGCTGTGAATTTAAAAAAAGGGGGGAAGTAAGCTTTTCTTATTTCCGGACGCATGCGCAAACTATAGAAAGTCGTTATTACCTAGAATGTGCATAGTTTGCGCATGCGCAAACTATACAAAGTCATTATGACATAGAATGTTCATACTTTTTTTATTCCATTTATGAAATAAATTAAATTTTCTAAAAACTCGTGTTTTTTAAGAAATCATGTAAACATTCTAGAAGTTGTGATTTTAAAAACCGGGGGGAAGTAAGCTTTTCTTATTTCCGGATGCATTCGCAAACTATAGAAAGTCATTATTACGTAGAATGTGCATAGTTTGTTGATTCCATTGATGAAATAAATCACATTTACTAACAACTCATGTTTTTTAAGAAATCATGTAAACCTTCTAGAAGCTGTGAATTTAAAAAAAGGGGGGAAGTAAGCTTTTCTTATGTCCGGACGCATGCGCAAACTATAGAAAGTCGTTATTAGATACAATGTGCATAGTTTGCGCATGCGCAAACTATACAAACTCGTTATGACATAGAATGTTCATACTTTTTTGATTCCATTTATGAAATAAATGACATTTTCTAAAAAATCGTGTTTTTTAAGAAATCATGTAAACCTTCTAGAAGCTGTGATTTTAAACACCGGGGGGAAGTAAGCTTTTCTTCTTTCCAGACGCATTCGCAAACTATAGAAAGTCATTATTACGTAGAATGTGCATAGTTTGTTGATTCCATTGATGAAATAAATCACATTTTCTAAAAACTCGTGTTTTTTAAGAAATCATGTAAACCTTCTAGAAGCCGTGACTTTAAAAAACGGCGGGAATTAAGCTTTTCTTATTTCCGGACGCATGCGCAAACTATAGAAAGTCGTTATGACTTATAATGTGCATACTTTGTTGATTCCATTTATGAAATAAATCACATTTTCTAAAAACTTGTGGTTTTTAAGAAATCATGTAAACCTTCTAGAAACTGTGATTTTAAAAAACCGGCGGAAGTAAGCTTTTCTTATTTCCGGACGCATGCGCAAACTTTAGAAAGTCGTTATGACGTAGAATGTGCATACTTTGTTGATTCCATTTATGAAATACATCACATTTTCTAAAAACTCGTGTTTTTTAAGAAATCATGTAAACCTTCTAGAAGCTGTGATTTAAAAAACTGGCGGAAGTAAGCTTTTCTTATTTCTGGACACATGTGCAAACTATAGAAAGTCGTTATTACGAAGAATGTGCATAGTTTGCGCCTGCGCAAACCATACAAAGTTGTTATGACATAGAATGTGCATACTTTGTTGATTCCATTTATGAAATAAATCACATGTTCGTAAAACTCATGTTTTTTAAGAAATCATGTAATCCTTCTAGAAGCTGTGATTTTAAAAAACGGGGGGAAGTAAGCTTTTCTTATTTCCGGACGCATGCACAAACTATAGAGAGTCGTTATGACTTAGAATGTGCATACTTTGTTTATTCCATTTATGAAATAAATCACATTTTCGAAACACTCATGTTTTTTAAGAAATCATGTAAACCTTCTAGAAGCTGTGATTTTAAAAACCCAGGGGAAGTAAGCTTTTCTTCTTTTCGGACGTATTCGCAAACTATAGAAAGTCATTATTACGTAGAATGTGCATAGTTTGTTGATTCCATTGATGAAATAAAATAAATCACATTTTCTAAAAACTTGTGTTTTTTAAGAAATCATGTAAACCTTCTAGAAGCTGTGATTTTAAAAAACGGGGGGAAGTAAGCTTTTATTATTTCCATACGCATGCGCAAACTATAGAAAGTCATTATGACGTAGAATGTGCATACTTTGTTGATTCCATTTATAAAATAAATCACATTTCCTAAAAACCTGTTATTTTTAAGAAATCATGGAAACCTTCTAGAAGCTGTGATTTAAAAGAAAGGGGGGAAGTAAGCTTTTCTTATTTGCGGACGCATGCGCAAACTATAGAAAGTCGTTATGACGTAGAATGTGCATACTTTTTTGATTCCTTTTATGAAATAAATCACATTTTCTGAAAACTCATTTTTTTTAAGAAATCATGTAAACCTTCTAGAAAATGTGATTTTAAAAAACGGGGGGAAGTAAGCTTTTCTTATTTGCGGACGCATGCACAAACTGAAGAAAGTCGTTATGACGTAGAATGTGCATACTTTGTTGATTCCTTTTAAGAAATAAATCACATTTTCTAAAAACTCGTTTTTTTTTAAGAAATCATGTAAACCTTCTAGAAAATGTGATTTTAAAAAACGGGGGTAGGTAAGCTTTTCTTATTTCCGGACGCATGCGCAAACTATAGAAAGTCATTATGACGTAGAATGTGCATACTTTGTTGATTCCATTTATGAAATAAATCACATTTTCTAAAAACTCGTTTTTTTTTAAGAAATCATGTAAACCTTCTAGAAGCTGTGATTTTAAAAAACGGGGGTAGGTAAGCTTTTCTTATTTCCGGACGCATGCGCAAACTATAGAAAGTCATTATGACGTAGAATGTGCATACTTTGTTGATTCCATTTATGAAATAAATCACATTTTCTAAAAACTCATGTTTTTTAAGAAATCATGTAAACCTTCTAGAAGCTGTGAATTTAAAAAAAGCGGGGAAGTAAGCTTTTCTTATTTCCGGACGCATGCGCAAACTATAGAATGTTCATACTTTTTTTATTCCATTTATGAAATAAATGACATTTTCTAAAACTCGTGTTTTTTAAGAAATCATGTAAACCTTCTAGAAGCTGTGATTTTAAAAACCGGGGGGAAGTAAGCTTTTCTTATTTCCGACCGCATTCGCAAACTATAGAAAGTCGTTATTACGTAGAATGTGCATAGTTTGTTGATTACATTGATGAAATAAATCACATTTTCTAAAAACTCATGTTTTTTAAGAAATCATGTAAACCTTCTAGAAGCTGTGAATTTAAAAAAAGGGGGGAAGTAAGCTTTTCTTATTTCCAGACGCATGCGCAAACTATAGAAAGTCGTTATTAGATAGAATGTGCATAGTTTGCGCATGCGCAAACTATACAAAGTCGTTATGACATAGAATGTGCATACTTTGTTGATTCGATTTACGAAATAAATCACATGTTCGTAAAACTCATGTTTTTTAAGAAATCATGTAAACCTTCTAGAAGCTGTGATTTTAAAAAACAGGGGGAAGTAAGCTTTTGTTATTTCCGGACGCATGTGCAAACTATAGAAAGTAGTTATTATGTAGAATGTGCATAGTTTGTTGATTCCATTGATTAAATAAATCAGATTTTCTAAAAACTCGTGTTTATGTTGAAATCATGTAAACCTTCTAGAAGCTGTGATTTTAAAAAATGGGGGGAAGTAAGCTTTTCTTATTTCCGGACGCATGCGCAAACTATAGAAAGTCGTTACTACGTAGAATGTGCATAGTTTGGGAACGCGCAAACGATACAAAGTCGTTATGACATAGTTTGTTCATACTTTCTTGATTCCATTTATGAAACAAATGACATTTTCTAAAAACTCGTGTTTTTTTAAGAAATCATGTAAACCTTCTAGAAGCTGTGATTTTAAAAAACGGGGGGGAAGTAAGATTTTCTTATATCCGGACACATGTGCAAACTATAGAAAGTCGTTATGACATAGAATGTGCATACTTTGTTGATTCCATTTATGAAATATATCACATTTTCTAAAAACTCGTGTTTTTTAAGAAATCATGTAAACCTTCTAGAAGCTATGATTTTAAAAAACGGGCGGAAGTAAGCTTTTCTTATTTCTGGACACATCCGCAAATTTTAGAAATTCGTTATTACGTAGAATGTGCATAGTTTGCACATGCGCAAACCATACAAAGTCGTTATGACATAGAATGTGCATACTTTGTTGATTCCATTTATGAAATAAATCACATGTTCGTAAAACTCATGTTTTTTAAGAAATCATGTAAACCTTCTTGAAGCTGTGAATTTAAAAAAAGGGGGAAAGTCGTTATTACCTAGAATGTGCATAGTTTGCGCATGCGCAAAATATACAAAGTCGTTATGACATAGAACATTCATACTTTTTTTATTCCATTTAAGAAATAAATGACATTTTACAAAAACTCGTGTTTATGAAGAAATCATGTAAACCTTCTAGAAGCTGTGATTTTAAAAAATGGGGGGAAGTAAGCTTTTCTTATTTCCGGACGCATGCGCAAACTATAGAAAGCCGTTATGACGTAGAATGTGCATACTTTGATGATTCCATTTATGAAATGCATCACATTTTCTAAAACTCGTGTTTTTTAAGAAATCATGTAAACCTTCTAGAAGTTGTGATTTTAAAAAACGGGCGGAAGTAAGCTTTTCTTATTTCCGGACACATGCGCAAATTATAGAAAGTCGTTATTACGTAGAATGTGCATAGTTTGCGCATGCGCAAACTATACAAAGTCGTTATGACATAGAATGTGCATACTTTGTTGATTCCATTTATGAAGTAAATCACATTTTCTAAAAGCTCGTGTTTTTTAAGAAATCATATAAACCTTCTAGAAGTTGTGATTTTAAAAAACGGTGTAAAATAAGCTTTTCTTATTTCTGGACGCATACGCAAACTATAGAAAGTCGTTAGTACGTAGAATGTGCTTAGTTTGCGCATGCGCAAACTATAGAAAGTCGTTATGACATAGAATGTGCATACCTTGTTGATTCCATTTATGAAATAAATCAAATGTTCGTAAAACTCATGTTTTTTTAAGAAATCATGTAATCCCTCTAAAAGCTGTGACTTTAAAAAACGGGGGGAAATAAGCTTTTCTTATTTCCGGACGCATGTGCAAACTATAGAAAGTCGTTATTACATAGAATGTGCATAGTTTGTTGATTCCATGGATTAAATAAATCACATTTTCTAAAAACTCGTGTTTTTTTAAGTAATCATGTAAACCTTCTAGAAGCTGTGATTTTAAAAAACGGGGGGGAAGTAAGCTTTTCTTATTTCCGGACGCATGCGCAAACTATAGAAAGTCGTTATGACTTAGAATGTGCATTGTTTGTTGATTCCATTGATTAAATAAATCACATTTTCTAAAAACTCGTGTTTTTTAAGAAATCATGTAAACCTTCTAGAAGCTGTGATTTTAAAAAATGGGGGGAAGTAAGCTTTTCTTATTTCCGGATGCATGCGCAAACTTTAGAAAGTTGTTATGACGTAGAAAGTGCATCGTTTTTTTATTCCATTTATGAAATAAATCACATTTTCTAAAAACTCATGTTTTTTAAGAAATCACGTAAACCTTCTAGAAGCTGTGAATTGAAAAAAAGGGGGGAAGTAAGCTTTTCTTATTTCCAGACGCATGAGCAAACTATAGAAAGTCGTTATTACCTAGAATGTGCATAGTTTGCACATGCGCAAACTATACAAAGTCGTTATGACGTAGAATGTGCATACTTTGTGGATTCCTTTTATGAAAAAAATCACATTTTCTAAAAACTGATTTTTTTTAAGAAATCATGTAAACCTTCTAGAAGCAGTGATTTTAAAAAACAGGGGGAAGTAAGCTTTTCTTATTTCCGGAGACATGCGCAAACTATAGAAAGTCGTTATGACTTAGAATGTGCTTAGTTTGTTGATTCCATTTATGAAATAAATCACATGTTCGTAAAACTTATGTTTTTTAAGAAATCATGTAATCCTTCTAGAAGCTGTGATTTTAAAAAACGGGGGGAAGTAAGCTTTGCTTATTTCCGGACGCATGCGCAAACTATGGAAAGTCGTTATGACGTAGAATGTGCATACTTTGTTGATTCCTTTTATGAAATAAATCACATTTTCTAAAAACTCATTTTTTTTAAGATATCATGTAAACCTTCTAGAAGCTGTGATTTTAAAAAACGGGGGGAAGTAAGCTTTTCTTATTTCCGGACGCATGCGCAAACTATAGAAAGTCGTTATGACGTAGAATGTGCATACTTTGTTGATTCCATTTATGAAATAAATCACATTTTCTAAAAACTTGTGTTTTTTAAGAAATCATGTAAACCTTGTAGAATCTGTCAATTTAAAAAAAGCGGGGAAGTAAGCTTTTCTTATTTCCGGACGCATGCGCAAACTATAGAAAGTCGTTATTACCTAGAATGTGCATTGTTTGCGCATGCGCAAACTATACAATGTCGTTATGACATAGAATGTTGATACTTTTTTTATTTCATTTAAGAAATAAATGACATTTGATAAAAAATTGTGTTTTTTAAGAAATCATGTAAACCTTCTAGAAGCTGTGAATTTAAAAAAAGGGGGGAAGTAAGCTTTTCTTATTTCCGGACACATGCGCAAACTATAGAAAGTCGTTATTACCTATAATGTGCATAGTTTGCGCATGCGCAAACTATACAAACTCGTTATGACATAGAATGTTCATACTTTTTTTATTCCATTTATGAAATAAATGACATTTTCTAAAAAATTGTGTTTTTTAAGAAATCATGTAAACCTTCTAGAAGCTGTGATTTTGAAAACCGGGGGGAAGTAAGCTTTTCTTATTTCCAGACGCATTCGCAAACTATAGAAAGTCGTTATTACGTAGAATGTGCATAGTTTGTTGATTCCATTGATGAAATAAATCACATTTTCTAAAAACTTGTGGTTTTTAAGAAATCATGTAAACCTTCTAGAAACTGTGATTTTAAAAAACTGGCGGAAGTAAGCTTTTCTTATTTCCGGACGCATGCGCAAACTTTAGAAAGTCGTTATGACGTAGAATGTGCATACTTTGTTGATTCCATTTATGAAATACATCACAATTTCTAAAAACTCGTGTTTTTTAAGAAATCATGTAAACCTTCTAGAAGCTGTGATTTTAAAAAACTAGCGGAAGTAAGCTTTTCTTATTTCTGGACACATGCGCAAACTATAGAAAGTCGTTATTACGAACAATGTGCATAGTTTGCGCCCGCGCAAACCATACAAAGTCGTTATGACATAGAATGTGCATACTTTGTTGATTCCATTTATGAAATAAATCACATGTTCGTAAAACTCATATTTTTTAAGAAATCATGTAATCCTTCTAGAAGCTGTGATTTTAAAAAACGGGGGGAAGTAAGCTTTTCTTATTTCCGGACGCATGCGCAAACTATAGAAAGTCGTTATGACTTAGAATGTGCATACTTTGTTGATTCCATTTATGAAATAAGTCACATTTTTGAAACACTCATGTTTTTTAAGAAATCATGTAAACCTTCTAGAAGCTGTGATTTTAAAAACCCGGGGGAAGTAAGCTTTTCTTATTTTCGAACGCATTCGCAAACTATAGAAAGTCATTATTACATAGAATGTGCATAGTTTGTTGATTCCATTGATGAAATAAATCACATTTTCTAAAAACTCGTGTTTTTTAAGAAATCATGTAAACCTTCTAGAAGCTGTGATTTTAAAAAACGGGGGGAAGTAAGCTTTTCTTATTTCCATACGCATGCGCAAACTATAGAAAGTCGTTATGACGTAGAATGTGCATACTTTGTTGATTCCATTTATAAAATAAATCACATTTTCTAAAAACCCGTTATTTTTATGAAATCATGGAAACCTTCTAGAAGCTGTGATTTAAAAAAAAGGGGGGAAGTAAGCTTTTCTTATTTCTGGATGCATGCGCAAACTATAGAAAGTCGTTATGACGTAGAATGTGCATACTTTGTTGATTCCTTTTATGAAATAAATCACATTTTCTAAAAACTCGTTTTTTTTTAAGAAATCATGTAAACCTTCTAGAAAATGTGATTTTAAAAAACGGGGGGAAGTAAGCTTTTCTTATTTCCGGACGCATGCACAAACTGAAGAAAGTCATTATGACGTAGAATGTGCATACTTTGTTGATTCCTTTTAAAAAATAAATCACATTTTCTAAAAACTCATTTTTTTTAAGAAATCATGTAAACCTTCTAAAAGCTGTGATTTTAAAAAACGGGGGTAAGTAAGCTTTTCTTATTTCGGGACGCATGCGCAAACTATAGAAAGTCATTATAACGTAGAATGTGCATACTTTGTTGATTCCATTTATGAAATAAATCACATTTTCTAAAAACTCGTGTTTTTTAAGAAGTCATGTAAACCTTCTAGAAGCTGTGAATTTAAAAAAAGGGGCGAAGTAAGCTTTTCTTATTTCCGGACGCATGCGCAAACTATAGAAAGTCGTTATTACCTAGAATGTGCATAGTTTGCGCATGCGCAAACTATACAAAGTCGTTATGACATAGAATGTTCATACTTTTTTTATTCCATTTATGAAATAAATGACATTTTCTAAAAACTCGTGTTTTTTAAGAAATCATGTAAACATTCTAGAAGCTGTGATTTTAAAAACCGGGGGGAATTAAGCTTTTCTTATTTCCGGATGCATTCGCAAACTATAGAAAGTCGTTATTACGTAGAATGTGCATAGTTTGTTGATTCCATTGATGAAATAAATCACATTTTCTAAAAACTCATGTTTTTTAGGAAATCATGTAAACCTTCTAGAAGCTGTGAATTTAAAAAAAGGGGGGAAGTAAGCTTTTCTTATTTCCGGATGCATGCGCAAACTTTAGAAAGTTGTTATGACGTAGAAAGTGCATCGTTTTTTTATTCCATTTATGAAATAAATCACATTTTCTAAAAACTCATGTTTTTTAAGAAATCATGTAAACCTTCTAGAAGCTGTGTATTGAAAAAAAGGGGGGAAGTAAGCTTTTCTTATTTCCAGACGCATGAGCAAACTATAGAAAGTCGTTATTACCTAGAATGTGCATAGTTTGCACATGCGCAAACTATACAAAGTCGTTATGACGTAGAATGTGCATACTTTGTTGATTCCTTTTATGAAATAAATCACATTTTCTAAAAACTCATTTTTTTTAAGAAATCATGTAAACCTTCTAGAAGCAGTGATTTTAAAAAACAGGGGGAAGTAAGCTTTTCTTATTTTTGGACGCATGCGCAAACTATAGAAAGTCGTTATGACTTAGAATGTGCTTAGTTTGTTGATTCCATTTATGAAATAAATCACATGTTCGTAAAACTCATGTTTTTTAAGAAATCATGTAATCCTTCTAGAAGCTATGATTTTAAAAAACGGGGGGAAGTAAGCTTTGCTTATTTCCGGACGCATGCGCAAACTATAGAAAGTCGTTATGACTTAGAATGTGCTTAGTTTGTTGATTCCATTTATGAAATAAATCACATGTTCGTAAAAGTCATGTTTTTTAAGAAATCATGTAATCCTTCTAGAAGCTGTGATTTTAAAAAACGGGGGGAAGTAAGCTTTGCTTATCTCCGGACGCATGCGCAAACTATGGAAAGTCGTTATGACGTAGAATGTGCATACTTTGTTGATTCCTCTTATGAAATAAATCACATTTTCTAAAAAATCGTTTTTTTTTAAGATATCATGTAAACCTTCTAGAAGCTGTGATTTTAAAAAACGGGGGGGAAGTAAGCTTTTCTTATTTCCGGACGCATGCGCAAACTATAGAAAGTCGTTATGACGTAGAATGTGCATACTTTGTTGATTCCATTTATGAAATAAATCACATTTTCTAAAAACTTGTGTTTTTTAAGAAATCATGTAAACCTTCTAGAATCTGTGAATTTAAAAAAAGGGGGGAAGTAAGCTTTTCTTATTTTCGGACGCATGCGCAAACTATAGAAAGTCGTTATTACCTAGAATGTGAATAGTTTGCGCATGCGCAAACTATACAAACTCGTTATGACATAGAATGTTCATACTTTTTTTATTCCATTTATGAAATAAATGACATTTTCTAAAAAATTGTGTTTTTTAAGAAATCATGTAAACCTTCTAGAAGCTGTGATTTTAAAAACCGGGGGGGAAGTAAGCTTTTCTTATTTCCAGACGCATTCGCAAACTATAGAAAGTCGTTATTACGTAGAATGTGCATAGTTTGTTTATTCCATTGATGAAATAAATCACATTTTCTAAAAACTTGTGGTTTTTAAGAAATCATGTAAACCTTCTAGAAACTGTGATTTTAAAAAACTGGCGGAAGTAAGCTTTTCTTATTTCCGGACGCATGCGCAAACTTTAGAATGTCGTTATGACGTAGAATATGCATACTTTGTTGATTCCATTTATGAAATACATCACATTTTCTAAAAACTCGTGTTTTTTAAGAAATCATGTAAACCTTCTAGAAGCTGTGATTTTAAAAAACGGGCGGAAGTAAGCTTTTCTTATTTCCGGACACATGCGCAAATTATAGAAAGTCGTTATTACGTAGAATGTGCATAGTTTGCGCATGCGCAAACTATACAAAGTCGTTATGACATAGAATGTGCATACTTTGTTGATTCCATTTATGAAGTAAATCACATTTTCTAAAAACTCGTGTTTTTTAAGAAATCATATAAACCTTCTAGAAGTTGTGATTTTAAAAAACGGTGTAAAGTAAGCTTTTCTTATTTCTGGACGCATACGCAAACTATAGAAAGTCGTTAGTACGTAGAATGTGCTTAGTTTGCGCATGCGCAAACTATAGAAAGTCGTTATGACATAGAATGTGCATACTTTGTTGATTCCATTTATGAAATAAATCACATGTTTGTAAAACTCATGTTTTTTAAGAAATCATGTAATCCCTCTAGAAGCTGTGACTTTAAAAAACGGGGGGAAATAAGCTTTTCTTATTTCCGGACGCATGTGCAAACTATAGAAAGTCGTTAGTACATAGAATGTGCATAGTTTGTTGATTCCATTGATTAAATAAATCACATTTTCTAAAAACTCGTGTTTTTTAAGAAATCATGTAAACCTTCTAGAAGCTGTTATTTTAAAAAATGGGGGGAAGTAGGCTTTTTTTTATTTCCGGATGCATGTGCAAACTTTAGAAAGTTGTTATGACGTAGAAAGTGCATCGTTTTTTTATTCCATTTATGAAATAAATCACATTTTCTAAAAACTCATGTTTTTTAAGAAATCATGTAAACCTTCTAGAAGCTATGAATTGAAAAAAAGGGGGGAAGTAAGCTTTTCTTATTTCCAGACGCATGAGCAAACTATAGAAAGTCGTTATTACCTAGAATGTGCATAGTTTGCACATGCGCAAACTATACAAAGTCGTTATGACGTAGAATGTGCATACTTTGTTGATTCCATTCATGAAATAAATCACATTTTCTAAAAACTCATTTTTTTTAAGAAATCATGTAAACCTTCTAGAAGCAGTGATTTTAAAAAACAGGGGGAAGTAAGCTTTTCTTATTTCCGGACGCATGCGCAAACTATAGAAAGTCGTTATGACTTAGAATGTGCTTAGTTTGTTGATTCCATTTATGAAATAAATCACATGTTCGTAAAACTCATGTTTTTTAAGAAATCATGTAATCCTTCTAGAAGCTGTGATTTTAAAAAACGGGGGGAAGTAAGCTTTGCTTATCTCCGAATGTGCATTGTTTGCGCATGCGCAAACTATACAATGTCGTTATGACATAGAATGTTGATACTTTTTTGATTCCATTTAAGAAATAAATGACATTTTATAAAAAATTGTGTTTTTTAAGAAATCATGTAAACCTTCTAGAAGCTGTGAATTTAAAAAAATGGGGGAAGTAAGCTTTTCTTATTTCCGGACGCATGCGCAAACTATAGAAAGTCGTTATTACCTAGAATGTGAATAGTTTGCGCATGCGCAAACTATACAAACTCGTTATGACATAGAATGTTCATACTTTTTTTATTCCATTGATGAAATAAATGACATTTTCTAAAAACTTGTGTTTTTTAAAAAATCATGTAAACCTTCTAGAAGGTGTGATTTTAAAAACCGGGGGGAAGTAAGGTTTTCTTATTTCCAGACGCATTCGCAAACTATAGAAAGTCGTTATTACGTAGAATGTGCATAGTTTGTTGATTCCATTGATGAAATAAATCACATTTTCTAAAAACTTGTGGTTTTTAAGAAATCATGTAAACCTTCTAGAAACTGTGATTTTAAAAAACTGGCGGAAGTAAGCTTTTCTTATTTCCGGACGCATGCGCAAACTTTAGAAAGTCGTTATGACGTAGAATGTGCATACTTTGTTGATTCCATTTATGAAATACATCACATTTTCTAAAAACTCGTGTTTTTTAAGAAATCATGTAAACCTTCTAGAAGCTGTGATTTTAAAAAACTGGTGGAAGTAAGCTTTTCTTATTTCTGGACACATGCGCAAACTATAGAAAGTCGTTATTACGAACAATGTGCATAGTTTGCGCCTGCGCAAACCATACAAAGTCGTTATGACATAGAATGTGTATACTTTGTTGATTCCATTTATGAAATAAATCACATGTTCGTAAAACTCATATTTTTTAAGAAATCATGTAATCCTTCTAGAAGCTGTGATTTTAAAAAACGGGGGGAAGTAAGCTTTTCTTATTTCCGGACGCATGCGCAAACTATAGAAAGTCGTTAGGACTTAGAATGTGCATACTTTGTTGATTCCATTTATGAAATAAGTCACATTTTCGAAACACTCATGTTTTTTAAGAAATCATGTAAAACTTCTAGAAGCTGTGATTTTAAAAACCCGGGGGAAGTAAGATTTTCTTATTTTCGAACGCATTCGCAAACTATAGAAAGTCATTATTACATAGAATGTGCATAGTTTGTTGATTCCATTGATGAAATAAATCACATTTTCTAAAAACTCGTGTTTTTTAAGAAATCATGTAAACCTTCTAGAAGCTGTGATTTTAAAAAACGGGGGGAAGTAAGCTTTTATTATTTCCATACGCATGCGCAAACTATAGAAAGTCATTATGACGTAGAATGTGCATACTTTGTTGATTCCATTTATAAAATAAATCACATTTTCTAAAAACCCGTTATTTTTAAGAAATCATGGAAACCTTCTAGAAGCTGTGATTTAAAAAAAATGGGGGAAGTAAGCTTTTCTTATTTCCGGACGCATGCGCAAACTATAGAAAGTCGTTATGACGTAGAATGTGCACACTTTGTTGATTCCTTTTATGAAATAAATCACATTTTCTAAAAACTCGTTTTTTTTAAGAAATCTTGTAGACCTTCTAGAAAATGTGATTTTAAAAAACGGGGGGAAGTAAGCTTTTCTTATTTCCGGACGCATGCACAAACTGAAGAAAGTCGTTATGACGTAGAATGTGCATACTTTGTTGATTCCTTTTAAGAAATAAATCACATTTTCTAAAAACTCATTTTTTTTAAGAAATCATGTAAACCTTCTAGAAGCTGTGATTTTAAAAATCGGGGGTAAGTAAGCTTTTCTTATTTCGGGACGCATGCGCAAACTATAGAAAGTCATTATAACATAGAATGTGCATACTTTGTTGATTCCATTTATGAAATAAATCACATTTTCTAAAAACTCGTGTTTTTTAAGAAGTCATGTAAACCTTCTAGAAGCTGTGAATTTAAAAAAAGGGGGGAAGTAAGCTTTTCTTATTTCCGGACGCATGCGCAAACTATAGAAAGTCGTTATTACCTAGAATGTGCATAGTTTGCGCATGCGCAAACTATACAAAGTCATTATGACATAGAATGTTCATACTTTTTTTATTCCATTTATGAAATAAATTAAATTTTCTAAAAACTCGTGTTTTTTAAGAAATCATGTAAACATTCTAGAAGCTGTGATTTTAAAAACCGGGGGGAAGTAAGCTTTTCTTATTTCCGGATGCATTCGCAAACTATAGAAAGTCATTATTACGTAGAATGTGCATAGTTTGTTGATTCCATTGATGAAATAAATCACATTTTCTAACAACTCATGTTTTTTAAGAAATCATGTAAACCTTCTAGAAGCTGTGAATTTAAAAAAAGGGGGGAAGTAAGCTTTTCTTATTTCCGGACGCATGCGCAAACTATAGAAAGTCGTTATTAGATAGAATGTGCATAGTTTGCGCATGCGCAAACTATACAAACTCGTTATGACATAGAATGTTCATACTTTTTTGATTCCATTTATGAAATAAATGACATTTTCTAAAAAATCGTGTTTTTTAAGAAATCATGTAAACCTTCTAGAAGCTGTGATTTTAAACACCGGGGGGAAGTAAGCTTTTCTTATTTCCAGACGCATTCGCAAACTATAGAAAGTCATTATTACGTAGAATGTGCATAGTTTGTTGATTCCATTGATGAAATAAATCACATTTTCTAAAAACTCGTGTTTTTTAAGAAATCATGTAAACCTTCTAGAAGCCGTGACTTTAAAAAACGGGGGGAATTAAGCTTTTCTTATTTCCGGACGCATGCGCAAACTATAGAAATTCGTTATGACTTAGAATGTGCATACTTTGTTGATTCCATTTATGAAATAAATCACATTTTCTAAAAACTTGTGGTTTTTAAGAAATCATGTAAACCTTCTAGAAACTGTGATTTTAAAAAACCGGCGGAAGTAAGCTTTTCTTATTTCCGGACGCATGCGCAAACTTTAGAAAGTCGTTATGACGTAGAATGTGCATACTTTGTTGATTCCATTTATGAAATACATCACATTTTCTAAAAACTCGTGTTTTTTAAGAAATCATGTAAACCTTCTAGAAGCTGCGATTTTAAAAAACTGGCGGAAGTAAGCTTTTCTTATTTCTGGACACATGTGCAAACTATAGAAAGTCGTTATTACGAAGAATGTGCATAGTTTGCGCCTGCGCAAACCATACAAAGTTGTTATGACATAGAATGTGCATACTTTGTTGATTCCATTTATGAAATAAATCACATGTTCGTAAAACTCATGTTTTTCAAGAAATCATGTAATCCTTCTAGAAGCTGTGATTTTAAAAAACGGGGGGAAGTAAGCTTTTCTTATTTCCGGACGCATGCACAAACTATAGAGAGTCGTTATGACTTAGAATGTGCATACTTTGTTTATTCCATTTATGAAATAAATCACATTTTCGAAACACTCATGTTTTTTAAGAAATCATGTAAACCTTCTAGAAGCTGTGATTTTAAAAACCCAGGGGAAGTAAGCTTTTCTTCTTTTCGGACGTATTCGCAAACTATAGAAAGTAATTATTACGTAGAATGTGCATAGTTTGTTGATTCCATTGATGAAATAAATCACATTTTCTAAAAACTTGTGTTTTTTAAGAAATCATGTAAACCTTCTAGAAGCTGTGATTTTAAAAAACGGGGGGAAGTAAGCTTTTATTATTTCCATACGCATGCGCAAACTATAGAAAGTCATTATGACGTAGAATGTGCATACTTTGTTGATTCCATTTATAAAATAAATCACATTTCCTAAAAACCTGTTATTTTTAAGAAATCATGGAAACCTTCTAGAAGCTGTGATTTAAAAGAAAGGGGGGAAGTAAGCTTTTCTTATTTGCGGACGCATGCGCAAACTATAGAAAGTCGTTATGACGTAGAATGTGCATACTTTGTTGATTCCTTTTATGAAATAAATCACATTTTCTGAAAACTCATTTTTTTTAAGAAATCATGTAAACCTTCTAGAAAATGTGATTTTAAAAAACGGGGGGAAGTAAGCTTTTCTTATTTCCGGACGCATGCACAAACTGAAGAAAGTCGTTATGATGTAGAATGTGCATACTTTGTTGATTCCTTTTAAGAAATAAATCACATTTTCTAAAAACTCGTTTTTTTTAAGAAATCATGTAAACCTTCTAGAAGCTGTGATTTTAAAAAACGGGGGTAGGTAAGCTTTTCTTATTTCCGGACGCATGCGCAAACTATAGAAAGTCATTATGACGTAGAATGTGCATACTTTGTTGATTCCATTTATGAAATAAATCACATTTTCTAAAAACTCGTGTTTTTTAAGAAATCATGTAAACCTTCTAGAAGCTGTGAATTTAAAAAAAGCGGGGAAGTAAGCTTTTCTTATTTCCGGACGCATGCGCAAACTATAGAATGTTCATACTTTTTTTATTCCATTTATGAAATAAATGACATTTTCTAAAAACTCGTGTTTTTTAAGAAATCATGTAAACCTTCTAGAAGCTGTGATTTTAAAAACCGGGGGGAAGTAAGCTTTTCTTATTTCCGACCGCATTCGCAAACTATAGAAAGTCGTTATTACGTAGAATGTGCATAGTTTGTTGATTACATTGATGAAATAAATCACATTTTCTAAAAACTCATGTTTTTTAAGAAATCATGTAAACTTTCTAGAAGCTGTGAATTTAAAAAAAGGGGGGAAGTAAGCTTTTCTTATTTCCAGACGCATGCGCAAACTATAGAAAGTCGTTATTAGATAGAATGTGCATAGTTTGCGCATGCGCAAACTATACAAAGTCGTTATGACATAGAATGTGCATACTTTGTTGATTCCATTTACGAAATAAATCACATGTTCGTAAAACTCATGTTTTTTAAGAAATCATGTAAACCTTCTAGAAGCTGTGATTTTAAAAAACAGGGGGAAGTAAGCTTTTGTTATTTCCGGACGCATGTGCAAACTATAGAAAGTCGTTATTACGTAGAATGTGCATAGTTTGTTGATTCCATTGATTAAATAAATCAGATTTTCTAAAAACTCGTGTTTATGTTGAAATCATGTAAACCTTCTAGAAGCTGTGATTTTAAAAAATGGGGGGAAGTAAGCTTTTCTTATTTCCGGACGCATGCGCAAACTATAGAAAGTCGTTACTACGTAGAATGTGCATAGTTTGGGAACGCGCAAACGATACAAAGTCGTTATGACATAGTTTGTTCATACTTTCTTGATTCCATTTATGAAACAAATGACATTTTCTAAAAACTCGTGTTTTTTTAAGAAATCATGTAAACCTTCTAGAAGCTGTGATTTTAAAAAACGGGGGGAAGTAAGATTTTCTTATATCCGGACACATGTGCAAACTATAGAAAGTCGTTATGACATAGAATGTGCATACTTTGTTGATTCCATTTATGAAATATATCACATTTTCTAAAAACTCGTGTTTTTTAAGAAATCATGTAAACCTTCTAGAAGCTATGATTTTAAAAAACGGGCGGAAGTAAGCTTTTCTTATTTCTGGACACATCCGCAAATTTTAGAAATTCGCTATTACGTAGAATGTGCATAGTTTGCGCATGCGCAAACCATACAAAGTCGTTATGACATAGAATGTGCATACTTTGTTGATTCCATTTATGAAATAAATCACATGTTCGTAAAACTCATGTTTTTTAAGAAATCATGTAAACCTTCTAGAAGCTGTGAATTTAAAAAAAGGGGGGAAGTAAGCTTTTCTTATTTCCGGAGCATGCGCAAACTATAGAAAGTCGTTATTACCTAGAATGTGCATAGTTTGCGCATGCGCAAAATATACAAAGTCGTTATGACATAGAACATTCATACTTTTTTTATTCCATTTAAGAAATAAATGACATTTTACAAAAACTCGTGTTTATGAAGAAATCATGTAAACCTTCTAGAAGCTGTGATTTTAAAAAATGGGGGGAAGTAAGCTTTTCTTATTTCCGGACGCATGCGCAAACTATAGAAAGCCGTTATGACGTAGAATGTGCATACTTTGTTGATTCCATTTATGAAATACATCACATTTTCTAAAACTCGTGTTTTTTAAGAAATCATGTAAACCTTCTAGAAGTTGTGATTTTAAAAAACGGGCGGAAGTAAGCTTTTCTTATTTCCGGACACATGCGCAAATTATAGAAAGTCGTTATTACGTAGAATGTGCATAGTTTGCGCATGCGCAAACTATACAAAGTCGTTATGACATAGAATGTGCATACTTTGTTGATTCCATTTATGAAGTAAATCACATTTTCTAAAAACTCGTGTTTTTTAAGAAATCATATAAACCTTCTAGAAGTTGTGATTTTAAAAAACGGTGTAAAGTAAGCTTTTCTTATTTCTGGATGTATACGCAAACTATAGAAAGTCGTTAGTACGTAGAATGTGCTTAGTTTGCGCATGCGCAAACTATAGAAAGTCGTTATGACATAGAATGTGCATACCTTGTTGATTCCATTTATGAAATAAATCACATGTTCGTAAAACTCATGTTTTTTAAGAAATCTTGTAATCCCTCTAAAAGCTGTGACTTTAAAAAACGGGGGGGAATAAGCTTTTCTTATTTCCGGACGCATGTGCAAACTATAGAAAGTCGTTATTACATAGAATGTGCATAGTTTGTTGATTCCATGGATTAAATAAATCACATTTTCTAAAAACTCGTGTTTTTTAAGTAATCATGTAAACCTTCTAGAAGCTGTGATTTTAAAAAACGGGGGGAAGTAAGCTTTTCTTATTTCCGGACGCATGCGCAAACTATAGAAAGTCGTTATGACTTAGAATGTGCATTGTTTGTTGATTCCATTGATTAAATAAATCACATTTTCTAAAAACTCGTGTTTTTTAAGAAATCATGTAAACCTTCTAGAAGCTGTGATTTTAAAAAATGGGGGGAAGTAAGCTTTTCTTATTTCCGGATGCATGCGCAAACTTTATAAAGTTGTTATGACGTAGAAAGTGCATCGTTTTTTTATTCCATTTATGAAATAAATCACATTTTCTAAAAACTCATGTTTTTTAAGAAATCACGTAAACCTTCTAGAAGCTGTGAATTGAAAAAAAGGGGGGAAGTAAGCTTTTCTTATTTCCAGACGCATGAGCAAACTATAGAAAGTCGTTATTACCTAGAATGTGCATAGTTTGCACATGCGCAAACTATACAAAGTCGTTATGACGTAGAATGTGCATACTTTGTGGATTCCTTTTATGAAATAAATCACATTTTCTAAAAACTGATTTTTTTTAAGAAATCATGTAAACCTTCTAGAAGCAGTGATTTTAAAAAACAGGGGGAAGTAAGCTTTTCTTATTTCCGGAGACATGCGCAAACTATAGAAAGTCGTTATGACTTAGAATGTGCTTAGTTTGTTGATTCCATTTATGAAATAAATCACATGTTCGTAAAACTTATGTTTTTTAAGAAATCATGTAATCCTTCTAGAAGCTGTGATTTTAAAAAACGGGGGGAAGTAAGCTTTGCTTATTTCCGGACGCATGCGCAAACTATGGAAAGTCGTTATGACGTAGAATGTGCATACTTTGTTGATTCCTTTTATGAAATAAATCACATTTTCTAAAAACTCATTTTTTTTAAGATATCATGTAAACCTTCTAGAAGCTGTGATTTTAAAAAACGGGGGGAAGTAAGCTTTTCTTATTTCCGGACGCATGCGCAAACTATAGAAAGTCGTTATGACGTAGAATGTGCATACTTTGTTGATTCCATTTATGAAATAAATCACATTTTCTAAAAACTTGTGTTTTTTAAGAAATCATGTAAACCTTGTAGAATCTGTCAATTTAAAAAAAGGGGGGAAGTAAGCTTTTCTTATTTCCGGACGCATGCGCAAACTATAGAAAGTCGTTATTACCTAGAATGTGCATTGTTTGCGCATGCGCAAACTAGACAATGTCGTTATGACATAGAATGTTGATACTTTTTTTATTTCATTTAAGAAATAAATGACATTTTATAAAAAATTGTGTTTTTTAAGAAATCATGTAAACCTTCTAGAAGCTGTGAATTTAAAAAAAGGGGGGAAGTAAGCTTTTCTTATTTCCGGACGCATGCGCAAACTATAGAAAGTCGTTATTACCTAGAATGTGCATAGTTTGCGCATGCGCAAACTATACAAACTCGTTATGACATAGAATGTTCATACTTTTTTTATTCCATTTATGAAATAAATGACATTTTCTAAAAAATTGTGTTTTTTAAGAAATCATGTAAACCTTCTAGAAGCTGTAATTTTGAAAACCGGGGGGAAGTAAGCTTTTCTTATTTCCAGACGCATTCGCAAACTATAGAAAGTTGTTATTACGTAGAATGTGCATAGTTTGTTGATTCCATTGATGAAATAAATCACATTTTCTAAAAACTTGTGGTTTTTAAGAAATCATGTAAACCTTCTAGAAACTGTGATTTTAAAAAACTGGCGGAAGTAAGCTTTTCTTATTTCCAGACGCATGCGCAAACTTTAGAAAGTCGTTATGACGTAGAATGTGCATACTTTGTTGATTCCATTTGTGAAATACATCACAATTTCTAAAAACTCGTGTTTTTTAAGAAATCATGTAAACCTTCTAGAAGCTGTGATTTTAAAAAACTGGCGGAAGTAAGCTTTTCTTATTTCTGGACACATGCGCAAACTATAGAAAGTCGTTAATACGAACAATGTGCATAGTTTGCGCCTGCGCAAACCATACAAAGTCGTTATGACATAGAATGTGCATACTTTGTTGATTCCATTTATGAAATAAATCACATGTTCGTAAAACTCATATTTTTTAAGAAATCATGTAATCCTTCTAGAAGCTGTGATTTTAAAAAACGGGGGGAAGTAAGCTTTTCTTATTTCCGGACGCATGCGCAAACTATAGAAAGTCGTTATGACTTAGAATGTGCATACTTTGTTGATTCCATTTATGAAATAAGTCACATTTTCGAAACACTCATGTTTTTTAAGAAATCATGTAAACCTTCTAGACGCTATGATTTTAAAAACCTGGGGGAAGTAAGCTTTTCTTATTTTCGAACGCATTCGCAAACTATAGAAAGTCATTATTACATAGAATGTGCATAGTTTGTTGATTCCATTGATGAAATAAATCACATTTTCTAAAAACTCGTGTTTTTTAAGAAATCATGTAAACCTTCTAGAAGCTGTGATTTTAAAAAACGGGGGGAAGTTAGCTTTTATTATTTCCATACGCATGCGCAAACTATAGAAAGTCATTATGACGTAGAATGTGCATACTTTGTTGATTCCATTTATAAAATAAATCACATTTTCTAAAAACCCGTTATTTTTATGAAATCATGGAAACCTTCTAGAAGCTGTGATTTAAAAAAAAGGGGGGAAGTAAGCTTTTCTTATTTCCGGACGCATGCGCAAACTATAGAAAGTCGTTATGACGTAGAATGTGCATACTTTGTTGATTCCTTTTATGAAATAAATCACATTTTCTAAAAACTCATTTTTTTTAAGAAATCATGTAAACCTTCTAGAAAATGTGATTTTAAAAAACGGGGGGAAGTAAGCTTTTCTTATTTCCGGACGCATGCACAAACTGAAGAAAGTCGTTATGACGTAGAATGTGCATACTTTGCTGATTCCTTTTAAAAAATAAATCACATTTTCTAAAAACTCGTTTTTTTTAAGAAATCATGTAAACCTTCTAAAAGCTGTGATTTTAAAAAACGGGGGTAAGTAAGCTTTTCTTATTTCGGGACGCATGCGCAAACTATAGAAAGTCATTATAACGTAGAATGTGCTTTCTTTGTTGATTCCATTTATGAAATAAATCACATTTTCTAAAAACTCGTGTTTTTTAAGAAGTCATGTAAACCTTCTAGAAGCTGTGAATTTAAAAAAAGGGGCGAAGTAAGCTTTTCTTATTTCCGGACGCATGCGCAAACTATAGAAAGTCGTTATTACCTAGAATGTGCATAGTTTGCGCATGCGCAAACTATACAAAGTCGTTATGACATAGAATGTTCATACTTTTTTTATTCCATTTATGAAATAAATGACATTTTCTAAAAACTCGTGTTTTTTAAGAAATCATGTAAACATTCTAGAAGCTGTGATTTTAAAAACCGGGGGGAAGTAAGCTTTTCTTATTTCCGGATGCATTCGCAAACTATAGAAAGTCGTTATTATGTAGAATGTGCATAGTTTGTTGATTCCATTGATGAAATAAATCACATTTTCTAAAAACTCATGTTTTTTAAGAAATCATGTAAACCTTCTAGAAGCTGTGAATTTAAAAAAAGGGGGGAAGTAAGCTTTTCTTATTTCCGGATGCATGCGCAAACTTTAGAAAGTTGTTATGACGTAGAAAGTGCATCGTTTTTTTATTCCATTTATGAAATAAATCACATTTTCTAAAAACTCATGTTTTTTAAGAAATCATGTAAACCTTCTAGAAGCTGTGAATTGAAAAAAAGGGGGGAAGTAAGCTTTTCTTATTTCCAGACGCATGAGCAAACTATAGAAAGTCGTTATTACCTAGAATGTGCATAGTTTGCACATGCGCAAACTATACAAAGTCGTTATGACGTAGAATGTGCATACTTGGTTGATTCCTTTTATGAAATAAATCACATTTTCTAAAAACTCATCTTTTTTAAGAAATCATGTAAACCTTCTAGAAGCAGTGATTTTAAAAAACAGGGGGAAGTAAGCTTTTCCTATTTTTGGACGCATGCGCAAACTATAGAAAGTCGTTATGACTTAGAATGTGCTTAGTTTGTTGATTCCATTTATGAAATAAATCACATGTTCGTAAAACTCATGTTTTTTAAGAAATCATGTAATCCTTCTAGAAGCTATGATTTTAAAAAACGGGGGGAAGTAAGCTTTGCTTATTTCCGGACGCATGCGCAAACTATGGAAAGTCGTTATGACGTAGAATGTGCATGCTTTGTTAATTCCTTTTATGAAATAAATCACATTTTCTAAAAACTCATTTTTTTTAAGATATCATGTAAACCTTCTAGAAGCTGTGATTTTAAAAAACGGTGGGAAGTAAGCTTTTCTTATTTCCGGACGCATGCGCAAACTATAGAAAGTCGTTATGACGTAGAATGTGCATACTTTGTTGATTCCATTTATGAAATAAATCGCATTTTCTAAAAACTTGTGTTTTTTAAGAAATCATGTAAACCTTCTAGAATCTGTCAATTTAAAAAAAGGGGGGAAGTAAGCTTTTCTTATTTCCGGACGCATGCGCAAACTATAGAAAGCCGTTATTACCTAGAATGTGCATTGTTTGCGCATGCGCAAACTATACAATGTCGTTATGACATAGAATGTTGATACTTTTTTGATTCCATTTAAGAAATAAATGACATTTTATAAAAAATTGTGTTTTTTAAGAAATCATGTAAACCTTCTAGAAGCTGTGAATTTAAAAAAAGGGGGGAAGTAAGCTTTTCTTATTTCCGGACGCATGCGCAAACTATACAAACTCGTTATGACATAGAATGTTCATACTTTTTTTATTCCATTTATGAAATAAATGACATTTTCTAAAAAATTGTGTTTTTTAAGAAATCATGTAAACCTTCTAGAAGCTGTGATTTTAAACACCGGGGGGAAGTAAGCTTTTCTTATTTCCAGACGCATTCGCAAACTATAGAAAGTCATTATTACGTAGAATGTGCATAGTTCGTTGATTCCATTGATGAAATAAATCACATTTTCTAAAAACTCGTGTTTTTAAAGAAATCATGTAAACCTTCTAGAAGCCGTGACTTTAAAAAACGGGGGGAATTAAGCTTTTCTTATTTCCGGACGCATGCGCAAACTATAGAAAGTCGTTATGACTTAGAATGTGCATACTTTGTTGATTCCATTTATGAAATAAATCACATTTTCTAAAAACTTGTGGTTTTTAAGAAATCATGTAAACCTTCTAGAAACTGTGATTTTAAAAAACTGGCGGAAGTAAGCTTCTCTTATTTCTGGACGCATGCGCAAACTTTAGAAAGTCGTTATGACGTAGAATGTGCATACTTTGTTGATTCCATTTATGAAATACATCACATTTTCTAAAAACTCGTGTTTTTTAAGAAATCATGTAAACCTTCTAGAAGCTGTGATTTTAAAAAACTGGCGGAAGTAAGCTTTTCTTATTGCTGGACACATGTGCAAACTATAGAAAGTCGTTATTACGAAGAATGTGCATAGTTTGCGCCTGCGCAAACCATACAAAGTCGTTATGACATAGAATGTGCATACTTTGTTGATTCCATTTATGAAATAAATCACATGTTCATAAAACTCATGTTTTTTAAGAAATCATGTAATCCTTCTAGAAGCTGTGATTTTAAAAAACGGGGGGAAGTAAGCTTTTCTTATTTCCAGACGCATGCGCAAACTATAGAAAGTCGTTATGACTTAGAATGTGCATACTTTGTTGATTCCATTTATGAAATAAATCACATTTTCGAAACACTCATGTTTTTTAAGAAATCATGTAAACCTTCTAGAAGCTGTGATTTTAAAAACCCAGGGGAAGTAAGCTTTTCTTCTTTTCGAACGTATTCGCAAACTATAGAAAGTCATTATTACGTAGAATGTGCATAGTTTGTTGATTCCATTGATGAAATAAATCACATTTTCTAAAAACTTGTGTTTTTTAAGAAATCATGTAAACCTTCTAGAAGCTGTGATTTTAAAAAACGGGGGGAAGTAAGCTTTTATTATTTCCATATGCATGCGCAAACTATAGAAAGTCATTATCACGTAGAATGTGCATACTTTGTTGATTCCATTTATAAAATAAATCACATTTCCTAAAAACCTGTTATTTTTAAGAAATCATGGAAACCTTCTAGAAGCTGTGATTTAAAAGAAAGGGGGGAAGTAAGCTTTTCTTATTTGCGGACGCATGCGCAAACTATAGAAAGTCGTTATGACCTAGAATGTGCATACTTTGTTGATTCCTTTTATGAAATAAATCACATTTTCTGAAAACTCATTTTTTTAAAGAAATCATGTAAACCTTCTAGAAAATGTGATTTTAAAAAATGGGGGGAAGTAAGCTTTTCTTATTTCCGGACGCATGCACAAACTGAAGAAAGTCGTTATGACGTATAATGTGCATACTTTGTTGATTCCATTTATGAAATATATCGCATTTTCTAAAAACTTGTGTTTTTTAAGAAATCATGTAAACCTTCTAGAAGCTATGATTTTAAAAAACGGGCGGAAGTAAGCTTTTCTTATTTCAGGACACATCCGCAAATTTTAGAAAGTCGTTATTACGTAGAATGTGCATAGTTTGCGCATGCGCAAACCATACAAAGTCGTTATGACATAGAATGTGCATACTTTGTTGATTCCATTTATGAAATAAATCACATGTTCGTAAAACTCATGTTTTTTAAGAAATCATATAAACCTTCTAGAAGCTGTGAATTTAAAAAAGGGGGGAAGTAAGCTTTTCTTATTTCCGGAGCATGCGCAAACTATAGAAAGTCGTTATTACCTAGAATGTGCATAGTTTTCGCATGCGCAAAATATACAAAGTCGTTATGACATAGAACATTCATACTTTTTTTATTCCATTTAAGAAATAAATGACATTTTCCAAAAACTCGTGTTTATGAAGAAATCATGTAAACCTTCTAGAAGCTGTGATTTTAAAAAATGGGGGGAAGTAAGCTTTTCTTATTTCCGGACGCATGCGCAAACTATAGAAAGTCGTTATGACGTAGAATGTGCATACTTTGTTGATTCCATTTATGAAATACATCACATTTTCTAAAACTCGTGTTTTTTAAGAAATCATGTAAACCTTCTAGAAGCTGTGATTTTAAAAAACGGGCGGAAGTAAGCTTTTCTTATTTCCGGACACATGCGCAAATTATAGAAAGTCGTTATTACGTAGAATGTGCATAGTTTGCGCATGCGCAAACTATACAAAGTCGTTATGACATAGAATGTGCATACTTTGTTGATTCCGTTTATGAAATAAATCACATTTTCGTAAAACTCATGTTTTTTAAGAAATCATGTAATCCTTCTAGAAGCTGTGATTTTAAAAAACAAGGGGAAGTAAGCTTTTCTTATTTCCGGACGCATGTGCAAACTATAGAAAGTCGTTATTACGTAGAATGTGCATAGTTTGTTGATTCCATTGATTAAATAAATCACATTTTCTAAAAACTCGTGTTTATTAAGAAATCATGTAAACCTTCTAGAAGCTGTGATTTTAAAAAATGGGGGGAAGTAAGCTTTTCTTATTTCCGGACGCATGCGCAAACTATAGAAAGTTGTTATGACGTAGAATCTGCATACTTTGTTGATTCCATTTATGAAATACATCACATTTTCTAAAAACTCATTTTTTTTAAGAAATCATGTAAACCTTCTAGAAGCTGTGATTTTTAAAAAAGGGGGGAAGCAAGCTTTTCTTATTTCCGGACGCATGCGCAAACTATGGAAAGTCCTTATGACTTAGAATGTGCATAGTTTGTTGATTCCATTGATTAAATAAATCACATTTTCTAAAAACTCATATTTTTTAAGAAGTCATGTAAACCTTCTAGAAGCTGTGATTTTAAAAAATGGGGGGAAGTAAGCTTTTCTTATTTCCGGACGCATGCGCAAACTATAGAAAGGTGTTATTATGTAGAATGTGCATAGTTTGCGCATGCGCAAACGATACAAAGTCGTTATGAGATAGTTTGTTCATACTTTGTTGATTCCATTTATGAAACAAATGACATTTTCTAAAAACTCGTGTTTTTTTAAGAAATCGTGTAAACCTTCTAGAAGCTATGATTTTAAAAAACGGGGGGAAGTAAGCTTTTCTTATTTCCGGACGCATGCGCACATTATAGAAAGTCGTTATGACATAGAGTGTGCATACTTTGTTGATTCCATTTATGAAATAAATCACATTTTCTAAAAACTTGTGTTTTTTAAGAAATCATGTAAACCTTCTAGAATCTGTCAATTTTAAAAAAGGGGGGAAGTAAGCTTTTCTTATTTCCGGACGCATGCGCAAACTATAGAAAGTCGTTATTACCTAGAATGTGCATTTTTTGCGCATGCGCAAACTATACAATGTCGTTATGACATAGAATGTTGATACTTTTTTTATTCCATTTAAGAAATAAATGACATTTTATAAAAAATTGTGTTTTTTAAGAAATCATGTAAACCTTCTAGAAGCTGTGAATTTAAAAAAAGGGGGGAAGTAAGCTTTTCTTATTTCCGGACGCATGCGCAAACTATAGAAAGTCGTTATTACCTAGAATGTGCATAGTTTGCGCATGCGCAAACTATACAAACTCGTTATGACATAGAATGTTCATACTTTTTTTATTCCATTTATGAAATAAATGACATTTTCTAAAAAATCGTGTTTTTTAAGAAATCATGTAAACCTTCTAGAAGCTGTGATTTTAAAAACCGGGGTGAAGTAAGCTTTTCTTATTTCCAGACGCATTCGCAAACTATAGAAAGTCGTTATTACGTAGAATGTGCATAGTTTGTTGATTCCATTGATGAAATAAATCACATTTTCTAAAAACTCGTGTTTTTTAAGAAATCATGTAAACCTTCTAGAAGCCGTGACTTTAAAAAACGGGAGGAATTAAGCTTTTCTTATTTCCGGACGCATGCGCAAACTATAGAAAGTAGTTATGACTTAGAATGTGCATACTTTGTTGATTCCATTTATGAAATAAATCACATTTTCTAAAAACTTGTGGTTTTTAGGAAATCATGTAAACCTTCTAGAAACTGTGATTTTAAAAAACTGGCAGAAGTAAGCTTTTCTTATTTCCGGACGCATGCGCAAACTTTAGAAAGTCGTTATGACGTAGAATGTGCATACTTTGTTGATTCCATTTATGAAATACATCACATTTTCTAAAAACTCGTGTTTTTTAAGAAATCATGTAATCCTTCTAGAAGCTGTGATTTTAAAAAACGGGGGGAAGTAAGCTTTTCTTATTTCCGTACGCATGCGCAAACTATAGAAAGTCGTTATGACTCAGAATGTGCATACTTTGTTGATTCCATTTATGAAATAAATCACATTTTCGAAACACTCATGTTTTTTAAGAAATCATGTAAACCTTCTAGAAGATGTGATTTTAAAAACACGGGGGAAGTAAGCTTTTCTTATTTTCGGACGCATTCGCAAACTATAGAAAGTCATTATTACGTAGAAAGTGCATAGTTTGTTGATTCCATTGATGAAATAAATCACATTTTCTAAAAACTCGTGTTTTTTAAGAAATCATGTAAACCTTCTAGAAGCTGTGATTTTAAAAAACTGGGGGAAGTAAGCTTTTATTATTTCCATACGCATGCGCAAACTATATAAAGTCATTATGACGTAGAATGTGCATACTTTGTTGATTCCATTTATAAAATAAATCACATTTTCTAAAAACCCGTTATTTTTAAGAAATCATGGAAACCTTCTAGAAGCTGTGATTTAAAAAAAAGGGGGGAAGTAAGCTTTTCTTATTTCCGGACAACGGCGCAAACTATAGAAAGTCGTTATGACGTAGAATGTGCATACTTTGTTGATTCCTTTTATGAAATAAATCACATTTTCTAAAAACTCGGTTTTTTTAAGAAATCATGTAAACCTTCTAGAAAATGTGATTTTAAAAAACGGGGGGAAGTAAGCTTTTCTTATTTCCGGACGCATGCACAAACTGAAGAAAGTCGTTATGACGTAGAATGTGCATACTTTGTTGATTCCTTTTAAGAAATAAATCACATTTTCTAAAAACTTGTTTTTTTTAAGAAATCATGTAAACCTTTTAGAAGCTGTGATTTTAAAAAACGGGGGTAGGTAATCTTTTCTTATTTCCGGATGCATGCGCAAACTATAGAAAGTCATTATGACGTAGAATGTGCATACTTTGTTGATTCCATTTATGAAATAAATCACCTTTTATAAAAACTCGTGTTTTTTAAGAAATCATGTAAACCTTCTAGAAGATGTGAATTTAAAAAAAGGGGGGAAGTAAGCTTTTCTTATTTCCGGACGCATGCGCAAACTATAGAAAGTCGTTATTACCTAGAATGTGCATATTTTGCGCATGCGCAAACTATACAAAGTCGTTATGACATAGAATGTTCATACTTTTTTTATTCCATATATGAAATAAATGACATTTTCTAAAAACTCGCGTTTTTTAAGAAATCATGTACACCTTCTAGAAGCTGTGATTTTAAAAACCGGGGGAAAGTAAGCTTTTCTTATTTCCGGACGCATTCGCAAACTATAGAAAGTCGTTATTACGTAGAATGTGCATAGTTTGTTGATTCCATTGATGAAATAAATCACATTTTCTAAAAACTCATGTTTTTTAAGAAATCATGTAAACCTTCTAGAAGCTGTGAATTTAAAAAAAGGGGGGAAGTAAGCTTTTCTTATTTCCGGACGCATGCGCAAGCTATAGAAAGTCGTTATTAGATAGAATGTGCATAGTTTGCGCATGCGCAAACTATACAAAGTCCTTATTACAGATAATGTGCATACTTTGTTGATTCCATTTACGAAATAAATCACATGTTCGTAAAACTCATGTTTTTTAAGAAATCATGTAATCCTTCTAGAAGCTGTGATTTTAAAAAACGGGGGGAAGTAAGCTTTTCTTATTTCTGGATGCATGTGCAAACTATAGAAAGTCGTTATTACGTAGAATGTGCATAGTTTGTTGATTCCATTGATTAAATAAATCAGATTTTCTAAAAACTCGTGTTTTTTTAAGAAATCATGTAAACCTTCTAGAAGCTATGATTTTAAAAAACGAGGGGACGTAAGATTTTCTTATTTCCGGACGCATGTGCAAACTATAGAAAGTCGTTATTACATAGAATGTGCATAGTTTGTTGATTCCATTGATTAAATAAATCACATTTTCTAAAAACTCGTCTTTATTAAGAAATCATGTAAACCTTCTAGAAGTTGTGATTTTAGGAAATGGGGGGAAGTAAGCTTTTCTTATTTCCGGACGCATGCGCAAACTATAGAAAGTCGTTATGACGTAGAATGTGCATACTTTGTTGATTCCATTTATGAAATATATCACATTTTCTAAAAACTCTTGTTTTTTAAGAAATCATGTAAACCTTCTAGAAGCTGTGATTTTAAAAAACGTTCGGAAGTAAGCTTTTCTTATTTCTGGACACATCCGCAAATTTTAGAAAGTCGTTATTACGTAGAATGTGCATAGTTTGCGCATGCGCAAACCATAAAAAGTCTTTATGACATAGAATCTGCATACTTTGTTGATTCCATTTATGAAATAAATCACATGTTCGTAAAACTCATGTTTTTTAAGAAATCATATAATCCTTCTAGAAGTTGTGATTTTAAAAAACGAGGGGAAGTAAGCTTTTCTTATTTCCGGACGCATGCACAAACTATAGAAAGTCGTTATGACATAGAATGTGCATACTTTGTTGACTCCATTTATGAAATAAATCACATGTTCGTAAAACTCATGTTTTTTAAGAAATCATGTAATCCTTCTAGAAGTTGTGATTTTAAAAAACGGGGGGAAGTAAGCTTTTCTTATTTCCGGACGCATGCACAAACTATAGAAAGTCGTTATGACATAGAATGTGCATACTTTGATGATTCCATTTATGAAATAAATCACATTTTCTAAAAACTCGTGTTTTTTAAGAAATCATGTAAACCTTCTAGAAGCTGTGAATTTAAAAAAAGGGGGGAAGTAAGCTTTTCTTATTTCCGGAGCATGCGCAAACTATAGAAAGTCGTTATTACCTAGAACGTGCATAGTTTGCGCATGCGCAAAATATACAAAGTCGTTATGACATAGAACGTTCATACTTTTTTTATTCCATTTAAGAAATAAATGACATTTTCCAAAAACTCGTGTTTATGAATAAATCATGTAAACCTTCTAGAAGCTGTGATTTTAAAAAATGGGGGGAAGTAAGCTTTTCTTATTTCCGGACGCATGCGCAAACTATAGAAAGTCGTTATTACGTAGAATGTGCATAGTTTGCGCATGCGCAAACGATACAAAGTCGTTATGACATAGTTTGTTCATACTTTGTTGATTCCATTTATGAAACAAATGACATTTTCTAAAAACTCGTGTTTTTTTAAGAAATCATGTAAACCTTCTAGAAGCTGTGATTTTAAAAAACGGGGGGAAGTAAGCTTTTCTTATTTCCGAACGAATGTGCAAATTATAGAAAGTCGTTATTACGTAGAATGTGCATAGTTTGTTGATTCCATTGATTAAATAAATCACATTTTCTAAAAACTCGTGTTTATTAAGAAATCATGTAAACCTTCTAGAAGCTGTGATTTTATAAAATGGGGGGAAGTAAGATTTTCTTATTTCCGGACGCATGCGCAAACTATAGAAAGTCATTATGACGTAGAATGTGCATACTTTGTTGATTCCATTTATGAAATAAATCACATTTTCTAAGATTGTGTTTTTTAAGAAATCATGTAAACCTTCTAGAAGCTGTGAATTTAAAAAAAGGGGGGAAGTAAGCTTTTCTTATTTCCGGACGCATGCGCAAACTATAGAAAGTCATTATTACCTAGAATGTGCATAGTTTGCGCATGCGCAAACTATACAAAGTCGTTATGACATAGAATGTTCATACTTTTTTGATTCCATTTATGAAATAAATGACATTTTCTAAAAACTCGTGTTTTTTAAGAAATCATGTAAACCTTCTAGAAGCTGTGATTTTAAAAACCGGAGGGAAGTAAGCTTTTCTTATTTCCGGACGCATGGGCAAACTATAGAAACTTGTTATTACGTAGAATGTGCATAGTTTGTTGATTTCAATGATGAAATAAATCACATTTTCTAAAAACTCGTGTTTTTTAAGAAATCATGTAAACCTTCTAGAAGCTGTGAATTTAAAAAAAGGGGGGAAGTAAGCTTTTCTTATTTCCGGACGCATGCGCAAAATATAGAAAGTCGTTATTACGTAGAATGTGCATAGCTTATTGATTCCATTGATTAAATAAATCTCATTTTCTAAAAACTCATGTTTTTTAAGAAATCATGTAAACCTTCTAGAAGCTGTGATTTTAAAAAACGAGGGGAAGTAAGCTTTTCTTATTTCCGGACACATGTGCAAACTATAGAAAGTCGTTATTACGTAGAATGTGCATAGTTTGTTGATTCCATTGATTGAATAAATCAGATTTTCTAAAAACTCGTGTTTTTTTAAGAAATCATGTAAACCTTCTAGAAGCTATGATTTTAAAAAACGGGGGGAAGTAAGATTTTCTTATTTCCGGACGCATGTGCAAACTATAGAAAGTCGTTATTACATAGAATGTGCATAGTTTGTTGATTCCATTGATTAAATAAATCACATTTTCTAAAAACTCGTCTTTATTAAGAAATCATGTAAACCTTCTAGAAGTTGTGATTTTAAAAAATGGGGGGAAGTAAGCTTTTCTTATTTCCGGACGCATGCGCAAACTATAGAAAGTCGTTATGACGTAGAATGTGCATACTTTGTTGATTCCATTTATGAAATAAATCACATTTTCTAAAATCGTGTTTTTTAAGAAATCATGTAAACCTTCTAGAAGCTGTGAATTTAAAAAAAGGGGGGAAGTAAGCTTTTCTTATTTCCGGACGCATGCGCAAACTATAGAAAGTCATTATTACCTAGAATGTGCATAGTTTGCGCATGCGAAAACTATACAAAGTCGTTATGACATAGAATGTTGATACTTTTTTGATTCCATTTATGAAATAAATGACATTCTCTAAAAACTCGTGTTTTTTAAGAAATCATGTAAACCTTCTAGAAGCTGTGATTTTAAAAACCAGGGGTAAGTAAGCTTTTCTTATTTCCGGACACATGGGCAAACTATAGAAAGTTGTTATTACGTAGAATGTGCATAGTTTGTTGATTTCATTGATGAAATAAATCACATTTTCTAAAAACTCGTGTTTTTTAAGAAATCATGTAAACCTTCTAGAAGCTGTGAGTTTAAAAAAAGGGGGGAAGTAAGCTTTTCTTATTTCCGGACGCATGCAGAAAATATAGAAAGTCGTTATTACGTAGAATGTGCATAGTTTATTGATTCCATTGATTAAATAAATCTCATTTTCTAAAAACTCATTTTTTTTAAGAAATCATGTAAACCTTCGAGAAGCTGTGATTTTAAAAAATGGGGGAAAGTAAGCTTTTCTTATTTCCGGATGCATGCGCAAACTATAGAAAGTCGTTATTACGTAGAATGTGCAGAGTTTGCGCATGCGCAAACGATACAAACTCGTTATGACATAGAATGTGCATACTTTGATGATTCCTTTTATGAAATAAATAACATTTTCTAAAAACTCGTTTTTTTTAAGAAATCATGTAAACCTTCTAGAAGCTGCAATTTTAAAAAACGGGGAGAAGTAAGCTTTTCTTATTTCCGGACGCATGCGCAAACTATAGAAAGTCGTTATGACGTAGAATGTGCATAGTTTGTTGATTCCATTGATTAAATAAATCACATTTTCTAAAAACTCGTGTTTATTAAGAAATCATGTAAACCTTCTAGAAGCTGTGATTTTAAAAAATGGGGGGAAGTAAGCTTTTCTTATTTCCGGACGCATGCGCAAACTATAGAAAGTCGTTATTACATAGAATGTGCATAGTTTGCGCATGCGCAAACGATACAAATTCGTTATGACATAGTTTGTTCATACTTTGTTGATTCCATTTATGAAACAAATGACATTTTCTAAAAACTCGTGTTTTTTTAAGAAATCATGTAAACCTTCTAGAAGCTGTGATTTTAAAAAACGGGGGGAAGTAAGCTTTTCTTATTTCCGGACGCATACGCAAACTATAGAAAGTCGTTATGACTTAGATTGTACATTGTTTGTTGATTCCATTGATTAAATAAATCACATTTTCTAAAAACTCGTGTTTTTTAAGAAATCATGTAAACTTTCTAGAAGCTGTGATTTTAAAAAATGGGGGGAAGTAAGCTTTTCTTATTTCCGGACGCATGCGCAAACTTTAGAAAGTCATTATGACGTAGAAAGTGCATCCTTTTTTTATTCCATTTATGAAATAAATTACATTTTCTAAAAACTCATGTTTTTTAAGAAATCATGTAAACCTTCTAGAAGCTGTGAATTGAAAAAAAGGAGGGAAGTAAGCTTTTCTTATTTCCAGACGCATGAGCAAACTATAGAAATTCGTTATGAGGTAGAATGTGCATACTTTGTTGATTCCGTTTATGAAATAAATCACATGTTCGTAAAACTCATGTTTTTTAAGAAATCATGTAATCCTTCTAGAAGCTGTGATTTTAAAAAACGGGGGGAAGTAAGCTTTTCTTATTTCCGAATGCATGTGCAAACTATAGAAAGTCGTTATTACGTAGAATGTGCATTGTTTGTTGATTCCATTGATGAAATAAATCAAATTTTCTAAAAACTCGTGTTTTTTAAGAAATCATGTAAACCTTCTAGAAGCTGTGATTTTAAAAAACTGGGGGAAGTAAGCTTTTATTATTTCCATACGCATGCGCAAACTATAGAAAGTCATTATGACGTAGAATGTGCATACTTTGTTGATTCCATTTATAAAATAAATCACATTTTCTAAAAACCCGTTATTTTTAAGAAATCATGGAAACCTTCTAGAAGCTGTGATTTAAAAAAAAGGGGGGAAGTAAGCTTTTCTTATTTCCGGACACAAGCGCAAACTATAGAAAGTCGTTATGATGTAGAATGTGCATACTTTGTTGATTCCTTTTATGAAATAAATCACATTTTCTGAAAACTCATTTTTTTTAAGAAATCATGTAAACCTTCTAGAAAATGTGATTTTAAAAAACGGGGGGAAGTAAGGTTTTCTTATTTCCGGACGCATGCACAAACTGAAGAAAGTCGTTATGACGTAGAATGTGCATACTTTGATGATTCCTTTTAAGAAATAAATCAAATTTTCTAAAAACTTGTTTTTTTTAAGAAATCATGTAAACCTTCTAGAAGATGTGATTTTAAAAAACGGGGGTAGGTAAGCTTTTCTTATTTCCGGACGCATGCGCAAACTATAGAAAGTCATTATGACGTAGAATGTGCATACTTTGTTGATTCCATTTATGAAATAAATCACCTTTTATAAAAACTCGTGTTTTTTAAGAAATCATGTAATCCTTCTAGAAGCTGTGATTTTAAAAAACGGGGGGAAGTAAGCTTTTCTTATTTCTGGACGCATGTGCAAACTATAGAAAGTCGTTATTACGTAGAATGTGCATAGTTTGTTGATTCCATTGATTAAATAAATCAGATTTTCTAAAAACTCGTGTTTATGTTGAAATCATGTAAACCTTCTAGAAGCTGTGATTTTAAAAAACGGGGGGAAGTAAGCTTTTGTTATGTCCGGACACATGTGCAAACTATAGAAAGTCGTTATTACGTAGAATGTGCATAGTTTGTTGATTCCATTGATTAAATAAACCAGATTTTCTAAAAACTCGTGTTTTTTTAAGAAATCATGTAAACCTTCTAGAAGCTATGATTTTAAAAAATGGGGGGAAGTAAGATTTTCTTATTTCCGGACGCATGTGCAAACTATAGAAAGTCGTTATTACATAGAATGTCCATAGTTTGTTGATTCCATTGATTAAATAAATCACATTTTCTAAAAACTCGTGTTTTTTAAGAAATCATGTAAACCTTCTAGAAGCTGTGATTTTAAAAAACGGGCGGAAGTAAGCTTTTCTTATTTCTGGACACATCCGCAAATTTTAGAAAGTCGTTATTACGTAGAATGTGCATAGTTTGCGCATGTGCAAACCATAAAAATTCGTTATGACATAGAATGTGCATACTTTGTTGATTCCATTTATGAAATAAATCACATGTTCGTAAAACTCATGTTTTTTAAGAAATCATATAATCCTTCTAGAAGTTGTGATTTTAAAAAATGGGGGGAAGTAAGCTTTTCTTATTTCCGGACGCATGCAAAAACTATAGAAAGTCGTTATGACATAGAATGTGCATACTTTGTTGATTCCATTTATGAAATAAATCACATTTTCTAAAAACTCGTGTTTTTTAAGAAATCATGTAAACCTTCTAGAAGCTGTGAATTTAAAAAAAGGGGGGAAGTAAGCTTTTCTTATTTCCGGAGCATGCGCAAACTATAGAAAGTCGTTATTACCTAGAACGTGCATAGTTTGCGCATGCGCAAAATATACAAAGTCGTTATGACATAGAACGTTCATACTTTTCTTATTCCATTTAAGAAATAAATGACATTTTCCAAAAACTCGTGTTTATGAAGAAATCATGTAAACCTTCTAGAAGCTGTGATTTTAAAAAATGGGGGGAAGTAAGCTTTTCTTATTTCCGGACGCATGCGCAAACTATAGAAAGTCGTTATTACGTAGAATGTGCATAGTTTGCGCATGCGCAAACGATACAAAGTCGTTATGACATAGTTTGTTCATACTTTGTTGATTCCATTTATGAAACAAATGACATTTTACAAAAACTCGTGTTTTTTTAAGAAATCATGTAAACCTTCTAGAAGCTGTGATTTTAAAAAACGGTGGGAAGTAAGCTTTTCTTATTTCCGGACGAATGTGCAAACTATAGAAAGTCGTTATTATGTAGAATGTGCATAGTTTGTTGATTCCATTGATTAAATAAATCACATTTTCTAAAAACTCGTGTTGATTAAGAAATCATGTAAACCTTCTAGAAGCTGTGATTTTATAAAATGGGGGGAAGTAAGATTTTCTTATTTCCGGACGCATGCGCAAACTATAGAAAGTCGTTATGACGTAGAATGTGCATACTTTGTTGATTCCATTTATGAAATAAATCACATTTTCTAAAATCGTGTTTTTTAAGAAATCATGTAAACCTTCTAGAAGCTGTGAATTTAAAAAAAGGGGGGAAGTAAGCTTTTTTTATTTCCGGACGCATGCGCAAACTACAGAAAGTCATTATTACCTAGAATGTGCATAGTTTGCGCATGCGCAAACTATACAAAGTCGTTATGACATAGAATGTTCATACTTTTTTGATTCCATTTATGAAATAAATGACATTTTCTAAAAACTCGTGTTTTTTAAGAAATCATGTAAACCTTCTAGAAGCTGTGATTTTAAAAACCGGGGGGAAGTACGCTTTTCTTATTTCCGGACGCATGGGCAAACTATAGAAAGTCGTTATTACGTAGAATGTGCATAGTTTGTTGATTTCATTGATGAAATAAATCACATTTTCTAAAAACTCGTGTTTTTTAAGAAATCATGTAAACCTTCTAGAAGCTGTGAATTTAAAAAAAGGGGGGAAGTAAGCTTTTCTTATTTCCGGACGCATGCGCAAAATATAGAAAGTCGTTATTACGTAGAATGTGCATAGTTTATTGATTCCATTGATTAAATAAATCTCATTTTCTAAAAACTCATGTTTTTTAAGAAATCATGTAAACCTTCTAGAAGCTGTGATTTTAAAAAATGGGGGGAAGTAAGCTTTTCTTATTTCCGGATGCATGCGCAAACTATAGAAAGTCGTTATTACGTATAATGTGCATAGTTTGCGCATGCGCAAACGATACAAACTCGTTATGACATAGAATGTGCATACTTTGATGATTCCTTTTATGAAATAAATGACATTTTCTAAAAACTCATTTTTTTTAAGAAATCATGTAAACCTTCTAGAAGCTACAATTTTAAAAAACGGGGGGAAGTAAGCTTTTCTTATTTCCGGACGCATGCGCAAACTATAGAAAGTCGTTATGACGTAGAATGTGCATAGTTTTTTGATTCCATTGATTAAATAAATCACATTTTCTAAAAACTCATGTTTATTAGGAAATCATGTAAACCTTCTAGAAGCTGTGATTTTAAAAAATGGGGGGAAGTAAGCTTTTCTTATTTCCGGACGCATGCGCAAACTATAGAAAATCGTTATTACATAGAATGTGCATAGTTTGCGCATGCGCAAACGATACAAATTCGTTATGACATAGTTTGTTCATACTTTGTTGATTCCATTTATGAAACAAATGACATTTTCTAAAAACTCGTGTTTTTTTAAGAAATCATGTAAACCTTCTAGAAGCTGTGATTTTAAAAAACGGGGGGGAGTAAGCTCTTCTTATTTCCGGACTCATGCGCAAACTATAGAAAGTCGTTATGACTTAGAATGTACATTGTTTGTTGATTCCATTGATTAAATAAATCACATTTTCTAAAAACTCGTGTTTTTTAAGAAATCATGTAAACTTTCTAGAAGCTGTGATTTTAAAAAACGGGGGGAAGTAAGCTTTTCTTATTTCCGGACGCATGCGCAAACTTTAGAAAGTCATTATGACGTAGAAAGTGCATCCTTTTTTTATTCCATTTATGAAATAAATCACATTTTCTAAAAACTCATGTTTTTTAAGAAATCATGTAAACCTTCTAAAAGCTGTGAATTGAAAAAAAGGGGGGAAGTAAGCTTTTCTTATTTCCAGACGCATGAGCAAACTATAGAAAGTGGTTATGACGTAGAATGTGCATACTTTGTTGATTCCGTTTATGAAATAAATCACATGTTCGTAAAACTCATGTTTTTTAAGAAATCATGTAATCCTTCTAGAAGCTGTGATTTTAAAAAACGGGGGGAAGTAAGCTTTTCTTATTTCCGGACGCATGCGCAAACTATAGAAAATTGTTATTACGTAGAATGTGCATAGTTTGCGTGTGCGCAAACGATACAAATTCGTTATGACATAGTTTGTTCATACTTTGTTGATTCCATTTATGAAACAAATGACATTTTCTAAAAACTCGTGTTTTTTTAAGAAATCATGTAAACCTTCTAGAAGCTGTGATTTTAAAAAACGGGGGGAAGTAAGGTTTTCTTATTTCCGGACGCATGTGCAAACTATAGAAAGTCGTTATGACTTAGAATGTACATTGTTTGTTGATTCCATTGATTAAATAAATCACATTTTCTAAAAACTCGTGTTTTTTAAGAAATCATGTAAACTTTCTAGAAGCTGTGATTTTAAAAAACCGGGGGAAGTAAGCTTTTCTTATTTCCGGACGCATGCGCAAACTTTAGAAAGTCATTATGACGTAGAAAGTGCATCCTTTTTTTATTCCATTTATGAAATAAATCACATTTTCTAAAAACTCATGTTTTTTAAGAAATCATGTAAACCTTCTAGAAGCTGTGAATTGAAAAAAAGGGGGGAAGTAAGCTTTTCTTATTTCCAGACGCATGAGCAAACTATAGAAAGTGGTTATGACGTAGAATGTGCATACTTTGTTGATTCCGTTTATGAAATAAATCACATGTTCTTAAAACTCATGTTTTTTAAGAAATCATGTAATCCTTCTAGAAGCTGTGATTTTAAAAAACGGGGGGAAGTAAGCTTTTCTTATTTCCGAACGCATGTGCAAACTATAGAAAGTCGTTATTACGTAGAATGTGCATAGTTTGTTGATTCCATTGATTAAATAAATCACATTTTCTAAAAACTCGTGTTTATTAAGAAATCATGTAAACCTTCTAGAAGCTGTGATTTTAAAAAATGGGGGGATGTAAGCTTTTCTTATTTCCGGACGCATGCGCAAATTATAGAAAGTCGTTATGACGTAGAATGTGCATACTTTGTTGATTCCGTTTATGAAATAAATCACATGTTCGTAAAACTCATGTTTTTTAAGAAATCATGTAATCCTTCTAGAAGCTGTGATTTTAAAAAACGGGGGGAAGTAAGCTTTTCTTATTTCCGAACGCATGTGCAAACTATAGAAAGTCGTTATTACGTAGAATGTGCATAGTTTGTTGATTCCATTGATTAAATAAATCACATTTTCTAAAAACTCGTGTTTTTTAAGAAATCATGCAAACCTTCTAGAAGCTCTGATTTTAAAAAACGGGCGGAAGTAAGCTTTTGTTATTTCCGGACACATGCGCAAATTATAGAAAGTCGTTATTACGTAGAATGTGCATAGTTTGCGCATGCAGAAACCATACAAAGTCGTTATGACATAGAATGTGCATACTTTGTTGATTCCATTTATCAAATAAATCACATTTTCTAAAAACTCGTGTTTTTTAAGAAATCATGTAAACCTTCTAGAAATTGTGATTTTAAAAAACGGGGTGAAGTAAGCTTTTCTTATTTCCGGACACATACGCAAACTATAGAAAGTCGTTAGTATGTAGAATGTGCTTAGTTTGCGCATGCACAAACTATAGAAATTCGTTATGACATAGAATGTGCATACTTTGTTGATTCCTTTTATGAAATAAATCACATGTTCGTAAAACTCATGTTTTTTAAGAAATCATTTAATCCTTCTAGAAGTTGAGATTTTATAAAACGGGGGGAAGTAAGCTTTTCTTATTTCTGGAGGCATGCGCAAACTATAGAAGGTCGTTATGAAATAGAATATGCATACTTTGTTGATTCCATTTATGAAATAAATAACATTTTCTAAAAACTCGTATTTTTTAAGAAATCATGTAAACCTTCTAGAAGCTGTGACTTTAGAAAATGGGGGGATGTAAGCTTTTCTTATTTCCGGACGCATGCGCAAACTATAGAAAGTCGTTATGACATAGAATGTGCATACTTTGTTGATTCCTTTTATGAAATAAATCACATTTTCTAAAAACTCGTTTTTTTTAAGAAATCATGTAAACCTTCTAGAAGCTGTGATTTTAAAAAACGGGGGGAAGTAAGCTTTTCTTATTTCTGGACACATGCGCAAACTATAGAAAGTCGTTATGACGTAGAATGTGCATACTTTGTTGATTCCGTTTATGAAATAAATCACATTTTCTAAAAACTCATATTTTTTAAGAAATCATGTAAACCATCTAAAAGCTGTGAATTTAAAAAAAAGGGGGAAGTAAGCTTTTCTTATTTCCGGACGCATGTGCAAACTATAGAAAGTCGTTATTACCTAGAATGTGCATAGTTTGCACATGCGCAAACTATACAAAGTCGTTATGACGTAGAATGTGCATACTTTGTTGATTCCTTTTATGAAATAAATCACATTTTCTAAAAACTCGTTTTTTTTAAGAAATCATGTAAACCTTCTAGAAGCTGTGATTTTAAAAAACGGGGGGAAGTAAGCTTTTCTTATTTCTGGACGCATGCACAAACTATAGAAAGTCGTTATGACTTAGAATGTGCATAGTTTGTTGATTCCATTGATTAAATAAATCACATTTTCTAAAAACTCGTGTTTTTTAAGAAATCATGTAAACCTTCTAGAAGCTGTGATTTTAAAAAAAGGGGGGAAGTAAGCTTTTCTTATTTCCAGACGCATGCGCAAACTTTAGAAAGTCGTTATGACGTAGAAAGTGCATCCTTTTTTTATTCCATTTATGAAATAAATCACATTTTCTAAAAACTCATGTTTTTTAAGAAATCATGTAAACCTTCTAGAAGCTGTGAATTGAAAAAAAGGGGGGAAGTAAGCTTTTCTTATTTCCAGACGCATGAGCAAACTATAGAAAGTCGTTATTAGATAGAATGTGCATAGTTTGCGCATGCGCAAACTATACAAAGTCGTTATGACATAGAATGTGCATAATTTGTTGATTCCATTTATGAAATAAATCACATGTTCGTAAAACTCATGTTTTTTAAGAAATCATGTAATCCTTCTAGAAGCTGTGATTTTAAAAAACGGGGGGAAGTAAGCTTTTCTTATTTCCGGACGCATGTGCAAACTATACAAAGTCGTTATTACGTAGAATGTGCATAGTTTGTTGATTCCATTGATTAAATAAATCACATTTTCTAAAAACTCGTGTTTATTAAGAAATCATGTAAACCTTCTAGAAGCCGTGAGTTTAAAAAATGGGGGGAAGTAAGCTTTTCTTATTTCCGGACGCATGCGCAAACTATAGAAAGTCGTTATGATGTAGAATGTGCATACTTTGTTGATTCCATTTATGAAATACATCACATTTTCTAAAAACTCGTTTTTTTTAAGAAATCATGTAAACCTTCTAGAAGCTGTGATTTTAAAAAACTGACGGAAGTAAGCTTTTCTAATTTCCGAATGCATGCACAAACTATAGAAAGTCGTTATGACGTAAAATGGGCATACTTTGTTGATTCCTTTTATGAAATAAATCACATTTTCTAAAAACTCATTTTTTTTAAGAAATCATGTAAACCTTCTAGAAGCTGTGATTTTAAAAAACGGGGGGAAGTAAGCTTTTCTTATTTCCGGACGCATGCGCAAACTATAGAAAGTCGTTATGACGTAGAATGTGCATACTTTTTTGATTCCATTTATGAAATAAATTACATTTTCTAAAAACCCGTTTTTTTTAAGAAATCATGGAAACCTTCTAGAAGCTGTGATTTTAAAAAAAGGGGGGAAGTAAGCTTTTCTTATTTCCGGACGCATGCGCAAACTATAGAAAGTCTTTTTGACGTAGAATGTGCATACTTTGTTGATTCCTTTTATGAAATAAATCACATTTTAAAAAAACTCATTTTTTTAAAGAAATCATATAAACCTTCTAGAAGCTATGATTTTAAAAAATGGGGGGAAGTAAGCTTTTCTTATTTCTGGACGTATGCGCAAACTATAGAAAGTCGTTATGACGTAGAATGTGCATACTTTGTTGATTCCGTTTATGAAATAAATCACATTTTCTAAAATCTCATGTTTTTTAAGAAATCATGTAAACCTTCTAGAAGCTGTGATTTTAAAAAGCGGGCGAAGTAAGCTTTTCTTATTTCCGGACGCATGTGCAAACTTTAGAAAGTCGTTATGACGGAGAAAGTGCATCCTTTTTTTATTCCATTTATGAAATAAATCACATTTTCTAAAAACTCATGTTTTTTAAGAAATCATGTAAACCTTCTAGAAGCTATGAATTGAAAAAAACGGGGGAAGTAAGCTTTTCTTATTTCCAGACGCATGAGCAAACTATAGAAAGCCGTTATGACTTAGAATGTGCATACTTTGTTGGTTCTATTTATGAAATAAATCAAATTTTCTAAACACTCATGTTTTTTAAGAAATCATGTAAACCTTCTAGAAGCTGTGATTTTAAAAACCGGGGGGAAGTAAGCTTTTCTTATTTCCCGACGCATTCGCAAACCTTAGAAAGTCGTTATTACGTAGAATGTGCATAGTTTGTTGATTCCATTGATGAAATAAATCACATTTTCTAAAAACTCGTGTTTTTTAAGAAATCATGTAAACCTTCTAGAAGCTATGAATTTCAAAAAAAGGGGGGAAGTAAGCTTTTCTTATTTCCGGACGCATGAGCAAACTATAGAAAGTCGTTATTACCTAGAATGTGCATAGTTTGCACATGCGCAAACTATAGAAAGTCGTTATGACGTAGAATGTGCATACTTTGATGATTCCTTTTATGAAATAAATAACATTTTCTAAAAACTCATCTTTTTTAAGAAATCATGTAAACCTTCTAGAAGCTGTGATTTTAAAAAACGGGGGGAAGTAAGCTTTTCTTATTTCCGGACGCATGCACAAACTATAGAAAGTCGCTATGACGTAGAATGTGCATACTTTGTTGATTCCATTTATGAAATAAATCACCTTTTCTTAAAACTCGTGTTTTTTAAGAAATCATGTAAACCTTCTAGAAGCTGTGAATTTAAAAAAAGGGGGGAAGTAAGCTTTTCTTATTTCCGGACGCATACGCAAACTATAGAAAGTCGTTATTACGTAGAATGTGCATAGTTTGTTGATTCCATTGATTAAATAAATCCCATTTTCTAAAAACTCGTGTTTATTAAGAAATCATGTAAACCTTCTAGAAGCTGTGATTTTAAAAAATGGGGGAGGTAAGCTTTTCTCATTTCCGGACGCATCCGCAAACTATAGAAAGTCGTTATTACGTAGAATGTGCATAGTTTGCGCATGCACAAACGATACAAATTCGTTATGACATAGTTTGTTCATACTTTGTTGATTCCATTTATGAAACAAATGACATTTTCTAAAAAATCGTGTTTTTTTAAGAAAATCACGTAAACCTTCTAGAAGCTGTGATTTTAAAAAACGAGGGAAAGTAAGCTTTTCTTATTTATGGACGCATGTGCAAACTATAGAAAGTCGTTATTACGTATAATGTGCATAGTTTGTTGATTCCATTGATTAAATAAATCACATTTTCTAAAAACTTGTGTTTATTAAGAAATCATGTAAACCTTCTACAAGCTGTGATTTTAAAAAATGGGGGGAAGTAAGCTTTTCTTATTTCCGGACGCATGCGCAAACTATAGAAAGTCATTATGATGTAAAATGTGCATACTTTGTTGATTCCATTTATGAAATAAATCACATTTTCTAAAAACTCGTGTTTTTTAAGAAATCATGTAAACCTTCTAGAAGCTGTGAATTTAAAAAATGGGGGGAAGTAAGCTTTTCTTATTTCCGGACGCAGGCGCAAACTATAGAAAGCCGTTATGACGTAGAATGTGCATACTTTGTTGATTCCATTTATGAAATAAATCACATTTTCTAAAAACTCGTGTTTGTTAAGAAATCATGTAAACCTTCTAGAAGCTCTGAATTTAAAAAAAGGGGGGAAGCAAGCTTTTCTTATTTCCGGACGCATGTGCAAACTATAGAAAGTCGTTATTACCTAGAATGTGCATAGTTTGCACATGCGCAAACTATAGAAAGTCGTTATGACGTAGAATATGCATACTTTGTTGATTCCATTTATGAAATAAATCACATTTTCTAAAAACTCGTGTTTTTTAAGAAATCATGTAAACCTTCTAGAATCTGTGAATTTAAAAAAAGGGGGGAAGTAAGCTTTTCTTATTTCCGGACACATGTGCAAACTATAGAAAGTCGTTATTGCCTAAAATGTGCATAGTTTGCACATGCGCAAACTATACAAAGTCGTTATGATGTAGAATGTGCATACTTTGTTGACTCCTTTTATGAAATAAATCACATTCTCTAAAAACTCGTTTTTTTTAAGAAATCATGTAAACCTTCTAGAAGTTGTGATTTTAAAAAATGGGGGGAAGTAAGCTTTTCTTATTTCCGTACGCATGCGCAAACTATAGAAAGTGGTTATGACGTAGAATGTGCATACTTTGTTGTCTCCACTTATGAAATAAATCACATTTTCTAAAAGCTCCTTTTTTTTAAGAAATCATGTAAACCTTCTAGAAGCTGTGAATTTAAAAAAAGGGGGGAAGTAAGCTTTTATTATTTCCGGACGCATGCGCATACTATAGAAAGTCGTTATTACGTAGAATGTGCATAGTTTGTTGATTCCAATGATTAAATAAATCACATTTTCTAAAAACTCGTGTTTTTTAAGAAATCATGTAAACCTTCTAGAAGCTGTGATTTTAAAAAATGGGGGGAGGTAAGCTTTTCTCATTTCCGGACGCATGTGCAAACTATAGAAAGTCGTTATTACGTATAATCTGCATAGTTTGTTGATTCCATTGATTAAATAAATCACATTTTCTAAAAACTCGTGTTTATTAAGAAATCATGTAAACCTTCTAGAAGCTGTGATTTTAAAAAATGGTGGGAAGTAATCTTTTCTTATTTCCGGACGCATGCGCAAACTATAGAAATTCGTTATGACGTAAAATGTGCATACTTTGTTGATTCCATTTATGAAATAAATCACATTTTCTAAAAACTCTTGTTTTTTAAGAAATCATGTAAACCTTCTAGAAGCTGTGAATTTAAAAAAAGGGGGAAAGTAAGCTTTTTTTGTTTCCGGACGCATGTGCAAACTATAGAAAGTCGTTATTACATAGAATGTGCATAGTTTTCGCATGCGCAAACTATACAAAGTCGTTATGACATCATATGTTCATACTTTGTTGATTCCATTTATGAAATAAATGACATTTTCTAAAAACTCGTGGTTTTTTTAGAAATCATGTAAACCTTCTAGAAGCTGTGATTTTAAAAAACGAGGGGAAGTAAGCTTTTCTTATTTCCGGATGCATTCGCAAACTAAAGAAAGTCGTTATTACGTAGAATGTGCATAGTTTGTTGATTCCATTGATGAAATAAAACACATTTTCTAAAAACTCGTGATTTTTAAGAAATCATGTAAACCTCCTTGAAGCTGTGATTTTAAAAAACGGGGGGAAGTAAGCTTTTCTTTTTTCCGGACACAAGCGCAAACTATAGAAAGTCGTTATGATGTAGAATGTGCATACTTTGTTGATTCCTTTTATGAAATAAATCACATTTTCTGAAAACTCATTTTTTTTAAGAAATCATGTAAACCTTCTAGAAAATGTGATTTTAAAAAACGGGGGGAAGTAAGGTTTTCTTATTTCCGGACGCATGCACAAACTGAAGAAAGTCGTTATGACGTAGAATGTGCATACTTTGATGATTCCTTTTAAGAAATAAATCAAATTTTCTAAAAACTTGTTTTTTTTAAGAAATCATGTAAACCTTCTAGAAGATGTGATTTTAAAAAACGGGGGTAGGTAAGCTTTTCTTATTTCCGGACGCATGCGCAAACTATAGAAAGTCATTATGACGTAGAATGTGCATACTTTGTTGATTCCATTTATGAAATAAATCACCTTTTATAAAAACTCGTGTTTTTTAAGAAATCATGTAATCCTTCTAGAAGCTGTGATTTTAAAAAACGGGGGGAAGTAAGCTTTTCTTATCTCTGGACGCATGTGCAAACTATAGAAAGTCGTTATTACGTAGAATGTGCATAGTTTGTTGATTCCATTGATTAAATAAATCAGATTTTCTAAAAACTCGTGTTTATGTTGAAATCATGTAAACCTTCTAGAAGCTGTGATTTTAAAAAACGGGGGGAAGTAAGCTTTTCTTATGTCCGGACACATGTGCAAACTATAGAAAGTCGTTATTACATAGAATGTGCATAGTTTGTTGATTCCATTGATTAAATAAACCAGATTTTCTAAAAAATCGTGTTTTTTTAAGAAATCATGTAAACCTTCTAGAAGCTATGATTTTAAAAAATGGGGGGAAGTAAGATTTTCTTATTTCCGGACGCATGTGCAAACTATAGAAAGTCGTTATTACATAGAATGTCCATAGTTTGTTGATTCCATTGATTAAATAAATCACATTTTCTAAAAACTCGTGTTTTTTAAGAAATCATGTAAACCTTCTAGAAGCTGTGATTTTAAAAAACGGGCGGAAGTAAGCTTTTCTTATTTCTGGACACATCCGCAAATTTTAGAAAGTCGTTATTACGTAGAATGTGCATAGTTTGCGCATGTGCAAACCATAAAAATTCGTTATGACATAGAATGTGCATACTTTGTTGATTCCATTTATGAAATAAATCACATGTTCGTAAAACTCATGTTTTTTAAGAAATCATATAATCCTTCTAGAAGTTGTGATTTTAAAAAACGGGGGGAAGTAAGCTTTTCTTATTTCCGGACGCATGCAAAAACTATAGAAAGTCGTTATGACATAGAATGTGCATACTTTGTTGATTCCATTTATGAAATAAATCACATTTTCTAAAAACTCGTGTTTTTTAAGAAATCATGTAAACCTTCTAGAAGCTGTGAATTTAAAAAAAGGGGGGAAGTAAGCTTTTCTTATTTCCGGAGCATGCGCAAACTATAGAAAGTCGTTATTACCTAGAACGTGCATAGTTTGCGCATGCGCAAAATATACAAAGTCGTTATGACATAGAACGTTCATACTTTTCTTATTCCATTTAAGAAATAAATGACATTTTCCAAAAACTCGTGTTTATGAAGAAATCATGTAAACCTTCTAGAAGCTGTGATTTTAAAAAATGGGGAGAAGTAAGCTTTTCTTATTTCCGGACGCATGCGCAAACTATAGAAAGTCGTTATTACGTAGAATGTGCATAGTTTGCGCATGCGCAAACGATACAAAGTCGTTATGACATAGTTTGTTCATACTTTGTTGATTCCATTTATGAAACAAATGACATTTTACAAAAACTCGTGTTTTTTTAAGAAATCATGTAAACCTTCTAGAAGCTGTGATTTTAAAAAACGGTGGGAAGTAAGCTTTTCTTATTTCCGGACGAATGTGCAAACTATAGAAAGTCGTTATTATGTAGAATGTGCATAGTTTGTTGATTCCATTGATTAAATAAATCACATTTTCTAAAAACTCGTGTTGATTAAGAAATCATGTAAACCTTCTAGAAGCTGTGATTTTATAAAATGGGGGGAAGTAAGATTTTCTTATTTCCGGACGCATGCGCAAACTATAGAAAGTCGTTATGACGTAGAATGTGCATACTTTGTTGATTCCATTTATGAAATAAATCACATTTTCTAAAATCGTGTTTTTTAAGAAATCATGTAAACCTTCTAGAAGCTGTGAATTTAAAAAAAGGGGGGAAGTAAGCTTTTCTTATTTCCGGACGCATGCGCAAACTACAGAAAGTCATTATTACCTAGAATGTGCATAGTTTGCGCATGCGCAAACTATACAAAGTCGTTATGACATAGAATGTTCATACTTTTTTGATTCCATTTATGAAATAAATGACATTTTCTAAAAACTCGTGTTTTTTAAGAAATCATGTAAACCTTCTAGAAGCTGTGATTTTAAAAACCGGGGGGAAGTACGCTTTTCTTATTTCCAGACGCATGGGCAAACTATAGAAAGTCGTTATTACATAGAATGTGCATAGTTTGTTGATTTCATTGATGAAATAAATCACATTTTCTAAAAACTCGTGTTTTTTAAGAAATCATGTAAACCTTCTAGAAGCTGTGAATTTAAAAAAAGGGGGGAAGTAAGCTTTTCTTATTTCCGGACGCATGCGCAAAATATAGAAAGTCGTTATTACGTAGAATGTGCATAGTTTATTGATTCCATTGATTAAATAAATCTCATTTTCTAAAAACTCATGTTTTTTAAGAAATCATGTAAACCTTCTAGAAGCTATGATTTTAAAAAATGGGGGGAAGTAAGCTTTTCTTATTTCCGGATGCATGCGCAAACTATAGAAAGTCGTTATTACGTATAATGTGCATAGTTTGCGCATGCGCAAACGATACAAACTCGTTATGACATAGAATGTGCATACTTTGATGATTCCTTTTATGAAATAAATGACATTTTCTAAAAACTCGTTTTTTTTAAGAAATCATGTAAACCTTCTAGAAGCTACAATTTTAAAAAACGGGGGGAAGTAAGCTTTTCTTATTTCCGGACGCATGCGCAAACTATAGAAAGTCGTTATGACGTAGAATGTGCATAGTTTTTTGATTCCATTGATTAAATAAATCACATTTTCTAAAAACTCGTGTTTATTAGGAAATCATGTAAACCTTCTAGAAGCTGTGATTTTAAAAAATGGGGGGAAGTAAGCTTTTCTTATTTCCGGACGCATGCGCAAACTATAGAAAATCGTTATTACGTAGAATGTGCATAGTTTGCGCATGCGCAAACGATACAAATTCGTTATGACATAGTTTGTTCATACTTTGTTGATTCCATTTATGAAACAAATGACATTTTCTAAAAACTCGTGTTTTTTAAAGAAATCATGTAAACCTTCTAGAAGCTGTGATTTTAAAAAACGGGGGGGAGTAAGCTCTTCTTATTTCCGGACTCATGCGCAAACTATAGAAAGTCGTTATGACTTAGAATGTACATTGTTTGTTGATTCCATTGATTAAATAAATCACATTTTCTAAAAACTCGTGTTTTTTAAGAAATCATGTAAACTTTCTAGAAGCTGTGATTTTAAAAAACGGGGGGAAGTAAGCTTTTCTTATTTCCGGACGCATGCGCAAACTTTAGAAAGTCATTATGACGTAGAAAGTGCATCCTTTTTTTATTCCATTTATGAAATAAATCACATTTTCTAAAAACTCATGTTTTTTAAGAAATCATGTAAACCTTCTAAAAGCTGTGAATTGAAAAAAAGGGGGGAAGTAAGCTTTTCTTATTTCCAGACGCATGAGCAAACTATAGAAAGTGGTTATGACGTAGAATGTGCATACTTTGTTGACTCCGTTTATGAAATAAATCACATGTTCGTAAAACTCATGTTTTTTAAGAAATCATGTAATCCTTCTAGAAGCTGTGATTTTAAAAAACGGGGGGAAGTAAGCTTTTCTTATTTCCGGACGCATGCGCAAACTATAGAAAATTGTTATTACGTAGAATGTGCATAGTTTGCGCGTGCGCAAACGATACAAATTCGTTATGACATAGTTTGTTCATACTTTGTTGATTCCATTTATGAAACAAATGACATTTTCTAAAAACTCGTGTTTTTTTAAGAAATCATGTAAACCTTCTAGAAGCTGTGATTTTAAAAAACGGGGGGAAGTAAGGTTTTCTTATTTCCGGACGCATGTGCAAACTATAGAAAGTCGTTATGACTTAGAATGTACATTGTTTGTTGATTCCATTGATTAAATAAATCACATTTTCTAAAAACTCGTGTTTTTTAAGAAATCATGTAAACTTTCTAGAAGCTGTGATTTTAAAAAACCGGGGGAAGTAAGCTTTTCTTATTTCCGGACGCATGCGCAAACTTTAGAAAGTCATTATGACGTAGAAAGTGCATCCTTTTTTTATTCCATTTATGAAATAAATCACATTTTCTAAAAACTCATGTTTTTTAAGAAATCATGTAAACCTTCTAGAAGCTGTGAATTGAAAAAAAGGGGGGAAGTAAGCTTTTATTATTTCCAGATGCATGAGCAAACTATAGAAAGTGGTTATGACGTAGAATGTGCATACTTTGTTGATTCCGTTTATGAAATAAATCACATGTTCTTAAAACTCATGTTTTTTAAGAAATCATGTAATCCTTCTAGAAGCTGTGATTTTAAAAAACGGGGGGAAGTAAGCTTTTCTTATTTCCGAACGCATGTGCAAACTATAGAAAGTCGTTATTACGTAGAATGTGCATAGTTTGTTGATTCCATTGATTAAATAAATCACATTTTCTAAAAACTCGTGTTTATTAAGAAATCATGTAAACCTTCTAGAAGCTGTGATTTTAAAAAATGGGGGGATGTAAGCTTTTCTTATTTCCGGACGCATGCGCAAATTATAGAAAGTCGTTATGACGTAGAATGTGCATACTTTGTTGATTCCGTTTATGAAATAAATCACATGTTCGTAAAACTCATGTTTTTTAAGAAATCATGTAATCCTTCTAGAAGCTGTGATTTTAAAAAACGGGGGGAAGTAAGCTTTTCTTATTTCCGAACGCATGTGCAAACTATAGAAAGTCGTTATTACGTAGAATGTGCATAGTTTGTTGATTCCATTGATTAAATAAATCACATTTTCTAAAAACTCGTGTTTTTTAAGAAATCATGCAAACCTTCTAGAAGCTCTGATTTTAAAAAACGGGCGGAAGTAAGCTTTTCTTATTTCCGGACACATGCGCAAATTATAGAAAGTCGTTATTACGTAGAATGTGCATAGTTTGCGCATGCAGAAACCATACAAAGTCGTTATGACATAGAATGTGCATACTTTGTTGATTCCATTTATCAAATAAATCACATTTTCTAAAAACTCGTGTTTTTTAAGAAATCATGTAAACCTTCTAGAAATTGTGATTTTAAAAAACGGGGTGAAGTAAGCTTTTCTTATTTCCGGACACATACGCAAACTATAGAAAGTCGTTAGTATGTAGAATGTGCTTAGTTTGCGCATGCACAAACTATAGAAATTCGTTATGACATAGAATGTGCATACTTTGTTGATTCCTTTTATGAAATAAATCACATGTTCGTAAAACTCATGTTTTTTAAGAAATCATGTAATCCTTCTAGAAGTTGAGATTTTATAAAACGGGGGGAAGTAAGCTTTTCTTATTTCTGGAGGCATGCGCAAACTATAGAAGGTCGTTATGAAATAGAATATGCATACTTTGTTGATTCCATTTATGAAATAAATAACATTTTCTAAAAACTCGTATTTTTTAAGAAATCATGTAAACCTTCTAGAAGCTGTGACTTTAGAAAATGGGGGGATGTAAGCTTTTCTTATTTCCGGACGCATGCGCAAACTATAGAAAGTCGTTATGACATAGAATGTGCATACTTTGTTGATTCCTTTTATGAAATAAATCACATTTTCTAAAAACTCGTTTTTTTTAAGAAATCATGTAAACCTTCTAGAAGCTGTGATTTTAAAAAACGGGGGGAAGTAAGCTTTTCTTATTTCTGGACACATGCGCAAACTATAGAAAGTCGTTATGACGTAGAATGTGCATACTTTGTTGATTCCGTTTATGAAATAAATCACATTTTCTAAAAACTCATATTTTTTAAGAAATCATGTAAACCATCTAAAAGCTGTGAATTTAAAAAAAAGGGGGAAGTAAGCTTTTCTTATTTCCGGACGCATGTGCAAACTATAGAAAGTCGTTATTACCTAGAATGTGCATAGTTTGCACATGCGCAAACTATACAAAGTCGTTATGACGTAGAATGTGCATACTTTGTTGATTCCTTTTATGAAATAAATCACATTTTCTAAAAACTCGTTTTTTTTAAGAAATCATGTAAACCTTCTAGAAGCTGTGATTTTAAAAAACGGGGGGAAGTAAGCTTTTCTTATTTCTGGACGCATGCACAAACTATAGAAAGTCGTTATGACTTAGAATGTGCATAGTTTGTTGATTCCATTGATTAAATAAATCACATTTTCTAAAAACTCGTGTTTTTTAAGAAATCATGTAAACCTTCTAGAAGCTGTGATTTTAAAAAAAGGGGGGAAGTAAGCTTTTCTTATTTCCAGACGCATGCGCAAACTTTAGAAAGTCGTTATGACGTAGAAAGTGCATCCTTTTTTTATTCCATTTATGAAATAAATCACATTTTCTAAAAACTCATGTTTTTTAAGAAATCATGTAAACCTTCTAGAAGCTGTGAATTGAAAAAAAGGGGGGAAGTAAGCTTTTCTTATTTCCAGACGCATGAGCAAACTATAGAAAGTCGTTATTAGATAGAATGTGCATAGTTTGCGCATGCGCAAACTATACAAAGTCGTTATGACATAGAATGTGCATAATTTGTTGATTCCATTTATGAAATAAATCACATGTTCGTAAAACTCATGTTTTTTAAGAAATCATGTAATCCTTCTAGAAGCTGTGATTTTAAAAAACGGGGGGAAGTAAGCTTTTCTTATTTCCGGACGCATGTGCAAACTATAGAAAGTCGTTATTACGTAGAATGTGCATAGTTTGTTGATTCCATTGATTAAATAAATTTCATTTTCTAAAAACTCGTGTTTATTAAGAAATCATGTAAACCTTCTAGAAGCTGTGAGTTTAAAAAATGGGGGGAAGTAAGCTTTTCTTATTTCCGGACGCATGCGCAAACTATAGAAAGTCGTTATGATGTAGAATGTGCATACTTTGTTGATTCCATTTATGAAATACATCACATTTTCTAAAAACTCGTTTTTTTTAAGAAATCATGTAAACCTTCTAGAAGCTGTGATTTTAAAAAACTGACGGAAGTAAGCTTTTCTAATTTCCGAATGCATGCACAAACTATAGAAAGTCGTTATGACGTAAAATGGGCATACTTTGTTGATTCCTTTTATGAAATAAATCACATTTTCTAAAAACTCATTTTTTTTAAGAAATCATGTAAACCTTCTAGAAGCTGTGATTTTAAAAAACGGGGGGAAGTAAGCTTTTCTTATTTCCGGACGCATGCGCAAACTATAGAAAGTCGTTATGACGTAGAATGTGCATACTTTTTTGATTCCATTTATGAAATAAATTACATTTTCTAAAAACCCGTTTTTTTTAAGAAATCATGGAAACCTTCTAGAAGCTGTGATTTTAAAAAAAGGGGGGAAGTAAGCTTTTCTTATTTCCGGACGCATGCGCAAACTATAGAAAGTCTTTTTGACGTAGAATGTGCATACTTTGTTGATTCCTTTTATGAAATAAATCACATTTTAAAAAAACTCATTTTTTTAAAGAAATCATATAAACCTTCTAGAAGCTATGATTTTAAAAAATGGGGGGAAGTAAGCTTTTCTTATTTCTGGACGTATGCGCAAACTATAGAAAGTCGTTATGACGTAGAATGTGCATACTTTGTTGATTCCGTTTATGAAATAAATCACATTTTCTAAAATCTCATGTTTTTTAAGAAATCATGTAAACCTTCTAGAAGCTGTGATTTTAAAAAGCGGGCGAAGTAAGCTTTTCTTATTTCCGGACGCATGTGCAAACTTTAGAAAGTCGTTATGACGGAGAAAGTGCATGCTTTTTTTATTCCATTTATGAAATAAATCACATTTTCTAAAAACTCATGTTTTTTAAGAAATCATGTAAACCTTCTAGAAGCTATGAATTGAAAAAAACGGGGGAAGTAAGCTTTTCTTATTTCCAGACGCATGAGCAAACTATAGAAAGCCGTTATGACTTAGAATGTGCATACTTTGTTGGTTCTATTTATGAAATAAATCAAATTTTCTAAACACTCATGTTTTTTAAGAAATCATGTAAACCTTCTAGAAGCTGTGATTTTAAAAACCGGGGGGAAGTAAGCTTTTCTTATTTCCCGACGCATTCGCAAACCTTAGAAAGTCGTTATTACGTAGAATGTGCATAGTTTGTTGATTCCATTGATGAAATAAATCACATTTTCTAAAAACTCGTGTTTTTTAAGAAATCATGTAAACCTTCTAGAAGCTATGAATTTCAAAAAAAGGGGGGAAGTAAGCTTTTCTTATTTCCGGACGCATGAGCAAACTATAGAAAGTCGTTATTACCTAGAATGTGCATAGTTTGCACATGCGCAAACTATAGAAAGTCGTTATGACGTAGAATGTGCATACTTTGATGATTCCTTTTATGAAATAAATAACATTTTCTAAAAACTCATCTTTTTTAAGAAATCATGTAAACCTTCTAGAAGCTGTGATTTTAAAAAACGGGGGGAAGTAAGCTTTTCTTATTTCCGGACGCATGCACAAACTATAGAAAGTCGCTATGACGTAGAATGTGCATACTTTGTTGATTCCATTTATGAAATAAATCACCTTTTCTTAAAACTCGTGTTTTTTAAGAAATCATGTAAACCTTCTAGAAGCTGTGAATTTAAAAAAAGGGGGGAAGTAAGCTTTTCTTATTTCCGGACGCATACGCAAACTATAGAAAGTCGTTATTACGTAGAATGTGCATAGTTTGTTGATTCCATTGATTAAATAAATCCCATTTTCTAAAAACTCGTGTTTATTAAGAAATCATGTAAACCTTCTAGAAGCTGTGATTTTAAAAAATGGGGGAGGTAAGCTTTTCTCATTTCCGGACGCATCCGCAAACTATAGAAAGTCGTTATTACGTAGAATGTGCATAGTTTGCGCATGCACAAACGATACAAATTCGTTATGACATAGTTTGTTCATACTTTGTTGATTCCATTTATGAAACAAATGACATTTTCTAAAAAATCGTGTTTTTTTAAGAAAATCACGTAAACCTTCTAGAAGCTGTGATTTTAAAAAACGAGGGAAAGTAAGCTTTTCTTATTTATGGACGCATGTGCAAACTATAGAAAGTCGTTATTACGTATAATGTGCATAGTTTGTTGATTCCATTGATTAAATAAATCACATTTTCTAAAAACTTGTGTTTATTAAGAAATCATGTAAACCTTCTACAAGCTGTGATTTTAAAAAATGGGGGGAAGTAAGCTTTTCTTATTTCCGGACGCATGCGCAAACTATAGAAAGTCATTATGATGTAAAATCTGCATACTTTGTTGATTCCATTTATGAAATAAATCACATTTTCTAAAAACTCGTGTTTTTTAAGAAATCATGTAAACCTTCTAGAAGCTGTGAATTTAAAAAATGGGGGGAAGTAAGCTTTTCTTATTTCCGGACGCATGCGCAAACTATAGAAAGCCGTTATGACGTAGAATGTGCATACTTTGTTGATTCCATTTATGAAATAAATCACATTTTCTAAAAACTCGTGTTTGTTAAGAAATCATGTAAACCTTCTAGAAGCTCTGAATTTAAAAAAAGGGGGGAAGCAAGCTTTTCTTATTTCCGGACGCATGTGCAAACTATAGAAAGTCGTTATTACCTAGAATGTGCATAGTTTGCACATGCGCAAACTATAGAAAGTCGTTATGACGTAGAATATGCATACTTTGTTGATTCCATTTATGAAATAAATCACATTTTCTAAAAACTCGTGTTTTTTAAGAAATCATGTAAACCTTCTAGAATCTGTGAATTTAAAAAAAGGGGGGAAGTAAGCTTTTCTTATTTCCGGACACATGTGCAAACTATAGAAAGTCGTTATTGCCTAGAATGTGCATAGTTTGCACATGCGCAAACTATACAAAGTCGTTATGATGTAGAATGTGCATACTTTGTTGACTCCTTTTATGAAATAAATCACATTCTCTAAAAACTCGTTTTTTTAAAGAAATCATGTAAACCTTCTAGAAGTTGTGATTTTAAAAAATGGGGGGAAGTAAGCTTTTCTTATTTCCGTACGCATGCGCAAACTATAGAAAGTGGTTATGACGTAGAATGTGCATACTTTGTTGTCTCCACTTATGAAATAAATCACATTTTCTAAAAGCTCCTTTTTTTTAAGAAATCATGTAAACCTTCTAGAAGCTGTGAATTTAAAAAAAGGGGGGAAGTAAGCTTTTATTATTTCCGGACGCATGCGCATACTATAGAAAGTAGTTATTACGTAGAATGTGCATAGTTTGTTGATTCCAATGATTAAATAAATCACATTTTCTAAAAACTCGTGTTTTTTAAGAAATCATGTAAACCTTCTAGAAGCTGTGATTTTAAAAAATGGGGGGAGGTAAGCTTTTCTCATTTCCGGACGCATGTGCAAACTATAGAAAGTCGTTATTACGTATAATCTGCATAGTTTGTTGATTCCATTGATTAAATAAATCACATTTTCTAAAAACTCGTGTTTATTAAGAAATCATGTAAACCTTCTAGAAGCTGTGATTTTAAAAAATGGTGGGAAGTAATCTTTTCTTATTTCCGGACGCATGCGCAAACTATAGAAATTCGTTATGACGTAAAATGTGCGTACTTTGTTGATTCCATTTATGAAATAAATCACATTTTCTAAAAACTCTTGTTTTTTAAGAAATCATGTAAACCTTCTAGAAGCTGTGAATTTAAAAAAAGGGGGAAAGTAAGCTTTTTTTGTTTCCGGACGCATGTGCAAACTATAGAAAGTCGTTATTACATAGAATGTGCATAGTTTTCGCATGCGCAAACTATACAAAGTCGTTATGACATCATATGTTCATACTTTGTTGATTCCATTTATGAAATAAATGACATTTTCTAAAAACTCGTGGTTTTTTTAGAAATCATGTAAACCTTCTAGAAGCTGTGATTTTAAAAAACGAGGGGAAGTAAGCTTTTCTTATTTCCGGATGCATTCGCAAACTAAAGAAAGTCGTTATTACGTAGAATGTGCATAGTTTGTTGATTCCATTGATGAAATAAAACACATTTTCTAAAAACTCGTGATTTTTAAGAAATCATGTAAACCTCCTTGAAGCTGTGATTTTAAAAAACGGGGGGAAGTAAGCTTTTCTTATTTCCGGACACAAGCGCAAACTATAGAAAGTCGTTATGATGTAGAATGTGCATACTTTGTTGATTCCTTTTATGAAATAAATCACATTTTCTGAAAACTCATTTTTTTTAAGAAATCATGTAAACCTTCTAGAAAATGTGATTTTAAAAAACGGGGGGAAGTAAGGTTTTCTTATTTCCGGACGCATGCACAAACTGAAGAAAGTCGTTATGACGTAGAATGTGCATACTTTGATGATTCCTTTTAAGAAATAAATCAAATTTTCTAAAAACTTGTTTTTTTTAAGAAATCATGTAAACCTTCTAGAAGATGTGATTTTAAAAAACGGGGGTAGGTAAGCTTTTCTTATTTCCGGACGCATGCGCAAACTATAGAAAGTCATTATGACGTAGAATGTGCATACTTTGTTGATTCCATTTATGAAATAAATCACCTTTTATAAAAACTCGTGTTTTTTAAGAAATCATGTAATCCTTCTAGAAGCTGTGATTTTAAAAAACGGGGGGAAGTAAGCTTTTCTTATTTCTGGACGCATGTGCAAACTATAGAAAGTCGTTATTACGTAGAATGTGCATAGTTTGTTGATTCCATTGATTAAATAAATCAGATTTTCTAAAAACTCCTGTTTATGTTGAAATCATGTAAACCTTCTAGAAGCTGTGATTTTAAAAAACGGGGGGAAGTAAGCTTTTCTTATGTCCGGACACATGTGCAAACTATAGAAAGTCGTTATTACGTAGAATGTGCATAGTTTGTTGATTCCATTGATTAAATAAACCAGATTTTCTAAAAACTCGTGTTTTTTTAAGAAATCATGTAAACCTTCTAGAAGCTATGATTTTAAAAAATGGGGGGAAGTAAGATTTGCTTATTTCCGGACGCATGTGCAAACTATAGAAAGTCTTTATTACATAGAATGTCCATAGTTTGTTGATTCCATTGATTAAATAAATCACATTTTCTAAAAACTCGTGTTTTTTAAGAAATCATGTAAACCTTCTAGAAGCTGTGATTTTAAAAAACGGGCGGAAGTAAGCTTTTCTTATTTCTGGACACATCCGCAAATTTTAGAAAGTCGTTATTACGTAGAATGTGCATAGTTTGCGCATGTGCAAACCATAAAAATTCGTTATGACATAGAATGTGCATACTTTGTTGATTCCATTTATGAAATAAATCACATGTTCGTAAAAATCATGTTTTTTAAGAAATCATATAATCCTTCTAGAAGTTGTGATTTTAAAAAACGGGGGGAAGTAAGCTTTTCTTATTTCCGGACGCATGCAAAAACTATAGAAAGTCGTTATGACATAGAATGTGCATACTTTGTTGATTCCATTTATGAAATAAATCACATTTTCTAAAAACTCGTGTTTTTTAAGAAATCATGTAAACCTTCTAGAAGCTGTGAATTTAAAAAAAGGGGGGAAGTAAGCTTTTCTTATTTCCGGAGCATGCGCAAACTATAGAAAGTCGTTATTACCTAGAACGTGCATAGTTTGCGCATGCGCAAAATATACAAAGTCGTTATGACATAGAACGTTCATACTTTTCTTATTCCATTTAAGAAATAAATGACATTTTCCAAAAACTCGTGTTTATGAAGAAATCATGTAAACCTTCTAGAAGCTGTGATTTTAAAAAATGGGGGGAAGTAAGCTTTTCTTATTTCCGGACGCATGCGCAAACTATAGAAAGTCGTTATTACATAGAATGTGCATAGTTTGCGCATGCGCAAACGATACAAAGTCGTTATGACATAGTTTGTTCATACTTTGTTGATTCCATTTATGAAACAAATGACATTTTACAAAAACTCGTGTTTTTTTAAGAAATCATGTAAACCTTCTAGAAGCTGTGATTTTAAAAAACGGTGGGAAGTAAGCTTTTCTTATTTCCGGACGAATGTGCAAACTATAGAAAGTCGTTATTATGTAGAATGTGCATAGTTTGTTGATTCCATTGATTAAATAAATCACATTTTCTAAAAACTCGTGTTGATTAAGAAATCATGTAAACCTTCTAGAAGCTGTGATTTTATAAAATGGGGGGAAGTAAGATTTTCTTATTTCCGGACGCATGCGCAAACTATAGAAAGTCGTTATGACGTAGAATGTGCATACTTTGTTGATTCCATTTATGAAATAAATCACATTTTCTAAAATCGTGTTTTTTAAGAAATCATGTAAACCTTCTAGAAGCTGTGAATTTAAAAAAAGGGGGGAAGTAAGCTTTTCTTATTTCCGGACGCATGCGCAAACTATAGAAAGTCATTATTACCTAGAATGTGCATAGTTTGCGCATGCGCAAACTATACAATGTCGTTATGACATAGAATGTTCATACTTTTTTGATTCCATTTATGAAATAAATGACATTTTCTAAAAACTCGTGTTTTTTAAGAAATCATGTAAACCTTCTAGAAGCTGTGATTTTAAAAAATGGGGGAAGTAAGCTTTTCTTATTTCCAAACGCATGCGGAAAATATAGAAAGTCATTATGACGTAGAATGTGCATACTTTGTTGATTCCATTTATGAAAGAAAACACATTTTCTAAAAACTCATGTTTTTTAAGAAATCATGTAAACCTTCTAGAAGCTGTGATTTTAAAAAACTGGGGAAGTAAGATTTTCTTATTTTCGGACGCATCCGCAAACTATAGAAAGTCGTTATGACGTAGAATGTGCATACTTTGTAGATTCCATTGATGAAATAAAACACATTTTCTAAAAACTCGTGTTTTTTAAGAAATCATGTAAACCTTCTAGAAGCTGTCATTTTAAAAAACGGGGGAAGTAAGCTTTTCTTATTTCCGGACGCATGCGCAAACAATAGAAAGTAGTTATGAAGTAGAATGTGCAAACTTTGTAGATTCCATTTATGAAATAATACACATTTTCAAAAACTCGTGTTTTTTACGAAATCATGTAAACCTTCTAGAAGCTGTGATTTTAAAAAACGGTGGAAGTAAGCTTCTCTTTTTTCCAGACGCATGTGCAAACTATAGAATGTCGTTATGACGTAGAATGTGCATACTTTGTAGATTCCATTGATGAAATAAAACACATTTTCTAAAAGCTCGTGTTTTTTAAGAAATCATGTAAACCTTCTAGAAGCTGTGATTTTAAAAAACGGTTGAAGTAAGCTTCTCTTTTTTCCAGACGCATGCGCAAACTATAGAATGTCGTTATGACGTAGAATGTGCATACTTTGTAGATTCCATTTATGAAATAAAACACATTTTCTAAAAACTCGTGTTTTTTACGAAATCATGTAAACCTTCTAGAAGATATGATTTTAAAAAACGGGGGAAGTAAGATTTTCTTATTTCCGGACGCATGCGCAAACTATAGAAAGTCGTTATGATGTAGAATGTGCATACTTTGTAGATTCCATTTATGAAATAAAACACATTTTCTAAAAACTCATGTTTTTTAAGAAATCATGAAAACCTTCTAGAAGCTGTGATTTTAAAAAACGGGGGAAGTAAGCTTTTCTTATTTCCGGAAGCATGCGCAAACTATAGAAAGTCGTTATGACGTAGAATGTGCATACTTTGTAGATTCCATTTATGAAATAAAAGACATTTTCTAAAAACTCGTGTTTTTTACAAAATCATGTAAACCTTCTAGAAGCTGTGATTTTAAAAAACGGTGGAAGTAAGCTTTTGTTATTTTCGGACGCATGCGCAAACAATACAAAGTCGTTATGACGTAGAATGTGCATACTTTGTAGATTCCATTTATGAACAAAAACACATTTTCTAAAAACTCGTGTTTTTTACGAAATCATGTAAACCTTCTAGAAGCTGTGATTTTAAAAATCGGTGGAAGTAAGCTTTTCTTATTTCCGGACGCATGCGCAAACTATAGAAATTTGTTATGACTTAGAATGTGCATACTTTGTTGATTCTATTTATGAACTAAAACACATTTTCTAAAAACTCGTGTTTTTTACGAAATCATGTAAACCTTCTAGAAGCTGTGATTTTAAAAAACGGTGGAAGTAAGCTATTCTTATTTCCGGACGCATGTGCAAATTATAGAAAGTCGTTATGACGTAGAATGTGCTTTATTTGTTGATTCTCTTTATGAAATAAAACACATTTTGTAAAAACTCGGGTTTTTTAAGAAATCATGTAAACCTTCTAGAAGTCGTGATTTTAAAAAACGGGGGAAGTAAGCTTTTCTTATTTCCAAACGCATGCGCAAACAATAGAAAGTATTTATGACGTAGAATGTGCATACTTTGTTGATTCCATTTATGAAATAAAACACATTTTCTAAAAACTCGTGTTTTTTACGAAATCATGTAAACCTTCTAGAAGCTGTGATTTTAAAAAACGTGGAAGTAAGCTTTTCTTATTTCCGGACTCTTGCGCAAACAATAGAAAGTCGTTATGAGGTAGAATGTGCATACTTTGTAGATTCCATTTATGAAATAAAACACATTTTCTAAAAACTCATGTTTTTTACGAAATCATGTAAACCTTCTAGAAGCTGTGATTTTAAAAAGCGGTGAACGTAAGCTTCTCTTTTTTCCAGACGCATGCGCAAACTATAGAATGTCGTTATGATGTAGAATGTGCATACTTTGTATATTCCATTGATGAAATAAAACACATTTTCTAAAAACTCGTGTTTTTTACGAAATCATGTAAACCTTCTAGAAGCTGTGATTTTAAAAAATGGTGGAAGTAAGCTTCTCTTTTTTCCAGACGCATGTGCAAACTATAGAATGTCGTTATGACGTAGAATGTGCATACTTTGTATATTCCATTGATGAAATAAAACACATTTTCTAAAAGCTCATGTTTTTTAAGAAATCATGTAAACCTTCTAGAAGCTGTGATTTTAAAAAACGGTTGAAGTAAGCTTCTCTTTTTTCCAGACGCATGCGCAAACTATAGAATGTCGTTATGACGTAGAATGTGCATACTTTGTAGATTCCATTTATGAAATAAAACACATTTTCTAAAAACTCGTGTTTTTTACGAAATCATGTAAACCTTCTAGAAGCTATGATTTTAAAAAACGGGGGCAGTAAGCTTTTCTTATTTCCGGACGCATGCGCAAACTATAGAAAGTCGTTATGACGTAGAATGTGCATACTTTGTAGATTCCATTTATGAAATAAAACACATTTTCTAAAAACTCATGTTTTTTAAGAAATCATGAAAACCTTCTAGAAGCTGTGATTTTAAAAAACGGGGGAAGTAAGCTTTTCTTATTTCCGGAAGCATGTGCAAACTATAGAAAGTCGTTATGACGTAGAATGTGCATACTTTGTAGATTCCATTTATGAAATAAAAGACATTTTCTAAAAACTCGTGTTTTTTACAAAATCATGTAAACCTTCTAGAAGCTGTGATTTTAAAAAACGGTGGAAGTAAGCTTTTGTTATTTTCGGACGCATGCGCAAACAATACAAAGTCGTTATGACGTAGAATGTGCATACTTTGTAGATTCCATTTATGAACAAAAACACATTTTCTAAAAACTCGTGTTTTTTACGAAATCATGTAAACCTTCTAGAAGCTGTGATTTTAAAAATCGGTGGAAGTAAGCTTTTCTTATTTCCGGACGCATGCGCAAACTATAGAAATTTGTTATGACTTAGAATGTGCATACTTTGTTGATTCTATTTATGAAATAAAACACATTTTCTAAAAACTCGTGTTTTTTACGAAATCATGTAAACCTTCTAGAAGCTGTGATTTTAAAAAACGGTGGAAGTAAGCTATTCTTATTTCCGGACGCATGTGCAAATTATAGAAAGTCGTTATGACGTAGAATGTGCTTTATTTGTTGATTCTCTTTATGAAATAAAACACATTTTGTAAAAACTCGGGTTTTTTAAGAAATCATGTAAACCTTCTAGAAGTCGTGATTTTAAAAAACGGGGGAAGTAAGCTTTTCTTATTTCCAAACGCATGCGCAAACAATAGAAAGTCGTTATGACGTAGAATGTGCATACTTTGTTGATTCCATTTATGAAATAAAACACATTTTCTAAAAACTCGTGTTTTTTACGAAATCATGTAAACCTTCTAGAAGCTGTGATTTTAAAAAACGGTGGAAGTAAGCTTTTCTTATTTCCGGACTCTTGCGCAAACAATAGAAAGTCGTTATGAGGTAGAATGTGCATACTTTGTAGATTCCATTTATGAAATAAAACACATTTTCTAAAAACTCATGTTTTTTACGAAATCATGTAAACCTTCTAGAAGCTGTGATTTTAAAAAGCGGTGAACGTAAGCTTCTCTTTTTTCCAGACGCATGCGCAAACTATAGAATGTCGTTATGATGTAGAATGTGCATACTTTGTATATTCCATTGATGAAATAAAACACATTTTCTAAAAACTCGTGTTTTTTACGAAATCATGTAAACCTTCTAGAAGCTGTGATTTTAAAAAATGGTGGAAGTAAGCTTCTCTTTTTTCCAGACGCATGTGCAAACTATAGAATGTCGTTATGACGTAGAATGCGCATACTTTGTATATTCCATTGATGAAATAAAACACATTTTCTAAAAGCTCATGTTTTTTAAGAAATCATGTAAACCTTCTAGAAGCTGTGATTTTAAAAAACGGTTGAAGTAAGCTTCTCTTTTTTCCAGACGCATGCGCAAACTATAGAATGTCGTTATGACGTAGAATGTGCATACTTTGTAGATTCCATTTATGAAATAAAACACATTTTCTAAAAACTCGTGTTTTTTACGAAATCATGTAAACCTTCTAGAAGCTATGATTTTAAAAAACGGGGGCAGTAAGCTTTTCTTATTTCCGGATGCATGCGCAAACTATAGAAAGTCGTTATGACGTAGAATGTGCATACTTTGTAGATTCCATTTATGAAATAAAACACATTTTCTAAAAACTCATGTTTTTTAAGAAATCATGAAAACCTTCTAGAAGCTGTGATTTTAAAAAACGGGGGAAGTAAGCTTTTCTTATTTCCGGAAGCATGCGCAAACTATAGAAAGTCGTTATGACGTAGAATGTGCATACTTTGTAGATTCCATTTATGAAATAAAAGACATTTTCTAAAAACTCGTGTTTTTTACAAAATCATGTAAACCTTCTAGAAGCTGTGATTTTAAAAAACGGTGGAAGTAAGCTTTTGTTATTTTCGGACGCATGCGCAAACAATACAAAGTCGTTATGACGTAGAATGTGCATACTTTGTAGATTCCATTTATGAACAAAAACACATTTTCTAAAAACTCGTGTTTTTTACGAAATCATGTAAACCTTCTAGAAGCTGTGATTTTAAAAATCGGTGGAAGTAAGCTTTTCTTATTTCCGGACGCATGCGCAAACTATAGAAATTTGTTATGACTTAGAATGTGCATACTTTGTTGATTCTATTTATGAAATAAAACACATTTTCTAAAAACTCGTGTTTTTTACGAAATCATGTAAACCTTCTAGAAGCTGTGATTTTAAAAAACGGTGGAAGTAAGCTATTCTTATTTCCGGACGCATGTGCAAATTATAGAAAGTCGTTATGACGTAGAATGTGCTTTATTTGTTGATTCTCTTTATGAAATAAAACACATTTTGTAAAAACTCGGGTTTTTTAAGAAATCATGTAAACCTTCTAGAAGCCGTGATTTTAAAAAACGGGGGAAGTAAGCTTTTCTTATTTCCAAACGCATGCGCAAACAATAGAAAGTCGTTATGACGTAGAATGTGCATACTTTGTTGATTCCATTTATGAAATAAAACACATTTTCTAAAAACTCGTGTTTTTTACGAAATCATGTAAACCTTCTAGAAGCTGTGATTTTAAAAAACGGTGGAAGTAAGCTTTTCTTATTTCCGGACTCTTGCGCAAACAATAGAAAGTCGTTATGAGGTAGAATGTGCATACTTTGTAGATTCCATTTATGAAATAAAACACATTTTCTAAAAACTCATGTTTTTTACGAAATCATGTAAACCTTCTAGAAGCTGTGATTTTAAAAAGCGGTGAACGTAAGCTTCTCTTTTTTCCAGACGCATGCGCAAACTATAGAATGTCGTTATGATGTAGAATGTGCATACTTTGTATATTCCATTGATGAAATAAAACACATTTTCTAAAAACTCGTGTTTTTTACGAAATCATGTAAACCTTCTAGAAGCTGTGATTTTAAAAAATGGTGGAAGTAAGCTTCTCTTTTTTCCAGACGCATGTGCAAACTATAGAATGTCGTTATGACGTAGAATGTGCATACTTTGTATATTCCATTGATGAAATAAAACACATTTTCTAAAAGCTCATGTTTTTTAAGAAATCATGTAAACCTTCTAGAAGCTGTGATTTTAAAAAACGGTTGAAGTAAGCTTCTCTTTTTTCCAGACGCATGCGCAAACTATAGAATGTCGTTATGACGTAGAATGTGCATACTTTGTAGATTCCATTTATGAAATAAAACACATTTTCTAAAAACTCGTGTTTTTTACGAAATCATGTAAACCTTCTAGAAGCTATGATTTTAAAAAACGGGGGAAGTAAGCTTTTCTTATTTCCGGACGCATGCGCAAACTATAGAAAGTCGTTATGACGTAGAATGTGCATACTTTGTAGATTCCATTTATGAAATAAAACACATTTTCTAAAAACTCGTGTTTTTTAAGAAATCATGAAAACCTTCTAGAAGCTGTGATTTTAAAAAACGGGGGAAGTAAGCTTTTCTTATTTCCGGAAGCATGCGCAAACTATAGAAAGTCGTTATGACGTAGAATGTGCATACTTTGTAGATTCCATTTATGAAATAAAAGACATTTTCTAAAAACTCGTGTCTTTTACAAAATCATGTAAACCTTCTAGAAGCTGTGATTTTAAAAAACTGTGGAAGTAAGCTTTTCTTATTTCCGGACGCATGTGCAAACTATAGAAAGTCGTTATGACGTAGAATGTGCATACTTTGTTGATTCTATTTATGAAATAAAACACATTTTCTAAAAACTCGTGTATTTTAAGAAAACATATAAACCTTCTAGAAGCTGTGATTTTAAATAACGGGGGAAGTAAGCTTTTCTTATTTCCAAACGCATGCGCAAACTATAGAAAGTCGTTATGACGTAGAATTTGCATACTTTGTTGATTCCATTTATGAAATAAACCACATTTTCTAAAAACTCGTGTTTTTTACGAAATCATGTAAACCTTCTAGAAGCTGTGATTTTAAAAAACGTCGGAAGTAAGCTTTTCTTATTTCCGGACGCATGCGCAAACAATAGAAAGTCGTTATGACGTAGAATGTGCATACTTTGTAGATTCCATTTATGAAATAAAACACATTTTGTAAAAACTCGTGTCTTTTAAGAAATCATGTAAACCTTCTAGAAGCTGTGATTTTAAAAAACGGGGGAAGTAAGCTTTTCTTATTTCCAAACTCATGCGCAAACTATAGAAAGTCGTTACGACGTAGAATGTGCATACTTTGTTGAATCCATTTATGAAATAAAACACATTTTCTAAAAACTCGTGTTTTTTAAGAAATCATGTAAACCTTCTAGAAGCTGTGATTTTAAAAAACGGGGGTAGTAAGCTTTTCTTATTTCCGGACGCATGTGCAAACTATAGAAAGTCGTTATGACGTGGAATGTGCATACTTTGTAGATTCATTTATGAAATAAAACACCTTTTCTAAAAACTCGTGTTTTTTACGAAATCATGTAAACCTTCTAGAAGCTGTGATTTTAAAAATCGAGGGAAGTAAGCTTTTCTTATTTCCGGACGCATGCGCAAACTATAGAAAGTCGTTATGTCGTAGAATGTGCATAACTTGTAGATTCCATTTATGAAATAAAGCACATTTTCTCAAAACTCGTGTTTTTTACGAAATCATGTAAACCTTCTAGAAGCTGTGATTTTAAAAAAGGGTGGAAGTAAGCTTTTGTTATTTCCGGACGCATGCGCAAACAATACAAAGTCGTTATGACGTAGAATGTGCATACTTTGTAGATTCCATTTATGAAATAAAACACATTTTCTAAAAACTCATGTTTTTTACGAAATCATGTAAACCTTCTAGAAGCTGTGATTTTAAAAAACGGGGGAAGTAAGTTTTTCTTATTTCCGGACGCATGTGCAAACTATAGAAAGTCGTTATGACGTAGAATGTGCATAATTTGTTGATTCCATTTATGAAATAAATCACATTTTCTAAAAACTCGTGTTTTTTAAGAAATCATGTAAACCTTCTAGAAGTTGTGAATTTAAGAAAAGGGGGGAAGTAAGCTTTTCTTATTTCCGGACGCATGTGCAAACTATAGAAAGTCGTTATTACCTAGAATGTGCATAGTTTGCACATGCGCAAACTATAGAAAGTCGTTATGACGTAGAATGTGCATACTTTGTTGATTCCTTTTATGAAATAAATCACATTTTATAAAATCTCATTTTTTTTAAAAATCATGTAAACCTTCTAGAAGCCGTGAATTTAAAAAACGGGGGGAAGAAAGCTTTTCTTATTTCCGGACGCATGCGCAAACTATAGAAAGTCATTATGACATAGAATGTGCATACTTTGTTGATTCCATTTATGAAATAAATCACATTTTCTAAAAACTCGTGTTTTTTAAGAAATCATGTAAACCTTCTAGAAGCCGTGAATTTAAAAAAAGGGCGGAAGTAAGCTTTTCTTATTTCTGGACGCATGTGCAAACTATAGAAAGTCGTTATTACCTAGAATGTGCATAGTTTGCACATGCGCAAACTATAGAAAGTCGTTATGACGAAGAATGTGCATACTTTGTTGATTACTTTTATGAAATAAATCACATTTTCTAAAAACTCATTTTTTTTAAGAAATCATGTAAATCTTCTAGAAGCTGTGATTTTAAAAAACGTGGGGAAGTAAGCTTTTCTTATTTCCGGACGCATGCGCAAACTATAGAAAGTTGTTATGGCGTAGAATGTGCATACTTTGTTGATTCCATTTATGAAATAAATCACATTTTCTAAAAACTCGTGTTTTTTAAGAAATCATGTAAACCTTCTAGAAGCTGTGAATTTAAAAAAAGGGGGGAAGTAAGCTTTTCTTATTTCTGGATGCATGCGCAAACTATAGAAAGTCGTTATTACCTAGAATGTCCATATTTTGCGCATGCGCAAACTATACAAAGTCGTTATGACATAGAATGTTCATACTTTTTTTATTCCATTTATGAAATAAATGACATTTTCTAAAAACTCGTGTTTTTTAAGAAATCATGTAAACCTTCTAGAAGCTGTGATTTTAAAAACCGGGGGGAAGTAAGCTTTTCTTATTTCTAGACGCATACGCAAACTATAGAAAGTCGTTAGTACGTAGAATGTGCTTAGTTTGCGCATGCGGAAACTATAGAAAGTCGTTATGACATAGAATGTGCATACTTTGTTGATTCCATTGATGAAATAAATCACATTTTCTAAAAACTCGTGTTTTTTAAGAAATCATGGAAACCTTCTAGAAGCTGTGATTTTAAAAAACGGGGGAAGTAAGCTTTTCTTATTTCCGGACACATGCGCAAACTATAGAAAGTCGTTATGACGTAGAATGTTCATACTTTGTTGATTCCATTTATGAAATAAATCACATTTTCTAAAAACTCGTGTTTTTTAAGAAATCATGTAAACCTTCCAGAAGCTGTGAATTTAAAAAACGGGGGGAGGTAAGCTTTTCTTATTTCCGGACGCATGCGCAAACTATAGAAAGTCGTTATGACGTAGAATGTGCATACTTTGTTGATTCCATTTATAAAATAAATCACATTTTCTAAAAACTCGTGTTTTTTAAGAAATCATGTAAACCTTCTAGAAGCTGTGAATTTAAAAAATGGGGGGAAGTAATCTTTTCTTATTTCCGGACGCATGCGCAAACTATAGAAAGTCGTTATGATGTAGAATTTGCATAGTTTGCGCATGCGCAAACGATACAAAGTCGTTATGACATAGTTTGTTCATACTTTGTTGATTCCATTTATGGAACAAATGACATTTTCTAAAAACTCGTGTTTTTTTAAGAAATCATGTAAACCTTCTAGAAGCTGTCATTTTAAAAAACGGGGGGAAGTAAGCTTTTCTTATTTCAGGACGCATGTGCAAACTATAGAAAGTCGTTATTACGTAGAATGTGAATAGATTGTTGATTCCATTGATTAAATAAATCACATTTTCTAAAAACTCGTGTTTATTAAGAAATGATGTAAAACTTCTAGAAGCTGTGATTTTAAAAAATGGGGGGAAGTAAGCTTTTCTTATTTCCGGACGCATGTGCAAACTATAGAAAGTCGTTATGACGTAGAATGAGCATACTTTGTTGATTCGATTTATCAAATAAATCACATTTTCTAAAAACTCGTGTTTTTTAAGAAATCATGTAAACCTTCTAGAAGCTGTGATTTTAAAAAACGGGCGGAAGTAAGCTTTTCTTATTTCCGGACACATGCGCAAACTATAGAAAGTCGTTATTACGTAGAATGTGCATAGTTTCCGCATGCGCAAACCACACAAAGTCGTTATGACATAGAATGTGCATACTTTGTTGATTCCATTTATGGAACAAATGACATTTTCTAAAAACTCATGTTTTTTTAAGAAATCATGTAAACCTTCTAGAAGCTGTCATTTTAAAAAACGGGGGGAAGTAAGCTTTTCTTATTTCAGGACGCATGTGCAAACTATAGAAAGTCGTTATTACGTAGAATGTGAATAGTTTGTTGATTCCATTGATTAAATAAATCACATTTTCTAAAAACTCGTGTTTATTAAGAAATCATGTAAACCTTCTAGAAGCTGTGATTTTAAAAAATGGGGGGAAGTAAGCTTTTCTTATTTCCGGACGCATGTGCAAACTATAGAAAGTCGTTATGACGTAGAATGCGCATACTTTGTTGATTCGATTTATCAAATAAATCACATTTTCTAAAAACTCGTGTTTTTTAAGAAATCATGTAAACCTTCTAGAAGCTGTGATTTTAAAAAACGGGCGGAAGTAAGCTTTTCTTATTTCCGGACACATGCGCAAACTATAGAAAGTCGTTATTACGTAGAATGTGCATAGTTTCCGCATGCGCAAACCACACAAAGTCGTTATGACATAGAATGTGCATACTTTGTTGATTACATTTATGAAATAAATCACATTTTCTAAAAACTCGTGTTTTTTAAGAAATAATGTAAACCTTCTAGAAGTTGTGACTTTAAAAAACGAGGGGAAGTAAGCTTTTCTTATTTCCGGACGCATGCTCAAACTATAGAAGGTCGTTATGACTTAGAATGTGCATACTTTGTTGATTCCATTGATGAAATAAATCACATTTTCTAAAAACTCGTGTTTTTTAAGAAATCATGTAAACCTTCTAGAAGCTGTGATTTAAAAAAACGGGGGGATGTAATCTTTTCTTATTTCCGGACGCATGCGCAAACAATAGAAAGTCGTTATGATGTAGAATGTGCATACTTTGTTGATTCCTTTTATGAAATAAATCACATTTTCAAAAAACTCATTTTTTTTAAGAAATCATGTAAACCTTCTAGAAGTTGTGATTTTAAAAAACGGGGGGAAGTAAGCTTTTCTTAGTTCCGGACGCATGTGCAAACTATAGAAAGTCGTTATTACCTAGAATGTGCATAGTTTGCACATGAGGAAAATATACAAAGTCGTTATGACGTAGAATGTGCATACTTCGTTGATTCCTTTTATGAAATAAATCACATTTTCTAAAAACTCATTTTTTTTAAGAAATCATGTAAACCTTATAGAAGCTGTGATTTTAAAAAATGGGGGGAAGTAAGCTTTTCTTATTTCCGGACGCATTCGCAAACTATAGAAAGTCGTTATGACGTAGAATGTGCATACTTTGCTGTTTCCACTTATGAAATAAATCACATTTTCTAAAAACTCGTGTTTTTTAAGAAATCATGTAAACCTTCTAGAAGCTGTGAATTTAAAAAAACGGGGGGAGTAAGCTTCTCTTATTCCGGACGCATGCGCAAACTATAGAAAGTCGTTATTACCTAGAATGTTCATAGTTTGCGCATGCGCAAACTATACAAAGTCGTTATGACATAGAATGTTCATACTTTTTTTATTCCATTTATGAAATAAATGACATTTTCAAAAAAGTCGTGTTTTTTAAGAAATCATGTAAACGTTCTAGAAGCTGTGATTTTCAAAACCGTGGGGAAGTTAGCTTTTCTTATTTCCGGACGCATTCACAAACAATAGAAAGTCGTTATCACGTAGAATGTGCATAGTTTGTTGATTCCATTGATGAAATAAATCACATTTTCTAAAAACTCGTGTTTTTTAAGAAATCATGTAAACCTTGTAGAAGCTGTGAATTTAAACAAAGGGGGGAATTAAAGCTTTTCTTATTTCCGGATGCATGCGCAAACTATAGAAAGTCGTTATTACGTAGAATGTGCATAGTTTGTTGATTCCAATGATTAAATAAATCACATTTTCTAAGAACTCTTGTTTATTAACAAAATCGTGTAAACCTTCTAGAAGCTGTTTTTTTTTTAAATGGGGGGAAGTAAGCTTTTCTGATTTCCGGATGCATGCGCAAACTATAGAAAGTCATTATGACATAGAATGTGCATACTTTGTTGATTCCTTTTATGAAATAAATCACATTTTCTAAAAACTCGTTTTTTTTAAGAAATCATGTAAACCTTCTAGAAGTTGTGATTTTAAGAAACTCGTGTAAGTAAGCTTTTCTTACTTCCGGACGAATACGCAAACTATAGAAAGTCGTTAGTACGTAGAATGTGCATAGTTTGCGCATGCGCAAACTATAGAAACTCGTTATGACATAGAATCTGCATACTTTGTTGATTCCATTTATTAAATAAATGACATTTTCTAAAAACTCGTGTTTGTTAAGAAATCATGTAAACCTTCTAGAAGCTGTGATTTTAACAAATAGGGGAAAGTATGCTTTTCTTATTTCCCGACGCATTCGCAAACTATAGAAAGTCGTTATTACGCAGAATGTGCATATTTTGTTGATTCCATTGATGAAATAAATCACATTTTCTAAAAACTCATGTTTTTTAAGAAATCATGTAAACCTTCTAGAAGCTGTGACTTTAAAAAACGGGGGGAAGTAAGCTTTTCTTATTTGCGGACCGATGCGCAAACTATAGAAAGTCGTTATGGCTTAGAATGTGCATACTTTGTTGATTCCATTTATGAAATAAATCACATTTTCTAAATACTCGTGGATTTTAAGAAATCATGTAAACCTTCTAGAAGTTGTGATTTTAAAAAACTGGCAGAAGTAAGCTTTTCTTATTTCCAGACGCATGCGCAAACTTTTGAAAGTCGTTATGACGTAGAATGTGCATACTTTGTTGATTCCATTTATGAAATAAATCGCATTTTCTAAAAACTCATGTTTTTTAAGAAAACATTTAAAGCTTCTAGAAGCTGTGATTTCAAAAAACGGGCGGAAGTAAGCTTTTCTTATTTCCGGACACATGCGCAAACTATAGAAAGTCTTTATTACGTAGAATGTGCATAGTTTGCGCATGCGCAAACCATACAAAGTCGTTATGACATAGAAAGTGCATACTTTGTTTATTCCCTTTATGAAATAAATCACATGTTCGTAAAACTCATGTTTTTTAAGAAATCATGTAATCCTTCTAGAAGCTGTGATTTTAAAAAACGGGGGGAAGTAAGCTTTTCTTATTTCCAGACGCATGCGCAAACTATAGAAAGTCGTTATGACTTAGAATGTGCATAGTTTGTTGATTCCATTTATGAAATAAATCACATTTTCTAAAAACTCGTGTTTATTAAGAAATCATGTAAACCTTCTAGAAGCTGTGATTTTAAAAAACGGGGGGAAGTAAGCTTTTCTTATTTCCGGACGCATGCACAAACTATAGAAATTCGTTATTACGTAGAATGTGCATAGTTCGCGCATGCGCAAATGATACAAAGTCGTTATGAAATAGTTTGTTCATACTTTGTTGATTCCATTGATGAAACAAATGACATTTTGTAAAAACTCGTGTTTTTTAAGAAATCATGTAAACCTTCTAGAAGCCGTGATTTTAAAAAATGGGGGGAAGTAAGCTTTTCTTATTTCCGGACGCATGCGCAAACTATAGAAAGTCGTTATGACGTAGAATGTGCATACTTTGTTGATTCCATTTAAGAAATAAATCATATTTTCTAAAAACTCGTGTTTTTTAAGAAATCATGTAAACCTTCTAGAAGCTGCGAATATAAAAAAAGGGGGGAAGTAAGCTTTTCTTATTTCCGGACGCATGCGGAAACTATAGAAAGTCGTTATTACCTAGAATGTGCATAGTTTGCGCATGCGCAAACTATACAAAGTTGTTATGACATAGAATGTTCATACTTTTTTGATTCCATTTATGAAATAAATGACATTTTCTAAAAACTCGTGTTTTTTAAGAAATCATGTAAACCTTCTAGAAGCTGTGATTTTAAAAAACGGGGGGAAGTAAGCTTTTCTTATTTCCAGATGCATTCGCAAACTATAGAAAGTCGTTAGTACATAGAATGTGCTTAGTTTGTGCATGTGCAAACTATAGAAAGTCGTTATGACATAGAATGTGCATACTTTGTTGATTCCATTTATGAAATAAATCACATGTTCGTAAAACTCATGTTTTTTAAGAAATCATGTAATCCCTCTAGAGGTTGTGATTTTAAAAAACGGGTGAAATAAGCTTTTCTTATTTCCGGACGCATGCGCAAACTATTGAAAGTCGTTATGACTTCGAATGTGCATACTTTGTTGATTCCATTTATGAAATAAATCATATTTTCTAAACACTCATCTTTTTTAAGAAATCATGTAAACCTTCTAGAAGCCGTGATTTTAAAAACCGGGGGGAAGTAAGCTTTTCTTATTTCCGGACGCAATTGCAAACTATAGAAAATCGTTATTACGTAGAATGTGCATAGTTTGTTGATTCCAATGATGAAATAAATGACATTTTCACAAAAACCCCTTTTTTTTAAGAAATCATGGAAACCTTCTAGAAGCTGTGATTTTAAAAAAGGGGGGAAGTAAGCTTTTCTTATTTCCGGACGCATGCGCAAACTATACAAAGTTGTTATGACGTAGAATGTGCATACTTTGTTGATTCCTTTTATGAAATAAATCACATTTTCTAAAAACTTATTTTTTTTAAGAAATCATGTAAACGTTCTAGAAGCTGTGATTTTAAAAAACGGGGGGAAGTAAGCTTTTCTTATTTCCAGACACATGCGCAAACTATAGAAAGTTGTTATGACGTAGAATGTGCATACTTTGTTGATACCTTTGATGAAATAAATAACATTTTCTAAAAACTCGTGTTTTTTAAGAAATCATGTAAACCTTCTAGAAGCTGTGAATTTAAAAAACGGAGGGAAGTAAGCTTTTCTTATTTCCGGACGCATGCGCAAACTATAGAAAGTCGTTATGACGTAGAATGTGCATACTTTGTTGATTCCATTTATAAAATAAATCACATTTTCTAAAAACTCATGTTTTTTAAGAAATCATGTAAACCTTCTAGAACCTGTGAATTTAAAAAAAGGGGGGAAGTAAGCTTTTCTTATTTCCGGACGCATGCACCAATTATAGAAAGTCGTTATTACCTAGAATGTGCATAGTTTGCGCATGCCCAAACTATACAAAGTCGTAATGACATAGAATGTTCATACTTTTTTTATTCCATTTATGAAATAAATGACATTTTCTAAAAACTCGTGTTTTTTAAGAAATCATGTAAACCTTCTAGAAGCTGTGATTTTAAAAACCGTGGGGAAGTAAACTTTTCTTATTTCCGGACGCATTCGCAAACCATAGAAAGTCGTAATTACATAAAATGTGCATAGTTTGTTGATTCCGTTGATGAAATAAATCACATTTTCTAAAAACTCGTGATTATTAAGAAATCATGTAAACCTGTTAGAAGCTGTGATTTTAAAAAAGGGGGGGAAGTAAGCTTTTCTTATTTTCGGACGCATGCGCAAACTATAGAAAGTCGTTATTACGTAGAATGTGCATAGTTTGTTGATTCCATATACTAAATAAATCACATTTTCTAAAAACTCGTGTTTTTTAAGAAATCATGTAAACCTTCTAGAAGCTGTGATTTTAAAAAATGGGGGGAAGTAAGCTTTTCTTATTTCCGGACGCATGCGCAAACTATAGAAAGTCGTTATGACGTAGAAAGTGCATCCTTTTTTTATTCCATTTATGAAATAAATCACATTTTCTAAAAACTCTTGTTTTTTGAGAAATCATGTAAACCTTCTAGAAGCTGTGAATTGAAAAAAAGGAGGGAAGTAAGCTTTTCTTATTTCCAGACGCATGAGCAAACTATAGAAAGTCGTTATTACATAGAATGTGCATAGTTTGCGCATGCGCAAACTATACAAAGTCGTTATGACATAGAATGTTCATACTTTGTTGATTCCATTTATGAAATAAATGATATTTTCTAAAAACTCATGTTTTTTAAGAAATCATGTAAACATTCTAGAAGCTGTGATTTTAAAAATTGGGGGGAAGTAAGCTTTTCGTATTTCCGGACGCATGCGCAAACTATAGAAAGTCGTTATTACATAGAATGTGCATAATTTGTTGATTCCATTGATGAAATAAATCACATTTTCTAAAAACTCGTGTTTTTTGACAAATCATATAAACCTTCTAGAAGCTGTGATTTTAAAAAACGGAGGGAAGTAAGCTTTTCTTATTTTTGGACGCATGCGCAAACTATAGAAAGTCGTTATTACCTAGAATGTGCATAGTTTGCGCATGCACAAACTATACAAAGTCGTTATGACATAGAATGTTCATACTTTTTTGATTGCATTTATGAAATAAATGACATTTTCTAAATAGAATGTGCATAGTTTGTTGATTCGATTGATTAAATAAATCACATTTTCTAAAAACTCGTGTTTATTAAGAAATCATGTAAACCTTCTAGAAGCTGTGATTTTAAAAAATGGGGGGAAGTAAGCTTTTCTTATTTCCGGACGCATGCGCAAACTATAGAAAGTCGTTATGACGTAGAATGTGCATGCTTTGTTGATTCCATTTATGAAATACATCACATTTTCTAAAAACTCGTGTTTTTTAAGAAATCATGTAAACCTTCTAGAAGCTGTGATTTTAAAAAACGGGTGGAAGTAAGCTTTTGTTATTTCCGGACACATGCGCAAACTAAAGAAAGTCGTTATTACGTAGAATGTGCATAGTTTGCGCATGCGCAGACTATACAAAGTCGTTATGACATAAAATGTGCATACTTTGTTGATTCCATTTATGAAATAAATCACATTTTCTAAAAACTCGTGTTTTTTATGAAATCATGTAAACCTTCTAGAAGTTGTGATTTTAAAAAAAGGGGTGAAGTAAGCTTTTCTTATTTCTGGACGCATACGTAAACTATAGAAAGTCGTTAGTACGTAGAACGTGCTTAGTTTGCGCATGCACAAACTATAGAAATTCGTTATGACATAGAATGTACATTATTTGTTGATTCCATTTATGAAATAAATCACATGTTCGTAAAACTCATGTTTTTTAAGAAATCATGTAATCCTTCTGGAAGCTGTGATTTTAAAAAATGGGGGGAAGTAAGCTTTTCTTATTTTCGGACGCATGCGCAAACTATAGAAAGTAGTTATGACATAGAATGTGCATACTTTGTTGATTCCATTTATGAAATAAATCACATTTTCTAAAAACTCGTCTTTTTTAAGAAATCATGTAAACCTTCCAGAAGCTGTGAATTGAAAAAAAGGGGGGAAGTAAGCTTTTCTTATTTCCAGACGCATGAGCAAACTATAGAAAGTCGTTATTACATAGAATGTGCATAGTTTGCGCATGCGCAAACTATACAAAGTCGTTATGACATAGAATGTTCATACTTTGTTGATTCCATTTATGAAATAAATGTTATTTTCTAAAAACTCATGTTTTTTAAGAAATCATGTAAACATTCTAGAAGCTGTGATTTCAAAAAACAGGGGGAAGTAAGCTTTTCTTATTTCCGGACGCATGCACAAACTATAGAAAGTCGTTATTACATAGAATGTGCATAGTTTGTTGATTCCATTGATGAAATAAATCACATTTTCTAAAAACTCGTGTTTTTTGAGAAATCATGTAAACCTTCTAGAAGCTGTGATTTTAAAAAACGAGGGGAAGTAAGCTTTTCTTATTTTCGGACGCATGCGCAAACTATAGAAAGTCGTTATTACGTAGAATGTGCATAGTTTTTTGATTCCATTGATTAAATAAATCACATTTTCTCAAAACTCACGTTTTTTAAGCAATCTTGTAAACCTTCTAGAAGCTGTGATTTTAAAAAACGGGGGGAAGTAAGCTTTTCTTATTTCCGGACGCATGCGCAAACTATAAAAAGTCGTTATGACGTAGAAAGTGCATCCTTTTTTTATTCCATTTATGAAATAAATAACATTTTCTAAAAACTCGTGTTTTTTAAGAAATCATCTAATCCTCCTAGAAGCTGTGAATTGAAAAAAAGGGGGGAAGTAAGCTTTTCTTATTTCCGGATGCATGCGCAAACTATAGAAAGTCGTTATGATGTAGAATGTGCATACTTTGTTGATTCCATTTATGAAATAAATCACATTTTCTAAAAACTCGTGTTTTTTAAGAAATCATCTAAACCTTCTAGAAGCTGCGAATTTAAAAAAAGGGGGGAAGTAAGCTTTTCTTATTTCTGGAAGCATGCGCAAACTATAGAAAGTCGTTATTACCTAGAATGTGCATAGTTTGCGCATGCGCAAACTATACAAAGTCGTTATGACATAGAATGTTCATAATTTTTTGATTCCATTTATGAAATAAATGACATTTTCTAAAAACTCGTGTTTTTTAAGAAATCATGTAAACCTTCTAGAAGCTGTGATTTTAAAAACTGGGGGGAAGTAAGCTTTTCTTATTTCCGGACGCATTCGCAAACTATAGAAAGTCGTTATTAAGTAGAATGTGCATAGTTTGTTGATTCCATTGATTAAATAAATCACATTTTCTAAAAACTCGTGTTTATTAAGAAATCATGTAAACCTTCTAGAAGCTGTGATTTCAAAAAATGGGGGGAAGTAAGCTTTTCTTATTTTCGGACGCATGCACAAACTATAGAAAGTCGTTATGACATAGAATGTGCATACTTTGTTGATTCCATTTATGAAATACATCACATTTTCTAAAAACTCGTGTTTTTTAAGAAATCATGTAAACCTTCTACAAGCTGTGATTTTAAAAAATGGGTCGAAGTAAGCTTTTGTTATTTTCGGACACATGCACAAACTATAGAAAGTCGTTATTACGTAGAATGTGCATAGTTTGCGCATGCGCAAACCATACAAAGTCGTTATGACATAAAATGTGCATACTTTGTTGATTCCATTTATGAAATAAATCACATTTTCTAAAAACTCGTGTTATTTTAAGAAATCATGTAAACCTTCTAGAAGTTGTGATTTTAAAAAACGGGGTGAAGTAAGATTTTCTTATTTCTGGACACATACGCAAACTATAGAACGTCGTTAGTACGTAGAATGTGCTTAGCTTGCACATGCGCAAACTATAGAAAGTCGTAATGACATAGAATGTGCATACTTTGTTGATTCCATTTATGAAATATATCACATGTTCGTAAAACTCATGTTTTTTAAGAAATCATGTAATCCTTCTAGAAGCTGTGATTTTAAAAAACGGGGGGAAGTAAGCTTTTCTTATTTCCGGACACATGCACAAACTATAGAAAGCCGTTATGACTTAGAATGTGCATACTTTCTTGGTTCCATTTATGATATAAATCTCATTTTCTAAACACTCATGTTTTTTAAGAAATCATGTAAACCTTCTAGAAGCTGTGATTTTAAAAAACTGGCGGAAGTAAGCTTTTCTTATTTTCGGATGCATGTGCAAACTTTAGAAAGTCGTTATTGCGTAGAAGGTGCATACTTTGTTGATTCCATTTATGAAATACATCACATTTTCTAAAAACTCGTGTTTTTTAAGAAATCATGTAAACCTTCTAGAAGCTGTGATTTTAAAAAACTGGCGGAAGTAAGCTTTTCTTATTTTTGGACACATGCGCAAACTATAGAAAGTCGTTATTACGTAGAATGTGCATAGTTTGCGCATGCGCAAACCATACAAAGTCGTGATGACATAGAATGTGCATACTTTGTTGATTCCATTTATGAAATAAATGACATTTTCTAAAAACTCGTGTTTTTTAAGAAATCATGTAAACCTTCTAGAAGCTGTGATTTTAAAAACCGGGGGGAAGTAAGCTTTTCTTATTTCCGGACGCATTCGCAAACTATAGAAACTCGTTATTAAGTAGAATGTCCATAGTTTGTTGATTCCATTGATTAAATAAATCACATTTTCTAAAAACTCGTGTTTATTAAGAAATCATGTAAACCTTCTAGAAGCTGTGATTTTAAAAAATGGGGGGAAGTAAGCTTTTCTTATTTCCGGACGCATGCGCAAACTATAGAAAGTCGTTATGAATTAGAATCTGCATACTTTGTTGGTTCCATTTATGAAATAAATCACATTTTCTGAACACTCATGTTTTTTAAGAAATCATGTAAACCTTCTAGAAGCTGTGATTTTAAAAACCGGGGGGAAGTAAGCTTTTCTTATTTCCGGACGCATGCGCAAACTATAGAAAGTCGTTATTACGTAGAATGTGCATAGTTTGTTGATTCCATTGATGAAATAAATCACATTTTCTAAAAACTCGTGTTTTTTAAGAAATCATGTAAACCTTCTAGAAGCTGTGATTTTAAAAACGGGGGGAAGTAAGCTTTTCTTATTTCCGGACGCATGCGCAAACTATAGAAAGTCGTTATGATGTAGAAAGTGCATCCTTTTTTTATTCCATTTACGAAATAAATAACATTTTCTAAAAACTTGTGTTTTTTAAAAAATCATCTAATCCTTCTAGAAGCTGTGAATTGGAAAAAAGGGGGGAAGTACGCTTTTCTTATTTCCGGATGCATGTGCAAACTATAGAAAGTCGTTATGATGTAGAATGCGCACACTTTGTTGATTCCATTTATGAAATAAATCACATTTTCTAAAAACTCGTGTTTTTTAAGAAATCATGTAATCCTTCTAGAAGCTGTGATTTTAAAAAATGGGGGGAAGTAAGCTTTTCTTATTTCCGGACACATGTGCAAACTATAGAAAGCCGTTATGACTTAGAATGTGCATACTTTGTTGGTTCCATTTATGAAATAAATCACATTTTCTAAACACTCATGTTTTTTAAGAAATCATGTAAACCTTCTAGAAGCTGTGATTTTAAAAACCGAAGGGAAGTAAGCTTTTCTTATTTCCGGACGCATGCACAAACTATAGAAAGTCGTTATGACATAGAAAGTGCATACTTTGTTGATTCCATTTATGAAATAAATCACATGTTCGTAAAACTCATGTTTTTTAAGAAATCATGTAATCCTTCTAGAAGCTGTGATTTTAAAAAATGGGGGGAAGTAAGCTTTTCTTATTTCCGGACACATGTGCAAACAATAGAAAGCCGTTATGACTTAGAATGTGCATACTTTGTTGGTTCCATTTATGAAATAAATCACATTTTCTAAACACTCATGTTTTTTAAGAAATCATGTAAACCTTCTTGAAGCTGTGATTTTAAAAACCGGAGGGAAGTAAGCTTTTCTTATTTCCGGACGCATTCGCAAACTAGAGAAAGTCGTTATTACGTAGAATGTGCATAGTTTGTTGATTCCATTGATGAAATAAATCACATTTTCTAAAAACTCGTGTTTTTTAAGAAATCATGTAAACCTTCTAGAAGCCGTGACTTTAAAAAACGGTGGGAATTAAGCTTTTCTTATTTCCGGACACATGCACAAACTATAGAAAGTCATTATGACTTAGAATGTGCATACTTTGTTGATTCCATTTATGAAATAAATCACATTTTCTAAAAACTTTTGGTTTTTAAGAAATCATGTAAACCTTCTAGAAGCTTGGATTTTAAAAAACTGGCGGAAGTAAGCTTTTCTTATTTCCGGATGCATGCACAAAATTTAGAAAGTCGTTATGACGTAGAAGGTGCATACTTTGTTGATTCCATTTATGAAATACATCACATTTTCTAAAAACTCGTGTTTTTTAAGAAATCATGTAAACCTTCTAGAAGCCGTGATTTTAAAAAACTGGCGGAAGTAAGCTTTTCTTATTTCTGGACACATGTGCAAACTATAGAAAGTCGTTATTACGTAGAATGTGCATAGTTTGCGCATGCGCAAACCATACAAAGTCGTTATGACATAGAATGTGCATACTTTGTTGATTCCATTTATGAAATAAATCACATTTTCTAAAAACTCGTGTTTTTTAAGAAATCATGTAAACCTTCTAGAAGTTGTGATTTTAAAAAACGGGTCGAAGTAAGCTTTTCTTATTACCGGACGCATGAGCAAACTATAGAAAGTCGTTATGACTTAGAATGTGCATACTTTGTTGGTTCCATTTATGAAATAAATCACATTTTCTAAACACTCATGTTTTTTAAGAAATCATGTAAACCTTCTAGAAGCTGTGATTTTAAAAACCGGGGGGAAGTAAGCTTTTTTTATTTACGGACGCATTCGCAAACTATAGAAAGTCCTTATTACATAGAATGTGCATAGTTTGTTGATTCCATTGATGAAATAAATCACATTTTCTAAAAACTAGTGTTTTTTAAGAAATCATGTAAACCTTCTAGAAGCTGTGATTTTAAAAAATGGGGGGATATAAGCTTTTCTTATTTCCGGACGCATGCGCAAACTATAGAAAGTCATTATGACGTACAATGTGCATGCTATGTTGATTCCTTTCATGAAATAAATCACATTTTCTAAAAACTCGTTTTTTTTAAGAAATCATGTAAACCTTCTAGAAGCTGTGATTTTAAAAAACGGGGGGAAGTAAGCTTTTCTTATTTCCGGACGCATGCGCAAACTATAGAAAGTTGTTATGACGTAGAATGTGCATACTTTGTTGATTCCATTTATGAAATAAATCACATTTTCTAAAAACTCGTGTTTTTTAAGAAATCATGTAAACCTTCTAGAAGCTGTGAATTTAAAAAAAGGGGGGAAGTAAGCTTTTCTTAATTCTGGACGCATGTGCAAACTATAGAAAGTCGTTATTACCTAGAATGTGCATAGTTTGCACATGCGCAAACTATAGAAATTCGTTATGACTTAGAATGTGCATACTTTGTTGATTCCTTTTATGAAATAAATCACATTTTCCAAAAACTCGTTTTTTTAAGAAATCATGTAAACCTTCTAGAAGCTGTGAATTTAAAAAAAGGGGGGAAGTAAGCTTTTCTTATTTCCGGACGCATGCGCAAACTATAGAAAGTCGTTATGACTTAGAATGTGCATACTTTGTTGATTCCATTTATGAAATAAATCACATTTTCTAAACACTCATGTTTTTTAAGAAATCATGTAAACCTTCTAGAAGCTGTGATTTTAAAAACCGGGGGGAAGTAAGCTTTTCTTATTTCCGGATGCATTCGCAAACTATAGAAAGTCGTTGTTACGTAGAATGTGCATAGTTTGTTGATTCCATTGATGAAATAAATCACATTTTCTAAAAACTCGTGTTTTTTAAGAAATCATGTAAACCTTGTAGAAGCTGCGATTTTAAAAAACGGGGGGATGTAAGCTTTTCTTATTTTCGGACGCATGCACAAACTATAGAAATTCGTTATGACGTAGAATGTGCATACTTTGTTGATTCCATTTATGAAATGATACACATTTTCTAAAAACTCGTGTTTATTAAGAAATCATGTAAACCTTCTAGAAGCTGTGATTTTAAAAAACTGGGGGAAGTAAGCTTTTCTTATTTTCGGACGCATGCGCAAACTATAGAAAGTCGTTATGACATAGAATATCCATACTTTTTTGATTCCTTTTATGAAATAAATCACATTTTCTAAAAACTCGTTTTTTTTTAAGAAATCATGTAAACCTTCTAGAAGCTGTGATTTTAAAAACCGCGGGGAAGTAAGCTTTTCTTATTTCCGGACACATTCGCAAACTATAGAAAGTCGTTATTATGTAGAATGTGCATAGTTTGTTGATTCCATTGATTAAATAAATCACATTTTCTAAAAACTCGTGTTTTTTAAGAAATCATGTAAACCGTCTAGAAGCTGTGATTTTCAAACACGGTGGGAAGTAAGCTTTTCTTATTTCCATACGCATGCGCAAACTATAGAATGTCGTTATTACGTAGAATGTGCATACTTTATTGATTCCTTATATGAAATAAATCATATTTTCTAAAAACTCATTTTTTTTAAGAAATCATGTAAACCTTCTAGAAGCTCTGATTTTAAAAAAAGGGGGGAAGTAAGCTTTTCTTATTTCCGGACGCATGCGCAAACTATACAAAGTCGTTATGACGTAGAATGTGCATACTTTGTTGATTCCATTAATGAAATAAATCACATTTTCTAAAAATTCGTGTTTTTTAAGAAATCATGTAAACCTTCTAGAAGCTGTGAATTTAAAAAAAGGGGGGAAGTAAGCTTTTCTTATTTCCGGACGCATGCCCGAACTATAGAAAGTCGTTATTACCTAGAATGTGCAGAGTTTGCGCATGCGCAAACTATACAAAGTTGTTATGACATAGAATGTTCATAGTTTTTTGATTCCATTTATGAAATAAATGACATTTTCTAAAAACTCGTGTTTTTAATGAAATCATGTAAATCTTCTAGAAGCTGTGATTTTAAAAACCGGGGGGAAGTAAGCTTTTCTTATTTCCGGACGCATTCGCAAACTATAGAAAGTCATTATTACGTAGAATGTGCATACTTTGTTGATTCCTTTTATGAAATAAATCACATTTTCTAAAAACTCGTTTTTTTTAAGAAATCATGTAAACCATCTAGAAGCTGTGATATTAAAAAATGGGGGGAAGGAAGCTTTTCTTATTTCCGGACGCATGCACAAACTATAGAATGTGATTATGACGTAGAATGTGCATAATTTGTTGATTCCATTTATGAAATAAATCACATTTTCTAAAAACTCATGTTTTTTTGGAAATCATGTAAACGTTATAGAAGCTGTGAATTTAAAAAAAGGGGGGAAGTAAGCTTTTCTTATTTCCGGACGCATGCGCAAACTATAGAAAGTCGTTATTACCTAGAATGTGCATAATTTGCGCATGCGCAAACTATACAAAGTTGTTATGACATAGAATGTTCATACTTTTTTGATTCCATTTATGAAATAAATGACATTTTCTAAAAATTCGTGTTTTTTAAGAAATCATGTAAACCTTCTAGAAGCTGTGATTTTAAAAACCGCGGGGAAGTAAGCTTTTCTTATTTCGGGACACATTCGCAAACTATAGAAAGTCGTTATTATGTAGAATGTGCATAGTTTGTTGATTCCATTGATTAAATAAATCACATTTTCTAAAAACTCGTGTTTATTAAGAAATCATGTAAACCTTCTAGAAGCTGTGATTTTAAAAAATGGGGGGAAGTAAGCTTTTCTTATTTCCGGACGCATGCGCAAACTATAGAAAGTCCTTATGACGTAGAATGTGCATACTTTGTTGATTCCATTTATGAAATACATCACATTTTCTAAAAACTCGTGTTTTTTAAGAAATCATGTAAACCTTCTAGAAGCTGTGATTTTAAAAAATGGGTGGATGTAAGCTTTTGTTATTTCCGGACACATGGGCAAACTATAGAAAGTCGTTATTATGTAGAATGTGCATAGTTTGCGCATGCGCAAACCATACAAAGTCGTTATGACATAGAATGTGGATACTTTGTTGATTCCATTTATGAAATAAATCACATTTTCTAAAAACTCGTGTTTTTTAAGAAATCATGTAAACCTTCTAGAAGTTGTGATTTTAAAAAACGGGGTGAAGTAAGCTTTTCTTATCTCTGGACGCATAACCAAAATATAGAACGTCGTTAGTACGTAGAATGTGCTTAGTTTGTGCATGCGCAAACGTTACAAAGTCGTTATGACATAGTTTGTTGATACTTTGTTGATTCCATTTATGAAACAAATGACATTTTCTAAAAACTCGTGTTTTTTTAAGAAAATCATGTAAACCTTCTAGAAGCTGTGATTTTAAAAAACGGGGGGAAGTAAGCTTTTCTTATTTCCGAACGCATGTTCAAACTATAGAAAGTCATTATTACGTAGAATGTGCATAGTTTGTTGATTCCATTGATTAAATAAATCACATTTTCTAAAAACTCGTCTTGATTAAGAAATCATGTATACCTTCTAGAAGCTGTGATTTTAAAAAATGGGGGGAAGTAAGCTTTTCTTATTTCCGGATGCATGTGCAAACTATAGAAAGTCGTTATGACGTAAAATGTGCATACTTTGTTGATTCCATTAATGAAATAAATCACATTTTCTAAAAACTCATGTTTTTTAAGAAATCATGTAAACCTTCTAGAAGCTGTGAATTTAAAAAATGGGGGGAAGTAAGCTTTTCTTATTTCCGGACGCATGCGCAAACTATAGAAAGTCGTTATGACGTAGAATGTGCATACTTTGTTGATTCCATTTATGAAATAAATCACATTTTCTAAAAACTCGTGTTTTTAACAAATCATGTAAACCTTCTAGAAGTTGTGAATTTAAAAAAAAGGGGGGAAGTAAGCTTTTCTTATTTCCGGATGCATGTGCAGACTATAGAAAGTCGTTATTACCTAGAATGTGCATAGTTTGCAAATGCGCAAACTATAGAAAGTCGTTATGACGTAGAATGTGCATAGTTTGTTGATTCCTTTTATGAAATAAATCACATTTTCTAAAAACTCATGTTTTTAAGAAAGCATGTAAACCTTCTAGAAGCCGTGACTTTAAAAAATGGGGGGAATTAAGCTTTTCTTATTTCTGGACACATGCGCAAACTATAGAAAGTCGTTATGACTTAGAATGTGCATACTTTGTTGATTCCATTTATGAAATAAATCACATTTTCTAAAAACTTATGGTTTTTAAGAAATCATGTAAACCTTCTAGAAGCTGTGATTTTAAAAAACAGGCGGAAGTAAGCTTTTCTTATTTCCGGATGCATGCGCAAACTTTAGAAAGTCGTTATTACGTAGAATGTGCATAGTTTGCGCATGCGCAAACCATACAAAGTTGTTATGACATAGAATGTGGATACTTTGTTGATTCCATTTATGAAATAAATCACATTTTCTAAAAACTCGTGTTTTTTAAGAAATCATGTAAACCTTTTAGAAGTTGTGATTTTCAAAAATGGGGTGAAGTAAGCTTTTCTTATTTCTGGATGCATACGCAAACTATAGAACGTCGTTAGTACGTAGAATGTGCTTAGTTTGCGCATGCGCAAACTATGGAAAGTCGTTATGACATAAAATGTGCATACTTTGTTGATTCCATTTATGAAAAAAATCACATGTTCGTAAAACTCATGTTTTCTAAGAAATCATGTAATCCTTCTAGAAGCTGTGATTTTAAAAAATGGGGGGAAGTAAGCTTTTCTTATTTCCGGACGCATGCACAAACTATAGAAAGTCGTTATGACTTAGAATGTGCATACTTTGTTGGTTCCATTTATGAAATAAATCACATTTTCTAAACACTCATGTTTGTTAAGAAATCATGTAAACCTTCTAGAAGCTGTGATATTAAAAAACGGGGGGATGTAAGCTTTTCTTATTTCCGGACGCATGCCCAAACTATAGAAATTCGTTATGACGTAGAATGTGCATACTTTGTTGATTCCTTTTATGAAATAAATAACATTTTCCAAAAACTCATTTTTTTTAAGAAATCATGTAAACCTTCTAGAAGCTATGATTTTAAAAAACGGGGGGAAGTAAGCTCTTCTTATTTCCGGACGCATGCGCAAACTATAGAAAGTCGTTATGACGTAGAATGTGCATACTTTGTTGATTCCATTTATGAAATAAATCACATTTTCTAAAAACTCGTGTTTTTTAAGAAATCATGTAAACCTTCTAGAAGCTGTGAATTTAAAAAAAGGGGGGAAGTACGCTTTTCTTATTTCCGGATGCATGTGCAAACTATAGAAAGTCGTTATTACCTAGAATGTGGATAGTTTGCACATGCGCAAACTATACAAAGTCGTTATGACGTAGAATGTGCATACTTTGTTGATTCCTTTAATGAAATAAATCACATTCTCTAAAAACTCGTTTTTTTTAAGAAATCATGTAAACCTTCTAGAAGCTGTGATTTTAAAAAATGGGGGGATGTAAGCTTTTCTTATTTCCGGACGCATGCGAAAACTATAGAAAGTCGTTATGATGTAGAATGTGCATAGTTTTTTGTCTCCACTTATGAAATAAATCACATTTTCTAAAAACTCACGTTTTTTAAGAAATCATGTAAACCTTCTAGAAGCTGTCAATTTAAAAAAAGGGGGGAAGTAAGCTTTTCTTATTTCCGGACTTATGCGCAAACTATAGAAAGTCGTTATTACGTAGAATGTGCATAGTTTGTTGATTCCATTGATTAAATAAATCACATTTTCTAAAAACTCGTGTTTATTAAGAAATCATGTAAACCTTCTAGAAGCTGTGATTTTAAAAAATGGGGGGAGGTAAGCTTTTCTCATTTCCGGACGCATGCGCAAACTATAGAAAGTCGTTATTAAGTAGAATGTGCATAGTTTGCGCATGCGCAAACGATACAAATTCGTTATGACATAGTTTTTTCATACTTTGTTGATTCCATTTATGAAGCGAATGACATTTTCTAAAAACTCGTGTTTTTTTAAGAAAATCATGTAAACCTTCTAGAAGCTGTGATTTTAAAAAACGGGGGGAAGTAAGCTTTTCTTATTTTCGGACGCATGTGCAAACTATACAAAGTCGTTATTATGTAGAATGTGCATAGTTTGTTGATTCCATTGATTAAATAAATCACATTTTCTAAAAACTCGTGTTTATTAAGAAATCATGTAATCCTTCTAGAAGCTGTAATTTTAAAAAATGGGGGGAAGTAAGCTTTTCTTATTTCCGGACGCATGCGCAAACTATAGAAAGTCGTTATGACGTAAAATGTGCATACTTTGTTGATTCCATTTGTGAAATAAATCACATTTTCTAAAAACTCGTGTTTTTTAAGAAATCATGTAAACCTTCTAGAAGCTGTGAATTTAAAAAAAGGGGGGAAGTAAGCTTTTCTTATTTCCAGACGCATGTGCAAACTATAGAAAGTCGTTATTACATAGAATGTGCATAGTTTTCGCATGCGCATACTATACAAAGTCGTTATGACATCGTATGTTCATACTTTGTTGATTCCATTTATGAAATAAATGACATTTTCTAAAAAATCGTGGTTTATTAAGAAATCATGTAAACCTTCTAGAAGCTGTGATTTTAAAAAGCGAGGGGAAGTAAGCTTTTCTTATTTCCGGATGCATTCGCAAACTACAGAAAGTCATTATTACGTAGAATGTTCATAGTTTGTTGATTCCATTGATGAAATAAAACACATTTTCTAAAAACTCGTGATTTTTAAAAAATCATGTAAACCTTCTAGAAGCTATGATTTTAAAAAATTGGGGGAGGTAAGCTTTTCTCATTTCCGGACGCATGCGCAAACTATAGAAAGTCGTTATTACGTAGAATGTGCATAGTTTGCGCATGCGCAAACGATACAAAGTCGTTATGACATAGTTTGTTCATACTTTGTTGATTCCATTTATGAAACAAATGACATTTTCTAAAAACTCGTGTTTTTTTAAGAAAATCATGTAAACCTTCTAGAAGCTGTGATTTTAAAAAACGGGGGGAAGTAAGCTTTTCTTATTTCTGGACGCATGCACAAACTATAGAAAGTCGTTATGACGTAAAATGTGCATACTTTGTTGATTCCATTTATGAAATAAATCACATTTTCTAAAAACTCGTGTTTTTTAAGAAATCATGTATACCTTCTAGAAGCTGTGAATTTAAAAAAAGGGGGGAAGTAAGCTTTTCTTATTTCCGGACGCATGCGCAAACTATAGAAAGTCGTTATTACCTAGAATGTGCATAGTTTGCGAATGCGCAAACTATACAAAGTCGTTATGACATAGAATGTTCATACTTTTTTGATTCCATTTATGAAATAAATGACATTTTGTAAAAACTCGTGTTTTTTAAGAAATCATGTAAACCTTCTATAAGCTGTGATTTTAAAAACTGGAGGAAAGTAAGCTTTTCTTATTTCCGGACACATTCGCAAACTATAGAAAGTCGTTATTACGTAGAATGTGCATAGTTTGTTGATTCCATTGATTAAATAAATCACATTTTCTAAAAACTCGTGTTTTTTAAGAAATCATGTAAACCTTCTAGAAGCTGTGATTTTAAAAAATGGGTGGATGTAAGCTTTTGTTATTTCCGGACACATGCGCAAACTATAGAAAGTCGTTATTACGTAGAATGTGCATAGTTTGCGCATGCGCAAACCATACAAAGTCGTTATGACATAAAATGTGCATACTTTGTTGATTCGATTTATGAAATAAATCACATTTTCTAAAAACTCGTGTTTTTTAAGAAATCATGTAAACCTTCTAGAAGTTGTGATTTTAAAAAACGGGGTGAAGTAAGCTTTTCTTATTTCTGGATGCATACGCAAACTATAGAACGTCGTTAGTACGTAGAATGTGCTTAGTTTGCGCATGCGCAAACTATAGAAAGTCGTTATGACATAGAATGTGCATACTTTGTTGATTCCATTTATGAAATAAATCACATGTTCATAAAACTCATGTTTTTTAAGAAATCATGTAATCCTTCTAGAAGCTGTGATTTTAAAAACCGGGGGGAAGTAAGCTTTTCTTATTTCTGGACGCATTCGCAAACTATAGAAAGTTGTTATTACGTAGAATGTGCATAGTTTGTTGATTCCATTAATGAAATAAATCACATTTTCTAAAAAATTGTGTTTTTTAAGAAATCATGTAAACCTTCTAGAAGCTGTGAATTTAAAAAAAGGGGGGAAGAAAGCTTTTCTTATTTCCAGACGCATGTGCAAACTATAGAAAGTCATTATTACCTAGAATGTGCATAGTTTGCACATGCGCAAACTATACTAAGTCGTTATGACGTAGAATGTGCATACTTTGTTGATTCCTTTTATGAAATAAATCACATTTTCTAAAAACTCATTTTTTTAAGAAATCATGTAAACCTTGTAGAAGTTGTGATTTTAAAAAACGGGGGGAAGTAAGCTTTTCTTATTTTCGGACGCATGCGCAAACTATAGAAAGTCGTTATTACCTAGAATGTGCATAGTTTGCGCATGCGCAAACTATACAAAGTTGTTATGACATAGAATGTTCATAGTTTTTTTATTCCATTTATGAAATAAATGACATTTTCTAAAAACTCGTGTTTTTAATGAAATCATGTAAATCTTCTAGAAGCTGTGATTTTAAAAACTGGGGGGAAGTGAGCTTTTCTTATTTCCGGACGCATTCGTAAACTATAGAAAGTCGTTATTACGTCGAATGTGCATACTTTGTTGATTCCTTTTATGAAATAAATCACATTTTCTAAAAACTCATTTTTTTTAAGAAATCATGTAAACCTTCTAGAAGCTGTGATTTTAAAAAACGGGGGAAAGTAAGCTTTTCTTATTTCCGGACGCATGCGCAAACTATAGAATGTCATTATGACGCAGAATGTGCATACTTTGTTGATTCCATTTATGAATTAAATCACATTTTCTAAAAACCCATTTTTTTAAAGAAATCGTGGAAACCTTCTAGAAGCTGTGATTTTAAAAAAAGGGGGGAAGTAAGCTTTTCTTATTTCAGGACGCATGCGCAAACTATAGAAAGTCGTTTTGACGTAGAATGTGCATACTTTGTTGATTCCTTTTATGGAATAAATCACATTTTCTAAAAACTCATTTTTTAAAAGAAATCATGTAAACCTTCTAGAAGCTGTGATTTTAAAAAACGGGCGGAAGTAAGCTTTTCTTATTTCCGGACGCATGCTCAAGCTATAGAAAGTCGTTATGACGTAGAATGTGCATACTTTGTTGATTCCATTTATGAAATAAATCACATTTTCTAAAAACTCATGTTTTTTAAGAAATCATGTAAACCTTATAGAAGCTGTGAATTTAAAAAAAGGGGGGAAGTAAGCTTTTCTTATTTCCGGACGCATGCGCAAACTATAGAAAGTCGTTATTACCTAGAATGTGCATAGTTTGTGCATGCGCAAACTATAGAAAGTCGTTATGACATAGAATGTTCATACTTTTTTTATTCCATTTATGAAATAAATGACATTTTCTAAAAACTCGTGTTTTTTAAGAAATCATGTAAACCTTCTAGAAGCTGTGATTTTAAAAACCGCGGGGAAGTAAGCTTTTCTTATTTCCGAACACATTCGCAAACTATAGAAAGTCGTTATTATGTAGAATGTGCATAGTTTGTTGATTCCATTGATTAAATAAATCACATTTTCTAAAAACTCGTGTTTATTAAGAAATCATGTAAACCTTCTAGAAGCTGTGATTTTAAAAAATGGGGGGAAGTAAGCCTTTCTTATTTCCGGACGCATGCGCAAACTATAGAAAGTCGTTATGACGTAGAATGTGCATACTTTGTTGATTCCATTTATGAAATACATCACATTTTCTAAAAACTCGTGTTTTTTAAGAAATCATGTAAACCTTCTAGAAGCTGTGATTTTAAAAAATGGGTGGATGTAAGCTTTTGTTATTTCCGGACACATGCGCAAACTATAGAAAGTCGTTATTACGTAGAATTTGCATAGTTTGCGCATGCGCAAACCATACAAAGTCGTTATGACATAAAATGTGCATACTTTGTTGATTCCATTTATGAAATAAATCACATTTTCTAAAAACTCGTGTTTTTTAAGAAATCATGTAAACCTTCTAGAAGTTGTGATTTTAAAAAACGGGGTGAAGTAAGCTTTTCTTATTTCTGGACGCATACGCAAACTATAGAACGTCGTTAGTACGTAGAATGTGCTTAGTTTGCGCATGCGCAAACGTTACAAAGTCGTTATGACATAGTTTGTTGATACTTTGTTGATTCCATTTATGAAACAAATGACATTTTCTAAAAACTCGTGTTTTTTTAAGAAAATCATGTAAACCTTCTAGAAGCTGTGATTTTAAAAAACGGGGGGAAGTAATCTTTTCTTATTTCCGGACGCATGTGCAAGCTATAGACAATCGTTATTACGTAGAATGTGCATAGTTTGTTGATTCCATTGATTAAATAAATCACATTTTCTAAAAACTCGTGTTTATTAAGAAATCATGTAAACCTTCTAGAAGCTGTGATTTTAAAAAATGGGGTTAAGTAAGCTTTTCTTATTTCCGGATGTTAAATTTTCAGTATTAAATCACAATACTATAGGTTCTTTTCTGAGAGAATAACATCTACAGTATATCAATGCATGACAATCATAATATGACAAGCATCACAAGCATCACAAGAATCAAAAGCATAGAGACAAGAGACACAGAGTTTCCGTGGGGAAAACCCTAAGGTGAAAAACCCCACAACTTCCTCAGAGATAGAGAGAGCAATGGCTCAACCAAAATACAACCAAATAACACTGAGATAGTCTCCTAGTAGATGATCCTCCTCCTCCTCACTAGTGCGCTACTTTTCAGAGAGAGAGATAGATACTTTTCCGAGTGAGTAAAATAGAGATCTCCTATCTCTATTTATACTCACCTTTTTGCCCAGTGACCTACTGGGGCCGACTTGTCTACTTGAGTACATCCACATTATATTATATATTAATTAGGGCCGACCCCATAAGGTGGTCTAATAACCCATCGGCAAGTACACACACTTGCGACACTTGTCAATCCACATGATGACACTTCCTTATAGAGGAATAACACATCTCTTATAAGGGTACAATAAATATATATATAATATACTGATGAAATACATTCCGAAGTTACATATACATCAACACTCCCTCTTAACTAGGAAGGTATTTCTCGACACAAATTTGCTAGACAAGTCTTCTTCTCTGGATCATCGTCATCGATGCATCGTCATCGTCATCGTCACTGTTGCTGCTATCTCGTCCAATCTCTGTCTCTACTCGTCATAGGAAGTTCTACAGAGCCAGTCCTTTTTCATACTGGATGTAGGCCCACCACCTGCAGGTCTTCGTCATCACTGGCCATACTGTGGAATCCTTAGGACTTATTACGTGTGTCACAAAACCTCGAAAGAGCATCCCAGGATATTACGGGTACACAACTCCAACCTGTAGGATCTCCCAGGGCGCTATTACATGTGACCCCACCACAAAACCTCGAAAGAGCATCTCAGGATGTTACGGGTACACAACTCCGACCTGAAATCTCCCAGGGCACAAATTACATGTGGTCCACCACAAAACCTAGCAAGAGCATCTCAGGATGTTACGGGTACACAACTTCGATCTGAAATCTCCCAGGGCACAAATTACATGTGGTCCACCACAAAACCTAGCAAGAGCATCTCAGGATGTTACGGGTACACAACTCCGACCTAAAATCTCCCAGGGCACAAATTACATGTGGTCATGGCAAAAAATCGCAAGAGCATCTCAGGATGTTACGGGTACACAAATCCGACCTGAAATCTCCCAGGGCCCAAATTACATGCCATAGGACAAAACCTCGCAAGAGCATCTCAGGATGTTACGGGTACACAACTCCGACCTGAGATCTCCCAGGGCACAAATTACATGTCCTCCCAGAGCAATGTCTCGAAAGAGCATCCCAGGCTATTACGGGTACACAACTCCGACCTATAGGATCTCCCAGACATGCCATCTGCACAACTTGATCCACGGCCACAAAGTATCAACCTGACACTCACCATACATCATCCTAATGTACTCATGATCATCTTGATCATCATCACTGCAATGTCCTGCTACATGTCATCTGGAGCAACATCCTGAAGCTCGTCATCCATGATCATCCTGATCATCACTGCAACATCCTGCTGCATGTCATCATACATGATCCACCCGATCATCAATGCATCTACCTGATGCACACCAAGTATCTACCTGATACATATCATCATACATGATCCTCCTGATCATACAATGTATCTACCTGATACAAATACAAATACATGATACATATCACCATACATGATCTACCTGATCATACAATGTATCCACCTGATACATATACAGATACATGGTCCAAGCATCCAACATGATGCATATACAAAAATACATACACATGATCCAACTGATCATATCCAGCATCCAACATGATGCGTACATACATACATAAAAATGATCCAACTGATCATATACAGCATCCAACATGATGCGTACATACATACATAAAATGATCCAACTGATCATATCCAGCATCCAACATGATGCGTACATACATACATAAAATGATCCAACTGATCATATCCAGCATCCAACATGATGCGTACATACATACATAAAATGATCCAACTGATCATATCAAGCAGAAACTAGAACATCATCCTGATGCTCATCATCCAGTGCTTACATCCACAGCCATGTGAAGGATCCTCCTTCCAACATGCTTGGAATGGCTTCAGCAAATGTGTCCATCACTTCTTCCTCGAAGTGTCCTCGATCTGAAGAACGCCAAGCCTCTTTCTGAAGTACTCGAACTTCACCCTGGCTAGTGGCTTTGTCAGCACATCTGCAATCTGCTCGTCCGTCGCAACATACAGGAGCTTCACAGCTCCTCTCTGCACCATATCCCTGATATAGTGGTATTTGATCTCTATGTGTTTCGACCTGTCATGAAACACTGGGTTCTCGGACAACTTCACACAACTCTGGTTATCACAGAAGATACCAGTAGCCTCCAACGGGAGATCAAATAACTCAGACAGTAGCTTCCTTAGCCATACTGCCTCACAACTAGCTGAACAGGCTGCAACATACTCTGCCTCAGCTGTACTCAGTGCTACGTAGGACTGCTTCCTGCTAAACCAAGAGGTCACACCTGATGCCATACTGAAGCAACACCCAGATGTGCTCTTCCTATCTGCAGCACTGCCAACCCAATCTGAATCAACATAACCCTGCAGGTTAAACTTTTGATTCACCTCATATCTGAGCCCATAATCCACTGTACCCTTCAGGTACCTCAGAACGTGCTTTACAGCAACCAGGTGAACACTCCTCGGATCCGTCAGGAACTGGCTCAATGTGTTCACAGCAAAGCAAATATCTGGTCTCGTGTTCGTCAGGTACATCAAGGACCCAATCATCTGACGATACATAGAAACATCAACTGGCTCAGATGAAGCATCACAAAGAAGCTTCAGATTTGATGCCATAGGTGTGGCCATTGCCTTGCAATCCATCATCCCAAATCTCTTCAGGATATCTACTGTGTACTTCCCTTGACCAAGGAAGATCCCACCTGCATTCTGCCACACCTCCATACCTAGGAAATAGTGCATCATTCCCAAATCTTTCATATCGAATTCAGCTGCAAGCTTCCTCTTGGTATCTACAATCATTCTGTCATCTCCTGTCACAAATAGGTCATCCACATATAGTAGTAGAATCATAGGATTCCCTTCCTCAACCTTGTAGTAAAGGTTGGAATCCGCTTTACTCTTGGTAAAGCCCAAACTAGATAGGAAACTGTCCATCCTACCATACCAGGTTCTGGGAGCTTGCTTCAAGCCATACAAGGCTTTCTTCAATCTACATACATAAGATTCCCTGTCATGTATTTCAAAGCCGAGTGGCTGTTCCACATATACTTCCTCTTCTACTACACCGTTCAGGAAAGCAGTCTTGACATCCATCTGGTGTATCTTCCATTTCATTGCTGCAGCCAGGGCAAGTACTGTTCTGATGGAAGTATATCTGGCTACAGGTGCAAAGGTTTCTTCATAGTCTATTCCTTCCTTCTGAGAGAAACCACGAGCTACGAATCTTGCTTTATATTTTTCCACACTGCCATCTGTAGCATGCTTGATTTTGTAGATCCACTTGGAAGTCACAACAGACTTCCCTTTAGGTCTTGGGACAACATCCCAAACATCATTCTTCATAATTGATTGATATTTCTCAACCATAGCATCCTTCCATTCTTTCTTTTCTGCCGCCTCTTCATAACTGGAAGGCTCTTTGTTCATGATGTCACAGAGTAAAGCAACATAACTGGTGTGTGATCTGGTTCTCTTCTTTGCTCTGTGTTCTTCTTCTGGAATGCCAAATCTTTCTGCGTCATGAATGAGCTCTCTAGCCCATACAGGTTTCCTCTTGTGAGAGTTATCCTCACGGGGTGGATCTACAGGTTCTTGTGGATCTTCAAACTCACGAGCAGTTTCTGGAACTGCTTCAGTCATGGTAGTGTCCTGAAATCTTGTTTCCTTAGGTTCTTCATAAACTTCGGTAGGTGCCTTTCTTGATTTGATGAATGCTGAATTCTCATCAAATGTTACCTCCCTGCTGACATCAATCTTCTTGAACCCTGGAAAATATATTCTGTAAGCCTTCGAGCTTTCACTATAACCCACAAAAATGCCCTTCTTTCCTGAAGGATCTAGTTTAGTCCTTTTCTCTTTTGGGACATGAGTGTATACTGGACAACCAAATATTCTGAGATGGCTGACTTCAGGTTTCTTACCAGAAAAAACTTCTTCTGGTGTCTTGTTGTCCAATATCTTGTGGGGTGTTCTATTCTGCACATATACAGCTGTTCTAGCTGCTTCTGCCCATAGGTGCATAGGAAGATCCTGGTCATGCAACATTGCCCTTGCTGCTTCCATGATGGTTCTGTTCTTCCTTTCTGCAACTCCATTCTGTTGAGGATTATAAGGAGCAGTCAACTCCCCTCTTAATCCCTGAATCACTGCAAAGCTTCTTGAAGTCATTTGAGGTGAATTTTCCACCATTGTCAGATCTGAATGTCTTGATTTTCTTGTCAGTTTGATTCTCCATCAAGGTTTTGAATTCTTTGAATTTATCAAGCACCTCATCTTTGCCCTTCAAGAAGTATACCCAAGTGTTCCTGGAGAAGTCATCAATAAATGATACATAGTAAACATACCCACTTAGGGAACAGGATGACATGGGGCCACATACATCTGAGTGGATGATTTCCAGGATGTCTTTTTCCTTGCTTTCACTGCTTGGGAAAGCCTTCTTAATGTTCTTACCTTTTGCACATCCTTTGCAAACCCCTTCATGTTTGGTCTTGATTTCAGGAAGACCTTCTACAGCCTTGCTTGCAATTGGAAGTGCTCTATAGTGCAATGTGAGCAAGTCTCCTATGCCAAAGTTCACTTGGCTCCATGGATTCATGTACCATGGCATGTTCAGGTTGACCCTTTAATTTATACAAGCCTCCCTCTTGCTCTCCAATCACTACTGCATCATCTATAGTCTTTCCCTTTGGCCACATTAGTACTTGGCCATCAACAAATGCAACCCTCATACCTTTTGCATCTAGAGCAGAGATGGAGAGTAAGTTCTTCTTGAGCCCAGGTACATAGAGGACTTCCTTCATCTTCAGAGATTTTCCAGAATCTAAGTTGTAAGAGGCTTCACCACTTCCTTTGATTGGATGTTGATAATCATCCCCAAGTTTCACCTTATGGGGTGATTCATGTTAAGAAAGGTTCACAAATGATTCCTTGAACCCAGTCATGTGTTTGGAAGCCCCACTATCAATCAACCAATCATTACATCCATGGGAGATGGTACCTGTAAGAGCGGAAATTAGAACATATTCTTCTTCACTTGATGAGTCATCATCACTACTACTTTCTGCCCTAGCCTTCTTCTTTGGAGGTTCATCATCTTCGACAGCATGAGCATGAAACCTTCTTTTGCTGCCTTTCTTCTTCTTACTGGAGTTGTTCTTATTATCCCTTTTGTTCTTGGACAATCTGAAGCAAAGTGACCCTTCTCATTGCATGTGAAGCATCTTAGGTCCCTTCTTACTCTTTTGATGGAATCTTTTGGGGTGAGGGTGATCCTTCTTGGTTTTGCTTCTTTTGGTGTGGGCTGCAAGAGCTTGATCTTCTCCTCCCATCTTTTCCTCACGAGCTATAAGCCTAGCTTCTTCTTGAGAGCATTCTTCCCTCAATCTGTTGAACGAGATCAATTTCTTCCTTGCTCAAATTCCTTGAATAAAGGAATCCCATGACCTAGGTAGGCCATTTAGAGTAGTCATCACCACCTCACCATTCTCCACCATTTCATCTACTGCTTCTAATTTGTTCGCCTTGATCTGAGAGACCCTTGAAAAGTAAGATTGAATGGTTTCCTCATTCTGAAACTTTACTGCTTTCAATTGGTTCCGCATGGTCATCTTCCGATTTATGTTCTTTCCTTCAAAATAGCTTGGTCAAAGATTCAAACATCTCTTTGGGTGTCTTGAGAGAAGACACATGGGGTATGAGATGATCTTTGATAGAATCAGCAATGATTCTTCTTTGCCTTTGACCAAGTTCTTCTTGTGTAATACCTTGGCCTCTTCATCCTCTGGGATAGGGATGTCTTCTTTCACATATGAGTCCAACTCATTCTCTTCCAGGATTAGCCCAATCCTAATACTTTCCAGGCTCGGAAGTTATCAGCCCCTTCAAGCTTATCCTCAAGCTTGGTGTGAAGAGACATCTTTAAGAGTACTTCAAATGGAAATAGAATTTAGAACTTACCACTTGAAGTGCTGAAAACTGGATCTGGTCCCGGATTAGGGTTTGTTAGAGAAACCCTAAAAATTCAAAATGTGAATTTCAAAATTCCGAAAGGATAGAAAGATGCGCCTTGGAGAGCTGATCAGCCTAGTACATTCAGAATTTGAGATCAGCAAAGTCTTGCCCTTTAGAATTGCCTTTTTGTCCTCCCGGGTTCACTAGGGAGAGCCCTGAATTAGGGTTTGAGTTTCCCGGAGATCTACCCAGCCAAAAATCTCGATCCAATGCTCAAACCTTCGATTTTTGCAAGGAGCTTCCAGTTGTACCTTCAGTTTCCAGAAATTCCTAATTTTGTGGAAACCCTAATTTTTAGGCCAAAACTGAAAATGCTCGGAACTGAAATCTGATTGGACAGAAAGATGCGCCTTGATGAGTAGATCTAATCTACTATACTGAATTTCAAAAATCTGTGGAGAGAAACCAAATAAACAAGGAATACAAGCTTTCGTCACTGCAAAAATGTCTTCTTCTCAGTTAGGCTCTGATACCATGTTAAATTTTCAGTATTAAATCACAATACTATAAGATCTTTTCTAAGAGAATAACATCTACAGTATATCAATGCATGACAATCATAATATGACAAGCATCACAAGCATCACAAGAATCAAAAGCATAGAGACAAGAGACACAGAGTTTCCGTGGGGAAAACCCTAAGGTGAAAAACCCCACAACTTCCTCAGAGATAGAGAGAGAAATGGCTCAACCAAAATACAACCAAATAACACTGAGATAGTCTCCTAGTAGATGATCCTCCTCCTCCTCACTAGTGTGCTACTTTTCAGAGAGAGAGATAGATACTTTTTCGAGTGAGTAAAATAGAGATCTCCTATCTCTATTTATACTCACCTTTTTGCCCAGTGACCTACTGGGGCCGACTTGTCTACTTGAGTACATCCACATTATATTATATATTAATTAGGGCCGACCCCATAAGGTGGTCTAATAACCCATCGGCAAGTACACACACTTGTGACACTTGTCAATCCACATGACGACACTTCCTTATAGAGGAATAACACATCTCTTATAAGGGTACAATAAATATATATATAATATACTGATGAAATACATTCCGAAGTTACATATACATCAACACCGGACGCATGCGCAAACTATAGAAAGTCGTTATGACGTAAAATGTGCATACTTTGTTGATTCCATTAATGAAATAAATCACATTTTCTAAAAACTCATGTTTTTTAAGAAATCATGTAAATCTTCTAGAAGCCGTGAATTTAAAAAATGGGGGGAAGTAAGCTTTTCTTATTTCCGGACGCATGCGCAAACTATAGAAAGTCGTTATGACGTAGAATGTGCATACTTTGTTGATTCCATTGATGAAATAAATCACATTTTCTAAAAACTCGTGTTTTTAACAAATCATGTAAACCTTCTAGAAGTTGTGAATTTAAAAAAAGGGGGAAGTAAGCTTTTCTTATTTCCGGACGCATTTGCAAACTATAGAAAGTCGTTATTACCTAGAATGTGCATAGTTTGCAAATGCGCAAACTATAGAAAGTCGTTATGACGTAGAATGTGCATAGTTTGTTGATTCCTTTTATGAAATAAATCACATTTTCTAAAAACTCGTGTTTTTAAGAAATCATGTAAACCTTCTAGAAGCTGTGACTTTAAAAAAACGGGGGGAATTAAGCTTTTCTTATTTCCGGACACATGCGCAAACTATAGAAAGTCATTATGACTTAGAATGTGCATACTTTGTTGATTCCATTTATGAAATAAATCACATTTTCTAAAAACTTGTGGTTTTTAAGAAATCATGTAAACCTTCTAGAAGCTGTGATTTTAAAAAAACTGGCGGAAGTAAGCTTTTCTTATTTCTGGATGCATGCGCAAACTTTAGAAAGTCGTTATGACGTAGAAGGTGCATACTTTGTTGATTCCATTTATGAAATACATCACATTTTCTAAAAACTCGTGTTTTTTAAAAAATCATGTAAACCTTCTAGAAGCTGTGATTTTAAAAAACTGGCGGACGTAAGCTTTTCTTATTTCTGGACACATGCGCAAACTATAGAAAGTCGTTATTACGTAGAATGTGCATAGTTTTGCGCATGCGCAAACCATACAAAGTCGTTATGACATAGAATGTGCATACTTTGTTGATTCCATTTATGAAATAAATCACATTTTCTAAAAACTCGTGTTTTTTAAGAAATCATGTAAACCTTTTAGAAGTTGTGATTTTTAAAAAATGGGGGTATGTAAGCTTTTCTTATTTCCGGACGCATGCGCAAACTATAGAAATTCGTTATGATGTAGAATGTGCATAGTTTTTTGTCTCCACTTATGAAATAAATCACATTTTCTAAAAACTCATGTTTTTTAAGAAATCATGTAAACCTTCTAGAAGCTGTCAATTTAAAAAAAGGGGGGAAGTAAGCTTTTCTTATTTCCAGATGCATGTGCAAACTATAGAAAGTCGTTATTACCTAGAATGTGGATAGTTTGCACATGTGCAAACTATACAAAGTCGTTATGATGTAGAATGTGCATACTTTGTTGATTACTTTTATGAAATAAATCACATTCTCTAAAAACTCGTTTTTTTTAAGAAATCATGTAAACCTTCTAGAAGCTGTGATTTTAAAAAATGCGGGGATGTAAGCTTTTCTTATTTCCGGACGCATGCGCAAACTATAGAAAGTCGTTATGATGTAGAATGTGCATAGTTTTTTGTCTCCACTTATGAAATAAATCACATTTTCTAAAAACTCATTTTTTTAAAGAAATCATGTAAACCTTCTAGAAGCTGTCAATTTAAAAAAAGGGGGGAAGTAAGCTTTTCTTATTTCCAGACTTATGCGCAAACTATAGAAAGTCGTTATTACGTAGAATGTGCATAGTTTGTTGATTCCATTGATTAAATAAATCACATTTTCTAAAAACTCGTGTTTATTAAGAAATCATGTAAACCTTCTAGAAGCTGTGATTTTAAAAAATGGGGGGAGGTAAGCTTTTCTCATTTCCGGACGCATGCGCAAACTATAGAAAGTCGTTATTAAGTAGAATGTGCATAGTTTTGCGCATGCGCAAACGATACAAAGTCGTTATGACATAGTTTGTTCATACTTTGTTGATTCCATTTATGAAGCAAATGACATTTCTAAAAACTCGTGTTTTTTTAAGAAAATCATGTAAACCTTCTAGAAGCTGTGATTTTAAAAAATGGGGGGAAGTAAGCTTTTCTTATTTCCGGACGCATGCGCAAACTATAGAAAGTCGTTATGACGTAAAATGTGCATACTTTGTTGATTCCATTTATGAAATAAATCACATTTTCTAAAAACTCGTGTTTTTTAAGAAATCATGTAAACCTTCTAGCAGCTGTGAATTTAAAAAAAGGGGGGAAGTAAGCTTTTCTTATTTCCGGACGCATGTGCAAACTATAGAAAGTCATTATTACATAGAATGTGCATAGTTTTCGCATGCGCAAACTATACAAAGTCGTTATGACATCGTATGTTCATACTTTGTTGATTCCATTTATGAAATAAATGACATTTTCTAAAAACTCGTGGTTCTTTAAGAAACCATGTAAACCTTCTAGAAGCTGTGATTTTAAAAAACGAGGGGAAGTAAGCTTTTCTTATTTCCCGGACGCATTCGCAAACTACAGAAAGTCATTATTACGTAGAATGTGCATAGTTTGTTGATTCTATTGATGAAATAAAACACATTTTCTAAAAACTCGTGATTTTTAAAAAATCATGTAAACCTTCTAGAAGCTGTGATTTTAAAAAAATGGGGGGTGGTAAGCTTTTCTCATTTCCGGACGCATGCGCAAACTATAGAAAGTCGTTACTATGTAGAATGTGCATAGCTTGCGCATGCGCAAACGATACAAAGTCGTTATGACATAGTTTTTTCATACTTTGTTGATTCCATTTATGAAACAAATGACATTTTCTAAAAAACTCGTGTTTTTTAAAGAAAATCATGTAAACCTTCTAGAAGCTGTGATTTTAAAAAACGGGGGGAAGTAAGCTTTTCTTATTTCTGGACGCATGCACAAACTATAGAAAGTCGTTATGACGTAAAATGTGCATACTTTGTTGATTCCATTTATGAAATAAATCACATTTTCTAAAAACTCATGTTTTTTAAGAAATCATGTAAATCTTCTAGAAGCCGTGAATTTAAAAAATGGGGGGAAGTAAGCTTTTCTTATTTCCGGACGCATGCGCAAACTATAGAAAGTCGTTATGACGTAGAATGTGCATACTTTGTTGATTCCATTGATGAAATAAATCACATTTTCTAAAAACTCGTGTTTTTAACAAATCATGTAAACCTTCTAGAAGTTGTGAATTTAAAAAAAGGGGGGAAGTAAGCTTTTCTTATTTCCCGCATTTGCAAACTATAGAAAGTCGTTATTACCTAGAATGTGCATAGTTTGCAAATGCGCAAACTATAGAAAGTCGTTATGACGTAGAATGTGCATAGTTTGTTGATTCCTTTTATGAAATAAATCACATTTTCTAAAAACTCGTGTTTTTAAGAAATCATGTAAACCTTCTAGAAGCTGTGACTTTAAAAAACGGGGGGAATTAAGCTTTTCTTATTTCCGGACACATGCGCAAACTATAGAAAGTCATTATGACTTAGAATGTGCATACTTTGTTGATTCCATTTATGAAATAAATCACATTTTCTAAAAACTTGTGGTTTTTAAGAAATCATGTAAACCTTCTAGAAGCTGTGATTTTAAAAAACTGGCGGAAGTAAGCTTTTCTTATTTCTGGATGCATGCGCAAACTTTAGAAAGTCGTTATGACGTAGAAGGTGCATACTTTGTTGATTCCATTTATGAAATACATCACATTTTCTAAAAACTCGTGTTTTTTAAAAATCATGTAAACCTTCTAGAAGCTGTGATTTTAAAAAACTGGCGGACGTAAGCTTTTCTTATTTCTGGACACATGCGCAAACTATAGAAAGTCGTTATTACGTAGAATGTGCATAGTTTGCGCATGCGCAAACCATACAAAGTCGTTATGACATAGAATGTGCATACTTTGTTGATTCCATTTATGAAATAAATCACATTTTCTAAAAACTCGTGTTTTTTAAGAAATCATGTAAACCTTTTAGAAGTTGTGATTTTAAAAAATGGGGGTATGTAAGCTTTTCTTATTTCCGGACGCATGCGCAAACTATAGAAATTCGTTATGATGTAGAATGTGCATAGTTTTTTGTCTCCACTTATGAAATAAATCACATTTTCTAAAAACTCATGTTTTTTAAGAAATCATGTAAACCTTCTAGAAGCTGTCAATTTAAAAAAAGGGGGGAAGTAAGCTTTTCTTATTTCCAGATGCATGTGCAAACTATAGAAAGTCGTTATTACCTAGAATGTGGATAGTTTGCACATGTGCAAACTATACAAAGTCGTTATGACGTAGAATGTGCATACTTTGTTGATTACTTTTATGAAATAAATCACATTCTCTAAAAACTCGTTTTTTTTAAGAAATCATGTAAACCTTCTAGAAGCTGTGATTTTAAAAAATGCGGGGATGTAAGCTTTTCTTATTTCCGGACGCATGCGCAAACTATAGAAAGTCGTTATGATGTAGAATGTGCATAGTTTTTTGTCTCCACTTATGAAATAAATCACATTTTCTAAAAACTCATTTTTTTAAAGAAATCATGTAAACCTTCTAGAAGCTGTCAATTTAAAAAAAGGGGGGAAGTAAGCTTTTCTTATTTCCAGACTTATGCGCAAACTATAGAAAGTCGTTATTACGTAGAATGTGCATAGTTTGTTGATTCCATTGATTAAATAAATCACATTTTCTAAAAACTCGTGTTTATTAAGAAATCATGTAAACCTTCTAGAAGCTGTGATTTTAAAAAATGGGGGGAGGTAAGCTTTTCTCATTTCCGGACGCATGCGCAAACTATAGAAAGTCGTTATTAAGTAGAATGTGCATAGTTTGCGCATGCGCAAACGATACAAAGTCGTTATGACATAGTTTGTTCATACTTTGTTGATTCCATTTATGAAGCAAATGACATTTTCTAAAAACTCGTGTTTTTTTAAGAAAATCATGTAAACCTTCTAGAAGCTGTGATTTTAAAAAATGGGGGGAAGTAAGCTTTTCTTATTTCCGGACGCATGCGCAAACTATAGAAAGTCGTTATGACGTAAAATGTGCATACTTTGTTGATTCCATTTATGAAATAAATCACATTTTCTAAAAACTCGTGTTTTTTAAGAAATCATGTAAACCTTCTAGAAGCTGTGAATTTAAAAAAAGGGGGGAAGTAAGCTTTTCTTATTTCCGGACGCATGTGCAAACTATAGAAAGTCATTATTACATAGAATGTGCATAGTTTTCGCATGCGCAAACTATACAAAGTCGTTATGACATCGTATGTTCATACTTTGTTGATTCCATTTATGAAATAAATGACATTTTCTAAAAACTCGTGGTTCTTTAAGAAATCATGTAAACCTTCTAGAAGCTGTGATTTTAAAAAACGAGGGGAAGTAAGCTTTTCTTATTTCCGGACGCATTCGCAAACTACAGAAAGTCATTATTACGTAGAATGTGCATAGTTTGTTGATTCTATTGATGAAATAAAACACATTTTCTAAAAACTCGTGATTTTTAAAAAATCATGTAAACCTTCTAGAAGCTGTGATTTTAAAAAATGGGGGGTGGTAAGCTTTTCTCATTTCCGGACGCATGCGCAAACTATAGAAAGTCGTTATTATGTAGAATGTGCATAGCTTGCGCATGCGCAAACGATACAAAGTCGTTATGACATAGTTTTTTCATACTTTGTTGATTCCATTTATGAAACAAATGACATTTTCTAAAAACTCGTGTTTTTTAAAGAAAATCATGTAAACCTTCTAGAAGCTGTGATTTTAAAAACGGGGGGAAGTAAGCTTTTCTTATTTCCGGACGCATGCGCAAACTATAGAAAGTCGTTATGACGTAAAATGTGCATACTTTGTTGATTCCATTTATGAAATAAATCACATTTTCTAAAAACTCGTGTTTTTAGAAATCATGTAAACCTTCTAGAAGCTGTGAATTTAAAAAAAGGGGGGAAGTAAGCTTTTCTTATTTCCGGACGCATGTGCAAACTATAGAAAGTCATTATTACATAGAATGTGCATAGTTTTCGCATGCGCAAACTATACAAAGTCGTTATGACATCGTATGTTCATACTTTGTTGATTCCATTTATGAAATAAATGACATTTTCTAAAAACTCGTGGTTCTTTAAGAAATCATGTAAACCTTCTAGAAGCTGTGATTTTAAAAAACGAGGGGAAGTAAGCTTTTCTTATTTCCGGACGCATTCGCAAACTACAGAAAGTCATTATTACGTAGAATGTGCATAGTTTGTTGATCTATTGATGAAATAAAACACATTTTCTAAAAACTCGTGATTTTTAAAAAATCATGTAAACCTTCTAGAAGCTGTGATTTTAAAAAATGGGGGGTGGTAAGCTTTTCTCATTTCCGGACGCATGCGCAAACTATAGAAAGTCGTTATTATGTAGAATGTGCATAGCTTGCGCATGCGCAAACGATACAAAGTCGTTATGACATAGTTTTTTCATACTTTGTTGATTCCATTTATGAAACAAATGACATTTTCTAAAAACTCGTGTTTTTTAAAGAAAATCATGTAAACCTTCTAGAAGCTGTGATTTTAAAAAACGGGGGGAAGTAAGCTTTTCTTATTTCTGGACGCATGCACAAACTATAGAAAGTCGTTATGACGTAAAATGTGCATACTTTGTTGATTCCATTTATGAAATAAATCACATTTTCTAAAAACTCGTGTTTTTTAAGAAATCATGTAAACCTTCTAGAAGCCGTGAATTTAAAAAAGGGGGGAAGTAAGCTTTTCTTATTTCCGGACGCATGCGCAAACTATAGAAAGTCGTTATTACCTAGAATGTGCATAGTTTGCACATGCGCAAACTATACAAAGTCGTTATGACATAGAATGCTCATACTTTTTTGATTCCATTTATGAAATAAATGACATTTTCTAAAAACTCGTGTTTTTTAAGAAATCATGTAAACCTTCTAGAAGCTGTGATTTTAAAAACCGGGGGGGAAGTAAGCTTTTCTTATTTCCGGACACATTCGCAAACTATAGAAAGTCGTTATTACGTAGAATGTGCATAGTTTGTTGATTCCATTGATTAAATAAATCACATTTTCTAAAAACTCGTGTTTATTAAGAAATCATGTAAACCTTCTAGAAGCTGTGATTTTAAAAAATGGGGGGAAGTAAGCTTTTCTTATTTCCGGACGCATGCGCAAACTATAGAAAGTCGTTATTACCTAGAATGTGCATAGTTTGTTGATTCCATTAATTAAATAAATCACATTTTCTAAAAACTCGTGTTTTTTAAGAAATCATATAAACCTTCTAGAAGATGTGAATTTAAAAAAAGGGGGGAAGAAAGCTTTTCTTATTTCCGGACGCATGTGCAAACTATAGAAAGTCATTATTACCTAGAATGTGCATAGTTTGCACATGCGCAAACTATACTAAGTCGTTATGACGTAGAATGTGCATACTTTGTTGATTCCTTTTATGAAATAAATCACATTTTCTAAAAACTCATTTTTTTAAGAAATCATGTAAACCTTGTAGAAGCTGTGATTTTAAAAAACGGGGGGAAGTAAGCTTTTCTTATTTCCGGACGCATGCGCAAACTATACAAAGTCATTATGACGTAGAATGTGCATACTTTGTTGATTCCATTTATGAAATAAATCACATTTTCTAAAAACTCGCGTTTTTTAAGAAATCATGTAAACCTTCTAGAAGCTGTGAATTTAAAAAAAGGGGGGAAGTAAGCTTTTCTTATTTCCGGACGCATACGCAAACTATAGAAAGTCGTTATTACGTAGAATGTGCATAGTTTGTTGATTCCATTGATTAAATAAATCACATTTTCTAAAAACTCGTGTTTATTAAGAAATCATGTAAACCTTCTAGAAGCTGTGATTTTAAAAATGGGGGGAGGTAAGCTTTTCTCATTTCCGGACGCATGCGCAAACTATAGAAAGTCGTTATTACGTAGAATGTGCATAGTTTGCGCATGCGCAAACGATACAAAGACGTTATGACATAGTTTGTATGATACTTTGTTGATTCCATTTATGAAACAAATGACATTTTCTAAAAACTGGTGTTTTTTTAAGAAAATCATGTAAACCTTCTCGAAGCTGTGATTTTAAAAAACAGGGGGAAGTAAGCTTTTCTTATTTCCGGACGCATGTGCAAACTATAGAAAGTCGTTATTACGTAGAATGTGCATAGTTTGTTGATTGCATTGATTAAATAAATCACATTTTCTAAAAACTCGTGTTTATTAAGAAATCATGTAAACCTTCTAGAAGCTGTGATTTTAAAAAACGGGGGGAAGTAAGCTTTTCTTATTTCCGGAAGCATGCGCAAACTATAGAAAGTCGTTATGACTTAAAATGTGCATACTTTGTTGATTCCATTTATGAAATAAATCACATTTTCTAAAAACTCGTGTTTTTTAAGAAATCATGTAAACCTTCTAGAAGCTGTGAATTTAAAAAATGGGGGAAGTAAGCTTTTCTTATTTCCGGACGCATGCGCAAACTATAGAAAGTCGTTATGACGTAGAATGTGCATACTTTGTTGATTCCATTTATGAAATAAATCACATTTTCTAAAAACTCGTGTTTTTAAGAAATCATGTAAACCTTCTAGAAGTTGTGAATTTAAAAAAAGGGAGGAAGTAAGCTTTTCTTATTTCCGGACGCATGTGCAAACTATAGAAAGTCGTTATTACCTAGAATGTGCATAGTTTGCACATGCGCAAACTATAGAAAGTCGTTATGACGTAGAATGTGCATAGTTTGTTGACTCCTTTGATGAAATAAATCACATTTTCTAAAAACTCATGTTTTTTAAGAAATCATGTAAAACTTCTAGAAGCCGTGACTTTAAAAAACGGGGGGAATTAAGCTTTTCTTATTTCCGGACGCATGCGCAAACTATAAAAAGTCATTATGACTTAGAATGTGCATACTTTGTTGATTCCATTTATGAAATAAATCACATTTTCTAAAAACTTGTAGTTTTTAAGAAATCATGTAAACCTTCTAGAAGCTGTGATTTTAAAAAACTGGTGGAAGTAAGCTTTTCTTATTTCCGGATGCATGCACAAACTTTAGAAAGTCGTTATGACGTAGAAGGTGCATACTTTGTTGATTCCATTTATGAAATACATCACATTTTCTAAAAAGTCGTGTTTTTTAAAAAATCATGTAAACCTTCTAGAAGCTGTGATTTTAAAAAACTGGCGGACGAAAGCTTTTCTTATTTCTGGACACATGCGTAAACTATAGAAAGTCGTTATTACGTAGAATGTGCATAGTTTGCGCATGCGCAAACACTACAAAGTCGTTATGACATAGAATGTGCATACTTTGTTGATTCCATTTATGAAATAAATCACATTTTCTAAAAACTCGTGTTTTTTAAGAAATATGTAAACCTTTTAGAAGTTGTGATTTTAAAAAATGGGGTGAAAGTAAGCTTTTCTTATTTCTGGACGCATACGCAAACTATAGAACGTCGTTAGTACGTAGAATGTGCTTAGTTTGCGCATGCGCAAATTGTAGAAAGTCGTTATGACATAGAATGTGCATACTTTGTTGATTCCATTTATGAAAAAAATCACATGTTCGTAAAACTCATGTTTTTTAAGAAATCATGTAATCCTTCTAGAAGCTGTGATTTTAAAAAACGGGGGGAAGTAAGCTTTTCTTATTTCCGGATGCATGCGCAAACTATAGAGAGTCGTTATGACGTAGAATGTTCATACTTTGTTGATTCCATTTATGAAATAAATCACATGTTCGTAAAACTCATGTTTTTTAAGAAATCATGTAATCCTTCTAGAAGCTGTGATTTTAAAAACAGGGGGGAGGTAAGCTTTTCTTATTTCCGGACGCATTCGTAAACTATAGAAAGTTGTTATTACGTGGAATGTGCATAGTTTGTTGATTCCATTGATGAAATAAATCACATTTTCTAAAAACTCGTGTTTTTTAAGAAATCATGTAAACCTTCTAGAAGCTGTAAATTTAAAAAAAGGGGGGAAGAAAGCTTTTCTTATTTCCGGACGCATGTGCAAACTATAGAAAGTCATTATTACCTAGAATGTGCATAGTTTGCACATGCGCAAACTATAGAAAGTCGTTATGACGTAGAATGTGCATACTTTGTCGATTCCTTTTATGAAATAAATCACATTTTCTAAAAACTCATTTTTTTTAAGAAATCATGTAAACCTTCTAGAAGCTGTGATTTTAAAAAACTGGGGAAAGTAAGCTTTTCTTATTTCCGGACGCATGCACAAACTATAGAAAGTCGTTATGACGTACAATGTGCATACTTTGTTGATTCCATTTATGAAATAAATCACATTTTCTAAAAACTCGTGTTTTTTAAGAAATCATGTAAACCTTCTAGAAGCTGTGAATTTAAAAAAAGGGGGGAAGTAAGCTTTTCTTATTTCCGGACGCATACGCAAACTGTAGAAAGTCGTTATTACGTAGAATGTGCATAGTTTGTTGATTGAATTGATTAAATAAATCACATTTTCTAAAACCTCGTGTTTATTAAGAAATCATGTAAACCTTCTAGAAGCTGTGATTTTAAAAAAGGGGGGGAGGTAAGCTTTTCTCATTTCCGGACGCATGCGCAAACTATAGAAAGTCGTTATTACGTAGAATGTGCATAGTTTGCGCATGCGCAAACGATACGAAGTCGTTATGAAATATTTTGTTGATACTTTGTTGATTCCATTTATGAAACAAATGACATTTTCTAAAAACTCGTGTTTTTTTAAGAAGATCATGTAAACTTTCTAGAAGCTGTGATTTTAAAAAACGGGGGGAAGTAAGCTTTTATTATTTCTGGACACATGTGCAAACTATAGAAAGTCGTTATTACGTAGAATGTGCATAGTTTGTTGATTCCATTGATTAAATAAATCACATTTTCTAAAAACTCGTGTTTATTAAGAAATCATGTAAACCTTCTAGAAGCTGTGATTTTAAAAAATGGGGGGAAGTAAGCTTTTCTTATTACCGGACGCATGCGCAAACTATAGAAATTCGTTATGACGTAAAATGTGCATACTTTGTTGATTCCATTTATGAAATAAATCACATTTTCCAAAAACTCATGTTTTTTAAGAAATCATGTAAACCTTCTAGAAGCTGTGAATTTAAAAAATGGGGGGAAGTAAGCTTTTCTTATTTCCGGACGCATGCGCAAACTATAGAAAGTCGTTATGACGTAGAATGTGCATACTTTGTTGATTCCATTTATGAAATAAATCACATTTTCTAAAAACTCGTGTTTTTAAGAAATCATGTAAACCTTCTAGAAGTTGTGAATTTAAAAAAAGGGGGGAAGTAAGCTTTTCTTATTTCCGGACGCATGTACAAACTATAGAAAGTCGTTATTACCTAGAATGTGCATAGTTTGCACATGCGGAAACTATAGAAAGTCGTTATGACGTAGAATGTGCACAGTTTGTTGATTCCTTTTATGAAATAAATCACATTCTCTAAAAAATCGTGTTTTTTAAGAAATCATGTAAACCTTCTAGAAGCCGTGACTTTAAATAACGGGGGGAATTAAGCTTTTCTTATTTCCGGACGCATGCGCAAACTATAGAAAGTCGTTATGACATAGAATGTGCATACTTTGTTGACTCCATTTATGAAATAAATCACATTTTCTAAAAACTTTTGGTTTTTAAGAAATCATGTAAACCTTCTAGAAGCTGTGATTTTAAAAAACTGGTGGAAGTAAGCTTTTCTTATTTCCGGATGCATGCGCAAACTTTAGAAAGTCGTTATGACGTAGAAGGTGCATACTTTGTTGATTCCATTTATGAAATACATCACATTTTCTAAAAACTCGTGTTTTTAAAAAAATCATGTAAACCTTCTAGAAGCTGTGATTTTAAAAAACTAGCGCACGTAAACTTCTCTTATTTTTGGACACATGCGCAAACTATAGAAAGTCGTTATTACGTAGAATGTGCATAGTTTGCGCATCCGCAAACCATACAAAGTCGTTATGTCATAGAATGTGCATACTTTGTTGATTCCATTTATGAAATAAATCACATTTTCTAAAAACTCGTGTTTTTTAAGAGATCATGTAAACCTTTTAGAAGTTGTGATTTTAAAAAACGGGATGAAGTAAGCTTTTCTTATTTCTGGACGCATACGCAAACTATAGAACGTCGTTAGTACATAGAATGTGCTTAGTTTGCGCATGCGCAAACTATAGAAAGTCGTTATGACATAGAATGTGCATACTTTGTTGATTCCATTTATGAAAAAAATCACATGTTCGTAAAACTCATGTTTTTTAAGAAATCATCTAATCCTTCTAGAAGCTGTGATTTTAAAAAACGGGAGGAAGTAAGCTTTTCTTATTTCCAGACGCATGCGCAAACTATAGAAAGTCGTTATGACTTAGAATGTGCATACTTTGTTGGTTCCATTTATGAAATAAATCACATTTTCTAAACACTCTTGTTTGTTAAGAAATCATGTAAACCTTCTAGAAGCTGTGATTTTAAAAAACGGGGGGATGTAAGCTTTTATTATTTCCGGACGCATGCGCAAACTATAGAAAGTCGTTATGACGTAGAATGTGCATACTTTGTTGATTCCTTTTATGAAATAAATCACATTTTCCAAAAACTCGTTTTTTTTAAGAAATCATGTAAACCTTCTAGAAGCTATGATTTAAAAAAACGGGGGGAAGTAAGCTTTTCTTATTTCCGGACGCATGCGCAAACAATAGAAAGTCGTTATGACGTAGAATGTGCATACTTTGTTGATTCCATTTATGAAATAAATCACATTTTCTAAAAACTGGTGTTTTTTAAGAAATCATGTAAACCTTCTAGAAACTGTGAATTTAAAAAAAGGGGGGAAGTAAGCTTTTCTTATTTCCGGATGCATGTGCAAACTATAGAAAGTCGTTATTACCTAGAATGTGCACAGTTTGTACATGCGCAAACTATACAAAGTCGTTATGACGTAGAATGTGCATACTTTGTTGATTCCTTTTATGAAATAAAACACATTCTCTAAAAACTCGTTTTTTTTAAGAAATCATGTAAACCTTCTAGAAGCTGTGATTTTAAAAAACTGGGGGAAGTAAGCTTTTCTTATTTCCGGACGCATGCGCAAACTATAGAAAGTCGTTATGATGTAGAATGTGCATACTTTGTTGATTCCATTTATGAAATAAATCACATTTTCTAAAAACTCGTGTTTTTTAAGAAATCATGTAAACCTTCTAGAAGCTGTGAATTTAAAAAAAGGGGGGAAGTAAGCTTTTCTTATTTCCGGACGCATACGCAAACTATAGAAAGTCGTTATTACGTAGAATGTGCATAGTTTGTTGATTGAATTGATTAAATAAATCACATTTTCTAAAACCTCGTGTTTATTAAGAAATCATGTAAACCTTCTAGAAGCTGTGATTTTAAAAAATCGGGGGAGGTAAGCTTTTCTCATTTCTGGACGCATGCGCAAACTATAGAAAGTCGTTATTACGTAGAATGTGCATAGTTTGCGCATGCGCAAACGATACAAAGTCGTTATGAAATAGTTTGTTGATACTTTGTTGATTCCATTTATGAAACAAATGACATTTTCTAAAAACTCGTGTTTTTTTAAGAAAATCATGTAAACCTTCTAGAAGCTGTGATTTTAAAAAACGGGGGGAAGTAAGCTTTTATTATTTCTGGACACATGTGCAAACTATAGAAAGTCGTTATTACGTAGAATGTGCATAGTTTATTGATTCCATTGATTAAATAAATAACATTTTCTAAAAACTCGTGTTTATTAAGAAATCTTGTAAACCTTCTAGAAGCTGTGATTTTAAAAAATGGGGGGAAGTAAGCTTTTCTTATCTCCGGACGCATGCGCAAACTATAGAAATTCGTTATGACGTAAAATGTGCATACTTTGTTGATTCCATTTATGAAATAATTCACATTTTCAAAAAACTCATGTTTTTTAAGAAATCATGTAAACCTTCTAGAAGCTGTGAATTTAAAAAATGGGGGGAAGTAAGCTTTTCTTATTTCCGGACGCATGCGCAAACTATAGAAAGTCGTTATTGCGTAGAATGTGCATACTTTGTTGATTCCATTTATGGAATAAATCACATTTTCTAAAAACTCGTGTTTTTAAGAAAACATGTAAACCTTCTAGAAGTTGTGAATTTAAAAAAAGGTGGGAAGTAAGCTTTTCTTATTTCCGGACGCATGTGCAAACTATAGAAAGTCGTTATTACCTAGAATGTGCATAGTTTGCACATGCGCAAACTATAGAAAGTCGTTATGACGTAGAATGTGCATAGTTTGTTGTTTCCTTTTATGAAATAAATCACATTTTCTAAAAACTCGTGTTTTTTAAGAAATCATGTAAACCTTCTAGAAGCCGTGACTTTAAAAAACGGGGGGAATTAAGCTTTTCTTATTTCCGGACGCATGCGCAAACTATAGAAAGTCGTTATGACATAGAATGTGCATACTTTGTTGATTCCATTTATGAAATACATCACATTTTCTAAAAACTCGTGTTTTTTAAAAAATCATGTAAACCTTTTAGAAGCTGTGATTTTAAAAAACTGGCGGAAGTAAGCTTTTCTTATTTCCGGATGCATGCGCAAACTTTAGAAAGTCGTTATGACGTAGAAGGTGCATACTTTGTTGATTCCATTTATGAAATACATCACATTTTCTAAAAACTCGTGTTTTTTAAAAAATCATGTAAACCTTCTAGAAGCTGTGATTTTAAAAAACTGGCGGACGTAAACTTTTCTTATTTCTGGACACATGCGCAAACTATAGAAAGGCGTTATTACGTAGAATGTGCATACTTTGCGCATCCGCAAACCATACAATGTCGTTATGACATAGAATGTGCATACTTTGTTGATTCCATTTATGAAATAAATCACATTTTCTAAAAACTCGTGTTTTTTAAGAGATCATGTAAACCTTTTAGAAGTTGTGATTTTAAAAAACGGGGTGAAGTAAGCTTTTCTTATTTCTGGACGCATACGCAAACTATAGAACGTCGTTAGTACGTAGAATGTGCTTAGTTTGCGCATGCGCAAACTATAGAAAGTCGTTATGACATAGAATGTGCATACTTTGTTGGTTCCTTTTAGAGGCTATGATTTTAAAAAACGGGGGGAAGTAAGCTTTTCTTATTTCCAGACGCATGCGCAAACTATAGAAAGTCGTTATGACATAGAATGTGCATACTTTGTTGGTTCCATTTATCAAATAAATCACATTTTCTAAACACTCATGTTTGTTAAGAAATCATGTAAACCTTCTAGAAGCTGTGATTTTAAAAAACGGGGGGATGTAAGCTTTTATTATTTCCGGACGCATGCGCAAACTATAGAAAGTCGTTATGACGTAGAATGTGCATACTTTGTTGATTCCATTTATGAAATAAATCACATTTTCTAAAAACTCGTGTTTTTTAAGAAATCATGTAAACCTTCTAGAAGCTGTGAATTTAAAAAAAGGGGGGAAGTAAGCTTTTCTTATTTCCGGACGCATACGCAAACTATAGAAAGTCGTTATTACGTAGAATGTGCATAGTTTGTTGATTGAATTGATTAAATAAATCACATTTTCTAAAACCTCGTGTTTATTAAGAAATCATGTAAGCCTTCTAGAAGCTGTGATTTTAAAAAATGGGGGGAGGTAAGCTTTTCTCATTTCTGGACGCATGCGCAAACTATAGAAAGTCGTTATTACGTAGAATGTGCATAGTTTGCGCATGCGCAAACGATACAAAGTCGTTATGAAATAGTTTGTTGATACTTTGTTGATTCCATTTATGAAACAAATGACATTTTCTAAAAACTCGTTTTTTTTTAAGAAAATCATGTAAACCTTCTAGAAGCTGTGATTTTAAAAAACGGGGGGAAGTAAGCTTTTATTATTTCTGGACACATGTGCAAACTATAGAAAGTCGTTACTACGTAGAATGTGCATAGTTTATTGATTCCATTGATTAAATAAATAACATTTTCTAAAAACTCGTGTTTATTAAGAAATCTTGTAAACCTTCTAGAAGCTGTGATTTTAAAAAATGGGGGGAAGTAAGCTTTTCTTATCTCCGGACGCATGCTCAAACTATAGAAATTCGTTATGACGTAAAATGTGCATACTTTGTTGATTCCATTTATGAAATAATTCACATTTTCAAAAAACTCATGTTTTTTAAGAAATCATGTAAACCTTCTAGAAGCTGTGAATTTAAAAAATGGGGGGAAGTAAGCTATTCTTATTTCCGGACGCATGCGCAAACTATAGAAAGTCGTTATGACGTAGAATGTGCATACTTTGTTGATTCCATTTATGGAATAAATCACAGTTTCTAAAAACTCGTGTTTGTAAGAAATCATGTAAACCTTCTAGAAGTTGTGAATTTAAAAAAAGGTGGGAAGTAAGCTTTTCTTATTTCCGGACGCATGTGCAAACTATAGAAAGTCGTTATTACCTAGAATGTGCATAGTTTGCACATGCGCAAACTATAGAAAGTCGTTATGACGTAGAATGTGCATAGTTTGTTGATTCCTTTTATGAAATAAATCACATTTTCTAAAAACTCGTGTTTTTTAAGAAATCATGTAAACCTTCTAGAAGCCGTGACTTTAAAAAACGGGGGTAATTAAGCTTTTCTTATTTCCGGACGCATGCGCAAACTATAGAAAGTCGTTATGACATAGAATGTGCATACTTTGTTGATTCCATTTATGAAATACATCACATTTTCTAAAAACTCGTGTTTTTTAAGAAATCATGTAAACCTTTTAGAAGCTGTGATTTTAAAAAACTGGCGGAAGTAAGCTTTTCTTATTTCCGGATGCATGCGCAAACTTTAGAAAGTCGTTATGACGTAGAAGGTGCTTTGTTGATTCCATTTATGAAATACATCACATTTTCTAAAAACTCGTGTTTTTTAAAAAATCATGTAAACCTTCTAGAAGCTGTGATTTTAAAAAACTAGCGGACGTAAACTTTTCTTATTTCTGGACACATGCGCAAACTATAGAAAGGCGTTATTACGTAGAATGTGCAGACTTTGCGCATCCGCAAACCATACAAAGTCGTTATGACATAGAATGTGCATACTTTGTTGATTCCATTTATGAAATAAATCACATTTTCTAAAAACTCCTGTTTTTTAAGAGATCATGTAAACCTTTTAGAAGTTGTGATTTTAAAAAACTGGGTGAAGTAAGCTTTTCTTATTTCTGGACGCATACGCAAACTATTGAACGTCGTTAGTACGTAGAATGTGCTTAGTTTGTGCATGCGCAAACTATAGAAAGTCGTTATGACATAGAATGTGCATACTTTGTTGGTTCCTTTTAGAAGATATGATTTTAAAAAACGTTGGGAAGTAAGCTTTTCTTATTTCCAGACGCATGCGCAAACTATAGAAAGTCGTTATGACTTAGAATGTGCATACTTTGTTGGTTCCATTTATGAAATAAATCACATTTTCTAAACACTCATGTTTGTTAAGAAATCATGTAAACCTTCTAGAAGCTGTGATTTTAAAAAACGGGGGGATGTAAACTTTTATTATTTCCAGACGCATGCGCAAACTATAGAAAGTCGTTATGACGTAGAATGTGCATACTTTGTTGATTCCTTTTATGAAATAAATCACATTTTCCAAAAACTCGTTTTTTAAAAAAAATCATGTAAACCTTCTAGAAGCTATGATTTTAAAAAATGGGGGGAAGTAAGCTTTTCTTATTTCCGGACGCATGCGCAAACTATAGAAAGTCGTTATGACGTAGAATGTGCATACTTTGTTGATTCCATTTATGAAATAAATCACATTTTCTAAAAACTCGTGTTTTTTAAGAAATCATGTAAACCTTCTAAGAGCTGTGAATTTAAAAAAAGGGGGGAAGTAAGCTTTTCTTATTTCCGGACGCATGTGCAAACTATAGAAAGTCGTTATTAGATAGAATGTGCATAGTTTTCGCATGCGCAAACTATACAAAGTCGTTATGACATCGTATGTTCATACTTTGTTGATTCCATTTATGAAATAAATGACATTTTCTAAAAACTCGTGGTTTTTTAAGAAATCATGTAAACCTTCTAGAAGCTGTGATTTTAAAAAACGAGGGGAAGTAATTTTCTCTTATTTCCGGACGCATGTGCAAACTATAGAAAGTTGTTATTATCTAGAATGTGCATAGTTTGTTGATTCCATTGATGAAATAAAACACATTTTCTAAAAACTCGTGATTTTTAAAAAATCATGTAAACCTTCTAGAAGCTGTGATTTTAAAAAACGGAGGGAAGTAAGCTTTTTTTATTTCCGGACACATGCGCAAACTATAGAAAGTCGTTATGATGTAGAATGTGCATACTTTGTTGATTCCATTTTTGAAATAAATCACATTTTCTAAAAACTCGTGTTTTTTAAGAAATCATGTAAACCTTCTAGAAGTTGTGATTTTAAAAAACGGGGTGAAGTAAGCTTTTATTATTTCTGGACGCATACGCAAACTATAGAACGTCGTTAGTACGTAGAATGTGCTTAGTTTGCGCATTCGCAATCTATAGAAAGTCGTTATGACATAGAATGTGCATACTTTGTTGATTCCATTTATGAAAAAAATCACATGTTCGTAAAACTCATGTTTTTTAAGAAATCATGTAATCCTTCTAGAAGCTGTGATTTTAAAAAACGGGGGGAAGTAAGCTTTTCTTATTTCCAGACGCATGCGCAAACTATAGAAAGTCGTTATGACTTAGAATGTGCATACTTTGTTGATTCCATTTATGAAATAAATCACATGTTCGTAAAACTCATGTTTGTTAAGAAATCATGTAAACCTTCTAGAAGCTGTGCGTAGAATGTGCATACTTTGTTGATTCCTTTTATGAAATAAATCACATTCTCTAAAAACTCGTTTTTTTTAAGAAATCATGTAAACCTTCTAGAAGCTGTGATTTTAAAAAATGGGGGGAAGTAAGCTTTTCTTATTTCCAGACGCATGCGCAAACTATAGAAAGTCGTTATGACGTAGAATGTGCATACGTTATTGTCTCCACTTATGAAATAATCACATTTTCTAAAAACTCATGTTTTTTAAGAAATCATGTAAACCTTCTAGAAGCTGTGAATTTAAAAAAAGGGGCGAAGTAAGCTTTTCTTATTTCCGGAGGCATGCGCAAACTATAGAAAGTCGTTATTACGTAGAATGTGCATAGTTTGTTGATTCCATTGATTCAATAAATCACATTTTCTAAAAACTCGTGTTTATTAAGAAATCATGTAAACCTTCTAGAAGCTGTGATTTTAAAAAATGGGGGGAGGTAAGCTTTTCTTATTTCCGGACGCATGCGCAAACTATAGAAAGTCGTTATGACATAGAATGTGCATACTTTGTTGATTCCTTTTATGAAATAAATCACATTTTCTAAAAACGCATTTTTTTTAAGAAATCATGTAAACCTTCTAGAAGCAGTGATTTTAAAAAACGGGGGGAAGTAAGCTTCTCTTATTTCCGGACGCATGCGCAAACTATAGAAAGTCGTTATGACGTAGAATGTGCATACTTTGTTGATTCCATTTATGAAATAAATCACATTTTCTAAAAACTCATGTTTTTTAAGAAATCATGTAAACCTTGTAGAAGCTGTGAATTTAAAAAAAGGGGGGAAGTAAGCTTTTCTTATTTCCGGACGCATGTCCAAACTATAGAAAGTCGTTATTACCTAGAATGTCCATAGTTTGCACATGCGCAAACTATACAAAGTCGTTATGACGTAGAATGTGCATACTTTGTTGATTCCTTTTATGAAATAAATCACATTTTCTAAAAACTCATTTTTTTAAGAAATCATGTAAACCTTCTAGAAGCTGTGATTTTAAAAAACGGGGGGAAGTAAGCTTTTCTTATTTCCAGACGCATGCGCAAACTATAGAAATTCGTTATGACTTAGAATGTGCATAGTTTGTTGATTCCATTGATTAAATAAATCACATTTTCTAAAAACTCGTGTTTTTTAAGAAATCATGTAAACCTTCTAGAAGCTGTGATTTTAAAAAACGGGGGGAAGTAAGCTTTTCTTATTTCCGGACGCATGCGAAGACTTTAGAAAGTCGTTATAACATAGAAAGTGCATCCTTTTTTTATTCCATTTATGAAATAAATCACATTTTCTAAAAACTTATGTTTTTTAAGAAATCATGTAAGCCTTCTAGAAGTTGTGAATTGAAAAAAAGGGGGGAAGTAAGCTTTTCTTATTTCCAGACGCATGAGCAAACTATAGAAAGTCCTTATTAGATAGAATATGCATAGTTTGCGCATGCGCAAACTATACAAAGTCATTATGACATAGAATGTGCATACTTTGTTGATTCCATTTATGAAATAAATCACATGTTCGTAAAACTCATGTTTTTTAAGAAATCATGTAATCCTTTTAGAAGCTGTGAATTTAAAAAACGGGGGGAAGTAAGCTTTTCCTATTTCTGGACGCATGTGCAAACTATAGAAAGTCGTTATTACGTAGAATCTGCATTGTTTGTTGATTCCATTGATTAAATAAATCACATTTTCTAAAACCTCGTATTTTTTAAGAAATCATGTAAACCTTTTAGAAGCTGTGATTTTAAAAAACGGGGGGAAGTAAGCTTTTCTTATTTCCGGATGCATGCGCAAACTATAGAAAGTCGTTATGACTTAGAATGTGCATTGTTTGTTGATTCCATTGATTAAATAAATCACATTTTCTAGAAACACGTGTTTTTTAAGAAATCATGTAAACCTTCTAGAAGATGTGATTTTAAAAAACGGGGGGAAGTAAGCTTTTCTTATTTCCGGACGCATGCGCAAACTATAGAAAGTCATTATGACTTAGAATGTGCATATTTTGTTGATTCCATTTATGAAATAAATCACATTTTCTAAACACTCATGTTTTTTAAGAAATCATGTAAACCTTCTAGAAGCTGTGATTTTAAAAACCGGGGGGAAGTAAGCTTTTCTTATTTCTAGACGCATTCGCAAACTATAGAAAGTCGTTATTACGTAGAATGTGCATAGTTTGTTGATTCCATTGATGGAATAAATCACATTATCTAAAAACTTGTGTTTTTGAAGAAATCATGTAAACCTTCTAGAAGTTGTGATTTTAAAAAACTTGCGGAAGTAAGCTTTTCGTATTTCCGGATGCATGCGCAAACTATAGAAAGTCGTTATGACGTAGAATGTGCATACTTTGTTGATTCCTTTTATGAAATAAATCACATTTTCCAAAAACTCGTTTTTTTTAAGAAATCATCTAAACCTTCTAGAAGCTGTGATTTTAAAAAACGGGGGGAAGTAAGCTTTTCTTATTTCTGGACGCATGCGCAAACTATAGAAAGTCGTTATGACGTAGAATGTGCATACTTTGTTGATTCCGTTTATGAAACAAATCACATTTTCTAAAAACTCATGTTTTTTAAGAAATCATGTAAACCTTCTAGAAGCTGTGAATTTAAAAAAAGGGGGGAAGTAAGCTTTTCTTATTTTCAGACGCATGTGCAAACTATAGAAATTCGTTATTACCTAGAATGTGCATAGTTTGCACATGCGCAAACTATACAAAGTCGTTATGACGTAGAATGTGCATACTTTGTTGATTCCTTTTATGAAATAAATCACATTTTCTAAAAAATCGTTTTTTTTAAGAAATCATGTAAAGCTTCTAGAAGCTGTGATTTTAAAAAACGGGGGGAAGTAAGCTTTTCTTATTTCCGGACGCATGCGCAAACTATAGAAAGTCGTTATGACATAGAATGTGCATAATTTGTTGATTCCATTGATTAAATAAATCACATTTTCTAAAAACTCGTGTTTTTTAAGAAATCATGTAAACCTTCTAGAAGCTGTGATTTTAAAAAACGGGGGGAAGTAAGCTTTTCTTATTTCCGGACGCATGCGCAAACTTTAGAAAGTCGTTATGACGTAGAAAGTGCATCCTTTTTTTATTCCATTTATGAAATAAATCACATTTTCTAAAACCTCATGTTTTTTAAGAAATCATGTAAACCTTCTAGAAGCTGTGAATTGAAAAAAAGGGGAAAGTAAGCTTTTCTTATTTCCAGACGCATGAGCAAACTATAGAAAGTCGTTATTAGATAGAATGTGCATAGTTTGCGCATGCGCAAACTATACAAAGTCGTTATGACATAGAATGTGCATACTTTGTTGATTCCATTTATGAAATAAATCACATGTTCGTAAAACTCATGTTTTTTAAGAAATCATGTAAACCTTCTAGAAGCTGTGATTTTAAAATATGGGGGGAAGTAAGCTTTTCTTATTTCCGGACGCATGCGCAAACTATAGAAAGTCGTTATGACGTAGAATGTGCATACTTTGTTGATTCCATTTATGAAATACATCACATTTTCTAAAAACTCATTTTTTTTAAGAAATCAAGTAAACCTTCTAGAAGCTGTGATTTTAAAAAATGGTGGGAAGTAAGCTTTTCTTATTTACGGACGCATGCGCAAACTATAGAAAGTTGTTATGACTTAGAATGTGCATTGTTTGTTGATTCCATTGATTAAATAAATCACATTTTCTAAAAACTCGTGTTTTTTAAGAAATCATGTAAACCTTCTAGAAGCTGTGATTTTAAACAACGGGGGGAAGTAAGCTTTTCCTATTTCCGGACGCATGCGCAAACTTTAGAAAGTCGTTATGATGTAGAAAGTGCATCCTTTTTTTTTCCATTTATGAAATAAATCACATTTTCTAAAAACTCATGTTTTTTAAGAAATCATGTAAACCTTCTAGAAGCTGTGAATTCAAAAAAAGGGGGGAAGTAAGCTTTTCTTATTTCCAGATGCATGAGCAAACTATAGAAAGTCGTTATTAGATAGAATGTGCATATTTTGTTGATTCCATTGATTAAATAAATCACATTTTCTAAAAACTCGTGTTTATTAAGAAATCATGTAAACCTTCTAGAAGCTGTGATTTTAAAAAATGGGGGGAAGTAAGCTTTTCTTATTTCCGGACGCATGCGCAAACTATAGAAATTCGTTATGACGTAAAATGTGCATACTTTGTTGATTCCATTTATGAAATAAATCACATTTTCTAAAAACTCATGTTTTTTAAGAAATCATGTAAACCTTCTAGAAGCTGTGAATTTAAAAAATGGGGGGAAGTAAGCTTTTCTTATTTCCGGACGCATGCGCAAACTATAGAAAGTCATTATGACGTAGGATGTGCAGACTTTGTTGATTCCATTTATGAAATAAATCACATTTTCTAAAAACTCGTGTTTTTAAGAAATCATGTAAACCTTCTAGAAGTTGTGAATTTAAAAAAAGGGGGGAAGTAAGCTTTTCTTATTTCCGGACGCATGTGCAAACTATAGAAAGTCGTTATTACCTAGAATGTGCATAGTTTGCACATGCGCAAACTATAGAAAGTCGTTATGACGTAGAATATGCATAGTTTGTTGATTCCTTTTATGAAATAAATCACATTTTCTAAAAACTCGTGTTTTTTAAGAAATCATGTAAACCCAATAGAAGCCGTGACTTTAAAAAACGGGGGGAATTAAGCTTTTCTTATTTCCGGACGCATGCGCAAACTATAGAAAGTCGTTATGACTTAGAATGTGCGACCTTTGTTGATTCCATTTATGAAATAAATCACATTTTCTAAAAACTTTTGGTTTTTAAGAAATCATGTAAACCTTGTAGAAGCTGTGATTTTAAAAAACTGGCGGAAGTAAGCTTTTCTTATTTCCGGATGCATGCGCAAACTTTAGAAAGTCGTTATGACGTAGAAGGTGCATACTTTGTTGATTCCATTTATGAAATACATCACATTTTCTAAAAACTCGTGTTTTTAAAAAAATCATGTAAACCTTCTAGAAGCTGTGATTTTAAAAAACTGGCGGACGTAAACTTTTCTTATTTCTGGACACGTGCGCAAACTATAGAAAGTCGTTATTACGTAGAATGTGCATAGTTTGCGCATGCGCAAACCATACAAATTAGTTATGACATAAAATGTGCATACTTTGTTGATTCCATTTATGAAATAAATCACATTTTCTAAAAACTCGTGTTTTTTAAGAAATCATGTAAACCTTTTAGAAGTTGTGATTTTAAAAAACGGGGTGAAGTAAGCTTTTCTTATTTCTGGACGCATACGCAAACTATAGAGGGTCGTTAGTACGGAGAATGTGCTTAGTCTGCGCATGCCCAAACTATAGAAAGTCGTTATGACATAGAATGTGCATACTTTGTTGATTCCATTTATGAAAAAAATCACATGTTCATAAAACTCATGTTTTTTAAGAAATCATGTAATCTTTCTAGAAGCTGTGATTTTAAAAAACGGGGGGAAGTAAGCTTTTCTTATTTCCGGACGCATGCGCAAACTATAGAAAGTCGTTATGACTTAGAATGTGCATACTTTGTTGGTTCCATTAATGAAATAAATCACATTTTCTAAACACTCATGTTTGCTAAGAAATCATGTAAACCTTCTAGAAGCTGTGATTTTAAAAAACGGGGGGATGTAAGCTTTTATTATTTCCGGACGCATGCGCAAACTATAGAAAGTTGTTATGACGTAGAATGTGCATACTTTGTTGATTCCTTTTATGAAATAAATCACATTTTCCAAAAACTCGTTTTTTTTAAGAAATCATGTAAACCTTCTAGAAGGTATGATTTTAAAAAACGGGGGGAAGTAAGCTTTTCTTATTTCCGGATGCATGCGCAAACTATAGAAAGTCGTTATGACGTAGAATGTGCATACTTTGTAGATTCCATTTATGAAATAAATCACATTTTCTAAAAACTGGTGTTTTTTAAGAAATCATGTAAACCTTCTAGAAATTGTGAATTTAAAAAAAGGGGGGAAGTAAGCTTTTCTTATTTCCGGATGCATGTGCAAACTATAGAAAGTCTTAATTACCTAGAATGTGCATAGTTTGCACATGCACAAACTATACAAAGTCGTTATGACGTAGAATGTGCATACTTTGTTCATTCCTTTTATGAAATAAATCACATTCTCTAAAAACTCGTTTTTTTTAAGAAATCATGTAAACCTTCTAGAAGCTGTGATTTTAAAAAATGGGGGGATGTAAGCTTTTCTTATTTCTGGACGCATGCGCAAATGATAGAAAGTCTTTATGACGTAGAATGTGCATAGTTTGTTGTCTCCACTTATGAAATAAATCACATTTTCTAAAAACTCATGTTCTTTAAGAAATCATGTAAACCTTCTAGAAGTTGTGAATTTAAAAAAAGGGGGGAAGTAAGCTTTTCTTATTTCCGGACGCATGCACAAACTATAGAAAGTCGTTATTACGTAGAATGTGCATAGTTTGTTGATTCCATTGATTAAATAAATCACATTTTCTAAAAACTCGTGTTTATTAAGAAATCATGTAAACCTTCTAGAAGCTGTGATTTTAAAAAATGGGGGGAGGTAAGCTTTTCTCATTTCCGGACCCATGCGCAAACTATAGAAAGTCATTATTACGTAGAATGTGCATAGTTTGTGCATGCGCAAACGATACAAAGTCGTTATGACATAGTCTGTTCATACTTTGTTGATTCCATTTATGAAGCAAATGACATTTTCTAAAAACTCGTGTTTTTTTAAGAAAATCATGTAAACCTTCTAGAAGCTGTGATTTTAAAAAATGGGGGGAAGTAAGCTTTTCTTATTTCCGAACACATGTGCAAACTGTAGAAAGTCGTTATTATGTAGAATGTGCATAGTTTGTTGATTCCATTGATTAAATAAATCACATTTTCTAAAAACTCGTGTTTATTAAGAACTCATGTAAACCTTCTAGAAGCTGTGATTTTAAAAAATGGGGGGAAGTAAGCTTTTCTTATTTCCGGACGCATGCACAAACTATAGAAAGTCGTTATGACGTAAAATGTGCATACTTTGTTGATTCCATTTATGAAATAAATCACATTTTCTAAAAACTCGTGTTTTTTAAGAAATCATGTAAACCTTCTAAGAGCTGTGAATTTAAAAAAAGGGGGGAAGTAAGCTTTTCTTATTTCCGGACGCATGTGCAAACTATAGAAAGTCGTTATTACATAGAATATGCATAGTTTTCGCATGCACAAACTATACAAAGTGGTTATGACATCGTATGTTCATACTTTGTTGATTCCATTTATGAAATAAATGATATTTTCTAAATACTCGTGGTTTTTTAAGAAATCATGTAAACCTTCTAGAAGCTGTGATTTTAAAAAACGAGGGGAAGTAAGCTTTTCTTATTTCCGGACGCATGTGCAAACTATAGAAAGTCATTATTACGTAGAATGTGCATAGTTTGTTGATTCCATTGATGAAATAAAACACATTTTCTAAAAATTCGTGATTTTTAAAAAATCATGTAAACCTTCTAGAAGCTGTAATTTTAAAAAACAGGGGGAAGTAAGCTTTTCTTATTTCCGGACACATGCGCAAACTATAGAAAGTCGTTATGATGTAGAATGTGCATACTTTGTTGATTCCATTTTTGAAATAAATCACATTTTCTAAAAACTCGTGTTTTTTAAGAAATCATGTAAACCTTCTAGAAGTTGTGATTTTAAAAAATGGGGTGAAGTAAGCTTTTCTTATTTCTGGACGCATACGCAAACTATAAAACGTCGTTAGTACGTAGAATGTGCTTAGTTTGCGCATTCGCAAACTATAGAAAGTCGTTATGACATAGAATGTGCATACTTTGTTGTTTCCATTTATGAAAAAAATCACATGTTCGTAAAACTCATGTTTTTTAAGAATCACATGTTCGTAAAACTCATGTTCGTAAAACCTTCTAGAAGCTGTGATTTTAAAAAACGAGGGGAAGTAAGCTTTTCTTATTTCCGGACGCATCTGCAAACTATAGAAAGTCGTTATTACGTAGAATATACATAGTTTGTTGATTCCATTGATGAAATAAAACACATTTTCTAAAAATTCGTGATTTTTAAAAAATCATGTAAATCTTCTGGAAGCTGTGATTTTAAAAAACGGGGGGAAGTAAGCTTTTCTTATTTCCAGACACATGCGCAAACTATAGAAAGTCGTTATGACTTAGAATGTGCATACTTTGTTGGTTCCATTTATTAAATAAATCACATTTTCTAGACACTCATGTTTGTTAAGAAATCATGTAAACCTTCTAGAAGCTGTGATTTTAAAAAACGGGGGGATGTAAGCTTTTCTTATTTCCGGACGCATGCGCAAACTATAGAAAGTCGTTATGACGTAGAATGTGCATACTTTGTTAATTCCTTTTATGAAATAAATCACATTTTCCAAAAACTCATTTTTTTTAAGAAATCATGTAAACCTTCTAGAAGCTGTGATTTTAAAAAACGAGGGGAAGTATGCTTTTCTTATTTCCGGATGCATGTGCAAACTATAGAAAGTCGTTATTACGTAGAATTTGCATAGTTTGTTGATTCCATTGATGAAATAAAACACATTTTCTAAAAATTCGTGATTTTTAAAAAATCATGTAAACCTTCTAGAAGCTGTGATTTTAAAAAACGGGGGGAAGTAAGCTTTTCTTATTTCCAGACACATGCGCAAACTATAGAAAGTCGTTATGACTTAGAATGTGCATACTTTGTTGGTTCCATTTATGAAATAAATCACATTTTCTAAAAACTGGTGTTTTTTAAGAAATCATGTAAACCTTCTAGAAGCTGTGAATTTAAAAAAAGGGGGGAAGTAAGCTTTTCTTATTTCCGGACGCATGTGCAAACTATAGAAAGTCGTTATTACCTAGAATGTGCATAGTTTGCACATGCGCAAACTATACAAAGTCGTTATATCATAGAATGTGCATACTTTGTTGATTCCTTTTATGAAATAAATCACATTCTCTAAAAACTCGTTTTTTTTAAGAAATCATGTAAACCTTCTAGAAGCTGTGATTTTAAAAAATGGGGGGAAGTAAGCTTTTCTTATTTCCGGACGCATGCGAAAACTATAGAAAGTCGTTATGACGTAGAATGTGCATACGTTGTTTTCTCCACTTATGAAATAAATCACATTTTCTAAAAACTCATGTTTTTTAAGAAATCATGTAAACCTTCTAGAAGCTGTGAATTTAAAAAAAGGGGCGAAGTAAGCTTTTCTTATTTCCGGATGCATGCGAAACTATAGAAAGTCGTTATTACGTAGAATGTGCATAGTTTGTTGTTTCCATTGATTAAATAAATCACATTTTCTAAAAACTCGTGTTTATTAAGAAATCATGTAAACCTTCTAGAAGCTGTGATTTTAAAAAACGGGGGATGGTAAGCTTTTCTTATTTCCGGATGCATGCGCAAACTATAGAAAGTCGTTATGACGTAGAATGTGCATACTTTGTTGATTCCTTTTATGAAATAAATCACATTTTCTAAAAACGCATTTTTTTAAAGAAATCATGTAAACCTTCTAGAAGCTGTGATTTTAAAAAATGGGGGGAAGTAAGCTTTTCTTATTTCCGGACGCATGCGCAAACTATAGAAAGTCGTTATGACGTAGAATGTGCATACTTTGTTGATTCCATTTTTGAAATAAATCACATTTTCTAAAAACTCGTGTTTTTTAAGAAATCATGTAAACCTTCTAGAAGCTGTGAATTTAAAAAAAGGGGGGAAGTAAGCTTTTCTTATTTCCGGACGCATGTCCAAACTATAGAAAGTCGTTATTACCTAGAATGTGCATAGTTTGCACATGCGCAAACTATAAAAAGTCGTTATGACGTAGAATGTGCATACTTTGTTGATTCCTTTTATGAAATAAATCAGATTTTCTAAAAACTCATTTTTTTTAAGAAATCATGTAAACCTTCTAGAAGCTGTGATTTTAAAAAACGGGGGGAAGTAAGCTTTTCTTATTTCCGGACGCATGCGCAAACTATAGAAAGTCGTTATGACTTAGAATGTGCATAGTTTCTTGATTCCATTGATTAAATAAATCACATTTTCTAAAAACTCGTGTTTTTTAAGAAATCATGAAAACCTTCTAGAAGCTGTGATTTTAAAAAACGGGGGGAAGTAAGCTTTTCTTATTTCCGGACGCATGCGCAAACTTTAGAAAGTCGTTATGACGTAGAAAGTGCATCCTTTTTTTATTCCATTTATGAAATAAATCACATTTTCTAAAAACTTAGTTTTTTAAGAAATCATGTAAGCCTTCTAGAAGCTGTGAATTGAAAAAAAGGAGGGAAGTAAGCTTTTCTTATTTCCAGACGCATGAGCAAACTATAGAAAGTCGTTATTAGATAGAATATGCATAGTTTGCGCATGCGTAAACTATACAAAGTCATTATGACATAGAATGTGCATACTTTGATGATTCCATTTATGAAATAAATCACATGTTCGTAAAACTCATGTTTTTTAAGAAATCATGTAATCCTTCTAGAAGCTGTGAATTTAAAAAACGGGGGGAAGTAAGCTTTTCCTATTTTCGGACGCATGTGCAAACTATAGAAAGTCGTTATTACGTAGAATGTGCATAGTTTGTTGATTCCATTGATTAAATAAATCACATTTTCTAAAAACTCGTCTTTATTAAGAAATCATGTAAACCTTCTAGAAGCTCTGATTTTAAAAAATGGGGGGAAGTAAGCTTTTCTTATTTCCGGACGCATGCGCAAACTATAGAAAGTCGTTATGACGTAGAATGTGCATACTTTGTTGATTCCATTTATGAAATACATCACATTTTCTAAAAACTCGTTTTTTTTAAGAAATCATGTAAACCTTCTAGAAGATGTGATTTTAAAAAACGGGGGGAAGTAAGCTTTTCTTATTTCCGGATGCATGCGCAAACTATAGAAAGTCGTTATGACTTAGAATGTGCATTGTTTGTTGATTCCATTGATTAAATATATCACATTTTCTACAAACACGTGTTTTTTAAGAAATCATGTAAACCTTCTAGAAGATGTGATTTTAAAAAACGGGGGGAAGTAAGCTTTTCTTATTTCCGGACGCATGCGCAAACTCTAGAAAGTCGTTATTACGTAGAATGTGCATAGTTTGTTGATTCCATTGATGAAATAAATCACATTATCTAAAAACTTGTGTTTTTTAAGAAATCATGTAAACCTTCTAGAAGCCGTGACTTTAAAAAACGGGGGGAATTAAGCTTTTCTTATTTCCGGACGCATGCGCAAAATATAGAAAGTCGTTATGACTTAGAATGTGCATACTTTGTTGATTCCATTTATGAAATAAATCACATTTTCTAAAAACTTGTGGTTTTTAAGAAATCATGTAAACCTTCTAGAAGTTGTGATTTTAGAAAACTTGCGGAAGTAAGCTTTTCTTATTTCCGGATGCATGCGCAAACTTTAGAAAGTCATTATGACGTAGAATGTGCATACTTTGACGATTCAATTTATGAAATACATCACATTTTCTAAAAACTCGTGTTTTTTAAGAAATCATGTAAACGTTCTAGAAGCTGTGATTTTAAAAAACTGGCGGAAGTAGGCTTTTCTTATTTCTGGACACATGCGCAAACTATAGAAAGTTGTTATTACGTAGAATGTGCATAGTTTGCGCATGCGCAAACCATACAAAGTCGTTATGACATAGAATGTGCATACTTTGTTGATTCCATTGATGAAATAAATCATATTTTCTAAAAACTCGTGTTTTTTAAGAAATCATGTAAACCTTCTAGAAGTTGTGATTTTAAAAAACGGGGAGAAGTAAGCTTTTCTTATTTCTAGACTCATACGCAATCTATAGAAAGTCGTTATGTCTTAGAATGTGCATACTTTGTCGATTCCTTCTATGAAATAAATCACATTTTCTAAACACTCATGTTTTTTAAGAAATCATGTAAACCTTCTAGAAGCTGTGATTTTAAAAACCGGGGGGAAGTAAGCTTTTCTTATTTACGGACGCATCCGCAAACTATAGAAAGTCGTTATTACGTAGAATGTGCATAGTTTGTTGATTCCATTGATGAAATAAATCACATTTTCTAAAAACTCGTGTTTTTTAAGAAATCATGTAAACCTTCTAGAAGCTGTGATTTTAAAAAACGGGGGGATGTAAGCTTTTCTTATTTCCGGACGCATGCACAAACTATAGAAAGTCGTTATGATGTAGAATGTGCATACTTTGGTGATTCCTTTTATGAAATAAATCACATTTTCCAAAAACTTGTTTTTTTTAAGAAATCATGTAAACGTTCTAGAAGCTATTATTTTAAAAAACGGGGGGAAGTAAGCTTTTCTTATTTCTGGACGCATGCACAAACTATAGAAAGTCGTTATGACGTAGAATGTGCATACTTTGTTGATTCCGTTTATGAAATAAATCACATTTTCTAAAAACTCATGTTTTTTAAGAGATCATGTAAACCTTCTAGAAGCTGTGAATTTAAAAAAAGGGGGGAAGTAAGCTTTTCTTATTTTCGGACGCATGTGCAAACTATAGAAAGTCGTTATTACCTAGAATGTGCATAGTTTGCACATGCGCAAACTATACAAAGTCATTATGACGTAGAATGTGCATACTTTGTTGATTCCTTTTATGAAATAAATCACATTTTCTAAAAACTCGTTTTTTTTAAGAAATCATGTAAACCTTCTAGAAGCTGTGATTTTAAAAAACGGGGGGAAGTAAGCTTTTCTTGTTTCCGGACGCATGCACAAACTATAGAAAGTCGTTATGACTTAGAATGTGCATAGTTTGTTTATTCCATTGATTAAATAAATCACATTTTCTAAAAACTCGTGTTTTTTAAGAAATCATGTAAATCTTCTAGAAGCTGTGATTTTAAAAAACGGGGGGAAGTAAGCTTTTCTTATTTCCGGACGCACGCGCAAACTTTAGAAAGTCGTTATGACCTAGAAAGTGCATCCTTTTTTTATTCCATTTATGAAATATATCACATTTTCTAAAAACTCATGTTTTTTGAGAAATCATGTAAACCTTCTAGAAGCTGTGAATTGAAAAAAAGGGGAAAGTAAGCTTTTCTTATTTCCAGACGCATGAGCAAACTATAGAAAGTCGTTATTAGATAGAATGTGCATAGTTTGCGCATGCACAAACTATACAAAGTCGTTATGACATAGAATGTGCATACTTTGTTGATTCCATTTATGAAATAAATCACATGTTCGTAAAACTCATGATTTTTAAGAAATCATGTAATTCTTCTAGAAGCTGTGGTTTTAAAAAACGTGGGGAAGTAAGCTTTTCTTATTTCCGGATGCATATGCAAACTATAGAAAGTCGTTATTAAGTAGAATGTGCATCGTCTGTTGATTCCATTGATTAAATAAATCACATTTTCTAAAAACTCGTGTTTATTAAGAAATCATGTAAACCCTCTAGAAGCTGTGATTTTAAAAAATGGGGGGAAGTAAGCTTTTCTTATTTCCGGACGCATGCGCAAACTATAGAAAGTCGTTACGACGTAGAATGTGCATATTTTGTTGATTCCATTTATGAAATACATCACATTTTCTAAAAACTCATTTTTTTTTAAGAAATCATGTAAACCTTCTAGAAGCTGTGATTTTAAAAAACGGGGGGAAGTAAGCTTTTCTTATTTCTGGACGCATGCTCAAACTATAGAAAGTCGTTATGACTTAGAATGTGCATAGTTTGTTGATTCCATTGATTAAATAAATCACATTTTCTAAAAACACGTGTTTTTTAAGAAATCATGTAAACCTTCTAGAAGCTGTGATTTTAAAAAATGGGGGGAAGTAAGCTTTTCTTATTTCCGGACGCATGCGCAAACTATAGAAAGTAGTTATGACTTAGAATGTGCATACTTTGTTGATTCCATTTATGAAATAAATCACATTTTCTAAACACTCATGTTTTTTAAGAAATCATGTAAACCTTCTAGAAGCTGTGATTTTAAAAACCGGGGGGAAGTAAGCTTTTCTTATTTCCGGACGCATTCGCAAACTATAGAAAGTCATTATTACGTAGAATGTGCATAGTTTGTTGATTCCATTGATGAAATAAATCACATTTTCTAAAAACTCATGTTTTTTAAGAAATCATGTAAACCTTCCAGAAGCCGTGACTTTAAAAAACGGGGGGAATTAAGCTTTTCTTATTTCCGGACGGATGCGCAAACTATAGAAAGTCGTTATGACTTAGAATGTGCATACTTTGTTGATTCCATTTATGAAATAAATCACATTTTCTAAAAACTTGTGGTTTTTAAGAAATCATGTAAACCTTCTAGAAGCTGTGATTTTAAAAAACTTGCGGAAGTAAGCTTTTCTTATTTCCGGATGTGTGCGCAAACTTTAGAAAGTCGTTATGACGTAGAATGTGCATACTTTGACGATTCCATTTATGAAATACATCACATTTTATAAAAACTAGTGTTTTTTAAGAAATCATGTAAACCTTCTAGAAGCTGTGATTTTAAAAAACTGGCGGAAGTAAGCTTTTCTTATTTCCGGACGCATTCGCAAACTATAGAAAGTCGTTATTACGTAGAATGTGCATACTTTGTTGATTCCATTTATGAAATACATCACATTTTCTAAAAACTCATTTTTTTTAAGAAATCATGTAAACCTTCTAGAAGCTGTGATTTTTAAAAAAAGGGGCAAGCAAGCTTTTCTTATTTCCGGACGCATGCGCAAACTATAGAAAGTCGTTATGACTTAGAATGTGCATAGTTTGTTGATTCCATTGATTAAATAAATAACATTTTCTAAAAACTCATGTTTTTTAAGAAATCATGTAAACCTTCTAGAAGCTGTGATTTTAAAAAACGGGGGGATGTAAGCTTTTCTTATTTCCGGACGCATGCACAAACTATAGAAAGTCGTTATGATGTAGAATGTGCATACTTTGGTGATTCCTTTTATGAAATAAATCACATATTCCAAAAACTTGTTTTTTTTAAGAAATCATGTAAACGTTCTAGAAGCTGTGATTTTAAAAAACGGGGGGAAGTAAGCTTTTCTTATTTCTGGACGCATGCGCAAACTGTAGAAAGTCGTTATGACGTAGAATGTGCATACTTTGTTGATTCCGTTTATGAAATAAATCACATTTTCTAAAAACTCATGTTTTTTAAGAAATCATGTAAACCTTCTAGAAGCTGTGAATTTAAAAAAAGCGGGGAAGTAAGCTTTTCTTATTTCCGGACGCATGTGCAAACTATAGAAAGTCGTTATTACCTAGAATGTGCATAGTTTGCACATGCGCAAACTATACAAAGTCGTTATGACGTAGAATGTGCATACTTTGTTGATTCCTTTTATGAAATAAATCACATTTTCTAAAAACTCGTTTTTTTTAAGAAATCATGTAAAGCTTCTAGAAGCTATGATTTTAAAAAACGGGGGGAAGTAAGCTTTTCTTATTTCCGGACGCATGCGCAAACTATAGAAAGTCGTTATGACTTAGAATGTGCATAGTTTGTTGATTCCATTGATTAAATAAATCACATTTTCTAAAAACTCATGTTTTTTAAGAAATCATGTAAACCTTCTAGAAGCCGTGATTTTAAAAAACGGGGGGAAGTAAGCTTTTATTATTTCTTGACGCATGCGCAAACTTTAGAAAGTCGTTATGACGTAGAAATTGCATCCTTTTTTTATTCCATTTATGAAATATATCACATTTTCTAAAAACTCATGTTTTTTAAGAAATCATGTAAACCTTCTAGAAGCTGTGAATTGAAAAAAAGGGGGGAAGTAAGCTTTTCTTATTTCCAGACGCATGAGCAAACTATAGAAAGTCGTTATTAGATAGAATGTGCATATTTTGCGCATGCGCAAACTATACAAAGTCGTTATGACATGGAATGTGCATAATTTGTTGATTCCATTTATGAAATAAATCACATGTTCATAAAACTCATGTTTTTTAAGAAATCATGTAATCCTTCTAGAAGCTGTGATTTTAGAAAACGGGGGGGAAGCAAGCTTTTCTTATTTCCGGATACATGTGCAAACTATAGAAAGTCGTTATTACGTAGAATGTGCATAGTTTGTTGATTCCATTGATTAAATAAATCACATTTTCTAAAAACTCGTGTTTATTAAGAAATCATGTAAACCTTCTAGAAGCTCTGATTTTAAAAAATGGGGGGAAGTAATCTTTTCTTATTTCCGGATGCATGCGCAAACTATAGAAAGTCGTTATGACGTAGAATGTTCATACTTTGTTGATTCCATTTATGAAATACATCACCTTTTCTAAAAACTCGTTTTTTTTAAGAAATCATGTAAACCTTCTAGAAGCTGTGATTTTAAAAAACGGGGGTTAGTAAGCTTTTCTTATTTCCGGACGCATGCGCAAACTATAGAAAGTCGTTATGACTTAGAATGTGCATTGTTTGTTGATTCAATTGATTAAATAAATCACATTTTCTAAAAACTCGTGTTTTTTAAGAAATCATGTAAACCTTCTAGAAGCTGTGATTTTAAAAAACGGGGGGAAGTAAGCTTTTCTTATTTCCGGACGCATGTGCAAACTTTAGAAAGTCATTATGACGTAGAAAGTGCATCCTTTTTTTATTCCATTTATGAAATAAATCACATTTTCTAAAAACTCATGTTTTTTAAGAAATCATGTAAACCTTCTAGAAGCTGTGAATTGAAAAAAAGGGGGGAAGTAAGCTTTTCTTATTTCCAAACGCATGAGCAAACTATAGGAAGTCGTTATTAGATAGAATGTGGATAGTTTGCGCATGCACAAACTATACAAATGTTGAAATATTGTAACGTCAAAGAATATTATATTTGTATATTATTTATTCCGGGGATGTTCCATACCTCCGATGTGATTATACTATAAATCCGGAGATGTTTATTCCTCCGAGTTGGGTGTGGTAACTAGGGTTATTAGACCCACCATGTGGGGGTCGGCCCAGTCAGTTATAATGGGGTATTTAACCTAATGGTTAAATACGAGCCTACATGTACTTGTGTAAAATACATATCAGAGTAGTGTATAAATAGAGGAGGTGTGTTCCTCATTTGATACACTCACTCACTTGAGGATAGCGCACTTGTGGAGGAGGAGATCATGTCTCAGGGTTTCATCTTTGTATATTGCTGGTCATCTATATTGAGGAAGCTTTGTTAGGTTTTCTACCCCATGAGGGTTTCCCAGGATAAATCTCTGTCTCTTGTGTTTATGCTGTGCTTGTTGTTTCTTCAGTGATCCTATATATGCTATTATTGTGAAATGGAATGTAATGCTACTATTTTCTGTCTTAGCATATTAAATCTTAACATGGGATCAGAGCTAACCTGAAGGAAGACAAGGTATGGCACTTACGACACTTGCTTTACTTACGATAATTTGAAGGTTAGGGTTTTACATAGCAAAAATCAGTATTCGTGGAACTTTCACTATAAATCCATTTCTGCGAAGGTTCAGGGTCTGAAAAGTTTACAAGTAGAAGATAACATCCCCAGGTACCTTGTGTCCAAAGGGAACCCTCAGATTCGTTGTACTTTATGAGTTATGATCAGTACAAGTTAGGGTTTCTGCCTCTTCCAGATCTCAGTCAAAATCAAGTAACCTTGGAAAAAAGGTCATAACTTGGGCTAGGAAGCTCCAAATGAAATTTCGTAAAAAGTGACAGGTAGTACACAGACTGTACTATCTCAATAAACGTTTTCAGAGGCCGAAGATGAACCAGTGACACGTGGAACGCCGTAAAAGTTCTCTCTCCTGTTTTATCCCATAAACAGGTCATGTTGCGACACTTGGCATAAATCTCTCTCGGAGAGTCCAATTGAGGTCAGACCTGTCAAGATGGAAATATAACAGGGCGAGCTATCTCAAGAAAAGTTTTCAGAGGCCGAAGTTCAAACAGTGACACGTGGCACGCCATACAAGTTTGCTCTACTGTTTTATCCCATAAACAGGTCACGTTGCGACACTTGGCATAACTCTCTCTCAGAAAATCCAATTGAGGTCAGACCTGTCAGGATGGAAAGATGATAGGTCGGGCTACTGCAGAAAAAGGGTTTCAGACCCTATGGAGCAAAAATTTCAGATTTATAGCAGAAACAATCAGGTGCATATTTCTGTCAAAATAGAATTATTTTTCGAGCACCTTTATTCATGGCTTCCGGAATTTAGGGTTTCGAAGAAAGTTAGAATTTTTGGAATCGGAGTCCACAGCTGAATGCTACTCAGGAAAATCGAAATTTAGAGACCAAGATTGAATTTTTTGGTTGGGTGGAAGACCGGGCTTGATCAAACCCCAGTTCGGGATTTTGATTGGAAAGATGGAAAATTAGGGCTTCAGCAAAAGTTGGAATTTTTGAAGTCTGTAACCACGGCTGGAAAATCCTAAGAAAAATAAGAGTTTAGAGCCTTGGATCGAACCTTTTGTTTGGGCAGAAGGGTGGGCTTCATCAAACCCTAGTTCGGGATCCTGTCCAGAAGATCCAGAAGTTTTAAAGGCAATTTTGAGTGGTCAAATTTTGGAAATTCCAAAATTGAAGTATGCTAGTTTGATCAGCTCAGCAAGACATATTCTTTCTTCCATTCAGAAGTGTGAAAGTCAAAGATTGAATTTTTAGGGTTTCTCTAGAAAACCCTAATCAAGCTCCAGATCAAGTTTCAGGGGGAGTTGAGGCTAAGGCCTTACATAAGAAGACTACAAGAAGTCTCGACAGGTATGACTTAAGGAGGTTTAGGTATGTCTTGAAATCTGATTCTTGATTAAGTTCATAATGTGTTTTGTCTTCATGTTATTTATTAGTACAATCTTGATTAATGTTAGAATTGTCTTATCACCCTAGTAACAGTATGAATGCATGTGAATGATCGAAGACATTCATTGATTAGGGCTATATGATTGTACTAATGCATTATGGTGTTGTGTGAGGTTGATGTTGTCTGCTAACAAGATACAGGTACATCACAAAAGACAAATCAAGTTCCATGACCATGACCACATGAATACAAAGACTCATCTATAATCTTTGTTCTACTTACGAGGTATGTATGAACTTGTTATATTATGCTTAACCTATGAGACATGCAGGTTCTAGCTCAGGATCTCTAAATCAATGAAGAGATTGTTTAGGTATGTTGCACATAACTAAGCAGGTATACTAATCCAGGTATGTTTTCCTATGTCATGTTAGAATCTTACCTTGTGATTAGGATCCCTTATATAAGTATACTTGGTATGATTGGTTATGCTTATTCATAAAGTTAGTAATCAAGGGTTTATGCATATCATGTCTCTTATCTTGGTTGATTATTTAACTAACTAGATCAAACAAGAATATGCATAAGTAAAGGAAGACTTCCCTGAAACCTTGAATATTATCTATAATCATGATTATACATTTTCAAGATTATTTAGAACTATAATGTTTTGATAACATTGATATTATACTAATGAATGTATGTTTGTGTATGAGATCATGATGATGACACTAGTGCACATTTGAGCATGCACAGTGGTACAGAATGAATAGAAGTTCAAAAGACATACAGAAGATCAAGCGGGAGGCAACCACACAAACATAAAAGATAAGTATTTGAGTTGTTATTTGAAATAAGTAAATGATATTGCCTGTAATAGATTGTATGCATATTTGTATTCCTATAATATATCATGCTGAGTGTAAATATTCATAGGACATTGAACAGTATACTACTAATATGCATATGATTGGTAAGTTGGACAAACATTCCATTGTTGCTTGTCTAGAATGAAACCTCTTTGCTGACATGCTAAGAGTTGTGCACACTCTCGATAGTATGTTCTGGTAGAGATGGAAGGCATCTAGATAGCCACTGTATGCATACAGGATATGGGAAAGTGTTGTGCCAAAGTATTGGTCAAAATAGTTGCATCACTATGTAAATGATATCTGTATGCATAATAGGTTATCATGTCAATATGATTTGATGATTATGAAGTATTACTAATCATGTACTTAATTTTGATTTGTAGGAAAGGTCATGAAGAATGATGGACACCGTACAAGTGGTGGATGTTCAAACAAGAATATTTACAAATCAAACAAAATATAGAAGGCTCATGGCTAGAAGATTATCTTAGAAAGGGGAAGAGAATCATGACAAGATGTTTGCTCCAAGTATGGTGTAATTAAAGAAGAAGTGTGAATCAGGTTCTGTATAGGTACCTAGGATCGATAATAAATTGATAAGCTTAATGATCACCATGGGTGATGTGGATCTCAACCTTTGCTACAAGGTTGAATATGATTTCTATACACATATGACATGGATGCAAGAAGGAACTCACCACAGAGTTCGAATGATATTGAGGTTCATATCAGTAGACCCATCTAACGAGAGATGGCACAGATAGATATGTAGAAGATCATTCAATGCAGAAATGAAAATGAAAGATCTCAAATTGATGCTTTACTTCCTAGGTCTGGAAGTATGGCAAGGCTCAGAAGAAATATTTCTCAACCAGGGAAAGTATGATGAGAAATATGACTTGAGGTGTTGGAATGGCCACTCTTATGGATTCCAACTTGAAGCTGTTAGGGGATAACTCATCAGAGTTAGTGGATATAACTCTGTACAGTCAAATTATTGGGTCATTGATGTATCTAACATATACTAGATTAGATATATGCTTTGTTGTGAACACCTTGAGTCAGTATCTAGTGGAAACTAGATGTGTTCACCTGATAGTTGCAAAGCATGTGATGAGGCACATAAAGGACACGATAGAATTTGATCTATGCTATCTTGAAGATCATGACTTCAGATGGTTATTCAGATTCTGATTGGGCAGGAAGTGTATCAGATAGGAAGAACACATTGAGAGGATGTTATTGTCTGGGATTAGCCATGATCTCGTGGTTTAACTGGAAGCAGTCTAGTGTGGCTCTCAGCACAAGCAGAATATATGGCTGCTTGCTCTGCTAGTTGTGAAGAAGTTTGGCTTCAGGATTGCTTGACTTAGAGATAGAACCAACTGTGATCCTATGTGACAAATAGAGTTGTATCAAGATGACATAGAATCCAGTGTTCCATGATAAGTCAAATATCATAGGGATCTAACAAGATATAACACAGAAAGGAACTATAAAGTTTGAATTTGTAACAGGTTACCGATGTACTAACCAAACCTCTACCTCAAGTGAAGAAGTTACCAACATACTAACCAAGCCTCTGTCTCGAGTGAAATTTGAATACTTTCGAGACAAGCTTGGTGTAGCTCAAAAGGACCCTCCTCGAAAGGGGGAGTAGTATAGTCACTGATGATGAAGATTGTCTCATCGAACAACAAGGTCGATGATGAGGTAACCTGTTCTCTACACCTAGATACTTAGAAATATTTAGATTTAGGACTCATATACTTAGAATACTTAGTTTTACTTATACATGCTTTTGATGTTATATGTATTAGTAAGAATACATGCTTTCGATGATAGATGTATTGGTGAGAATACATGCTTTTGATGATAAGATGTATTGGTAAGAATACATACTTTTGATGATACATGTATTGATTAATGTACTTGTATGGTTGAGGATACTTGTACTTGTATTGATGAGAATACATGTGAGGATTGTATCATCCTTGAACACTTGTTCTAAAGTGAGCCGTAGACAGGTGTCTCCGAGAAAGAAGAGGGATTGTATCATCCCTGGACTTCAGTTTCTGAAATGATCCGTAGATGTATGGTCTCTGAAAATGAAGTCCTTAGTGGACAGATAGGGATTGTATCATCCCTGGAACTTGGTCCCTAAATTGAGCCATAGACGTGAGGTCTCCGAGAATGAAGTCCTTAGTGGAAAGTTGAGGGGATTGAATCATCCCTGGACTTTCAGTCCTAAAGAGAGCCGTAGACGTGAGGTCTCCGAGAATGAAGTCCTTAGTGGACAGTTGAGGGGATTGGATCATCCTTGGACTTTCAGTCCTAAAGAGAGCCGTAGACGTGAGGTCTCCGAGAATGAAGTCCTTAGTGGACAGTTGAGGGGATTGGATCATCCCTGGACTTTCAGTCCTAAAGAGAGCCATAGACATGAGGTCTCCGAGAATGAAGTCCTTAGCGGATAGTTGAGGGGATTGGATCATCCCTGGACTTTCAGTCCTAAAGAGAGCCGTAGACGTGAGGTCTCCGAGAATGAATTCCTTAGTGGACAGTTGAGGGGATCAGATCATCCCTGGACTTTCAGTCCTAAAGAGATCCATAGACGTGTGGTCTCCGAGAAGTGGGGATTGTATCATCCCCGGACTTCGGTCCCTGAATTGATCCGTAGACGTGTGGTCTCCGAGAAGTGGGGATTGTATCATCCCTGGACTTCGGTCCCTGAATTGATCCGTAGACGTGTGGTCTCCGAGAAGTGGGGATTGTATCATCCCCAGACTTCGGTCCCTGAATTGATCCGTAGACGTGTGGTCTCCGAGAAGTGGGGATTGTATCATCCCCGGACTTCGGTCCCTGAATTGATCCGTAGACGTGTGGTCTCCGAGAAGTGGGGATTGTATCATCCCCGGACTTCAGTCCCTGAATTGATCCGTAGACGTGTGGTCTCCGAGAAGTGGGGATTGTATCATCCCCGGACTTCGGTCCCTGAATTGATCCGTAGACGTGTGGTCTCCGAGAAGTGGGGATTGTATCATCCCCGGACTTCGGTCCCTGAATTGATCCGTAGACGTGTGGTCTCCGAGAAGTGGGGATTGTATCATCCCCGGACTTTGGTCCCTGAATTGATCCGTAGACGAATGGTCTCCGAGAAAGTGATTTTTTTTTGTGGTTACTTGTATCGGTAGGATACTTGTATTGATGATGTGGTTACTTGTATCGGTAGGATACTTGTATTGATGATGTGGTTACTTGTATCGGTAGGATACTAGTATTGATGACGTGGTTACTTGTATTGGTATGGGTACTTGTATTGATGATGTGGTTACTTGTATCGGTAGGATACATGTATTGATGACATGATTACTTGTATCAGTATGGATACTTGTATTGATGATATGTATACTTGTATTGGCATGAATACTTGTACTAATGATGTGGATACTTGTATTGTTATGGATACCTGTGTTGATGATGATGCTGACGATCGTGTGATGACGATACTGATGATCGTGTGATGATGATGCTGATGATCGTGTGATGACGATGCTGATGATCATGAGATGACGATGCTGATGATCGTGTGATGACGATGCTGATGATCGTGAGATGACGATGCTGATGATCGTGTGATGACGATGCTGATGATCGTGTGATGACGATGCTGATGATCGTGTGATGACGATGCTAATGATCGTGAGATGACGATACTGATGATCATGAGGATCCAGATGTTGATGTTGTTGTAGCTATTCGAGTGCTGCAGAAGATAAAGACTCAGTACTGAAGATGTTGATGTTCCAGTATTGAATATGTTCCAGTAACTGCTTGAGTTACTGATGATGTTGAGAAAGCTTCCAATGATTTATAGATGTATCATGTATGATGTTGATGACTCCTTGCTCGTGCAGATACTGTTATAATATCCTTCTCGTTAAGGGGGAGTGTTCAAATATTGTAACTTCAAAGAATATTATATTTGTATATTATTTATTCCGGAGATGTTCCATACCTTCGATGTGATTATACTATAAATCCGGAGATGTTTATTCCTCCGAGTTGGGTGTGGTAACTAGGGTTATTAGACCCACCATGTGGGGGTCGGACCAGTCAGTTATAATGGGGTACTTAAACTAATGGTTAAATACGAGCCTACATGTACTTGTGTAAAATACATATCAGAGTAGTGTATAAATAGAGGAGGTGTGTTCCTCATTTGATACACTCACTCACTTGAGGATAGCGCACTTGTGGAGGAGGAGATCATGTCTCAGGGTTTCATCTTTGTATATTGCTGGTCATATATATTGAGGAAGCTTTGTTGGGTTTTCTACCCCATGAGGGTTTCCCAGGATAAATCTTTGTCTCTTGTGTTTATGCTGTGCTTGTTGTTTCTTCAGTGATCCTATATATGCTATTATTGTGAAATGGAATGTAATGCTGCTATTTTCTGTCTTAGCATATTAAATCTTAACAACAAAGTCGTTATGACATAGAATGTGCATACTTTGTTGATTCCATTTATGAAATAAATCACATGTTCGTAAAACTCATGTTTTTTAAGAAATCATGTAATCCTTCTAGAAGCTGTGATTTTAAAAAACGGGGGGAAGTAAGCTTTTCTTATTTCCGGACGCATGTGCAAACTATAGAAAGTCGTTATTACGTAGAATGTGCATAGTTTTATGATTCCATTGATGAAATAAATCACATTTTCTAAAAACTCATGTTTTGAAGAAATCATGTAAACCTTCTAGAAGCCGTCACTTTAGAAAACGGGGGGAATTAAGCTTTTCTTGTTTCCGGATGCATGCGCCAACTATAGAAAGTCGTTATGACTTAGAATGTGCATACTTTGTTGATTCCATTTATGCAATAAATCACATTTTCTAAAAACTTGTGGTTTTTAAGAAAGCATGTAAACCTTCTAGAAGCTGTGACTATAAAAAACTGGCGGAAGTAAGCTTTTCTTATTTCCGGACGCATGCGGAAACTTTAGAAAGTCGTTATGACGTAGAATGTACATACTTTGTTGATTCCATTGATGAAATACATCACATTTTCTAAAAACTCGTGTTTTTTAAGAAATCATGTAAACCTTCTAGAAGCTGTGATTTTAAAAAACTGGCGGAGGTAAGCTTTTCTTATTTCCGGACACATGCGCAAACTATAGAAAGTCGTTATTACATAGAATGTGCATAGTTTGCGCATGCGCAAACCATACAAAGTCGTTATGACATAGAATGTGCATACTTTGTTGATTCCATTTATGAACTAAATCATATTTTCTAAAAACTCGTGTTTTTTAAGAAATCATGTAAACCTTCTAGAAGTTGTGATTTTAAAAAACGGGGTGAAGTAAGCTTTTCTTATTTCTGGACGCATACGCAAACTATAGAAAGTCATTAGTACGTAGAATGTGCTTAGTTTGCGCATGCGCAAACTATAGAAATTCGTTATGACATAGTTTTTTGATACTTTGTTGATTCCATTTATGCAACAAATGACATTTTCTAAAAACTCGTGTTTTTTAAGAAATCATGTAAATCTTCTAGAAGCTGTGATTTTAAAAAACGGGGGGAAGTAAGCTTTTCTTATTTCCGGACGCATGCACAAACTATAGAAAGTCATTATTACGTATAATGTGCATAGTTTGTTGATTCCATTGATTAAATAAATCACATTTTCTAAAAACCCATGTTTTTTAAGAAATCATGTAAACCTTCTAGAAGCAGTGATTTTAAAAAACGGGGGGAAGTAAGCTTTTCTTATTTCCGGACGCATTTGCAAACTATAGAAAGTCGTTATTACGTAGAATGTGCATAATTTGTTGATTCCTTTTATGAAATAAATCACATTTTCTAAAAACTCGTTTTTTTTAAGAAATCATGTAAACCTTCTAGAAGCTGCGATTTTCAAAAATCGGGGGGAAGTAAGCTTTTCTTAATTCCGGATGTATGCACAAACTATAGAAAGTCGTTATTACCTAGAATGTGCATAGTTTGCGCATGCGCAAACGATACAAAGTCGTTATGACATAGTTTGTTCATACTTTGTTGATTCCATTTATGAAACAAATGACATTTTCTAAAAACTCGTGTTTTATAAGAAATCATGTAAACCTTCTAGAAGCTATGATTTTAAAAAACGGGGGGAAGTAAGCTTTTCTTATTTTCGGACGCATGCGCAAACTATAGAAAGTCGTTATTACGTAGAATGTGCATAATTTGTTGATTCCATTGATGAAATAAATCACATTTTCCAAAAACTCGTGTTTTTTAAGAAATCATGGAAACCTTCTAGAAGCTGTGATTTTAAAAAACGGGGGGAAGTAAGCTTTTCTTATTTCCGGACGCATGCGCAAACTAAAGAAAGTTGTTATGACATAGAATATGGATACTTTGTTGATTCCTTTTATGAAATAAATCACATTTTCTAAAAACTCATTTCTTTTAAGAAATCATGTAAACCTTCTAGAAGCTGTGATTTTAAAAAATATGGGGGAAGTAAGCTTTTCTTAATTCCGAACGCATGCACAAACTATAGAAATTCGTTATGGCATAGAATGTGCATACTTTGTTGATTCAATTTATCAAATAAATCAAATTTTCTAAAAACACGTGTTTTTCAAGAAATCATGTAAACCTTCTAGAAGCAGTGATTTTAAAAAACTGGTGGAAGTAAGCTTTTATTATTTTTGGACCCATGCGCAAACTTTAGAAAGTCGTTATGACGTAGAATATGCATACTTTGTTGATTCCATTTATGAAATAATTCACATTTTCTAAAAACTCGTGTTTATTAAGAAATCATGTAAACCTTCTAGAAGCTGTGATTTTAAAAAACGGGGGGAAGTAAACTTTTCTTATTTCCGGATGCATGCGCAAACTTTAGAGAGTCGTTATGACGTAGAAGGTGCATACTTTTTTGATTCCATTTATGAAATACATCACATTTTCTAAAAACTCGTGTTTTTTAAAAAATCATGTAAACCTTCTAGAAGCTGTGATTTTAAAAAACTGGCGGAAGTAAGCTTTTCTTATTTTCGGACCCATGCGCAAACTATAGAAAGTCGTTATGATGTAGAATATCCATACTTTGTTGATTCCTTTCATGATATAAATCACATTTTCTAAAAACTCGTTTTTTTAAGAAATCATGTAAACCTTCTAGAAGCTGTGATTTTCAAAAATTGGGGTGAAGTAAGCTTTTCTTATTTCCGGATGCATGCACAAACTATAGAAAGTCGTTATGACGTAGAATGTGCATACTTTGTTGATTCAATTTATGAAATAAATCACATTTTCTAAAAACACATTTTTTTCAAGAAATCATGTAAACCTTCTAGAAGCAGTGATTTTAAAAAAAGGGGGGAAGTAAGCTTTTCTTAAATCCATACGCATGCACAAACTATATAAAGTCGTTATGACGTAGAATGTGCATACTTTGATGATTCCTTTTATGAAATAAATCACATTTTCTAAAAACTCATTTTTTTTAAGAAATCATGTAAACCTTCTAGAAGCTGTGATTTTAAAAAACGGGGGGAAGTAAGCTTTTCTTATTTCCGGACGCATGCGCAAACTATAGAAATTCGTTATGACGTAGAATGTGCATACTTTGTTGATTCCATTTATGAAATAAATCACATTTTCTAAAAACCCATTTTTTTCAAGAAATCATGGAAACCTTCTAGAAGCTGTGATTTTAAAAAAAGGGGGGAAGTAAGCTTTTCTTATTTCCAGACGCATGCGCAAACTATAGAAAGTCGTTTTGACGTAGAATGTGCATACTTTGTTGATTCCTTTTATGAAATAAATCACATTTTAAAAAAACTCATTTTTTTAAAGAAATCATGTAAACCTTCTAGAAGCTGTGATTTTAAAAAATGGGGAGAAGTAAGCTTTTCTTATTTCCGGATGCATGCGCAAACTATAGAAAGTCGTTATGACGTAGAATGTGCATACTTTGTTGATTCCGTTTATGAAATAAATCACATTTTCTAAAATATCATGTTTTTTAAGAAATCATGTAAACCTTCTAGAAGCTGTGAATTTAAAAAAAGGGGGGAAGTAAGCTTTTCTTAATTCCGGACGCATGTGCAAACTATAGAAAGTCGTTATTACCTAGAATGTGCATAGTTTGCACATGCGCAAACTATACAAAGTCGTTATGACGTAGAATGTGCATACTTTGTTGATTCCTTTTATGAAATAAATCACATTTTCTAAAAACTCATTTTTTTTAAGAAATCATGTAAACCTTCTAGAAGCTGTGATTCTAAAAAATGGGGGGAAGTAAGCTTTTCTTATTTCCGGACGCATGCACAAACTATAGAAAGTCGTTATGACGTAGAAAGTGCATCCTTTTTTTATTCCATTTATGAAATAAATCACATTTTCTAAAAACTCATGTTTTTTAAGAAATCATGTAAACCTTCTAGAAGCTGTGAATTGAAAAAAAGGGAGGAAGTAAGCTTTTCTTATTTCCAGACGCATGAGCAAACTATAGAAAGTCGTTCTTAGATAGAATGTGCATAGTTTGCGCATGCGCAAACTATACAAAGTCGTTATGACATAGAATGTGCATACTTTGTTGATTCCATTTATGAAATAAATCACATTTTCTAAAAACTCGTGTTTTTTAAGAACTCATGTAAACCTTCTAGAAGTTGTGATTTTAAAAAACGGGGTAAAGTAAGTTTTTCTTATTTCTGGACGCATACGCAAACTATAGAAAGTCGTTAGTACGTAGAATGTGCTTAGTTTGCGCATGCGCAAACTATAGAAAGTCGTTATGACATAGAATGTGCATACTTTGTTGATTCCATTTATGAAATAAATCACATGTTCGTAAAACTCATGTTTTTTAAGAAATCATGTAATCCCTATAGAAGCTGTGGTTTTAAAAAACGGGGGGAAATAAGCTTTTCTTATTTCCGGACGCATGTGCAAACTATAGAAAGTCATTATTACATAGAATGTGCATAGTTTGTTGATTCCATTGATTAAATAAATCACATTTTCTAAAAACTCGTGTTTATTAAGTAATCATGTAAACCTTCTAGAAGTTGTGATTTTAAAAACCGGGGGGAAGTAAGCTTTTCTTATTTCCGGACACATGCGCAAACTATAGAAAGTCGTTATGACGTAGAATGTGCATACTTTGTTGATTCCATTTATGAAATACATCACATTTTCTAAAAACTCGTTTTTTTTTAATAAATCATGTAAACATTCTAGAAGCTGTGATTTTAAAAAATGGGGGGAAGTAAGCTTTTCTTATTTCCGGACGCATGCGGAAACTATAGAAAGTTGTTATGACGTAGAATGTGCATACTTTGTTGATTCCATTTATGAAATAAATCTTATTTTCTAAAAACCCGTTTTTTTCAAGAAATCATGGAAACCTTCTAGAAGCTGTGATTTTAAAAAAAGGGGGGAAGTAAGCTTTTCTTATTTCCGGACGCATGCGCAACCTATAGAAAGTCGTTTTGACGTAGAATGTGCATACTTTGTTGATTCCTTTTATGAAATAAATCACATTTTCTAAAAACCCGTTTTTTTCAAGAAATCATGTAAACCTTCTAGAAGCAGTGATTTAAAAAAAAGGGGGGAAGTAAGCTTTTCTTAAATCCATACGCATGCGCAAACTATATAAAGTCGTTATGACGTAGAATGTGCATACTTTGATGATTCCTTTTATGAAATAAATCACATTTTCTAAAAACTCATTTTTTTTAAGAAATCATGTAAACCTTCTAGAAGCTGTGATTTTAAAAAACGGGGGGAAGTAAGCTTTTCTTATTTCCGGACGCATGCGCAAACTATAGAAAGTCGTTATGACGTAGAATGTGCATACTTTGTTGATTCCATTTATGAAATAAATCACATTTTCTAAAAACCCATTTTTTTCAAGAAATCATGGAAACCTTCTAGAAGCTGTGATTTTAAAAAAAGGGGCGAAGTAAGCTTTTCTTATTTCTGGACGCATGCGCAAACTATAGAAAGTCGTTATGACGTAGAATGTGCATACTTTGTTGATTCCGTTTATGAAATAAATCACATTTTCTAAAATCTCATGTTTTTTAAGAAATCATGTAAACCTTCTAGAAGCTGTGAATTTAAAAAAAGGGGGGAAGTAAGCTTTTCTTATTTCCGGACGCATGTGCAAACTATAGAAAGTCATTATTACCTAGAATGTGCATAGTTTGCACATGCGCAAACTATACAAAGTCGTTATGACGTAGAATGTGCATACTTTGTTGATTCTTTTTATGAAATAAATCACATTTTCTAAAAACTCATGTTTTTTAAGAAATCTTGTAAACCTTCTAGAAGCCGTGAATTGAAAAAAAGGGAGGAAGTAAGCTTTTCTTATTTCCAGACGCATGAGCAAACTATAGAAAGTCGTTATTAGATAGAATGTGCATAGTTTGCGCATGTGCAAACTATACAAAGTCGTTATGACATAGAATGTGCATACTTTGTTGATTCCATTTATGAAATAAATCACATTTTCTAAAAACTCATGTTTTTTAAGAACTCATGTAAACCTTCTACAAGTTGTGATTTTAAAAAACAGGGTAAATTAAGCTTTTCTTATTTCTGGATGCATACGCAAACTATAGAAAGTCCTTCGTACATAGAATGTGCTTAGTTTGCGCATGCGCAAACTATAGAAAGTCGTTATGGCATAGAATGTGCATACTTTGTTGTTTCCATTTATGAAATAAATCACATGTTCGTAAAACTCATGTTTTTTAAGAAATCATGTAATACCTATAGAAGCTGTGATTTTAAAAAACGGGGGGAAATAAGTTTTTCTTATTTCTGGACGCATGTGCAAACTATAGAAAGTCGTTATTACATAGAATGTGCATATTTAGTTGATTCCATTGATTAAATAAATTACATTTTCTAAAAACTCGTGTTTATTAAGTAATCATGTAAACCTTCTAGAAGTTGTGATTTTAAAAACCGGGGGGAAGTAAGCTTTTCTTATTTCCGGACGCATGTGCAAACTATAGAAAGTCGTTATGACGTAGAATGTGCATACTTTGTTTATTCCATTTATGAAATACATCACATTTTCTAAAAACTCGTTTTTTTTAAGAAATCATGTAAACCTTCTAGAAGCTGTGATTTTAAAAAACGGGGGGAAGTAAGCTTTTCTTATTTCCGGACGCATGCACAAACTATAGAAAGTCGCTATGACTTAGAATGTGCATTGTTTGTTGATTCCATTGATTAAATAAATCATATTTTCTAAAAACTCGTGTTTTTTAAGAAATCATGTAAACCTTCTAGAAGCTGTGATTTTAAAAAATGGGGGGAAGTAAGCTTTTCTTATTTCCGGACGTATGTGCAAACTTTAGAAAGTCGTTATGACGTAGAAAGTGCATCCTTTTTTTGTTCCATTTATGAAATAAATCACATTTTCTAAAAACTCGTGTTTTTTAAGAAATCATGTAAACCTTCTAGAAGCTGTGAATTGAAAAAAAGGGGGGAAGTAAGCTTTTGTTATTTCCAGACGCATGAGCAAACTATAGAAAGTCGTTATTAGATAGAATGTGCATAGTTTGCGCATGCGCAAACTATACAAAGTCGTTATGACATAGAAAGTGCATACTTTGTTGATTCCATTTATGAAATAAATCACATGTTCGTAAAACTCATGTTTTTTAAGAAATCATGTAACCCTTCTAGAAGCTATGATTTTAAAAAACGGGGGGAAGTAAGCTTTTCTTATTTCCGGACGCATGTGCAAACTATAGAAAGTCGTTATTACGTAGAATGTGCATAGTTTGTTGATTCCATTTATTAAATAAAGAACATTTTCTAAAAACTCGTGTTTATTAAGAAATCATGTAAACCTTCTAGAAGCTGTGATTTTAAAAAATGGGGGGAAGTAAGCTTTTCTTATTTCCGGACGCATGCGCAAACTATAGAAAGTCGTTATGACATAGAATGTGCATACTTTGTTGATTCCATTTATGAAATACATCACATTTTCTAAAAACTCGTGTTTTTTAAGAAATCATGTAAACCTTCTAGAAGCTGTGATTTTAAAAAACGGGCGGAAGTAAGCTTTTCTTATTTCCGGACACATGCGCAAATTATAGAAAGTCGTTATTACGTAGAATGTGCATAGTTTGCGCATTCGCAAACCATACAAAGTCGTTATGACATAGAATGTGCATACTTTGTTGATTCCATTTATCAAATAAATCACATTTTCTAAAAGCTCGTGTTTTTTAAGAAATCACGTAAACCTTCTAGAAGTTGTGATTTTAAAAAACGGGGTGAAGTAAGCTTTTCTTATTTCTGGACGCATACGCAAACTATAGAAAGTCGTTAGTATGTAGAATGTGCTTAGTTTACGCATGCACAAACTATAGAAATTCGTTATGACATAGAATGTGAATACTTTGTTGATTCCATTTATGAAATAAATAACATTTTCTAAAAACTCGTGTTTTTTAAGAAATCATGTAAACCTTCTAGAAGTAGTGATTTTAAGAAACGGGGTGAAGTAAGCTTTTCTTATTTCTGGATGCATACGTAAACTATAGAACGTCGTTAGTACATAGAATGTGCTTAGTTTGTGCATGCGCAAACTATAGAGAGTCGTTATGACATAGAATGTGCATACTTTGTTGATTCCATTTATGAAAAAAATCACATGTTCGTAAAACTCATCTTTTTCAAGAAATCATGTAATCCTTCTAGAAGCTGTGATTTTAAAAAATGGGGCGAAGTAAGCTTTTCTTATTTCCGGACGCATGCGCAAACTATAGAAAGTCGTTATGACTTAGAATGTGCATACTTTGTTGGTTCCATTTATGAAATAAATCACATTTTCTAAACACTCATGTTTTTTAAGAAATCATGTAAACCTTCTAGAAGCTGTGATTTTAAAAACCGGGGGGAAGTAAGCTTTTCTTATTTCCGGAGGCATTCGCAAACTATAGAAAGTCGTTATTACGTAGAATGTGCATAGTTTGTTGATTACATTGATGAAATAAATCACATTCTCTAAAAACTCGTGTTTTTTAAGAAATCATGTAAATCTTCTAGAAGCTGTGATTTTAAAAAACGGGGGGATGTAAGCTCTTCTTATTTCCGAAAGCATGCGCAAACTATAAAAAGTCGTTATGACGTAGAATGTGCATACTTTGTTGATTTCTTTTATGAAATAAATCACATTTCCAAAAACTCATTTTTTTTAAGAAATCATGTAAACCTTCTAGAAGCTGTGATTTTAAGAAACGGGGGGAAGTAAGCTTTTCTTATTTCCGGACGCATGCGCATACTATAGAAAGTCGTTATGACGTAGAATGTGCATACTTTGTTGATTCCATTTATGAAATAAATCACATTTTCTAAAAACTCGTGTTTTTCAAGAAATCATGTAAAGCTTCTAGAAGCTGTGAATTTAAAAAAAGGGGGGAAGTAAGCTTTTCTTATTTCCGGACGCATGTGCAAACTATAGAAAGTCGTTATTCCCTAGAATGTGCATAGTTTGCACATGTGCAAACTATACAAAGTCGTTATGACGTAGAATGTGCATACTTTGCTGATTCCTTTTATGAAATAAATCACATTCTCTATAAACTCGTTTTTTTTATGAAATCATGTAAACCTTCTAGAAGCTGTGATTTTAAAAAATGGGGGGAAGTAAGCTTTTCTTATTTCCGGACGCATGTGCCAACTATAGAAAGTCCTTATGACGTAGAAGGTGCATACTTTGTTGTCTCCACTTATGAAATAAATCACATTTTCTAAAAACTCGTGTTTTTTAAGAAATCATGTAAACCTTCTAGAAGCTGTGAATTTAAAAAAAGGGGGGAAGTAAGCTTTTCTTATTTCCGGACGCATGCGCAAACTATAGAAGGTCGTTATTACGTAGAATGTGCATAGTTTGTTGATTCCATTGATTAAATAAATCACATTTTCTAAAAACTCATGTTTATTAAAAAATCATGTAAACCTTCTAGAAGCTGTGATTTTAAAAAATGGGGGGAGGTAAGCTTTTCTCATTTCTGGACGCATGCGCAAACTATAGAAAGTCGTTATTACGTAGAATGTGCATAGTTTGCACACGCGCAAACGATACAAAGTCGTTATGACATAGTTTGTTCATACTTTGTTGATTCCATTTATGAAACAAATGACATTTTCTAAAAACTCGTGTTTTTTTAAGAAAATCATGTAAACCTTCTAGAAGTTGTGATTTTAAAAAACGTGGGGAAGTAAGCTTTTCTTATTTCCGGACGCATGTGCAAACTATAGAAAGTCGTTATTACGTAGAATGTTCATAGTTTGTTGATTCTATTGATTAAATAAATCACATTTTCTAAAAGCTCGTGTTTATTAAGAAATCATGTAAACCTTCTAGAAGCTGTGATTTTAAAAAATGGGGGGAAGTAAGCTTTTCTTATTTCCGGACGCATGCGCAAACTATAGAAAGTCGTTATGACGTAAAATGTGCATACTTTATTGATTCCATTTATGAAATAAATCACATTTTCTAAAAACTCGTGTTTTTTAAGAAATCATGTAAACCTTCTAGAAGCTGTGAATTTAAAAAAAGGGGGGAAGTAAACTTTTCTTATTTCCGGACGCATGTGCAAACTATAGAAAGTCGTTATTACATAGAATGTGCATAGTTTTCGCATGCGCAAACTATACAAAGTTGTTATGACATCGTATGTTCATACTTTGTTGATTCCATTTATGAAATAAATGACATTTTCTAAAAACTCGTGGTTTTTTAAGAAATCATGTAAATCTTCTAGAAGCTGTGATTTTAAAAAATGAGGGGAAGTAAGCTTTTCTTATTTCCGGACGCATTCGCAAGCTAAAGAAAGTCGTTATTACGTAGAATGTGTATAGTTTGTTGATTCCATTGATGAAATAAAACACATTTTCTAAAAACTCGTGATTTTTAAGAAATCATGTAAACCTTCTAGAAGCTGTGATTTTAAAAAACGGGGGGAAGTAATCTTTTCTTATTTCCCGACGCATGCGCAAACTATAGAAATTCGTTATGACTTAGAATGTGCATACTTTGTTGATTCCATTTATGAAATAAATAACATTTTCTAAACACTCATGTTTTTTAAGAAATCATGTAAACCTTCTAGAAGCTGTGAATTTAAAAAAAGGGGGGAAGTAAGCTTTTCTTATTTCCGGACGCATGTGCAAACTATAGAAACTCGTTATTCCCTAGAATGTGCATAGTTTGCACATGTGCAAACTATACAAAGTCGTTATGACGTAGAATGTGCATACTTTGCTGATTCCTTTTATGAAATAAATCACAACTCGTTTTTTTTAAGAAATCATGTAAACCTTCTAGAAGCTGTGATTTTAAAAAATGGGGGGAAGTAAGCTTTTCTTATTTCCGGACGCATGTGCCAACTATAGAAAGTCGTTATGACGTAGAAGGTGCATACTTTGTTGTCTCCACTTATGAAATAAGTCACATTTTTTAAAAACTCGTGTTTTTTAAGAAATCATGTAAACCTTCTAGAAGCTGTGAATTTAAAAAAAGGGGGGAAGTAAGCTTTTCTTATTTCCGGACGCATGCGCAAACTATAGAAGGTCGTTATTACGTAGAATGTGCATAGTTTGTTGAATTCCATTGATGAAATAAATCACATTTTCTAAAAACTCGTGTTTTTAAAGAAATCATGTAAACCTTCTAGAAACCGCGACTTTAAAAAACGGGGGGAATTAAGCTTTTCTTATTTCCGGATGCATGCACAAACTATAGAAAGTCGTTATGACTTAGAATGTGCATACTTTGTTGATTCCATTTACGAAATAAATCACATTTTCTAAAAACTTGTGGTTTTTAAGAAATTATGTAAACCTTCTAGAAACTGTGATTTTAAAAAACTTGCGGAAGTAAGCTTTTCTTATTTCCGGATGCATGCGCAAACTTTAGAAAGTCGTTATGACGTAGAATGTGCATACTTTGTCGATTCCATTTATTAAATACATCACATTTTCTAAAAACTCGTGTTTTTTAAGAAATCATGTAAACCTTCTAGAAGTTGTGATTTTTAAAAACAGGGTGAAGTAAGCTTTTCTTATTTCTGGACACATATGCAAACTATAGAACGTCATTGGTACGTAGAATGTGCTTAGTTTGCGCATGCGCAAACTATAGAAAGTTGTTATGACATAGAATGTCCATACTTTGTTGATTCCATTTATGAAATAAATCACATGTTCGTAAAACTCATGTTTTTTAAGCAATCATGTAATCCTTCTAGAAGCTGTGATTTTAAAAAACGGGGGGAAGTAAGCTTTTCTTATTTCCGGACGCATGCGCAAACTATAGAAAGTCGTTATGACTTAGAATGTGCATAGTTTGTTGATTCCATTGATTAAATAAATCACATTTTCTAAAAACTCATGTTTTTTAAGAAATCATGTGAAGCTTCTAGAAGCTGTGATTTTAAAAAACGGGAGGAAGTAAGCTTTTCTTATTTCCGGACGCATGCGCAAACTTTAGAAAGTCGTTATGACATAGAAAGTGCACCCTTTTTTTATTCCATTTATGAAATAAATCACATTTTCTAAAAACTCATGTTTTTTAACAAATCATGTAAACCTTATAGAAGCTATGAATTGAAAAAAAGGGGGGAAGTAAGCTTTTGTTATTTCCAGACGCATGAGCAAACTATAGAAAGTCGTTATTACCTAGAATGTGCATAGTTTGCACATGCGCAAACTATACAAAGTCGTTATGACGTAGAATGTGCATACTTTGTTGATTCCTTCTATGAAATAAATCACATTTTCTAAAAACTCCTTTTTTTTAAGAAATCATGTAAACCTTCTAGAAGCAGTGATTTTAAAAAACGGGGGGAAGTAAGCTTTTCTTATTTCTGGACGCATGCGCAAACTATAGAAAGTCGTTATGACTTAGAATGTGGATAGTTTGTTGATTCCATTTATGAAATAAATCACATGTTCGTAAAACTCATGTTTTTTAAGAAATCATGTAATCCTTCTAGAAGCTGTGATTTTAACAAACGGGGGGAAGTAAGCTTTTCTTATTTCCGGACGCATGCGCAAACTATAGAAAGTCGTTATGACGTAGAATGTGCATACTTTGTTGATTCCTTTTATGAAATAAATCACATTTTCTAAAAACTCATTTTTTTTAAGATATCATGTAAACCTTCTAGAAGCTGTGATTTTAAAAAACGGGGGGAAGTAAGCTTTTCTTATTTCCGGACGCATGCGCAAACTATAGAAAGTCGTTATGACGTAGAATGTGCATACTTTGTTGATTCCATTTATGAAATAAATCACATTTTCTAAAAACTCATGTTTTTTAAGAAATCATGTAAACCTTCTAGAAGCTGTGAATGAAAAAAAAGGGGGGAAGTAAGCTTTTCTTATTTCCGGACGCATGTGGAAACTATAGAAAGTCGTTATTACCTAGAATGTGCATAGTTTGCACATGCGAAAACTATACAAAGTCATTATGACGTAGAATGTGCATACTTTGTTGATTACTTTTATGAAATAAATCACATTTTCTAAAAACTCGTTTTTTTTAAGAAATCATGTAAACCTTCTAGAAGCAGTGATTTTAAAAAATGGGGGGAAATAAGCTTTTCTTATTTCCGGACGCATGCGCAAACTATAGAAAGTCGTTATTACGTAGAATGTGCATAGTTTGTTGATTCCATTGATAAAATAAATCACATTTTCTAAAAACTCGTGTTTTTTAAGAAATCATGTAAACCTTCTAGAAGCTTTGATTTTAAAAAACGGGGGGAAGTAAGCTTTTCTTATTTCCGGACGCATGCACAAACTTTAGAAAGTCGTTATGACGTAGAAAGTGCATCCTTTTTTTATTCCATTTATGAAATAAATCACATTTTCTAAAAACTCATGTTTTTTAAGAAATCATGTAAACCTTCTAGAAGCTGTGAATTGAAAAAAAGGGGGGAAGTAAGCTTTTCTTATTTCCAGACGCATGAGCAAACTATACAAAGTCGTTATTAGATAGAATGTGCATAGTTTGCGCATGCGCAAACTATACAAAGTCGTTATGACATAGAATGTGCATACTTTGTTGATTCCATTTATGAAATAAATCACATGTTCGTAAAACTCATGTTTTTTAAGAAATCATGTAATCCTTCTAGAAGCTGTGATTTTAAAAAAAGGGGGGAAGTAAGCTTTTCTTATTTCCGGACGCATGTGCAAACTATAGAAAGTCGTTATTACGTAGAATGTGCATAGTTTGTTGATTCCATTGATTAAATAAATCACATTTTCTAAAAACTCGTGTTTATTAAGAAATCATGTAAACCTTCTAGAAGCTGTGATTTTAAAAAATGGGGGGAAGTAAGCTTTTCTTATTTCCGAACGCATGCGCAAACTATAGAAAGTCGTTATGACGTAGAATGTGCATACTTTGTTGATTCCATTTATGAAATACATCACATTTTCTAAAAACTCGTTTTTTTAAAGAAATCATGTAAACCTTCTAGAAGCTGTGATTTTTAAAAAAGGGGGCAAGCAAGCTTTTCTTATTTCCGGACGCATGCGCAAACTATAGAAAGTCGTTATGACTTAGAATGTGCATAGTTTGTTGATTCCATTGATTAAATAAATCACATTTTATAAAAACTCATGTTTTTTAAGAAATCATGTAAACCTTCTAGAAGCTGTGATTTTAAAAAACGGGGGGAAGTAAGCTTTTCTTATTTCCAGACGCATGCGCAAACTTTAGAAAGTCGTTATGATGTAGAAAGTGCATACTTTTTTTATTCCATTTATGAAATAAATCACATTTTCTAAAAACTCATGTTTTTTAAGAAATCATGTAAACCTTCTAGAAGCCGTGAATTGAAAAAAACGGGGGAAGTAAGCTTTTCTTATTTCCAGACGCATGAGCAAACTATAGAAAGTCGTTATTAGATAGAATGTGCATAGTTTGCGAATGCGCAAACTATACAAAGTCGTTATGACATAGAATGTGCATACTTTGTTGATTCCATTTATTAAATAAATCACATGTTTGTAAAACTCATGTTTTTTAAGAAAACATGTAATCCTTCTAGAAGCTGTGATTTTAAAAAACGGGGGGAAGCAAGCTTTTCTTATTTCCGGACGCATGTGCAAACTATAGAAAGTCGTTATTACGTAGAATGTGCATAGTTTGTTGATTCCATTGATTAAATAAATCAAATTTTCTAAAAACTCGTGTTTATTAAGAAATCATGTAAACCTTCTAGAAGCTGTGATTTTAAAAAATGGGGGGAAGTAAGCTTTTCTTATTTCCGGACGCATGCGCAAACTATAGAAAGTCGTTATGACATAGAATGTGCATACTTTGTTGATTCCATTTATGAAATACATCACATTTTCTAAAAACTCGTGTTTTTTAAGAAATCATGTAAACCTTCTAGAAGCCGTGATTTTAAAAAACGGGCGGAGGTAAGCTTTTCTTATTTCCGGACACATGCGCAAATTATAGAAAGTCGTTATTACGTAGAATGTGCATAGTTTGCGCATGCACAAACCATACAAAGTCGTTATGACATAGAATGTGCATACTTTGTTGATTCCATTTATCAAATAAATCACATTTTCTAAAAACTCGTGTTTTTTAAGAAATCATGTAAACCTTCCAGAAGTTGTGATTTTAAAAAACGGGGTGAAGTAAGCTTTTCTTATTTCTGGACGCATACGCAAACTATAGAAAGTCGTAAGTATGTAGAATGTGCTTAGTTTGCGCATGCAGAAACTATAGAAATTCGTTATGACATAGAATGTGCATACTTTGTGGATTCCATTTATGAAATAAATCACATGTTCGTAAAACTCATGTTTTTTAAGAAATCATGTAATCCTTCTAGAAGTTGTGATTTTAAAAATCGGGGGGAAGTAAGCTTTTCTTATTTATGGACGCATACGCAAACTATAGAAAGTCGTTATTACCTAGAATGTGCATAGTTTGCACATGCGCAAACTATACAAAGTCGTTATGACGTAGAATGTGCATACTTTGTTGATTCCTTTTATGAAATAAATCACATTTTCTAAAAACTCATTTTTTTTAAGAAATCATGTAAACCTTCTAGAAGCTGTGATTCTAAAAAATGGGGGGAAGTAAGCTTTTCTTATTTCCGGACGCATGCACAAACTATAGAAAGTCGTTATGACGTAGAAAGTGCATCCTTTTTTTATTCCATTTATGAAATAAATCACATTTTCTAAAAACTCATGTTTTTTAAGAAATCATGTAAACCTTCTAGAAGCTGTGAATTGAAAAAAAGGGAGGAAGTAAGCTTTTCTTATTTCCAGACGCATGAGCAAACTATAGAAAGTCGTTGTTAGATAGAATGTGCATAGTTTGCGCATGCGCAAACTATACAAAGTCGTTATGCCATAGAATGTGCATAATTTGTTGATTCCATTTATGAAATAAATCACATTTTCTAAAAACTCGTGTTTTTTAAGAACTCATGTAAACCTTCTAGAAATTGTGATTTTAAAAAACGGGGTAAAGTAAGTTTTTCTTATTTCTGGCCGCACACGCAAACTATAGAAAGTCGTTAGTACGTAGAATGTGCTTAGTTTGCGCATGCGCAAACTATAGAAAGTCGTTATGACATAGAATGTGCATACTTTGTTGATTCCATTTATGAAATAAATCACATGTTCGTAAAACTCATGTTTTTTAAGAAATCATGTAATCCCTATAGAAGCTGTGGTTTTAAAAAACGGGGGGAAATAATCTTTTCTTATTTCCGGACGCATGTGGAAACTATAGAAAGTCATTATTACATAGAATGTGCATAGTTTGTTGATTCCATTGATTAAATAAATCACATTTTCTAAAAACTTTTGTTTATTAAGTAATCATGTAAACCTTCTAGAAGTTGTGATTTTAAAAACCGGGGGAAGTAAGCTTTTCTTATTTCTGGACACATGCGCAAACTATAGAAAGTCGTTATGACGTAGAATTTGCATACTTTGTTGATTCCATTTATGAAATACATCACATTTTCTAAAAACTCGTTTTTTTTTAAGAAATCATGTAAACATTCTAGAAGCTGTGATTTTAAAAAATGGGGGGAAGTAAGCTTTTCTTATTTCCGGACGCATGCGGAAACTATAGAAAGTTGTTATGACGTAGAATGTGCATACTTTGTTGATTCCATTTATGAAATAAATCACATTTTCTAAAAACCCGTTTTTTTCAAGAAATCATCGAAACCTTCTAGAAGCTGTGATTTTAAAAAAAGGGGGGAAGTAAGCTTTTCTTATTTCCGGACGCATGCGCAAACTATAGAAAGTCGTTTTGACGTAGAAGTTGCATACTTTGTTGATTCCTTTTATGAAATAAATCACATTTTCTTAAAACCCGTTTTTTTCAAGAAAATCATGTAAACCTTCTAGAAGCAGTGATTTTAAAAAAAGGGGGGAAGTAAGCTTTTCTTCAATCCATACGCATGCACAAACTATATAAAGTCGTTATGACGTAGAATGTGCATACTTTGATGATTCCTTCTATGAAATAAATCACATTTTCTAAAAACTCATTTTTTTTAAGAAATCATGTAAACCTTCTAGAAGCTGTGATTTTAAAAAACGGGGGGAAGTAAGCTTTTCTTATTTCCGGACGCATGCACAAACTATAGAAAGTCGTTATGACGTAGAATGTGCATACTTTGTTGATTCCATTTATGAAATAAATCACATTTTCTAAAAACCCATTTTTTTCAAGAAATCATGGAAACCTTCTAGAAGCTGTGATTTTAAAAAAAGGGGGGAAGTAAGCTTTTCTTATTTCCGGACGCATGCGCAAACTATAGAAATTCGTTATGACGTAGAATGTGCATACTTTGTTGATTCCGTTTATGAAATAAATCACATTTTCTAAAATCTCATGTTTTTTAAGAAATCATGTAAACCTTCTAGAAGCTGTGAATTTAAAAAAAGGGGGGAAGTAAGCTTTTCTTATTTCCGGACGCATGTGCAAACTATAGAAAGTCGTTATTACCTAGAATGTGCATAGTTTGCACATGCGCAAACTATACAAAGTCGTTATGACGTAGAATGTGCATACTTTGTTGATTCCTTTTATGAAATAAATCACATTTTCTAAAAACTCATGTTTTTTAAGAAATCATGTAAACCTTCTAGAAGCTGTGAATTGAAAAAAAGGGAGGAAGTAAGCTTTTCTTATTTCCAGACGCGTGAGCAAACTATAGAAAGTCGTTATTAGATAGAATGTGCATAGTTTGCGCATGTGCAAACTATACAAAGTCGTTATGACATAGAATGTGCATACTTTGTTGATTCCATTTATGAAATAAATCACATTTTCTAAAAACTCGTGTTTTTTAAGAACTCATGTAAACCTTCTACAAGTTGTGATTTTAAAAAATAGGGTAAATTAAGCTTTTCTTATTTCTGGACGCATACGCAAACTATAGAAAGTCGTTAGTACGTAGAATGTGCTTAGTTTGCGCATGCGCAAACTATAGAAAGTCGTTATGGCATAGAATGTGCATACTTTGTTGATTCCATTTATGAAATAAATCACATGTTCGTAAAACTCATGTTTTTTAAGAAATCATGTAATCCCTATAGAAGCTGTGATTTTAAAAAACGGGGGGAAATAAGTTTTTCTTATTTCTGGACGCATGTGCAAACTATAGAAAGTCGTTATTACATAGAATGTGCATAGTTAGTTGATTCCATTGATTAAATAAATTACATTTTCTAAAAACTCGTGTTTATTAAGTAATCATGTAAACCTTCTAGAAGTTGTGATTTTAAAAACCGGGGGGAAGTAAGCTTTTCTTATTTCTGGACGCATACGCAAACTATAGAAAGTCGTTAGTATGTAGAATGTGCTTAGTTTACGCATGCACAAACTATAGAAATTCGTTATGACATAGAATGTGCATACTTTGTTGATTCCATTTATGAAATAAATAACATTTTCTAAAAACTCGTGTTTTTTAAGAAATCATGTAAACCTTCTAGAAGTAGTGATTTTAAGAAACGGGGTGAAGTAAGCTTTTCTTATTTCTGGATGCATACGTAAACTATAGAACGTCGTTAGTACATAGAATGTGCTTAGTTTGTGCATGCGCAAACTATAGAGAGTCGTTATGACATAGAATGTGCATACTTTGTTGATTCCATTTATGAAAAAAATCACATGTTCGTAAAACTCATCTTTTTCAAGAAATCATGTAATCCTTCTAGAAGCTGCGATTTTAAAAAATGGGGCGAAGTAAGCTTTTCTTATTTCCGGACGCATGCGCAAACTATAGAAAGTCGTTATGACTTAGAATGTGCATACTTTGTTGGTTCCATTTATGAAATAAATCACATTTTCTAAACACTCATGTTTTTTAAGAAATCATGTAAACCTTCTAGAAGCTGTGATTTTAAAAACCGGGGGGAAGTAAGCTTTTCTAATTTCCGGACGTATTCGCAAACTATAGAAAGTTGTTATTACGTAGAATGTGCATAGTTTGTTGATTACATTGATGAAATAAATCACATTCTCTAAAAACTCGTGTTTTTTAAGAAATCATGTAAATCTTCTAGAAGCTGTGATTTTAAAAAACGGGGGGATGTAAGCTCTTCTTATTTCTGAAAGCATGCGCAAACTATAAAAAGTCGTTATGACGTAGAATGTGCATACTTTGTTGATTTCTTTTATGAAATAAATCACATTTCCAAAAACTCATTTTTTTTAAGAAATCATGTAAACCTTCTAGAAGCTGTGATTTTAAAAAACGGGGGGAAGTAAGCTTTTCTTATTTCCGGACGCATGCGCATACTATAGAAAGTCGTTATGACGTAGAATGTGCATACTTTGTTGATTCCATTTATGAAATAAATCACATTTTCTAAAAACTCGTGTTTTTCAAGAAATCATGTAAAGCTTCTAGAAGCTGTGAATTTAAAAAAAGGGGGGAAGTAAGCTTTTCTTATTTCCGGACGCATGTGCAAACTATAGAAAGTCATTATTCCCTAGAATGTGCATAGTTTGCACATGTGCAAACTATACAAAGTCGTTATGACGTAGAATGTGCATACTTTGCTGATTCCTTTTATGAAATAAATCACATTCTCTATAAACTCGTTTTTTTTAAGAAATCATGTAAACCTTCTAGAAGCTGTGATTTTAAAAAATGGGGGGAAGTAAGCTTTTCTTATTTCCGGACGCATGTGCCAACTATAGAAAGTCGTTATGACGTAGAAGGTGCATACTTTGTTGTCTCCACTTATGAAATAAATAACATTTTCTAAAAACTCGTGTTTTTTAAGAAATCATGTAAACCTTCTAGAAGCTGTGAATTTAAAAAAAGGGGGGAAGTAAGCTTTTCTTATTTCCGGACGCATGCGCAAACTATAGAAGGTCGTTATTACGTAGAATGTGCATAGTTTGTTGATTCCATTGATTAAATAAATCACATTTTCTAAAAACTCATGTTTATTAAAAAATCATGTAAACTTTCTAGAAGCTGTGATTTTAAAAAATGGGGGGAGGTAAGCTTTTCTCATTTCTGGACGCATGCGCAAACTATAGAAAGTCGTTATTACGTAGAATGTGCATAGTTTGCACACGCGCAAACGATACAAAGTCGTTATGACATAGTTTGTTCATACTTTGTTGATTCCATTTATGAAACAAATGACATTTTCTAAAAACTCGTGTTTTCTTAAGAAAATCATGTAAACATTCTAGAAGTTGTGATTTTAAAAAACGTGGGGAAGTAAGCTTTTCTTATTACCGGACGCATGTGCAAACTATAGAAAGTCGTTATTACGTAGAATGTTCATAGTTTGTTGATTCTATTGATTAAATAAATCACATTTTCTAAAAACTCGTGTTTATTAAGAAATCATGTAAACCTTCTAGAAGCTGTGATTTTAAAAAATGGGGGGAAGTAAGCTTTTCTTATTTCCAGACGCATGCGCAAACTATAGAAAGTCGTTATGACGTAAAATGTGCATACTTTATTGATTCCATTTATGAAATAAATCACATTTTCTAAAAACTCGTGTTTTTTAAGAAATCATGTAAACCTTCTAGAAGCTGTGAATTTAAAAAAAGGGGGGAAGTAAACTTTTCTTATTTCCGGACGCATGTGCAAACTATAGAAAGTCGTTATTACATAGAATGTGCATAGTTTTCGCATGCGCAAACTATACAAAGTTGTTATGACATCGTATGTTCATACTTTGTTGATTCCATTTATGAAATAAATGACATTTTCTAAAAACTCGTGGTTTTTTAAGAAATCATGTAAACCTTCTAGAAGCTGTGATTTTAAAAAATGAGGGGAAGTAAGCTTTTCTTATTTCCGGACGCATTCGCAAGCTAAAGAAAGTCGTTATTACGTAGAATGTGTATAGTTTGTTGATTCCATTGATGAAATAAAACACATTTTCTAAAAACTCGTGATTTTTAAGAAATCATGTAAACCTTCTAGAAGCTGTGATTTTAAAAAACGGGGGGAAGTAATCTTTTCTTATTTCCCGACGCATGCGCAAACTATAGAAATTCGTTATGACTTAGAATGTGCATACTTTGTTGATTCCATTTATGAAATAAATCACATTTTCTAAACACTCATGTTTTTTAAGAAATCATGTAAACCTTCTAGAAGCTGTGATTTTTAAAACCGGGGGGAAGTAAGCTTTTCTTATTTCCGGATGCATGCACAAACTATAGAAAGTCGTTATGACTTAGAATGTGCATACTTTGTTGATTCCATTTACGAAATAAATCACATTTTCTAAAAACTCGTGTTTTTTAAGAAATCATGTAAAGCTTCTAGAAGCTGTGAATTTAAAAAAAGGGGGGAAGTAAGCTTTTCTTATTTCCGGACGCATGTGCGAACTATAGAAACTCGTTATTCCCTAGAATGTGCATAGTTTGCACATGTGCAAACTATACAAAGTCGTTATGACGTAGAATGTGCATACTTTGCTGATTCCTTTTATGAAATAAATCACATTCTCTATAAACTCGTTTTTTTTAAGAAATCATGTAAACCTTCTAGAAGCTGTGATTTTAAAAAATGGGGGGAAGTAAGATTTTCTTATTTCCGGACGCATGTGCCAACTATAGAAAGTCGTTATGACGTAGAAGGTGCATACTTTGTTGTCTCCACTTATGAAATAAATCACATTTTCTAAAAACTCGTGTTTTTTAAGAAATCATGTAAACCTTCTAGAAGCTGTGAATTTAAAAAAAGGGGGGAAGTAAGCTTTTCTTATTTCCGGACGCATGCGCAAACTATAGAAGGTCGTTATTACGTAGAATGTGCATAGTTTGTTGAATTCCATTGATGAAATAAATCACATTTTCTAAAAACTCATGTTTTTAAAGAAATCATGTAAACCTTCTAGAAACCGTGACTTTAAAAAACGGGGGGAATTAAGCTTTTCTTATTTCCGGATGCATGCACAAACTATATAAAGTCGTTATGACTTAGAATGTGCATACTTTGTTGATTCCATTTACGAAATAAATCACATTTTCTAAAAACTTGTATTTTTTAAGAAATTATGTAAACCTTCTAGAAACTGTGATTTTAAAAAACTTGCGGAAGTAAGCTTTTCTTATTTCCGGATGCATGCGCAAACTTTAGAAAGTCGTTATGACGTAGAATGTGCATACTTTGTCGATTCCATTTATGAAATACATCACATTTTCTAAAAACTCGTGTTTTTTTTGTGATTTTTAAAAACAGGGTGAAGTAAGCTTTTCTTATTTCTGGACACATATGCAAACTATAGAACGTCATTAGTACGTAGAATGTGCTTAGTTTGCGCATGCGCAAACTATAGAAAGTTGTTATGACATAGAATGTCCATACTTTGTTGATTCCATTTATGAAATAAATCACATGTTCGTAAAACTCATGTTTTTTAAGCAATCATGTAATCCTTCTAGAAGCTGTGATTTTAAAAAACGGGGGGAAGTAAGCTTTTCTTATTTCCGGACGCATGCGCAAACTATAGAAAGTCGTTATGACTTAGAATGTGCATAGTTTATTGATTCCATTGATTAAATAAATCACATTTTCCAAAAACTCATGTTTTTTAAGAAATCATGTGAAGCTTCTAGAAGCTGTGATTTTAAAAAACGGGTGGAAGTAAGCTTTTCTTATTTCCGGACGCATGCGCAAACTTTAGAAAGTCGTTATGACATAGAAAGTGCACCCTTTTTTTATTCCATTTATGAAATAAATCACATTTTCTAAAAACTCATGTTTTTTAAGAAATCATGTAAACCTTATAGAAGCTATGAATTGAAAAAAAGGGGGGAAGTAAGCTTTTGTTATTTCCAGACGCATGAGCAAACTATAGAAAGTCGTTATTACCTAGAATGTGCATAGTTTGCACATGCGCAAACTATACAAAGTCGTTATGACGTAGAATGTGCATACTTTGTTGATTCCTTCTATGAAATAAATCACATTTTCTAAAAACTCCTTTTTTTTAAGAAATCATGTAAACCTTCTAGAAGCAGTGATTTTAAAAAACGGGGGGAAGTAAGCTTTTCTTATTTCTGGACGCATGCGCAAACTATAGAAAGTCGTTATGACTTAGAATGTGGATAGTTTGTTGATTCCATTTATGAAATAAATCACATGTTCGTAAAACTCATGTTTTTTACGAAATCATGTAATCCTTCTAGAAGCTGTGATTTTAACAAACGGGGGGAAGTAAGCTTTTCTTATTTCCGGACGCATGCGCAAACTATAGAAAGTCGTTATGACGTAGAATGTGCATACTTTGTTGATTCCTTTTATGAAATAAATCACATTTTCTAAAAACTCATTTTTTTTAAGATATCATGTAAACCTTCTAGAAGCTGTGATTTTAAAAAACGGGGGGAAGTAAGCTTTTCTTATTTCCGGACGCATGCGCAAACTATAGAAAGTCGTTATGACGTAGAATGTGCATACTTTGTTGATTCCATTTATGAAATAAATCACATTTTCTAAAAACTCATGTTTTTTAAGAAATCATGTAAACCTTCTAGAAGCTGTGAATGAAAAAAAAGGGGGGAAGTAAGCTTTTCTTATTTCCGGACGCATGTGCAAACTATAGAAAGTCGTTATTACCTAGAATGTGCATAGTTTGCACATGCGAAAACTATACAAAGTCGTTATGACGTAGAATGTGCATACTTTGTTGATTACTTTTATGAAATAAATCACATTTTCTAAAAACTCGTTTTTTTTAAGAAATCATGTAAACCTTCTAGAAGCAGTGATTTTAAAAAATGGGGGGAAATAAGCTTTTCTTATTTCCGGACGCATGCGCAAACTATAGAAAGTCGTTATTACGTAGAATGTGCATAGTTTGTTGATTCCATTGATAAAATAAATCACATTTTCTAAAAACTCGTGTTTTTTAAGAAATCATGTAAACCTTCTAGAAGCTTTGATTTTAAAAAACGGGGGGAAGTAAGCTTTTCTTATTTCCGGACGCATGCACAAACTTTAGAAAGTCGTTATGACGTAGAAAGTGCATCCTTTTTTTATTCCATTTATGAAATAAATCACATTTTCTAAAAACTCATGTTTTTTAAGAAATCATGTAAACATTCTAGAAGCTGTGAATTGAAAAAAAGGGGGGAAGTAAGCTTTTCTTATTTCCAGACGCATGAGCAAACTATACAAAGTCGTTATTAGATAGAATGTGCATAGTTTGCGCATGCGCAAACTATACAAAGTCGTTATGACATAGAATGTGCATACTTTGTTGATTCCATTTATGAAATAAATCACATGTTCGTAAAACTCATGTTTTTTAAGAAATCATGTAATCCTTCTAGAAGCTGTGATTTAAAAAAAAGGGGGGAAGTAAGCTTTTCTTATTTCCGGACGCATGTGCAAACTATAGAAAGTCGTTATTACGTAGAATGTGCATAGTTTGTTGATTCCATTGATTAAATAAATCACATTTTCTAAAAACTCGTGTTTATTAAGAAATCATGTAAACCTTCTAGAAGCTGTGATTTTAAAAAATGGGGGGAAGTAAGCTTTTCTTATTTCCGAACGCATGCGCAAACTATAGAAAGTCGTTATGACGTAGAATGTGCATACTTTGTTGATTCCATTTATGAAATACATCACATTTTCTAAAAACTCGTTTTTTTTAAGAAATCATGTAAACCTTCTAGAAGCTGTGATTTTTAAAAAAGGGGGCAAGCAAGCTTTTCTTATTTCCGGACGCATGCGCAAACTATAGAAAGTCGTTATGACTTAGAATGTGCATAGTTTGTTGATTCCATTGATTAAATAAATCACATTTTCTAAAAACTCATGTTTTTTAAGAAATCATGTAAACCTTCTAGAAGCTGTGATTTTAAAAAACGGGGGGAAGTAAGCTTTTCTTATTTCCAGACGCATGCGGAAACTATAGAAAGTTGTTATGACGTAGAATGTGCATACTTTGTTGATTCCATTGATTAAATAAATCAAATTTTCTAAAAACTGGTGTTTATTAAGAAATGATGTAAACCTTCTAGAAGCTGTGATTTTAAAAAATGGGGGGAAGTAAGCTTTTCTTATTTCCGGACCCATGCGCAAACTATAGAAAGTCGTTATGACATAGAATGTGCATACTTTGTTGATTCCATTTATGAAATACATCACATTTTCTAAAAACTCGTGTTTTTTAAGAAATCATGTAAACCTTCTAGAAGCCGTGATTTTAAAAAACGGGCGGAGGTAAGCTTTTCTTATTTCCGGACACATGCGCAAATTATAGAAAGTCGTTATTACGTAGAATGTGCATAGTTTGCGCATGCACAAACCATACAAAGTCGTTATGACATAGAATGTGCATACTTTGTTGATTCCATTTATCAAATAAATCACATTTTCTAAAAACTCGTGTTTTTTAAGAAATCATGTAAACCTTCCAGAAGTTGTGATTTTAAAGAACGGGGTGAAGTAAGCTTTTCTTATTTCTGGACGCATACGCAAACTATAGAAAGTCGTAAGTATGTAGAATGTGCTTAGTTTGCGCATGCAGAAACTATAGAAATTCGTTATGACATAGAATGTGCATACTTTGTGGATTCCATTTATGAAATAAATCACATGTTCGTAAAACTCATGTTTTTTAAGAAATCATGTAATCCTTCTAGAAGTTGTGATTTTAAAAATCGGGGGGAAGTAAGCTTTTCTTATTTATGGACGCATACGCAAACTATAGAAAGTCGTTATTACCTAGAATGTGCATAGTTTGCACATGCGCAAACTATACAAAGTCGTTATGACGTAGAATGTGCATACTTTGTTGATTCCTTTTATGAAATAAATCACATTTTCTAAAAACTCATTTTTTTTAAGAAATCATGTAAACCTTCTAGAAGCTGTGATTCTAAAAAATGGGGGGAAGTAAGCTTTTCTTATTTCCGGACGCATGCACAAACTATAGAAAGTCGTTATGACGTAGAAAGTGCATCCTTTTTTTATTCCATTTATGAAATAAATCACATTTTCTAAAAACTCATGTTTTTTAAGAAATCATGTAAACCTTCTAGAAGCTGTGAATTGAAAAAAAAGGAGGAAGTAAGCTTTTCTTATTTCCAGACGCATGAGCAAACTATAGAAAGTCGTTATTAGATAGAATGTGCATAGTTTGCGCATGTGCAAACTATACAAAGTCGTTATGACATAGAATGTGCATACTTTGTTGATTCCATTTATGAAATAAATCACATTTTCTAAAAACCCGTTTTTTTCAAGAAATCATCGAAACCTTCTAGAAGCTGTGATTTTAAAAAAAGGGGGGAAGTAAGCTTTTCTTATTTCCGGACGCATGCGCAAACTATAGAAAGTCGTTTTGACGTAGAATGTGCATACTTTGTTGATTCCTTTTATGAAATAAATCACATTTTCTAAAAACCCGTTTTTTTCAAGAAAATCATGTAAACCTTCTAGAAGCAGTGATTTTAAAAAAAGGGGGGAAGTAAGCTTTTCTTAAATCCATACGCATGCGCAAACTATATAAAGTCGTTATGACGTAGAATGTGCATACTTTGATGATTCCTTTTATGAAATAAATCACATTTTCTAAAAACTCATTTTTTTTAAGAAATCATGTAAACCTTCTAGAAGCTGTGATTTTAAAAAACGGGGGGAAGTAAGCTTTTCTTATTTCCGGACGCATGCGCAAACTATAGAAAGTCGTTATGACGTAGAATGTGCATACTTTGTTGATTCCATTTATGAAATAAATCACATTTTCTAAAAACCCATTTTTTTCAAGAAATCATGGAAACCTTCTAGAAGCTGTGATTTTAAAAAAAGGGGGGAAGTAAGCTTTTCTTATTTCCGGACGCATGCGCAAACTATAGAAAGTCGTTATGACGTAGAATGTGCATACTTTCTTGATTCCGTTTAAGAAATAAATCACATTTTCTAAAATCTCATGTTTTTTAAGAAATCATGTAAACCTTCTAGAAGCTGTGAATTTAAAAAAAGGGGGGAAGTAAGCTTTTCTTATTTCCGGACGCATGTGCAAACTATAGAAAGTCGTTATTACCTAGAATGTGCATAGTTTGCACATGCGCAAACTATACAAAGTCGTTATGACGTAGAATGTGCATACTTTGTTGATTCCTTTTATGAAATAAATCACATTTTCTAAAAACTCATGTTTTTTAAGAAATCATGTAAACCTTCTAGAAGCTGTGAATTGAAAAAAAGGGAGGAAGTAAGCTTTTCTTATTTCCAGACGCATGAGCAAACTATAGAAAGTCGTTATTAGATAGAATGTGCATAGTTTGCGCATGTGCAAACTATACAAAGTCGTTATGACATAGAATGTGCATACTTTGTTGATTCCATTTATGAAATAAATCACATTTTCTAAAAACTCGTGTTTTTTAAGAACTCATGTAAACCTTCTACAAGTTGTGATTTTAAAAAACAGGGTAAATTAAGCTTTTCTTATTTCTGGACGCATACGCAAACTATAGAAAGTCGTTAGTACGTAGAATGTGCTTAGTTTGCGCATGCGCAAACTATAGAAAGTCATTATGGCATAGAATGTGCATACTTTGTTGATTCCATTTATGAAATAAATCACATGTTCGTAAAACTCATGTTTTTTAAGAAATCATGTAATCCCTATAGAAGCTGTGATTTTAAAAAACGGGGGGAAATAAGTTTTTCTTATTTCTGGACGCATGTGCAAACTATAGAAAGTCGTTATTACATAGAATGTGCATAGTTAGTTGATTCCATTGATTAAATAAATTACATTTTCTAAAAACTCGTGTTTATTAAGTAATCATGTAAACCTTCTAGAAGTTGTGATTTTAAAAACCGGGGGGAAGTAAGCTTTTCTTATTTCCGGACGCATGCGCAAACTATAGAAAGTCGTTATGACGTAGAATGTGCATACTTTGTTTATTCCATTTATGAAATACATCACATTTTCTAAAAACTCGTTTTTTTTAAGAAATCATGTAAACCTTCTAGAAGCTGTGATTTTAAAAAACGGGGGGAAGTAAGCTTTTCTTATTTCCGGACGCATGCACAAACTATAGAAAGTCGCTATGACTTAGAATGTGCATTGTTTGTTGATTCCATTGATTAAATAAATCATATTTTCTAAAAACTCGTGTTTTTTAAGAAATCATGTAAACCTTCTAGAAGCTGTGATTTTAAAAAATGGGGGGAAGTAAGCTTTTATTATTTCCGGACGTATGTGCAAACTTTAGAAAGTCGTTATGACGTAGAAAGTGCATCCTTTTTTTGTTCCATTTATGAAATAAATCACATTTTCTAAAAACTCATGTTTTTTAAGAAATCATGTAAACCTTCTAGAAGCTGTGAATTGAAAAAAAGGGGGGAAGTAAGCTTTTCTTATTTCCAGACGCATGAGCAAACTATAGAAAGTCGTTATTAGATAGAATGTGCATAGTTTGCGCATGTGCAAACTATACAAAGTCGTTATGACATAGAATGTGCATACTTTGTTGATTCCATTTATGAAATAAATCACATTTTCTAAAAACTCGTGTTTTTTAAGAACTCATGTAAACCTTCTACAAGTTGTGATTTTAAAAAACAGGGTAAATTAAGCTTTTCTTATTTCTAGACGCATACGCAAACTATAGAAAGTCGTTAGTACATAGAATGTGCTTAGTTTGCGCATGCGCAAACTATAGAAAGTCGTTATGGCATAGAATGTGCATACTTTGTTGTTTCCATTTATGAAATAAATCACATGTTCGTAAAACTCATGTTTTTTAAGAAATCATGTAATCCCTATAGAAGCTGTGATTTTAAAAAACGGGGGGAAATAAGTTTTTCTTATTTCTGGACGCATGTGCAAACTATAGAAAGTCGTTATTACATAGAATGTGCATAGTTAGTTGATTCCATTGATTAAATAAATTACATTTTCTAAAAACTCGTGTTTATTAAGTAATCATGTAAACCTTCTAGAAGTTGTGATTTTAAAAACCGGGGGGAAGTAAGCTTTTCTTATTTCCGGACGCATGTGCAAACTATAGAAAGTCGTTATGACGTAGAATTTGCATACTTTGTTTATTCCATTTATGAAATACATCACATTTTCTAAAAACTCGTTTTTTTTAAGAAATCATGTAAACCTTCTAGAAGCTGTGATTTTAAAAAACGGGGGGAAGTAAGCTTTTCTTATTTCCGGACGCATGCACAAACTATAGAAAGTCGCTATGACTTAGAATGTGCATTGTTTGTTGATTCCATTGATTAAATAAATCATATTTTCTAAAAACTCGTGTTTTTTAAGAAATCATGTAAACCTTCTAGAAGCTGTGATTTTAAAAAATGGGGGGAAGTAAGCTTTTCTTATTTCCGGACGTATGTGCAAACTTTAGAAAGTCGTTATGACGTAGAAAGTGCATCCTTTTTTTGTTCCATTTATGAAATAAATCACATTTTCTAAAAACTCATGTTTTTTAAGAAATCATGTAAACCTTCTAGAAGCTGTGAATTGAAAAAAAGGGGGGAAGTAAGCTTTTGTTATTTCCAGACGCATGAGCAAACTATAGAAAGTCATTATTAGATAGAATGTGCATAGTTTGCGCATGCGCAAACTATACAAAGTCGTTATGACATAGAAAGTGCATACTTTGTTGATTCCATTTATGAAATAAATCACATGTTCGTAAAACTCATGTTTTTTAAGAAATCATGTAACCCTTCTAGAAGCTATGATTTTAAAAAACGGGGGGAAGTAAGCTTTTCTTATTTCCGGACGCATGTGCAAACTATAGAAAGTCGTTATTACGTAGAATGTGCATAGTTTGTTGATTCCATTTATTAAATAAAGAACATTTTCTAAAAACTCGTGTTTATTAAGAAATCATGTAAACCTTCTAGAAGCTGTGATTTTAAAAAATGGGGGGAAGTAAGCTTTTCTTATTTCCGGACGCATGCGCAAACTATAGAAAGTCGTTATGACATAGAATGTGCATACTTTGTTGATTCCATTTATGAAATACATCACATTTTCTAAAAACTCGTGTTTTTTAAGAAATCACGTAAACCTTCTAGAAGTTGTGATTTTAAAAAACGGGGTGAAGTAAGCTTTTCTTATTTCTGGACGCATACGCAAACTATAGAAAGTCGTTAGTATGTAGAATGTGCTTAGTTTACGCATGCACAAACTATAGAAATTCGTTATGACATAGAATGTGCATACTTTGTTGATTCCATTTATGAAATAAATAACATTTTCTAAAAACTCGTGTTTTTTAAGAAATCATGTAAACCTTCTAGAAGTAGTGATTTTAAGAAACGGGGTGAAGTAAGCTTTTCTTATTTCTGGATGCATACATAAACTATAGAACGTCGTTAGTACATAGAATGTGCTTAGTTTGTGCATGCGCAAACTATAGAGAGTCGTTATGACATAGAATGTGCATACTTTGTTGATTCCATTTATGAAAAAAATCACATGTTCGTAAAACTCATCTTTTTCAAGAAATCATGTAATCCTTCTAGAAGCTGTGATTTTAAAAAATGGGGCGAAGTAAGCTTTTCTTATTTCCGGACGCATGCGCAAACTATAGAAAGTCGTTATGACTTAGAATGTGCATACTTTGTTGGTTCCATTTATGAAATAAATCACATTTTCTAAACACTCATGTTTTTTAAGAAATCATGTAAACCTTCTAGAAGCTGTGATTTTAAAAACCGGGGGGAAGTAAGCTTTTCTTATTTCCGGACGCATTCGCAAACTATAGAAAGTCGTTATTACGTAGAATGTGCATAGTTTGTTGATTACATTGATGAAATAAATCACATTCTCCAAAAACTCGTGCTTTTTAAGAAATCATGTAAACCTTCTAGAAGCTGTGATTTTAAAAAACGGGCGGAAGTAAGCTTTTCTTATTTCCGGACACATGCGCAAATTATAGAAAGTCGTTATTACGTAGAATGTGCATAGTTTGCGCATGCGCAAACCATACAAAGTCGTTATGACATAGAATGTGCATACTTTGTTGATTCCATTTATCAAATAAATCACATTTTCTAAAAGCTCGTGTTTTTTAAGAAATCACGTAAACCTTCTAGAAGTTGTGATTTTAAAAAACGGGGTGAAGTAAGCTTTTCTTATTTCTGGACGTATACGCAAACTATAGAAAGTCGTTAGTATGTAGAATGTGCTTAGTTTACGCATGCACAAACTATAGAAATTCGTTATGACATAGAATGTGCATACTTTGTTGATTCCATTTATGAAATAAATAACATTTTCTAAAAACTCGTGTTTTTTAAGAAATCATGTAAACCTTCTAGAAGTAGTGATTTTAAGAAACGGGGTGAAGTAAGCTTTTCTTATTTCTGGATGCATACGTAAACTATAGAACGTCGTTAGTACATAGAATGTGCTTAGTTTGTGCATGCGCAAACTATAGAGAGTCGTTATGACATAGAATGTGCATACTTTGTTGATTCCATTTATGAAAAAAATCACATGTTCGTAAAACTCATCTTTTTCAAGAAATCATGTAATCCTTCTAGAAGCTGTGATTTTAAAAAATGGGGCGAAGTAAGATTTTCTTATTTCCGGACGCATGCGCAAACTATAGAAAGTCGTTATGACTTAGAATGTGCATACTTTGTTGGTTCCATTTATGAAATAAATCACATTTTCTAAACACTCATGTTTTTTAAGAAATCATGTAAACCTTCTAGAAGCTGTGATTTTAAAAACCGGGGGGAAGTAAGCTTTTCTTATTTCCGGACGCATTCGCAAACTATAGAAAGTCGTTATTACGTAGAATGTGCATAGTTTGTTGATTACATTGATGAAATAAATCACATTCTCTAAAAACTCGTGTTTTTTAAGAAATCATGTAAATCTTCTAGAAGCTGTGATTTTAAAAAACGGGGGGATGTAAGCTCTTCTTATTTCCGAAAGCATGCGCAAACTATAAAAAGTCGTTATGACGTAGAATGTGCATACTTTGTTGATTTCTTTTATGAAATAAATCACATTTCCAAAAACTCATTTTTTTTAAGAAATCATGTAAACCTTCTAGAAGCTGTGATTTTAAAAAACGGGGGGGAAATAAGCTTTTCTTATTTCCGGACGCATGCGCATACTATAGAAAGTCGTTATGACGTAGAATGTGCATACTTTGTTGATTCCATTTATGAAATAAATCACATTTTCTAAAAACTCGTGTTTTTTAAGAAATCATGTAAAGCTTCTAGAAGCTGTGAATTTAAAAAAAGGGGGGGAAGTAAGCTTTTCTTATTTCCGGATGCATGTGGAAACTATAGAAAGTCGTTATTCCCTAGAATGTGCATAGTTTGCACATGTGCAAACTATACAAAGTCGTTATGACGTAGAATGTGCATACTTTGCTGATTCCTTTTATGAAATAAATCACATTCTCTATAAACTCGTTTTTTTTAAGAAATCATGTAAACCTTCTAGAAGCTGTGATTTTAAAAAAATGGGGGGAAGTAAGCTTTTCTTATTTCCGGACGCATGTGCCAACTATAGAAAGTCGTTATGACGTAGAAGGTGCATACTTTGTTGTCTCCACTTATGAAATAAATCACATTTTCTAAAAACTCGTGTTTTTTAAGAAATCATGTAAACCTTCTAGAAGCTGTGAATTTAAAAAAAGGGGGGAAGTAAGCTTTTCTTATTTCCGGACGCATGCGCAAACTATAGAAGGTCGTTATTACGTAGAATGTGCATAGTTTGTTGATTCCATTGATTAAATAAATCACATTTTCTAAAAACTCATGTTTATTAAAAAATCATGTAAACCTTCTAGAAGCTGTGATTTTAAAAAATGGGGGGAGGTAAGCTTTTCTCATTTCTGGACGCATGCGCAAACTATAGAAAGTCGTTATTACGTAGAATGTGCATAGTTTGCACACGCGCAAACGATACAAAGTCGTTATGACATAGTTTGTTCATACTTTGTTGATTCCATTTATGAAACAAATGACATTTTCTAAAAACTCGTGTTTTTTTAAGAAAATCATGTAAACCTTATAGAAGCTGTGATTTTAAAAAATGGGGGGAAGTAAGCTTTTCTTATTTCCGGACGCATGCGCAAACTATAGAAAGTCGTTATGACGTAAAATGTGCATACTTTATTGATTCCATTTATGAAATAAATCACATTTTCTAAAAACTCGTGTTTTTTAAGAAATCATGTAAACCTTCTAGAAGCTGTGAATTTAAAAAAAGGGGGGAAGTAAACTTTTCTTATTTCCGGACACATGCGCAAACTATAGAAAGTCGTTATTACATAGAATGTGCATAGTTTTCGCATGCGCAAACTATACAAAGTTGTTATGACATCGTATGTTCATACTTTGTTGATTCCATTTATGAAATAAATGACATTTTCTAAAAACTCGTGGTTTTTTAAGAAATCATGTAAACCTTCTAGAAGCTGTGATTTTAAAAAATGAGGGGAAGTAAGCTTTTCTTATTTCCGGACGCATTCGCAAGCTAAAGAAAGTCGTTATTACGTAGAATGTGTATAGTTTGTTGATTCCATTGATGAAATAAAACACATTTTCTAAAAACTCGTGATTTTTAAGAAATCATGTAAACCTTCTAGAAGCTGTGATTTTAAAAAACGGGGGGAAGTAATCTTTTCTTATTTCCCGACGCATGCGCAAACTATAGAAATTCGTTATGACTTAGAATGTGCATACTTTGTTGATTCCATTTATGAAATAAATCACATTTTCTAAACACTCATGTTTTTTAAGAAATCATGTAAACCTTCTAGAAGCTGTGATTTTTAAAACCGGGGGGAAGTAAGCTTTTCTTATTTCCGGATGCATGCACAAACTATAGAAAGTCGTTATGACTTAGAATGTGCATACTTTGTTGATTCCATTTACGAAATAAATCACATTTTCTAAAAACTCGTGTTTTTTAAGAAATCATGTAAAGCTTCTAGAAGCTGTGAATTTAAAAAAAGGGGGGAAGTAAGCTTTTCTTATTTCCGGACGCATGTGCAAACTATAGAAAGTCGTTATTCCCTAGAATGTGCATAGTTTGCACATGTGCAAACTATACAAAGTCGTTATGACGTAGAATGTGCATACTTTGCTGATTCCTTTTATGAAATAAATCACATTCTCTATAAACTCGTTTTTTTTAAGAAATCATGTAAACCTTCTAGAAGCTGTGATTTTAAAAAATGGGGGGAAGTAAGCTTTTCTTATTTCCGGACGCATGTTCCAACTATAGAAAGTCGTTATGACGTAGAAGGTGCATACTTTGTTGTCTCCACTTATGAAATAAATCATATTTTCTAAAAACTCGTGTTTTTTAAGAAATCATGTAAACCTTCTAGAAGCTGTGAATTTAAAAAAAGGGGGGAAGTAAGCTTTTCTTATTTTCGGACGCATGCGCAAACTATAGAAGGTCGTTATTACGTAGAATGTGCATAGTTTGTTGAATTCCATTGATGAAATAAATCACATTTTCTAAAAACTCGTGTTTTTAAAGAAATCATGTAAACCTTCTAGAAACCGTGACTTTAAAAAACGGGGGGAATTAAGCTTTTCTTATTTCCGGATGCATGCACAAACTATAGAAAGTCGTTATGACTTAGAATGTGCATACTTTGTTGATTCCATTTACGAAATAAATCACATTTTCTAAAAACTTGTGGTTTTTAAGAAATTATGTAAACCTTCTAGAAACTGTGATTTTAAAAAACTTGCGGAAGTAAGCTTTTCTTATTTCCGGATGCATGCGCAAACTTTAGAAAGTCGTTATGACGTAGAATGTGCATACTTTGTCGATTCCATTTATGAAATACATCACATTTTCTAAAAACTCATGTTTTTTAAGAAATCATGTAAACCTTCTAGAAGTTGTGATTTTTAAAAACAGGGTGAAGTAAGCTTTTCTTATTTCTCGACACATATGCAAACTATAGAACGTCATTAGTACGTAGAATGTGCTTAGTTTGCGCATGCGCAAACTATAGAAAGTTGTTATGACATAGAATGTCCATACTTTGTTGATTCCATTTATGAAATAAATCACATGTTCGTAAAACTCATGTTTTTTAAGCAATCATGTAATCCTTCTAGAAGCTGTGATTTTAAAAAACGGGGGGAAGTAAGCTTTTCTTATTTCCGGACGCATGCGCGAACTATAGAAAGTCGTTATGAATTAGAATGTGCATAGTTTGTTGATTCCATTGATTAAATAAATCACATTTTCTAAAAACTCATGTTTTTTAAGAAATCATGTGAAGCTTCTAGAAGCTGTGATTTTAAAAAACGGGAGGAAGTAAGCTTTTCTTATTTCCGGACGCATGCGCAAACTTTAGAAAGTCGTTATGACGTAGAAAGTGCACCCTTTTTTTATTCCATTTATGAAATAGATCACATTTTCTAAAAAACTCATGCTTTTTAAGAAATCATGTAAACCTTATAGAAGCTATGAATTGAAAAAAAGGGGGGAAGTAAGCTTTTGTTATTTCCAGACGCATGAGAAAACTATAGAAAGTCGTTATTACCTAGAATGTGCATAGTTTGCACATGCGCAAACTATACAAAGTCGTTATGACGTAGAATGTGCATACTTTGTTGATTCCTTCTATGAAATAAATCACATTTTCTAAAATCTCCTTTTTTTTAAGAAATCATGTAAACCTTCTAGAAGCAGTGATTTTAAAAAACGGGGGGAAGTAAGCTTTTCTTATTTCCGGATGCATGCACAAACTATAGAAAGTCGTTATGACTTAGAATGTGCATACTTTGTTGATTCCATTTACGAAATAAATCACATTTTCTAAAAACTTGTGGTTTTTAAGAAATTATGTAAACCTTCTAGAAACTGTGATTTTAAAAAACTTGCGGAAGTAAGCTTTTCTTATTTCCGGATGCATGCGCAAACTTTAGAAAGTCGTTATGACGTAGAATGTGCATACTTTGTTGATTCCATTTATGAAATAAATCACATTTTCTAAAAACTCATGTTTTTTAAGAAATCATGTAAACCTTCTAGAAGCTGTGAATGAAAAAAAAGGGGGGAAGTAAGCTTTTCTTATTTCCGGACGCATGTGCAAACTATAGAAAGTCGTTATTACCTAGAATGTGCATAGTTTGCACATGCGAAAACTATACAAAGTCGTTATGACGTAGAATGTGCATACTTTGTTGATTACTTTTATGAAATAAATCACATTTTCTAAAAACTCGTTTTTTTTAAGAAATCATGTAAACCTTCTAGAAGCAGTGATTTTAAAAAATGGGGGGAAATAAGCTTTTCTTATTTCCGGACGCATGCGCAAACTATAGAAAGTCGTTATTACGTAGAATGTGCATAGTTTGTTGATTCCATTGATAAAATAAATCACATTTTCTAAAAACTCGTGTTTTTTAAGAAATCATGTAAACCTTCTAGAAGCTTTGATTTTAAAAAACGGGGGGGAAGTAAGCTTTTCTTATTTCCGGACGCATGCACAAACTTTAGAAAGTCGTTATGACGTAGAAAGTGCATCCTTTTTTTATTCCATTTATGAAATAAATCACATTTTCTAAAAACTCATGTTTTTTAAGAAATCATGTAAACCTTCTAGAAGCTGTGAATTGAAAAAAAGGGGGGAAGTAAGCTTTTCTTATTTCCAGACGCATGAGCAAACTATACAAAGTCGTTATTAGATAGAATGTGCATAGTTTGCGCATGCGCAAACTATACAAAGTCGTGATGACATAGAATGTGCATACTTTGTTGATTCCATTTATGTAATAAATCACATGTTCGTAAAACTCATGTTTTTTAAGAAATCGTGTAATCCTTCTAGAAGCTGTGATTTTAAAAAAAGGGGGGAAGTAAGCTTTTCTTATTTCCGGACGCATGTGCAAACTATAGAAAGTCGTTATTACGTAGAATGTGCATAGTTTGTTGATTCCATTGATTAAATAAATCACATTTTCTAAAAACTCGTGTTTATTAAGAAATCATGTAAACCTTCTAGAAGCTGTGATTTTAAAAAATGGGGGGAAGTAAGCTTTTCTTATTTCCGAACGCATGCGCAAACTATAGAAAGTCGTTATGACGTAGAATGTGCATAATTTGTTGATTCCATTTATGAAATACATCACATTTTCTAAAAACTCGTTTTTTTTAAGAAATCATGTAAACCTTCTAGAAGCTGTGATTTTTAAAAAAGGGGGCAAGCAAGCTTTTCTTATTTCCGGACGCATGCGCAAACTATAGAAAGTCGTTATGACTTAGAATGTGCATAGTTTGTTGATTCCATTGATTAAATAAATCACATTTTCTAAAAACTTGTGTTTTTTAAGAACTCATGTAAACCTTCTACAAGTTGTGATTTTAAAAAACAGGGTAAATTAAGCTTTTCTTATTTCTGGACGCATACGCAAACTATAGAAAGTCGTTAGTACGTAGAATGTGCTTAGTTTGCGCATGCGCAAACTATAGAAAGTCGTTATGGCATAGAATGTGCATACTTTGTTGATTCCATTTATGAAATAAATCACATGTTCGTAAAACTCATGTTTTTTAAGAAATCATGTAATCCCTATAGAAGCTGTGATTTTAAAAAAGGGAGGGAAATAAGTTTTTCTTATTTCTGGACGCATGTGCAAACTATAGAAAGTCGTTATTACATAGAATGTGCATAGTTAGTTGATTCCATTGATTAAATAAATTACATTTTCTAAAAACTCGTGTTTATTAAGTAATCATGTAAACCTTCTAGAAGTTGTGATTTTAAAAACCGGGGGGAAGTAAGCTTTTCTTATTTCCGGACGCATGCGCAAACTATAGAAAGTCGTTATGACGTAGAATGTGCATACTTTGTTTATTCCATTTATGAAATACATCACATTTTCTAAAAACTCGTTTTTTTTTAAGAAATCATGTAAACCTTCTAGAAGCTGTGATTTTAAAAAACGGGGGGGAAGTAAGCTTTTCTTATTTCCGGACGCATGCACAAACTATAGAAAGTCGCTATGACTTAGAATGTGCATTGTTTGTTGATTCCATTGATTAAATAAATCATATTTTCTAAAAACTCGTGTTTTTTTAAGAAATCATGTAAACCTTCTAGAAGCTGTGATTTTAAAAAATGGGGGGAAGTAAGCTTTTCTTATTTCCGGACGTATGTGCAAACTTTAGAAAGTCGTTATTACGTAGAAAGTGCATCCTTTTTTTGTTCCATTTATGAAATAAATCACATTTTCTAAAAACTCATGTTTTTTAAGAAATCATGTAAACCTTCTAGAAGCTGTGAATTGAAAAAAACGGGGGAAGTAAGCTTTTCTTATTTCCAGACGCATGAGCAAACTATAGAAAGTCGTTATTAGATAGAATGTGCATAGTTTGCGCATGCGCAAACTATACAAAGTCGTTATGACATAGAAAGTGCATACTTTGTTGATTCCATTTATGAAATAAATCACATGTTCGTAAAACTCATGTTTTTTAAGAAATCATGTAACCCTTCTAGAAGCTGTGATTTTAAAAAACGGGGGGGAAGTAAGCTTTTCTTATTTCCGGACGCATGTGCAAACTATAGAAAGTCGTTATTACGTAGAATGTGCATAGTTTGTTGATTCCATTTATTAAATAAAGAACATTTTCTAAAAACTCGTGTTTATTAAGAAATCATGTAAACCTTATAGAAGCTGTGATTTTAAAAAATGGGGGGGAAGTAAGCTTTTCTTATTTCCGGATGCATGCGCAAACTATAGAAAGTCGTTATGACGTAGAATGTGCATACTTTGTTGATTCCATTTATGAAATACATCACATTTTCTAAAAACTCGTGTTTTTTAAGAAATCATGTAATCCTTCTAGAAGCTGTGATTTTAAAAAACGGGCAGAAGTAAGCTTTTCTTATTTCCGGACACATGCGCAAATTATAGAAAGTCGTTATTACGTAGAATGTGCATAGTTTGCGCATGCGCAAACCATACAAAGTCGTTATGACATAGAATGTGCATACTTTGTTGATTCCATTTATCAAATAAATCACATTTTCTAAAAGCTCGTGTTTTTTAAGAAATCATGTAAACCTTCTAGAAGTTGTGATTTTAAAAAACGGGGTGAAGTAAGCTTTTCTTATTTCTGGACGCATACGCAAACTATAGAAAGTCGTTAGTATGTAGAATGTGCTTAGTTTACGCATGCACAAACTATAGAAATTCGTTATGACATAGAATGTGCATACTTTGTTGATTCCATTTATGAAATAAATAACATTTTCTAAAAACTCGTGTTTTTTAAGAAATCATGTAAACCTTCTAGAAGTTGTGATTTTAAGAAACGGGGTGAAGTAAGCTTTTCTTATTTCTGGATGCATACGTAAACTATAGAACGTCGTTAGTACATAGAATGTGCTTAGTTTGTGCATGCGCAAACTATAGAGAGTCGTTATGACATAGAATGTGCATACTTTGTTGATTCCATTGATGAAAAAAATCACATGTTCGTAAAACTCATCTTTTTCAAGAAATCATGTAATCCTTCTAGAAGCTGTGATTTTAAAAAATGGGGCGAAGTAAGCTTTTCTTATTTCCGGACGCATGCGCAAACTATAGAAAGTCGTTATGACTTAGAATGTGCATACTTTGTTGGTTCCATTTATGAAATAAATCACATTTTCTAAACACTCATGTTTTTTAAGAAATCATGTAAACCTTCTAGAAGCTTTGATTTTAAAAACCGGGGAGAAGTAAGCTTTTCTTATTTCCGGACGCATTCGCAAACTATAGAAAGTCGTTATTACGTAGAATGTGCATAGTTTGTTGATTACATTGATGAAATAAATCACATTCTCTAGAAACTCGTGTTTTTTAAGAAATCATGTAAATCTTCTAGAAGCTGTGATTTTAAAAAACGGGGGGATGTAAGCTTTTCTTATATCCGAAAGCATGCGCAAACTATAAAAAGTCGTTATGACGTAGAATGTGCATACTTTGTTGATTTCTTTTATGAAATAAATCACATTTCCAAAAACTCATTGTTTTTAAGAAATCATGTAAACCTTCTAGAAGCTGTGATTTTAAAAAACGGGGGGAAGTAAGCTTTTCTTATTTCCGGATGCATGCGCAAACTATAGAAAGTCGTTATGACGTAGAATGTGCATACTTTGTTGATTCCATTTATGAAATAAATCACATTTTCTAAAAACTTGTGTTTTTTAAGAAATCATGTAAAGCTTCTAGAAGCTGTGAATTTAAAAAAAGGGGGAAGTAAGCTTTTCTTATTTCCGGACGCATGTGCAAACTATAGAAAGTCGTTATTCCCTAGAATGTGCATAGTTTGCACATGTGAAACTATACAAAGTCGTTATGACGTAGAATGTGCATACTTTGCTGACTCCTTTTATGAAATAAATCACATTCTCTATAAACTCGTTTTTTTTAAGAAATCATGTAAACCTTCTAGAAGCTGTGATTTTAAAAAATGGGGGGGAAGTAAGCTTTTCTTATTTCCGGACGCATGTGCCAACTATAGAAAGTCATTATGACGTAGAAGGTGCATACTTTGTTGTCTCCACTTATGAAATAAATCACATTTTCTAAAAACTCGTGTTTTTTAAGAAATCATGTAAACCTTCTAGAAGCTGTGAATTTAAAAAAGGGGGGGAAGTAAGCTTTTCTTATTTCCGAACGCATGCGCAAACTATAGAAAGTCGTTATGACTTAGAATGTGCATACTTTGTTGATTCCATTTACAAAATAAATCACATTTTCTAAAAACTTGTGGTTTTTAAGAAATTATGTAAACCTACTAGAAACTGTGATTTTAAAAAACTTGCGGAAGTAAGCTTTTCTTATTTCCGGATGCATGCGCAAACTTTAGAAAGTCGTTATGACGTAGAATGTGCATACTTTGTCGATTCCATTTATGAAATACATCACATTTTCTAAAAACTCGTGTTTTTTAAGAAATCATGTAAACCTTCTAGAAGTTGTGATTTTTAAAAACAGGGTGAAGTAAGCTTTTCTTATTTCTGGACACATATGCAAACTATAGAACGTCATTAGTACGTAGAATGTGCTTAGTTTGCGCATGCGCAAACTATAGAAAGTTGTTATGACATAGAATGTCCATACTTTGTTGATTCCATTTATGAAATAAATCACATGTTCGTAAAACTCATGTTTTTTAAGCAATCATGTAATCCTTCTAGAAGCTGTGATTTTAAAAAACGGGGGGGAAGTAAGCTTTTCTTATTTCCGGACGCATGCGCAAACTATAGAAAGTCGTTATGACTTAGAATGTGCATACTTTGTTGATTCCATTTATGAAATAAATCACATTTTCTAAACACTCATGTTTTTTAAGAAATCATGTAAACCTTCTAGAAATGTGATTGAAAAAAAGGGGGGGAAGTAAGCTTTTCTTATATCCGGACGCATGTGCAAACTATAGAAAGTCGTTATTACCTAGAATGTGCATAATTTGCACATGCGCAAACTATACAAAGTCGTTATGACGTAGAATGTGCATACTTTGTTGATTCCTTTTATGAAATAAATCACATTTTCTAAAAACTCATTTTTTTTAAGAAATCATGTAAACCTTCTAGAAGCAGTGATTTTTAAAAAACGGGGGGAAGTAAGCTTTTCTTATTTCCGGACGCATGCGCAAACTATAGAAAGTCGTTATGACTTAGACTGTGCATAGTTTGTTGATTCCATTGATTAAATAAATCACTTTTTCTAAAAACTCGTGTTTTTTAAGAAATCATGTAAACCTTCTAGAAGCTTTGATTTTAAAAAATGGGGGGAAGTAAGCTTTTCTTATTTCCGGACGCATGCGCAAAATTTAGAAAGTCGTTATGACGTAGAAAGTGCATCCTTTTTTTATTCCATTTATGAAATAAATCACATTTTCTAAAAACTCATGTTTTTTAAGAAATCATGTAAACCTTCTAGAAGCTGTGAATTGAAAAAAAGGGGGGGAAGTAAGCTTTTCTTATTTCGAGATGCATGAGCAAACTATAGAAAGTCGTTATTACCTAGAATGTGCATAGTTTGCACATGCGCAAACTATACAAAGTCGTTATGACGTAGAATGTGCATACTTTGTTGATTCCTTTTATGAAATAAATCACATTTTCTAAAAACTCGTTTTTTTTAAGATATCATGTAAACCTTCTAGAAGCTGTGAATTTAAAAAAGGGGGGGAAGTAAGCTTTTCTTATTTCCAGACGCATGAGCAAACTATAGAAAGTCGTTATTAGATAGAATGTGCATAGTTTGTGCATGCTCAAACTATACAAAGTCGTTATGACATAGAATGTGCATACTTTGTTGATTCCATTTATGAAATAAATCACAGGTTCGTAAAACTCATGTTTTTTAAGAAATCATGTAATCCTTCTAGAAGCTGTGATTTTAAAAAACGGGGGGAAGTAAGCTTTTCTTATTTCCGGATGCATGTGCAAACTATAGAAAGTCGTTATTACGTAGAATGTGCATAGTTTGTTGATTCCATTGATTAAATAAATCACATTTTCTAAAAACTCGTGTTTATTAAGAAATCATGTAAACCTTCTACAAGCTGTGATTTTAAAAAATAGGGGGAAGTAAGCTTTTCTTATTTCCGGACGCATGCGCAAACTATAGAAAGTCTATATGACGTAGAATGTGCATACTTTGTATATTCCATTTATGAAATAAATCACATTTTCTAAAAACTCATGTTTTTTAAGAAATCATGTAAACCTTCTAGAAGCTGTGAATGAAAAAAAAAGGGGGAAGTAAGCTTTTCTTATTTCCGGACGCATGTGCAAACTATAGAAAGTCGTTATTACCTAGAATTTGCATAGTTTGCACATGCAAAAACTATACAAAGTCGTTATGACGTAGAATGTGCATACTTTGTTGATTCCTTTTATGAAATAAATCACATTTTCTAAAAACTCGTTTTTTTTAAGAAATCATGTAAACCTTCTAGAAGCTGTGATTTTAAAAAACGGCGGGAAGTAAGCTTTTCTTATTTCCGGACGCATGCACAAACAATAGAAAGTCGTTATGAATTAGAATGTGCATAGTTTGTTGATTCCATTGATCAAATAAATCACATTTTCTAAAAACTCGTGTTTTTTAAGAAATCATGTAAACCTTCTAGAAGCTTTGATTTTAAAAAACGGGGGGAAGTAAGCTTTTCTTATTTCCGGACGCATGCACAAACTTTAGAAAGTCGTTATGACGTAGAAAGTGCATCCTTTTTTTATTCCATTTATGAAATAAATCACATTTACTAAAAACTCATGTTTTTTAAGAAATCATGTAAACCTTCTAGAAGCTGTGAATTGAAAAAAACTGGGGAAGTAAGCTTTACTTATTTCCAGACCCATGAGCAAACTATAGAAAGTCTATATTAGATAGAATGTGCATAGTTTGCGCATGCGCAAACTATACAAAGTCGTTATTGCATAGAATGTGCATACTTTGTTGATTCCATTTATGAATTAAATCACATGTTCATAAAACTCATGTTTTTTAAGAAATCATGTAATCCTTCTAGAAGCTGTGATTTTAAAAAACGGGGGGAAGTAAGCTTTTCTTATTTCCGGACGCATGTGCAAACTATAGAAAGTCGTTATTACATAGAATGTGCATAGTTTGTTGATTCCATTGATTAAATAAATCACATTTTCTAAAAACTCGTGTTTATTAAGAAATCATGTAAACCTTCTAGAAGCTGTGATTTTAAAAAATGGGGGGAAGTAAGCTTTTCTTATTTCCGGACGCATGCGCAAACTATAGAAAGTCGTTATGACGTAGAATGTGCATACTTTGTTGATTCCATTTATGAAATACATCACATCTTCTAAAAACTCGTTTTTTTTAAGAAATCATGTAAACCTTCTTGAAGCTGTGATTTTTAAAAAAGGGGGGAAGCAAGATTTTCTTATTTCCGGACGCATGCGCAAACTATAGAAAGTCGTTATGACTTAGAATGTGCATAGTTTGTTGATTCCATTGATTAAATAAATCACATTTTCTAAAAACTCATGTTTTTTAAGAAATCATGTGAAGCTTCTAGAAGCTGTGATTTTAAAAAACGGGAGGAAGTAAGCTTTTCTTATTTCCGGACGCATGCGCAAACTTTAGAGTGTCGTTATGACGTAGAAAGTGCACCCTTTTTTTATTCCATTTATGAAATAAATCACATTTTCTAAAAACTCATGTTTTTTAAGAAATCATGTAAACCTTATAGAAGCTATGAATTGAAAAAAAGGGGGGAAGTAAGCTTTTCTTATTTCCAGACGCATGAGCAAACTATAGAAAGTCGTTATTACCTAGAATGTGCATAGTTTGCACATGCGCAAACTATACAAAGTCGTTATGACGTAGAATGTGCATACTTTGTTGATTCCTTCTATGAAATAAATCACATTTTCTAAAAACTCCTTTTTTTTAAGAAATCATGTAAACCTTCTAGAAGCAGTGATTTTAAAAAACGGGGGGAAGTAAGCTTTTCTTATTTCTGGACGCATGCGCAAACTATAGAAAGTCGTTATGACTTAGAATGTGGATAGTTTTTTGATTCCATTTATGAAATAAATAACATGTTCGTAAAACTCATGTTTTTTAAGAAATCATGTAATCCTTCTAGAAGCTGTGATTTTAAAAAACGGGGGGAAGTAAGCTTTTCTTATTTCCGCACGCATGCGCAAACTATAGAAAGTCGTTATGACGTAGAATGTGCATACTT